>JAWNPQ010000156.1:11857500-14670000 GCA_035047465.1 Drosophila sordidula | reverse complement strand
AAAGAGAAAGAAACAGCCACAGCTGCTTGTGTAAAGTTGGATATTTGGTATTCAGTTTATACAATTATTCTTGCTCTGAATTTGAAGATGCGCTGCCGAATTTCATTTCAAAAATGATTTTCCGCTTTACTTAGTCGAGATTATTTGTATGCTTAAATGCGACTTTAGGTGAGTGTCATTGAGCTATCATTCGTCTGCTCCGTATTTCTCAAGTGCCTTTAGTTTTTATAATCAAATTTGTTATACTACAATTTCTTAACTTTATACACTCCCGCTCAACTGACGGAGTTTATCTCGATAGAGCTCACCAGGGCACAGTCGAGATCTCCAACAGACTGGACGTATTGACGAACTTGCGAAGGGAGTAGCAGGTGCATGGGAACATCGAAGTTATTTCCGGTACACTAAACTGGAGGGGCATTTGGAGCTATTAGTCGGTAACACGACTGAGAGCACTAGGTGTCTTTAACACTGGTGACAACAATGTCATCAGTGCCAGGGTAGGGGCAGCTTTAGAACTTCCATGTTTCACACTAGTTTGCATCGCGATGTGCATTAGGACTATGTTTACTAGTTCCTTTAACTTGCTTGCTACCTTGACGAAGGTAAACAGTAATCCGGTTGCCCGATTTTATTATAATTTGACGATTTTGGCACCCTAATTGAAGTCATTGAAAAAGCCTGTTCAACAATTTCACTTAGAGTTATTAAAAAAAATTTTAAATCTTTGCACAAAATACTTAATTTTTCTTAACTAGTATAGATTTACTGATTTACTGGTAGAAAACTGTGAATTATTACTTTGCATACATTTTATTTAATTGTCAGTCTTTCTATTCAGCTAAGCCAAAACCAAAAATTAATTTACATTTACGTGTGTTAGAGATCCGATACTTATGTGTTTTGTTTAGAATTTCATTCAAATCAGGCAACCGGATTAAAATAAATATATAGCCATTTTACTTTTTTAAAAATGTTGAATCTGTTCAGTTGAAGCGGAGTGTATATTGTTCCGCAATACTTAGATATATTTTTAAGAACGCGCTATGGTGGTTATTGGACTATGTTATGTGCTGTAGTTTGACACGTCCCTCACCCCTCCCTAACCTATGTTATGTGTATGTAGTTTTAATTGAACAGACTAGGCATCCTAGTCAAACTTAAAATGAAAACAGTGTAGTTTTATTGTGCGCCTGCTCAAAAGTAGGGTCAGAAACGATTGGCCGTGCTGCGAACCTGTCCGTGTGAACTCTCACCAATTGTTTAAATTTGTAAATTACATATGTATTGTGTAGATTGCGTAAAACATGTTTAGAAAAAATTATCTGAAGCAGTGTAAGGTTCACTTGTAGTTTGACTAATAGAGAAAAAGTACAATATATTGAGATGAGATGTCCACTTGGACCTGTACTTCTGCCTTAACTCTGCTATAATATGGCAGATATCTATAAGCTTTGTTTCTGTTTTTTTCTTTTTTTTTTTTTTTTGCCGCTCTTAAACCAAAATGTCTTTGGTGCTACACTGTACAAATATTTGTACACTATACACTCTAAATATAAATTACAAAAACAAATCAAAAAAAGCTATATATTTACATAATTATTTCTTAATTTTAATAGTTGAAAATTTTTTAATAAGTCGCCTTTTTTGGAATAGGTTACATATTTGCTTCTATTGATTTGAAATTATACAGAAAAGGATTATATTTTATCAGTTATTGCCTTTGAATGTAGCAAATATTTGGCCTATCTAAAAAATACCTTAACTCTTATGAATTAAATAAAATTTAATTTTATTTATAAACAATATACTTGAATAAACCAAAAGATGTTTGAAAAAATTTGCCAGAATTTTTGTTGAATATTTGGTGTTGGATCTTTTATTTTTAGCACACAGAAAAACCTAGCTACAGCTTATATTTTCTTAACATGCATTTTATTTTTATTTTACCTAATATATGATCAAATTTGAGTGTGAATATTTTGTTAATATAACTATTCGTGATAACTGTAATCATCATGCTACCTAACCTAATGCAATTGTTTCTGCATCGCTAGACCATTTGTATGCCCTACCAAAAATCTAATTTTACTTGACTGCAGTACATTTGAATTTATTGTTGTGACTTATAGCACCCAACAACCAAGTCATCAACATGATTTTCACACATACACCGACGTATTCTTCAGTGGGCGGCATGAAATAAATACATTTTTATACAGGGGTAAAAAAATAAATTTAATAAAATAAAATTTTTGATCAATAATTAAATAACTTCCTGGTATCACAAAATATATGGAGTGGATGAGGTTTTACATTAACGTGTTTCTTCGGGATTATTTCATAACGCCCCAAGCACTATCATAACACAGACTCACGTTGGATCCATAACCAAATCATTAACAAATCGTTTTTTATCTTGTCTTCTCTCTTTTTGCTGCCTCGTTGTTAACTCACCAACGCTAACCTCAAAAAATACTATATATAATTAAAATATGTTAAAATATCGCAAATCACGCATCAACCAACCCAACAAACAACCGAATCATTCATGAATAATCAATGCAAATAGGGCAACAACAAGAACATTTTGGTAAAGAAGGTTTTCATTTTGAAAGGCGGTAATAATACGTAATGATGAGCCAACGATATGACCAGCGGCCCTGGAGAAGGTGGAGGACTAGGGGGCGGTGGGCAATCAGCGCAGCAGCAGCAGCACAGCAGCAATAGTAAGTGCAGCAGCAACAACAACAGCGAACGCAGCAGCGCAGCAACACAAGTGAACAGCAGCAATACTGGAACAACATCAGTAGCAGCAGCAACAACAACAACTGGATCTGGTGGAGCTCTGCAACGTCGCGTTCTGCGCGGCCATGCGGCGCAAACTACCAGTGGGGAGCGAGTGCTGCTCATTAACTATGTGCCCCAAACGGGAGCAGCAGCAGCAACAACATCAACAACTTCCACAGCCAGCACATCACAGTTGCCCACACGCAAGATTCTCCAGGCCAGAGCCACAGCCACAGCAGCAGCAGCTGCAGCAGCGGGAACATCAGCTGCCGCAGCAGCAGCATCACCAGGAGGTGCCACAACGGCAACGGCAACACCATCCGTCTCCTTTGCTGGCCTCGGCTCTGAGGTAACAGTTACCCTGACGCGCACCAATCAACGCGCCAGCGTAACCAACGTTACTACCGCCGGTCATATTGTTAGGAATCAGCAAACCGTCTATCAGACTACAAGCACATCAGCAGCAGCAGCTGGAGCAGCCAGCACGTCGAGCATGCAGGAGCCAGTGCAGCATTTGGCGGCACCAACGTCGCCGCCACCACTGCGCTGGCAGCAGCAGCAACAGCAGCACGAATATCAACACGAACACCATTTGGTGGAACAGGAGCACATTATCATGGATCATCATCATCAGGGGGAAGCGGATGATCAATTGATTGAGTATGATGGCAGTGAGGGTGTTGTCATGGAGGATCAACACCAACACCATCTGCAACACCAACACCATCAACAACACCAACAACAGCAGCAGGAGCATCATCTGCAGCATCAGCATCATCTAGAGCTACAGGAGGATCTGCAGGATCACGATCCACAGCAGCAACACCATCATGAGGTAGTGCAGGAGGTGTATCTCCAGTAGAAAAATGTTACATATATTTATATATATATATATATATATAAAGCGATTTATAATATCTATATACATACAGTTGTAAGATTTATATAAGTTTTAGAGTTTCCACTTCAGTATAGTTGCCAAGAAATTGAGCTTGTTAAATTTATATATACATATGTAAGAATATGTATATTTCAGTATCTTGACCAAAATTTACAATTCCACAAGATTCTCCACGCATTAGCGCTTCCTCATTATTCTAGCTCTACGTACTTTTATGTGTATTCATTTATTTATGCCCACATTTAATTGTATATATTAAAAAATACAAAACATTTAAATAATTGAATTAATAATATTAAGCAAGATAACATATTAAAGCAAATGTGGATAAAAGCATATGTATAAAGTTAATTGGCATAAAATCTAAGAAAACATTCACGAATAAAAACGTATTTTTAAAATGTTGGAAAACACTGCACAAAATGAAAAAAGAAATCATTCAAATTAAATCAAAAAAAAAAAAAAGAAATATTTTTGTACCATATAAATTATGCTCCAAATTTGAAATAAAACAAAAAATATTTCAAATTTTAAAATTATGATCGAATAAGTTATTTATTTACAATTTAAAATTAATAAATATCAATTGTAAAATACAAATTTCAAGATATAGAAACTCCATTTAAAATACGTAAATATAACGATAAATAATAAACAACATTTTTGACATTTGAAAAACTGTTGAGGAAGGCAAATAATGCGCCCAAAGGCTACATATGCATATAGAGCCGATATGATATGATATATATATATATGGTCTATGTAACCCAGTTTGGGGCCAAGGCAATAAAGCGAGCCGGTTTGTGTACTGAAAGCTAAAAAGAATAATTCCGAAAATGGTTTTAATGCTGGCAGAATTGGGGTTGGGTAGAGTGAAATTAAATTGAATTTTTAATTGAATATATTTATTTATTTTTATTTGTGTTTGCCATTTTAACTGTTGCCTATACACATTTTCCATCTAATTTACAGAAGCCTTTTAACAACTATTTATTTACAAATTCAGCGATATTTTTACAATGTGGCAAATTAAAAAACTATAACAAACTACAAGCTAAACTTTTCAGCTGGAAAAAAATTGCAGAATTTCGTTTAATTCTTTTTATTTTAGTTTCACTAATTGCATTGCAATTGCACAACAAATAAACAATGTAACTTTTCACCAATTTCGAATTTGAGCGAACACAAATTGGCTTACAAAAAACTTCTAGTTATCTAGAGTTATCTACAGCTTAGTTGTGAATTGTGTCTTCAGTATCATTTGAAATGTCTATTAAAACAGGCACTAACTACGATTTCGACATGGTCTGCAGCTAGTTAATAATGTTGACTTTTGATTTTTCTATAAATATTTCTTTGTGTTTAATTGTATGCTTCAACTGTCTTAAAATGCATTTTCATATATTATTGTTCAAAGTTATCTTATAACACTTTTGGACCTGCATTCGTTTTGGGTTTTAATGTTCTCAAGCATTTGAACTACTTTTATAATTGATTTATCATAAAACGCTCTGAATAAAAATGCAACTGTTTAAGTACCAATTAGTTTGCTCTTCTCCAAATTTTGTGCAAGCTTTACAAGTAATCATTTAAATTCTTTTATCTATATTAGAAGATTTAATTAGTTTATCGCCCTACTTGGCGCTCTTCATCAACCGGCTGCTGGAGAAGCATTCTCCAAAGAAACGGTCCAGCGAGTGATATAAATGCGGACGCACGTTGGCCAGTCCGTGATCCTCATCGGCATAGCTCTGTGTAGAAGCAATTGTTCATGAAACAAGGAAAAGCAATAATACCAACCCCTTACATAGGGGGAGGAGGAGAACCTACGATTTGCTTGAACAGAATGTCATGTCGCTCCAAGTTCTTGGCCAGTATCATGGCCTGCTGGTAGTGCACGTTATCATCGGAGGTGCCATGGACGAGCAAATACTTCTTGCCCCGCAGCTTCTGAGCCCGTGTGCTTAGCCTAGAGTTGGCATAGCCAATCTCATTTGTATCCGGCAGACCCATATAACGTTCCGTGTAGATCGAATCTGGAATCAAGGCAGGCATCAGCTGTCAGACTGTCAATAATGCAATAGTTAAACCCACCATAGTAGGTCCAATCGGTGACCGGTGCTATTGAGGCAGCGCATTTGAATACGCTATCGTCATCATTGGCTAGTGCCATGGCCGCCGCATAGCCCCCATAGCTCCAGCCCCAGATGCCAATGTGTGCAGCATCGATGTAGTCGAACATGCGTGTCAGATTCCTGAAAGGGAATGAGGATTAATGCAAATATAAGCAAGAAAAAACATATTGCAACGGTGCAGTCGAGTGCAAATGACTGGGCAGTACTCGTTCAATTAATTAATTAATTAAACAAGTAAGAACGATGCAGACGGGCCGAACGTTCTCTACGAACTTTGGTGACTAGCTCTTTCGAGGACATTTTCAGTTATCTGTCCGAATTAATTTGATGTATCTTAGAATAAAACTAAGTAAGAGATCTGCATTAAATCGGGTTGGCACGCCACTAGTAGGCGTAGCCAAAAAGTTGTTTGGAGGATCTTTAGAGGAGGTCATTACTAATCAAAAAGGAAGTAATGCGAACGCTTTAAAACTGAGGGAGATAAATATTAACAGTATGTCAGACGCGGGTGTACTCTCTCTCAATATACCCTTTTCATTTCGTGAACGAGTATAAACACATATAAAAACTATACGAAATGGTCTTAATGATGATTTTTACCTAAAATCGGTGAACTTTAAACAGGTTTTTGGGAAGGTTTTTGTTAGGTTCTTTCTTCAATAGGCGCAAGATGAATATTGCACAAAAGAAATATACTCATATAAATTATTCTCATGTGGTTAGAGACTAATTACCCTAGGGAACATACAGATACGCACATATGTACGTAAGTATTTGCACATCGTGTCCTTCTGACTTTGCTGCTGCATTGCGACGCTATTGTGATTATATATTTTTCAGAATCAGAATCTATAAAAATAGTTAGGTTGATAGTTTATAACTATATTCTATACTTTAATAATAATAAAATACTACCAAATAAAGGTAACACCTTTTAACTGCACTTAACTAAATAATTATTTATAATTATAATTGTAAAAGTTCTGAAAACTTTACAATAATATACAATCAAAATAGCGTCGCAATATAGCCGCAAAGTCAAGAGTGCGTGCTGTGCCAATACTTATGTGCGTCTCTGTATATCAGATGTTGCCAAATGTTTCCTTACTCAGCCACGACGTGTAATTGTGATACCATCTGCAAGGATATAAAAAATGTCCCATATCCTGTCCCATATACTCACTGCGTGACCCTGATCTGATCGGTTATTTCCACAGTGCCTAGCTTTAGGTAAATGGCATGCAACAGGGTCTCCCCACGCAGGCCTGAGCCGCGACCATCGATCTTGGCATAGATCACAGACTGATTCGAGGACAGGTAGGTGCCCCAGTCCATCATCCACTTGGTTGTCACCTGGCAAAAAATAACTGTTATAGTGGGAATTTGACTGATTGGCTTGCTGCAAGAATTGCGTACCGAGTAGGAATCGGGTCCGCCGTAGACATCGACAAGCATGGGGTATTTGGTTTTGCCGCTGGTATCCAAATTGGGTGGCAGCTGGAGGAGCACCTTTGCCTGAAATCCGCCATCGATGTTGATTGTGAGAATTTTGTGTGTGGGCAGTGCCACGCCCTGCAGCTTGGCGCGCAGCGCCTCATTATTCTCCCAATCCAGTAGCTTTTTCAGCGTCACTTGAGCTGTTAAAGAGCAATCCAAAAATTAAAGCCCATATAGCGGCCAAAAAAGCGGCACCACCTACAGTTCGCATAGGTCCATTCGTAAACTGAAGTCGTGGGTATGCCCGGTCCCAGCGAGGTAATCACAATCTCATTATTGTCATTGAAGATGGCCGAGTAGTAGTTCTGTTCCACATCGCCCGATGTCATCAGCTTGCATGTGAGACACTTGGCTGTCTGCTTGCGGGTGGTCACAGCGCGTATTGCGTACAGATGCAGCTGCTCTGGATGCTCCTCCGTGTTGGCCGTATAGAAGATGACGTCATGCGTGGCATCCCAATGGAGTATGCTGTCCACCACATACTTTCCACTGGTCAGCGGCTCGAGCTGCGCATTGCTCACGTCCGTCGACAGCAGCTGCAGCTGCTTGTAGTTCTCATGGGGCAGCACGAAGGCCAGCCGTGAGCCATTACGGTTCTTAAATGGAGCCGTATACAGATCCACCCAGCCTGTTTTTGATTGCGTGCTATACAGCTGCAGGTGGGGAAGGTGAGTGAAAGTGGTAGAAAAAGTTCTTTAAGCCACTTTAAACTGATTTATAAAGTTATTAAGTATATAGCTTGGTGCCTCAAGCAATGGCATTTCAAGGTCATTCCGTTTAAAGTCAGGATTTGAATATCAAAACGAAACAGAAAATAACATAGAAGCAAAGTACTAACAGGCTTAACTAACCCATTATTTCTGGTTCCGTTCAGTTTTTGGCCTTGGACTGAATTTTACTAACGAACGGAAACATTTGTTTATTAAAATTTTATGGAAAAGAAAATTGATTTTTAATAAAGCGCTTTAAAACAAGAGTTTTAACTTTTGAAAGCCAACAGTAAAGTAAGTAAATGTAATATGCATGCTACAGAGACTAGACTGCCTGACTAGACGATACCCCGTGCTCAGATTCGACCTGCCGTAACACACTATGGGATATGCAGTCTTGAATTTGTTGCTGATATAATTATATATAAAAAAAAAAAGGGACATAAATGATAAATATCTAACACTTATAATTTTTGCCAAAATTTAAAAAAATCTTTAGGAAGTGAGACTTTTATCGATTTCAGAGAAACGGTTGTAGTTTAATCTGCACATGGTGTTCACTAAGGTATATTCCAAGTTCCAAGTTTCGACGTACATATAGACAGACGGCAATTAACAATTATTAAGTTGTTAAAATTTTGTATGGGACAAAATAATTTGAAACCTCCGTTGGAGTAGCGAAGGTGGTTATTATTTTCGAGTACTTACCGACTTCCGACTGCGCCCATCGAAGCTTACAACATACACAGCATTCTGGACACGATTCATCCACACCGATAGGACATTATTGTCGTCCAGCCAACTGACTACGGTAACAATGTAATCGGTTTCTGTGTTCAGCGCACTTGGCACTGGCATGGATGTGTGGAACTCTTTGCCCGCTACCGCTCGTTCCAGATCGACCATGACGAGAACTACGCGGGGATTCGAAGAGCCCGCCTTGGGATATGGAATCTCCTGATGCAGTGGATACTGAAAACGCAGATCGCCAGCATCGCCGTAGTAGGGGAAATTAATGACATGTGTGGGCGAGTCATCGAACTGAATGAAGGCTATCTGGGTGCCCGAGGGATTGAACCAGGTGGCCACGTTCGAGCTGAACACCTCCTCCTCATACACCCAGTCGGGTATGCCATTTAGAAAGATGCCGCCCTCATTGGTCGTAATAGGTATCTCTGGTTCCAGGGCACCCTTCTTATAGTACAAATTGCGTTCGTAGTTGATGATCAGCGCATTGCCCACCGGAGACCATTGCACCATGCTCAGAAAGACCTGTTCATTCTGAATGGTCAGTGGGGAAATGGTGTTGGAGCTCAAATTGTAGATATCGTATTGGGCCAGAAAACTGTAGCGAAAATTCTTCTTATAGTTCTTGGTTAGCAACAACAGCTGGCCATCTGCGGATTTCTCAAAGAGCACATATTGGGCCGCATTGGCCAACAGCGTTGTGACCACCTGTGTCTTCGTATCCAGCTCCACAATGTCCTGAAAGCGTACCAGCTGTAGCGTAGATGTATTTGGTAATTGGAATGAGGTGCACCTACCGCATGCTGCTTGTAGATCACACTGTTGCCGTTGGTCCAGCTGCCATTGAAGCGTTTCGCAAATAATTGACCGTTCAGCACATCCTCCAAATTGATGGCATTATCCTTTGGCCCATCGTTGCTGCTGCTTGAATCGTCCGAGCCCAGGATGAACACCAGCATCGTAGCCAGCAGGGCTACTGCGACAACAGCAGCAACAATGCTCAGAATAATGCGCACTCTCCGTTTCTTTTCCTTGGAGTACACCAGGTTCTGTGGGATAAGCAGTAGACAGATTCACGTGAGCGTTTTTATTGGCTTTACGTTAGTTGAAAGTTGCTCATAACATAATATGCATGTATTATTAAAATTACAATGAGTACAAATCAATTTTCAATGTGTTCAATATAATAAGGAATGATTTATTTTTAAGAAATTTCATTTTTCAGGGTTCAATAAGGAACTGCGACGTAAGTGTTCTGCTAGCTAAGATTTATACAAAGGATATCTTTTTAAACATAATATTTGTACAAATGCTCCTATAGGAGCAATAAAATATAATATTTATATTGAAGATATAAGGAAACAAAAATAATCTAGACAAATAGTCGCAGTTTTCGATGTAAAGTAGTTCGATCCATACCTTTGTGCATTTCATAAAAAAATTTAAAATAAATAGACAGATAGAGAAACGGATATGGTTGCATTGTCTCGCTGTCAATAATAATAAGGTATCAATATTTATAAAAACTTTATAATACCATCGTCAGAGTGTATAAATTAATTAATTCTATTTTAATATAATCAAGAGAACTATGGTTTACTTTCATTTAAGGCATGGAGTAGATATTGATTATATTTACATGATTATGATTTTCAAAGAATTCATTTATTTGTTAGGTAACTTTTTCTGTTTCTCTCTTTGGATATCAAATTTTTAGCCAGTTAGAGCCAAAATTTGCGTACCGCAAGAGTGTTTTTAGTATAAATGCGCTTGGCTTTCAAGTATTTCCTGTTTATTATATGTACATCATCATCAATTTGTCCCAATTATCCAATAATAAACCTGTCACCCAAAGCATTTCCTCAATTGTTTCTGGTTTGCATAGCTGGGCACCTTTGAAACCAAGCCCATAATGGGCTACATAAGTAAATTTCCAATTGAAACTTTATGGGGCTTTTGTCAATTCTATATTTTGATACAATCGCAGATGTATATACTCAAAACCCAAGGCACGTTTCACACAGTCTTTTGTGTTAAAATATTTGTTGGAGGTGTCGTTGCGCATGCGCAATGCGCTTTTTCTTTTCGCTCATCGCCAACGATCTGATGTTGGCCCCAAATCAGAAATCACGAGACGCTGACTGAAAATGAAAGTAGTTTTGTTTCTCTACCAGACTGAAGTCGTCTCGGAACTGGTTTGCGTTGTTGGGTGAGTCGTCGCCAGAGACGAGAGCTGTTAGGAGGGGAAACCCACAATTGCACCATGACGTAAGCTCATAAAAGCATTTACCAGGTAGCGAAGAAATTGCTTTTTATGTAAGCACTTTTTATTATTGACTTGGTTTTGTTGTTTTTGGCATGATTGGGTTGCGCGACTTTTTCAACAAAATAAAAGTATTTGATTTTTCGGAGTGCTAACAGACCTGTCAATATAATCTCTCATAAACAATTCAAATCATTTTTGCTTCTTGCGTGTCAGCGGATTTGGAATATGATGCCAAATATATAACAGCATGACAGATGTTGATATTTATCAATTATAGTAATTATAGAGTGGAGTTAGACGAGCTCAAGGTTAAACAAGCTTATATATCATTTGTTGGCAAGCGCCAACAATTGTTGTGTTTGTACCTACTCTTCGGGTACTATTATTTTTTCACACAATATCTCATGCATTTTTATTTTTACTTATTTGTCTATCATTCTTAAGGTACAATTTTTTTTTTAGCATGTAGCACATTTGCCAACACATTATTAAAACATATTTTTACGATCAGCCTACTATATTGTATAACTGTCATACCAACAATGGAATCAACATATTAAATATTATCTCTGAGTACTCAAGAGATATCTGCATTTTATTGTTGTTGACTTGTCTGCAAATTTTTGAGCGAAACAGCAAGTTATTAGTTAGTACTGAGATAGCTTATTCAACCGGTTAAAGCATATTTCTTTTAGAATTTAAATCCAGTTCGACTGCATTTGAGTTAACTTTAACCTTTATTTTCTGTTTTTATACTCTATAGCCATTAAATTTATCTCAAATAAAGGGTGTATTGGAAGAAGGAAACTTCTACTCCAGAAGGTATATAGATTCTTAGTCAGCATCAACATCCAAGTCGATCCGCATTTCAGTATAAGCGCGTAACTCTCAGATCCCAGCAAAATCTAGGGACTTTAGAATGTGGGTTCTCCTAATTGACGTGCAGATCAAGCTGATATCAAATACAAATTCAATAAACATAGAGTTTCAATCTTGGTTTTAGATATTATAAGAGTTGGGAACACAAGCGCAATTGAATAAGGAATATTTTACTCTTGGACGCCTTTCCATTCCGCTCGAATATGAAAAAGAAGACAACGACAAATTATCGCCTTCGCTTTGGTATGTAAATATATATGGATGTTATTTTTCAATTCCTGTAAATGTCATAAAGATAGGAACATTAACACCGAATATATTCAAAAATGCAAAGCCCAGTGGGAGGCTTGCGGCACATGTATGTGTGCTGTATGTTACGGCAGGTCGGATTTGGGTACAGGGTATCCCCAGTTTGGACACTTCCGACTAGAGGACTCTTACCAGTTTTGTATAATTTGTTCAGCAAGTAAAAAAAACCTTGTTGGTTCTGTGCAATGTACTTTATCGCTGTCTGTTATCAGCGACTCTAAAGATCAAGCCAAAAATGCCGTTGAACAGTAAACAGAGTATCGCGCCATTGGTTCCATCTGACTGCAGTATTCTTATTTGTTTGTTTTTGTCTTTTTGCACAACTACTTATGAGCTCGTATCTGTTTATTCAGTCAACATGTTCACTTACAAAGTCAACAATGCGCACATATGCCATTAAAATATGCAAAAGAAATCGGAACGAGCTTTCCAGTACAATAACTTGGCCGGGCCCCAGACCGCACACACACACCCACGCCACGTGTGCTCCAAATTCCCAAATGATTTGCAGTGGCACAACTAAAATATATGGCACCTTGGTGGCAACTGCAACTGGCCTCGAAGACATGTTGGTTACAAGTTGTACGATTTTATGGTTAGAACGGCCATAAAATATGGTCCCACTAGGTATCGAAATGATTTGGGTTCTGGTGTTTGGGTTTTCGCATTTATTAAACGCAGATGATATTGAAATTGTTTTTTGCACCGTTTCATTCTTTTAGCTGTTTTTAATATTGAGGAAAGTATTTACGCTATATAGCCAGGAATGCAACATCTAAGAGAACGCATATGCCATCACATTACAACCGTTATGAATGCAATATCTATGTAGATAATTCTCTTTTTACACGATAAATACGTTCCAAAAAAATTGTATGAAAACTTATTAAATAAATTATAATAAAAATTATAAATGCGTTGATATAAAATAAAGTGAAACTAATATAAACATAAAATTTTATTCGTTTTCTGACAATACCACAATCGTTTCAATATCGCAAATATCGTTAAATTATGTTTTTTTTGAGAAAATGATTTTTCTATCCATTGTTGATAGCTAATGTATAATTTGTGACGGGTTAGAATAAAAGAAATTCATATGTCAAAAATGCACAAAAAGAAGTCATAGAATATTTAAAATTGTGTTAAATCAAATCAATTCGTATAAAAAGAGAAATATGTAAAGTTTTTAAAGCGTGTTATTCCAAATTTGCGTAAAAAGAGAATATGGTGTACACTTCTTTATAGGCACTTTGGTACGCAAGTAAATCATGGAATATTTGTTGATAAACGAGTAAAAAATGTTATTCTTACAAAGAGTTTTTTACTAAGCCCCTTCATCATAAAAAGTCAGATGATATATGAGCGAGTAAAACAAAATATTAAAAAAATGCTCATATATGTTATTTAGTATTTTTTTTATTATTTTTTGAATTTCATAAAGTTTCAACTTTCAAAACTCGGCTATTTGATACAAAAATGTCTTCAATTAATTTAATTAATAAGTTTTTATTACTATTGTTCCTATTGCTTTGCACACACATTTAAATTTAAATTTACCCTCTGGTAGAGTATTGACTTTGCGGCCATTCCTAGACAAATTCACTTCAATTGCTTTGATGGCGTGCAAATTGAAAAATCGCCCGACTACGTTCCGTCTGTATCCAATGGATGACTTTTGTTTGGCTGGGGATTGTTTTGGGATTTGTGAATGGAATTTGTGCACAATATGGCGCAATTAGTGGCGCCAGACGAATCCAAACGAATTCATTAAATAAATATGAAACCGAAAGCTTTTAGGAGCATCCCAGCCCCGTGGGGAACGGGACCACAGAAATCAGCTGTTCTGTTAACTCGAACGTTTGCTCGTGCACTTGAACTTCCGGCAATTAGTTGGTTATCAAACTGGCCACAGCAGGGCAGGGTGGAGCTGCAGGCAAGTTGAATTAAATTTATATCCATGTTACACCACATGTCGTATACTTGTTTAGCGTCGCTTGCCATTTTGTTTCCTGCTTTTTGCCCTACATATAATCGCCTGTGAGTTGTGGCGGGCCAACAAGGTCCTGTTAAAAAATGAATGAGCTCCAAGAGCAACAGCACGGCGCGCCGTTTGCCTCCTATACCCTTACAAAGGGTATTCCTATTTTGTCACCATTGTATATAGCATTGCAAAGGGTTATTCAGATCCCTAGTAGAGCTGCTTGTCTGTCTAGTCTAGTTGTAAAATGTATCGATAAAGCTTGGTGCAAATGTTTTTAGCAGTCAATATTATGTATTTTTAAATCAGATATTAAGCATTCTTAATACTTTAAACTATTATAATTACCGGATCTCACATAATTATTATGTGATGAAACTAAATAACAAAACCATCATGAAGTCGGTTTGCTCTAGAAAAATAGAATACTCCAACGCTTATATATTGAACAGGATTTTTTTTAATAGTCTGTACACATTTTTTTAAATAGGCAAGTTTCTATTCATATCTTATTCTTTTATGGGGAATAAGGAATAAGGAAACGTTATAACATACATTTTGTTTTAAAATATCCTCTTAACCCTTTAAACCATCTATCAGCTAAAAGGGTATTACATTTTCGGCGCTACGAATTCAAGCACTTCGCTTTGTGAGGGGTGAGTATTCCTTGGGGCTATTTTGGCCTGTCATTTGTCGTTTAGTTTTTCATTAAACTGACAAAGTTAATTAGTTGTCCTGGGCGTGTCGCTGCGTGTTGTTATTGCTGCTGTTGTCTTTAGCAGCATTTTTGATACAATTTTCTTAATTGTGAACACATTTTCGGCTAAGCTTATAAGACAAATGTGTACCACAAATAGTTTTTGTATTTTATGAAGTTAAGGAATTTCGGAAAATATGAATTTTTAAAGAATTGTTTTCTAATAATTTCCTGGTATCGCTTCTAAGGCTTTTTATTACTAATACTAATACAGTTTTTCAGGTAACTACAGTGAATATTTAAGGTTGTTTATGGGCTGTGCGTGGAGATCGACTTATTTATTCAGGAAAAATGTTTTAGATTCATAGACCATTTCGGTTTAACAAATTTAAACGATACGAGAAAAAGTTTCGGCTCATAAATTTGGTTACCCATATTTTAGATTGAGGTTTGGTTAACTTAAGCTTAACTTCCAAAATTAACAAATTCAATTAAATGTATAACTTCAATTGGCTAAAATTGGTCGTAATGAAAAGGTAGGGATAGAAGTTCTTAATACTTAGGGATTGTATCTTTACAAAAAAAAAAAACATTTATTTCAAATGTTTATATTTTCAAATATCTTAAAAAGTTAATTTATTAGTAAACTTTTAAGCGGACAGGTCGAACTTTGGTTTATTGAACCAACAACAACAATGTATGAAGCACCAGAAAGGGATATCCTGATCTGTATAGCTATTTCAAGAACCTCCCGGTTTTATCATCCGTGGATTTTGCTATCGATCTTGCCTTGCGTACGCCTTTCCACTCTTTCAAAGCTTGAGCTTGTTGAGGATTTTAGCGAGAAATCAATAAATTGCTCGAAATGAAAGTCCTTTAGACCCTATTCACGCCAAAAACCTGACAGAGAAAGATCTATTATTTAGAGTAATTGATTTAGTTTTTTAAATTGCGATTACCGATAGTACATTTTACTACAATATGCTAACCTTAAACAATTTCAATTTCACTACACTTTGGGGTAGCAGGGTAGGTCTTTGTAGTGGGAGTTTGGCTGCGTCATTGGTGCACCACAAGGCTGTGTCCCGTAATTAATTTCCCACAATATGTAATCACTTGTTGCATGCCTTACACACACGCACACATACACACACAAACACACACACACGCTTACCATCAAGCAGAAGGGAAAGCGCTTGGTCCTTTGAATTGAACCGCTGTCGCAAACATTGCTTGATGTCGGTTTCGGATCATTTTTGGCAGTTTCAATTATTTGGTCGTTTGGCAGCCACACCCACTGACCACTTGCCGGCACATATCAATTTTAATTGAAGGGCAACAATTTCTGCCCTAATATTGGGTGAGTGTGTGTGCGCGTGATTGTGTGGCTTACCTTGAAGCGTGTCATGCCGCCGCCGAAACCACCAGCGCTGTGCAAATCATCATCGTCCAGGCTGCTGCCACCGACCCCGCCCAGCATAGACTCGTGCAGTTTGCCGCTGTGGCGCCTCAGCTGATAGTTGCCTGTTGAGTTGGAGGAGGCACCTGCCTTGTAGTAGTAGGGCGGGTGCTGGTGCCGATGCGAGTGGAGAGCGGACGCGGATGTGGCCGCCGCTGCATCCTCAAAGTCGTAGTCCAGCAGCTCAATTGGATGCTCGCATTTGCAGCGATGCGGCGGTGTGCGGTGTGGTGGCGTCAGCGTCGTTTGTGGATGCTGGTGGTGCCTGCTTTTGTTGCCATTGTGGTGGCTATGACTGTTGCTGCTGCCGTGCGGATGCGGCGGATGGGGCGGCGGCGGATGGGGCGGCGGCGGAATGTCTGCGGGTGTTATATAGATTTTCCCACCACCACCGCCCCCAACGGGCACAACAGTGTCCGGCTGTTGCAGCTGCTTGCTCGGCCAGTGGAACTCGTCAAACTCGCTCGAGTTGTTGACCAGTTGTTGTTGCTCCCACTGTAGTTGTCGATGCTGCTGCTGCTGTTGTGGTATGTGCCGCATGCAACTTTGTTGCTGCTGCAGCTGCTGCGGGTGCTTGTGGCTGTGGTAACGATAATATTGATGATGCGCTGTGGCCGCTGTGGCGGGCAAATACTTTGCATCGCGGGCAGAGCAAGAAGAGTAGCCATAAAAATTGTTTGTTGACAGCAAATACGCCTGTTAAATCTTTGTTAAAGTGTTCTGTCTGTGTGTGTGTGTGTGTGTGTGTGTGTTTGGCGGGGTGGACGGGATGGTATCTCAAGCTGTAGTTCATTCATGTTTTTGGAATAGAACGATACACAAAATCAAGCAGCAACTGAGAGCAGCAAGCATAAGGTTTAACTACAATAAACAAAATGAATATGAACTAAAAAAATGCAAATTAGGTAAACCTACATGTACTTGTACTTTCAACCGATCCGCGATTGCAGCGAACTGGCAGCGCGAACAAGTTCATAAGTTGTGTTCCATGATTAATCGAAAGTGTGCGATAATATACCCATTGGTATCTCTTCCATCAGCATATGAAAACAGTTAGCCGTTGTCATTCAGCGCTTAATTGGATTGAATATTTTGTAGCTCAAGCTAATTCTAGAGTGCAGAGAACTAGTAGCTGGAACTGGCTCTTATACTGGGTACCATCATGTTATCGCACCTACGTTTAATCGGAAGGCTATGATAAGGCGTGTAAATTAATCGCATTCACTTTTGTTTTTCAATACAGCGGTCGCCCGATAATTAGAACTTAATATTATCGAAAAGATCAAAACATTGGAATTTAATTGGAATTTACTTTTTTTCACTCATTAATTTGTTTTATTTTATTTATTTTGTCACATTTCTATTCTATTCTATTCTATTAATTTAAAGAGTTCTAACAATCGAGCGAATACTGTAAATTTTGTATATAAATAAGAGTGCATATTTTGCACAATTATTTCCGTAATAAAAAAACAATCAAAAAAATGTTTGAGAATTATTTTATTCTACTTTGATACTTAAAAAATGTGTAAAAATTTCAGATATTATTATTTTCAGACCTTAAAATTAATGTTAAGGAATTAAATATACATTTTGAGGAATCATGACAAACTCTCTAAGAAATTATAAAAAAGTAGAGCTTATATTGCTTCTCATTTCTTTTTTATTAATTGCTAAAGGTAAATTAATGTGTTTTCAAAAAGAAGAAATATCAATTTATATTTTTCTTATATGAAGATTGCATTTAAGGCGTATGTGATTGAATAGTATAAGTTAACTTTTTCATAAGCTGACCTTTAATAAATTAAAATACAAACTTATTGTACAACCTCATTATTTGGCTATAAATTCGTAAAAGTTTCATACCCGACGTCTTATTATTGAAGTAACTTCTTCAACATTTACCTCACAATTGCCCTTATTTAAGCCAAATAGTTTAGTCACAATGTGAATTAAATTTGCGAAAGACCTTAATCGATGGACAGCCTTAGTTAAGCGATGCAGCAGAAACTCTTTTACCATAGATTTCAACTGTATTCTCAAATGGCTTGCAGCAAAAGTACACAAGCCAAGTTATGAAATGCAATTTCCACATAGCCAAATAGAGGAAAGCAAACTATGGCAAAGCAAGTCATAACCAAAGCCAAGTGAGATTTGAGCCAAATGCATTAGCTCGATTCGGTGGCGCGCTCACCGCAATTATTTAATTACACAGTGGCTGCTGGACTGGTTAGCTGGTTCAGTGGGATTCCCCGCTGGCTGCCGCCCAGGCGGCAGGCATGGGCTGCTTTCGGCTTAATCAAAGAGCCAGCCAAGTCAAGCACAACACAAAAGAGCGACAAAACTTTTGTTGCTACTTTTGGTGCAGGCAGCCAAGCAAAGCGCCAGCAACCACAAAAAGGACTCCGAGTGGCGACGTCATCAGTGCTTCAGTATCGCCCACACACGGACAAACACAAATACAAGCATGCAGGCGGGGAGACCATATACGGACCTTCAAAGCCGCAGAGCCACAGAGCTACAGAGCTCGAGACCTCGGACCGATACGTATCGCTAATGATGATCAAATAACGGGCCAAATGCGGGAGCCAAGCAACAAAGGGCCCACAAAAATCGTTAGCCCAGTTGGCAGCACACCAGGAAATTCTCTGCTGGCCCTAACTGTGTCATGTGCGCCAATCGACCTCGCTCTCTGCGTCCTCTTCGGCGTCGTCTGGGCGTAATGAGCGTGGCTTTTACTTTTGATAGCCATGCGGAGAAGGAGAGGCATCATCACCTTCCAACCAGTTTGGCACTTGTCTGCTGTGTTGCACAAATGATATGTAAATAACAAAACAATTTGCCATCAGCTGAGCACTCGGTTTTAGTCCTTATTTGATTAGTGCTTGATCAATGCGCCAAAAAGTATGCAGCGTTTCCTTTTTTGGCATTCGCTGCTGTGCCAAATTCAATTTGATAGTCTCGAGACTATAAACCCTCTTTAGAAATTTGAGTCTGTTTGAGGTCGCTTACCATAAAAATAATACACTTTTCCTAAATCGTTTCATAAGATTGCTCACCGTAATGCAACATTTGTGGTGCAAACTCTGCAAAATGTTTACATTACAGCTGCAAACAAAAAGGCGTTTAATATTGTGCACATGCAGATGAGAACCGAAGTTTGTAATGCTGTCATCCCTCCCCCCCACCCCCTTCTCCCCCACCCACTCTGCGCCCACTGCTCATGCATAACCAAATATAAATTCAAATGCAGCATGATAATAAATTATATTTTTAACACACACGTGTAAATTGCCCGCGTGTGCTCGAAACTAGGCAATAAAAACACGTCCAAAAATACATTGCATAAATGATTCTGAGTTTTAGGCCAGTAACACTCAAAACAACCTTAAAAATGCTCATAAATTATGTAGGGCAGTTGTGGAAACGAAAACGCGTGGCAAAAGAATTTATTTTTGCGGAATTTCACAGAAAAAAAATAAAAAATAAAGAACCCACATAGTTAAAAATCATAGTAAACTTCATGCCAGCAATAAAAATTTTAATAAATTTTCTTTACTTGAATTTAGACATACAATCATGCGACAGTTTGCTAAGGTAATTGGAATATATTTGCTTAAAGTGGGAAATTGTTTGGATTGATTTTCAGGTTTGTGATTTCTGTAACATGTAACATGTTTAGAAAAGTGTTTATTTAATACATACCTGATCGCTTTGTGCTGTTTCAGTCATCGAAACGTCATTGCCAGACATTTTTTAAACGTTATGTGGATTTTATTTGTGTATTTACGAGTGCATAAACTTAGGAGTTGTTACTGTATCAAAAAGTAAACATATAAATAATTTTTTATTCGATTTAAAGCTACAGTTTTTTGAACCTTCAAATTTTAAATAATTGTCTTTACGGGCGAACGATTTTTGGAGTTATTTATGGGGATTTTATTCACTTTTAAACTAGATTTTTTTTTCGTATTTTATGCAGTTTTTCAAATATTTATTTTACTTTGATTTATTACACATTTATTTGCTTGTTTATTTTTAGCAAACATTTAGATTTCTTTTATGTTGGGTCCCAAGTGAATATTTTTTTGGCCAAACATATTGAGGGATTTATTTTTCGTGATGTGTATTTATTTGAGCAAGTCGGCAAACATTTCATACATTCAATTTCCGTTAATTTGCTGTAAACTTTTGTTTTAAAACATTTTTGGGTATATTTATAGACGCTAGCGTTTATTGTAGGCGTTTATTTTGTTTGGTATATTATAATATAAAAGTGTATTTCTTTTATGTCTTGATTTTTTATACCCTAAACACAGTGATATCGGGTAAATAGGGGTATATTGGTTTTGTGCACATGCATGTGACAGGCTGAGAACGAGGCATAGAGAGCTCATAAAGTATATATATTCTTGGCCAGAAACACTAGCCGAGTCGGTTTAGCGATGTCCGTTCGTCTGTCAATCTCACAGACTTAAAGAGCTATAGCAGTATAATGTGTTTTTTAAGATCCTGTATACCAAACGTAGATCAACTTTATTTTAAAATAAATTATTGATAAAAACAATAGTCAGGAGGTCGATACAAAATCGGCAATCCCACAATTCTACTGCATAATCATAAGGGCAGCAATTATAATCGTATATAGGGGCGTATAGGAAACATTGTATTTGAAATTTTTGGCCGGGACGCTTAGCGGATTTGGATGAATAATATAAAATACTCCTTAATATTTACGGGACGATTTTGATGTTTCTTGGGCAATTAATAGTCCTGGGCTTATTGCGGGACACGTTAGTTATCCCAACTTTTAATGATGTTTAACTTTAAGCTAATGTGTTCACTTTAGTCAAAAGTAGTTTTTAAATAGTAAAACAATAATCAAATAAACGTAATTTAATTTCAACAAATTTACTTCAAACAAGGAATTAACTTTTTTCTTCATCTATAAATATTTTTATGCTTATAACTCTAAGAAAAAAGTTTCGTTATTGACATCGCATGCCTTTCTGAACTCGTGGAAGTCTATTAAATTGACTGGAATGAGCTTTGTAACACGTCAATGAATTGGTAGTACGGCAGGTTTGAATTCCAGACACTGTTCTGTCTTGGTACATTCTTGTTTGCGAATCCAGAGTATCTCCTAGTCGAGACCTCTCGACTGAAGCACTCTACTTGTTTTATCTTTTCTTTGCAGAGCTTAATGCTCGTCTACACAAAGCCTTTGTTGTCTGTCGGATATTACAGCTTACCCTGAGCGAACCCACCTTTTCCCATTTCATTTGTGCAGCCAAGTAAATAGCAGCCGCTTGTCATTTAATGCAAATTAAGCAATTTAAATAAGTAAACAAATAAACAAAATGGTAGGATACAAATTTGTGGTTAAATGGGGACTAAAACTAAGATGAAGACGCAGCCCAGGATAACACAAATACAGAAACAACAACAAATAGTCTAGTGCGCCTGCTTTTCTCTTTTGTTTAGTTTGTCGCATTGCACATAACTCGTTACTCATACGCCGCGTTGTATGGCTTAGGTACGGCTACAAATGTGCTGCCTGCCTTTCGGTTTTCAATTTTCAGTGCCGCGCGCTGACTGCGGACAAAAACATAGCCTACCGAGCACTGGGCGGTGCCGGGCCCAATAGTAAAGTAAACAAAAAATATAAAATACCAAAGAGAAATTGAAATTGCGTATACGTAGCCAAAAAAGAAACCGCAAAAAAGACTGAAAAAATAGAGCGCACATTTAAGTCTTATATAAACAGACAGAGAAAAGTAGGTAAGAATTGCCTTGCGGAACAAGATAAAAGAGTAAATCGTTGCCCGAAAATTTGATAAATGTGCTGTGACCTTTGTACTAATGTGGTCCTAAATGTGTGTGTAATGGATATTTGAACAATAAAGGGAAAGGAGAGAAAGTTCCAGCGAGAGAGAGAGTAGCAGGCAGGAGAGAAAAAGAGAGAGAGTGTGTGTGTCTGCACAACAAAGAGCTGAAATTGTTGTCTTTCTGCTCCACTGATGTTAGCCGATAATAGACCTAAGAATATCTGTATTCCAGCTATAAAACTTTATAAATTGTATATCAGTAAAAAAACAAGTGAAACAAATACGAATATTGCAATCGCTATACTCTTTCACAGTGTATTAACAACTTAAAACTTCAAAGCAGTGACCTTCAAACTATAATTTTGGGAAAATATCTAAATCAAAACATAACAGTTTTTTAAAAGTGATTAAATATAAATTTTTCAAAACAAAACAAGAACTCTTTAGTCGGGTGTAACCGACTGCGTAATACACGTTCACAGTATAACAGATTAAAACTGTCGAAAACGGTCTTAATTATTATTAATTTGTAAGTGGGCGTGGCCGAAATTGTTGGCTCGATCTTTAGAGGAGGTCATTACAATCCTAATTGTGGGATATATGGATTTTCGCCGTTTAACCGCTCCCAAGCGGACGCACAAAATAAATTGATTTTTATCTTTAGAGGCGGTCATCAGTAATCTGTCTTCAAAGTTTGGTGTATTAAATCGATTTTTCCCCAGTGGGCGTAGCCAAATGATCCTAACGAACGAGTATTCAGGCTGCTTGGCTTTTGCTTTTTGTGTTAGATTTGTAATTATGTTTATTAGTTTAGTTCAGTCAAAGCCAAGATTAATTCACCTTTCACACTAACCATCTGTTTTACTCGTATAAATCTTATGAGTATATGTTTCTTTTGAGGCTAACGATATATGTTTAGATACTTAATTTCCAACCACGTTGCCAAGTTGCTTTTGTAATAATTTGCTTAAAGGGCTTTTTCGTTTGAGCATGTTTGAAATACTTTCTCTAAAACAAGAAAATTGCTTCTGTGTTTAGTTGAAATTGCGTGTTTCTAATGACCCACTATCAATCAACGGCGCTTAAATTGACCATACGACGGCCATTTGGGCCCTAAATATCTTTTACTTAAGGCTTTAAAAACCAAGCAGAATACTTTACTTGCGGTCTTGTTAGCTGGGTATTTTATCTTGTCGACAAGGCACAGCTGTTATTCAGTTAAAATTCATTAAATATTAATGAGTTTAAAAGGAGGGCAATTTGTCCTCGAGTTGCAGCGAAAAGGAAATTCGAAAAGTGCTACTGCCTTATCAGATAAATCGCTTTGTTATTGATATAGTGGCAGGCAGTGAAACATAACAAGGGGCGTATGTTTGCACTTGGAAGCGTACTAATCCTGTTCTAACTATTTGATTTTTCATTTGTGCATTTGTCATCTAAGCGGAGAGTGGTAAAAATTGCAAGTGGCATTCAACAGTCAACGGAGGACCAAATGTATGACTGACAGCAACGACTGAAAGAAACGAACGGCAGCAGCAGGAAACGTGTCCCTCGAACTGGGCAAAAAGGAGCTGCTTGGTCAGAACTTTCATCAATTTTATACAATCCACTTAACTTGAAAAGCCAAAAGGGCGGAGAGCGAACGCTGCGGGAAGGCAGCGAAAAGTTTTAGTCTGTGTTGGAGATTAAAGAATTAAACTGAACTGGAACTGAACTGGCTTGTGTGAATGGGACAGTTTTGAATTATCGATATATTCACAAAGCCTGAAAGAAATTATGCAAAACTTTTCATGATTTAATGTAACAATAACGAATATAATGTTAAATACAATGTTTATAAAATACAGGCAAGGTGACACTCTTGATATTCATCTAAATCGTTTAATATTTAAGTTCGATAGTTTGAAAAGTACACATTTAGTGTGTTTTTATTTCCCACGCATGATTTGTTCATGATATTCAAGGAGTCATTCAGTGCACTTTACACATCTGCAACTCAAAAGTTAACAAAGTCCTGAAACTCGTGAGACTGAACGAAGCTTTCATTAAGTTTTTAATCGGTGCAGCCCTTGCAATATAGAGCACACGACGAATTGTGGGCAACACTGTTCAATGTCAAACTAAAATCTACTAGTCACGTGAGAAATTTGAGAATTTTATTTTTTCTTAAATATTGTATTTGTATATACAATATCATATAATGTCTGACTCCAATAACAACATAAATGTACGAGATATCTCACGGCGTTGGGAAACCAGCGCAAATTCATATCAAAACCAATCTTCAGGAGTTGAAATTGAAATGGATTTAGACGAAAACTTAATATTGGAATCGTACACAGAGACGGGAATAGATGCGGAACGCCGTCGCACCATAAACTCACCATCGGCCTGTGTGGATGCACTGGAAGTTATACACGAGGATGCGGCTGTAGATGAGCAGGTGAATGTGGCACTGTCAGCGCCGTGGCCAGCTGAAAGCCAATCTAATTGGGAGCTGGAGGGCTCGCCAGCTCCATCGATGCTGGAGGAAAACAATCCAGCATTAGATGAAGAGGAATTTGAATCTGAATCCGAATCGGAACTGGAATTTCTCTTCGAAGAAGCACCGCCAATTCATGGCATCAGGTTCTACAATCCAAATTACCAGCCTCCAGCTTCAGCTGCACAAACCACAGATGCCAACGCAAATGCCACCGGCAATGTGACACCGCTGCCAACAATTAACCAGGTGAACAACTCGCGCTTGGACCTGCGCCCGGTGCCGGCCTCAATCGATCTGACTCGTAATCGACCTCCAACCACCTGGCGTGACTATCACGCTCGCGTCCGTTCCTCGTCCAGCCGATTGCGGTTCCCGGAGAGTCGTCCAGCAACTAATGGCATACAGCGGCTCTGTGCTGGCCAACCCACCAACCAAGTACCTATGTACATGGATGACGAAATCGGTGCCTATGTGTTCTTTCGTAACGATTCCGATTCGGAGGAGGAGCCGCCGCTGCCTCCATTAGCCATGGTTCCGCGACGGGGCAACAGTGTCAGTGATCTTAGTCAGTGCAGCAGCGACGACGAGCCAAATCCTAAATAAATATCCTGTGAGCACTGGACTGACAGACTTCCACTTAACATACGGTCAAACGGTTCGAATATAAATTATAGACACAACGACGGAAAACATGAATACCAGGCGATGAAATGGAGGCTAAAGCAGAGTTTTTAATCTGTCATAAACATACGATGTACGTGCAATTCGATCTAATGCATTAAATATTTTAACTGGTTATTTGACCTCGTAATCCCAATCCGGCTATAGGCGTTTTAATACATTATTCTAAAATATTTTTTATTTTTTAATCAAATGTTAAACGAAATATAGAGCTTTTCTAAAATCAAATGCTTTTCACTTTAGCTTTTTTGACTGCTTACACATGATGTAAAGAATCAGCTGTCATCATAATTTGCCTAGCGATAAATCAATTTATTGCCTAATTCAATATTTCCCGATTTAAGAATGTTGATACATTCCAAATAGTCCTACCGCATTTGGTT
This sequence comes from Drosophila sordidula, assembly GCA_035047465.1. NCBI lineage: Eukaryota > Metazoa > Arthropoda > Insecta > Diptera > Drosophilidae > Drosophila > Drosophila sordidula. The sequence continues at coordinate 14,644,252 of JAWNPQ010000156.1, read as the reverse complement.
TAAACTAATAAAAAAAAAATTTTAACTCAACTGCGTGCATCGATATTGACAAATTCGATATATTTAGAGGCGAGATAGGTGTTGTGTTGGCAGTCGATGTATATCGAATTGTCCATCACTAAATGCAACTCGCTTGACTTCACTTTTCGAATATTTCACCGAATATCAGTCGGAATGCGAATTGTGCGTTAGGGAAATCAATAAAATCTCATATAAGAATGAAAATAAAATGAAAGCTTAAAATGTATACTATGCAAGGGATCAGCTCTTAAAAAAATTTCAAAGCATTTCAATGTATTCATTATTTTTATAGGGCATGCCAATCAGAGCAATTAAGCTTCTGCTCAACACTGTAGCCAATTAGACCACGGACACGCTTCAGGACGTCAGCTTCATCTATCTATACCTGGGGGGCTTGGACTGTTGCGATGCCAACCGAGGGACCCCAAGCAATTCAATTATTGCCCCTCGATATTACTCTAAGGCCTAAGTGGATCTAATCCACTAATGATGGCGGCTATTTTAAAGCTTATTTCCATTACTTTTCGGGTTACAAAACTTTCTTCGAATTTGTGAATAGGAAACATGCACATATATAATAATAATTCCTAAGTTACATCAAAACGAGATCCAATTATAGCTAATTTCGATCGAGCATACTTGTGATTTTCGAATATATTTTTGACCTTATATCCAATAAGACATCCACTTAAATTGTTTTTGATTTGCTATTTTTAGGGCGGATATTATTCATACCATAATGTTCTATAATCCATTTGTCATTCGTAGCAAAAGTTGTTGATCTTGTTCGGTCGTTTTGGTCCGCCTTCCACTCGAATTGTTAAATGAATATTTTAGGAAGATAGCTTCGAGTATAATTTTGCTTAAATAATTGCAATCGAAAAATGCAACCCAGGCCAAACAATGTGCTGGGAGCAAATCTCTGCAGTAGGTTGTAGCGGGGAAGGGAGCAGAGCTATAAATTTCCTAGCCCATGGACCAATGCCTGGCAGTTGGTTGGCTCTGGGAAATTTATATGCCAGCTGCTTGTCGGAACGTCGTCCGCCTACACGCACCCACCCACACACACAGACACACACACGCTCCCACACTTCTTTGTTATGCAAGTTAATCCTTTTTATAGCTATTGTTCAGCGCATCAAAGCTGTACACCGCCCCCATACTATCCTGGCCCGCTTGGATACACGCAAGCCCTGCGCATTTGTTTCAATGGAACAGCTGCGAGGTGGACCGCAGGAGCGGCAGGAGATGTAGCTGTAGCACATGTCACTGCATTTTTCAGCGGCTCCAAGAGGCGACACAACCAACATATTAGCTGCCACACACATATTTGGGGGTCCGACAAGCGGACAGTGGTGTGTGCGGTGTGTGTGGCATGAAAAAGGGCTCGGGCTCGGGCTCGGGCTCGGGCTGATGCATGTGCATCTTCTTGATAACTCGGGCTAAATCTGGCGCATGTTGTGCGATGACGTCGGCGTCGGCGTCCGTGTTGAGAGTGTTTGTGTGGCATGCCGCAAATTCATTATTATTTTACCCAACGCCCACTCGAGCAGCTGCAGTAACTGTATAAACACCCAGCATATGAAGTAGATAAGCAGAAAACGAAGCGTTCTCTAGAAACCGTGAAAAAGTAAACTTAAGACGATGGAGGCACATGATAAAAGCCCTTTAAGACTTTCCACACTTCAAGATGTAAGTTCATAGACGGTTGTTGCGGGGATATGTTGCTTTGCCAAAAAATAAATAAATGTCATGTTTGATGTGGTGTTACAGGAGGCTACAGGACAAGTTGTAACAACTGAAGGCATTTTTGGAAATTTGGCGAAATAAAAAATAGATTATATTTCGATCAAGCCAACAACTATAACTTCTTTTATAGGAAATATCAACCTTAGTTTTTGCCAAATAAAATATAGTTTTTTTTCGGTAATTTCAAATATCGTTCAACTTTTACCTCTGACCCCTAGTTTCTAACATCCGTTGCATGGCTTAAGCAATAGGACAACATTTCAGACAACTGCAACTGCTGCAATTTCTCATTTTAATAAAAATGCAAATGTCTCTCCCTCAAAGTGAAGGAATGACGTTGACTTCACTTTCCGCGCTCCCCATCTACTTCTTTCTCTCTCTCACTTTCAGCGCATTTTCTCATATAAAACGTTGGTAAAACTTTTCGATTTTCCACCATGATGGGTGAAAAAAACAAAAACAAAAAATAGAGACGAAAATAAAAGAACAAAAAGGGGCCACAGCAATAAAGGGAAATAATAAGCTAAGATAGCAGCAATGGTGATGAACTCTGGAAGAATTTTACTTCCCGGAAAGTGGTTCAGATGGAAGTTGTAATCCACATTGTTTGTTTCCGCATACTTCAATATGGAGGCAATTAAATTGAACTAACAATAGCTTTGAAAGGACAATACATAGAAGGTGTTCATAGGCCAGCCAACGAGAACGAGGCCCATATTAAATATACAATGGGAATATTTCATATTGTTAGAAGAAATATGGGATTTTAACAAAACAGTCATTTCAAAAGTTAAGCTCAAAACAGTTGCTGAAATTATGTTTATTGAATTTATACGATTTTTTAATAGGATAAAATAAAAACGAGTGACGTACTTGCGTATATGTACATATGTATATTATTATTATTATGTTTGAAAAATAAATATTTTAAAAAAATCTGGCCACAATTTTGGCACTTATAAAAAAAAGAAGACAGATATTTTTTTGCTCACTGTTGCTAAACGAAAAAAGCCTCTAGGAAAAAATCGAATGTAACAAAATATTTTCGAAAAAAATGTTTATTTCGGCTTTAGAATATACAAACACACGGTTAATTTAGGCCTCGAACTCAAACTTGTCTGCAAATTGTCCAATGTTGCAAAAGCGATTTTGCTCCTTTCATGCCGAGATCTCTTATTTTTTTTCAGTGGGCAGGTTGTTTGATTTGCTCGGTGTTACCGTCTTCAGCATGGCCACTATTCTGCTCGGTTTTTCAGTTGGCTTTGAACTAGGGCCCGGGAGTGCGGATTTGCGTTCGTCCGGCTTTCCGCAGAATTTTTGGAGAGTGCTCTGCACCTTATCCCCGTCACTGCCCACAAACTGTTCTAGTTTAACTTTATTTTTAATGATCAGAAATGAGGGCATGCTACTGACGTCATACTCTTCAGCGAGATCCTCATGATCGTCCACGTCGATTTTGACAATAACTAAACAATCCTCGTACTCATGCGCAAGTTCCTCAAGACGTGGCCCAATAACGGCGCAGGGACCACACCACGTTGCAAAAAACTCCACCAAGACATGCTTATTGCCAGCCTCGCTAACGATCTTATCAAAATCTTGCTTGGATTGGATGGTTATAACCTTTTTCGGTTTGTTTTTGTTTGCAGCGGCAGATGCCATTTGTAGAATGTGTGTCGGTCAAATTTTGAACGCCGAAAAAATATACAAATCAAACGTGTTTTACAAATTTTGAATCATCAGAAAGACAAGAATTACTAAGCTTATCTTGTGGCTTAGCTATATATTAGCTATAGACCACCAGGTGTTCAGTCGATATTACATATTCTACACCTTTTTACAAAGCCTTGAGCTGCAATTTAAAGTGCAAGGTCCATTCAAAATATTCAAAATAAAAAAAAAAATAATATAATGAAGTTGGGAAAACACATGCAACTATAAGGGCTAGGAGTATCAAATTTGAAATGTGAAAGGCCAGTAAAACGCGCTTAAATCTTGCTATACTCGTTTACGAAGTGAAAAAAGTGCAATAGCCGCCTTGCTTCGACGCTATTGAAGCTACATTCTTGAAACTTGGAATATATTTGAGTGTATACCCGCTTCATACTGTGAACGAGTATTGTGCAGTCGGTTACCCCCGACTGCAACGTTCTTCCTTGATTAAACTCGCTTATTATTATTATTACACATAGTACTAGGGTACATATATAAGTGTTTATTACACTGTGAACGAGTATTGGGCAGTCGGTTAAAATATATAACTTTCATATCCGTGCTTATACCCTGATATTAGAATACGTCGTTAATAACCGTAAAGTACAGCAAGAAGTTTTTCTGGAAAAACATCTTCTACGTAAAGAGGACTACGTATATGAGAATACTTGTTAATACTTGTTAAAGTTATACTCAGTATTTTATTACAACTTGTAAGTTAGATTCTTTAAACCGATATTTAAAGATTTTCAACAAACGAGTGCTTTCAACAAAACAAAAAAAGAAAAGCGGAGCAGAGAAGAACCAAAAACCTTTCGTAAATATTTCTATCGAAACCAATATCGCTTCAATTTTGGGAATATAGCGATTTGTATTTTTATTTGTAAACGTAACTTAAACCAAATCGATAGTTATACAATAAAAGGTAGCACAACTAAAACGAATTAAGCCAAAGTTTGCTTTCAGCTGCCCTGAATGCCCATTGTACTATCACCCACGCTTTTAGCTCATGTGTGTGTGTGTGTGTGTTTGTGTGTGTGTGTGTGTGTCTGTTCGCGTGAACATCTGCCGGCTGCTGCAGTTAGTCTGTTTAGCAGCTTGTTGTCGCTTTTAGTTGCACTCAGTTGCCCGTTTGTTTGTTCGGCTTGTCTTGCATCTGTCACGAATTAAGACAAATGCACCGCAGTAGGTGCCCTCAACCATCTAACAACAACCCCCAACCCCCAACCGCGACGCCCCACTCTCAACGATGCCACTGTGGTGCTATATGTCCGTGTTGCAAGTGGTTCTTATCTTTCGACTGCTTACTTTAAGGCTTTTGCGTGGCTTTGTTTTCTTTTTACATTTTTGTACCCTGTTTCTATCTAAATTTTAGTAGGAAAGCATCTAAAAAAGTTGTGCATTTGTTGGTATGTTTAAAGTTTTGAATGTCTGTTTTTAAATAATATTTCCCTATTTCTTTCTCTTACTATCCCAATATTCCAAATGTTTATGTTAATCTAAGAAAAAATCGTTTATTTTATATTGAGTATTTCATATTTGGTTTTAGTATTTTGCTCTTTTCATATAAGCAAAATCACGAGCGATTATAAACAAATTTAATTACGACGCGATACAAATTCTATGTCGCTTGTATTTGGATCTATTAAAGCGATTTTTGTTGTGTGTAGAAAATTACAAAGGCTGGGAACACAACAATTGGCAATGTAGGTTAGCGTTTAGTTTGCACAGTCCACGAGAATTTCATTTTCTAATACCTTCCCCTAGCTGTAGTTAAAGCCTTGCTTTTGTTTATATTCACATAGTTGAAGCATATGGCCCCAAAATTGTATAACGATCAACTAACAAAATGTGAAGCCTACGGTGCTTATGTGTTTATGTGAACGCATGTATGGAAATAAATACAAATAAGGGGTATACCCTAGTCCAGCACTCGGACTATTACTGGTTTTTGTTTACCTGGACTGCTTTGCTCGCCCAACGTGCGTTTTTTCAGTGTTTCTTGCAGTCGTCTGTTGGCCAAGTTCTGTGTGCCAAGAAGTGTCGGCTTTAAGCGCTTTAAGCATGCCAACACTTGACATTGAGCTTTCCTTAATAATCCGCTTGTTATATGCATATGCCCCATGCCGTCCCGTTGTGCAGCTCGGTTGCATAACCTAATGAGCAGCGCAGAGAGACAAATGACGGCGTTTAAGGGGCACACACTGCACACGACCGGAAACAACAGCAACACCTGCAGGTGTAGCGTACGGCAGCAATGGCAACACGAACAGTTACCGTTGGTGTTAACTGTATCAGTGTCAGATTTCGTGTCATGTTGTGCAATCGCTTCAGCATTCCAGTCAGCCAGCCAAGTGCGCGACTTCCGCTCCGCAGCGAATCCCTGTCCATTCATCTACAACCAATCGCGCTCTCTCGCTCGCTCTTCATTTGGGGCATCTGCTATCCGGGCTAAGCGAAAGAGCTGACCTCGCAGTCGCACCTTGACACGCGGCGTATGAGCAATGTAATAAAATGGCAAATGACAACCAAACAACTAGCGCAACATTTTTCGCCCGTTGAAATGCCGAAACAAGGAACAGAGCTGTTCAAAATAAGAGAATACCAAAAGTCACGTATGTGGCAAGACAAATTGCTTCAAGTGCAAAGAATGGCACTTTCACTCACTTTTAGTCAGTAAGTCAGTCAGTCACTCAGTTATTTATATTGCGCATTCGCCATGTCGCCAAGCATATTTTTATTGCGGTCAACTATGAATTGGGGTTGAGCATCAATTGCTGGTCGCGTTTCCAACCAGCACGGAACATACAATTTTTTTCTGCTGAGGAATGGCTATAGTACGAGCCAAGAACGGTTTTGCCATAGTTTATTCTTGAAATTAATTCGCATTTTGATATTAAATACTTTCGTGAGGTATAACATTTCTTTAATTTGAGTTATGTTCGTAACTTATATTTTCCTTTGAAGTTCGGTTTCGATTTGTTTTTTGAAAGATTTTCAAAAGGATAGGGTTTAATAGCTATGCTAGAAACAGGGTAGTTGTTAGTTGAGCACTTTTATTTCTCTGCGTTTTTATGCTTTGCTGAAAAAGCTCCGACCGTAATAGTAGAAAAAATAGTGGCAGTTTAAAGTGATTTATGATATTTGTATACTCTGTTCACCAAGTGAACGTAGTTTATTGGGTTTATCCGCCTGAGCCTCCAAACTTTAGCGTCAGCTGAAGTAAATCTACATCTACCGATTTAGAGATGGAGTAATAAAACATGACAAGCAAATTATTAAACAATTTGTACATACATATATTTTTTTGACCACTACCCTCTTCAGAAGTCGTAAGCTTCCGTATTCCCTCAGGACACGTTTTTAAGTCATAGGCGTAGCAGGGTAAAGTAAGTACTCAACTCCAAATTAGCTGTGATGGCTCTGTAAACAGAGTATTGTGCAGTCAAATGCATTCAACTGCAACGCTGCTGCTTGTACTTTTGGGAATTGTGCTTACTAAAAAAAACACCAATTGCGCATGAGAATCAATTGCAAGAATAAAGTTTGCTTTATGAGGACTTCATAGTGCTCGCAAATATTTGTGCATCAAGAAGTACATGTTACAAAACGGGAATCTTGTATCTCTTGGCATCCTGATGTGACTTTTTGACCTATGCTACAAATGCCAATTGCCCGAATGCGTTTTTGTTTGTGTCCCAGGGCACATTCACAATTTGCTTTTGGCTGTCAGCTTTTCGGGCTGCCCATATAAACGTAGTCACCTTTGGAGCTTGACCATCCGATGCCTGCACACAAATAACGAGCACGTTTAAGCATGTCAATGCTGCTGTTGTGTGGTAATTGTCTTGTTCCAACTGCCAGCTGCCAAAGTGATGAACAGACCACAACACTGCAACAACAACAACGGCGACAGCCACAACAACAACAATCAAATTTCATTCCATGAATTTGTGCGAATTTTGGCTTAACAAGTTTATGAGCTCTGACCCTGTTGGACAGAGGTCCATGCATTTGGATCTCTGCAAACCCTGCCAACCACTCTCTCCCTGCAACAACACTCAAATTATCACACACATAACGCTGGGACACCCTCTTGCTGCTGCTGCTGCATTCAAGTGTCCAAACCCAAAACACATTTACATTCATGCTGGGGCCATTGTAGTCAGTTCCATGCGCTGCTGTTGCTCGGCCCACGGCCCCCGCTATTGCTGGCGCTTGGTTTATGTGCCGGGATGTCAGGATGGTGTTTGTCTGCAAGACTTGTTCCTCCCCCTCTGGTCGTGCAAGCGCAGTCTTTGTCAACGTGCAAAATCTCTCAAATTTTATTATGCTCGAATTTGCTGGCACTTCACAGCCGCCACAGCTGGCACAGCTTCCTCCCGCTGCGCCGCCGCCATTTTATGGCGCCTAATGTCGGCCCATTACCAGGCCCAGGAATCAGGTCCAGCAAGCAAATTTAACTCCCCCTCTTCCACATGACAGTTGCCATTTGGGCCAAAACCAAAACGAGGCATGCCCCCAGCTTGTAATGAGCCTCGGAGAGGGAGAACAACTGATCCCCACCCGACTTTAGGCTGTCTTATGGCCACAGTACGCCATGCCAACAGATGAGGCCATGCATTTTAACAAGCTGCTAATGTGGGCCTTATATAGACTCCCTTTTTTTTTGGAAAGCTGATATAGCAAAAGGCTAACACATTATTGAAGTGGCTAAATAAAAAAACTTAATTTGGCTTATCACTAAAATAACCCCATTATAAAGTCAGTACATGGGATATTTAATTTTTTAATTCTAATATTATTCTTATGTTTTGTGTATGAAATAAAATGTCTTTTTTAGGGAAGTCTTCAATAACGAAGGACACTGGCTGATTCAGCAGGTATATTATATAGTGGATTATTCAATAAACTAATATTAGGTCTTGTTGCAAATCAAATTGGATGAAAATGCTTTTATGGAAAACAAACGTTTCGCATTCGAATACCATTTGAGCTATATTATTAGGATTTATAAGATTTTGAGCACGAAATAAATTGATAAAATTATAAAAAGTATTCAACTGATATTTGATCATGAAAACAATTATAAAGGCAGACATAAGACATAAGGTTTGAATATGAATGAAATCAAATTGTTTATAATTTTTTAATCATTTTCTAATTTATTTATAAATTGAGAGTACCTATGAAAATGTTCTGTCTTTAAATATGTTTCTTTGAAAGCTAATATTATTTTTTTTCGGTTTTAAAATGTACTATGCACTATGATTAATTGTATTGACCTAAAAGGGGGAAAGTTAAAAGCTGCTTAGAAGGTGTTTGTTGGTTAGCTCCAAAAGGCAACTGAAACTTTATGTTAAGCGTTTAAGCTTAAGTGCATTTCGATACTATATTCATACTGGAATATCGATTTGACAGCTGAGTACTAAAGTTGTGGCTGTTGCCACGTTTCTCCTACCTAATTAATCATTAAAAAATGCAAATATTCCAAAAGCCATATACCACTAACTAGCAGTTGCCAGTTAGCCCCGCTCATCCCTTGCGCCCGACTAATCAATAAGCTTAATGTGCCCAGCAGAAGCGAACAACGTCAGCAGACCAACTGCTAAGCAGTCTGCATAAAAGACTTCAATCAATCAAATGCCACAGGAGCAGCAGTCGAAGAAGGAGTCGACACAGGAGCAGGCCAATCGTTGTGGCAAGGGGTTGCATTAAAAAAGGGTTGCTCTGCGCCGCTCCCGCTGCCGCTTCTGCTTTTGCGTCTCCTCCTTTCTGATCCTGTTGCTGTTTGGCATTAAAACCACATGCGCTTCGACACAAAACATTTTATGCCCCAGATGTTGGTTCGAGGAGGTGCTGCTGCTGCCTAGGGGCTGCTGCCTTCGAGGGCTGATGGCTCGGCAACGGTTCGGTTCTGTCTTCCTAACAAGCTGCGTCAACAAACTAAACCACTTTGAAATTAACACGTTACATTGACATTGACAGCTTTATGCGTGGCATGCCGAGTGTCGAGTGTTGGTGGAGTGTCGATGGAGTGCTAAAGAGGAGCAGCCATTCTGCAACGGTAGCTGTCAGTTACAGTTTGAGCCAAAGGCGTGAACACGCGCAGGGGGCGAGGGCTGCCAAACGATGCGGCAAATATGACGGTAGCTTATGGAGGCAATGCTGACGGAATGGCGGCCGGAAGGCGAGCAAAAAAGGCAATTTCCGTTGTGGCATAAACAAGACTAAAGACTCGGTGTGTGTTGCGGGTGTGTTGCGGGTCTGGTGTGTGTGTGTGTGTGTGAGTGTGTGTGTGTGTCTGTGCGTGTGTGCGTAGTTTTTATGCGCTGGCATTCAGCGAAACGAAAATTACCAATTCAAATGTCAGAAGTCGTGGCAAAAACGCGCGTACCTACCCCACCCCGTTCCAGCCGCTTGTCTTGGCGCAAAATTAAATTCAGTGTCAATTCGGTTTCTTCAAGGCCTGCATCTAACGAGGGATCAGCTGGTAAAGCCCCTTCGTAATCAGTTGCTAAAAATGCTTAAGACAAAGCTGAGACAAATTGTTGTGTGAAAATGTTGTCTGAAGTGCCAAGCAGAAGCCCGCAACCCTCTCGACCCTTCATTTATTTGCTTTTTCGTTTCGTTTTTTTTTTTTTTTTTGTTTTTTATGCCGACCCACGATTTTTCACTGCCTTTTAATTTGTTGTGCCAGCCCATCCAAACGAATTTATGCCCCAAAATTGGTTGTCGGCAGCCTTTTGGCTCTAGGCGGCTGGCAATGAAAAGTGCAAGTGCTGCAAAAGCTAACTGTGCGGAAACATTCAAGAAGTGTACATTTTTCCGTTGCCTATAATTTAATGGATTTGCTGAAAAGGGCTGGAGCAGAGCACACGAACTGGAACTTGTGAAATTCCTAGAGGCTATGCACGCGCATAATAACATGACTTTAAAGCAGACCACATTAATAGCTGATATGGAGTGAAATACTATTTTAATCAACATTATCAGCTTTATGGCCACCACAATAAAGACAAGTGACTTGGCGATTATTGGCCATTATATCAAATGCCTAGCTTACTAACTCAATGTGAACATGTTTTGTCGACAATTGTGTTCAAATTTAAACTTTAACAAAATTTATTATCCTCTTTGAATATGGCAAGAAGATCACCCCAATCATAAAAAATGTCTAGCAACTATGTTTGCTTTTCAGGGGCCTGACTTCACTTGCTGCTCCGCTAGGAACTAGTTCATAAGCAATGAATGAGCAGCCCAACTATTTCCACTTCAAAAAATATACTAAAAGTTTAAGGTTTTTGCTCTCGATAATTTTTCCGTTTTTTGTGCTCTAAAATTGGATTTTTATTGTGATAGCTGCTTTGGAGTTCAGCGATTTGATAGCTATTTGATTTCGCCATTTCACGATTTCTTCGAAAATCCAAATGACGTGGACAGCAACAGCTACAAAACCAGTTACGAGAACAAGAACAACAATTGATTTGTTCTATAAGCAATTTGTTTACATGTAATAAATTTACAAATCAACGATAATGCAATTTATTTGCCTATATTCGTATATATTTTCTTTTTTGTCGGTCATTTGGTCTTTATTATTGCAATCGAATTCCAAATACTTGTATTATTCGCTTTTGTCGTCCATTTTATGTGTTGCGTAGCAGAAATTCTTCACTTTATTGGATATGTGTGCGAAAATTTACGAGTCTCCGCGTCAGCCTGTTTTCCCATATATCTTGTCTGTATCGATTGTTTTTTTAGTTACTTTCATTATTATTACTTTTTCTGGCTATAAAAAAATCATAATGTAATATTGGTTGAACAGCGGAATTCAATTATATGACAATTGTGGAATATGCAAATGAGATGCATAATTAAATATTCTTTATTAGTAGAGATCGATTAAATAAGTTAATCGGTGATGATACTTTTGGTGCTAACAATAATGCATTTTAATACCCTGTCTAAAAAGCTTAAATTGGTTTAACGCAAATGTTTGCAATGGGTAAATATGAACAGATCTCCCCTTCAAGTATATATACTTTTGTTCAGCATTAACAGCCGATCTCAAAGATTATAAGAGCTAGAGACCTGAAATTTGGATCGTAGATTAAGAATACCATTCTGCTTGGACACCGCTTTCCTTAAAATTGAGAGTGACGCAGGTATAGTCTTACGCTTTGGCTTAAAAACACATTTGGACAACATATTTATGCGTATATAATGAAGAATGTTTAAGTGCATGTTACGGCAGCTAAGGGCTGGCTACAGGGTATCTTCTAGCCGACTCGCGACAAGAGCTATCTTATTTGTAATTTAATTAATTTATAATTTATGATCATAGATAAATATGATATATTAAACTAGTTTTGCTTTTAATTTCAATTTTATTTAGGGACATTGAGAATTTACCACTTAAACTTTAACTCAGCACAAAGTGCCAAGTTATTCAAAGTTCTACAACCCAACATTTTCATCAAATCAAAAACTTTTGAGCTTGCCGTAACCCCAATCCACAAATAATTTAATACAAAGCCAAGTATGTCCTAATTGAACCATTTAATTGTCATATAAATTTCAAATGTTATCGCCTTAGACAGCAGCCACTAACCGCAGTAAACCCAACGCAACAACAACATCAACAATAACCACAACAACAACGCAATATCAAAGTTCAATTTCAGTTTAGTTACATTTGCCAGTCATAAGATCTGACTTCTTGTATCGTAAATATTTACGATTTTACATAAAGTTTTATTTTTAAACTGGGAGGCAATTTTGAATTTTTTTGTTCTTTTTTCTTTCTGAATTTTTTCTTGAACATTTTGTTCAGTTAATTGAAGTGCGTACTTATGAACTTGGCCCGTTAGCTGCACAGAAGTATTTCAGGAATTTTCCAAAGCTTTTCTGTTCTATGTGTTCTCCCCTTTTTTGTTGCTGCTCAAGCTAAGCTGCAACTCATGAGCGGGCAATTTCCCGCAGCCATAGAAGAACTATAAAAAGACAAATAGAGAGAGAAAGTGCGGGAAAAAAATGCAGCAACAAACTGCTGCAGAGCGCACCAGCGACTGAAATCTCCAAGAACTGTAAATGAAACTGTTTTTGTGGGTTCCGTTCTCATTGATATGCGAATCAAGTTGGTTTTACTTTGTAATACGCCTAAAAGCATACTGCGATTTGCAGTAACTTTTATGCTTATACAAGAATTATCATTGCCTTCTAATTGCAACACGTATCACATTACGGTTCCCCCATATGAAACGTGTTTTGATGCTCCTAAAAACTCCCAACACTTTTCAAAGTTTCATGTGAACGTTCTTGTAGTGGGTACTCCAATAAAGTTTTGCAATATTCAAAGCATTGAAAAACAAATATATTTTCCCGTCTATAAAGAATGGTAAAGATGACATTAGTATATCGCACAGCAAACATAGAAATAATGACCTTAAGTGTTTAATATTTGGGGTGCGTTAAAGGTTTTTTGCCAGCTCCCAACGAAGATTCTGTTCGACATGTTTTGCCTCCCCTCCCATTTTCTTTTGTTCTACCCATACACACACTAACATAGTTGACAAACACATTTACATCACTGCAATGTCCTGGCAAACATTACAGCTCTTGGCAGGCTTCAATGCCCATGCTCAATGCTCATTGCCAGACTGTTGACATTTTAATAAAAATTATTTCAGTGCATTCGCCGCATTGCAGAAACGCCTCTAAATGGCAGCAGCATGGGATAAGTGAAGGATGCTGACTGGACTGTGAGGGGGGAGAAGGAGATGAAGTAGAAAAGCAAGCAAGAGATGCGGCACCATTCTGAACGCTTTGGAAATTGCAGTGTTCACAAAATGCTTGCTTATAGATTGTGCAAGCATATTTAAAGCATATTAAATTGAATTATTGCATTAAACTAAACTTTATAATTTTGCTAATCCAGCTCGTTGTAAAACATGTCGAAAACAAATTTGCTTTTAATTATTTGTTTTAGTTCCACTAGAAATTCCCTAAAGTTAAAAAGTAGTTTCAGAAAGAGTTAATTAGAGATGTGCGCGTGATAATTACAGATTATTAATCAAATGTTTTCTTATTACCAGTACAAGCTTCTTAGCGTGAACACTTTATTATGTTGACAATAATAACGATTGCCGCTTTATAAAATGAAACAAAATTAAGTTAAACATATTTTATTTTATGTTCATTTTATAAATATTTCATAATTGTGAAATTATCGTGATATATTGTGCTTTAATTGCTCCAATATGTGCTTCGGTGATACACTGAAACTTTAACAATTTTTAACGTAAGGTTCAAGGCTCGAGCCACTCTATCTCATTGACTTTTTATCAAGTACATTCACGAATCACGCACATCACTAATTCAAGCCTTCCCAAACACCCGAGAAGTATGCAACAAAATGTTGCCCAACAACAAATAACGTGGTCGTAAGGTTCTTTACTGGGCTTTCAAATAAATCTTAAGTTTTTGGCCACTTGTGCAAACTGTTTTTTTTTTTTTTTGTAACTGAAAAGTAATAAAGTTTTATGGCACCAGCCAATTAGCGAACTACGGAGACCAACTGGAGCCCAACGTTCACTCAATCGAAATCCGAATACAAGAATTTCTAACAGCTTCATTTAATGTTAAGGCATTGGTGTGACCTTAAGGCAACTTTCATTATTAGGCATTGGTTGAAGCTCTGGCGCTTATCAACTTATCAGTTGACTGGGCTTTTTGTCTATGGCAGCATGAAGGCCACTTTGACTTTGTCCTGATCAAAATGTCGGCAATTTGTTGACAGCTCCAGTTCCGATAAACTGACAAAGGCGCGTGCAGAGGGAGACAAAGTGCTGAAAGGATCATATATTTTGTTTATTGGTTTTTGCCATAATTATTATTTGATACGTCCCAGCATGAGCGGATTAATTTATTGATTAATGTGCTGTCTGGAAAAGTCAGAGCTCGTTAAAGGAAATTTTGTTCTTAAGCGATTTGTTGATTGGGCTTCCGTTAAAGAAAAGTAATAAAACTGGTTGGGGTGACATTTAATTATATTTTTATATTTGCGGCAAAGTTTACTAGTGCGAGGTTTTTTAACTTTAAGCAAGATTATCAGCCAGTATATACTAATATGTGTATTTGACACTAGGATTAGTTATCTTAATGGCTGAAATAATTAGTTTATTTATTACAATTCGGCCCTTTTTTGTCTAACATATATGTATGTACAACCATGTAAGAGCAACTGTAATTGATTTTCCGCTGCAGCCGTCGTTTTTTGTCGTTTCTTTTGGCTGCTTTAATCTGCCCAGGTCAACACACAAAGTTTTTAAGTATATGGCCTGAGGTTAGGCTCTTTCCTAAGCTAGTTACCTTCTGGCAGAGAGTATTCTAATTTTGTGGCCAAATTTGTAACACGTAGAAGGTGATATATCTCTACATTCATAAATTTGACAAGATTTTGACCAAAATCAGATAACTGTACCCTAAGGTTGATATGATGGTAAGCAAGTAGACCCTAAAGAAACATATACAGAAACAGTGCTAAATTGACAAAAAAGAAATGAAAACAGCGTTGAGTGTGCCACGTATCGGAAAGAGTATTTAGTCTTCGGCACTCGAAGATACCGGTTTTTTCGTGTTTTTATTTTGATTTCTTTTTTGCACAATAACAAGAACACAATTTTTTGGCAAACAACATTTGGCCAGCAGGCAGTTCATTGATAAGCTTTGAATGCCTAAAAAGGGGACTTAAATTAAATATATTTTGTAAATATTTGAATATTTTTTTTGCGCGAACCGAATGCAAATATGTAAGGTGAGTATTTTGGAGGGCAAGTCGAAGTATTTTTCATGATGTGTGTATGTTTTTTTTTTTTTTTTGGACTGTTGGGGGGGGGGGGGGTTACTGACTTTATGGCGCTTTGATGTGTGCATAAAGTTCAAGTTAATAAAATACTTTTATATTTCACTTTGGCTTGGCACATTATTAAAACTAGTTTAGCTGCCACACACACATAGAAACACACACACACATACATACACAAACTACATAAACTAGGAGTAAAGGAGCTTTTAATTTTGCTGGAAAACTTGAACCAAAGTTTTTATGACCTTGGGCGGCTGCTTGGTTGGTTATTAAATGGACGCACTTGCAATTTGCTTTATGGCTGACATTAATAAGCATTGTACCATCCCAGCATCAGGCAACACACACACACACACATACACAGTTAAACACACACGCACAAAAGCTGGGATGATTTTATGTTGCCAAGTGCAAGACTCTTTTAGCTCCCTGACAACAGTCTTTGCCACGAGTCTAACGTGAAATTAAATTTGTATGCTTATTTACGAACTTGCAACAATGGAATATTGTGCAACAAATAAATGTTGAACCTGCCAGTTAAGTATGTGAGAAGTACTATTATCTGCCATTAACAAAAATATGTTAATATTGCCTAGGTGATGAGCTCTGTGATAGAATGGCAACATTCAATTGCTTGTTGTAGCTGCCATCAAGTGAGCTTTTTGCCTCATAAGAGCAGCTCGAGACGTTTGAACTGTTTTCTAGTATTGCGCTTAAAATGGCTTGTTGATCCGAAACGGAGCCCGGTTGCCATAGGGTTCGGTCTAAGAGTGATAAAGCTGTAGATAAGGCAACGCAGCAATTTAATATGGTCATCAGCTAAATGTCGAAGGTGTTCTTACTAATAGTAAGCCATTTCGGAAATAGAGTGTGATATGGAGGAGCGGAATAATGGCCT
The DNA here is from genome assembly GCA_035047465.1 of Drosophila sordidula. Classification (NCBI taxonomy): domain Eukaryota; kingdom Metazoa; phylum Arthropoda; class Insecta; order Diptera; family Drosophilidae; genus Drosophila; species Drosophila sordidula. The sequence continues at coordinate 14,628,002 of JAWNPQ010000156.1, read as the reverse complement.
GAAATCAGTTAATGAGTAATTGCACGAAGCGAGTAAATGACCATGGATGATTGTAGCCAAGGCAAATGAAAGCTGGAGAATAGATAAGAATAAATGAGCACTAAAAAAGGTAGTGAGCACATTTCAATACATTTAGTTAAACGCCAGTGGATGGGATATATATCCATTTAAATGAGTATAACTGTTCTAAAATCACACGGAAGTGTTCTTAAAGTTGTCATTTCACTCGCCACTAAAAAGCCATCTTAAAGCTTATGGCAGACTAATCAAAGCGAATGCCTTTGGTCACAGCTCATTGCCAAATGACAATAGAAGCGGCCATGCGCCGACAAAGCTATTAATTAGAAGAAACAACAACAGAAGAGCTCATATAAAATACTCGGCCAATACCAAAGTGCTCGGATATAAAAAAAAAACAATAACAACCACCACAAAAGCAACAAATTAGCAACAGTCGTCATCCCCACATGGCCACTCCCTTGCATATACACTGAAAAAACCAAAATTGTACCCAAAACGATTGTTTCAGACTCATTTCGCATGTTTAAAGCTAATAATAATGTGAAAAACGTTAAAATAACGTTTTTAAGAAAAGGTAACAGCAAAATAGAATGAGACAAAATACATTTGGGAGATATATTGATTGATTATCCTCTGAGCTTCTGCTATTTTACCGTAACGGTAATCAACCAATAAAAAGAATTTTTTTGAAATTTAACTATTTTGATTCTTAAACCAAAACAAATTAAAACGGTTCTTAACTACTTATGAATTGCACAGCCTGTGCAATATGACTTTAAAATTTTGTTTCGTTCTACTGTTTGTTTTGCAAAGGCACGTGCTGCTTTAGTAGTTCTCTCAGTGTACCAAAACATCCACAGCAAACTGTTACAAGGTCCTTAAGTCTTTTGTTCTGGGCACGGGACAGTCACATGTATCTATAATGGGTATATGTATATGGAGCTCTAGTCATGTTTAGTGGTGAATTGTGAATATCTGAGAATATTGTTGAAAAATTGTTGCTTAAATTTAAATATTGATTTTGCGCTCCACCCTCGAGCAGGCTTCAACAAATATTTACGACTCCAGAGAGGTGCAAATTTGTAATGTGGTTTTCAGGCTTTGTCTTTGGCCAATTCGATGCTGGGAAACATGTTCACGATTCGCTTGTTTGCTTCAGCGCATATCAGGAACTAAACTCCAACCAACAAAGACCCAGATACCTAGAGACCCACCCATGAGTAATGCCGAATACTGTTTACAGTTGGTCTTTTGTGCATAATTTGCGTGCCTAATGAGAATTTCATAGATATTTCAAATGCAAATAGATACAACTCATTAGAGCTGTCTGTAACATTTCTGAAAATCCTGCTTTTGAAGTTGCATTGCTTTCTAATAATATAGGTCGCAATGGATTTGGAACTTGGCACGCTAGTTAATTTATAGAGCAATCGTCTAGTTCCGATAAGATAATCGGCTAAACGCACACACAATCTTATCAATATCATCCACATGACATTTTTAATGACTCTAAGTGGCCATTATCGGCTGACGCCAGCCAGCAAGCATGTAATTCATATGTGCATATGTATTTGTAGCATTTAAAATATTTAATTTATTGCAATGCAGCAAACTCTCACATGCAAATGATAGTACTATAGAGAAGCTGAGCTAGAAAAGTTTTAAAAATCAATTCAAGTGCGTTATACAGGTATAAGCGGAACTAGTGCCTAGTTAAGTTAAGAGCTATTTTAGGATACCTTTAAGTTAGTGAACGATATAAGTAATTTGAGCTTGTCGGTTATTTATTTTTGATTGAGATAAGATAAGACAACGTACAGCATTTGATTATTAACCTACAAATAAACAACCTAAAACAAAATTAACAAGAATTGTTCTAAAACCTTGGATTTTCAGTAATTATACAAAGCAAAATGGAAACTGAATCAAGAAACTACTGCGAGGAACTCTTTCTTCTTGTGAATTTTACAAAATAAATTACGGTAATTGTAAGCGTAATCAAATAAATTAGACAAGTACGTGCAAGTGCGTTATTTTCAACACATTAAGTGCCGTTATTGTTGCTGCTGCCACAATGACGAATGAACGAGAGGGCGGACTTTAAATGATTCAACTTGACGCGTTTTAATAGCATCCAACGACTGAAAAGTCTCCACACTCTGTGCCGGGTTCGCCAACATTAAGACAATCATTTTAATTAAAGTGCCACTTGCGCATTGTCTGCCGGCTGGGCCGAAAAATAAACGGAAAACGGACGCGTCCCCACAGTGACTAAATTTCGCAACTAGTTGGCTGGCGACTGGGTGGGGTCAAGCACTTGTGTTTAATAAAAAGATTTTTTGCTGTTTCAGTTTTCGGGTATTTGCTTGCGGCTCAAAGAAAGAACAATGTGTGTTGTGTGTGTGCGAAGGGTGTGTTCTTTTGATTTTACTGCATTAACCGCAGCTGAGCTTAACTACTCTGTTTCCCTGTTTCCCTAATGCACTGCAAAGTAAGCTATGGGGAACCAATAAGTTCAATATGTACATGTATACATTTTTAAATTTGTCAATTTTGTCAAATGTTACTACTACTTTTTGCTAATGGTTAAACATTTTGTAATTTAACATTCTTTTATATTCAAATATTCATGTGATCCAAATTTTGCGTCTTTAGCTCTCATAATGAATGACACTATCTTAACAAATTTAAGATTGTTGTAGATTTTTATCGATTTTCGAAAAACGGTGAAAAAATAACCCTAATTTAAAATAAACTTGATCTGCAATTGACGAGCCTATATACGAAAACCTGAAGTTTTTAGCTCTAGCTAGATATCGACCCGGCTGTTGATCCTGACCAAGAATACATATTCTCCTTGTGTCTGTTAACTTACAATTGCACAAAGCCCCTTTTACACATTTTCAATGTGTTCAGGCTCATAATAAATGGTTGTTAAGATATATCGAGATTATAATCAATTTCGGCAAATACACAGCAATTGGTTTTTACGTGATGCCAGCGATTATGTGGGTGTGTGTGTGTGTTAAATTATCCAACCGTTGGAGGCAGCCGCAAACCACAAATGCGAAAGCAGCTTTATTAAATAATAATTGATAAGTCTTATTATATGTATACTGCGTACTGCAATATGTGGCTGTACACTATTAAATCTATTTTGTGTTGTTAAACAAACAATAGCAAGGCACAAGGCGGATTATTACTAAGCCAAAGCAAAGATAAATTGCAGGAGACTTTAGCAGCGGCAGTTCTTGGAAGGACAGAGAGGCCGCTTTTGTTTTCTTAGCTCAGCTCTGTTAACTAGATCATTGGGCGCTCAGTTCGTTTGAGGCTCTGTTGCGATGCGTTTGTTCAGTGCAGGAGGAGAGGCGACACAATTGAGGCGAAAAACAAAGTAAATCAGAGCTTTTTGTCATTTTTTGTATTGTAAGGTTCATTTTTTTTTTTTAGTGCGTGTTCGGCGAGTCCTCTGCTGGTTTAATTAAATTAAATGTAAAATGTATTATTGGATTACTATGTTGGATTTACGCAATACGTATGCATGTTGAATGCAAAAGGCTCTTGATTAAATTGTAAAGAAACTGTGCTTAAACTTAACGAAGTGCTTAGGGTTTAACATTTCGGTTATTTTCTTGGATTCGCTTTCGTTGTGGTATGCTATTAAAGAGAACTGATGTAATTAACAAAATTAAGGAAAAGAGTTTTAAATGTATCGTTTGCAGGTACCAAACCAAAAAAAAGGTATTGGCCAGGTACATGAAAGTACCCTTGAGTATTCATAAAACGAGAGGTAAGGAATTGTAAGCAACAACTACGTGTAGTATTTATGCTTCAAAGCAACCACAAGTTTTTTTTCTCTCATTTCAATAAATTAAAGGTGTGTGTGTGTGTGTGGTTGTGTGAAAAGCCATTGGGCGTCCATCGCATGTTGCATATTCGCATTTGACGCACGGTCTGCTTTCAATGTTAATTATACTCGTCGACACTCTCATTATGCATAAATATGGATAAAAGTGAGCATGTTTTTGCACGAAGCTCGACCTTTTTGTATAACGTCCATTTTTTGTTAGACCTTTTTTTCCTTTATTCAGTAATAATATGAAAATTAATCACTCAGCAGAAACATGAGAGAATATGCAAGGGATGGGCAAAAAATTTACAACAAATTTATATGACTTTTTAATGGCCCTATAATTAGCTCATTTCGTAGGCAAATGTTTGCCTTTTCAGCGCATTTTGTTTACCTTTCTGATGAGCCGATGTTGTTGTTTTTCTGGCTGTCATTGTTGCTGTTTATGTTGATATTTGCCTTTGTTTATTTGCCTTTTAACGCGCTGCTCTTTTTGCCGTTTTACTACGCGCGCGTAACACGTTACGCATACGTAATTCGAAAGCGCCTGGAATTAGGCTATGAAAATTTGCTAAAGCTAATGAAGACTGCGCTCCAGCGTCCCCGTCCCCGTCCCCGTCCCCGTTCCCGTTCCCGTCGTCGACTCCTTTTGAGCGTGGCCCTTAGCGGGCATAGTAGCCAATGCAGCACTTTTGTCAATTCAGCCAAGGCAAAAACGAAAACAGGGCCAGCTTTCAATTCACGGCTCAAATGCCCAATTGGCCATGTAGACAAGTTTTTGCTTTATTTTCATATTTATTTTCATTTGGCGAATGGGGCCACTTGAATGCGCAATGAAGCTGCTGCAAAGCCCAACAAATCCAAAATAAAATACACAAAAAAAAAAAAAACAACAACGGAAGAAAAAGTAAAAAATACAATTCCAATCTCTTATTTTGCATATTTATGCGCGTTGCACAAAACACCAAACACTTTTCGGTTGACTATCGCCAACGATTTGTTGGCACAAATCTCTGCTTAATATTCATAAAATCCAAAAGTGCAACAGCCCTCAAATATCCGCCAGCTTATTGTTGACATTTAAAGCTCACTCCGACACGCCCCATACCCGTCGCTAACCGCACGCCTACAGAAGTGTTAATTAAGCGGCACAAAAACGTCGGATGTCGACTTTTAAAACATCATTAAAATTGTCAAGTTTTGTGGAGCCTTCTTCCTTTTTTTGTTTTTGTTGCTGTGTCCGTTGCTGTTGCCGTTGCTGTTGCTGTTGCCGCTTCTGCTACTGTCGCCGGCGGTTTAATTATTTTTATTATAATTTTCAGTTTTTCCTCTTTATGCTCTGTTGTATGGCTGTATCGTTAAGTGGCCAACCACTCGTTAAAATTAATCAATTCATTTTACTTTTTGTTTATTTAACTTCATCTGATTAACGGGCCATGTAAAATCTCAGTTGTAATGAATGAGCCATTCAATATCTCTCATCCTGATAATTACCAATGCGCCTAGTGTTTTTAATATTAAATGGATTAAAATAAAAGTTTGCCTTAAAATGACAAACTCATTAAGTTGAAGAAGAAAGTAGGAAATAAATAAAAAGACGGGTCCTAAAATAAACGCGTGTATTTGCTAAATGGATATCATTATATAATATATGTATATGAGAAGTTGTAGCCATTTTATGAGAACAATGATATTAAAATGTCATTTGAATAATTATATTAACTGAAATAATTAATATTTTCACACCATGAATAATTTGTTTAGATTAAATTAAAAACCCTTTTACGTTTTTTTTTTTAATTTTTTAATTGCCCTTAATAACGTGTGAGAATTTCTAATGTTTTTATTACATTAAATGGCCCAATGCAAAACATGGTATAACCTTTAATTTTATTGTTTTTTGTTATTTAACTATTTTTTTAGCTTTATTATTTTATTATATATACGTATTTGCCTAGCACACAACATCTGACAGAGATGAAATATGTGCTTAAATCAACTGTGAATCTGGACTTTGGTTTTGACGATTTCGTTCTGATAAGCTTCTGTGATTTTTCTATTTTGCACTATTATGTGGGAAATGGGAAATTTAATGAAATAATACGTTGAAAGCACATATCAGCAAATGATGATTCAATAAACTTATATTTTTAGTGAAGGAATCTAACAATTTGATTTGCTTTTCATGCTTGCGTTTAGTTTTATTTTAAAACGTAAACGGTTAATTTTAATCTCATAATTGTTTAGAGATGATAGATAAGGTATTTGTATCTGTATGCAAAAGATGAAAGTGTGCATCTCTGACTCCGGAAGTTAAATACAAAATAGTGGATTTGAATTTGTATTACGTACATTGAAAATTCCAATCATTCCAAATCCAATTATTATTTATTATTAGTTATTAATGTATCAGTTCCATAAATTTAAAAATCTTTATATTGTGGTTTTATTTCGTTAGAGGGCATTTCAGAGGGCTTTTCACTGATGTTTAATTATCTTTAGAAAAGTTTGTGCTTTTTTTTTCAGCAAATTTTCAATATTAATAAAATCGATTTCGATTTGTTTTCTCAACTTTCATCACTCTTCGTTACTGTTAAAAATTACTCATACGCAATGCTGTCTCTCATGTCATTTATAGAATGCCTCTAAATATAGCAAAGCATGCATGTTGGAAATATATATGGATGCGCAGAGATTGTATAAAATGTAGAACATTTTAAACGGCCTATTTTTTGGACAGCTGGCCGTGCCGTGAGCTCATAAAATTTTTTTTTGAGAACGTAGTATACATATATGTATAGAATATATATGCATATACTTTACTTTGTATTATCTCTGAACTGATTTATGCTTAAGTATGTAAAATATATGCATAAATAAATATTTTTGCCACTTCATTTAAGGTGAAATCGAAGCATTTGTCTTAAATTTCAATAACATTTTTCATTTTTCCATTTACATTTTGCCACATATTATTTTTATTTTTATATTAAACGCTCTGCCATATTTTCTATATGCGATGTATACACCAATCAATCTGCGTGCAGTTTTTACTGCATAGTTATTATGTTTTTTAGTTGTTTAACTTTGTATAAATATTAATGTTACAATTACAATATTAGCCAATATGTTACTTGACACTCTATTGTAAATTTTGACGCTTTTACAACAACGTGTTTGCGAAAAAAATCACATATGAATTGATTTGTTTGCGTATACACACATGCTTTTTAGGATTGATGTGATTTATATAGATATGACTGCTCGGACTTTGAATGTATAGCCTGAATGCAGAGACAATATAGTATAAAACAATAACAAATTGTAAATGATTATTTTTCTTATTTTATTTCTTAAAAAAAATAGCTATGTTTGCATTGAAAATTTTAATTTATAATTGCCTTACAATTAACAATTATTTTATTTTCATAATATTCATTATTTTAATTTTTGAGACCCATATGATGGAGCGTTAATTATATTATTATTTTTATATATTTGTTTTTAATTCAGAACATGTCTAAAAACATATATGTGCATTATTAAAAAAAGTCATCAATATGTAAGAGTCTATGTATGTAAAATTATATATTTAATATTTTGAATTCTGGGCACATTTGGCTTTGATATAAATACCTCAATTTATCAGACACATTAACAGAATATATTTTGTTTGATGTTTTAATTAAATTTTGGCAATTATGTTATCATTTAAATTAATTTAAGATGATTTGTTTTTAGTATTTGTATCATATTTTTATTTTATACCGACTTGCTCTAAAACGCACCACAATATTTGTGCAATTAGTTTAATGCATCATTTTGTCATTTTTGTCGGCATGAAGCCAAGTTTGGGAAACTCTTCATAACACTTGACAGGTCACCCTGGTTATAAAATACGAGTATCTTCCCTTGCATTGTAATATTGTTTTTCTTTTTGTTTCGTGTCGCATTTTTCTTTTGAGTTTTTTTTTTTTTTTTATTTGGTGGTATAAACAAAATTTCACCAGTGTTGAAGCCAAATTAAATTGAGCGAGCCAAATCTCTGGCAAAGTTTTTGTAATTTTGTTATTGTTGTTTCATAGACAAAACGGCGACGGCGGTGGCGTTGACGGCGAAAAGGAAAATATACAAAAAGAAACGCTAGAAGATATGAAACCAAATCAAAGTTGTAAATGAAACGTGAAATTTGATTACAGTCTCAAATTCGCGGCAAGCAAACAAACGAACATAGACACAGACGCACAGAATGCTAAATGTGCGGGCAAAAAAAAAAAAATAATAAAAATCAAAATTCATATAGATCGTGCTGCATAAACTAATGAAAAATCAGCAACGACGGCGACGGCAACGCAGCTAAATGCAAACGCCAACGCAATGGAAATGAATGTCCGTCCGTTCGCCCGTCCGCCTGTCCGCCTTGTCTACATGTCTCATACCGCTTGTATATGTATCTGTTTATTAAAGCACTCGAATAAGACTCACACAGCTTCAATATAAACACACAAGTACACACACTCAAACAAAAAATCGCGTATTATTTGGTCAGACAGCCGACGAGTGAGAAAGAGAAAGGAAGAAGGTGCCGCAGCGAAAGCCAGAAACCGAACCGCACGTGGCGACTAACAAGCGACAACTAAACTGTAAACTGAGCCAAGGCAGCCAAAGCCGCTGCTGGAAACGCCAGTTCTCCAACATTGAGCGAGAAGCACAACTGAGAGCAAAGAGTGAGAAATAACCTGATAGCGTGATGGCGCCAAAACGTATTGTTGTTGCCGGCGAAAGAGCAGAGCAAAACAAATGCCCCAAAGAGCGCCGCATGACACCGAATGAGTGAATCAAATTGAGTGCAGTCGCTGGTAAAAGGCAACAGGTGCCGCTTGTGGCCTCGACACAAAACTGTGGAGCAAAGCGGCAGAGCAGAAAGTGTGTGTGTGCGAGTGTGTGTGCGTGTGCGTGTGTGTCTGCCTTTACAAAGCTTTGTAGCGGTGCTGCGTGTGTGTGCACGTATTCGGCCAAATTGACGACAAATTGTTTGAAAGCGGATTTGAGTGCGTTTCGGGTCTCATGACTCGGATTACAGTTTTTGTTTTAGTTCCTGTTCTTTGGCTTAGTCCGTGGCGTATACGCAATACTTATGAATTGACAACTTATGCGAATAAATTGAGCAAAGCGAAAATACCGGCGATTAAGTGCTTAGAATTTAACGACGTTTATTATTCGTAGGGTTCCAGTTTAAATATAATTTAATTAGAAATTTAAAGAACTTTTTGTTGAGTAATAGATTTGCTAATTTAAAAATTGACAAAAGTGAAAGCTAGTTAGGAAATATATATTCATCATCTACTTAGGTATAAATATTTTATTTTCAGATTTTAGAGTGTAATAAAAACTAAAAACCAATTAATGATTGTTCATTATTTAATGTATGTTAGGTCCGTAATATTAATAACTTTGTTTATAAGCTTCTACTCGCAAATGTATTATCGTTATCAACTGTAAAACTATAATCTTTATCAAAATTGATTGTAAGGGGAAGAGTAAATTTTTGAATATCCCATGCCCTCATCATTTTTGCACTGACCCAACCTCAAGGGTAACGCGCAGCAGGCTAATTAATCCAATTAGGGCAAACAAATCCCGGGGCAGCAGACTGACAGCGGACAGTAGACAGTAGACAGGGGTCAGTGCCGCAAGACTGAACCCCAAATGATACCGAAATCAAGTGCTTTGAGCAATTAACATTTCTGCACACTGAAAAACTTAAGGGAAAATGGAAAGGAATGTACTAAGTGGGGCTTACGATTGAAAAAGAAGGAGACATGGCTGAAGACTAAATAAAATCCTTATAGCTGACGCTGTCAACGCAATTTAAATCATCATTAGGCTTAACGGCTTATACTTTGTTAGTAAAGGGGAAATTGAGTCGCATGTCGAGGACATCACGTTTAGACCACAAGAAAATCAATTATGCAATACACAGCACAGAAGCTGAGAAGGCCAGTCAAGCTAAAGACGGACGGATACCCCTAATACTTTAATTGCCTTCTTAAATTGGTTTTGATGAATATTATGTAAATGATAATTTTAAGTTTATCACGACATTGATTTGTCGGCTGGTCAAACATAATAAACAGATTAGCCAACTGGTAGTTAAGCGGCTTACTCAAATAATTATATTAAGTAAATGCCAATCAATCAACTAATGTTGTGGGTGGGCTTTACAAGTAGGCGTCTACAATGAAGTCATTAATATAATAAGTTCAACAAAACACACGAGACAATCAAAACTAGTTATTAAATTGAGAATATAGCTGTGTTAATGCTGCAATGGACTTGAACAATATCAATAATCGCTTAATCATTTTGGAAAGCCTTAGAGAGAATGCAACAAATATGCGCATCGAGCAACAAAATTTACGGGAACGCATTTCCCAAGCTTTGATGCGCTCTCGGATTAGTTTGATGACTATCCGGGAGCTAAATATTGAGCTACAGGTAATGAAAACAACTATTGAGAATTCGTTGGACACGGAACTTGAAGAATTAGCAGAAATAATAAGTGCCGAAACAGCAAATGCGATACCTGAGCAGTCTCTTATATCGAAAGAGGAAATAACAGATGAGAGCCGTGAAGAGATACCCTCTATTCCCGGCGACTTTAATGATGCCATTGACAAGCAGCAATACGAATAGATATGAATTGATCCGAAAAGTTACAATTGAGTAATGTTATATTTTGTAATGTAGAAAAAAAATATATTTTTATTTCTTTTATGACGTCACATTAAAAGTTAAACTGCCGCAAGCCTAACAAGAACACAGCTTTTCGTAATTCTAGTATCATACATACATACAGACTTTGACTTTGCTGCTATATTGTGACGCTATTGTGATCATATATTTATCTAATTTACTACTAAATTCAGGAAACATATTCTTAATATTCACGTTATATTCTTTACTTGAACTTTAAAAATTTCAAAAAGCCACCACCACGTTTCATCATTAGAAGTATTGTCAAACGCTTTAAAGAAGCCTCGAACTTCGAAAGTTCAAAGCCAAAAGGCCGTAAAAATGCAAGTGTTGCAAGATGAACGCACTCATTTCTTCCGTCAGCCAGTAGAAGTTAGGAAAGAAATATAAAACAAAGAAATATAAAACAAGCCCTCATTCTAGGATCATATGCTCTCAGATAAAAAAGACGTCTTATATTTTCCGGTCGTTGGTAGGATAACAGTATGACGAAAACCAAACGGGAAGGACGGTGGCTGGGGACCTTTCAAGTGAGATTGCATGTAGGCTGCTGTTCATTGTGGGCAAAATGAAGAACAGTTTTTGTTAAATATTTAAAAGAAAATTTTAAAATGATTGTCAAAAATCTAAACCTACCGAGCAGCTTCACTTTTTCTCACGAGAACAACCTGGCATATGGCTCACGATGTCAAAAATTCGGCTAGCCTAACTTAATACAGACACGTCTTGCCACAAACATCGCAGTCACTGGACAGCAATCCCATTGAGCATTTGCGAGAGGAGCTCGATAGAAGGTGAATAAACGGGCCATTCAACAAAGTTGAAATTAACAAGCGAGATGGCTCAAGTTGGGACCGCTTGATTAGGGGTTACCCTGAACTCTGTATTTACGTATATTTTTACACACACATCCACATATACACACACAAACGCACGCACTCAGCTGCTGCCCTGGCCCCCACTATGGAATTGAAATTCGTGAATAACTTCTAAATTACGAGCATGGTGTTAATGAAGTTTTCGGTACTTAATAAGAGCATTCAAAACTATGTACAATTAACAGCTCAAGTCTGTGCTACTTTACTTGTTTTTTTTCATATATGGGGCAAATAATATGCAAAATCCGAAATAATCTTGATCTGCGTTTGCTTTACGAGAACAAACCAAATTTAATGGCGATAGTTCTTATAGGTCGTTTTACATACAATTACACAAAACCATCATACCCTTTTTGCCCATTTATAATGGGTATGGGGGAAAAAAAAGTTACCAATAAAGTACCAAATTGTAAAGTTTTCAAAACTGTGGCAATTATAAGTTAAGTGTATCAATACTTATGTGCAGTGATTTTAAAATTAATTAAAATAATATATCGTTAATTTTAAAAATGTGTGTGCTGGTTGGTAGTAAGTTAGTTAGGATATAGGAAAAAATGTTTCTGAAAAATATTTGATCACAATAGCGTCGGAATGCTTTTGTGTGTTTCTGTATGTACTTATTTATACCAAATAAGGTGTCTATAAGTCTTATACCCTTCTAGATGTGCTTAAAAACCGCTTTTTATCGATTTTAAAAAACTTCGTCACATGGTATAAGATAACCTTTTTTGGAGTTTGGCTCTTAAAGTTTTCAGAGTAGGTTACACAGCTGGAAAATCATAATTTATGGCATTAAGAGCTACGGCAGATGTTATAGAAATATGTAATCTATCCTGCATTATTGTCAGGTTAATTTAAAAGTTTTATTTTTTACTTGTGATGTGTATACTTTTTATTTAATAATGATAATGATAATGATAATGATAATGATAATGATAATAATAATAATAATATGTTGCTAGAACGCATTTTTATTTCCAAAAAGTATGAAATGCAATTAAATCTCATAAAGATCTTTGAAAAAGTGTTTGAAAACGACTGGATGAAAAAAGCATAACATGAGGTAAGTACAGTGAAAAACTACCAAACCCTTAAAGTTATGCAACAAAATTGATATGCCATCGGTAAAAACTGACAAACTCTAATTCCAACCGCAAATATAAGCACACATATAATATAGACATCTAATTAGACAACGGCACATCGACCATTTTCCAATGCCGAAATTAAATTTTGGTTATCCAATAAAATAATGTATAAGAAATGAAAAGTGTTAATAAAAACCAGAAAAATCCTTGTGCGTTCGAAGTGGGATTCGAACCTACTACGTGTTAAGCAAAAAAAAATATAGATAAATAAATAAAAAAACTAATTCATGTACGTAAAACAACGATTGTGTTTGTTTGTGTAATCTTTAGAGGAAGTTATCTGTTTGCAAATTTGATGTATTTAGTTTTAAAACTAAGCGAGATCCCTAGTGGCTATAGCCAAAAATCTTAACACTTTATCTGACTAGGGTGTCTCTAGCTTACACAAACATAATATGCTCTTTTCACTTCGTAAACGAGTATAATAATAAGTAAGCCAGCTTGCTGAAAATCGACATTTTGGGTAAAAACTAGTTCAATATTATGTTAATGAAACGTGGCAAATGCCAAAATTAAATATGCTAATTAAATTCTTCTACCGTAATATGAATACCATGGAAGTACCTCGTCGGTAATGTTGATTTTTAACTTTGACCCCAAAATATCGACTATGCCAAAGCAGTTCTCCGTGATTGAACTGAACAAAATTCTTGTCGCATAATGAAGGGCTCACAAAGAGAGTGCTCGCTTTGGACGGTTACTCTGCCTAGTTCGTAATAAATCACATTTCAACCGCACATCAATATTGAAGCCGTCCTTGCCGAAAAATGAAAGGAGAGCAGTGAGAACGGTAAGTTAAGCGATTGATGGGGAGCTATGGATACCTTAGTCAACTGGATTAAAAGTCTCAATCAATCAACAATTTTGCTGTATGACGAAAATTAAGCGCAAATATGTACAGAACCCGGAAACAGAACTGTGAACTGTCGAATTTGCAGCTTTAGGCCAGGGTCTGGGTCGTACGGCGGGTCCAAGTGGCAGGTTATGCCGTATGCCGTATGCCGTATGCATAAATCAAAATATAATCAGCTTAAAATTAAATCAATTAAACGTGCCAAATTTTAGAAGTTGTATACCCTGTACCGAAAAATAGCTAAGAGCAGCAGTAGCTTAAAAATGCCAACTAGAGCTACTATTATTATGAACACTGAGGTAATACTTCATATATGTGCACTCAGAGAAATCCGGGGTTTTGAATGTAAGTAGAAACGTAATTCTTTTCGAATGTTGTTAAATTTCCACAAAGAATCTGTTTGTGAATTTTCTCGATTTCGTAATTGATTGTTAAATTTGCAAAAATCAGAAGAAATAATAAATAAGAATTAAAACGTTTTTGAAGTAAGAACTTTGTTTTCAATTTAAGAAATTGCCTTTGACTGGATTTAGATACCATTTGTACTTGATTAAAGTGAAACACATTTCAATGTTTTGAGTGTAGATGAAATTTGTTTTAGATTTGTTAAGCTCTACTTTTTTGCAAATAAAAAATAAAATAAAGCCGCAAAGCAACAAAGTACCTATTCTCGAACGTATTTGTTATGATGCTTACGAATGACTTGTACAGGGCATCTTCTAGGCGAGCACTCTATAAATAAATTCTATACGCAACAAATGCTTATACTATTATGTAGTTAAAGAGATTGCATAAATAAAGTCACTAACAAGAACTGCTTAATAAATACTGGCTGGTACTCTGTATATGTGTGTGTGAGTTTTTATGTGAATGCATGTGTGCGTATATTTGTGTCTGCACTCATGCATATAGTAAGCCGATAATGCGCTGACAATGGCGCCATTGAGCAGCACTTTCTGCTGAAATCGGCTTAATGCCTTTTGACTTCGATTCGCTTAGTCACGGCTTAAGTAGATACTGTCAATTGATAGACTATTAAATCGATAGTTTTAAGCTTTCGACTTGTGTTCCTTGCAGCATTTGACTTTATACATTTCGTATGGAAATGCAAGAAAAATATAAATAGAAGATATAAACACTTAACTTCCGTGAAAAGCTTATAGTATTTATGTTAAATCAAACAAAAACCGAAGCAAAAATGTGCAATCTTATTTCCTATAATTGCGTTATAAAAAGTGCTGTGTGCCAAGAAATCAGAAACTTCAGATGAATGTGGGTCACCTTATTATTTATCATTGAGCTTGATATCATTCACTAAGTGAAACAAACTAAGAGCGTAAAGATTGAGAAGCGAGTTGCAGTTTGTAAATTGCGTTTTTTCTGCATTATTGCTGTTATTTATTTGTGACTAATCTTATAATGAGCTGACGCTTTGAGAGTCAGCAACGATATTTTAAACAAAGAAGCCGGACTGAAAACAATCTTAATGCGGAACTTTGACTGCTAAGTAACTTAAATATTGAGCTTTATAAAAAGAAAACAAATATAGAAAGCTTTTAATTTTCTACGCTTGATTCATAAAGAAAACTAAATATTCTCTTATTTCTGTGGCCATATTTCAGGCGACTGAAATATGGCCACAGAAATAAGAGAATATTTAGTTTTCTTTATGAATCTTATGAATCCCCCAGTGCACACTGATCGTTAATCCAAATTTGTTTGCAGAAATTCGAAAAATGTCGATAAAGAATAATAAATAAATAAATAACATACGTAAAATCTGGTTAAAATATTAGACCACGCTCTCCCAGCCGCCCCATAAGGCAATTTACTTGAAAACAACAAAATCTAAAACATCTAAAAATTTTTGCATATTCCAATCTTTAATTTATATAGGAATTCATAAAATAAACAATTTAATAAATCCACCACCCTCTCGTCAATACAAAAAAAGTAATTTCCGCTTAGATATTTGTCTGTTCATATATTGACTTTAGGAATAAAAGGTAAAATAAAGGCTTACTTTGTGGATCTTTCACGTTTTTAAAATTAGCCTGCTGCTGCTTGGTCACGAAAAGAACATATTATTTTGTTGGCGATGTCTGGTGAAACATCGGCAGTTAATTTTATCAGAGCTTACTCGTGGGTGTTCTACATTTGCCGGCCAAAACTTAAGTACTTCAGCATGATTCATGACTATCGTCTAGAAAAGGTAAATTGTCGAATTGAATACAGATAGAGGAACAAAATTGTGTTTATAGTTACATCAATTTACGTCAATCCAATATACGTTAGTCCCACGGAACATAGCAACTATAGATTTGTTAAAATCGCCACTATTCAAAAACACTTAAAAACGAAGAAAAATCAATTAAAACAATTATAAGCAGCCTAATTGTACATAACTTTAGCATTGTTTACAGATTTATTTATTTTGTTATGCAAAGCATATAATAAGTAAAACTGCTTTGAAGTGTGCTTTTATTTGCGAGCCAAACAAAGTCAAAGTTTGCTCTAAATGATCAGATGACTTCCAGCGCTGCGCAACTCGGCAGCATTTGAATTTAAATTGTACCATTATGACTTCTAGCTGCCTTAGAGCATCTCCGTTGCAAAAATCATCTCCCGCAATCATCCCCCCCAAAAATTACCTCACTGCATTCCTTAATGTAAAACTTTTAGCTATCGAAAGATTTAAGTCTACTTGAAGCTACAAACCTGACGGCGAGTAAACACAGAGCGTCTCAACAAAGTTGCTACCTTCTCGAATGTTTGTCCTTGTGAAATAATTAATTGTTAATGTCCTTGCAAATGGTAACCGAGTCCTTTGGAAATTAATAGATAAAATGCTTTTTGAATATGTTAATTGTTTTCAATATGAAATACCGGTTAAAACGTCAGCCAATAGTTACTAGAAGACTCTTAATCTGTAATCTTAAATCTTAATAAAATAATAAATAATTGCAAAACCATTTTTTACTGGCCGTTTCGTCAACTCTCAACTCATACGAACATGAGGCAGATTAACATTTAAATGGCAGTTGCTTAGCGTATTAATTTATTAATTTTAAGAACAAAATTGACTAAGAAATGTTCAACAATAAAATAAATTGATTGAAAATTTGGTATAGTTAATAAATTCGAGGCGCTCCCTGCTCTTTGAGCGTATTGCTGAAACTTTACTCATTATCCGGCTAGCAACCTTTGCCAGCCAAAAGTCATTTGACTTGACTATGCAACTGCTTGAGAACTTTAATCCAACTACCTAACTACCCAACTATGCAACGAACGCATTCACGTGCTACACCACGAACAGGTGTCAACAACAATTTCGATAGCAGCAACAACAACAACAGCAGCGCGTCGCGTTTCCTGTCGCAAGTCAAACACTTTGGGCGCTGTGGCAAGTTCGATTTCAGTTTGGTTGCAAGCAGCTGGTGTGCCATTGATTTTCACGGCACGTTCACTTTGACTTACGCTTGGGTTGCACGAGTATTACGCATACGCAGTGTTGCCTAATTAAAGTAATCGTTGCGTCAGTAAAGCTTCGCTAACATCTTCAAAGTTTTGGAAAACTTTTTTTTTATTATTTTGCACCATCTGATGTTTGAAAAACGCAAGGTTAAGAGTTTCATTATATTAAAATAAATACGCTTGTATAATACATAAATATATAACAGGCAGAAGGTGATATATGTGCCCTATTGAAACTGTTTGTCCTGAATTATTTATTTTCGAACATTAGTGAGATAGGTTTGCAAATCAGTTTCTTCCTTTCAGTCAGGAGAAACATATTTACGCATATATATATTTATAGTCGAACAGCTTTCAAGAAAATAAAAAACGATCTATCTATAACAGCCGGTCGATCTCACTTTACATTTATACATACATTTGCTTTGTACGTTTTTGGTATCACAGATATATTTTATTTCTCTAGTTAAAGAGATAAAATTGTCTGTTATTCTAAAAATAGCATATATATTTTTAATAACTTAATATATTATTGCATATATATATTCTTACGTAATATAATTTAAGTCGTTAAAGTGTGGAGCAGCGAAAGTTTTTACAAATGCGTATTATACTATTTCAGACCTTTTTGGTTTATTACGATTTTGTTTGTTTCGCTTTTCACTTTTCACATTTCGCTGGCAATTTAATTTTTGTGCTTCCTTTTTCGGTGCGATGTTTGCGTTGCTGAAATTGTTTTCTATTTGAGATTGCCCGCCCTCAAGAGCAGACAGATAGTCGCAGAGTCAGTTCCCCAGTCAGGAATCTATTTCAAGTGCCAGAGGGCAACGCTAGGGCCAACCTGCAGATACTAACAGGTAAACGTCGCTATGGGCGTTGAAAATTGCATGTTAGCAGTTTTATATTTTTGTATAATCCCCAGAGACACAAATGGGATGAGAAAGAGAGATGGAGTGTATAAAAAGTTAGCAGCGTGGTTTGCAATGCTATATATTTTTTGACTTTTTGTCTAGCAATCCTATAATTGCTGCCATATTTTTATTTTAAAATTCGCTTTAGGAAACAAGATTTGGTTGAAATTGAATTCTTTTTGGTTCAATTTATTTAAGCGCTCTCAATATTTAGAATTTTTATTAGATTTTTATTATTTATATTTTTTTATAATTAGCCACATTTTTAGGTATTGCGAGCTTATATGGTAAGATCGCACTTTTTGGATTATACATATATTATTTAACTAATAAATCGACCAGGCCAGCGCCCACGTCCGCGTTCAAAAATGTATGGACTCTCGTCCATATCCCTGGCACATGCTGTCAAAATTATAGATTATCTGTGGCGTTCAAAATAAATGCGGTTTCTGCCAACTCGTTTTTATATCCTGAACCCATTGAAAATGTTTACAAAGGGTATAATGGTTTGGTGCAAGAGAGCTAGAGCTAGAGACATAAACTATAGATTATGTAATACACAGTATGAGTTTATTTTACTTTTTTTTCTCTATATTTTGCACCGTTTCATTAATATCGATATAAATCGAATAAGGGACTTGGTTTTTCTTTGTTTTCTTAGCATATCTCGTAGACTATAGGAGCTATAGAATACGAATATTTTGGATACCTTCGCCCCATATATGAAATCAAATACTACATACTTGCGCTTTGTACTAGATTTAAATGCTCTTATTACATTCTACAAATTTCATGGTGAGTATGATCTTACTCTTAGTTTAGAAGTTATTTACGAATTTAGTTTCCACAGTGGGCGCCAAGCGCAGTGGCTGAGAAAAACGTGCAGGTTGCGTACGTTTGTGTGTGTGTGTGTGTGTGTGATTTTGTGTATGTGTGTATGAACGCAAGGGCGTTGAAATAAATGTAAAGATAGGGGTCAGGGTATCCCCTAGTCGGGCGCTTCCGACTAGAGCCGCTCCCTTGTTATAAAATATTTAGTATCTTTCGTTGTTAACGCTGTTAACGCAATTTTGATACTAACTGAAATTTTTTGTTCTGCGGTCAGTTAAGTACATTCAAATAGAGCCACCACCGAAATGAAAGATTTCCCCGCAAGGGTCCTAGGAGGCATTGAAAATAATAAATAATAGAAAAAGCAAAAACAGAAAGAGCAAAATATTGCCATTAGCACGGCAAGGCGAATAGCTTGTACTTCTGAATTATGGTTTCCCGACCAAATTTGATTCTCTTTCACATTTTTCATTAATAGTACTGTTGTTTTCAATTGAAGCAAATTAGACCGTTGCAGTTGGGTGTAAACGAATACGAATACGTAATACTTGTTCACAGTTCAATAACAGTTTAAATCAGTAAAAATCGTTGTTTGTTGTTATTGTTATTTTGAAAAAATATACAATTTTTCGGCTCATCTTAGGAAGAAGACATACAAACACTGGCTTATCCTTAATATATCTGAAAATTGTATGCGTCTACTAGCTTTAAAATTAAGCGAGATAGATTTAATCGAATGGTCATGCCCCCAGTGAGCGTAGCCAAAAAACCTTATACACGAGGATACATTCAAAATTTCACGCCTCTAGCTTCAAAAGCGGAGCTGACCAGCCATCTACCCTTCAAATTTGGCGACTAGCTTTTAAATTATGGGAGATATAGGCTTTCACAATTTGTGAGGGCGGGGTGGTTGTGGGATGTGGCCGGAATATAAAGCTTTCAAGCTGTTCTAACTCAAAACTATACAATGTTCATATTCGATTTGTTAAGATGGAGACGCTGGAGGCCTTCTAGTATGGCGAGGTTAAGACATCAAGGTCACAATCTTTGGGGGAGATTACCAGCAATCAAACTTTACGATTGTGGGAAATATCCACCTTTTATCGATTTGATTTGTATCGACATGTTATCAATTTGCCAGCCTCCCAGTGGGCGTGGCACAAAAATCAAAACACTGTCTGAAGATAACTAGAAGCATATAGCACTGTGTATAAGCACTGCTAACATTGCATCTCACCTTTAGTTGTGCCTTTAATCGTGCTTTTAACAAACATACAGTCAGATAGTTTGGACGCTGAACTCATATGGAAGCAACATTTGATTGATTTTTTGACATATTGTGGACGCTAACACCGAACGCTGGATGGTGGGAAAAGCCTACAAACATATAATTCGCAAATGGTTAAAATTTAGAAACTCTTGCTGCACATAGGCAATGTTTAAAGAGATCGCTGAAAAAGTACATATTGCCTGTTTTCTGTCAGTTGAGGCTTTCGGAACGTGTAAGTATTTGTTAATATACACAAACATATAATATATAGGTACTCTAAGCAATTTATGTAGTTCGCCTTGAAATTCTTTCTAAACGACATTCGAAATTGTTTCGTGTGCTACACGTCTAAAAACATAACATAAACACACACAAACATTCAGTTAGAATGATCCAGACCGAAGATCGAGAACTCGATCGAGCGCTGGAACTCTGCAAGCTAATACAGAGCGATCTGCGCACCTGTGTTAATATTGTACAGCGTTTGGATCAGAAATACAATGGGCCGGATTGCGATAGAACTGTCACAAAACCATTACGTTCGGATAAAGTAGGGGATCAGTCATCGTTATCGACGATTGTCAGATCATCCAATATGTCGCTGTCCACGTTCAGTTTGGTCAGTTGTGGGAATATCAAGGTGGAGGGGCGCACCTCACATGAGCTCAACTTCATCTTTATCAATCTCACGAGCAAGGCAATCCGGGTGCGACGCGAACTGGAGGCTGCAACGGCGCATACGCAGCGAATGACGGACTTCTGTATGCGCCAGGACCAAGTCGAGCATCGCATGCTTCAAGACGCGCGCAGCTCAAAAACATTCATTTGCAAGCACTATGGCAGCAACAAGACCTCAAAACTGAGTGGCTCAAAGAAAACGTGGCGTCTACGGGACTACATCGATGTGCCGATGATCCGAAAGGAAGCGATGCAAATGACTTTTTGTCGTTGAGTTTTAATTTGGATTTTATTACATTTTTTTTTTTTCTGTTCTAGAGTTTTACTCCTCCCTTTAAAGACCAGTGAATCGTATTGTGCCACTTTCTAGCTTTTATTAAAAATTACTGTCACCATTAAATTAGCGTCAACTTTGCCAAACTTACCGAAAAAATTTATTTGACTTGGCATGAAAATGACGCAAAGTTTTCCTCGCATCGCTGTCCTAAGTGACACGAAGGATGCGAACAGAGCACATACACAAACATATATACAAATTCGCGACATGTTTCAAGCGTAAGTTTTTCATGTACCGACAATGATGATCATGATAATGATGATGGCAACGGCAAGAGCAACAACTGCGCGACATGTTTACGGCCAGGAACACAAATAGGAGCACGAGACGAAATATGAAGGAAAACATGAGAAATTGCCAGCGCAAAGTTGAGATAATATAAATGCAAAAGTGGCCAAAGGCCCAGGACATAACTTTCGAACAACACTCCCAAGTTGCCTCATTTTCCATTTTTTTCTTGCCCCCATTAAAACAAAAAAAAAACTTTTTAGCCAAGGCAAAAGGGGAATCCCGCACTTAGTTAGCTCCCCAACAGGATAGCTAACTGGCCAGCAACGGCAAAGGACATAAAACAGAACTTTGAATATTTCAAGTAATATCTATGGAGTAAGTGCAACGGGCAATGACCAGATGCAAGCACAAAAAAAAAGAGAACAAGTAAGAACGTTGCAGTCGGGTGTGACCGACTGCGCCATACTCGTCTACACTGTAATAACAACTAAAACGTATACCTAAGCATTATGTGTACACATTATATATATTAGAGTATAAAAAGCACAAAAAAAGTCAGTCTCGTTGCGGTCTCGAAATAGCTAGTATCGTATAATTAACGCCTAAAATGCGACATCAGCGCCACTTAGCGTCTAGTTTTCAGTGCGACGAAATCTAAATGAACTAATCTAATAAGAATGATACGCGAACTAGAAACATAAAACCTAAGCCGCGACTTTAACAGCAGCACCATCTATTCATAAACAAAGGAATTATTATGATTATGCACACAAAACATGTTTGTGCGATCTTTAGAAGAGTTTGCCAATAATTCTTATTAGATAAAAATCTGTCTGAATCAAGGTGAATCAAGCAAGTTACTCAGTTTCCAACTAGTTTTGGAGCCATCGGGTAATATTATTTAGTACGTGAAATATTTGTTATCTCCGTGCTATACTTACGGTATCTATGTTGATCGCCAAAATCTACTTGTATGATAAAATAAACACCAAAGTTAGAAATCCTTTATGTATTCCGTCAAAATAAAACTAAATTCTCAATTTCAAGTTTCTAGCTCTTATAGTCTCTGAGATCGAGTGAAGACGGACATATGAACTTAGAAGAAAAACGGACATATCAGTTTCAAGACAGTTTATATATACCCCTCTGAACTTTTTTAATAGGTACAAGATGAAAAAAGTTTGCAGTTAGTTATGCTTTGTATATTTTATGCCAGAGGTGAACTTTAAGGTTGACGGATGTAAAGGGGTTCAATAGATGTTCATGGAGGTCTCATGAGAGGGTATCCGATATGTGTATGCCGTGACATATGATTTAATTACGACATTTAGTTTACTCTAGATAAGGAGCACAAAAAGTGATAGGAATCAGTATTAGAACTCTTATCTCTACCATAGTGAAATAAAAAGTTATGGTCTTGTATGTTGCCAGTACACTAATAGTGAATATAGGCCCAATTTTATATATGTAGTTAAAGTTAAAGATAAAGAAATTTAGTTTTTACGTGCATAATGGCGTGTTTAACCACTTTTTGTTTTTATTTGATTATTTGGATTTAATAATATCTGTAAGATTTAGAAAAGTTGATGAGTCCAGTCGAAAAGTGGCACCAGCCCATTTTTTAATACCAAATCAGAGACTACAACACAACAATTCAAAAGGTATATCTTTCAAATCATATAAAGATCGCAAGAAAACGTAGAAATTATACATATTTAACGTAAAATCGTTAAGTAATGTTTAAACTTAAGTAAAATTATATCATTTATTCCTTAACTTAATCAATTTTAGAATTAAAAAAGAAAATGAAAAAAAGTTGATATCTCTTTTCATTTAAAAGCTATACTCATTACAAATTTTTAGTATAGACTGGGTCAAATAAGCTGTGAGCCACTGTATGTCCAAACCAAAGCCCAATCCCGTAGTATTTGAATTGCATATATTTCTCACCTGCGTATGCTTCACACGAACATATTGAAACAAATTTGGTGGCTCCAGCTCTTATAGTCTAGGACATATGCTCAAAAATCCGATAAATATCGATAATAAGAAAACGAGACGAATATTCGATGATTTGAAATAAACTTGAAAAGTCCATGTTCAGCTTTGTAGCTTTCATAGTCTCCGAAATCGACGCGATCATACAGACGGACGGACAGACGGGCAGACAGACGAACATGGCTAGATAGACTCGGCTAGTAATGCTGACCAAGAATATATATACTTAATGGCGTCGTCCTTCTGCCTGTTACATACATTTGCACAAAACCATTATACCCTGATTTACCCATTTTCAATGGGTATAAAAACGGCTGTATGTTGAATTTCTGCAACAGATGTGTAGAACAGAAGTAAAAAATTTATGTATGTATATCTTCTCGGTTTTTTTTTATTTAAATTAAGGTTTTTAATAGAATTATTAATTACCTTTCGATTGATGCCACTTTTATTTCAAATTTCAATTTGCTGATAACAAATATTAGACAACAAAATGTACCGTGAGGTTAAAATTCTAAAGTCACAAAGTCGGCGGAAAAGGTATTTTTATTTGACATGTTGAGAATTCAGTGTAACCAGAGTCAAAAACGAAGAAAATACTCAATTATAACCTGTTCAAAAAAAAAGTTGACTATTTGGGTCTATATGTAGATGTGCAACACTATCCTACGAAGAGTTAAGTCGATGTAATTGTAATTTATTAAATTTTAAAGACATTTCTGGCAGAAAAACAGGTCAAATTGCCCATAGTGCAATGAGACGCGCATGTTAGTTGTTTGTTTTCAACATTTTTATCATCTTTGGCATTCATGTTTAGTGGCCAGTCTCTGTGCATTCCTTTTGAAATACATATTTTCAATATTTTCCACATAAAAGCTAAATAGCTGCTGCAATGGAACTGTCAAGTTTTTATTTATTATACCCACAGAATTCATAGCTTTATGGCATCAGTTTGCCAACTTTTTCAAAAGCATCGTCGACTGATATGCCCATGAAAATTTATTAACTCTCTCACTCATTCCTGGTCGTAAAATGCAGTACTTCCCAACTGAAAAAGCTCGACATTTGACTGGAGTCCGAAGAACTTTAAACTGACACACTTTTCATTTGTTGAGGGCCATTGAACGGCTTCTTCAGGCCGGTCAGGTCCGTTTAGTTGGCTAGGAAAGATAAGATTTGAGGGAGGAGTGCTATGAAAGGCTGTAGAGACAATTGAGTCCCTTGGCTTAAATCAAAGCCGAAATTGTGCTAAAAACCGCCAAATTGTTTTGCACGTTCGCAGTGTGTGTACAGTGTGGGGAGAGAGAGAGAGAGAGAGTGTGTGTGTGTGTGTACTGCTTAATGCTTACTCCTTGTGCATGCCGCATTCCTCACAGCAAAATGTTAGCGTTTGCTCAATACCAACACAGAAATTTGCCTTTGTTTGCCATCACTGCCGGGTCGGGTCGGGTCGGGTCCAGCCGAGCCAGGCTGCGTCCCGTTTGTTGGCCGTTTAGGCTTTGCCATTACTAGTTGTTTAATTAAGATTTGCTGCGGGTCTTTTGGTTGCTCCAAGTGTTCAATACCAATGGTTTGTACTGCTTTTGTCTATAGACTAACTAAATGACGCAGCAGCAGCAGCAGGAGAAGCAGCAGCTGAAGTTGATTGAATACAAGTCTTACGGATATGCGGGCATCAATAAATATGCAATCAAATGACAGTCAAACTCATCAAACGTGTTTGTGAACTAGTTCTTTAGCTCTGCTTGCTTTGCTTTTTGAAATGGTGCTGAGCTGTTATTTGTTTCAGCCCGATCAGCTTATTTTCGTATTGCAATTGCTTTCTGGAATTTAATTGATTCGCATATTGAAACTTTGTTTTAGAACTGGTTCAACTTTTATTAGTTTTGCTGATTGTGAGATAACGTGAATTATTTAGCTTTATCTGCAAATAACTTTGGTTCTCTTCTTAAGTGCATATAGCTCTTTTTATGCTTTTTTAAGTGGTCTCTAAATAATCTAAAAAGCAGATAAGCTTTCGCCGGATTATTTGCCCCTTTTTGATGAATTCCTATTTAATAACCAAACGAGTGACGCATCAGCCGACCCATAAGGAATGTACCACATTTCACAAACAATTTAGACCTCAATATGTAACCCCCCTCAGGATACGATAAGGACTTCCGTCTGAATAAATATTTAATCAATCAATTTCAACAATTTCTTTTGGCTCGTCAAATACGCACACGAACTGAATGATACGTTTTCATCCAACAATGCTGATAATAATAATAATAATAAAAGCAATAATGATGATGGTATTAATAATGATGTTGACGATGATGATGTTGCTGTTCAGATATAAAACAAGTCAGACACATAAAATTGATTTGATTGAAATGTTAATTTTGTAGGAAAGCCGACAAAGGAATTTTTGGACTGATTTCCATAAACAGCAGCTGCAGACTGCAAAGCGATAACTGGACAAGCTCCTTAAGAGGCTGTTTATAATACGACTTAGTCATTCTCGATGAACTGGGCTTGCTAATGACATGGCAGCTTTAGGTAGGTGGTTTCATTGTCCTCACTCCGAAACTCATCACTGAATTTCCGCTTATCACCGTTCGTTTGCTTCAGTTTCAGTTTCAGTTTCTGCTTCTGTTTCAATTTTGATTTCGATTTCGATTTCATTTTCGTTTTCAATTCAACGATTTTCTGGTTCTATCTCAGGTTCTCGTTTTGTGCTGTGTGCGTGATTATCAGAAATGTTATTAGTTTAGCCTGCTGTTTCTGACAGTTACTTTGAACTTCGGATTTTGTTTGATGTGCAGTCGATATTTTTCAAGAGTCTGTGGCCAACAGGAGAATCATGTGATGGGTGGCATGTTAGAAATGCTAGCATATGATACATGTGTTACAATCTTGCGATATTTTGTAATTGAATTTCATTTCATTAAAACGTTCGATTCCATCAAATACTCAGGACGTTGGATTGCATGGATTGGATAGTTATTTTCTAGAAATATTCTTTTGTAATGCATTTAAAAAATATTCAATTCATTACACTATCCAGTTAGTGAAATTAGAAAATATTTTATCTTACTTTATCAATTAATTACAAGTAATACAATACACATTGTTATAGTGTTATAAAATAATCAGTGAGTAGGGAAGGTTTCCAAAGAGCAAGATATTCTTGATCTGTATATACTGTATGAGAGGCTTCCATTTCTGACTTATTTTCATTGCATACCACTCATAATTGCCAAAATGTTGGTTACTATGTTTCCTTAATAGAAAACCATTCGTTTCTCTCTTCTATCTGCCTGTAGATTCAAATAACTTTCATTGTATCCTGCCGCCTGTCAACTGTTGCAAAGTGAGCTTAACTCTATATATAGATTGCATGGTCAGGAAGTCCGTCTGTAAAAATGGTTGCATGCCACGGCCAAGTGTCACTATTTGACAAAGTGAGACAGCAGCTGCCACAATTGCAGAGGATGATGCAACAACAACAATCATTTCAACAGCAATAGCTATTGAAATTTTTAGCCTGTAAGTGACAAACGTATTTTCACAGTTGTTGCTGTTGAAATTTGCCGACAGACACAATTCTTTTGACATTTCTGTCATGCTGTTAGGCTACTATAAAAATGCATATTTCATAATTTCCCCAGCACAAACACTGTGTAGAATTATGTTATTGTTGACTATGTCAGCTTTTTGCATAAAGTCAAACTGAACGCCAATGGAGATATATTCGACTACCCGTTCACTGCGTATACCCCTTCATTTTTGTTTGCTCTGAGGCGGTATTTTGGCAAAGGCGAATACAAATGCAAATTGTGAAGCAATTTTGACTTATTTGTTGGTTGGTTGGCAAAAGTTTCCAAACAAAATGTCCAAGACAATATTTAGCTGTTGACAATGGCCTGCAGCAAGTTGCGTGCTGTTGTCTCTTCAATGAGAATTCGTTTTAGTCAAGAGAACCTAGCAGATATTTCTATATATTGGAAATTAAAAGGCTCATTTTTTTGTTTGTTACTTAGTTAAGGCTTTTAATTGCTTAATTTGCCTTTAATTTATTTTTATACAGCAAATCATAAAATGTGTACAAACTCCACTTTTAAACCAGTGATTAAAAGTTAAGGTGAGACAAATATTTATTGGTAGTTTTAAGTTTGTGTGTGAGAACTTAATTACTGGATGTCTTAAAAATAGCTTAGGCACTACTGAAGCATTCTGAATAAGAGTCTGTATTTGGCCTAAGTTAACTTAACCTCCATAAATCCGAGGTTTGTAAAAAGTGAGACTTTTTCTTTAAAGGCCAAAATGACTCGGAATGTAAAATTTAATTTAATATAATTAAAATCAATAGTAATTAAATATTTTTGGATTAAATAATAGTGTTCTAGTTGGCTATTCCGGAAGCGAGGGGGTTTTGTGCAAAAGTATGTAACAGGCATTCAAGAGGTTTTAAGTAAGCTCCGGCTCCAACCCCACGTCGAGCAGAGGCTCTACCCGCATTTGGGTGTTAAACCACAGCTACCACGAAACACCTCGAAGGGCCGCAACCAAAAACCAGGACGGAACAAGTTTAGTGGGCTCCTGACTTACTCGTGGTACGAGAAAATAATCCTCCGGTCAGGTCGCGAACCACGAAGGATACTTCCAATTTTAACTTCAGATAATTTGAACATTGCAGCATGGAATTGAATGCGAATTGATGTAAACTACAATCCACAGATGGAATAGTATACGCCATGTCCATGGACACAGTTTTCTCACTGTGATAAGCGAGGTTTTTTCCTTCCTCGTCTGCAAACAACGGCATTACAAGTTGATCAAAGATTAAACCGCTAGGCTGCCATCAAATGTCCCCAACAAGTCCCAAAGAACTTTTGTGCAGAGAGCAGAAGACTGAAACCGCTTCTGTGATTCTGCTGAGGCCTTGGCCAACCACACTTAGCAGTCAGCTAAAATTGACAGTCAGTAAGGAGTGAAACACATCCTCTCGCCGAAGGTTGTGTCGAGATATTTCACCTCAAGCGCATACCTCACACTTATACCATTGTGCCTCACAATAGGTCGTCGAGAAGCATTGACACCGTCTTGTGCATTGCCACGCCCACCCCAAAACTCTCGCGCCCCCACGCTCATCGCCACCTGAAAACGCTAGTCAATCAAGATGAGCAAGTCCGCTTACGCACAGCATACTGTATACCTGTTCCCTGTTCGAGATGCCGCAGCAAATAATGCATCATGAGGTTCAAAATAAATGGACCGCAGATGGAACCTTGCATACAGCCACGAACAACATCCGCACTTACACATCCACTTTGCCCTACAGCACACGTTCGTCTGCCACAGAAATAACTCTTCCACAGAGTTGATTCGTGGCATCAACATTCATTCAATTTGCCAAACACACTCGCCCAATTCGGGTAGTCGAACGCTCCCTTAAAATCAACAACTACTCCTGGAACATACGTGGAAATACTAGTCTTCACAGAGTAACTAACATACCTCCACGCATCCTCCACCCATCAATCCTGCCTAAAACCAAATTGCCGTTCTGACATTTGACCTCTCACTCTCTGCTGAAGCCTTGCTACTATATGTCTGAAAAAATGTTATATATCTATCAAGAAAACTGAGGAAGATGTATAGATCAAATCAATTTGCTACGCCCTTTTCTGATCTTTAAAGATCACCAGTGATAAATAGTAGCCAAAAATCTTTACATTATCTGACATTGGTGTACACGAGTATATATTCCAAATTTCAATTCTGTAGCTTCCATAGCGGCGAAAACAAAATGTGGTTATACTGACAGACGGACGGACGGATATTCGAACTGACAGCAAGACGGACATTGCCCAAACCCAATACACTCTTTTCACTTCGTGAACGAGTATAAAAACTCAACAATTATAAGCGTCATATGCGCACCATATCAGCTACATCGAACACATATAACATGTGTAGTTCCCATTAATTCATTCTGCTTTCTGAAATTTTTATCAACTACATTGCGATTGAAAATTAAATTAAAATGAAATACTCAATAAAAAAGGAAAGTTAACCTATAGTTTATGCGTTTCCGACAATGTATACTTTGTATAAAATGTATACTTTGATTATAATCAAATATATATATATATTTCTTATACTGACATATATACATTATATTAAATAATTATTAATATTAATTACATTATTAAACAATTATTTATTTATATATAATTATATAATAGCAATTAAGAGGTAAATAGGTCTCTTATATTGAAATATATTCATTATATTAAATAATTATTTAATAATGTAATTATTATTAATAATTCTATTAAAAATTGATGCATTTTCTTTGAAATGTACGTGTCCTTTGACCTACAAGCCCATAATAGGCGTAAATTGTGCAATATCAATTCAACATGGCTTGGTTCTCAGAATACGAATTATTAAAGAGCTCGATTTCCTGGAACTTAAATAAATTTATAATCAATATATACTTAACGGTCTACGAATATGCATTCAGTTTATAATTTCCGATTCGCGCGGAAATATTTCCTGATTGCGCCTAATTACCACAATTGTATTCAATTTCTAATGAGGGCCGCAGCTTTTTATTGGAAGAACAAAAGTCTACGTACGACCCCAATTTCTGCTAAATGAAGACTACAGACGTAGTGTTCTTCTTTTTAGATTTACGCGTACAAGTGAATAAAGTATATTGAGTTTGTGCAACGTCCAGCATGCAGTCCGTCCGTCTGACCGACTGCCCGGATGAACGCAACTTTTTACGGCGTTATTGAAGGTAGAGACTAGGGATTCCTCAATTGTTTATAAAAAGATAGTTTGTACAAAAAATACTCTCAGGCAGTCATATGTTATTCTCTTTAGGGTTAATTTGTATTGCGTTACAGTTAATTTGGAAAAATAAAACGAAATAAAAAAAATAGACAAAACTGTAAACAAATTCATAGATTGAACTCGGCTGAGGCTGCTAGTCAGCAAAGGGGTCATTCTCAATGGTCTGACAAGCCACAGAGTCGCCAATGCGCTCCGCAAGCATGTTGAGCTCTGGCTTGATAGGTGGATCCGTTTGAGTGGATCCATTATCACCGACAGCTTTCTTGTGCTCAGTATTGGTCGGTGGAGTCTCTTCGGCCTTTTCGTTAGTGTAATTTTTGAGTCCCTGATGCACTTGCTTAAGGCTTTCGGTTAGAAAGCTGATGCGGTTCACAATGCGTGTAATCCGTTCGTGTATGACCTTCAGCTTGTCCTGATACTCTGGTATATTCAGTGTGTTTGAAAATACCAATTCGCCATCGCCGTCTTCCTCACCATCACCATTACCGTCTCCGTCGCGATCACCGTCTCCACCACTATCAGCGTTGCTGGCATCCCCATCCTCGAAAGTGCTATTCGTCTGGTGACGATCCTCCCCCTCGCTGTTCACCACATTATCACTCTCTGTTGCATCTGAGGACGAATCGGTTCCCTCAGTATCTGCTTCAGTAGCCGGCGGTGCAATCGGTGCTGTAGACATTTTATTTTATTCAAATATACAAATTTAATGCTTATATATACGTTGTATATAAAAAAAACTTTTACAGCTAAACAGATATTGACGCTATAAAAATGTCGACTCGACTGAGAATCCGATCAGAGAGTACATACAATGACAGCTTAAAGTGAGCACTAAAGGCGTAGCCTGCCTAGACAGAGTGCTGGAGTCAGGAGAACAAGACACATGACCCTGTGCATCCAAATAAGTACATGAGGGCGCTTATATACATGCAGAAAACTGCATTTGACGAATATAGTGTATATGCCACACAAAAGACTCAAAAAAACATGTGAAATAAATTAAATGCCAATTTTAATACACTCAGACACACACACACACATTCAATGGGTAAGGCAACCAATGGGCCAGGCTGGCAAATAAATCACTGAAAGTTGGATGAGAGAAGCAGTGAGAAGTTTCACCATGAGTGCAGCAAACGAAATCAAATTCTATAAGTTGACGTTGACAGCGGGTGAGTGGGGTAGTGTTGGGGAGCTATGGGGCGACGCAAAAGGCGCCAACGCCGCAAAAGACAAAGACCAAAAACCAAAAGGCGGAAATGCTGCATTCATCTCTCGGTTCGTCCTATTTGAAAAACAGTTTCAATAGCTGTTTGCTGTCGGTTTGCCGTTATATGCCACATATTCGTACATTTGTTTTTTTCTTGGGGGATTCGTCGGGAGTGCTTGATACCCAGTGCATTGCCTTTCAGCGAAATAAAGCAGTAAATCTGCACAAGAAATACTTGAAGGAATTTATTCTTTAAGGAAAAGAAATTGTTATCTTTATTGCTTCGATGATATTGTAGACTATTTATTTCTTCCTATGTTAGATTAACAATATACTAATCTTGACGAAATCTATCTGCAACGTTAGCTGCATAATTTATAGACTTCTGACTAATATAAATAGGAAATGAAATGATATCGTATATGCTTAAATGCCTGAGCATGCAAGCTATTCAGGTTGTGACGTCATTACGCTACTTAAATGTTGTACACAAATCTTTTTAGTTGCGCAGGGCACAGTCGTACATTTATATAGCTGTCTGCCAAAAACTGGGTACAAACACATAAAAAGTGGACTCTACTTTTTGTTTTTCGTAAACAAATTCTTCGATACTTGTGTTGTTTCTTTTATATAGTTACTATCTATTTAAAACAAATTAGCTTAAATCTTAGTTTAAATAATATTTATTAATCGCCATTTTCGTCGATTTCGAAAATGTACACTATGCATTTAACAAATTTAAAACTTTTTATGCACAAAAAATACATATAAAAGATATTTTTAATTGCCAAATAAATTGCATTACATATGTGTTCTTGGTGTCGTCTCGGCTTCATACAAATAAAGAAAATTTCATTTGAGTTTTGTATTTAATGAATTGTCGTTGCGCCGATAAGTAGGCAATTAAATAAAATATTAATTGTAAAGAGAAGACTCAACCCAGGATAGAAATTTAATACAGTGCAACAGTTGAACTAAAAGCTGTACAGATAGAATATTTAAACTCGCAATAATATAAATCTTTTCCAGTTACTTTAGATAGCATAAGTTTGACATTGGAATTTTTTGCTTGTCTTCCTGATATCCTATTGACTGAATGCAGTAGAATTAAATATGAGAGCTCAACTATCTGAATATATTAAAACTGAGTTGCTTGCTCTTTATCGGATAAAGTTTGAAACTATAAGCTATTAAAGCTTTCACATTAAGCTTATTTGTTTAAGTAGCAATAAAATAGAACTAAAACTCTTCAACTGACTCCTTACTTAGTCGCAGTTAATCAATTACAATGAAAAGACCATCATATGGCGTCTAATAGAGGATCTAATTGAATGTTGGGAAATCAGCAGTATGATATGTGGCCAGAACAGCTGTGTAGTTCCAGTATAATAAATAACCATAATAACTACTTGGCTTATAACGAACATAACACGCCCACATGGCTGCATTAAAATGCCATCTTCTTGAGATTAATGCGAAAAGGTCATGCGAGAACTCAACGAGCGCCACTCACTTTGGATTGGACATTGACATTCGCTTTTTATACCCTGTACGTCAAATTTGCGTATATAGGGTAGAAGTCGTGTGTGGTGTAAATATGAAAAACTGTCAGGTTTGTGTGATTGTTTAATACTAGAAGGTATATAAGCTAGAGACAATATATTATTGTATGTTTATTCGAAATACGTTTGCGATCCCTGCAATGCGATAAAATAAGGGAGACGAATAGCTGGACGGAAAAGCAAATAAAATACTCCATTTCGTCGGTGATGTTATTAGAACATTTTGTAATTTCTTTGGGCTCTTACCTTGCAAATATTTATTTAATATTTATAAGAAATATAAAAATAATAAATAATTAATGAGTTTTATAGTCTCTTAAACTCTAAATTAATTTAATAATTTATTTTTAAGTTAAGTAAGTAAGTTACAGGATGTTGTCAAATCTGCTATTCCTAACTAAAGTATTCTTATTACAATTTCTCTCATTCTGCATTTCTGTTGTTGTTGGTCGAGCCTTCAGACACGTGACACTATCACAAAGACAAACAAAAATGCCGAGCGTCAACACACGGTAAAAGCGGAAGAATAACGTGAAATTATGTTGACTTATAACAACACAAGAGGTAAAAGTAATGGGCACCTTGCACCTGCCAACTGGCTGCTGTTCGTCTTTTGTTTGGCAAGTGAAAGTGACTTTTGGCATGTCCTTTGGTAGTTTTTACATTTGTCTTAATTATGGGGCTGGGGAGGTAGCTAGAAAGGCTGCTACTTGAGGAAGAAACCCAAGGTCCATGCGTGTGTTATAGAGGGCGTTGCAACCCAAAACGCTGTAACCGGCAACACATATGGACAGCACTTGCCGCTTGCTTGTGGCGAACATGCCAGCATTCGACTTGCTTTTAGCCAGCTGCTGTGCACATCCTTTTGTAATTTTTCCGGATGTCTGAGTGCCAGTTTCTGTTGTTGTTTGTATCTTCAGGCCCCTTAGATTCTCGTGTGAGGCTCACAAATTTGTTATAACGTTAAATTAAACTTGAAAAATGCGTTAATAGACACACTAGATTATAGACTGCGAAGCCAGTAGCAAGCCTTAATTAAATTCCAAAATGAATTTCTTATTTTTCTTGTAGGATTGTAAAACATTGCGGACCACATGGCACATGTGAAATAAACTTGACTTGCGTTTGCTCCTTGAAACAATTTAGTTCACACATTTATTTTATTACCAGTCATTCTTGATTTCCCAAATTGTGAATAACACCCAACAGGGCTTTAAGGATTTTAAAGCACAAGCTGCTATATTTTCTATTATGATGCTCTTATTAAGTTTGTTAAAACATTTAGAGCGCGTCTACAGATGCATTTTCGAACTGAAATGTACATCAGATTATTATTATATAGCTGTGCATTCCTATATGTTTAATATACAGCATACAGTCCGTCAGTGTTCATCAGTTGCTATCTCAACTGTTCTGTAATATTTGCTTGAATAAATAATACACGCATATCAAATCCCTTTAAATACCCGTTTTATCTGCAATTATTTGGTCCGGTTTTTGCAATGATTGAACGTAGTTTTGCCTTATCTTTAAAGTGTGTCGACATGAAACTGTTTCTTTTTCTGGCCATGAAAAAACGGAATATTTATGTGAAACGGAAAACCTCTTGCAAAAATCGTATCTGGGCAACTTTGCGGCACATTTGGTTACATACAATAAAACATTTAACCCGGTTTCGTTTCTGACTTTTTGCTGCTAGATTAAACGCAGACTTTAATTGGATTTTTCAACTGTGACAACAGGACAGCAGGAAAACACAATGAGGTAGATTAATTTTGACAAATGGAACAGAAAGAAAAATATTGTATTGGGAGTTAAAAAGGTAAACGAAAAAAATTGGTGTATACAAAATTAAGCTAAAAAAAATAGGGTATATACTAGATAGTTCGGAAATATGTACTATCATATCTGCATAATAGAAATACTTATATCCTCCGTGTTCTTCAATTTGCTTAATACGCTTATCAATGCTTTCATTAATGAGATACACATGTTTAAAATGTACTATAAAAGTACCATCAACTATTGCGCATACCCAAATTAAGTCAGCAAATATGATAGCCATATATAAAGATGAAAGCATTTTTATGTAGAGAAAGTCGCTGGGAGTACAGCAAGTTGACCATAACAGATTTCGATGTGCAGCATTTACTTCCGCTGCTTGAAGCGACGAGTGCCATAGCTCATAACACAGTTGAGGCAGCTTCTCAACATTTACTTAACTGACTTGCATATTTTCCAACACATTTCATATTGAAGTTTTTCGCATTCATCTCTTTGTGCCCTCATTCATTGCTGCTGCTCATTTCGCACCTGCTTTTTAGTTGGGCTTTTCAGAGCTGTTCGTCCGTTTTGCAGGTTAAGTGGATGTTGCCACACCCCTGAGTGGGGGGGCCTGGAAATGAAATGAATAAAAGTCGAGCAACAACGGGCAGGATACGGAATCGCACAACCTTTGTCAGCGGCTGAGCCTTTACAATTAAAAACTGTTGTTGCTCTTGTGGAGCTTGTTGTTGTGCGGCTTATTACATTTTTTAAGTGCGCCTGCTTATTATTTATTAAATACCACAACAACAACAATAACCTTTACTTCAAAAGGTAACCAAGGTCACTGGCATCCAGTAACTGGCCCTTTTAATCAGCCATAAATATTTTGCAGTATCAAGAATTGCACACATAGTAAAGCAAACAATTTTCACACATTATCCAAAAGTTTTTCCATCGGCCAAAGTTTTTGTCATCTTTTTTAGGGCCAAGCAAATTTATATACACCACAAAAGTTGGCATTGCACATGTGAGAAACAGTGCGAATTTGCATGTGAATTTCTATTTGCGTTGATGCAACTTTTCGAAGAGTTGATGGAAAAAAGGGTGTGCCCTTATAAAAAGCCAGCTATGGGCGTATGGAGGAGGATCATAATCATGATGACGACGAAAACTGTGTTTGCGTAAATGAGTCGAAAACAAAGACAACAAAAATCAAAAAAAAAAAAAAAAAAAAAAAAAAAAAATTTGCTCATCTGTTGAAAAGTTAATACCCTTACAATTTAAAGTTCTGTGAAAGCTTTACGAAATAGCAATAATATAACTATATTAAATTTCAACGCAAAGTGATCAAAATATGTAAAGTGAGTTCAATCAACCAAAAATATTATTTATATTATAATGTAATATTTATTTTGTAATGTAACTAACGAGTTAACGATATATATTATTAAAAAATTAAAAAGACCGCTGAATTTTTTAATATTGTTATACTATATATTAAAAATATACATTCTCTCAACGTTGTTACGCATTTTACGAAAAATTAATGGACTCACTTTAGGCGTATTAGCAGAAAGATGTACACATTTTTATTTTTCCGGCTTTTTGTGTTGGCTTTTCTATCGTTTTCTGACATTTTTTTGTTTGTTTTTTTCCAATCTAGTGTCAACGCAGCTATTTTTGTTTGTTTTTACTTTTGGAAAGGATATGTTGGCCAGAAACAGGCAAGTTTCAGTTTCTAGAAAATTTTATTG
This sequence comes from Drosophila sordidula, assembly GCA_035047465.1. Taxonomy (NCBI): domain Eukaryota; kingdom Metazoa; phylum Arthropoda; class Insecta; order Diptera; family Drosophilidae; genus Drosophila; species Drosophila sordidula. The sequence goes on along the minus strand of JAWNPQ010000156.1, from coordinate 14,591,621 downwards.
AAAGCGTTGATAGAATATGCAAAGGAAAAAGATAAAAGAGTGAGGGGAGATAAGTCTTTTATTGGTATCCTACTATCTGACACAATTTTGAAAGATTGACTTTGGCTGTTGCTTTTGTGGCAGTTACATACATATATAAAAACTAACTACACTGTTTATTAACTAATGAGTTATTGACTGAGGCATTTTACGAGCATATATTCCAAGTGTCAAGTTTCTAGCTACAGTATCGGCGACGGAAAGTCGGTCAGTCAGAGGGAGAAGAAGACAGTCATTCACAAAATCGACGTATTCGTTCACAGTGTGAGATAAAAATATTCTGTTATACGCGTAAAACTCAACCGGTTCCAGGCTGTAAACAGAACCGGAAACCAAACCAATTGCACAAAACCACTTCCAAGCCGAAACTTGTTTCTGAAATGTTTTCGATCAAAATGTATAAGCTTCAATATAAAATGTATATTATCTGACCCAAAAGATAGAAACCATATTATTCTACTTCTTAGCTTAAAAGTTCCTTCTTCAAGCCAAGATTCATGGATATGAAAGCCCAGAATAACAATCTTAGTATAATGCTAAGAGACGAGGCAATAATTTCCTTTCTGAGGTTGCAGTTATGTTTATTTCTGATATTATAAAAAATTATATTCATACCAATATCAGATCATCGTTCTTCAGTTATTCTAATGACCCTGCCATTACATAATTTATCCCAAGAGGACGACAGGTTCTAAGTGTTTCATCTTTTATTTAATGTCACATTTTATCTGTCCACAACATAACATAAAATGGATAAAGCATTTTATATTAACTTTCTTTAACAGAATTCGCAGTGTGGCACAGGCACTTAGCATAATCAACAATTTGCGGAACTGGCCAACTGAGCTGGCAGCCCATTTCATGACCATTAAATTGAATTTAAAGTTTGGCTATCCCAAAAAGTTGTCGTATGCCGTCATCGTCGACGATGCCATCTGATGATTTATTATTATTAACGCCAGAAAACTTTTCGTCGACCAAATGATTAAAAAACAAAAATCCGCTGGCCAAGTTCTTAAGCACAAAACTACTCGCAACGCGGTGCACGCGCGTCTTCAGCTGGCCCAAACTCGTTCCTTTATCATTCTTTGCCGGCGTAATTCTATGTCAAATTATGTGAATTTCTTGCCTGGACGACGATTGCCTGGGATGACACTTTATCATGTCTGAGTGCTGTTGCTGACCGCCTTTCACAAATTGAAATGTGTCCGCGTCAGTCGAGAGTAAATGAGGCAAAACGCAGCCGCAGTCACAGCGGGTCGCAGTTCTTCCTCCTTCCTTTCAAAGTATTCAGCCAAGCAAATCCCTAACAAAATATTGTTAAAAAGAATGGCTGCTTTTGATAGTTATACCCTGTACCCATAACGTGGGTAAGTACGGCTGTGATAGAGACATGCAAATATATATATGACCTACAGAAGTAAATGGCTTCTTTACCAGCACCAAAAGAAATTTTCTTATGTAATTTTTATCGGAAACTCACATGAACACACGCTCTTAGGTAATTGTTTCTGTTGCCAATATTTATTTTATTTTTATGAGCAAATTTCAAGTGAATTAATAAAATAACTTGATAGTTTCATCAAGAACAGATAAGATGAATGATACCATTGGGTTCGAGTGTTTTCCCAAAATTTTTTTCCCTCACTTCAAAAATGAAGTTAATTTTCCCAGGTCTTATTAGTCAAGCATTCAGCCGGTATATTTCAGTCACTTTATAAAACTGATGGTCTTGACTGGTTGACTGAGTAATCTATGCACAGCCCAAACCGTTAGGCCTAGGAAGCTATTTTTTTTTAAAGTAAAGTTTTTTTTGACACCAAAAAGGTATTTTAAAAACATTTCTCCCACAAGGGTGGACGGAAGTACACAAATGTTCAATTTTTCCAAGGATTTATTTCAGACTTTCGTACAGAGCATCACCTTGCCGAATATATTTTGTCATTGTTTTTTTTTTTAATTTTGAAGGATGTCAAATTGAAGGACGTTCGTTGTCCACAGATGGCTCGTAGTAAGCTTAAGTGATTTTTGACAGCACGGCCTCCACTTATTTAATGTCCTATGTACCGTATATGTACCGAAGGCATACTTTACGCTTCGTTTAATCGTAATCTGTATTAGACCTGAGGGTCAATGCGGCGTATGCGTAATTTGGCGTAGAAAACGAACAGTTCTTAGGCAAAGCCTAAAACAAAATCAATACACTACTGCAGGCACATTCTAAATTGATTAAATACAATTTTAAATTTATTAAGCTTTGGATAAGAGACCGGGCGAACTATTGTGCGATAAATTGTACTACAATTCCTATAAATATTTGAGTCGCCTAGGTTTTAAACGAAATTAAATGCACAAATTTGCTTTTCAAGTACAGTTGCCTTTTATATATTTTTTTTTGTTTTCGGACACTGAAATTTTGTATTTATATACCGAATTAAATGAATACATAAAATTTGGTAATGAAGTGTGGAAAGTTGGCGGCTGCGATTAATATAGGACCAGAATGCAACTGTAATGTAAATATAAAAAACAACAAACAAGTGTGGGGTGTTTAAAATAGCCTTGGTTCTAGGTTATTAAAAATTGACAAAGTCCAGCTCCCTGCGTAACCTCAGCGTGAGCCTCAGTTTGCACAGTTCACTGTCGTATTTAGCATTACATCGATCCACATCCACGGAGTGGGGAAGCGGCAGCTTTAATCTGTATAAAGATGTGCCCAGGTCTATTTCCTTTTCGTGCAGAGTTAAGCTCATTTTATCGACAGTCATTGGTTCATCGGGCAGCGCTATCTCGAGAACGAGATCTTCACAGCTTGCCGATGATGCTGTGCGTTGGCCCATCTAAATGTGAACGGATACAGCTTAAACCTTTGAAAGGGGTTCGGGTTCATGTTCAGGCTAACCTGCAGAAAAACATCCTCAGTGCCAACCGCCTGGCGATAGGTCATCGTGTATTCTGGGCACTTGCGCGTCTCCAAAATGTCCGCATCCTCGCGCTCCTGCGCCTCCTGCCATTCCTCAAGCGTGCTGGGTTGCGGCTTCGGAGATTCCTGCAGCGGCGTTGCCAACAGATTTACCTTTTTCTTACCACGGACCTTGGCATCATTTTCAGCTGCCTGGGGCCCAATGTTACCAGGTGCTGAGTGGATATACAAGACCTTAGAGTCTTCAATCCCCCGCATTTCATTAACTTACTCTGCTTGTGCACCACCAAAGACTCCTCCTCATCCTCGCTGCTGCTGCTGCATTCGACTCCACCCCGTCTCCTGGGGTACAGCAAATTCTGCAGCTGTCGCAGCTGGTCGGGATTGTCAAAAAGCGACATCGTATTGTTTATTCACTCTACTTTATTTATTTCACTATTGGAAAAGTAACTTTATTTTATTATTATCCAGCAGCTTTCTTATGCCGTACGAACAGCTCGACGATTGTGTTAATAATAAAAATTTACAAGGAATGCTTTCCACCTAGCTGCTAAAATCTGAAATCGATTTTTAAGCCTACTTATAGTTTCGTTTTTTTTATTGTGGGGAGAGTTTGAAAGGTTTGCTTGGGGACAAGCAAGCAGCGGGAGCAGCTGCAAGTTGTTTATTGTGTTCACCAGGCAACGAAGCTTTGTAAAAGGGAAGTTGCCCAGGCTGTACAATACAATGAAAGGGTGCTGAATTGAAGGGTCACTCAATTGAATTTATTTGCTTTTGTTGGAAAGTACTAAAACTGTACGAACTTTACGCGAAGGGTGGAGAATCATTTTGGTAATATAACAGTAGGGCTGTTTCATAACTAGCTAAGATTCATAAATCTTTTGAATTAAATAAATAAATTAAATTAAGATAAAATAACATTTTTTGCCATCTTAAAATTTATCAGATAAGACTTTTGTTGTGAAATGTGCCACTTACACATGTATGTCGAGAGCCTATTTTATTTGACCACGTAGAAGAACAAAATCTGTCTTACTGGTGATCAACGCACAATCCTAACGATAGTTTTATTTGTGATTAATATAGTTTTTATTAAATTTTTAAAATTTCAGTAATTTGTGAATCAACATTTATTGGATTTATGCAACGTTACAGCGCTTTGAGTATTATTGGATACGCCTACAGGGGGCATGTCAATATGCCACTTATCGATATTTCCCTTAGTTTAGCCTTAGTTTAGAGACTGAGCTCTTTATGTCGAGCAAGAAAATGTTGGCCTTGGCCACGTCTAACCCAAATATTATATAAAAGGATATTTTCCCAAAACTGTTTGAGAATTATTGCTTTCAGAATAATTGTTTGCAAACATCATTAAGCTCTGTTGATTATAGTTGTTCTTACACGGTAAGCGAACATTGCAGCGTCGATTACACCCGTTTGTTACTTGTTTGAAATTCCATGAATAACAAAATCATAAGCATCCATGTGCGTGTGTCTCTGTGTGTGCATTTCAGCAGTCCTAGAAAGTTTGTTGTTGTTTAATATGATAATTTTGTTTTGACGTTGCAACAACCAAAACGCGGAAAATAAAATTAAATGATGAAGTTTGGTAATGAAAATTCACATGGGTCGGGCAACATCAGTTATACTTCTATTAAAATCACTCAACCAATTTAATACCCTGAACCCATTGTAAATGGAAAAAAGGGTATAATGGTTTTGTGCAAATGTATGCAGCATACAGAAGGAAGCATCTCTGACCCCATAAAAAACATATATTCTTGGTCAGTATAAATAGCCGGGTCGATTTAACTCATCCGTCTCTCTGTCCGTCTGTAGACCCGCGTCGATTTCGGAGACCACAAAAGCTAGAGTTTAAGTTGGTTTATACCATACGCAGATCAAGATCCGCTTTGGTTTGTGCATAGGTTTGAATCCTCTTGTCAATCCCTGAAAATTTCATTCAGATCATAGTCTTAGTTTAGAAGTTATTTACTTATTTAGTTTCCATTGCGGGGCCTAAGTGTGGCAGCTGTTCGCAGCTTGCGGCGTGCTTTTGTATGCGTGTGTGTGTGTAAATTTGTGTATATATGTATAAATGCACAGGGGTTTAAATGTATATAAAGACAGGGTTCAGGGTATCTCCTAGTCGGGTTGTCCCGACTAGAGCCCCCTAATTTGTTAAAATATATGTAAAATAAGACTTACTGTGAACTTTTTTATTTAGATCTGTTAAAATTAAATTAAATATATAAATTTGCGGTGCTACATGAGTGGAATAATCATTAAATAAAATTCATAATTATTTGAGCCGCTTTGACCTTATCTGTAACCCCCAACTAAACTCATAATTCACTGCCAAGGAAACCCAGTTGAAGGGCCAACTTTTTCGCCTCACTTAGGCATTTCAATTAAAAACTTGGTGCCATTCAAAAAAAAAACTTTTCCAGCGATGCGACGCTCTCAAAACACTTAACAACTAGTCGAAAATTTTACTACAGCACGGAGAAAAAGTATTTCACTTGTCAAAAACAATTGTTTTGTAAATTTGTAAATTGTATAATTATTGTTGACCTTCAACGGGTTTTGGCCTCCTTCTTGTTTTTTTTTTTTTTTTGTTGGTATCGCTTGTGGCCATGGCCAAAAATTATGAGCAGCTGTAAGCTGTAAATTTACATTTTTCACACGCCTGCTCGAAAAGGGCTCTAATTTGAGAAGCGGGCTAAAAGTAATCGACCGGGCAAAAGCAGAAACATGAAAACGTGGCCACGTTGGTAAATGTAAACAACATGGCTCTGACTGCAAACAAAGTCAGGCTGTCTCAGATACAATAGCTACATGGGGTCCAGGCCCCCGGGTTGCAGTTAAATGAAAAAGGATTTGCGCTATCGTTTTTGTTGTGGCTGCTGCTGATGTTTTTCATCTTGTTGGAACCTATGTGTTTAATTTGCTTAACATGCGCGTTCCACACTGCCCAACAAAAGAGTTGTGGCCGTGAGCAATTTGTTGTCGTTTTGATTCGTTGCCAACCACTTGACAGTTTAAAACGGTTCTACCTGTAAATACCACTAACTGGCCTAGTTTGCCAGCGGACCAGCTACATCGACTAAAACTAACGTTATTAACTGTGTAAAAAAGCAAACACCACTTCAAAAAATATGTTGACCTTTAAAATAAATCATCCTCCTTTTACTTTTTCCTCATTTTTCTTTTAACACTGCTTGTTACTTGAGCTTTTAGCAGGGGTAACATTTAAATTTTTCTGGTTTTAACTCTAATATGTATGCAACTCCAATATAACTCCAGTAAATTAGAGCCTAATGATAGGCCAATGTCTGATCATTTTACCTGGTTATCTAAGCCACATAAATTGTGGTTTTTATAGCCATGGAATGCTTTATTTGTTCATTTTACCTTAACGTAGGCCCAATCTGATCTTACTCAGAATCGAAATTGATTTGAATGGCGTGCTGCTCTTGAAAAGCGTCACGTTTCTGAGATTTAACCTTGTTCGGCGCATTCAACTACCAGTGCCATATCAGATGGTGTTCTCTGGGGTTCCCTCGAAGTCCCAGCTGACGCAAACGCACATGAGACAATGGGCAATGCATGAATACATGTGTAATTCTGTTTTGGTCGCACATTTCAATGAACTGCAATCCGAGGCAGGCGACGCTTTTTTGACTGTCCTCCCCTAGAATGTATCCTGTCACACACAACCCAGTCCCAAAGCGGATTTTGGTACAGCCCAATAGCACGTAGCGCCACATGGAAGCACGCAGTGAAAGTACAAGTGAAAGTGGCGCCTCATCGGCCCTTAACGCAGATGTTACAAATTTAGCGTATTTTGGTTGTTGTTTTTTTTTTGCTTTTGCCTTTTACTTTTTGCTTGTGGATGCTCCTTTGAATATGATTTGTGTGCTGAAAGCGCTCCAGCTGGCGTTTTTATACCCTGAACCCATTGAAGGGTATAATGGTTTTGTGCAAATGTTTGTAACAGGCAGAAGGAAGCATCTCTGACCCCATAAAGTATATATGTTCTTGATCAGGGCGAGCTGAGTCGATCTACCCTGTCCGTCTGTCCGTCTGTATGAACGCAGCGTTCTCGGAATCCACAAAAGCTAGAGATTCGAACGATATAGATTCTGTAATTCAATACACATCATGTTTTGTCCATATTTCGCACCATTTCAATTTTTTCTTAGTTTTCTTATTCTATCTCCTAGCCTCTAAGAGCTAGAGCCACCAAATTTAGTTCGACATGTGCGCGTGAAGCATACGCAGCTGTGTGTATGAATGCAAAACGGGTGGAAAGGAATGTGAACACAAGATTCAGGGTATCCCCTAGTCGGGCGCTTCCGACTTGTTTCTACTTTTTTTTTTGGTCGTTGGCGCAGGTTTTCAGCAAAATATGTATTATACTCGAGAGGGGCGGAGGTAACATAAAACGTAATTAAGAAGGCATTAAGTATCATGCATAAATCATTGAAAACTTGCACATATACGACAGTTGTGGGGTGCGGGGGCGGGCGGGGACCCCATATGAATGAATGAGTGAGACTTATGTATATAAGATCTCTGGAGCTGGGGCAAGGTAGAAGCTGTGCCGTTAGATTCGCCCATTACTGGTAATTTGATGTTTCCGAAGCAACCAAAAAATAAAAAACTAAAAAAAAAATAAATAATCCCGAGTCGCAGCCAAGTTCCCCGTCGTAGATCTAGGTCTGTTGATTGCAGTTTTTGGGCGACACAGTGGCGCCCAAATTTTTGGCCATTTATTTTTATTTTTTTTAACATTTTGCAGAACTGAACGCACAGCGACAAAAGGAGAACTACTTCCGGCAACAAAGAACAGTCTCCGCTGCTCTTCTGCGCCCCATCTCTGTAGGAGTGTATGTGTATATTTAAAATGAATGCGCCTAGTTAAATAATTCCCCCAACAGCTGCAGCAGAACAACAAAAATAATTCGGCAACCAAAAAAAGAGAAAAAGAAAAAACGTGCAGGATAAATTCCGGAACCGCACATTTGAACGTGTGCAGTCAAGCGGTGCAAACCAGCGAAGAGAACAAACAGAAAAAGGGAATGGGACCATAAAAATAAAACTAAGCAAGCCAAGTTAGCAGTATCAGCCATAAGACTCATATCAAAAATAACAAGAATAAAAATAAAACAGGAATATAGCAACATTGCATTAACGATACCGACTGCGCAATACTTTGTTCATAATATATAATAAAGGAAGATTGAAAAAGAATGTTCTTGATTATTGCATTGGTGGTTCTAAGGATAATATGAAAAATATCGAGTTTTGCAAACTAAGATGGGAGTCGGCAAGCCAAATTTGTTCAGATTTAATACAGAAAGCGATCGTCAGCTAAAGAAATAAAATTGCTTTCATTGGACAAGCGGCAATCGCTCAAATCCGATACACTCCTTCAACTTTGTTAACAGAGTATAAAAACTCGCAAGGACCAACAAGCAAAACACAATTCAAAACGGCCGTGCTCAACTTTAAGCAGCGCACATTTTAAAGTCCATTGGAGCATGAAATGGCCAACAAAAAATTGTTCCCCAACACGGACTTGGCCGAGATTTAAGTCGAAAAGGTTTGCCGACCACTAAACAGCCAGCAGGCGTCTCATCGGCCATGGCCATTGCCACATCAGCTATAAAGAGCGAGCTAAAGCGCTCCAAAAGCGCTCAAAAACCGTAAAGTAAGAGAGAGAGAGAGCGAGAGAAGAGAAAGAGAGAGGGAAAGGGAGAGCGAGTCATCTAGGAGAACTGCCAGCTGATGGCCATTGAGCGTTGAGCATTAATACTCAATGCCAGCTGGTAACACAAGTGCTGCAGCTTTCTCTTGCTTTGTGACTGTTTGTAAACAAGTTGAGAGCTTTGCAACAGCTGATGGAAGGTGCGTGGCACAGTGGATTAAAACATGCAAAAATTACATAAATGTATTTCAATGGAAATTCGTTAAGAGATAAGATATATGTAAATCAACAGATAGAAAACCTATTCGAATAAATTTCATTAATATTTTAAATAATACTAGAACTGATTTATAGCATTTCTTGCATTGCGTGCAATTATACTTTCAGTAGATATTTAATTAGTAATTATTATTAATATTAGTTTTAAGGTGTCTAATACCCCAATTCCACTATCTCAATAACGTAAAACATGTTTTTAGCGGTGATCTATCGACTTTCTTATCGATGTTACGAAAAATATGTAAAATGTATACATATATGTACATATACTTGTAGTTATCTTCTTTAGTATTCAGTTTTCTTAGTCACGCCCACTGGGAGGCTGTCAAATCGATGTACCTTAAATCACAAATTGATCAACAAATTGATTAATATTTCATACAAAAGCTAGTATCAACAAATTCGGAATGTAGATGCTAGTGCTAGTGACCTCCCCTAAATATTGAGATTTTGATATCCCAGCCATACCCACTAGAACGCCCCTTAGCCATGAATCACGAAATATTCTATCTCCCACAATTTTAGAGCTAGAGTCACCAAATTTAGTAGGTAGATAGTGTCAAGGTTTTCTTGCTCACAGGGGGCGTGGCAATTCGATTATTTATATCCTTAAATTTTAAGGCTAGATGCATAAAATTAGTTTTAGTTAAATTACTACCTCCTCTAAAGATCAAGCAAATTGATATAATCGATATATTTTGGGGGCGGGTAAGCCGCGAAAATTCATATCCCCACGAGCTATAGTCACCAAATTTGGCTGAGAGCGTTCGGATGACCTCCTCCAAAGATCATGTCGCTAAATTTGAACCACGCTCACTCCCGAATAACAATAATACTTAGGAACGCGTTTAACTGATTTAATAAACTGTAAACGAGTATTACGCTGTAGGTGATACTCTAGTGCAACGCTCTTGTTAATGTTAAATAGGGTCGCTACTATCACCACCACTGCAGTAAATATATATATGTTTTATAGTCCGATTCCACTATCTATATTTGTAAAATTTTTTGCAAATGTAAGATATGTAAAATATCAACATATCTCACATGTCTTACATATTCAACATATTCAAGAAATGTTGCAATTTGCCCAGAGTAATTCGTGATTTTTGCGATGATTTATCGACTTTGTTATCGATGTTAAAAACAATATGAAAGTTTCATACCACAAACAGCTGATATAGCAACGAAGTAAAGCGGCAATTTTAAAATAAAATTGGAAATTGTAATCATCTTACAATTTTGTATATGTAAAGATGTGAAATACCGAACGCCATCAGTTAATTGGAGCCCTTACACCACTTTATTTAGTAATTGAGGGGAAAAATTTGTGGCATTTGGTGGTCTTCATATTCTGCAATAAGCTCGTCAAACTCTCCCTTCCACTCAAGTATTTTGGACAATTTGTTGGTGAGTTGGGGAATACAGACTTGTAACACAATATAATTCATTTTGTCGTATTTATTTCGCAAATCTAAATCAAAACAAACCGATCCACTTTTGCCATTCAATGGTACCGCAAAATGTCAAATATGTAAGTTAATGTAGGATATGTTGGGCATAGTGAAGTTGGGCTTTTGCTAAAATCTCTTAAGCTCAGTTTTATTTTAGTATAAATGATAAATATTTCTGGCGTGCTTCAATTTATTGTAACCCAACCTCACATTGACCCAATCAGATAAAAATGTTTGTCACATTTGGCTGAAACGAAAGTGAAATGTACTTCAATGGAAGCAGAGCGTAAAAGCACTTATAAACTATGGCACATTGAAAATTAATGGAATTGTTTGGCAATTATCTAATAAAAACAATGGATAAATATTAATGCAATTATCAAAGGCAACGAACGAATGTAAATTAAATAAACTACAGAAATCCCAATTAAGTCCGAGCTCGTGCAATTTGAGCCAAATTCGCGTCATAAACATAAACAGCAAATCGTGGACGAGTTCCGACAAGTCACGCACGTAACGGTAGCGATTGCAGAACTGAGTGGAATACTTAAATAGAGCTACCTGTGAAATGGAAAGCTGTTTCCCTCTGCAAGGGTCTAAGACATTGTCACTTACCTTTCTTCTTCGAGTCTTGCGTTCTGGTATCTTTCTGCGCCACTCTCTGCGCTCCGTTTCCTTGGCAAATAGATCCTCACTGCTGCTGGTGCTGCTTTGCAGACTCTCCTCGTCGGAGCTACCACTGGGATCCAAGTCGCTCTGCAATTTGCCCGCCTCCGCGTCGCGCTGTCGCAGCGCTCGATAGTCGCCGACAACGGTGCTGCCGGCGCCGCTGCCAACGAAACGCTCGCGAAATGATTTATAGAGGCCGGCGCTCACGCTGACAATACTGTTGCGGCCATGCCCATGTATGGCTGCCGTCGCTGCAGTGCGTCCGCCGTACTGGCGTCGCTTGTCCGCCGTCTGTCGTGCACTGGGCCTCGCATCGAAGGCGGTCGCCGCTTCGCTCGTTGACTGCGCACCCATCATGTCGAGAAAGGCACCACTCATGTAAGTAGTAAATAATGATAGTATTCTTGGTTCCAGTTATGCAATGGGTGTTGTCGTGTCTGCGCCGCTGCTCGATGTTGGCATGACGCTGACGCTGACGCTGGAGCCGATGCCGCTAGAGATTCGCGTTATGCACTCCTGAGTTTTCCAACTAGCACAGTTACCAATTACGAGTATTTTGTATTTGTTTCTGCCTAGAGAAGTGGGCGAAAATTTGCATGTGCTGAATTAATAAGGAAACTCAATAGACGCGCCTTACGGTTTTCCAAGTTTTTAACATGGATTGTTGACTTTATGGCGAACACATTTCATTGCTATATGATAAATGGGAAGTGGAAAGTATATGGGCCCAGAACATGCTATGGAAAGTTGAGGGAAATGAGGCATGAGCCAGACTAATAAGCCCAGCTTAATGATAATAAAGAAAATGTTATGCTTATGAAACTATATGTGTAAAAAATAGATCCTTCCTTAAGCTAAGATCAACACTGAAAATAAGCTGAGGCCTACTTGCTATCTTAATATGAAACTTTTATTGCCTAAATAGATATGGAAATTAGCAATTGTTGGTTTTCCAATTTGGACTGACCTTGCAGCGATTTTCGCTATTAAAAATGTACAGTTAAGATGGCTTAAGTATTATGTATTTATAATTTATAATTATAATTCGTATTACTCTAGGTATACCCTCTAAGTGTGATTATGCTGTTATGCTGGTTTCAAACTTAGATCAAAGCAAGCTAAGGCTTTTCAGGCTAGATTTATTATTTATTTATTACTATTAGAAGCCGATTTAAATCAAGTAGAGGCTCTATTCGGCAGCTGGGGGAAACTCTGAACCCTGACTTTACATATATATCCACCCCCTTGCATTCATACACACATACACAAAATCACACATACACACACACATTTACGCCGCAACCTATTCGTTTTTCTCAGCCGCTGCGCGTGGCATTTATTATGAAAACTAAATTCGTGAATAACTCTTAAACTAAGAGCATGAATTTTTCGGTATGTAATAAGAACATTCAAAACTATGTACAAGCGCGCAGGTCTGTAGTATTTGAATTGCCGTTTTTCATATATGGGGCGAGTGGCGCGCGGTATCTAAAATCCGAAATATTCTGAACCTGCGTATTCTTCACGAGAAAAAAACAATATGCTGTTACTGCGTATGGTATTACAGAATCTAAAGTCGTTTAATTGGAGTCTAGCTTTTGGACTGCAGAGTTTTTACAGACGGCCAGACGGACAGACAGACGAATAGGGCTAAATCGACTCAGCTCGTCTTCCTATATATACTTTATGGGGTCTGAGATGCTTCCTTCTGTCTTTTACATACATTTGCACAAAACCATTATACCCTGATTTACCCATTTTCAATAAGAACAGCCTAAGGTTTGCGTTCTTTGATGTCCACATAAAATGTACACCGATTCGGAGGAGAGTAATTAATATTTTGATGTTTTTTTATATCAAAATTCTAAAATCAAGAACGTTTTTATATATTAAATTGCGGAATTTTATATTGATATTATCGCTCGATTACGATATCAAGAATAAGTTATGGTTAACTTGAGAATAAATGAGAAGGAAATATTTTGAAATTTCCAGGTCAAAAAGGTATGATGTAGAACGGAGTTTTTCTGAGTGATTAGATTTTAATTTACTCCATACCGAATTGAATAAATGTAAATAGATTGCATATTATTGGTTGTATCAGATACAAGATAGATCAAACCCTCTATGTTTTTCTTGTCCATGTATATCCCATTTCTTTGTAGATTAGCCAAACAAAGTGCAAGCCCAAAATTCATCAGAAAATTATGGTACATAGTGTTACCTAATAGATAAATAGTTTTGGTTGTCCTTAATCTGCGAACTTTGAAAATTATTTGTAAGCCCAATAGTCTCTATTGCAGCTTAAATATACTGCTAGAAACTTAAAAAGTTGTAGCATTGACTGCCACTTAATATTACATTAATTTTTATTTCATGTCGCCGCAGTCAGCTCTCAATTCCCCGCCCCCTCCCCTTCGTCAAATTAATGCGAAAAGTTAAATTATCCCGGTCAAAATTTTGTTTATTCATGTCTTACAAAAAACAATCGACGGCAACGGCAAATGAACATGAAAATGCGAATTTTTCTTTGTTTTTTTTTTTATTTATTTTCTTTTTGCCTTCAGGGTTTAGCATGCAAGTGAAAAGCGTCGGTAAACATAAAAGCTACAAATGAGCGCGTTGAGGAGTAAATTGCGAGTACACATGGTTCGGCCCTTATATGATGACAAAGGTTAACGAGTTCATAAGCAAATGTCATTGTTATGACAGTACTTCAATCTGAAAACTGGTCAGCTTTATCGTTTGCGAAGCTAAAGTATTTGCAAGCGGTATTGTGTTTCTTTGCATATGTGGCTTGTTGTCATGGCAATTTGGAGAAGATACCCCAAGAATAGCATTCTTATTTATTTCTGATAACTATTACCAAAAGTGTAAACAAATAAAATAATTACAACCATGGAAAACAATTGTTTGTATATTATACATATGCTAATTAGCTTTGTGAATACAATTTTAAATTTAAAATAAAATCAACAAAGTAAACGAAATGTAAGTATCTGTATATTAAATTTCAATTAAATTTTAGTTTAATATTAAAAAGTCGTTTTTTGGCTTTTTTAATTGGTTGTGACTTAACGGAGTCATTTATGTTAAAAAAATACTGCAAGTAAATGATAAGTACATCCATTATGATTAATTTGGTATGATTAATGTGTGTAATAAAGTTGCAAATCACGATAGATAAGTTAGTTGATATTTCTATGTGTGTCAAACTTTTTCATGCAGCTGGTTCTAAAATTACTTGCGTCAGGAAATGCTCATTAAGCAGTTTATCAAAAAATCTGTTCCCATATTCGACCAACATTTAAATTAATTTAAATTCTTACGGTGTATTGGCGTTTTAAGCACAACAAACAAACGTTAAAGAGATGCCGTCAGGCCTAGGGCCAGGCCCAGGAATAGCCGCAGAGACAGTGCTGTACACACACACACACAGTGGCAGGCAGAGAGGGCGACTCTCACCCAGAGGAATCACCGCCACACCATGGCAAACTGTCACATTAGCATATTGAGAACGCAACGGGCCAACAAAAATGCGACTTTGCCTCTGTTGTTTGCCAGTCAAGCGGCGATGACGTTGACGTTGACTTTGACTTTGACGTTAACGCTGACGTCGACGCTAACGCTGACGGCGACGTCGACGCCGACAGCGCAGCGTACAGCAGGCGCATGCGCAACTTTGTGTTGGCCAGAAGATCGTCGGGCCGTTTGCTGGTATCAGACGCTTTGCAGACTTTGGCGTGTGCGGTCGAAAAAAGAGACTTGCGGCCAGCAAATAAAAGAGAGAAATAAATAATAAAAAGAGAAAGAGAAAGAAACGAAAATTGTGTATGTTAGGGCGCGACTTGTTGACAGTTTGAATTATGTGCTGAACGAGTGTGAAATGTGAGAAATAGTTCACACAATACGAATTAGATGCATGTGATTAACATAATTAATAAGTGAAGTGAATGGGGAAAACCTGAGCTGAAATATACAAAGAACAGCCACGAAAAATCAAGAAAATATTCTAACGGTAACCACAGTCAACGACGCGACGTTTAGCTGGCTCATTAAGCCATCATTGCATAAAAGCAACAACAAATCGCTGGCTAACCAGTTGAAGATGCTGCTGCTCCACTTACATCACTGGCCATTAGCATTGGCCATCATTTCCTGCATACTCGTCGCCGCGACAAGCTTGGCAACAACAACCAGTACGACGACAACGACAACAACAACAGCAACAGCGCCATCAGCATCCTCCATACCGGGCAAATATCAGGCATATGGCAGTCAACATCAGCCAAAGAAGCTGCGAGCTGGAACTGGAGCTGCTGGCAACTCCAGTGCCCTGGATGCTACTGCCAACAAACCAGTATTCCGGCAAAATCCGATCAAGAATTGGTTCGGTGTCTTTAATCGTAATAATTCGCCGCCGGCTCAAGACCAAACAGCGACGTGCTCCTGCAGGTGGGTCGACAAGCAGCTATCATGGTCACGCCAACTTCCAGTTAGCCAAGTTAGTTACTCAGCCACACAACAACACAATTCTATTGGGTGCCATTGTCACGGCATACAAATCGCACGTACAGTTGCAGATACAGATACATTTACAGATGCAGTTCGAGCTGCACGCGATCAATTCTCTTGACGCCTCTGAACTCCAGTGTCAACAAATTAAAAAAATAACCAAGATTTGTTATTATCAAAACTAATAACGGAGCTCGGCTTGTGACATGGTTGCACATGGTCACATACGTGACGCTCAAGTAATGATAAGTGGCCCATTATAAAAGGAATTCAACTGTGGGAAATAAAAGAAAAATTGAACAAACAAACAGAATAATTCCGGACTTGCACTTGATTCTGATTTATAAATTATGTCAGTATTGATCCCTTCTTTGGCAAGGTTCTTAAACTATAACTATCTATCTAATGCACTTTATATATTTGGCTTAAACATCAAAAGGGTAAAAAAAAAAATGTGCTGTTAAGTGGTTCAAAGCCCTCCGCTTTCAGCTTGGAAGTACGAAGGCACGGTTTAGCCTTTCTAAAAACGTGTATACGGTTTTATGCCTTTCGCGGATAATAACCTATCGATTTCATGCATCGCACTTAAAACTTTGGCAGAAGGTTTCACCTTTTTGCACTTGGTTAAATAACGTTCTTGACATAAGCTTGAGACATACCGTGCCTTTGTGGCTTAGCTACTCAGTCTCAGCTGCGAGCTCTCAGCTCTGAAAAGTGCGCATTTGAAAAGCATTCCTCAGATGCCTTCTACAAATTGCAGTGCTCACGGCTGTTCGGTTGTCAATAGGGAGTTGCTTCGGCTTTTGGCATTGTGAAGTACCCGTGGGTATTGATGAGGTAGAAACTGTTTGCATAAGTGCACTCTTTTGGGAGTTCTCAAGAATGCCTTTGTCGGCACTCCTTCCTTAGGAATTTTAATGATCAACTTTGTTTTGATTGATGCACATTGCGAAAGAGTTGACTAGAAGGAATTGGGTTAGGTCAGTTTCTGTGCACTAGGCTTTTCCAATGTAGCGCGAGAAGTGCGTTAAATTTTCACTTTTCTGTTTAAATGGGTAAAACTAAAGCACAACTGGTTCCCGAAATTGTAATTTATTCAAGCCATCAACTCAAATTTTTTTTATTTTCGAATGGTTTTCTTCTTTTACAAAGTCAAATTAAAATTGAAGAAAACCATGTCTCAGTCAGATCGAAAACGTCTTGTAACAATTCTAAAGCCGCTTTATTCAACTTTGATGTTAAAAGCCTAAAACCAGTTTAATTTCTTGCTCTTCGTATTTTGTATTTTATATTTTATTTTTATTTTTACTTTTTTTTTTGCATTTCAAATGAAATGGGACTGATTTGCATAAGCGTTGATAACAGTCGCTGCGTAGCTCTTTGTTTTAAGTATTTGTATCTGAATCCGTATCTGTATTTGTATCTGAGTTCTCGTATATGGACACCAGACACATGTGTGGCTACACTCGTAAGGTGTAGTTAAGCTGGGCTCAATGCGTCATATTTTTGTTGTCAGTTTGGCAGGGGGAACGCCGCATTCTCTGAATTGGGTCGCACATTTCACTGTCTTTCTTTTTGCGCGTTGCTGGTCTCGGGACGCCTTCGACTTTGCCTTGGCCACCATTTTGGGGCAATGACTCGATTAAAAAAAAAAAAAAAAAAAAAAAAATCAAGCCCCAGCTCCCTGTTTGTTATTTTTATTGCTGTTTTTTGTTTATTTTTATTTTTGTGAGTCGTCGATTGATTTGCGGCCAAAAAAAATATTAACAAGTGTTGCTGTGCTTCCTTTGGCTAAGCGTCTCTCTGTCACTCTATATACATGTATATATATATTTATTATATTATATATATATTGTATATTTTTCTCGATCTCTCTCTTCTCTATCCCTCCCTGTCTTTGGATCATTTGTGAATGCAGTTGCTTTGGTCTTTTTTTTTTGGCAATTATAAACCAGTTTAATGTAACGATGTCTTTATAAAAATCTTGGAAAATCTGCATAACGTTCGCGCACGGTCATAAAACATTTTGACACTTTCTTTATGACATTATTAATGAAGGTTGTTAATCTTGTAGGTTATTGAACTTTGAACTAATCAGCGCGCATTGTCATTCAATAAACTAGGCATAGAAAATGATGTTAAGTCGGTAAAATAAGATGGCTCCGCTGCTTCTTCCCCACGCTTCATATTATAAAAAATTAATTCTTGCATTAATATGTGTGCATGTTCTTTGAAGCAAGTGCGAAGGTTGGCAAGATATCCAAAGTGTGATCTGTTATACACGAATCCTCAAGATATGTTCACAAAACGCTATCAAAGTCAGAGACGTGAACTTTGAAATATACCAAGATATTTTTTTTTTCCTACGATGTGGCCCATCGGTTACATCTAAAACTCCCTTAGTTTCAAAGACAGGAGAACAAAATTTTAGACTACTTTTACAGACCGAGCCAAAAAAGTTAGCCGCACCTACAATCGTTCCCACAAATCCCAAAATCGATATTTTTTGCAGTTACATTTTGCTTAGAAATAAAAAAATCATTCAGACCATTTTCTACCGTCAGCATTCTTACTTGGTTCCTGTTCTTTCCTTCTTTTACGTCACGCAGTTGGCTGCATCCGACTGCAATGTTGCCACGTATTTAACTTCATTTACCAATAACACAATGACATTAGCTTGAAGTCCACCAAGAGCTAAACCATATCAAATCGCTTTTCCCAGCCGTTCGTTGCCGTTCAATGGAATATACAAGTGCCTTTTAAGACATTAAATTTTAGTTGAGTTTGAAAGTAAACGCCACACAAAAATCTATTAAGGCTTGCCTAACTATAATTAACCTAAACGTTTTTGTTTCACCTGAAAATTGTGCTTTCAAATGATTTGCTTTTTGTTCCTGATAAAGTGGATGACAGTCAGTTTTTATTAAAGCCCGTTCCCTATTCCCGCTGTTGCAGATGTGGGGAGCGCAACGATGAGTCGAGAATCGTTGGGGGTACTACAACTGGCGTCAGCGAGTATCCCTGGATGGCCAGACTGAGCTACTTCAATCGGTTCTATTGCGGCGGCACGCTGATCAACGATCGCTACGTACTGACGGCGGCGCACTGCGTCAAGGGCTTCATGTGGTTCATGATCAAGGTGACCTTCGGTGAGCATGATCGCTGCAACGACAAGGAGCGCCCGGAGACGCGATTCGTGCTGCGCGCGTTCAGCCAGAAGTTCAGTTTCTCCAACTTTGACAATGACATAGCGCTGCTGCGCCTGAACGATCGCGTGCCGATCACCAGCTTCATTAGACCCATTTGCCTGCCCCGTGTGGAGCAGCGCAACGACTTGTTTGTGGGCACGCGTGCCATTGCCACCGGTTGGGGCACGCTCAAGGAGGATGGCAAGCCGTCGTGCCTCTTGCAGGAGGTGGAGGTGCCAGTGTTGGACAACGATGAGTGTGTGGCCCAAACCAACTACACACAGAAAATGATCACCAAGAATATGATGTGCTCTGGCTATCCGGGCGTTGGTGGACGGGACAGCTGCCAGGGCGACTCAGGCGGTCCCCTGGTGCGTTTGCGGCCCGACGACAAACGCTTCGAACAGATCGGTATCGTCTCCTGGGGCAACGGATGCGCGCGCCCAAACTATCCAGGTGTCTATACCAGAGTCACCAAATATCTCGACTGGATTGTGGAGAACTCGCGGGATGGCTGCTTCTGCGACGAGGATTTCTAAGCGTGCGAACTCTATTTCCTAGGTCTATAGTTATAATCTTATCGCTATGCATTTTTTTTTTTTTTTATATAAAAAGACAACAACTGAATAAAATTAAAACTGAGATAGGTTAACCTAAAAGGATTTTACTGACAAAAACAGAAAACAGAAAAGAAGAAGTGGAAGAAGTAGCCCTTACTTTACCTTTACTCTACTGCCCGATTAAAAGATTTCGACAATGTAATTATAATGACCTCTACAAGGGTATCAAATGGCATATTCCACTTCTGCAAATGAATGTAACGCAGATAAATAAGCTTGAGCCACTGTATAGAGAATACATAATCTTCACTTGTATCTGCTTCCATACATATATCTCAATTGGCCAGATTGAACTACTATATTATTTTATAGATTTTTGTTTTTTAGATGTTTTCGTCAAATTAGGCAGTCAGAAGGTTCGTTCATTAAAATGACCAACATCGGAATTCTAAATAACATAGATTAGCTTTTTTACATCCTACATTTGGCATGTTTTTAAAGAATTCGAATTAATTAAACTATTTTCTGCTGCTCACAAGCAATGCGAAACAACAAAATAAGTAATTATTACTAATAATACCCCTATTGAGGTTAGCTTGCGATAACATTTCTTTGTACTTTATTTGAAGAGAATATAATATGTTAGAAATACAATTTCGAAGTATTCAAACAGAAAAGCAGTGCACTGCTTGTCACGCAAGTACTGCTTGTTAGCAGACCATTTGCACTGCTTGGCGAAATGGCGTAAGTGCTGTTTACATTCTCTGCTAAGAGTTTTAAATGCTCAATATATTTAATTATTTGCTTGTTTTCCTATATCTATGCTTTAAACACCTTGCTGATTGTTACTTTCTCAAAGCCCAACTAAGCTTATTATTAAAATACGGTTGCTTTTTTATGCATCGTAGTTTTTTTTAAAGTGTGCAATTCATTTGACTTGGCTCAAAACGAACTTTACAGACTTACAAATTTTCGTTCAAACATACACAGAAAAAGCTCGTTGCAAGTTGCACGTGTGTATATACTAGCTTAATAATAATGTTCACTTTTGACTTTTTAGTTTCTTGTGTGCGCTCGAAAAATAAATACACCAAAACAAGCTGTTGGTAAACTGGTTTCACCCCGAAACAGCTGTAAGTATACACAAAGTTATGGGAGAGACATCTTACTTTTATACTAAATATGAAGAGCAACAACACAAGACTCGAAACAGTCAAATGCTAACTTGGCCCAGTGGCAGGTTGAAGCAGCAGAAGACGCAAACACAACAATCGTGCTCAAAGTAAACTCAGTTCGCTTTGTTTGCTTTTGATATTTTTATAGATTGTCTAATGGAACTTACTGTGAATCACAGTCTTGCCATTTGAAAGAACTGAAGAAACGCAGCAGAGATAAAATCACTGATAAGAAATATATTTTCGCTTTTCTATGGCTCTTTTTTGTAATCTAAGGGCTAATTGGCTTTGTGAGGGGGCACTCATCACTAATTGCATTAAATATATCAAAGGCCACTATTTTTCGCACACTTCGCACTCAACTCACTTGCGTAATAATTCAATCTGACACACTGAAGATTCGCGCATCCGCAAGATACATTTGAGCACTCTCTACTGCTGCTGGCTGCTGCATGTGTTGACGTCTTCCAGGTCTTTTGGCCTTTGCAGCAGCTTGCGGCAACGTTGGCAGCGTTTTGTAATATTCGTTCGCTCTTGACGCGGTGTTTTCCCCGTTTTCTTCTCGTTGGCAGCAGCTGTTGTTTACCGTTCGCCGCTCGCGCGCTCACTGAAAAAAAGCCGCCATGCGCCGGCGATCGCTCCCAGAGATTGGTTTCGTCAGAGAATCGTCTCGGGTGCTGCTCACCTGATGCCTGTGTAGTTGTTGTCTTTGCATAGCGGAGTTTGTTGGCTGAATGATGAAAATTCTCTCCGGCTAGCTTAGTAGGCGTAGACTGTTAGCTCATTAGTGCTGAACTTATTTGGTCATCCATTTATTTCCATAAATCAAAAAGCATTAGCAGGACAACTTCAATCAATTTTAAAGCAAACATTTATTAAATTTATTGAAACTATGTCTTCGCCAATACAAGAGAAATCGGTTGGGTCCGAAGACAAACAGAAACCGGAAGTTGATAATGAGGCTGAGGAGGAAGAGGCGACAACCTCCCAGCCGAACAAGGACATTTTTATTGAGATTGATAAACGCTTGGGTTTGTTGCTAGCCCGGGCCAATAAACTGGAGACCACACTAAATGAACTAAACGGTAAACGTATAAATGTCGAGAAGGATGTCGACGCCCTGATTGCAGAAGTTGAAAATGAAGAAAGCTTTGACGATGACATTGATATTACCGAGTCAGATGAGTTGGACCTGGATGCTGAAGATAATGCTGTTAAGGTCGATGAAGTGGCTGAGAGCCTGGAGAAAATATATTTAGACATACAAGATGATTAGATTATATAAAAACAAAGCGACACAAAAACGTTGCGACACAGCCGACGCGCTTTAAATTGTTGAAATGCACTTCAGATGTTAATTGCCATGAAATTTAAAATTGTACTCAACGTACTGCCAGAAAGAAACAAACGTTTTAATAAATGTGCTCTATACTTACTGCAACAAACAAATCTCCTTAGCATCAATTTTTGCCAATTAAGTTGAAGTAAATGTATAGAACTATTTTTTAATATTTTGCTTGTCAAGTTAAATTTTGGAACCTACAGCGCCATCTATAATCAAGTAGCCGTACCAAAATGAAATGGCTCGCATTGAGCAGCTGCACTGCATTACCGACCTGAGCGCTGGCGGCTTTCATTGTCTACCATACAAAACAGACATAGAAACAAGAGCGCCCGACTAGAGCATACCTCGAAGCCTTTCACACATTTCAATCCTTTTGCATTCATGCATACATATACAACATCACACACACACACGCATGCAAATACAAGCTGCACGCTGTGAACAACTGCTGCGCTTGGCCCCCGCTCTGGATACTAAACTCTATGTAATATCTAAGTACAAACTGCAGCTCAAGTCCCTTGTATTTAAATTCTGTTTGTTTTATATTTTTTTCATATATGGGGCGAATGGGGGGAGATATCCAAAATCAGTAATATTCTATATCTGCGTATGCTTCACGCGAACATATTGAACCAAATTGTGGCAATTGCGGCTCTAGCTCTTATTGTTTCTAAGATAATAATAAGAAAACAAGACGAGTTATCGACAATTTGAAAAAAAAAGTGATCCGCGTATGGTAAACACTAACTTCAAAGGTTCTGCTTTGTAGCTCAGAAGAGTTCATACAGATGGCCGGACAGGCAGAGGAACATGGCCAGATAGGCTACTGATGCTGACAAAGGATATAATTTTCCCATTTCCATGTTCAATGGTTTCAGGGCATAACAAACTTTCAAATAACAAAGCTCCTTAAACAATAAATTCGATAACTTTTAAACATAATATAAAGTGTAAAATTTCCATCTATTACCAACATATATATAAGAATTTAATGATTTTTTTTTTTTTAAATGCATACATTACATTTACAACATAAATCTGAACAATTTTCATTATTTATGAAAAGAGTATATTGGGTTTGTGCTATGTTCGTCCGTCTGTCCGGAGGACTTCAAATTTAGAATATATATATACCTACGTCAGATGAAGTATTAAGATTTTTGTGCCACCTCCACATCTCAAATCGAAAATTGATAAAAGGTGACTTTTCCCACAATTTTAAAGCTAGAGTTTCCAAATTCGAGTGTTATATTGTTGGTGACCTCCCGCAAAGATTAATATCCTCGCCACGCCCACTAGAACTAGATGGCTTGTCAGTCCGTCTCTATGAACACTTCAAGGGGGTATGTAAGGAAAGGGACACTTCCAAGTAGACCGTCCTCACTTGCTTTATACTCGTTCATTATTATTATAATAATTATCATTATTATTATTATTATTATCATTATTATTATTATTATTATTATTATTATTATTATTATTATTATTATTATAATTATGACAAAAGGTGCTAAGGTATAAATTTCAGTTATTACACTACGAACGATTATTTTTAATATTATTATTATTATTTCTATTAATTTATATAAATTTTAATTTTAAACCATTTGTTTGTATATACTTATAATACTTAAGTTGTCATGCATCAATAACAATCCACTGTTTCTTTAGGCCTTATAATAACAATAACATTGAATTATATATATTTATATATATATTCAATATACCACATTCAATGTAATTCTCACCAAACCACAATGTTTGTTTGACTGGGCAACTTTAAGCTACAAATAAAGTAACATTTGTGAGTGCAGCGGTTGTCATTCATAACAAATTTCTTTCGATTGTATGCAACTAGCTGTCCGCAGTGTTCGCTCTCTCCCATATTATTTGGTTCCACACGGCCCCATGGCAAGAATTTTGGAGGAAGGCCGGTGGTCATTGAAATATATTTAAATTGTTCGGCGAAGTCCGTTATGTCTAGCCAATAGCATTCCGTAGTATGCAATCGTCGTATGACTTCCTTCAGTTCCCTTGCATTTTGGAAATGTGCCAAATCGGCACCCAACTCGCGGCACTTGTGCAAAGCTTCAAACCAGTTGAGGTGCGTTTTTCTTTCAATATAGTAATATTTCGAACGCACTCCTTCAAAAGATCCATTATATACATAAAAGTCTCTCGAAACCTCATTTCTTTGGCTTATATTGATATAGGACCCTAAATGAAGTCAATAAATTATTGAAATTCGCGTTTTGCTGTTAAAATTAATGTTTTGTAATTTACCTATGCTAGGGCAGATAGACGATAACAGAATTCCACATTGAAGCAAATAACAATAATTTAAAAACACAAATTTTTTTGACTCCATGTTAAATTAATCCACTATTGCGATCTGGAACGTAACTGAACATTTATTAAACTAACTTTACTTTACAGTTGTGTACCATTTTAATATACAAAGGTGCTTCATAACGTGACTCAAAAAATATATATAAACACTCTGGGTTGCGTCATAGCGTATTATCAGCATAATTTGTACACATTATTATTCGATACGTGTTTGAATCTAAAGACTAAAGATTTTCAATTCACATGAGTATCATTATTTACAATAAAGCAAATCAAAGGTAAATATACTATTCTATGTTATACTATCTTTAATATTAAATAAATAATAAAATATTACTCAACATTTAAAACATTCATACCACTTGGTTTCAATAGCTTTTATAATCTCAAAAATATGCTCTAAAAAACTCAATTTGAAATCGATGAATGCTGAAATTAAAGACCCTATATGGCTTCCAATATTCATGTAGAGGATATTAAATTTGTTAATTGCTCCGCCGGTAATCTATCACCTATAAAATCTAACCTTTACACGTATAGCCTTTTTCTTTTTTCTTTGTAACACACTTCTATCAAAAGTTTCTGATATAGCGCGATTTTGATTTCAATCACATTTTAATTAACGAATATAGGAAACTACAGACATTTTTATTTTTTTTTTATACATATTGTGACGCGATGGTTTATCTCAAAGGGGGCCAGCCAGTACTCAGTACCAGCTTTGTGTTGGGTCTACCCGTGCCCGCCATCACGAACAATCACGCAAAACTACGCATCTGCATATCTGCACATCACTAAACAGCTGACTCAAACGTAAACAGCGGCCAGCGGCAAAACGCGCAACAAGTTTAACTAACACGGAATCTGGCATTAACCGGCGGCTTTGCTGGGGTTGCCAGAGCGTGCGAGCCCTGCGAACCTGTGGTGCCTAATAAAAACTCTAGATGGCATTTATCCTAACGGCAATACGTTTCCCCTCCCCTCCATCAACAAAGTGTTGGCGCGCATTTCCAATTTAAATTCAAACATTTAATTTGGGCAATTGCTTAAATTTAACATTTATATTTGCTTATAGTTTAATAACGCCTATCTAAGTGCAGTAACCCAACCTTAAAATTTATGTACTAAATCAAATATCTAATCGACCATAATTTCTTATGAAAAACCGTTGCACCTACTGAAGAGAGCATGTATGTATGGTCCGCAAGCAAAACATATGCACACCAAAGCACCCACACTCACAACCACGTTCGCTCTCTCGCTCTCGGTATGGCTGTTTCTTTCTCTGCGCTCTTAGAATATTAATATGGAGCTGCCACCCGGTTAACAACTATCGATAGTCAACACCCCATGCAACAATATGCATTGTCTAAAATGCAGATATTTTGTAGTACTCAATCCGCTAGATAAACGTATTACGAGGTCAATTGTGATGTCATTAACCGTTAGCGCAAGCAGTGCACACAACCGGTTGAGTAGCAAGAAAGCAGTGCAAACAGCTGATTGCCTACAGTCGGTTCATCATAGACAGATTAGTTTCTTGTTATTTAGTAGGCTCTCTTTGTTTACATATTTTGTTTCGTTTATAATTATACGTGCCGAATTTGTTAAATTGCGAAAAGTGTTAATGTTTGACAAACTCAACGACGACTGCTGGCTTCACATCCTAAAGTATGTGACATTAAGAGATCAACTGGCACTGGCGCAAATTTCCAAGAGGCTGCACTGCAATGTCCAAAACCACTGGCACAGCCTTAAGGAGGCTCACTTCGACACTGATGTTCTGGAACGGTTTGAGGAGCACCCAAATGAAATGCACGAGTTTCTTCAGTTTGCCAGTAGATCGCTGCAAAATCTTAGATTGACACGAGCCAATAAATCCCTTCTAGAGTCGTGGAAGTCCTATAGTTTTCCCAATTTGGTTAACTTCGACTGTTACATGTCCTTCAGCAATATGGAGAGAGCCGACGCGGAGACGTTGCTGCTGACCGAATTGTTTCCGCATTTGACCCACCTGACCCTGCTGAGCAGCACCAGTGGCCGGCATCTGTGGAACTGGTCCCAGCTGCAAGAGTTGCATCTGATGTGTTGCGAATGTCTGGAAACGTCCACGTTTGAGCAGATTTTCAGCTCACTGCCACTACGCAAGCTGACGCTGCTCTTTTACGGCTACAGTGTTAATCTGGGCGAAGGCGTCTTACCTGTCTCCAAGTGCGCCACGCTGGAGGAGCTTGTGATCGACGATCACCATTTGCTGGGCGCTTTCCTGCCCAATTTGTTGCAGTTGCCCAGGTTTCGCCGCCTGGCCTTCTACACTCGCGATTATTACGAGGGATTGCTTCGAATGGTGGCCAAATTGCGGCCGCAGATGGTCAAATCGCTGCTGTTTAATGATGCGTTTTGGAGTAGCTCTCTTGTGAGCGATTTCATTATGCGTATGTCGAATCTACGTCGTCTGGCGCTGCAGGACGATGATATTGAGACGAAAGAGCTCTACAACATTTGTGCCACACTACCCCATTTAGAGGAATTGCATTTAATGAAAATGCGCGCCCTGCCCACACCCACACAGCTCTGGGACATGGTCGCCTCGTGTGAGACACTAAAGGTTCTTAACTTATCCAGTAGCCAGTTGGATGCACAGTTCGTGGAACTGAGCGCCTCGTGCTTGAAAAGGGTGCTCAAGAAACGGAGTGCAAGCTCGCCTCTAACTCTTCACGTCCACAACACAATCCTTGAACGAAACCGTCAACAGGTGAAGTAATTTAAATCGATTTAGTTCGAACAATTTAATTAATTAGATTTGTTACTTCTAGGTCGTCGCTGAGCTGAGGCATCCGAATTTGAAGATCTCTTTTGAGGCAGTTGATTTAAATATTTGGAGCTCGCGATTTGTAGAGATTGAATTTCAGCCATCTTCGAATAATTGATGATACTTCAACATTAAATTTAAAATGTGAATCTGTACATAGTATATATAAAACGTTTTTATATATGACTTATACTAATTTTTCAATGATCATAAGGGTGTATTGCAGCAGTGCATGTTGCAATGTAGCAGCCAGAAAAAATATCCCCGACCCCATAACATACACATGTTCTATCTGATCTATCGCATATTTGCGTCGATCTCAGAAACTAAAAGAGCTAAATCAAATTTCATTGATTTGGCTCTCTTTAGCATATGCAGGCAGAAAAAATGTTTTTGGATACTTCCCCCCTGCCTCCACAATTTTAAAAATACAGCCGATAACACGTTTTCACGGCAAGGTTATAATCGAGTTAGTTGGGTTTTTATGCATCATATTTTTCACGGTTGTTGTATTTGCTTTTAATACATACACATAAAAATAATACAATTATTACAAATTATAAAAAATCAAAAATAAATATACATAAATATTTAGGCTTTGTCTGCTTAGGTTACAAATGCGTTTGTTTGAAAATCGATCTGTTCTTAGATGCGTTCAAAGAAGAAATAATTAATATATATATATATATATATATATATATATATATATATATATATATATATATATATATATATAATATTATATAACTTAACTAATATAATATAATAATATAATATTGTATAATTTTTTTTTTTTTGGCCAGCTCATTACAAGAGAGCTTGGGACTTTAACGCATCTGATAATCGATTTTTAAACGTAGAGACGTCAACTAAATTATTAAATTACATTTCAGTACTGTTAGAAATTAGTTATTGCTGCTTACGTTTGTTGTTCTTGTTAATTTTTAATTGTTTAAATATGCTGGCAATTTTTACGTATATGCATGTATGTATATGTATATATATATATATATATATATATATATATATATATATATATATATATATATATATATATATATATATATATATATATATATATATATAATACATATATATATATATATATATATATATATATATATATAGAATATGTATAAACATAATACAAATATAAGTTTGCTTAGTTTACGTTCTAAAATGCTTATAGTTAATTTTTGCTAAACGATCACAATGAACAGGCACTCACACATGCACTCACAAAACGCATTCAAACATACTCATACACGCATTCATACGCTTACAGATTAGAATTTCGCACTTACGACTTAGGGTGCTGGACTTAACTCAACTAAATGGGGGGACTCGTTCCGTATTCCTTTCTTTACACAGTGGTGGACAACAGTTTCAAAAGATACCAATTGTAAAGTAGATTCCATTATTTGGATTCAAATAATATCCGTTGATTTGATTTAGAATTGATACGTTTTGAAAGTGTTGGCCACAACTGTAGGTTCCTTTCTTTCTCATTGCGTTTTCATTGCTTTGACAAAAGTTTTTATAAAATTTTGGACTTGCATTTCGTATAAAAGAAGTTCTAATAACATTTTTGTTTCATGGATGAATGACTGAGAGGTGTGGGCGTGCAGCGGACATGGGGCGTGATATGTTCCATTTCAGCTGCACTTGTTCGCTTGCTCGCTTCGTTTTCGTTGTGGCCAGCGTTTTGAATAATCACAGCAAATCGGCGCAGACGCCTCCGAACCACGCCATATAGAGGGGCAGCAAATATACGACCAGAGCTCGGCGCAGCGTCATCTTCTCCGGTGCACTGGAGGTGCGCGTGGCGCCATCTGTTGAGGAGTTGTGAACGGCGTCATCGTCCTCATCATCGTCGCCATTGTGCTGTTCGTCTAGATCATTGTGATCGTGGGTCACGTGCGTGGTGTGCACAAGAGGATTCTTGTCATCCACATTGGGACGCGATGTGTGGGTGGTAACGGACGGATGCGTATCCTCATCATCATCGTTCTCAGCGTCAACACGCACCGACGGATGTTCCACATCCGGCTTGGTGCTGGGCTCGAACGGACCCAAACCAGAGCCTTCGTCATCGTCTTCATCATCCTCGGAGCCCGAACCGGAGCCAGCACCGCTGCCCATATAGGGTTCTTCTGCAAATCACAAAGCATTAGAATGCCATATTAAATATCTCGACTTCACGCAGTTCGCTTACCTTGCTCGCTCCAGTCGACATCCTGGCCATTGTAGGCATTGCGTAGATGATTTATTGCATTCTTCAGGTGGAACAGCTGAGTGGACATCTGTGCGGTTTGGCGCGTGCTCGCTGGATTACCGCTAAATTCAGGATTCGAGCCATGCTCCGTGGTCACTGAGTGCATATATCTAAAGATCGATCGTGTTTAGTCATGTATGCTATCGTAGCGGCCCGCAGTAGTCTTACCTGTCTATAGTGTGTCCATTCCAGCACATGCCATCGACGTCGGATGAGGCGGCAATGTCCTCGTTGCTGCATATGGAGAGCGGCAGATTTGACCAGAACTTCTTGTAGTCCTTCACACGCTGGCGTATGTCTCGCACAATCTTGTCCAGAATTGGCTCTCGGCTGCCGCCATTGCTGTCGCCATCGTCGTCGTCGTTGTCATTGCGATTGTTCTGCTGCTGCTGCTTCCGGCGCTGCTGCTGCTGCTTGCGGCGTTGCTGCTGACGCTTGTTGCCGCCACCGTTGCCATTGCCATTGCCATTTCCATTGCCATTCCCATTGCCATTTGCACCAGTCGCCACGCCCTGCTCCTGCGACTGCTGGGACGACGACTCCTGTGAGCCTGGCTCTGCGGCACGTCGCTCGCGCAGCACGATTGCCTCATCCAAAGTGGCATCAATGTCCAGTGTGTCCGCTTCCGGAGCGCTCTGCGCGCGAATTTCCTGCACGGCGGCAGCTGACGGCGCCAGCAGTAGTTTGGGGTTGATAGATCGCTTGGAACGTCGTAAAATGGGTTTGCCGCAGCCCTGAAACACGCGATTGGTGATGTCCTGACCGGAATCCTGTTAAAGAAAGGTAAATTGTAAATTGCGGTACATAAATATAAAGAGCTAAGTCAGAAATAAAAATAAAAAATACTTAAACGAAATAAGAAATTCGTAAAACGTAGTGGTTTTTTTTTTTTTTTTTAAATACTTGGAATAGATACTCGTCATTAAGTGTTGCGGGCAGATTACTGATGACCTCCTCTAAGGATGGCACAATACAAATTTTGAATCCCACTGGGGGCGTAGCTAACCGACAATATCTTTATTTCTCCCTCAGTTGTAATGCTAGATACATCAAATTGTCGAGATAGATTAATGATGATATCAAGATAAAATTATTTTGACACGCAGACATTACCTTCTGATTACCTCCTCTAAACATCGACGCCCATTCACGCCCCCAAAAAAATTCAAAACTAACAGTTTTACAAGGTCATAACCATAATTAAGAACGTTTTTGACTGTTCTAAACTATTATACTGTGTATTGCGCAGTCGGTTACACCCGAAAGCAACATTCATACTTGATTTGTATTAAACCCTTTAAACTACTATTGAAATACGTTTTACAGGCTTAAGTTTAACTTACTACATTATTAAACAAATTTATTACTTAGAATGCGGAAAACTTGAGAACTTGCAAATATAATTCCCACAGTGCATTGCAGAAGTGCATCATCGTGTTTAGCTGCTGATAGAAATCGCCAGCAGCAATATATAGCTGTGTTTTAGTATATACAGATAAGCCAAAGGTTTGATTTACCACTCATGAAGGCTTTGAGACCCCTTGATAAAGTGTTAAGCTGCCGAGGCTGTCTTATCAGAGACCTCTTATCTGCAGGCGTTAATTGTTGACACGATGACTACCTCAAGTTAAGCACAGAGTAGACAAACAGTTGCGACTACTATTTACAGTTAGGGGTCGTGTGTTGGGGTTAGGCTAAGGTAGCGCTCATCAAAGCGTCCGACGAACATGCTGCTTTGGGCCTATCCCAACTATTTAACACAACTAACTGTAATCGCTTTGCTAAGAGCTGTTTGTAATCTCTGATTTGCCGAGAAAAAAACCACGGAAAGTCAAGAAACTAATAAGAATTAAATTAAAAACTATTTTGCTTACGCATTTTGGCTTTTTATGAGGCCGACACAGAAAAAAGAAAAGAAAACACAAAATAAACACATTAAAAGCCGAATGCCGCACTATAATAACAAAAGCAACAACAACAAGAGATATACACACTGACATACAACAAACAAAGTAGAAATGTATAAATTTTAAATGGAAATATAAATTAAATTCATATGGGAACCAAATGTTGTGCAAATAAATCGTTAAAATGGCAAACAAAACACAAGAATCTGAAAAAAACATGAAACCGGGCAGGGCAACAATACAGGGGAGGCGAGGGCAAACGGGGCCTTGAAATATTACAGTAATCAAAATTCAATAACTTATAGGCATTATTCATGTGTGTAAATATTTTCGGCATTTCATGCATATTAATTGTGCAAATAGGAATACAATAAGAGCCTTCAGATGTTAAATCAAAATTATAGAACGGCACAGAAACATATAGAGCAGGCGAAACTGTAGAATAAGAAACTAACAAAAAGAAGAGTGATATACTCGCATATTAAACGAAACTAAATTCAGAACTTGTCCACAACTGCCACCATAAGGCGGTTTTCCCATACTTATTTTTTTGGATCGGGTCAGTCAGCTATTCAAATGAGAATGGGCCATAAGCCACGCCGACAGCTTTATGAGATAATTTATAAACTACAATCAATGGCCATAAAATATATAGAAATCAGCAGCTGTTTGCCAAAACGAGTTGGGATTAAAACTGTCTGTTCTGTTCCGAAATGCCCAACTTACAGATGCCCTAGAGTCAGGTATTCGTTTTTAGTGCCCACATACTTATAATTGTTTGGATGGAGTGTCAGAGTGGCAACAAATCTAAAATATTTATATTGTCTAGACGATTGCTCATGTCGAAGCTCTGCCCTTCTGTCTGTTATATATTCGTAATTCCCATTTTTGTTGATTCCAATGGCTGATTCATGCAATTTAAGGGGGGATGACACACGCACCTGGAAGTTCATGATGGCCTCGGAGATCTTGATGTTTATGGGCTCCACAACCATCACAATGTTAAATGAGCCGAGCATGCGCTCGGCCACCTTATCCATGGCCAGGGCGAAGTTCTCCCACTCGGCATCGAATTCGTGCAGGTAGTGCAGACAGCCCTTGATCACATTTACGCAGTAGTTGGTGCAGGGCTTCTCCGTGTAGCCCTTGCAGGCGCCGCAATGTTGCATTTTGGTCAGTGCACCCGTGCAGTCCGGGTTGAGCCGAATCTGGATACGAGAAAATGCATGTTGCGGTTATAAACGATTATTATGATTCGCATTAAATAAAGATCTAGCACTTACGGTTAGTATTCTTTTGGAGACCTCGGCTGCGGTGGCCAGTGCCTGTCCATACGTGCGTGTTGCCACAAAGGATCGTTTGATTTGCACTGACAGCTTGTCGGGCACATCACCGAATGGCTTCAGTTCCTTCATGTGCTCGCCGACGCAGTGCATGTATCTGAAAGATGCAAATGAAATGTGTTTGGAGAAATCTTAGAAAATATTTTCATTGGCGTCGGGCGGAAATCGGCGCTTGTAAATGGCAAGAGCTGAACGCCCCGCGACCCCATCTTCCCAATTTTTGCCTTTGTCTACAAAGATTTTTATGCGGAAAAAAAATAAAAATAGTTGGCCGCCTGACTGCTCCACTGCTCGCCATGTGCTGCATTCTACGTTTTACGTTGCACCTCCTGGCCATCAGGCATGACAGCTGCTGCCGCACTTGTACGGCTGCCCAGACTTGCAGCTGTCTGCCGGCCCCCCTCCCTGCAGTTGATCAACAGGCGAATGGTCGAATGGACGAAAGAAGCGTCAGCTGCCCAAGGGGCCAGTGTCAAGTCGCCGTCGTCGCCGTCGTCACCGTCGCTATTGTTGTGGCAAATAAAATAAACTTTGTAGAAAAAGCTGGGAGAGAGCGCTTAGACGAATGCCTCTTGCAAGCCCAATAGCCAAATGCAGCTGCTTAGCAGCGGATTGTCCCAGAGTGGTTAGCTTAAGATGTTCTGGAAATAGGTGCCTGATTTTTAACCCTGTCCAGGATGTGAAAAGAGAATATTAGGTTTGTGTAATGTCCGTCTGTCATTCCGTATGAATGGAATATTGTTCGCCGCTGTTGAGGCTAGAGTCTTGCAATTTTGAATAAATACTCGTGTATACCCGCGTCAGATAAATTATTCCGATTTTTTGTCGTCGCCCACTGGGGGCGTGGCAATTCGATAAAATCAATATATCTCCCTCAGTTTTAAAGCTAGAAACATACAATTTTTCAGAAAGATTACTGATGACCTTCCCTAAGTATCGCATATAATTTGGATACGCCCACTTGGGGCCATATTTATTATAATTTTAGAGGTAGTCTAAATCTCAAGATCAAGCCGAATAAATTTAAAAAAAAACCCCTATATTTTTCCAAAACAACAATCATATTTAAGACCGTTTCGACTGTTTGAGCTGTTGTTACACTGTGAACGAGTATTACACAGTTGGGTACACCCGACTACGACGTTCTTAGTTGTTTTCTTATAATGGAGCGAACAGCTAATTGGCTGAGTTCGCAAACTGCAGCAACCCATGAAATACCGGACAGTTGCACAAGTTCAATACAAAGCCTTTACGTTCCTTAAGATCTTAGCAAACTATGACAATTGCCAAGTACTTCCGTAAGCCTCTGAAGAACTGGCAGCGCGTAT
Organism: Drosophila sordidula; assembly: GCA_035047465.1. NCBI lineage: Eukaryota > Metazoa > Arthropoda > Insecta > Diptera > Drosophilidae > Drosophila > Drosophila sordidula. The sequence continues at coordinate 14,557,747 of JAWNPQ010000156.1, read as the reverse complement.
TTGTATTCGATTCAGTTGATTTACTACCAGAGAAATTTAACTCGACTTTCCTACACTATATCTATCCTTGGTGTTTGCATGGTCTTTTCAAGCGAATACAGCCCCACCTCCCGCTGCCCTTCTCCACGCTTCAAAAAGTATTTTCCACAAACACGCGTAGAGCGTAGCACCCATTCGCCCGCTCCCCGTGACAACTGGTGAAGCAACCCCTACATTAACTGCAGCACACTCGTTGCTCGAACTGTGAACTCCATTCTGTCCCTGGTCGGGGCACTGGCGGCTCGCCGACCAACCGCATACAGCAAACAACAAATAACAAGCAGCAAGTGCCAGCAATTACGCGACGGCGTCGTCGTCGTCGTCGTTGTTGTCCATGGCAATAAACGGACAACGTGCCAAAGCACGTACGACAAACTAAAGCGATGACAATAAAAACGAATCGCAGAGGGCGGCGGCAGCAGCAATTGGAAAGCGCGTGGGTAACACGAGCCGTGCCGAGGATGGGGCGCTGGCAATGCCGCCAAAGCAAAAGCTGACGCTGAAGCTGAAGCTGAAGCTGAACCTGAAGCCAAAGCCATTTGGCCAGGCGCGCGGAACAATTCGCCAAGCCGAGACTAGGAACGGGTCCAGGGCAATGAGCCAAGTGGGCGCAATTTGGCATGCAGTAGGAAATGCGAGCAGCTGGCACAGGAACTGCCTTAAAGTGGGATCACACACTATGCGTAGTGGGAGTACATCCGCATTACGATTACGTTTGCTACACACAGACACATGATTAGCTGGTTTGCTTGTTTTGTGTGGGATGTCTTTTTTTAGGAATCTAAATTGTTGATTAGTGAAGATCCCACCAATAGATAAATTTCAATCTACAAATGCTTCTCTACAGATTCTTTATAAGTTAGCCATAGGTTCTTTGGCCTATTTAGGGAGAATGCTTACATCTAGTATAGGAATAATCAGGAATATTTCAATTGTTTTCCCCTAAAAAAATAAAGAGCCGTGAAAAATATATATATATAATATTCCACATTCGTTTTTAAATCTAAGCCATACTAAATCCAACTAAGCCCGTATTTTTGTCGATGCCAGTAAAGGGGGAAGGGTTCTATTTGGTTTTGCAAATTTACTGTGCTGAGTAGAGTATCTGGCGTTCGTTATACTAGTTACCAAATTTGAATCTCCTAGTTAAGCGTTTCAACCGCAGGCAAGCGACAACAATAAAACAAAAGGGTAATTCAGCCCATAGGCTGAAAACTGAAATTGCACACCAGAAGAGTCAACCAGGCAGCCATTCAGTTATTCAGGCATCCAGTCAACGTCAAAGATTCGTCAAAGCTTTCAACACACTTTGGCTTGAGTCAGTCAGTCAGTCAACCGTTGACGCTCGACACTTTGCGGTTTCACACGTCTGTAGCTCCAAATCTGTCAGACGGCGACTGCCTGAATAAAGGCTGGGGATGGGGGAGGTATTCGATTACTATTTTGTATGAATATGGGTACTTACTTTTCGTCGAAGGCGTACTGCGCATTGAGCACAGTGAACATCTTTTGGTAGAGCGTGTTAAAGAACTTGTCCATCACATCCAAGAGATCGATTCGTCCACGGGCATAGTAGTTCTCCAGTTCGTTAAACAGATCCGAAAAGACATACGAGTGCTGCTGGTAGATAACGCCATACGTGCGCATGAACATCGTGTGGAACTGTGCCTTCGATTCCAGCAGCAATTTGCGAAAAATATCTGCAGATAGCCAGAAGAAGGCCAAGAGAAAAATTAAAGAAAATTCTTAAGAGCTTTGATTTATTGAAATGGGCCACATCCGTCATCCGACTAAATGTTTCGAGATACAATTCTTAAATATTTATGGCAACTGCCGCCGCAGCATCCGCTGCAGAAAATGAATCTCAACATCCGCATTGTCGCCTGCCACTTGACATTGCGTCAACACTCCTTCTCCCTCTCCCACTCTCACTCTCTCTCTCTCTCTTCAGTTCTATCTCTGCTTCTGTGCCATGTAACCCGAGGCCCGCATGATCAGTAGAAATGGGCTAGGCCACTTGACACCCGCAAATAGTTACAAATCTGTGAACTGTGATCTATAATCTGTGGGCTGTCTACATACAATTAGAATCGGGTTTAGCTGACAGCTTCAAGTGGCCTGTTGAGGGATAATTCTTGCTGGTGTGCATCTGACTTACCATTAAATTTGGTTGCCTTGCCGCCCAGGAGGCCGGACATTTTGGTGATCTGCTCCTTCGTGTGCCATTCCAACTGCTGTCGGGATTGCGCAGCCATTCGGGTCTCCATGTTGTAGGTGCAGCATGTGCCCACCGAGGGAGACTCGCAGTAGCGTAGCACGCGTTCTGTAATACAAAAAAAAAAATATAAAGGAAATTTAATGAGGAATTTAGAAGATTAGAACTTTATCTGAAAATACATGCTTAGCTAAAATACTGAATAGTTTCACACGAAAACGATCGACATAAAGATCAAATTTAATAATAGCCTTTGATATCCAATTTTAAAGATCTGCGATTTGCATTTTTATAGGTTTCCGATTGTCTTAATACTGATTTAGGCTGATATTTATACAAAATCAACATCTAACCGGTAAGATAAAGGCTTTCTTCGATCGTTACGATGAAAAAATAGAAAGAGAGATATAATCTAACTAATTGATATTGTTTAGATATTAGATAGTCACAAATTGCAAGTTATTAAACCTCTGCCTCAGATCGTATTGATACCAGAATATGAAATAGACATAAATTAGAATATCTCTGATCTGTTTCAATTATCACGTGAAGATCATTAGAAAACCGTAACGTGCTGGTTTTAAAATGCATTGGGACCACCATAACGCAGCTTCTGTTTGTTCTGTTGGTTATTTAGGGCCCGCATCAGCAGTCACAAATATTTCGAGCCAGTGAATCGCCAGCGTTTTATTTGTTTGAACATTGGGGAATGAGAGTTCAATGCGTTTCATTTGTTTGCTGGTCACTAAACTGACCAGAAGGTATTACAAACAGCAGCAGCTCATGAAGATTCCAAGAACTGGAACTTGCCGCCGCCAATGCCACTTGACATGGTAACCAAAAACCCTGAAACCAAAGGCTGGCCAGCAAAACCAGCTAACTGCACACTGCTCGAGGCAGCTTGGCTGATTTTTTTTTCGTTCAGAGGAAAAGCAAACGAATCGTTTGCTACCGCCATACGGCAGCATAACAAGTAAGCGTAACCGTAACCCGAAGCAATGAATACGGGTGTGGCATGCCACATAGAGGCCCGAACAAGTTGCTAAGATTCTCGATGGTTTTCCGGGCGTATTTACGCAAACATTTAACACGTTCGATCGGAGCTCAGGTAGTTGAGGAGGAAAAAATTTGAAAGCGAGAAATATTATGCATTAGTTCCATACACCGCTATAATCATTGTACTTTGTGCCCCATTCCCCCACCCCACCTCCCTGTCCTCTTGCTCCCACCATTCAGTTAACAACAATGTCTGGCCTTTTTTTTGGTGTTTTATAGCTGGAACTCTTGTTTATTTAGACATTTCTCATGAATGGATAGAGACGGGCGCTGCACACAGTCCTAAAGTTCAATACTAATTGAAAGCAAACATGTTGAATTTAAATATCGTATTTCCTATACCCTGGCCGAGGAGCACCTTGATTTCGATGCATAATGTGTGACTTCTTAAAAAGGGCACACACCCTCTAATAGAAAAATGCGATGAGATCAGTTTCTGTGTAATGAAATCAGAGGCGTTTGGATGGGATTACCATAACGCTAAGTAAAGTTCTAATTAGGTTTAAATCGAACAACTCCTTGGTAAATCTGTCACATAAATAAAAAAAAAGTCAATTTTTTCTAACAGGGTATTTAACACTCGGCACAATGACGATAGATTTTCTTTCTGTACAAGTAAATTCACAAGTTGAATCTGTATCTGTAGCTGCATACTTGACTTGGTTGGGGCTCATAAATTTCTGCTGCCCAGTTTAATGCATCATCTACGTGTGCATAGTGCATAGGAACTGTGTTTTGTATTTTGTGTGTACTTTGTTTATTTCTAATATAAATTTAGCTACTTTCGTGCACATTTTGTAAACAAAGTTCTGTTCCGTTGCGTTTCTCTGCCAACATGATGGTATTTTTTCTCTTTTTTTGTGAAAAAGGGAGGGGAAAGAGGGCTCTGCTGGTTTTATGGTCTGTACTAATTGTTATGTTGCACAAGATATGAATTAAGTGTAATGTTTACAACAATGGGCCAACTCGCAATCAGACGAAGCCTTTGCTTATCTAAATTGTCTCGTTACCAACGGCAACAATTGTGGCCGTTGTGGATTTTCATTAATTGCCCGACAGCGTCTGTGACTGGCATGGATAATGTGGAGCTGTCTTTGCGCTTGGTAGTCAAGTTAATTGAATTTTGTTTGATGGAGTGCCTAGGACTTATTAAAACAAAATGATGTTTTGAGTAGGCAGAAAAGCAAATCTTTCAGCTGATACCAGCTGAAAGCAGAGTCAAACGATTCCCACCATTAACCGTCGGCACATGTTTGCCATGAATACAGCCACACATTCCACTTAGGATCGATAAACCGTTGCTAAAATCTATGTTAAAATAACATTAGGGTCTTAAAGTAATGACGGGCCGCTTGCCATTTTTTATGAATTGCTGCATAATTTCTCCGCAGACAACAATAGAAGGGGATACGCATAACAAATGTGGCCAGAAGGCGGCGGCAGGAAGGTGTCATGAACATAATAAATGACCTTAACTTACCGATATGGCAGTTTTTCTTCTTCTTTTTTAGCTGACTCGTCGCAAAAACACCCTGTTGTCTAATAGAAAACTCCAGCTTGCGCTTGATAAAAAGTAAGCTGGCAAAGCAATTTCTCTAACGCCATCCCACCACCCAGGGCAAAGCATAGCACCACCCACCCCCGGCGTAGAACTGGAAAAACCTGGGTCACATGTTGTTGTTCTTTTTGGCTCTACACACGCTATTTACTTGGTTGCCGGGGTGCGCTGTACCCGCTCCGTCAGTCCAAAGTGAAAGCAGTGGAGCGAAATTCATTTCAAATGATTTACTGTAACGATCAACAAACGACTCCTGCGGCGACCATAGGACACGGCAGCCACCCCTAAGGCGAGCAGCGACGCCACCATCACAATGTTAAAAGGGTGCGAAAGTTTAGCAACGCTTCTCAAATAGATAACAGCGAGGGGAGAGCCCTTGATGGGCGGTCAGAGTGTCTAGCAGGTGTCTTCTGTTAGTCCCAGGTTAGCGTTCACTTTGAGGCTGTGCCAGAGAAATTTTACTCTGGGTATGCAACCCCCTCGAAAATATGAAGCTGCCCTTGTTAGACACTCAGTTGGGCGCTTGACCTCGAAGTGCAGCCAACACAATGGGACGACGTAGTGCTTTTGAGGATAGAATTTAATTAAATTTAATCTGAGATGTTGTGTTTGTTGTATTAAAATATATTTATTGCTTACAGCTTATTTTGTATACTAAAGTTATAGTCATACTGATAACTATCAATAACTTTGTTGGTAAACATACATATATAATGTTAAATTATATATTAAAGCAAAAAAAAAATTTTGAATCTACTAAATTGAATCAAAGTGTACGAAAGTATTGTTATATAAAATACCTTAACATTTATCGATAACACGTCTTTCTATGTTATCGGTTAATGGAAAATCATTTGAACAGTAGACTTTCCAAATTTTGGGCCACTTTTCACTGGGCAAAAGTTAGCATGAATCCTTTTCCCAAATGCTCCATTTATATCATGTCAAAGTTTTCCCATTCAACCTCTTCAAATTCCTCGTTCTCTCTCTGCCGAGAGCACTCCACTTAGAGATAAAAGCGCAAACGGACAAAATTTTAAAACAGTTTGCGAGTGAAAAGCCAAGCAACCAACAACAAACAAAAGCAACAACAACATTGCAAATGTAACGAAACAAAAGCAGACGCCCAAACTAAAAGCGCCATCACCCCAAAAAAAGGAACCCAAAAGTTCCCCTCACCCAGTGGACAGATTGTGGCCAAACTTTACTTTTGAGTTGAGTTTCAATGGGCACTATAATGCAGAGCGAGACAGAGGATGATGCAGATGGAGGGAAGGGAACGGAAAGAGAGCGCAAGCTGGCAAAATTCACTCATCGCTTCGTCCTTTTTGGCTTGGCACAAAAATGCGACGCGGCAACTTTAACAGGCGCCCAGAAAACAGCAGCTGGCGGCAACTGTTGCACAGAGCAAAAGGGAACTGAATAGCCAGACAGTTGGCAAACCAGAGAGAGAGAGAGAGAGCACATACCATGCAAGAGAGCGCCATCGAAAGGGGTCGTTGCACGCATGAAACAAAGCTTTCACTTTCAGTGGGGTTGCACTTTACGGGATGTGAGGTTGTGGAGCTGTCGCTTGTGGGTTGGGGTCGGGTAGTTGATAGTGCGGAGTGCGGACTGCAAACAAAATGGTTGACACGCCAACAAACCCCCAAAATCGTTGCCAACCTCGCCGTCTGGCAAGGAAATTGCATTAAGTGAACTTTTCCCCAGACGCAAAAAGGAACCCAAGACAGGGCTCGAAAGGTTAAATAATCTGAGAGTTTGACTATAATATTCCCCGTTCCTGTGTTTTGTCCCCGGGCTGGTCGCTTAATTTAACTTTAATTTCCGCTTGCCTTTTTGCTGTGTATATTTTACATTTCTGAAAAGTTTCTTGCTTAACTTTATGCTTATGGTAATGAGTTTTAATTAGGCGCACAGCAAAGCGAGAACAGTGGCAAAGTCCGAACCAAACCGAGCCGAAGGCCGCACCACACCACCCACTGGGCAACCACCCGGACTGAAACTGGGCCTGCAAATAAGTAGTTATGGGGTTGAGTTTTTTGGGTTCTTGCTTTGGGTTTGGGTACAGACTTTATCCGTATGCTTTCATTAAGTGTACAAAACAGTGTTTTTAATTCGCTGGTAAGTCTGAAATGTTTAATGTTGTGCAACAGCTGCCAACGAGGTGTAAAATTTTGTTATGACCATCCAGAATTGGGTCAGGCACAGCAAGGAACAAATCTTGTAGGCAGCTTTTTAATACAAATTTAAAATTTCACTTGGACTTAGCTCTACAGAAAAATTCAAGTGGTGTTGGCAAACAGATTCAAATTAATCGGAAAGTTTAGGACTGCATGTGGATTTGAGTTTTCAATTGCAACACATTATTCAATTGCCACCCGCCAAATACACAAAAACAACACCAAAATCTTTGCCTATGATAATGATACAACCTAAAAGCCCACAAATATTCCTCGCATTGAATCGCACTCAATTAATTTAACAGCACTGGACCTCCTGCCTGCCGGGGCTGAGCAAAGCGGAAAACCTTGCACAATTTCCAGCGTGTACTATTTGAGTTTAAATTTAGACTAATTGATACTAAAGAAAAATAAAACACACGAAAGACACGCAAAAGCAAGCAACAAGAGTCTGCAATAGGTCTCCCATTGCTCCCATTGCTCGAGTGGAGAAACTGCAATGAAAAATGCTTGCAATGAAAAAACATAACTGCACCAAATTAAATTAGTAATCGCGCTGGCCAAAGAATTTATTTTCAAAACAAAACGTGTTTATAGAAAAATATTATCATTTTTTAATGGAATGCCAGTGGTATGCAGCTATTATCAAATAACATAAATGATACCCATCTGGCCTGGGACTATATAAAATTATTTAGTTTTGTTTAGATTTCGACTCCGAAACGAGCTATAAGTATTTCCAGATGAAGTACTTCTTCACAAAATTAATGGTGTTTGCTTCAATACCAGCATAATTATGTGCAATTTTCTACATATGTTTGCATTATCCTCATAAATTCGCAGCTGTACAAATAGTGCAACACTTGAATGTTTGTTCAACAATTACATATAGATTCGAGTTTCATAGATTCTGGTATGATCCCAGGTAACGTTTTACGCCGCTGATATTCAGTTGGGGTACTTGCGGATTCGCATTCCTTTAGGCAATCGCCACAGCAGCTGACTCAACTAAGCAAAGGCGTCCGCTCTTAATGTGCATCGGGTGCATGCAACATTTAGCGTGCTCCACCTTATGTCCAGCCCCTTGAAAGCCCCCAATCTCCGAGCCCGGAGCTGTGTGTAATTACGTGTCGAGTCAGGTCGTTGCATAAATGCAAAATGCAGAGGTGGCAGATGCGGGTCGGGGTCGGGGTCGGCTCGGTTCAGGTCGGGTACTTTTCTTTCCTTCTTTCATTACTTTGCTTTCTACTCGTACGGGCGGCTCTTTTAGGCGTAATTAAAATTACTCGACTGCAAACTGGAATGCGGGGGAGAACGGGAGAAACAAATGTTTATGCTGCCAACACGTCTCATGTAAACACAGTTCGGAGTTAGGAGCTGAAGCTGTTACTAGAGCTGAAGATGAAGATGGTGTTTGTGGTACCGCCTTCCTGGTTAAGTTCGGGTTCGGGTTCGGGTTCGGGCTCGGAGTCGAGGCTTTTTGCATGATGAAGTGACGAATGCGGCGAACTTTGGCGTTGCTCCATTCACGAATGTTTCATTTGTTTTATTTGTTGTTGCCGTTGCCCGTACACAGTCTCCGTCCTCTCTCTCACAGCCCCTTTCGCTCTTAAGTATTACGTCTGGCAATCAGCGCATTTTCTTCGCCGTCAGTTTTCTGAGTGACAATTTCGACGCGCAAATGTGCGAAAATTCATCAGGCCACGGGGCACATGACAAGACCGAGCCCAGAGGCGGCGGAGGCAGAGATCACAAAAATAGCACAGCAGGCAGCAACATATTCTTGTGGCTGTTGCTGCTGCTACTATATTTATGAGTCGTAATTAGCCGCCGGAAAATTGCAGCTGAGTTTTTGTATGGTTTTCTTCGTTTTTCGTTGCCCCTTTTTGACAGTGAAATGTTCCAATTGATGAGGTAAGTCGGCATGTGGCCGATACAGACCCCAACATAGCCCAAAACATCTGCTATGTAATCTACGAATCAAATTCAAATTTACACATGCATGGGCCGACGGTATATAGTATATATAAAATTTGTTTGCATTGATTTCCCACTGGTTTAAATGAAAGTACAGCGTTTATTATTTAGTTTCGTTAATTAATATGTTCTTCAAATGGGAATTTTGTTCTTGGCTGGATTTCGACAACGCTTTTCCTTTATTAAAGTGCAATATACATGTTTTTTCTTTATATTGTAACAAATAATTACAATTTGTTATCTGAAATTTAGGCAAATAGGTAAACTTACAAATCTCTACACCACCTTGTTAAACGATTAATAATATTCATATATTATATTCATATAGTAAATTGTAAAAAAATAACATGATGAAAATATAAGCAAATCAGAACGTTGAAGTCGGTTCCATACCATACTCTGTTCATAACAACTGTTTTCAACTTCTGCTCCTCTGAACAATTGATTGATCGATCATTGTTTTACTTAACCTTTTAAGAAGCTTATTAGTAATTTGCCTGCCAAATTTGATTACTATACTTAAATCTGTGGGAAATGCCGATTTTTTTATTTTTTATTTGGAGCGGATAGACGAACGGATATAGGAGAAACCCTATATACCCTTTTTGACTTAGTGAACAGAGTACACAAATAATTGTCAAACGAAGAAGTAAGCAAATATAGCGGCGTGATTTCTTTGAAATAATCGAATCTAAGCCATTTGCAGCTATTTTGGGTGATTTGTTTGTTTTGCCTGTTTGCTGCCGCAGCCCCTCTTCCCCGACTCACTGCTGGTTCCAGCTACGCGTATGGCATTCATTCAAGCGAAATTAATTAAACAATAAAATTTGATTAATAGCATTTCGTGAATAGGTAGAGGAACGGCGGGTGGAAGAAAACTGCGAACATGGCCAATTGTCTACTCGTCAGCTCGGTTAACCTGTTCGCTGTTTATATTCGCGACTTTGTTGTATTTATCCCCGGCACACAAAACAATTGGCCAACGGCTCGTACACGCTGTGTAAGTCATGTAACGTGTACAAAAGTTTCAATGTCTGGCCCAGAAGGTGTATTTTTCTTCTTTTTACGGAATTGGAGCAACTTTCGAATGGCAAATTCTTAACAAAACAGTTTCAATAAGGTCAGATCTGATTGAAGTTGGTATCAATTAGATGAGTCTGAGATATTTTAAATTATTTTATATAAAAAGTTACTCTTAAGCTTCAGTTGACTTTCTGGCATACTTATATATAATGTAAACGATTTCTTATAGACAAATGTTGATATTAATATGCAAGTAAACACTGAGAGAATATGGGCCTTTCTTTGTAAACTGTCCCTGTTTACTTATCCGCAACAAAAATATTTATACAATGCTTGTCAGGAATAAGTACTATAAGTAAATCTAAATAGAGTCGATACAAATTATTTAAAAACAATAATGATCTCCTCGGTTTCGAGCTGCAAATCAGTCCATACCAAGGTATATCCAAACCTTAATTGCTTCGGTGTTTATTGTCCGATCTTTACGAAACTTTCAGCGCAGGGCTTTTGAAGGTGGTATCCAAAAGTATGAAATATGCTTGAACTGATGTATACTAACGTGAACTAGCAGTGGTGTATATGACTTTTTTAGTCTCTAAGGTATGCTAAAAAAAATTGTATACATCTGCACAAGCCATTATAATTTATTTGATCAATTTTTAATGAGTTCAGGGTAAACAAATATTTTATATTATATGATCCAAGATATTTTTCATTTGATTAGCATGAACTTCAACTGCATTTATCCACACAGAGTTTGATGTCAATGTCTACAAGAGTTATAAAGAAACCTACCGTAGATAAATATAATAAGCATTTTTGCAGCCCATAAAGCTTGTAGTCCAACCAAATTTTCACGCCATCAAACAAATCAAATTGAACGACAGCTAGAGATGGGTGGACGAAGGGGAAGCGAGAGGTGGGCAATCAAAAGCGCCGCTTAGCCAGATCGAAAGCCATTGAAACATGTTGGGTCTGGTTTGTGGCTTGGATTTAAATTCGATTTTGGACGCGAGATAAAACGCGCGACAGAGATTTACAGCGGTGAGTGGTGCAAAAAAAAAATCCGTTGAGCTATTCAAAGCACGTTCCCCTGTTATGGAGTTTGATTTGTTTTTTTTTTTTTTGTGCTTTTTGCAGTGGCGATGAGGTGGAGGGGAGCTGAGCTGCCGCTGACGGTGAGGACGTGTTGCTGTCAACTCTCTTCTGGTCAGACAGCATGCAACACGAGCAGCATTTTTTATTTAATTTTGTGGCCCAATTAAGTTGAGACGTCGACGACAATTGAAAAATGTGCTTGGGCCCATAAAAAGCATTTAGGCCATTTAGAGAGGCCTCGGGCCTGCCAGTGTACCAGTTGGTAAGCTGCACGGCTCTCACCCAGCCACAGAGACGTAAACGAAACCCTTTGTAACCACACTGCAAAAAACCGCAAAAGCCATAAAAGCAGAGATTTCCTCAATTTGCAGTCGAGCTCTGGAAGCTACCAAAATTGCTGCCAACCGCAAAACAATTTTGTAAAAATATGAATGAAAAAGCCAGAAAACTCATCAACAGCACACATACACACACACACTCACACGCACACACAGAGAAGAAAAGGGAAGAGGAAAATTGTCTGCTGCTTCAAAATGAATTAATTTGATAAATTTACGAGCATTTTGCGGCGCTTCTCACAGGCTCTGAAATTAATCGTCTGTAAAATGAAGTTGCGCTTGCTGCAAAAATAAAAGTAACACAAAAGAAAACCTTATGAGAAAAATCGATGCGAAATGACAAGAAATTGGTGAAAAATTGCAGTATCAGTTACAAAAAAAAATGTTTAAATAATGTAGCCTAACAAAGGCAGCGTCTGCTTGTGGTTTTCTGCCCTTTGTTCCCTCCAATCTATTAACTACCACTGCAATTGACATTATATGAAAAAAATATATGGTATCTTTTGTAACTTATAGCTATGTATCTGGATGGCAACGCTTGAATGAGTTTGGTTGGTTAGCTTGGTTAACAGAGCTTTAATGGCTCTATAAATGGAAGTCTATAATGGAAGTCGTGGGGTTTATTGGTAAATATTTTGTGTGCTTGTTAAAATATAAAGAGTTCATAGCCCATTTCGACGATTATGGCTATACATTTTAATTTTATTTCTATAAATCATCAATTAAATTCAAGTTTTTAATTGCATTTCAACAACGAGGCCCAGTTTTAGCCAACTTTCCGACTTCCAACTTAGCTCAAATATTTATGATTATTTCAAAATCACCAACTTTTTCTTAGCATTGAGCATCAGTTCAAATATAGTAATTAAAAAATTATCAACTTACAATATAGCATTAATTATGTCATAACATTTCTGAAAAACTCTATTTGATTGTATGCCATATGTATGTATTTAAAGGAACACAGCGATATTCTTGACTTATATGGATTACAAATTTGAGAAGAGTACCCCAAAATAGTAAATAGCCCACAAACTCTTTTAGCCTATAAATCTGCGTTCATATTTGAGATATCGAAATTGGCTACGCATCAACGCAGCTTTGAAATTCATCAAAAGCAGCTGAGAATTTTGAAAATTCCGGGCGTTCTACTTTGGGTAATGACTCATTCAGCCCCAAATTAAATTGGGGATCATCCACACACATCTGCACAGCCCATAAACCACAATAGATTAATGAAGCTGACAGCTTTCAAGACCCGTTTCCCCCACTTGGATGTCTCTTACAAATTTTGTCTGTCAACCTCCACCCCATTCGACGTCCCTGTGCGCCATAAATCGTTTAAGATTTCAGCGGTTCCGCCCACTTGTTGAATGCAAGAAATTACGTTATTAAGCCTGGCAACAATTTATTTAGTTTAGTGCACTTGTCATTAAATATAATTTATAAGACGAGGAGAAGAGAAGACTATAATACCACACAATCCATATAATCATATTTACGCTCCGGGCAAAAAACTACGATGCGTGGGCGACGACAAAGGTCTTAGTTCTCCAAATATAATCGCGTTGCTGGCGAGAGACATGGGAGCTGTTGCAACTCTATAAAGATTACAACATGATGGTTTTCAAGTGCTATCAACACAAATTGCGGAGAACCCAACGTGAACTGTGCATCTGACTTTTGACACGCGATGTGGCAAACGGAATATCTCAAATTCCAAATGTTTAATATGCCATTCAATGGCCATAAAATGTCAAATAAAGCCCATTAAGAGCGGCAGTTTCTCTGCCGCCTGTTTGCTGTTAATTTGCCTAAATAAACCTCATTAAATATGCTGACCAGCCAAATGGCCAACGGCCGATGCCCAGATAGCCAGACGTGAACCTTTTCAACGACAGCAACAACATCAACAACAACCGCAACAAAGAGAACTGAAAAATATGATTAATAATCATCATCATTGAAAGCCAATCCCACAAATTATGTTGTCACATGCAAAAGTTGCTCATACGACGCGTTGTCAGTTTTATTTTGTTATTTTTGGTTTTTAACATGTTATTTTTTCTCCTTTTCCGGGCTTCTCATTCACGCGTCTCTAACAGGATTATGTCGCACGCAACATTAGCGACGTATCCAAATCCTTTCTACCTGCCTGCCCTACGACCGTTGCCCTTTTCCGAAGCACTGCCTAATTTGTCGTCTCTCCCTTCCAGTTCTCCGCTTCTCTCCACATCAGCACTGTGTGTTTCTCTACCTGTTTTTTTTTTTTTTTTTTTGAGCAGCGTTTTTCACAGCGTGTGTTAATTTTGTTGGAATTTTCGCTTGATTATGTCCACATGAATTTGAAATACGTAGTATTTCTAGCTGCATGTTGTGTCTCTGCTCTTTTGTTGTACTTTGGCTACGATCGATTATTGATTTAATTAATTATCAACGCACTGTGTGCGAGTGTGTGTGTTGCCTTTTCTTGGCCAGCCGTACTGAAACTATTAAAAAATTTGGTTTTTCGATACGGCAAATCGGTTGGAATGGCTTCATTGCATCGCTGTGACCCCCAACAGTGCTAGTAGGCAGTATCCAATAAATTCAAACAAAAGAAAAGCCCCAAAAACAAAATGTTGAAAACAGCTGCTCTAAAAGTGGCCCATTTTATCTTTAATTTCAGAATTCATCACATCTGTATCGGACATATAATTAGAGGAATTGAGAATTTTTTATAAGTTTTAATATGCGAGTTGGTTGTCTATATAATTAAGTTAGTTATTTACGAGTTGGTTGCTTTATATTTCCAGAACTTCTTTTATTGAAGTTGCAAGCACTTTTCGCACATTGATCGTAAACTTGTTGACAACTTGCTAATTAAAAGAAATCTTTATACAATTGTCTGCGTACGCCGCTTCATGAAGCCTCAATCCGAGCAGCCGCCAGGGCATGTGCCTAAGACAAAATTTATTTAAATTAAAATGCAGATCGCGGGCAATCAGAGATACTTGTACAAAGCACAAGTCGGAGCAATTGCAATGCAATTTTTGTTGTTACTGTGCGTATTAGAGGGGAGACTCGTCTCACTTGCAACTTTGCCACTTTGCCACTTTATTGTTGTCGCCGTTCGTGCGTTACATGTATAAAACGTTGCCACTGTGTAAACGCAAATTTATTGCTGATAAATTGTTGGCTTGTTTAGCGGCATTTGAGACTAAAAGGCGGCCGGAGTGGGTATGTCTTTCTTATGGCGCATTATTATGCAAAATTGCCCAGTGCTTAGGCACAATTTGCAGTTGCTTTAATTAGCAGCTAGACTCATAAAGGCACTCGGAGCAGCTGCTTCGTGTTGCAACCATTAATCAAAGACAATTGATATCAATTGAATCGTGTACACTCAAGCTGAAAATCGAATAAAGAAATTTCACTAGCATTACCAGAAATGTGTGTTTGATGTTTGATGCAGCATAAGTTTAAGCAACCAGGAAAAGGCAGCAAGACCATCAATGTTTGAAATTTAACAAATTTAGAGAAGATGAGTTAAATAAGATAAGAGATGTACCACAAAGGCTTTTCTATCATACATGTCACTTAAACATCGATATATTCATGATCTGTGACGTCAATACGAGAAATCTGTGCAGTGGCCAACAAATTGTGTCAAATTAATTTGCATAAAATGGACAGCGAAGCAAAGAAATGAAAAATGAGAAAAAGGGGGAATATATAAAAAAAATATATTAAAAATTCATTAGACGTCGTATAAACAATTAATAAGCTCTAAAAACTTGAGATGAAACGTAGAAAATCGTTGGAAAAAAATCAATGAACGCGTTCCGCACATTAGGCCAAAACT
This sequence comes from Drosophila sordidula, assembly GCA_035047465.1. Lineage (NCBI taxonomy): Eukaryota > Metazoa > Arthropoda > Insecta > Diptera > Drosophilidae > Drosophila > Drosophila sordidula. The sequence goes on along the minus strand of JAWNPQ010000156.1, from coordinate 14,542,419 downwards.
GGGCGTAGGGCGTGCCTAACTAAGAGGCAAAGAATTAATTTATCATTTTACGGAAGGCAAATCAAATGCGCAAAATCGAAGCGGAGAGCCAAACCAGACGGCCCCACTTGATGGGAACGTTACACTGGGCATTCCTCCAGTTTTGCCTCTATTTCTTTTCTTCTGGCCAAGCTAAATAAACAAGAAGAACAAAGACCGCAGCTTGAGAGCCAGACCGATCCACTAATTGAGTGCGCAAATAAATACTGGGAGGAAAAAAGATTCTTTGGGAGTGGGCACTTGAGGCTCTAGCACTTTGATTAATTTCTGGATGACATCCTTCAGCTACGCACTCGTATGTGCTCAACCAATTAACGGCATATTGAGTCTGGAGACGATCTTAAGTTAAGAGATGTTTTCAAAGAGACAGAGAGCGTGCGAGCGGGAGAGAGAGAAAGGCTCATTTGTTTGGAGTACTGGCAAGAGGTTGACCACAGGAAGCTGCCATTAAAATATTTGCAGCAGAGTGAGGATGGAGGGTCGCATTGAGAGGAGGCAGAGGTACACAACTCGGAAACTCGTTCTAGACCAAAAATAGCTGCTGCAGCCGCCAGCCACCGCATTCCTTGGCCCAACGTGCAACGTGAATTTATGAATCGTTCGGCCTGAATGAATCTTTAGCTTGGGTGTCTGCCTCTGCCTCTGCATCGGACATGGGACTTGCCTCTGTCTGCGCCTCCGCCGCCGCCTCCGACTGCGATTCCGACTCCGACTCTTGCCTGGCGACGATCTTGGTTAGCATTTCGGGGCGTTTACAACGCTTTGGTATCTTGTATTTATTTAATTGACGTTTGAACGTGTTGGTATTATAAAATAGCCACAGCCAGAGCCACAGATGAGTTGTGCCGAGCTGAGATCAGAGCAGGTCCATTGCGTTTACCTTGCTCCAGGCAATTATGACTGCATCTAGGCGTTGCTGGACATGCATGTGGGGGCAATAGATCGACATCGTCCATTGACGTGTTTTCTGTTTGGATTGCTGTACGTGCTGGCAGGCTAATTAGGCCTGGTACTAGGCGTTGCCAAAGGATTGTCTGGGTGTTAGTTTATTAAGCCTGCAGTGCGCATTTAATAGGCAAAAATATGTGGAAGATATGTTGAAGCAAAACCCAACGCATTTTCTCTGCGGAGGTTCCTCGCCAGCTGGAACAGCTGCTCCTGCTGATCGAGGCCAAAGAGTTTTATGGGCACAAAAATTACAATTAGCATTAAATATCTTAAATCAGTATAAACTTTGTGTTTAAATTATTATGGAGTACCTTTAACACCTTAAATACCTTCTTTCAAAATATTAAAATGTAAAGACATATGACAAAAGGGTCCAAAGGCGAAAAAAAAACTCAGATCATAATCATGATTTTTTTATAATTTTAGTTCATTGCTCAGAGGGCAATAAATAATTTTGAGTTGTTAATAAATTGATTGAGTTTTAACACAGCTCAAAATTATATATTGAATAATTATTTTAAATAAATTTGAGCTATGTTCAAAACTAATTAGTTTTAAGATGGCACAAATTATTTATTACCTTCTCAACAATGGATTAAAAAATTATAATAATAAATAATTAAAAAAAAAAACTTATAAAAGTACACATATGTAAGCCTTGGTTAAGCTCTATTTGCCAGCTAATCGAGTTGAGCATCGATCAATGCAATAAGTATTTCAACTCTCTCACGATAAAAATGTCACCAACTGGGCTCCGAAAAACACAGCCAATAAATAAACGAGTTTATGCCTCAATTGAAAAGCCATTAAAAACGAGTCTAATTTACAGGTTACCAGCGACCGACCACATTGAAGCACCGAAGGTAATTCGAAAAAGAAGAACTGGCAACAAATACCGGACGTGATTGGATGATAGACAAATATTTTGTAGCACAATCAATGGGCTATTCATAGTGGAATTCACACAACAGCTCCCAGCGGAGACTCGGCAGATACACGGATAAAAAAAAAATTAAGTTGTAGTTGCACAAAACTGAGAGCGCTCCAACCGGCTGGCCCAGACCAGGTCAGACCAAAGAAGAGCAGACCTCGACCAGACCAGAGTTTGCTCCGATTCAGACTGGGGCCAGGTCCACTGATAAGATCTGATCGCCGCCGCACTAATAACAGCCAATGATGTGAGCCAAAGACGACGGCGATGCTTTAGGATATGACTTGGCAAATTTGAGTGTTATTAACAGAACATTCCCCGAGTGAGATCTTTAAGATCCGATTAAAACCATTAACACTTTTTGTAGCCGCTTGCTGGCAGCAATTTTTTTCCGACAATTATAAAATCAAATAAAAGAAATTGTTGTTGTTATTGTTGTTGTTGCTGTAGACGTAGCAGCGAGCGAAATGTAAACATATATTTTTTTCTTCCCCCGAAACTGAGTCACCAACAAAAATATATACAAAGTATGTATGTAGATACGTATAAAGTAACACAAACAAAGTTGTGCGTATTTATTGCTTATAGACAGGTAATTAATTCATTAACGCTTCTTATATATATCAACAGACAGGCAGACAGATCGCTTAGACCTTTGGCCAATATAATAAATAAGGAAATCAATTTCTTACTTTTGGCCACAGCTGTGCGGTGGGTGTTGATATATAACAATTTCAAATTATGGGATAAAAGAAAAGCTTTCAATTGAAATTATAGATACGGATAGGTTTCCGGGAAAGTGAACTAAAACGACCCCACACTACCACTGACGTATGTGCATGACGTATATGAAACAAATATTGCAACGATCATTTTACACATTCGCATTATACAACATGCGCTTGACTTCATATGTTGGCGCTCTAATCATCGAAGCTGTCATCGCACGTTGGTGATTTTTGCATTTTCGCTTTTAACACATTTGTGTTCTATAACAATAATAAAAAAAAGCAAGTAAGAGTGCTCTACTCGGGAGTTCCCGACTAGGAGGTACTCTAAACTCAGCTGCGAGTTATTGTAGTACTTAGCGGCTGTGCGTGGCCCTCTATGAGTAATTGATTGTTGAATAACTTCCATATTAATCCTATGATAATTATTAAATGTTGAGGACTTTAAAAGAGCCTACAAATGTCTATACAAACCAAAGCGCTTATTTCAACTGTGGGGTGAGTGGGAGGAGATATCTGCTAAGTAAAATATTCACAATCGGTTTATGCTTAACGAGAACATACAGAACTAAATTGGTGGCTCCATCTTTTATAATCTCAGAGATATGCTTGGAGAACCAAATCTTAAAATCGATTTTTATCAATATTTATGAAACACGGCAAGATATGGAAAAAAAAATTGATAAACTTGTTCTGCATATGTTATAGGATAATATATAGTCGAAAAGTTAAGGTCTCTAGCTTTTTAATTTTCCGAGATAGCTCGCAGAAACCGACAGACGGACGGACGATAGACGAGTATAATAATAATAAATACTGACTTGCCAACGACAAAATATAAATATATAAAAGCAACTGACTTTTACCAGTTAGCAATTTGTTAGCTACTTTATGTGAGTTTAACATAGAAATGATAGCTTCTTACATACAAATCTTGTAATATATTAATAATATAATTTATCAACTTTAAAAACTTTAATTTCTGATATACATTTGTTTTCCCCTACAGTAATAGTTGAAGTAGTCTTGATTTATTTACTCTACATTATTTGCATTCGTTCTCATGTATATATATATTTTGACTCGATTCCTCCGAGACTAGTTTCTAATCTTTCAAACGACTCGTCGTCCCATTTAGTCATCTGTACCCATTATGCTGTTCTGTCCAATCTAACACACATTAATCAAATTCCTATGATATCGCTCTCATTACCATTACACTTATACCAAATATTTAGTTTCCGCTGCGCCCAAAAAAACGCCTCCATTTGCACTGGGAACAAATCCCGAACCATTAACGGGCGCACACTCAATGGCTGTTCAGATTATTAGTCCTAATCATGCAATATGCTGATGAAAAGGTGGCGGCCCACGGGCAGCTGGGAAAAGGTGTGTGCTAATCCAAGAGCCCAGCGCTACAAAATTTGTAGCGAACAAAAAAAAATATTATAGAAAAAGGTAGTCGGGTTACCAGGAAGGGGCGTTGCTAAAACCATAACAAAGGCCCAAAAGGATAATGCGTAACGCATAATGAGAGTATTGAGAGCACAAATGCCAAACAAAGACGTGAAGCGTGTGGCCGCTGTTGCTGCTGCTGCTGCTGCTGCTGCTATTGCTGCTGCTGCTGCTGACGGACGCATTTTCAGACTTTTGGATCTTTCCAATGCCGCAACTAATGTGCCTCGAAAATGCAGCGCAACGAATCGACTCAAGAGCTGTGCCCCTTGCGACACTTTTTAAGAGCTGATTGACAGGCAGTCGGACCGAGAGACAACTGAAAATGTGTCAATTTGCAGTAATCTAATCTGTGTGCGGTCTCTACGGTAGGCATGGCCATATAAATCTTGAATGGACAAAAAACAAGCAGGCACCATTATTTAGCTTTGAGGTGCCGAAGACTAAATACCCTTGCAGACATATTCATTAAATTGCAGTGATATTAAATTTATGAACATAGGTCTAAATACAATATTACAATAAGTTTCAATATGATAGGCATTGTGAGCTGATCCTTTTTTGTATATATAAAAAACTGCTCTGCTATATAGCCATTTAAAAAACGCTTCAGGTGACAAAACAATTATACCCTTGACAGGGAACCAAAACGACAAAAAAAGCAAAAAAAATAAAAAACTAGATACGTGAAATTCCAGTGAACTACGAGCACAACTTTTTGATAATGTGGCATTCCGAATTTAATCAATTATATATATTATATATTGTTATCAGCGGTGGCTATGACGTTTTGTTTGCACAAATCGATCACAAATAGTGTGTCCCACAAAAAAAGTGAAAGTGGCACAACTAAGGGTGGGGGTTAAACTAGAAATATCCCCAAATTAGCTGTACATACGTAAATCACCAAATAGTCGTCAGTCGTCTACGGAAGTTTTAACAACTAAGTTGATTTGGGTTAGAGATCAGTTGTCATTGATAGGAGACTTTGTTTTTTATGAAAGGAAATTCGAGCTGATAAACGAGCTGTTAATAGCTAGGAGGGAAGTTGGGCTATTTCAAATGATTAGAAAGCGAATCAATTGAATACACTTCAGATAGTACGCGCTAAGCAGGCGCCTATCAAATCGAAAGATACAGAGATACAAAAGTATCTATAGATACTCAGGCAGCGCTATCCTCAAAATGGACACATTTCGTTTCTGATTTACGGCTTAAAACAGCTCTCTCTGAAGTTTAGCCAGATTACCTTTAGCTGCAGTTAAGAGATATGACTATTCTGCAGACACATAAGACTGCAAGATAAAAAGTTGCATATCTTACTGCAAAAATTCTCCGAGATGAAGTAACACTTGAATAAACAAAATTCTTGAGGTTCTCTTTTTATCTATGCAGAGAAGCAAGTGCTTAAAAAGACATAAATTAAACACTCGGCTACCTGTCATCATCATTCTCAGCATCATCATCATCATCATCATCATCCTCGTCGTTGTCGTTGTTGTGTCGGCAACAAAGCTTTGATTTCAACAGGGCTCCTCTCTTGTTGTTCTTCTGTCGAGTGTGCTGTGTTGTGGTTATTGTTGTTGTTGCTGTTGTTCTTGTTGTTATGAATCCTACAGCTAACAATTAAGTCTAAAGTGTAGCTACACACACGTTGCAAGCAGACGACAAGAAAACTTTATAACAAATTTCACAATAATTACGCATAGAAAAAACAAAGACACATAAACTCAGAACATGAATAATGCGAACATATACATATGTTGCATACTACCAGATGCCTCCCAACTTTGCTGTGCAGTGTATAGTGCTGTGTGTGCTGTGTGGTGCCATTGTCAAAGCCAAAGGCTGCTCTTGCCGCCATCGTGTGTGTTGTATAAAATAAAATGCGTTTTTAATTTGCAGATGCGCGTAAAGCAAAAAAAAAGTACTTGGCATGTTTCTCGTTTTTATTGTCGCCGCGCTGGTATGGAAATTATTTGCGAGTGGCTAAAGGTTCGCCAGGTTCAGGGAGGGGGGCACCATTGCACCGTGACCACCTGTCTCGCTGACTACAACATACGCATAGATAGACAGCCGATGATACGAAAGATAAAGCTCAGCTTTGGCTATGATCGAATTATTGATGCACTTTAGAGAGCCTGAATTATTGAGAAACTGTAAGCTGAATTTGGCAGACTTGACGAGGGAGAACTACAATTAACATTGAGACACTTTTACCGAAAATTATAAGGGGATATAAAGGTGTTTAAGTATTCAATTATTTGTGGGCTTGTATTGGTATTGGTACGATCAATGATCCGAAATAAAGCTAATATGTAAGCTTATCTCACGTGGGTATTTACAAGACATGTAAAATGCTATCAGTCCGATCCTACAACGTCCTGTTGCAACTGCCCACCAAGTAGCGCAAATATCGAGTTGTGCGTAAGCGTTGCACAAAATCTTTCTATCTTTATAGCCTAGGCGGCAGCGGCAGCGGCAGCGGCAGCAGTAGATAACATGGCCCATACAGTCAGCCATTCAGGCAGGCAGTCAGAGAGTTGCGTCTGGAACGGGTGCTCATTGCACGCCTCAAATGCCAGCACAAAAGCGAATAAAAAGAGCCCAACTGCAAAGGCAGTCTGACACAACAACGGTGACAACAGAGTACCCTAGGTTCAATGCTAGTCCCCGTCCCAGTCGCAGGTTCAGGCCAAGTCTCAGTGTCAGTCGACTAAGCCGTGGGTAATGAAATATTGGCATGCGCCTGCGCCTGCGCCTGCTGACTGACTGGCTGGCTGCAATGCCCGCAGCCTATTGCCTCTCGCCTCCTACCTTCTGTCTGCTGCGTACCCCCTTTGGGCAAATGTTTGCCGGCAACAGCTGCTGTCGGGGCTGCCGCTGTTGGTGTAGGTTGACAAACAAACATGCCAGCGCATTAAACAAGAACAAGAACCAAGCAGCGTAGCAAAGCCAAGCAAGGAGCAGGCCCAGCACTTGAATGCTGCCTCCTTGGGTTGCACTTGAGAGCCGTTCAGTTCCGCTGCTGCTGCTGCTGCTGCTGCTGCTGCTGCTAGCTCACCTGCCACCTCGCCCAAACAGCAGTAAGTACCAGCCCCATCCCCTGCTGCCCTCTTTGAGAATTGTATGTAGACATGGCTAAAGCCATACGAAATTCGCATTCACGTTTTGGCTTTTTACCTTTGCGCCTATTTATCATCAAATGCAGGCAGGCAGCAGGCAATGCCGAGGCAGCTGCTTGAAAAGGAAGCTAAAGAAAAGCTAAAGGAATGCGTACCAAGCTAAACCGAAGCTAAAATACCCTTACAACTGCGAGCACTTGAGATAGCGATTTAATAATAAATTAAAATTAATTAAATATAAATAATAATGATAAAATAGGAACATTTATACTAGTTCAAAATAAACCCGAGTTGCAAAATTTTTACCACAATTAACATAAGAAAATGTTGTAACTTTTCTTCATAAAAACAAATCGATTGATGATCTAGAATATCTATATACGGTCGGATCAGTTAACTTTTGTCTGTTACACACATTCGCCTTATATGAAATGTTATGTGTATAGGGTATAATGAAGGGCATAAAAAACTGCAGTTACCATGCAAATGCACTCGACTAACAACAAACGACTCCATCGTCGACATGTGATACCATTTAGTCTGAACTGGGACTGGGACTTGGGACTTGGGACTTGGGAGTTGGGACTGGGACTGGGTCTAGAACGACGTCTGATGCTGGCTTTGAACCGAAAGCTGGTGCAATCAGGCAAAATTGTTGCCAACTGTGGCACCGACTGTGCTCTGCATTCCAGAGGAGCCACTCGACGGCGAACCGACTCCTACTCCAGAATAGCGTGAGAAAGCAAAATATTGATTCAGAGGCCGTGGCGATATGCAAAGCGCGATAAAATTCCAGAGTACCACAGGTCCCCGAAAAACCGGCTTTTGATCCAAGTCACAAAGGTGCTAAATGAAGTTCTTAATTAAGTGCGAGTGGCAGCTGCTGGAGCAAAGGAACTTTAAAGAAAAGGATTGGAATTAAAATGGAATGGGATGCGATGGCTTTTGGTTGGTTGAACTGGGTAACGAGTTTTATTGGCACATCGTTAGCCTGGGCTGCTGTTTGATTGCATTTATTGCATAATTTGTTAATGAATGGAAAGTCATGCCACGCTCCAGGGCGAAAATGACAAATTAGCATCATAATTGCCTGGGCTCAAACTAAAATACCTGAAATTTATTACGTTGTACGTGGGAAAGGAATGTTGCTGAACAAACAAGTACCTTTGCTTTTAATCGAAAATTGAACTGGAAGCAGAAAGATGTGGCCAATAGAAGACTTTGGATGGTATATTATGAAATAAAGAATGATTCATACTTAATTTAGTAATATTTAACAATAGTGTTCTTGAACTTTCTAACTCAAAATTTGTAAGAATTTGATCTCATTTCTACTTGTATTGAGAACGGCCATATTCTCCAAGTGTTGAAGTGTAAGTCCATTAAAAACTGGGTACAAATATTACCAACGCAGGAAACAGTTATTGCTATACCACAAATGACTAAAGTTTAACTGAATTTTATTGATCAATACTTTAAGTGATAGAACCTTATCAAATTGGGTATTGTCCAATTTTAAACCAATGTCTAAGCTAACGAAAATTGGATCTCGTTTTTGATGTAGTACACTTAGTTTCCCTACACCTCTCTCAACCAGATGCCATCCACTTTATTAGCCCTCATTAATTTCAGCTCACAACTGCTTCCCTTTTATATAGCAATCAAACCTACCCTGACTCATTTACTCAAGTAACTTATCTGCAGTCACATAAATTACAATTTAATTAACATTTTCCACATGCCACGCAAAAAGCAACCCAGAAAAGAAACTATCAAGAATGCTATAAATAATAAAAAAATACAAAAAAAAAACTGAAAACTGATTATGATTAGTACTCGTAGGCAAAAGATGAAGAAGAAGAAGGTGAAGAAGTGGCACAAGCGGCTCGATCCTCATAATTAAGCGACATTTGTGGCATGACATGCAACAAGCCGTAGATTAACATAAATTTTTAGACGTCATTAGAGGACAGGCAAGCCAGGAAGGGTCGGGTCAGGTTAGGGAAGGCAGGTTAGCCAAAGGTAAGCAAACTTTTATGGGCCATAACAAGTGTTCGAGGTGCTCAACGCACACCTGTCCAAAAATGTTCGAGCATAAAAATAGAAATTATGATTATTATGCACTTGACAAAAGACAAAAAAACGAAATATAAAAATAAAAAACAAAAGCAACTCTTGTTGCCACTCGAAGATGTGTGAAGCGTTGGCGTACGATGATAATAATTGAAGATATTTATCTTATAAGGCATTTCTATACGACCAAAGAGAATGTCGTTCCGTCTCGTCTTGTCTCTAATTATTAGCGCTAATTCTTTGTGAGGGGCATACAAATCTTTCGAGAGTTGTTTCTTGATTGAAAGATGTGCCTAATTGATAGTCGAGCACTCGCACGAGTCGTCCAAGACCCCAAAGAACCGCAGACAAGGCAACTCAAGACCAGACACGGAGAAGAGAAGAGACGAGAAGACAAGACCAGACGAGGGAGGAGCAGAGTAGAGGAGCAGCGACTTCAAGTGCGTGTCATTGTGTAATTTGGCTTGATTATTATTAATTTGCAGACGCCGCCGCCACTGTCATGACCTGAGGAGGCAGCCAGCGCGTAATTGTTATGAGGAGTTTTTTTATACCGTAGCCCAAAATATTTATTTGATTTGCTAATGGGACGGGCGAGGCACAGGAAATGGGGAAATAGCATTTAAAGAACTTACGTTAGTTATTGAGAGCAATCACGTCTTTGACTTACCTGTAAAGAGAGCAAACGAAAAATTGTTTTAAATTAAGGTCATAAGAGCTGCATAACTAAGTTTATTACATATCATTGGGAGCAATGCGATCTTGTTTATAGATTCCCGATTGGTCTTTGTGTGAGAGAGCTTTTTGTTTTTAGTTTTTGGCTACTTTCTATTGTTATATTTGGTATGTTTTGCCTTAACTAAAGATCTGTGATAATCTTGAGCGGTTTTGTGTAGCTTTTTGGTTTCTTTTTGAAGGAATATTCGTAAGTTATGACTTTTGCTGATCTTTACACATCTTAACTTATATTTATGTAACTCACGTGTGCTTCATGGAACCCACAAAGAATAAAACACCATAATAATTTCTTACACACACGCAGTTTACTGTAGTCTACTGGACTTCCTTTGATTAGCAGCTCCGCCTTCCTCTCTGACTACCTCTACCCGTTTAGCGGCTTCTACACACAGGAGCTACTTACTCCCTGTTTGTTGTGCATTGTGTGTGTGTGTGTATGTGTGTGTGTGTGTGTGTGTGCATTTCAGTAAATAGTCATGTAAATTTCACAGAACCCGACACCAGCCAGATGATTGCATCAGGGCACAGAGTACGGCAGTCAATTGACGCTTTGTTTTATAACTTTCAAGCCATAAGATAATAAACAACAGTTTCGATATTCCCCTCTTTTCCTCTCACCCTGGCTTTCAACTGGCTTCTCAGTCGCTTACGTAGAACGTTTCTCACTGCAGTTTTGGGCTGCTTAGGTAGTTTGTAAACCTTTGGACGACGACGAAGAAGAAGAGCGTTGCAGGTTCACAAGGCGCCGACAACAACAGCAACAACAACTGAAACCACCAAAGGTGATGACTGCTGTAATTGTTGTTGTTTCTTGGTAAAAGGTGTTGTAGACATATACGCACTCACACAAATCATGCACACGCACATATATACACACACACACACACACACACACACACACACACACACACACACATGAGATTTACATTTCCTTACCGCAGTCAAAGAGTAAAGTGCTCCCACCGACTCTCAGTGTTGTCTGTGAATTTCGTTGAAGTTGATTTCAGACTCTTGACGTGCGAGGTTCACCAACAGGGCTTAGTTAGGGGTATAGGGCAGAGCCGCCAGAGCCGCCAGAGCCGCCAGAGTAGACGATTACCGGTCCCGGCTGTGCACTTTGAAGTTTGTTTAGGCTTAAGCTGGGTAGCAACATGGCTTACACGCGGATAAATATTGCTCGCACGAAAAAACTTCCCCAAGGATTCAAAAAAAGCAAAACCCCAATAAAATAACTTTAAAACTTGCTGTCATATAGATGCTGAAGCATTGATATATAATTTTCTATCTATGGCACGTTCTATTATTCAAAACTATCATTGCTTTTATCATCAGTATATATTTATAGTCATAAAATATGAATAATACCAATAATAATTCTAAGTTCACTCACTTGACGCAGATTCCCACCCACTTTGTTTGGTATGCTGAATGACTAGGTTACTTAAAAAACTCATCTACTCAGAACTGCTCATATTTATTATTTATTTATTATTATATATATTTTTATATATATATATATATATATATATATATATATATATATTCGCATTGCAAGATATTTCTGATAAAATTCTGCGACTTGTTTTAACATTCATTAAACCAATATGTTTCTGATTTCATTTATTATCCCCAAAATACTGGACTTTTCTGTATGTATCTGGCTCCTTTTAAATGTCTTTAAAAGTTTCACTCTTTGATTTCTCTGCGGCATCAAAAAGAAAAACAACGCACAAATCTCTGGCAATTTACTTCAAAAAGTGGAGCACAAATCGTAAGCATTTAGCATTGTCCAAGACGCCTTTCAACCACGCAAAAAAGCCTGGCCTTAAAATCTTGAACATGCCACTCACCGGCGAAGACATTGGGGTCCGAGCGGTACTTATTATTAAATTTTGGGCATTACAGTACATTCCTCTCTCTTTCTTTTTTACTCTATACCCGATTCTCAGTGGACTGTGCTCGGCTTTAATGGCTGCGAGACACGCGTCTGGTAACGGTTTTAATGAAACACATAAATTCGCCTCGATTCCTCATCGCCTCGATTCCACTTGGGTGAGCCATCAGCCTCAAGTGCAGTTAAAGTGCGATCCAACGATCCCAAATGATCCTCGACGATCGATCGTGAGTGTGAGCAGTTTACTAAAATATATTTTGGGGAATCAGTTTTCGATTTTAATCTCTTTTCGTTTTTCTTTTAGAATTATTTTCTTAAATTTTGAAGCGATTTCTTAAAATAATTTCCTCTTCTTGTGTGTTAAGCTTTGCATAGAAATTTGCCTGCGCGCAACGCATCCTTGCGCAATTTACGGCCATGAATGAAATGAGTTACTACGTTGATGCCGACAAAAGATAGATATATGTATATGTATGGGCCATATAGAATCCAACACAGCCGAGTCGAGTTGAGCTGAGTCCACTCAACTGTGAAACAGGTACAGCGCCGTTGAAAAGAACGAGACAGGATATGGACAGGCACAGACACGGACGCAGATACAGGCACAGACAGGCACAGACCGAGGCAAACAGTCGGCAAAAGTACAAAGCGTGTCGGGGTGAAAGAGATTTCTCCTGGTTCCTTTCATTCGATTTCAATGAACTCGGCAAATGTTGCAAGTGCAAAGACAAAACAAATACAAACAGCTGATAAAAATGCGATAGACGACGACGACAACGACAACGATGCGCAATGTATCCATGAGATACACATTTGCAGACAACGAAATCTGATATTGATACTGGGATGAGATACACTCACTCACACAACTAGTATGGCAAACTATCATTACATTTACTTCTCGGTTTGCTTTCACATGACGTGTGCAACTCGGAAAGGACATTCCGTCTGGGGCTGCTTTCAATTTTCATTTTCCAAATATCCCTTTGCATTGTAATTGTAAACCATTTGTCAGCAACTTTGTATTTGTATGGCTAATTTCCCTTCTATTGGCCACGAGCAGTTGGGATAGAAGTGGGGCAGGGGCACAGCTTCCAAAGAAACCGGAAATGTCTTTATCTGTCGTCCCAATGGTAATTTATGTGTGCGTTTGCTTATTGGATTTGGCATCGACTCGATTGAAAGTTTATTAAAGCATTTGCTGCTGTAGTTGCCAAAAGGCAGACAGATAAATGGCGTCTCTGTGCTGCTGTAAGCGAAAGGCATATGCGCTGGTCCCAACTTAGGACCCATCTTTAATCTATGAGCTCATTGCCACACACGTGCGCTTGTGAGGAAGCCTTTTGAATATCATTTCATTATAAGATTAAAGTTTATGGCTTGATTATGATTGGCGCTTCCCTGACGCCATTATAAAACCTGACCAAAGATCTTTCTATGCCATTTCCAGTTTCGGCTGCGTGGGCAGCAGGTCCAAAACTTGTTATGGCATCGCTTTAAGCTACCGACGACGACGACGACGACACATCCAAATCATCATACACATCATTTGGTTATGGCCAAAGTGCCTGCATCGTGTGGGTTTGTTGTCTGTTAAATTTATCGCTCTTGACTTCTAAGCATTTGATTTCGGTATAATACCCTTAACAAAGATTATGCCACATGTGTCACAGATTGTGTAAAGCATACATGTGAGCTTACCCTAAGGTCTAAATAGTTTAAGGCCATTGTTAAAAGTGAAATAAAAAAACCTATTGTGTCTACCATACTAATCTTACATAAGTATATATCATTGATATATTCAACAAAAAAATATATTTTATATAAATACTAAATGATACGTTAAATTTAGGTTTTCATCAAAGCTAGGGTATTTAATCTTCGGCAGAACACAACTATTCGAATTTAATTTGAAATTTACCTTGGCAGTTCGTTGTCAAAATTAGTTTTCATTTTATGATCCGCACATTATCATTGGATTTGTCGACTTGCGACATCTTTGGCTCGTTCGGGTCTTGGGTCTTTGGGTTGTGGGTCTTGGCTTTCCGGTAGCCTGGGCCATAAAACCTACAAATTTATGACCGCTGACGCTTTGGCACTTTTGTTACTTTGTTCTTTTTTTTTTTATTTTTTGTGGTGGGCTTTTCAAATATTTTACAATACCCATTGTACATATTTAATAAAAATTAATTTTCATGTTGCTTTATTTTATGCGTATTTAATGTGCTGCCAGCTTGGCGATTATTAACGAATTTGTCACTAAATTTAATAACCTGTGGCCAGTTTTACATTTCACACATACAAAAAGGTCTCATGGCATAGGCGGAGCTGTTTCATTTGTTAGTCTACCCATTTGTTAGTTTTGACAGCAGACCAGTTTAAGGAGTGGTCGGCGTTAGGTATATATTTGTGTTTAAATCGTCGACATCTTGGGAAAGGTCAAGCGTTTGCTTCTCTCCTTTTATATCCAAAGAATACATCTTTAGCGTGCATACAATTGTATATAAAATAAAGAAGAGCTCAATTCTAAGCATTGTCCAGCAGGCGGCTTTTCCACTTGAGCTAACGCTAACGAACACACACAGCTGGAACTGTAACTGGACCGTGGCCAAACTAATTGAAAACCATTATTTGCAAGATTAGGCCAAAACAAATGGGCAAGGTTAAGCGTGAGATTTGCATGATGCCCGAGGCGTACGAAGACTGCTCCGGAACTGCTCCTTAACGAACTGTAGATAATTGAAACCCGAGCAGGCAATTGCATTTTATTTGAACAGTTTCTGAGCGGCTTAGGCCCCAGGGCTCAACTGAACTCAACAGCCGAAGGCAAGCAACTCTCTATTCCATTCCCGTTTTCAATCCGATTCTACTCCACTCCAAGCCTCACAACCCAACACAACACAACCCAACACAACACTTGACTGTGTCAAACGACCTTTGATGGGTAAGTTGGGATAAGACTTTGCGCGGCCTTTAATGAACTTTTAGATACGCACGTAGCCAAGATATGCTGTACATTAATTACACTTTGCGCGGGGGAGGTGGGGGAGCAGTGAAGAGAAGAGAACAGT
This sequence comes from Drosophila sordidula, assembly GCA_035047465.1. Lineage (NCBI taxonomy): Eukaryota > Metazoa > Arthropoda > Insecta > Diptera > Drosophilidae > Drosophila > Drosophila sordidula. The sequence goes on along the minus strand of JAWNPQ010000156.1, from coordinate 14,527,417 downwards.
TGGGCAGGAACTTGGGCAGAGTCAGGCATCATCATCGCATTCCCTGGCGTAGGCAACAGAGCGGCGAACTTATCAACAAACGGGCCATCAAAGTAGGTGGCGCAAATTAACAAATCTTTCCATGTGACCTAATTAAATCAACGCGAGGTCGTTCCAATGTTCCGCCAGTCTGCAGTAAGATATAGCGAGGGAGAGAGAAGGGCGTTGCAGTTACTGATTTGTGCTCCAGCACAACAGCAATTTAACATTCGTCATGCTCACGGGCCAAGCTAAATAACTAAAGGCACAGCCAGCCCCAGACAACTCAGCTCAGATCAGCTTGGCTCACTTAAGTGGCCGATTGGTCAGAGGTATCTTGAGAAATTTACTGGACAACAGCAGGAGCAGCAGCAGTAAATTTGTTTGCTCTGGGGCAACGGGCAAGGAAGTCTGTGTCTAAACTCTGAAGCTGCTGTGACCAAGTAGGAACTAGAGATACAGAGGGAGAGGGAACAAATTCGAGTGGAGTAAGGAGTGCCATCAGCATCGAAGAGTTCTTAGCAATAAGCAAAAGAAGTATTTCTGTGCAAGCTCTAAGGGCAACTCACTTAAAATGATCTGCACGAAACGATCCTCAAGCCATAGCAGGTTACCATACCCCGTTGATATTCTATTAGAGTGGAATAATTAAACAACAAGTTTTAGCCAGGTTATTTAGATGGTTGATCTTTAAGCGGTTTTGACGAACTACTGCATCAGCCACATTTCACCGATGCTCACTAGCAGCCTCTTATATGGGATATTTTCCGGAGATGGAGGTATAAAAGAAAGCTTTTAAAGATCCACTCCTTAACATACAAGTGATCGTCAACGATCTTTTACAATTAAAAACGATATGAAGATACAACAGTAGTAAAGTTTTTGTCCATTTCAATGTAGCCGCGAGCCGCGATCATGGATAATCATGTCGATCATTTGCCATATGCTCATAAATTGCCAAACATTTTGTCTACAATGTGAATTTGTCTCGCTCGATTCACACCCTCAACTGTTAAATTTCGCAATATCGCACAATTAGTTGATGACGCTGACGGAACTGACAGATCTGTGGACAAAGTATTTCGCAACCTTTAAAAACGAGCGAAGAACAAAAAGGTACAAGAAAACCGCGCGCGCTATCAAAACAGAAGATGACAACAAAGCAGCCTCGTCAGCGTCGCCAGCCAAGTTCTAAGAATGAATCATGCTGAGTAGACGCCATGCGCAAAATGGAAACGAGCCCAGAGAGCTCTTGAGAAGCCGTCGAGCAACGACTTAATTGCCACAGTCCCTGGCACAAGTGTCGGGGCCCAAAAATAGTTACCAACCAAACGGATCAGGCCCAAGGCAGACAGACTGTGGCTCAGAGTCTGCGGCAGAACAGGGAAAGGGATGGAAGACGAGAGCCAGACGAGACGAGACGAGACGAGACCATAAAGAGCCTACACGGTCGGCATATTTTTCAAGGGCCTGTCCGCGCTGATGTGCCCAGTGGTTCCCAGTGTGAGAGCACAACAACCATAACAACAACAACAACAAAAAGGTCAAACGTGGCCACTTTCGAGATGCCCAAAGATACGAGGAGCTGCCCATTGTCCAATGTCCATTCCCTGTGTGGTCTCGCTCTCTGATCGTCGCATGAAATGTAAAAATTTCTGTAGCGTGAGCAATAGCAGCTCCTGAAACAAGTTCTCTTTGTAGAGCTGCAGCCAAAGTTGAAGCTGGCGCATTCCTTCATACCGAACCGGGCAGCGGGCATTCGGAGTGACTCTCATATATGGAGTGCTGCGGGATGCCGCCGCAGTTTTGCCGATTTGGAGTTGGTAGCTCCCCGGCATGCTCCACCTCGCGTTTTGTGGTGGTTTCGTTTACCAGCATACCAATTTGGTCGCTGCCTTAACACCTCCGAAACATGCAAGGATCGGAGGCAGCTGGAGGAGCACGAGTGTACCAGGGTAGAAGTTGCAGAGGCTGTGGCATGGATTCCATGTCCATGTTTCATGTTTTATGCGCATAAAATGCATTTTAATTGTTGCATTTGAAGCAGTTGATGCCACAAAGACCAACAGATAGAAAGAGAGCGAAAGAGTGGGAGAGAAAGAGAGAGAGAGAGAGAGAGTCTTAACATTTTCTCACGCTCAGCAACTTTGGGCCTCCATTTCGTACAAGATTATGTAGTCGCTTTCGTCGTTTTTGGGCAATTTCATAATGTGGTCCAGCGTCCACAACATGGCAATTAGCCACGCCCCAAAACGGCAGCTCCAAATAACAATTACATTTTACATGTTTATTAATAAGCAGTCAAGTGGGGTGGGGGCACAACGTAGTGGAGCCCATAGGCGTCGGTTCATTTGAGCTGCGAGTGAAGCGCACAGATAATTAAGTAGTTAAGAGCACAGACTAGACTTCACCTCTGCTCCCCTCATCTTCATCTTCATTTCCATCCCGTACCTCAGCTCCATCTGGAGCCTTGTTGGGCGTACTTGAAAGTAGTTAAGTGACCCAGTACTTCACCTTTTAAGCCGACTGCTCCTCGGCCACCTCTTCCTGCGCCTCTCAAGTTTCAGGGCCCAGCTAAATGAAGCATTAAATCGTGCAAACAAACAAACGACAACAACTAACTACAAACTACCAACGGCAGCAACAACAACATTGCCTACAACAAAGTTATATGCCGACTCAAGATAATAATATGTAGTACTTGCTGAAGGGGGGGCCGAAAGTGGACGCCTCAGCATTTACATAATGAGCTTGTTGGGGGCCAAGTCTCCAGACTGACTAGGCAAATGCCTAGCGAGCAACTGTGCAAGTTTCCTTCAAGAAAGGGGAGCCCAATGGGGGCGTGGCTAATTGAAGTGACATCTAAAAAGAGAAGGCTTGGAGGAGACAACAACTGCAACAATTCACAAAGTGCAACCGAAAGAAAAAAAATAAACTTATTCCACAGAACTGATGACACCCCTGAATAGTTTCTAATTTACATTATAAAGAACTTAGAAGGAAGTAAAAAGGGGACAAATAAAGGTCCCCAGAATGAATTATAAAATATGACATAGACAATTAGAACAAATTGCATTCGATTTGTTCTGTAAACACGTGTTTAAAACACTTTGAAGCTCCTTTTTAGATCGTAGCCAGATTCCTCATTCCTCTAATCTACAGAGAAATACTTTTAGTTGACTAAATTGCCTAAACAAAACCACCTCTTCAGATGAAGGGGAACAATACGGAATACCCTTAACAGGATCACATCTCAACTACTTCTACAGAATTGGCTCGACAGAACTTTGTTTACAGAACTACCTTAATATTACAATACCCGTAGAGAATAACTTCACAACTATAATTCATACTATATATTTAATGCTACAGATACAAATATATTAACATATACACAAATATTTATAAGCCCGTAGATAAAACCGTTATATAAAATCATCTTTATAAATATGTGCAGTTTAATTTAAATTTGAATTGGATTTTTATTTTGATTTCTTTTAAATAAAAGATACATAACTTTTATTGAAAAACTTAGAAAGTAACTGTTATGCTTTGGATGTAGTGAAACAAATTAAAAGATAAGAGCTATTTCATAACTTTTAAATACAAATTGAAAATGTATTTATTCGTTTGTGACTTTTAAATAGAAATTTAAAAATATGAGTTAAATTTTATTGCGCTTTCAGAAAGCTCTCTTGCTTCTGTAGCAAACTTCCTCCATAATAATTATTTTGCTTTAAGTTGCACGTAATAACAGTTCTTTTCGATCCCTGCTTTTAAATAAAAATTAAAAATATTATTATTATTTCTAAAACTTGTGCTTGTAATTTGCATAAGTTGAGTTACAGTTACGGTCTATACGGTGCTATAAAGAGATCTCAACTAATTTATGTATACAGAAAAAACAATATATGCACAAACCAATTGGAACATATTTCGAAAGAATATTATATTAGATTTTTGCGGAATGCAATTATACAACCCACACACTGCTCTGGTTGGAGATATGCTTGAAATACAACACCGTATCTCACAATGGCCAACAATGCAACATCTTAAGGAATTATTTCGCATAATGATGATATAGTGCCACATAGGCTGGCCAGACGGTCCGCTGTGGTACACAACTGAAGAATGCGGCCAGCAGCCGCAAATACAATGCAAAAAGGGCCCAAAAAGAGCGATATGTATGGGACGGAAGAGAGAGCGAGCGCAGTGAGAGGTAGCGGGCAAGTGGCAGTGAATGAGAGGGCCATTTAGTTTTGGTCGCTGGAAAATGATTAATAGTCGTGCTGTTGGCCCTGGCAACAACGACGACGACGACGACGGATGCAACGCCGCAGCCGCCGTCTAAGTGGAGCAGCGCAACGAAAAACTCAGCGGCGCTGTAAATTTCCTTTTGCCAAAGGTAGCTGCAACGGCGACGACAGAGGAGCAGCGTTCGGGCCCAGCGGCAGGGGCGCACGGGCACGGCCAGAGATGTTGGACTCAGCCCATGTTTGATTTTGTATCTCCGACTGTGAGAATGTTGAACGGGTGTGTGAGTGTGTGTGTGTGAAGATTTTTAGTTGGCTGCCGTCGTCTACTACTCTTAACGCCCTTTTCCTCCACACTGCACCTATCTCCCTCTCATTTCTCTCTGCCTCGCTCGCTCTTTGGAATTATTTTTAACGATTTAATGTTTTGTGAACTGCTTAAATTGTGCAAACAATTTGAACTAAGTGCCACGATGCGCTCGCTGGTGGCAGGTGAGAAGGCAGCAGGCACTGGGCATGGGGCAGGCGGTTGCACAAAAGCTTTTTTGATGTTGTCTTTTGGGGCAACGTGCCCTGCCTTCGCACGGCGCACAGGAAGTGCAACTTTAATGAAGCGTTTAAGTGGCAGTTGTTGTACTTTCGGCTGTTGTTGTTGTTGTAGCTGTTGTTGCACACGGAAGGTGTAATGCGGCTCTTGTTGATGCTTTTCAGTGTTCAATGAAGCAGCAAACTGGAGAGAAGGTATGTGAGGTATGTGCCCTGGGAATGGAATCAAAGTGTTGGCTAAGTGAGCTACTTCAAATTTCAACTCGTTGTTGCATCTTCAGTTGTTTTAGTTGTTCTAAGCTAAGCAAATGCGCTTCCGAGCACTCTATGGCCAAGTGTGCAATTTAAGGACTTGGCAAAACACACTTCCCTCGCCACCCCGTCTGCGCCGTCCTCTGTTCTTTCCTCTGGCAAACGTGATTCATGCTTGCAACTCCAACGCAGCGAAGAATCAAAAAAATAAGCAACCAACACAAAGAAGGAAATAAAATTCCACGCAAATCAACTTGAAAACGAACGAAGCGATAAAAAAGCAAGTAAAAACGTTACAGTCGGGTGTCACCGGTAACGTAATACCCATGGTGTAATTACAACCAAAACATTACTTGTACATAACAAATAATAATAAGAATGAAAACAGCTTTACATCTGTGTTGTTTGGATATTATATTATTATATGGATATTTGGATCGCTAATAACAGCAAACTACATTTAATACAAATTACATGAAGCTGCTGACTTGATGTAAGATTTTAGTAATTTGGGGGGGGGGCGGGAATAGGAAGCCAAAAAATCGTGATCTTTAGAGGAGATCATCAGTAATCTGTCTGCAAAAATTTGGTATATCTAGCTTTAAAATTGAAATCTCAACACTTTATCTGACGCGGGACAGCAAGAGGAACTGGACAAACCCAATATACCCTTCACGTCGGGAACGGGAATATAAAAATCCAAACTCTAAATACGTTTACAGCAATGGAAAAGGGAAGGGACGGACAGAGCTCATCGCTTGGATGGTTCCACTGTCCAGTCAGCGAGTTTGGCGCATGCGTCGACTGCTCATCGCCTGCGCCCCTCCACCTCTCCGCCGTGCGCCCGGCGAGTGTCTTTCCTACTGCACAAAGAAAAAGGGTACCAGTTTCAAGACCAGTCCCAGCAGAAGCCACAACGAAAAATCTCTCAAGAAATTCCTTTGGCGCAACAACAAAAAAAAGAAGAAAAAAAATAAACTGAAAAAAAAAACACAAAAAATCAAAGAAATCTGTTTTGGAGCGTAGAGGCAAAAAAATGTTGTCACACCGCTTTTACACACTGACCCAACAGCAGTTGTTCGCATTGTTGTTGTTGTTGTTGCTGCTGCCTGGGCCTAGGCCAAGTTATGCAGCTTGGCTGGGACGCGAGTTCCTTTTGTAGATTTTAGTTAATTTGTATAAAGCCTGAATTAATCACGCTTAATTGCAATAACTTGACCAGCCCAATGCTCGCTCTGGCTCTCTCAATCTTGGCTATTCCCTCTATCTTTCTCGTTCTCGCATTCTCACTCGCATTCTCGCTCTTTCACTTCGGTTTTTACGTTTATTTGATTTGTTTTCAGGTAAACTGTTGCAGCCTCTGCCTTTTGCTCGCCCACCCTGCCCCCGTGCCCGCTCTGCTCTTTACCTGCCGCCGTGTTGCGTTGTTTATTTTTGGTTTTCAACGTTGCTTGATTGGTTTTTTTTTTTTAATAAATTTTTTTTGTGTCTCTCCTCAACGACGTTGTTCCAGTGTTTCTTTATCTTTTGGTCAAATGCAACACGTTGCGTTGCGTTTCGTTCATAATTTCATGGAAATGCAAAGGAAGAGCGCTCCTCTGTGTGAATGAGAGAGAGCAGGTGGGCGAGAGGGAGAAAGAGAGAGAGAGAGAGAAGACGAACAGGTAATCTCCAAGGCAGTGGTTGCTGTTGTTGCTGAACTGATATTAATCAAGGTGTCATTGAAATCGTTTAAATTATGCACTCCAATCCAGTTCAGTCCACTCCAGGATTTTTTTCTCAGTCTGTCGGCGTTTGTGAACCTTTTTTTGTTTGCACTCTCTCTAGCTCTCCCTCTCTTTCTCGCTGTCATTCTTGCTCAATTCTGGGTTAGATAAGTTAGCCAAATACATAGTTGCAGCCTCTTTGTGTTGGACGAGCGTTGCGTGAGTCATAAATTTTATTGATTCCCTTCCTCGGCATTCTCCTGATAAGCGCCAGCGTTTAGATAAAGCTGAAAACTGCCCCCTCACCCTCCCCCCCCCCCCCACATCCCTTCTGCAGTTTCGTGATTTGCGTCTAGAGACTCCACTCTTTTCCATCGACAGTTGCTCAATCGAAAACTTTTGCGCTCGCATGCTCAGGTAGCCTCTAAGTAGGTTAGGCAAGAGGCTGTGAGTGTGTGTGGGGCATGGATATAGGCTGCCTGCTGATAACGTCTATTGATAAGCAAATTGACGTCGAGCCGGCAAAGTTTGTAGACCATCTGGTGCCCATGAGCTCAGTTAAGGTGTAGGAGTGCAGTCAGTTTGCTTAACTTCAGAGTTTTTTGAGACAAATCAAGAAAGCGGACAAAGGGGAAAAAATCAACTTCCGCTCAATCTAGAGAACAAATATTCTAACAGAAAGAAAACAAAAACTAGATTTATTATTTATAAATCTACAGCAAAAATCTTGAAACAATCGTTTTTTTTTTAAGTTTTGTACCCAATTTGTAAACTGCAATTTAAATATTTTATAATCGTATATATCATATATATAAATAGTATGTTGCATGTTTGGAAAAAATTCAAATTAAACATGTTTCATTATTTGTAAACAAGGCTGCAAGCCCAGTTTGAACCACATTTTTTGAAATGGTTGTTTTAATCTTGGAAAATTTTAAACCACAAAAATAAATATCACAACTATCATCTTTGTTGAAACCAAAATGAAAACCAAATTTAAATAAATGTATGTTACAATTTATAAATAATAAATATATATTTTCCTGTTAAGCCTAAAAAAATGCTCTTAAAGGCGCCAGATATATGCTCTCCGAAGGTGAAGAACTTGCATCCTATATCGAATAATAAGATCGACCAGATATTTGCTTAATTTCTAGACCGTATATTGTTCCTATTGGAATACAAACATGGAATACAAACATCAATATGATCTGCAAATTGCCATTTCAGATAGATCCGGGACCGTTATTGTTTAAAACGTTTTTAAATAGTTAATGTTTTCGTTTCTGATTTGCATATGCTGCTCACAAAATTGCTTTTCTACGTCCGCCTGACCGTCCATATGGGCGTCTAATAAAGTGTTAACACTTTTTGGTCACGCCCACTTGGGGCGGACAAGTTTGACTCATCAAATTTTCGGTAGCTAGATTGCTTGGTGATCGTTTTTAAAGATCTAGCTAAAATTCATTGAAATCTTTATTTTCATACAGTTTGAAAGCCAGTGCCTCAGAATAACAGTTTTACATTTTTACAACTCGATAATCGAAAAAAGCTGTTTTTACACTGTGTACTAAATATTGGCTATATTGCATATTTGCCAGATTTTGTATACCGTGGTCTCGTTGAAAAGGGCTGTAGAAAAAGGGTATAATGGGTTTTTGTAAATCCGTGTAACTGTCAACATAAAGCATATTCCTGAAACATGATACCATACTATACGCAGGAAAAATTTATAATTCTCTGCCGATATCTTGTCCCATTTTCATAATATCGATAAATAGCATTTTTAACCATTTTGTTTTATAGCAAATCTCGGAGATTATAAAAGCTAGAGCCACCAAATCATTTAAGAATATTAAGTTTTGGAATACCTTCTACCCTACTGGGAAGAAACGCAATCCGCATCTCAATGATTGTGGGGCCTGAGGGAAGAAAAAATGGGTAAATTTGATTTGGGTACAGGGTATCCCCTAGTTGAGCTCTAGTGCACTCGTAAATATTCTGTTTAAAGATTTTTCTGACCAGACCCAGTCCATTGCTATTTTGATGATTTTTCCAGTACCAATATATACGGTACATACAGTGATGGAAAATATAATGGAAATGGCATGCACTTTAACAATCCGAACAATATTATTAAAAGTGTGAGCAAATTGTATGCATGAAAACAGTTCGATGATAACAGCAATTTATTTTGCTGGATTCCATGGGTTATCGCCGAAATTTCTAAAAATATTTTTAGCTTAAGCAAATATCAAAATAAACCCTTAATTTAAAGACTTTGGAGAAAATATATCGCATTTCTCAATATTAAATATCTTTATTTTCTTCATAATTCAAAAAAATTAAATAATAATATAACATTTAAACAAAAATTCGATTCAAGATTTTTGATTTTTATATTTATTTATTAGATATTTTTATACTTTACTATAGCATTTTAACTTAGCATTTAGAATGGTGAATATTTAAGGGTTTACCAACAAATTTGCAGAAAACAATTTGAACTTTACGAAAACAAGGAGTGCATTTAAATATTTTGGGATATACATATGTATGTATGTATGTCAGGAGGAGGTTGCTCTATCTTCATTATCTTTCGGTTTCGCAGTGTTTTTAGGTACTTACCATTGCTAGGCTTCTGAGGAATTTCATTGGCGTCGATGCCGCGCGCCTGGAAAATGTGCGAAACGGCGCTGCAGTTGGGGCTGAATTGGTCGAGGATCGAGGTGGCGCCGGGCCCGGCCACCGGGCCGGGGGCGGCCAGTGCGGCAATGTGGGCGCCTGCAGGCGACCCGTTCTCTTGGGGCTGGGGTTGGGGCTGCGCCTGTGCTGTTGTTGCAAGCAGCAACAACAACAGACTGCTAAATATCACAAGGTAAGCGGCATTTGTTGTTGTTGTTCTTCGGCTTCTGCAAGGCAGATGCAGATTTTGCTGCGAAAGCTTTGGAGCCAACATTGTGTGCTGTTGCTGTTGTTGTTGTTGTTTTTGTTGCTGAGGTTTGTCACAATCAAACACACGATTAAAACGTAAACACACACAGTCGAAGACTTTATTGGTGTGCCGGCTTTTGTTGCTGCCGCTGGTTGTTGTTGTTGATTTTCTTGCACTGTGCTTTGCGTGATACCGTAAATAAATTTGGACACAGTGCGCAAAAAAAGAGGGGGGGACACGCACTTTGTAACTAACACACTGACACAAGGCACACACGGTCAACGTAATGCATTACGTTGTTGTTGCCGGCATTGCACTTGCCTGTAGCTGTTGTTGTTGCCTTTGCTACTGTTTCTTACTGTGCATTTTATGATGTGCAGGTGCAGGGAAGATGCTCTTTGGTTTCGTTTACAGAAAGTACTTAAAAAAAAATCAAAAACAAATGTAACGCGCGAACACACACACACACTCACACAACGAAACTGATGTGGAGCGCAACACGGACAAAAATGTACGTGCGGTTCGAGCGCGGAAATTCGACTGAAACTAGAAAGAGAGGCACAAGTCTTACATAGTGTTAATGACACACAGCTAACAGCCTTCTGTTAAGAATACAGAATGTTAACGATATCTACTCTGTTACCAGCCTGTTAAATGTATATTGCACTGATACAGATACAATGCCACAAGTTGGGCCACAATAGTGGAAAGTGACGTCACAACAACACAACGTCACTACAAGCATGCCAACAAAATAAGCATAATAATAATAAGAAACTGTGATTAACTTGATAATTGAATCACATCAAATTAGTTAAATCATTGTGAGTTAGAAATATTAATATTCCCAAAACCACAATGTACCGAACTTTAGTTAATAGTACTAATCTAATTATTAATACAGGATTTTAATTGAAAAAATGCAAATAGAAACCTATATTATTTAATCGATCTTATTGTAAATAAATCATATTTTATTCATTTAATCGTAATTTGGCAAAACAATTGTGGGCTAGAGTTATCTCGTAACGTTCTGAACAAGTTCGATTGAACCACTCAGTTAACCGCGCGAAGGAACTGCGTCCACATTATAATTGATCGATAGTTTTGCGCCATCAGAATCATCGTTAAAGCTTTTATTGTATTATACCGACATTTAGATACAATGGTCCACAAAACCTAGTATGCACGATTAAACCCATGGTTAACCTGAAACTTCCTGAAAGATTAGATTGGATTAAATATTTAGTACTGTTTCTGAATTATTTGAAACGATATTCCGCAACTTATAACCGATATCCAGCCCCATAAAATATGTACTAACACATTCCCCAGGCTTCTATTTCATCTCACAGCTAATGGACCAGAATGAACGCTATATTTGTATTTACATGTGTTAAGCAATTCTTAGCATTCATTTAAAAAAGATCGGTATTACAGTTTCAAGGAAAATTATGAAATCATTCAATAATCGAATATTAAGCTGCTAGTTCACATATACACTGAATCATTATATGAGTTCAGTGTTATGTAATTTGATGAATAACTTTAGCGGGAAGGATAAACTTTAAAATTATTTTTATTTATTAAAAGAAATTCTTAAATTGTTTACTATTTCCGTTGGAAATGCAAAATAGAATATATTTAAAAAAATTGAAATTATTAGGCAATGCTATTAAAAGCTGACCAATTTTTAGTTATTTACAGAATATACGCAAAATAATTGGCAGATATTTACAGATATTTGAACAAAAATTCAAATTTTTTTTCAGACAGAATCAATTTAAAATTCTGAAAAACAATCGGCAGTAGGGTTTTCTATAAAATTGCATTCTTATATTTATTTTGTCATAAGTCATATTAAATATTCTTGTTGATATTTCATTCATTTACATATTGTCATGTTTGGCATGTATTGGCAGTTATATAAGTTGGCAGATCTTAACAGACGCCTATGATATAAAAAATAATGAACTTACTTCTTAAATTTAACTGCCATGTACAACAATAGCCAGGAGCCAAAAACTAGATGCCTATCGATAAGTAAATTATTTTATACGATAGGTGATCGTGAGCTAAAGGGCTGCCAGATGTTGGCGATGTGGCAACGCCTGTGATTCGCGCCGAAAACAAAACGAGAGTTGCAAAAAAAAAATATGTGTTAAGTTTGTGAAATTTGTGTTTATTTATCTGTTTCAATGGATGAAAAGCGATACATTAGGCGCAAGGAGAAGGCGCGCACTGATGGAAACCGGGAACAGCTGGCGGTCAGCTGCAACCAGCTGGGCGACCACTACAACCAACTGGGCAAGTACAGCGAGGCGGCCAAGGAATATAAACAAGAAGCCACAATATACGCGAGCATGGGCAAAGAGCTGGAGACGGCTAAGGCAAAGCGCATGCTGGGCGAAATGTTTACGCTGCTGTGCGAATACGATGCGGCCAAGGATCACATAGACGACTACCTAAGTAAATAGCTGCAGCAAAGTTGATTTTTCCTGATGCTCACATTGCGTTGCCTTGCAGAGATTGCCCGGAGACTGCAGAACAAGGTGGAGCAGCAGCGTGCCTATGCGACGCTGGGGCGTGTGCATCTCCTGCACGGCCAGAGTCTGTCGGACAGCACAGCCTCGGGCGCCATGGAGCAGCTGAGGCTAGCGGAAAAGAGTTTTCTGCGCAGCCTTCTGCTGATCAAGGAGTAAGTGCTCACCACCAAAGAAGCAGCTATGCGCTCACAATCTTCTTTCGTAGGCTTTCAGGCCAGATTTCGAGGCTGGAGCAACTGGACATGCAGGCGCGCTGCTACCTAAACATTGGCGTTGTCAAGGAGCACATGGAGGAGTTTGAGGCCTCAATCGAGTACATCGACAAAGCGATCAAAATCAGCACCACTCACGACTTGTTCGAGCTGACCCATCTGTGCTACATCTCGATGAGTCTGCTCTACAACTGCAAGAAGAACGACCCAGCGTCGGCACTGCGCTACTGCAACATGGCGCTGGAGGTGGCCAAGCGACTGCCAAATAAGGTGAAGAAGATCTGTGAGACGCTGATCACCAAATCGGAGATTCTGATCAACGCCGGGGACTTTGCGAGCGTCAAGCAAATACTGACCAAGGCGTACAAGAAGCACACGCCCGACGAGAACGACCGCGCCAACATTGAGCGTATGCTGCGCATCGTCGTCAAGATTTGCCAAACCCTCGACGAGCTGGTGCTAACCAGCTCTGTTAACTATGCCAAATTGAAGGATTTGTATGAGAAACTAGGCGACGGCTGCTGTCATCTGTTGAACTATGAAAAGGCGCTCGTCTACTATCAGAAAATGCTGGCGAACGCCGAGCTGAACGAGGAGCGCGGCAAGAGCCTGGTGCCCATCTATGTCAGCCTCTATCAAACGTACAAGGACAACAGGCAGTACGACAAGGCGCTGGAGTACTTGTGGAAGGAGTTCGAGTTGAACCAGGATGTGCCCTCGGAGGCGTTCACGACGCTCTGCAGCATCGCGGAGATTTGTGAGCAGCAGGCGCAGCCCTTCTGGACGGTGCACGATGTGTACCAAAAGGCGCTGCGACAGGCAGCCAAGGCAGACGAATCACTGTCCGCAAAGCTCGAGCGGATTGCTTTGGTGCGCTTGCACAAGCTGCAGCTCAAGCACAAAATGCAAGTGCTTGCCGAAAACTTGGAGGCGGAAGCCAAAGAGAAGGGCATCAATCTGGCCGAGGAGGCGGCCAGGCAGGATGAGGAGGAGGATGCCGATAGCGACACGGCAGCAGCAGCAGCCCTGCAGCAAAACACACCCGACTGGGGCGAGGATGTCGACTTGGATGCACTAACCGACTCCGATGCCAGCGATCTCGATGAGACGGACAAACCGCGTCCACAGCGCACCACGCGCGGCAACCGCACTCTCACCATCAAGCGCAACAACAAGGGCGAGACGCAGCTGCACCAGGCCTGCATAGCCGGCAACCTGGAGCTGGCGCGGCGCCTCATCGAACAGGGCCACACGGTGAACGTGCGCGACCACGCCGGCTGGTTGCCGCTGCACGAGGCCAGCAATCACGGCTACCGTGACATTGTGGAGCTACTGCTGGACAAGGGCGCCACGGTGGCCATCAACGACAAGGGCGGAACAAGCTGTGACGGCATTACGCCGCTCTACGATGCCTGTGCCAATGGCTTTCTGGATGTCGCCGAGCTGCTGCTGGAGCGCGGCGCCGATGCCACTGTGCGCACGGACTACAATGAGACCTGCATCGAAGCGTTGGATAAGTGGCGCCAGTCCAAGCAGCTCATCGAGGGCGAGCAGGCGCAGTACGCCCAGCTGCGCGAGACGCTGCTGCGCACGCTCTCCAAGGTGGGCATTTGCAGCGTGCGGCACGCGCGTCCCCTGACCAATGCCCACGCACAGCCCGCTTCCAGTGCGTCGGCCTCGTCCGATGCAGAGGAGGAGGATGCTGAACTGGACACAGGAACACGCCTCAGACGCTCCTTTTCCAGGCGTCAGCCAGCGAGCGCCAGCAAGGAATATCGCAACGTGATGGCGCAGCTGAAGCGTCCAAATCGCACGCCCGCCAGCTACGATGAGCCGAGCAGCAGCTCCAGCGCCAGCGTCAAGCAGAAGCGTGCAGCGCTCCTGAACATCGATGAAGTGGACGCGGACCAATGGCTGGTCGACGACGTGGGACCCGAGCGTAAGCGCAAACGCTTCAATTCGGGCAGCATTGGCAGCCGCGCGGGCGCCGCCAAAGAGAATCTGCACGACTCGGCGCTGGCGTGGGAAACGGAGTTGCAGGCCACACCGCCCGAGCAGGACGCACACCAAGTGCTGCTCGAGGCGGCCAATTGCAGGCAGCGTCAGAAGCAAAAGCGCAAGCTGTCGCTGACGCGCTCCTCCAGCATGGGCAGCAATCACAGCGGTGGCAACCCCAAGACCAAGCAGCAGGCATCGCTGCTGGACAGCGGCTTCTGTCGCTTTCGCAGCGAAAGTCCCTTGGGCAGTGGTGAGGAGTCCCTGGATGGCGCATCATTGTTCAGCTTGCGCACGCACCCGGAACCGGACTCCACAACCAGTGGTGCCCAGAGTGCCGGCATACAGCTGCTCATCTCGCCCGCCAAGTTGGCGTCGCCCATCAAAGTGCAGGCCACGCCTGTGCTGGCCACCACGGTCTCCTTCAAAGTCAAGGTGCAGGACGAGCTGCTGCTGGTGCCCATTGAGCGCAAGAAGTTGTCGGACATCAACATGCGCTGGCTGGCCGAGGAGGCAGGACGCCGTTACAACAAGTGTGTAGATGCTAAGGCAAAAATCCAAATTTTGAAACTACATTGACTCTCTTCCAGATTGACTGGTCTCACGCCCTTGTTGCGTCTGAAAACATCCGATGGCTTCGCCTACGAGGAGACGGATGCTGTGAGCGTAGCCCTTGAGCAGAACATGCTGTTGTCCACCATCTTAGATTGGAAGATATCACCGCTCTCGCAGCGCTACGAGGAGATGTGCCATCAATTGCAGAAAAGTAAGTGCATTACTCGATGCTGCTTGTACTATTATATAATGATATATACAAGTATTTATATATGCATTTAAACATTTTATATTTGTGTCAAAATTACAAATATGAGTGGTTCAAAAAATATGTGAGTTACATTTTCTCGTTCACGAAGTGGAAAGAGTATGTGGGCATTTCCACAGTTTCGAACGAGACAGCCACCCCATACTTTGAAAGTGAAACAAAAGTCTAAGTAAAATTTTACCGCAGGTAAAGGCAAATGTAAACCGATTCGCACGAGACAAAAAATTGAACTCGTTTTCGTGGGCAACTATAGAAATGTAAAATTCAGCGAAAAATATCAAAATTGTTTCATGTCACTAATTTTTAAAATGTGACGGCATAATGTAATTTTTGTTTTAGATTTAGTTTGACTAAAAAATCTTTTTTCTTTATCTTTAAAAAAAGAAAGGGACATATTTCTCCACTGAGGCAATTACTAATATAGTTTTGTATTAAAGCTTGATTTAGTGATAAAAATATAATTTGTTATTAATTATTGTCAAATCAGATTGCCGTGATCAATTTTAAGAAAGAAGGAATGAGTAGTAAGGCCAAATTTATTTTTTGATAAGTTATTCACAAGAAAAGCTATGTAATTTATGGATTGCAATTACGCACAGAACAAGCTTTAAATAATTCTAAGCAAGATTCAATTTCACTTTCTTGCACTTGTTGGGTTTTTCATCTTATGTACAAAACTCTGTTTACATAATTTTGACACACTTTCTGCAATTATCTATCACACAATAAGTACAAACGAAGTTTTTAGGACAAAATGGGAAACTGATAATTCAAAATGTACTGTTAATCAATATTTGTTTGATGTCTGCAATTTTTTTTTGCGGCAATGCTATTTTTTGCCACTGTTGAAGTCATGAACGTGGAATTTTGAATATATACTCGTATATAGGTAGGGCGTCAGATAAAGTGTTAAGACTTTTAAAATAAGCAGACGACGCTGAGAAAATGCTGTTAATAGAGACGGACGTAAAGCGAGGGATAGGTGTAATATATTTTCAACATAAGCATTATAATAAGCATACAAAATGAATTATTAAAGTGCACTTTTCACGTTAAGAATTACAACAGTTACGATCCCTGACTTATTATTGTCTCATTATCCTGTCTAGGTGCCGATGATAAAATCAAGCTGCTTCTGGAGCGATCGCAGAACACTCAAACGCTGGAGCTGGCCAATCTCTGGCTGCGTGAAGCGCAAACGGAGCCGATATTCAAGGCATTGCTGCATCAGGCGCGACTCACGGTGCTGGACTTGTGCAGCAACTTCATCGGCAACGAGGGCTGCCAGCAGTTGGCCAAGGCGATGCCGACGCTGCTCCAGCTGAAGACGCTTCGCTTGAAGTGCAATGGCATCAGCAATTTGGGTCTGGAGGCACTGCTCTGCGGCCCTGACATGGACAAGCTGGACCATTTAGAGGAGTTGCAGTTCAGCCAAAATCCGCTGGGCGATGCCAGTCTGCGGACACTGCATCGATTCTGCGCCAGTGGCGCCGGGCGAGCGTTGAATACACTGCATCTGTCGCAGTGTGAGCTGACGGAGCTGCAGGATTTCGATTTGGCGTACACGCAGCTGACCAGCTTTGACATCAGCTTCAATCAGCTAACGCAGCAGAGCGTGCGCAGGTTGACGGAGCACTTAAATAGCTGCCGCCTGGAGTACCTGAACCTGAGCTACGTGCGGTGGCCCCTTGACGAGCAGAGCGGCTTTGCGCTCGGCGAGCTTTTGGTGGCGCTGCTCGAGAGCGGCACCAGCGAGAGATTTATGCGTCTGGAGCTCGCCGGCTGCGGACTAAACGATGCGCACATCTACAAGATAACGCAGCATTTGACCAAGGCCAAGCAGCTGGAGTGGCTCGACATGAGCGATAACGATCGATTGAGCGGCGCCGCACTGGGCTACGTGCTCGACGAGCTGCCGCAGCTGCGCGTGCTCTTGGCCACGAACTGCATGCGCCTAGTGGACGATCTGCGCTTGCAGAAGCTGGAGCAACAGAAGCAGCTGCCCAAGCGCATGGATCTTAGCATAGATGAGCAGGCGTTTTCATCGCCGGGTGCCTTGGCCACATTAACTGCCATCTGGCAGCTGAAGTGGGGCGATATGGCCAAGATGCTGGTCCCCAAGCGCAAGAAGGGTCTGCTAATGCTCTACGTGGACGAAAGTGATCTGCAATGTTGCGCTGGCTGAACGCTGGCTGCTTTTGCGTTGTTATTGTGTTTAAAGTCCCGTTTTATATTTAAACCAATTGACTTGTAATAAAATAGCCATAATTCGTATTTGCGCAAACGTATCTCATGACCAGGGGGGCAGCTGCTTGATAGATAACCTTCGTATCTTATCAGTGCGCCAGTTCGGATTGAGTGCGATAAGTTAGCAAATTGTTTTGTCTTCTAGGCTAGAATGGACCGTCCTATCTTAAAATATTGTTTTAATAATATGTATTGTACCTCTATCAAATTATTTGTTATTACTTGTTTTTGTTCAAATGTTTTTAAGTAACTTATATTTATTTATCGTTTTTTGTGAATGAGAAAGAGGACGATTGTGGACGGTTTCCTATCTGGTAGCGCCGCCCTTGGCCATTTCGTACATGTTCCTCGAGATGATGAGACGCTGGATCTGAGAGGTGCCCTCATAGATCTGGTAGATCTTGGCATCGCGCATTAGCTTCTCGACGGGATACTCGCTGTTGAAGCCATTGCCGCCAAAGATTTGCACCGCATCGGAGGCAATCTTGTTGGCCATGTCGGCAGCATGGCACTTGGCAATGGACGCATAATAGCTGTTGCGGCGGCCCTGGTCAATCTCCCAAGCGGACAGACGCCACGCCAAGCGCGATGTCTCCACGCCAATGGCCATATCGGCCAGCATAAACTGCACGGCCTGGTGATGGGCAATGGGCACGCCGAAGGTTTTGCGTTCCAGCGCATATTTCAGGGCCTCGTCCATGCAGCGTTGGGCCAGGCCAACGGCGCCGGCAGCGACTGGAGGGCGGGTCTTGTCAAAGGTGCCCATGGCGATTTTAAAGCCTTCACCTTCGCCAATGAGCACATTCTCCTTGGGCACGCGCACGTCCTCGAAGGTGATGCCACGGGTGTCGGATGCGCGCTGGCCCATGTTGATCTCCTTGCGGCCGGGCGTTAAGCCGGGCGTCTCGCGATCAACAATAAAGCCGGTAAAAGCCTTGCTGGGCGGGCACTTGGGATCCGGATTGGTGCGGGCTAGCACAAAGTACCAGTTGGCCACGCCACCGTTGGTGATCCACATTTTCTGACCATTGATGACGTACTCGTCGCCCTTCTTCTCGGCGCGCGTCTTGATGCCGGACACATCGGAGCCGGCTCCAGGCTCGGTTACACAGTAGGCGGCCACTAAGGGCTCCTCAAGCAGTCGGCCCAGGTACTTCTTCTTTTGCTCCTTGTTGCCCGACAGTATCACAGGTGTTTGCTAACGGGTAAAGGATGAGTACGCGGTATCCGGAATGCAATCATTCAACTTACGCCGAGTCCACTGGCCTCCAGCGCGGTCATAATGCCCGTGCAGCCATAGGCCAGCTCTTCGGCCGTCAGACAGGTGGTGAATACATCCAAATCCAGGCCACCCAACTCGGCCGGTACGTGATTGTTCATCAGACCCAGTCCCCAGGCCTTCTTGATGATGGGCCACGGGTATTCGCCGGACTTGTCGTATTGCGCGGCCACCGGAATGATCTCCTCGCGCGTAAACTTGCGCGCCAGCTCCTGGAACTGTTGCTGCTCCTCCGTCAGAGCAAAGCACGGACCCGTCGGCGAGACGTGTGAGACGGAGGCATACGAACGGCTGGCCACCAGCTGGCGCAGGGCCGGAGCCGCGAGCTACGGGCGAGCAAACATTATGCATAAGAAAGACTTGTAAGGGAGTGCCCGACTAGGAGTTACCCTAAACCCAGCTTAGAATATATTAGGATATTGCCAAAAATGTTCAGCTCGTTCTGCGTATTGCATAGAAGAATCTACTGTGGTTGAAAAGTTTAAGTCTCTAGCTTTTGTAGTTTCCGAGATCGCTGCGTACGTACAAACGGACGGACAGACGGACATGGCTAAATTTACTAGCCACTTCCAATGGGAAACGGGCATAACAAGTTAATTAAATGCGGAATTCCGTTTTGATCTTTGCCTATTAACATGGGTCCACAAGTCCAACGGGGGCAAAGTACAAACAGCGGCAGATAAGCAGCATAATCTGAGCAATCGTAGCGTTGTCTCTTCTTCGCTATGTTTTTTCAAAATGTCGGCCAGATGATCAACAGCTGCTGGCGTCACGGCGCACTCAACAGAAATTCGACTTTGTCCACCTAGCACTTACCTTATTCAGAAACGCCATGACGTTGTAAGAAAATTGTTAAGTTATTGCAAAATTTCTTTATTCAGTTGTCGTTTTTGTATTTTCGCTTTTAATTGGGTCGCGCTGCTCACTCGTTGACGTCTTGTGGCGAATTAAATCAAACGGGTACTTTGCTGCTCGTAAAACAACGCAGCGCTGCTGACGGCGAATGTGCACATTAGACCCTGTTGCTCACGGCAAAAACAACACTGAACAAAAACGATTTTCGCTCTCTCGAAGCTTGCATTGGTGGAGCGGAGTCAACAAACTTTCGTTTAGCTTCAATTGCATGTGTGGGACTGTGACAAAATATTCAAACAAGCATAACAAATATTAATTCGCCTTGGCACACTAGCCGAGACACACCCCCTCAAGATCCCAAGGCCATTGAAATTTAACAAGTAAGCGCGCGCAAAAGCTTTTAAAAGCTTGCAGCAATCGCGCTCAATTTGAACGCCTAAAAATACAAAGTGTAGCATACGTGCGGGCGCTGTTTAAAATTAGATCAAAGGTTGTTTGTGTTAAAAATAACAAAATTATATTTAAAGCGCAGACAAATGCCCTTTCGCTGTTGTGACGAAATTTATGTTTGGCTGTGACAAAAACAACAGCAAGAAAAACAAAAATAAATCCCCTGTTTGTTGGGCTCATTTGCCAGCATCTCTTATCAGGAACGGCAGCAGCCGCAGCAGCATCGCATAAAACTTGGTCCGATTAAAGCTTCCGTTAACCCACAGTCACCACCCAAAAAAAGCGCGCACGACTCGCAGCCGAAGCGACTGACGACGCAACGAAGCTGGCTGGCTGCCTGCGTGGTACGAGGACGAGGTGAAAGTCCCGTCACATCTAAGGCAAAACTGGGATAGCTGCCTTGGCTAGGCCAGTCATTTGACATTGCTCCTGCGTAAAGGTTGTCCACGCGCATAGCAAAACTAATCCGTCGTTGACCAAGTCGCCTCCATCCCGTTTAACTGTGCTTGTGCAAGTGTGGGTGTGTGTGTGTGTGCAAGTGTGTGTTGTTTGCGCTCCACACTCCCACTTATGGTATACATATACATACATATGTATCCAAAATATAAAATATAAGTGAAAAGTTTTTTTTTGTTGTTTTTTTTTTTTTTTTGTAAAACTTATTGTATTGTCTTGCAAGGTCTCGCTGCCTTATGAACAATAGGTTGCGTTAAAGTTATTGTCGTCAAATTATTCACTTAAGTTTCTCAAGTGGTAAACTAAGCCGTAATCAAACAAGTGCAAATCGCCAAGTGCTCTGTGGCCAAGCGAAAATGGCTCAATTTGTGACTCACATACAGCCAACGCTGCTGGAGGCATCACAAGGTCATGTGCCGCACCATCATGGCCACCAGGTAGGCGTGCAGCACTCGTCGCATTTGCCACACAGTGGCCATAACATGCCATCGCCCCCGACGGCCCACAATCATCACCATCATCATGGAGGACACGTCAACTCGTCCTCGCATCACCAGCAGTCGCATCAGCAGTCGCATCAGCAGTCGCATCAGCAGTCACATCAGCAGTCACATCAGCAGTCCCATCAATCGCAATCCCATCATCATCCCGAGCAGCAGCACAAAAAATCACATCACTCCACGGGTCATGGCAATGCCAAGGCGCATCCGCATCAGAGTCCGCCGGCCCAGGTATCCCCGCCGCCAGCGGAGCATGTGGGCCACTACGAGTACTTTCAGCATCAGCATGAGCTGACTTTTCAACATGCTGGTGCCACGCCCGGCAGCAACAACAAGCATCACGATAAGCACGAGCACTGCCCCACAGGACACCAGAGTGCGGTGAGTCCCAGGCTTACATCATTTGTCCACATCAAGGATATCCAAAGCTAGTGGAAAATGTGATCGCATACAGTCTAACTTCTTACATATTTACTCTATGGTTAAAACATACTATGATGCCATATACACTCAGAGAAAAACGCTGTACTAACTGCAAGTACGGGCGGTATGAATATTTCTTGAAAAACCGTTTCTTAAGCTTAAAACGTTCTTTATCGACTCAAAAGGGTTTTTAGATTGGTTAAGATATTTGAGTCTATTATTCAGGATTTTTTGTATTATAAATAACCTTGAAATGTGAAATTTGTTCACATAAATTTCCTTGGTTTTCATGGATTTTGGGATTAGTAAACCCTTCTGGAAATATGAATTTTGTTCTTAAGTTAAGAAGCTATCACAGAAATTTCGCGGCACTTGACTCAAGTGCAGAATTTTGGGGTTTTTCTCAGAGTGTACATATTTGATATATATATATATATATATTTGTATGTATGTACATGTGCAGCACCCAGCCCAGCACATGACGCAATCGTAATCCTTGGGCTGGAACAGCTGAATGCCAAATGAGTCATCGACGAGCACATCGACCATCTTTCGCTGTCCTTGTTGGCCGTTAACAGCCATCCATGACGACTCTCTGGCGTCGCGGCGTCCCAGCGTCTCCAGGGCTTAATTTACTGTTTATTAAAAAGCTTTAAATTAGACACCCTACCAGCCCCAATCTTCGCTTCCCTCTCTCGCCCCATTCTACCACCTAATAACAGCCCTCCTCATCCTGCACTCTCGAAAGCTTTTTGTCTAAATGTTGTGTTTTCGTATTGTTTAAAAATAACCAACTGGCGAATTTCTCTTTGTACTCTTCGCATTTGGGGTCTCTGGTTCTGGGCGTCGCGTCGTTTAGCGGGCCTCAATCGAAAATAATTTAGAAAACGACTCAAATCGCTCGCTGTCTGTTGTTGTTCTTCTTGGTGCGGCCAACGCGTGTGGCATATTCGTCTATATATTTTCCACATACATCTAATATTATTAGAGCTCTGGTGAATGTGTTGTTTTTGCTTTTAATACAAATCCCCACCGAATGGAGACACTGAAGAAACGCTTTCCATCGCTGCAGAGTTTGGGCGTAAGTTGCTGCCACCTTGGACTCATTTTATGTAATGTACCCTGTTTCTGCCACAGACTGCAGTTGACCCAAAAATATCACGCTGCCAAGCATTATGTGCAAAACAAAAAAATTATTTTAATATTTTTCTATTTTTTTGTTGTGCGTATGACGTTTATGTCGGCGTCGGCGTCGGCGTCGGCGTCGCTTTTGTCTGGCACGCGGTGCAGTGAACTATCAATAAACTTTGGACCCCCCCTTGCCCCACCCACCTCTGCCCCAGGGGGCTTTTCGCAAAATTGGCATTCGTTGCTCTCGCCTCGTACGTATTAATGGTGCGTTTTTAAAGGTCGTCAAAACTCTGGACAATTAACGTGTGCCATGGCGTCGGACTGGTAATTTACTTAGGGCATTGCTGTTGTCGTGGCTCTTGTAATTTTATATGCCACGTCAGGCCGCAAGGCAATGGCCTCATCGACGCCAGCAAAATTATTAAGAACTTAAAAAATGTTCCTAAAGTTGTTGACACTTTAATACTCTCTATGATGTAGTTAACGGATGTAGTCGGAACGCTTTATAAGCTCGTTGTATCTTTACAATGGACATTTTTGGAAAATGTGAGAAATTTATTTGTATTTATAATGTCTTGATATAAATAATTTAAATATTATCATTTTTATTAATATAACTTTATTATTACTTTTATGTTTGTTAGGAATATTATTATTATATTTCTTATTTATGATTTAGTTCAGAACCTTCTAAATAACCCGACTCGAACCTTCCTTTTTCTTTTTGGAGGAACATATTTTAAACGTATTATTTGTACTGTTTTATTAATGAAACCTCAAAGAAGGGCAACTGGGAAGTAAATACAATTAAGCACATAAAAAAGCAAAATAGATAAAAATCGAATATTCCTTTGATAGATCCCTTCTCAATATAGCATACAAACAATGCGATAATGTTTATAGCACCCATTTATAAGGCAAACAGAGTATACGAACACATTTTGGAGTACCAGCTGACATGCGAACATGCAATTTAGTTTAGTTTCGGGCATGTCGTGCACAACCCCCGCATTCGATGGGGTTTAAAGTGGTAACCGAAAACCCTTTGCTGGCCAAAACAAATAAGTCAATGTTTGGCCAAGCGATAAAGGCCAAGCTGCAGCTTAAAGACACCCCCAAAGCGAGAGGCTCATTAATTAAATTCCAAAATGTGCGTCGCACCTTGCTGCCACATGCAACGTGAGTTACGTATGCGCTGCCACCTACCACCCCCTAACAAACACTTTATGGCAACGTAAACACACACACACACAATCACACACACAATTTGCCCTGGTCACGATGCAATTTGAAATGCAATTTTATGCAAGTGCCAGGGGTAAGTTTTTATTGCCGTCTCAGTGGCACAGCGGGGTGGCTTCCTGGCTTCCCTTCTATCGCCTAATTTGCACCCAAATACAACAAGAACAACAACAATGCGGAAATTGATGGCAATACCAGAAATTGTGTCGTTCCTTTTCTTAGCTTGGCTTACTTGGCAAAACGTGACTGTGACTGCACTCGCATCTGAATGGATTCGTTAGGGTGTTAGCACTTAGGGGTGTTGCCTTCCAATTGGAACCCGTGCAGTTCGAATCGGGAAGTAAACAAAAATCCAGTCGAGCCGTGCGCCTGCGCCAGCTAGCTGGCGCTTCTTGGAAAGCGACCAACCCTCAGTCCAAGCAGAACCACCCATCAACCAACTGTGGATTGCCGGTCGCTTCTGTTGGCCTTGTTTACGCTCAGTCAACAAAGCTTAACCGCTGGCCAGGCGAAGGACCTGCATGTGTGTGTTGAGCTTAGTAATGTTTCTATTTGCTTAGCTAATTAGTGAAATGCTTTAGTTAATGTGAATTCCTGTGGCATTCACTGAAATTACATACGCACTTGGGTGCGCCAGGAAATGAATGATAAGCCAATTAAGTGACCGTTGGGTGTATGCTGTCATTATTGTGTTAATATTACTGAAAGCTGTTGTTAACATTTTAATATGTATGTAAATGGAAAATTTAGTTGCCCTCTTTCTTGTCACAATTTTGAATATTTTATTTTATATTCTACGTCTAATTGTTCTCTCTCTCTCTCTCTCTTATAAAAATTATTGTAGATCCTTAATTTGTAACACAATCCATGCAGAGCCTTTATTATCCTTCTCCTCTTCTTTGAATGAATCTCAATGTGTTTCAAATAAATCTTCATTGCTACAAATATTCTTGGAAATCATAAAATAATAAAAAAAAAATTATTATTTTCATCTCTTATAATAATTTCCAATTATAGCGATTTATTTTATTTTTGTTCCACAAGCCCGGAATCCTTACTATTTCCTTCATTTTCTAAACGTATTTTCTATAATTTTTAGGGAGCTTAAGTTTTTACAGAGATTTCAACATATTTCTGTTTGTTGCTGCACTCGCTGCACGTGTTCGGCCTGCCTTACTTCCTCTGTCGAGGCGAAATGTCAACAAAGGGCGACGCACGTGCCAAACGGGCGGCTTTCGCTTCCGCTTCCAGTAACCCACCCCTTGGGTGGTGGCGCAGACGCAGAGTGTGCGTGCGTTGTACGGACGGCGTTTCCAGTTGGAATGTGCAAGTGCGCAGGTCCTTCGAAAATCCTGGCGATGTCGACAATTTCAACCACGAATGTTAGGACTTTTCGCTGGGCCAGCACGAATCCAGTCTGGAGTTGAACATTGAAGAAATCGGCAGCAAAAAGCAACCGCTCCTCAGCGTGTATTCAGAAGCGACTGTGTTGAACAGAAAGGAATCCAATCAGACACACCAACACAGTCACAGTTACAGTTACAGTCGCACATAAACGTACACTGACACACACACAGACACACACCCTCGCACACACACACATGCACTCGTGTACATAAAGCTTACATAAAATCTAAGGAAAAATCGATGCGAGTGCATTTAAAATTCAACAAAGAGCGTCTCAAGTAGTTAAACTTTGTCGCGCTAAAGTCGAAAAGAACTCATTAATTGGCCCAGTGAAAAAAAGTATGACTAATCAGTGACGACATTCGCGAGCTACGCTTACACAATATCTCTATACTAGATATACCATATAAGTATTAAGGTGTACGATTGCAATTCGCCTGTCATTATTTTCTAATTGAAAAACGGTCAACGCAAAATGGTCACTGAAAATGGAGCTCAGGTAAAACATTTTTAAGCAACATTTCGTTTGATTTGCAGCGTACATTAACTTTTCGCCCAGACTGTCTGAGACGGCCATGTTGGCGTCCATTTTGCAGAATATCGATTTTTCATTGGCTCAACTGAAAGTCGCTGAAAAACAAGAAGCGAATTAAAAAGCAATTAAAATGCCTTTTGCACTTGGTTTGAGCAACGATTTCGAGTAAATCAGCGCTATACCATTACCTTTGGGGCCCACCCATTTTGATGACTGCAGAGTTTTCTTATCGATTTTTCATGAAAGCGGCCCGAACCCGCATTGAATTCAAATTGTGGGCCTTGCGTGCATTTGCAATGATCTCTAGTGGAACAATGTGCTATAAATATAAAGTATAACCATTGTTAAGAGCTTGGTAACACATAATAGTACCAGGGGCAGCCACCATCCCCACCTTCCACCGGCCAGAACTGGGTGTGGTACTGAGCTGTGCGTGTGCCCGTGCTCGACTCCGTCTCCGTCTCCGTCTCCGTCTCCATCTCCATGTCCGTGTCCGTGTCCGTGCCCGTATCCGAGCCCGTGCTTATGGTGCAAGGTAATAGAGATTTAGGTTAAATTTAATGATGACATGCGACATTTACGCCACGCTAAGATGGAGAAAATCCATAATATGAGTCATTTGCCCAGCACTTGCTGCTCCTCAGTTCCATATATATTACAAAAGTCCCCATTTGTTGCATTTGCACTTGAGTTTCGAGGATTGGCAAACATGTTGCTACTTGGGCGACATTATTGATGCAGAAGTTCAAAGAAAAGCCACTTCAAGGCTCCGACCAACTCACTTAAATTTCTCCCTTCAGGCAATCAATTTGCGCTACTTGAGCCTTGTTATACAATACACGAGAGGCACCTTTGAACTTTCGCATTTGCATGTGTCTGTGTGTTGGCAGGCCCCTCATCAAGTTGAGCAAACAAGGAAGCAGCCAGCGCCAAAAGACATCCTTTACAATTTGTGTGTGTATATACATATATACGTATGTATGTGTGCGCAGGCATACTAAATGAGTTTTGTGTTGGCCCAGCCATGAAAAGGAGCCGCTCACTTCCTTATTTGTGAGGGGGCGGGGTCGGGGGAGGGGGGTGACAGCCGAGCCTTCGCCTTTGCATTGCAACAGCTTAGGCTTTAGCTGGAGGCTCCGACAGGATACGTTCGGTATGTCTGCGGTCCTTTTATCGGTGTCGGCTTAGCTGCGTAACTTTTCGCTTCCAGTGCGAATCCACGTCCAAGCTAATGCCGCCTTCCAGTTGCACTTTCCAATGCCAACGACATGACGTCATTTTCGATATCGAATTCCAGACAGCGCCCACCAAAAGAAAAACATAAACAAATTGTGGGCGGTAATCACAAGAAAATGAGAAAAGGGGCACAAAGCCGACTTACACCTGCGCATTGTCAACGCTGACGTTGACCCCTCGCCTTGACCCTCCTGCCTAGCTGAACTTGGGCCACCAGGGCCAGCTGCACGCAGTTCCCAGCGCGAGCTTCAGTTGCGCAACGAGCGTAACGAGTTTTAGCATATACTTAGCAACGATCAATAACATCCCCAGTTAAGCCCATGTGATGGATACGCAACTGTCACGCAACTTTCGCTTGGCCCTGAACTGCCACAAGCTCCCCAAGCGACCACCAAGTTCACCTGATTAACTACGACTATTGTAATCAATAGTGAAATTCAAGGCAATTATCTTTAAAATACTTAAATTACTTGAAAATTCAAGTTCGATTCCTACTATAATTCGTACTAATATTCTTGAGTCGTCAAATCAAGCCCGGATATTCTTAGAATAAGTTCGCAATGCTTAATTTCAGTCTAAAATACATCATTCCTGTAGTCGAATCCGATGCATAAAATACTGATATTGAGAAATGAGGACGAGGGAAGCCAATTTTACGCTCTCGACTGCTCTCAAGTGGAACGAAAAAGTGGTGTGCAAAGGGTGTGCAATGTTGGCACGATCTTTGATTTCAGAGTGACTTCTGAGTGTTGTGCATAATTTCAAAGTTTTTTTAAATTTGTAATATTATGACTATCACTTCGTATATAGTTATAAGCTATCAATCTAGCTTATAAGTAGGCTTGGCTATTAAACTAGCAACCTAATTATTTTTAGAGACTAGTCTGAGATTCGAATACGGATCCTTGTTGTTCAGTTGCCTAAAAGCCTGAATCCTTAGTCAACGCATCTACCGAGGAATGAAGACTTGGTTAATATATACCCTTTGCTTCGAATCCGGCTGGGTCGCTTAAACAACTCATCTAGCGAGAACGGCAACATTCTTTTCATACCCTGAACCCGAAATGGGTAAAACGGTGTAATCGGTTTGTATACAGTATATTCATATATATTCTTGATCAGGACAAACGAGCTGAGTCGATTTAGCCAAACACAATTCAAGTACTACAGACTTCCGCTTTGGTTTGAAGGCTCTTGTTAAATCTTGAAAATTTCATAAAGTTTCTTTCTTAGTTTAGAAGTTTTTCAAGAAATTAGTTTCCATACTGGTGGCCATTCCCAGCCGCTGAGTAAAGTGCGGTGTGCGTTTGTATGCGTGTGTGTGTATGTAAGAATACAAGGGGATTGAAAAGTAAAATAACATTAATTTAACAAAATATAAATGAATATTTTGCTTAGTTAGGTTGATAGTTTATATCTATAGAGAGTATATTGGTATAATGTAATGTCCGTCTGCCTGTCTTCAAACTGGGCATATACTTTTTTTATGCACTAAGAGAAAATATGCAGTTTAGAACAGAATTACTATTGAAAGAATTTTCTAATTCTAAATACCTGAATTAAAGTTGAAGTACATAGAACTTTACCCAAGATACGTTGTACATCCATAAAAAATGTTATTCGCTTGTTTCAAGTACGCAAATGTTTGAAATAAGTAACTTAAATTAAGAATTTTGTTCCTATGTATGCAATATGAAAGGTCAATTCAGGGATGATTTAAACTCAATTAAAGAATATTCACAAATGAAATGGTTTTATTTATTAAAAAAAATAGTTACAGCTATATTATTGATGATAAAGCCACGCCCACTGTCGTATCCATAAATCTTAATTTTACAGTCTCCGACCAAGTGTCCATAAATTTGACTTATTGAATTGCTGTTATGATCCGATAACGATTCATATTTAATATCAATTCCGACTGCAACGATTTCGCTTGGTAGTTTTGTAATCTTTGTGCTAATTTTGAATTATTTTTTAATTTTAGGGCGATGGCAATACATCCTTCCTGCGTGCCGCACGCGCTGGCAATCTGGAGCGGGTGCTGGAACATCTGAAGAACAACATTGACATCAACACGAGCAATGCAGTAAGTAAAAGCCTACAGCGATGGTGAGCCCAAATCTCTAATCTCGGTATTGACTTGGCGCAGAACGGCCTGAATGCTCTGCATTTAGCTTCCAAGGATGGACACATACACGTCGTCTCCGAGCTGCTGCGACGCGGTGCCATTGTCGACAGCGCCACGAAGAAGGGCAACACGGCACTGCACATTGCCTCGTTGGCTGGACAGGAGGAGGTGGTGAAGCTATTGCTGGAGCACAACGCCTCCGTCAATGTGCAATCGCAGAATGGCTTCACGCCCCTCTACATGGCCGCCCAGGAGAATCACGATGCTGTAGTGCGCCTATTGCTGTCCAATGGCGCCAACCAGAGCTTGGCCACCGAGGATGGCTTCACGCCGCTGGCCGTCGCCATGCAGCAGGGCCACGACAAGGTTGTAGCCGTGCTCCTCGAGAGCGACACGCGTGGGAAGGTGCGTCTGCCAGCGCTGCACATAGCTGCCAAAAAGGATGACGTCAAAGCGGCCACGCTACTCCTGGACGTAAGCAGACGCCTGGCACAGGATTACACCACGCTTACTAATCTACTTTTACTGCTTTCACAGAATGACCACAATCCGGACGTGACCTCCAAGTCGGGCTTTACGCCGCTGCACATTGCCTCGCACTACGGCAACCAGAACATTGCCAATCTGCTGATCCAGAAGGGCGCCGACGTCAACTACTCGGCCAAGCACAACATCAGCCCCCTGCACGTGGCTGCCAAGTGGGGCAAGACCAACATGGTCTCGCTGCTCCTCGAGAAGGGCGGCAACATTGAGGCCAAGACTCGCGATGGCCTCACTCCGCTCCACTGCGCCGCACGCTCCGGCCACGAGCAGGTCGTGGACATGTTGCTGGAGCGCGGAGCACCCATTAGCGCCAAAACCAAGAACGGCCTCGCCCCATTGCACATGGCTGCCCAGGGCGAGCATGTGGATGCCGCTCGCATCCTGCTCTACCATCGTGCACCCGTCGACGAGGTCACCGTTGACTATCTGACCGCTCTGCACGTGGCCGCCCACTGCGGTCACGTGCGCGTGGCCAAGCTGCTGCTCGACCGCAATGCGGACGCCAATGCCCGTGCCCTGAATGGGTTCACGCCACTGCACATTGCCTGCAAGAAGAACCGCTTGAAGGTCGTCGAGCTGCTGCTGCGCCACGGCGCCAGCATCAGCGCCACCACAGAGAGCGGCCTGACCCCGTTGCATGTGGCCGCCTTCATGGGCTGCATGAACATTGTCATCTACTTGCTGCAGCACGACGCCAGTCCCGACGTGCCCACGGTGCGCGGGGAGACGCCATTGCATTTGGCTGCCCGTGCCAACCAGGTGAGTGTCATCCGGTTCTGGAAATTGGCTACAATGGCTAGAATGAAGCTCTTCAATTTTATAGTTTATCAGCATCAAGCAGATCAAGTTTATTACAATGAATACCGATAAGCCCTCTTAAATCGATAAATATCGATGACCCGTTTTTTATACCCTGAACCCATTGAAAATGGGCAAAAGTGTGGAAAAGTGTGTAACTAGCAGAAGGAGGCATCGCCGACCCCAGGAAGTATGTCTGCCTGTATGTCTGCCCATCGGTCTGTCCGTATATCTGTATAAGCCTCAGAGCCTACTATGAGAGATAGAGAATTGAAGTTTGGTTTCTTAAGTTCGCATATGCCAGTGGTGTAGGCAGAATTCTTTTGGGGGGATTTTAAAAAAAAATATTTTTTTAAATGAGCGTATTGCGATATTGCCCCTTGGTTTTACAAACTGCCAAATATATACTTGGGGGACTTAACCAGCCTACACCACTAGTATATATCACACGCAGATCAAGTACCTGTACCTATGGTAGTTATTCGTAGAGTATTATTTCACTCTCCTAGTCGGGCACTTCCAACTTGCTTGAAGCCTCAATAGCGTATTTTTTTTAAACGGTAATCTCATTGTCCACTTGGTCTATTTCAGACGGACATCATTCGCATTCTGCTGCGTAATGGCGCCCAGGTCGATGCACGTGCTCGGGAGCAGCAGACGCCGCTGCATATCGCGTCGCGGTTGGGCAACGTTGACATTGTGATGCTGTTGCTGCAGCATGGCGCACAGGTGGATGCCACCACGAAGGATATGTACACGGCGCTGCACATTGCCGCCAAGGAGGGTCAGGATGAGGTAAAAGATTTGATTGCCAAGAAGATAACGGATCACATCGACACCGTCTACCTGATGCAGTTGTTCTGGATACGTCATCAAGAGTTTTTCATTTGAGATTGGCTTTTAAGTTTTCTTATGTATATTTGGTTTTGTTTTTGTTATTTTCATCGAGTATTATGCGTATTGTTGTGTCTTTTGTTATTGTCTCCCATGTTGGCCATTAATAAATGTATCCACCTCTTTGGTATTATTTTGGTATTTATTATTTTCTTATCTATTTGCATATGATTTTTAGTACTTCGTCTAAATTTATGAACTTTACAAAGGTCAGTCAGCAACACTTTTGCACTGATTCGACTAGTCGCACATTTAATTTTATTACTATTATTATTTTAAGATATAGCATTATAAACTATCAACCTAAGTATTTTTAAATAGCAATGGCAGCTGTGGTCTTCAGCTAAGATAAACACTAGATAGATCCACACACTAACCTGGGATTCGAACCCGGTTTTAATTTAATTTAATTTATTTATCGAGCATTGCCCTTAGCGATTTGTTGAAAGCGGCATGAAAGCAAATCCAATCGCCGCTAATCGAAACATTCTTCTAATCCAGGTGGCTGCTGTGCTGATCGAGAACGGCGCCGCTTTGGACGCGGCCACCAAGAAGGGCTTCACGCCATTGCACCTGACGGCCAAGTACGGGCATATTAAGGTCGCCCAGCTGCTGCTGCAGAAGGAGGCGGATGTGGATGCGCAGGGCAAGAACGGCGTGACACCGTTGCATGTGGCGTGCCACTACAACAACCAGCAGGTGGCGCTGCTGCTGCTGGAGAAGGGCGCCAGTCCACATGCCACCGCCAAAAATGGACACACACCGCTGCACATTGCGGCGCGCAAGAACCAGATGGACATTGCCACCACTCTGCTGGAGTATGGGGCCCAGGCCAATGCCGAGAGCAAGGCCGGATTCACGCCATTGCATCTGAGCAGCCAGGAAGGACATGCCGAGATCTCAAATCTGTTGATCGAACACAAGGCCGCCGTCAATCACCCAGCCAAGAACGGGCTCACCCCCATGCACCTGTGCGCCCAGGAGGACAACGTGAATGTTGCCGAGATTCTCCAGCGCAACGGCGCCAACATCGACATGGCCACCAAGGCGGGCTACACCCCACTGCACGTGGCCTCGCACTTTGGCCAGGCGAACATGGTGCGCTTCTTGCTGCAGAATGGCGCCAACATCGACATGGCCACCAAGGCGGGCTACACGCCACTGCATCAGACCGCCCAGCAGGGCCATTGCCACATTGTTAACCTGCTGCTGGAGCACAAGGCGAATGCGAATGCACAGACCGTCAACGGACAGACGCCGCTGCACATTGCTCGCAAACTGGGCTACATTAGTGTGCTCGACTCCCTCAAATCGATTACCAAGGAGGACGAGACAGCCGCAGCACCGGCCCAGGCCGAGGAAAAGTATCGCGTGGTTGCGCCCGAGGCCATGCACGAGTCCTTCATGTCCGACTCCGAGGAAGAAGGTGGTATGTATAGACTTCTATGCGTTTTACACACCACACAGCCATACTTGTCAGCCAGACTCACTCAGACTTACAGCAATACCCTTAGTTGTGCCTAGTCTTAAGTTCAAAACAAAAACTAAACCAAAAAACAAAAACCAAAAGAAAACAACAGAAAAATACCCGCTTTTATGTGTGCCGTCAGGTGACACAGATTGGGAATTGGACGCTTGCTACGAGTTTGGCATTGGCGGTGATCGCGATCGTGACCGCAACCGCCGCAGGCCAGACACTCACGTCTATCTGCCGTATTACCAGGGCGACTATCTTAACGTCTCCAGTAAGTGTCCCATGTACGCTGCAAGGCCAGCTGTAAAACTCTATTCGTACTCGTACTCGTACTCCTCCATATATATTGAAGAGCTGACTGCTATCAAGTGCACCAATTGGCTACGATTGGCATCTAATTGGAATTGAAATTGTAACTAACCCGGCAAGGATTATTCAGCACTTTATATGGGGTTGCTCGCCTAAATGTATAAATTATATATTGACGTTGTTGTAAACATAAGAAACACCAGAGCTGGCGTGTCTTAACACCTATCCTAGTTGTTTGCTTTGTATAGCGGGAAATTAAGCCGATATGTATCGATCAATTTGCAAGATAAATATCGGTCGCTACATAACGGTTTCATTTTAAATCTCTATACCATATCTGGCCATGTAAATACATCGACAAGAGATAGGTTTCTGGGTGTTAACAATTAAATGAAATGCGGAAAGAAAAGATACTTTGGCTTGTCAATAATCTGAGCATTAAGATCAATATTTGTTTGTACCACGGCATGAAAAACTATAATATAATTATAATAATGTACCACTCATAATCTTTAAACTAAGCCATATAATGCTCCTATTTATGATTCATGCTAGCTTTACATATCATCCTACTATATCCATATTATTAATATATCTACATATTTATACTATACTTATAAAAAAAAAAAAGATATGCATGTTGAGTTTACGAAAATTGTCAACTAAAAAAAAAACTCATTTGCATTCTTCTATTTTCAATGCACCGCGCTTTCATCAACTGCAAAACCGCAACAACACTATACAACACAATACAACTACAACAACAACAACAACAACAACAATAACATCAACAACAACTCCTACTACAACGCTATATGGCCAATTGGACTGTCTTGTGCTTAATTGAAATGCTCTGGAATGCAACCGAAATGCTACGCAATTTACCGAAAAACCCAAAATCTAGGCGAAGACAATATGCTATCCGATCAACCTTATCGCTATCTGACCGTTGATGAAATGAAATCTCTAGGCGACGACTCTTTACCCATTGATGTGACGCGCGACGAGCGCATGGACTCCAACCGCATGACCCAAAGTGGGGAGTACGCCAGCGGTGTACCGCCTACCATTGGCGAGGAGATGATCAGTCCGCATAAGGCTCAGGTTTATGGCACCTCGCCCAAGGCAACAGTCGATGGCGTTTACATTGCTAACGGCGCTGGCAACGATGAGCCGCCGCATGTGGGGTAAGTAACGGACAGATTGTCTTTCAGATACATTCTAATCCCGTGCCCTTCAGCCGCAAGCTGAGCTGGAAGAGCTTCCTGGTCTCGTTCCTGGTGGATGCACGCGGCGGTGCCATGCGTGGCTGTCGCCACAGCGGCGTGCGTATGATCATTCCGTCGCGCTCCACCTGCCAGCCGACGCGGGTGACCTGTCGGTACGTGAAGCCGCAGCGCACCATGCATCCGCCGCAGTTGATGGAGGGTGAGGCCTTGGCCAGCCGCGTGCTGGAACTGGGACCCTGCTCGACCAAGTTCATCGGGCCCGTCGTTATGGAGGTGCCCCACTTCGCCTCGCTACGCGGCAAGGAGCGCGAGATCATCATACTACGCTCGGATAATGGCGAAACCTGGCGCGAGCACACCATCGACAACTCCGAGGAGATCATACACGATGTCATGCAGCAGTGCTTCGAGCCGGAGGGTAAGTGGACTTGAATTAGTACCAGATTTACGATGCTAACAATATGTTTGTGGCGCCACAGAAATCGCTCAGCTGGAGGAGCAGGCCGGCAATCATGTTTGCCGCTTCGTCACCTATGATTTCCCCCAGTACTTTGCCGTGGTATCGCGTATACGCCAGGAGGTGCACGCCATCGGGCCCGAGGGTGGCATGGTCTCGAGCACTGTGGTGCCACAGGTTCAGGCCGTGTTCCCGCAGGGCGCGCTAACCAAGAAAATCAAAGTTGGCTTACAGGTAAACCTCTTTAAACCACGCAAGGGCGTAGCTCCCGAGAAACTACGCAAGATTAGTGTCAATCACGTGCCCAAAAAGAAGCGCTTCTCGCTCATTTGGTAAACACCCAAAATCGAAACAATGAAATCAACCAACCAATGGCAGCACAAGATCTACAAAAAGTAATCGGTCTACATAGTATACACTAATAATCGTGCATTTAACATAAACAACTTCCCTAACTTATATCAAGAATGAAAAGTTTTCCAAATATTACAAATACGCATTTAAATACTAAATAATCCAATACATATATAGTATATGTGTGTAAAACCGCTCCATAAACTCTGTAACCCGCGTAGTAGTCTGTGAAGCCAAACCAAATAGATGATATAAACTCGCATATTTATATATCTAGCATGGCCAGATACCAGATACCAATTTAAAAGGCGTATTCGCGATGGAACCTATTCTCAAATCAAAACTAAAATATTTCATAGTGCTTAGATTTGTTTAGATATATTCCTACTTTGAATGCCTCTTGATTAACCTACTTATTTTTTTTTTTTTTTTTGGGGCTCAAATGTTATTTATGATATATGTGCACTTTGTTTGAATATATTAAACCACGACAGAACTAGTAGTGAATTTTGTGGCACTAAGCTGGAATTTAACGCTATACACGCTAACTTTATTATATATGCTAAAGAAAGAACTACTTTATTGTGACTTGCAATAGTACTTATATGAACTTATTGATGATGATTGATCATGGATCAAGCGACTTACGGCGGATCGCATATTTTCTTAAAGCTAAATATTTAAACAAAATACAATTGTCCAATTGAAGTAGACAACTAAAGTACATACATACATACCAATATAATACTATATATATGCCTATTATTATAAATTATTCATACTCGAAAAATTACTTATGCATAAGATTATAAAAGTTTTCTGAAATGAAGTACTACCCAATAAATTTAGTTCAACAAAAACTTTACACCAATGAAAATCTTTTCATTAATTTTAATTTTATTAATTAATTTGATTAAATTGCTTTTTTGAAAAATAAAAAAAAAAAATGAAAACCGTTTAAAAAAAAAAATACAAAAATATATATGTATATATGTATTGTAAAAATACTTGGACCGTTACAATTGGGTTCGGTTCTGAAGTGCCTAACGAAGTTGTAACATTTTAGCCATGCCGTAAGCAAAAAACGATTTTATGATGGCCCCACTCATGAGTTCAAATTTTAGCACATTTTATTTGCATTTTGTATATAAATTTCAATAATATAAATACGATATATTCTAATTTCTATAGTTTACCTTTTGTTTTCTAGTTTATTAAGTTGTAGTCAAAGTTTTTTTGATGACTAAATTTATTGGGATATAAATGGGCTTGAACATTGTTATTGTTTGTAGTTAACTTATGCTGTGTTTAACTGAAACATGCGATAGCTCAATATAACCGTAAATAATAGTATGAATGAAACATCAAACTGAATAAGCATTGTATAAAAATTAAACAAAAAGAAAAATAAGACACAAAAAAAATGTTCACCATTTAGCCCAAAACTCATTTCATTTTCTTTTGTGTTTTATCATTAGATTTATATATACATGTACATACATACGTACGTATAGTACGTAAGTATGCAAATGTTTTTAACCAAACAAATGGCGCATACGTCATATCTATTTTTCACTATACATTTGGTTTTACTTAGTTTGTTTGTCTCATGTCGCATAGTGTAAGAGTGGCCGAAAATCGATTTTTTGTCTATAGTGCCGAAAATTCGTTACATTTCTAGGCCCAACCGGTCGATCCTGATCTAACTGCTAAGCTACTGGGTCGTGGCGTCGCCGTCTCGCCAATTGTAACGGTCGAGCCGCGTCGTCGCAAGTTCCACAAGGCTATCACACTAAGCATGCCCGCCCCGAAGGCGCACAGCCAGGGTATGATCAATCAGTACTCGGGTAATACGCCAACTCTGCGTCTGCTGTGTTCAATAACAGGTAAGTTGTAATTGTTACCATCTCGCGGATATGTTTTTGTGTTGTTGTAAAATGTGCTCCAAGCAATTACATATATAACAATTATGAGTATCTACTTAACATTACGTTTTGTTAGTTGATGTTTATGAGTAACTTCCTGAAGCCATTCTCTGTACCTCAGGCTTTCATTTAATTCATTCCTACTTAAGTGTTCGTTCGTATAATTTATATATTTAGTTTCTATTTGCTTTTGTTCTGGTCCTAATAAACTCAAGTATGTATTTTCTATGATTTTGTTTAGTCTTTCTTCATTTAAGTTGTCTATAAAGTTTACTATAATGTAATACATACAATTATCATGTACTATATATATACATGCCATATATCTATATACATAATGTTGTACAGTGAAAATTGCCAAATTATATAAAGAACCTATTGGAATTATATCAAGTTCGTGAATTGCCAAAATTCAGGTCGCATTTGATAGAAACAATGTGCTTGTGTCTGTGTAGTTGATGCGTATAAGTAGTTCGGGTTCTTTTCTTGTGTTTTCGCAGCATTTACTCGAATTCAAATAGAATTAAAGTTGATTGATTTTCGTAAGCCTCGTTTTTTATTGAATTACCTACCTACATTAAGCGAGCTGTAACAGTAACAGTAAAAGTAACTATTATAGTAACAGTAACAGCAACAGCAACAGCAACAGTAACAGTAACAGTAACAGCAACAGCATAGTAAAAGTCATTCACCCCGCATACAGACACAGATACGCTCATACTCCAAGCTACACCCACACAAATACAGATACAAAAACGAACCCTCTCACACATATTCGTACTCAACTTAATGTTATGCTCAGTGTCATCATTGTGCCAACAGTGTTTGCTCCAGTATATACTATATTTGTTTTTATATTTCATTTATGTACATATAAACTACTTTTGTTCTATGGGTTCCTTTAAGTTTCTTTAATATGTTTATGATTTGTGAACAAAGCAAAACTTAAAACAAAACAAAAAAAAAAAAAAAAACAAAAAACTTTAATTCAATTCTTAATTGAAACCGTATTTAATTGTTCTATAATTTTGTACTAATGCGTCAATGCATTTGTGCACGCATTCCATTCTGTTTTCTCAATCCATTGAAGGTGTGTTTCGGAAAAGGTCTCTAAAAGGTAACTAAAAAATGAAAAATGTCCAAAATAAAACAAAATAAATTCAGAAATTCACAAACATGTATGAAGTTTCAAATTGAAACTGTTTACAATATAAACAAAATGTTATTTGTTCATATTTAGTTGTTTCGTTCTATGCCAAAAAATTTAACAATAACAAAATAGTTACTTATATTGAAAATGAACCAATTATCAAAATACAAAAGAAAATTTAAGCAAATTTCAATCAAAAACAAAAATAAAATTTTATTACAAAACAAAAAAAAAAATATTTGAAAATTCTGCATATTTCATTTGAAACAAATTTCCTATTAAAAAAAAATATTGCAAATATTTCTAAAAATATTTTTTGTCTACTATGCTTTAAATAATATTTATTTCGTTTTGTTATTTTTTGCGTTAATTATTTTTTTCTTATTTCAAAATATTTTTTATTAAACCTTATTGCGTTAATTCGGGTTGCGCTGCGTCTTTGGGTTTTCTGTAAAAAATATATAAAACAACAACAAAACAAGAAGCTCAGGAACACTTTCTTTTGGGCCTTACTGACCCTTCTACAAAGCATAGTTCTTTATGCCAAGGCCAAGTTAATGTTGTGCTTCTAGCTCAAAGCAGCTTCGTTTTTTGAAGTAAGCTAACTTTCCAATTCACTTTTAAGAACTTTAAGCTTGTCCAACAAACATCTTTGCTGCGTTCTCTCTAAACTACTTACAATAACTAAAAATAAGTAAAGAAATTCTGACTGCACGCGGTTTTACTACATATATCAATTGCACATTTTCATTAAAACGTTTATAGGTCTTAAATAAGAAATTTTATAAGAAAATGCTAAAGTTGCTCTTTGGGTCAATGAAACCGTATTACAATC
Source organism: Drosophila sordidula (assembly GCA_035047465.1). Lineage (NCBI taxonomy): Eukaryota > Metazoa > Arthropoda > Insecta > Diptera > Drosophilidae > Drosophila > Drosophila sordidula. Next base: position 14,488,268 of record JAWNPQ010000156.1, on the reverse strand, counting down.
AATCACCGTACGATTGTGCCAGACTTAATTTTATTTTCGATTTTAAATTTATCATGCCTTACTCGTAAAATCTACATGTTTATTTTATTAGATATCTTAATTTGGAATGTCATGCACTTAAGCTAATTCGTAGTTTCGTTAGTTTTATTAGACCGTTCAGATTTTTGTTCTATGTTATCTTATTGTTATCTTATTCTTTGTTACAAGTACAACATAAAGCAGAATATATTCATGTATTTTATTAAAATTGTTTTCCAAAACTAAGATGTAAAATCAATTTCAAATTTCTACTGTTTGTGGCCCCAAAGAGAACTTTTCTGAAACAAAAAAAAAAAAAAAAACAATAAATAATTACACAAAATCGATGACAGAGTTATTGAGGATCTTTCAAAGAATATAAATTAATTCTATGTCAAGCTCTTTCATATAAAAAACCAAACGATATATTTTGTTTACTGTATATAAACAAGTTGACGGTTTATTCAGTTGTTTTAAATTTCTTTAATTATAATATATGATTTATTTGTGATTCTGTTTTTTTTTTAACGTTTCCTACACATTTACAAGAAACACGTGACACGTTCACTTAATTACCATTAAAAGCCTATTAATTTTATATTTCCAAAATATTAAGCATGTTGTTTCAAAATGGCTTCAAAGTCAGCGTAACAAGTACATTTGTACCTGATCCCTGTAAATGCTACAGCCCTACAAATTAAACTAATAAATACATATTTATATGCTTGATACCAAAGTGCTACATTAACATTTATACAAACACACTCACACACACATATACACACGTACATCTATCCATAATACAAGGCTTAGACCTAACCCAGTCACTGCATCACATTTATCTATATGCCACAGACACACAGACAACAAGAACCAATTTACTAATTTTTCTATAACTCTTACGCTAAATACATATGATACTTTTTAGAAATAATAAAACTTACTATTTTTCAATCCTACTATTACCATATAATTGCTTTGTAATTAACACACGATCGTATTTCTCTCTTTAAAAACTTATGAGTTGAGTTTTCGTTTTTGAATTAGTTGAACATTTTTGAAAATTATATAATGATCTGCTAATGAGACTAAAGTAGAGTTTTCAAAGAGTTTTAATTATTTAGTCTATGCGTAACCTTAGCCTTGATGTATTCCTGAAAATTGAACAAGTTTTGACCTCCATCACCCACCAGGCGGACCATCTCGGGCTCAGTGGGAGGATGTTACCGGTTCCACACCGCTGACATTTGTCAACGATTGCGTCTCATTTACGACCACAGTTTCAGCCCGTTTCTGGCTAATGGATTGCCGCAACATTTCCGATGCAACGAAAATGGCAACAGAGCTATATAAGTAAGTGGTAGCAACTAATCAATGATGTGCCCTGGTTTTTGATTTACTGACCATGTTGATTTTAGGGAAGTCATTCACGTGCCGTTCATAGCTAGATTTGTGGTATTCGCCAAGAAAATAGAACCCTTTGAGGCGCGTCTACGTGTCTTCTGTATGACCGACGATCGCGAGGATAAGACACTCGAAAAGCATGAGCTATATACGGAGGTGGCCAAGAGCCGCGATGTCGAGGTCCTTGAGGGTAAGCCTCAGTACATTGAGATGGCCGGTAACCTGGTGCCCGTTACCAAGTCGGGTGATCAGTTACAGCTTCAGTTCAAAGCGTTCCGCGAGAATCGATTACCTTTCACGGTGCGCGTAAAGGATCAGCATGCGGATATTGTTGGCCGGACATTGTTTATGAAGGAACCTAAAGTTGCTAAGGGCGAACCACCACAGCAGCCCATCTGCATACTCAACATTGTACTGCCGGAAGCGGTCATACCCGATTCGACGACAGCGTTCTCGGAACGTGTTTCTTCTGCTTATCGCACCTCGATGTTCAGCTTGAGCAAGCATCAGAACGATCATTACATTGGTGACATACGCATTGTAGATCTTTCCAATTTGTTGGGCAAAGACTGGATACAACTGGCTCCCGAAATAGGCATAACTGCGGATGAGATCGATGAAATTATTAATCAAAACACCGACAGTATTGCGAGACAGGCGCAGAGCATGATTCGTTTGTACAAAGATAAGCCAAACTATGATATCCTAGCTCTGGAAGCAGCACTAAAGAACATTGGGCGCGACGATATTATGAAGAAGTGCAAGAGTGGACGGCTATCGCATTCGCGCGAGTTCGACGAGGCAGATCTCATGAAAAACTCAGAATCCGTAGAGGAGCTGGTTCGCAGAGAAAGTAAGTTCCTCGATTCTTTTCAGTATAAGCAATCCTTAAGTAATCAATAAAATATTTATTAGGTAAGCGAATCCAGCAAATCAACGAACGTGAAGAAGTTAAATACTCGGCCGAGGAAAAGGAAGTCGAAGAGTCAGAGTCTGATGAGGAACCAGCAAAACGCACTGTTGCCGAACGCCGAGAGAAAATAGTCAAACGTCTCTCGATAGAACGCTCCATACCAGCCTCAACTCAAAAGAAGGAGATCACACGAGAGATAACCGAAATCAAACGCAAGAGTTTAATTGAGGATAAGAAGGCACACCACGAGTCGGAGATTCTGATGCAGCTACCCGCCGACAATGTCATAATCAAAACTGCGGCTGTGCCCGAGCAGGTCATTAAAATGAAGATGGGTAAAATGGACTCGACCGAAATGAGCAAGACCGAATTTGACAGGGAGTTGACACACAAGTTGAAAACTTCCGGGCGCAGCTCTGAGGAAGAAGAGCAGCTCTCTCCAGATAAGGTTGATAAGATTATCCAGGACATTAGCACCGCTGAGAAGACAGCTAAAAAGGATATAGCTACTACCAGCCGAGTGGGTTTCATTACCCGGCAGGAAGCGCGTGATATGACCGAGGATTTCTTGGAATTCGAGAAGCGCAGCCAGCTTCCGGCCCCTACGACTACGGCTACGATTCACGAGAAGTTCGTAGAGGAGATCAAAGAGAAGACGAGTCCAGTGCCAACAATGACACAGGAAACGATAAAGGAGGTCGAACAGGTTATCAGCGAGGTAACTGAAACTGCCAGCAAGAAAGTAGAGAATATAATAAGTTCCTTTGAGAGTGGCAAACAGGAGATCAAGGATAAGAGCGCTGTGCTATCCAGTGACGTGGCCTTCGAAACATCAAAGATCAGCGAGACCATAAAGCATCTACAAGATGTACAGTCTGTGCCAGCGGAAGAGGTCGCCAAATCAGTCCCAATTGTCGAGAACACAAAAATTGAGGAGAAGATTGCTGATTTCGAGGCCAAAAAAGTAAAATACGATTTCCATGGGGGCGAGCCAAAGACACAAATACCGAAACTTGTAAGGAAACCAAGCGAGGAGCCACTTAAACCTACAGCAGCTCCCCGCGCCGCAGCTGAAGCTGAGTTCGACAAACCAGCTGAGGCTAAGACAGAGAAGCCAATTTCTAAAATACCAGTCAAAAGTGGTGAGGCCGTTAAGGTTGCTGAAGTTGATGCACGAAAGTTGACACAAGATTTTCTGCAAACTGAGCAAAAGACCCAAATGCCAGCCCAGGTTACTGCAGAGCATAAAGCAGCGCCGGCTGCAAGTAAGATACCCAAAGTGGAGCCCAGAAAATCAGTGGACAAACTGGTCGAAAAAGAGACGAAAATCTTTGACGATATTGTTGCATCTACTGCTACCATTATGACATCTGGAATAGGTAGCGAAGTAACCAAGCAAAAACCAGAAATCGACGCCAAGGCCGAAACTGTGAACGCAAAGTTGACCGACCTGATTGACACTTTCCACAAAATCGAGGAGACCATAACCAAATCTGAGAAGCCCACAGAGCTAGCAAGCAAGGTAGAAGAGCTCGCAGGAAAAAAAGAGTCTTTGATTGCAGCTCAGCAAGATCTACCCAAATTGGCCGACAAGGAGGATAAAGTAGCAGAAAAGATTGCTGAAGTTGTCGAGACGTTCCACAAAATCGATGAACACATTGTCTTTGACACTCGCAAGCAAACTCATGATTTTCTCCGCATGGAACAGCACAGCCAACTACCCAGCGTGCCTAGTGCACCTGAGAAGATACTCGAGTCCAGCCAGACATCAACAGCTTCCGAGCCAGAATCTGTGATTTCTGTAAAGCCAGCACCGCCTGCTAGCAAAATACCAGTAGTAGAAACCAAAAAGTTCAATGTAGAAGAATCATTGAAACCAGCTGATAAACAAACAGTCCAGAAAGGTGAACAACTAAATGAACGCAAGCTTACAGCGAACTTCCTTAACATGGAGCAACAGACTCAGCTACAATCTCAGCCCCAAAAAAGTGCAATTGTTGAATTGATTGCTGCAACGGCGACCACTGAATCGACCATTTTGCCAGAAAACTTACAGCCAAAACTTTCTGCCAAGGAGCCAACAGATACCAAAACCGCTCAAGTAGAGCCAAAAGCCACGGCGTTCGAACCCGAGTCGAAGATCATTACCGGAGATGGTATTGAGTCGGCGGCACCAATTGGTGAAGCTTCACCGTTTGCCGCACGCAAGTTAACCGCTGATTTCCTTGCCATGGAAAAACAAACCCAGCTGCCAAGTGCAACTAAAGATATTGGCGAATACGATAGTGATACCTTCGACAAACGGGCCACAGTTCCATTGAGCGCTTCCATAAAGGAAGACGGACTCTATGCTCCGCTGCCCATTGAGCCACGCAAGTCGCTAACCGATGCGGAGTTTTGCAAATATGTGGGTGAGACCATAACAAAAAAGATGAGCGAGGGCTTAATTGAAATGACTGATGAGCTCAAACAAATAGGTTGGTTAAAAAGGATGTTCCTCAAATATGTAACGATGTTAATTATTTTCCTTGTCAATTTTCAGCGAGTGACATCCCAGACTCCCAAACTCCACCACCTACACCGAGTGATGCCAAAACTGAGAAGCAGAATGAGCAGACCGAACTGGGCAGCCTAGAGCGTGGTAAGTTTAAGCTAAAGGGCATTTGACTGGTGCATCAACTGAAATGAATTTTATCTATAGACTATCTGGCCGACACTATTACCACCCTGCACACGACCACAGAGTCGACATTTGAGCGTGTCGCTGCCATTTCCACAGTTGGTAAGTACTGCCGTTGAAAATAGCCGCCTTTTCTATGCAATAAAAGTATTTGTTATGTAAATTGACTTACCAATGTTTTATGTTGCCTTTTTGGTAAAAAGAATATGAGCTCGTAACACCCCTATCTTCTTTTCTCATATGATTTTTGAGCCATAATATGTAGTGTTTTCATTTGTTTTTGACCAACTTATGTAAAAGTACAAGTCATTTTTTATTTTCCTCTTATTTGTTGTTGAATTCATTTTGTTTGAATTAAAATCCAAAGGCTTTTTGTATGCAAACTACCATTCATTATAACGATTCAATGGAAACGACTATAGTTCATTGTTAACAATTAATTGTACAAGATTTGCTAGTGTGTATATCTTAATCAAAAAAGTCTGTAAGTGAAATAACCATAATACGCAACTTAAGATTGAAGTTCATTGAGTGAATGGCCAGCAGGTGGTGACAAAATCTCACAAGGAAAATGCCGTGATACCGTTGTAACGCAGTACTGTACTAACATTTGGCTAGTTAATCCAATTACCTGCAAGCGTGTACAGCTAAAGGTCGAGGAAACGAGCAAAGCAAACTAAGGAAAATAGCTTATAGTTTACGTTTTGTCTGGCGCCATTGTTGTGACTATCTAACATTCAAAAGTAGCAATGTCAACACTAGAAGCCGTCTGCGGGTCAATCCGAATCGATAAAACGACTACATTCTTTGGGTCAATATTTAAACTAAGATATACGAATAGCTCTAAAGTTTTTCCTATAAATAATAATAAATTGCTCAAATGTTTCAATCATAAATACACATAACTAGTTCTAGTCCTATATACCAATACCTATTGCTAAAGTTCGTGTTATTTAAATATATAATTTGCTTCACCTCCTCGTTCTTGCGGTGCAGAATATTGCGCACTTATGTCATTGCGCAGACCACAAAACAAACGTGCAAAACGAACGCGCTGGTGTATACTTAATTTAATTTGTTTCGTATTCTTTTTAGTATAGCCACAGGCGAACATTTGGTGCAGATTTAGTTACACATTTGTATTTCCCAAGTACGCGCGTCGGTAATACGGTGCTAATTTTCTTGTTGACACGCTGTCTTCTGGCCAAAAACCCATATTTATGCATAATTTTTTTTGTGTTTCTTGTGTGTTTGTTGAATTAAATACAATCTAGTAAGCGACTATTGTAGCGTTGAGTTGTTGTTTGTGGTTTATTCAATGCAAAAATAAATAAATTTAAAACAAAAACAAGACATTCCAAAAACCTATTTAAATAAACTACACTAAACGTAAAAATTAACACTAAAGTAACTTTAAGTATTGTAATTTATGGTAAGTTCTTAAAGCAAATTTTGTGGTAACAATTTGAAAAGTTGCCTTGTAATGGTTATTAATCAGCAAATACTTAAGCATATATGATGGGTATCGCTAATAGGTCTCTCTACATCTGTTTTTATATCTTTCTAAATAATGTATAATACCATAAAATAATTGTTCATAACTACCATGGAACGACAATTACGTTTGCAATTTTTAACAATTATTTAAGCAATTCAGTTTATGTTTTTGTCAACTACTGCAAGCTACAATAATTGATTGAATTTGTATAACTTTAACATTAGTTAATTATGCCAAATAAGCATATATACAATTACAATTACAAGATAAGCCAATATTTAGTGTACATACATATAATTATGTACAGTGAACAAGTACTATAAGATTTTTTTCATTAAGATAAACACTTTTGGCATACGATTTTCGAAATTCAAATTCGACTTATTTACATACATATGTTAAACGTAACGTGTGTATTGTGATCCTTAATGACTTGAGTCCAACTCCATTGTGATTTCATTCATTTCGATCGCAATATGCCGCAGTCAGCACTCCAATTCCAATATCAGTAAACCACCATGGCTTTAAGTTTCCAATATTTTTGTTTTATTGTTGATTTGTGCAAATAATTATATTCTGTTGCTTTTCGTAATTTTTGTGAGTCCTTAACGAAAATGCATATGTTCTCTCATATAAACCACGAATATCGTAACTAAACGTTAATTTAAAACTTAAAAAAAACAAAACAAAATAATATCAAAACCCACTGTAGTGTCAACGTAAACATGCATAACATAAATTGTATTCGTTTAGTTTATAGATTATTTGAATTTTGCTTACAACAACAGCAATAACTACAGCAACACCCCAATGAACATTTGATTTGTATGCACCTGTAACGCGCTTCCTTACCTAATTGGCTATATACTATGTATATGTATATGTAAATGTAATAGTTAGATGGCAAAAATAGTTACAATACTTTGCACATGGATAACTCAAAGAAAGTATCGTATTGTATATTTTTTGTGAGCATATCGCATTACCGTATGTGAAATATGATGTCGTGGTATAATTATTCTTGCAGTACTTGCTAATTTTTTCTTTTAAGTTTGTTTCAAACAATTAATGAAAAATCTAAACATATATTGCTTAAATATTCTTGTGAAAAATATGCAAACGTAATAAAAATTTAAAGTCCAGTTCGTTGAATATATATTTGAATTGAAATGGTATTACAGCAGAAATGGGCAAGGAATCCACGACTTCATATATAGCATACTATACTATACTTTACTCTATGAAACCAAGCAAATGCTTAATGGCTGTCTGACTATCCAGACTTTTTGTTCCGCTTTTCAACTAACTATGTAACTTAATAAGCGCATTTACTTAAATCGTACTACAAATTGCATGTTTGTGCCTGCTGCTGGGTTTTGGCGTACAGCTTGTAGTCATGCGGCGAGCTCTGATCGCTGATCAATTGCACTGTGTATATAAACTAACCCATCATATAAGTCTGGTTTGTTTGTAATAGGTGTTAACTGTCTTAATATTGCCTTGTTTCTACTTCTTAAATCTGTGCCAACCTGGAACGCCTCTTACAGAGCACTTCAGTGTTCATAATGTAAAATCCGAAACATTTACAAGTACTGATGAAACTGATAAGCTGCTACATAGAATGGCAGATCCCCCTAATGTCCAGAAACCATTCTTACAAGACACTACCTCATTTACAGAAATGAGTGCAAGTAGTCCAACTCCGAAGACAACGACCACAACAACGACCCTGACTACAAAAGTAGAACGCACCAAAATAGATTTAACTGCAACACCAATCGAGCAACAGAAAGATCATCTACAGCAGACGGCGCTGGAAGATGCCCAGCGCGATAGAGATGCTGGTGATAGGGAATATTTAGAGCAAATAATGGGCTGTGGTGATGTAAGACGCAAGATATTGCGTTTGGAGAGCAGTGGGAGCACTGAGTCTTTGGAGTCCTATGCCACACAACAGAGTGCTCCACCGAAATACATAGGCGATAAGGTGCCAGTGGTTAAAGATGTGGTACAGAGCATTGAGAATAAGATCAGCGGTACAGTGGTTGAGGCTATACCATTTGCTGTACAAAAACGAGAAAGAACAGAACAAGACCAAAATGAGCCGAACATCGTTGAGGTAGAGAAACAAATTCTTACAGCTGCAGATATCGCATTGGAAAATTTAACCAAATGCGAACCACCCACTGAAGTTGTAAAAATGTCCCCCGTTGAAGCAATGGAACGTGGAGCATTTGCCTTAGCGCATATTAAAGAGGAAGTGTGTGAGAAAGTTTGTGAGAAGCGAAAGGCCTTTGAGGTTGCAAAAGACTTAAATGAAACACAAAAGACTTTGGAAGAGCAGGTAGTAGGTTTAAATAGGCAAGTAGAACAGGTACCTGGCAACATTTTAACTGCAAGTATTGATGAACACAAAGACTTAGTAAGTAAGGAAAAAACATTAGAGACTTTGCCAAAAGTGAAAGAAGTTGTCCAAGATATTGAACGTAGGTATCCCTCAACGAGCTTAGAAGTTACACCATTTAGTCCACGTAAACGTGAAACAATTGATCGCAAGGCTGATATGCCGTCATTAGAACAACAAATTCTAACTGAAACTGACTTGATTTTGAATAACTTGAGTACAATGCGTGTCTTAGAAGAGAAAGTAGTTTCACCTGTTTTAGAAATGGGTAAAACAAGCACAAGTATTGAAAATCTTGAAGCTGTCTGCGAAAAGAAATGCTCAAAGCGAAAAATTTTTGATATGGCACAAGGGCTTAATAAACCACCAAATAGCGAAGGTACTTTAGCACCAAATGCTATTAAATTAGCAACAGCAGAATTCCTATTGGACGAACGATCTAAATATGACAAACTCGAAAGTAATAAAATAAGAGGAGAAAGTAATTATAGTTTTTCAAAGGAATGTGATAAGCAACAATTTCCATTAGAATTAAAAAAAGACAGTCAAGAAGTAGCTTTTCCAAAACTCGGACATACAGTTGAGCGATTACACTCAATTTCAAAAGCTGATATTGAAGACACAAAAGAATTTATAAGCGCTGCAACCGAATATGAAAGAAAACTTGGTAGACTCATTGCGGATGATATTCGTCCAAGGTTTCAGACAGATGACCCACAAGTAGAGAAACACGTGTCAGTAAAGTTTCCAGCCCATGAAATAAAAGAAATGCCAATAAGCACAGGATTTGATGAGGTGCCAACGCAACAAACGCTAGTCTGTAAGACAGAAAAATCAAAGGCCGAAATTCAAAAAATATTTCCTTCGGAGAAACAAAAGACTACAAATGAAAGCGACAGTGATGAAGAGATTGGTCACCATGAAAAAATACAAAAAATTACTAAGCTTTCAAACATTTATAAAGCTACGACAAAGACTTTCGATCAAAGCACAATTACCTCTGTGATTGAAGCTCGCGAGTCTGTTGATATACAACTAATAGACATAATCAAGCCGCCCACAGATCATATAAAATCTGTTAAGAAACCCACACCCCCAACTGATGTAGCTAAGACAGTTCCGAAAGAATATTCAGACGATGAGAGTGCTAAAGAATTGGGAATTGCCCAGCCAAAAGATAAACCTTTGCAAAAATCTGATGATATTCCTAAGTTAGTTGCTGACGTGAAGGACGATAAGTCACCAGTTAAATTAGATGGGAAACCCAAATCCCCAATTGATTCATCTAAGAAAATTCCAATGGAATATTCTGACGACGAAGGTGATAGGAATATAGGATTTGATAAACCCAAAGATAAGTCGTTCCCATCAACCGTACCAATGGTACCTATAACAGTAACTACTAGCAAAATTACCTCTTTTGATATACAACTAAAAGATATTGTCAAGCCGCACACTGATTCAGTAAAATCTGTTGAGAAACCCAAGTCCCCATCTGATGTAGCTAAGACAGTTCCAAAAGAATATTCAGACGATGAGAGTGATGAAGAGTTTGGAGTTGTCAAGCCACAAGATAAACCTTTACAAAAATCTGATGATATTCCTGTGTTAGTTGCTGACGTTAAGGACGATAAGTCCCCAGTTAAATTAGATGGGAAACCCAAGTCCCCAATTGATGGATCTATGCAAATTCCAAAGGAATTTTCTGACGACGAAGGTGATAAGAATATAGGATTTGATAAGCCCCAAGATAAGTCATTCCCATCAACCGTACCAATGGTACCTCTAACAGTGACTACTAGCAAAATTACCTCTGTAACTGAATCTCGCGAGTCTGTTGATATACAACTAAAAGATATAGTCAAGCCGCCCACAGATCCTATAAAGTCTGTTGAGAAACCCAAGTCCCCATCTGATCTAGCTAAGACAGTTCCAAAAGAATATTCAGACGATGAGAGTGATGAAGGGTTTGGAGTTGTCAAGCCACAAGGTAAACCTTTACAAAAATCTGAGGATATTCCTAAGTTAGTTGCTGACGTGAAGGACGATAAGTCACCAGTTAAATTAGATGGGAAACCCAAGTCCCCAATTGATGGATCTAAGCAAATTCCAAAGAAATTTTCTGATGAACAAAGTGAAGAGGAGATTGGATTTGATAAGCCCCTAGATAAGTCGTTCCCATCAACCGTACCAATGGTACCTCTAACAGTGACTACTAGCAAAATTACCTCTGTAACTGAATCTCGCGAGTCAGTTGATATACAACTAAAAGATATAGTCAAGCCGCCCACAGATCCTATAAAGTCTGTTGAGAAACCCAAGTCCCCATCTGATCTAGCTAAGACAGTTCCAAAAGAATATTCAGACGATGAGAATGGTGAAGAATTTGGAGCTGTCGAGCCACAAGATAAGCCTTTACAAAAATCTGAGGATATTCCTAAGTTAGTTGCTGACGTGAAGGACGATAAGTCACCAGTTAAATTAGATGAGAAATCCAAGTCCCCAATTGATTCATCTAAGCAAATACCAAAGGTATTTTCTGATGACGAAGATGATAAGAATATAGAATTTGATAAGCCCGATGATAAGTCGTTCCCATCATCCGTACCAATGGTACCTCTAACAGTGACAACAAGCAAAATTACCTCTGTAACTGAATCTCGCGAGTCAGTTGATATGCAACTAAAAGATATAGTCAAGCCGCCCACAGATCCTATAAAGTCTGTTGAGAAACCCAAGTCCCCAACTGATGTAGCTAAGATAGTTCCAAAAGAATATTCAGACGATGAGAGTGATGAAGGGTTTGGAGTTGTCAAGCCACAAGGTAAACCTTTACAAAAATCTGAGGATATTCCTAAGTTAGTTGCTGACGTGAAGGACGATAAGTCACCAGTTAAATTAGATGGGAAACCCAAGTCCCCAATTGATGGATCTAAGCAAATTCCAAAGAAATTTTCTGATGAACAAAGTGAAGAGGAGATTGGATTTGATAAGCCCCTAGATAAGTCGTTCCCATCAACCGTACCAATGGTACCTCTAACAGTGACTACTAGCAAAATTACCTCTGTAACTGAATCTCGCGAGTCAGTTGATATACAACTAAAAGATATAGTCAAGCCGCCCACAGATCCTATAAAGTCTGTTGAGAAACCCAAGTCCCCAACTGATCTAGCTAAGACAGTTCCAAAAGAATATTCAGACGATGAGAATGGTGAAGAATTTGGAGCTGTCGAGCCACAAGATAAGCCTTTACAAAAATCTGAGGATATTCCTAAGTTAGTTGCTGACGTGAAGGACGATAAGTCACCAGTTAAATTAGGTGAGAAACCCAAGTCCCCAATTGATGCATCTAAGCAAATTCAAAAGAAATTTTCTGATGACGAAAGTGAAGAGGAGATTGAATTCGATAAGTCATTTCCATCAACCGTACCAATGGTACCTCTAACAGTGACTACTAGCAGAATTACCTCTGTTACTGAATCTCGCGAGTCTGTTGATATAACACTAAGAGATATAGTCAAGCCGCCCACAGATCCTATAAAGTCTGTTGAGAAACCCAAGTCCCCATCTGATGTAGCGAAGACAGTTCCAAAAGAATATTCAGACGATGAGAGTGATGAAGAGTTTGGAGCTGTCAAGCCACAAGATAAGCCTTTACAAAAATCTGAGGCTATTCCTAAGTCAGCAGCTGACGTGAAGGACGATAAGTCACTCAAACTCAAGTCCCCAATTGATGGATCTAAGCAAATTCCAAAGGAATTTTCTGATGAACAAAGTGAAGAGGAGATTGGATTTGATAAACCCCAAGATAAGTCGTTCCCATCAACAGTACCAATAGTACCTCTAAGAGTGACTACTAGCAAAATTACATCTGTAACTGAATCTCGCGAGTCAGTTGATATACAACTAAAAGATATAGTCAAGCCGCCCACAGATTCTATAAGGTCTGTTGAGAAACACAAGTCCCCAACTGATGTAGCTAAGACAGTTCCAAAAGAATATTCAGACGATGAGACTGATGAAGAGTTTGGAGTTGTGAAGCCACAAGGTAAGCCTTTACAAAAATCTGATGAGATTCCTAAGTTAGTTGCTGACGTGAAGGACGATAAGTCACCAGTTAAATTAGATGAGAAATCCAAGTCCCCAATTGATTCATCTAAGCAAATACCAAAGGTATTTTCTGATGACGATAGTGAAGAAGAGATTGAATTTGATAAGTCATTCCCATCAACCGTACCAATGGTACCTCTAACAGTGACTACAAGCAAAATTACCTCTGTAAGTGAATCTCGCGAGTCAGTTGATATAGAACTAAAAGATATAGTCAAGCCGCCCACAGATCCTATAAAGTCTGTTGAGAAACCCAAGTCCCCAACTGATGTAGCTAAGACAGTTCCAAAAGAATATTCAGACGATGAGAGTGATGAAGAGTTTCGAGTTGTCAAGCCACAAGGTAAACCTTTACAAAAATCTGATGATATTCCTAAGTTAGTTGCTGACGTGAAGGACGATAAGTCACCAGTTAAATTAGATGAGAAACCCAAGTCCCCAATTGATGCATCTAAGCAAATTCAAAAGAAATTTTCTGATGACGATAGTGAAGAAGAGATTGAATTTGATAAGTCATTCCCATCAACCGTACCAATGGTACCTCTAACAGTGACTACAAGCAAAATAACCTCTGTTACTGAATCTCGCGAGTCTGTTGATATAAAACTAAAAGATATAGTCAAGCCGCTCACAGATCCTATAAAGTCTGTTCAGAAACCCAAGTCCCCATCTGATGTAGCGAAGGCAGTTCCAAAAGAATATTCAGACGATGAGACTGATGAAGAGTTTGGAGCTGTCAAGCCACAAGATAAGCCTTTACAAAAATCTGAGGATATTCCTAAGTTAGTTGCTGACGTGAAGGACGATAAGTCACCAGTTAAATTAGATGAGAAATCCAAGTCCCCAATTGATTCATCTAAGCAAATACCAAAGGTATTTTATGATGACGAAGATGATAAGAATATAGAATTTGATAAGCCCGATGATAAGTCGTTCCCATCATCCGTACCAATGGTACCTCTAACAGTGACTACATGCAAAATAACCTCTGTTACTGAATCTCGCGAGTCTGTTGATATAAAACTAAAAGATATAGTCAAGCCGCCCACAGATCCTATAAAGTCTGTTCAGAAACCCAAGTCCCCATCTGATGTAGCGAAGGCAGTTCCAAAAGAATATTCAGACGATGAGACTGATGAAGAGTTTGGAGCTGTCAAGCCACAAGATAAGCCTTTACAAAAATCTGAGGATATTCCTAAGTTAGTTGCTGACGTGAAGGACGATAAGTCACCAGTTAAATTAGATGAGAAATCCAAGTCCCCAATTGATTCATCTAAGCAAATACCAAAGGTATTTTCTGATGACGAAGATGATAAGAATATAGAATTTGATAAGCCCGATGATAAGTCGTTCCCATCATCCGTACCAATGGTACCTCTAACAGTGACAACAAGCAAAATTACCTCTGTAACTGAATCTCGCGAGTCAGTTGATATACAACTAAAAGATATAGTCAAGCCGCCCACAGATCCTATAAAGTCTGTTGAGAAACCCAAGTCCCCAACTGATGTAGCTAAGACAGTTCCAAAAGAATATTCAGACGATGAGAGTGATGAAGAGTTTGGAGTTGTCAAGCCACAAGGTAAACCTTTACAAAAATCTGAGGATATTCCTAAGTTAGTTGCTGACGTAAAGGACGATAAGTCACCAGTTAAATTAGATGAGAAACCCAAGTCCCCAATTGATGGATCTAAGCAAATTCCAAAGGAATTTTCTGATGACGAAAGTGAAGAGGAGATTGGATTTGATAAACCCCAAGATAAGTCGTTCCCATCAACAGTACCAATAGTACCTCTAACAGTGACTACAAGCAAAATTACATCTGTTACTGAATCTCGCGAGTCAGTTGATATACAACTAAAAGATATAGTCAAGCCGCCCACAGATCCTATAAAGTCTGTTGAGAAACCCAAGTCCCCAACTGATGTAGCTAAGACAGTTCCCAAAAAAAATTCAGACGATGAGAGTGATGAAAAGTTTGGAGTTGTCAAGCCACAAGATAAACCTTTACAAAAATCTGAGGATATTCCTAAGTCAGCAGCTGACGTGAAGGACGATAAGTCACCAGTTAAATTAGATGAGAAACCCAAGTCCCCAATTGATGGATCTAAGCAAATTCCAAAGGAATTTTCTGATGACGAAAGTGAAGAGGAGATTGGATTTGATAAGCCCCAAGATAAGTCGTTCCCATCAACAGTACCAATAGTACCTCTCACAGTGACTACTAGCAAAATTACTTCTGTAACTGAATCTCGCGAGTCAGTTGATATACAACTAGAAGATATAGTCAAGCCGCCCACAGATCCTAGAAAGTCTGTTGAGAAACCCAAGTCCCCAACTGATGTAGCTAAGACAGTTCCCAAAGAAAATTCAGACGATGAGAGTGATGAAAAGTTTGGAGTTGTCAAGCCACAAGATAAACCTTTACAAAAATCTGAGGATATTCCTAAGTCAGCAGCTGACGTGAAGGACGATAAGTCACCAGTTAAATTAGATGAGAAACCCAAGTCCCCAATTGATGGATCTAAGCAAATTCCAAAGGAATTTTCTGATGACGAAAGTGAAGAGGAGATTGGATTTGATAAACCCCAAGATAAGTCGTTCCCATCAACAGTACCAATAGTACCTCTAACAGTGACTACAAGCAAAATTACATCTGTTACTGAATCTCGCGAGTCAGTTGATATACAACTAAAAGATATAGTCAAGCCGCCCACAGATCCTATAAAGTCTGTTGAGAAACCCAAGTCCCCAACTGATGTAGCTAAGACAGTTCCCAAAAAAAATTCAGACGATGAGAGTGATGAAAAGTTTGGAGTTGTCAAGCCACAAGATAAACCTTTACAAAAATCTGAGGATATTCCTAAGTCAGCAGCTGACGTGAAGGACGATAAGTCACCAGTTAAATTAGATGAGAAACCCAAGTCCCCAATTGATGGATCTAAGCAAATTCCAAAGGAATTTTCTGATGACGAAAGTGAAGAGGAGATTGGATTTGATAAGCCCCAAGATAAGTCGTTCCCATCAACAGTACCAATAGTACCTCTCACAGTGACTACTAGCAAAATTACTTCTGTAACTGAATCTCGCGAGTCAGTTGATATACAACTAGAAGATATAGTCAAGCCGCCCACAGATCCTAGAAAGTCTGTTGAGAAACCCAAGTCCCCAACTGATGTAGCTAAGACAGTTCCCAAAGAAAATTCAGACGATGAGAGTGATGAAAAGTTTGGAGTTGTCAAGCCACAAGGTAAACCTTTACAAAAATCTGATGAGATTCCTAAGTTAGTTGCTGACGTGAAGGACGATAAGTCACCAGTTAAATTAGATGAGAAACCCAAGTCCCCAATTGATGCATCTAAGCAAATTCCAAACGTATTTTCTGATGACGAAGACGATAAGAATATAGACTTTGATAAGCCCGATGATAAAACGTTCCCATCATCCGTACCAATGGTACCTCTAACAGTGACTACAAGCAAAATTACCTCTGTAACTGAATCTCGCGAGTCAGTTGATATACAACTAAAAGATATAGTCAAGCCGCCCACAGATCCTATAAAGTCTGTTGAGAAACCCAAGTCCAAAACTGATGTAGCGAAGACACTTCCAAAAGAATATTCAGACGATGAGAGTGATGAAGAGTTTGGAGTTGTCAAGCCACAAGGTAAGCCTTTACAAAAATCTGAGGATATTCCTAAGTCAGCAGCTGACGTGAAGGACGAAAAGTCACCAGTTAAATTAGATGAGAAACCCAAGTCCCCAATTGATGGATCTAAGCAAATTCCAAAGGAATTTTCTGATGACGAAAGTGAAGAGGAGATTGGATTTGATAAGCCCCAAGATAAGTCGTTCCCATCAACAGTACCAATAGTACCTCTCACAGTGACTACTAGCAAAATTACTTCTGTAACTGAATCTCGCGAGTCAGTTGATATACAACTAGAAGATATAGTCAAGCCGCCCACAGATCCTAGAAAGTCTGTTGAGAAACCCAAGTCCCCAACTGATGTAGCTAAGACAGTTCCAAAAGAATATTCAGACGATGAGAGTGATGAAGAGTTTGGAGTTGTCAAGCCACAAGGTAAACCTTTACAAAAATCTGAGGATATTCCTAAGTTAGTTGCTGACGTGAAGGACGAAAAGTCACCAGTTAAATTAGATGAGAAACCCAAGTCCCCAATTGATGCATCTAAGCAAATTCCAAAGGAATTTTCTGATGACGAAAGTGAAGAGGAGATTGGATTTGATAAATCCCAAGATAAGTCGTTCCCATCAACAGTACCAATAGTACCTCTAACAGTGACTACTAGCAAAATTACATCTGTAACTGAATCTCGCGAGTCAGTTGATATACAACTAAAAGATATAGTCAAGCCGCCCACAGATCCTATAAAGTCTGTTGAGAAACCCAAGTCCCCAACTGATGTAGCTAAGACAGTTCCCAAAGAAAATTCAGACGATGAGAGTGATGAAAAGTTTGGAGTTGTCAAGCCACAAGGTAAACCTTTACAAAAATCTGATGAGATTCCTAAGTTAGTTGCTGACGTGAAGGACGATAAGTCACCAGTTAAATTAGATGAGAAACCCAAGTCCCCAATTGATGCATCTAAGCAAATTCCAAAGGTATTTTCTGATGACGAAGATGATAAGAATATAGAATTTGATAAGCCCGATGATAAGTCGTTCCCATCATCCGTACCAATGGTACCTCTAACAGTGACTACTAGCAAAATTACCTCTGTAACTGAATCTCGCGAGTCAGTTGATATACAACTAAAAGATATAGTCAAGCCACCCACAGATCCTATAAAGTCTGTTGAGAAACCCAAGTCCCCAACTGATGTAGCTAAGACAGTTCCCAAAGAAAATTCAGACAATGAGAGTGATGAAAAGTTTGGAGTTGTCAAGCCACAAGGTAAACCTTTACAAAAATCTGATGAGATTCCTAAGTTAGTTGCTGACGTGAAGGACGATAAGTCACCAGTTAAATTAGATGAGAAAGCCAAGTCCCCAATTGATGCATCTAAGCAAATTCCAAACGTATTTTCTGATGACGAAGACGATAAGAATATAGACTTTGATAAGCCCGATGATAAGTCGTTCCCATCATCCGTACCAATGGTACCTCTAACAGTGACTACAAGCAAAATTACCTCTGTAACTGAATCTCGCGAGTCAGTTGATATACAACTAAAAGATATAGTCAAGCCGCCCACAGATCCTATAAAGTCTGTTGAGAAACCCAAGTCCCCAACTGATGTAGCGAAGACACTTCCAAAAGAATATTCCGACGATGAGAGTGATGAAGAGTTTGGAGTTGTCAAGCCACAAGGTAAACCTTTACAAAAATCTGAGGATATTCCTAAGTTAGTTGCTGACGTGAAGGACGATAAGTCACCAGTTAAATTAGATGAGAAACCCAAGTCCCCAATTGATTCATCTAAGCAAATTCCAAAGGAATTTTCTGATGACGAAGATGATAAGAATATAGAATTTGATAAGCCCCAAGATAAGTCATTCCCATCAACCGTACCAATGGTACCTCTAACAGTGACTACTAGCAAAATTACCTCTGTAACTGAATCTCGCGAGTCAGTTGATATACAACTAAAATATATAGTCAAGCCGCCCACAGATCCTATAAAGTCTGTTGAGAAACCCAACTCCCCAACTGATGTAGCTAAGACAGTTCCAAAAGAATATTCACACGATGAGAGTGATGAAGAGTTTGGAGTTGTCAAGCCACAAGATAAACCTTTGCAAAAATCTGATGATATTCCTAAGTCAGCTGCAACCGTGAAGGACGATAAGTCACCAGTTAAACTAGATGAGAAACCCAAGTCCCCAATTGATGCATCTAAACAAATTCCAAAGAAATTTTCAGATGACGAAAGTGAAGAGGAGATTGGATTTGATAAGCCACAAGATAAGTCATTCCCATCAATCGAACCAATAGTACCTCTCACAGTGACTACTAGCAAAATTACCTCTGTAACTGAATCTCGCGAGTCAGTTGATATACAACTTAAAGATATAGTCAAGCCACCCACTGATCCTGTAAAGTCTGTTGAGAAACCCAAGTCCCCAACTGATGTAGCTAAGACAGTTCCAAAAGAATATTCAGACGATGAGAGTGATGAAGAGTTTGGAGTTGTCAAGCCACAAAGTAAACCTTTACAAAAATCTGATGAGATTCCTAAGTTAGTTGCTGACGTGAAGGACGATAAGTCACCAGTTAAATTAGATGAGAAAGCCAAGTCCCCAATTGATGCATCTAAGCAAATTCCAAACGTATTTTCTGATGACGAAGATGATAAGAATATAGAATTTGATAAGCCCCAAGATAAGTCGTTCCCATCAACAGTACCAATAGTACCTCTAACAGTGACAACTAGCAAAATTACTTCTGTAACTGAATCTCGCGAGTCAGTTGATATACAACTAAAAGATATAGTCAAGCCGCCCACAGATCCTATAAAGTCTGTTGAGAAACCCAAGTCCCCAACTGATTTAGCTAAGACAGTTCCAAAAGAATATTCAGACGATGAGAGTGATGAAGAGTTTGGAGTTGTCAAGCCACAAGCTAAGCCTTTACAAAAATCGGAGGATATTCCTAAGTTAGTTGCTGACGTGAAGGACGATAACTCACCAGTTAAATTAGATGAGAAACCCAAGTCCCCAATTGATTCATCTAAGCAAACTCCAAAGGAATTTTCTAATGACGAAGATGATAAGAATATAGAATTTGATAAGCCCGATGATAAGTCGTTCCCATCATCCGTACTAATAGTACCTCCAGCAGTGACTACTAGCAAAATTACTTCTGTAACTGAATCTCGCGAGTCAGTTGATATACAACTAAAAGATATAGTCAAGCCACCCACAGATCCTATAAAGTCTGTTGAAAAACCCAAGTCCCCAACTGATGTAGCTAAGACAGTTCCAAAAGAATATTCAGACGATGAGATTGATGAAGAGTTTGGAGTTGTCAAGCCACAAAGTAAACCATTACTAAAATCTGAGGATATTCCTAAGTTAGTTGCTGACGTGAAGGACGATAAGTCACCAGTTAAATTAGATGAGAAGCCCAAGTCCCCAATTGATGCATCTAGGGAAATTCCAAAGGAATTTTCTGATGACGAAAGTGAAGAAGAGATTGGATTTGATAAACCCCAAGATAAGTCATTCCCATCAATCGTACCAATGGTACCTCTAACAGTGACTACTAGCAAAATTACCTCTGTAACTGAATCTCGCGAGTCAGTTGATATACAACTAAAAGATATAGTCAAGCCGCCCACAGATCATAGAAAGTCTGTTGAGAAACCCAAGTCCCCAACTGATGTAGCTAAGACGGTACCAAAAGAATATTCAGACGATGAGAGTGATGAAGAGTTTGGAGTTGTGAAGCCCCAAGATAAACATTTACAAAAATCTGAGGATATTCCTAAGTCAGCAGCTGACGTGAAGGACGATAAGTCACCAGTTAAATTAGATGAGAAACCCAAGTCCCCAATTGATGCATCTAAGGAAATTCCAAAGGAATTTTCTGATGACGAAAGTGAAGAGGAGATTGGATTTGATAAGCCCCAAGATAAGTCGTTCCCATCAACAGTACCAATAGTACCTCTAACAGTGACAACTAGCAAAATTACTTCTGTAACTGAAGCTCGCGAGTCAGTTGATATACAACTAAAAGATATAGTCAAGCCGCCCACAGATCCTATAAAGTCTGTTGAGAAACCCAAGTCCCCAACTGATGTAGCTAAGACAGTTCCAAAAGAATATTCAGACGATGAGAGTGATGAAGAGTTTGGAGTTGTCAAGCCACAAGCTAAGCCTTTACAAAAATCTGAGGATATTTCTAAGTTAGTTGCTGACGTGAAGGACGATAAGTCACCAGTTAAATTAGATGAGAAACCCAAGTCCCCAATTGATTCATCTAAGCAAATTCCAAAGGAATTTTCTAATGACGAAGATGATAAGAATATAGAATTTGATAAGCCCGATGATAATTCGTTCCCATCATCCGTACCAATAGTACCTCCAACAGTGACTACTAGCAAAATTTCCTCTGTAACTGAATCTCGCGAGTCAGTTGATATACAATTTAAAGATATAGTCAAGCCACCCACAGATCCTATAAAGTCTGTTGAAAAACCCAAGTTCCCAACTGATGTAGCTAAGACAGTTCCAAAAGAATATTCAGACGATGAGAGTGATGAAGAGTTTGGAGTTGTCAAGCCACAAAGTAAACCATTACTAAAATCTGAGGATATTCCTAAGTTAGTTGCTGACGTGAAGGACGATAAGTCACCAGTTAAATTAGATGAGAAGCCCAAGTCCCCAATTGATGCATCTAGGCAAATTCCAAAGGAATTTTCTGATGACGAAAGTGAAGAGGAGATTGGATTTGATAAGCCCCAAGATAAGTCGTTCCCATCAACAGTACCAATAGTACCTCTAACAGTGACAACTAGCAAAATTACTTCTGTAACTGAATCTCGCGAGTCAGTTGATATACAACTAAAAGATATAGTCAAGCCGCCCACAGATCCTATAAAGTCTGTTGAGAAACCAAAGTCCCCAACTGATGTAGCTAAGACGGTACCAAAAGAATATTCAGACGATGAGAGTGATGAAGAGTTTGGAGTTGTGAAGCCCCAAGATAAACATTTACAAAAATCTGAGGATATT
This sequence comes from Drosophila sordidula, assembly GCA_035047465.1. NCBI lineage: Eukaryota > Metazoa > Arthropoda > Insecta > Diptera > Drosophilidae > Drosophila > Drosophila sordidula. The sequence continues at coordinate 14,466,541 of JAWNPQ010000156.1, read as the reverse complement.
CCTAAGTTAGTTGCTGACGTGAAGGACGATAAGTCACCAGTTAAATTAGATGAGAAACCCAAGTCCCCAATTGATGCATCTAAGGAAATTCCAAAGGTATTTTCTGATGACGAAAGTGAAGAGGAGATTGGATTTGATAAGCCCCAAGATAAGTCGTTCCCATCAACAGTACCAATAGTACCTCTAACAGTGACAACTAGCAAAATTAGTTCTGTAACTGAATCTAGCGAGTCAGTTGATATACAACTAAAAGATATAGTCAAGCCGCCCACGGATCATATAAAGTCTGTTGAGAAACCCAAGTCCCCAACTGATGTAGCTAAGACAGTTCCAAAAGAATATTCACACGATGAGAGTGATGAAGAGTTTGGAGTTGTCAAGCCACAAGATAAACCTTTGCAAAAATCTGATGATATTCCTAAGTCAGCTGCAACCGTGAAGGACGATAAGTCACCAGTTAAACTAGATGAGAAACCCAAGTCCCCAATTGATGCATCTAAACAAATTCCAAAGAAATTTTCAGATGACGAAAGTGAAGAGGAGATTGGATTTGATAAGCCACAAGATAAGTCATTCCCATCAATCGAACCAATAGTACCTCTCACAGTGACTACTAGCAAAATTACCTCTGTAACTGAATCTCGCGAGTCAGTTGATATACAACTTAAAGATATAGTCAAGCCACCCACTGATCCTATAAAGTCTGTTGAGAAACCCAAGTCCCCAACTGATGTAGCTAAGACAGTTCCAAAAGAATATTCAGACGATGAGAGTGATGAAGAGTTTGGAGTTGTCAAGCCACAAGCTAAGCCTTTACAAAAATCTGAGGATATTCCTAAGTCAGCAGCTGACGTAAAGGACGATAAGTCACCAGTTAAATTAGATGAGAAACCCAAGTCCCCAATTGATGGATCTAAGCAAATTCCAAAGGAATTTTCTGATGACGAAAGTGAAGAGGAGATTGGATTTGATAAGCCGCAAGATAAGTCGTTCCCATCAACAGTACCAATAGTACCTCTAACAGTGAAAACTAGCAAAATTACTTCTGTAACTGAATCTCGCGAGTCAGTTGATATACAACTAAAAGATATAGTCAAGCCACCCACTGATCCTATAAAGTCTGTTGAGAAACCCAAGTCCCCAACGGATGTAGCTAAGACAGTTCCAAAAGAATATTCAGACGATGAGAGTGATGAAGAGTTTGGAGTAGTGAAACCACAAGGTAAACATTTACAAAAATCTGAGGATATTCCTAAGTCAGCAGCTGACGTGAAGGACGATAAGTCACCAGTTAAATTAGATGAGAAACCCAAGTCCCCAATTGATGCATCTAAGCAAATTCCAAAGGAATTTTCTGATGACGAAAGTGAAGAGAAGATTGGATTTGATAAGCCCCAAGATAAGTCGTTCCCATCAACAGTACCAATAGTACCTCTAACAGTGACTACTAGCAAAATTACCTCTGTAACTGAGTCTGTTGATAAACAACTAAAAGACGTAGTTATACTGCCCACAGATCCTATGAAGTCTATTGAGAAACCCAAGTCCTCAACAGATGTAGCTAAGACAGTTCCAAAAGAATATTCAGACGATGAGAGTGATGAAGAGTTTGGAGTTATCAAGCCACAAGGTAAACCTTTACAGAAATCTGATGAGATTCCTAAGTTAGTTGCTGACGTAAAGGACGATAAGTCACCAGTTAAATTAGATGAGAAACCCAAGTCCCCAATTGATGCATCTAAGCAAATTCCAAAGGAATTTTCCGGTGACGAAAGTGAAGAGGAGATTGGATTTGATAAGCCCCAAGATAAGTCATTCCCATCAACAGTACCAATGGTACCTCTCACAGTTACTTCTAGCAAAATTACCTCTGTAACTGAATCTGGCGAGTCAGTTGATATACAACTAAAAGATATAGTCAAGCCACCCACAGATCCTATAAAGTCTGTTGAGAAACCCAAATCCCCAACTGATGTAGCTAAAACAGTTCCAAAAGCATATTCAGACGATGAGAGTGATGAAGAGTTTGGAGTTGTCAAGCCACAAGATAAACCTTTACAAAAATCTGAAGATATTCCTAAGTTAGTTGCTGACGTGAAGGACGATAAGTCACCAGTTAAATTAGATGAGAAACCCAAGTCCCCAATTGATGCATCTAAGCAAATTCCAAAGGAATTTTCTGGTGACGAAAGTGAAGAGGTAATTGGATTTGATAAGCCCCAAGATAAGTCATTCTCATCAACCGTACCAATGGTACCTCTAACAGTGACTACTAGCAAAATTACCTCTGTAACTAAATCTCGCGAGTCAGTTGATATACAACTAAAAGATACAGTTAAGCCACCCACAGATCCTATAAAGTCTGTTGAGAAACCCAAGTCCCCAACTGATGTAGCTAAGACACTTCCAAAAGAATATTCAGACGATGAGAGTGATGAAGAGTTTGGAGTTATCAAGCCACAAGGTAAATCTTTACAAAAATCTGAAGATATTCCTAAGTTAGTTGCTGAGGTGAACGACGATAAGTCACCAGTTAAATTAGATGAGAAACCCAAGTCCCCAATTGATGCATCTAAGGAAATTCCAAAGGAATTTTCTGATGACGAAAGTGAAGAGGAGATTGGATTTGATAAGCCCCAAGATAGGTCATTCCCATCAACTGTACCAATGGTACCTCTAACAGTGACTACTAGCAAAATTACCTCTGTAACTGAATCTCGCGAGTCAGTTGATATACAATTAAAAGATATAGTCAAGCCACCCACAGATCCTATAAAGTCTGTTGAGAAACCCAAGTCCCCAACTGATGTAGCTAAGACAGTTCCAAAAGAATATTCAGACGATGAGAGTGATGAAGAGTTTGGAGTTTTCAAGCCACAAGATAAACCTTTACAAATCTCTGATGATATTCCTAAGTTAGTTGCTGACGTGAAGGACGATAAGTCACCAGTTAAATTAGATGAGAAACCCAAGTCCCCAATTGATGGATCTAAGCAAATTCCAATGGAATTTTCTGGTGACGAAAGTGACGAGGAGATTGGATTTGATAAGCCCCAAGATAAGTCATTCCCATCAACCGTACCAATGGTACCTTTCACAGTGACTACTAGCAAAATTACCTCTGTAACTGAATCTCGCGAGTCAGTTGATATACAACTAAAAGATATAGTCAAGCCGCCCACAGATCCCATAAAGTCGGTTGAGAAACCCACGTCCCCAGCAGATGTAGCTAAGACAGTTCCAAAAGAATATTCAGACGATGAGAGTGATGAAGAGTTTGGAGTTGTCAAGCCACAAGATAAACCTTTGCAAAAATCTGATGATATTCCTAAGTTAGTTGCTGACGTAAAGGACGATAAGTCACCAGTTAAATTAGATGAGAAACCCAAGTCCCCAATTGATGCATCTAAGCAAATTCCAAAGGAATTTTCCGGTGACGAAAGTGAAGAGGAGATTGGATTTGATAAGCCCCAAGATAAGTCATTCCCATCAACAGTACCAATGGTACCTCTCACAGTTACTTCTAGCAAAATTACCTCTGTAACTGAATCTGGCGAGTCAGTTGATATACAACTAAAAGATATAGTCAAGCCACCCACAGATCCTATAAAGTCTGTTGAGAAACCCAAATCCCCAACTGATGTAGCTAAAACAGTTCCAAAAGCATATTCAGACGATGAGAGTGATGAAGAGTTTGGAGTTGTCAAGCCACAAGATAAACCTTTACAAAAATCTGAAGATATTCCTAAGTTAGTTGCTGACGTGAAGGACGATAAGTCACCAGTTAAATTAGATGAGAAACCCAAGTCCCCAATTGATGCATCTAAGCAAATTCCAAAGGAATTTTCTGGTGACGAAAGTGAAGAGGTAATTGGATTTGATAAGCCCCAAGATAAGTCATTCTCATCAACCGTACCAATGGTACCTCTAACAGTGACAACTAGCAAAATTACTTCCGTAACTGAATCTCGCGAGTCAGTTGATATACAACTAAAAGATATAGTCAAGCCGCCCACAGATCCTATAAAGTCTGTTGAGAAACCCAAGTCCCCAACTGATGTAGCTAAGACAGTTCCAAAAGAATATTCAGACGATGAGAGTGATGAAGAGTTTGGAGTTTTCAAGCCACAAGATAAACCTTTACAAAAATCTGATGATATTCCTAAGTTAGTTGCTGACGTGAAGGACGATAAGTCACCAGTTAAATTAGATGAGAAACCCAAGTCCCCAATTGATGGATCTAAGCAAATTCCAATGGAATTTTCTGGTGACGAAAGTGACGAGGAGATTGGATTTGATAAGCCCCAAGATAAGTCATTCCCATCAACCGTACCAATGGTACCTCTAACAGTGACTACTAGCAAAATTACCTCTGTAACTGAATCTCGCGAGTCAGTTGATATACAACTAAAAGATATAGTCAAGCCGCCCACAGATCCCATAAAGTCGGTTGAGAAACCCACGTCCCCAGCAGATGTAGCTAAGACAGTTCCAAAAGAATATTCAGACGATGAGAGTGATGAAGAGTTTGGAGTTGTCAAGCCACAAGATAAACCTTTGCAAAAATCTGATGATATTCCTAAGTCAGCTGCAACCGTGAAGGACGATAAGTCACCAGTAAAATTAGATGAGAAACCCAAGTCCCCAATTGATTCATCTAAGCAAATTCCAAAGAAATTTTCAAATGACGAAAGTGAAGAGGAGATTGGATTTGATAAGCCACAAGATAAGTCATTCCCATCAACCGAACAAATGGTACCTTTCACAGTGACTACTAGCAAAATTACCTCTGTAACTGAATCTCGCGAGTCAGTTGATATACAACTTAAAGCTATAGTCAAGCCGCCCACAGATCCTATAAAGTCTGTTGAGAAACCCAAGTCCCCAACTGATGTAGCTAAGACAGTTCCAAAAGAATATTCAGACGATGAGAGTGATGAAGAGTTTGGTGTAGTGAAACCACAAGATAAACATTTACAAAAATCTGAGGATATTCCTAAGTCAGCAGCTGACGTGAAGGACGATAAGTCACCAGTTAAATTAGATGAGAAACCCAAGTCCCCAATTGATGCATCTAAGCAAATTCAAAAGATATTTTCTGGTGACGAAAGTGACGAGGAGATTGGATTTGATTATCCCCAAGATAAGTCGTTCCCATCAACAGTACCAATAGTACCTCTAACAGTGACAACTAGCAAAATTACTTCCGTAACTGAATCTCGCGAGTCAGTTGATATACAACTAAAAGATATAGTCAAGCCGCCCACAGATCCTATAAAGTCTGTTGAGAAACCCAAGTCCCCAACTGATGTAGCTAAGACAGTTCCAAAAGAATATTCAGACGATGAGAGTGATGAAGAGTTTGGAGTTGTCAAGCCACAAGATAAATCTTTACAAAAATCTGATGATATTCCTAAGTTATTTGCTGACGTGAAGGACGATAAGTCACCAGTTAAATTAGATGAGAAACCCAAGTCCCCAATTGATGCATCTAAGCAAATTCCAAAGGAATTTTCTGATGACGAAAGTGAAGAGAAGATTGGATTTGATAAGCCCCAAGATAAGTCATTCCCATCAACCGTACCAATGGTACCTCTAACAGTGACTACTAGCAAAATTACCTCTGTAACTGAATCTCGCGAGTCAGTTGATATACAACTAAAAGATATAGTCAAGCCACCCACTGATCCTATAAAGTCTGTTGAGAAACCCAAGTCCCCAACGGATGTAGCTAAGACAGTTCCAAAAGAATATTCAGACGATGAGAGTGATGAAGAGTTTGGAGTAGTGAAACCACAAGGTAAACATTTACAAAAATCTGAGGATATTCCTAAGTCAGCAGCTGACATGAAGGACGATAAGTCACCAGTTAAATTAGATGAGAAACCCAAGTCCCCAATTGATGCATCTAAGCAAATTCCAAAGGAATTTTCTGATGACGAAAGTGAAGAGAAGATTGGATTTGATAAGCCCCAAGATAAGTCGTTCCCATCAACAGTACCAATAGTACCTCTAACAGTGACAACTAGCAAAATTACTTCTGTAACTGAATCTCGCGAGTCAGTTGATATACAACTAAAAGATATAGTCAAGCCACCCACAGATCCTATAAAGTCTGTTGAGAAACCCAAGTCCCCAACTGATGTAGCTAAGACAGTTCCAAAAGAATATTCAGACGATGAGAGTGATGAAGAGTTTGGAGTTATCAAGCCACAAGGTAAACCTTTACAGAAATCTGATGAGATTCCTAAGTTAGTTGCTGACGTAAAGGACGATAAGTCACCAGTTAAATTAGATGAGAAACCCAAGTCCCCAATTGATGCATCTAAGCAAATTCCAAAGGAATTTTCCGGTGACGAAAGTGAAGAGAAGATTGGATTTGATAAGCCCCAAGATAAGTCATTCCCATCATCCGTACCAATGGTACCTCTAACAGTGACTACTAGCAAAATTACCTCTGTAACTGAATCTCGCGAGTCAGTTGATATACAACTAAAAGATATAGTCAAGCCACCCACAGATCCTACAAAGTCTGTTGAGAAACCCAAATCCCCAACTGATGTAGCTAAAACAGTTCCAAAAGCATATTCAGACGATGAGAGTGATGAAGAGTTTGGAGTTGTCAAGCCACAAGATAAACCTTTACAAAAATCTGAAGATATTCCTAAGTTAGTTGCTGACGTAAAGGACGATAAGTCACCAGTTAAATTAGATGAGAAACCCAAGTCCCCAATTGATGCATCTAAGCAAATTCCAAAGGAATTTTCCGGTGACGAAAGTGAAGAGGAGATTGGATTTGATAAGCCCCAAGATAAGTCATTCCCATCAACAGTACCAATGGTACCTCTCACAGTTACTTCTAGCAAAATTACCTCTGTAACTGAATCTCGCGAGTCAGTTGATATACAACTAAAAGATATAGTCAAGCCACCCACAGATCCTATAAAGTCTGTTGAGAAACCAAAGTCCCCAACTGATGTAGCTAAAACAGTTCCAAAAGCATATTCAGACGATGAGAGTGATGAAGAGTTTGGAGTTGTCAAGCCACAAGATAAACCTTTACAAAAATCTGAAGATATTCCTAAGTTAGTTGCTGACGTAAAGGACGATAAGTCACCAGTTAAATTAGATGAGAAACCCAAGTCCCCAATTGATGCATCTAAGCAAATTCCAAAGGAATTTTCCGGTGACGAAAGTGAAGAGGAGATTGGATTTGATAAGCCCCAAGATAAGTCATTCCCATCAACAGTACCAATAGTACCTCTAACAGTGACTACTAGCAAAATTACCTCTGTAACTGAGTCTGTTGATAAACAACTAAAAGACGTAGTTATACTGCCCACAGATCCTATGAAGTCTATTGAGAAACCCAAGTCCTCAACAGATGTAGCTAAGACAGTTCCAAAAGAATATTCAGACGATGAGAGTGATGAAGAGTTTGGAGTTGTCAAGCCACAAGATAAACCTTTGCAAAAATCTGATGATATTCCTAAGTCAGCTGCAGCCGTCAAGGACGATAAGTCACCAGTTAACTTAGATGAGAAACCCAAGTCCCCAATCGATTCATCTAAGCAAATTGCAAAGAAATTTTCAGATGACGAAAGTGAAGAGGAGATTGGATTTGATAAGCCACAAGATAAGTCATTCCCATCAATCGTACCAATGGTACCTCTAACAGTGACTACTAGCAAAATTACCTCTGTAACTGAGTCTATTGATATACAACTAAAAGATATAGTCAAGCCGCCCACAGATCCTGTAAAGTCTGTTGAGAAACCCAAGTCCCCAACGGATGTAGCTAAGACGGTTCCAAAAGAATATTCAGACGATGAGAGTGATGAAGAGTTTGGAGTTATCAAGCCACAAGGTAAACCTTTACAGAAATCTGATGAGATTCCTAAGTTAGTTGCTGACGTAAAGGACGATAAGTCACCAGTTAAATTAGATGAGAAACCCAAGTCCCCAATTGATGCATCTAAGCAAATTCCAAAGGAATTTTCCGGTGACGAAAGTGAAGAGGAGATTGGATTTGATAAGCCCCAAGATAAGTCATTCCCATCAACAGTACCAATGGTACCTCTCACAGTTACTTCTAGCAAAATTACCTCTGTAACTGAATCTCGCGAGTCAGTTGATATACAACTAAAAGATATAGTCAAGCCACCCACAGATCCTATAAAGTCTGTTGAGAAACCCAAATCCCCAACTGATGTAGCTAAAACAGTTCCAAAAGCATATTCAGACGATGAGAGTGATGAAGAGTTTGGAGTTGTCAAGCCACAAGATAAACCTTTACAAAAATCTGAAGATATTCCTAAGTTAGTTGCTGACGTGAAGGACGATAAGTCACCAGTTAAATTAGATGAGAAACCCAAGTCCCCAATTGATGCATCTAAGCACATTCCAAAGGAATTTTCTGGTGACGAAAGTGAAGAGGTAATTGGATTTGATAAGCCCCAAGATAAGTCATTCTCATCAACCGTACCAATGGTACCTCTAACAGTGACTACTAGCAAAATTACCTCTGTAACTAAATCTCGCGAGTCAGTTGATATACAACTAAAAGATACAGTCAAGCCACCCACAGATCCTATAAAGTCTGTTGAGAAACCCAAGTCCCCAACTGATGTAGCTAAGACACTTCCAAAAGAATATTCAGACGATGAGAGTGATGAAGAGTTTGGAGTTATCAAGCCACAAGGTAAACCTTTACAAAAATCTGAAGATATTCCTAAGTTAGTTGCTGAGGTGAACGACGATAAGTCACCAGTTAAGTTAGATGAGAAACCCAAGTCCCCAATTGATGCATCTAAGGAAATTCCAAAGGAATTTTCTGATGACGAAAGTGAAGAGGAGATTGGATTTGATAAGCCCCAAGATAAGTCATTCCCATCAACCGTACCAATGGTACCTCTAACAGTGACTACTAGCAAAATTACCTCTGTAACTGAATCTCGCGAGTCAGTTGATATACAACTAAAAGATATAGTCAAGCCGCCCACAGATCCCATAAAGTCGGTTGAGAAACACAAGTCCCCAACTGATGTAGCTAAGACACTTCCAAAAGAATATTCAGACGATGAGAGTGATGAAGAGTTTGGAGTTGTCAAGCCACAAGATAAACCTTTACAAAAAACTGAAGATATTCCTAAGTTAGTTGCTGAGGTGAACGACGATAAGTCACCAGTTAAATTAGATGAGAAACCCAAGTCCCCAATTGATTCATCTAAGCAAATTCCAAAGGAATTTTCTGATGACGAAGATGATAAGAATATAGAATTTGATAAGCCCGATGATAAGTCGTTCCCATCATCCGTACCAATGGTACCTCTAACAGTGACTACTAGCAAAATTACCTCTTTAACTAAATCGCGCGAGTCAGTTGATATACAACTAAAAGATATAGTCAAGCCACCCACAAATCCTATAAAGTCTGTTGAGAAACCCAAGTCCCCAACTGATGTAGCTAAGACACTTCCAAAAGAATATTCAAACGATGAGAGTGATGAAGAGTTTGGAGTTATCAAGCCACACGGTAGACCTTCACAAAAATCTGAAGATATTCCTAAGTTAGTTGCTGACGTGAAGGACGATAAGTCACCAGTTAAATTAGATGAGAAGCCCAAGTCCCCAATTGATGCATCTAAGCAAATTCCAAAGGAATTTTCTGGTGCCGAAAGTGAAGAGGAGATTGGATTTGATAAGCCCCAAGATAAGTCATTCCCATCAACCGTACCAATGGTACCTCTAACAGTGACTACTAGCAAAATTACCTCTGTAACTGAATCTCGCGAGTCAGTTGATATACAACTAAAAGATATAGTCAAGCCATCCACAGATCCTATAAAGTCTGTTGAGAATCCCAAGTCCCCAACTGATGTCGCTAAGACGGTTCCAAAAGAATATTCAGACGATGAGAGTGATGAAGAGTTTGGAGTTGTGAAGCCACAAGATAAACATTTACAAAAATCTGAGGATATTCCTAAGTCAGTTGCTGACGTGAAGGACGATAAGTCACCAGTTAAATTAGATGAGAAACCCAAGTCCCCAATTGATGCATCTAAGCAAATTCCAAAGGAATTTTCTGGTGACGAAAGTGAAGAGGAGATTGGATTTGATAAGCCCCAAGATAAGTCATTCCCATCAACCGTACCAATGGTACCTCTAACAGTGACTACTAGCAAAATTACCTCTGTAACTGAATCTCGCGAGTCAGTTGATATACAACTAAAAGATATAGTCAAGCCGCCCACAGATCCTATAAAGTCTGTTGAGAAACCCAAGTCCCCAACTGATATAGCTAAGACACTTCCAAAAGAATATTCAGACGATGAGAGTGATGAAGAGTTTGGAGTTGTCAAGCCACAAGGTAAACCTTTACAAAAATCTGATGAGATTCCTAAGTTAGTTGCTGACGTGAAGGACGATAGGTCACCAGGTAAATTAGATGAGAAACCCAAGTCCCCAATTGATTCATCTAAGCAAATTCCAAAGGAATTTTCTGATGACGAAAGTGAAGAGGAGATTGGATTTGATAAGCCCCAAGATAAGTCATTCCCATCAACCGTACCAATGGTACCTCTAACAGTGACTACTAGCAAAATTACCTCTGTAACTGAATCTCGCGAGTCAGTTGATATACAACTAAAAGACGTAGTTATAGTGCCCACAGAACCTATAAAGTCTGTTGAGAAACCCAAGTCCCCAACTGATGTAGCTAAGAGAGTTCCAAAAGAATTTTCAGACGAGGAGAGTGATGAAGAGTTTGGAGTTGTCAAGCCACAAAATAAACCTTTACAAACATCTGATGATATTCCTAAGTTAGTTGCTGACGTGAAGGACGATAAGTCACCAGTTAAATTAGATGAGAAACCCAAGTCCCCATTTGATGCATCTAAACAAATTCCAAAGGAATTTTCTGGTGACGAAAGTGAAGAGGAGATTGGATTTGATAAGCCCCAAGATAAGTCATTCCCATCAACCGTACCAATGGTACCTCTAACAGTGACTACTAGCAAAATTACCTCTGTAACTGAATCTCGCGAGTCAGTTGATATACAACTAAAAGATATAGTCAAGCCACCCACAGATCCTATAAAGTCTGTTGAGAAACCAAAGTCCCCAACTGATGTAGCTAAGACAGTTCCAAAAGAATATTCAGACGATGAGAGTGATGAAGAGTTTGGAGTTGTCAAGCCACAAGATAAACCTCTACAAAAATCTGATGATATTCCTAAGTTAGTTGCTGACGTGAAGGACGATAAGTCACCAGTTAAATTAGATGAGAAACCCAAGTCCCCATTTGATGCATCTAAACAAATTCCAAAGGAATTTTCTGGTGACGAAAGTGAAGAGGAGATTGGATTTGATAAGCCCCAAGATAAGTCATTCCCATCAACCGTACCAATGGTACCTCTAACAGTGACTACTAGCAAAATTACCTCTGTAACTGAATCTCGCGAGTCAGTTGATATACAACTAAAAGATATAGTCAAGCTACCCACAGATCCAATAAAGTCTGTTGAGAAACCCAAGTCCCCAACGGATGTCGCTAAGACGGTTCCAAAAGAATATTCAGACGATGAGAGTGATGAAGAGTTTGGAGTTATCAAGCCACAAGGTAAACCTTCACAAAAATCTGAAGATATTCCTAAGTTAGTTGCTGAGGTGAAGGACGATAAGTCACCAGTTAAATTAGATGAGAAACCCAAGTCCCCAATTGATGCATCTAAGCAAATTCCAAAGGAATTTTCTGATGACGAAAGTGAAGAGGAGATTGGATTTGATAAGCCCCAAGATAAGTCATTCCCATCAACCGTACCAATGGTACCTCTAACAGTGACTACTAGCAAAATTACCTCTGTAACTGAATCTCGCGAGTCAGTTGATATACAACTAAAAGATATAGTCAAGCCACCCACAGATCCTATAAAGTCTGTTGAGAAACCAAAGTCCCCAACTGATGTAGCTAAGACAGTTCCAAAAGAATATTCAGACGATGAGAGTGATGAAGAGTTTGGAGTTGTCAAGCCACAAGATAAACCTCTACAAAAATCTGATGATATTCCTAAGTTAGTTGCTGACGTGAAGGACGATAAGTCACCAGTTAAATTAGATGAGAAACCCAAGTCCCCATTTGATGCATCTAAACAAATTCCAAAGGAATTTTCTGGTGACGAAAGTGAAGAGGAGATTGGATTTGATAAGCCCCAAGATAAGTCATTCCCATCAACCGTACCAATGGTACCTCTAACAGTGACTACTAGCAAAATTACCTCTGTAACTGAATCTCGCGAGTCAGTTGATATACAACTAAAAGATATAGTCAAGCTACCCACAGATCCAATAAAGTCTGTTGAGAAACCCAAGTCCCCAACGGATGTCGCTAAGACGGTTCCAAAAGAATATTCAGACGATGAGAGTGATGAAGAGTTTGGAGTTATCAAGCCACAAGGTAAACCTTCACAAAAATCTGAAGATATTCCTAAGTTAGTTGCTGAGGTGAAGGACGATAAGTCACCAGTTAAATTAGATGAGAAACCCAAGTCCCCAATTGATGCATCTAAGCAAATTCCAAAGGAATTTTCTGATGACGAAAGTGAAGAGGAGATTGGATTTGATAAGCCCCAAGATAAGTCATTCCCATCAACCGTACCAATGGTACCTCTAACAGTGACTACTAGCAAAATTACCTCTGTAACTGAATCTCGCGAGTCAGTTGATATTCAACTAAAAGATATAGTCAAGCCGCCCACAGATCCTATAAAGTCTGTTGAGAAACCCAAGTCCCCAACTGATATAGCTAAGACACTTCCAAAAAAATATTCAGACGATGAGAGTGATGAAGAGTTTGGAGTTGTCAAGCCACAAGGTAAACCTTTACAAAAATCTGATGAGATTCCTAAGTTAGTTGCTGACGTGAAGGACGATAGGTCACCAGGTAAATTAGATGAGAAACCCAAGTCCCCAATTGATTCATCTAAGCAAATTCCAAAGGAATTTTCTGATGACGAAAGTGAAGAGGAGATTGGATTTGATAAGCCCCAAGATAAGTCATTCCCATCAACCGTACCAATGGTACCTCTAACAGTGACTACTAGCAAAATTACCTCTGTAACTGAATCTCGCGAGTCAGTTGATATACAACTAAAAGACGTAGTTATAGTGCCCACAGAACCTGTAAAGTCTGTTGAGAAACCCAAGTCCCCAACTGATGTAGCTAAGAGAGTTCCAAAAGAATTTTCAGACGATGAGAGTGATGAAGAGTTTGGAGTTATCAAGCCACAAGGTAAACCTTCACAAAAATCTGAAGATATTCCTAAGTTAGTTGCTGACGTGGAGGACGATAAGTCACCAGTTAAATTAGATGAGAAACCCAAGTCCCCATTTGATGCATCTAAACAAATTCCAAAGGAATTTTCTGGTGACGAAAGTGAAGAGGAGATTGGATTTGATAAGCCCCAAGATAAGTCATTCCCATCAACCGTACCAATGGTACCTCTAACAGTGACTACTAGCAAAATTACCTCTGTAACTGAATCTCGCGAGTCAGTTGATATACAACTAAAAGATATAGTCAAGCCACCCACAGATCCTATAAAGTCTGTTGAGAAACCAAAGTCCCCAACTGATGTAGCTAAGACAGTTCCAAAAGAATATTCAGACGATGAGAGTGATGAAGAGTTTGGAGTTGTCAAGCCACAAGATAAACCTCTACAAAAATCTGATGATATTCCTAAGTTAGTTGCTGACGTGAAGGACGATAAGTCACCAGTTAAATTAGATGAGAAACCCAAGTCCCCATTTGATGCATCTAAACAAATTACAAAGGAATTTTCTGGTGACGAAAGTGAAGAGGAGATTGGATTTGATAAGCCCCAAGATAAGTCATTCCCATCAACCGTACCAATGGTACCTCTAACAGTGACTACTAGCAAAATTACCTCTGTAACTGAATCTCGCGAGTCAGTTGATATACAACTAAAAGATATAGTCAAGCCACCCACAGATCCAATAAAGTCTGTTGAGAAACCCAAGTCCCCAACGGATGTCGCTAAGACGGTTCCAAAAGAATATTCAGACGATGAGAGTGATGAAGAGTTTGGAGTTATCAAGCCACAAGGTAAACCTTCACAAAAATCTGAAGATATTCCTAAGTTAGTTGCTGAGGTGAAGGACGATAAGTCACCAGTTAAATTAGATGAGAAACCCAAGTCCCCAATTGATGCATCTAAGGAAATTCCAAAGGAATTTTCTGATGACGAAAGTGAAGAGGAGATTGGATTTGATAAGCCCCAAGATAAGTCATTCCCATCAACCGTACCAATGGTACCTCTAACAGTGACTACTAGCAAAATTACCTCTGTAACTGAATCTCGCGAGTCAGTTGATATACAACTAAAAGATATAGTCAAGCCGCCCACAGATCCTATAAAGTCTGTTGAGAAACCCAAGTCCCCAACTGATATAGCTAAGACACTTCCAAAAGAATATTCAGACGATGAGAGTGATGAAGAGTTTGGAGTTGTCAAGCCACAAGGTAAACCTTTACAAAAATCTGATGAGATTCCTAAGTTAGTTGCTGACGTGAAGGACGATAGGTCACCAGGTAAATTAGATGAGAAACCCAAGTCCCCAATTGATTCATCTAAGCAAATTCCAAAGGAATTTTCTGATGACGAAAGTGAAGAGGAGATTGGATTTGATAAGCCCCAAGATAAGTCATTCCCATCAACCGTACCAATGGTACCTCTAACAGTGACTACTAGCAAAATTACCTCTGTAACTGAATCTCGCGAGTCAGTTGATATACAACTAAAAGATATAGTCAAGCCACCCACAGATCCTATAAAGTCTGTTGAGAAACCCAAGTCCCCACCTGATGTAGCTAAGACAGTTCCAAAAGAATATTCAGACGATGAGAGTGATGAAGAGTTTGGAGTTGTGAAGCCACAAAGTAATCCATTACTAAAATCTGAGGATATTCCTAAGTTAGTTGCTGACGTGAAGGACGATAAGTCACCAGTTAAATTAGATGAGAAGCCCAAGTCCCCAATTGATGCATCTAAACAAATTACAAAGGAATTTTCTGATGACGAAAGTGAAGAGGAGATGGGATTTGATAAGCCCCAAGATAAGTCATTCCCATCAACCGTACCAATGGTACCTCTAACAGTGACTACTAGCAAAATTACCTCTGTAACTGAATCTCGCGAGTCAGTTGATATACAACTAAAAGACGTAGTTATAGTGCCCACAGAACCTATAAAGTCTGTTGAGAAACCCAAGTCCCCAACTGATGTAGCTAAGAGAGTTCCAAAAGAATTTGCAGACGATGAGAGTGATGAAGAGTTTGGAGTTGTCAAGCCACAAGATAAACCTTTACAAACATCTGATGATATTCCTAAGTTAGTTGCTGACGTAAAGGACGATAAGCCACCAGTTAAATTAGATGAGAAACCCAAGTCCCCAATTGATGCATCTAAGCAAATTCCAAAGGAATTTTCTGGTGACGAAAGTGAAGAGGAGATTGGATTTGATAAGCCCCAAGATAAGTCATTCCCATCAACCGTACCAATGGTACCTCTAACAGTGACTACTAGCAAAATTACCTCTGTAACTGAATCTCGCGAGTCAGTTGATATACAACTAAAGGATATAGTCAAGCCACCCACAGATCCTATAAAGTCTGTTGAGAAACCCAAGTCCCCAACTGATGTAGCTAAGACAGTTCCAAAAGAATATTCAGACGATGAGAGTGATGAAGAGTTTAGAGTTGTGAAGCCACAAAGTAATCCATTACTAAAATCTGAGGATATTCCTAAGTTAGTTGCTGACGTGAAGGACGATAAGTCACCAGTTAAATTAGATGAGAAGCCCAAGTCCCCAATTGATGCATCTAAACAAATTACAAAGGAATTTTCTGGTGACGAAAGTGAAGAGGAGATTGGATTTGATAAGCCCCAAGATAAGTCATTCCCATCAACCGTACCAATGGTACCTCTAACAGTGACTACTAGCAAAATTACCTCTGTAACTGAATCTCGCGAGTCAGTTGATATACAACTAAAAGACGTAGTTATAGTGCCCACAGAACCTATAAAGTCTGTTGAGAAACCCAAGTCCCCAACTGATGTAGCTAAGACAGTTCCAAAAGAATATTCAGACGATGAGAGTGATGAAGAGTTTGGAGTTTTCAAGCCACAAGATAAACCTTTACAAAAATCTGATGATATTCCTAAGTTAGTTGCTGACGTGAAGGACGATAAGTCACCAGTTAAATTAGATGAGAAACCCAAGTCCCCAATTGATTCATCTAAGCAAATTCCAAAGGAATTTTCTGATGACGAAGATGATAAGAATATAGAATATGATAAGCCCGATGATAAGTCGTTCCCATCATCCGTACCAATGGTACCTCTAACAGTGACTACTAGCAAAATTACCTCTGTAACTGAATCTCGCGAGTCAGTTGATATACATCTAAAAGATATAGTCAAGCCACCCACAGATCCTATAAAGTCTGTTGAGAAACCCAAGTCCCCAACTGATGTACCTAAGAGAGTTCCAAAAGAATATTCAGACGATGAGAGTGATGAAGAGTTTGGAGTTGTCAAGCCACAAGGTAAACCTTTACAAAAATCTGACGAGATTCCTAAGTTAGTTGCTGACGTGAAGGACGATAGGTCACCAGGTAAATTAGATGAGAAACCCAAGTCCCCAATTGATTCATCTAAGCAAATTCCAAAGGAATTTTCTGGTGACGAAAGTGAAGAGGAGATTGGATTTGATAAGCCCCAAGATAAGTCATTCCCATCAACCGTACCAATGGTACCTCTAACAGTGACTACTAGCAAAATTACCTCTGTAACTGAATCTCGCGAGTCAGTTGATATACAACTAAAGGATATAGTCAAGCCACCCACAGATCCTATAAAGTCTGTTGAGAAACCCAAGTCCCCAACTGATGTAGCTAAGACAGTTCCAAAAGAATATTCAGACGATGAGAGTGATGAAGAGTTTGGAGTTGTGAAGCCACAAAGTAATCCATTACTAAAATCTGAGGATATTCCTAAGTTAGTTGCTGACGTGAAGGACTATAAGTCACCAGTTAAATTAGATGAGAAGCCCAAGTCCCCAATTGATGCATCTAAACAAATTACAAAGGAATTTTCTGGTGACGAAAGTGAAGAGGAGATTGGATTTGATAAGCCCCAAGATAAGTCATTCCCATCAACCGTACCAATGGTTCCTCTAACAGTGACTACTAGCAAAATTACCTCTGTAACTGAATCTCGCGAGTCAGTTGATATACAACTAAAAGACGTTGTTATAGTGCCCACAGAACCTATAAAGTCTGTTGAGAAACCCAAGTCCCCAACTGATGTAGCTAAGACAGTTCCAAAAGAATATTCAGACGATGAGAGTGATGAAGAGTTTGGAGTTTTCAAGCCACAAGATAAACCTTTGCAAAAATCTGATGATATTCCTAAGTTAGTTGCTGACGTGAAGGACGATAAGTCACCAGTTAAATTAGATGAGAAACCCAAGTCCCCAATTGATGCATCTAAGCAAATTCCAAAGGAATTTTCTGATGACGAAGATGATAAGAATATAGAATATGATAAGCCCGATGATAAGTCGTTCCCATCATCCGTACCAATGGTACCTCTAACAGTGACTACTAGCAAAATTACCTCTGTAACTGAATCTCGCGAGTCAGTTGATATACAACTAAAAGATATAGTCAAGCCACCCACAGATCCTATAAAGTCTCTTGAGAAACCCAAGTCCCCAACTGATGTAGCTAAGAGAGTTCCAAAAGAATATTCAGACGATGAGAGTGATGAAGAGTTTGGAGTTATCAAGCCACAAGGTAAACCTTTACAAAAATCTGAAGATATTCCTAAGTTAGTTGCTGACGTGAAGGACGATAAGTCACCAGTTAAATTAGATGAGAAACCCAAGTCCCCAATTGATGCATCTAAGCAAATTCCAAAGGAATTTTCTGATGACAAATGTGAAGAGGAGATTGGATTTGATAAGCCCCAAGTTAAGTCGTTCCCATCAACCGTCCCAATGGTACCTCTAACAGTGACTACTAGCAAAATTACCTCTGTAACAGAATCTCGCGAGTCAATTGATATACAACTAAAAGATATAGTCAAGCCACCCACAGATCCTATAAAGTCTGTTGAGAAACCCAAGTCCCCAACTGATGTAGCTAAGACAGTTCCAAAAGAATATTCAGACGATGAGAGTGATAAAGAGTTTGGAGTTGTCAAGCCACAAGGTAAACCTTTACAAAAATCTGATAAGATTCCTAAGTTAGTTGCTGACGTGAAGGACGATAAGTCACCAGTTAAATTAGATGAGAAACCCAAGTCCCCAATTGATTCATCTAAGCAAATTCCAAAGGAATTTTCTGATGACGAAGATGATAAGAATATAGAATATGATAAGCCCGATGATAAGTCGTTCCCATCATCCGTACCAATGGTACCTCTAACAGTGACTACTAGCAAAATTACCTCTGTAACTGAATCTCGCGAGTCAGTTGATATACAACTAAAAGATATAGTCAAGCCACCCACAGATCCTATAAAGTCTGTTGAGAAACCAAAGTCCCCAACTGATGTAGCTAAGACAGTTCCAAAAGAATATTCAGACGATGAGAGTGATGAAGAGTTTGGAGTTGTGAAGCCACAAGATAAACATTTACAAAAATCTGAGGATATTCCTAAGTCAGTTGCTGACGTAAAGGATGATAAGTCAGCAGTTAAATTAGATGAGAAACCCAAGTCCACAATTGATGCATCTAAGCAAATTACAAAGGAATTTTCTGATGACGAGAGTGATAAGAATATAGAATTTGATAAGTCCCGAGATAAGTCATTCCCATCAACCGTACCAATGGTACCTCTAACAGTGACTACTAGCAAAATTACCTCTGTAACTGAATCTCGCGAGTCAGTTGATATACAACTAAAAGACGTAGTTATAGTGCCCACAGAACCTATAAAGTCTGTTGAGAAACCCAAGTCCCCAACTGATGTAGCTAAGACAGTTCCAAAAGAATATTCAGACGATGAGAGTGATGAAGAGTTTGCAGTTGTCAAGCCACAAGGTAAACCTTTACAAAAATCTGATGAGATTCCTAAGTTAGTTGCTGACGTGAAGGACGATAAGTCACCAGTTAAATTAGATGAGAAACCCAAGTCCCCAATTGATGCATCTACGGAAATTCCAAAGGAATTTTCTCGTGCCGAAAGTGAAGAGGAGATTGGATTTGATAAGCCCCAAGATAAGTCATTCCCATCATCCGTACCAATGGTACCTCTAACAGTGACTACTAGCAAAATTACCTCTGTAACTGAATCTCGCGAGTCAGTTGATATACAACTAAAAGATATAGTCAAGCCACCCACAGATCCTACAAAGTCTGTTGAGAAACCAAAGTCCCCAACTGATGTAGCTAAGACAGTTCCAAAAGAATATTCCGACGATGAGAGTGATGAAGAGTTTGGAGTTATCAAGCCACAAGGTAAGCCTTTACAAAAATCTGATGAGATTCCTAAGTTAGTTGCTGACGTGAAGGACGATAAGTCACCAGTTAAATTAGATGAGAAACCCAAGTCCCCAATTGATTCATCTAAGCAAATTCCAAAGGAATTTTCTGATGACGAAGATGATAAGAATATAGAATTTGATAAGCCCGATGATAAGTCGTTCCCATCATCCGTACCAATGGTACCTCTAACAGTGACTACTAGCAAAATTACCTCTGTAACTGAATCTCGCGAGTCAGTTGATATACAACTAAAAGATATAGTCAAGCCGCCCACAGATCCTATAAAGTCTGTTGAGAAACCCAAGTCCCCAACTGATATAGCTAAGACACTTCCAAAAGAATATTCAGACGATGAGAGTGATGAAGAGTTTGGAGTTGTCAAGCCACAAGGTAAACCTTTACAAAAATCTGATGAGATTCCTAAGTTAGTTGCTGACGTGAAGGACGATAGGTCACCAGGTAAATTAGATGAGAAGCCCAAGTCCCCAATTGATGCATCTAAGCAAATTCCAAAGGAATTTTCTGGTGCCGAAAGTGAAGAGGAGATTGGATTTGATAAGCCCCAAGATAAGTCATTCCCATCAACCGTACCAATGGTACCTCTAACAGTGACTACTAGCAAAATTACCTCTGTAACTGAATCTCGCGAGTCAGTTGATATACAACTAAAAGATATAGTCAAGCCACCCACAGATCCTATAAAGTCTGTTGAGAAACCAAAGTCCCCAACTGATGTAGCTAAGACAGTTCCAAAAGAATATTCAGACGATGAGAGTGATGAAGAGTTTGGAGTTATCAAGCCACAAGGTAAACCTCTACAAAAATCTGATGATATTCCTAAGTTAGTTGCTGACGTGAAGGACGATAAGTCACCAGTTAAATTAGATGAGAAACCCAAGTCCCCAATTAATTCATCTAAGCAAATTCCAAAGGAATTTTCTGATGACGAAGATGATAAGAATATAGAATTTGATAAGCCCGATGATAAGTCGTTCCCATCATCCGTACCAATGGTACCTCTAACAGTGACTACTAGCAAAATTACCTCTTTAACTAAATCGCGCGAGTCAGTTGATATACAACTAAAAGATATAGTCATTCCACCCACAAATCCTATAAAGTCTGTTGAGAATCCCAAGTCCCCAACTGATGTCGCTAAGACAGTTCCAAAAGAATATTCAGACGATGAGAGTGATGAAGAGTTTGGAGTTGTCAAGCCACAAGATAAACCTCTACAAAAATCTGATGATATTCCTAAGTTAGTTGCTGACGTGAAGGACGATAAGTCACCAGTTAAATTAGATGAGAAGCCCAAGTCCCCAATTGATGCATCTAAGCAAATTCCAAAGGAATTTTCTGGTGCCGAAAGTGAAGAGGAGATTGGATTTGATAAGCCCCAAGATAAGTCATTCCCATCAACCGTACCAATGGTACCTCTAACAGTGACTACTAGCAAAATTACCTCTGTAACTGAATCTCGCGAGTCAGTTGATATACAACTAAAAGATATAGTCAAGCCACCCACAGATCCTATAAAGTCTGTTGAGAAACCAAAGTCCCCAACTGATGTAGCTAAGACAGTTCCAAAAGAATATTCAGACGATGAGAGTGATGAAGAGTTTGGAGTTGTCAAGCCACAAGATAAACCTCTACAAAAATCTGATGATATTCCTAAGTTAGTTGCTGACGTGAAGGACGATAAGTCACCAGTTAAATTAGATGAGAAACCCAAGTCCCCATTTGATGCATCTAAACAAATTCCAAAGGAATTTTCTGGTGACGAAAGTGAAGAGGAGATTGGATTTGATAAGCCCCAAGATAAGTCATTCCCATCAACCGTACCAATGGTTCCTCTAACAGTGACTACTAGCAAAATTACCTCCGTTGCTGAAACTCGCGAGTCTGTTGATATACAACTAAAAGACATTGTCAAGCTGCCCACAGCTCCAGGCTTATTGGAGTATGAGAGTGAACTTAATTTTCAGAGTACCCCTATATCCGTAGAACAACCTTCTTCATGTGAACTTATTGAAAGGACGATCGCTTGTATAGATGGAAAAAAAAGCAATATTTTATCTCTAGCGCCGTCTCAACTTATACCAACTCCCAATCTTGCGGTCACACATGACGGCGTTATTGTTGACAGTTATTTAGATAATAAAAATATTAAATCGGAACCATTGACTGATTTCGATGATTCAAGATCTATACAGCAAATTGTTGAAGAAACGTTAAGGGCTGGTGATGCGGAGGCACAAAAGATTGTAAATGAAACACTTAGAAGCGTGAAGGTGCACAGTGAAATAGATCTTGAAGAGTTTTCTGAATTAGCTGAAACTGAAAGGTCAATCAAAGAAATTGTGCAGGAAACTTTAAAGAGTGCAAATGTTTTAACAGGAGAGAAAAATCAGGTAGTAAAACAGTTTGATGAAGTTTTGAATACAATAAAAAAAGAGGGTAGTGAATGCAAAGAAGTTCGACCAATAGCTTATTTCGTTAAACTTAATGACGAAAAGATAGATGTAAAACTTACGAAGAAGAACCAAACGAAGGCCGCAGTTAATAAATCCAGAACAGTAAAAAATGTCAGTGAAAAAACTGAGACTCCAGTAATGAAAAAGCAACAAGCCAAAAAACAAGTAGATTATAAGGAAAAGGCTAAGACGATGCATAAGAAAGCACCATTGACCCAATCAAAACTAACAAAAACATCTAGCAAAGAATCAGGTCCAATCAAACAATTATCAACTGAATCTCAGAAAGTTTCTAGAAAGACTGAGTCAAGAAGATCAGTGACAAGTTCTACGTCGACCACAACAAGCTCGGCATCGGCAACAAGTCGAGTAATAAGTGAAATCCACTTTGAAAGATCGGCAAGTCCAGCATCAAATTCAATATTTTACGAAAGTCATACTCAAGGCGAAAATAGTCGTTCCACAACGCCAAGACCTAGAGTAAAAACGGATGTTACAAGAATACCATACAACACCTCAGTTCGCTCATTTAGTCCAGCACCCAAAAGCACAAAAATGATTAAACCAACAACCGTTAAACAAGATGTCAGCAAAAAAGCAAAATTAGTTAATGTAAAATTGAAAACGCAAGTTGCCTCAAAGAGCTCTATGAAGGTTGAAAAAAGCACCAGTCACGTTGTGCAGGACAATTCCGGATATAATCGGATGAAAACGCCAACTCCATCTACGGCACACAGATATATGCAGCCAACTTTAGCTCATAGTATGCGTTACGGTCTAAATACCGATAGCGAAAGTCGAACTGTAACTCCCGCTCCAGCAAAATCGCCAGCACCACCTAAATCGCCAGCTCCAGCGCAATTCAATCGACAAAGTATATATAAAACGAAAAATACGACAAGTGCCTTGACAAAAAACTCGTCAATAGATCAAAAACAAAAAAAATTGATCACTGAAAAGCCCTTTGTTTTGACCAAGAGAAGTTCCCAAACAGAAAGTAAAGAGTCATTAAAAAGTACAGATCGCCTTTACAAAAGACAAACATCCAAAGAAAATAAAAAAGAAAACGTGATAGGCTCCAAGAGCCAAATAACTAAAAGCATGAAGACACAATCAGCTAATGCAACTAAATCCATTGCCTACAGAACTTCCATACAATCTGATAACAAGCTACAGAAAAAACCTACAACAACTATGCAACGCACTAAAGTTCCAATTGGCTTGTCTTCCGTAACAACAAGAACTTCAACTAAGCTAAGCAATAAAAGTGATGAAACCGTACTAAAACCTCAGGTAGACAATAAGAAAATTGTTAGGAAAACAGTAAGCAAAATAAACGAGGGAAGCAGCAATATCGCCAAAAACTTGCGCGGCTCCATAGAACCGAAACTACAAAAGCAGATGAAGGATACAATGAACGAATCGAGTACCACAGCTAGTGGCAGCACCAGTGCCAGTGGCTCCTCGAACAGCACCCGACGCAGTGTACGCTCCGTGATGGTCAGCCGTAAAACTGACAAAGAGAAGACCAATTTGAAACTATCAGAGAAGAAAGGTGCGGTATCGACGTCGACTGTACGCGTTCACAGGGAGCCTACAGCTAGTACCAGCGCGGTTAGCACCGTGCTCGTTGATGACGACTCCGAGGTGATAACCATACGTTCCATTAAATCAAGTGATAGTACAAAAAGCTCTACCTCATCATCCTCTGGTAGCGGCAGCAACAGTCGCAAGGTGCTAACCAGCGAGGTTTTCACTAAGACTTTCGGCCCCGATAAACCCCTGGAAGTGGTCTACCGCCAGCCTGATTTTGATGGAGAACACCACACAGCAATAGGAATGCGTCCACAATCAACAAACGAGCAACAGCGTTTCGTTAACGAGTTCGATGTCAGCTTTATCGATACCACCGATTCTAGTCTCTCCGACTCTGTTGCACTGCCTATGTTTGGCGCTGGTGACCCAGAACGCTTACTAGCCGCCAGCCCCGGCTCTCCCAAACCGACCCGTAGTCCGTTGGCCTTAATTGAGGAAACGTTGCGGCGCCACCATCAGCACCAGCACCATCACATTACTCCATCTGGCAGTGCAATAGACCCTTCGCAACAATTGCTTGTCGAGAGCGGCAGCATTGTGGCGGTAAGTGAAAGTCGACTAAAGAAAGAGACGGAGAAAAGCTGCACGTCAAAAGGTAAATAGATATATTTAGGCTTAGAGTACAATTATACATTTATTAAGCATAGCTAAGAGCGATACCCACCATGCTTAGGGCAATATCAAACTTTACGCAACTTTTCTAATTGATAAAATTTTGCAAAATGCTTTTATATAATTTAATTTTAACTTGTTTTCCACAACTAGCTGACGCAATTAACTAAACTCAAAATATAAAAACCACAGTAAAAAATAAACTAAACCTACTAAAATGTCCAAAAAACTCCCAACTATATCCGTAACTGCTGAGCAGCATTCCAACTCATCCTCATCCTCACAAGACTCTGATAGCAATGACATGGACTATGGTCGCAATGACGGGGGCGTCACAGACGTTGAAGATTTCGATAGCCAGGCCGAGGTTCTTAAGATCAACTCTCGTCGCAACTCCGGAAATATATCGCCAAGACAAAAAACCAAACAGACGAAGTCGAACCCCTTTGAAAACGAAGTTACTGACGTGGAAGATTATGACACTGATTCAGACGATGAAGAGAAGAGCACCGCCTATCCAGAGTTGAAATTGTCACTACGCGAATTTTTGCAGCAAGGATTGCAAAATCAGGAGGCTGTCGACAACGATGCTAAGGAAAGTTGCGAAATTAAAGCGGGTAACTTTCTTCAAGCACAAAACTTGAATGGCTTGGCTGACTACTTAACCGACTGTGAAGACTACGATACAGACTCCGAGGTGGACTACGGTTGCGAAAAGTCTGTATGTGTTGACTTAGACAATGCCGTGGGCGATCAGGGTCGCGTCAACATAGCTGATGGCGAGAAGCACGAAGATGACTCCGATCGCTATGAGGATGTTTCCGTTATAAGCGACATAAGTGATTTGGCTTCAGCCCTGTCAGACTGTACTGGCATAGGTGTCCATAAGCGTGGCATGTCTGAAGACGAGATGCTCGTGGTATCCGGCAGTGGTAGTGAAGAAGTATGTCAAATAGCCTGTTCGGGTACCGAGTCTGAATCGGGTGGCGCTGCTGCTAAAAGCGCCAGCATAAGTGAATCCAGTTTGCCTCCAATCGATGTGGCCTTTGTGAGCGCTACTGGAGAGCCGCGCAGGAACTCCAAGTCAACATTGCTCAATACTGAGAGAAGACATTTCTTGCAAGTGGTTGCCAAAAACGAAGAGGTACTTACTGACATTGAAGGCATCGATGACTCAGCAGCAGAAGATAGCTTTGACAATGAGGAAGATGATGAACAGCCCATTCCTCGTGCTATTATTTTAGCGCCTGGCGATGATGGCACCTGTCTAACTGACATAGAGGACATGTACTGCGACGACCTTTCACTTACAAGCGCCGTGCCTGAAATATTTGCTGTACCCCACGAAAAATTGCCTCTACCACATCGCGAGGTCGTTGAACTAAAAGAGGATAAGTATGGTGACACTATTACTAATGTCATGCCTATGAATAGTAACTATGAGTTTGGAATATATAACAATTTAAAGGATGTGAATCATACCGATTCAGAAGATTACTCATGTGCCGAAGATTTAAGCGCAAATCTTTCTCTTGCCGAAGAATTGGCTATTGGAGGACCAAGTCTAATAGAAAATGAAGTCATAGTTTCTAATGAACTGTTAAAGCAGCAGCAAAACAAACGTCTGGAAGTACTCTCAAATGCTGAATCTGTCACTGATGTCGAGGAAATCTTTGTGGCAGGCACTAACCGACGCAAGAAGTTGAAGACCCGCACTCTTAGCAAGGGAAAAAACAAGCTACTCGATATAGTCAAGTCCAAGGAAGAAGGAATAACCGATGTAGAAGACATGGATCTGAGTGAATGTGATCTACCCTTTGGTGTTAAACGAGTGGATCAATTAAAGCACCAAGCTAAGGGTCATAATGTAAGCAAACTAATCGATACCGAAGATATTTCTACCGACGACGTATCTGATGCTTCTGAGGCTTCATTACCGCCAACTGAATTGCCCAAGCATACCCAGAACAAGTCAAAGCTACAGCCACTTCACTTGCGTTTGCTCAAAGATGATGCCATCAGTCAACAGAATACTGATATCGAAGACGTGCAGCTACCATCCGATGCTGAGGATGCACTGGAGCCACCAGCCATCAAAGTAGCCAACAGTAATAGCCAAGAGTTTAATGATATGTTAAATGAGAGCTATACCGTTGTACATGAAAAGAGTGGCAGAAGCTTCAACGAAGAGGCCGAGAAATTGCATATAAAGAGTGTGATACGAGATGCCCATACCGACGTTGAATATGTAGAATCCGATGAGTCAGCTGCTAGAGGTGGCAACTAGTCGCCTCTCCCGATTCTGATTATTTGCCTAAAGCAATCTTAACAATAGTATATAATTCGTATAAGTGTGCATATAAAAAACTAAAATAAAATTCAACTTAACTAACACATACACTCAAGCATATTGTAAGTAAACCTAACGATTAACAATTACCATACATAAAATTAAATTTTCTTTAAAGTTTTTGCCACACAACAAAGCAACAAAAAGCCTGCTACTGTCTGCCTTAACTCTGTGCCCCGTACTAATACTAACAAATTTAATATTTATAATCACCTAAGCGTCGTTCAACTAACATTCTAAGTACTTAGTAATTATAGCTAACAAAAAAGTTCTTTGGAATATGTTTGTTTCGTCCTAATTTTGAGTCCGTGTTATTATTTTGTTCGTAGCGTATAATTAAAGTATGTAAATGCTTTTAGGTTACTTTTATGTTATTTTTAAACAATATAATATCGTAACTAATCAATGGCTTGTTCGCTTACAGAAGGCTTTACAAAAACAACAATTGCCCCATCCATTCTGCATACAGAGAGAATTTCTCAACAAATTGGTAAGCAAAGCTAAATATCGTTTATCTGAGTAGCTTTTCATTATTTTGCGCGTACATTTTCTCATGCGCTTCACAAGTGTTTTTATCAAATATAATATTTATATCGAATTGTTTCTTATTGTTTAACAAATGCAATTAAAGCTCATTGAGTCAAACAGTTATAATGCCAATCAACTCAATTTAATAAAGAGAATACGCTGCTAAAAGATTTCGCTCACATCACCAACATCACTGCATTTCTAACCATCTTCTATCCACACATAATGTTGCACATATCTTAATCAAAATATTTCAAAATTTCGCTTTTCATGCCGTTCATGATTTCCAAGCTTGCCAACTATCTTATTTCCATATCTATCAATGAAAATGTGCAATTTTTTTACAGATGATGTTAAAGTTGGTGAAGGTGATGAAGGCGAAGATCTTGTGGCACGCATTCGCGAGGAAGCCAAAATCCTAGTCGATCACGTACTCGAAGAGAGTGTTGAATTCATTGAAAGCCATGGGGAACAACCCAATGGTCACGATTTTATAAAGCAAGAATACAATTCAGAGAGTGAAAACTATGCTATAACATGCGACGATATTGGCGGCGTTGATGTCATCAAATCGCCAACCATTGAGTCCATGTCGGGCAAATCATTCGATGATAATATGAGTTTTACCGATGAGCACGTTAATTTACCCTTGCATGCCCAAAACATAACAACAACAACAACTGCCACAGTAACCACGCAGTTTCAACAACAACAGCAGCAACCACTAACCAGTTCTGCTGCGACAACCTCATCAAAAGCAAAAGGTAATCTATAATGCCAAGCAATGTGTTAGCCCTACGATAGCGTAGAAGTTAGGAACCTATTAGGACCTTACCCTAATAATATCCATTGGGTTGCTAGTCCGTTAGATACTATAATCGTTTTCCTGTATTCTTTTGTTTGCTTGCTCCCGTTGATCATATGTAATCTCCAAATACTTACAATCATGTAGTGCCTAGTGAAGACGAAGATAAATTGGAGGTGCGTACCAGACGCATCGAGCATAAGATCGAAAAGCTATCCGCTGACGTAGACGATGTAAGCGCCCGATTCGATGAGGCATTCGAAACGGTCGTACAAGAGGACGAGATAAGTGCCCTGCAGGGTGAATACTCAAAGCTTAGTTGGGATGATAGTGTATCGCCAACGACCAACACAATGGCCGATATGGCACAGACTCAATTAACTCCCGATAATGATATACAAGAATTGACCACAGGTATCATCAGTTAATAGCATACACCTACTTACCATATGATTTTATACGTATATTGCTTTGTATAGTTCGTCCATTGGTGATTTGTGTAGTTTGTGAATACTAAATCTATATTTAAAATGTACAGCGTTCGTTTTGGTTTACGTTTTCCTAATGCTGGCAATTTAATAAAATGGCGGCCAATTAAACGAAAATACTTTTTGTTCAAGTTGAGCTCTAATTGCATTTAATCTTTTGTTTGAAATTGTTTAATTAGTTCAAGTTTACTCATATAAAATATGCATGTCAACTCCATGAATATCGAACAATCACTTCAATTCATATCTAACCCATTCACAACTATCTATTCTATCTCTAAGAACCTATCAAACTATTTAACGCTAATCCTCTTACTAACCACTCATATAACTTAATTCCCTCGTTTTTTTTTCCTCTTGTTCTCATATACTTATGTTTTCTCTTCCTTATCTTCGGTTTTTGACTTTCGCAACACTTTTAAAATTGCTTTTATTTTCACACCTATTGTTTTGTAGAAACAGGCGGCGATTTACCAGTCTCAACTGATACCACCCCCATACCACCGTCGGCTGTTGTAACAACAACAATAGCAACAGCAGCTGAAACGGTGGTCGAAACCAATATATTCACGACCACTACTCACGACACACCCACACCAAAACCTCGCGTACTCAAAGCAAGCCCGCCCGACTCCATCTCCGAAGGCACAGATAGCACCACCATTCCAAATCAAGTGCAACAATCCGACTTACCGATCGATATATGTATGGATGCCAATGCACCAGTTCCGAAGCCACGTGCTCCCATAAAGCACACAGATCAGTTTGAAAACCTGGCTGCCTTGGGCGAGCAATCCGATAGCATAAGTCTGCGTAGTTTAGATTTCACAGAGGAGCTTTCCAAAACAGACGAGCCCTCCACTGAGCTGTCCATACGATCTCAGCAACGTGATGTAGTCACAACGACAACCACTACAACTGCCTCTGAGGATCACACCGAAAGTTTCGAGCCAACGAGTGAGATTTCAGTGGACGATGCTGACACTGAAAAATCCGAAGGTGTCGAGAAGACAACCAGCTTTTACATCGGCGAGTCAAGTCGTAATGTGATCACCAAAACTTCGACGAAATCCCCAAGTATGACCCCACAGGATGAAGATCCTAAAACCGAATTGAATATTGAGGCCAAAGATATATGCCTAATGAAGGAGGTTTCCGTTGATTCGGATGAAGCTAATGATGCTTTCAAAGAGTATGTAACTATGAAACCTGACGATTCCCTCGCTATGGATAGCAAAATAATCAGACAGGGCTCAGAAACCAGAAACGATCTCTTAGAATTTGAAAATACTGACAAAGACAAGTCCACCGATGCAAAACTTTCTAAAGTAACCACCGAGGAAAGCCTAACCACATCGACGGGATCAAGTGGTCCTGCTATTATTGAAGTAGCACCCTTAAGTAGTGAAGATCCCGATGAATCAAGTAAGGAAATTCCGGAAATAGTTAATACAATTGCTGAAAAGCCAGACAAATTCGAACTTCCACTTGAGAAAAGTGAATGGGAAATATCTGAAAAAGAAATTCCCACGGCAAGTAAACCGAAAGTAGTGCACTCGCCACAACAACCAGAAGTATCTGCTGAGAAAAAAGCAATTGATGAGGTGCTCGTTAGTCAACCGATTTCAGAAGTGCATGAATCTATAAAACCAGTAAAGAGAGAATTTGAGCTTAACAAAGTGACCCAAGCTTTTACCACAGATGTTGAAAATGATGATTTATCATCCTTTATAGGCATACCCGAACTTCAAGCCTCCACAATTGATAGTACCCAACCACCAGAAGGCCTTTTCGATACAACAATCAAGGAGACCTTAAACAAACAAGCTGCTATGGCTCATTATGCCAAAGATGTACTTAGCCAAGTAGATCGGCGAGATGACCATGGGTCTTTAGGATTTGTTTCAACAGGCACAGCGGAAGATTTCAGTTCAATGGAGGAGCATTTAGCAAAAGAAGAGCAAGGCTCACTTGGCTTTATATCTACGGAAACTGCTGAAGACTTTAGTTCTATGGAGGACTATTACACGGAGAGGCTAGCAACAGCTTCTATAGTTGCGGAAGAGAGTATTGCAGATAAATCAATGACCAGTGCTTTTGACGAAGCTATTTCAGATCAGAGCATTAAGCCAGTAGACTTAGTAGTTCATCGCATAAAAACCGATACATCGCCAGATTCCACTAATCGCTGGTCCATTCCAGACGTTGACAATTCAAGCTCCAGCGATAGCTATCACAAGAGTTTCGAAAAAACACAGAGTCGTCCACTTTCGTCTGATGTGGAAAACTTGCTGACCGGCACCGGAACATCAAGCGAGTACCAAACGGCGCGCGACTTCACACCTTCCACCTGCCGCGACGGCACCGAATATGTGAGTGCAGTCAGTACTCTAGGTAGTAGCAGTGGAAAATCTATTAGCTCGCATGAGAGCATGCGAAGCCTGGACTCACAGTCCGAAACCTCAGCCAATCTGGTGAGCATTGATGTATCTGAATTGTCAGAAACTTTGGTGGCATCGTCAACCGAAGCTGATGCCTTAGAGGCTGAAGAAATGGCTCGTCTACACGAGTTGCGTGCAGATGATGACGATAGTGATGAAAGCTTGGACATGATTGCATCTTCCTATCCCACTGCCGAACAGCAAACATCGATGAAGCGTTCTCAGGAAATGATTTTCAAGCCCAAATCTGAGTCTGAAATTGTACCTCAAGAACATTCAGCAGAGACGATACAAATTGAAGAGTATCCCAAGCCGAAAGAAATCGAGCGCACTTGGGGCTTCGCCTATCCAATCGAGGACAAGGAGGGTAAGGTCGACAGTCCACGCGATAGCGAAAAGAGTGAAGATATATTGCTATATCACGGTGATGCCCGACGTTCAATTGACGAGTCAAAACTGGCCTCAAGCTTAGATGAGGGAAGCATACTTTCAGTCAGCATGTCGAGTACATCAAATATTGACACTGTTGTGGAAAACTTTGATGATATAATCGGTTCAGCTGGCTCATCATCATTGACGGGCATTGAAGGTTTCCAGTATGGCCACGATGAGCCCATCACATCTACTTCAATACCTGAGGATACATTTGTATTGGAGATGGAAAGCAAAGAACATTCGCCACAAGACTCAAATGCTGGTACGCCTCCCGGTGGTGAATCGAAGAAACGTGGTCACAAGCGCAATGAAAGTACGACGATTTCTGGAGATGCCTTGAAAAATATGGACAAGGATGCTGCATCACCTGGTGAAGGCAAAGAATCGGAAAGCGAGTCCGATACAGATCCCTATGAATCTGAATATGCTCGTCAGTTCCGATCACCGAAAGAACGAAAAAACAAGAAAAAGAAACAAGCCGCAGCAGAAATGGATCACAGCTCTGAACTCGAGAAACGTCCATTTACACCTTCGCAGTTGGTAGCCGAAGTCATTGTTGAAGACAGCGCCACAGAAGAGATGGAAGCTGAAGCAGCCATGATTGAAGAACGACGACCCTCTCAAAATATGCAAGACTATTCAAATATTCCCGACATTATGGTAACCGAGGATGTAAAGTCCCCTATTATAGAAGAAGATGCCGATGCGTTCCCTGAGAAGACTTTGTACAAAGTTCGCACTGAAGAGGAACTTCACAAGGCAAGCGATGTGACCGACTATCAAAAAGCCAAGGCTGAAGAGAAAGAGCTGGAGTTTCAGAGGCGTGTACAGGAGCAGTATAAGCAGAAACTTGAAGAACTAAAACGCGCTGAAGTGGGCGCAGATTACGATGATAACAGAGCTGCTGATTCACCAGATTCCTTCGAAATGGTTGAACAGCCTGATATTTCAGATGAGTTTGTCATTATTGAGGAAGTAGCCAAGGAAGCTAATGAGGTGGACTTGGGAGGGAAAAGCATAAAGATAAAGCCAATCAAATACGAGCAACAACACGATCAGGATGTTGAAAAAATCATTATCAAATCGGCTCCTGCCGACCCCAAACTCGGCTCCCAGTTGTACAAGGATGACCTCAACTTCGAGTTCGAGGAAAGCCCGCCAACGGGAGCCAGCAGTAGCAGCGAGCAGCCAGAAGAGAGCGATTCGAGTGATACAGCAGCAGCTAATAAGCGTTGGGTCGAGATGCAGCTAACAGACACACAGCTACGCTATCCTTATGATCTTACGGGCGCTGTGCTGGAAGACATCAAGGAGGAGGATGGAGAATTTGAGGTGGGCAGCAGTCGCATTAGCAGTTTCAAGGATTCATTCTCGAGCACACCCGAATACGATTTGGCAGCACGCCGTTATCATTCGCGCGGCGACCACGACGATGTGTCTATGAGCAGCCTGCAGGAGTTTGAATCACTGGAGCAGGCGATTTCGCTAGAGAACCGAAACCGCGGCCACCAGGGCTCTACGGACTCAAGCAATGGCAGCTTTACACGCCGCTATATGGTTAGACACAGTGGCAGTGGCACAGTGCCTGGCGATGATGTCTCCATATCTAGCTTAAAGGATTTTGAGGGTCTGGAGAATGCATGCATCGAAGCTCATCTTATTGAGATCAAAGCCAAGGAGGAGGCCGCGCTACTCTCACGCTCCGACGAATCCAACAAATCGAATGCTAGCGACAATGGTGCCGTCGGAAATGTGCTGGTCACCAAAGTTACTCGTACTGTAACCCGCACCGAAGTTTTGCCAGCAGGCCAAGCGGACAACCTTGAACTTTTACTTAAACAACAAATGGAACATACCGATTTTGATTCGAAGGCAATTGGCGGTACAGTAAAAATAAGCGAAATAACAACCACTGAGCTAGATGCAAAGTCGAAGATGGACAGCCAGGATTCCGAAAAGGACAGCATCGATAGCATGGAGATTAAGAGCCATGACATTATGACTAGCAGCATAGAGAGTTTTGATATATCAAAAGATGCCACCACGCGCTCCGACATCGACTCGTTGGAAATAGACAAACGGCATTCGCGACAGGAGAGCATCGAATCTTTTGGAGATGAGCAGCTGGATCTTATGTCCAAGCTTGTCAGCGGAGGCGGAGTTACATTAGGAGATGGTTTGACCACTACAACGACGACAACAACCACCAGCACTGACGCTGATGGCCAAGAACACACCGTAACACGTGTGATAACCACCACGACAGGTTCTGGTGTCGGCGGTGGAATTCAGGAGTTGCCTCTGGATGAGAGCGGCATGTCAAAGGACATATCCGTTGATTCTCTAAATCTCTGCATTGAGCAAACAACCAGTTCGGCAGGGACAACGGCCACGTATCAGACCAGCGCAGGGAATTCTCAGATGTCGGGCAGCGTGACAAGCTGCGCTTCAAGTACGCTCATGGAAGATTCATTCCCAGGTGTGGGTGGTATGTCGTCCTCTCAAATGTCGGCCAGTTTTTGGTCGCATGACGAGTCCACGGTGGTTGAGGATGAGGACCTAAGGAAGCAACAACAACAGCAACAGCACCAGTAAAGATGAGAAGGGAAGAATTAATTTATAAAGGGCTTGAACAATGACATAAAATATTTGGCTAGGTAAGCATTCTAAGGCAAGGCTTCTCAGCTTTTAGTTGTGTTTTTGATTTCCATTTTTTATTTGGTCTTAAAATAGAATCAGCAGAGCTCAACTTTGACAGAGAAACGTTCCGCCTATATTCAAAAGCAATTTTATCTATACTCAAATCTGATTTTCTTTTACATACAATTGCAGACTCGATGTTTAACTAAAGCGCATCTTCGATGAGATCAATGATTAAACTATAACACACGGAATGGGACACCACATCACCAACTTAAAACGTCACGGACTTTGACATAACTCAAACTTGATTATCGAAATAATAAACTAGCGAATTCGAAATTTTTTTTAATACAAGCATTTTAAATAAATTTGAAATGCATACATGAGTTTTAAATAAAAATAAAATTAAATATATATATACATATATATTTTATATATTTATAAAAACTATAAAAATCGCAAAATTGAATATGGCAAGCATTAGCTGTTTCGCATTTTCTATAATTGGCTTTAATGTTTTAAAATTTATGAAATCTTAATGGGATAAACAATTCCCGAGCTAACGCATTGTAATGGAATGCAGAATACAGATGTGCTTTTAATTTGATGTAGTTATACTTATATCGCTTATTATTGTAGTTTAATTTAAGCAAAATATACAAGTGCATATGTAAAGTGCAAGTAGTGAAGGCCTGGGAAGTGAAATGCTTTTAAAGTCTCATTTTTTACAAGAACCAAGCAAATTTTTGCGCTTGCATATTTTAATGAAAAATATACATACATAATTATACAATAACAAACAGGAATGCATAGATAAAATTTAAAGTACTTATATACAAAAACACAACCAATGATTATTCAAATAATGCCGCCACATACAACAGAGCCATATACCTAATGCTAATTTTCGTAATGCACATCTTGCAGTGTATTCATAATATACTTACTTAATACAAGATTCAAACGTTTAAGCATCGCCAGTGTAATGGATTATAAATGAAATAATATTTATGTTAAAAACATACAGCAAATAAAAAAACAACAAAAAAACATTATTTGTATTGTAAACCACACGCGTATGAATATCCAAATAAAATGCTTAATAAAAAATTGATTTTGAAGTTTTTATTGAATTTTACATAATTTGTTCTACTTATATCCATATAAACTTTTGAATGCTGGTAGGAAAAATTTCCGGATTCAAACGTATGTATAGAATCCGGGTTGGAGCCCCAGGTTAGTGTTGGATGTCGTTTTGACTTAGCCAAAGTAAGTCTTGGTAGCCAGTGCTAATAATAGAGTTAGTGAAAATAATAATAATCTTAATAGTCCAAATAATAATAATAATATTTGTATTATTTATAACAAGGTCAAGAGCGCCCGACTAGGGGATACCCTGAATCCAGTGTTTTCATACATTTCAGTCCCCTTGCATTCATACACACATACACAAAATCACACACACACACACAAATTCACGGTGCAGGCATTGCGATTCCCAGCCGCTGCGCTTGGGCCCCATGAAGGAAACTAAACTCGTGAATAACTTTTAAACTAAGATTCTGTTTTAAACTAGGAGCATGATCATAATGAAACTACGTAATAAGAGCATTCAAATCTATGTACAAGCCAAAGCCCAAGTCTGTAGTATTTGAATTGCGTTTTTTTTTTAAATGAGGCGAGTGGGGAAGGTATCCAAAATATTCCTAAGCTGTGTATGCTTTACGCGCATATGCCGAACCAAATTTGGAGGCTATAACTCTTATAGTCTAGGAGATATGCTAAGAAAACTAAAAAAAAACAGAGGTTTAGATCGATTTTTATCGATATTAGTGAAACGGTGCAAAATATCGACAAAAATGATAACCTCGTATTGCGTATTGAATTACAGAATCTACAGTCGTTTAGTTTGAGTCTCTAGCTTCTGTAGTTTTCGAGAACGCTGCGTCCATACAGACGGACAGACAGACAGACAGACGGACAGGGCTTGATCGACTCAGCTCGCCGTCCTGATCAAGAATATATATACTTTATGGGGTCTGAGATGCTTCCTTCTCCCTGTTACATACATTTGCACAAAACCATTATACCTTTTTTACCCATTTTCAATTGGTTCAGGGTATAAAAATGGATGTAATTGCTGCTACATTACTATTTATTACTATTTAAATGCTCTTATTACGTAGTTTCATTAAGATCATGCT
Source organism: Drosophila sordidula (assembly GCA_035047465.1). Classification (NCBI taxonomy): domain Eukaryota; kingdom Metazoa; phylum Arthropoda; class Insecta; order Diptera; family Drosophilidae; genus Drosophila; species Drosophila sordidula. Next base: position 14,430,395 of record JAWNPQ010000156.1, on the reverse strand, counting down.
CTTGCTTTAAAAGTTATTCACGAATTTAGTTTCCTTCATGGGGCCCAAACGCAGCGGCTGAGAATCGCACTGCCTGCAGCGTGAATTTGTCTGTGTGTGTGTGTTTTTGTGTATGTGTGTATGAATGCAAGGGGGTTGAAATGTATGTGAACACAGGGTACAGGGTATCCCTTAGTCGGGCGCTCCCGACTAGAGCGCCTTTCTTTTTTTTTTTTTGCATTTCCTTTTTATACCGTGGCAGAGGGTATAATAATATTTTTTTTTATTTTTAACAATCGTTTTATTGTTAATAAAGAACGCTTAAAACTACGTGGTAACAATGCAAAATATGGATAGAAGGAATCGCAAGACGCGCAAGGCAGAAACAGCGAGCGAGCGATTGGGTGCGAGCGGAGCGTCGATCGCCCTATAAACCCTGAACAGCGCACAGTGCCAAAGTGCGAGCCGCAAGCTGCTCATATCATTGTACATACGAGATTATAAAATATCGTTTGGTATTAAGTTCTATTTGGTACAAAAGTTTTTGCTGGCCACTACCGGTTAAAAATGATTCGCCTATGCATAAAATTCAATTCCTGTTTTCTGTTGCTGGGTTAGTCGAGGCCCTGGGTTCAGCTCTCCAAGCCTGCCTGCCTGCTGCTGCTGTTCCCGCCTCTGCTGCTCCGTCTGCAGCAAACTGGCCGCCGCACTGGCCGCCTTCGCGGCATGCCCAAGAATGTGGGTATTTGTTGCTGCTGCGGCGTCTGAGCACCCACTTTGCCCGCCGGCCACTGGCCACTGCCGTTGGAGTTCGTTTTCAATCCAGTGGCGGACGCCGGGCCACCAGCCGCTGGCGTGCTGGTGTGTAAATGCGCGGGTCGCTTCAGTGGGAAGCTCTCGCGCTGGTAGTAGAAGACGCCATTACCAGGCGCATCGGGCAACAGCCCATTAGTTGGATACCAGAAGCGATACGTGAAGTACCAACTGAGAATGGCAATGATGCTACTGACGACTTTCTCAATCATGCGATGGTAGTACAACATAGTGCCAACGAGCATTATGTCCCAGAGCAGCTGCAGCGCCGCCATGCCGATGAACAAGGTGCGGATAATGGGCGTCAGACGCGTATAGAGAAACTGCAGACTGCGCATTTGTTCTTCGTTCAGGCGGCGCAACGGATTGCTGCTCGTCTTGTCCGAGACGCTGCGATTGTGCAGCTCGTTGCGCAGGTGCTCCTTAATGGTCTCCCATTTGATAATGGGACGCGCCTCCTCGATCAGCACCAGACTAAAGTGTATAAGTATAAACGCGTGCCCGGAGATGTCAAAGCCCTGCCACAGATGGCCCGCCTTCAGGCAGCTGGACTTGCTCTGGAAGCCCTTGGTAGTGCAGCGACCGTAGGAGGTTTCCACAACATTGAAGAACCAAAAGAATGTCGCTATCACAATGCGCGGGAAGTGATGCCGTAGCATGCGTTTCATGTCGCCGCAGGGGATAATGTAGGCGGAGAGCACCGTAAATGGCATAGCGAACAGTAACGTCCAGCCCCAGCCAACCTTGACGAAGTACAGGTTGAACAGGTTGTCGGAGCGGGCGAAATATGTCTTGGGAAATGGCCAGAAGTCGCCTATAAGCCACTTTCAGATCCGTGTTGAAGAATATCGTCTTTTTACACAGATATATGACGCCCATGACAAGAATCTCGCGTATGCTGGTGGGCGCAGCCGTTGGACGCGTGCCACGCGCTTCCGATCGAGTAATGTCTGGTCCACCAGGTCGAAAGTTCATATTGGAGCTGCTGGCTTGTCCGGTGGCAAGATTTGGACGCAGGGGACGGCGTTTTGTAGCCATGTTGATACGTGGTTTTTGCTTAATTCGTTGCGATTGAAACTTTTTGCACTTTGCCAATGTGTTTTGTACTATTATTACCAATTATTTAACGCATTTAACACATTCATAACCTAAACCGTAAGGTAAAGCCCGGCATCACCAAAACGAAGGTCCTACGCCGCTACCTTGATATTGGTCTTGGTTTCGAACCCCCACATGACCCCATCGATGGCACTTACATTGACAGAAAGTGCCCCTGGACTGGCAATGTTAGAATTCGTAGCCGCATCTTGAGTGCCGTCCTCTCTTAAAGACCGTGCGCTTCAATGTATTGTAAGTTAGTAAGGGTCACGGCGCCAAGAAGAGCTTCAAGAAGTTTTAAGTGAGGACAACCACCACTAGGGCCTATTGGCCTGAAGCTTTTCGGAGGTTCGTATTTGTATTGGACGTAGTATATATGACGAAGTTAGCATCGAATCACTTATTATAGCTGCAAATAGGAATACTAAGTTGTTGTATATAAACATTTTTTTTTCGATATATCCTCTCCATATTAAGTACTTTAATATGCTTTAACAAAATCTTATCAGTGTCGGAGGACTGTAGCATTTTGGTCGAAAAATAAAAAGCTTTTGTTTTCAAAGATACCGTAACCGTAAATTATTAACGTCACAATGTTACTAACTGATAAATCAGACTATTATAAAGCTTAGCTCCAAACGTAATAACAGGTTACAAATTTAGTTTTTGTCTTGAAACACAGTTTATTGCATTATGTCTGCAACAGCAACCCCCAAAAAATAATGGTTTTCTCTTGTTATCAAATTTAAACTAAATACCAAATTTGGTATTATTAACAGTTGGCACTAACGAGCTAACGAGCTATACCTACATGTGTTTCTATGTGATTATCAATTTACCTGCAAATTTTAAAAGTTTTTACTAGAACTCTGTAAATGTTTTTTTTATCTTAAGAATATTGAGAATTCCACTCCACATTTTATTTCGAACTTAAACCAAATAAGGCAAATAATGCCAATTCCAATGGATGGTTTGAAACCCTGCTATTTTAGTTCTAAAAAATGGAATTTTCATTTTTGGATTTTTGGACAATTTAAATTGTATTATTAATTAATGTATACGTAGCTAACGAACTATTACAAGATTTATTTAGCTAAAATAAATAAGGAAAATAAGGGCAATTCCAAATGGATGGTTTGCAACCCGGCTATTTTAGTTCTAAATGGAATTTGACATTTTTATTCTTGAATTTTTTGACAATATACGTTTTATTATTAATTTATGTATACGTAGCTAACGATCTATTAAAAGTTAAGCATCTACACGATTTATTTATATAATATAATTTATATATAGCTATAATAACCGGGACTTTAGTTTGATAAATATTTATTTCAACAATCGTAGTCTAAATTTTTGTGTTTTTTTCATAAGTGCAAGCTTTTGGATACGTGCACGTATCAGTAAAAAGTCAGATTAGACATTTACACATAATATTCAAATTAATTAAAAACGATAACGTGCAAATAATGTCAAATATTGACTGTGTTTAGTATTATTGTATTGTGAAAAAAATACTAAAATCAAGGCACCACCTCTCTATACAACTAGTTCGTTTAGTAGGTAGCTCGACAACACTGCGCACCACACACTACAGCTGACGACGAAAGCAACAGCTGACGAAGCAGCAAGACGAAGCGAACAAGCAACACTTCGTGCGTATGGCATAGAAAATTGGAAAAAAGGCAATTGCACTGTGAAAAAGTTAAGAAATATGTGGATTTTGAGCAAATAATTGCATAGGAAGCAAAACCCACTCAAACAAAATACAAAAATAAACAATTTAGCGCACAAACGGGCTATGAGATTGCTGCCAAAAACGCAAATTCGTCGTCGTTGTTGCTATCGCATTTCGTATTGAGCCGAAAGAAGCCAAGAAGCAGATGACAGATGCAAAACTAAAATCTACGTGCAAATTTGTGAAATTCACTAAAGATTAAGATAACAAACGAATGCCGAGGCATTGGTGCAAACAGTTCTAATTATACAACAGTCCAACTGTGTTCCCCTCAAAGAACGAAACTGGTTATACACACAGCGACGACAGCGACAACAACGACGACAACAACGGCGACGGCGACGACGACGAAGGAACGGGAGCAGCAGCAGCAGCAGCAGCAGCACCAGCAGCAGCGAAAGGCAGTTCGACGCAGCGGAGAGTGAGGGTGAGTTAAAATCGATTTGTTGCACAAAACGGCACACACACGCACACACGACGGCTGTGACAACCCTGTACACGAGGGCGAGTGGTTGATATGGGCGGGGCGGGGTAGGGCGGGGCGGCGACGAACTGTGTTTTGATGGGATGCACATTTTAATTTTTGTATCCAATTCCAGGCAATGGAAAAAATCAAACTTAAGGTTATTGGCGTGCTGCGCGAGCGCGACGGTGGCACGAATGTAAATCGGAGCAGCGGAGGCGTCTCTGCTGGCGTTGGCAGTCATCAGGTGGGCGTGGGCGTGGCCGTTACAATTGGGGTCACGCAGGACAATAGCAATGGCAACGACAACGGCAACGCCCCTGGAGCAGAGCGCAGCGATGCACATGCACTGAATGCAGTCGGTGGCAATGCTACCGCGGGGGCCGGGGGTGCGGCGCGCACCTCGGTGCTCTCACGGCCACAGACTTCAAAAATAAGCGCACTCGATCTGGCTGGCATTTTGAACACGCGGCGGCGTCTCGAATGGACCAAGGAGTGGCTGCGAAAGAATCAGTCCGAGTTTCTCAGCAAGGAGAACCTGCTCAGCGAACTGCAGTCGCGCAAGGACGAATGCTATCATCTGAATTACTTCCTAGCCATAACCGAAAGCCAGTTTCGGTACCTGGTGCAGAAACTGGAGCCAATCATTAGCCAGTATGCGCCACAGCGCAAAAAGAAATCCTTCAGCGCTGAGGAGCGCCTGGCCATAACGCTCAAGTATTTGGCAACGGGTAAGCATTGCTCAGACAGACCCGACGCTTTATTTCAGTTACAAGCTCTTGATACATTTACTTTTATATGCACGTAGACATGTGTAGATCGATGTGCATCCATTTGGTAATGTGTGTATGTATGTGTCTGTTGCAGGTGAAGTGCATTCTTGTCGAAACTACTGCTTCCGTGCCTCCAAATTTGTGATAAACGAAATGATTGCCAATATCTGTCTGGGCTTCTACGAGCACCTCAAGGACCAATACGTGACACTACCAAAGACTGATGAGCAGTGGCGCAACGCGGCCACGGACATGGAGCGCAAACACAACCTGCCCCAGTGCGTGGGCAATCTGTTCATGCGGAGCATTCAGCTGCAGAACAACGTCAGCAACGACGATCGCAAGCGTGCGGCTGTCATCTTTACGGCCATTGTTGATGCGGACAACAATTTCCAGTATGTGAAGGTGGAGCGTGCGGCGAACACTCGGCCAAATGATATCTATAACCAGACCACTGCCGTTGAGCTAATCGAGCACAAGATGCAGGCGCTGGAGGCGCAAGCAGAGCCGCATCGCAAGGGCTACTATCTCGCCGGGGATGCGGTGCTGCCCAGCACATCCTATTTGGTCAGCACGCGCAACGTGGCCAAGGAGAGCGCCGCGTACGATGCGCTCGAGCAGATAAACGCTCATGCCGAGCAAACGATGCGTATATTGTGCAATATATTTCCCATACTAGCGCAGCCACTGCGCATCAGCGAGAAGCACATCGGCGAGGTGGTGCTGGGCTGTGTGGCATTATATAATTTCCTGCGGAAGACGGACGAATCCTTTCGTCGCAACAGCGACAGCATTGTGCAGCAGCGGGGCGGCGTTGAGCAGCAGCAGCCCGCCTATGTGGACAGCGAGGACATCGACGAGGACTGCATCATGCTGGCCACCGAGGAGGAGTTGCGCGAACGCGCCGAGTTCACGCCCAGCGTTGGCCTGACCACCTGCTTTCAGACGCTGTGCGCACAGCGCGGTGATACGCCAGAGGGGCAAGCCAAGTGCGACTGGCTGCTCCAGCTCCCCATTGTGGGGCAACAGCAACAGAATGGGAACGCTACTGCGAATGGGGGTTTATATTAGTGCAATTTTACCTAAGTACTTTACGAATTTTGTATAGTTCCTTGTTTTCTATTTCTATTTTCTAATTCATAATCTATATCTGTATCTGAATTGGCATTAGCATTGGTTATGTTGCTAGCCATCGTTTTGCCTCTTCCGTTTGCATTAAGTGAGCTGTTCTTTTGCTTCTGTGCTTCTTTAAGGTTCTGTAAAGTTAGTTTAGGTTTTTATTTTGGAAATTCAGTGAATGCTATGTGATGTCTCAAATCTCTATTGTGGCCCAGTGCTCCCGGGGAGCTTTGCGAATACGACAACCGAACGATACGCCGTGCGAGGATCGAGATGAAAGAAAATAAATAAATGAAGAAAACCAAAACAAAAGAAATAAAAGAAACAGATCAACAAAATTAAAAGTTTAGTATTCGTATTTAAGCAAGCAACAAATTATACATAATTATATTTACAATAAATGTGTAAGGAAAGGTCTTTACGTGTCGAAATCAAAACAACTCTTAACACTACCAAACATCCCAACATCAGCATCACAATCAGTTGCTGCTCCACTGCGGCCAGTTCTGCAGAACAGTGTAGAGCGCATCGCCCGGACTTTTGGTGGCGCTCAACTGGCGATGTCCCAGCAGCTGGTAATCCTGGGCCAGCTGACCCTGGCTGACAGCGTGCGCCAGCAATGCCTGGCCAGCGGCCAGTGCTGCGTCCGGTGGCGGCTCCCCATCGAAGTTGCCAATGAATGCAATGGCCAGACTGCCGGCATTGTTGCCTGCTGCAATCGCGCCCTGCTGGCTCGGGCTGCGTCCCTCGTAGACACGCCCATTGCCGCCAACCAGGTAGTGGTAGCTGATATCCGAATACTTCATCCTAATCATCTGGTACGTCTGAATGCTGGCCACCTGTTCAGCACAGCTCTGATCATCAGTGCAGCCGCGCCCCGCCGTGTGCGCGATAACGGCCCGTGGCAACGGCAGCGACATCGGCGTCATTTCCCCACTTGGAGGTCGGGCACGCCACTCGGCGCGGGAGACCAAGGACAGCTCCGACTCGCCATTGACAGCGGCGAGCGCAAGAGCGCAAACAAGAAACACGTTCCAGCCGGAGCTCATTTCAGCACGATGCTTGGCAAGCAACTGAGGCGTGCTCGGGAATGGGCTGTGAACTTATTGACCGCCGATAAGCAGCTTGCCCCACGGCAACGACCTACACTAGACCACATAGACGAGGTGGTGATTTTTCTGGATGCGTCACATATAAAAACAATTGCATGTCACATTTTTGCGAGGGTTTATTCAACAGTTTGTATTGGTTGGCTTAGGAGTTTGTAAGATTAGCGGGAAAAATGTTAATAGCCAAATTAAAATGATTTAAAGTGTTGATTTGTAAGCAAATAATATTGTATTAATTATCGCAGCGCTTGGTCGGTAAGTTGTCTATGTGTTTAGGCAACTTTAGTTGAACAGAAAATCCTCTACCTTAAATAATAATAATATATTAATTGTTGTAAATGTATGAGAAATGATTTTCGTGAATACTTTAGTGTAAGCCAATATATTACGCTGACACGCTCAAGATCAATGTTGCTTTTATTACCCCAAAGGACTAAGCATATATTCTGTACTTAAAGATTACTGAACTTACTACTCGTTTGAAGCTGAAACTCGTTGCGAATTGTAACGCGCCAAGCAACGAAGTTTTGTGTGTTTGCACCCCTGTCCTGTATTAATAAAAGGTCAACAATTTGATGTGTTCTTTTTGGAATTTTCCAAACTACCCAAGAGCAGGAATCTATTTGGCTTGATTGTGGTGTCTTTGTTGTTGGGGGACGTACGCGTTTGATTACATCATGTTCTGCGCAGTTGTACGAGGGGGATTCACCCCGGTAAAGTTCAGCGATAGCTGGTACTTCTGCTACTCGACTCGCTCTCGCCCCAGCTAGCACTTTATAATACATTTCGCATTATGTTAATTCATACGAGAGCCGAAAAAACCTCAACTTGACACAGATGTTCTTCACAGTAATTTAATTAAAAAACTTTCGTAATTAAATGCAAAAGTACAGAAGAAATAAACGGGGTGAAAAAAGGAATGCAATCCATTTGCTGAATTGTGGCTACGACCAAATCCTAAAGTGACAACGAAAATGCAAGTAAGCGCCCCCAATTAAAGCCAAACTGAATATAAAACGTCATAAAAAACCAAAAGACAAAAGGGGGGCAAAGCCAACTGCAGACGGCAATGGAAGAGCGCAGCTCAGCTGCTGGAAAAGTGCAGAGGAGCTAAGAAAAACGGCTGGGCTGTTGGGCTGTTGGGCTGTTGGGCTGCTGGACTGCTGGGCTCCCGGGCTCGCTGCCTGGCTGTTTGCTTGAATTTAAGTTAGCTCCATTCCAGGCCAACTCCAATGAGTCCGTTGTGCAGTTCGGGGCTATGCGAATTGTTGTTCAAGCTCTAGTTTCTATAGCGAAAACATATTTTTTGTCAGCTCAATTTACTTGCTTGTTGGCCCGCATTTCGGGTAAACTTTAGCCAAATTTACTTGCTACTTGCTGCGCGGTGCCACGCCCACCCCGCCCATTCGTATTCCCTAATGCCATGCCGGCTCATTTGCAAAATTGTCAGATTTATTTCGCTAATTGCTGCTCATCCGTTTAATTAAAATGAAAAGAACTTGCTGCATGCACCAACTTAAAGAAAACTCTTCTTTCTTTTTGTTTTCAGCCAGAATTTCGCATTGGGCACGTTTAGTTTTTGTCGTTGGCCCATTTGGGCAGAAACAATGTCGTTCATCCGTTTAAATTGCTCTGCAAAGTTTCGAGCACCTGGCAATAACAACAGGCGCCTGCATTTCCTCCAGTGACATTTCGGGCGCCTGCAAATAGGCTCTGAACTTGCCTCACGGCTGCAAGCCCAAAAAAGTTATGAGTGGTTCAATTTTCGGTTTGCACATCCATAAAGCTAGGCTTCGTTTCACACCACGCTTCGTACTATCTTAATGTAATTTATAATGAAATAGTTGAGTTGAATACAGTCCTTGGTAGATGAGTTGGACAACGGGGTCCGGGCTCGAATTCCGGGCCGTAGTGTTTGTCTCAGCCGAAGGCCCACGGTCAGTGCTTTTTTAAAATATTTATATTGATAATTTATAAATATTGCCATACTTTAATTAATAATTAAGTTCAATATTTACACTACTCAGTCAGAAACTACAATATATTGCTGGACTTTTATTAGTGGAAAGGGTATAGTGGCTTGGCTGTCCGTTTGCTTGAAAGTTGGAGTATATACTCGTTTGTACCCACATTGGATAAAGTGTTACGATTTTATGGCTAAGCCTACTGGGGGCGTGGCAAATCAATGTAATCTATGGCTATTCCTAACTAACTATTTATATTATATTGCCAGACAGTTTCGTAATGACCTCCTCCATATATCGGGCCGACAAATTACCGCCCACGCCCACCCCCAAATACAGTTTGCGACTGTATTGAGCTGTTGTTGCACAGTTAGCGCGTAAAGTATACGCCCGGCTGCAACGTTCCTACTTGTTTATTTAAATTCGGCTCAGGTTCGCCCTTTTTGGAAATTTATTCGGTTCAAGGTTCGGTTCACACTAAATACTTTATAAGAATTCCGAACTTGCCTTGGCAAATGAGGGCGCAGCCAGCGCTCAAATGAAGCTGCAAATCTTGGTAGGCTACGTTAAGGGCACGCTAAAGACCGCTTCACTCACATCTCGCAAAGGTGTCAATTGTGGCAGCCAAAAAGTTGTGGCTAACAACAACAATTTACAGCGGCAACAGCAGCTGCCTCCAACACGAACCGCCGGAAAGAGCAAAAGTTGCAACCACAGTGGATTTCGGGTCCAAACTTTTCTGTAGAATTGGTTATTCGGTGCATTTGCCACGGTTCTCTGGGGTGCTCTAAGGGGGGAGGGGGGAGGAGGGAGGGGGGCGCACAGTCGTTTCTTGTAATGCGATTTGGGTGCGAACATTTTTATGACAACTTGTTTAAATTTCATAACAACTCGCAGCTCGAGCTGCGAAAAACTTAGTCGAGTTCTGGTCATGTTTGGATTTGGAGTAAACGTTCCCGTCGCCAGCTAATGAATAAAGTTCGTTTATGAATTTCCAAGCCAAGCCAAGGCAAGCACTTTGCCAAGATTTAACCTCAAACTAAGTAGCTGAGATTTAAAGCCAAACAAGAGCAGGAGCCAAAGCAGCAGCTAATTGGCATCTGGTTGCCAGGGACGACTGCAGCTGCAACGGGCGGATCCGGGGCGGGGAGCCAAGCTGCAACAGCATAAATCATTTTACTAAATGTACTTTAACGGAAAGCAGCCGGCTGCTTTGCACATATTAGGTACTTATTGTTGTGGTTACGCATACGCCACGTTGTGCGCTAATCGAGTTGCAAAAGCTACCGAAAGTACCAGAAATGCGTATCAAATGCAGCCAAGGCTTTCACAATATCCAACAAACTATTGTTCAAGTACTTTGGCTCATTTGGATATCTTAGTTCATTACCTAGCTGTTTGTATACAGGGTATGCAAAACGGTTGATGAAAAAGGGTTTGTAATAAATGCATAAGGAATCATCTGCGGTTCAATAAAGTATATATATATTCTTAATCAAGGTGGCGAGTAGCGTCCGTCTGTGTGGTTAGGCCGAACATATGCGCAAAATAACCCAAACATCGGACTACATCTGCCTTATGTCTGCAAGGGTATTTAAGCCACCTTGAAGGCTTGCCACTTGTTTCAATATCACGGCAGATTGTTTTCTCAGGGTCTAATAAACATGTTTCCACTTGTTAACAAGTTTTCGGCTCTGTTCTTGTTGCTCTTGACGATTATTTGCGTGTGCACGCGGCGTATACGCAATGCCCCACTCCCGCATCAGTTGGCATCTGCTTGTGGGCCATGGTTAACGGAGGTGGGCGCCCCCGCCCCTAGTCTGAACAAGGTTTGTTTTCTTAATATGAAACTCAAAATATGCACAGCTATATGAGTATAATGCAATATTAAAGTCAAACGATGATGCGCAACATCATCCGCAAGCCCGCTCCCAGGCCCGCTCCCCCGGCCCCACTGCTTGCCATTATCATTTCCATTTCCATTGTCCTGTTGCTGTTGCTGCTGCTGCACGCGCAGCTCATCGACATTTGGGTAACGGGCTGCTCCTGCCGCCATCCTGTCAGACTTTTCATGCTGCTCTAAGCTATTTTCATGCACATTTTGGCCACTTGTGCGCTCAGCACAAACACTTCAATTTAGCTCCAAGGATGCGTGCCTGACAGGGCCACGCAGGAGGACAAGGGACACACAGCGCGCCCTGGCTGTTGCTCCAGACAAGAATCAGCCAGTCAAGGCAGTCAAAGTGCCGGAAGGAAATGCGCTGCGACGGCGGGTGGGCGATATATGTACATATATATATATATATATATATATATATCTGTATATCTGCAATACGTATGTCTGCTTGCCAAACATGCAACTCTTTAACTATAACTTTTGATATATTCTAAAGGAATAATGTGGGAGTGCACTCGAATGCGGTTGCCAATGGTAGCGAGCGGAGCAGCTGCCGGAGCCGTAATACCCATCAACTACTTAGCGTCAAAACGCTTAAAGTTGAATTTGTAACGCTTGAAGTGAGCCAAAGGCACAAAGCCAATGAAGTCCATGGCCTTGTATGTGTGTAGCATGGATAGACACGGACTCTAATGCCAGTTCACTCATCTATTTTTATTAAATCGCAACACACGCGCGTACACACACACACACACACACACACAGACTGTTGCATTGCAGGACAAGCGAACAAACAGCACGTTACGTATACGCAACGTTCGGCCAGAAGAACAACGAAGCAGCGAGCGCAGCCATTGACTTTATACACTTGACTGTTGCAGCTGCCAAACACTAGACCCCCTTCCCCCCCCCCACCCCACACACACACCCCACTCATGCCAGCTTATTTTCGGGGTTTAATTTTGATTTAAATGCTGGCAGACAGCTTGAAGTCGTTTCTGCTGGAGCAGAAACGAAGATGCACTCGCATCTGGACAGGCATAAAACTGTGGCTCCCAATGCCCGTTTCGTTGCCCCCTATTGAAACTGAAGTTTCGAACAGCAGCAGGCGTAGGAAATCGGGTTAATGAAAGGATAGACATTAAGGCGCGGTCGCTGCGCCGTGGCCCAAATCGATAGACAAGCAGGAAAAGCGTCGCCCACTTGCAGCCATTTCATTTGCATTAGATTAAGGTAAGCATCTAAGCACATTTCCCAGACAGTCAACAGCGCGGCAGAGGCGCCACAACACAAAGCCACGGGCAGAGCCGCAGCCCCATCCCCATCCCCGTTCACGTCCGCAGCCGCATCGGACTGTTGTCCGTCGGCAAATGTAAAAGTTGCAACTTGTAGCCTCAAAATAACCACAAAGTAAACACCAGAGTGTGGCAGCGGCAGTGGCTGTGGCAGTGGCAGTGCCAAAGTGCAGAGTGGCCGCCAGAGTGGAAAAGGTATTTGAATAGCCAGCCAAAGACATGCACAAGGACATTGTAGCCGGCGATGCAGCGCCGCAGGAAGTGCGGACAAGTGAGACCAGACGAGTGTCGAGTAGTTGCAGCTTCTCATCATTAGCCCCCCGTCCCCCCGTCCCCCACCCATCAGCCGATGGCTGGCATGCAAAAATAAATAAGTGTGTAATTTAATATTTAAGGCTTTGTCAGTAATTATTTTAGTACAAGCGGCGAAACTTGTGCGCCGCCCGTTGCCAAAGAGATGCCCAGAGCCAAAGTTGGTAAAAGAAAATGGAAATTGAGTCCACCAAGCTACTGGCATTTAATAGAATTTAATGGGGAATCCGCAAGAATTCATTTAAATATTTTTCTAATGCTAATGTGGATTGCAACAATAAGAAAAGCTGGCCAAACTTAAGATGTGCCACAAATTATTGCCAGTTGCGATATGCAAGCTAAATATATAGTAGATACAGCTGTACTATATTTCAAAGTTGCATGCCTCTAAAATTGACCCACTTGCTGCACATTTGTCTTTATTAAACCTATAGAATTATGGCTCGGCTACTTGGGCGCTCGAGAGGGCGTATAAATTATAAAACCAATTTACTAACTACCCAAGCGAAAATGTGCGCAAAATGAACTACCAATTTGTGGAACACAACAAAAGGAAACCCGAAACCTAACGCAACGCAACATTATAATAGCGTGAGAATGAATTATGCTGCAAAAACCGAAAAAAAGGAATGGCAAAACTTCGCATTCGAATGCTTGACAATGAAAGAGCACATTTTCATAGGCAGCTGTGAGCCGAAAGCCGTACATGTGTAGGTGTGTGTGTTGAATACCCTGCACCCATTGCAAGTGGCGGAGCAAGGCAATATCAGCCGTGTGCTAGTGAAATCATGAATCTATATTCTCGATAACATCGATAAGTATCGATTTAAATGCGTGTTTTCCAGCTTATCACGCAAATATAAGAGCTAAGGCCACCAACTTCGGTGCGTTGGATCAAGGTCCCCCATTCACCTCAAAGTTGTGCTTTATACCACTCATCACTGACATAAGAGAGCTATTCACCACACCCGATGATCTGTCTTTTCCACCACACCTATGTTGAGCTGGTCAGTAAGCTCTCACGTAAATTTCTTCTTACTCTTGTGAAACCAACAAAGAAAGAGAGGAAACGATCGGACAATAAAGTTATCCAGCAATGAATTATATTTTATTATTTTTAATTAAATTGGGGCTGCTGTACGTAGACATTATTGGCGCACTGTATGCTACGACAGGGAGTATCGCCTAGTCGGGCACACTTCTGTTAATATTACCACCTGTGCGAGCGACTCTCAAAATTTGTTTTTTCATTTTGCTTTTTAGCTTTTTTGTATTTCATGTGCATATTTCAGGACTTTGGCTTGTGTGTTGGCCACATTCCTTTTGCTTTATTTTGAATATGCGCATAGTTTAAGTCTGTAATTATTCCAGCATTTAGTTTAGCATTTCACCAGGCTCCGTTGTCCCTCCCCCCCCCCCTGCTTTTGCTAGGGAAACTGCTGGTTTAGTTCCTGCATCTCTCAACCTCTCTCACTCTATCTATCTCTGTCTGTCTGTCTGCGCGTGTTAAAGTGAATTTTAAATGATTTATTGCACGTCCAACTGGGACAAGCGATACTCCTGCCACATACAAATTCAACAATTACAAGCACTCGCATTTTTGTAGCCAGAGCGCGTGTGAATTTTACTAGCTGTCCTTAAGCTGCTGCTGCTGCTGCTGCTTTTGCTTCTTCTTCTTCGCCTTCACCTTCAACTTTTCGCTTTTGTGTTATTCGTTGCAGACTCGTTGCTTGGGCTCATTAGAATATTAATTGTAATCGCGTTTACATTCCGTTTGAGCTCCTAAATTAAGTTTGAGCTAAAGTTTGAGAGTCACAAAGCGCGATTTGCCTACCGTAATGAGATTAATTTGACACGCACTCGACTCGTGCAACTTCCCCAATCTGCTTTCAATTTGTCGAGTCAGCAAATGAGTTGCGCTCAAGTTGGAGCCAACATGTTGCAGCAACTCGCATACAATCTAGCGCACAGGATACACAATGTTGCATCAAACAGGATCCACAAAGCTTTTTTTTTATAAGAGTTCGATGTTCCCCTCAACAAGCCGCAACGTCAAACAACCTGCAACATGTTCCAACTCCTGTTTGCAGCCATGGGTCCTGTTCAACGCTTTGCAGAACTGAGTGCAAATGGTGCCCAAAGAGGGGAACATGAGTTATGTTCCACGAATAGTTTTTGAGTTGAGTTCAGTTGAGACATTTGCTGGGAAACTTCTGATGTGCCTCGAAATTAATAATTGTGCATAATTTAATAAAAAATACAATCATTAATATGCCAGTCAGAAGAATTAAATTAAACAAATTTGCAAATGCAATCAAAAGGCTCATTAATCAGACACAACTGGCGGAAGGTGGAAACACACACACACACATGCACATATACTATATGTGTATATAGATGTGTGTGTATATTGCTGAAGCATAAAAATAAATTGATATCACAGCGAATTTGAATGTGCAATATGCGATGTCGCCGCATCTACTCCCATCCTCGCCCACCCCCCTGCTGGCCTAAGTAACGCACCCCCCTCTGCCCGTCCCACCCATTCATACATATATCAGTGCTACTTTTTGCCATGAATTATTTTGGCTCGTCTGCATGTGAAATTTTTGGCCAAACAATTGGCAAAAGCAGCAACAACAACAACTAGTTATGAGCGCAGTGCGGGGGCGTGGAATGCGGGGCTGACATCGCACAGTGGCGCCACCAGCGGAAAACATTGCACATATTAAAGGCGCGCTGGCAAAAGGGGGAAAGAGACAAAAGACGAGCACAGCTGTTGGCACCTAATTAGAAACAAAGTTTGTGCTTATGTTATATTAAATTTAAATGTACAATTTCCTTCATAGAAAGCATAGAACTGACATTCTGAATATCTTAGCATATAAATGTAATGGGATTCAACAGTGTATTCAAATATAGGATATAGGTAAAACCGATCAACCTATCTAACCTAATGGAAGCTGGCGACGTGGACCTTCGTCAAAAAAAACAAGTGTGGAGCGCCCGACTAGGGTGTTTATACCCTGACCCCTCCGTCCGGAGGCTACAAGAGCTAGAAAGCCGAACCTGGACCTTTTAAGTACGTGTATATCATACATAGATCAAGTTTGTTTCAAACTGTTGTTAACTCGTCTCGTTTTCTAACTATCGATACTTATCGGTTTATCATACTTCTAGTTTAGAAGCTATTTACGAATTTAGTTGCCATAGTTTCCATAGGACTGCGAACAAGTATTGCGCAGTCGATTACACCCGACTGCAACATTCTTATTTGTTTAAAAAAGAGAGTAACAAATTATTCCTCTTAGAATGAATAAGTACTTGAATAAATTTAAAAAATATATTTACTTTTAAATACAACACAAAAATAATTAATTAACTAACGTAAATTCGAGTTGATTGCCAAATAAACAAGAAAAATGAATAAAACAAAAGGAATTAATATTTTTGCAATGAAAAAGATCGGTTGGTCCCACTGTGCAACAGGGAATGAATATGATGCATGAAATAACAATAATGAAATGACAACAAAAGGCACGGATAACAAAAGGATTGCCGGGCAGGAGGCGCATGCACATGTCAGTGGACCAGTTGGCCGATTCGGGAAAAGCGAGGGGCAGCGGGGGGAGGGAGCGAGCGCACAAAATCAAAATCAAACTCAAATGTGATTTTTGGCCACTTTGAAAATTGTTGATTAGTTACGCCTGAGTGCAGCCAAATGAAATCGGGCGTTGCATTAAACCGATTTCAAGTTGATTTCTGGCCCAGCACTTGACATAGATATGGATTATGGGGACATGCAACGGCGCCACAATGTGTGGCATGTGGCAGGACAGCAATCAATTGAAGCGATGAACAGAAAAAAGCCAAAACAAAAAAATTACAAAATGTAAAATGTAAAACGTAAAAAATAAAATTGTGGCATGTAACCATAAGCTCGGTGGGCAATTTAATTTAAACAATTAAAGGCAAATAAATTAAAAAGTGTGGTCGCGCCGAACAGCGACAAATTGCATGTGGCAACAACACATAGTATATATGCATATATGTAGATGTACATATGCATATAGGCGATTCGCCCATCTGTCGATTGCCATTAATTCGAGCATATTAATTCGAATTTACATGCGCATTTTGTGTGTGCGCTTTGGTTTTCATAACATGCACTTTACAGGCGGCTGGACACGCCCCAAAATTGATTGTTAATCAACTACAACAACAGTAGCTACAACTGCTGCACGCAGAATTTCAGACTCGGTGTGAGCAGATTATGATTCCGCATCGGTAATATATAATAGACAAACAGCAAACTAAACACAGAAGCTGTCTGCGTAATGGTTTCAAGTTTGCTCTGCCGCCGCTAGTTGACCAAATTCGAGTGGCCGGCTATCAATTATCACGGTACTGGCGATGGCACATCGTTTCTGTTGTTGTTGTTGTTGTTGTTGTTGTTGTTGTTGTTGTAGTTTTTGTTGTTGTTGTTGTTGTTGTTTTTGTTTTTGGGCTTTCTGTGTGGTTAGCTTGGGCAAAGTTTACGATTTTTTTGTTTGCTTTTACACATATATGGTTGCATATATAGGCCTAGTTTATTGCAAAGCACGTCTATGCATATAAATGTTTTGAATTTTTGTACTTCAAAATCTGTAAATAAATGTCATTTTTTTAATATATTGAAATTGGTCTTTTCAAATTACGCGCGCAGCATTGGGAACCCATACAACCATTCACATTGCACCGTTGACTCAAAAGCAGCCGACTTCATGTCGCACAAACTAGCGCAACTTGAGTTCGTGGTCTAACAGACTCACACTTGCGTTTACAGAACAGCTGTTTTTAACATGTGTTATGTTATTCAATACGAGCACAGCAAAAATTATTAGAACTAGTCATTTTTAATTGAAACGTAAGATGTTTACAATACGCAGACAATTTGCTGTGGTCCTGGCGCACACCAGTCGACACGTTCACCGACAGTCCAGCAGTGGCTTTGCGGCCTGGGCCAGGACGGCACTTCACAGCCCACAATTGCAACAGAAACAACAACCACAGCAACAGCACAGATGGTTGGCAACGCAAGCTTCTGGCGACGACTCGGATGCCGGCAACCTGAAACGTATCTATTACGGAACTTTGGCGCCGCGCATGAAGATCGTAAAACTCTTCTCGCTGACCACCAGTTTGGCCGGGCTGGCAGCACAGCCCATACTCCTGGAGCAGGGAATGAAAATCGGTGGCACCGGAATGGCCGTTTTCCTGTGCACTATCGGAGGATTCTTTACCTTCGTGACGCCCCTGCTGCTGCACTTCATAACCAAGAAGTATGTCACTGAACTTCACTACAATCCCATTACGGAGGAATATACCGCCACCACGATATCTTTGCTGCTGCTGAAGATCAAAGCAAGTGAAAAGTCCCAACACACTACAATTGATTTTAATTGCATTCTTTCTATCCTTTCTGTAGACAAAGTTCCGACCCAGCGAAGTGACTGTGCCAGAGGTTCCCGGCATGTTCACCTCGTTTCTGGTCAACAAACGTCCGCTCTTCGTTGACCCAGCCCTGTTTGATGATCCCGAGCACTATGTGCGCATTATGGGCTACGATAAGCCCATCGACTGGAAGCTGAGTCCGAAAGCTGAAATAGAGCAAGCCAAACAGAAGCAACAATAAACTCATCATTTGCAGTTTTGAGTGGATCCTTGAGCGATTGTTAAATATATTTTATTAGAATTTACCAAAATTCACTTCGCAAGCGTAGCTTTTAATCGACAAAACTTAAATTCTAAAATAACTCAATAATCCTCTCGGAATTCTTTCTTATAGCCCAATTCAACTTTCAACATTTCTTACGTTTTCCCATAAAAAACAACGTATCCCAAATCAAACAGCTGATATAACAACAAAGTTAAGCGGCAATTTTCAATATTTAAAGATGAGTAAATCCCAAAAGTCATCAAATAAATGTGACCGTATTAGTTTACTTGTAGAAGGAAAATTCCGTTTTTATTTTGCAAATATAAATAAAAACAAACAAAGTCAAATGTGCAAAATGTAAAATATGTAAACATAAGATATGTTGAACATAGTGGAATCAGACAGATTCATTAGATTATTCATTTCGAACGGATCTTCTGAGTACTCTTCGCAAAATTCTGCCATTGACCTTCGGGAATACTGTCCAAAACAGGCTCGAGAAGTGGATACGTTCTTACACGGATGAGTAGATGTCCTGTTGACCTTTTAGGCACATGCTTTTCTCTGATCCATTTTGAATCCTGATTCGTTTAGTCTTTACAAACTTACAGCAATCTGGAATATTTATAAAAGTATCGTTAAATTGACTGCTAATAGGGCAAATTGTTTATTTTTGCGTCTAAAATGAGTGACAATCTTAAGAGTTGAAAAAAATTTATTAAAATAAACGCATTCTCGCCTTTCGTAAACTGTAGTAAAAATAGCTTTCTTTCTTTTTTTGCGTAATTGTTAACGCTTTAATAATGATAAATATTGCTAAGACGGAATTTAAATTTACCGCTTTGCATAACATAACCACACGCGATACCATTTAAAAGATACTTAACAGGCTGTTATTCATATAATTTATCGACATACTGTAGCTATCGATTGTTTTATGCATGTACAAAGCCTGTGTGACCATTGGCGGCAATAGTAAAATTACTTCTAAACAACAAAGTATATACCAAAAAAAGCACAAATAGTTACAACCCGCTTTGGATTCGGTCACGCTGTATTGAACTTACAAAGTTAGCCAGACGCAATTATTTAACGTTTAACCGATACTTACGGCGAGTTATAGTACGCAATTTGAGTGCGTAGACGGTATTTTATAAAATACGCTCTCGCTGACATCATGGTAGTGTCAGAGAACGAAAAGGTAAGAACAATGTAGGAAATATATGCCGCATGGTTTCAGCCGTGGCAGGGTCGTCGATAAACAGGGCTGTTGCACAAGAGGGGAGCGGGCGGCAAGGGGAGAGAACACACAGTTTATGTGTGCAGCTGGCGTGGCAAGTCATCGCTAGATTTTCCATTTGCAATTTTCAATTAGTTAAATTACATGCACACCCGCACTCGTGTTGTTTATCATTAACGTAATGAAGTGAAGTTAATTGTTATTTGCACGCTGTCGTCTACGTCAGTTTTGCTCGCGCTACGTTACGAAGTTGCGCTCTCCATTTGCATATGCTGCCGTCTTTCGCTTGCTCTTTAAAAACACGCCGCGCGTTCGTCTGTGTCGCTGTCATTCTTTTTATTTTGTGGTGTCGCTCGGTAGCTGGAATTCGCAGACTGCTCGCACATACATACACACACACACACACACACATAAATATATATACACCTATGTAGCTCGCGTTCGCCAGTGTTTGTGCATACATACATATGTACATGCATAGGTAGGTGTGCATGTACGTATGCATGTGTGCAGCATAAAAAGTAGGTGAAGCAGGAGAAACAGAAAAGTAAATTACTGCAATGAGCAACAAAGCGTCAGCAGCCAGTCAGAGAAACAACAGTTAAGTTTTTTGCCATGGCGTCGCCGACTTTCATTGCAGCTAACGCCAGATGAACAGTTCGGTTCAGTTCAGTTCAGTTCGTTGGCTTTTAAGTAATTCGCGTCACTTACCGAAACTTGCACACGAATTTCAATTTAACTAAATGAACATTTTTTTTGTTTTTCTCCTTTGCCACAAAGTTCAAAAGTTGTGAGTGACAAAAAGCCAAGATCCAGGCAAACTGTGTGTATTCAAACAGATGTGTGTGTGTGCTGTTGTGTAGTCGTAAATTTTAGCGTGCAAACATCACATTCATTTCGGAATTTGTAGTTCCATTTTCAGACCTGAAAAAAAAAACGTATTTCGTGTATTATTATTGAGAATATTAATATAATATAATTGTGCACAAATTGAGGTAAAACAGCGACAATTGCACATAACGAGTTGAACAAGTTTTCTTATTGCACACACACACAAGTGAAAAGTGAGTCAGTGTAGTGTCATTGACATCCACAAAATCTCCAGAATCCACAAAATCTGTTCATCAGCATATTTTAGCTTTACTGGCTGAGAACGCGGCGACAGAAGAGTCGAAAATCAAAAAATACTGCAAGCAATAATTGTGCCCGGCCCGTTATACAAACATACATACACACAAAAGAAAAGCTTCGCGCACGCACACGTATACACACGCACACACATATACATATATATCTACGTATACGTATACGCAGCAACAAACGCGTCAAGTGAATCAGCGTCTGATCGTCTCGCCGTGAAAGCTCAAGCTCCCTCCCATCAGCAACAGTAACAGCGGCGAAAGCCTCGAGAGACACTCTCTCGTTCGGCCTCAACATGCAGAGCGACTTTCACAGAATGAAGAATTTTGCCAATCCCAAGTCTATGTTCAAAGTAAACGTCAAATGTCCAAATCTCCATCATTCACCCAAAGGCTAACCGATTATGTTTTCTTTAATTTTATTTAACATCCACAGAGCAGCGCTGTCGCTGCTAACAATGATCAGGTAAACGCTACTGCAAACACAGTGGCACCGGGTCGTCCGGAGCCCACGCCAGCTGCCGCCGTTGCTGCTGCAGAGGTGGCTGGTAACAAGGAGGAGGAACCAAAGGCCGCCGCCGTCGAGCAGCAGGCGGATGAGGCTGCCGTGCGCACCGAGCATTTGTTTAAACACCCGCTGCAAAACACATGGACTCTGTGGTATTTGGAGAACGATCGCACCAAATCCTGGGAGGATATGCAAAACGAGATTACCAGCTTTGACACAGTTGAGGACTTTTGGAGTCTATACAACCACATTAAGCCACCATCGGAGATCAAATTAGGCAGCGATTATTCGCTTTTCAAGAAGGGCATACGGTAAGTTTGTTACGTGGTTATCCATCTCTAAGAATCTTGAACATAATCTTTTATCTACATTAGCCCAATGTGGGAGGATGCTGCTAATAAGCAGGGTGGTCGCTGGGTGATCACATTGAACAAAAGCTCGAAGAACGATTTGGATAATTTGTGGCTCGATGTGGTAAGTGGTACTCTGTTCCATTTTGCGGGATGATTAATAGTGTGTGCTGCTTTCAGCTGCTTTGTTTGATTGGCGAGGCATTCGATCATTCCGATCAGATTTGCGGCGCTGTTGTTAATATTCGTGGCAAGAGCAACAAGATATGTAAGTGGATCGCGTTAAAAAAAAACAAACGAATATCTATTTATATAAACTTTTGTTTGCTCGCAGCCATCTGGACTGCCAATGGCAACAATGAGGAAGCCGCTTTGGAAATTGGACACAAGCTACGCGATGCTCTGCGCTTGGGACGCCAGAACTTGCTGCAATATCAGCTGCACAAGGACACAATGGTCAAGCAGGGCTCCAGTGTCAAATCGATCTACACTTTGTAAATTTTCGAGCAATGCTCTCAAAATTTTACAACAGTTTTAGCTATTTGTGTTGCCCTTAATACTGGTTATAACCAATCAATCGTAGCACCGTTAACAAACAAAAAAAAAAACTACAAACTACAAAAAAAACAGGCAAAAAAGGTAAAATTAAACGAGAGAAAACCCCCTTTGTTATCAGAAAGTGGCGCATATTATCGGATGCATCGCTTTTTTAGTCATGGATTATGCGAAAAAAAATAAATAAATAAAACTAAGGTGAAAAAACGTTTCGTTTTACTCTTAAATTGACATTCACTTTATATAAATATATTGGCTGTGCTTTGGGTTAGATGCATGCAACACAAAGTACAATCGGAATCACATTTGTTGCGCTAGTGCGACATAATTTCCTCTACTCTGCGGCGCAAATCCTTTCGGCCGCAGTCGGAGAGACCCCGGCATAGTTGCAACAGAAGCTGCCTGGGATCATTGCACTCGTCCTCCTCGAAGATAATTAGCAATCGTAAAATGCGCGACTTCAGGTCATGCGGGTAACGTATCTCCAGCTCGTCCATGGCGCCCTCACCGATGCCCAACTTGCGGCCCAAGTTACGCCAAGAGCGTCCCAATTCCAGAGATATTTTGTTGAAAACGGCCTTACGTTTCGTATCTGTAAACTGGGCCACAGTCACATAGTTCTGCGGAGACGGAGACGGAGCCGGCTGTTGAGATACACGTTGAGACGTTATGTGCAACTGTTGCTGCAGTTCCTCGGCCAGTCGCAGTTCCTGGTAGTAGTTAACGGGCTCTCTGCTAACTTTACCTCGTTGGTAGCTGTCCAACGCTTCCTGCAGATGCTCATTCTTAATACCGAGGTTTCGTAGGGGCTCAACATTGTCCTCACTAATGTCATCGCTGCGTTCCAGGCAATCTATCAGGTCTTCTATTGTGTTGATGCGGTCCATTTTCCTCGGCGATCCAATTTCAATGGAGAACGTCTCCTTTAGTTCCTCCAAGTCGCAGCTACTGGCACCTTCCACCGCCATTTTCTTTAACATATCGTAGACCCAATGACCACCCAGCGCAATGACAGACATTAAAGATAATACAATTTTTAAGAAGTTTTTAATAATCCGATTTTCTATATCGTTTCGCTGGTTAGAGTGACCAAATTAAAAACGATAACAATAACGTCTGATTTAATCGATTAACATTGTTGGCAGGCATTTATACATTTGCAGTATGCGGCCACACTGCAGTATCGTCGCAGCCCTTGTTTGTGCAAGTGCGTCTCTGTCGCAGGTTAAATCAAAATGTCTTTGTTTTATTTGTAACTTCAGCAGATTGCTCTTGATAAAATATATAAAAATATGTGCAATTTTGCGCATAGCAAGCATTTTAGATTACGGGTCGTGTTGTTGCGCCTCAAAATCGTGGCTCCAAAGCAAATTAAATAATTTTTTTGTGCATCAGCAAAAAAAAATATAATAATAGACACGCACAATCACACACACACACGTAAAGGAAATCGCAGATTTTATAAAAGTTCATTGGCTCAGAAACCTACGGCAAAGTGCAATAGATGTTGAATTTAAATTTTATAAAAAATCGAAGTTAGCCGCGACCAAAACAAATGGTAAAGTCAACGAACGAAAAGTGCGAAAAATCAGCAATCAGAAAAGGCCCTTGCTATAAATAAAACAGCATCTGTTTACCATTTCAAAACAAACAAATGCACCAAATAGAATAACAGCAACAACAAACACATATCGTTTATAGGAAAAAACAAAGACAGCGCCAGAGCCTCTGCAAAAGGGGTCACGGTGGCGGTCAGCAACATAAAACGCCACAAAAAAAAAAAAACAAATAAAATACAAATAATACAAAAGCAAATACAACACAAATCGTTAGAGTGACCAGATCTCTATACAAAATACCTAACGCATCCTTTTGAATGCAGGGCAAAGCGCAGCCACAAAAAAACAATAACAATAACAAACAACACAAAAATGTCGTGCGAAAACGCAAAAACCTCATCAGATATTGAGCACGTAGATTGGAGCACTGGCGGCTCCGGCCAGCACTACGCAAATGTCAGGTAAGTTCGAGTGCAAGCAGGCTATTAACAAAAATCTATTACTCTGCGCCCCTCTAGATAGGGGGCCAATGTCCAATAGTTTGGGACCGTTAATTGTAAACATAAACAAATACATGCACAATCTTCAAATTTGGAATGCACATAATATAAAGGTTTATTTGATGAATGTTATTTATTTCTGTCCTAAAGCATTTAGTTTGTTATCAACTAACTGAAAAATTTCACAGTCGAACGATACGTACGAGAATATTTAAAAATATGAGAGCTCAAGTCGAGAGTGTCCGTCCGTTTGTCCGCATAAACGCAAATTTTCCCCCGTTATTGAACGTAGAGACTTAAAACTTCGAATATATGCTCGAGTATACCCGCGTCAGATAGTGTTAAATTTTATTGTTATTTTTTATTATGTGTAATAATAAAAATAAAAAAAACTATGAACGAGTTTTAGTCTATCGGCCTGTCTGCACTAGTTTTTTTTCTTTTAATTTTGTGGAAAAGGGGAGTAGTTTCCAAAAAGTAAAATATATTATTCTTATACAGGTAGTTTCAAAATCAGAACTCCAAATCCAGCTTGTATGGTCTTTGGGATCGAAGACGGATGCTGACCAAGATCAAAAATGCTGTATGGCCACAGCGAATTTTTTGGCTCGACCTTTAACGGAGGTCAACGGAAAAATATCTAGCAAAATTTGTGACTCTAGCTCTAAAATTGTGGGAGATATTTATTATCGTGCCTTACCCGCCCATAAGTGAGCATGCCCAAAAAATGTTATTTTGATTTTTTGAAGAGGTTAACAGTAGTGTGACTGAAATTGTTGTATCTAGCTTTAAAACTGAGGAAAATATATAGATAAAGTCGAGCTGACACGCCCCCGGTGGGCGTAGCCGACAAGTCTTAACACTTCATCTAATGCGGGTATACAAGATATAAGAGTATATATGCCAAATTCAAAAATGTCAATATACTGTTTTCGTGGACAAAAGTAAAAAAGTTGAAAAGTAGTGACTTTTACACTGTGATTGCCATTCGAGAATATCCCGAATTTTGCGATTTGTGGGAATAGCTTTGGTGGCTCTATCTGTAGTGAGGGTCGTCAGTTCATCAATATCTCAAATTAGGCGACAACTGTTTTGCAAGTTGTCAGCCGCCTAGTAAAAAATTTAAAAAAAATATATTTGTCACTTGCAGATGCGTCATAGATACTAAAACAGAAGCCGCTTGTCCAGCGTTGATTGTTTCAATGATTCCATTTTTCATCTGGTTAACTAGCAAACAGTCAAAGCTCATCAATGTAATCGCATTTAGTAAATGTTAATGACGGCAATTAAGTCGACAACAACGAGCATATATACAAAAATGAATAGCGCCTCGATAGCTATAAGTTGCAATAATTTAATTTATTATATTTGCACCAGTGTATTTGCATATATACATATTTATATTTATACATTGTATATGAAGCTAAATATTCGCTATGGGGCGTTCGCAAGTGTTTAATATCAACGGGCGCTTCAATTGAAATGCAAATTCTCGGATTTATATGTGCATATAGACACGGTCAGGTGTCAAATAACTGACGCGCGGCGTCTAATTACTTTGATTTATAATTTCTCAACTCATTCATTCATCTGTTTTCCCTAGTCAACATTTCGCTGGCCATAATTATGGCGTCAGTTTAATTTATACGCCAGTCAACAGCCTGAGATACTTTTGGACTAGCGAGTGCGAACCTGAACTTCAACGTGTCCACACAAGGCTTATCTATCAGCGCGACACAATCTATCTTTAAATGTGGAAATCTTTTGCCTAGCAAACGCTGTTGTTGCTGTTGTTGTTGCTTTTAAATATTTACTCTTGTTGGTTACTTATTTGCCAAGCGGCTTTGCCAATTCGCTTAAACATTTGTACAGAGTTTTATGGCATTGCAAAACGTAGCGAAGCTAAATATATGAACTGATAAGGTTCACGAAACCTAGGCTGCAATAACAATAGATCTACAGACATGTATACACATACATACAGACAATAGGTTTACACACAAAGGCTCGTTAAACAAACGACTGCATATTATTTATTCGCTAGACTAATCAACAATATATGCATTATTTATATCTACAAGTATTTTTCGTTAATTTTTAGAAATTATTAGATATTTATTTTTTTTAAATTGTATGTATATTTCTTTGCATATATGTCACAATAAAACAATAAAGAACAAAAAATTATATTTATTTCAATATCGAATAATGGAAAGAAAACAATTAAGCTTTTAATAATAAGTATTAAAATTAATGACTTCTTATGACCTTATACAAATATATATATGAGAAACCTATTGTCATTTGTTTCGCATGTAAAGAACAAGACTGCAAGACCAAAGAACCATTGTCTCTGGTTCACGGTTCGAACCAATGTATCGCCTTTGTGTTCGGTTCATGAAGCTGGTTTTCGACATCAATGAACCCTGGTTTTGTTTCGATCCTAGGTTCCTCACATTTCTGTTTGTTTTGAGTGAAATTACTCTATTTATTATTAAAAACAAAACAAAAAAAAGAAATAAATACAACTTTATTTATATATATTTCGTTTCAATTAAAAAGTAAAATATCTTCAGGCTAATTGCCTTTAATGCTGCATCTGATGAGTTTTTTTGGGGTATACATTTTCAGAAGAACTAAAGTTCAAGCAAACCGTTGGTTATGTATATAGATTAAGCTTTTTATTTAATTTGAACATCTATAAGTATAATATAAATATTTTAATTGGAATCAAATCAATATGTATCTTTGTAAAATTGTATATCCTTCAAAAGGTATAATGGCTTTGATCAAATATATGTACCAAGCAAAAGGAACCATATGCGGCTCCATAAAGTATATATATTCTTGATCAGTACGACGAGCTGATTTAGCCATGTCCGTCTGTATGAACGCATCGGTCTCCTATTTAAGGATTTTAAGCTTGGGTTTCTTAGCATATCTCGGAAACTATTGAAGCTAGGTGGCCAAGCGCAGCTGCTGAGTCAAATGCGCTGCATTCGGCGTACGCTTGTGTGTGTGTGTGCATATGTGATTCTGTGTATGTATGTCTGAATACAAAGAGGTTAAGATATATGTAAAGACTAGTGTTATTTTGACTGCAACTGTATGTACATTTGCACTAGCTTATGTTGTTTTAGTTTTGTAAGTAACAGTGAGGTTTCCGGCCTAAGCTGCGTTCCGAAAGAATCATAGTGTACGTGACAGCAAGTAAACGTGTTATTGTTTATATTGTTTTGATTTTTCTCTGCGCATTTTAATATAGAATATTTAGTTCTCTGCCCTTAACAGGAAATTGCTTATGAAATATCATATCTAATTAGATTAATTAATTCCAAGGAAGTTCGCTTTTTGCCCGTTTAGTCGAATTAAGAGTTAGAACATTTAAAAGAATTATTAATTATTAATGATAGGCATACAGCCAAGTTAAACATTTGCTATAAACATATATACATGTGTATATATGCATATGGATATAGCGGCGCCTGACTTTTGCCAGCTGCAAATCCCAAACCAGTTGGCTTAAAAATAACTAGCGGCAAACAAAGAAAAAAAAAATTATTACAAAAATAACGCGCAAAATATCGAAAGTAAACAGTAAGCAAAGCAAATCACAGTTAAAGACAACAATGAGAAATTAAAAGGCAATGCAAAACAGAGCCAAACGGATGACTCCCAACGCTCGTCATAAGTACGTTAACATATAGTATATAAGTGTGTACTTGTGTATATAAATTAGGAATATATGTATTTGTTTTTTATTTTTTCCAACACTTTTTTTTTTTTTTTTTTTTTTTTTTACAAAAAGCGTTAATTAAATGTAAGCGAGTTCGCTAACCGCCGCTGCTGTTAACAGGGGACAACATTCATCAGATCAAAACCGGACAGAGCGATATTATTAAGTGTTTTGATTCATTGATTTTGACGCGTAACACACTGCGTATACGTTACGCATGTTGCAGCTCAATTTGCGCCCGTCGCCATGGGAGAATGGCTACACCCAGCACTTTCGATTGCATATTACATCCGGAGCGATGGCGATGTTGCTGTTGCGAAGGGAGTGGGGGAGCGTGGGGGTAATATATGGGGGTATTAATTACCCCACGGCTCATGTCACGTGCATGTGAGCAACTCTATTGCAATAATATTACTGATTGAATTGATTGCTTGATAGCGGACTCACTGATTACACACAGTACATGAGCATTTACCATTGTCCGTATAAATATGTCTGTGCATATCTATATGGCTGGCACATATATAAACATGCGTATATGTATATGTATCTACATACGTGTATTGGGTACCTTTTGCAGTGACAACGGAAGCGCTGCCACCTCAGCAAGGGCGAACGCAACAACAACAACAACAAACAACTGTTTAACCGTGCAGCTTGCAAATGGAAATTCGAAACCAAAAAATAAACAAAAGAGAGCGAAAGTTGTTGTTCTTATTGTTTTAGGTTTATTGAAATTCGCACCTGACCCAAAGTGGAAATGCGATAGTTTTGCATGTGCATATTACAATTATTAATTATATGCCTGAGCCACGTTTCATCAATATTCTTGCACTGAAGTGCGCTCCGTTTCGCCACACTGAGCCTAAAAGCTTACCCCGCTTCCCCGTTAGTGTGCAGTGTACGTGAACACGATCCTGTGCACCTGTGCGGTCCTCAGCTAAATTCATAATAAATAAAAACGTATTTAAAACCCCTGCAAACATATAGCATCACATTATTAAATGTCGATGATGTCAATCAACTGAAGATCAACGATCAGGGCTGCACTCAGAGACTAGTGGACAGATGTAGTGTTTGTCTTAGCCGGAGGCTAATATCCTATACTTTAAATAATAATAATAAATGATTATTCGAACATAAGCTAAAGGAAAAGGAGCCGAAAACTGCAAAATGCATTTGTCAATAAACAAAGCTTAATTATACTCGTTCACAAAGTGAAAACGCACTTTTTAAGCCGATATTGAAACTAGAGACTTGAAATTTGGAATATATATTCGTGTATACCCGCGCCAGATAGTGTTAAACTTTCTTAGCTACGCCCACTCCTCTCGCTCCCTCAGTTTGAAAGCAGATTATCTCCTCAAAAAATAGCACAAGAAATTTTTTGGTTACGCCCACTGGGGGCGTGCCAAATTGATACATCCTTATATCCTAGCGGCGAGTAAACCGATTAAGTCGACATCTGCCACGATTTTGGAGTTAATTACCAAATTTGGAATGTAACTTTCTGATGACCCCCACTAAGTATAGCGCTGCTCAATTCCGGCCACGCCTACTCCCGCCCCCAGAAACCACAATAATCCAAAATAACAATAGGAATTAAGACCCTTTTCGACTGTTTTTAGCTGTTTTTTTTTACTGTGAACGAGTAGTTCGAAGTCGGGTACATCTGATTGCAACATTCTCGTTTTTGATTTATTATTGATACGCGACTTGTTCGCGGCGGCTCGCTTTCTCGACTGTACGATATCGACTATCGATATCGGCATACTGTAGTTGCCTGAGGACAAGTAGATGGTGTGGTCAGATGCATTTCCAATATACATATGTAAATATATGTATATACATATACATATACTTCTTCAATTTGTTATTTTTTTATTTTTAATTGTTATAAAATATAAAAAAAAATATGAAAAAATAAATGAAGTCATATTTATTAAGTTAAAACAGTAGACTAGCAACCTGCGTTTAAATAATTTTAATATATATTCTAGTTTAGTTGTTATAGCTATTTAAAGTTTTTGTTGGGTACTGGTTGAAATAAGCTGTGAGCGACTGTATGTAAATATATATACATATACATATACTTCTTCAATTTGTTATTTATGTATAAAAACTTAAGTCATAATTCTTAATCGAAAAACACTTAAATTATATTCAACTTGGGCACAATAATGTATTATAACAAATTGCCCAGTTTTAATTTATAAAGAACTTTTTGTATAAAATGTATATAAAAATGAACTCTCATCTTTGTAGCTTCAAGCTGATAATTTCTATACGCATACGTAAAGTGCCATACAATGGCCTTAGCAAAGTTATCGTCAGTGGGATTTCCCACGGATTATCAGAAGAATGCGATAGTTAAGAGTGCTGACTAGGAAATACTCAGCTCCGAATTGCGTCAGCGGGTATTCTGTTTCTTTGCCTCATCTTAATAGCTTGGAATATTTATTCTGAATTAGCTTCTTGTCCGATCTTAATGAAATTTTCGGATATTAAACATGATATTTATTTGTGCATATGTATATTAAAAATGGTATGCTTCACTTCTTAAAAGTTTAAGTTCGAGTGTTGAGAAAGATATCCATGGTGTAAATATGTATTCGGTGCTGCTGTAGAAACTATAGGCATAGCTCTCTAGTCTATAAGATATGCTAAAAATGAAAGACTAAAATCTAAAAATGAAAGACTAAAAGAATTTTTTATATATTTTAAGAGTTTTTTCATACGTAACTGGTTTTTTCAACAGTCTGGGATTGACTTGACTCCTCTTCCAGATCAAGAATATACAACTGCGAAAAAAAAAATAGCACCACTATGACATTTTTTCTTATTGATCAAAAAAATAACAATTAGTATTGCGATATTTTAAAAATTTGATATTTAATATATTGCTTAGTATTCCCCCTAAATGAAAAGGTAGTACTTCGGTGTAATGGTAATAGATTTTATTTTTTTTTTTTAATTTTAAGGGAGAAGGTCGAAAAAATGGCGGAAAAAATAATAGCACCACTTTTCAAATATTCACTTAAAATTATAAAAATGAGAAATATTTAAGACCTTCATTATTTAAAGATAATTGTGTGTCAAAACTAAGAATATTTTATCAATTGAATATATAGTTGCGATACCTTTATTGGAAATAAAGGCTGCTTAACGACTTGGCATCGATTCAACCAAGTCCTGGTATCGTTTCAGAGGAATTTTCCACCAGGACTCGTAAATTGCTTGCCAAAGTGATCCGTTGCTAGTTGGTTTAATACTAGCAACTGCCTTTTTGACATTAGCCTATAGATTTTCGATCTGCTGGCTGCACAGCGCACTCCAAAACGTTCACTGGTTTTCTTTTGAACCATTCCTTTGCTTTCCTGGTGGCGTGTTTGGGGTCATAGCCTTCTTGGAAGACCCATAATAGCGCCATTTTATACTCTACTTAGAGTAGCATTACTGCATCTAACATATTGACGCAACCGTGTTGGTTCATTATGAGTTTGGCTCAATGTATTGGACCTACTCCTAATAACAAAAACAAGCCCATACCAGTATGTTTGGCCCACCATGTTTAAAAGTCTTTGTAGTGAATTTTGGATTGTATTTTGAGCTTTAAGGGTACTAGACGTTCGAACGAGAGTCTTTTCTACCAAACATAACAACTTTACTCTCATCTGTTCATAAAATATTACTACATTTTTGGGTTGACCAATTTTGATGATTCTTTGCTAACTTCATGCGCTTGGCAATATGTTTCGCGTTTAAGGAAACGGACCTTTCTTGGGCTGCAAACATTTAAATTTTCTTGTTTGACACATATGTGAACTGTTTTCACTGTCACAGTTGTATTAAGCTCCTTTTTTTATGTCAGTTGCAGCCTTGAAAGGATACTGTGTGCTCTCGAGGATCAACACTTTGACGTAAATCTGTCGTATAGCTCCTTTTTATCTACGTGTTTCATCGTTTTCTTTATAGTTTATGTCATTTAGTATATTTTTAATTGAAAAGCCAATCAATCGACCAAGTTATCTCTTTGATTTTCCATACAATATCAATTTTCTGATGATTTTGCACTTTTCCGTATTCCAAGGCCCATTGTATCAATAATTTTGGATTTTTTTTAAACATAATGCTTAAAATAATGAAATCGAAGTTAAATCTCTTGAGTACGTGCTTTTTGTCGAAGAAACTGTACGAAATTTAACGTTTTTCATGAAAAAGCATAAGTGGTGCTATTATTTTTTCCGCCATTTTTTCGACCTTTTCCCTTAAAATTACAAAAAAAAAAAAAATCTATTACCATTACAAGCGAAGTACTACCTTTTCGTTTAGGGGGAATACTAAGCAATATATTAAATATCAAATTTTTAAAATATCGCAATACTAATTGTTATTTTTTTGATCAATAAGAAAAAATGTCATAGTGGTGCTATTTTTTTTTTCGCAACTGTATATATAGAATAAAATAAAAACACCTCTACACGAGATATTAATTTTGTGCCGAAAGCATATTCCAAAAAATTAAAAAAAATTCCTGATATCAAATTTTGTAACGAAGGGTATTCAATTTAATATATGAACACAAATTAAAAAAAAAAATAGTTGGGCATTCCTCACTTCCTTGTACATACATACATCCATTGTACATAAAAATAACATTTTGCGATGTCTCGAATGCCCAACTATTTTATAATCTGTGGGATGTCAATTTTGGCGAATTCAATCGTTTTTCCACCAAACTAGCGAATTTTTCTAAAAGTCGTAGATCTAAAGATTTTCGTTTCATGATAGGACACACAAATTTAACTTCTTCATAATGAGATATTGGACACAAATTTTGACTTATCTGAACGAATTCCTGAAACCTCCCAACGGCGCTATCAGCTCCCACACTTCGTGTGGCTTCGCCACTAGCGCTGGCGACCGCAGTAATAGGGTTGGTACATATACATACATGTATTTGCATAAATCCATTATACCCTTGTCCATTATCAACCCGACAACAAAACTTCTGAATAATGAATACGCACAAATGTATCTAAAAATATTACTGTTATTGTTTGGTGTTAAGCAATTCTTATCGTTGTGATAAGGGAAACTAAAAAGCTTTCGTCACAAAGCCCTCGTAATACTTAGAGCTTCGATGGACACCAAATATAGATTCATATAATATAGAGGTTCCCGAAATAGCTGCGGAGGTCAATGTATGCTCTTGCTTTGCAGTATTCAAAGAGATTTGCAGTCCATACAGTATACAATGTACTTGATTCAAGATTAGTTGGGGTTAAGAATCGGAATTGTCTGTCAAATCGATAAAGTTGACAAAACGTCAAGTGGAATTGCGCAAATGCGCAGCTAAAATTGGTTTTCTTTTGTTTTTCCGTTTGGGATTGGTATAGACATTAATTTATGTGACATGATCGCCAGATACGCGTCTGCAACTCGATTTGAAATCACTAATTACGCGAAATTTGTTTACTGCGGCGACAAAATTGAGTGTCAACTCATCAAATGCTGCCTTCGAGTGGAGGCGTGGCACCACCAGCATCCACAGATTAACGGGAAGACATATGCAAATTGAAGACTGAGAATGTCGCCAGTCTGGCGTCTGTTTGCTGTTGGCTGTTGGCTGTTGTCGGCTCCTGAGCCTATTAACTAATGAAGTCATAAAATTGGCAGCCATCATGAATGGATACGCATATAAATGTGTCGCTTAACGGTGGCCACACAGTCTGAAAGGATAAGCAGCAACTAAATTGAGTGTACACATTTATAAAGATATAACCGTTTCAGATACTTAACTACTTATGCACTCAACGAAAAACGGCGTAAAAACTTCGAATTCGTTGTTTATAAATTTTTAAAAACATTTCATCAACAAATCGATGATGCATAAACAAGCAGAAAAGTTCAAAATGCATATGACAGGAAGTTACTTACTTCAAATGAGCGTAAATGGAGGTATAGAGCTTCTGGATTGTCTAATATATTTAAAGCTTATATTTACATTCAATCTAACATTCTTCAAATACCAATCAATTTGGCCAGCTTTTGACAACCTGTGTAGTATGTACTTGATTTAAGTGTTCAATTCTTTTTTTTTTTTTCGCTGAGTGTATATGTATAAATATATACCTCGCCTCGGTCGCTGGTGTTTTACACTTTCGAAATGCGTTTTATTGATCCAAGGACAGTCAATTGCCGAGCACCGAGGCATTGGACAACTACTTTGTGGCCATGGCCTCAGCCCAGGCCCACAACAAATGTGATGACAACCGGCAGCAATAACAAAACCAAAAACAAAAACAACAACAACAACGACAACGACAAGCAACAACACAAACGCTTGACTGGCTTTGTGCCTGTGTGTCCTGCGATGTCCTTCGGCGCAATCACGCACTTGCTGTCTGAACTCTAAAATACACAGCAAACTGAACACAAAGGTCGGTGGGGGAGAGGGTATATGTACATATATATAACAGAAAGTAAAAGTGCCTCAACTGAAACCCATTTTTACCCCTATTTTTGGCCAATTGACCAGCTCCTGTATCCAACAAATATAGTTAGTTAGACGCTTCAAAGCGGAGCCCGATTGGGCGTAACCCGGCCCTAATGATAACTATGCCCGCTCGACTAATTGCAATCGCTATGAACTTGGCCAGCCCAGCCAGCAGATTGGACTGTAACTGCAACTAATGAACGAATGAATGAATTATAATGCATGCCATCGGCTTTGACATGTAACGAGCCCATCACGAAAAAACATATTCCCACAAACATATCGCTAATTGCCATGCAAATGCAATTAATTGCAATTTACTTTCTGATACGCTTACAAAGAGTATTTTAATTAAATCAGGTGACAACTCTGACCCTATAAAGTATAAATAAGATAAGTTAAAATCGAAACACAGCGTTTTTATAAAAACAAGTAAAAACGTTATAGTCGAGTTAAACCGACTGTGCACAATATTATTGCTATTTTGGAAAAATAAAAATCGATTTTTGTAATTTGTGGATGCAGGAGTTGGCGTGGCTGGTTTTTTGAGCTCCATCTTTAAAAGTCATCGGAAAACTGTGCCAAATTTGATGAGCCTAGCTCTAAAATTGCGGAAGATATGAATTTGTGCCGTTTATCCGCCCCTAAGATATGTAGATTCCATAAATTTCCCACGCCCCCAGTGAGCGTATTCAAAAAATTTGTTGTGTGATCTTTAGAGGAAATATTCAGTAATCTGTCTGAAGAAATGTTATGTATCTAACATGAGAACTGAGGAAGTTATATTCATTTATTAAATCAATTTGCCACGCCCGCAATGGGCGAAGCCAAACATTTTTTTACGCGATCTTCAAAGGAGATCAACAGTTTTCTGTCTGATTGTATGCATCTAGCCTTAAAACTGAGGGAGATAAATAGTAGCAAAAAAATCGTAACACTATCTGACGTGGGTATACACGATAATATATTCCAAATTTCAAGTCTGCAGCTTCGATAGCGGCGAAAACAAAATGGAGTCATACTGACAGACGGACAGCAAGACGGAGATTGCCCAAGCAATATAATCTTTTCACTTAGTGACCGAGTTTTAAAATTCAGTAAATTTAATTATAAGTAATTACAAGTCATATGCACACCATATCAGTACCTTCAAACAGATATAACATGTGTAGTTCCCATGGGAGGAATCGATACACACTGAAATCTTCAGTTGTGCAAGTGCGGATTGTGATTGTGTGAAAATGCAATTAAAATGAAATGAAATACTCGATAAAAAGGGAAAGTTAAACTATAGTTTATGCGTTTCCGACAATGCTATGCATAATATTAAATGTATACTTTGATTATTTAATATAATATACATATGTATATACATACATATATCAATATTGGAGATCTATTTACCAACTAATTGCTAATATACTTATACATTTTCTTTGAAATGTACGTGTGCATTGACCCACAAACGCAAAATAGGCATAAATTAAGCAATAATATCAATTCATCATCGCTCGGTTCTCAGAATAGGAATTATTAAAGAAGATTTTGATTTCCGAGAAGTAAAAAGAATTTGTAATCAACATATACTTAAGTGTATACCAATGTATGTATGTACTTACTTTATAATTTTTGACTTGCGCAGACAATTTTTAAATATATATATATATATATATATATATATATATATGTATATTTATTATTGATTAGGACGACGAGCTGAGTCGAGTTAGCCCTGTTCGTCTGTCTGTCCGTCTGTATGAACGCAACGATCTCGGAAACTACAAAAGCTAGAGATATAAACTTTTCGACTATAGATTCTGCTATACAAAGCGCAGTACGAATTTATTATTTTTTTCGATATCTTGCACCGCTTCATCATATAAAATATATAGATATATAAAAACCGCTATTGAAATACTACAGACTTGCATTTTGATTTGTACATAGGTATTAATGCTGTTATTACGTACTAAAATGTTCATTAAGATCATGCCGTTAGTTTATAATTTATTCGCAGCAGCTGACAAAAACACACAGCTTGCTGCGTGAGCTTGTGTGTGTATTTATGTATAAATGCAATGGGGTTGAAATGTATGTAAAGACAGGGTTTAGAATATCCCCTAGTCTGGGGCTTTCGAGTCCTTCACTTGTTTAAGCTGTTATTTGACTGTGACCTCCAAGTGGTCGTGGCAAATAAATGTATCTTTATCTTTAGAGGAGGTAGTCTGTCTGTATCTTTAAAACTGTAGTAGCTATAGGATTATATCGATTTCCCACGCCCCAATAACTATTTGGCGTATATATAAATTTTGAGTATATCTACCAAATTTCAAGTCTCTAGCTTCAATAGCGACAAAAAAAATTGCGTCATACGGACAGTAAGACAGACCCTTTTCACTTTGTGAACGAATATAACACTGAAAATCCAAAAGTTGCTGATTGCAATTCATGATGCTTTAATATATCATTATGTAATTCAGTTGCTTAACATTTTATTAAGTAATTCAGTTGTTTTTAAATAACAGAACCTGTTTACCTAAAAAAAAATCACAAATAACAAAATGTATATTTGCATAATTTAATATGAGTCGAAAAACAGTATACGTTCGTAAATGTCAATAAACAATTAAATGTATTGACCGATTATTGTATCAACGTGCTAAAGGAAATGCAATGTGCTAACTAAGTTAAGTGCTCCTATTCCTATTCCCCTATTCCTATCAAAGATACGTCAGTTCCTAAGTTGTGTGCAAATTGTATTGCAAATGTTTATCAACAACATTGACAAAGGCGAAGGTGAGCCCAAATATAACGTAGAATGTCAATACGACTGGAAGTGGCCAATGTAAAAAGCAGATACACACTCACATTCAGAGAAAAAAACAAGAACTGTGCACTCAAAGCAAGTACCAGCTTGTTAATCTAGCCATGACTTGAGTACTGTATAATTTAAGTAGTTTCGTCTACCATTTAGAACTTTAGGCGCCTATTGTAAGTTGCCAAATACTTAAAGCTAAAACAATGATAATTTACATTTAATTTTAGAATATTCAAGACAGAAATTTACTTGACAGTTTTAAAAAGATAATTCTTTTCCGGTCAAACTTGCATCTAGAACGGCGTTTTTCTGAGAATATATATACTATAATTACGTTAGTCTGTATTTGTATTATGAATATTTTAACCAAACGTATTATACCAACCCGAATAAACGTGACTCTATGTGCACTCAAGCAAAGATCGGCTACGAATTGCACTGTCAGCTGATTGTGATTCATTTGCATTCATTTGTCTGACAAAGGCATGCTCGGCTGGCTGCTGATACGCACTAGCCAAAATACAAAGCTGAAGCTGTAGAGCAAGTGAATGCGAATATTCATTAATTTATTTCACTTATTATATATTTAGTATATTATGTATTCCGGATGTGCACTAATCATTTGTATTCACTTAACCCTCAACACAATTTGCTGCAGGTACGTTTTAGATTCGAATCTTTTCCCGAAAATAATTTTAAAATTTACTGGTAATTCTAGTTTTTGGATATATTCAGTAAGAGTGAAGACCAAGATTATCATTCTATGACTAAAACAAAACTTACTACTATTCGTTTGTTATATATGCACATTCAATATTACTTAAACCCAACGACAGCATCTCTCCCTGCGGACGGCACTACGAATTGTGCAAAAAATCGGCTAACAATATATACGCAAAGTTTTTCTACGACAGTCCGATCAGATCGAGTTATTTACTGATCGAAACGATCGGTTTATAATTTCAAATTCATCATATATATAATTGAATATCCTTCGTCACAAAATTTGATATTAAAAATTTTGAAAATGAAAATGCTTTCGCCACTAGATTGTTATCTCGTGTAGAGGTGATTTTATTTTATAAGTCTTACTAGAGGTTAAGAAAATCGCATAGAAAGGCAACTAAGCAAACTCGACAAAGCGGGATGATTTATTTAAAAAAAATACCCACACACAAAATGACCTCTTAAAGCCCCGTAGATTCACGTTTCTATACGGACAGATCAATATATATAGGAACTTACCTGAAACCAGACTGACAGTTGGATAAGACTTTACCGTTGATGCTAAACAAGAATATATTTACTTTAAGAGGTTGAATATGTCCGTATCAATCTTGACAAAATGTAATAATTATCGCTCGCAAGGCTATAAAAAATGTAGTCTCAGCATAATCCAAGTAAACTTTGAACAGCAAAAATAATGACCAAAGTAGAAGGATAAATTGTGAATTTAACTTAGTATATACAGCAAAATTTAATATGAGATGCATATGAGTGAAAATTATAACAGAGGAAAGGGCAGACATTACAGGCTATAAACTTGTTTACGCGTAAACATATATATTTGGACATAAAAGAACAGAACACAGCGCCGGCCCAGCCATGACCGCCAGAGCAAACCATTGTTGAAATATCGAACAAAGGCAGTGCGCTGTCCGGGTACGGGTCCGGGTGTTTTAGCTGCCAATCAAGTCTGGCATCAAATGGCTGCCATTGCACACATCAAGTAATCTGTTTGAGTTCTTGAATGTTGAAGGTCACGGTCCACACACACACACACACACACACACACACACACACACAAGCGCGCGCGCATTTTAAATGTCACACTTCATCTTATAATGGAGTCCACATTTATTTACAGATTCGGCTCTGGGAGCAGCCAGGCGTCGCAGAACAGCGGCGACATTTGCCGCATCTGTCACTGCGAGAGCGATCCACAGAATCCGCTGCTGACGCCCTGCTACTGCTCGGGCAGTCTCAAGTACGTGCACCAGGCGTGCCTGCAACAGTGGCTGACCGCGTCGGCGACCAACTCCTGCGAGCTATGCAAGTTCCCCTTCATCATGCACACCAAAATAAAGCCCTTCAATGAGGTAGGTCGCATCAGCAGCCATTTGGTTGTATCTATTATTCAAACGAGTTTATTTCTCTTTATTTTGTTTTGTTTTTACTTTTCCTATTTGATTTGTATGTGCTTTTTCGCATTGTTTGGCTTCCTCTGTGCCGACTCATCGATTGCATTGCGGCTGACAGTGGCGCAGCCTTGACATCTCCAGCATCGAGAGGCGCCGGCTCTGCTGCACGGTGCTCTTCCACTGTGCGGCCGCACTGTGCGTCATCTGGTCGCTGTGCGTGCTCATCGAGCGGGCCGCAGATGATGTGAAGCGTGGAGTGATTGGTTTGTATACATCATATTGCGCATATCTCTATCATATTTATAATAATGCATTTACGTGTCCACACAGATTGGCCTTTCTGGACAAAACTGGCGGTTGTTACCGTCGGCCTCACTGGCGGCGTTGTCTTCATGTATATTCAGTGCAAGGCCTATTTGCATCTCTGTCATCGTTGGAAGGCACTCAACAGGCGAGTAGTCCGTCCATAGATGACCACAGGACGAAACCTATTTACTCAAAAACGCAAACACGCAGTCTTGATTAGAAACAATGATTCAGTTTAGCTTAGTTAACTAAATGCGTAGGCAGCTCTAACCGCATTAGCATTAATTCTCCAGCTGTCCGCCTGTATTATTCCATTTATTTTAATTACTGGACATAGATGTACTAACTACTACATTCAAGTGGCCCAACGATACCAAGCAAGGGCTTGTTACTGCGCAAACCCAGGCAAGATGCCCCCCACCTTCCGCCCCACCGATCGAGGAAGAAGAATAGGAACAGAAGAAGCATTACTTATTACATAGAAAAGGTTATTATAACTAGAACATAATATACGAAATGGGTTGTGAACACCATAGTTAGTATTACATAATTGAAGGGAAAGCGGTAAAAAATACCTAATATTTCTGCCCGGAACCGCAATTATTGATTAGGTTGTGTAAGAAAATTACACCAAGCATGGTTGTACGATTAAAAAGAGAGGGAAGATTTATTAGTAATAGTCATGCGAGAATTTGGATTTCAGTTATATCCTAGGGATATAGGGATCGTCAAACTCTTTCGACCAACGCTTTATGAAGCCCAGGACTCTTAACGCTCGATTAGCTGCAGTAGAAATGTGCCTATAACTTAAGCTTGGGATTTAGAAGGATACCCAAATCATCAACCAATTCAAACGTTCAAAATTACCATTAAGAAAATAATTATTCAAACATTTTTATACAATTGTTTAAACAACTTTTACACGCAGTGATCTCAATTTTCGTATATAGCCATAATAGATTAAACTTTATTGCCTCAATACATGCACACAAATATATACCGCACAAAGTACTTTTACCACCCAACTTCACTTGATGTCAAGCATGTCTTAATGCATTCTTCTTCCGTGCAAAAGCGATTGTAGTTGCCACCACAGCCAAGAAAGAACATCCTATTACACGATTTGTGCAGGACGTTATAGTACCACATCTCTGGCATAGCATTATCCTTGCACCACGAGATGCGATCGTGGCCCAGATCTCTACGCAAATGGCATGCCTGTTTCACTGCAGTTAATCGTTAATTCCACTGATTTTTGAGATTTACACAAACTGAACTTACGAGGTCGTCCAGGACACTCTTTTGGTTTCCTGCGTGCCTGTATGTGGGCCACGTAGAGCGCAAAGCAAATCAGCGCCAAGTAGAACCTCATTTTACTGGACATCACAAGTTAAAAATGCACACTGAGCAAGAAACTTGTAAAATTCGCTTTAAATAACAAACGAAGTTAGTAAAATTATTAATTACACAACTTAATTTATAACATGTGTTTCAAAAATAACCATTAAAACTAAAACACATTTGTAAGAACTGGGCAGGCGGCATCTTTCAACTGCGTAATACTCTGCCTACCCATATAATAAATAGTGCTCTAGTCGAGAGAACGTGACTAGGAAATACCCTGATTACTATATAAAATAAATGCTTTAAAAAATCAGCAAATAGATTTCTTTAGTAACTTCTGTGTTTTTGAACCGATCTTAATAATATTGATTGTATTCAAATACGCTGTGAACCTAATTTGGTGGCTCTAGCTCTCATAAACTATGAAATAAGCTAAAAATTATCCCTGATCCCTATAAAAAAGTTATATTAAAAGACTATACAAATAGATTTCTTTAATAACTTCCGTTTTTCTTAACCTATCTTGATAATCTTGATTGCAATACATTTGTTAAGTGCCATAGTATTAAAATATTCTGTGAATCAAATTTGGTGTCTCTGGCTCTCATAAACTATAAAATAGGCTGAACATATTTGCGATTGATGTTATCTACATCGATTTTAGGAAAACAGGGTGGGTTATCCACCATTTGAAATAAACTTGATCTGTGCGTGCCAAGGGCGAGCCTCATTCTATTTAAAAACTTAGTCTCTAGCTCTTATAGTTATATATAAAAGGTCGGACATGTCAAAATCGACTCGACTCGACTCGACTCGACTCAAATATACTTTATGGGGTCGAAGATGCGTCCCTCCGCCTGTTACATGTATTTGCACAAAACTAATCTACCCTTATTACTCATTTTAATTTTAATACGTTCAAGGTATTTAAACGAAAAAGCTATCGTTGGTTCAGTTTGTGAACCAAGTTTTTTACACTCCAAGTGCCGGTTCGATCCTAGGTAACAAAGAAAGTCATTTTTCGGGTTTGTTGAGCTTCAACCTGTAAATCAGGTAAATCAGTTCAAAACGCCAACAATTTTTGTTGCCTCGATCCTTTAAATAGATTTTTATGTTGAGTTGATTTTTCCCCTTGGTAAAAGCGTACAAAAGCAATAAGCAATGCCTTTAGATGTAAAAGTGAGATTTAAATGCTGTTGCATAACAAATTAGTTTGTCTATGATTTCAATGTAATTCGACTTCCCATTGGTATTTAATAAAAATTAGTTTACACGCATTGTATAAATAACAAAATAAATGCCAAATTAAGCAATTGAACTGGGTGATTTTAGTGATCCCAAAAATATAACCAAATTACAAATTATGTGCTTAGAATTAGTTGAACCCCGAGTGGTTGATTTAATGCCTCTTTTTCTTTTTTATTCGTGTATTAATGCATGTACACAGAATAAAATTGACACTACCTTAAACAAGAGTATTTCATGGAATAGAGTAAGATGTCTATATGCATGTATGTTTTTTGGTGGAGATTCACAAATTCGTGCTAAACATAAATTATAATAACATTTTCAAAAGTCAATATGTGACCTTTTTTAAACGGGATTGTAGACAAATATTTAGTTTGATACAACGCTCATCAGGATAGATTGAATCTGTACAAAAACAATTTCTGCTTTTTAATTGAAATCCTAATTCTCGCATGCCTTCTTACCTAAGTAGACACTCACTAATAAATCTTCCCTCTCTTTCTAATCTTCATACACAAAGTAATCAATGGGGAAATTGATTCTTCCGAATTGATCAGCCAGAATAGTTTTGCGGTTCCGATTTCCCTTCAAATGTGTAATATTAACTATGCAATTCATAACCCATTTCGGATCTTATCTAATTATAATAGTCTTATCCATGTCATTCTATTCCTATTCTTAAAACTTTAGTCCTCATCTGTCCACCGCACGTTATGCGCCACGCCCCTCGATCGGTTGGGCGGAATTTTGCATGGGTCCGCGGGTTAACAAACCCCTATTTGTTAGTACACCTATTGTCCAATACTGTCATCAAATTGTGAAATTGTTGCACTTAACACGGACTCTTAAGAGTATTTGTAATCGCTTAAATTAACGCAAATTTGGAATGCCTTGCAGGATCCTGCTCATACAGAATGCTCCGG
This sequence comes from Drosophila sordidula, assembly GCA_035047465.1. Taxonomy (NCBI): domain Eukaryota; kingdom Metazoa; phylum Arthropoda; class Insecta; order Diptera; family Drosophilidae; genus Drosophila; species Drosophila sordidula. Next base: position 14,387,271 of record JAWNPQ010000156.1, on the reverse strand, counting down.
AGAAAATACATCCCCTGGCGCCGCCCTCGCCAGTGGCCGCACACCACAATTTCAGCGAGCGGCACAGCTCGCTGGGCCATGGTGCGGTCAGTGGCACCGTGGAGATCAACGCCTCCGGTGGCGCTGGTCACGCCGTCCACGAGTCGAGCTGCGGCGCCTTGGACAATGCGTCTACGGCGGGTCTGCATCAGCATCAGCAGCAAATGCAGCTGCAGCTGCAGCAGCGCTTGCTCAACGCCTCGCCGCACCACATGCTGCAGCTGGACGTGGTGCCGCACAGCAGCAGCAGCGCGGGCACCCAGACTGAGGATGCGCACGCGCAGGGCCAGCAGCAGGGTCAGCAGCTGGGTCAGGTGGCTGTGGCGGCCAACATTGAGTGCTCGCAGTCGCAGCACAATTACGACCGCGACTGGGCATTGGACGATGTCGTCTCGCAGATCTCCTCTTTCCGGCCCTGCCCCCAGGGCTCTGGCAGCATGACCCCGTTCCATGACTCCATACACAACGTGCTCGAGCACTCGGAGAGCTCCAGTCGCGGCTCGGCCGCCGATCTGTGCGCCGGCTCGCGACAAGATCTCAGTGCCAGCGGCATTTCCACGGACACGGGCCGTGAGCACGCGATGCAGCTGAGCAGTTTCAGTGGTCGGTATTCAGTTTAGCCCAATTGAGATCTGTGCTAATTCTTTTTCATCTTGCAGGCAGCGGGGAGCACAAGGCGCCCTCGATTAGCTCCGGTGTCTCGCACGCTGTGGCCAACGGATTGGGCGGCTTTGTCTACAAGCCGCATCAGTCGAAGCGCTACTCCAACTCGTCCATTTTTCTGGAGAACCGTGATATACTCAACGACTCGCCCCTGTGCGTGGGCGTGGCAACACCACTTACCTATGACTACAGCACGCCACCAAAGATCGACTATCGCCACTCAAGCATACTGGGCACGGAGGAGCAGGCTGGCCTCAGCTGCTGTGCGGCCGCCTCGGACTGTCAGCTGGGCGGGGAGGAGGACGTGCGCCGCTACTCGGACACCAAATTGAACCTGGAACAAGAGGCCATGCTGGGCAAGACTGCGGATGGCGGCGATACTGTGCTGGATATCGAGCTGCCCTCGTCGCCGCTATCGCCGCCAGCGGCTTACGCCAGTCACCAGCATCAGCATCAGCATCAGCATCAGCAGCTGGTGCTGCGCCGCTCCTTCGACAAGGGCGTGGACGAGACGAATAGCGGTGCCAACAAGGCCTCCAACCGTTCCTCGGCCGATGCGCAGATGGATCGGTCGCGTTTGTTTTTCAAGTCGTTGCCAAATCTCAGCAGCAGCTGCGAGAGTCTCATCAAAAAGTGATTGTGCCCCGCTCACCCAACCTCGCTCCCCCCCTCGGTGTCTCTCTAAGTATTCAGCGCTGGTCAGGAGACCCACAAATGCATATTTTTATATACCCCAAACAAGACCTTTCCGTTGGCCCCGGCTCCACTTTCATTTTGTATCTCGTATCCCATGTTTTCAACAAAGCCCATAAACAATTTTGAGACTGCAAACATAAATAAACCCATGCAAATATTGTACGTTATAGAACAAACAAATATAATTTCATTTGAAAAACAAAAGAACAGTATGTATCTATATCGAAGCATATAGAATTATATGGACAGGCACTGAACAAATGAACAAACCTACATATATTATATATTTACCGACTAAATCAAGAAAATTGCTGCAATAGCAATAGAGACAAACTTCACATTTTCACAGCTTACGCTGGATAAACCCTACCCTCCCCAGTCCCCCATCCTCCACGCTGTGTAGCTCATCTATATAAATATATATAAACCGTACTATAATTATATGCAAAAGAGCAGTAGACGTGAACTTGTGACATTTTGTATTTTTTTTCTTAACTTCTAAGTCAAATGAAAATTTTAAAAATTGATCTGTGATTAAGCGTCATTGAATATACACATAAAGAAAAACTTAACTTAACATAAAATAATAATAATAATAAACGATAGCAGCAGCAAACACAACATAAACAAAACTCAATGCAAAAACAAAAATGGAAATATTTTAAATTATAAATAACAACAACCAGAAAACGACAACTTAAGGCATTTTGATGTTTACAAGCTCCTGCCCGGAGCTCTTCAGTGCAGCTTCAACACGGCTCTCTACGTAAATCCTCAGCTTGCGATTATTGAGGCCGATTTAGACATAGAACTAGCATAATATAAAGTGCATACTTATGATCGCGACAACAACAAAACGACTACATTTTTTATTATGCATTATAATATTTAAATAAATATGTGCAAAAACATTATAACACTATTCCAAAGAGAAATGCGAGTATTTTCATCACCAGGTGTACCCAGGGAATCTTCGAGAAAAGCTTATAGACAGGGAATAAAAACAATTATTTTACTGTTCTCACAATTGGTTACTAATATTACGTTTATTTGATTATAACATAGAAAGTCTTTTGCTGGTTACAATAAATATCGGTTTTAATAAATACAAATGGGAATGAGGATGATTGAAGAAAAGCTATCAGATAGCTCCTACTTGGCGGCGGCACTGGTGTTTCCATTGGTGCCCTTACCCTTGGATTCTTCCCCCTTGTGCTCGACGGCGTTCTGCTTCACGTTCAGGTGGGCGGGTCCCACCTGCTGAATTTGAACCACACGCTCCTTGGACTTGTCCTCAATGGGCTGCGGCTTGGGCACGTTGACAGTGAGCACGCCATCGGAGGACAACGAGGACATCACCTTGTCGGCCTCGTAGCCCTGGGGCAGCGCATAGCGACGCACAAAGTGGCGCGAGATGTAACCGTGGTCGTCCTCGCGTTCCTCGTGCTTGCCCTCGACCACAATGGAGTTGTCCACCACCTTGACATTCAGCTCGCTGGGACTGAACTGGGTGACGTCCATGCACACCTGGAAGCCGTCCTTGCCCACCTGCGAGACAGGCAAACGCCATCCGTCGCCCGCTCCGTTTGCCTGCTTGCCCATATCCCAGTTGCGGCGGCGGCTTGCCATGATCTTGTTTGCCGGCGAAGTGGGACACGCTGGGTGAGCACATTGCCAAGGACTCAGTAGCGACTGTGGAGCGGCCCTCATTTGGAGCTGGCGCGGATGCATGCCCAGACCAAAGTCATAGACGGGGCTGCGGGGCTCGTTTAGAGCATCAACCAGTGAAATCAGATGAGATAGCGACATTTTGTGCTTTATTCTTCTTTATATATTTTCAGGTTATGAACGTTTTAAAATAACTTTGCCGGTCTTTTACTTGACTTTCGCACAGCGAAGTTTTGCTCGTGATGAATACTGTTTATCAACTGTAACGGCAAAGCGGTTGCCGCCTGCTTTTATAGCCGGTAAATGTGCCGCTCTTCTAGAAACATCGCGCACATTCTTCCCGTTTGCTCATTGCCTAATGAAGAGTGAAAAACATCGCAGTCGTCAAAGCATTTGTCACTCAGAGCGAAATATCTAGAAAGAGTGTGAAAGAGCGAATAAGAGACCGGCAAATAACGGCAAACGTAAATGCAAAGACAGAGACAAAAGCAAACACAAACGCAAACGCACTTTTTGAATCTTTATTTACTTTAAATGTTAAGTACATAATGTGCTTATGTTTACTGAATACTTGTAGTCGTAATTGTTTCACACTTGTTTAGGAAATCATAATTTCATATCATAGTTCTCATCTCTGCGTGCAGGCCCTAATTATTTATTTATTGTGAATTATTAGAAAACACAAAAAAAAAACATTTATCGAATAAAACGCATTCCAATTAGATATATGTATTTATTTCCTCCTTAGTTCTGGCTCGCGCATTAATTGTCAGTCTCTACATTCACTTGGCCGCTGTTAGGGTCGACTCTTCAGACTTGCTGGCGGCGGCTCCTCCGTTCTCGCTAGCCTGCTGCTTCTTGGCCAGAAGAATGGCCGCGTCTACGGCGGCGATCTCCTCCGCGCCCTTGGCGCCCTTTTCAGTTTTCTCTGGCTCAGCTGGCGGCTCGTCGGCTTCTGTTTTGGCTTTCTTAGCGGCTGGCATCTCCTCGTCTTTGTCTTCCTCCTCCTTTGCAGCAGCAGCAGCCTTTTCGGCATGCGATTTGGAGTTGGAATTCGAATTGGACGAGTTGCCATTAGCATTGGCATCGTCGGTTTTCGCCTCATCTTCAGCCTCTGCCGCGGCCTCCTTTACGGCAGCGCCAGTCGAACTGGCGGCGGCGCTGGCAATCTCATCTTCAGCAGTGTCCACATCCACTTCCATTGACTTTGACTCCACATTTGGCTGCGGTTCGCCATTGTTGCCATTGGAACTGGAAGTGGTTGTGGTAGTGGAAGTGGAAGTCGAATTGGAAACTTGCACAACGGACTCAGTCTCTTTCTCTTTCTCTTTCTCTTTTGTTTTTGCATTTGCAGTTTCCTCAACGCTGACGTTGACGTTAGCGTTAGCGTCGCCGTCGGCATTGCCGTCAGCGTTGGCCTCGGCCGCTGCCTGCCCATTGCCATTGCTCTCTTCGGCGCTCTTCTCTTCGATTGCAGCTGTTTTTGGGGTTGGCTGCGGCTCGGCTTCGTTGGCTGCAGTTTTTGCAATTGGCAACTGCGCATCCTTGGACTGCGCCAGCACGGGTAACGAGACCGAGACTGGAACCGGAACCGGGACCGGGACCGGGACTGGGACCGACTGCTGCTGTATATCGACGATGCGCTCAATGGGTCGCTCCTCGCCCCCTTTGGCGGCGGGCGGAGGCGGCGGTGGTGGCGCCCGCACAGTGAGAATTCCGTCCGAGGACAGCGTCGAGTGCACGTCGGCCACCTCGAAGCCCTTCGGCAGCACGTACTTGCGTATGAAGTGGCGCGAGATGACGCCGTGGCCGTCCTCCTTCTCGTCGTGCTGCCCCTCGACCACGATGCAGTTGTCGACGGTCTTCACGGTGAGCTCGTGGGGCGCGAACTGCTTTACGTTCATGCTCACCTGGAAGCCGTTGCGATTGACCACCGAGTAGGCGGAGGCCGATTTGGAACTGGCTGCTCCGCCCGAAGCGGACGCCGCGGCGGCGTTGACCTTGTCGCCCATCTCCTTCTCCAGCTCCAGCAGGGACTTATTGCAGCAGACGGTCTTGGCGCCAGCCACACGGCCGTAGGGATGATGGCGATGCTGGCCCTGCCCACCCTTGATAGGCACCCAGAGCACTGAAGCCGGGGGCGAGTGGGCGTGGCCGTGGACGTGGGCGAGACGCGTGCCCCGACGCGTGCTGTTTGGGGGCGACTGTGGGACAGTTGTCGCGGCGGCCAGCTGCTCCAGCGGATACATACCGAAGCCCACGTCGTCCATGTCCAGGCCCAGGCCAAGGCTGGCGCTGCGCGTGAAGTTGAAGTCATGCAGCTCCTCGGCCAGGTCGAGTATAAAGGGTATTAGCGACATGCTCGCGCTTTGTAATTGCAATGTGGCTAATTCGGTTGAGGGGGCGTGGGGCTAATAATTGTCTCTACTGCTGCTGCTGCTGCTGCTGCTGCTGCTGTTGCTGCTGGCTGGCTGGCTGGCTGGCTGGGATCTGACGACACTCGCTGCTAACAACCGTTCCGTGTGCGATCCGTTCCGGCTTCTAACTGGATTGCGTTTGAGCTCTTATGGCTGAATGTTCAACCTTTTAAACGACTGTGCTGCGCTGAATGGAAAGCAAATGTCTGGCCTGGAATTTGCTCTGCCGCAGCGGACGCGACGTCGCTGTCGGCTTATGCAAAGTGAGGCTGGGCCACCGTTTCCCATGTGCACTCTTTGTTTATTTGCACAGTTTTGGCAACAAAAAATCAATAGAATAGAATAAAAGCTGGCGGTGACACCCTCGAAATAAGATCCAATGCGCACTTATCTGCCCAAGTACGCAACACACACACACATACATACATACATATATATATATATATATGTATACATATGCATGTATCTGTTGGCTACTTTTTCGCAATTGCGAAGTTGGCAATTTTCCGGTTGCGAGAACAAAGAAAGTATTCCAGCCCGACGACGATGGAGACACATAAACCGGCAACTTAAAAACCGGCTCCAGCCTCTCGACCTACGCCTCGGCCTGGGCATAAATTGCCCAGACAGACAAACATATGTACGTACATGCCAACATACATAGCATACACATATGTATGTACCAGTACACACATACGCATGTAAAGTAGCCATGTTGCAGCTGAATTCCCTGCGCTCAGCCGGCAAACAGCTGAACAGCTGAGAGGCCGCAAAAAGCGTTTCGTGCCAGCGGCCGAATGCCGAACCGGCGCGATTGTAGCAACTACAACAACAGCTGGTTTGCTGCGTCTCTCCGCCAGTGTCTACGTGTGCGTGTGTGCACTTGTGTCTGTGGTCTGGAAGGCCAACCGGCAACTGAAAATTCGTTGATAAAAAGAGCGAGTCGCAGGGGGCATTAGCCTGCAGTGGGGCAGTCGCAGAGCATGCGCAGTGGCCCTTGGCGCTGTTGTATATTACGAGTTGCAGCAACAAAAGCTGCTGTGGGTGAGGCAGCTGAATACTTGCATAAAACATTCATGCACTTGTGTCAGTGTGATATCTGCGTGCATGCCTGTGTGTGTGTGCGTAACAAATCCAGGCGATGCCCAGACAAGAGCCAGACGCTCGTTTGGAGACTTTTGCAAACATCAACGACTAAAGAGGACTGCAAACGAAGCGGAAGAGGTGTCTGTTAATGAATACATTTACGCTGTGTATAGGTTACGCACACACATGTACGTATGTATGTGTGTACATACATACGTACGTGTGGAGAATAATTGTTATCATGGAAATGCAGAAGCCGAATGCGATTCAGATGTATGCGTGTACATATACATACATATCTATATATGCACTTTCATAATGTGTCCATATGTACATATGTATGTATCTATTCAGCTGTATACTTTTTGGAAATGTATGTGTATTTTCATTTATGCACACACATACATATACATATGTATATACATCAAAACGGAACACCTACATACTGAAAAATGTGTGTAATTTGTGTGCCAAGCTCGCAATTTGCCTATTGGCAATTTTATTTTTATTTTCATAGTTATTTTCCTTAACCTCCCCGAGATAAAAATTGATATAAAGTGTTCTGCTAATCATTAATTTACTTATTATGAATTCATTTAAAATATTAAAAATTAATTTATTTAATTACCTCTTATCTGCTTGCAGTACAATATTGATTAATGTGCAGCCAGATTCTCGAAGCTGACAGAATGTTCTTCAAATTGGATTGTTTTTGTTTGTGCATGCTGTCTTTATCACTCGCAGAGAACCAGCGACTGCTGATATCTCTACACACTCTCACTTTCAGTGCTAGATAATGTTGCGTGTAAGTGCATAAATATATAGATAGATATGCGTATGTGCATAAATATACGTATATTTTCGAGCGATTTCCAGAACATTTGCGAAATTGTTCAACTTAAACCGGAGCCAGCAGTTTCATCTCCCTTAGGCACATAGGCAGGCACAAACACAGGCACGCAAAAGCAACGGCAAAAGCCACCACCAGAGCAGCTATAAATAGCCGTTGCGCTGCGTTCCCGGCGTCAGTTTGATTCGCCAAACCGAAGCAACAACAAGCCACACCACAAGTCTCCAAATACGAGGAGTGTTCCTTAAAGGATCTTAAGTGCAAACCGACAACAAGGCCCAAACAGAGCTTAAAGTATTCAAGCACCAAGTCGACAAACCATTGAAGCTATCAATATGGCAAACCTTCCACTATTGCTGAGCTTGGCCGACGACCTGAACCGCCTCTCGATGGCGCCCTTCTACGACGCACCCTACTACTGGCAGCACAAGCAGCGAAATCCCTACCTTGCACTGGCTGCAGGACCTTTGGACCAACAGCTGCGCCAGCTGGAAAAGCCGGTATCCAAGGTGGGCAAGGATGGCTTCCAGGTGTGCATGGATGTGGCCCAGTTCAAGCCCAGCGAACTGAACGTCAAGGTGCTGGACAACTCCATTGTCGTCGAGGGCAAGCACGAAGAACGCGAGGACGACCACGGCTACATAACGCGCCACTTTGTCCGTCGGTATGCCCTGCCCGATGGCTACGAGGCCGAAAAAGTCGCCTCGACTCTATCCTCGGACGGAGTGCTCACTGTCAGCGTGCCGAAGCCAGCGGCCATCGAGGACAAGGGCAGCGCACGCGTCGTCCAGATCCAGCAGGTGGGCCCAGCCCATCTCAACGTGAAGGATAACGCCAAAGAGCAGCTGGAACAGGAGGGCGCCAACGACAAGTGAACTGAATCATCTCAAAATAATCCCAAGTCGTAGCATGTAGAACGCATTTAACATAAAACATTACACATAACGCATTATTATTCAATTATCAAAGTCAATGTCTGTTTTATATACATTTATAACCGATACTTTTATAATCATATGTATGCCATACAAAGGTCGAAAATATAACTGTAATTTCGTTTAGCTTCATCACAATTATGAATTGGAAATAAACAAAAACATCAGTAATAAATGAATTTCGATAATGTTGAAACATTTCATACGTACATATGTATATACAGATACACATACGTCTGTACATCACATACATATGTACATATATGTATACAATATTACATGAGACAGAGTTGCAATGTTTGTATGTTTTGGCGTTGATAAAAGATTGTTTTACCCCTTTTTACGTACACACATGCATATGAATGAATATACATACACATGTATGTGTGCACTTGAAAAATCTGTATGCATTTACACACATACAAATTACATGCACGTACATGTGCATATGTACATCCATATGTACATATGAAAGCGATTAAATGTTGTTGCAAATTTCTCGAATTTCCTTTTGTAAAGCTTCAAAATATCCGTCGCAATTAACTGCGACTTTAAATTTAGAAGTACAAATTTTCTGCAAAGAGAATACTAAAATCCGTATACATACACGTAAATATACACATCCATAGGTACTATTCACACGATATGCATGTGTGCAGTCGGTAAAAAAAAGAATGACAAGGAATGGCAAACAAACCGGTCTCGGCAAACAGAGATAGCACGAGTTCAATGTACTTGCAAAACGTCAACGTTTCAGTGGATGCGATTTTCTTGCAGGGCTCCCTTGGACGTATGAATGTACTTTAGCATTTTAAACAAATGCATTTACAACAACAACAAAAATGGGATAGGAATTTAAAAATGCAGGCGCTTTAAATAAGTGTTTTTAAACTTATGTATGTATATACATGTATACATGTACGTATGTACGTATGTATGTATATATGTATGTATATATATGCAGGCAAAAACTCCAAGAAATTGCAAGAACTTTCTGTGTGAGAGAGAAAGAGTGAGAGAGATCATGAGAGCAAACAACAAGCACTTTTTGCCGGCTTACAACACACACATGCCTGGCGACAGAAAGAGCGAGTAATTTCAAGAGCGAAGCAGTAACAATCTGTCAAGCTTTGCCTGTGTGCGTGTGTCATTCTGGCGTCGGTATAAAAGCTCATTCCGTCGTCTGCTCCTCAACAATTGTGCTCGAACCGTTGCCCTTAACGTATCTGCTGCGCAGAAGCAAAGAAAACTGTGTTTTTTTTTCCCAACTAATTTATCAAGTATACAAGTGAAAGGCTAAACATGTCGATTGTTCCACTGTTGAATTTGGCCCGCGATCTCGACGGCGCTTACAATGACTGGGACCATTTCCTGGACGATGACTTCGGCTTTGGCGTGCACGCTCACGAGCTGTTCCATCGTCCGCGTCTGGTGGTGCCGCACCACCTGCACCGTCGCCGCCCTCACTTCATGCCATACGAGAGAAACCACCACCAGTTGGTGCCGGCACGTCGTCGTGCATCAGCTGGCCAGAATGCTCTGCTGCCGATCATTGGCAAGGATGGGTTCCAGGTGTGCATGGACGTGGCGCAGTTCAAGCCCAGCGAGCTGTCCGTGAAGGTGACGGATAAGACTATCGTTGTGGAGGGCAAGCACGAGGAGCGCGAGGATGGCCACGGCTTGATCCAGCGCCACTTTGTGCGCAAGTACACCTTGCCCAAGGACTACGACGGCAACGATGTTGTCTCAACAGTTTCCTCCGACGGAGTGCTCACATTGAAAGCGCCTCCGCCACCCAACAAGGAACAGGCCAACAAGGAGCGCATCGTGCAGATCCAACAAACAGGACCTGCCCACTTGAACGTCAAGGCGCCAGAGGGTGTCAGCGACGGCAAGGGCAAAGGTGAAAATGGCGCTGGTGAGAAGATGGAGACCGGCAAGTAGAGGAGTCGGCGAAAGGAGAGAAAAGACGATGAAAACTGAGTGTTGCCACACTGTTCGGAGAGTGGAAGACTAAAAACACGTACTCACACACAAACACACACGCACACCCAACACATGAACATCGCAAACATCATCACATTTAGCATTAAGAGATTTTTAAAGCACCCAATTGAAATGTAAGATTCCCCGTTGGCTTAGTCTATATGTAATATGTATTTTAAAAATACGATCTTTAATTTTGTAACATGTTCAAGAACGGCGGCAACACTCGAACACATTTGTATGTATTTGCATTTATTGTACTCTGTGAAAATCCAATAAAAAATACAAGTAAATTAAAAGATAAAATGTTTCAATGTTCACTGGCCAAAAGTAAGAACAGGACCTTATTTAAAATCTTTTTTTTTTACATACATACATGCACATATGTACGCAAAACGTCCGACAAGTTTTCTGTATGTATGTAAGAATGTATGTAACGACTGCATTTGTGTATGTGTACATACAAATGCATACATACGTATGTATGTATTTTTATTTTGTTTCAGTGCACATATGTACACATGTACATACACATATGTACGTGTATGTACGCATGTATGTACACACTGACATTTGCATTCTTTTTAGGTGAAAAAATCGAGAATGAAATGCATTCTCATGTAAATACATATGTATGTGTGTACATACGTTTTATTGTATTGAATTAATGTAAGCATACATTATAATATGAATACATACATATGCAGACGCATATTACTCTTATTCTTATTGAAAATAACAGAGTTCAAAGTTTGCGTTTGATTTTGCCTTTTATGTTTTTACTTGTTTTCTTGCTTTTCGTAGTTACAGTCTGCTTTTTCTCTCTCTCTTTTTCGTTTTTTTCGCTCTCTTCTCTATCTCTCTCGTTTTTTCCCTGTCTCTCACACATTTATTTATTTACGCTACTCTTACTCTTTTTTTCTGTTTTGTTTCACTCACATTCTGGCAAATTCGCGTTGTTTCTCGCTCTTTTCTATGTTTCACACACACACCAGCAAATGTTTAACGTTTCTAGAAAATCGAGGCAGCCGGCTATAAAAGCAGCCAGCGACTTTGATTCCGTTACAGTCGTCGAATAAAATTTGTCGAGCAAAGAGCTTCGCTGTGCGAAATCGGAGAATATACTAAAAAAATCTTTTTTAAAGTCTACGTAACCCCAAAGTATAAAATTACAAACAAGATGTCGCTGTCGCAACTGCTTTCACTGGTGGATGTGCTGCAGGAGCCCCGCAGCCCCGTCTACGACTTTGGTCTGGCCATGAATCCGCGCCAGCTGCAAGCCTGGACCGCTCCGCAGCTATTGAGTCCTTGGCAATGTGCTCACCCGGCGTGTCCCACCTCGCCGGCAAACAAGTCCTTGGCAAGCCGCCGCAACTGGGATATGGCCAAGCAGGCAAACGGAGCGGGCGACGGATGGCGTTTGCCTGTCTCGCAGGTGGGCAAGGACGGCTTCCAGGTGTGCATGGACGTCACCCAGTTCAGTCCCAGCGAGCTGAATGTCAAGGTGGTGGACAACTCCATTGTGGTCGAGGGCAAGCACGAGGAACGCGAGGACGACCACGGCTACATCTCGCGCCACTTTGTGCGTCGCTATGCGCTGCCCCAGGGCTACGAGGCCGACAAGGTGATGTCCTCGTTGTCCTCCGATGGCGTGCTCACTGTCAACGTGCCCAAGCCGCAGCCCATTGAGGACAAGTCCAAGGAGCGTGTGGTTCAAATTCAGCAAGTGGGACCCGCCCACCTGAACGTGAAGCAGAACGCCGTCGAGCAGAAGGGGGAGGCTAAGAACACCAATGGAAGCACCGGTGTCGCCGCCAAGTAGGAGCTATCTGAAAGCTGCTCTTCAGTCATCCTAATGCCTCTTGTATTCCCATTTGTATTTACTAGAAACGATATTTATTGAAGTGAGCAAAAGACTAATATTTTAATTAATAAAAGAAACCAATGTAATTGCACCAACTGCAGCTGATGTAAAAATAGGTTGTTTATTTTTTATTGTGGTTCAATTTTGTCCATTTAAAGATTCTCTTAGTTTTGATCAATTTATTGCGCATTTGAGATTTCGTACGTATTTAAAACTAATTGAAATTCTCGCTGCGGCTCGCCTCGGTGGCCATAAATAGTTCACCTTGAATTTAAATGTTGCCCCAATTGGTGCCTGCGGCAAGTGTGGGGCTCGGCGGGCACCTGGGGAGGTGGATGCTACTTCCAGGGCAGCGCCAGCTTGCCCGTTTCGTGCACGCGCACCAGACGCTCGCCGGGACTGTAGTACTTGGCTGGTGGCGGCGGCGGCGCTTTGATGGTGAGGATGCCGTCCGAGGATATGTCGGAGATGACCTCGTTGGCGTTGTAGCCGCGTGGCAGGAGGTACTTGCGCACAAAGTGCCGCTCCACGTAACCGTTGGGGCCCTCGCTGCGCTTGTCGTGGTTGCCCTGAACGATGATGTGGTCGTCGGTGGTCTTGACCACGATCTCGTGCGGCCGGAACTGGCGCACATCGATGTCAATCCGAAAGCCCTTCTCGTCCACGTGCACTCGCTCGCCGGAGTAGTAGTTGTCCCAGCGCATGGGATACGCCCACTCGTGGGGCGTCGACTGTATCAGCTGATTGCGCACCCGGCGCGTCACCAGCTCGTCCAGGGGTCGCAGGTAATCGGCGCCAGCGCTGGACGGCCACCAGACGCGCGGGTCGTCCCACAGATACGGATACAGCTGGAAGTCGTATGGCGGCTGGTAGAGCGGACGCGGCCGCTCCAATTCACGGGACAAATCGCGATATGTTGTCGGCACCAAAGCCATTTCGCCTCTGCGATTCTTATAAAACTTGGCGACGGCGCTGACAGTGCTTTTATAGCCCCATCCCGGCCTCGGTCGGCGGCGGAGGCAGCGCCGGATGCGGATGGCTGATGAATCATTAGCCCGATGCGCGAAGGCCGCCAAACAAGCGACACAAGCGCGTCCAACGGCAAATGCAATATTGGACGCGAGTCAAGTGGACGTCATCGCGGAAGGGGCGCGGGCGGGGCAGGAGAAGGGCAGCAAGTGCAAGTGGCCGCTGCCAAGCGCATTAAAACGAAAGTATATACTTTGCTTCTGTTTATGTTTATTTCATTATTTCTATATTATGCGAATTTGTTTGCGACTAATGTACAACTATTGGGGGGGGGGGGGGGTGAAAGGGGTCTCTTTGACTTTTTTCACTGCTCCTTCTTCTGTCCCTCCGCCGGCTCCTCCAACGGGGCATTCGGCTTCACATTGAGCTCCGCCGGCCCGGTCTGCTGAATGGGCACGACACGTTCCTGGAGCGCCTGCTCGACAGCTGGTGGATTGGGCACGTTGATGGTCAGGACGCCATCGCTGCTCAGGCTGGAGGTGGTCTTGTCGGCCTCGTAGCCCTCGGGCAGGGCGAAGCGGCGCAGGAAGTGCCGCGAGCTGTAGCCGCCCTGGCCATCCTCCTGCTGCTCGGACTTGCCCTCGATGACGACGCTGTTGTTCACGGTCTTGACCGTCAGCTCGTTGGGCTTGAAGCCGCTCACGTCCAGGTTGACCTGGTAGCCCTGCTTGCCAATGGTGGCGGCCGGCGCGAACTGCTGCTCCTGCCAGCGTGCGATCTGCTGCCAGTTGCGGGGCACGGCCAAGCCAGTCCACATCTGCGGCTCGTGGAAGAGGGCCTGGAACGGGGACGCGCGCGGCAGCCGGCTCAGCTCCTCGGCCATGCGTAGAAACATCGGCAACGAACGCATCTTCCGGCTAACTTGTAATATCTGCACCGTCTTGTGAAATTCTCCTTGTCGTGGCCGCTTTACGGGAGCTCCGCTCGCTTCCGTTGAATATGTTGAATTGTGAAGAGCGCGCGCCGCCGACTGCTATTTATACGGCATGCCAAAGCGGTCGAGAACATTCCGGCGCTCTCTCGACTTGGTAGCTGATGCAATTTGTTGTTAAAACTGCCGCGGTCCTGCCATTTAACCATAGCGTGTTCTAGACACATTTCGAATTTAAAGTTAACATTTCCGACTCACTGCATTTTCCATCAATCGAACTTTCGATTATTTTTAAGCATTATTTCAAATGCGCAGTATTTTGCGGCATTTGCAAACAAAATGTAAGGTAGGTCAGTTCAACATTCAGAGCGAAAGAGAGCGTGCTTGTGCTTACCACTATGAACCTCTGTGTGTGTGTGTGTGTGTGAGAGAGAGAGAGATTTCGAACATGGACGTAGCTGAGGGTGTTTACATGTTATTTCAAGCTTTGAGCATTTACATTGGCAGTTGTTAATTTAAAAAAAAACATATGTTAAATTTAAATTACAATTATATTCTGCTATTACAAATGATTCAAAATACATTAAAAGCAACAAAACAATTTAATTGGTTTAGTTTTTGTCATGTTATGAAAGTTAGGTCTTTAAAACCCATTTATCATGCATTTGAGAACTTTATAATAACAATAAATTTGCATTTTCGTATATGAACCAGTTTTCTCATGGAAATTTAAATGAATTTCGCTTTTTTGTATCCCTCACACATTGAAAATGCGTAAAAAACATATATTTTTCTGCAAGTGTATGTAACAGGCAAAATGAAGCATCTCGTCTGTCCAGCTGTCCTTATTAACATAATCTCAGAGACTATGTATGTCTACATGTCTACCAGTTTTTTTAAGCAAATGTCAGACACGGAAATCACGAATATTGCACTTTTTGAAGGATTTGCGTCAGGGTATCTTGTAATCGAATCCTCTTGATTCTCTCAAATGTATGTATGTAATTGTAGTAATGTTGAATGTATATTTTGTGTTATTAATATTATAATTACTATTTAAAATAGAGGAGTTCGAACGTGGATCCCCGTTGCTGACTTCTATCTACCGAGGAGTGCAGCTATAACTATTTTCTACACTAATATCAAACAAATAACCTTAGCATATAACTTGCTTTAAGTGTCTAATTTATTCCGAAACCATATTTTCTACAAATGTGTGTATACTTCATATAATAAGCAAACAGATTGAAGTTAAGTTAATTAATAAGCCAAAGTTAGGTGCAAATGCGAATGGTTATTTTCGTCTCTTTTGATCTCACTTGGCCAGGCCCTGTTTCTCGGCCCACTCCAACCAGGAGCCGTGGTAGACACTCAATCTGTAAACGAAGGATTTCCTATATTCACTCCCGATCTGTGCCAAGCACAAGGAAAACTCACTTGGTGAAACCTGCTTTCTTGGCGATCTCTGCGGCCTCCTGAGCCCGCCTGCCGGAGCGGCAGGTGAATATTATGTTGGCATTCTTGGCAGGCTTTGCGCGTCCATACTTCCGCTTGAAATCATTATCCTCAGATTTTAAGGCGGCGTCCAAGTCGGGCACTGCAAAGCAAATGTTCACCCAATAAACGAATGCTGGTTAATTTCAATCTATATAATTACAGGGTATATTGAGGCTGGCTGGGATGGTGCCTGTAGCCGCTAGTTCGTCCCGGTTGCGCACATCAATCAGATAAATCTCGGGATGATTGGGCACATCTTTAACCTGCTCGTAGGTGGCTGCCATTATGCTCTGATCAGTATGCAAATCAGACGTACTCAAAACTGTACTTTCACTTCGTTTGCTCGTCGACAGCTCACTAAGTTCTCTGTTTGCTCCGACAGCGCCACTTATTATAGGCGAGAGCACAGCTAGAGCCGTGACGATCACGACAGCGGCGACAGCGGCGTCGACGTTAGTGTTTATCAGCCGCATGCTTGAGGTACAATAAAGCAACCGCAGCTGGACGCAGATAGAGCATCGAAATCTAACCTGTAGCCGGTTTCGATTGTTGTCGCGTTGCGGTAACACGCTGGCGACAACGGCGCCGGCCACTCATCAGATTTCAGCTCAGAAGCAGTTTCAATGCGAACGCTAACTGTTTGGTATTGGGCGTCTTTCCGCCGCCAGACAGTGTTCACTATTTTGAACGTGTATCGAATTCGATTTCGACTAAACAAACGTCTGCGGTTTTGGGCTCACTCTAAAAGCTCGACCTCCAACTTCGAAACCGTTTTGCATTTGATCCAGAAAATTCCCAACTGTCGCTCCAGAAAAGCTCGCGATTGCCGAGCTTTTGCGTGGCCTGACTATAAATGGAGACCCTGACGATGAAAACTTCACATTTGTGTCGCGACATTCGAGTTAAATTGTGCGTGCAACAGCTGGAACAGCAATTCCCACCCGCTGACAAATCAACCCTCACTTCCGGAAAGCAGGTCGCCGTCGCAGTTAGGTTCAGTGAACTTGCACCAGATACAGATTCTTGGTTTTGTGAGTCAATTGGAAGAGAAGAAAAAAAATGCCAGATATTCCGTTTGTGCTGAACTTGGACTCGCCGGATTCCATGTACTATGGCCACGACATGTTTCCCAATCGCATCTACCGCCGGATGCACTCGCGCCACCATGACGCCCTGGATATGCATACTCTAGGTCTGATTGCTCATATGGGTGCTCATGCCCGTCATCTGGTGGCCCAAAAGCACAGGGGTGAGCTGGGCACCACCAGCGCCGCTGGCAAGGATGGCAGGGGCAACTTTCAGGTGAGCCTCGACGTCGGCCTCTTCGAGCCTGGCGAGTTGAGCGTTAAGCTGGTGAACAACTGCATCATTGTCGAGGGCAAGCATGAGGAGCGCGAGGATGAGCACGGTCACGTATCACGACATTTTATGCGTCGCTATCCTCTGCCCAAGGAGTACGATGCAGACGCCATTGCCTCGACTTTGACTGATGAAGGCGCATTAACTATTACTGTGCCCCCCTTGGTCGTTGAGGAGGAGGTGAAGGAGCGTATTATACCCATCAAGCATGTGGGTCCATCTGACTTGTTTGTGCAGAAGAACAATGGACACAAGGAGCAGACCGAGGGCGAGGCCAAGTGAACGCCTAAACCCTAGTCGCGCTAGAAGCAGCCAAGTGATTTACCAAGACTCTCGTTCTCATTGCACTTCAACGATAATCAATTAACGCACGCCACATTTTAATAATACATTTTTTTTTTAGTAATTAAAACACTAATCCATAAAATTCATTCAAATTTTACTAATATGAGGTAAATCATTTAGATTTAAAATTAATCCCATTATTGCATCAGTATTAATAAATGTATTTGAAAGCTCTAATTTATTGGGTTATCATTATGGCCTGTCTGCTACCCTAAAAATTTAGCATACATATTTTGTTAAATTTCAAACAAACAACGAAGTTCCCCGCAATTTTTGATAATCGATACATTCGATACGATTTGCGAGTGAAAATCTGGAATGTAAAATTTAAAGTAAATTCCCCAAACAACTGAATGGAGGGGAGCGGAACATGTCTATCGTTAGGATAGATAGAGGTTTGGTTTAAACTGATGTTTAGCTACACAGGTCGGGCGGGAGCGCTGTGGCAAAACACATAAGCCACCGTTAGCATACTCATGTTTTGAGTCATTTTGTCTTGCATATGTCAGGATTATGTATATTTCGTAAAGTGCTGACTTTGTGGTTTCGTAGTTGTTTATGATGGCGGACAATATAGTAGTGGACGCGTAACAAAATTAATATAACGATTCTTATTAAATACAAGTCAAGCCCGAAATGGATATTATTTTAGGATTAATGCTCTACAGCCCCTTAGATAAAGATATTCGTCTGTAGTGACAATTATCAATTGCTCACCTCTAGTTTGTCGCCATAAAAATGTTTGTTTACTGTTAAGCAACAGCTGTTCTGTTATGCCCCTGTTATCATATTTTAGAAGCAGTCATGTGGAGATAACTAGCCGCTATTTAAATAAATTTTGGGCAACATTTGTCAGTTTTTCTTTTAGAGCAGATCGTTAAACCGTTCTTAAGGGCTTTTCGAACCGAACATTATTAAATACATTAATTGCTGAATATTGTGAATAACTTCAAAATTGGTAATGACAATTTTGCAGGATCTATTTAGTGCGCTGTTAATAAAGTTCATGAAATGTTAGGGTGCCCACAGCTTTCGTATGCAATTTGTAACCTATAAAATGTTTTGTTTACTTTTGCGCCATACGCGTAATTCCCGACAAATATTTTTAAAGCAAGTTTTAAAGCCACCAGTTTACACTGTCAGCCATGCGCTGCACACAACAAGATGTAAGTAGCCCCTTTGAACATTGGGCAGAAGTGTCATTCGGAAATTGTTTGTACAGATTATGAAATGGCATTTGGTTTGTATTGTTTTTAGTGCTGCGACATGGGGAGTACGAGTGGAAAGATCCAAAATCTCCAGATGAAATGTAAGTAACTGGCGAGGATAATTTTGTTGAACCATTTTAATACTTGCCCCGCTGCAGCGTCAACATAACGTACGTTGACAAGGACGGCAAACGCTTCAAGGTGCAAGGGAAGGTGGGCGACAATGTGCTCTACTTGGCGCACCGGCATGGCATCGAAATGGAGGGTGCCTGTGAGGCGTCGCTGGCATGCACCACGTGCCATGTGTATGTGCAAAACAACTATCTCGAAAAGCTGAACGAGGCGGATGAAAAGGAGGACGATCTGCTCGATATGGCGCCGTTTCTGCGAGAAAATTCCCGCCTCGGCTGTCAAATAGTGCTTGATAAAAGCATGGAGGGCATGGAACTGGAGCTGCCCAAGGCAACACGTAATTTCTATGTGGACGGGCACAAGCCAAAGCCACACTAATTAGACCGTTATACATTATTGTTAAACCAAGTTAAATAAATGATTGTATTTTAATAGTTTTTGTGTTCCCAACTTTTATATATTTCTTAAGTTTGTAAACAATGCTTTCGGTTTTTTTTTTTGTGTTTCATCTGGCAAAGAATTAAACTAAAGAAAATTTATTATGTTGAGCCTATATAATTACATTTTCTAATCGATGATTATTATAAATGAAAGCAGAACAGAACAGATGAGAACAATTTGGGAAAATGAGAGTTGGCGACATAAAAAATGGTATGAAACAATATTGTAATAATTATGTTACAATTAAAGAAAATATTGAATAAAATCTAAATGTGTAAAGCGACAAACTAAAACTCATTACAACAAATACACTATGCACTAAAGAACGAAATGTGCCAGTGTGTGTGAATGATGCTCGTTGGGTTCTGTGTGCGTTCAGTTCGAAGAGGGACTGCTCGAACCGGAACGCGAATGCACGCTGCCGCGGTCCTGCTCGCTGCGCTCTTCATCACGATCGCGACTCTTCTCGTCTTTGTCTAATTCACGCTCTGGCTCTCGCTTGCTTTGCTTTTCGGGCGCAGCAGCAACAAGCTCTTCTTTGGGCGACAGATTTTCGCGTTTGATCGCTTCTTTTTCAGCTTTGCCGCCGCCCTTTTTGTTGTTGCTTTTCTTCATAACAGCCAAGTCTTTCAGCAGGCTGGCCACCTTGCGATTCAAGTTATCCACTTTCATGTCATGCAGGCGCTCGACCTCCTTCAGTCTGTTGCGCATTTCGTTCTCCTTCTCGAAGTTTTTGCCCTTCAGCTCCGTCAACTGCAATATAAATATTGATTATAATTCATCAAATATATAAATGTATAATGTATAATGTATAAATGTAAGCGTCACCCACTTGTTTGTCCTTCTCTAGCAGCTCTTTGTCTTTTTGATTCAAACGCTTCTCCAGACTGGCAATGCGTTCCTTAAGATATGTAATGGCTACCACATGATCCGACGAGTTTGTGTCTACTGTGATGGCAGCTGGTGCCGCAATTGTGCCGTTACCACCATTGCCACGAGACATCTTGTCGGGCAGATCTAAGCCGGTGCCGCTAACTGCTGTGACACCGCTGGTATTGGTATTGCCAGCTGCTTTGGAAATGTCTCCACCGCGTGTTGCTTTTTTGGCGGACGCATGGCTTTCTCTATGCGCCGATGATGAGGATTTCTCATGTGGTCGCTTCTTAGACATGGATATTCGGCCCTCCTGCTGTGCTTTCAACAGTGCACGCTTATAGGCGCAGGTGCACAACCAGCACAGGACTTTGCCATTGACCTGCAAGAGGGCGAACATTAGCACGTTTTACGAATGGTAAGGATTAAAAGTAATTATGCTGACTTAAACGCTAAAATCCTAGACGTTAGATTCTAGACTCTTATGAACGCAATACAATATCTCTCGAGACTCGTGACTGCAACACGACCCTCGGCGGAGCTGTACATGTACACATATCTAATCGAAACACATTTGGCTTAAAATTAAGTTTGTAATATTGTTAAATGTAAAATGGCTGCCATCCTGGCAATGATGCTGCCTTTGAGCCCTCTTCTTCTTTGTATTTCGCTGACCTTTTTGTTCTCGTCGCGCCTGTCAAAGGCTGATCGCAGCTTGCACTCGTCGCACTGTGTGGGTGGTCCGTACTTAGCCTCGTAGCTGGCGCATCTATTTGCAGTTAGTGTGATATTTGGTTTGGTTAAAATGGTTTTTTTTTCATTTTGTTTGGCACACACCACACGTGAAGCAGAAAAGAGAAGAGAGAAAAATGTTTTGCGTTCATAAGAGACGTTGTTTTCTTTTCTATTTTGTTTGGTTTGCTACTTGACGAAATCAAGAAGAGCTACTGAATAGCTATTGAAGAAGGGCAGGGCAAACGCGCTTTGGTTTATGTATTTTGAAGGCACAATTAGTTGGGTAGAAAAAGGGGTTGATATATATTATATATATATGCATAAATTTGTTTAATACGTTCATTTGATTATCAACTTATCAACTTGACTCGAGCATTTTATACATTGTGCATTCAAATTACAGCGGCTGCCACGTTGCTCGTGCATTCTTTTTTACTTTAAACAATTTGAATAGTTTTGTTTTTGTTTACGTGATGAGGTGAAAACGAACATACCTCATGCATTTGGAGCTGCCGAAAGCGGCAACAATTTTACAGCACTCGCAGGCAGTTGGCTTGCCATATTTGCTCAGATAATGCTCGCATTTTTTACAGGCACTCTGTGATTTGCTGTAAATGTAAAAACAAAAAGAACAGTAAAAGACATGCGATATGCATACATTTATTTTCCTTTACTTACGTGGCGGAGGGAAATTCCGAGCGGCAGTAAGTACATTTAACAACTGAGGTAGAACCACGGCACACCTGTGGAAAATCAAATGGAAATCGAAGCGTGAGTTGTTTCTGTTTTGTTCAAAAATTTGCGCATGTATTGGTGTACGTTGTCATTTTTTCTCCTGTTTGGTGTGTTTTGTTTGCATTGAAATTGTATGCCATATAACGGCTGCGTTCAGTTGAAGCCTTGCTTAATTGGTAATTGGAGTTGGGCACACTACAGCAGATTCATATGTATATATCATTAGTCACAGGCGCAACCCAAGCGCTGCAACTTGGGCTGCTACCATTTTGCTTCTTCTTGCCGTTCAATTTTCATTGTTAATGCGCAGCAAAAATTTTCGCTAGTGTCGCGTCATTTTTATTTTGTTATTGCCAAAAACAACAGCCCACGTACACGTCCTTTTATTTTGACACAATGCATACACATACACACACAGTTGAGATGCTGTTTGTTTGTTTAAAGAGTCTTAATTCGCATTATTTGGTTCACCTTGCAGAGCTGCTGTCCCGAGGAGAGTTCTTCGTATGGGTGCCGAGAAAAACATTTGGAGCATGCGAATAATACTTTTGAACTCATTTTTTAATTTGTGTTTTATTTTCCTTTTGTGCTATTTTTTCTTAAGTTTTACTTTTTATTTGCGATTTAGAAGACGACGCAAACAGTGTCACCACAATGATAAAAATGAAATTCAAGCTTAGCATCAGAGTGACCATGCCACGCGCAATAAATCTACCGATGATCAATTTATCGAACGCAAAGCAACCCTCTACATACAGTTCAGTTCGATTCGAAGAGAAGAAGAAGAAAGAAAGACGCCTCAAAGCAAAATTCAAACAATTCAAACAACGTTCGATTCAGGCTGTACTAAAAAAATTAAATAAAAAAAAAACAAACAGTAAGCGAAAAGTGTAACTAAACAGTTCGAAACATGCCTGAACAAACCAATATAAAAGTGGTGGTGCGCGTGCGCCCATACAATCAGCGGGAAATGGAACATAATCAAAGGTGTATAATAAAAGTCATGGATGAATCTTCACTATTATTCGACCCAGACGAGGAGGACGACGAGTTCTTTTTCCAGGGCGCCAAACAGCAGTACAGAGACATATCAAAGCGCACAAACAAAAAGCTATCAATGGAATTCGATCGGGTTTTCGATACAGATCGCACCAACGATGACCTGTTCATGGAGTGTACGGCGCCGCTGGTCGACGCAGTGCTGGATGGGTAAGTGTCAAATTGCACCTGAATCGTATTGTTAACATGTGTAACATATCTCCTCCATGTACTGGCAGGTATAATTGTTCGGTATTTGTGTACGGTGCGACGGGTGCGGGCAAAACATTCACAATGCTGGGCAGTGAAAATTGTCCTGGCATTACGTTTCTGACAATGCGCGACCTATTCGCGAAGATACAGGATCAACAGGAGATACGCAAATTCGATGTGGGTGTCAGCTATTTGGAGGTGTACAACGAGCAGGTAATGAACCTGCTCACAAAAACAGGTCCTTTAAAGCTGCGCGAGGATGCGAATGGTGTGGTCGTTAGCGGATTGGTTCTAACGCCCATCTACAGTGCTGACGAGTTGCTGCGCATGCTCACATTGGGCAATTCGCATCGTACACAGCACCCAACGGACGCCAACGCGGAGAGCTCGCGTTCCCACGCGATTTTCCAAGTTCACATACGCATCACGGATCGCAATACGGGCACCAAACGCAGCGTGAAGCTCTCGATGATTGATTTGGCGGGCAGTGAACGTGCCGCCAGCACCAAGGGTCTGGGCATGCGATTTAAGGAGGGCGCCAGCATCAACAAGAGCCTTCTGGCGCTGGGCAACTGCATAAACAAGCTGGCCGATGGTCTTAAGCATATACCCTACCGTGACTCGAATTTAACACGAATTTTAAAGGACTCGCTTGGCGGCAACTGCCGCACTCTGATGGTTGCCAATGTGTCCATGAGCTCACTCACATACGAGGACACCTACAACACGCTCAAGTATGCCAGTCGTGCCAAGAAGATACGCACAGTGCTGCGCCAGAATGTGTTCAAGTCGAATATGCCCAAGGAATTCTACGTAAAGAAGGTGAATGAGTTAATGGTCGAACAGGAACGTTTGCTGTTGTACAACAAGGCGCTGGAGGCCAAGTTGGCGCAATTGGAGCGTTCTGGGAACGGCTCTGGCTACGATCATCAGGAGCTTAAACCTTGGTACAGCAAGATCGATGCTGTCTACGCAACGGTCATCAAATTGCAGCAGTGCGTCATTGGACTACGCAGCAAAATCCAGAGCCTGAGCTATCGCCAAACGCTGAAGAAAGATTTTGAGCAGCTGCGCAATATGCTGACTCTGGACCAACGTCTGCTCCAGGAGGTGCGTATTTCTACAAACATTTACAACTGCTGCACTTCTTATATATTGATATCTATTACAATTAGATTAACATGCAAATGTTTTATGTTGATACCTTCAAAATCACGCTTTAGGCTATTCGTTGACAATGGTTCAGACAGTGCCCTTACAAACTTGGCTTTGACTTGTTGAACAATAGGCAGTGACACTTAAAGTGACATATTTGATTAAAATCAGTCTTAAGGCTTTAGGCTTCGCCCAACAGCTCCTTCTGCTTGTTGGCTAACAGTTTGTCCGCCTCGGCGATGTATTTGTCTGCAATGGCCGTGACTTGGGTTTGGGCCGCAAATGCGTCGTCCTTGCCAATGTCCGTCTGCTTTTTGAGTTTGCGTATCTCGGCATTCTGTATGTCCCGTATGGCGTCACGGTATTTGATGAACAAGGCCTTGGCGTTCTTGGAGAGATGCTCGCGGTGCTCCTTGGTCACCTTGGGTATCGGTATGAAGAGTGTTGTGCCGTCTTGCTGCGGATTCAGATTCATGCCGCTCTTCTCAATCGCTCGCAACACATCGGGTATCGTTTGGGGAAAGGCAATCATATTGACTATGATCGTCTTTGGATTCTTGCGTGATATCTGCGCCAGCTCCTGCAGCTCGTGATCTGCGCCGTCCACCTTGATGCGCAGCGTGTCGATGGATCCGCTCGTGGAGCGCAATGATAAATTTTTGATGAAATCATCTTTCATTTGGACCACGGACTTCTGCATCTGTGCGTTCAGGCCATCCAAGTTGATCAGTTCGCGCAGCTGCTGCTCATTGATCTCAACCTTAGCGGGTTTACCCTTGCCGCCCTTTTCCTTCTTTCTGTCCTTGCCTTTTGCATAACCGCGCGCCTGTTGCAGCCACAAGCTGGCTTCACCTGCGCCCGTTTGTGGCTGGTGTGGTTGGTGTTGCTGCAGCTGCTGCCGGATGCTGATGGTGCTGAGCGCCGGACTAAATGGCGTTAGTCTGGTGCTTAGTGCACGTAAATGCGCTCCTGTTTTGGCGAGCATTTCTAAAATTATTAAAATTTACAAGTGAATTAAATGCTGTGCTGCCAACTAGCTTCAAATGAATTGATGGCAAGAAGCGGTGATGCCAACTTGCTTTACATTGCAAAGGCAGTATGCTGGCCAAGCAAAAAGCTTTGTTTCGTGATCACTCGTGCATAAATACTTATAAATACAATTTTTGTTTATGTGCAGGATTATAAACTTTTTACGAACTACGTGAACACATTGAGCACAAGAAATCAGAAATATACTGATGACTTGCCGCAGTGGCGCAGCAAGCTGGAAGTTGCCTGCATAAATTTAAAAAAACTGAAGCTCGAGGTGAAGGAATCGAAATACCAACATATTCTAAACTTGTATTTGAGCAACAAGGACCTGGAGGTGCAGCTCTCCAAACAGCAGATCAACAGCAATCATTTGACGGGCATCAATAATGAGCAGGCGGAGAATTCGAGTCTCCTGCGTAAGTCCTTCTCCACGGTGTGCGAAGTATTACAGAAGCTGTACAGCCGTTTGGAAGAGACGCAGAAGCTGACGCCAGAGATACAGGGCGTATACGAACGACTCGAGCGCAAGATGCGTTTTACGGAATCGGAAACAGAAGCTTCCGCGCAGGACACGGAATTGGATGCACTTCTCGCTGAGCAGCAGGAGGAACATGAGCAGGGGCCAACATCCACACTAACCAACAGCGCCAAAAAGCGCAATCGTGATCGTCGCTATACGCATACCTTAACCGATAGCGAATTTGTGCTTCACCTGGGCGTGGATAGCTGCGAGGACACAGACTCTGACACGGACACTGCCGAGAACTGCCAGCAGGTGTTCAAGAAACCACGCAATCTCAATGTCACCCAAGTGGTTGCCAGCAGCACCCTTTCACACAAGCCGCCGCCAGCGACCGTAACAAAGCCACGTCAGGTCACTCATCGCATGGTGTCGGAGATGCTCTCCGATCAAAATGTGTGCGGCTCTGCGAACAAGGAGAAAATGAAGCAAGCCCTGCTCAAGTCGAGCAAGTTCACGGCGCAAGGGCTGCAGCGCACATGCGCAGCTGCGATACAGAAAGAGAATTCCAAGTTCAACACGAACTGTGTGCGGAAAAGTCCACGGGCTCTTATCGCCAAAAGTGAGTATACAACTGTCTTAAATCATTAAGATTATGATACGTCTATCTCTCTATATAATTTAAATAACATTTTTTTAATAGCTCTCGCTGGCACCTCGACGACAATGCGCAAACCGATATCCCGTCTGGCAGGAACCATTGGCTCAGCCACCAAGGAGGCGCCAGTGGTTAGAATAAATCGAGCTGCCTCGTTTCGCGTAAAAAAATAATTCATTGTGTTTGCATTATTTGAAGCGTTTTATTGAATTTACATTGCTTTCTTGAGTTCAAAACATTTTCAATTTACCGCTTTTAGTTGTGTTAACATCCCTATTTAATCATTAAATATATATTCTGTAAGCTGTTTAAGCTGTAAGTTGAAAGAACGGTTTGCTTAACGCTTAGAAATGCTCTAGAAATACAAAGTCGATTCCTTGCCAGCACCTAACTGTCTATCGTTTCGATAAATGTCGCTCGTATGCCAGGCGCCCAGGCGGTGTGCCGGCGCCAGACCCAGCACGCCGAGCACCATGTACAGCAGCGCACCCAGATTCACACCCAGCAGCAGCAGGCCCGGTCCCAGCAGCGCCATAGGCGGTACCGCTGGACTGGAGGCTGGCCAGCCGGTTTTTTGGCCACCAAAGCCGGCGTAGGCCAGGCGACGCCACGGCTGCTCTTCAAGGCTGCTGCCAGCAGCAGCAACATCACTTGGCAGCTGTACCAAGTCCTGATCCTTCTTTTTGCTCTCAGCCAAAAGTGTGTATCGTGGCACAAACGTTTTGTCTACCGGATCAAGTGCCTCGCCGGCAGTCGCCGCCACCCAGCCGAGTGCAAGGAAAATGAACAACTGCATGACGTTAACTGTTTGCCTATCTGACGGCCGTCGGCCGCTTTTATAGCAGCCCAAGGGCACTGGGCACAGTCGAGTGATTCTTTTGAGATGTCAGAAGGTGACACAAACGTTGCACCTGCTGAACACGCACAAGAAAAAACGCATTGACCCGTGCTTGTCGTTTTTGTTTACACATATATTTGGATAAGATAATGTTTAATCATTTTATTGTCCGTTGGCTTAAGTGCATACGTGCTGGTCTAGTTGAGACGCTGGGCTCTTAGCAGCACTTGGGGCTGCTCGATTTCAGATTTGCTCTGCACCAGCCTTAGCTCCCGCTCCCAGGCCTGCATCGGGCCGCTGCGTCTGGGCAGGGAGCCAACTGTTCGCTTGATGACGGCCTGCAAGGTTGCGATGGTCTTTTCGAAGGCCGCGGTTACATCGCCGCTCTCATGGCTGTGCGCCAGAAAGAGCGAGGCAAAGAGATCGCCGGTACCGGTGAAGAACAGATCCTTGTCGCCTTGCTTGGGTATATCGATGGCCAGCCGTGGGCCATTCAGCTGGCTGAGAAAGGCGCGCAGAACGCCCGGCTGTCCCAGGTCGCTGCTGGAGATGACAACCGTTTTAATCTTGCGCTGATGGAACCAATCCATGGCCTCCCACACGGCTGCCTCGCTGCGCACCTGCTTGCCAGTGAGCAGTTCCACCTCATACTGGTTTGGCGTTATTATGTCGGCCAGTGGAATGATTTCATCACGATATACGGGCAGCAGCTCCTGGGGCACGTACATGGTGCCATTGTCACCCATGACGGGATCACATACAAAAATCAGATTGGGATTGGCCTTGCGAATTTGCTGCAGAATGACGCCCACTTGACGGAGGAACAACGGATTGCCAATGTAGCCGGTTAGTAAATGCGAATATTGACCCAACAAATCATTCTCCTCCAGACCCTCAAAAATGTTTGCTAAATGGAGATTAAATTTACATGATGGGATCCAAACATTTTATGTTAATCAAGAGTGTATACTGACCCAATTCTTTTTCAGTAGCTATTGGGCCCTTGAAGCATTTGTAGCCCGTGTGATTTGAGAACTGTACCGAATTCAAGGGATCCACGTCGAAGCCGAGCAGCTAACTCAGCGCAAATTGATGCTTGGTAAATACGTGCCGCCAAGAAAAGGATGTGTAACTGACCTGCAGTGGATAGGTAGCCACCTTGTTGCCCACATAGCCGTGCACCACGTGACTTTGGATGGAGAGCACCCGTTTGGCACCTGGCGTCGTCATATTGGTATTGCAGTATTGTTTACGACTCGGTACACTCCAATGGTAGTGCGCTGTTGGAACCGGTTGGACGTGCTGTAAGCTACTAAGTGAAAAACATTTAACTTGTACATATATTCGCTAGATACAAGCGACACTCTTATCAGCACTCGGCGCGGAATCTACGCAGATAAGTCATTGAGCGTAATGGCTGCCGGGGCAATAAACAAAGCAGCAAACGGTATCAAGCTGAAGCAGTTTTATATTATTTATATTTATTGTTTTATTATCAACCAATTGAACAGCGTTTGACCTTGGACCACAATTAACTTTAAATCGTATACATTTCCACCCATAACACCCCATTTCGTTATCTACTACTTCATATTTTGAAATGTGTACTTGGTATCGATGCCTAAGCAGCTGATGTGTACGCGCCCGTTGTGATTGGCAGTTTTCTAGCGCATGGTTTACGTAAACTCTCAATTGTTAAGTTTTCTATTAAAATTAATATCAAAGGGCTTGTCGTTAACTTGAATAACGTGAGATTTACCATGGCTGTTAATCTAGCCCGGTTGCTGGAGTGCAACATACGCTGGAGCAATGCAGCGGCAGCGCAACGTAGTCTGCGGTTTTTTAGCAGCCAACAGCAACAGCAGCAGCCAGAAGTGGAAGATGATGAGGGTAAATAAAAAGAGACAACAAGCAAATATTTTATAAAATGGGTTCTGTGCTTGCAGAGTTCCGTGTGCTTAACCTGCGCACCATTAAACAGCAAGGGCGCCGACGGGAGATAAAGAAGGAAGCGGTGCAGCCACCGCGCACAACCCGTATGCCGGTCGACCAGGATTGGACGGCCGTGTGGTCGGGACCGCGTTCCTTTCATCCAGCCAGTGTGCCGTTGCCATTGCGTCAGGGCTACACAGAGCGCGGAGCCGCTGCGCCCTCAAAGTACGCCAATGCCGAGCTGATGAAAATACCAAATTTCTTGCACCTCACGCCGCCGGCTATACGACAGCAGTGCGAGGCAATTAAGAAGTTTTGCACGCCCTGGCCGAAGGGCTTGGATACGGAGAACAAATGGCAGAGCGCCTTTCCCGTGCAAGTCGTCAGCACAGACTATTGCCACAGTCTGCCGACAATACGACATCCGGAGGCGCGTCGTGTAACCATAAGGCTCAAGCTGTCGGATTTGCAGTTCGATGCACACGCAAAGGACAAATTTCTACGGCTTGTGGGGGAGCGGTACAACCAGGAGACGGGGGTCCTAACGTTTGCGGCTGATCGCTGTCCGACGCGCAAGCAAAACTACGACTATGCTTTATACTTGTTAACGGCATGCTATCACGAGTCCTTTGTTACGGAGCCCTGGGAAGCCACCAAGTCGGAGGCGGACATGGAGGTGTATCTGTTCGAAAGAAATCAAGCCAAACGTTCCGCCGAGGCAATACTTAATTGGAATGAAGCGGGCGAGCAGAAAGTGGCGCCTAGTGCTGGTTATGCTGCGAGTGTGGAGCAGTTGATCAACGAGGGCGAGAACGAGTACAACATAGCCAAGTATAAGGAGGAAGTGCTGAGCATGTTAAAAATAGCTATCTAGTAAGCATTTCATATAAATACGTTTGATCAACCAAGACTCTGAAACAAATTGTAAACTACAATAAAACCATTCAATAAAGAACCAAAAACAAACCATTGTGAATTGTTGTTGCCATTGGAACGCAAGAAGGCGCCAGCTGATTTTGATGACCGCGTGCCATGGTGAATACCAACAGAACAGCGCGCATTTAAGAAGCAGCAGCAGCAGCAATTGGTTCGTCCAACTAGAAGAAGACTGAATTGGTGGACGTGGATGCAATTTTGGTTTAAATTTGTAGTTAATTTTAATTTTAGACTATCTAAATCAAAAAAGAGAATACCGATGAAGTCAGCTTAAAGGCGCTACATGACAGGTAAAGTTTACAAGCTACTTCAGTGACAAATATAAGATATATCTACATTAATATATAAAAACGATCAAATAATAAACCAAATTATCCAAACACACAAGTGTTGTTATGTTCAGCAGCACGGCTTTCTTATCAACGTACTTTCTTTTGCTTTGGCTACTACTACAGGAAGTTGCCTGGCATTAAACTGAATTTAACATGGTTTATCTCAACTTCTTAGAACTACTTTGCGTTGTCTTCCCTGGCAATGTCAACTGTCGCCTTATCAGTGAAATTTTTGTTTGTTATTGCTTTGCGTGTAATTGTCTCGTATTTTAGTACACACACACACGCCCATATATATATATATATATATATATATTTATACATATATATATATACATAGGCAAGCACACATGCATAGTGTCCGATTTGAGCAACTACAGTGGTGTCTGGCCTCAGTTCGCTATAGCACCCGCGCTGAGTAAGAAGCTCTTGGTTGCTTGCTTGGAATTGATCTGGCAGAACCTACTAATTGTTACTGGTAATATAAGAGTACAAGTGCAAATAATAAGCATCCACAATTTGTACATATACCTTGAACCCATTGAAGATGGCTAAAACGCTACCCTCGACCGGAGCATTCTTACTTGTCATTTTCTTAGGTGTGAACTTGGCGCGTGTTGGCTCAGCTTTGTCCGCAAGGCCGTGCGCACTGCTCACGGTCGCTGCACCACGGTAAAGTGAAAAGCTCACAGACACAAGCACAGACTAACCAAACACACCCACACGCACACAGAAGAAGCATTCTTGCAGGTTCTTTGAAGCGATCTTGTGTCTAATATTCTAAATGGGTTTTACCAATAACCAAAAAAACATATGTGCTGTTATTTGGCTAGTGGTTTTCCCTTGTGCCAATTGACAAAACTTGTGCTGCGAAACATTTAAAAAAATTAAAGACAAATATGCGATCTTTAACAGCAAATTGAAATACACATATAGGCAAACACTTTACCGAACATGTTCTTTTGCTCTAATCTTTCAGCTGGTAATTGGCTGGCGGTGACAGTTTTCAGTCGTAGCAGTCGCAGTCGCAGAGGCCGAAACAGAAGCAGCCCACAGCAGCTGAGCTAACAGTACGCTCGAGCTGCTCATGAGTATCTGTGGCGATATCAGTTGTAGCAGTGGGTCGCTGCCAGCGTAGCCAGCTCGACTTGACACGTATCCACGTATCCGCACCAGAGAGGAAACATAATCTACGCGCAGAGAAATGCGTCGTCCGAACATAAAATGGATGATCAAATCGGCGTTTTTGGTGTTGTTTTCGCTTATGCTGTTCCTGCTTATCACCAGCTGGATTTCGTCGACGCCATACACAAATAAGCCAGTGCATCATGGCATCCAGCCGGAGCCGGAGCCGGAGCCGAAGCCAGCGGCACTCAGATCGGGCGAATATGCCAAAGATGTAAAGATGAAAGCGGAAAAAATGCAAATGGATCAACCGCTGCACAAAATGGAGAACGAGGTTGTTCAGCCAGAGGAGCAGGTGGACGAACCGGCGAACGAAAAAGCTGAAGGCGAACGCGATCGGTTGGAGTTGGAAGCGGTGAATGCAAAGGCCAAAGAAAAGGATCAGCCGGACGGGTATCTTCAGGTGGCAGCGCCCGATGACAGTAATCTGAAGAGGGACTGGCACGACTATACGGCAATGGAGCGCGATGCCAAGCGCGTGGGCATCGGCGAACACGGCATGATCGCCAAGCTGGAAGATGAGAATCTGCGTGAAAAGGAGCAAACCCTATCGCTCGAGAATGGCTTTAATGCGCTGCTCTCCGACTCGATATCGGTGAACCGCTCCCTGCCCGACATACGACACAGGGAGTGAGTACGCAACTGAACTGAACCAGCTGTTCTTTTTACTTATTCTGCTTCCCCTTCCTCCCCCACAGTTGCCGCAAGAAAGTGTATCTGAGGCAGCTGCCCAGCGTGTCCGTGATTATCATCTTTTACAACGAGTATCTGTCCGTGCTGATGCGCTCCGTGCACAGCTTGATTAATCGCTCGCCGCCAGAGCTGCTCAAGGAGATTAT
Source organism: Drosophila sordidula (assembly GCA_035047465.1). Classification (NCBI taxonomy): domain Eukaryota; kingdom Metazoa; phylum Arthropoda; class Insecta; order Diptera; family Drosophilidae; genus Drosophila; species Drosophila sordidula. Next base: position 14,355,224 of record JAWNPQ010000156.1, on the reverse strand, counting down.
ACTCGTGGATGACTTCAGTGATCGTGCCTATCTCTACAAACCGCTGGAGGACTACATTGCCGAGCACTTTGGCATTGTGCGCGTGGTGCGTCTAACAAAGCGCACAGGTTTGATCGGTGCTCGTTCGGCGGGTGCTCGGAATGCCACTGCCGATGTGCTCATCTTTCTGGACTCGCACGTCGAGGCCAACTACAATTGGCTGCCACCGCTGCTGGAGCCGATTGCGCTGAACAAACGCACGGCCGTCTGTCCGTTCATCGATGTCATTGATCACAGCAATTTCAATTATCGCGCACAGGACGAGGGCGCACGCGGCGCCTTCGATTGGGAGTTCTTCTACAAGCGTCTGCCGCTGCTGCCCGAGGACCTGAAGCATCCGGCCGATCCGTTCAAGAGCCCCGTCATGGCCGGCGGCCTGTTTGCAATTTCCGCGGAGTTCTTTTGGGAGCTCGGCGGCTATGATGAGGGCCTCGACATTTGGGGCGGGGAGCAGTATGAATTAAGTTTCAAGATCTGGATGTGCGGAGGCGAGATGTACGATGCACCTTGCTCCCGTGTGGGTCACATCTATCGTGGTCCACGCAAGCACGTGCCAAGTCCGCGCACTGGAGACTACTTGCACAAGGTGAGCTAGAGTAAAAACAGCCATCGTGCCAGTTGATGCTAATCAGAGTTTATTTGTTTGTAGAACTACAAACGCGTAGCCGAGGTCTGGATGGATGAATACAAGAACTACTTGTACAACAACGCAGACGGTATCTACGATCGCGTAGATGCTGGCGATCTGACGGTACAGAAGGCCATACGCTCCAAGCTCAAGTGCAAATCCTTCAAGTGGTTCATGGAGAATGTGGCCTTTGATTTAATGAAGAGTTATCCGCCTGTTGATCCGCCGGACTATGCCAGCGGCGCCATACAGAATGTGGGCGATTCGACGCTCTGCATAGATACGCTCGGCCGTACCCGACACAGTCGAATGGGCATGTACCAATGTGCTGGTGATCTGGTGAGGCCACAGCGGACGCAGTACTGGTCGCTGAGCTGGAAACGTGATTTGCGGCAGCGCCGTAAGAAGGATTGTCTGGACGTGCAAATCTGGGATGCGAATGCGCCTGTTTGGCTGTGGGACTGTCACGGGCAACAGGGCAATCAATATTGGTACTACGACTATCACACTAAGCTGATCAAGCACGGCAAGGATGGCAAACGATGCATGGAGCTGCTGCCCTTCTCCGAGGAGCTGGTGGTCAACACTTGCAACGCTACCAACGTCTATATGCGTTGGACCTTTGGATATGTTAACAAAACGGCGCTGGACAACTACAGTGTAGATTTAGAGCTGAAACTCTAGTTAGTATTAAACCTTGCTCGACACTTGCCATGTACTTAAAACGCAATTGTGAAGTCTAATTTTTTTTGTATGTAGAGATGTATGTACATAAGGATTTGCGGAGTAGACCTAGATTGTAAGTAGAACTGGCCCAAGTTCCAATTCGCACACATTCCAATTGTCAGTGGTTAATTAAACATATATTAAATTCGACTACAAATGAAATATGACAATGTGTTTAACTTTGCTTGTCGTTTTTATTTAATATTAATATCTGTTTGCTTTCAATACGCGTACTTTAAATAAATATAATTTTTGTTTTATTTCACATACTTTATATACGTTATTTTTATGTTGCTTTTTTTTATTTTCATTTTTAGTTTTGTTCATCGTTTTACAATATGTGTCAGCTTCATCTTTAGCTCCAACCCATCGGATCTTCATTTTTTGTCGATCTTTTTACGTGCAGTGGTTTCTAGTGTGTGTCGACTTTTCAATAAAATAATATACGCCAATATTTATAGTATATATATTCTCAATATATATCGTGTGTATATATATATTTATATATATATATATATATATGTGTGTATTTTCATTTTCATGCTCTGTTTACGCCCCGCAAATAACTCAAAACACATTGTAAACTCGTGTATAAATTAATAATGGCAAAAAAATTGGTTTTCCTTTTATTTCGAAAATTATATAAAAAGCATTTACAAACTATAATAGTTGTTGGCTTGCGTAATCAGTAAATCATTTAATCAATTATCAATTATCATAATTTATATTTATATATATAAACATTTAAATATTTATCAAAACATGTTTTTTCTTGTTGCTCAAAAGTCTTCTTCGCTGCCTTACATTTACATACATACGTTTTACATTTATGATTCTCCTGCACATTTCTCATTTCTCGTTTCTCGTCTCTCAGTTTCATCGTCATAATTTCAAATTATTAGCATAGGTATACATAGATTAATTAAATAACCGTTTTGTGCAAAAAAAAAATGTTTTTTTCATTTTGTTTTTTTTTTATGTTTGTTTAGACTAATTTGATTTGAAATTCAGTTGCGCTGCCATTTGTTGTTTTTTTTTTTTTGGATGGATGTAAATTAATTGAGTTAGCTTTTTACAACAATTCATGCGTGAAATGATTAAGCAAATTTTGTATCCTTTAGTTAATTTATAGTTGTTGTTGTGTACTTAATACTTGCTTGGTTTCGAGTCTTTTTTTTTTGGGATTTTTATTTTTTTCGTTTTGAATTTGCTTTAACATTTACAGCATATTTTTTTTTTTTATAAAAAAAAGGTTTTGCCATTTTAATGGGCTTGCATAAAAAAAAAAAAAAAAAAACTACATATGTTGCTTTTTATTTCATATATATATATATGTGTATGTAATTAGGTTTTTGTTTTTGTTTGCTTAAATTTAATTTATGAATAATGTTTAAAAAATGTCTTGATGCTTTACGCGCTGCTCTTCTCGTTTCTCTACTATCTTCTCATTCGCGTCCCTTTACTTGTTTTATGCTTTATGCTTATTTATGTGCTTTTTACGTATGCTTAGCTTAAAATGCTGCCCACCCCAGCTCCCCTCGCTGTGCTCAAATCGACAGACGCACACATACTACATACAAAAATGTTAGTATGCAAATTTAAATTGTGTTTGTTTTCTCTTTTTGTTTTGTTTGTATTGTAGGCTGCCTTCGTTACGCTCTTTCTGTGTGTCAGTGTGTCTGTGTGTGTTTGTGAATGAAGATGAGTGTGTGTGTGCAGAGTTAACGGTTTATCAAATGTCACAAATGCAGCTCTCTTTGGTGCAGCGCGGATTGGAAGAGAGTCGTGGGCAGTGCACCAAAAGAGCGTCATTTGGTGGCTGCCAATTTGAATTCGCTTGGTGCTGCAAACTATGCAAGGGCACCACCAAGAGAGAGTCAAATTGTTGCATTCGTCGAACTTAGGGGGAAAACTGGTTGAAAAAATATGTGTTTACTGTTGTTGTTGTTGTTGTTGTGCTATTTACTGAAGCATTGATGTTTGCCAGTAAAAACGTGTTACCAACTATTAAATAATGTTTGTTTTTGTTTTTTTTTTGTTGTTGTTGTTAGTTGCTTGCGAAATTCTTTACGTTGTTTCTAGTTTGCTTTAAAAATTGGTTTATTTGTACTTTTGGCAATGATCTTTTACGAGTATCCGTCCACTAACAGTTTTATTTGTATTTTTGTTTTGTTTTTGCTTGTTCGTTTTGTTTAACTCTTAATTTGTTTATGTTTTGCTCACGATAGAAACTCAAGCAAACATTTCTTTAGCATTGTGTTTATTAGGTATTTTGTTTTTTGTAGTTTTTCAGTTTTTCTAGTGCTTGTTGTTTTTCTGTAGTTTGTTGTTGTTTGTAGTGTGTTTGCTGTTTTGCTTCTTAACAGAAAGAGAGAACAGAAAAGAAGTAACTCATTTAACAGAAAGTGCCAACAATATAGCTGCTCTTAAGAAACTAAAGTTATTTTTATATATGTATATGTATTTATATGTATCTAGCTGCATTTGTTTTTGTTTTTTTCTTCCAGTGTATAAACTAGGCATATGTGAGAGTATGTGTGTGTGTGTTGTTGTTGTGATTGTAGTGGAGTTTTGGTTGTGTTTTACTGCACCCTGGAATGGCGCCCGGAACCGACTGGAACCCGGCCTCCGCCGCCCGCCGTCCGCTGCCCGCTGTCCGCCGCCCACCGCCCGCCTCCTCCCCTCGTATGGCACAGGAAATCAGGACGCGTCTACAAAAATAATTGCTGTGAGAATATTTCAGTCGTTTGTGACTTGAGCTGCGAGCTAAGCAACGCTGGAGCGCAGCGACCCCAACTACCAGTAGTAGTAGGTGGCGCCCATCTGGCGCTGGTAGGCGCTCAGGTTTGCTGCGCTGGCGGCGGCACGCCCACCGCTGCCGGCTGCTGGGGCGTCGGGCCATTGGCATTGCCAATGCTGCCATTGGCGCTGGCGCTGGCGCTGCCATTGGCATTGGCGCTGCCATTCGTGGACGAGGTTGGACTGCTATTGCCCTCCTGATAGGGCCCCGTAACCACACATGGGTGCATAGGGAACAGGGTCGTCCACGACGTTGTTGTTAGTGTTGGTGCGTGGAGGGCAACTTTCTCGTTTTTTGGCTGCTCGCTGCTGTTGTTGTTGTTGCTGCTGCTGTTGTTGTTGTTGTTATTGTTGTTCGACTGTGACTTCTTGCTCGCCTCGCTCTTCTTCTTCTTGCTGCCACTGGCGCCATTCTTGATGGCCCCGCCACCGCCATTGCTCTCCTTCTTAATGCTGGGCAGTGGGGGCGCCGCCGTCGCCGCCATTTGTTCATCGTGCATATCCTCGTCCTCGTCGTCCTCGCCGGCGGCCTTTTTCAGCAGACGCTCGCGCTCCTCTTTGGCTTTGTTGTCGAGGTCCGTGTTGATCTTCTTGACGCGCATCTTCTCCTCCCACTCGTCGATGCCGTGCCTGGCACGATTCAAGTTCCGATGCTGATAGAAGATCAGCGTCATCCGCGTCGGCTGGTGGCGATCCGGCCGCCGCACAGCTGTCGTTGCGTGCATCTCGTGCTTGGCGCACTCGATCAGCACGCTGCCGTGGTTCAGCGCAATGGCGACGCCGCCCATTTGGGGGTCCTGGAACGCCTCGATGTTCTCGTTGATCTCGGCCACCTCGCCGATGGGCTCGATCTTGCTCGAATTGGTGCTGGCGGGCGCCACAGTTGTCGCCGTGTTGCTGCCGGCCACCGTTGTGTTGCCGTTGGCATCGTTGCTGCTGCTGCTGTTGCTGTTGTTGCTGCTGTTGCCGATGGGCGGCACCTCCACTGTGGCCGCTGCCGTCGGCGTCACAGTGGGCTCCACGTTATTGACCGTCAATTGGCCGTTGCTCAGATCGGGCAGAATTGTCTGCGGCGGTGTCGCCGGCAACTGTTGCTGCTGCTGTTGCTGTTGTTGCTGCTGCTGTTGCTGCTGCTGCTGCTGCTGCTGCTGCTGCTGCTGTTGCTGCTGCTGCTGTTGCTGCTGCTGCAGCTGCAGCTGTTGTGGTTGCTGCTGCAGTGGCGCCACCGTTGGCAGCGCTGGCTTCACCAGCGTCGCCGCTGCCGGCGCCACAGCGCCGTGCGTGGCCAACAGAGTGCCTCCGGCCGCGGCAGCTGCTCCGCCCGCGGGCCCGTAGCCGCCGGAGCTCTGGTGGTGCCCGTAGACATTCCAGTTGGGCGACGGCGGCGGCGGCGTTGGCGGCGGCGTCTGCTGCGGATACATGCCGTACGGCGAGTACGCCTGGTGATACCCGTAGTTGTAGTTCATGTTCTGATAGGCGTCGTACGCCGAGTACGCCGAGTGCGGCGGCGGCGGCGGCGGCGGGTACATCTGATAGTTGTTCGGGTACTGCGTGTACTGGTAGTCGCTGGGCGGCGGCTTTGGCTTGACGAAGCCCTCTGGCGTGTGCGGATGGTGGTGCGGGTGCGGGTGCGGGTGCGGGTGGTGGTGGTGGAGTGGTGGTGCTAGATTAGTCATGGGTTGCATGGCTGTCAAGGCGGTTAACTTACTCTCGACCAGGGAGTGATTCACCAGCGTTGTCGAGTCGGGATTCTCCTCGCTGACGCGACTCTTAAGCTCACCACCAACTACGGCGGATATGTCGACACCACTCGGCTGCTGCTGCTGCTGCTGTTGTTGCTGTTGTTGCTGCTGCTGCTGCTGCTGCTGTTGCTGTTGTTGCTGCTGCTGTTGCTGCTGTTGTTGCTGCTGCTGCTGCTGTTGCTGCTGTTGCTGCTGCTGCTGCTGGGCGCCCAGTGCTGGTGACGTCAGATTGTTGTAGCTGGGCGTGTAGCCATTGCTGGCGTCGTGCTGTGCTGGCGTGGGCGTCACTGAGAGGGGCGTGGCGGGCGGCAGAGCCGTGGCTGCTGCCGCGGGCGCCACCGCTGCTGCGGCGACGGCAACGGCTGTCGCCGCCCCGGCTGCTGCCGCTGCTGCTGCCCCGGCCGGCGGCGTCACCGTGTGCGTGTGCTGCGCCAGCGGCGCGGTCGGCGTCGTCGGCGTCAGGGCGGCACTGCCGGCGGCCATGCCCATGGCGTGCGGCGGCCAGTTGCCGTAATAGTTGCGCGAGTCGATGTAGGAGCCCGTCTGGTAGTCGTAGGAGTAGGGCGAGTCCAGCACGGTGCTCGAGATCTGGTTGGACTGCAGCTGGGCGTCCGTGAAGGTGTCGATCATGGTGGCCATGTTCATGAGGCTCGAGTTCGAGCTCATCAGCTGGTTGGGCTGGGCGCCCGGTGGCGCGACGGCGCCCGCGCCCGCTCCGGATCCGTTGTTGCTGGCGTTCGGATTGGCGCCGTGCTGGTTGACTGGCGGCGTGCTGAAGGCGCTGCCCGCCGGACTCGGATTGTTGGTCACGGGCGTCTGGCAGCGCGGCGAGGGCGTCGTCGGTGGCGCCGAGCCGGGCGTGGATGCGCTGGAGTTGTTCGACTTTGACTTGGACTTGGACTTGCTGTTGGCGGCGCTGCCGCCGTTGGCGCCGTTGCCGGCGCTGCTGGCGCCGTTCTCCTTCTTGATGTGAGCAGCGGTGAGGGCGGGCGGACTGCTCTGCTGGGATTGCGGCTGCTGTGACTGGGATTGGGCGCCATTGCTGGAGCTCTGGCTGCTGCCATCGGCGGCGGCGTCCTGCTCGCCGTCCGGCGTGGCCGGCTCGTCCTCCTTGCGCTTCTTGCCGTGCCGACGGCAAGGTATCAGTGGCGTGGAGCGCACGCGTACTTCGCAGGGGAATCTGTGTGGAGGAAGGTGCAAGGCGAGATTAGTGTTTGGCCCGCACGGTCCGAGCTGCAGCGGGTAGCTCAAAACTCAACACTACACTCACTTGTCCAGCATTTGCACGGCGCCGGTGCGATGCTTGTCGCGCTGCCCCTCGACGCTCTCGAACTCGTCCGTGCCGTCCATCGTGTAGAGCGGCAGGACGTGGAACTGCTCGTCGTCGGGCAGGCGGCTGTCGCGATTACCGGGCTTCAACAGTGCCACGTGCACCGTGCACCCGTCCTGCATGTTGTGGAGATCGCGATGCGAGTGCGCACAGAAGTCCAGGCAGGCGGTGACGCCCGAGAAGGGCTTGCCCGGCTCGAGGCCGAGGCGGCAGTCGGACGCCTCGTGCTCGTACTTGGTCTGATTGTCATAGGAGCGCGGGCACACCTGCTTGAACACCGGCGCCAGCAGCGTGGCAATCAGATTCATGTGATCCTCAATCGCTGCCTCCTCGCTCTTCACCGACAGCCGGAACTTGCGCACCGTCTTGGAGCGCGCATATTTGCAGCCATTGTAGTACATCGACCAGCTGCAGCCGAAGCTGTACGAGGCGCCCGACGTCTCCGGATCCAGACCTGCAGGACGTAATAAGCGTGTTAGCCATGTGTCCCAAACGAGGGGCGGCCGGCGGCACTCACCTTGACAGGCACAGGTGCGATTCTCGTTGGTGGCGCAACGGCGCGTGGTGGGGAGACCGTACTTGTTCAGCTTGGGTATCAAGTTCTTGTAGGCGTTGTCCGCCTCCAGGCGCGGCATCCCATCCCAGGCCACCATGCACACCACGATGTAGGCGGCGATGCATCTAAATGGATGGACGAGAGGATTCATGATCCACTTCTCCGGGCTGTTGCTCTTGTCGCTGGCTTACCTGTGACCGGGTCGCTTCTTCACCACAACCATGATCTTCTCCTCGGGATCGGCGCGCCTGATTACCCACTTAGCCACTGGGCAACCCTGCGTGGTTTTGCCCTCCTTGCCCGTGTAGACGATCTTCTCGATGCGTAGCTGACGTCCCGTCAGCTGGCAACGCTCCTCGAACTCGCGACGCAGCTCCATCAGCGAGGAAGCCGTGCCTGCAGGTAAGAAAGTTGGGTTGGGTTAGTTGCGGTCTGTTGAGAATGGAACTTGGCCTGAAGGATAACTTTCTCTCGGGGGTAAAGCTTTAGGGAGGAGGGGCTTAGTGCTTAGCTAGGAGCTTGGCCTGAAGGATCATTTCTCTACAAAAAAGACGGGTTGAGGCATAGCTAAGAACTTGACCTTAAGGAGAATTTTGTATAGGGTGTAATTTTAAAAAGAGGACGGTTTAAGACTTAGCTTGGAACTTGGCCTCAAGCAGAATTGTATTTGGCTAAGGCTTACTTATACACTAGGGCTTAAGGAGAAGGGGCAATGCTATAAAGGAGGGGGGACTAACGTTTAGCTAGGAACTAGGCCTTAAGGAGAGCTTTTTCTACCTGTACCCTCTCGAGGAACTCCGACTCTCATTGAGCTACGAACTTACCCAGATGCGTATAGTAGGTGCCCGGCTCGGGTGGATTCTTGTCGGACTGGAAGCACTCGCATTCGGGTATTTCCGTCTTGTTGCCCTTCTCCAGGCGATCCGTGGTATCGAACATGGGATTGATTTTCTCGTGCTTCACAATTATCTCAGGTATCTCATCCTGTTTCTGCTTCTTGGACTTGCCCTTGACACCATTGTGCACCTCGGCCAGTTCGTCCTCGTCCAGCAGCTCCTCCTTGGGCTGTATGCCGAGGCCTAGACAGGTCCCGTCCTTGAGGTGTTCGGCCGTGGGCGGCCTGGTGCCGCCTTGGCGACAGCAGGAGAAGCCATTGTTCAGGGGCTTACCCTCGCCCAGGTAGGCATAGCCATGGCCGTGGCCGTGGCCGTGGCCCATCATGCCCATGTCCTCCAGCTTGGGCTCCAGCATGCCGTGGTGGCTGAGGTGAGGCGGCGGCGGTGCTCCGTGTCCGAGCGCATAGCGATGTGTCGGAATGGGATACGCGTGCGCCGGTATGTCCTTCTCATAGTTGGTGGGCAGTGGTATGATGCTGTTGGTGTCCGGCTTCCGCTCCAGCTCCAGCATGCTGTTGCCGTGCCCATGGCCGTGCGGTCCGTGGTGGGCGGCATTCGACGGCGGCTTGCCACGGCTGCCGTACGCCGCGGCTGCCTGATAGCCGGGCACAAAGCTCTGCTGGAAGTTCTGCTGGAAGCTGCCGGCGCCGGCGCCGTAGTACGCCGTATTGTGATGGTAGCCGGCGTAGTCCTGCTGGTGCTGCTGCACCGGCTGGCCCTGGCCATCGTTCTGGCAGAAGTCGGCGTATTGGATGAAGTTCTGGTAGTTGCGCTCGTAGCCCTCCATCTTGTTGGGCTGCCCGCCGGGCGGCGGCGGCAGCAGGCCCGGCTCCGTCTTGATGTACTGGCCGTGATAGTCCTGGCTGCTGCCCGGCGGCGGCGGATAGTGTGCGCCCAACGCCTTGAGGCCCCCGCCACCCGGATCGTTCGCGTTCCGATCCCTCTCGATTTCGGCGGCAGCCGCCTCCGCAGCGGCTGCGGCGGCGCGGCTCGCCTTGCTGCGGCTCCGCGACTTCTTCGGCTGGGGCTGCACCGGCGGCTGTATGGGCATCACCGGCTGGGGCGGCACCTCCGCGTGGCTGATGGTCGTGTGTTGTCCTGGCTGGTGCTGCTGCAGCTGCAGCTGCAGCTGATGGTCCGTACCGGCGTAGCCGCTGCCCACGCTGGGCTTCTTAAACGAGTTGGCGTGGTGCGGCTTCCAGATCTGATCGCCACCACCTCCGATGGGCTCGGCAACGCCCAGCGACGGTGCGACGCTGCTCGAGCCGTTGGCGCTCAGCGCCGTCTCGGGCCGGAGATGGTGGCTATACGATAAAAAATGACCGGTCTGTTGCTGCTGCTGCTGCTGCTGCTGCTGCTGCTGGTGCTGCTGGTGCTGCTGGGCGGCACTGGGCGCCGTTGCCTGGCCCTGCAGCTGGATGTCGGGCGGCGCGTCCTTGGCATCGCTCTTGCGCATGATCATCGACTTGATGCGCGTGTTCAGATGCAGGCGTTCGCCCTGAACCTGAGCCGGGTAGACGTCGCTGGCCAGCTGCTGCTGCTGCTGTTGCTGCTGTGCAGGCGGCGGCTGTTGCTGCTGCTGCTGCTGCTGGTTGCTCCAGTTCCAGTCCTGCATGGGCGGCGAGGCGAGATGTGGGTGCGTCTGCTGCTGCGGCTGCACGCTGGCGCCGTACGGCTGCAGCCCGTTGCCGTTGGGCGAGGGCGGCACCTGGCCGGGCGACTGAGAGAGTAGGCGTGGCTGCTGCTGTTGCTGCTGCTGCTGCTGGATGAGGCTGCGCGTGGGCGATGGGGGCACCGCTTGGGCCTGTGGCTGCATTGGCGAGCTGGCTGGCTGGGCCACCACCGTGTTACCAGCGCCAGGGGCTGTGGGCGTGGCAGCGACGCCGGGCACTGCTGTTGTCGTCTGCTGTTGCTGTTGTGGCTGTTGTTGCTGCTGCTGCTGCTGTTGCTGCTGCTGCTGCTGCTGCTGTTGTTGCTGAGAACCGCTGTAGTCGCCTGGATACCCGTTACAGTTGAGTGAGCGCGGCGGCACGCTGCTCACCCGCGGATATCCAGGCGTGTCGTTTCCCGACATGCTCTTGTTCAGATCGGCGCCGAGGTGCTGTTGCTGCTGCTGCTGCTGTTGCTGCTGCTGCAGGCCAACGGCCGGTGGCACCGGCGCCGTGGACACCTGCCCGGCATAGCTGACGCCGCCGGGCGCAAAGCCAGCGGCGACGCTCTGCAGTCCCACCTGATTGATGGGCGCACTGGAGAGCTGCTGGCTCTGGAAGTCGTAGCGCTGCACGGGCGCCCCGTACGGAGATCGGCCGTAGTTGGGATCGAAGCCGAGACCTGTCTGCACGTAGCCATTTGATGGGTAGGCGTAGGACTGTGTCTGGAAATCCAACGAGTTGAGCGATGTGATGGCTGGAGTATTCTGTGGTATTTGCTGTATGAACTGGTTCTGCCAGCCCTGCGACGGGTCCGCCTGCCACGTCGGGTAGAAGGCCATGGGTGCCTGCGAAAAGATGAAAGGACCCCATTAGCAAACATCCCAATCTTGAGGAATAGGAACTTTGTCGAAATCGCTTATTTGTCTGGCAATAAATTAATATTACGACGCCTTCCCGGAAATGTTTCGTAAGTGATTAGGCACTTGAATTATAATGCCTTCGTTTTAATCAGAACGACGGAAACGGGAAGCTATTAAATGTTATGTAAGTGGCAATAAAGCATATAACATTAAAAGCAATAGCAACTGCAAAATGAATATAAATCTAAATTAAAATAAATATATTTATTTAGCTGCATATAAATATAAATATTTATAATATTAATCACAAGAATTTGTATTTAAATAATTCATTGAAGTTAGCCCTAAATCGAATCGACAACTGTACTCTTTTCTTAGCAATCGGTTTTCGTTTTATTGGGTCTATTTTTTGCATTTTGGTAAATAATATATAAAGTAATAATAATGAATTATTTAAATTAAATAAAAGTCATTTCTTACTACAAAAAAAAAACACTATAATCAGCGATATATTTCCTCAACAGTCAAATATTATAAGCAAAGGAATATGGAGAATTTATTAAATACAAGTTTATGGAAGTTGTATTTTGAGAAAACACTCGCCCTGGGTCAGAAATTGAGTGCACACTAAATATAAGTTTTTGACGATCAACACTAGGGGAAATGGAAAAACAAATAGCAGACTGGTTATTTACGTTAACTACGTTTATCGTTATAAACTATCGACCTAACTTACAGATCCTATCAGAGCCCATAGTAAAAAGCTAGCATCCACGCAGCCCTCAGGCATTTTAGAATCTTCCATCAACCCCTTAACTTTGCGAAATTTTAGGGGTTGCCTTAAAAAATGGTTTTCCTGTTTCTGTTTTCCTGTTGCTACCGACGAGCATAAATCAAATTAGCCGCGCCCTAATTTGGCGACCTACTAATTGGCCCGAGTCCCACAAACAAATAAACACGGAAAAAGAAAAAGAAATAAAAAACGACAACATGCCAAATATTTATAACTGGTATTATGTACAACTTCCGCTAGCCATTAATGCTGTTGTTGATTAACACGCCTAGAATTATGCTACACTCTTGTGTGCATGTGTGCGTGAGTATTTCTGTGCGTTTATTTTGTTGTCTGGCAAACAAAACGCGGAGCAACCCAAATTAAAAATAATAAAATAAAACGCTTGGCGTCGTTTTCATTGCATTTGCATTTTTACGAGCGCAAAAATTATGAAAGTGAAAATTTTATGTATGCAAACATAGACCAAATATATATATGCATATATATTTTTGTATATATATATATTTTACAGACACCACGGGCAACAACGACAAATAACAATGGGAGCTGCCTGCGACAGACGCACAATAAAATCAAATGAAATATAAATTTAAATGAAAATAATTTTAATAGCTATCATTTTTTGCGAGTTTTATGGACTACACTCCGGTTTGGATAGGGTGCGACTGTGTTTGTTTTTATGCGCTGTTGTTTGTGTTGTAAAAATAGACTTTTATTTTGCCTATCTATGTGGACACACGTATGTGCACCTGGTGATGACAGCTGCTGCTGTTGCTGTGTGGTCTGCGTTTTATTTTTGAAAACATTTAGCAATCATTGATAAAAATCGAAAAATTGTTTATGAATGAACGAGTGTGGATATGTAGTGACTGTGTGTGTGTGTGTGTGTGTGTGTGCTGGCCAGTTGTGTGTGGTTTGGCTTTACGTCCGTCCCTCGGCACTGCGTTTATTCGTTTCGTTTTGTGTGCACAGCTGCAGCCGATTGGGCGTGTGACGTATACGCAACGTTGCCCATTGCCGTTGTCGAGTGGCAAACACACACATACGCACACACACGCACAGTTTTAATTTATGTTATTTGTTTTTGCGGAATATTATTTTTCGAGCAGTGAATGGAAAACGAAATGAACTGATTGACTAGCCAAACGTTTATGAAGGTCAATGCTCGCTGTTGTTGCTGTTGTTGATGTTGTTGATGTTTTAATTGGAAAATTGACAAGTTGAAATTGAAATTGAGCAAAATTGATGGTTGGTACTCACCATAGGTTGTTGCGGTTGATCCTTCATGGTTTGTATTTGTGCGGTTATCTGATGCTGCTGCTGATGCAAATGTTGCTGCTGCTGCTGCTGTTGCTGAGCGTGCTGCTGCTGCTGATGGTGTTGCGACTGCTGCTGCTGCTGCTGCAAGTGTTGCTGTTGCTGAAAGTGCTGCTGCGGCTGCTGCTGCTGTTGATAGTGCTGCTGTTGCTGCTGCTGCTGCTGCTGATGAGACAACAATTGCTGCTGCAGTTGCTGATGCTGATACTGTTGCTGCTGCTGCAGGCTGCCCGCGGCGGCAACTGTTGCTGTTGTAGTATTTGGCGATTGCTGCGGCAACAATGTTGCTACAGGCACTGGACTTAGACGTGGCGATGTTGCTGATGCGGCTGCAATGCCACCAGCGGCTGCATTCAGTTTATTTGCTTTGGTGGAGGTTTTGCGGGCGCGTGACTGCAAAAACAAAAAACGGAACAACAGCGAAATTGTTGACAATTTGTTAGTTAATGGCATTGACAAAAGTAACTGTAGAGCTCAACTATAATGTATATGTGTATATATATTAAAATGTAAGTACATGCATAAATTATGGGGTAATTTACAGCTGTTGTTGTTGCCTGCACTTTAAATTATATGCAATTAATTTATGGCAGTCGCTGTTGTCGGTTCTGTTGCTGTTGTTGTTGCTGGCTTTATGGTGGGTGTCTCTGGCTTGACCTTCATGACAACAGCTGCTTTATTTTATTTGCCTTTGGGTAATGCACCTTTTTTTAAAACCTAATTGCACAATGGCCCGGAGCTGTTCTAGTTGTGTGCGCGGCAATTAGTTGAATAATTTTATTTCTTTAATTAAGGAAATTCGTTGGACGCGCAAATATTTTAATTGCCACACATTCAGCATTAGCTGCCCCCCAAGCTCCCCCAACACCGTTTGTATAATTTATGCTTGCAACGGACACATAATTTCGACTTGTTTTTGAGTCTGCACGCCGGCAACATGTAAAATTTATGTGGCCAGCGATTTATGTGCAATTTATTTGTGCAGCCAAATACATAAAAAAAGAGCATGGCAAAAATGCAGCAGGCAACAACAGCAACAACAACGACGACAAACAGCTGCGGTTGCTATTTATTGTTGTTGTTGCTGCTCTTGCTGCTGCTGCTGCTGCTGCTGCTGCAGTTGCTACTTGGTCTAAAATATGTTGCGCGCACCATTAAAGGCGCTGAAAATTTATGTTTATAAAAGACTTTTGTCGTTTTGCGCACTGCGAGAGCTGGTCCAAAGTTAACTTTATTTTATTTCACATATTATTTTTTGGGTTTTTCTTGCCCTTTTTCTTATACATTTTCTAAATAAATAACCAACCATAAGGTTGGTCAGAAGCTCTAGAGAAAATATCGCTAAATATATATATATATATACATATATATACTATATATTGAAATATATAGTTAACAATTCTAGTTATCTACTTATTTATTTATTTTTAGGGTTTATCTCAATGTCATCTGTGTGCAACTTGACTTATAAATATCTAAGTAAATGTCAAATATGTAAGTTCAAAAAAATAACTTTGCCTTGGCAAAAACCCATAAGGTTGAGATAAAATGTACCCCAAATAAACAAAGAATTCTTGCTGTTATAAATATTTAGAACTGTATGTTATCTCTGTATTTAATTCCAAAATTTATACTGATTAGCAATGATAATTTGGCTGCGTTTATATTTTTTTCCTGTGTATATTTATTTTATACTGATTAGCAATGATAATTTAACTGCTTTTTATTTTTGTCCCATTTAATTGATAAGCCAAATAAAACGGTTTAAAATATCGCTGCCACATTTATTTATTTATAGAAGGTGTGATACGAGTATAATTATAATTATTTCCGAATCATTGAGCGTATCATTATTTATAAGCTGGGCCCTATAATTATTATATTACTAATTAAACAGCTCTTGGTTAATTCCCCACTTTGACTTTAAATGTTGTCGGGCTTTCAGCTTTGCATATTGCAAACACTGCATACCGCTTCCGATTGGCCAATTAAAGAGGCTTATTTCCAGAATTTTTGCAGATAATAAATAAATTTGCACAGACATGAAATTTGCATACAACAGCAAACCAAATCGTTTGTGCAAATTGCCTGCAAAAATATGATTTATATATTACACATGTGTAAAATATTTTCCAGCTCTGTCAACTGTGTATGTGTGTGTGTGTGCTTGGACTTGGCCAGCATAATGCAATGCAAATACGACAGCTACAACAACAAGGAGCAGCTCCAATTGGAATTCAAATGCTCTTCGGGCCTCTCGGACCCAGCTGGTGACAAAGCAACAAAATAACTTAAGCAAACACTGTTTGAGCCATTTATGTGTATTTACAAAGAGTGGTAGGCGGGTCGGTGGGCCGGGGGAGGGTGGCTCTGCGAATGCTTTCTAAAAATATTTGCAATGCAAACAATGTGCATGTCGCAGGTGCCAAAAAATTAAAATAAATTTGCACGCAATTTAAAATCGAAAAATTGCCAATTATTTGTGTGTGCAGATTTTCTTATGATAATATTCGTACAATAAATACACATAGACACACTCATTTGTATGTAGATGAATGCCATGTACGTATACGTGTTCCTACCTATATGGCATTAATTAAGATTTTGCACGTTGCACAATGTTTGCTTGGGCCATGGCAAACAGCAACAAAAACAGGCAATAGTTTAATAAAAAATGGCATGAGGCCATTGTAAAATTATAAAGCACAAGATATAAGAATCCAACGTTGAAGTATTAAGGTATTAAATACCCTAATAAAGTTGTTTATTAATATTACAGCATTATTAAATTATAGTCCAAATTTAGGTATGTACTAAAATAAGATTCCTTCGACGCTTTAGAATTCTACGGTAGATATCAGATATCAGATATCAGACTAAGGTTACTATTTTTACCTTTTGCAAGGGTATCAAATGTTTTTTACAATTTTCTAACTACATTTTCCCACTATTTACAGAGTTCATAAAAGTTAATTAAATGTTTATGAACGTCGCTTGTTTACAGCGCGGCGACTTTACTTCAATTTATTTTTGTCTCGACTTTTGTTGTTGTTTTTTCCTTTTCTTTACTATGTCAATGCATTTTTATTTATTTCTTGGTAAAGTAAACAAATGTAACGCAAAGAGGCGAGTAGTAGATAGAAACAGATAGAGATTAGTGGTCTCTTATCTTTGAGTACAACAACAACAACAACAACAATGGCAACGGCAACGGCAACTGCAACGTGCAACGAACTAAACGCTATGGCCTTCGGCCTATAAGACAGAGCGAGAGCGAGAGCGATAGAGAGAAAAAGAGGGAGAGAGAGAGAACCAAGCAACTCCTCACTGACCCCGTGGAAGTTGCCTTCAGTTTTTACTGAAAACGCGTTGAAAAGAAAATTGCGCGCTGGGTAAACAGCAATTAGTTGTGCGTGTGTGTGTGCGTGTGTGTGTGTGTGTGTGTGTGTAAGTATATTACTATTTACATTGAATTGCGCGCTGCGCTGATAAGCAACAAGGAATGAAATAAAATAAAAGGTAAAATAAAGTAGTTTTAGTTCGGCTTGAAAGACGCGGCCGATGCGCTACAATGCATTCGACTGAGCAGGCTAATGGCTTATAGATATGCATATAGTACACATGTGCATGTTCCAATCATGTGTGTATGTGTGAGTGAGTGTTGTGCGTGTGAGTGGGTAATGTGGCACAGCTATATAGGGTGTGACTTCCATAGATACTAGTTAGACCTATGAGACAAAAACTCAACTTAGCTATGTTCATTCACTTAAGTCTTATGAAAGAGACTGATTAAACCTTTGGATTGTGGAATGTTGATCTGTTATCTGTAAAATATTATATACCCATTTCGAGGTATTTCCCATTCAAGCAATAATCATATAATATTAAAAATTTCCATATTTGCACTTGGAGAAACAAACAGATCTAAGTCGCAACAAAATTTCGTTCCCTTTTGTTTTGAAGAAAGAATAATATACTCATTACTTGAAATTTGCATAAAACGTATCAATGAAAGTCCACTTCGGGATTACAATGCATGTAATCAAAATTAAAATTGCACCTTGTGTTTGAT
Organism: Drosophila sordidula; assembly: GCA_035047465.1. NCBI lineage: Eukaryota > Metazoa > Arthropoda > Insecta > Diptera > Drosophilidae > Drosophila > Drosophila sordidula. The sequence goes on along the minus strand of JAWNPQ010000156.1, from coordinate 14,337,811 downwards.
TTAAGTACAAAATGTCGACATTTACCGTGGGAGTAATTGACGCACTTGCACATTTAGAGCACTATGCTGGTAATTTATCTATTTTTATATACTATCTATACATATTTGTAGGAAGGTACCTCCTTATACTCTCATTTCTATATTTACTTTATCTGATTATTAAAATAATTGGCTCAACTAGAAAGGTCATGAGTATTTTCCGAGTAACTATTTGCAATAACATACGGGACTATCGTTTCCTACGCTTTCGCTTTACGCCGTTTCGGCTGTCCGTCCGCCTCTCCTGCTGTCTTGCTCTGACGTTGATAAGAACGAGGACGGAACGTAATAACAACACCTCGAGCTCGTGTGTGTGCTGTGTACCCCGTCATAAATTACACACATAACAGGGTATGCCATATAAATTATTTACATGTCCCCAACGTCAAAGTCTGCTGATAAGTTGAGGGGAAAAGGCAACGAGGACAACAACAACAACAACAAGAAGAGTAATGAATAAATAAAAAAACGAGGTGAAAAGCAGCGAAAAATAAATGCAGCGAAATGTAAATAAAATATAAATAAATCAAATATTAGTTATCATGTTTTCTTCGCCGTTGTAGGAATATGCAGTATGTTGTGTGTTTATTTTCCTTCTTATCAGCATTTGTCAGTACAGTAAACACTATGGCCAAGAAATATAGAAAGCAAAATCGTTTAGCAATTGAGAATATTTTGCTAGTAAAAGATATTTATCGGTAAGGATGGTTTAATTCAGGACTTTTCTATATGAAACGGGATTTATAGTGAAAACTATTTATGGAAATCATTCGTTTTTCCTAAGGACTGTAAGGGAAAATACTATATTCAGAATTTATCGTCTCCTTCAAGGGATAGAAAAGAGAAATGTAGCTCGAAATGGATTTATCTGAATTGTATATAAGTGTATTTTTGCCCCTTGGTACAATATAATGGCCGGACAGAATCGACACAAAATGGAAGGTCCTTGTTGTAATGAATTCCGATTAAAATACCAACAATTGAAAATCCTTTTGGTTAGCACATTCTTGTAAATGCTTGTGCAGCAAAATGTTGCATTTACCACACATAAATGTACACGTTCCGATTTGTTTTAATGGTGGCTGCAATTTCTATGATTGTGCAGGATCTCCTCCTTCTCAACGAGCTCAACTGCAGGCTCCGGCTCTCATCCGGAGGCAGCTCAAATATTTAACTTGTATTTCGTATTCATGCTAATTTTGCATTTTCCACAATTTTCTCACCCACAATGCGACGTCGACGCCAACGTCGCCGCCTTGGCAATGTTGGCACAAAATGCTGTGTGTACGTTATTATCCTGCAGGCACTGTGCGAGGCTTTCAGCTCCTGTTCGTTTCAATTTCTTGCTTGTAGATGGACACAGTGTGGCTGGTTGGTTGGCTATCTGCTAGCTAACACACACACACACACACATATATATATATATATAAACATAAATTACTGCTGTTGTGTGTGGGGGATTGTGGGCTGGCCGGGGGGTGAGTGCATGTAATTGTACGTGCAGAGTGTGCGCCGTGGATCGGGCTACAGTTTCCTTTTTATCCTCTGCTCTGCTTGTTAGCATGTGTTGACGTTTATGTGTGTTTGTATGTGTGTGTGTGTGTGTATTTTATTCAATTTAGCTTTCAATTAGGCTGCAATTGTTCGTTTGTTCGCTGCGCTGCCTTGCATTCTTAAACAGTTCTGGCCGTAACAGCTCCTGGCTGGCTCCTGCCTAGAAGCAAAATGTGCAGTCAAATTTTCGTATGGGCCAAATAAGCAAGAAATGCCAACAGGCAGCGCTACGAGTACTAATTCAATTTGCCAGCATACCCTGTGTCATGAATGAGTGTGAGGTATGCCCCTCATGTAGAAAGTGCTTGCAATAGGAATTTCAAATCTCGCTCCGAATAAATATGTTTAGAACTTAAGTCTGATTGCTTAATTCACATTTCATTTGCAGGGTATTCGTGGGTCACCTTCAATTAGTTTCCCACTTGTTCATTTGCTGTCATTTTAAACATCGTCATTCCATCCTTTCATCCTTCCATTCATCCAACCATCAACGTCAGCGCCATTTCCGCTGCTCACTCACATCATTATTTTGATTGAATATTTGCGATAAATTAAATTGGAAAAAGGCAGCAGCAACGAAAATATTTGCTGACTGCGTTACTGCGGGGGAGTCTAGGGGGTGGGGAGGGGAGGTGTAGGGGGGGGGGGCGGACAGTGGGGGCTAGTGGATTGTGGCAGCAGCACTGCAGCGCTGGGCAGTAAATTATAATGCGGCTGGTAATCAATAGTGCAAATATTTGCAAATCAGCTGCGCTTTTTACCACTCCACCAAATGCATTTCATCCCATTAATGTCCGGCCTCTGGATGCCAATGCCCACCTACAAATGCACTGGGAACTGGGAAGATTCCATTGCAGATTGAATGTTACATAATTTGCAAGTGCTGCCTTTTATTTTGTGCTGTGTCGAGGCATTTGGAAACTTGTTTTCGACTGGATCACCTGGCCACAGCTGTGTATACCATGTAGTTGGTTAGGTCCGTGGGGTATATGCTGGGTGGAAAAGTAGAGTACAAATTTACTGATGACGCTCTTGAAATTCCATAACTCGAATATTTGTCATTATTTGAAGTATGTGTTGAATGACCAGTCTCCAGTGTGGTTAAATAAATATTTGAAGCATTCATTTACCAAATTTCACTCCATTGTTCTCTTTAATAAACAGAGCAGGTGTCAAATTATGTAAATTGTACACGTATTTTAATGTGCCATTCGAAATGCATATCAAAGGGAAGGTAGTTAAGTTAAGGGAATGGGAAATACATAATTTCTGGGAATGTTGCCCAGGGAAAGCCCAAACCACGATTTAATTCTGTATAAATTCTGACCAACTATAATTATACGGCTTTGATTGAATGAAGCTTTTTAAAAGGTGGTAAAATCAAGGAATTGCATTAATTAATTAGATTTGTTTTTTTAAATAATGAACCAAGTCCAAACCAGAATCGGATAAAAAAGGGTATAGGGTAAAAAGTAAAATTTGAAAATTATAGAAAAAAATTGCAAATATTGTTCTCAGCTGTCAAAAGTCTATTGTTTAATATAATATTAAAGCTTTTCATTGTTCAAGTTCGCTTCTGCTTTCGTCCAGGGTACACGCTAGTCTAGCAACTCACAGATTGGCAGCCTTTCTATGAGTCGAAGAAGTCTTCGTTTGGGGCTTGCCTTCCTTTTGGCCTGGCCTGAAGTTGAGCTCTGCTGCTGAGCTCTTGCGTTGTTCGTGTGTTGCCTGTTGTTGTTTTAATTATTGCCATTAATTTTGGCATGTCGGAGTCGTTAAGGAATTCCTTGGCTATTTTTTTTCATTTTATTTTATTTCTTATTTTTGGCACGCCATGCGCTGTTTTAATGTGCGCTTTGTGCCTTTTGTTCGGCGTTCGTTGTTTTGATTTTCTCCAGGCACTCATTACGGGTATTGCTCTCGTATAATGTTAGACGTGAATTTCTTATATTTCTCTTCTAATCACATTTGCTCTACGAGTGTGCGTGTGTGTGTGTGTGTGTGTGTCTTTAAATTGATGTCAAGTCATTTGTCAATTGCGCGCGACTGCAAAATGAGCAGCGCACAAGGCGAAAGACGCATAAAGCATAAATGCAATTACATAGAATACGAGTGTGCGAGAGAGACGGACACATAGAAGTCAAGGTTATCTGTGTGTGTGTGTGTATTGTACTTAATTAATGCGCCACTAATTGAGCCATAAATAAAGTAATTATGCGTCAAATGCTGTGCGCTGTAAATTAAAAAAGTAAATATAAAATATATTAAGTCGAATAAATAAATAAGTTTCAACATTCTCGTTCAACTGAAAACCGTTTTAATGGCCACCGAGAAATGGAGCCGTATCAAATGTCCCATCAGTCGAATCCTCCTCAATCTCATCCTCGTTGCATGGAGTTGCCGTCGTGACAAAAGTTAATTACAAAGTTGCAGCGCGGAAACTGCTAAATGAACACGAACAAAAGCCAAAGCCAAAATGGCAAGGGGGCTAACGGGCTTAGAGTGCGGAGGGGCGGGTGTGGAGGGCCAGGGGGTAGCAGGGGATTTCGGGGTATACACAACATGACAGCCATAGACAGGCGAACGCTGTAAACTATATACAGAAGACGGCTGATGCCGCTTGCTGCACTCGTCACAGCCAGTTAGACATTGTTGCATTTAGCGATTGGTAGACAAACATTCGAGAGCTGCTCGAACAACAAGTGAATGGAGTGATAGAAAGTTGCACTCATCAAGAACGAGGCAATGCATTGGGGAATTCTAATGAGCGCGCCTGTTCAAATACGACATCAGCACACAGAGGCAAAAAGAAATGCACGAGTGTTGGTGAGCTTTCAAAGCTTCAGCTTTCAATGCCCAGCTCAATCGAAAGCTCGGCTGTGTGCGTGGGAGCTGTGCATGTGAAAGCGCAGATAAACACGTTAAAATGATTTGTTCATTTAGGAGCGCAGTACATATAAATATTAATACCAATATATACAATACTATGGTTGTTGAAGGCGTTGCATTCATTTGGAAGCAGCTGCAAAGCATAAACAATTATGCTAAAATGCAATATTTACGGCCTGGCGACCATTATGCTAATCACATTGCTTATGCATGTATCTGTAGCTAGAGCTGTGCGTGTGTATCTGCAACTGTGTCTGTGTATCTGCATCTGTGATAAAGTCAGACATGAGCTAGCTTTAATGGCGCTCGCTGTGCGTGTGTGTGTGTCTGTGCATTGTCGATTGTATTTGCATTTGCATACAAATTGCATTGTAGATGAAGAAGCAGCAACAACACCAACAACACCAACAGCAACAACAACAAGGGAGAACAAGACTCGCATAATTACATTTCAGCAGTAACAAGGAATTTTGCAAGCAGCATTAATGAAAAATGTAGTTTTTTGTTATTATTATTATGTAGTATTATTTATATATATATATACATATATATACATATATATATATATATATATATATATATATTGTTGATTGTGTACTACTTTTCATAATTAACATTTTAATTGTAAATTGGCCCACTTATTGCAGCGCAGCAATTTCTGTGTCAAATTCACATGATTCGATGCCACTGTGTCGTGTTGCAATTGTGATTATATGCAGCCGATGTTGTTGTAATATTGTTGTTGCTGTTGCTGCTAGTTGGTTATCCTTTTAGCTGCACGCGATGATTTAATGCCTTGTGCCACTTCATTTCAGCTCGCTACCATATTTAAATTATTATTATGCCAAGCAGCAGCAGCAACAATAACAACAACAACAACGACAATAACAGCAAAAAGCAACAGCAACAGAAAATAATTAAAAACTTGTCTTAAATTGCCATAAATTCACGTCAAAGAACGTCGTCCAAATTGCCATACATATTTTTGTAGTTTTGCCTGTAAATGTGAGCAGGTTCACTTGACTATATCATGCGATTTGAAACAGCGGATAATACTGCTACAAATAACTGTCACATTATTATTTTTTACATTTAGTACTTGTCTTTTATGCGGAATTTGCCATTTACATTTTTATCAATCTTCACGTGCATGTCAAATCTTTTTTCCCACAAGTTTACACAACTATTCAAAACTTATGGTCACACTTATTTTATTTGGTTGTTAGGGCATTTAAGCTACGGCGTGCCACAGCTGCATATTTTCCTACTTGTTTTTTAGTGTTTTTATTTTTTGTATTATTTTTATTACAATCTCTTTGTTGAAAATTGAAGCCATTATTATACAGACTTGTTTTTTATTTCTTTTTTTTTTATTTAGCTTCTGTGTTGCGTATTTTTCTTTTTTTTCGCGGGCTAAAAAGTGCATAAACTAGTTTCTGGCTTGGTTTATTCGAGATTCTGGCCAAGTGGAAATTGGTTGCAACTTTTGCTCGACTTTCCACTGGCAGCTTTGTTAGTTTTTAGATCAGATTGTTAATTGCAGCATATTTTAGTATTCAACTTTTTGCACTCAGTGTAATTGTATTTGTACAAGTAAATTGTGACTCATCGATGAGCAGGAAAATACTTATTACCCGTTTGTTAGCGGAAATACCAAGTTGGCAGCTTAACTTTTTCGTTTTTTTTTTTTTATTTTGTTTTTATTTATATTGAGTTTTGGTTTTATTTTCTCTGTTACTTTTTTTTCTCAACAAGTTATGCAAATAAATTTGCATAGTTTAAGGAGAAAAGTTAAGCAAAAAATACTTGGAATAGGTTAAAGTAAACAAAATTGTATATATAGATATTTTGAAGGGAGAGGTGTGAATCATTTTGTGTGTGTGTCTATGTGTGGGTGTAGGTGCGGGTTGTGCGTATACACATTTGCATTATCTTTTTATTATTTTCCATAGAAAAGTGATTATATTGACGCTTAGTCATTTTATGTATAAATTTGATGAGCTATAAACAAAGACTTTGTACATATATATTAGTGTATATATTTTACTAGTTCAGTCAAATTAACGAGAATATTAATTAAATCATCTATCAAGCCAACAAATTGAAAACGTTTAATGAATTTAACACTGCCACACAAAAGTCGTTTGCTAGCTGTTGATTCACCCAACAAAACTATCTAATATACTATATAGCCTTTTTTTATATTGAAAAAGTCGAATAATATAGAGTACACTGTATTAGGTCAAATATATTGATATTAAATTTGGGGCAAACTTTATGTTTATGAGTTTGAATTGCATCATTGCTTTGAATTGATATTACCTATTTTATTGCTCGCTTGCTACATCCTGATATTGGATATAATAACCATATTTAAAATCTTTTGTCAATTACGAATTGTGTAATTTTCATAAATATATATGTTCATTTAATCATTTGTCTTCATTCATTTGGCATTCGTTCAATTCAATAATTGATTTGCATTTTCTCGTTAACATTTTTTTGCAACATGTATAAAAATATATGTACATATGTGGATATGTGTGTATGTGCGTATCTGCTTGTATTCATTTTGCACACCTGTGCGCTCCCTACGCTACCCCACGGCCCCCCTCACTGGCCCCATGTCAACGGCTATCAAGCCGACAGACTTTTGCTTGGCAACGCGAAACGTTTTGCTTTTGCTAAAGTCAACAACGGCAACAACAATAGCAACAACAGGGCAACAAAGTTGTTTATAAAAACATTTTTTGGCGCGCTCGAAATTGTGGCAACAAAGTAGAATAACAACAAAAAAGAATTTACAAACCAAAAAAAATGTGGATTGCCGGCATAAAAAAGAGCAGCACGTGAGAGCGACAGACGGCAGCAACAACAATAGTATCGATAACCAGAAGGGGGGCAGGGGGCCAGGGGGCCAGGGGGTGTCAAATGTTGTGTCGGGCAAGTAAATAAAATAAATAAAACCTTAACAGTGTTGATGAATGAGCATGCATTGTTGTTGCTGTAGCTGTTGTTGCTGCTGCTGTCGCTGTCGCTGTTGACGTGTGTTGTCAAGTGCATAACAACAGCAACAGCCACAACAACAGCAGCAACAACACTAACAACGGCAACAAGAACAACAGTCAAATGACTCAATTTACAATTGTAAAAAATGCGAGACGCGTTGCCGTTTGTTGTGCCTTGTTGTTGTTGTTGTTGTTGTTGTTGTTGTTCCCAGTTGTTGTTGCTGCCTTGTTTGTAATAGTGCAAAATGTCAACGACGGCAACGACGTCACAACAATTTTTAATGTGAATGTAAAGCGAGTGTGTCTGCGAATGTGTGTGTGTGTGTGTGTGTCTGTGTGTAGTTTAAAGTTTGATTGTGTGTGTGTGTGTGTACGAGTGTGCTTTGCGTTTGTTGAACTCGCGCTGTGGCATGAGGTTAATTGACCTCGTGCTTAATGCAAAAATAAATATAATTTTTTTACAGAAACAGCAGCAGCAACAACATCAAATGAAAAAGGGTTGTCGTTGTATTGTTGTTGTCATTATTGTTGTTGTTGTTGCTGCTGTGTAGTTGGTTGTAGTAAAAAAAAAATGAGGCAAAGAGCAAAGCAAACAACAGCAAAATGAAAACATGTTTAAAGTGTTTTATTATTTGCCTTTTAGCTGGCTTTTTTCGGTTTTTTTTTTGTTTAAAACGTTTCAGCGTTCCATTTAGTTGGTAGATCTCATATAATATCTTAAGTACTCAATGCGCCTGCCAATCAAATGTCAAGTAATCGTTTTATGTAGCACTCGTAAATATATTCCCGGCCATACATCATCCATTAGGGAATTCATTCGTTCATTCACTATGCAAATGGCTTCATTATAGCCCGAATTCGAACCCGAACCCCGAGCCAAAGCCACCTGCCACACCTTGATCATATGCGAGTTAATAAGCATATTCTTGATTATTTGCTTGTGCTCGATTCGTTTTTCAGATTCTTGCTGTGTATTTTTTTTTTATTTTCTGGTTTAATGCTATTCGTTGATTTTGTTTGTTTTAAGCTTAAATTATTTTCTACACATAATTAGAAAATAATGTTGCCTACTTTTGGTTCATTGAACTGATGGTAATGCGGCTCTGGTGCCACGCCCAAAAGTACCTGCTTGTTGCCGGGCAGCAACTTATTATGAACGGTAGAACAAGTTCTGAAAATGTTCTTTTAATTTGTATTTTATTTTGTAAAGTGCAAGGTATAACTGATGCACAAAAAACAAACATGTAAATGTATATTTAATCAGTAAAAAAATATTGTTCTTAACTTTATTTAAATTGTAAATTAACTTGGTAATTGCATTTTATATTTTGAAAAATATTTAAATGTGAATTCTGAATAAGCTGGACTTGAAAATAAATGTATTAAAAACCTATACGTATATACTATGCCTAATCAAATCGCACTCAATCTGTTTATAGCTCATCTCTATGTCAAGCAGCCTATTAACGACTTGTTAAAACACGTGTTAAACATATTCTCTTTTGGCAAATTGTTAGCAATAATCGCTTAACCATGAATATGTATCACAAATGCTAAACAGCCAACGTTTTTGTCACTGGACCTTATAAACAGTTGTCAGATATTTCATTAGCTTCTGCATGCGAGAAAGATTTGGACTCATATTAGAGTTCCTATCATGTTTGTTCGATAATGTGCCAATTAAATTATAATTTATGACACGATGGCAGCGCAAGTGCTCGTTAACTATAAACAAATGATAATATATAGAAAACAAGTATATAAGTATGCATGAATATATATGCATAAAATAATACTAATTCAATTCTGAGTCACATTTCGGCTCAACTATTTCTACCTGTTGTGCATATTTGATTGTGTTATTTATATGAAATAAACATTTTTTATAATTTTGAGGTTGTTGCTTCTTATAAAAGGAAAAAGAAGAAAAAGAAAACAAGAAGAAGACATTTCTCGATTCGCCAAAAATTAATTGTGCGCAACAGGCGCAAATATGTGCGTAGTTTTAATTAAAAATAATTATTCGAGGCACTTGTGAGGCTGAGGGGCCGTCTGAGGGGGTGTTTGCCAAGCAAAGCGACTCTAATTAAACACAATTAAAATGCTGTTGCTGTGTTTCTCCCGTTTTCCTCTTGCACAAGAATTAAAACAGAAATGCAAATGAGCCAGCATAAAAGTAATGTAAAAGTGAAGTAAAATAAAGTAAAGTATAATAAGTAAGAGGTTCACTGAACCGCAAAGTTCGCTGTACGAAATTTGCAAAGACAAAAACAACAACAAACACAACTGAACTTTGGCACAACAACATTCGTAATGTGAAGAGATCTTGAACAAAGCCTTATGCACATGTACATACATGTATGTGTATGTGTACGTGTCGATGTTGATGTTAAAGTTGATGTCAAGTATGTGGTTCTTCTGAGCAAGTGCTGCTCATATTCGCATTGAAGATATCACAAGTGTTTTAGGCGATTGTAATAATCCCAAAAGTGAATTTTGATTGATATTCCATGAAGTGCTCTTCACTTGTTTTTTTTTTTTTTTTTGGTAGGTGATTGAGGAACATTTCTACTGTTTATATAGTAGAATATTACAAGTATTTTTTTTGTAGCAACTTGGAACTGTGCAACACTTTACAATTCGGCTCTTTTCGGAACTGGTTCCAATCAATCCTATTTTTTGTAATAATTTGGGCTTGCAGTAATAGTAATAATTAATGTGACTAAATTATTATAGCACATGACATATAAATCAATATCTCATAATTGTGAGAATTTTATCAAGATCGCATTCAAAATAGCTGATTACCCAGAGAAGGGGCAATATATTTAAACACCCGCTAGTTTTATTGTTTCTTATTGAAAGCGTGTAATTCCTTATCTGGCATTCCGAGATTAGATTCATCTGAAAGTCATATATCTCTCGGGTTGACTACAGACAGTAAATTTAAAGCCAGGTTCTGTTATTTCTCAGCCAATCAGAATTTCAAGATCTCAATCTGGCCAAGGCTGCAATCAGTCCACAACATGACAGCACACTCATCTTAATGGCTTATCCCATATAGTATATTATAACCCAAAAGCGAACCAAATTGCAAGATGCATGTGATGCACACTACGTGGTACATACGAGATGATATGTGGATGTGGGTATATGGGTATGTGTGGGTATTGGTATTGGTATTGGTATTGGTATGGGTATGGGTTATATCCCACGTCATTAAGTTACTTAATCACTGTATTTAATTTCCTACAGTTTCAGTTTTGCCTCATTATCTTGCTTGAAGCGAAATGAAACGAGCTCGCCTGGCGTTCCAGGAGTAGCGGGCGGGTGTAGGCGCTGGCGGGGGCAACGGCAATACCCCTTGGCTGCCCGGATTCTCCGGACTTACCGGGCCATGTGAGTTGAAGCGTGTTAAAAATGTAAACGCATGAATCACACGGCCATTCGCCAGCGAGTTTCAGTTTCGGTTTCGGTTTATTTATTTACAAGCTCTTTTATTGTCTTCTTCATTTGTCTTTGCGAAATGTTTTCTTTTATTTTACTGTTTTTTTTTTGTTTTTGCGGAAATGTTTTGTGAGCTAAAATATAGTATATAGTTTTTGTCTTAATTTGTTTTACGTTGTTTCGCTAATTGGGGAACACGAAAGAGAAACAGAGAGAGAGAGAGAGGGAGAGGGAGACAGGCGGAGAGAGGGAGTCGCAAACAAAGCAACCGAAATGCAATTCGTTATGCGATCTTATAGGCAACCCAAATTAGGATTGTCGTTCTTTCCAACTGGGTTAAATGCGCGATTAACCAGGCCAAAAAGCGACTTACCTGCAACGAGAGAGAGAGAAATGGAAGAGAAATCATTAGTTAAGTGCAAAACGGCATTTAAATCAATATAGAGACGGAGAGTTAAGAGCTAAATAGTCCAATTAAACATAAGAGCACTAAAAGAGAGAGAGAGATTCAATTCCCTGGGTTACAATCAGCGCCCCCGCCTGCCCCAAGTCCCCCTGCCTACGACTCGTAATTATATCAATTGATTGCAATTTATAGTGCTGCAAGCAGGTAGAAGGGCAAGGGAAAAGGCACGGCGGTGCGTTGCGAGGCCAGACACACACACACACACGCACACGGATACATATATATACGCTGGGCAGCCTTTTAGTTGTTATCCTTGAAATAGTACAATGCCTGGCGGAGGCTGTGCGACTGCGCCGAAGAAGACGCTGCGCTAAAGCGACGCAAGGTAAACACTCAGACGCGCGATAAAAATCGTATAGAAGGAAAACTAAAGAAAAAGAGAGAGAGAGAGAGAGAGAGAGAACAACAAAAAGAACTGAGAATTTATCGTACAAACAGGCTCGAGCAGGCAAAGGCAAAACCAAAAGGGAAGAAGACAAACTGCTTTCAGATTCCAATTCTTTTCTTCTCCATTCTGTGCTGTTCTTAGCTGTGTGTGTGTGCGGTTCTTTGTTCTGCTGAGCTGGAAGATGTGCCTACTCCTCGACAGCCTATAGCAACAGCAACAGCAACAGCAACAGCAACAACAAAAAGAACAACAACAACAAAACTCGATTAACTCGACATTAATTTTAATTCGACAGCATTTTTTTCTTGTGTTGCTTTTATTTCAGTTGCCCCGGTGGAATGAAATTTTGTGTTTGTTGCTTGAATTGAATTTTGCTCGTCTGTTTTATGTTTTATTCCCTTTGCTTTTGCTTCGTTCTTGTTTATTTTTTTTCGTATTTGTATTTTTTTGTTTAACTTTAACCCCATTATGCAGCATTTCAACTGATGTTTGCTTCTCGCTTTGCGCTGATTTTCATTTTAATTCCTGTTCCCATTCCCACTCCCATTCCCACTCCCGTTCCCGTTCCCGTTCCCGTTCCCGTTCCCGTTCCCGTTCCCTTTCCCTTACCCCTTAACTACTCAGTCCTTTCGTTCGCGAGTCTCGAGTTTAAATTTTTATGTCTTAAGCGCTACCCGGTTAATGTTAATTAAATGTTGCCCCCTTTTGTTTTATATTTCTCTCTCTTTTTTTTTCAAATTAAATTTAAGCTTTAAGGTTTTCCTTATTTTTATTGCGGCCGTTGCAAAGTATTTTTGAAATGAGTTCTATTTCCGTTATTGTAAAAACGCCCCTACATGCATACGTACACACATACATATTTATGAGGCGCCATAAAACTCACATGCTGTCAATTGGAAGACAGTTCGCCGTCTTTAACGACCTGCCATAAATCATATGTGGGCATTTTACATATCATAAATGTTCAAATACGAGTATATTATCAATGCCATTGGCAATCAATGGACATTGGTAGCCCTTGAGACATATTGAGAGCCAATTCATATATCGTATGTTAACGACTTTCAGGGCAGTTTCTCAATTCAAAGGATGTTTACGACCATAAGGGAAAGAGTTCTAATTAACCGAAGAATGAGGACAGCCAATTAGACAGCTGTGGATGGCATCTTGTATAGGGGTTTTCAATTATTTGTTCTCAGGAAACTAAAAGACAGTTTATTAAAATTAAATATATATAAATATAAAAGAGATGGGGGTTTCTGCCATTTATTTTCTGAAATAAGCACAATTAAGAGAAAACTAAAAGACAGTTTAATAAAAAAAAATATTTTTGTATTAAATATATTTTAATAATACATTGTTTGTTAATTAAGTAAATTTTCATAATTATGATGAACCTTTTAAAACTGTCTATAGCGATTTCAAGGTCTACAAAATATCTTCTGCTTGCACTTAAACTAACCTTGACGAGTTATTGTGGCAAGGTCTTTGAAGTTTGTGGTTTCCAAAGAACTATAAATGCTATCATATCATATGATATCTGGGCATTTAAGTGAGCATGCTCGTACTTCTTATCGTTACTTCCAAAAATAACCAACAACACGTGAGTCTGTCAACTGTTATCGACGGAACTTTCGCGGAAATCTGGGCTACACTCAGAGAAAAACGCGCTTGCTAAGCCAGGTACGAGCGGTAATTCGTGATCCCTTAATCTTAAATTACAAAAGATTTTTGTTACAGAAAAAAGAAACAGATTCTTGAATAAAGTACGAAAAGCGTTAAACAACGTTTCCCTTTATTGAATTTTATATTTGTATCTTTTTTGTTTATATTTTGGAATTAAAAAAGTTTTTGTGCTACGAATTTCATTCTCGAGCTAAGAAAATTCCATCTTGGTCGATTTTTGACAACGCTTGTACTTGATTTAAGTACAAAATTCTGGTTTATTTCTCCAAGTGTTTTTACTTAGTAAATAATAAGTTGCAGTCTTCAAGGTTTTTCATTTAATTACAGCTTAAAATGTTGACTTTAAATACTTTGTTTGAGTTGGGGCCATTTAATTAATTCCCATTCCCTTGTGTCATGCGGAAGTTGCCAATTACCAGGAGCCTCGAGAATGAGTCAACGCTGTCGCTGAGTTGCCACTTGCCACATGCCGCCTGCCGCCTGCCCCTCCGTTCTTGTATTTTTGTTCCTTTGCGGCGCATTTTCGAGCAATTAAAATTTAGAGCCGTTGTTTATGGGCAAAGTAAACGATTTCATTTAATTAGATTTATTTTTATGCGATTCCACTTGAATGTTGCTTCTCACATACATAAGTGGAGCTTATTTACGCATTAACTAAAAACCTACCGTAAAGCTAGAGAAAGATATAGAGAGAAAGACAGCGCGCGCCGACGTCTCCACACGTCTCCACTTCTCAATTTCCCCACTTCAGGGAGGGGCTGTTAAAACGTACGAAATGCAAAGAGTCTGCAACAGGAATATGGCATTGGCATAGAGCTTTTACGACTATAAATAACGATAATACCTATAATTGCCGACAATTCATTATTATGGTAAGATAATTTGATATAAATGGACTTTACGTGACCCCAACACTGACTGCAAAGTGCCAACAACAACAACAACAGCCCCGACTAAGTAGATGAAGATGCTGTCGTCTCAGGCGGCAGTCGTAAAAGATTTTTGCCTCATTGCCCCGTCCAACAAAGTTGAGTTCCCCTTGCCCCCCGCCCCCTCGGACAGTACTGGCCTCCATAAGGTGTGTCTGTCTTAGTGTTTGTGCGGCTTTATGCGAATACGCTGCACTTGAGCCCAGGCGTTGGCCATGGACACTTTTTATGGCCACATTTGTTCAGATTGCGCTGCGGTGCGATGCAGAAAATCAATTTCTCGACACCATCTCAACGATTTTTTATCATCTTTTCTATTTTTTTTTTCTTTCTTTTTTATATATACGTAGAAATAAATGTATGGCAATTTGATTGAGTTGCTTTGTGGGAAGAATTTGTTGATTAAAACCCAAATTGTGAAATTGAAGAATGCGCTGATGAAATAGACAATCTTGTGAAATATATATTTCATAGTTTGATTGCTATAAAATATGAAACTAGCCTTGGAGTAGAATTTGTTAGATATCTGTTTTGAAGAAAGCGACATTTGTATCTTAATATTTATATCTTAAAGCTTGATAGAAGTAAGATAAGTGACAATTGGATTTCATTGAAACCATATCTGAAAGCTCAAGGGAACTTGTCTAACATAAGTCTTAGTTATATAGAAATAATGATACCATTTAAGGTATAAGAAACCGAATTAAAAGAACTCATAGAATAGATTAGATTCAAATTCTTAATTTGATAAGTTGTAGAATAATGTTTCCAAATATCTTATATACTTCAGGATAACTAAAAACGTTCTTAAAATAAGAATTTTGTTTTTAAATTCAAGCTATTTGAACTTTTGACAACAATTTTACCTTTATTCATGATTTTTCTCTGAGTGTAATTTCATAACTTGTAAAGAATTGTAACTTTATTTTTTATATAATTTATGATCATATTATAGTCAAATACCAGTTCTAGTTTTGCCCAAAGTTTAAGAACTTGATTAAAAATAAACTATTGGGGATTTTCCTCAGTCTGCAGACTGTTGAGAGCTTCTCTAAGGAGTGCAGACAATTTCTCTATAATTCAAGAGTCTGGGCGAAGTAAATGCTCGAGTTTGTTAGTGCATTTCCAATGTTATTTCCTGCTTGGGCCCTGCCAATCAAGCAATGACTTGAGTTTTTCCTATGCACGAGCTCCATTTAGTCTAATGTAAGTAGTTGAGTGTCGGCCCGTCTCCCCCCCTCCCCATCTCTCTCTCTCTCTCTCTCTCAAGTGCTCAAGTATATTTATAATAAAAATGCTGGCTCTTTAAGGTTTAATTAAAGTTTGCGCTTTTATTTCTCATTTCCTGTTGCCACAAAAGTGCATAAGAAAAGCCATTGAACAGCTACACAAAAAAAAAAAAAAAAAAAAACGATTCAATATAAATATAAATAAAATACGAAATAAAACTGGAAACGAATTTAATTTTCATTGTTGTGCGATTGTATTTGAAGAGGGCAGTGCGGAAGTGTCATACGAATATGAATATTTATGAATGTATGAATGTATACAACAAATTGTGATCATCATAATTGAGTTTATTTGTTGTGTTGTCTTTTCGTTTAGCAATGGAATTAGAAATTTAAATACAAATAGTACCACAAATCAAATATGCAAAGACCATGCAAAACTGGCTAATCAAAATGGTCAAAAGTTTCTCTCGCTACCCTGTACATTGAGGTGTTAATAAGGTAGTTGCGTGCAGTTCCATATGTCTGTTTGCCGAGCAGAGATGCCAAGTTTGGTATTACTTTCTTGGTTATAGCAAAGTAAATAAAATTTGTTATCTTATATTACGGCTACAGGGTATCCTTTAGTAAAGCGCTCTACCCTAGGTAATTTTGGTTTGTTATCTTAGTTGTTGTTTGATGTTATTGTGCATTTCTTAGTCGCAATTCAGCGTCCACTTGAATTTAATTAAAACAAATGAAGTAAACATAAAGTTGAAAGTTTATTTGGTTTTTGATTGCAATTGCAATTGTCACATGTTTGCTATTTTATTTGTTTCTCTCTTTGTATTTGCTTGTCGTTGATTGCCTTTAAATGCATTTTTGTTTAATACTTTTAATTTGAAACTATACATACTTTTTTATTTATTTTTTATTCATTTCCCTTTTTCGTGTTGCCATATTGAAAGAAAATGGCAAATTTAGTTGCTGTTGGTTTCAGTGTTGTTGCTTTCAAAATTTAATTGCGTCGAGGAAAAAGAAATCAAAAATGCAGCGACAACAAGAAATGTGTCAATTAAATTTGAAGCTTGACAGCAGCTTGATATTGACTGTGTATCCATATGTGGCATTGTATCTATATCTGTATCTTTATCTGCGTATCTGGTAGTCTGTATCTTGCTTCGTGTCGGGTTAGTTGCAGTGTTAGCAATTTGCATTTCTTTTCGTCTCTAATTTGCTGGCAATATTTGTGCAAAATAAAATTAAACTGCAGTTTAAACAAAGCAAAAATTAAAAGCAAATATTAGCGCGCACATAGAAAGAGATAGACAGCAGTTGGTTAGAGTGAGTGCGATAGAGCAAGAGGCGGCACATTTACATATGCAAACATGACATAAAATGGTGGCCCTGCCCGCCCCATAACCATATACCCCTCTCACCCAGCCAGCCAACCAACATCTTGTGCCCCATGCCGACAGAGTCTTTGGCTTCGCCTTTGCCACTCTGCTGGAATTTTAATAAACGAATGTCAATATTTGCACAACATAAAGCAGAAAATACAACGTAGCTGAAGCTGCAAACTACGAGATACATTTATGTATAGATATGCACACATATATATAGATATATATTTGTGGCTGTATAGGAGAAGATCTGAGCGGAGCGAAGTTGTCTAAAGTCAAATTTTTTGTCTCCCGCTGCCTGCTTTATTTTTGTCAATTTTTGTGATTGCTTTAGCAGCAGCTACAACAACAACGATGACACATAACAGTTGAGTTGTCCTTAAATCTAAGCGAGCAATAATTTCACTTACTTTCAAATTAAAAAAGATTATGGCCTGCCAAAATGTCAACTTAAAACGCTCACACAATGACATCGAAGATTACATTCAGTGATAGAATGTTGAATTTAATTTAATTTTCTTATCGAGTTTAGGAATGAAAATGGTGCATGTCTGTTTTAAATTTGTTTTCCTATTTTCAATTTTTGAAATTACTTGCGTCACTGCGCTTCGAATAAATATGCAAAATTTAATTAACAGCCGAGTAGTACTATATCGGAAAGCTTTCATAGGTGAGAATTTAAAAAACTTTTATATCGGTTTGTTTATCAGTTTGTTTAAAAGGTCGTTGCGCAATTGATTTTTTGCAAGCAATACCTTATTCGATGCGCCATTATTGTATTTTTACGATCGAGGTATTCAACTGATAATTTAAACTATTTTTTATTTATTCTACATTTGAAAACCAATATTTATCTTTTTGTGCTAGCAAATTAGAAACCTCTTCAGCTGTAGTTAAGATGTGCACTGTGTGCCCAATGAATTTGTATCTTATTTGACTGCCTATAAGCTTATTTTAAAGTTGTTGCTATGCGGAAAGACGCGTGTATATAAACTCACCGCATGATCAAAATGAAATTAAAAAATGTTACTCATCATCATCAGACACCGATTAAGTAAAGCTGCTGACTTTCTGCAGGCTGTCGTCTAGTGTAATTAATAAAAGTAAAAGCCAACTCCGAGCTATTATTGTGATATCAATAAACAAGTATTCAGTACCGCGCTAGCATAAACGCTGCAGCGTTGCCAGACTGATGACAGTGCGAGATAACGTCTGCAGCTTTACAAACCGGGTATCAGCTAACAGCTAAGCTAAGCCGCTGATAAACACACAGAGCAATGTACATAACAGAAAACTGGCATTGTATCTACAAAACACAAGCGGATAATCTCGCATAGCTATCGTCTTTTAGAGGCATTACGGGCAACAAGGCTTGCGGCATGTACCTAAAACTTAGCAACAACAACAACAACAGCAACAAGGTGGCAGCACTCCACGCGAAAAGGAAACACTTAACAATAATTTTAGCATTTTTCTATTTGAGGCGACGCGAGTTGGTTTTCCTTCTTCTTCTTTGTTGTAGTTGTTGTTGTTGTTGTTATCTGTTTGACATATTGACGTTGAGCGTTAAAAGTGCATTAAAGTAGCTGCTAGCTGAAGATACCCGCGTACTCGCGGATACGCCGTGCATCTGGGGGCACTGACACACGTGTGCGTCGGCTGGAGCGCTCATATTGAACACACCTGACACCTGACACCTGACCTGGTTCAGGGCCACTTTCCACAATGACAAATTGTCGCTATCTGCCGTATATGACAAGCCGACTCGAATTCGAATGTATCCGTTCTCAGACTTCAATCTTTAGTGCATCTGCAGCCAGGTTGAGTTTCGGTTCTGTTGGGCCGAGAAGCATTTTGGTTGCTTGTTAGCATTGTTTGTGCAGTTGTTGTTATTGCCGTTGTTGTTGTTGTTGTTGTTGTTGTTTTTGTTGTATTTGCATAGTTTAGTTGGCTTTGCGCTTTGCACGCTTTTTCGGTTTTTAGCAAAGTCATGAAGCCCATTTCTCACATTGAGCTGAGCGAGGCGAAGGGAAACGGCAACAGAGACGGAGACGGAGACAAGCTGTCAGTTTGGCTTTACGCCGTTGACTAGACCAAAGCAGACCAGACAGGATATGAAAAAGTGTCGGTGTATAATGGTAAGACCAACAGCAACACCAACAACAACAGCAACAGCAACAACTATTTGCCAAGTGTGCTGTGAAGGAAAAAAAATGGCAAACAACAACAAAATAAATACAAAGTGCAAATAAAGACGGCAAATGCACTTAAACTGAAGTGAACTTTACATGCAGCAAGGGTGAGGGGAGGGGAGGGGCGACAGCAGGGCTGGGGAGACGCTTCAGAAGAGCCATTGCCTAGAAAAAAGCTTAAAAGGCTCATAGAACTGACAGCGAAATTAAGTTGTTTAACCAGAGGACGCTGACTTCGGGCTGGCTCATAAATATGAAATACACAAAAGCAAATAGTGTACAAAAAACCTATTTGTACACCCATAACAAATGGTGAAAACCATCTTATAATGATGTCATGGCAATGACTAATTGTGCGAGCGATTAGAAAACTAGTCTTATCAGACCTTAACCCCTTGTTGGCTTAGGCTGCGGCTTGATTTGATTGATAAGCAACAAAAAAAATATTAAACTGTTATTAATATTTTTATAAGTACGAGAATATACCTTATCAACCTGTTTTAAAATAGCACTGACTTATTTCGGACTTTGGCTAAGAGTTAACTCCATTTATAGAGTACTTTTAATATGATCCTGATTTGTTTTAAATATAACACATTCAATCTCTCTCTCTTTTTCTCTATCACTCTCCTGCAAGTTATCCAAATAATATGTATGTTTACATTTAGTATGAAAAAATTCACGTTGCAATAGTGAAACGCGAAATTAATTTCTCGAGTGGTTCTTAAGATTATCGGCAATAAACAGAAATAGAGCACTCATAGATTTATGTGCGCCATAAATAGATTATAATTATTCTTTTGAATTTTTTTATCTCGAAAAAATGAACCAATTATCTACAATGTGACCAAAGTTAAGTTCACACGTGCCAGATAACGGGCCAAATAATTATTTTGTTTCCATATATTTAAAGCGCGGGGCTTAGCGCTATCTAGATGGTAGAAAAGTCAATTGTGTGTGTTTGGCAAAATATTTGGCAAATATTAAAGAAACTTAACCAAACATTAAATGCATTTATACAGCTTTCTAAGTTTGGTTCACACATTACCAGTTATCTGCTGTCGGGCCATCTTGGCGAATTTAAATGGCCTGCCCTTTAACTGTAATAAATGGCTAACAAGTTTAAGACTCGGCATTCGAAATATCGCAAGCATTGTAATAAATTTTAAATAATTACCTATTATGGCTTTACTTGCAAGTCGTTAATGCCCAGGCCACTTTGCTGTATATACACAGAGCTGCGAGGGTAGTAACAAAAGTAGGTGAGTGGGTTACCTTTTTTCCAGCAATTAGTTAAACTTTGTTCGAAAACTTTCAGTGATAAAAGATTTACGAATATTTCCAAAACTTGGGCAATTTATTGAAGTGAAAAGAGGAGGCAATGAGTCGAGTTTGTTTATTTTTAATTCGATGAAGTTTTAACGAGCAGAAAATATATACATTTATATTTACTATGTATTCCCAGGGCACCAGCAAAGGCTCGGCGAACATTAAGTGATATATATTATTCAATGAATAGCAAATAAAATAATCTCAGGTCAATTGGTTGTGGAACTGCCCTCGCATATATAAACAGATGTATAAATATGTATATGCACAGCGATGGTATAGGAAGTTATATACTCGTATATAGGCATTTGCACTTAATGGGCTAGTGCAGAAGGAGTTGGCGGGGCGTGCGGAAGGCAAGGCGCAAAAGCACAAAATGAAAATGCCGCTCGAAATTGTTGTAATTTATGATGATGTCCTAGATTACAAGAAAATTGTTTTCTTTCGATTATAGTGGCAAACTGTGAGTCTGAGTGTATATATATATATGTATATATATGTGTGTGTGTGTGTGTGTAAGTGCTTTTAGCGTAGGTAATTTAAATGCAACTGCCACGATCTCTTTTCTTTTCATAGGTTAAATTAAATGTAAATATAATAAACGTGGCGCATAAATCCATGCGTGACAGTTTTTGTGCGGGCCTCCGCTTGAAAGTCGGCCCCGGCTACAGCCCCGGCCCCGGCCCCGTACCCGACCCCGGCAAACTGGTTGCGACAACTTTCTATAGTCCCAAACACACTCACACACTTGTAGTGAGATACATAGTTAGATAGCAAAGATACATTGGGGGCTGCTTCCTTGAGCATTGTGTAAAACAACAAAAAATGCAAAAATAAACCTAAATATTTGTAATCTAAAATATGCCAACCTGGTTCCATTAAAAATATAAAAATACTATGTAGTATTCCTCGCATTATGCTGGCAATGCGGCCAACTGCCAAGTCTCAAGTATTTCCAGTTGATTTAATGCACTCATATACTCAGTAGGTTATACCTGTGTGTGTGTGTGTGTGTGTGTGTGTGTGGGCTAATCTGTTAGAACTATGCGGCGCTTAGCACAGTTTTCTTCTAGCTTTTAGTTTGTTGTGGGTTTTTTTTTATAGTAGTTCCAGGCAACTATCATATAATATTGTATTTGTTAGTTGTGTGAGGTTCTATTAGCGCATTGATTTATTGGAAAACTTTTTCTACAAGCCAAAAATAAAATATAAAACTGTGCAATTAGTGCGAGCATTGCGGAAATTTATGCTGCCACTTGCAACACGGCGACGCACTTGGCTGTAAAATTAGCCACGCTCTAAAAATGCAAAAAGTATAGCAAAAAGGCCAAAAGCGAAGGCAGCCAGCGAAACGGCGATGCATTCGCTAAAATACAAAGAGAAAACAACAACAAAATTATACTATATATACATATATATAAATGAAAACTTAAAATGTAACAAGAAATGGGTAAAATGAATTTGCTGCGCTTGCCAAGATTAAACTAAATAAATAAATATTTACATGCCAAATTAATGTTAATGCACAATTTTAGACATTGTCAAAGACGAAATTCGAAATGGCTGTTGTTGCCTTTGTTGTTGCTGCTATGCAAATATTTCAAATTGAATTTTTTTATTTAGAGCGCAGCTAAATGAAAATTGCAAGTTAAGTATCTGTTGTAGCTGCTTAAATACCTCAACACTGACCGAGGGCAAAGGGTATATTCGGCTTGTATTTAGACTAAAGGGTTAAACAAATTTTGTATATAAATAAGATGTTACAAGGGAATTGCTTAAGTTAAATTTAAAATTCAGATTGCAAGTTTTTTATAAGCCCAAAAATCCTGAATAATAGTTATAAATCTAGTAATTCATATAAACATTGTACTTTTATTAAGAACGTTTTACGCTAATTTTAAGCCATTTGTTCAAATTAATGCAACATTAACGGTTGCTCATGAAATCAAAAATAGGTTTTACTTAATTCAAGAGTATTTAAGAACGAAATGTTTTGGAACGATATTTCATATATGTATGATGAAACTAATAATATAACTTTATACATTAAGATATTTATATCTTATAGTTTTAATTGTGTCACAAATAAAAAATGGTTGTATTCTTGAGAAGACTTTTCAGAAAAAGATATCCAATTATCGTTTATCATCA
The DNA here is from genome assembly GCA_035047465.1 of Drosophila sordidula. Lineage (NCBI taxonomy): Eukaryota > Metazoa > Arthropoda > Insecta > Diptera > Drosophilidae > Drosophila > Drosophila sordidula. Next base: position 14,315,122 of record JAWNPQ010000156.1, on the reverse strand, counting down.
TTGGAAAATATATCTTACAGCATAGTTTTAGGCACTTGCAGGGCGTGAAGAAAAATTGTAAGACTTATCATATCGTATGATATAATAGGAAATATATATGATTACCAACATTCAGTACGGGTATGTGCTAGTCAAGTTCTTGTTTCGCTTTCATTGCTTGTTCGCTCTCTATATACTTCAGCAATGAGATTATTATGCATAACATTCAAAAGGGGGCGGCGGTGGGTAGGTAGGTTGGGCTTTTCAACAGGGTTGCGAATGTATTTATATGCTAATTGCATTTGCCATGGCCTCGCATATGTCTGTAGACAGTCGAAACGAGAGAACTAAGTGAAATTAATTACATACAAAATACAAGCTCATAAATTGCCAGCCAGCCGGAGAGGGGGATACTCGTTAGAGAGTTCTAATTGTGGAATTTCTAGCGAATATTACTAATATTAGATTTCAGCAGAGCCGATAAATCTTAAGTGGGCTGTAAGCAGCAAAAAAATAATCTATTTTTGTTAGATTTCTAACTCTTCTGTAAAAGCTAATTTTATAGTTCACAATTAGTTGCAATTCCTCCAAGTTGCTTGCATAGCAAAAGTGCTTGACTAATAAGTTTTATTGCATGCAACTTTTTGCAGCAACATGCTAACAAAAAATAGCAACAACAAATAGCAACAACAACAGCAATGCAGCTGCAATGCAAACAACTTTATAGAAAACTTTACTCGCGGCTTGTGCAAACATTTCAATTGTAGTTGTTGTTGTTGCTGCTGCTGCTTATTTCTATCTCTTCCTATTTCTTCGGATGCATATATGTATGCATGTATATGTGTAGCCGTGTTTATATACAGGTCTGTTATTTTCGTTTTTTAATGATCTGCACGAAGTAAAACTTTAATTTATGTATAAATTTAATTTAATGCCGGAAAATGCATAAATTTTATGGTTTTTTTTTGTCGTTGCTGGTGTTGTTGTTTTTCTTCTTCAATTTGGCAATTTTTGCTGGATGTTTTGTAATGAAAATAATAAAAAAAATAAATATCTTCACGGCGCTGCTCAAATGTCAAGCGTTCAATTTCTGTTGTTCAAATTTTGGCTGTTTGCAGCTTTCTTTGCAAATAGCTGTCGGCTGTTGTTGTTGCCGGATTTTGTTTAAATAATATGTACTTATAAATTGTTTGTCTTATTATAGCAGCAGACTTTCGTAATTCCAAATGGCATTTTGGGTAAAAATTTATTTTTATTATTTGCATTTGCAGTTAACACGAAAATTTGTAGTTTGGCTTAACACGAGATTCAATTACGTGGCCCCTCTCACTATCTCCCTCTCCCTCTCTCTCTCTCTGTCTCTCTCGCTCGCTCGCTCGCCCGCCTGCCACATGCATTTTGTTGCATAAGCTGCCCCAAAGTGGAAAGCCAAAGCCGAAACAATTTATGCAGAAATTCGTGAATGTAATAAAGTAATTAAGTCCAAATATGTGAGCCAAGTCGGCAAATTGCTTTGGAAAATGCAAGCCAAACGGGGGATTAACACAGCCTCCTATCGCCCCGATATCAATTTATTTGCATTACTCGCAAATTACATAGCTCCAGTTGTGTACGCATAAGGGACCGCAGATACATTCGGCGCTCAAGGCTAAGATACTATATCTGACAGGCGAGATATGTGAGAAACTGTTGGAAGCAGCTGCACATAGACAAGAGCCGAACGAGAGATTAATGAGGGTTAGTTAACCCTAAAGGGTTGATAAGGAATTTTGATTAAAACGCGTGTGGATGAGGGAACCTGAAATAACAATACAGCAATGGCCAAAAGCAGAAGGCAAGACTTAAGGGCGGCTCTCTGAATAAGATGAGACTATATATATTATATAGAAAAAAAAGTGAGTGGCAGGACTTTAAAGGTGAACATGCTCGACTCTGGGATACCCTGGTAAGCAATATATGTTGGAAAAAAATATTGATGTGAAATAAAGATTTTACAGGGTACCTGCTGTGCAATCAATGAGAAATGCGCACTTAATTGCAGTTTGTTTGTTCTGTTTTTTATCATAATTGTTGTTGCCGTCTATAGAATGTGAAAAGTTAAATTTATATGCGCACAAGTTTTGCATGAATTTATAAGCCAAAACTTTGCCATGGGCCAAAGATGCAGCAACAAACTAGCTGGACCTGTGTGGAGAGCGTGAGAAAGGGAGAGGGGCGGGGCAGCAAAACTTTTTATGCAGCATCAAAAAATTTATGACAGTTTGGCAAAAGTTTGGTAAAAAATTACAAAAAAAAATAAAAAAATAAAAGAACGGCAACAAAAAAGCGAACACATGCGAAGAAATGCAAGTAAAAATTGCAAGAAAAAGAAGAAAAAAAAATAGAAGAAAATAGAAAAACTTGTAGGGGCATAAGAAATTGAAGGCGTTGGGCGTGGCGCTCGTATTGCACATAGAGCACATGACGAATATAGGAAGTTTTATGAATTGAATTGCATAAATCAAATAAACTTGGGACAGAGCGAAGCAGAAGAAGAAGCAGGCCGGCGGAGCGGTGGCCAGGGCCCGTTATGAAGGGCAGGCGGGGCAGTTGATGTGCAAAGGTAGTGTGGCCTGGGCCTGGCCTAGCCTGGCCTGGCTTGAGTCTGGGCTAACACGGAAATGCTGGGCAAAATAATGGATACCGTATACTTGATATGGTAATTTATTATGTTTTTATTGCCTTTTGTTGTGTGTGTGTGTGTGAGTGCGAGTGTGAGTGTAGAGCAAATGCGGCCAGAGTTGCCTGACTGCCTCACTGCCTCTCTGCCTGGCTGTCTGGTTGGTTGGTTCGGTTCGGTTAGGTTGGCAGCCCTTGTTGGTCATTAATCTTTGTTATGGCACACACACACACACACACACACACGCGCACACTTGCAGCGCACATGCATAGACAAATGGCTGCGTTATCCTTTTGCATTTCGGCGTAACTTGAGTCGCGGCTACACGCATAATTTTCAATGTACATATGTGTATGTGTGTGGCGCAAATTTAATTGCGCAGATAAATTTGCGCAATGCTAATAAATTAATATTTATGTGCGTGTACTCCCTGTTCCCCCTCTCCGTCTCTTTCGCTTTATGCTTTTAATGTGTGTGTGCATTGTATTTTAAGTTGCATTACTTTTTTTCATTTTTTTTCTCTGTTGGCTTTGGGCCACGAATTTAATGCATCTTGAAGATGCATACACACACTGGGCGGCACACACAGACGCACAAACGTATAAAATAAATCTATATGCCCTGTACGGCACACATGCATATGTACATAAATATACGTACACATATACATATATATATGTACATACATATATACATCTGTGTTGTACATTGTACAAGTGCGCTGGTGTTGTTGTTGTTGCCTCTTGTGCGCTGTATTTTATCTCTTGCCTTTATTGTTGTTGTTTTTGCTGTTGTTGTTGTTGCGTTTTATGTCGTGCCATTTCAGCGAAGCTCGCAACAAAGCATAATAAAACTAATTGTCTGCGCTTCGCTCTCGCACACAGCTCACACGGGCACACGCACACACACACACACATGCGGAGAGACAGTGCGAGTGTGAGTGAAAAGAGAGCGGGCGAGCGGGTGAGCGTCCACATGTTTGCCATTCTGCTTCCTTGGGGCCGGCCAAACTATGCGACGGCAACGCCAACTACAACAAAGTCAGCGACGCGTTGCCGTAAAAATTCGCAAAAAATTTAACACGCCGCATTTCGTTTATTTGAATTTGTGTTCTCTTTCGGCTTTCTTATGAGTTTTTCAGTTTTCAGTTTCTGTTTCTGTTTCTGTTTTAGCTGCAATCTGTCGCGCTTGAGTAACAAAATTTATGCGACCCGCCATTTGCATTAGCCGGCCCACCAAATTGTCCCCCACCCCCACCTTACTCACTCTCTCTCGCTGGCTCTCTTCTAATGAAGAGCGCAGTGAATGCAATGGCTGACTGCAGCTGTTGTTGTTGCTGCTGCTATTAATTCGATTTGTTGTTGTGCTTCATTTAGCTGCTTCCAGGCATAACGGCAAACTGATCGCTGCGAGAAGAAGCTTTTGTACGAAGAGCGCGAAAAGTTCTGTCGCAGCAGCCCTTTTCGTTATCAAAATAAATCAAGTGCATATGCAGAAACGGCCTCAATAAATGGAAGGGAAGACAGGCAGAGCGGAATATTCGCTCACGCGCTTTATTTTGAGCCATTGTTTAGCTTCAAGTTCAGCTAGTAAGGAGATAGAACTTTGACTAATATACGATCAAATGCAGTTACAATGTATCTTGCTTATTCAATATTCTGGAAAGAATTAAGATTACTTTATTTATATAGAAATTATATTTGCACACAAATAGCGAAATATCAGGTCTAGAAATGGTATAGGACAGGTTCTATCATAAATGTTTAGTGCCATATAAACAAATAAGATGATGAACCGGCTAACCCGCTTTTACACAAGATCTGCCAATAAATGAATAATTGAGAGAGTACCCTAAACCAGTTTGGTTTCTTATTCCTCATCTTCGTAGTTTATTCTTATAAGAAAGAAAAAAATCTAATTTATCGCTCTATTGCAATTGTGTTTTATTATACACATTTCGCGAGTATTTCTTACAGGCCTCATTGGCCTCATGCGATTTTCGCACACTCATTAAAGCGTCTTTCGTTACCACTAGCCATGTGCTTGTTTCTTGAATAACCAACTTGATGAATTCATTAAAAGTTAAAAATATAGAAAATTGCATGCTTTGCGCTTTGTGCAAATGAATTATTAATAGAAGAGAGCAGCTCGTAAAACGTATAACTCTACAGACATACACGATTGTGTATATATATAGTATATAACATATAGTATATAGTATATAGTATATACTATATATATTTATTCATAAAAAGGTTCTCCCGGATGTCAGCAGTTGTTCGATTTTTGCAAGTGTAATCAATGGCAGCGCGTGAATTCTTTTTTTAAAGTTATTTCTTCTTTTATTTCCATTTCGATTCAATTTCAATTCGTTTTCGATTCGTTACGCTTTGAATTTAATGCAAAATGTTGTGGGGATTTCTTTTTAAATATATTTTGGCAAAAAGCAAACGACTTTTATTGATTATATCGGATTGAGTAATTGAAGTTTGAATGCGACTGTAATGACAGCAAGAATGTGAATACTGAGTGGGTTAGTCAGCAGCAGGGCAGCAATCGTAAAGTTGTTATTCATTCTCCCTCTCTCTCTCTCTCTCTCGGTATCTCTCTCGCACGCTGTATCTTTTTCTTTTTGCGAACACTCTTTAAGCTCAGCTGAATATCAATTTCAATCGCTCGATCTCAACCTCCGCCTGCGAGTTTAACTCGGCTAGATCAAGATCCATTGTCACGACCTCAAAAGTTCATGCGAAAAAAACAAACTTACTCGAAGTTGAATGCGAAGTATTTAGGTTTTTACTGCTTCAATTGTGTTTTTTTTAATGCTGATAGCACCGTTTGTCAGCGTTTTTAATTAATAAAGTGTAGATTTTGGACTCTTTGGGGGCTTTTTTTTTGTTCCATACGTAACAATCTAATCGGTAATGTAGAACATTTTGTGCTCTTCTCAATAGAAACCTTTGTTGTGGCCTGTTTTTTCTGCATGATTCAGCTAATGTTTTTTTTTTACAACTATTGATGGGAAGTTCCCTCAAAAAAAAAAAAAAACTAGAAATGAAAAGTAATCAGTAATTACTTAAGTTGCAGCTCACTTGAAAATCTAAAATTAATTTTTGATTTCGTTCACTTGACATTTATTGTAGAAAAAAATGTCTTTAAGATAAAGTTTATTCTGCTTGCATTGCATTTTCTTTATATTGTCAATTAACAATTATATTAAATTTGCAAAAAAATATTGCCAGATTGATTTGTTGAATCATACAAAAATATTGCTTTTCGAATATTAAAAACAAAATTGGAGATCTCTCAAATCCTATATCTCAAACTGCTCAGTTGCCTACTTCTCAGATTTATTTGGTATCTAGTCGTGGCATACTATAACCCCAATTAATCTAATTGCATATCATTAAGCTTTTAAATATACATATCTCAAATTGTTTAGTTGCTTTCTTTTCAGGTTTGAATCGTTTCTAGTCTCAGCAGTATTATTGCTTTAAACTCTACCTATCAATCAAATATTCGTTCCATAAGCTCATTTGTATTTTGAAATACACACACGCACACATACAGATGCCATAATACTTTATTGCTTTATAAACATTATTCGAGATTTCTCGGCCAATGATTGATGCATTTCAATTGAATTGAATTCATTTCGTAATCGGATCCACTTACTTTTTATCACGTTTGTGGGTTAAAGCTGCTGTTGGGGGCGGGGCGGGGGGGTACTTCAGCCAAGTCTTGAATTATTTGATTCTGGTTTTAATTTTTTTGTTTTTTAGTTGTTGTTACGCAAGTGTCTGTTATTACTGTTATTGTTGGTTACTCGCGTTTAATTACTTATTACGGTTAGTTAGGGATTATTATGGCGTTGCTCGGCTTGTCATTTGTTGTTGTTATTTTAGAAATAGATTGCACGGAATTTTAAGTATTACTTAGTTGCCTTTTAACTACTAGAATATGTATTTATAATTTACTTGTGATTTTATTTTGTTTTCGCACAACACTATTAAACAATTATATTGTTATTTTTTTATTTATTTACACATTGATTACTAAAGTTATTAAGGTGTTCTTTGTTTTGTTAAGTAGTAGTAGTTGTTGTTGTTAGCTGCTATTGTCAGACACTGTTGCTGTTGCTGTTGTTGTTGTTGTTGTTGTTGTTGTTGTTGCTGCTGTTGATGATTAAATTTAACGTGCGATTGTTAAATTCATGCCACACTCATTTGTTGCTGCCGCTGCACTCGACATGACATTTTGTTTTCAATCCATTTCAAATTTGAATTCTATTTCTATTTTCGATTTTGAGCGCGCGAATATTTCATGTGCTGTTGTTGTTGCTGCTGACTTCACGGGTCGATCGCTTGATTGCGCTCTTTCTCTCACAATATCTCTCTTTCTTTCAATCTCTACACACACGCATCCACATACGCATACGTACTTATGTATATGTCGTATTGTAGATGTATGTGTGCGCATATAAATGGAATATAATGCGCTGATAACGAAATCACATTTTTCAATTGGCAACTGCCCCAAATTTCGTTAGTTACTTGAGTTGCTTTTTAGTTGTTTGTGTTTGTTATCTATTAGCTGTGTTTGTTGTTGTTTTTGTTGTTGCTGCTGCGGCTGTTGTTGTTATTACTGCTCTTGTTGTTGCTGTTGTTGCCGCTGACTGAGTCACATTGGCAGCATTGCTGCCGTTGCCGTTGCTGTGGCTGTTGTTGTTGTTGTTGCAGCAACGGAAATAAACAATCAATTTTAGTTAAAGAATTTATGCACGCACTCAGCGACATGGGCACACACACACACACACTGTCACACACACAAGCACGCTGTGATGAATTAAGCACGCGACTTTCGCATGCAAAGATTTTGATTTGGTGACACGCGTGTGTTTTGAGAATTCTCAACTTTGTATTTACCACTACCAATGCACACAACGCTGCTGGGCGCAGCGAAGGAGGAGACAAAGGCAAAAAAAAATCAAAACTCAACCGTTGGGCAACCGTTGAGTAGTCGGAAAGCGCGCTTGCCGTTGCCGACGTTTCACCGTTACGTCCTCGAGGAATCGCGTTTACAGAATGAATCTGAATCTGAACGTGTGGAGTGTAAGGCAGCGTAAAAGATACAGATACACCAATACACAAACACAGATACGTACGGCAACGACGGCGACGGCGACGGCGGCGGCGACGACGACGACGACGACGACAGCGACAAGCAGCAGCAGCAATTGGCGTTGCTTTTGCTTGTTGTGTGTGAGTGAGAGTGTGAGTGCGAGTGTGAGTATGAGTGCGAGTGTGTTTATTTGCGTGTGTGTGTGTGTGGTGGTGGAGCCGCTGCTGGCGCGAGAGCGCATGCGAGCGCCCAGAGAGCCAAAGACGAAGAAGCAAGCGCAAAAGGCAACAACAAAAAACGTGTTTGCCGCCATTACGGAGCACTGCTCAGAGAGTGAGAGCGAGAGCGTAAGCAAGAGAGCGAGAGCGGCGAATGGTGAAAAACAACAACAGCAACACCGGCTGCGTCTACGGCGACTGCAGCAGCGGCGTCGACGTCGCCAGCGCAGCTCTTCGGTTACAGCTGTGTGCGTGTGTGTGTGAGAGCTGCTACGAAAAAAGGTAGTAAAAAATAACTGCGGTAAACCGAAAAAGGCACAAAAAACTGAAAACGAAAACGCAGCAGCAGCAGCGGCGACCACAACAACGCAAAGACAAAAACTCAACGGCAACAAAGGCTCAGCCGGAGACGTAGACGGCGGAGTCAGTGTTGTTCGAAGTAAGGGGGGGGGGGGCGGAGGGGGTGCTCGTATCCCTGACCCCCCGCGCACTTCACACACACACATACTCCTGCAATGTTTTTGCACGTTTAGTTCTTTGGCATTTTTACGCGTTCTTTTCTATTCTGCCCTTTTCCCGTTTACCCCTCTCTCTCTTTTTTTGTAAATTCTGATAGTGAATGTGAACTGCTGGAAATGACATTTGTCGCTTTGGATTTGCTCTGATCATTTGAGTTGGGGCCATTTCGGGATAACTTTGGGCTACTTACAAAGCGGGCAACAGGAAAAGTCCCTGGCAGCTGAACGGATTGCGGTAACTTACCTGTAAATGAGAAGAAGAAGAGGGTGCAAGTTAGTTAAAGCAGAAAATAAACAGATTTGGGTATAAGTATTGCTTAGCTTCAAGCTAAAAATTTGATAAGGGCAAATCCTGAAAACAAAACGGATTTTCATTCTTATCGTACAAATTCACATCTCTTCATTATGTTGATATATTTTCCAACCCCCATTTTCGTCTTTTCAATTACTGTTCGCTTGCTAAAAATAAGTATTTAGACGAATTAGAAGGATTTGAACTTGTATTTATGCACAATTCGTATCTGCGCTGACAATCCAATTAGCTTGTAGTACACTTCTAATTGGAATCGAATTGGCTGAATCATAGTGTATTTGCCATCCAAATGGATTGTAATAATCCAATTCAATTGATTGGACGGATTTAAGGTGTCCCCAGCTAGCACATTTCCAATTGGATTGCCATATTGATGGATTGATGTGCAATTGATGATGGACAACAACAGCTGCATTCGTTGAGCGATTCAAAAGATTTTCATGCTTGCCACAACAAACTTTCTGTGTGTGTGCGTGTGTGTGTGTGTTGTGTGTGTCTCTCTGTTTTTGTTTTTGCTCTTTTCTCTTCGTACGCAACTCATTTGCAAAACTTCAGCCGGCAATATTTCATGCCACCCATTAAGCGAACCTCGCCTGTTCCCCCAGCCCCGCCCTCAACTAGCCAACTCAGCCAATTTCCGCCCCCTCACACACACACACACACACACACACGCACGCACGCAAGAGAGTTTCGCACACAGCGTCAAGAGGTGGAAAAAGTGGCTTCATTACAATTTTCAATTTTGTTTTATTATTATTATTTTTACTTTGCTTTTGCTTGTGACTTTTTGCTTATTTCGTTTGCAATTTTATTTGTATTATTATTATTTTGCGACTTTGCCTTTGCCATTTCGGCATTTCCTTTTCTTTTTTATGGTCGAACGTCAAAAACAACAAGTTAGAATGGACTCGCCGAGTGAACTCGACTGAGAGATACCCTAAGCCCTTCATTCATATAAAACTGATTGCGTTTGCTGCCAATTTAATTACTTCTGTCTCTTTCATAGTTTACGAAATACGCTTAAAAAACGGAAATTGATGTGGATTTTTATATATTTTAGATTAAAAATAAACTTATTCGAAATCGAATTCATATGTGAAAACTTGAAGTATCTAGCTCTCAAAGCTGATCGCGTGGATATTGATGCTGACCAAGAATTTGTGCAGTTTATGGGGTCGGAGGTGCACAAAGCTAATATACCCTAATATACCCATTTTCAATGGGCATAAAAAGCAAAAGCAAATGGCAGAAGCAGAAGGAGGAGGCGGAGGCTGGCAAACAGGCAAAAGCAAAATGCTTTTATAATTTTCATAAAACTCGCAGCAGCAGCAGAGGCGCAGCAGCGACAGCGCCTGGAAAAATCATCATTGTGCGGCGCAGCTGTTGTCTTATTATTTATTTTGCTTTTATTTTGGAGCATTTGTTTATTTTTTGCTCAAATTCGCTTTGCTGCTGCAGCAGCCATCATAAGTTGAATTCTTGCAGTTTTCATTTTAGACCCGCTCCCCACGTCTTGTGCCTGCCACAAGTCTACAGCTAGCAACACCCACCATCGACCTCTTTTCAGATCTGGAGCTGGAGATGCGAATACCAGCAGCAGCAGCAGCAGCAGCAGCGAAGAGGAAGGAACAATGGAGGAGGACGCGCAACCACAGTCGCAGTCGCAGTCGCAGCATATGCCGGCTTCTTCTGCTTCTTGCTCTGGCTCGGCGACAAGCGACAACAAAACTGCAACAGCAGCAGCACCAATACACTCTCGCTGGCACATGCAGACGCTGAGTAGCAGAGCGCGCGCTCTCCGCACATAAAATAGCAGTCAATAAAAGCAGCGGCAGCAACGGCAACAACAACAACGAGAGCAGCAGCGAAGCCTTGGGGTCATTATTCTCTTGGTCTTGGAGGCGCTCGCTGCTGCCGCGCATTGACGCCGCTGTCGCTGTCGCCGTTGCCGTTGCCGTTGCCGTTGTTGTTGGCGCTGCTGCAGTCTAGCCTTGGTGGTTGCTGCGCTCACGCACACACACTTGCACAAGTTGGGGAGACAGCGCTGCATGTGAGTGTGTGTGTGTGTGTGTGTGTGCGCGCCTCTCCAAACAATGTAATAAAATTCAATTATTCTCATGTGCGTCTTGCACTTTGTTTCGTCTTTTGTTGCGCGCATTTCGCGAACAGCCGCCACAAAATGCCAAAAGGCGGAAAGTACAGGCGGCAAAGGCATTGCAAATGCAAATGCAAAGGCAAATGGAGAGGGTGGAGAGCATGTCTATACACAAATATTTCCCTGCCGCCGACGCAAACACACACACAAGCCCATGGACACACGGTAACTCACTCACACACTCTTGCACTTTCTTAGCTGCTGTCGCTGTCGCTGTCGCTGCACTTTGGCGTTGGCGTTCTTTTTGCGTTTTGCCTTTTGGCTCTTTTTCTTCTCAGCAGCGACAGCAGCAGCAGCAGCGCCAGCAGCAACGCTTCTCATTTCTTTGTTGTCTCGTCTGTTGTTGTTTCTGCTGCTGTGGCGCATTTTGCATAAGCTGCCTGCAATATTTTTGTAGCCTGGTTCAACTAATTTCTTTTGCGACGTCTTCTTATTTTCATTTCTTTTTTGTCTTTCTGCTGTCGCATTGCTTATTTTTTCTATTTTCGCTAATTTCGAGCGCTTCCTTCCATTGTTGTTGTTGTTCCTGCTGTTGTTTTGTTAGTTGGGGGCTGCTTGCATTTATTTGCCCACTCCACACTGCAGCGCTCTCACCTTAAACTCTCGCTCTCTTCTCTGCCGCTGCTGCTGCTGCTGCTCGCACTCTCTGGCTGTGCGCATGCGCTGCATTGATTGTTTGTGTAATGTAAAAACGTTGTAAGCTCACCCTTCAGCCCGTTTACTGTTGTTGTTGTTGTTGTCGTTGTCGTTGTTGTCAAAAGTGATTTTGGGTTTTTTGTCTTTGGGCAGCCGTATCTGTTTCAAGGCTCTAATCAAAGCTGGCCAACGTTGACATTTGACTTGTGGCCCCAACTCAGCATTCATCTTGATTCTTAAGCCCACAGCTTTCTGCTCCACACAAACCACTAAATGCTTGCAAAACTGCTCAGCAAACTTAAAAAAAAGGAAAAGAAAATAAACGAAATCAAAAGCAAACAACGCTGCCAGCGTCGTCGTCGCCGTCGCCGTCGCCGTTGCCGTCGCTGTTGCCGTCGCTGTCGCTGTCTTTGGCTGCGGCGTCCGTTGCCTGCAGCGTATTTTGTAAATTACATTTCCGGCAATAAATTTGCATACCTCTGGCATCTTTCTAAATTGCTGTCGTTTGTTAAAGGCGCCACCCAAAAAGTCTCCACAGACAGCGCACAGAAACCACCACCATCCCCCTCAACCGCTACCGCCACCGCCACTCACACCACCACCACGTCAGCACCACCACCCGAAAATGACAGGGATGGGGGTGGGGGCAGGTACACCTTCTCTAATCTCTTGCACCCCCCGTTGCATGCGGCCGTGCCTCTGCTTGAACCTGCGCGGCCGCACCTTCTTCTGCTTCCTCTTCTCCCACTAGTCGTGCCCCCCTTGTGGTGCTGCTAAGGGGTTGGGGGTTGTTTCGGCTGCCACCACCCTCAATTGCCATTCAATTGTCTGGCAATTAAAAGTTGCGTTGCCAACTGCCTGAAAGACTTTCACTGTTTGCTGCCTCAAGTTTTGCACTCTTTCAGATTCACCTAAAAAAGGGGATCACCAGCAAAAAAGAGAAACAAAAAAGTTTCGACTGAGCCTGGCCGCAGGATTTTTGTACAACAGGTTGTTGCATTGCGAGTACGAAGTAGTACGTGACGTTCAAAATAGTTGCACTTGTTGTTGTTGCTGCTGCTGTTGCTTTGAACTTGCATTACACGTATCCCACAGAGAGGCAGACTGAAACAGGGCGGGGTGGGGCGGGGTGCGGCAACCAGGCAGGCAGGCAGCTGCCAGAATCCAACGTTTATATAGGTCGACAAACTTTTGTGGCATGCTCCTTGTTGTTGTTGCTGCTGCTGCTGCTGCTGCATAAAAATTCAAATTACGCGGCGCGTGCGAAAAAAAACCCAAAACAACGAAAAAAAAACGAATCGAAACTGAAAATAAAAGTGCAAATGTCGTGAAATGGCCACCGACTGCTGCAACTGGCTAAAACAGGCACCATGTTGGCCAGTCAGTTGCATTCAACACTCAATTAGAGATGGTCAGTGGCGGCAATTTCAAAGTCACGACCTGACAAGTGATTTATCACAAACACGACCGGGCGCAGACCTTAGAAAAAGTACTCAGAACTCATTCCAAGTGAAGCGAGTTCCAACTTATGATCATTCGCAAACAAGGGGCTTAAACGAACAGATATCTACTAGATACATTTTGATAACAAGTTTTTTAAATGCTTTATGTCCGATTAGGTTACTGATAACTATTTCAATGATGTACGCTTTTAATCACGAATTGAACATTAGGCCAAACTAAAAAGGGGAAACTTTATATTGCCTTAACTCCGAGGCAGCATTAATAGCAATTATCTAGCAGATATTTCAATTTTTAATTTAAAAAACAAAAAAATAATTTAAAAAAGTTAGTCCTGGCTGTGACAAACCAAGTTTATAAATCCTTTGCATTGCCTCGAACTCTAAAATGTTCCAAAGAATATTTTATGTTTCGGGTTTGCATATTTTATAAAAATAATTTATCGACATGTTTCTTACTTCAAATCTCTTCAAATTGCACAAAACACAATTTAATCTGAGTTTTTGCATTTTTGTAGCAATTTTTATACTTAAAACTAGAAAACTTTTCAAATTTATAATCGAATTTTTGGAAATGGAATTCACACTCTTTTTATTTGTACGTCAACGCTAGATTTATTGCCAAAGTTTGGATATTATTTGCGCGATTGGCAGCAGAAAACCTTAAGAGCCTGTCGAGTTTTTTTCGCACACGTAGAAAATGGAAATCGGTGACTTTGTCACTTTCATGTCGTGACAAATCGTGTGACGGGCCGCGGCCAACGCCACGCACAACTCTTTAGAGACCCCACCCGCCAGTTTTTTTTCGCTGCGCGTTGCACGCGGCGTATGAGTAATGTGTGCAAAAAACGCAGCACGCTGCATGTGAATGTGTGAGTGCGTGTGTGTGAGGGTGAGCTTGCCTGTGAGTGTGCGTGTGCGTGTGCGTGTGTGAGTTCATTCATTGACGCCGCGGCTGCTGCTGTTGCACGCGAAATCAATCGGCAGGTGTTTTGTTTTGTGAATTCAACGGCCAGCGGCGGCAACTGGTCGGCAATTTTTGTTTGCGGATAGTTTTGACCTCGTTTTATGGGTTTTTATATAGCTGCTGCAGTAGTTGTTGTTGCTGCATGCGTAATGACGTCGACGTCGCGGAACAGCTGACATTTGTTGATGCCCAGCCCAGCTCAGCCCGACCCGACCCGACCCGACCCGGCACGGCGCGGCGCGGCCCCAAAAACCAAAACAAAAAAACGAGCGTAAAAAAGCAACGGAAACTGAAACGCCCCCATGGCGCGCCCCCTGGCGCGCCCCCACAGCTGTCAGGAAGTGTGCACGCAAAAATGGCGTTTGGGTTTTGTTGTTGTTGTTGTTTTTTTTTTTTTTTTGTTCGTAATGTTGCCGTTGTTGCTGAGCTGTTGCCCCGGCGACGCGGCAGACGCTGACGTTGTGGCCGTGCTGCCCACTTGGGGGAAGCCCTGCAAATAAAACGTAATGCGAGCACGAGACCAACGTGTGGCAGCCACAGCAGCAGCAGCAGCAGCAGCAGTTGCCAGAGGAGCCGGGAACAGTCACCGTTTGCCATGCATTCATTCATAAAAATGTAGTCGCGCTCTCCGCTCCCCCCCGGCGTAATACAACTTTCAAGTTCATAATGTCAACCTTCAGACACAAATTCTCCAGCACACACCCAGGCACACTCGCACGCACACACGTAGAGTCGGATACTGGTAACAACCTTGTCTGTTGGCGCTGGCAACAAGGGAAAGCGTGAAACAGTTTTGCTAGTCAGAGAAAAGCCAGGAGCTGCCGCCGTTGCCGTTGCCGTTGCCGTTGCCGTTGCCGTTGCCGTGGCACACACCAGGAAGCGCAGCTGGCAGTCGAGCTCCAGACACAGGCACAGACACAGAGACCCAGACCGAGACCCAGACCGAGACCCAGACTGAGACCCAAAGCAAAAGCCAAAGCCAGCAGCAGCGCCGGTGTTGATGCCCCAGCAGACGCAGTGGGAAGTCAGCGCTGGCAATTCCTTTGTGGCAGCCTTTTAGCAACGTTTTACTTTCGCACGCGCTGCGCTGACGTCCCCATCACAGAAGCTCGCCGAGTGCCGAGTGCCGAGAGTGCTGAGTGCTTTCCCGGCACGCAGTTCGCAGCTTGCGCTTGCTTATACACTGCGCCAAAACACTGGAACTCAAGTTGCTGAGCAGCTGTCGTGATTAGCACGATTGAGCCAAAGGTTATGTGAGCTCTTGAAACTGTGACGTCACAATATCCGGAAATTCGACGTAATAGTATAACGATCAGCTATCCTATCGAAACTTGACATATATCAAAATCAGGCCACTATAAATACGTTCTGATCTAAAAATTTCAGAATTAATTATTATCGGACTATAGGCTTCATATGGATTCTATACAAGCTACAAATCGAACGCTTTCGCTCTTAAAGCAGTATAACGACTAAAGTAGACTAGTTAACTTGGAAAATAAACAAAGCAGAAATATTGTGACGTCACACTTTCCTCAATAGGAAATATTGATTGCGCTACCTTCAGATCTCTCAATCGTGGTAATTAGCAGGAGGGTAGCTTTGAGGTTTTTACGACATTCAGACAATGGAAATAATATATATCAAATATAATAGCTTAGGACGAGAAAGGGAATTTGTGAACAGTGTATTCAGTTGTTAAGAACAATGTATTAAAATACATTTTACAACAGTAATAAAAGGAGTCGGAATTCAATTTTAACTAAATTTCCTTAATGCGAGCTTTTATATTAGTTTCTTTATCAGTTTTCTTGCATTTCAAAAGGGAAATTCAACACATGTTCTTGAAATACATTTAAATACATTTCTCAAAAAATGGTAAAGACGGGCAACAAAAATGCATATTTCTTAACAAGCAACATTATCAATAAAAAACTGAATGTTTACTTCTGAAAATATATTAAGACCCCATACGGATGTGACCGTTCGAAACGTGCTTTTTGTGCTTGCCAAATTCTTATTGAATGTGTTTCGCTCAGTGTACTTGTACAGGTTCTTGTGCCCCGTTCGCGTTTCGCGCTAAAGTTTCACTTGACGAACACGCGGCCAAAAGTTTTGCAACAATTCTTTCGCTTTGCCTTCGGGTCGACGATTTTCTCGTTCTTTCCTTTTTTTGCCGCATTTTTTTTGTGTTGCGCACAATTGTTCTTGCCTGGCACCTTTCATTTTGTGGGCGTGTGCGTGTGTGTGTGTGTTACGCAATTTCTTTTATGCTCGTCCACACACCCTTTGCCACTTTTCAGACTAGGTGACGAGGTGCAGCAGCCTTCAAAGGAAGCAGCTGGCGGCTCTGACACCTTTTTGTAATTGCCCATCTCGGGTTTCAGCGGTTTGTTGTTGCTGCTAGCGAAAGTTTCGCGGGTTCTAATTGAGTGCAGCAACTGGCGCTAATCGCGATGACGACGATGATCATCGTTGGCAGGCTTAAAGCCGAGCACGCAGCGTGCATTGGTTCATTGACATTGGACAGGACGTCTAAAAATAGCTGCGCCCAAAAGTTGAAAATCGCCTTTGGCATAAAAGTCATGTGGCCCAAAAGGCTGTGACGCGCCCAGGACAAAGCCAGGACACACACACACACACACACACACACACACACACACACACACACACACACACACACACACACACACGCCGAAAATCGATATGCCTCAGACGTGCACCACAGCGCGCGTCGCTTCGGTTTTTTGGGCGGGGTGGCAGGGAGCCCAAACGGCTGCCAGCCAAGGGTAGCAAAATGTTGTGCGAACGCGCACGGCAACAGCAGCAGCAGCAGCAGCGGCGGCGGCAGCAGCAGCAGCAGCAGCAGCAGCAGCAACAGCAACACCAACAACACCAACAACAATGACAGACACACACACACACACACACGCACACTCGCAACGTTGACGTTCATTGCCTCTCTTGCATTTACTTTCATCGGCTTGTGCGTTTTGCGCCTCCTTCTGCTTGGGGCTTGGCGTTACTTCCGCTTTCTGCAGTTGCCGCCTTCTCGCAGCGAGTTTGCGCTCAATTTTTGCTACTTTTGCTTTGTGCTTGATTTTCTTTTTCCTGATTTTGCGCTTTTGTTGCGCCATTTTGACGGCGGCCACGGCGACGCGTTCTCGGCTCCGAGTGCTGTCGTCGTCATCGTTGTTGTTGTCCTTGCTGTTGTTGTCGGCGTCGTCATCATCTTCGTTGTCAGTTTTGGGCAATTTTCGCACGAATTGCTTCGTTCTGTGCCCCATGTCCTGTGCCTTTTGCGGCACTTCCGTTTTGTCAGCAATTTGCAGACGCCATTGATTTTCATGGCGCGCAATAATTATTACATTTACGAAGAGCGACCTCAACCCACTCCCCTGTCCCCCGCCAACACCCCCACCCCCACCCCCACCCGCACCACCAGCACGCGGTCCAGTCGTGGCCGGCGCCTTCAAGTATGCTGTGAAATTTTGTTTTGCACTCAATTTTCTCTTTGATTTTCATTTTTTGTTTTTATCAATTGCTGCGCCAGCGCCCCTTTTTGGCCTTTTATTTCGCTTCGCTTCGCTTTGCTTCCTTCCTTCCTGTTCCGGCTGTGGCTCCGGTTCTACGGATCCAGGAACCCAGTACCCCGGCGCGGCTCTGGACCCGTCTTTCGCATTCCTGCGGCTTAAATTGCTCTTATTGAGTACGGGTGTGTGTGCGTGTGTGTGCCAGTGTGTGTGTGCCGCACTCGGCTTGCCATCGGTAATGACAAGGGTGGGTTTGCCTTCGTCTCCATCTACGGCTACATCTCTGTCTCCGTCTTGGTCGTTCTGCAGCTCCGGCTGCGGCTCGCTGGCGTATACGTTATTTTATTACATCAAATGTTTTACAGGCACTTGGCTGCTCTGGCTCTTGCTCTCTCCCTTTCTCTTGCTCTCGTTCGCTCTGACGTCGCTGTCTCTGGCTGCTGCTGCCGCTGCGGCGGCAGCGACTGCGTTGCGGTTGACGCTGGCGTCGTCGCCGTCGCTGCCGCCGTCGCTGTTGTCTGCTTCTTCCTGTTCTTAATTGAAATTTGCGGCTGCATCAATATTTGCTTTTTTCTTGTGTTTTCCACGTTATTAAAAATCCTTGTGCAAGTTTCTGCTGTTACTTTTTGTTTTGCTCGCTCGCTTGCCCCGCCCCACCGCGCCCACCCTCTCGCTGTCTCTTTCCTTCTCCGTTTGACTCTATTGTTGTGCTTTTAAATTTCTTCTAATTACGCAATTTATTTTGATGCATTTTTTATGGCGCCAACTTCAAGACGATTTGAAAAAGTTGAAATTTAATATGCTCCGGGGAACTGTTGCACAAGTAATCTCGTAATTTTCTTTTTTTTTTTAATTCATAAACTTATGTAGTTTATATTAGAGCAAGAGGTATTAAAATATTCCGTATGATGTTAAAAGTTAAAATGTGAACTGTACAACTTTTCAAATATTAGAATTTTAAGCAAGGAAATTAGGGTCAGTAAACTATCTAAATATAATCTGTTCTTGCTGGATGATATATGATAAATAAAATTTGAAATACTGAAAAAACATTCACAATTTTTTTCACAATTTGTAACATATTAAATAACTGCGAGCGCTTTCACTAACATTTTCGCAAATGTTATGTAAATGTTAAAGTAATTATAATATTATCATTATATAATATGTCAACATAAAACAAATACATTTACTTAAATTCCTAGCATATCAATTTAAAACTGTATATTTTTTCTTAATCGCCTTCTAAAAATTTCATTTAATAATTACATGAACTTCTTATAGTCGACGATTTAATGAGCGACCCTCGCGTATTGCCCGTTCGAGTTTTGCGTCTGCTGGAATTATGCCTAATTGAAAATGCATTTTATAGCAGTTTGCAGCTCGTATAACTGCAGCAGCGCGCCTCCTTCGCCTCCGCGAGCCCTGGCCACACTGCTGCCAGGGGCTTGTCCCGGCAATGCCATGGCCAATAACTAGACAGCGGCAGCTCCTCGCGGCTCCGCTTCACTCCGCGCGCCTGTCTGGCGCTCGCTGAAGGCTGAAGGCTGAAGACTGAGACTGAAGGCCGCGTTCTGCGTTCTCCAACTTCCATTGGATGTCGATGGCGACGTCATCTGAGCTGCTGCATTTTGTATGCGGAATTTGCAGCAGAAATGCATTAATCAATCATTCATTAAATCAATCAATCAATTTATGTATTCCTCGCGGTTCTGCTTTTTTCTCTTTTTTTCCTTTTTTTTTTTGTATTTTTATGTTTGTTTTTGTTCGCTAATTTCGTATTTGTTTTTGTACGTTTCGAAGCTGTTTGCCATTTTTACTGCAAACGCTTTTTGCTAGAGCGTTTTAGCCATTTTTTGATTGATTGCCAATAATAACTCATTTTTGGAATTTATTTGTTTAGTTCTTCCATCGAGTCCCACTCGCTGGCTCAGCTCTAGTTAGCGTTTTCCTGTTTCTGCCCAGTTTCTGCTGAGTAATTGCAAACGGGCTTTCGTTGTCCGCACATGAAAGTCTGGCCGGAGTCTCGGCCCGAGAAAGCTGCTTAGGAAAAACTTACAGCTGCTTGTGCAAAATTAAGGCACTTCTCAATGACTAATTGCCTTACAAATTTGAAATTTAATTGGCTAGATTTCAAGGTAGATTTCAAAGCCAGTCACTGTAAGCAGTTAAGTTGATTAGTCTTTGACAAGCGTTGTGAACTATATTCCACTCAAGTGTATAGACTAATAGTTTTCAGATTTCAATAACATTTTGTTCTTGAATATTTTTAATGTTGTATAAATAAGATTTTTAATTCACTTAAAAACCACATAATAAGATGTGTCAAGTAATTTTGGAATTATGCAAAATGTTTATTTAATGTTATTTAGCTTTGCGCTGGCGATCTTTCACTCAAAAGTAGCTATATTAATATGCTGTTAATTATCAGTGTGTAGTTACTAACATGACTGGCTTAACATTTATTTTAATATAGATTTATTTGCAGGAGCTGTGTACAAGACCTCATGCATATCTATTAAAATAACTCAATGTTATTTGTATTGAATGCATTTTCATTGCTTTAAGGAAAATTCATGATATGTTTCCTAATAGGATTTCAACCAATCAGGTTCATTATGTGTGTGCATACAGTTGCGATGCACAATACGAATAATGCAATTTATGAGTTGCAATTCTTGTGGCTGCCCCATGCCCCCTCCCCCCCGATCCGCCCCACCTGTAACCCTGCCCCTCACCGAGCACCGTCGATGTCGTTGTCGATATAACGAATTTTGCAAGCTATTTGCATATTTGTGAGCACATTATTGTGCCTTTCTCTCCCACACTCTCTCCGTTTCTCGCCGTTTCTCTATGTCTGGCAGTCATGTGTAAGGATGCGCAGAATATCCTGCGGCGCCACAGCGCACATATAACAATGTCGGCTGTCCGTTCTCGTGGACCAAAGTATGTAATAAAATGCATTACGAATTGCATGCAACATGCAAAATTCGTGTGGAAAATATGTTAAATTTAATAAGCCGTAAGCCAGTGGCGTATACGCACCCGAAATCACTCGTAATGCCAGGAGAGGCAGAGCAGTTGCTTACCCAACCGCACAGTGGGACAAAATGCACCGAAAATAGTGGAAAAACTTACCTGCAAGGAAAGAGAGAGAGAGAGAGAAACAAGAATAAAGATAATGATTAGTAAAAAATACGTTTTGAGACATGAAACTAATTTGGTTTATCTTTAGCTTAGATTAAAATGAAGCTGACTGTGCTGGCCTGGAGGGGCAGTGTGCGGCGAAGGGGCAGAAGGATCGCGCTGCACGCCACTGGAGCGACAGGTAGTTTAATTTATGTGTTGCTGTTGTTGCTGTTTTTTACCATTTGCTCTTTGCTGTTGCTGTTGCTGTTGCTGCCATTATGCTGCGTCGTTTTAATGGTCCCCAACAACAATAGCGGCAACGGCAACAACAGCAACAACAAAGTCACGAGCTGACCAGCCAACAATGGCGATGCCAACGACGACGACGACGCTCAACAAAAAGGATAAAAGGCATATAAATAAATAAATAAAAATTGCAAAGAGCGGCAGCAAAAATACAAAATAAGAAAAAAAGCACAAAAATGAAAAAAAAAATTGTCTGTGAAGTTGGAACAACTCGCAACTCGTTGTGCCCCCAATCGCAGCAGCAGCAGCAGCAGCAGCAAGCGCCTAAAAAAGCGTATTTCAACGCGGTGTTTTGTTTTGTTTTTTTTTTTATTTTTATTTATTTTTTGTTGTGCACACTACCCTTTGCACCGAAAAGCGTATGCGCCCCCTCTCGAAAAACGTGACCGAGCATTTTTCAATGTCAGACGAAAAATGTTTCAACACAAATTTTATGCGCTGCTTCGTCTCACATTTTCTTGCTGTTTCTCGCATTGTTTTAATTTTTCGCAGTCGCGCTAGTTGAGCTAGTGAAATATATTTGATGTGTTACTATAACCCACAACAACTGCCACAAAAGGATTGCAGCAGCAACAACAAACAACAACGAAACTGAAAACAGTTGCAAATTGTTCATGTGTAAGAAAATGCCGTTGTTTCCTTGGTTTTTTATATTTTTTGGTGGGGGGGCTTTTTGGATACGTGCGTCATAAAGAATTTACGCTACATAAAATTTAATAATTTCATTTTTTTATGGACGCACATATGCGATACACACAATATATAAAATGTATATATATATATATATATATATATATATGTATATGTATACATGTGTTGGTAGGGGCTGCGCATAGGGAGGCATGTGTACGCGTTGAATTATAGCATACTTTTAGGCGCGTGCCGTGGCGTCGCATTTGTTGAGTTTTTATGGGTTACATAACGAGCGAAGCGACAAGCGGAAATACGAAAAAGAGAGACAGAGAGAGAGAGAGAGAGAGCGAAACACAAAAGAAAGCGCAGAACTAAATGGAGGCTAGGAAGCAGCAGCTGCTTTGGAAACTGAAATATGACAAATTATTTGGCCTAAAAACTGATAAAAATAAAAAAATATGTGTTAAGAATAAAACACAAACATAATGACTTTCAGCTACAGTAAACACCCATTTAAAAAGTGGCTGAACGTAGTTCAAAAGTCGTGCTGGGTTCTTTCTTGGAAAGCTGACAAACAAACATTAGAAATCCCATTCGAACCTTAAGAAAACTGGTTCAAGGTTCAAATTTATATTTGAGAGACATATACTCCAAGCATATAAGCTAAATTATTATTATTTTTATTATTATTATTATTATTTTTATTATTATTAGGGATGTGATATAGTTTGTAAGCTATTAAAACTATTCGCCTGGATTTCTCAACCGATTTGTTGTTCAGTTATTGAGTTGAAAATATAATGATAATGATGCGCCAAAAGATCAGATAAATTCCAGGTAAAGAGATGCATTTATTTTTTTTAGTAACTCAAACTAACTTCTCAGGTATATTGGCTAACTGTTTTAAGTAAAAAAGCTTTCCTTTCCAGGAATTTATATAGAGAATGAGTTGTCGCACCATTTTTAAATTGCATAATTTATAATATCAGATTTAATCCTCTACTGTAACCTTATTAACGTTTTTTTCTGTTTACTTTTGATTTATTTTGCATTACACATTTATTTTATTTATTTGTTTCTTTTTTCATAAATTAAAGGAAAAACGCATTAACGGCCAACTGGGTCGCAGTTGTTGCCTGTAAGTGGACTTCAGCCATATTTTATGCATTTTTTCGCTCATGTCTTTCGTTTTATCAGCTCTGCGCGTTGCTTTTTGCGTTAATATTTCACTAATGGCATTGGCTGGCAAAATTGCATTACGCTCAAGTTGACTCATTTTAATTGAATTTTAACTTCAGTTCGAAATTGAATTACGTGCCATGGCCAAGACAGAGACAGCGGGCGAGAGAGAGAGAGAGGGAGGGAGAGGGAGACAGTGATGGGATAAATGAGGCGGGCAGGTTGAGTGTGCTCCTCTTTCTCTGTGTGTGTAGGGGAATGTGTGTACGAGTGTGTGTATGTGTGTGTGTGTGTGTGTGTGTATGTGTGTGTGTCACTTTCGGTTCAGTAAAGCTGGACGGGATGCGGAAATGTTGCTGCAAGGAGCGAAAATTCATGCAACGCGAAAATTGCATTAAGTCAGCTGCCATATTTGGAGATAATAAAATATGGCCAGTGTTAAAAAGTGCATTAAACCAGTAATGGGCAGCGCCTAAAAGTGCGCTAAATGCAGCCCTGCAGCAAACAGTGTGGCCAAAATTCACTTTCACTGTGGACACAGAGAAGCAAAACAGCACACACACACATACACACACACACGCACACTCTGCGCCGCACACACGTGAAATTCATTATTTTGCACTTAATTAAAAACACGCGCGGGCATTAAAAAAAAAAGTGTATCACAGCCAGTCTGTGGCCGCCCCCTAGTTGCCCCCACTCCCTTGGCTGCCCCGGCCCCTGTTTTTGCTGCTGCGTTCATAAAAAACGCGGTCTGGTCAACTGGAAAAAACAACGCGCAGAGCTGTGCTTGGAGTTGGAGTCACAGTTGGAGTCTCGTTCCTGCCATCGTTAGTTGTCTGGCTGCTGCCCCCCCCCCCCGCCCCACCATCCCCCCTCTTCACCCTGTTCCCTTCTTCTGCTCTTGCTGCTGCATTCGTTGTTGTTTTGCGCTCGTTTCGCAGCCGCGTCGCAATTTTTTGCTGTTTGATTTTGGACTTTGGCAAAATCCTTTCGCTTTCATGCATTTAAATGTTTGCACGGCCAAAAGCACAGCAAAGGCCGCTGGCCAACACCCAGACTCGGCCCTGAAAAGTGGCCAGGGGGAGGCTGTTGTTGTTGCTATTGCTCTTCCGCCATGTGGCAAATATGGGCAGACAGTTTGGCCAAGAGCCATTGGTGGGCGCGAAATTGCTAACTGAATTTGCATGTGACGGGCTTTTTAGGCAACGGACTGTTGAATACTTGGCCAACAGGAAATGGCAGCGCCAGCAGCGAGACAAATTGAAGATTAAACGTTGCCACAAAACGAAAAACAGCAGTTAAAGGACTTCTAAAAGCGTCCAAATCAAGACAAGCTTTTAATAAATACGTATACCCACATCTACAACTGTATATATGTACATACACATGTACATATATATGTATATATTCCTTTTAATTGCCTGTCTTGCACTTCTGCATTCATTTTCATATCACAAGCAGTTAAGGGAATCGAAAAAACTAATTTTTCCATTTCGGTTCGGTTTTATTTTTTTTTTACTTTTTTGTTGCCTGCAGTTGACAGATCGCGGCGAGTAGGTAGAAGAGCGGAGCGCGAAAGTTTTGCCACTATTTTATTTATTTGCTGCCCGAAATGCAAAAGGAAGCGCACACAAAAAAAAAAAAAACAGGAAAAAAATTAAAAACAAAAAAAATGGAGAAGAAACGCAGCCATAAACTACAAATCATGCCAGCGCAAAGACAACAACAGTCCAATGAACAACAGGCGAAGGCGAAGAGAAGACGGCAAAAAACTGAGAAACTAAATGCATAAAAAATTGTCTAAAAATTCAACATAACCTCGAATGATTTATGGCCGCCAGCGAATATTTAAAAGGTATACAAGGCAACGGCGACGTCGACGGCGGCGGCGGCGACGGCAAAAAACAAGCAGCGAAAAAGCATAAGGAGCAAAGCAGAGAAAAAGCACAGAGCAGCGGCGGCGGCGGCAGAAACAAAAAATAAAGCAAGAAGCAGAGACAGAGTTTTGGATTTGAGTGCAGCAACAGCCGCGACAAGCAACAATGCAACAATTGGGTGTGATCGACTATGAGATACGCTGGAAGGTAAAAGCAGGCTTTGCAGATTAATTAGCAGGGAAAATAGAAGAAAAATGAACTAACAGTATTTTTTGGGATAATAGAAAAACTCGTAAGATTTATTAATATTAAAATATTGCAATAAGTTTTCATAAGTGGTAAAAATTAAATAAATAAGAAATATTAAAAAATAAAATATCTACAATTGAACTATACGTAGTTCTAAATATATTAACGAGCGGAAGAGAATGCGAAAATTTTGTTTAAAGAAATACTCCTAATAGTGTTTTCTTGCATATTTTTAAATTGAATAAGAACAAAGTTTATTTATTTTTTCCTAATTAATCACAAAATACTCAAAATAGAATTTTCAAACTTTAAATAAACGTTGACCGTTCTTAGTTAAAATAGAAAGTTTTTTAAAATTGTGTACTTTATTTAAGTCTTCGTTTTGGGATTCTCTAGTTTTAAATAAATTTAAAATTAGGAAGCCCAAAATTATCCTATCCAAACATCCTAGGCTTTATTCCATTTAGAAATGTATTTATCGCTTACTCCTTTTATAGCCCTAAGTTATAAGACGCATGTTTAAATTAACGTACACATCGTATAGGGTATAATAACAGCAAATCAAAGTTATGGGCAAAATATTGTGAATGCCGCAACCTTCTCGCTGGTGGCTGTAGTTGAAGCTGCCGCATCTTCGTTGCACGTTGCACGTTGCGCCTTGCCCGTTGGCTGGCTTAAGTGCATTTTACAGCCAAGCAACAAAAAGGACATAAATGCTGAAAAAGGGCCGGCAACAAAAGCAACAACGGGCAGAGAAAAATGTGCGAAAAATTGAAAAACGAACGCAAAGGAAATGAGAAAAAAAAGGAAAAAAATATATGTATAAATGAAAAGAAGTTGTATAAAATTTACGACAAAAAGGCGTTAAGCTCGTTGTTGTTGTTGTTGCTGTTGGCAGACGTTGTGTAAAGACAATGGACACATAAATTGCATTTTCACTTTTAATATTTGCCTTGGTCCTTTTAATGAACATTTTGCTGCTGTTGTCGTTGTCATTGTATTGCCCGCCTTAATAGCAACATTTAATTATTGCCGGTCAGCGGGCCAGACGAGAACTTGATCAGCATACAGTAAATTAAATGACTTTTAGTGCGTCAATGACACGAGCTTAAAATGGAATTTCAATATTAAATTGAGGGTTGCAGAAATATTGGGCAAAAAGGGTTTTATATTCAGCAGTGGCCGTTGAGTATTCTGACTACAAGTTTTACAAACGTCAAAAGTATCATTTAGTTCAGCTCTGGGCTTAAAGTCAGCTTAATTTCATTTATTTATTACGACAAATGTGCACAATGACACGAGCCAAAAGTAGCTGAAAGTAAGTTTAAGCACGCAGAAAAGTTGGAAAACAAAGAATGAGTCCATGTGTCAAAATGTAATTAAGAAGATGAGCTTAAAGCTTCATTTAAATGGGTGTTAAATATGTGAATGATGTGTAAATTCATGAGTGTAATTAATAATATGAGATAAGCTTAAGCGTGAAATTAAATAAATACGCAATCAGAGGCTCATAATGTCAAGTTAAGGCTTTAGGTGAGCTTAGATGCAGTTAATCAATACAATAAATCCGATTTCAAACATGAGATGAATCCAGCAGAAGCAAAAGAAATTAAGAAAAGTCAAGCTTATAAATTGTGTTGTATTGATTAAAACTTAATAAGAGATTAATCCAGTGACAGCTTTCTTAATAAGCTCAATGTCTTATGAACCAACTTAAAATAAGAGAAAAAAGTAAGATACAGCTCGCCTAGCGACTTTTTTGTTTGTATTTATTCAATCGTTCAATAGATAATTTAAAACAAAAAAGTTGCGAGTTAACTAAAGATCATTTATAAATTGTAGTCAACTTTTTTTGTATCAAGTCCCAACTATTAATCGCGCTCTAGGATTTCACTTGCTTTGGCAGCTTCTCTGGTATGTGCTCCAGTGTCATTGGATTTTAGAGGAATGCGAAAAGTTGAGAGTTAATGAAGCATGTCTGGAACGGCGAATCAAATGCTTTAATCGCCTAAGCCAATGCCAAAGCCAAAGAGAACCAGAGCCGGAGCTAAGGTCCTAAGCCCAGCCGCCTGCAACTACAGCAAGGAGCAGTCAAACCACTGCTCCGGGGTCAGAATATTTCATGAGCCAACCCCTTGTGAGTTTTTTATTTTATTTCTTTTTTTTTTTTTTGTTATTTTCTTTATTCTTTTTGCTTTTAATATGCATGCAATTGTGTGTGGCTAAAAATATGTTTAAATCGCGCCCAGAGCCAGGCCAGTCGCACAAAACTTGTTTTCGCTGGTTGTAGTTGTTCTTGTTGTTATTGTTGTTGTTGTTGTTGTTGTTTTATCTTGTGGCCAGTTTTGCCAGGCCAGAGTCAAGGCGAGTCGCGGCTGTAAAAGGCAGCACAAAATGCAGCTGCAGGTCTAGCTAACTTGTTATTGTTGTTGTTGCTGCTGTCGCTGCCTCGCGCACTTTTGGCCGTGACCTTTTGGCAGAGTGGCAAATGAATTGCCATGTTGCTGGGCTGGCTCTGACTGTGGCTCTGAACTCGGTGGCCATTAAAACTGGCATAAATATTAATTAAATTATATGCAAAATGTGCTGCATACTTTGCGGGCAAATTACATTGGCACAAACGCCCAATGGCCAACATCACACAAAGGCCAATTTGTGTCAGGTAATAAGTTATTAAGTGAAACACATATAAGGCAACGAAAGAGACGGCTCTTAAGTGCGGGAAAGTGGGGAAGAGAGCGCACAAAAACAGCAAATTGTTGATAATAAAATTAAAAATGTTTATCTTTAGCAGCGTTGGCGCAAAATTCTACACAAAAAGCATTTGGCTGGGCGCAAAATGTATTACGAAAGAAATTCAACCCACTGTGACTGTGTGTGTGTGTGTGTGTGTATGCTGTGTGCTGTGTGTGTTCGTGTTGGGGCCGCGAGAGAGCGCACCGAAAAAAAAGCAAGCAAATTGAATTTTCCCTGAGCAAAATTAAATTTTCCAAGGAAATTGAATTTTTTGATTAGTTTGCTTTTTGCATCTCACTCACACACACACACACACACACACACACACAGGCCAAATCTGTAGCAGCAGAAGAAGAAGCAGCGGCAAGAACAAAGAAGAAGAAGAAGCAGCAGCAACAACAACAACAGCAACAACAGCAGGCACATGATTTAAAAGTAAAATGAAATTAAAAAACACAATTTGCGTGTAAAATGAAAGCAAATTTTTCATATATTTTCCGTTGTTTCTTTGACTTTACTTTTGTTTTGTTTTATCTAAGTAATTTGGCCGAATTTTACGCATATTTATTTAGTTGCTTAATGCGCTTCGAAAACACAATCGAAATTTAAATTAAAACCCAGAAAACTTTCAAGCCCCAAAAAATAAATCAAAGCCTGCATGTCGTGCCAATAAAAAAGGTTTTCAAAAACAGCGGGGGCTGCTAAACCGCAATTTAATGGCGTTACGCCCGCTTCCTCTGTCCGGGTTCTATCCAGTGCAGTCTCCCTCCAGACTCGATTTCAGACTCAACTCTTGACTCCACATTTCAATTCAATTCAATTCGTTTGCGTGTCTTCTTTGGGGTCTACATTTTATTTATTCTTTTTTGTTCTTTTTTTTTTTGTTGTTTTTTGTAATTTTTACACATTTTGAGTTTGGTGCGGCGTCGAAGTATTTTTAATTTTCTGCCTTTTGCACTTTTGCAGTGTTTCTACCGGCCATAAAAATAATAAAAATAAAGCGCAAGCAATGCGCCAAGAACGAAAACGAAAATGAAAACGTGTACGAAATTTGCGATTTTAATTAAATGATATGAAAATTGCAAGGCGCACCAAAACGAAAGAGACAGGGAGAGAGGGGAGGAAAAAAAAATAAAATGAAAAGCTGGAAAGAGACAACTACAAAAGTCGAATAGTGTTTGCTCTTCAGGGACTCAGATGAACTGAATATCATTATTGTCTAGAAATATATCTGTATTTATTTTTACTATTGTCAAAGTAGGTTTGCTTTTTAACAGATTAGCCTCGAGGATCTCTGTGAACTATTATATTTGAGATGTTTTACCACCGATATTAGAAAAGTGTTTTTCTTTTGCCATCGCAAATTTCGTAAAATAGTTATGATACCTTTGGAAAGGCACAGGAAATGACGTTGCCAAAAGGAAGCGCTCTCTGTGTGTGTGTGTGTGTGTGTGAGAGAGTTTCAACTGGGTGTGGGCCTGCGTGTATATGTGTGGGCGTGGGTGTGGCACAACGTGCCGCCCGATGCGACGATACTGGAGTTGTGCGACTGGAGCTGGCTGCCATGCCTGGGCAATTATCATCAAGTCTGTTTATATCTTTGGCATTTTCGCGCGCGACATTTGAACTGCAGCTGCAGAGGGCAATTTATCAGCATGGATGCGGCAACTTCATTTGCCAAAAAGTTCTTGCAACTTGGCGCTGTTTCTCATAATGGCAACGTCATTGAATTATGTGGCGCACATATTGAAACTCATGAAATAACACAAATGAAAAAAAAGGCGGAGAAGCAAAAAATGGAAAAACAGGGGAAAATGGAAAACAACAAATGAAATGGGCAGCAATATTAAAAATGTTGCCAACATTCGCTCTCTCTGTGTGAGTGCGTGTGTGTGTGTGTGTGTGTGTGTCTGTGTGTGTGTCTGTGTGAAAGGAAGCGGGCAAAAATAATAATATAAAATGGCGGGTCGAGCTGTTGTTGTTGCTGCTGCTGCGAAAGTGGCCATTTTGTTTTGCAATATATTTTGTTGTTGTTGCTGGCGCTGCTTTTATGGCTTTAGTTTGCTTGCAAGGCAAACGCTGACCAAACAGCAACACCTACACACAGACAGCGCGCACTCACACACACACACACACACAACGCTCCATTTTAATGGCACATTAAAAGCAGCTTGTGTACTTTATTATCGTTGTTGTTGTTGTTGTTGTTGTTGTCCTGAGCAGCCCAATCGCAAAGAGTTGGCTTTTGCTGCTCAACAGCCCGCCCAGCCGCAGCATCCACATAATGTTGCACAGCTCACTGAACTTTCGAATTAAAAGCGAAAACTGTGCAACCAGATGTTGCATGCGGCAAGAACTTGCATTCAAATATGACTAAAGATTGCTAGAAATGCAACAGACTCAACTTTAACTGCGACACTCTCTATCTTAAGCAGAGGTTTATCGTGCAGCCTCTTTTATTTTGCTGTTTTAGAGTTTTCGAAGCTATTTGAATTGATTTGAGTTTTCCGCCCTGGTCTCATGGGCAGAATTCCAAGGCTCTTAGCTGCAGAGCACTTTGGCATTTCACTAAATAGTTTAATAAAAGTCTTTGGATATCTTTGCAACGGCTTCGAGTTTGACATTTGCATAATCTCATTTGGCAACATCCGCTTCCGGTTCGTGCTGCTATTCTCATCATATTTGCAGCACTTCCGCTGCCACATTTCGGTGGGCCAAGTAATAATTACACAAATTTGTTTTGCCACAAGTCCAGCAAACACATCAACAACAACTGCAACAACAAGCCCAAACTATGGGCTGTTTTTATCAACGAGCATTATTTACTCGTATTTTCATTTCTCTCTGCTGCATTTTGACTTTTCATTTTCATTTTTATTTGCATGTTCTTGTTGCCGTTGCCGTTGCTGTTGCTGCTGTAAACTTTATGCATTAATTTTACATTTTGCTGCCACACCACACCACAACACCACACCCCCCTTTGCGACCCTGTGTGCCTGTTTGCATTAACTCGCCACATGCAAAATTTACGTTTATTTATTATGGCTGTGCCTGCAGCTATGCCACACCCCCAGCCGCCCAGCCGCCCAGCCGCCCTGCGCCTTCAATGGTGCTGTGGCAAAAATGTGTAGCAAACATTTGTGAGATTTCATATATACATAAGCACATACATATACTTACATATAGTAAAAGTTATGTAATTATCAAAGTTTTAATGCTGCTGCGAGCGAGATCTGGGGTCCAGCTACAGCCTCGCCCACTCTGCCCAGCCAGAAACACACACACACACCCATATATGTAACTACATATATCATCCTGCTTACATCATATATTTTGTATCCTTTTGAATGTTGTGCGTGTGTGTTTAAAGTTTGTTTAGCCAAAAAGTTGAAAAAACTGATCGTTATTTGCAGTTGGTCTTATGAGCTCGGATATATTCAAAAGTATTGCGTAACATTGGTATGCAATACGAACCGTTACTGTTCTAATTCGCAACTGGTTGCGGTGTAATCGCTCAAAAGTTCCCGCTCTCCAGAGTTTTTCACTTTTATTAAAATCTTGCAGCTGCTCCCGTTTTATGTTTTATATGTTGTACAAGGCACAGGCTAATAAGCAAACTTTTACAATAAGTCAACAAGGAAACAATAGAATTTTGTGTTGGCCATAACTCAACAATTGCCAACATAAATATTTAGCCAGTTTTGGAGATGAAGTTGAAGCTGCAGCACGTAACGTGCTTTGGTTTGGGTCATGTCAGCTTGCCTTGTTTGTCTTATGCCGGCGACTAATTTGATGTTTTGCCAACTAAAGTAC
The DNA here is from genome assembly GCA_035047465.1 of Drosophila sordidula. Classification (NCBI taxonomy): domain Eukaryota; kingdom Metazoa; phylum Arthropoda; class Insecta; order Diptera; family Drosophilidae; genus Drosophila; species Drosophila sordidula. The sequence continues at coordinate 14,283,638 of JAWNPQ010000156.1, read as the reverse complement.
ACATTTGCCAGGTGCCCACGTTGGGCGCCACAGCCGTTAGTTTGCTGATTATTGTTGGCGTTTGCTGTTGTCGTCAACATTTCGCATGCAGTTCATTATAAAATCCAAAAAATATTTGACTTAATTAGCGCATAAATTTTCAACATTTTCTGAAATTTGCATAAAAATGCAAAATGTATTTGAAATGCATAATAAAAAGAAACACGTAAACTTGCTTTGGACGGTGCACGACTAAGAGATACCCTGTGCACAGCTTCGGCTGTAATAGTATATGTGTGAAGGTGGGATATAGGTGCGTATACACGATAAAATATCTCTTCTTGGGGGAGGGGAGAAAATTTAAGTATGTGTATAATGTGAGACTTCGAATCGATATTCATCGATGTCGGGAAAACTGGGTTGTCAATAATTAGAAATAAATAATAATACTTATTCTTTTTGCAATCGGATATGTCTTTTTCTGCCTCTTACAAACATTGGCACCCCACCATTATACCCTCTTTTGCCCACTTTCTATGGATACAGGGTATTCAAAAAATCGCCTGCTAAATTGTTGCCAATTTGTGTTATAAATTTGTGAATTTAACGCTGGGTAATTAGCGGTCTGCGGCATGTTAAATGCATGCTGTGTGCTGTTGTTGGATATTGGCGGGGTGGCAACACTGTCGCCAAGGAAAAAAAGAAGACGAAAACCACCTGGCAGCTTTCGCCTGCTCAGCTCCTGCTGCTGCAGTTTCTTCTATAAATATGCCTAATTTGCATAAAATTCTAATTTAACTGTTTCTTCTGCCGCTGCTGCTTCTTCTTGTTGATAGAAGCAATGGTATTAGATGCTCTATCTCTTTCGCTCGCACTCTGTTGCTCAGCTACGTTTTATGATGCAATTTATTTTATTTTCGCTTTGTATTTCTAGCAATTTCTTGTTATTTTTCTTGAGAAAGAGAAAAGGAGAGCGAGAGAACAAATTTGAGAAAGAGAAACAATTTTCCATTATTTATTTTTGTTTTCTTCCTCTTGCCACGGCTGCCATTTTGTTGCTGCTGTTGTTGTTGTTGTTTCTGTTGTTGTCATTGTTGTTGTTGGTTTTTCTCATGGCTGCTTCGATTATTTCGCTCGCTGCTTCCTCTTCTTATTGCTTTGCTTTTGTTTGCTTTGCTGCAAACTTTGTCGATTGTTGTTATTTCTCTACTCATTGCTGTTGTTGTTGTTAACATTGTTGTTGTTGCTGTTTTTTCGTATCTGTGGCAACACATTATTTATATTTATATGTTTATTTTATAGTTTATTCATGCAAATTACTATAAAAATTGCCTTTATTTTTACATTTTTGCCCGCTTCGCTTTGCCTTTAAAGCAATCGAAATTGGCAGCGTTGGGGCGGCATTGTGGGCGGGGCGGGGGTCGAAGGGGGGGGGGGGTGTGTGCTCGGGTGGTCGTGTGGGTTGTGCACCTCAGCTGTGGCACGTAAGAAAATCAATATGCTTCCTCGACGGTTTCTTTCTTTCTTTTCTGTGCTTTTTTCTCTTTCGTTATACTCTGTTTTTTTCCTGTCTGTTTTTTAATTTCTTGTACGCGCGCGTTCATATGAATTATTTATAAACCTGCCTCGGAGCCGGCCCCCGAAAAGCATAAGCAACAATTTTTATGGCCGCTCGTTTAAAAACAAAATATCTGCATTTTTTATTATTATTATTTTTTATTATTAGCTGCTGGAATTTCTGGCGCAAAGAGTTTTCAGTTTCCAGTTTCTATGTTTTTTCTTTGGTTTTCGCAAACAATTTTCTTTAATGTTTTTTGCAGCTTAAAAAATAAAAAAAAGCCGAGAAATCTAAAAAATGTTGCAGGCATTTTAAGCGCGCTCACACACACACACACACACACACCGAAACACTCTCGCACACACAAAATATGCAAAATATTCAAATTTTCAAGTGAATTGGAATTTTAAGCAAATGAAATGTGTTTAGTGTGAGTTGTTGAAGGGCGGTTTCAAAAGTTTTTTCGCCAGCGAAAAGGGTTGCTCGAATCTTTGCTGGGCGGGGGAGCAGAGGGGGGGCGGGTTGGAAGGTGGATGGGGTCATGCCAACGGGCGCGGAACTTAGTGGGGACTGCGGCGGTTTGGGTAGCTGCTTAGTTGCCAGGCGACGCGTTTGTTTATGGTGCGGCGTCGGAGGGGGTCTCGAGGGTCTCGAGGGTCTCCGCAGCACTATCAAAGAGGGCTCGAGGCAAATGTTCACATGAGCACGTGAAAAGTAGATGTCAGTTTGTATAGGTGTATGTGCCGTATGCATAATGGAACCAATTAAATTGAGCTTGGCAACTATTGAAAGTTGTTTCGAAGCATTTCACGTAATAAGCGAGCCGACTAAGCTCCCGTTTGGCCTAACAAGTTGATTGAGCATTGGTAACGGGGGCAACTTGCCAAATGACAGTTAAGAACTTTCGAAATAACATTAGCAAGGGCATTAAATTTGTTGAGCACATAATCAGCATAATCCTGTTGCCAGTTTGTTCAACCAAAATGGGCCACATGAAGTTCAATAGGCAGTAAGTGGAAATAATATGCCGTTATTACCGGAATTGTTTAAACTGATAACTATATGCGGAATGTGTAACAGAGTAATAGGTTTAATTGCTGGGCCCGAAAATCTTCTTCAAAATTATTGTCATAGCCTTGTTTGTGGGAAATCGTTTAAGCCAGGCTGTATATTTAAAAACTTCTAATATCATTGCAAGTTGTTTAATTGAACCATTAGGGAAAACATAAAGACTCCAATTTTATTGCTCTTTTGTTTTCAATTTTCAAAGAAATGAAACTTTGATTACAAAAAGCTGCACTTGGAAAAAACGGCAAGCTCTTTGTTCTCAAATCAAGTGCAAACATTGCCAAAATTCAGCTTAAGTGGAAATTAATTTTTATTTAAGAATTTTTTGTAATTTTGAAAAAGAACTTTTTTCTCTGAGTGTGCCATTTCGTGAAGCGCCAAGAACTAAAACGAGGCTCAAGTTCTAAGACGCTGCCCTGGGGCAAGATGCTGCTGCATATATGTATGTTTGTATTTCTGAAGAGTCTCAGTCAACGCCCCGGAGCCGAAAGTGCAATGCAAATGTGCGGAAAATGCAGGCAAGCAAATAAAAACAACAACAGCAACGCGTACTCTAATGACAACAACAACAACGAGAGGAGCATAAAGCGAGCGCATTAAAAATTAAAAACGCTCAAAATTCATTTAATACAGGTTTCTGGTTTTTTGCTTTTCCATTCGGTTTGCTGTTGCCTCGAGAGTGCACGACAAAATCAACACACACACAGTCGCGCACTTGTGGGCGAGGCGGCCACCAATACATGGACAAAGTGCACATTACCGTCGCGTAAATGTAAAGGAAGAAAACTACGAATATTTTTCGTATGCACGCCCAATTTAAAATTAATTGCCAGACACAAAAGAACAGCAATGACGATGATGATGATCGGCATGGCGATGATGATGATGGGGACCTGGACGAGGACGAGTTTTGGGGCGTGCCAGGGCGAACTGTTGCAGCAGGGCGTGCCCACAAATTGCGTTGCTATATATACTTATATAAATACATATACGATTATACATATGTATGTGTACTTATGTGTGTGCGTGTGCGTGCGTGTGTGTGAGTGTGGGTGTACTCACTGGCTGTGCACTGGAGTATGCATGCAGAAAATTAAAATTAATAATTTATATAATAAAACAACAGCAGCAGAGCAGCCAAAGACGATGCCAAACGGCGCACAGATGCAAAAAAAACAAAGAGGACATAAATAAAATGTAGCCAAATAAAAATTCATTAAATGTAAATCCCTTTTTGTTGCATGCTAAAAATAAAACAAACAAATTAAAAAATTATATTTTTCATAATTGAGTAGCGGGCGCCAACAATTATGCGACAGCTGTCCAAGCCCCCAGAATGCGGCTCCAAATTGGCCAGGAAATTGCAGCAAATTGTAGGGCTGGCAATTTTGTACAAGCAATGGGCGTGGCCCGTTTTACCAGCACGCAAAGCCACAGCCCGTATGGCAAACAATGTACCCACAGGCAGACACAATTACCACACGCTACATAATTAATAAGATATTCCCTTAAAGATCGCAATACTTGATATTGAATAAAAATAATAACATTTTTGATAACATTTAAGTTCTTAGCAATTTGAAGAGCTTAGAATGGAACTGAATGGCGACATAATCGAAAATCAATTGCACAAAAAATCAACAAAGGGGCCTATAAAATATTAAAAATATATGAAATATATGTCAGATTCGGTTCTACTCCTGAACTCTCGATCTCCTAAAAGTACTTTCTTTTGTACGACCTCTACCAATTCAAAGGATTTCATCAAATCCTACAGATCTATGCTCGGGTCGAAGCGCATTTAATCCTTACTAACAGTACAAATAATAGTTATAGAAAAATATAAATGAATGATTTAAATTATAATGGAATATTTAAGAATCTATCTGAAACGTATTGAGTTGGACTCATTTTGATATACGCAAATATACGCAGAAATGTAATATAATGCTTTATATTTAATATTATAATTGGTACACTAATTTTTTATATATAATTTATATATATTTACGGGCAGCATTTTGAGATCTTATATGCATAAGAAATGGGATAAAATGTGTAAGATGGCTAAGGAAAATGCTTCTTGTTTGCTGTTTGCAACTAACTATTAAGTTTATGCTGGAATTTTAGGCAACTGCTATAAGAAATAGTTTATAAGTTTCTATTGGTTGTTCAAACCCCTTTCCTTTCAGTCGTCTCTCTTTTCCACTCTCGACAGAGACGTTAATTTCACACGCTTCTTCTTCTTCTTCGGTGCTAATAAGGCTGTCTTCGGCACAGATCGGTTTGGTCCAGGCAAATAGATTTCTTGGCAAGTTGTGCTTTTTGTGTTTCTTGCTTGATTGCATGTTGTTGTTATAGTCGTTGTTGTTGCTGTTGCTGTTTACATAGGCTGGCATAAAACAATCAGGCAAGTAAGCAGGCAGGCAACAACAACAACAACAAAGAGACAAGCGACTGTTGCATTTTTTGCTTCTGCTGCTTCTTATTGAGTTTGTTTTCTGCTGTTGTTGCTGCTGCAGCTGTTATTTGCAGGCAAAGTTAGTTTTGTGGGCCCAGCCCAGGCAATAATAATAACAGCAATAATAATAACCAGCAACAACAACAACAACACTGCACAACATACAACGTCGAACTTTAATTGCATAATTATGTGCAGTTTGCAATTTATCATTTTCATTTTTCCATGTTGTCGTTTTTTGTTTCGTTTCGTTTTGTCTCGTTTCGTTCCCCGTTCGTTTCGTTCACTGCCGCTGTCGCTGCTGTTGTTGTTTTTGCTTGCTGTAATTTATGTGCTCGCTGCTGCTGCTGCTGCTTCTTCTTTCATTTGGTTCTTTTTTGTTGCTGTGCCATTCGCTTTTGCTCCGGCTCTGTGCGAAGAAGGAGGTGCAAGAGGCAACATGAAATTTAATGCAGCGCAAATATTGTGCATATTTTTTTTGCGTTTCTTGCGATCTTTTTTCTTTGCAGCCTGAGCCGTTTTCGCTTTTTGTTGTCACGCCCTTTTGTCGTGAGCTGTTTCTAGCTGCGACTGCACGAGTGTGCGTGTGTGTGTCTGTCTGTGTGTGTGTGTGTGTGTGTGTGTGTGTGAGGGAGGGAGCTCTGCGGCCGCTTTATTAATTATAATTTATGTTTAATTCCTTTCGTGCTTATCGCGACGCCTCAAATCGCCGAATGTTCATTTGAAGTGCAAGCGCGCCGCTGTTGCTGTTGCTGTTGCTGTTGCCTGCCCCATTCCCCATTCCCCATTCCTGCCTTCCCCCAGCGGCTGTCGCCGGCCCACAAGTTGCAGACTCGCGTGCGTGGGAAATCGTATTGGCAATCAAGCAATTAGCGAGTGCCATCAAATGCGCATTAGGCAGCAGCAGACAGGACAGCGGCTGTCAAGGGAGAGTGAAGGAGAGGGCGATAGATGAAATAGTGACAGCAGCAGAGAATATCTATTCCAGACTTATGTACGGCAACAGCAACAACACGAAACTCTTGCATTTGCAATGTGACAAAGTTCGAGGCATGTCTATGACCGTTTTGGCATTTTGGCTAACGCCTCGGGGAGAATGCGGCTAAGAGCAGTGCAAGCAGCAGCAGCGGCAGCAGCAGACTGCAATGGGTTGGGGGTGATGGTGGCGGCGACGGATAGACGACATTGGTCTGACGTTGCATTAAGCAGCGGCAGAAACAAGGAACAAGAGAACATCTTTGCGCAAACGGCGAGAGGCTGCCAGAAAGAGAAAGCGCACAAAGAGAATGCGACGAAAGCGCAGAAAATATTGAAAAACAAAGAAAATTAGTTGCAAACCATATGTGTGTGTGTGTGTGCAAAAAGTTGACTACCAAAGACAACAACAGACAGCAGACAACAGACAACAGACAACGGACAGCGGACAGCGGACGTGCGAGCGACGGCAACGGCGAACAACGCGTCGTATGAGCAATGCCAATGCAATGGCGCCGTTTCATGTTTTAAGGGTTGAACTAATCACAGACAATGTACATACGTGTGTATGTGTGTGTGTATGTGTGTGTGTGTGTGTGTGTGTCTGTTTGAGTTTGAGTTTGTTGTGTTTGTATTTGCGCACACGGACAATGGCTTAGAACAACTCCCCCGGGAGATGGGGGTGGGGCTAGCAGTGGGGGTCGGCCGGGAAGGGGTACGCCTGGCGCATATCAGCAGCACCAGCACCAGCACTAGAACCAGCAGCAGCACCACCACTCGAATGAGGCAAATTGCAAATTGGCTGGCAAAATGCGTGAGTGCCAGCAGCAACTGAGTCAAGCACAAAAGTATGCTATGGCAAATTGCGCCTCAGCTTAAAGTCGACGCATTAAAGTCCTGGCGCATGGCCGAGCTGACAAAAAAGAAAAAAAAATGTAACAAAATAAAAATACGTAATAAAAATAGCTGAACGCGAATGGAAACAACCCCCGTGAGCGCACTTAATGCATGCCAAAATTAAAGCGACTCCAGAGCCGCCCACCAAAAGCGCCGCCGCCCAACGCCCACACGAACGCACACACACAGCTAGACAGTATAAATATATATGTATGAAAATATGTATATATAAATATGTATATGTATATACATATACATATATTGTGTGTGTGTTGCATGTTTATATAAGGCATTATAGACGCGCATTTCGTATGATGGGGTCTGGGGTGGCAATTGAAAAGCTTTACTGCTGCCATCGTCGTCGTCGTCGTCGTCGTTTCTTGCTTACTTTTTTGCCCAACCGACTCAGCTAAGCGCGGGCAGATTGAGGAGTATTGGCTACACAAATAATATGGAAATTACTCTGGCTCTCAGGCATTTAAATTTATTTTAAATTGTATTATTTAAACTGAAAATGGAATGTTTTATGAAGCTGAATATTTGTCTTTCATTTGATCTAAAAACTGTTACTTTATAGTCATAGTGGAAGGTTACTTAAATTCCCAAAAGGAATTTTTAATATATAAACATGATTATTTATGTATATTTCTTCTTTTTTTTTTAATATCCATGCTCAAAGCTCGAAAAATATTTATATAATTTCTTTGTTTATTAATGGAAATTGGGAAAACTTCAAGCTAACAAAGTAAATTGTATAAGATTAATTGATGATTGGTGGTTTATCTATTTGTTGAGAATTAATTTTGTTATACATTGAATGTTAAATTAGGAAGAAAAATTTATTAAAACTAAACAGAAAAAATTAAAAATAATAAAATAAATACATTCATCGTTTCGTAATGAACCCAAAATATTATAAGGTCGAATTAACACAGTTGCTATAGTTAGTATATAGGAAGGATATGAAAGAGAGCGAGAGAATAAGTAAGTAAATAACTTCTTATTTAATTTTTTTTAGTTTTTCTATGTTGGAATAGAATATACGAATTTTGTTGGCAGCCCTCGTATGATGTGCTATATAGACAACGTGGCATATACATACTTGTGGGTGTGTGTGTGTGTGTGTGTGCCAGTCATGCACATTTATCAAGTGTGTGTGTATGTGTGTGTATATAGTCGAAGCTGAAGTTGCTGTTATGTGCGAGAGTAAGCAACAACAACAACAATAACAACAACATCAGCGACAACAACAGCTGAGCTATGTGTGTGTTTAAGCTTGGGGTTGGGGCAGCAATGGGGGTTGTTGTTGCTGCGGGTGGGGGGCAGTGTGGAGCTGCGACGCGTAAGACAAGCAGGATAGATAGAGAGAAAGAGAGGGCGAGAGCGGGTGGGGGAGAGTGGGGGTGGGAGCGGGAGAGAGAGCAGTAAATAAAAAAACAAGTACACAAGAAATTAACGAGCAAACGATTTTTATGGCAGCATTTTGTGCCTTAAAGCGCTTAATGCGCTTTATGGTTGTTGTGTGTGTGTGTGCGAAGTGTTTCATGTAGATGGCGTGTGCGTGTGTGTGTGTTAGTTGAAAAATGTTTTAAAAATGACATGCTTCGAAAGTTTAAGCAATTTATGTTCATTTTAAATTGAATTTCAAATTTATTGCTGCAATTTTGTCTGCCTTCTGTGTGCGTGCGAGTGTGTGTGTGTGTGTGTGTGTGTGTGTGTGTGTGTGTGTGTAAGGCACAGGAAACGGAAGTGCTTGGCTTTTGTATAACGCTGTTCGTCTGTGTGTGTGTCTGTATGCATAAAGTTGTAAATTGTAAATTTCATTGTTTGTTGCTGCTGCAAGAAAATTAATTATACAAAAAAATGCGCATGAAAATCGTTTGCCGTAAATTGAATTTAAATGGCCGACGCAGAGAAATTGATTTAATCATTGAATAGCAAAAGGCCAAGAAGAAGCCTGTTGAACTTTGCCCAACCTCAGCGAAGGTCAATCAACTTCTCCACGTCAAAGGAAAATGTCAACAATTTCGGAAAACGGAAAACCTTTCAAAAACGCTTTGGGACTGCCTCAGACAATTGCCAGACTTGTCTGCCAGCTGTGCTGAGCCGGGCGCAAAGCCGGTTAGCGGACAGCAACAAAAACACAAAAAAAAAAAAACACAGAACTTTTCGAAAAGGACATGCAAATATCGCTACGGGCACAGGTCCTTGACTCAGCAGCAGCAACAGTTGATAATGCGGCAGGCGAAAGTAGCAGCAAAAAAAAAAAAAAAAAAAAAAAACAAGAAAAGAAACCCGAAAAAAGGACGCTGACTCTGACAAAAGGTTGACGACACTTGGCAGCCCACAGAGCAGAGAGGACGAAAAAAAATAGAAACAAATTTCGGGCGCAACGGAAATGAAAGTCAGCGCCAAGTCAGGACCAGGCACATTATGGGCTGGCAGCCCTTGCCTTTCAATAGCCCAAGGATATTTGTGCGCAACAGCAAATCGTTTGCCTTTTTATATTCGCTCTCTCGCCTGTCCTCAAAAGGGTCAAGTGCGTGCGCGTGGCGGCGCCCGAGCAGGGACCAAAGCGTTTGCCGGCAAGGGTTAAGTCCGACCCGGACATAATGAAGCGCAATGACCTTTTTGCTGCTGCTGCTGCTTCCTGTTACTTATTATTAGATGAAGCAGAGGTTTGTTATTTTTCTTCTTCTTTTTTTTTTGTGTGCTGCTGTTATTGTTGTTGTTGCATGACCTTGGCCCAGTCGGCCGCGGGCAAAGACCTTGAACTTGTTGGCAAAGTGAGGCCCGCCGAGCCTTGACATTGAAATGGATTCCTGGTAAATGCCGGCTCAATGTTGTTGCTTTTATATAGCGCGCGCGCTTTTTGGCATGGTCAGATTTCAATTGGCAGCAGACAGCGAGGCCGCCTCGGGCCCGCTTTGACGTGGCCCAAACACAAGTCGACAGCTGTTGCTGCCAGTTGCCCGTTGCCCGTTGCCCGTTGCCCGTTGCCAGTTGCCTGTTGCGTGGCCTTAGCAGCGCTTTCATTGTTCGGCTTAAGTGCCATGGATCGCACATATTCCCTGCGCTGCTCTTTCATATAAATAAACCGCAACAAGCTGGCAACGGGCAACTCCTCACGTGCTGCGTGTGCCAAAAGTCTGCCTTTGGCTTCCCCTTGGCCGCGTCTCGTCTCGATTACGTTTCGGTTTGGGACATCACAAGTGGTGCCAAGTGCTGCTGTTGCTGCTGGGGACGGACACAACAGTTGGACGACAAATTGTCTGCCTGCTGCCAGTTGCCTGGCCGGCTGCCTGGCCGGCTGCCTGGGTCTGTTTTTTACGAGCCGCATGTAAGCTCTTTGGGTATCATAGCCACGGCATCGCCAGAGCTCACGTAGGAGTCGCCTGTCGTCTGCTGCCGTTTGGTAGCCGCAATCACGGTCCCTGTCACGGTTGGTGGTGCCTCGCAGCCGGCTACTGAGGTAGCCGTTGTGGCGCCGACATGTTCAGCATGTTGCCCATTTATGTGCGCCCCTCCCTGCCCCTATTCCTCTCTCCGCTCGCTGGCTCTCCCTGTGCGCCTGTGCGTTTTTTATTTCTCCTTTTATATATATTTTTTGTGTGTTTTGACTGATGGCCAAGGTGTGGCCAAGTCGCGGACATGCCTTGACATTGTGTGGCCAGCGCTAACCAGGCGGCAGCTAACCAGCCTGGCCGCAACCCGTTGAGCGGCTTTTGAGCGGCGCCTAATTAGACGTTAAGTGCACCACGCGGCTTCCACTCAAGTGGGGCACAGCGCGACTCTGGCTGCCACTGCCTGGGGGGCACAGTCCGTGTCCAAACATTGTGACAGCTGATTGCATCGCCGGGGCATGTGTGTGTTGACTAATTGCCGCCAACGACGCGGCGCGCCAACGTTGCACGTTGCCCGTTCCCCGTTACCCGTTACCCGTTGCACGTTGCCACACGAGCAGTTTGTTACGAATACAAAAAGAGTTCAGTTCATTTCAATGGGCGCCACAACGAGGACGTGGGTGTTGGCTTAAAAATTCAGCACGCCAGCGAAATTCTGCTGGCGCTTACACCGTGCAACAAAATAGAGCAGGCAACCGTTTTTTTCAATTGAAAATTATCTCTTATTTTATATGTCCGCCTTTTAGATGAACTGAAAAACGTGCGTATTAAATAATTGAACTGTTTGTGTACATTTTAACTTAACTAAAACTAAGGAGATATGCATTAAAATACAAATATATTTCTATAATACGTATTTAAAATTAATCAAATATGTATTAAAATTAAAATAAAATTTTTAAAGGGAAAATTCTCTATTATTTCCTTTTTTTTGGGATGTATGTATTAAATCTGAGCCAAATGCTAAGGAAGGCATTGCCAATTATATAAATAAACTTAACAAAAAAAATAAGCAAGTGCTTCGTACGAAACGAATATGCACATGGGAATAATATTCTTTTATTCATTCAAATGCTATAAATATTATTTGATATAATTGACAGTTTGGTTTGTAGCAAGACACTTTCAAGTGTTGCTCGGTTTGCGGCGTTTAAGTGGATTTAATTAAATTTGAAATTAATTTTACTTCAATTTTCGTCTTGGGATTTTCGCTGTGTATTCATTCAATTTGTATGTAGAACGTGGGGAAAATTCCTGCCGCAAGGTTGCACAAATGAATTGAATTCGTTTGTAGGAACTTGTTAGTTTGAAGATTGCGTAAATCGATTGGAAAATCCATGGGCGACCAATGGTGTAGGGATTAGTGTTCAATTACCGATTGCGGTAGTTTTAATAATCGTTCGCAAACTGGATGACTGTTCGTATAAACCCAATTTTCGCTTATGGTATATATATATACGCCTGTGAACCCACTTGATAAATGCAATATATTATCCTCAGTTTCAAAGCTAGACGCATACTATTTTTGTCGACAGTTTACTGATGATATCCAATCCATATCCATATCCAAATCCATATCTCTCACAATTTTTAGTTACCAAATTTGGCATACAATTCCCTGATGAACTCCTTTAACCCTGCATTCTTTTCAAGCTTTTGTAGGTTTTTATTGTTTGTTGTGATCTCAATTTTAACTAAACTAATTTAATTTGCGCTGACACCCATTCCCGCTCCAAAATTCGATATTTTTCAGTCGGTTACACCCGCCTGCAATGTGTTTATTTGCTTATATCATAAAGTTATGATTTCTACCTCCAGCCGTAATATTTGAGGTGTGTAAAGTTAAAGTTTTGTATTCGATTGCGATGAAGGCCTACAACTTGGTTTACAAATTCTTGGTGCACAGTGTAGGGCAGCGATAAGGCCGCACGATGACCATCAGGAGTAACCTACATACATATGCAGATTGCATGACGCGACAGCAACAAGTTGCCGTTGGCAGTGGCAGTGGCAGTGGCAATGGACCGAGACTGAGACTGAGTCCGGGACTGGAGGCGGGTTCGGGAGCGGGGAGTGGGATCTGGAACGGGCCAACAAAGGCCGACACGGACATGAACAATGGCCGCGGCGCAGCGTTTGCCAAAAATCGCAACTGGCAACTACATGCAATCATGAATGCGGCAGCTGACGTGGCGCGTTGCACGTTGCACGTTGCACGCTGCCATTGGCCGTGTAGGTGTCGCCAGTGTCTGGCCGAGAGTTGGAGCAGCGACGCTTTCGGCGCTGTCCTTGGGAAATCCCGAATGGCCGTGTGTTGTTGCGGTGACTGTTTTATGTTTCGCCTTTTTTCCGTGCTCTTGTTCTTTTTTGAGTTTTCAGTTTTCAGTTGCTGCCTCCTTTGTGGCAGGCAGGCGATAAAGGTCACGAGCTGCCAATGGCAAAGGCAATGCGACCTGCATTTTTGGCGACGTGGTGGCAGCTGCTGTTGGTCACTGGGGCAGCCAACGAAACTTCACTTTCACCCAGTCTGGCTGGCAACAAAAGGCAACAACATGGATAAACTTTGCAACTGTTGCCGGAAAGGCAGCAGCTGCAGCGGCACACAAAATGCCAACGGGCTGGCAACTGGCAATAGACTAGAACGAGAACGATGCCCGAGTGCGAGACTGAAAGGCAGACCAAGTCGAAGCCAAGTCGAAGCCAAGTCGCAACCAAGTCGAGACCCGGGCCAAGTGCAAGAGACCGATTCAAAGCCAACCGCAGCACAACTTAAAGAAGCTGCCGCCGCGCTGTTGCCAGTTCAATGTCAAGCGCAGCAACGTTAGAGGCACGCAGTCAGAGATGATGATGCCACAGTCAGTGGCAAGAGCCAAGAGCCAAGTACCGAGAACCAGAGACCCCACCAGTTTGGGTTGGCGACTTGTTGCTCAGTTGCCATTTTATGGAGCAACGTGATTTGGCTACGACTGCTCGCTGGCTGCTAAGGATGTGGCATGCCGCATGCCGCATGCCGCATGCTGCCATCGTCGCGTCGTCTGCCTGCGTTTTTATGGGCTTGCCAAGGAATGTCAAGTTGCTTGCCTCGCTCCCTCCCTCCCTCTCTGCGTGTGTGTGTGTGTGTGTGTGTGTGTGTGTGGCCATGACGACATAATCAACGCTTCATTGACGCGGCACCCTGGCTGTGAATGTGGACATAAACACAGCTGTTGCCGCTGCCGTTTTACAAGACAAATCGCCAGATTAAAGCAGCAGCAGCAGCAGCAGCGGCAGCGGCGGGATGTGGCATGCAACAAGCCACACAAGGACAACAGGATGGCTTGTCTGTAGCTGTGTGAATGACTCTCAACTTTGGTTAACTTTTTACGAGCGTCGTCTGGTGGCAGCAGCAGCAGCAGCAACAGCAGCAACAGCCCCCGGAAGTTGCGCCCCAAATTTCGTACAAAGGTTCAAGTTGCAGACAAACAGACAGATAGATGGCAGAATTAATGCCTGCCAGAAATCCTTGAACCAAATGTGCCGTTAATGTATGTGCATACCTATATTTGCCAGATCTAATGCCAGAATAGCATCCAGTTTATGCAGACAGAGAAGCGAGAAAACTTTTCGGATTACTTTCCTGTACTTTCCTCAACGAAATGTTAACGAGGAAACTATTGTCGTCGTAATGAACTTTTATGCCAAAAATGAACTTTTATCTGATTACCAAAATAACGAAACATTTTAGTTGTCAATAGAGTGAAAGTAGCTTTGAAGTTGTACAGCTGCACTCTCTATTCAAATGGGATTTCATTTCAATTATATTTTTACTGAATCGAATTTATTGTTACTTTTATCAAAAGCAGTCATTAAAATAATTATACTACAATGTAGACTGTTAAGTTTATACATACGCTTATTGATGACGCTTGTGAATAATTTTAAATTATTTGTAGTTTGTGACAATTGAAAATGGTTAGGTCTTGAAATAAATAAAAGATTGTTTAAGCGTAAACAAAATAGTGTTGTGCGTAAAAGATATAGTGAAAAATGAACGCTGATATTCAATAAATATTTTGGAAAGTGATTCGAAGTGTTTGCATCACAAATAAAAAACGCTTTATATAGATGAAATTTAGTGTACATATGATTTCCATTATGCCATATTTAAATCGATGAATGTGGATAGTGAAGTTATTGATACTAGTTATTGTAGTTATTATCGTATAAAAATCGATAAATAGTAATTAAGTAGATAATTTATATAAATTGAGAAATTAGTTTGAAGTTATCAACTCATATATTGTAGTCGACTAATGTGAGATATAGGGCATTTAAATAAATCGATGTATATCGACAAATTAATATGTTATCTTATAGTATATATAAGTCAATACATTCTGGAGCTGTAAATGCATTATGTCCCCCTTTTCAACCAATAAAACACATTAGTAAATACTTTGAAATGAACCCATGTGAAAGCCGTGCTAGATAATAGAGACATTCGGCCAAGTGGAGCTATGACAACATAATCGGGGGTTAAATGATTGCGCCCGGGATGGCAGCACAGCTGTTGGCTACGCCGGGATTCGTTCGGGCCGTGACGTGGCCGGGAAGTGTGTGAATGACTATTAAATTAGACAACTTTTTACGAGGCACGACCTTGAAAGCGTATGGAAGTTGCGTGTCAAACCCATGACTAAGGTCAAAGTCAGAGCCAATGTCAGGCTCTGTCTAGCTGCCGGCAGTCGGCAGACGGCAATCGGCAGTACCCGGCGGTCCGTCGATTCCCCAGTCGCAGACAGACCCTCCGCCTCGACAAACAATGCTCGTAAGTAGCTCAACTGGGCCTGGGACCGGGTCTGCGACTGGGTCTGGGTCTGTGCTTGGGTCTTGCTACGTGCGGCATGTTGCTACTTCAGTGGCCGCCTTTGGGAGCGTAACTTTGTCTGCCCTTTTCGCTTGTTTTGGCTGGCTGCTGCTGCTGGAGTTGATGCCACGGCGCGAACGGCGAATGGTTGACCCCAACGCTTGCCACTGACTCTGCGAGTTTGCTACGTGCAACGAGTGGTGGATGGATTATGTTGCCGCCGCTGAGCGGAGGGGAGAAACCCGATGCCTGTTGCCCATTTGCCTGCGCAAACAATGCGGATGCCCCAGCGTGATGACGTGGAAAATGTTGCCGGGGCATGCGGCGCATGCCGCGAAAGGCATTCAAAATGGGTCTGCGTTTGACTCTCGGAAGGGGGCCGGGGGCTGGGGCTGGGGCTGGGGCTGTCTGTGGGCTGGGGCTTGGGACCTTGTCTGTGCAACCGCAGACAAACTGTCTACCGCTGCCGCGTGACTTAATTAGCTTGCCTCACTGCGGCAGCCTGTGGACGGCGAACGCGATTGTTATTGTGATTGTGATTGCGACCATGGCCTGGCGTAATAAACTCAAGTAGCCGCGAGTAGTGGCAGCAGTCAAAACAGTTGGATGCACTTACCCCAGTTGTTGGCGTCCCATTGCCAGCGGCAACTGCTGTGGCATTCACACCAGCGGCTGTGGCGCCACTTGCCTTGCCCTTGCCGCGACCGCGCTTCGCATCTGGACGAACGGGCTGCCCGTCGGCGCCGTAAACGATCTGTAAATTGAATAAATGAGAGGGGGACATTTTGGTAAGTCGCTTGATAATTGCCAAGATATAAAGATTAGTCGTGAACTGTCGTGCAAGGAAGATTTTGTTAGGGGGTCTTCAAAATAAATTAAATGAAGATAATAAATATTACACTATCTAATTAGCATATTTTATAAATTGCACTTAAAGATACAAACTTTCTTAAGGATATAAATGATTGTAGTTGGTAACTCTTTTTCATAGGACATGCAAGTCATATTCAAAGCAATCGAGTTCTCCCTTCCAAAACAAAGACAAGCGGATTGTCAGTTACGTAATACATATTCACCTATTATTCACACATAAAATGAGAGTGCCTCAAATAATATACCTTTGCATATGTATAGTATATATGTAGCGTATCTCTGTACAAGACAATGTTTTCATACAAAAGCGCAGGTTTCCCCGCTTAATGCTATTGCAGCTATGCGATTTTATTTATTGTTTAGCTTCTGCTTAGAGATATGGCTACACTAACTGGCCTATTCATATTCAGCAATGTTTCATATTTCTTTATGTGCGCCACACAATTTGTGACAGGATTGGAAAAAAAATAAATAAATAAGAAAATTGTGGTCGGTTCTCACCGACTGCACAATACTCGTTCACAGTAAAATAACAGCTTAAAACAGTCGAAAACATTCTTAATTATTATTGTCATTTTGGAAAATTATAGATTTTATAGGGGCGGGGATGGGCGTGGCCAACATTTTTCAGCTCGATATTCAGAAAATAGAAATGTTATGCATCTAGCTTTAAATTTTATATTAATAGATTTAATCGAATTGCCACGCCCCCAGTGGGCAAAGCCAAAAAACATTAACACTTTATCTGATGGGGGTATACACGAGTATTTATTCAAAGTTACAAGTCTCTAGCTTCAATAATGGTGCTGACAAACAACCTTTCCATTTTGGTGACTTCAGCTCTCAAACTGTGGAATATATAGGATTTCGCGATATGTGGGGGCTAATAGACGTGGCTCGGATTTCAAGATTGCAATCTTTGGGGGAGGTCACCAGCAATCTACATACCAAGTTTGGTGAGTGTAGCTTTAATATTGTCGGAAATATTCATCTTTAATCGATTTCCGATTTGAGGTGTATCGGCATGTTATCGATTTCCGTGACACAACAATTTTAATAGTTTGTATGTTTTAAGTCCCTATTTTCAATATCGCCGAAAAAAGCTGTGTTCATTCGGACAGCATGACGGACATTGCACAAACTCAACAATATTTGACTGAACTACTTTTATATTAAATGTTTATTTTCT
Source organism: Drosophila sordidula (assembly GCA_035047465.1). Classification (NCBI taxonomy): domain Eukaryota; kingdom Metazoa; phylum Arthropoda; class Insecta; order Diptera; family Drosophilidae; genus Drosophila; species Drosophila sordidula. The sequence continues at coordinate 14,266,388 of JAWNPQ010000156.1, read as the reverse complement.
GTTTCAGTTGTTTAGTTGTCTTGTTTGTTTGGGTTTTAAAACTCGCTAAAATTGCAAATTATGCGAATTCAATTTGCGCGTCAAAAGCAGTTCTTAGCTATAAAGTTATAGCTAAGACACAAACCAGCACTGTTAACCGGAGTTTGTATTTGTATTTTAGTTCTCTCTGGCAGCGGTGTTAACAGCAAAACTGCTTGACATGAAAAGCAGTATTTGATTCAGTCTTAGTAGATAAGTTTTAAAGCAGTGTACATTTTCATCAGCACGTAAGCAGTGCAGCAAGTGGTTCAACCAATCATATGCAAGAGGTGCATATTTATCTTTAAACCAAAGCATGTATGCGAACAGTGTTAACGCGCACTCACTGGTGTGGTGCACTGCTTGCATTTTTGTTGTAGATGCTAGATTATTTTTATTGATTTCCTAGTTTATCAAAATATAGAGAAAACATTTTAGTTATGTAGCTAAAGTAAAGTAAACGGACTACGACAATATTCGAATATATATATACATCTCTACCTCCAACTAAATGCTCTATTCTCTAATTGTCTGGGGGAGATGGTATTTTTGAAGCAGTTTTTGTCTCAAAGTTAAATTAGTATGTTTGCGTACACTGTGAACACGTTTCGTGCACTGCTTTGAGTTTTGTTATATACGGTTTTTGTTTTTACTTATTTCATAAAGCAACCATTTTAGTTGCATTTTTAACGTAAATTGTATATTAGTAAAGAATTAATTTTTTACCATATTTAATTAAGGACTACGACAATGTCAACCTATGCAACTATACTCCCAACTAAATCTTATGAGCCACTAAGTTTTTGTTTTAAAAGCGAAGACTGTTAACGCACGTGACTTTCTATCGACTTCGTGCAGTGCGTGAATTTTTGTTGTAGCGGTTTCAGATATGTTTTATCTTTAATTTATTTCCAAATAAATTAAATTGTAAAGAAAACTTTTTAGCTACACAATTAAATTAAATTTTATATCGTTAAATAATGTTAACAGGGAACTACCACAATTTCAATGACCTATTCAGCTATATTCCCAACTAAATGGAATCTTCTCTCGTTGTAAGGGGAAAAGTTATCTCTGAAGAAGGTTTTATCTTAAAAACAAAGCGTTCCCTGCTTGCATTTTTGTAATAGCTGATTTTGATAGGTTTTTATTTTTATTTATTTCATAATTTATCAAAAGAAAACCTTTTAGCTAAATAACGAGTTCTTAGTTTTTAATAAGGGACTAGGAAAATGCCAATGACCTATGCAACTATACTCCCAACTTAATGCTCTCTTCTCTCATTGTCTGGCAGGGGGAGAAGTTTGCTCGTAAGATGAGCCATTGATAATTCCAATAAGCATGACAAATGCTGCACACATATTTTACTTGGAGGCTTCTTATAAAACCGAACTCGGCATCTATTTCCGGCGAAAAGTCATAAATATAATTCACTGAGTCTGAGACGCGGCTGCGTCTTAAAGTGCTCCTACGCGCAGGAACCATTAAGCAAAGTGCTGGGAAACATAACTGTGAACGCGCAACGGTAAACGGAAAATTGGAAATCCAAATGGAAATGCTGTGCACACACACACACACACACACACATGCTCACAAGACATGTGTGCGCAGGCGCGACGAGGCAGCCAAAAATAGACGCTCCAGACGGACGCGACATATGGGCCCAGACGAGCGCCAACTGCCGGAATGAGGGGCTGGGGGCAGAGTGTGCAGGGAGGGGGAGGGGGGGGGGCGCTCACTGAAAACAGGGGCTAATGGCAGCGCAGTGTTATGTGGAAATGGACGCGGCCGCTTCGCAGGAGTGCTGCTGGAATGCCCTTGTCTCCACGGTGCCGCATCGAGGGCTCTCTGAGTGACAGACGGCTGCGCCTTAACGGTAAATAAGCAACGCCCGGCAGATGCAGCCGCAAGATGCCGATGCCGCTGCAGAGACTGTGGCAACATTTACAATGTTGGCACGCGCAGGCGCGCACTCAGCAGAGGCGGAGGGAGCTCAGGGAGCACATGTTGCCAGCACATCAAGATGAACATTTTCGTCTTCGGGGGCTGCGCATAGCTTGGCCATCCACAACCACATCCACATCCACATCCACATCCACGTTCACATCCACTTTTAGCCGCAGTTGTCATTTCGGAAGCAATTATTTTAATGCAAGCTGCAAGCGTGCCATGCTCCCAGTCCCAGACCCTATCGGAGTCCCAGTCCCAGGCCCAGGCTCTAGACCCAGACGCAGACGCAGACGCAGTCGCAGCAGCCCCCCAAAATGACAGCAGCAATGACGACAACGACGACATCTTGTCGATGTCACATGGCTTGGATTTTGGTGCGCATTACACACACACACACACACACTTACATATTTATATGGGGCTGCTGATCTAAATTTAGTCAAACTAAGAGTTTCTGAGGTGATTTGCTGACTTTTTTCCTCGGGAAATTGATATGCTGCACTATTCCCAGGGTACAGTTGTGCTCCAATTCAATAGTCTCGAAGAGTGACAGAGAGGCGCAGGGTGCCTTTCAATGCTGGAGCCCCAAGACCAAATAAAACTGTTTTTACATCTACTTTATAGACAATTGATAACTTGAGACATCTTGAGAAATCTTTTGATTGAGTGTTTCAGGCCGTTTGGGGGGTGTCCTTAAGGAATATGTGTATCAAAAATCTATTCCTAAATATATTTTTAATAAGTTCAAGCTAAATGATACATGGGGGTATTTTTGATTTTAATATTAAGAGATATACAATTGATCAAAAAAGCCTAAAATAGATTAAGGTTTTTCTCTTCATAAGCGATGAATTTGAATTGTTTAAGTTATTAATTTTCAGTTCGATTAGTATACATATATTATATTTTAAAACTTTTACTTTGATTTAATTATACAGCACATACTCACATCGATATTTAAGCCTGGGGACACAAGCCCGAGCCTAATATATATATACATATATATATATATATATATATATATATATATACATTAGTATGTTTAATATAATTTACTTAGGTGTGCATTACGGCTTATATAATATATTCAAATATTGTATCATATTGTTATACACAGAATTCTCTTTTAAATGAATTTTAATTAAAATGCTTTAAGTTTAAGTTGATAATTTTCTCTTCCTATACGAATCGATTTGTTTTAAAACAATTTTAAAAATTCTGTGCATTTTTTTAATGTTCTATGAATTTCCATTTTTCTCACTCTTCATAAAATATGAATTTTAATTTCGTATTCTCATTAATCGATTTTATGCGTATTTTATGGTTGAGTGTTTTTCCCCGAATTATACATAAAGTATTTTCTACGCAATTAAGTTTGATTTGGACAACTAAAGACAAACGACGTTTAGTGGATGTTTAAGAATTATCTGCAATGGAAAGTAGCGATAATAATAATTTCCCAAAATGATGATCAAAATAATCCTATTGATATTGACTTTGATATTGAATTTTATGAATACAATTTTGTTATGTCTATATATGTAAGTTATACTTTTTTGAAATTATTGAACTTCAGATATTATTTTGTTTCTTTCAAATCATAATTAAAATGTGTAATTTGTAATATTGATTATTGTACATTTAAGTTGCGTTTTAGGTCTCTTTTTTTATCGAGAATTGGGTGTAACAAACTTGGCAATTGTGAGCGTGTCTATGTTTCCATAACATAAGCAAAAGCATCGAATAGGAACAATAAGTCAAAAACATATAATTGCAAATATATATATACTGCAAATCTTGCGTGTTTTTGCAAAGGTATTTAAGGTATTTAACTGTATTTAACTTAACTTGCATCAGCGTCACCTTGCCCCTGAAATGTCTATTCGTTAATTGAGTATTAACTAGCTAATAACCGGGCATTCAATTACACAAAGTCCTGAAATGTCGACAAAGTATTTATAGAAAACGTAATCATTTCAAGTATTTTCATTCTATTAGGCAGCGCATACAATGGCCAAGAAAAGAACGACCCAGAAAAGTAAAAGCTGCAAAAATGGTGGCTTCGGTGCGGCACGTCATTAACCTCTGCCTAGACGCAGCACGAATACACGCACACACGCAGAATCAAGTTAGCCGAAGACGTTGCTAAGCACCGACAAGCCACGAGGCCGACGACCTACAAAAGCCGCTCAGAAATTGGGCCAAAAATAGGCAAGCACGCAAACAGAGGCTCGCACTCGCACTCACAGACACACACACACACACACACACACACAATCAGCAGTCGGCAGCTGCTTCCTGCTCCTGTTCATTCAGCTTTTCCTGTTGCTCGCATCCTGGCTTCGAGGCGCTGACAGTTCCTGAGCAGCGGACGCAACTGAATCAATTTTGAAATCAATTTTTGAGTTGCCACTTTTTTGCCGACTTTATTAGCGCCAACAACGGAAAACGCATGTTGGCTTAATTGCCGTTATTAGTTTCCTTTTTTGCTTTATTTTTTGAGGCCATTGAGGCCAACAAAAAAAGTCTCGACAGCAGCTGCGACACAATAATGAGGCGCAATTTGGCCGCAGATAATGTTGTAGCTCTTGTTGTTGCTTTTGGCCGGGCTAAAAAGCCCAAAGGGCGACAAAACTGTGCAACAGGTAGTCAAGTTAAACCGCAAAGGCCACACGCACACACAAACACAGACGCACACACACACACACACACACAGACAGAAAGCATTTAAGAACCTGACCTAGGCCAAGTGGATTTCGGGTAGGTGCCGTCGCGCGCGCAAAAAAGGCACAGAAATGAGCACAAAAAGTGGAGCTGAGTAGCCCTATCAAAATGCTGAAAGCCCGCACATGCAGACTGTAGACTGTTGCGCCTTTTATGACACATTTGCCCCCGACCCGCTGCCCCAGCAGCAGCAGCAGCAGCAGCAGCAGCAACAACAACAACAGGCGTCGTCATCATAATGAGCAAATGGGCGCCCCATAAAAAGTTGCCAGCGCTTTTGGGCAGGGACCCAATGTGCGTGTCTGTCTGTGTGTTGCTGCTGTGTGTGTGCGTGAGTGTGTGTGTGTGTGGCTTTCGGCAACCCTTCGCTTGATGTATTACTGCCCGCCTTTTGGGCCTGGAGACCCAACTTGTTGCTCGCCTTTGCTCTGACTTCGGTGACTTTTCAGCACTTGGTGCCTACTTTAGGTGCTGCTGCCTATCGAAGCCTTTGTTTGCCCCACAGTCTGCTGCGCTTTACACTTTATACCTTATACTCAAAAAAAGCATATTGGGTTTGCCTGTCTGTACGAACTCAATTTTCAATTGAAGCTAGAGACTTGATAAATTGTTAAATCGATAAAATGCATATATCTATTAGCGGGTAATAGCTCACCAAACTTGGCAGAGCTCCTTTAAATATCAGGCCGACAAAGCGAACTCTTCAAGCTATAATTACACTGTGAACGAGTATTGCGCAGTCGGTGACACCCGACCGCGACGGTCCCACTTGTTTTACCTTGAGTTCGTTCAACTGACGCTTGACGCTTTTAATTGTGTGTTAACCTTGACCTGCTACCGCTTCAGTTTCTGGTCCCGCTCCCGCTGCAGATTTGGTTAAATGTGCCAAAAATATTAATTACTTCCAGACAAATGCCCATCGCTTGGAATTAGAGCAACAACCCTTTTATTCAGAGGGGGCCACAGCAATGCAAAGTAGTCCCAGGCTGGGTCTTATCGATTTTCACAGCAACAACATTGCCCTGCCCCCTGAGAGCAACAACAAAGCAGTTTCAAGGTTAAACGCACCTTCCGCATAGACATAGAAGGCCAGGGGGAGCAACAGATACACCCACATGCAATGTTAATCTTTGTTTATTTTGATTATCACTTTCGTGGCGACAGCAGCCGCCGCTGGTGCCCCAAAACGTGGCAAGGCCCGCTGATTAGCCTGGGCCAAGTCCTTGACGGTTATGACTGCGAATTGCGTGACTGAAGAGCTGATTGAGCTGCTGGCTGTCTGGCTGAAGCACTAACTGCCTGCCGCTTGCCGCATGCCGCCAGGTGTTGAATTATGCGGTTGGAGGCTCGAGGGCCTCATGATTCACGTAGCCCGAATCTCTGAGCATGGCTGAAGCGCTGCCGGCCGGATTTGTTGTTTATTTCTGGTCTCGTTTTATGTATGCGTATATATATATAGTAAATTTTCCATTTTGATTGCGGCTGTGCGTCTTTTATTTCGGGGGTTGACTTGTTCGCCCTGGGGGTGGGTTTTTACGTTTCATTTTGCAGTGTAATTGAAGCCAACCCTGCAGCCAGCTACGCTGTCTACATATGCACACACACACACACACACACACACACACACAAATACATGCACATATATATGTGTGTGTCTGCAGATACATACACTGTTTTTAAGGGTGGGGGTGGCGGTTGGCGGGGTGGCAAATGCGTCATCGCCAATTTGCTACACGCAATTTAGATGCGAAATTTTCAATGTCAATGCGAGGCGCATTTTGGGGGCGCGAAGCTGGGCGAGGTGACAACGCCGACACTTGGCGTGCTGACTACCTTCCGCAATATCTCCCCCCCCCCCCCCGCCCACTGGCCAAGCCACCCCCACCCCTCGCGCTTCCTTTCTAGTGCTCAAGCTTGGAGAGCCCCCTTGAGATGTAACCATTTTGATATGTGCTAAAAAGCTCACTTCAAAATTTATCAAGGTCAAGTTCAGACGGGCGGTGGGTGTGAATGTGCGGGCAGGGCGGGTGGGGCCTGTGAAAACGGGGCAATTTCATTGTTTGTTGAGGTAGCGGCTACAGCAAAGGCCAATGAAAATGTGTTTGGAAAAAGGGGTACAACAAAACATTTTGTAGCTGCAATGTGACACAATTTGAATGCCCGCAGAGGAAGCACCAGATGAAGGGGCACAGCAAGCGGGAGCTGGGGCCAGATGTGTGATGTGTTTCCGAGGCAATGGGTATCGGGGTATCAGTTATTGGCTGAGCGCAATACGAGGCAGCGGCAAACCCATTTCCTCAGACATTTATATTTAGTTAGAAGCAAAAAGTTCATTATTTCTTATATGTCTGAAAAGGGTTTGCAATCTGAACTCTTTCAACAATTAAAAATTGCTAAAAAAAAATAATAAATAAATTAATTATTCCGTTTCCTAGATATAGAACTCTATTAAAGTTCTTAATTTCAAAAAACCTTCTTGACCACATTTGTACTTAATTTAGGTAAACAATTCTTGGTCTGTTCTCTGACTGTGCGCATTTAGTTATTAAATCGATGGTAGCTAGATAAAAGACAAAGACTTGCCAGATCATTAAGCCAACAATCAACGACAGCTGTGCACTTAAAGCCCGGCATATCCCGGAGGCATGCACAGAATCCCGCTCGCATTCGCATCCGGAGTTTCGTGTTCTCATCCTGCAGTCAACTAATTAGTTGGACGTATATATGTGCGGGCATTAAGGATAGAAAACTGGCAGATTCGGCCATTTTGTGTGCCAAATAATGGCATTGAAAAGCTGATTGGTGCTAATGAAAGTGCATTAGCTAAGGGCCGGTCGGTGCAAGGATGTGCGTCAAGGATGTGCCAAGTCGAGAAATGAATTAATTTGAAATTCCATTCCGTAGATTTAATTGAGTTGAAATCAAATTAAAAGCAATTTATTTTCAACCCTCATTGCGAATTTTTTTCTGTTCACTTCTTCTTTTCAGGCACAACCCACACACACACACACACACGTACACTATCCTTCTGTGCTGCTGCTTCTCGTGGTCTTCTTCATTTTTTTTTTTTCAGTTTTTCCACTGTTTCTGGTACTTTCTAAAAGTGCGTGCCACGCAGCAGCCACAGCAAAGCGAAAAAAAAATAAAATAAAATGAAATAGAAAATAAAAATAAGGAAAGAAGTGAAGTAAAACGAAATAAAACTCTGTTTGGACGCGTTTTGGGGTTGCAAATTATTTCAATGCCTGCATTTTGCCAGAGCTGCGAGGAAAATCGATAAAAATGTGCCGCATCGTGACCGTCAGGCGTGTGGGCATAATGTGCTGCCCGGAGATGATACCCGTACTTTTCTATGTTCCCAAATATGGTTAATCTGCAGCATTGCTGCATTTTCTGGTCAGCCATTTTGAGGGCGCCGGAGAGCCATGGGAATGGAGGGCCCTCCCCCTGGAACGGGAACGGGAACGGGAACGGGAGTGGTGCAGGTTGAGGTAGAATTCGAGTGGACTGCGGCTGTGACGTTGCATTAATTTTTAATTTGTCGCGTGATATCCAAAAATGATTTATGCATTTGGCATTTGCCAAGCTCGTGCACAAATTAAAAAGCCATTGCACTTGCAAATTAAGCAATGGTAACGACAACAACAACGGCAACAGCCAGAACAACAATTCAAATTATGCAGCGCAAACCCAAATTGTATAAAAAACTTTTCGCATTCGGTTCGACAAGCGGGCAACAAGAAATGCAAATAATGACAGAGCGAGCTACAAATTGCGTTTGATAGAGCGAAATAGCGCCACGCCCGCCTCCATGACGCCCATTAAAATGCATTAAAAATGCGCAAAAGCTGACCAAAAAAGAAAAACGAAATACCAGCAGCAAGTAGAAAACTCAACTCTCGCTTTGAGTCAAAAATTTTGTTTAATTTGGCAGCTGCAGCGCGAAAAGTTTCTCCACAGCAATCGCAGTCGCAGTCGTAGTTGCTGTTGCTGTTGCTGCTACTGCTGCTGCTGCTGCTGCTGCTGATACTTATTTATCGCATCCAAATGATCTAAAAGGGATATATTCAATTTGGTGGAGAATATGTGACAGGTTCCCGCCACTAAAATGTGAATACTACTCAAATAAATCAAGATTTAAGATTAAGCAAATGAGTTTTAGATACAACAAATATAATATAATATATATTTTTGCTGCATTGTGATTTCCTAGCTGAAGACCCAGCTTAAAGTTATAGAATTTATGTCTAGCTATCAAAAAATTGCTATACATGTTTATCTTATTCTTTTACATTGGCCAGACATATTTTTCAGGCAATAAATCAACATATTTGCTAAATTTGGTGTCTGCTGGATATTAAAAGGAGCTTTATAGCATTTTATTTGTATTCCAAAGCTATGTTAGTTATGACCCAAAATAGTTCTCACGAATTTCAATAATGCAAAACAATTACTAACTTAATTCATTAATAAAATTTTAATGGATAGTTATTTATTTTGTGTGGCACAACAGTTGCTGTATATTTCTTCAGTTCAGAATGTTATCCTATAACTGTAGGGAATTTTGGTTTATCGAGAATCTCGTTTGATCGAGTAGTAATGCTGCAGAGCATCAAACAGTCGAACGGAAAGTTGACACTGCGTTGATTTTTGTAATTTTTGTTGTTGCTGCTGTTGCTGTTGCAGCTGCAGTTGCTGCTGTTGGTGGCTCAGTAAAAGTGGCTTTTGTACGTACAATGACCTACCAACACATAAAAAATGCAAAAAGTGGCAAGGCAGGGGAAGGGGAAGGGGAAGAGGAAGAGGCAGAGGCAGAGGCAGCAACTGTGCGAGGCGCGCGCTTAAATATGCAAAGGACGATGACGATGAGGATGCCACGATGCCACAGTGGCAAAGGATGCCAGTGCAAAAGATGTTGCTGGCGTTGCCGTTGTTGCTGCTGCCCCAAAGGCGAAAGTTTCTCAACAGCAGCAACAGCAACAGCAACAGCAGCGGCAACAACTCAATTCAGAGCAATGGTTGCTGGGGTGTGTGCAAGGATTCTGGCGTAACTTCAATAATAGTCAAGTGCAGTGAAGCGTTCTGTCAGCTGCAGCGCTCCTTGGCGCCGCCCCCCTCTACCCCAAAAATCAAAGCTGCGCTCCCCTTGGCAGCAGTTCGCCATTTTATTTGCACTCGTTGCTTTGGCATTTTTATTTTTTTGACGCGGCTCCGGCAACATCTTTTGGCCAGCACGCGTACTTTTCTCAATTTGTGTGTGTCTGTGTGTGTAAATTTTGCATTTACCCTTGGCAAGGACTTTTGCCAAAGCAGGGAAAGCCAACGCAGCAGCAGCAGCAGCAGCAGCAGCGAAAGCAAAAAGTTTTATTTGCACAGTTTTCTTTTTCTTAAACTTTTGTTGTGCGCAACGCCAGGCCACGCCCCTTGCCCCGTGCCCTGCTGGCAGCGTAAAATGCTTGCTTGCAATTTGTACAAACAAGTTTACATATAATATATATATATATAAGTATCTATATACTTGGGGCGAATATGTATGTGTATATACTTGATACATAAGCAAGTGGCAAAGGCGTCATCTGAAAAGTGTAGCATACTTTTGAGCGCCGCTTAGAAAATTCCCCCCCAAATGAAAATGGAAAATTTTTATAATTAACAACGACAAAGTAGCTCACCAGCAGCAGCAGCAGCAGCAGCGGCAGCAACAACATGAAAGTCAGCATCAGTTTATCAAAGGCGACAATCGCCAAGCAGCTGGCAGCTTGTTTGGGGCCGCAAGAAATAGAAAATGCAGGCAGGCAGCTTGAGAATGCGTCCAAGTGTGTGAGGAGCAAGTGCAATGACGAGGGTAATGCCAAGTAATGCCAAGCATATATGTACATATATACATTTATATTTAGGGTGCCGCTGTCACTAGCAGCAAGGGGCGGCGGCCTCCAATGCAAATATTTGCGACAACTACTTGCATCAGAGGCAAGTGCTCAGTGCCTGCCGCCCAGGCTGCGGAAAGTGCGTCATGCAACTGCTCAAGTGGCTAAATGCAAGAAACAGCAGCAGCAGCAGAAGCCATTGCAATGCCCTGTGGGCACAAAGCACGTTGGCGTATACGCAATGTGCGTAAGCTGACGCTTCAAAGAGCGCCCCAAAGTGGCAGGTGGCAGGTGGCATGCGTTATGCGTGTGTGGGTGGGCGTGCCCTGTGTGTGGAGTGTGCTGCCTTATTTGCACATGTTTCCGTTAGAGCTAACAGCATTTTTCATGCTGCTGCTGCTGCTGTGCGTGCCGAGCCTTGCTTCAGTTTTTTTCTCCTGCATTTAAACAGTGCGTGAGCATATTTCTGAGTTGGGTGTGCGTGTGTGTGTGCGTGTGCATATTTATGCGTATTTGTTTGCATAGCTGATGATGTGCCAGCAACAACAACAACCGTACTTTATGCGTGCGTGTGCGTTTACCCTTTGGCCAAAGTTGCTGCTGATGTTGTTGCTGCTGCTGCTGCTGCCTCCCCAGCCTCAGAGCCGTATCCTTGGCAGTGCAATTAGAGAACTTGCTGCAACTTTGGGCTTGTAAATGCAGCAAGCGCTAAATTGTTTGTTGGCACGTGTGTGTGTGTGTGTGTGCGTGGGTGTGTGTGAGTGCGTGCTAAGTGCAAAGTTCTGCTGCTGTGGTTGCTCCACTGCAGCGTTTTTATGTAAGGCAGCATTCCGAGAAACAGCAACAACAACAAGCGCCAGCTACGTGACGTGAAATTTTTTAGCGCATTTTTTTTGTGCAGCTTCTTGTTGCCGTTGTTTATGTCGTTGTTGTTGCTGCTGTCGTTCGTTTCCTGCTGCCTTTTTAAAAACATTTCTTTATAATATTTTTACTTCGTTTTTTTTATGCCCGTGCTCTTTGCTCTAAACCACCCCCGCACAGCAGCAGCAGCGCCCGTTAAGGGATGTTTATGCACGCCAGGACTTTCGTACTTTAGTAAATGACTTGACTTGTTTGACTGTGTTGCCCGGCACCCAAAGCAGCCAAGCCAAGGACCAAGCAGCACCCAGGCACAACTTTTAGTTGGACTCAAGACAAAATAAAAATACGCAGAGAAAAAAAAAAACAACGAACAGAAAAAATCGACAAAATTAAATTGATTTTTTTCTTTCTTTTCTGCTTCTTCTGGCCAGAAGTTGGCAAGAGCGTCAAATGTATTGGAAAAGTACTGCTAGCTAATTTCCCACTTTTGGAAAACACTTCGCAGCGCTGATTGAAACTCGTGGAAATGCCCCGCAACTCTTTCGCGCTGGAAGAGATATTCGCACAGGCGGAGCGCATCGAATTTATTGTTTCAATTATATTTTCAATTTGCGCCGACAAACAAAAGCCGTGAAATGCAAAAAGGCTCTCAGCTATAAATAAAATAAATAGGGAAAACAACATGGAAATTTTTTGTTATATTTTTTTTGGTAGTCGTTGTTGTTTGTTTGGTTGTTTGTTGTCAGGTTCATGCGCGGAATCGAATTCGGTGCGAGTAACAGCCGCTGCCCCCCCCCCTCTCCCCCCACCCCCAGCAACCAACTAAGCGTGCCCCATCCACACAAGTTATTGAAAGTAAACATGATAAAAAATACTTGCAGGAAATACAAAAATTGTATTCCAAACTCGACGCGTAATGCATGCGAAATTGTCTCAAATAATATTTAAGGAAATTAAATTGAATTTACGGCAATACGAGGGCCCACAGCAGCAGCAACAACCACAGCAGCGCACCATTGTAATATGTGCTATATTTTAAGATACCCTATAGAAACATGAGCTTTCATGTAGATAAAATAAGCTTAGAGAGTGTGTGTGGGAGGGGATGTGCCATGTATTGAAGCTTATTTTTTTCATTTGCCAATACAGAGGAAGGCTAGGGATTATCAGGAGCTGATGATGAGTGTGGGCAAGAAGAGAATTTAAAAAAGAAAAATATATTTGTGAGAAATAAATCAGAAATATATTGCTTGCCTTTCTATTTTCAAAGTTGAGAGCTTTATTCGACTATGAAGTTATGTTATATGCTTCAACTTATCGTTAAGTCGCATACGACCGCTCAGCATTTATGGTACAGGGTGTAGAAGCAGCAACATAACAACGTCGCAAACGCAATGATAACACAAAATAATCAAAAATCGATTTGAAAGTGCGCCTTTGTTTTTGTAACAATATGCCAGAGCCTCTTTGTTGTTGTTGTTGTTGTTGTTGTTGCTGCTGTTGTTGTTGTTGTTGTCAAAATGCAATCAAAAGATATGGCAAGTTGTTGCTGTGCTCGTTGTTGCTGCTGCTTGATAGGCACTTTGTGAGCAAACTTTTACTTCATCTTTTTTATAAATTTTTTTCGACTTTCCTTTTCGGGGGCGGTAACATATTTGTAAATTGAAATTGTAAGTTGGTTTTTTTTCGTGTTCCCTTTCTGACGGATTGGCAACAGTCAGTCGTGTGTGTGTGTGTGTGTGTGTGTGTGTGTTGCGCTGTCATATGGGGTTAATTTGAGATCGTATTTAGTTTTGGCGGCAATTAGGCGCCTGTAATGTAACCTGTAACCTGCTGACCCTCTAAACTAACAGAAAACACCCATCATTTATACATACACACACACATACATACGTGTATAGTATTTACCTATGGCTATGGCAACCCCTCCGCTTTTTAGCTGACAAACGCTTCGTTTCATTCTGTTGGTGGGGTGCGAGTTTTGTTGCTGCATTGCTAGAGACCGAAGGGTCGCACTCTCGACGAATCGGTCAAGCTGAAAAATACGCTGCAATTGCACCTTGCACACACACACACACACACACACACACACATGGGAAACCAACAAGTACAAATTATATAACTAAGACTGTTGGACTTGCGAGATGCCCAGCACTATTTTGTAATTAATTTGTGGAGGAAAAAGAGCATGAGAAAAGAACTGACACCATTTGAATATTACGTTTTTTGTGTACATTTTTTTCCAAGTGCCCTCAGAAGTGAAGGTTGTCCTTAAGCCAATCACTATTTGCATGCATTTTATGCAATTTTGCTTTTAACTTAAGCACGTTTTTGTTCTTGAATATAACTAAATTAGATACGAATTATTTTGATTTTAAATTCGATTCAATGTTAATGTTGCAGAAAATTGCTGAGTGAAGTACTATAAGAATATTCGTTCCTAAAATAAGTATTAAACATTGTAAATAGAAGTACAACATTTCCTTTTTATCAATTCAGCATTTTTCTCAATTTAAAGGCTGTACTTTATTTAAGTATTCTTGGTTTCTTGGTTTTTACTCTATGTCGAGACTATGCCATCTGAGGGATCTAAAACTATTTTATAATTAAAGGTTTCTTTGGATATATTTTGTCATAAGTGCTCTCTCATGCCTGTTACATGTGCAGCTATTGGCATAGATATGCTTTGCCTTGTTCATTCTCAGTTGCAGGGTATTCAAGCCAGTTGCTCTGACCATTTCGGCCATGCATCGTTGATATTTAAATTGAGCCAACGGGCAGTAAAATGCGCCGCTTGCAGGGCGAAATGCACTTCAAAAATAGAAATGCAAAAAGGGTTAAATGTGCTAATGTGTGTGTGTGTGTGTGAGTGTGAGTGTGAGTGTGTGTCCTGTATCCTTGAAACGCAACGCATGGTTGCAGCCGGAAAAACATATTCGCTCTTTTTTGCGCCGGCTCCATGTCTCTTTCTTGCACCCTGTCCTTGTCTCTCAGTGTCTCTTTCTTTGCTGCTTGGTTGCTGTGGCAATTAGCGGGCGTTATTTTTTCGTTGGTTTTTATATTGTTTGGCTTTGTTGTTATTTATTAATAAACAATAACCAGAATGCTTAATTGCATATCTATTTACTGGCAGCTGCTGCTTGTTAACCTCATTTGCAGCAACCCACCCCGCCCCGCCACGCCCCAGCCCACCGCTGTCCTTCATTAACGGGACTCCCTTCCCTAATTCGGTGTCTCTTGCCTTCTTTGCAGTTTGTCTCATTAAAATGAGCAAATGCTAAAATCATTTGCACTGCAATTTTTTACGGTAACTGAAAACGCAGTGGCGCATTTTTTGCTCGTTAGTATGCGTGCGTGTGTGTGTGTGTGTGAGCTGACAATGCGGTACTTTTGTCCTTTAACTAGTTACAAGGATACGACGCAGCGTCTTGGCCCCCGGGCTTAGCCTTGTGCTTGCTGCGGTCTGCTTTTTTTTTTCTGTTTGCCATGCAAATTCGCCATTAAGTATACGCAGTGTTGTCGCTTGCGCAATTATGTAACATTCATTTGCATTTAGTGCTCTGTTGTCTGTTTTTAGACTTTTAATCAATGCAGAGTTGTTGTTTTTTGTTCGCTCTCTGTTGTGTGTGGCTGTTGCTGTCGCATTCAATGTGCGCTTAACAAGGATGTGAAAATTTATTTATTAAAATTTAACAACGCATTATAATCAGCGCAGATTTATATAAATGTGACTGTGTCTCGGTGCACACACATGTGCCTATATACAGTTTCGACTAGCGGAATGAATGATTGTCATCAACAACCACCAGCAGCAACAGCAACGGCAACCACAGCGACAGCGACAGCAGCAGCAGCAGCAACCCATCAACAACCATCATGCACATAAGCAGCCGTCGCGGCAACGGCAGCAAATCATTTTCATGAATACAACAACAACAGCGAGAACAACAACCCAAAAGCATTCAATTGCACAGACAGACAACACACACGCACACACACACACACACACACACACATACACAGACTGTCATGCATATATGCATAGAATTGCACCAACACACACATAATCGCTTTATTATTTAATTTATGCGCCTGATAAAAAAAAAATTCTGCTGGTAAACAAAAAATGAGAAAGAATCTGCCACACAATGCGAACAGCACATAGATACAGCAGATCCAACAGATACATAGATACATTTGCCGAAAACAATGAAAAACTAAAAAGAGTTATTTGCATAATATTTTATAGGGGTCCATTTGGGCACCAAGCGCACGCCTTAGGCAGACTTTTCAAGGTCAAATAACGCGCAATTATAGAAGAAATATAAATAATTTCTGTTGGCATACAAATTATCTAAGAGTCGTATGGTTGAGTTGGGAAAGTGCTCAAATTTTAGGCTAGGCTATGAATTTGCAAGCCGGTAGCAGTTATTTATAAGTAAGGTTCATTGTTTATAACTTTAACCTCTATGTACCACTCATAAAAGTATATAACAAACATACAAATTATAATAACAAATATTTCATGATAAGACTTTGAATCGCACAATTCTTGCTATTATGTATTGCATATCTATAAAGCTCACAGAAGTTATGGGAACGCAATTCTTATCTAAACATTTGTTATCTAATAATAAAAAAAAATGTGATAAGCTATTTAAATGTGCTTTGATATGTTTATAAATGGAATTCCAAATAATGTGTTAAATTATAAATGCATAAAGAACGAAATGTCAATACATACGGGCTTGGCTTTGGGTTCCTGCAATAAAATAGAAAAAAATATGTAAATTAAAATATTGTGTAAGCGGCATGAAAAGTGTAAAAAAACAATTTGCAATTAAAATTAAGCGATATTAAATAACCGGCTTATTTGTGCAGGATAAACAAATAGAAACAATTTTAATACGCCTGTAAAAAATATATGTTATAATATATATTTAAAATATATTAAACCTCTAATTGGCTGTCAGGGCAGCAATTTACGTTCGAATATGCAACAACGGTGGCAACGTGTGGCATCAAATGACGCCATTAAAATGATAAAAGTAATAAGAGAAAACATCATTTTAAAAACAAACATTTATGATTTAAGGTTTTAATTTGGTATTCGAAAAGATAAAACCAAGGGGTAGATATGGTAAACTGTGGGATTCTGTTGTGCATAAGCTGCTTAAAAGTTGCACCTCCCCCTCCCACTCGAAAGAAGCAAATAGTTTTGTCTATTATAAATTGTTATGTGTGGGAATATTTAGTTAAAAGCGTGCGTGCAGCAAATATGAATACAGCTATACATATATCAGAAAGATTGTGTAGAGTAAAGTAAGTGCAGCAGGAATGCGGCACGTTTGGTTTAAATCCTAGAGCAGGACAAGGCCCGCAGCCGGGGCTCAGGCTAAGGCTCAGGAAAGAAAACAGGAAAAATAAAAGGAACAATGCGAGCAGATGTGCAGGCAAGCGAGAAACAAATGCAGATGTTTGCCTCTATCTCTGTTTGTGTGTGTGCGTGTGTGTATGCGACAGATGAATATGCATGTGGAGCAGCGCAAAGGAAATAAAACAAAAATTCAATCGGATTTGTGGCACACACA
Organism: Drosophila sordidula; assembly: GCA_035047465.1. Classification (NCBI taxonomy): domain Eukaryota; kingdom Metazoa; phylum Arthropoda; class Insecta; order Diptera; family Drosophilidae; genus Drosophila; species Drosophila sordidula. The sequence continues at coordinate 14,249,377 of JAWNPQ010000156.1, read as the reverse complement.
AACAAAGCCTGCAACTGGACGCGGCGACTCTTCCATTTGGTGCAATGAACTCTCTTTCTCCCTCTGATGAGAGAGTGTGTGTGTGAGTGTGTATTGTTGCTAAAAATTGACTGATTGAAGCAATATTGTGCCACTGAAGAGCGTGCCTGGATAGCACCTGGCCATAAGCGTCAATTATAGCTGGAAAAATGGTTGAAAACTGCCAAAAAATTGCAAAAAGAGTAAAGTAAAACTCTGTTGAAAACTTGTGTATATATTGAGCAGAAAGAGAGAGAGAGAGAGAGAGAGAGAGAGAGAGAGGAGAGGGGGAAAGAAGATAGAGAAAGGTGCTGCTGCAACTGGATATGCAAGGAGCTGCCCAAGACCACGACATGATATCGGATTGCAGAGCACAAAAGACATATACACACACACAAATACACACACACACATGCATGCATGCATGCATGCATGATAATGAAGCTCAAAGCTGAAGCTCATCATCAGCAACATTTGCTCAAGTATCAAGTGTGTCAGTCTGTGTGTGTGTGTGTGTGTGTGTGTTATCCTGCTTTCCAGGAGCTGGCAAAGCCAACGTGCCAAAATGCGAGCTCTGGATGTGGATGTGGATGTGGATGTGTGCCACAGGCCTGAGGCGGCAATGAGGACGAGGGCGAGGACGAGGACGAAAGCTGGTGCTGGGAGTATGTCACGAACGGTGTGTGCTCAAGTAGGAGCATTGCACTGCGCGTTCCCGCTGCTGTTGTTGTTGCTGTCGTCGTTGTTGGATATGAGGCGCGTACTTAGTGCGAGATACTTTCATGGCTCGTATGCATTTTGTTAGCGCACATTTGGTATGCATGAAGTGAAACCTTTAAGCTGTCATGGCTGGTTTAGGGTTAGGGTTAGTTTAGTGGAGTGCATTTAGTTTGATGAAGTTGCCGAGGCAGAAGCAGCAGGAGCAGCAGGAGCACCAGGCCACCAGCGGCCACAAAAGTGAAATTGAAAGAGTCCTGGACGAGGCAAGGACAATGCGCATACGAACGACGCCGTACATCAGGCAAAAAAAATACAAAAAAAAAAAAATACAAAAAAAATGAAATAAAGAAGTCAATCACTCAAACCATGCCCCGTCTCAAAGGTTGCCTTTGGTCGCGTTTCGTTGCCGCCTTTTGGGGGAGTTGCTTTTGGCGACTTTCTTTAGACCAGACGCCTTTTAATATTTGCTCTTCTTTTTGTTGTTGATTTGCCTTATTTGCCTGTCGCTTGACGAAAAAAAAAAAAAAAACGAAGAAAATAAAATGGGAAAATGAAAAAAAGCGTTTTAATGAGAAAATTCCTAAGAAAACTGCATATTTAAGGCGAGCAAAGGAACTCGCCAAAAGCAACTGCGACAGGAAGCATCCTCGGCTCTGAGCCAGGACACGCGGGCAGCCCAATTGAAATAGCCAAGTTAATGACTTGTGCTTGAGGCATTTTATATTCCATTCTCGAGCCTGATTTGTGAAAGTAAAAACGAGCCCCAGTCCAGGGCCCAGCTTGGAGTGTGACCAGCTGCCCAGTCGTCCAGAAACCGAAACCAAAACCAAACCCAAAACTGACAGCAAAAGGCGCATATTGAATTACGAGAGCTGCACAAATACCACAGAAATAAGTCAAAAGTGCATTGATCCGCATTCGATTCGTGGCAGCGGCAACCGACAACAACAACTGACAACAACCGACAACAACCGACAACAACCGATATGCAATCACAACAATATGCCGAAAATGTTGCCGACCAGCTGTAGCCGGCGATGAGAACAGAACTTCCGCGAAACACGAGAGAAACAAGGCGATATTATATTTTATTTTTATTATTGTCGCATGTGTACATATTAACACTGTGGAACAACAAATTGGAGACACTGCGCAACACATCATAATCAAGTTACTTACGAAGTTCTAATCAATTAATTAAATTAAATAAGATAAAATCTTTAAGCTTCATACCAATAAAAACATGCACGCATGGAATGGGAAATTAAAGGCAAATGTGTTTAAGGTTTTAATAACAAAAGGATGAACTTCCTTACAAGTTATTTAGTGAGAATCCAAACAATAAAACAGGCTGATTAAAAGACAACGCTGATTATTGTGTTTCTATACATTTTGAAAAAACTTTTTTGGTTTGATATAGAGCTTGAACTCGTTGAGAATTGTAGCGTTGTCCTACTTCAGATTTGCAGGGATTTAATTTTTTGCTTCTCTCAAAGTCTGGGCATTATTTGAAAACAGGATTCCCATATCAAAAGAAATGAAGTCGAAATGCAGTCGAGTGCAATTTGCCTGCAAGGATAGTTTAATTCGCAGACAATGCGGCAATAATTTATGTTTTGTTGTGCAGTGTCGTGCGTATTAATTTTTTGCAGTGGCCTGCGCAGCGGCGGGCACATGGGACATGTGTGGCGGAACGGGGTGCGTGTGTTGGACAGCGGCAACAACAATAACAATAATGATGATGATAAAGCAGAGGAAGATATAAAATAAAGCGCCAATTGTGTGGCAAGGGCGGAAGGAAGAGCTGCCAACAGGCATGGCTACTCGTCTACAACCGATGCAAGTGTGTGTGTGTGTGTGTATTGACATGTCAACTGACGGCGCAGCGACTGCAAAATTTACAACTTTATCTATCTGTGTCGTCATGGGGGGCAGGGGCAGCGGCAGGGGCAGCGGCAGGGGCAGCGGCAGGGGCAGCGGCAGGGGCAGCGGCAGGGGCAGCGACGGGGCCGGCAAGAGATAGCGAACAACTTCGATCGGCTGCCGCTCTTTGCGTGCCATTTTCTTGTTTGACAACCTTTTGTGCCGCTCGACGCTCGACGCTCGACGCTCGACGCTGGCGCTGGCGCAGGCGCAGCGCTGTTCGCGTTCTCCTGTCAACCTCCTTCTTAATTGTGTGACCAGTCGCGCGCTCTCTCCTCTCTTCTAACTGCTATCTGGCTCGCTGTCTCGCTCACGCGCACGCCGTCTGTTTCTACGTGCTCGTTTCTTTTTCGGTTTCCTGTTTGCTGCCGCTGCGAGCAGCGCTGTCGCTGCCGGCGTTGATCGTGGCAGCGAGACAAAACGTTGCGCTCAGTCGCTTATTTATTTATGTCTGTCGCTCTGTCTGACTCTTTGTGTGCGTGTGTGTGCGAGCAGCGTTTGTCTCTGTGCGTGCATGTGTGTGTGTGCGCTGTGAACATCTGCTCCTGCAGGCGGCAGCGGCTGCGAACGACGTTTGCTTTTCTTTTGTTGTAGCTGTTTCTGTTATTGTTGTTGTTGTTGCTGTTGCTGTTGCTGTTGCCTCGTTTCGTTATTATCGTTTTTATTGTTGTTTTATTTCATACGGCATATTGGCACTGCTGTTGTTGCTATTCCTACTTGTTGTTGTTTTTAATTTTGTTTTTGCTGTTGTTTCCACTTCTGCGTTTGCATTTGAAGCGCACGAAGCGCGTCCAAATGGAAGCGTCTGTGGACATGACCTTAATTTGGATTTTTGGCTAAAGACAACAACTTCTTGCTTCTCGCTGCAATGTGTTAGAGCGAGACCGTTGCAATAAATTCGCTTTAACAAATTTTTCATTAAGCAGCTAATTTTTATGAAAGATTTCTGCCGCATACAAGTTCTTGGCCTAAGCATATACTTTGCATTTTTATTTATGTATTTATGCATATACAACAAAAACAAAATAATCTCAGAGTCCTTGCAGAGTCCTTTGAAACTCTCCTGTGCTGTGCTCGGCCAATGAACTTGTCAAGCAACTTGCATGAAGACATCGTCACATAACCACAACCACTTGAGATCCCAAATGGACCCGCTTGTGTGTGTGTGTGTGTGTGTGTTTGTGCGTGTGTAACCTGATTTCCTTAAAGGATATGCACAGCCTGCGGCTAGGCTCTTAAGTGATTTCGAAACGCAATGCAAACTGAATGGAAAATGAACGAAACTCAGCCTCAGCTGGCTGCGAAGCTGCGAGCTTAAGGATACGCGAATGCTGCAGATGCACTCAAGTGCACGTACGCAAGTACTTAACCACACACACACACACACATACACACACACACACGCGCTCTAGCACAAGCGTGCTTGTAGGTTACTAGTTAAACGCCTGCCCAGGCACAGGGCTAGGCGGAGGTGGAGGCGGAGGCGGAGCCAGTTGAATGCATTTGGACGCCGGACGGAGAGGATGGGCGCATTAATTTGCACTGGCTCCGGCTGGAACATCTGTTGTGCTGACATAAATCTTGAGTGACTGACCGCTGGAGCGCAAGACCGCGCGAACTCTCGTGGCCGCGAGCGGCAAAAAAAGCAGAAACCAGTTTGCACTGGCCGCGGCTCGGCTGCTGTACAGTGGAACCACCACTGAACGCACCACATGAAAGAACTGATTTCTGTCAAATATTACCCAATATGCACAAAATGGCGCACTGTTTGACTTTTCCTTTTAGCGAAAACCGGAAAGTGGAATTAAAGAAATTGTTCTCTAGGTGTAGGAAAAGTTCTCATAAGCGATTCCTGGACCTGCTCCGGGAGATGTTCGCTTAATCTCAGTTAAAAAAATTGTAAATTTTCTTTCGTATTGAAGTTGGGTAAAACGGTAAGAAGGAGGCATCTCCGATTCTATTTAGTATATAAATGCTTGATCAGCATCCGTGTTGGTTTCTTTAAGTTCATGTATCCAATACGCAGATATGAAAACTATCAAATTGTCGATAACCTTACCCGTTTTTTTACTATCGATAAATATCGGATTTCTATATATTATATATATATTGTCAGAAACTGACAATATAATTTACTTTTAATAATATATTTAATGAATAAAAATGTGTAAGCACGGAATGTGTAAGAATTAGGTGTATTATACTTTTGGATACTTTTCTCAAATTTTTCTAAAGTTTTTCTCTGTATAATTGTATTATTATTTTATTATTAATATTATTATTACTTTTTTTTATACGAGCGCAATACGTGACTCATGGCCTCATATTAAAGATATATATTGAAAATATATTAAAAAAAAATCGGGAACAAACTTTAAAATAATTTGTCTACGCTCGATTTTTGTTTGTTCTTTTAATGCTAAACCTGATTGCATTTACGATTGCTGGTTTGCACCAGTGTGCCTGTGGGGCAGACACCGTTGCTTGCGCTGTTGCACAAGTGTGCGTCGCGTTCATTGAGTAACTTTTGTTGAATGGATGCGAAATGCTCGTGCGGCTGGACCGGGCCCTGGGCCACAAGCTCGGCCTGGGCCGGAGCCAGAAACAGAGACAGAGTCAGAGTCAGAGTCAGAGTCAGAGTCAGAGTCAGAGCCTGGGAATCGCTTAAAGACTGAATGGCCAGCTGGCCAAATGGAATGGCCGTTAACGGGCCGAGAGTGTGTTGGTGCACTTACCTTCTTCTCGGTGAGCTTCTCGCAGCGTCGCTGCTTGCAGATCTGGTGGCTCTTGTCGTTGCGGCAGGGGGCGCACTCGCCGCAGTTATCCTTGCGCTGGCAGCCGACGCATTCGCCGCAGCGCTTGCGCTTCTTCTTCGACTGCAAGACAGAGGCGGAAGAAGAGAAGGAGTTGTTGTTGGTGGAGTGGTTGGCGTTGGGTGGTTGGTGGTAGGTCATGGTGGGTGGGTGTTCCTATTATTCGCAGCGTTTGCCAGTTATCGCCGGGACGCCCAACAATGAGAACTTACCTGCTTATCGCATCCGCTGGCATTCGCATCGTTGCTGTCGCCCATGCCGAGGGCGCTCAATGGACTCTTGAAGTTGGCCGTGCTGGAAACGGCATCCACTTGTCCGGGATTGCCGCCGCTGGGGTCCACGTCCATGCCGCTGGCCTCGCTCTCGGCGCTGGACTCGAGCGAGTTGGGCCGCTGTTTCCGGCGCTCCTTCTTGCGCGCGTCCAGCCGCGCTATCGGCGACTGCAGCAGCTTCTCCACCTTGATCGGCGTCGTTGTTGTTGGCGTCGGCGTCAGCGGCTGCGTCGTGTGCGGCGTGTGGCTGCCGCTGCTGCTGGCGGCGTGCGGAAAGCTGTTGCTGTTGTTGCCGTCGTACGAGGTGGGCGTGTGCATGCCCACGGCCACGCCCAGCCCGGGATGGGCGTGACCATGCTGCTGCTGTTGCTGCTGCTGCTGTTGCTGCTGCTGTTGCTGCTGCTGCTGCTGCTGCTGCGACAGATGCGTGTTGCTGTTGCTGAGATCAAAGTCATCCTTCTTGAGCAGCATGCTGGCCGCCAGCATGTCGTAGTCGCCCCCAGCCACCGTTGCCGTCGCCTCCTTCTTGCAGAGCGGCGCAAAGCCCGAGGTCAGCGGCTGGTACAGTTGGAGGTCGCCGAAGGCGGCCGTGGCCGCCGGCATCAGCGGGTACGCGCCGGCCCCGGCCGCCCGATGGTGCGTGTGCATGTGATGGAACGCATTGGGCGGCGGCGGCGGGGCGCCCAGGGGCGTGAAGCCGCCCGAGGGCGGCGTGATGCTCGTCTGCATGCCGGGCAGCTGGGTCAGCGGCGAGCCGACGCTCATCATGCCCGGCGAGCTGACCGAGATGCTGGCCGGCGACATGGCCACCGTTTGCAGCGAGCTCAGCCCGGCGGAGGCGGCTCCGGCGGCGCCGGCTGCTGCGGCGGCCGCTGCGATCGGCATGGGCATGGGCGTGCCGTCGGGCATCAGCTGATCGTTGTAGCCGTGAAATTGACTCTGGAATGAGGGCAGCTTCGAGAAGGGCTCAAAGCCGCCCTTCGGCTGTGCCAGGGGCTGGCTCTGCGGCGGCCCGCTGTCCTTGGACTCCATTTCCCAGGGACGTGTGTAGCTGCCGTTGGAGTTGGAGTTCGAGTTCGGGTTGGAGTTCGGGTTCGCGTTCGCGTTCGCGTTCGCGTTCACGTTGGCGCTGTTGCCGTTGGCGCCTACTGCTGCTGCTGCTGCGGCGGCGGCGGCGGCAGCGGCGGCAGCAACGGCATTGTTGGCATCACTGTGTCCGCCATGGACGTGCTGATTGTGGGCGTGGCCGTGGCCATTGTTGCCACTGGCAGTAGAGCCATTAGCATTGCTGCTGCTGCTGCCCAAAGGTGTTGCAACATTTGGATTGTTGTTGTCACTGTTGCTGCCGTTCGCGTTGCTGCTGCTGTTGCCGTTGTTGTTGTTGCTGTTGCTGTTGCTGTTGCTAACGGGCGTCGTTGACTGCTGACGCGCATAGTAATCCCAATGCTGAGGCAGTTGCTCCGCTTGCTGCTGCTGCTGCTGGTAGTGCTGTTGCTGCTGCTGCTGCTGTTGCTGCTGTTGCTGCTGCAGCTGCTGCTGCTGCTGCTGCTGCTGCTGCTGGTAGTGATGGTGATGATGATGGTAGGGCGACGTGTAGTGCTGGCTGAGGCTGCTCAGCTGATTGAGATGCGTGTTGTGGAGATCGGCAGCTGCCGAGGCGACTGTTGCCGAGATCGCCGGCAGGGGATTGCTGCTGGCGCTGCTCGCTGCCGTTGCCTGGTCGACGGGGCCGCCTGTGCTGCTCTGTGCGATTATTGTGGACGCCATTTAGGTCCGCACATGGGCATGGCTGCGCAGCTCAGAAGCCGCTGCGCTGCGCGTGGGTTGTGGGTTGTGGACTATTATCTGGGCTGGCTGCTTCGAATATCCTTATACACTGTTTGCTGCTCGCAGAGTTTAAAACATAAGCAATTCGTTAGCTAGAAACTTGGTTTTCTTTTCTTGTTAATTATATTTTATTTAATATTGTTTTTGCTTTTTGTTTTTATTTTTGTACACGCTCACTGCTCTTGAGGTAGTTTCTCTTCGTTTTGTTTTTGATTTTGATTTGTGTTCTTGCTTTTGAACTCTACAATATTTGTTTGTTTTTTGTAATTGGTAATTTGAACTTTGAACTCACTGGTTTTGCGTGTTTTGTGCTTGTCGAGTTTTATGTAAATTTGTATTTAATAATATTTGCGCTGCCTAGGCTTAATATATTCGCGATTAGATTATATAAATATATGTTTATTTGTTGTTATAATTATTGTTTTTCTTTGTTGTAAAAGTGCTACTATTAAATTGGTTTTTTTAAAAATTTGTAAGTTGAAAATTCAAAATTTTTGTACTTTTTTTCGTGGTTGAAGATGCTTGTTTTGTTGTTGTTCTTGTTGTTGTAAACGGCAGCTATGCAAAAACTTGTATTAAATTGTATTCTGATACATTTGTAATATTTGCTAATTGTTCTTAGATTTAAATTTGCAATTATTTATTATTAAATTTAATTTGTTGTTCTTGTTGTTCTTGTGCTGTGGCTGTGTCTCAGACTTCGACTTGTTGTTAGAAAAATTTGTAAATTTGTAATTTGTAAATTTGTATTTTGTATGCGTTGTTTGCTTATTAACTTCTTTATAGATTTATATATATATATATATGTATATATATATATTTGTTTATTTTTTTTTGTGAATATTTAGCTTGTTGATATTTTGTGATATTTTGTAAATTGATGCTTATGAATTTTGTACTCTGGTTTTTGCTTTAAATGTGATTTGCTTTTTGTTTGTTGTTGCTTGTTGTTGTTGTTAATATGTTTAAATATATAAAAAATAGTTGCTGTTTTTGTTGAAAAGGTTTTTTTTTTGTTTTCTATATCGTTATGCAGTATAATATTACTTAATATTTATGGCTTAATATTTAAAATCTTTGTCTTCCGTTTGTTTGTTTGTTGGTTACCTTACAAATTAATTAAACATTATCGCGTTATTTGTTATATGTTAATAAAATTAATATTTATTAAATGTAGTTGAATTTTCTTTTTCGTTTAATTTTTACGCATTTTTGTTTTTGTTTTTGGTTTTTTGGTTTGAATTCAAGTTGAATATAATTTTGATTATAAGCCAAAATGAAATTTTTCTTCTCAATTTCATATGCCAAAATGGTTGTTGTTGGTTTCCTCAAATCCTTTGGTTAAAAAGCTGCAAATTTAGAAAGAGAGATTTACAACATTAATTGAAGCTGGATAACAGAAGATGAAAATGTTGTTGCGAGCTGGAAATGTTAACTGCTTGTACAGTTTATGGTTAAGAAGTTTTAGCTGCTTTTTTTGTGTTTTATTCTTATCCTAGCTTAGACCTATTGCTGGCCAAGTTAAATGACTTTACAAGCAACCGTATTTGGTTGCCACTTTTGCCAGTTCTTTTTTGTTTTTGTTTTTGCTGCCATTATCGTTATTCTTCTGCCCTTCTCGCTTCTTTAGCGCTCACTCACTTAAAACATCTACAAACTTCAACACATAATTATGGTCTTTGACTATATAATGAGCGGCGTTGGCCAAGTCCAAGTCCGCGCTGGCAGGAAGCAGCAGCAGCGGCAACAGCAACGGCAAAAAAAATGTAAAGGACACTCACTTCTGGCTTTTTATTGCCGTTGGTTGTTGTAGCTGCTGCTGCTTGTAAGTTACGCTTTAACGTTGTACACACACACACACACACACACACTAGCTGCGTTTTTCAGTGGCTGTCGCTGTTGTCATTTTCTTGCTTTTTTCGCCATTTTTTCATTTCGCAGTTACTCGCATTTTTTGTTGTTGTTGTTGTGTTTGTCTCTTTTGTATTTTGTTCTCATAAAAAAAACGGCACAGGTGTACATTTTTTTGCGCGTCCTTTGCCGTTGCCTTTTGACTTTTTGCTTTTTGCCTCAGTTCAACCTGCCAACATTTCGTTGCGCTTCAGAAAGTTCAATGGGCCTGCTCGGTGTGTGTGCGTGTGTGTGTGTTTCTGCACACTCTATAGGCTGTTGTAGGCCTCGTGAGGTGTTGAAGTGTCTACGAATTCGCCCTTGGCCGGCTAAGAAGATATACTTTGGCTAAATGTTATCTTTATTTTGATATAAAAACTTACAACTATTAAACTATAAACGTTAGGGCTAATCAAAAAGTGACGTCTTTTAAATGACCCTGATTTACCCAACAAGACAATTAACTTTAAAAACATTTTTACACTCGAAAAAAAAAACAATACTTTTGTACTTCATCGTAGGCATTGTCGAAATGGATATTGAGAAAAAAATTTAAAAATTTAAATTCGTAATTTAGAACCGTTTTTAATAATCGCAAAATTTCTAAATACAAAACTCAAGTATGGTATTTAATCTAAGAAACGTGAAATTTTAATTAAGAACTTTTTTTTTTGCTTATTTCAATCTTTTTACGTTAATATAAAATCAAGAATGATACTTATTTAACTAAGGAATATTTGAGAGTGTAAGAACATTTTTCTTTGAGCGTACAATTTGTATATAAAGTAACAGCCAAGTTTTCATTCTGTTACCAATTTGGTATATAACTTAAACAGATTTTTACACGTGTTTTATGGAGAATACCTTACGAAAGTCTAGAATTGTCTTACAATACAAAGACATAAAGCAAATTTGTTCTTTTTCTATTTGTTTTTTCGGCAGCTCTTGAGTTAATTGGTTGGAGATCTTGCAACATCTTTAACGACTGTCGAACAGCGTTGCCGCAAATGACAATTAAAGCCTGATTATGCTGTCGGTTACAATTTGCGTGCCGCAATTTGAGTCCGGCGACTGCGCGCATTAGTCGGCGATGGCCATCAAATAAAAAGTGCCTGAAATGAACGGTAAAAGGCCAACGGCCAGCAGAACCTGACGCAGAGTTAAGATCGGCGAAGGAAGCAGAAAGAGAAAAAAAATAAAAAAAATAAAAAAATTGATGTTGCAGCTGCCACAATTTGCTGCACTTTCCGTTTTATGCGACTACGTTTCGCGTTTCCACTTTGGCCAGCCCATCCTGCAGCAATTGCGGCTCATATATTTACATTGTTCGCTCTGTCTTCTGCTTTCAGCAGTACGCAAAGGGGAGGGGGCAAGCGCTTCAGCTGGCGAGTTGCGAGTTCCAAGTTGCAAGTTGCGAGTGGCAAGTTACGAGTCGCGAGTTACGAGTTACGAGTATTGCGCCGGAGCGATAAAGATCCCGATTTCCAAAATTAGGCCAATGCGAGCGTGCGTGTGTGTGTGTGTTGCCAGCATGTGCAACTGCAACATGTGCACAATTAGCGCTTCCTCTTGCAGGCACTGTTGCTGCCCCAAGATGATAAATCAAGGCGTTTCATGTCATGGCAACGGTCAACATTTCGTTTCTGTTTTTTTTCCTCTGTATTTTTATTGTTGTTGTTATTCAAATCGGAAATGCTCAGCTGAAGCCTCGATTTCCGCTCTGTGACATAATAGATCCAGCCAGTTGGAGCATTATGTATTAGTCGGCCAACTGTTTGGATTACTATATCTTATCTGCTGGCTTGATAAGCGTACGAAATTTGGCGCCGTTTTTTGAGCTCGGACATTCTTGGCGCTATATAGAGAAACCAGTAAAACATTGAGCACTGCTGCACTCAGAGAAAATACCAAGAACTTTGTACTTGAATTATGTACTGTCCTAGTCCGGCCAAGGAGTACTTGAGAACCAATTTCATAATTCAAGAACGTTTTTATTCTTCCCTAATATCTCAATATAAAACTTGAACTTAATTTGTTAAGCATCGTTCTTGAAAATTTCAAGTATACAAATTCAAAGAATTTTGTATTTAATTATAGAATTTGCAACATTTACGGTAGATTGTGATTATGTATTTAATTTCATTCAAGACGGAATTAGTTACGATAGGAATCCTGTACTTGGATTAGGAACGGTGTTTTTCTGCGAGTGTATATGGGTGTGAGAGTGTGTGTTTTTGTGTGTGTGTGTGTTTGTCAGGCTTACAAAAACGAAACCATGAACAATGCGCGCAATTCACTTCAATTTCTGTGTGTGTTGTTTGAGTTGCTGTTGTTGTTGTTGCTGCCGCACAGTTTGCAACATTTTGCAAATTTTTAGCGAATTAAACACGAAGCACACAGATGTACAAAACACACACACATGTGTATATATGTATATAAGGCCCTATATAACGTGCTTGCGAACAATGCGTCATTTGAAATACATGCAGAGGGGCAGAAATGGCAACAGCAACAACTGAAATGCAAGCGGCAGCGAATATAGGTGACTCCGAGCTGCATTTGGTGCATAAAGTAGGCTACACACACACACACACCCGCACACTCGTTGCTTGCGCGGAATAGACCAAATGCTATAAGTGAACTCAGCCATGACGGGCGAGGGTGAACCCGGCCGAGCCAAGCCAAGCCAGGCCAGGCCAGGCCAAGCCGAGCCAAGCTGAGCTGAGCAGGAACCTGGTTGCTGTTGTTGCTGCTGTTCCTGTTGCCTGTTACCTGTGCGTAGCCAAACTGACTGTCGTTTGCCGAGCTGCGGCAGACAGCGGTGAAACAAGTGCAGCACCAACTGTCAGTTGGCCAGCTTCGCTCTGCTCCCGGTTTCCCAGTTGCCCCTGCTGCCTGCTTGCCTGCCTGCCTGCCTGCCTGCCTGTCTGTCTGTCTGTCAAGCTGATGCTCTGCCAGCAGCATTTGTTTGAATGAAGTGGCCATGTAACAACTTCAAGCTCCAGCTACAGCTTCGGCTGCGACTCTGGCTACAGCTGAGATCCTGCAAATGTTGCGCATACGCCCCATGGTGCCCCCACTATCCCCCACAATGTTCTGTTTTAATATGTTATCTGCGCTTGTTTACAACTTTTGTTCATATGAAATTTGTTCAAAATTGTTTCAGACAGCAGCCGCACTAAAATATTTATTAAAATAAGTACGTATATTCGGCTGAGCAGCTGACTGGCAAGCGGAACATGCTCGCATTTTCAGAACATGCGTTTCGCAACATAATTAAACTCAGTTTTCAGTATGCGAGGCTTCAAATGGGGATCTGCATTATTACATTATATGCATTCATTTTGTTGTAGTCCCTTGTACATTATATTTAACGGGTGAGCTGCAACACGGAAAGCCCCTAAGTTCATTTTTATTAACATGTTGTTAGCAGCAACATTCTGCAACTTACGTATTTGATATTAATATTATTTTTGCTTACATATTTTTAAGCGATTTAAACAGTTATTTGAATGTTTCCTAAATTTTAATTGGGTTTTACTTTACTAGCTTTTTAATGTTTTTGCTTTAGTTTTTGATAATAAATAAATAAGACTTATGTAATTATAAAAAAAAACAAGTTTTAAATCATTTCAATCTAAACCTACTCTTCTTCTTTTTTTTCATGAAGTGAAAGAAAAAGGTTTGTTGAAGTAATAAAACAAAAGAAAAACAAATTTACATATTTATAAAAATAAATTTCATGTTTTCTATGTTTATTTTTGCAAACTTTTCGTCTTCCTGTGCATAGGATATAGCTAAATGTATCCTTAAAACAAAAACAATTTTTACGTTCCGCCAATTTATTGTTCAGTCAAATGTTCTATTAGTTTTCCCTTAATAATAGACGGAAGAGAGTATTTGTTAAAAACAAAATGTTGTTGTTCACAAGGTGGATTAATCGAAACGTGTTGATAATAATTTTGGAGGAGATGTGCGACCAAGAGAGCCTCGATATTAAAGCTAACTCTGTATATATCAAATTTAGATATTAGCTGAGAATGCACTCTACTCGAAAAAATAATCTCAAGCCATCTTTTATTTACTGTTTACAATAAGATACGTTGCCGTGTGATGCAATAAATATGCGTACATTATGTTTTCTTATTCCAAACGCAGAGTATCAGAGCTCATGGTATCAGAATTATCATGACTCTGCTAATGGGTTAATTTGCTTGGCGATGTGTCACGTGTAAATTGAGTTATTCGATGCGGGGCGGGCGGGGCGGGGGCAGGGAGGCAGGGCAGGGAGGCAGCTCAGTATGTGGAGTATGTTGCAAGTATGCGAGGAAATAAAACGTGCTGTGCGCCACAATGAAGCCATGCAAAGGAGCTAACCAAACACACACACACACATACACACCACTCGCATGTGTGTGCAGATTTACGAGTATGTCATTTAGCTCGCATACTTTCAAAGTCACGCACGTTGCCGTTAAGGCTACAAGCAGGCAGTGCTGTGCGTGTGTGTGTGTGTGTGTGTGGGTGGCATATCGTGTGTTGTGAGTTGTTTGTTTTTCTCTAGGTCAAAGCCTTAATTTGCCTGCCGTGTCCTTTGGCGCTGGCTTTTGCTACCTGCGCGTGCTTTTTTGGCATGTACTTATTTTATGAATGAAAACGAAAACGAAACATGTGTGTGCGAGTGTGTGTGTGCGTGTGTCTGTGTGGGTGGGTGTGCGTTACTCGCTTTTCGCAGTAAGCCGTTGTGTGCGCAACAATGTGCGTGCCTATGTTTATTTATAGCTGCCACGTTAATTCATTGGGGGTCGCCGCGACTGCATTTCCAAGACCCAAGACTCATAAACGGCAACAGAAATAGATGCAGCAGCAGCCGCGGCAGCAGCAACAATAACAATAACAGCAGTCGCGTCCAGTTGGCGGCACATGTGCCTCCAGTTCGTGCTGTTCTGGTCAGACAAATTGCAGCAGCATGTGCTGCCGGCAAAGATACACAAACTGCAAGATACAGATACATGCGCTGCTTGAACTTGAACTTCTTTTTGCTTGTTGCTGCTGCTTCAATTTGTTTTACTTTATTATTTATTTTGCTTTCGTCGTCAGCTTCTATGGCGCTTTAAATTCTCTTTATTGCCCATGTCAAGGCAACTTCAGCCACAGCCTCAGCCTTAGCTCCAGCCTGCTCCCCCTGCTCCCCCTGCTCCTCCTCCTCCTGCCCCTCCTCCTTCTCCCGCCCCTTGGCAGGGCGTGGGCCGCGTCTGTCATGTTACGACGCCTCATTTGGGGCCGACTTCGACTTGAAGTTGTTCTTGTTGCCGTTGTTGTTCTGCTTCTTCTTCTTGTGTTTCGCTTTCGTTTTTGCAGTTTGGCTTTTTGTTGTGCGATTTTTATTTTTTGGCGCTTCTGTTTTGAGCGCGCCAAAAGAGGCCGCTCTGTAGGTGTGTGTGTGTGTGTGTGTGTGTGTCTTCAAGTTTCAATGTCTGCTGCCTGCTGAGCTGCCTTGAAGTACGCACGTTACTGTTAGTTAGTTACGAGCCGCAAGTCGAGTGTTGAATGTATCTGTATCTGTATCTTTTGCTGCTCTGCGTTGAGCTTTTCTTTTCATTTTTTCTTGTTGTTGCCTGCCACGTTCTGTGCACGTTTTGCACAGAGGCCTGGGAATGGGCATAACTCTTCAGCAGCAGCTTCAGTGCTCGAGCCTTGAGCTGCCTTTTAATTTAACTTGACAAACGTCGGCGCATATGCGCCACAGATACAAATGTATCTAGCGGATTGGCGGCGTCTCTGATGCTGGCAAAAGGCGCTTTATTGCTACTCTTCTTGTTCTTGTTGCTATTGATGTTGTTGTTGATGTTGTTATTATTGTTGTTGTTATTGCTGCTGCTGTTGCTGCTGCTGCTGCTGCTTCTGTTGAGCTGCCAGCAACAGTTTTGGCATTCTGCCTTGTTTCGCCTTGTTGTATTTCTATTTGTATTTGTGTATCTTCAAGTTTTGTCTCTGCCTCGGATGCTGCTGCTGCTGCCGCGTGTTTATTGTCATTACTCATCTCAAATGTTTTTGTGTCAATTTTCGGGAGTTTCATGCCCAGCAAAAGTACGCAAAAAAAAGTTTCAAGTCTGCTGCCAGCAGTTGTAGTTGTTGTTCTTCTTGTTGTTGCTGTTTTATGAGGCAGCAGCCTCTGCTGTTGTCTCTTCATTTAATTTTATTTCACTTTTCGCATGTTTGTTTTGCCAGCATTTGGCGACTGTTTTTTCTTTGGGGGCAGCGTCAACAAATCCATCAATAAATCCGCTTAAAACTGTCTGTTTATATGCCAAGAATAATACGAGAAATTGTGTGGCAAGTGCAGCCGTCGGCTTGCGACTTTTGTAATTCGATCCTAAATGCCCAAAATGTTATCTCTATTTACGTATCTTGGCGAGTTTCCTGTGCCGCGGCCTATAAGAGCTGTATTGCAGATATTTTAAATTGGCATAAATTTGCACTTTTGCAGGTAGCCAAAATAAAACCAAATATTGTAAACTCTATTACTCATGGACCGACGGCAAAAACACATTTCTTTCATTTAAATTTTCAGTGGAAATTTATAACGAAAGTAAAAACTGATTTAAATAAATAAATAACAAAGTCCATTTGATGCAGTTGTCGACAACTAATTAGAAACTAAGTTAATGCTGGTATTATTTTTTAAATTTTTCTGTCACGTTATTTTGTTTGAGAGCCAACAATAATGTGTGAAAAATAAAACAATTTCAGTTGAATTTAAGTTTTGAATTTAATAATGTTTGTTATGCAAGAATCTATTTCAATCTCAAATATTTTTATTCCTTCATTTCTTCAAAATACATATCTAAAGTTAAAGTTATTTATATTTGAATATATAAATGCAACTATAATTTTTTTTTAATAACCTTGAGCCCTTACTCAACAATTATGGACAGATATGAAGTTTCAACTAATAATTGATCAAAGACAACGTGTAATTATTTAATGACTTTTAGACTTGCACTTGTTTACCTTCATATACTTTAATAGAAGAATATAAATACTCGTAACACTACCAACACTTTTAATTCTTATTTGTTTTCGTTGCAGCTTTAAACTTTTGAAATATCTGTAAATATATATGTATACAAACCGTTGTTAATCCCTTGCCAATGCTCGACTGTTGCTGCCACTGGGAAATCGGTTGTCTTTATCTACAGATACAGTTGATCCTGCTAGATGATCTGTTGAGCTGCCTAACCGAATACCGTTATGAAGTGAAAACCGCGAAAGCGCGCACGAAATCGAAAGCCGTCCGAGAATCTAGAAACTGTTTACAATACGAACAAAACGCGAAAGATGGGAACGCAACGCGAAAAGGAAACTAGCGCAAAGAAACGATGCGAAGTCGCTGGGAAATGAAAATTGTCGCACAAAAAAAAAAAAAAAAAATTCGCTCCTGTTGTTGTTGGCACTATTCACATGAGCGGCATTATTGCAAGTTTTGGCTGTGGCACATTTTAGGCGCGTTTCCCATCAGCTGCAATCCTCGATCAGAGTATCTAACTGGGCTGCCCAATAGTTGTTTGTGGTGCGAAGAAAGTAAATGACACGCGGAAATCAACAACAAAGCGTCCACGCTGGTGCGGATTCGGATGCGGATGCTGACGCTGACGTTGGCGACGGCGACGGCAACTCCAGCTCCACTCACGATGCAGAACGCGCAACGCACGACTTTTTACTTGCAGTTCACAGCGGGCAGACAACTCGCACTCGTTTCTGGCGCTCGTACGAAGCGACGGCGACGGTGCAAAAGTTTTTGTATTTAGGAAACTTTTCACCCTTCGAAGGATACACAACAACTGATTGTGCCGTGCACAAGCGAACGGCAAACCAACCCCGACGCCAGCAGCAACAGCGGCGGCAGAAGCAGCGGCAGCAGCGCATCGGTTTGACGCCGGCAGCAGCAAACACAAGCAACACTCGCACAAATACACATGGCTGGCACAAGTTGGAGCAGCACTCGAGCCGCAACATGTTGCGAGCAGCAACAAATACAGATTCAGGCAGGAAATGTTTTAACGGTAACTTCTTAAGAAAGTTGTTATATCTTTATTATTAATATGCAGTTTATATTTATTACAGAAAATATAACATAAATAAATAAGTATTTGAAACGAAACAACTATAGATTGTCATCCTTTTTTTTTACACATTATCACATTATAATAAACTTAATGAATTCACTTATTACTTTTATTAATAATACCATCTCATTTTTACATTTTGTATATATTTATTATTCTTATCAACGTTTTTACATTTGTACGTCTTATCACACTAAATTTCGTGACTTTAAAAGAAACCTTACATTTACCATATTTAATTTGTATGTGAAAACTTTTAATAAACACAACTTCAACTTGTGGCACCCTGTTGGTGCGACTAGTTGCGCTGCGTTGCATTGCAACCTTCGATCGGCAACTCATACTTTCAGTCTTGTTGCTGTTGTTGCGTGTGTCCTGGATCGAGCAAGTCCTGTACACACATATATACATTAACAGCTGCATGTGCTCTGATGGCACACACACACACATGAATCGACACATAAACACGACCATGCGGCGTTTGAAGTGCGCTTTTGTTGTTGTTGCTGCTGCTGCTGCTGCTGCTGCTGCTGCTGTTGCTGCCGCTGCCGCCGCGTCTCCTGTACAGTTGTTGTTCCAATTAAAAAATTTTTTCCCTAGTTTCGCGCGCACAATGCGAACTTGCAATCTATGAGCTATGCAACGGCAACGGCAACAGCAACTGCAACAACAACAGCAGCAACAACAACTGCGAATATTTTCTGGTTTTATTTCGCTGTTGCTGCTGTTCCCATTTCTATGTGAAGCCTGGACCTTGTGGGCGTAACTGTGTCTGTGTGTGTGCCATATCCTTGCTGGCATTGCACTGGCTGTTGCTGCTGCTGCTGCTGTTGCTGTTGCAGTTGTTGCTGCTGTTGCTGCTGTTGTGTTGCGGGATTTTGGTACAATTTGCCTTCTTATTTCACTTTTTGCTGGCAGCTTTTGTAAAGCGCTGCGCTGCTGTGTGAGGAGTCGTCGTCCTGCCGCTGCCACCGGCGCACTAGTCCCCATCCTCGTGCTTTGCCCGGCCCGGACTGTGCTGCTGCTGCTGCTCCTGGCTGGCTCTATATGTCAGTTGATTTCATTTCACTTTTTTTTCCGCCAAACTATTAGTTGAGCTCGTGTGCGTTTTTGCTGCCTTCGCTTTTTCGGCCATGCTGTTTTAAGCCATGTTTGTAGCTGCTGCTGCTGTTGCTGGGAGCCTTTTGATGCCAGTGCGCGGGAATGGACATGGGGATGGGCAAGGGGCTGGGGCTTTGGTGTGGGGCCTGCGGGCGGCGCAAAAAAGCAGGCAAAACCTTGACAGTTGCATTGTTGAATGGCGTGGGAATTGGAATGCGAATGGGCAAAGGCAGAGGCAGAGGCAGAGGCAGGGGCAGGGGCAGGGGCAGGATCAGCGGAGGGAGGGAGGGCAGCGAACGGCGTTGTCGCTTATTTGCATTGCGTAATGGAACAGCGTGGAACGCAACCCTTATCCTAATGCCTGCTCCTTATCCTGGTGCGCACAGGAACACTGACCTGTCCTACACACGAAAATCACACAAGGTAAAGGCAGAAGGCACACAGAGACACACACACATACACACACACACACACAGGCCAAGACGAACCGCTGAAATACTCGTAAAGTTACATCTGCACAAACAGAAGACGCAGCCGGCGCTGGGTTAGGCAATCGGGGGTAGGGAACGGGCCGAGTGCAATTGCAACTGCAACTGCTGCTGCTGCTGCTGCTGCTGCTGCCATCGTATTGGTCTTTGGCTTTGCCTTTGACTTTGCCACTTTGCCGTTTGATTGCGCTGCAAAAGTATCCGCAAGTTTGGCTGCAAGTTGTGCGTGCAACAAAGTTACTTAAGCGCTCGCTCTCCCTCTTCTTCTCTCTCTATCTCTTTCTTTCTGTGTGTTTCCTTGCAAGTGTATGTGTGTCCTTTGTCAGGCAACTAAGGACATTCACATCGCAACAACAACAATAAAGTATCTGACAGTTGCAGCAAAGTATTTGAAAAATGAAAGAAACGCGCGCGTCTCGCAAAAATGCGCAAAAAAGAAACACGTAAGGAAAAGCAACAATGTGCGCCGAATGGGAAATACCCTTACCTGTGTAGAAAACATTTCTTTAATGATAAGTATTTTTGAAAATAACTTTTCTTAATGCTGAGTATTTTTTGAAAATTAGCTTTTTCTTGGTATATAATATAGTAAGAGGATTTTAGCTTAGATCTATCAACGCGGACGGATATATACGCCAAGTTTTGAAGTTTTGCTACGATAGTCCGATCGAAATCAACATTTTGATATATTAAATTCAATATCCTTCATCGCGTAATTTGATAACAGAAATATCCTTTCGCCACTAGATTGTTAGCTCATGTTTTTATTTTATATTTGACATCACTTGATAAAAATGAGATGCTTGTAGATCTTGTTAAAATAAATTCCATTTTCAATTCCATTTCAAAGTTATAAGAAAAGTGAGAAGTACAATATATTTTCGTATCTAAGGTTTAGATACATATGTGGGTTTAAAAATTAGTTTTGGCTAGCATTTAGTTTCGGGTAATTTTACGGGCAATTGGTTCGGTTTATCATCAAAAAAAGATGCAGTTGGAATTCCGTATTCAAACTGGGCTTGAAGCTAACCCTTGCAGCCTCAACAACATAGATTAGCAGCAAGTTGTATTTTATTTTATTACATATAGCCCGACTAAATTACAATAGGTTTTTTCGGAGGTAAGTGTAAAAACAGCAGGCGACGGCAACACTTTACCGCAAGAGGCAACAGCAGTGGCAGCCGCGGCCGCACTCGCAGTCGCCGTCGCAGCGGCAGCGGCAGCAAAAAGGAGCAAAAGTTCTGGCAGAGGAGCGCCGCTGCCGTAGTTGTTGCCGTAGCTGATAACTGAAGTTGAAGCTGAAGTTGAATGCACGCGAGTCATTCGGGCCGTCATCAAGGACCCATTCGGTGTGTGTCCTGTGAGCCATACAGCGCGCGTCGCAAAAAAAGCAACAGAGCGAGAGAGGGAGAGAGAGAGCGAGGGAGAGAGAGCGAGAGATCTTTTAGCTACGAAACTGCGGCACAAATGCACGTAATTCGAGTAACGCAAGCCAAATGCATTAACAGCTAGCAGCAGCAACAACAAAACTCACACACACACACACACACACACATTTATATTTGTTCCATTACAGCCCCGCCGCTGCTGCTGCTGCTGATGTTGTTGTTGATGTTGTTGTTGTTGTTGCTGTCGTACGAGTTTTGAGTTTTCCGAAATCATGAAAGGAGCAGATGTTAAATTTTTATACACAACGCAGCGGCTGCGTCCGCTGCCAGCGTTGACTTCGCAGTCGCCGTTGCTGCTGCTGCATTATTATTGCCCGCTGCTGCTGCTGATGTTGTTATTGCTGCTGCTGCTGCTTTTCTTGTTGTTGGTTTGTGCGCTTTGCTGCTTCCTTTCTCTGCTCGTTGCCAGGCAGCCGCAGCCGCAGCCGTTTTTGCTTTGGCAAAAACTTCAGCTGCTCCTCATTGGACTCGGACTTGGGTTTGGACTTGGACTTGGGTTTGGACTGCGATTGAGAGAAGCTGGTGTCGAGCTGCCTGCTTGCTGCTCGCCGCTTCGCTTTTGCCTCTTCGCAAGTGATTTTGAACTCTGACTTGGATTCGCACAGTTCGATTGGATTTACAATTTGGTCAATATTTCAGATATGTGTTTTTCGCATTTCTGCCCGCTGGCAATTTAATTGTGGCAATTTCTCGTCCTGCATCCCTTTTGCCCTTTTGTGCATTACCTGATTTGTCAATGTCGTCGTGTCCATGTCCTTTACCTGGCCCCGTATCTGCCCGGCTCGACACGACGCTCTGCTGCGTATTGGAACAATAGTTTTCCATTTCGTGATGCTAATCATTGCTAAAACTCACTGCGCACACACACACACAAACACACGCACACACACAGCACAAATTAACCCTCACACACATTTATTCAAGCAGCCGTGCACAGGACTGACTCACAGTGGGTGGGTATGTCCGACTGTGCCAGCTCTCGGCTCAGTTTTTAGTTCCCACTTGGCATTTGCCGTAAATTTGTGCGCATATTTCCACAACAGGTAAATGCCAGGACGAGGCTGTTGCACCTTCGCCCAGTACGCAACTAAAGGGTATATAAATTCTGTGCTCAGTGCTTGCAAGTTTCCTATTGCGCAAGCATACTTTGAAATCGGGATATAAATATATATCAATTATTTTCCTTTATCATCTACATTCCTTTATTTAAAACTAAAGTAAAATGTTACTGGAAAATACTAATAATAAATTTAAAAAAAAATAATAATATAAATAACTCGATTTTAGTTTTGTCCCATGTGGAATAAATCGACAGCTAAAACAAAATATTAATGAAGTAGATACATATATAGTAAACACTAATAACAACAATTTTTACTCCTTTAATCAGATACTAATACTGAATTTGAGTTGTTTATTTATCAATTTTGAGACAAGCTCAAAGTGTTTGATATAATAAATGTTTTCTTTAGTAAAGAAAATTTTAATAAGTTAGTCTGGAATTTGAGAGCGTAACTCGTTGTCTAGTGCAAAAAGACATTCTCGAGGAATTGAAAACCAAACGCATGCCTAAAGCTTGTGCAAGATTATGGCTTAAATTGGGAATATTTTGTTAAGAAATTGGAATCATTGAACCAGGCCTTTTACTCAATGTCTCCTTTGCTTGTGTGTGTGTGGAGTGCGCACATGAGTGGATTGTGAAATAACACAGCCTTGTCCTCATCCTCGCAGCCATCAATCGATGCATCCAGCCCGTCAATTGTGCCTGCGATACATTTGTGCAGGACTGGCCCTGCGATTGGGTTCCGTTTTGCGCGTGACACCTGATGATATTTTACGATTATTGTTTTTGGATTTATGAAACGTAATTCCAATTGCAGCAGGTGCTGTCAGTGTTGTTGCACTTTTTGTTGTTGTTGCGCACATTTTGCTGCTTTGCAATTATTATTAAACTGCTGCGAACGAAAATTCAATTAAATGTAAAACCGCATAACGCATTTCATGCTTAGGGCTCAATCTGCTAATTGATGATTTGCATTTTGGCTAGTTCCATTTTGTGGTCACCTATGTGACAATTGTAATAAGCTAAAATAACTAATAATAATTTGAACATTTCACAGTTCAACATGTTTTTAAATTAAAAGAATTTTTTGAAATTAATTTCAAATAATTCTGAAAAGTAAGGACATTTTTCGGTACAATTTTTATAGTCGTTTACGAAATGAATTGAAGTAAAATGAATTGAAAAAAATCGATATACATATCTTCCTCAGTTCTAAAGCTCCAAAGATCGCTCAAAAAGCCCCCTGGAGGCGTGGCAATGCGAAAAAAGGTTTCCGATGACCGCCTCTAAATATCGAGCCAAAAAATTTCTGACACGTTCACTCCCAAAATAAAAATAATAATGAAGACCGCTTTTGACTTTTTTGCGCAGTCGGTTATTTCTTCTCTATGTACAACCCAAATAATTTGTAGATCATTTCAAAGTCATTGAAGCTCTAATTGTAAACTCATTTATAATTATTTCGTTGGTTTATTGAATATTATTTCCATTATGTTGCCTTTGTTTTTTTTTTACTATTTTGTTTTTAAATTAAATGTAAGACTACAGTACATGTGTGTGTGTGTGTGCTTGTGTATGAAAGAGTGTGTGTGTGTGTGTTTGCTTTTTTAAATTTAGTTATCAATTATTTGCTGCAAAAATAATTTCCATATCGCTCAATAATTATAATGTTGGTTTACATCGAAAATGACGCTCGCGAAGCGGTTCCCTGTCACCGACTCCCGCGTCTCGGCCCTGTTCCCCATCTGGCCTCTCTCTCTTGCCAATTAGGCCAGTTCCGGTCCTGATGCTCCCACTGCCGCTGCTGCTGCTGCTGCTGCTGATGCTGCTGCTGGGTTGCAGCTGGGCTGCTGCTGGGCTGCTGCTGCTGCTTAATTTGCGGCTATCGTGCAGACGCAGCAACTGGGAAACCAGAACGTGTCCGTGTACAGATTTTGGCCGTTGCCCTGCAGCGCAATTAAACGTTTTTGTACGAACTTCTGCTCGCACCTGGAGTTGTATCCATTGGGCAGGTCGCACAGGTTTGAGCATGTGTTTGAGCTGAAACGGCAAGAAAATTATAACAACAACAACAACAACAACAGCGAGAGAGAAGCGGAAACAGCGCACAACAAACGGCCAAATGCGAAAAATCAACAACTGTAGAAAATTTAGTTGTGGCCTCTGCCCATAAATAAGCGCGAGCACCGAAAAAAATAAAGAAATGTATAAAAAGGTAGCGCCGGCTGCAAAGTTGAAAGTTTAACGAACTTGTTAAAACGGGAATCGTGCGTAATTGATAAGGAGTTGAGCAGCCGAAGCAACGGTACTCGCAGCCACTTGGAGAGGCGAATCCCGGCCAGCTGTTGCTCCTTGGCCAGGATTTATGCGCCACAGCGCCCAGGTACTCATTTGGTTAAACAAATTGCGCACTAAGTGCTCGCAGGGACAGGGCCAGGGCCAGGGGCACGGCAGGGGCAGGGGCAGGGGCAGGGGCAGGGACAGGCAGGCGGGCGACAAACGACAAACAATTAGGGCACGCATTGACCGACCCCAGTAGCAGTCGTAGATGCAGACCCAATGCAGCTCTCGCCGCGGCTGTCTCTGCACCGGCTGCAGCGACTCGAAAATGTGTGCGTACTTCATAAGGTCTCGTCACCCTATTTTTTTTACCTCTGTTTGCGCTTTTTTCCAGCGCGCTGAAAGGTTCGAGTAGCGCACGCATAAAAGGGGCAGTCGAGGGACGGGCTGGGGGAAGCATTACCGGCACCGGCCGCTGGTAATCTTGGCAGTTTTCGGGGTGTTATAATTCGTTTAGCCGCAATTATGACACAGAGCATAACCGTGCACATACACATGCACATACCCATGCTAGTACTTGCACTTCTGCCCACGTGCCCATGGTATAGGGTTCCCCTAACTAACCCAACGACAGCACGAGGGGAACACTTATTGATATGGAACTGAGCCGACGCTGTCCTGCTGTGCTGGCGGCGGGAGAGGGGCCCTCACCATTGATGGCAAGTGTTGTGTGTTGTTTAAATTAATTGATGAAAATCTGTCCAAGTCAATAAGGCAAAAACATTGAGTAATATAAGGCTATATTTTTGAATTGCTTAGCAGTTGCTTTTTGACTAGGGATCGTTTAATAATCGTTAGAAAATTAAACAGCAGAGTGCCAAAACAACCAATTTCAAATTGAGATAATATATTTTGATTCATACTAATCACAAAATACACCTAATTCTCTTTTCACACGAATTATACTGTTGACATTTTTCTCTTTTTTAATTTCAATTAAATATTTTATGAATTCTTTGTATCAATTCTGTTATGTTCTATGATTTTCTTTCTCACACCTCATAAATTATCAATTTTAACTTCGCAATTTATTTTCCCCTTTGATCAATTTTATGCATATTTTCTGTTTGAGGAATTCGTTCTAAAAACTATATACGAATTTCTGTTATTCTCACTTCTTACAACTTATATTTTTTTATTTATAATCGATTTTGTGCGTATTTTCTGTTTGAGGATGAACAAACTGAACTGAAACCTATGTGTTTATTATCAACGAATAAAGTTTTACTTTTTTTAATTTTTTTTATAGAATGTTGGAAATGTTTAAGCACGGAAAATTAATTCGCAAGGATTTTTTAATTTGGTTTATTGCACTTAAGCTGCTTTCTTAGGTTTGGAACCAATCTGCGATTCTCTAATAAAGCTAACATCTTGTTTTACGGGAATTTTGCAGTCACGCGTATTTCGTGTAAAAAAAGGATTAGGTGTATTCGGTATGCAATTTAAATTTCATTTGAACTGCCTTTTCTTGGCAGCAAGCAGTGGCAAGCAGTGGGCAGTGCAATATCAAGCAACTGCTTGCTGCAGCAATGGCGGCTTAAACATTTAGCTCAGACACAAACCGCAGCAGCGCACAGCGAAACTAGCAACGAAAAACGCGCGCAAAACGCGTGAAATAGCTTAACGAAAGTTGTCTATATTTTCTCTCCTTCTAGTTTTCTGGGGATACTTACGCACAGAGCTCCGCCTTGACCATCTGACGGGCTGTATTCTCCTCGTTGACAACAAACATCCAATTGCCACGGGAATTGAGAGCCGCTTGTGGCGTTATAAACTGCGAAGTCGTTTCGCAGAGCGTTGAGCGCGACGGACTCTGCCGCTTGGTGCGCGACTTGTCCTTATTACTGTTGTTGTTGCTGTCGCTGACGCCCACAATATCTAAGAGATCCATGTTGAGCGATACATCGCGCGCGCTGCGTTTCTGCTGCTCATGCTCCTTCCCCTGCTCCTCCTCAGCCCCCAGCTCCTTTTCAGCCTCCTTCACCGCCTCCTCCTTCACCGGCTGCACATCTAGCTGCTCTGCCGCGGCCTGTGCGGCTTTCTGCTTGAGGCTCAAATCGCGCACCAGACGCTTCAGCCAGAGCGTGGCGTTGTAGGGCGTCCTGCCCAAGTTGTTGTAGTAGAGATGCGTGGAGCCCGCCGGGGAGTGTCCGCCGGGCTGGTGGTTGCCCGCACGCTGGCCCAGACCCGCAGCCGCCGAGGTGTACAGCAGGTAGCTGCGCAGGGAGAATAGAAGAGATGGTTGGAATTGTCTGGCGGGCTACTTCAGCTACTCACGTGGGCGCCTCCGTCGTGGGATTGGCCGCGAAGAGGGAGTTGCCTGCACCGCGCTGTGGCACGCCGCCGAACGGCGTCTGGTAGCTGTAGCCATTGAAGTCCTGCCCGTTGGCAAAGTCACGCTGCGGAAATATGGACTTGGGATCGTAGAAGACAGGCGTGTCCGACCACGCAACGGCTGAGAATTCCTCCCAGGTCTCGTCGACCAGCAAAGAGGCCGCCTCGTAGCCCCATTTACGTACGAGACTCTTGATGAGATATCTGCAAAGTCGAGACAATGAGTTGAGCTTGTCGGGGTTTTGTTTTTGTTGCCCGGGTGATGCAAGAGATTACTTTGAGCTGATTAGTTGCTGTTGCTCTGGCCTGGGAATTGCTGCGAAAGTCGAATATCATGCACTTGTCGACATCGCCCAATTGCCTTATGTAATACACAGACGGACGGACGGGCGGACGGACGGACAGGTTGACGAGTGGCCCACGCCCCTCGGAGCTGCTTCAATCATAATTAATATGCAGAGACACAATGAGTTAACGTAAATGCGATTATGAGTAACTCATATATGGGTACTCGTATTCATGTTTTCAACACTTCTTCTTATCAGCTGCATCGCATGCGTGTCACGTGCCACAGCACGAGGTGAAAACGGCCGCTGGCTTTTCCCCAACTCGAAATGTTTTTGTTTGCGTGCTGTTGTTGTTGTTTTCTTGTTTTCTTTTTTTTAGAATTATGCAATAGCGAAATTCCGTAGGCCTCATAAAAATGACTACTTAATTGCTGAGACGGCGCCGAATTGCGGCCTTACTTGGCGTCCGCCTTATCATAATCGTAGTCGTCGTCATTATCATTATCATTATCATTGCGTGTAGTGGCAACAACTAACGCACATTTTATTTAAATTGAAGAAATTGTCTAAAAATAGCCGCACAAATGGAAAACCAGACAGAAAAAACCACAAAACCATCCATATTAATGGGCGTATTAGAAAAATATTGAATTTGAACCCAACGAAGTCTAAATACACTTCTTTGTGGGTAAAAACAATCTTCCATAAAAGTTCTTCAGGCAATTTTTAACGAACTTAAATAAATGAGTTTGTTATTTTCAAATACATATTATAATTATACTGCCAATTATCAAAAAAAAAAAATTAATCGACAAAGTCTGAGGCCTTTTAACTCTGATTTTATTCTCTTAATTCTGTTAGAAACACACTTTAAAAACAGAAATTAAATATATTTTCGTATATGTGCAATTTGAATCCAATCAGAATAAAACAAAAATATTTCCATGGCATATATGAGATTTACAAATTATTGAAATGGTATAATCCTACATGTTCAAAAAGTATTTTAAAATTATGTTTGAAATTCCTTTTTCAACTAATATATGTGTTATTTTAGCTCAATCCCGAAAACAAATACTGCAAAAATGAGATTCTCAAAAGTCTGCGCCAGATGGATTCTCTAGCTATGAAATTAACTCTCAAAAAGTCGTCTAATGTACATTTTTGCAGCAACTTAAAGAGCAAGAACGTAGTTGCCAGACGCTCGTCTCGATCGATTAGAAGGGACGCAACTTGGCTAATTCCATTGTTGTTATACACTTAGTAAGAGCATAGAAATGCTAAGTTATTCAAAGAGGCGTTCATAAATATTCGAGAAGCACGCGGTGCGTCGTCACAGACAAAGTGTCTTGAACTGTCAATTCAAGTTTATTGGGTCAAGGAGCTCCGCCAGCTGGTCGAGTAGCAACAACAGCATCAGCATCAGCAACAGCAACAGCAACAACAACAACACGAGCCGCATCATCTTCGAGTACGTGCGTTGTCGTCGCGGAAACAGCCAGCAACTAGCAACTAGCACCTAACTGGTCGACAGGTATACAGGTATATGGGTATACAGGTATTGGACTGTTTGGACAATAGATACGCGTGTTGTATATATGCAAAAACTAGTTTCGGGTTTTCGGCAGCTCGATTTGAGACCGCTTCGAATTGATTTGGAGCCATCGACCATTGTGTTGTGGCCAAACATTTGTTTGAAATGCATTTGCATGTTTGCTGCTGCTTCTCGACTTTGGAGCTGAGACATTAAGTGTATTATTTATGTTCACATTGCGGCCATTAGCCGGCACGGCGCTGGGTCCGCTCAACTTACGTGGGATAGTTGGCGACGTGCTCGCAATAGGTTTTGCCGGGCCTGGCACAGCTGTTCGAAAATGTTTGGAGTTAGTGCTTTATTATCAGTGTGTGTGCTCGATACCAGACTTACTTGGGCGTCTGTCCCGGCGGCGCTGGCAGAAACTGGCAAGGCGGCGCACCATATAGGCCGCATGATGGCGGCGTGCTGAATGCCGCTGAGATACAAGCTAATATCTGCAAGAGTTGTGGCTCAGTGAATAGACTGTGAGTAGCTGTGAATGGATTCGCTGTGCATACTCACCACATAGGTAGAGAGAATACCACTATAACTACTAGAAGTGCGGAGACGGAGACGTTTAATACTCTTTGTCATTGTCAATTCATTCGTCGTTGGGCTTCGGGGATTTGCATTTGCATTTGCGTTTCCGTTGCCTGAGATACACAAAGAGTTGAGTTCAGCTGAATTTATTTTTTTTTTGTATTTGTCTTTATCGTTTTTTTTTTTGGCAGCGGCGTGATGTCAGTTTTGGCTGATGAGCTGAAAGTGAGTGCCCGCAATGGTCGCTGGAGAAATTGCAATAAATCACTTAATTATGTACGAATCGATTATACTAAGTAAACAACCTTTTTATTTCTGTACATGTTTGCCCATCAGTATTATCTTGGCAGTATACAATCAACTTAATTTACGACCACGACAGATGTGCTGTGTGTTGACAGCTTTAAGTGTGTTAGTGCACTTCCGACTGAGAAGCTGCGCTCTGCCAATACCCGCCGGGCTTTGGGCTTACGTAGCCGCAGCCGAAAGTGAAATTGCCCCAAACTGTAAACCCAATAGCTCAAGTGATGCATGATCGCACTTTATATAATATCATTTTTATAAATGGGAAATCTTTGAACATATATCTCATAAACAATGCATTGGAAAACCCTTGCAAATATATAGAAAATATTTATTAAACATCTGTGTTAATTGTCCATATTTTATGAAAATTTGCCAATTTTTTGTTCATATGTTAGAGGCACAGCGAAGTTCGTAGTTGACTCTGCCTTAGTTTTCTTGAGAAATGCATTCCTCGGTAGATGAGTTGACCTAATGTTCAATTATTTGGGCAACTGAACAACGAGGATCTGGGTTCGAATCCCACGCAAGTGTATGGATGTAGTATTTGTCTTAGCCGAAGACTATTGCAGCCAGTGGGGGCTCTAGTCTTCTCAACATCACACACACACATACAGACGCTGCTTTTTGCACTTTATTCAGCACCTGCGCTTGGCGATCCACTAAATAAACTAAATTCTTGAATAGCTTCTAAACTAAAGGTAAGATCTTTATGAGTAAGTAACAAGAGCGCAAAGCGCAAGTCTGCAGTAGAAGGAGGTAACTGAAAATCCGAAATATTTGTGATATGCATATGTTTCATGGGAACATATTGAACCCAATTTGTTGTCTCTAACTTTTATAGTGTCCGAGATATGCTAATATAAGGGCAAGATATCAGAAAGTTTAGTTTTCTAGCTTTTGTAGTTGCCGAGATCGCTGCGTTCATACAAATGGACAGACGGACATGGCTAAATCGACTCAGCTCATCGTCCTGATCAAGAATATTTCTGCTTTATGGGTTTGGAGATTCTTCCTTCTGTCTGTCACATTCATTTGCACAAAACTAATCTACCTTTTTACCCATTTTTAATGGGTTCAAAAGTAAGTAAGTATAAAAGACACATTTCCGTGTGATTTTTAAGTACATTTATATTTTTTGTGAGGCGCTAAGTGTAATATTGTACAATAAGTAATTTTTCGATCGATTCTTCATATCGGAACGATTTGATATAGTTGACCCATTATGGTTTCAATTGAATTGAAACAGACAGACATGGTTAAGAAAATATAAACTGTTATCTGAAAGTGTATAAAAAAGAGTGTACTGGTTTTTCGTACTATCTTTTCTGCTGGCTGTCCAATAGTCTGGAATAATTGCCTGAAATATCTGTTTAAATATATTTGCGTCAGATAAAAAGTTAAATTTTTTACCCTGCCTGACAAGTTAAACGTCAAAATATTTAGATCTAAAGTATTTAAGTTGATGTCATAAAATATAGCATTTAGCTTAATAATTCCGACCCCAACATGTGGAAAATATATATTTTCTAAAGGGGCCCTTTTGATTTTACTGCCTAACGTGTTCCGTTTTAGAGTAACTCAATAATCCAGGTTTTTGTAGTTATTGAATTGTAAACCAAATATTGCATATATCTCTCCAATAAGTCGGAAAATATTATGTAACCCTCACTACAATATATATCGATATCAACTATCTGCCTATCCTTAAGAAATGATGTCTATAGAATAACGAATAAAATTTATTTTATTGTTGAAATACCTAACCTCGCTTGCACTGTAATAAAAATATGTGATTTTATACTCGTTCACGAAGTAAAAAGCCACAAACAATTTTTTGCATACGCCCATTAGGACCGCGCCAGATAGCTAAAGATAGTATAAAACTTATTTGGAGACGCCCAATGGGGGCGTGACAAATCTGTAAAGCCGTACAAATGCATATCTCCCCACAAATTTAGAGCTAGCGTTGCCAAACTTGACAGGCCCACTCCCGCCCCCCTCAAACTACAAAAATCCGCATTTTCCAAAATAACAAAAATAATTAATATGAACGAGTATTACTCAGTGGGGTACACCCGATTGCAACGCTTGACTTGTTTACTGATGCATTTGTTAAATTATTGAACTTATTAAGATGAGAATGAGACGGGGTATCTCCTAGTCGTGCACTTCAGGCTGCTTCTACTTGATTTATATCTTGGTAGGTGCTTTATAGAAATAGCATGTTACAGATTAAGTAAAATAAAATTAACAAAGATATAACGGTAGATAGCTTAGTTAATTTTACAGACATGAACCATCTTTTTAAACTCTTGGGTTATGTGTGCAAGCGTATTAAATATTTGAAACCAAAAAAAAAATTCGTTCTGTTTTCATATCTATAATATACATTTTGTTGTCTTTTTATCTAATGTTGTGGTATATATACGTATAAGATTGTTTTACGCCTATTTGTTGCAGTTACCTTAAAGTTGTCGAGTAGTTCAGCATTTGTCAACCACAAGTGATGCAATTGAAGCACACAAAACTGCGTCACATTTACATTTCATAACACTTGGCAGTTCAAAGCAGTAAAATTGCAAGTGGGAAACTTAACGACGTTTGTTCTGCAAACAATTGCAACACAGCAACAACAATAACTATATGGAAATCTGCTCAAAATGGTTTTCCACGCAATTGAGGGGCTCAAACAGTCGTAAGGTTTTCCACTTCCTACTGTGACTGGGACCTCAAAAGTGCTAATTTAGTTAAAGCCAGCATGGGCGAGGTGTCGAGGGGGCTGAGTTCAGTTCGTGTTGAGGTTGTCGCGAGTCAAGTCAAACAATCAACAGCAAAGCATCAACAATGAGCGCTCCGTAAATTGCGAAAATAAATTGCTAAAAGTGAAAGTGAATTTGAGACGTAACGACCCAGCCAAACCCAACCCAGCTCACAGCCCGCAACCCAGCCAGGTTGCCCCCCACAGTCACAAAACTCTATTTGACCAGGTGCGAGTTAACCTGCAAGCTCAGTGCTAACCCAACGCTGCCACAGCCCCGCCCACAAGCGGCAACTGCAATTGCCGGCGATTAGCTACTTGACAACTAATCACGGGGGCGTTTTAATAGGAATCTTAAGTAGTAGCCGCCTGTCGACTAATGTCAATATTTACAAATGATTTCAATTGCTTAGCTCTAAAGATTGCAAGTAGCTGTCGGCAAATGCTATTTCAATTTAAATATAATTACAATTAATCTGGAATGAAATCTTACCAGTTTTAGTAATGCGATTTTATTTTTATATATAGTACATTTTTGATATGTTTTTAAACTTATCCTGACTAGGGATAAAATATACGCTTAGGTAGTATTTCGATACTAAGAAGATGTTGCTCCGCTTTTTTAGTAAATATATGATTTAGTTTAATTTTGATTATGGGTTAGGAGAATAACGAAACTGGTTAGATTGTTGTGAACACTGTTGAAAAACACAAAAGTTATTTATGCAAAACTGTGTTCAAACCAATTGTTTGCTAACTATGGTAAACTAATAGAAGTTTGTATTTAAAAAGATTTAATATTGAGATTAGTTTGCATAAAAACTGAGGACCGCTGATTTAGCACTGTATACTTTAAGGTGACTTTTTCTATTCACTTTACATTTTTTGTCTAAACATATTAGCCCGTTGCAAGGCTTTTAAATGTGTATAATAAAGTTGCATGTTACGGTCAGAAGTATTCTCGGACTTTTTCCCAAAAATAGACAATCTTGATAAGTATTAACAATTTTCTCATCTCTGTCTGACAGAGTAAGTTGTTTAGATGTTATTTGCTTAATTGTGCATGTTATTTGCATTACATTAATACATGTGTTTACAGCAAACAAAATTAATTAATAACATCCTAAACTAATTAAATTACATCAAATAGTTTTTTTTTATCGGGACTGATTATACCTTCTGGTGAAAAATATTGTAATTTATTATTATTTAGAGCTTTGGGCATTTCCCCGATCGTGTTTGCATGTTATACAAAAATAGAATGTAGAATTTTAATTAAAATCTGATAGAATGGCTTAAGCATGTTATTAAAAAATTTGTAACTCCCAAGTTTGGTATAAAAAAAAACCGTTACTAATTCAACAGCTACCGCAAATAAAAATGATAATCATAGTTAGATATATATAAATATATATATATGTATATATAAATTCATAAAAGCTGAAAGCTGTTCAAATCAAGAGCAAAGCACACAATACGATATCAGAAACCGGATTTCGTGACAAGCGTAGCTCAGTGCCAAGTGTTATAGTTCCATAGGTATAATCATAAAAAAAAGAAAAAAAAAAAAATAGAAACATTACAATTAGATTCAGACAACAACAAAATAAAAATAATTGGAATATAGTCACGTCATTGCGTTTTAAATCAAACCATTTCAATAGAACTTGTGCGAGTTGTTCTTTGAAAGACACCTGCCGACCTGTCTAGACACTGATAGGATTTCCGGGATCGCATGGCGGTGCACGGTCAGGTGAGCTGGTGGAGGTTGTCACTTTCGATTTCATAAATCAATCAACTGGCCAACACAAAAGCCAGCCATAACAAAAGCCCATAAAACTCAATGCGCAAATGAGCTTGACAGCAGCGGCATTTGGGCCATTTGGGCCATTTAGCGACATTGTCGCCTTCATTGGCAACTGCTAATGGAGTCGGCTCGCCCAGGCATGGACTCGACTCTAGCACATAGTTGCGCCCACGCTCTTGGTATTTCCCCATGTTGCGCAGGCGCCGCAGACCACGGCCAGTTCAGCAGCTCATAAATCATAAAAACAGTTGTTGCCTTTGCTGTTGCTGTTGTTGTTGTTGTTGTTGTTATTGTTGCTGGTTGGCTTCTTGGCTGCTGTTCAAAATGTTTTATGGCTTATTGAGCATTTAGCCATTTGCACGGCATTAAGTCATATGGCCAAAATGCACTGAAAATGTCGAAAACGTTTTCCAACTGACAATTAGCACATTTTAAATTGATCACTTGTCAAGTCGTTTAAGTTGGCAGCAATGTGCTTGCAAATATTTTTTTAATTACCAACTTATTAAAATAGCATAATCAGCAAGCCGTTTTACACCGGCGTTGCACGGAACAGTCTTTCTCTTTGGTTTAATTAGTTTGATGCATAAATAATCTATTTATAAACCTACCAACGAAATACTTACGATGCTACAGCTCGTCTGGAAATCACACATTCTAGAAGTGTTAATGGTATTAGTGTCCCTTTCGTTTATTATTTAGCAAAGTGTCATTTAACATTGCAGGGATTAGAGCTGAATTTTTATATAAAAATCAATACAGTTGGGCTGTTGGATATTGTCACCATTTGTATACCTTTGCAGAGGGTGTTATAGTTATGTCAGGCAATGAGTCACGTTTGGAAGAAGGCGTCTTCAAACCGATAAATTTTATATATTCCTAATTACTATCAACAGCGGTGTCTGCCAGTTTTAAGGCTGCAAGCCGTTTCGGTTCAAACCCGGAACATCTATTATGTTTGAAAAAGACAGCCGAACCTGAACCCGAACTAAGCCATACTTATTAAAAAATGGTTTGGTTAAAAAAAATGATTTTATTTATACATAGGCACGCTAATAAAAAAGTACGAGGTATGAGAGTTTTAATAAATTTTGAGCATTGTTTGTGAATAACCCAGGTTCGAACTAAGACCTGCGTTCGTAAACGTGAAAAACCAGGTTCATGAACCGCGAGGTCCACATGGGTTCGAGCCGTGAACCGAACCAACGACATTTTTCTTTTGGGTTTGCAGCTTTAGTCAGTTTCTATGCAAATGAATCCTTCAGTTTTAAAGCTATCGCTATGAAACTTTGTATAGTTTTGTCTTTTTGTTGCAGGAAGGACGTATATCAGAATCGGCTGGAATGGACAACTAAATCATATTGAGCCCATATGCGCAACCAGTTTAAAATGTTGTTTTTGTATGAAAAAATGTTTTATTTTTCAAGATATCTCAAACAAACTTGGAATTTGTGAGCTTCCCTATGCTCCTAAGATAGAAAATCACTTACATCGGATTACTATATAATAGGACTTACATTATATATCTTCCAAAAGTAATGCTTTTGTGTAAACTGTTGAAAAATATGTTTGCAAGGGTAATATGATTCGACACCACGAAGAAAATTGTTCTTTCTTGCTATATTCTTCTTTCTGCTATATCGCACGCTTATAATATTTTAATGATATCTTGCACCGTTTCATTAATATCGATAAAAATCGAATTCAAGACTTGATTTTTGTTGGCATATCTCGGAGACTATAAGAGCTAGAGGCACCAAATTTGGTTTCTCGTAAAGCAGACGCAGATCAGGAACTCCGGATTTCGGAATTTCGCTCCATATATGAAAAAAAAAAGCAATTACATATACTATATTACATATACACTCGAGACTTGACGTAAATTTGGAAGCTCCTATTGCGTACTACAAATTTCATTAGGATAATGCTCTTAATTAGGAAATTATTCAATAGGCCCCCATAGTGGGGGCCATGAGCAGCGGCTCAGAAAAACGCATAGCTTGCGGCGTGAATTTGTGTGTGTTTGTGTATGCAAGGAGTGTATGTAAAGACTGGGTATCCCCTAGCCGGGCGCTCCCGACTAGAGCATCTCACTTGTTTATTGTGCACTTTTTCTTTAAGTTTTTGCCATTTAATTTTAATAAGAGCAAATGTAAAAGGAAAACATACTGACGTTAAGTTTTCAATCCGATTTTTAAAAACAAAACAGTTTTTTTGCTAGTTTTTCCACTTGCCGGACAAACACATATTTATTAATTTATATGTAAATGTTTGTAAATGACTTCTCGGTCGGTAATCAAACTTTCGCTTACACAATCTTGAAAGAACATTCAAGAACATTCATTCCAAGAGCCGAACGTGGTGATTAACGTCTCTAATAAAATTAAAATTTTAATTTCAATAGTTAAAGCTCACTTAATAAAGATAAAATAGTATCATGATACTGTTTTTGATCACTTTTACAAGGCCCTGTGATCATTAACATTATTAATAGTATGTAATTCAGCCTCCTCAGTCTTTCGATTTGGGCTGGCGTTGATTACAGATTTGTTATACTACTATCATTAGGTTGTCAACATTTGATAGTCAGCTTAATTTAAAATTAAATTTTCTTATTGAATAATGCACATAAATATATATACACGTAAAAGAAGACATTGGGCCAATAATACTTTATTTTAATAATGATTATAACATATTGTAATAAATTGTTATTTTATAATAAATCATATGTCTGTATGTATATACCTGGTTTGATTCATAGGGAATTCGCCGAAAAACAAAGTGGAGCTCCTTTTATAAAACTGTTGAATAACGAGCCACAAATTCGCAATAAAATCCACATAAAACTTGAAAAAGACGATTAATTGCTGATAATTTTATGCCCTTGCAGAGGGAACAACAATGTTCAGTTGAGGTTTGTTTGCTGTTTGCATTTATGTCTTTTGTCTGTTTCTTCTAGCGTACTGTGGAATTTTGATTCTGATAAGTGAAGATCAAGCTATGGGCGATTGTCGCTAGTCTTTCACTACTGCCCCAGTTAATGGCACCTACTCGTGGCTAAGCGATAAACTTTTCCATGAATTCCTATAACACTTCCATGTTAGTTGCCATGACGTCCTCCCACTCCCACTCCCACTCCCGTTGCCTTAGCTCAATTAGCTTAGCTTTCACCCATTAATTTAAACTTCAATAAAAATGATTTAACTTAATTTGGCACTAATTTGGCACTACTTACCAACACACGCACACACATGTGTAGTTGGGATGTTGGCAGTCGAAAGACAATGGACCGATATAAGCATACCACATACCAAATACCAGATACCAATACCAAAAGATCGCTTCATTATAATTTTTTAAGCATATATTTTATACTTGAGTATAACTGAGAAATTAAGCACGACTTTTCAAGGCTGTTGATAGTTTTTTTCTTCTTCTTTTTTTTTGTTTTTTGTTTGCTGGTTGTTGTTCCTCTTGCCTGGTGTTTTGTTTTTGTTTCATTGGTTTTATTTTATTTAATTTGTGAGCTTTTATTATTTTATTTTCATTCAACTTTGGTTACATGTGCTTCAAACTTTCCGAACAAACCGAAAATGTTCAAATAATAAATCAGTTTTTTTTTTTTTTTTGTTGGTTGTCGTTGAAGTTGGTTTTTGTCGAGCTCAAGTTGACTTTTTATACAATTTTTGATTTTATTTAATTTGTTTTGATGCTGATGACTCTTGTCAAACAACCACGAGGTAAACTGAGTAGATGCGTAACAAAAAAAAAAAAGAAAAAAATTAATTAATTACTCACCTTGCTTATTTATAAATAAAAATGCATTCAGTTCTTGCGATCATCAAAACGAAACGAACTAGGGAATCTTAAGATGATCACAGCTGATCAGAATCTGATCTTGATCTGAATTTGGACACGATTTTACAATTCGCACTGCACTCTCGCGATTTTGAACGCTGCTCGAAACTTCTAATTGTTGTAGCTCTCGTGTTTGTTTTTGTTGTTTTCTCTTTTCTTTAGTTGTTGTTGTTTGTTTTAATTTTGATTTGAATTTTGTTTTGGCTATTTGATGTGGCGGCGAACGATTCACTTGAAAATACAACTAATTAAAAAAATTTAACACGTACGAACGTAGAAAGGCGACGCGAGTCCAAGACAAAGATTTCAATTTCGTTTTGTATTTCGATTTCAGTTTCGGTTTCAGTTTCAGTTTCGGTTTCGGTTTCCGTATCACGCGGCTAGCCCAATCACGGCTGCAGCTCGTAGCCAACTGAGCACGGGGCAAAAACTTGGCTTCAGCTGGGAGCAGAGTCGGACTCGAATTGAGCTGAGTTGAGTTGAGTCTATGACGCCGGCAGCGCCAGCAGCAGCAGCTGAAGCAGCCGCAGACGTCATGCCGGTTACTAGACTGCCAACATATGCAGCCAAAGGGAGCGAGAGAGAGAGAGAGTGAGAGCGAGAGCGAGAGAGCGAGAGAATGAGAGAGCGCCAGTGTGTGTAAGAGGAGCAGCAGCATTACCTCTTGCCGATCACTCAACCTATGAACTTTCGGCGCAGGGCCAAGTGATTCATTGTGCATCATCTTAAACGTAACGCGAGCTTATCTGGCCACAATCTTGTTGTATGCATATCCAGCCAAAGTAAAGACCGGAAGTTCATTAGCTGCCATGACAGCCATTCAAACAATAAACCGACTTTATTTTATTCACTGTCAATTTTTATTATTTGTTTTACATTGTCGCGAATATGCGAAACTGTAATAAAGTGAATTTATTTAAATTGTAAATTTATTTGCTATTGTTGTTGTTGCTTTTTTTTTGTTGGTTTTTGGTTTTTTTTTTTTGGTGCCTGCCATTTGTTGTTGCTGCTTTTGTTTCTGGCCATAGACACAATTCATTGTTAGCTGATGCTTTTTTGATTTTTATGGCCAATGAAGGTTATTTCGGCTTTTATCTGCTTTATACGTATTTTGTGTCTGCTGCTGCTGTTCGCTGTATGTTTTATTTCTGGCCTTTTGGCAAAGAGATCTTTAAATGCAAACATCGATTGTCAACGCGGACTAAACCTTCTTTATTTCTTTATTTCTACGCAAAAGGCGTTATTTTTTGTTTTTATAGCGACCCAAGACCACGCACAATTGTGGGAGGCAGCCATAGAGCTGCAGGCTTTGCTTATGGCTTTGCAAACCATTTAAATCAATTTTTTGTTTAATATACAAGTTTGAAAGTTTTTAAAATACTGCTTCTAAATACTCTATCATTTGACATTGCCCCTTAATACTTTTTGGCAGGCTCTCTAGATTGCTTTCTTTCTAATTTTTTCATTGAATTACTTTTTTTTTGGGATATTTAGCCAGTTGCGGACGACAAAGTTAGTATTAAACTGTTGAAGAATGGTTTGTTTTTCAATAGCAACAATTACATCTATGTGTATTTAGTTCCCAAGTTCACAGTAGTTCCTCTGAACATTCAATTGGCACAGTGACGGGAACACGCATTTATTTAACATTAAACTTTTTTCGGGTTAGAACAAAGAAATTTGTAAATTAACTAATTAAAATGAGACTAAAAAAATGTAAAATTTTTTGGAAAATTTATGGTTACAAAATTCTTGAACACAATCGACTTCCAACATAACTTTGTTAAAACTGGCCCGAAGGGGATTTAAGTTTTGTGAAAATTTTGAAATTAAATTTCTCCTGTATATTTAAGAAAAGACTTTATTAATAATGCAGCAAAAAGTCGTTAACCAAAAAAAAGTTATTAGTACGCAAAAAAAAGAAAAGCTAAAAATTATTATTATTACAATTTATTTAAAAATGTAAATTGCAGACAATTTGGTTGAGGCAGGTACCCTATAATATTTTCTTAGAGGCTTTGGTGTGGGAAGATTTTGTTTTTGCACAACTTTCACAAGACGACCTAGACCATTGGACGATGACTGTGACTGCGACTCCGACTACGGGCATGTCGAGAAATACGGAAAAACCCTGCGAGCTGGCCGCTTGGCTGCTTTGCCACTTGGAAGCCTCTCGCGATCGTCGCTCGGTTGTTTTGGTGCTTTTATCGAAAATGGTTTTTAATGCGTTTTTAAGTCAAATTAGTGACTTCATCAGCTGGGCTTGTCTTTCTTCTCAGCTGAATGCTCAGTCGGGCACTCGGGCAGTCGGGGCAGCTGCCCAGTATCACTTAAGCTGCTCATTAATCAAAAGCCCTACGCCAATGTATCGGGACCATTTGCAAGACACGTAACTCATTGTAGGGCCCTCCACCCCCTCCCCATCCGGCTCCTCACTGCCAACTGCCGCTGGCCTAGGGCTTAGTTTCAATTACGAAATTGTTAATTAGAGGCTGGCTGGCTTGCTCAGATGGCTAACTGCCTAGCTGGCCTATTGCGTGGTCGTGGTCGGTTGTCGGCTGTCGGCTGTCGGTTGTCGTTGGCTAATGAAAACGTCAACTAGTTGCTCTTGGCGTCTGTTGATGGTGTCTGATATATGCGCCGATTCACAGGCACTATAATTTTCGAAGCACTATCGCGTATTGATTTATCAGCTTTGATTTTATTGTTGCGCCAACAACCAAATTTTAATGTTTTCTCCAACAACTCCGCCAGAGACAACAACAAAAACGCAGAGAAAACGCGCGCGTTTTGAAACCTTTCAAGTGTGAGCGAGATAGCTGTCACGCTAGTGTGGTTGTGTTTTGTGCTATGAACGAATGCGCGTGTCAAAAGCTGATTGATATGACATACATGTAGCTCGTCAAGATTCCAAAAGGAAAGCAAATAATATTTAATTATAATGCAATTAAAATATTTAATTGTAATCTATACTTAATTATAAAAACAAGTGAGGAGGCTCTAGCGCCCAACTAGGGGACACCCTAAACCCCGTCTTCTTATACACTGCAACCCCCATGCATTCAAAAATACATACACAGAATCACACATACACACACACAAACAAACGACGCCGCCAGCAGCTGCGCTTGGCTCCCATTATGGAAACTACATTCGTTAATAACTTCTAACATAATAGCATAATCTTATTAAAATTTTCAGGAGTGCACCAAAATCAAAGCGCAGTATGTACTTTTTTAATTAGGTTTTTATTTTGATAATTGGGGCGCATGGGGGGAGGTATCCACAATTTAAAATGTTCGTGATTTGCTTTTGCTTAGCGAGAATATAATAAAATAGGTGGTGGTTGTGGCTCTAGGTCTTATAGTCCCCGATATATGCTAGGAAAACCTTGTTTTTTAACCAATTTTTATTGATAATAATGAAACGGGCAAAGATATTGAAAAAAATGATCAAATTTGAAAAGTCTATGTATATAGCTTTTGTACTTTCTGAAATCTCTGCGTTTATACAGACGGAAGACGGACAGACAGACGGACACACGTACGGACAGACGGACTGACAGACGGACTGACAGACGGACTGACAGACGGACACGGCTAAATTGACGAAGTTCATCGTCCTGATCAACAATAGATATACTTTATGGGGTCGGAGGTGTTTCCTTCTGCCAGTTACATATATTTGCAGAAAACATTTATACCCTTTTTACTCATTTTCAATGGGTTGAGGGTATAAACAGCCGGTATTTAAAAAATTATTATGGTAATTTTGGAAAAATATAGTTGTTTGTATTTTGTAGGGGTGGGCGTGGGCGTGGCCAAAATTATTGGATCGATCTTTAGAGGCGGTCATCCGAAAACTGTCTGCCAAACTTGGCGACGATAGCTATAAAATTGTATATGGATTTTCGTGTTTTACCCGTCCGCAAGATATTAAGCCCTCAGTAGTCGTATTCGAAAAGTTTTCGTGCGCGATATTTAGAGGAGGACTTCAGTAATATGTGTGATGTATCTAGTTTTTAAGCAGATAAGGGAGATATATAGATTAAATCGATTTGGCACTCAGCTCGCCAAAAAGTCTCAACATTTCATCTGACATGAGAATATATTCAAAACTTCGGGTCCCTAGCTTCAATAGCGGGGGTGACCAGCCATCTAAACTTCAAATTTGGTGACTGTATCTCTAATACTGTGGGAGATACAGATTTTCCCCATTTTTTCCTTCGATATTAGAGGGAGGTTTTCCGTAATATAAATTAAATATAACTGTGGGAAATGGCGCAGGGGGGTATATATATTTGATTTATTTTCCACGCACCCAGTTGGCGTATCCAAAAAGTTGATTGTGATTGAGATGAGAAAACTGAGGAAGACGGCACGCCTCACCCGGCCCGCAAATTTCAAAAATCTATATCTCCCATAATTTTAAATTTAGTGTCAACCCCTTTAAAGATCGGTAAAAAAAATTTCCTTGTCATTCCCATTCCCACTGTTTTGTGAACGATTTAAATTTACTTAGAACGGTGTTACTTTGTCTAAACGAGTTTAGTTTTTATATTCATTAATATACATCTAATTGCAAGCCTAAGAGAATGACTACAAGAATTGATATACAGACAAAGCTGCAGTGTGACCATTCCGATATCATAAAGTTATCTGGAAACATACGTATGTAAAATAAAATCAGTTCCGAGGCTGATTTAAAATATATATAATAAATATTGCAAAATATCCAGCAGGTAGATTTTTAACTTAATTTTGTCAGTTTTAATCATTTCTTAAATTTTACTTGTAATATAAACAATTTGTATTGTATTTTGAAAATGCTGATAAGCAACGATTTTAATCGGCAATTTTACAATATAATTAGAAATAATAATTAAAATAATTAATATAATCAATATAATTAATTATCTCACAATTCTTAATATTTAAAGATAAGCAAATACCGAAAGGCGTCAGTAAAATGGGGTCCTACTTCGAGCCCGTATTATTTGACTTGTGGAAGCCACATTTGATGGCGTTTAGATTTTTACCAAGTTGTCGTCATATTCTGCAATAAACTCATTAAACTCTTGGGGCAAATAAAGTATTTTTCGCAATGTATTTGTAATGTGGTCAAAACAGAACTCATTTTATAGTTTTTATTTTGCAAATATAAGTAAAAACTTGTAAGATTGCTCACTTGGAAGTGCCCGACTTGGAGATACCCTACCTAGCTACGAGCTGTCGTTATGTATATATATGTATATAGCCCATACACAAAATTACACACACACACACACCAGCATACTCCGCATGCTGCGCACAATACTCAGCGGCTGCACTTGACCCTCACTGTTAAAACTAAATTCTGGAATGATTTGTAAACCAAGCGTATTATCTCAATACGATTTTCAATTTTTGAAAAGAACATTTAAATCTACGTACACACTAAAGCACAAGGTTAAACTATTTGAATTTGCATTTTTTTATGATTGATGCGAGTGGAGGGTGGTGTCAAAAACCAAAATAAATATATAATAAACCAAATTTGGTGTTTCTAGCTATTATAGTTTCTGAGATATGCTAAAATAGCTGGGTCAGAAACCGATAATTATCGATAGTAAAAAGCGGAGGGTGTTATCGACAATTTCAAATAAACTTAATCTGCGTATGGCATATACGATCTTACAAAAATAAATTTCAACTCTCTAGCTCCGTTTGCAGCGCCTGCTGACAATTTGATTGCCAAATTTGTCATATTTTACCATACGTCTTCTTTAATAACTTCTGGGTTTCTGCGATAACAGATATTAATAAAACTGCAAAATATTCTTTAAGTACTATAGTATATTTAAATATGCATTTGAACAAAACTTGATATATCTAGCTCTCATAATAGACGAAATAAGCTTAAATATTAGAGGTTGTTGGAGATTTTTATCGAGTTTAAAAAAACGGTTCATAGATCATTTGGAATAAACTTGATCTGCATCCCATAGACGAGTCCATATTTGAAAAGGTAAAGTCTCTGCTTATATAATTTCCGCGATCGGCATGATCATACATACGGACAGATATACGGATATGGCTAAATTAACTAATGATCCCGATCAAGAATATATATATATATATATATATATATTATGGGGTTGGAGATGCCTTCTTCTGCCTTAACCATTATACACTTTTTACCCTTTGTTTGTGCAACAAATCGAGCTTTTTTATTTAATGCAAGTTCCTATAATTATATAGGTCCACACAGTTTCAGAAAGCTATCTCAACAGTTCCAGAAAGCTATCAAAATTCGAAAAAAAATTACATTTTTTAACAATTCCTGAACGATTGCACTATCGGAGGAAAGTTTCAAAAGGTCGCGTGTTAATTTCTTCGCCACTAGCGCAGACATTGTTGAAGTTTTACATCTTTCTATTAATATATTCAAATACATCTTAGTCAGTTTTTCTCTTAATTATGCAGGTACTTAACAATCTTTATCTTAACTGAATAGAGCTTGAATGGATAACGATTTAGATGTTTTTCCTTTCCTTAATGTCAATATGCTGCCAGTCGATTGGTAATTTATATTCATTGCTGCCAGAATCCGAAAAACTTTTCTTTTGACAGAAGTACACACGCACACATACACACACAAACACACACGCATATGCCACATATTAAATAAGCGATAAAAACCAAGTATAAAAGACAACGCATATCCATATGTTTTAAATTTATGCAAAATGAACCGTCACGTGCCCTAACTAAGTGACCATAAATAATAAAACCCAAGAAAATTATCACAAAAAAAGGAAAACTCTTACCAACTGATAGCAGCGTGAAAAACAAGAGGGAGAGCAAAACAAAGTATCGCAAGTTGACAATGAATGAAAGCGCTGGCGAAAATAAAAAAGAAAATAAAGAAAAAAAGTTAACTAACAGAAGGAACAGGCGAAAATTAACGCGTTCTATGGGTCTGGGCCGCTTTTGCTTTATCACTCGCCATGGCAGCAACAACAATAATAACAGGCCCGAAGAGAGGGAGAGAGCGCCCAAAAGAATGGCAGAGTGTTGGCCACAGAGATAAAGAGCGAGCGAGAGACACTGAGAGAGTGAGAACAGTGAAAAGAGCGAGGCGCGTGAAAAAGTTTTTCTATTGTGAAAAACTTGACGTGGTCGCCATTTCCAACGCCATCATCAGTTCAGTGTTCAGTG
Organism: Drosophila sordidula; assembly: GCA_035047465.1. Taxonomy (NCBI): domain Eukaryota; kingdom Metazoa; phylum Arthropoda; class Insecta; order Diptera; family Drosophilidae; genus Drosophila; species Drosophila sordidula. Next base: position 14,204,677 of record JAWNPQ010000156.1, on the reverse strand, counting down.
TTCGTTGTTCGTTGTTTGGTGTTCAGTGTTCAGTGGAGTAACGGCCACAGCTGAAAACGGACGTGTCGTGTTATGTCGTATCGTGACTTGTAGTGTCGCCTTCAGAGTACTCAAAGTCTGTCCGTGTGTGCCCCAAGGGCCGCCTATAAAGCGAACTATACAGATAGAAAAATAAATGAATTTGAAAGCACAACTGAAAAGCAGAAGCACCCAGCATGAGAAACGCGTGTAAAAGTATGCCAGCGAATTAATGTAAATGCATCAGTTGTTCTTACCTTGAAAACCGAATCCGATGCGGTTTCCGATGCCGTCTCCGATGCGTGTAGGTGCAACTAAAAGTTTTGCCGCAAATTGTCGAGGAAACCAAGCGATAATCAAGCAAAAAAGTCGAGCTAGAGCTAAAATTCATGAAAAATGCCTGACAAATGCAAAAATAAAATAAACTAAATAAATAGATAAATAGAAAAAAATTAAGCCATGAGCGTCAAATAAATCAAGTGCGACAAAAAGGCACTAAGAGAAAGAAAAAGCAAATAAGCCCCAAGCACACACGCACACACAGCTGCCCAAACGGTTGTTTCGCAAATTTCTCGTGACGCGTTCAAAAGTGCAGAAAACAGCGGCCGACACTCAGCAGCCAAAGACAATCCATTGATTTTTCTTTCAAGCCGACGGCAGGGTGCAGCGGTGGGGGGAGGGGCACGGGGAGGGGGGCCTGGGAACGCGGCATCAATTTGATTTTTGCCAGGCAAAAGGACACAGTAATCCCGGAACGTGCTGGGTGTGCGCTGTCTGTCTAATCCTAAGTGGCGCATGGGGGCCCGCAATCAAATGTCCGCACATTAATAATGCCCACCGCATCCGCATAGAACTTTCACTCAGCGCCAACCGGCCCACTCGCTCTTCCGTTGAGGCCCCCGTCCCCCCTTCCAGCGATTCCAGACGGCCACTTACAGCAGATAAATGGCACAAAAATCGAAAACTAGGCAAACAACACACAACACACAACAAATTGCCAAACAGCAGCGGCAGCAGCAACAACAACAAACACCCAGCACCGAATCTGGTCCAGAGGGTTGGGCTTATGATTGACAAGATGCGGGGAAGGGGAGTTCGGGCGGGGGTTGTCGTCGCTGGCGTCAGTTTGGGGGCAAAAAAAAAACACGGGCCAGACGCAGACGCGGCGTCGCAATAATCATAAAAGCGTTGAGCAGCAGGCAACGCTGCTGACGCGGGGGCGGGGGTGCGGGTGGGGGCATAAATTCATGAGTATGCGTCAAACAAACTGGGCGCGGCGACGTCGCTTCCGACTGTGGCTGCTGCCACAGCAACCCAACAGCCCAAGAACAGCAAGCAAACCGCAAGCCCTACGAAAGTTATTATTAATGCAGCAGCGGTAATTAGCTAGTAGTCAGTAGTTGGCAATTAGCCGTTAGTAGCTGCAGTTGCATAAATTATTCGGCAGTCACTTTAACCAAAGGCCGCATCGGCTGCCCAAAGGGCAGGCCAATTAGGCGCATAAACCGTTTACAGAATGACAGAGTTGTGACATAAATACAGACGCACGAGCACACACACTCTCACAACAGAGACGCCAAAGACACCTATATTGTCACGTTTTCACTTGACTAAGGTCAAAAGTTTCGTCCTCCTCCCGCCTCACCTCACCTCGCCTCGAGCAGCGGCCGTGTGCGTCTGTCCATCAGCGCGGCCTGAACTTGATGCTGTCGCAGTTGCTGTCGCAGTTGCCGTCGCCGTCGCCGTCGCCGTCGCTGTCGTCGCTGTCGCCGCTGCTGCTGGCGAGGCCTGTAGCATCTATTTTTAACGCTTTGTGCGCCCGCACAAATAGCATAAGCATGGCCAATAAATTCTCAAAAAACTTTCAAAAGTGGATTCGAAACAAATTTTCCAAACAGATCCGCAAAATGAAACTTTGCGCGAATTAAGTGACTAAAAGTCGGCAATCAAAGTTGGTATCAAAACTAATTTCGATGCCAGTGCATGTGCGTGTGTGCGCGCGCGTCCATGTGTGTGTGTAACAGTAACTCAAGCAGCGACTGTGGCATGCAGACACAGAAAAGAGCGCAGGACACGCACAGTTGAAGGCAGCGAGTGCCACAACACGCATACAACAGAGAAAGAGAGAGAGCGAGAGAGAGAGAGAGAGAGAGAGAGCGAGCGAGAGAGTGAGAGTGGCAGAGAGTGAGAGCGGCTTGTAGAGACTTCCAGGCAACAACACATTCTACTGCCTTCCAAAATAACACATTCCGCACACTGTGCTGCGTGCTTCGGGCTTGCTGCTTCGTTCTCGTGCAAAGGATTGTACGCAGGCATTGGAAAGGAAGCCTCTCGATTCGGTTTTTCCATTTCTTTTTTTTTTTTTGTGTGTCGTTTTTCGGGTTTTCGCTGCTTGATGTGAAGTTTCGCCTTGGCTGGCTCAGTCCGTGGCTAAACTTTGGAGCGTGTTGTGCTGGAAATTGTGAAAAGCGGAAAGCAGAACCAAGAACCGTAGCATGTAAATGCAAATTAAAACTAAATAATTAAGCAATCTTCAAACAAAAACTATAACAAAAAAAAAAAAAAAAAACAACAAATAAATTGAAAACAAGAAGAGGAACAGCTAAATTCAGAAATTGTGCAGCAAGTGTTTTTTTTTTTTAGAGAAAAGTGTACTTTGTATTCCGAAACACAAAAAATGAAGGAATAAATAATTCTGTGTTGTATGTGCGAATGAATGTGCCTTGAAAGTAAGGCGTGTACCCAGAACAACACCACAGCTAGCACACACACACACACACACACATGCACACACATACGTACACGGGGGCAGGGTAGGCAAGCAAAACGTAGACAGATAGGCGTACAGCCGTGCAGACAAACGGACGACGCGAACGTGAACACAAATAACGAAATAACAGAGCTGCGACTGCTGTAAATTTCATAGAAACCCGTGACCAGCACGGCGTATACGCATTATCATAAATGACAACCGAATAAGTTTTTATTTGCCTCTGTCTCCAAATGTTTGCCTTTGCTTCCTTTATATTTTTTTCTGTGTTTTTTCCTTTGTTATTTAGTTGTTGTTGCTGTTCTTGGGGAATTTTCAATGCAAAATTGTGGTCTGGTGTGTGCGTGTGTGTGCGTGGTAGTGCAATAATTGAGCCAAGTGAAGCATATTATGTATATTTATATATATAGAAATGTATATTTTTTTTTTTTTTTTGTATTCGTTGCCTCATAGAAAGAGCGTGTGTCTGTGACAAATTCTGTGGCCATTTCTAGCGGAAAATGTAAGCCGCGGCAGCTTACAAAGAAAATGCCTCTGTGTGCGTGGGCTTAAAAGCTAGCAAAGCGGAAAGCAAGCGACGTTTCCAACTCTTAAACTCTCACTGTTAACTGTAGCCTATACCCTATATACCTGCAATATATATACAGAAATATAAAACGACATATATATATATATATATATATATATATATATATATATATATATATATACAACTGTGCGTGTACTCCTAGCCAGGTGAGTGAAGTACCTAACGGTTAACTGTTTTACAACCATTGACTTGCAAATGTTCATAAGCATATTCGAATAATATTTTTCATATATTTAGCTTGGCTCTGGCACGAGGGGGCGTATGTGTAATCTGACATGGGAGAAAACACCGAGCTGTAGCGATGGAATTATGTTAATTCAATCGATATTTTGACTAATTTAGGCAGCTTTGCATATTGCCTGCTTCGCTCTGGCACCAGCTGCCTGCAGTCGACTGGCGGCCCGCTCGCCCCCTTTATGAGTCAATTAGCGTAGTTATTTGACATGCTACTTTACGTACTTTGCGTACTTTACGTACCCCACTTTGTGGCTCGGCCGCCCCTTCTGACAGGCGGCCAGACATGGGATGGGGTGTGGGATTGCCACCCCATAAACTTTTTCGTTTGTTTGTCTGCCGCTTTTTATCGATAACAATTACACAAGCCGAGCAAACACATTTGGCAGTTGTCAACTGGCATTAGAGCCGTTCTGGTTTCGGCCATCCCAGTGCCGTAGAAACCCGTTGTCCGACTATTCGTGCAGTACGTGCGACTGATAAGCAATCAGCCGGTGCGAGCTGCAGAGGCGGCTTCTCTTACGGGGTGATAAGCAGGGAGTGTTGTCTAAATTTATGAGTCTTGACAATTTGAGTGAGGGCGAGGCCGTCAATGCCATCAAATTCAAAGTCCCAACCGCTCGCAGGTGACAAAAGAATGGAAGAACAAAGCTGCACGAGTGTAAACAGATGTGACAGGATGAGTGCACGGCTCTTAATGGCGTGCCAATTTCACTGTCAGCAAAGGGCGTGGCCAAAGGCGTCTTAACCAATTTAGACCAAAAACTGGGACGTTCCCATTGAGCACATTACACATTGCCAATAGGTGAACGCTCGAATTTACGAGCCCCATAGGTGTCTGAGCACTTTTAGCTTGTAGTTGCATTGTGCGGGGGGGGGGGAGGTGGGGAAACAGAATTGTTACGAAACTTATAAATATTCCTCAGCACAAGCTAGACTTGGAAGGCCGAAACAATGAGTTACTCTACCACGTTTCATATTGAAAAAGTTGTCTATAAATATAAGACTACTATAAATATAAATAGTTTTATGCTAGTTGTAAACCAGTTGTTAACCAGCTGTATACCAGTTTTTTACCAATTGTAATGCCAGTTCAATGCCAATTGAATACCAGTAGCATACCAGTTGTATGCCAGTTTTATACTAGATTTTTTTCTTATTCCATATTTAGAGGAGGTCATCAGAAAACTGTCTGCCAAATTTGTTGACTTAGCTTTAAAATTGTGGAAGATAGGGATATATCTGACGCGGGAATACACGCAAATATATTCTAAATTTAAAGTCTTTTGCTCCCAAGTCTTTTGACCGAAATTGCGATCAGACATTGCACAAAGCCAAAGTTACCTTTAAAAAATTACATAACTAAAGTTAAAATAATTTCTAAGTATCATCTAGATATCACCTTCCGTCTTCTGCTGGATTTACGAAAAGCTGAGAGAGCAATTCTTGAGTTTTATATTCATAGATATTTGTCATCTTCATGTGGTAGTCAATCATATGTGACTGTGGATTGTTCAGCTCTTCAAATTGACACATTAAAGTAATGATTCATTGCGAAAAGTTGAAAATACTTTTAAACTCTGCGAACATGCGGATGTTCCTTAAGCGTCGTGCCACATTAAACAGGAAAAGTTTTGCCATTCGGCGATGGTCGCGCCATTATCCTGATGGCTGCGATACACACACCTAGTATAGAGCTATACATTTGAAGGCATGTGGCATCGCTTATTTGGCCCATTAAAGTTGTTAACTTGCATTGGGGCCAGTCTAAAGCCAAAGTTTATTCCACTTGTGCCAGGTCACTTGACATTTTGCGGCAGGCGAGGCGCAGCCCTTGGTATATACTGCTTATAATGGTTAGTTTAGTTTAAGTTATCCCTTTGTGCATTAGCTATCCCGGACGTCCTTTGCCTGATGACGCGCATACGTTGGCAGCTCCTTCTCCTCCTTTCTCCCTTCTTCCTCCGCCTTATACACTTGGCCAAGCTCAGCGAAGCGCACTTCCATTCATTTTTTGAAGGCATAATCAATATTTGGCAGTGCGCCGAGTGTGCATATGACAAACAGCGACAGGGCCCAGCACTACACGATATGCCATATACCAACTAACTATATGGGCTGTATGGATATGTAGTAGCCTGTCATGGCTTACAGGCCATTGAGTTATATCCACATTCACAATGTGCACTCGTTTCCGCGTCTGAGTGCGCATTCAGTGATTTGCAAAAAATGTATTCTTCGTCTTGTTTTGCTTTACTCAGTTCTTGTTTCCTGCTGCTGTTGTTGTGCACTCTTTCGGTGTTCTTGGCTTCTTTTATACTCTGTTCGAAATGAAGAAATGTGCATATTTTAGGGATTTGATTTATTGCTTTGATTTCATATTGATAAATGTAATACATTGTGTATTTATTGTAGCACATTTGATTGAGTGGAGAATAAAACGTGGCCTAATTATTTTTTCGATGGTTTATCGAAGAGATAAGCTATACGAAATTGCTGAACAACTATAGTAGGAAGCTTAAAACACCTTTTCATCAGATCAAATGGAAACTAACTGTTATTGCTTTAGAAAATTATAAAATTGGGTGGAGAAACTGTAAGTCAATTGATATGAAAAGAATAATATATCAACTAGAAAAATCAGGGTAGTACCTGATAGACATTCGCACTTATGACTCAAATTGTTTACAAATTAATATTGTTATTTTTGTTTTTATTATTTTGTGTTTGTTTATTTCTTTATAAATATTTTTATACTATCTTTGTTATTATTAATAATCACCTTATTTCGATACCTTGTCCCATAAATACCGATAAATATCAAATTCAAGAATATGCCACCAAAATTTGTTTAGTATCTTCTCGAATAGCATATACAGATCAAAAATATTTAACTTTCCCGCAAACGCGATGAGAAAAGTGCGCAGGGTATCTCCTAGTCGGGCACCGACTAGCGCAGTCAAACTTGTTGTAAATACTACTATTATTCTTATATTTATTAGTCTGGGAAGTTTATAAATCTAACAAGCCAACTTTTTTAATAACCAAAGTCCGTCGGCTAAAAGAATCCTTCATGCGAAAACTATAAACTAGAGTTCGAAAGCGTATCCTCGTTGTTGCCGCATGCCTAAATAATCAAATCCGATTGTAGGTCTTCTGTCTTCTGCTGCCACTTATGGCAATTCGTGGACTTTCTGCTCAAGGTTAGTGTATCTAGAACTGTAGTTGGGATAGTATCTTTGACATGGATTTCATACTTCTTATTTATTGTTGACTTTCATGTTTTACGTGTTTTCTTCGTTTTTTATGTACAAGCGGCAGCGATAAAAATCAATGGCAACGTCCCGAGCTCCGCTTCGTATTTTCCTGGCCTCTAGATGAGTTTTTGGCACACATGCGACGTTCTCGTTCCGCGTGGGAGTTCAATAGTCACCGTGGCCCCTTTCGCCGGTGTCCTCACTGCTGACATGAGCCGCAAAGTGCTTTCTGCATTCGCAATTCTGAATTCTGCATTCTGCAGGTGCACATGCCACAATCGGGCCCAAAATATATGGTATACGTGGGCGGAGCCGACGCTGGCTTAAAGCGCGGACAACACAATTGGGCCCGTGCGGAGGCGTGTGGGCGGGGCTGGCAGGCAGAAGCCGTCAAAACTTTCGCGCCGTGTGCCCCTTTAGCGCTTGTTTGTCGCCGGCAGGTCACGGAATGGCTGCCAAGAAAAGGCAGCGCGCCACAAATTTCTCTTTCAATTGGGCAACTGGAGCGGCAACCCGCCCCCCACCTCCCCCTGACGTGCTGCCACTCCCAGCGACTTGGGCTTGTCCTGTCACAGACTGCTGGAGCCGCTGATGTCCTTGCCCACTTGTCCGCCAGCTCCCCTGCTATCCTGACGCCGGGCTTATGTATTATTAATGCCAATGCTTTAAATTCACTTGCATATTCATATTTTTATATCTTCATACGCAATGAGAGTGCGCGAATCGAGATTTTAATGAATTGGGTGTCAATTGCTCACGCCTTGTTCACACACGCCGACAACGCGGCGCATACGCAATGTAATTTATCAGAAAATAAATTAGTTGGACATTTATTTAATTTTATCTTCGCCTGGGTTTGGCTCTGTGCTTTCCGGTCTCCATCTCCGGCTCTGTTTCGGTTCTGTTTGATTTGGCTACCCGTTGTTTTTGCTTCTTTGATATACGCGCGAGTGCCAAAGCATTTATGCTAAGTGGCAGCCAAACAGAAAAAGAGAGTGGCAACAATAGCAACTACTTGCAACTAATTGCTCTCCTTGGCCAGCTGTGTGCGAGTGTGTGCGGTTCAGCAATTGTGGCTGAAAGAGCACCACTTGAAACACACAAAATGCGCTGCAAAATGTTGAAATGCAATTGCTTGCGGCTGTGGAAGTTGACAAGCTGCAACCACAACGACTAGGTGACAGACGGTGAGCGGGGGCGGGCAACTGGGCGGGGCCAGGCAACACCCACAGCCAACGGGGGCCAGCAGGCAACGCAAAAAGTTTCCAGTTCCACAGCTGCGAACAAAAACGTTTACCGAGATTAAAAAGTAAAAAAAATTTTAATTGAAAATAAAAGAGAAGAGATAATTAAATATGTTTCCTAAACGTTGCCACAGTTCCCGGAAAGCCAAGTGGCATGTGGGCAGAGTCTTTATGTAAGGCGGGAATATGATCAGAGCAATATGTGTTATATGATTTATATTAGATCTATTTTAAAAGCTGAAATTCTTGGAAAGAATTGTGGTTATGTTTTTTTTTAATTAACATTTTTTTTCTATCTTCTTTCCAACACAATGCTGGCATTTTCCTCAGTGAACTTGGGTGTGTATTACAAATGTTGTAATAACTATGCTTGACTGAGTTCAATCTGCCTGAGCTCAAGCTGTCATCAGCTTCAGCGACCCCTGCCCTTTCTACCCAGCAGTTGCGGTTGCCACTTGCTCTTTGCTCCCTGCACCCCTGCACCCCTCCTCCTCGTCGTCCGCTCCTTGGGCCCGACAGAAATTGCCAGCAGCTTAGGGGGCAGCGGCCAAGGGGGGCCAAGGCTGCTGCAGCCACCATTAGCGTCATCAGCATTAGCTACAATAATGATAATGGAACTTCATAATTATGACACCGATAATTACAATTATCTAAGCACAGCTCTGTGGTAATCAGCTCGCAACGCGCAACACGCAACTTTTAACTCTGGGCTCGCATCTCTCATAACAGGCTGGCGTAATTCTTATTTAATGGCGTTGAAATTCAATTAGGGGAAACCCTTCTTCTTGTCATTGCTGCGAGTTATATGAAAAGTCTGTTGAAGCGTAAGCTGCTGGCTGTGGGCGTGGCAGATGCGTGGCAGGGCGTATGCGTATGTTTGTGATATCTTAATAAAGTTAAAAGCGCTGGCGCTTTTGTTGAACTTGTTACTGTCAGCTGCACACGAGCATACCATGGGTGGGGCCGGGCGGAAGTTGTCGCAAAGTTTGCCAGCGCCAGGCGAAAACGACCACATCCTTTGGACTGTCGCACCAGCAAGGCGTCGAGGAAGGTGGGTGGAGTGCAAATAGGGATTGGGGTTTGGGGTTCGGGTTGGGCTGCCTCAGATCAAAGCTTCTAAGGAAATTGAAAAATAAAATTTTTCCACGCGGCGTATAAAATGTAAAACGAGCAAAAGACAAAACGTGCACGAGACGAGGTCAAACCCAACCGATTCTCCTGTCCGCTTTTAAGTTTCGTGCTAAAACTGTGTGACTGAACTTCGCTGTTCGCTTCTCGCTGCTCAGGCTCAGGCTCAGTAATGGCCACAGGGGCTTTATGTCAGTGGCTTTATCTGCTTGTCCTTTGTTGCCCCATTTTGCTGCTAGCAACGACAATGGCTGTGACGTTGGCTCTGGTTGCAAGCGGCACTGTTTATTTATTTATGTCACAGCTGCTGCACCCAAAGGCATGTGCATAAGCCCAGCTACAGGTGGGCTTGGCTATGAGAGATCGCAGAAATGCGACAGCTGTTTGCGGTAGAGCAAAGTCTCAGATTATAAGACAGACAAACTGTAAGCTTTAAGTGAGTCTTATAGCAAACAATTTGCATATTTGACTATGGCCTCAAGCTTTCAAGTACATCTCATCTTGATTTCTCTCTCGTTTTATAATGCACTTTAATGTTGGCTAAAATGTTCGTTCCATCATGCTTGCAAAGTTTGACTGTACTTCCATCTAGCACGAAACACGTAGGTAGTAATGTGAGCATATGGCAACATTTTACCATTTTACGTGAAATGCTAAAACGAGCGCAAGGCAAAGGAAATGCGGCGCTGCCTCGCTAGTTGCACGTAGTCAAAAGGAAGCGTGTGTGCCTTGCACCAACAACAACATGATGGCCAAGAACATCAAGTACTCGCCTTGCGAGCCAGCTCTCTGTATGTACGCGTGTTGTAACTATTTGCCTGAAGGCGTCTAGTGCACGCAGCGGGACACAGACGCGCAGCCGAGCCCAGACTCAAATACCAGCTGCTTCCTGGACGGCACACCTGCCCAGTTGATGGCCTGCTGTGTGCTCTTGTTAGCCAGCACGGAGTGCTCCTCAAATAATTAATAATGCCTGTACCGTCAATAATGCGGCCATCCCTCAATGTCTTTCCAGCCTCAGACCCAGAGTCGCCTTTGCCTTTTTTATTCGGATGAGCCCTTACTATTTAATGAGCACAGGCAGGCGCAGCTTCAGCCTTTCCGTCTGCCATTTGTCTATTTCTAAAGTAACTTGGCTCCTGGGGACTTTTGTTACCCGTTTGGGTGCAGTTTATGCCTGGGCTATAACTGAATGCCCCAAAATACTTTTGCAAGTTTTCTCATTTGTTAATTTCAATTTGCCTTAGTGCTGTCCGCTTGGCAGCCATCTATATGGATATTACAAAACCGAATCAAGTTGAAATTTACTCGCTATAAAATGGCTAAACTTGAGCCCATTTCGAATCATTCAAAAATCTGCACAAACAGGGCATATCCAGCACTCAGAAATCACAAACAAATCAATAAAATTTCAAAGTTTATTAGATACATAAATATACAAATCAATTTTTATGGGCGTCGGCTCTCAGAAATGCGAGTACTTCCATAAGGCGTACGGGGGAAACTGAGTGCCTGACAGCACTTGTCGTAAAAATTATGAAATTATGTTCACTGGGCATGTGAAAGAGCTAAGCCAAATCGATGGCGTCAAGTCGAGAGTCCCATGGGGACGACTTGGTGATGCCCTATGCTTATGCTCCGCAAGGCAACTCTGTTTTTTATACCCAATTGTAGCAATATACCCCTTCTTTAAAATTTACTAGGTATACAACATATAACCAAACTCTCATAAATTCTTTTGTTGAGTCATTTTAATGATGAAAAACTTCCGCCTGGCTAAACGGAATTTCTTTCATTTCGTTCTTTCTACGGTGCTCTTGATGATTTGTTTGTTTGGCATTTGAACAAAGATAAATAAAGATAAATAAAATAGATAAATCGCGTTGCTCATAAATTCAGTCCTGCTGCATTTGTATATACTTGTTTCAGCTTATGATTTATTTATTTTAATTGCTGTTTGTCTAGCAATTTTTCAGCTTTCCATATGCAAAGCCCTCTCTCGTTTTATTTACTCAAATACTAATGGGTATTAGTTGGAGTTGTTTCCAGTTAGTTGAATGCGGGTGAAAACATTCACTTTAAACAGCTTACGAAGAAACTTGTGAGCTTAGATCCCTTGTGGGGTTTATGCGTTGCTTAAAATTATTGTTTAGAACATGAATTTTGGTTCTTCATGTTTTTAAACATGTCTAAATGAAATTTTACAATAAACTGACTTCAGTTCTTGACTTAGAGTAAACATTCTAACTGAGGATCATGACGATGGCCAATGAAATAATTTAACAAAACTTTGAATTTGGCTTAAAACGTATTTACGAAATTTATCGATATATTTTTTAATATGTGAATATATAATATACCATGAAAATATAAAGTTGACCTTATTTTTTATTATACGTAGTGTATCCAATATTTGTGTCTTTTGTTCCATAACTACTTCAATTTCCGTTCTTATCTCTTGATAATATATATCACGCTTTATAAACTTCGCAAACAGTGTGCGCATAAACTTTATTTACGCTCATATATGTGTCACTTGCTCAGCATATTTGCTCGTGTGCGGATGTGTGAGAGGAATGTGTGTGTTTATATAGATGTTGTTGTTGTCATAAGCACACTTGAAACGTTAGGCATTGGCTGTATAATCACACCCATCACACTCATCACATCAGCAACGTCTTTATCACCAACTTAGCATCATGATGTATGCGGTTTTCCTTTATTTTTCTCCACCTTTTTTTTTGGTCTAGTATGGAGCACTTTACGCTCAAGTGAGATTATCACAAATTTGTTTACTCAACTCGAGCCGAGACTGCAGCTGGCAAACACCCACTCGGCGGTAGTGGTGTGTGTGTGTGTGTGTGTGTGCACATCATCCGTCGATTTTTCAATTCGTTTTTTGGCGACTACCACTGACAGGCGACATCAACAAACACTGTGCCGGCGTGGGCGTAGACCTAGGGCTCGTCCTTCTGGCTGACATAATTTCCATGCAATTGATTGACAATTGCGGCATTTTGTGGCACATTTGCAAACAGGCTACCCGCCGAGCGTTGTATCGATTAGCCCACGGCAGGACTCGGCGCTGAGAGCGACGTTGACATGGCTGACTGGCTGGGCCACAGTGGGCGCTGGCTTGTAAATGGGTGTGCTAGTGTGTGTTCCAAAGTGTAATTGATTTGAGCTACAAGCGTGCCTCTAATTTGCTGCATGCAGCGTGTCGATGCTGATGCCAGTTTGCATATAAATAACGCCTGCCGCATTCCCACATGGACACTCACAATTTGTATAATTTGCGCCTGCAAGTAGGCAGCAGTTTGCCGGGGGCCCGTCTCTCGAGAAGCTGAAGCGTGACTGCGACACTCTACGGCACTCTAAACCCGACCCAATCTCACCCAGCTCAGCACAGCATTTGCAGGAGATTATCTCGTTAAGCTGCGCGGGAACGCTGGCAAAGGGTGCAGCCAAGCAAAAGGCGAAAAACAATTAAGAGTGTGCGAGTGTGTGGGTGTGTGTGCGTGTCTGTGTCTGTGTCTGTGTCTGGCTGTGTGTGTCATGCATGAATGCATTCGTTGGCGTTTGCCTGCAGGCGGCAAGTTACAGCTTGGCTGCCTATTGTTCTGGCCACGTTTAGAGCGGGCCCAAAGCGTGCAACTGTAGTGCGCCAGTCGACCGGCAACATCTTGACATTCGCACTGGCACAAGCCATTGTGTTCACTCAGATTACCATTCATATATGGCCCACTCCCTGCCCCCCATTCCCTTGCTGTACGCGTTGCATAAACTGACGCTATATTGTGCAGCTCGTGTCGCTTCTGGGCGAGCATTTATACTTGCATCTGCATCCGACAGATACACTCCGAGCAACTTCAAATTAAGAAATACACATACCCCAACACATCCCCAACGAGCACTTACAGTACTTTGGGTATGTAAATAACAACCGCACAGATCCCAAATTGAAATTTCTTGCCAAGCAATTTGTGTTTGTAAACAAAACATTTCTTGTTTGGCTTCTTTTTTTAGCAGTGGCAAATTAAAAGTTGTTCGACTTTTTGGGAAAGTTGATGCAATTGGGACTATCGGAGAAAATGAAAAAATATCAAAATTATAGCTTCATTGAAAAGAAGTTCGAAGAGAACGTGTAAATGTAGTTGAACACTTTTTATAGATCAAACAGGCATACAATTAGGTTTTTTCTTTCTTTAACTTGTTTCTCATTTAAGTTTTATTCGTCAACTTTTTTAATAAAGTTGCCTTAAATTTCGAAACTTTTAAGAAATCGCCAATTAATTATGTGTTTCTCTAATCAGATATGTCTGTAATATTTAAATTTCTCTCACATTAATGTTATTTTACACAGATGCATAAATATATGACTCTTTGGGAAAGTCGCTTTAAATTAGAATCTAATGTAACATCAAAAATAAATTTATTCAATTAAAAAATGTATCTTATTATGAAATATGTATTATTCTATTGAGTAAATAAAAGTAAGTAAAGTCTTGAGAACTTAGAAAATGTTCATAATATTATTACAATACGATTATTTATAAAAATAATATTAAAAATATTACCTTTTGAAGGTTTATTGGGAATAGTTACTATTTGATGTAGCCCCATTTGAAATTGGGGCGGTATTCGCAAGCAAAAATTAATTAAAAACATATAAACAAATATTAAAATCATATTTTCAAATTCTATTTGAAAGTTTTTAACTTAATTTGATTAGGAAATTCCATAAAAATTGAGGTAATTTAGGCATATAATTATCAAGAAATTCGAATTGTTTTTCACTTGATTTTCGCCCGATAATAAATATAAATTCCTTCTAATTGAAATTATAGCAGAAGCAAGCACATACAGGAAATGGTTGCTTTGTTATGTTTGTTTTTTAAATAACCGCATCAAGATGCCGATGCTATATCAACAATGTTTAATGCCTGGCTAGGTGCGAATACTAGAACTAAGTGGCTGAGCCCCCCTAACAGGCCAACAGCTGTGTAAGCAATTACTGCAATTAACATATTTTAGGCATTTATTAAATAAATATATAGGCATAGAGCGCTCTCTAAACTCAAAACAAATAATATATTATCGAGGCGTATAGAATTTACTTGAATGTAGCCGGGTCTGGTCGAGTTTTGGTCTGGCCTGCCACTGGGACTGGGTGTCTACTCGAGCATTTCCATTTATTTATTTATCAGGTGGTTTTCCCAAACGCCTTAAAATAGAATTTGTTTTCAATGAGCGCAGTGCTCCACTGAGATGCAAAGAAAAAAAAAAAAGGAACAGAGAGAGGGAGAGGGAGAGAGAGAAGAAGAAGGAGAGAGAGAGAGAGAGAGAGAGAGAGAGCGAGCGAGAGTGAGGGAGAGAAAGAGAGGCAGACGTGATGCGCAAGGCTGCGTGCGCTCGCGGATATGTGGGCCAACTGAAATAGCCGGCAACTGCGGCTGCACTGCAGCATGGACTTACTCCTCCCTCTCTCAATCTGTGTGCGTGCGTGTGTCTCTGTGTGTGTGTGTGTGCTTGAATTTTATTTTTAATTTAGCAAAATTCAAAAAGCGCTGCACACCAAAATAAACTCTTACTCATGTGGGATGTACGTGTGTACGTTGCCTTCATTTTTGTTTTTAATTATTTACAACAATCATCTATTAATATACTTAAATTTATAATTCTTTTGATATGTTTTGCATATTTGCGGCGCTTGCTTCATGGCGACCTGTGCGCAGTGGTTGTCAACGCTGCGTATGCGTAATTCGTGTTGTTTATTTATCTACTTTGAAGCCCATTTTTGAGCCATTTCGTTGTTGTTATTATTGTTACTGTTTTGCCGCTTGAATGGCAGGCGCCAACACTTGAGTATAAACAAATCAAAAGTTTTGTGTACAATTTGTTTATATACACACATAACACACACTGTGTGTGTGTGTGTGTGTGTGTGTGTCTAGGGCTGTTAGTATTACTTTCCATAACGCAATGAAAATTGTTTATGGCGTACATATGTTCAGGTCGGTTACGGATTCGCCAGCACACAATTTACGTACACGTATATAATATTTATTGTTGCAATTATTTTTGTTTTTTTGCACAACCCCTTGCCCCTCCACCCACTGCTCACTGTTTAATCGTATATTTTCAGATAAAAATTTAATTTTGCCGCCTGCCAACTAGGAAAAACTAATTTTCACATTTTCACAATTTCCCAGTTTCCAACCCGCCACAATAATAAAGCAAATGCTGCCAGCGAGCGAGCAGCTAAGTGCACGAAAGTTGACGTCGGCATTTGCTGGTGGCTTGCTGCGTGCTGGTTGCCGTATCCGTAGCCGTAGCTCTTGGCCATTGCTGTTGGCCATGGCGTCATCAATTTAAAAATGCGCCTGCCGCTGGGAAGCAGCAGCAGCAGCAGCAGCAGCACCAGCAGCTGATAAGACGCTAGCATCGGTCGGACATGCCCCAATGAGGAAAGTTTTGTGCCATTAACTTTATGGTTGCCACAGCAGCAGCCACCACAGCTTCCATTGGAGCAAGCACCACGGAAGGTCATTATGTTTATTAGTTGCACTTATTTCAAGACTGCGCCGACGCTTTCTGCTCCGCCTCCACCTCCGCATTCACCTCCTCCGCCACCTCCACCTGCACATCGCCTACGCCCGCAGCTCCATAGCAATTCGCACTTTCCGCACGAATGCGAATTTATTTCCGTTTTGATTGTGTCATGTTGGTAATTTTAGCACACGCTGCGTATTCGCAATGCAAGCAACATAAATTTAGCACAGTGTCAACGGTAGTTGCACTGCGCGAGGGTTGCCTCAAGAGTGCCCCGAATGCCGTTCATAAATTTGTTTTATGCGGTATTATTGTTATTGTGGTAGTTGCGCCTAAAGCCGCTTGGTGTTTGGGCTACTTTTCCACCTCGTAAATAATGTCAGCTAGTTGTCAAGTGCAATTTGAATTGGGTTTGGCGAACAAAGGCCGTGTGGAGAAGTTGCCAGCATAAGACGCTTATGGGCGCCACCGGCAGGTGACACCTGCCTGTGGTTTTAGGCATTGTTGCGGCTTTATTGATTTTTGATTTAAAACCATTAAGAGTTACATAAATGTGACGTTTTTGAAATTGCTATTAATGTGCAATAATTATAGGCAGCAGCGCTTAAAATTCAAAGGGAAATATACGTTATAGGCAATAAATCAAAAAGAAAAAATAGATTATATATTTGGTGTAGTAACTAGATTTTACGTGTAAGACAAAAGTCACGCTCTGAACTTTAACTTTACTTTAACTTATTCAGGTAAATATTTACTGTTATGCATTGATGCTATATCTGTGCGATGATATCCCTCACGTTGACGGCTTAAAGCCCGTGTAAACATAAAAACTTAATTATGTATCGCGCATTGTTGTTGGCACGTTAACAAACTGTGCACATTGTGCAGCCGACGGGCGTTTCATGTTTTTGCATACATTGCGAACACAGATTGTGTGTCATAGGCCGCCTTCCGCCTCACACACCCCCGCTCACCCAGTCGAGTGGCCTGCCTAGATGCAGGCGCCCTCAGTCTTAGCCTCTTTCATGCCCATGGATAATGGGCGAAGGCAAATGGCGAACGACCGCAAACACACAACCCGACACAAACATAAACAAAATAAATATAAAATCAAAAACAAAAACAAAAACAAAAAGAAAAGCAAAGGCAATGGCAAAACAATACCAAAAACCAAAGAACGATACATGCAGCGAGGTCGACGCTGAGGACGGCGCTGGGAATGTGGATAAGCATGAGCCGCGTTACAGGCCAATAAAAAGTGGCTGTAAAAATGGCATTTATGGCTCCAGCTACGCAAATTTATTGCCTGTTTGCCGGGTAATGCGCAATTAAAACTGCCAAGTGCATTAAATTAATTTAAAAAGCCATGACAATGCATATGCAAATGCTGAAAATGGCCCTGCATGTCGAATTCTTTAGTCAACTGCACAAAATAATCATGTATAACTCATTTAAATAATTAACGTCGTAACAGTTGAGGGATTGTGTCTTTTAATGATTTCTTGTAAAATATTCTTTGGACAGGTATGGTATTTCTCATTTGGTATTAAAAGTTAATTTAAATCAAATTAATTAATTTCTCTTTTTTAATTAAATAGAAAATGCCATAAAAAACACAAACATATTTAATATATTTCCAAATTAATGACATTATAATGTAAATTACAAAATATTTCATAAGCTGAAGGCCACGTTACGTGTGTTTGTATAATAAGTATGAGAAAAGCTAAAAAATAATGTAATGAATTGAAATGATCATAATATTTTTCGAAATAATTTTCTTTATACATATGTTGTTACCAAGAATTATTCCTTTTATATATTTCCCAAATTGCTTTTCATTTTATTCACTCACTCAAAAATAATGATATAACTCAAAAAGAAAATTAAAAAAATGCATAAACCCTGAATTATTTGAAATTGGTATCTCAAATTTCCTTGCCTTTTTTGTGACAACAATAATGTTTATGATAATAATACTAATATTTATAATATATATAATAATAATAATCAATTAATAATACACAAATAGTATTAATGTTAAGGAGAATATTTATTATACCTTATTATTTGAAAAACTCTTAAAAACATATGTAATTACAAAATGTGTTGTTTTTATGATCGTTCTCGTTGTTTGTCGATGGGCTAATTCTCATAAAGTTGCCAGCCACTCGAACACCTAATATTTGCATGTGAAACGAATTTCAAATGTAAACAAACGGACATCTTTAAGAAATCTGTGTGGACCTACACAAAACAAAAGACTGCAAAGTGAAAAGATTCAGATATATACACTCAATTCAGCATATTTAAAACACATTAAACTTTCTCTGCGTGGGCACAGCAACAACACACATCGCTATATATACCCTTATGCTGTTTATAAGCTGTATTTTGTGTATCAGCTGTTGGCCTATGATAAAGGCCGACAGCGCTTGGCCATAAACAATTGTTGATGCTCGCAGAAAGCCAATTAAAATCTTGCGCTGAAATGCACGCGCACTTCAAAAAGAAGCGCCGAGGGCGGAAGGGGGATGCGTGGGCGTGGGTGTGGGTGTGGCGCGCACATACACACACACACACACACACAAACATAGACGAACAGCAGAAATGTCAGCATCGTCGAGTCGTCAGCTGGTCCATAAAGCATCGCTGCCTACACGGACGTGGCCGTTAATGTACAAAGCAGCAAGCCAAAAGTGTAAAAATAAAACAGAATTTAGTTCATTACTGAAAGGCCACCTTGACGTTGTCGCATGAACTCGCGCCAGAGAACTATTGAAGGGTGTTACGAAGGTCTACTAGAAGTCAACTCAAAGCAACGACCAGGAATACACCAATGCTGTGGCCAGCAGGTTTACCCATTGCGCTTACAACTTTGGCTATCTGAAAGGCTCTTCACCTGTCGTTAGCAATAAGTGCGCACTTTTCCATGCTCTTCTTCGTCTTCTTGTTATTGTTTATTTGAAAATAGCCAACATAAGTGTAAACAATTCACGCTTGGCTCGCATCGATTTATACACAATTAGTTTATATAGCCATCATTTAGGACCAGGCAAACACTCAGCGACCTTGAATGGACTTCTCCTGCCACAGAGCACGTGATTGTAATCGTAATTGTAATTGGACGATGGGCAACACGCGTCGTTTGTCCCTCACTGTCTGGCCCTTAAATTCGCTCCTTTGTGGCTGTTGTTACTGTAGTTTGTCATAAGTTGACCCATATATAGGAATCGATATTCGTTTGCGTATTCGATACAAATGCTGCTAAGGCTAAACACAATCATCGGGGTTTCCATTAGATAATATATATAATAATACTCGTATTTCCAATGAAGAATAATAACCGTTTGATTGCTGAGTGGGGGAATTTTCTACAAATGTTCATTGTTGTACAGTTTTCCACGAACATGAAAAACTTTCGTGCCATCGACCGTGCTTATTTATTACAATGTGGCTTTAGAATACGATAATATTCAGCAGAACTTTTGATTTTTCACACGTATCCCAGCAAGTCGGGCAAGCTACAAGCAATATATAAGGCCAATGCCGTAACATTGTTGCGTTTCAAGTGTACCGTTTTGATTGATTAGCAAAAACAAAAAAAATTATTCAAAATAATATAAGATTCATTATACCCTGTAAGGGAAGAAAAAATGATCTAAAAACTAATGAATTATTATTGAAATATATAAACATAATATTGATATTATTGTTGTTTGAAAAGTAAGAAGTATTCCTGAACTAATTTTATATCGTTATATCGTGTTTTGTGTACTATAATCTTTAATTTTACAGGGTATTACTCAGTCGTACATTCGCATAATGAATTGCGTTTTTCATGTTCGTTGTATTTTGTATTTGCATTTGGCGGCAAGTTGCGAAAAAGTTTTGGGCAAATTTTCATCTAAATTTCACTGGCATGTGACTACGTCTTCGGTGAGTCCCCGCACGCCTCGCCGTCTCCTCCCGCTCCTCCCGCGAGCAAACAACGCAGCCTCGTTAATTTGAAGGCACTTCAAAAATACAAAAACGAGCGCATTTGGTAATATTGTGACTGTTCGGGAGGTGAAGAGACAACGAGAGAGGAAGGGTGGGAGGTGGGACGTTAAGGGATTTAAATGTTGGCGCATTTATGTTGTCTGTGGACTTGTCAAACAGACGAACAGCAGTTGGTAATGAACAAATTAAAAAAAATTTGGCTTTTCACTTTGGCAATTGGCCCAGAATGTGGGTTGTTTTTGTATGTCGCATACACAGGGACTGGAAATTAAATAGAGTGCGAAAATTTAGTCAGATATATATATATAGGCTGTGTCAATTAGGTGTGACACGTCCAGTTAAAACATAAATACATGAGTAATGAACTACAAGAATACCAAATAATTAGTTTAGGTGTTGCAATTGTCGTTTGAAAATACTTGTCGGTATATTTAGAACTTTGAGTACTATATGAACTAATTAACCTATGGTGTACTTTTTGTAGTTTTGCTTATTAAACAACTTTTTAGTCGCGTCGTCATCCTAACTGGCGTCAGTTGGCACTTAAAAATCTTGATGGTTTCAAAATGAACGACGAGCAAAGAGAACAAAATAATCAATTAAAAGCAATTTTTAATTGAAACAAAGTGTTAAATCAACAACAAAAAGAGCAAGCCAAAAACAAATACAAATAATAATAACAAAAATTAAAACAAAATGAGGAAAAGATTCCCCATTTGACTGGGGTCAGTATTGATATTGCTATTATTGTGGTTGCTGTCTCCCCGAGTGGTTCGGCTTGGTGCCAAAAATAGCAATAGATATTTCATTCGGCCGAAGCCGCAACGGGGCAGGAAATGAGAATTCGAATTCAATACAATAAAAATCATTGAGTTGTATCATTCTCAAAGCTTTCATTGTTGTTGTTATTATCATGGTTGTTGGGCAAATTAATAATAGATAACAAAGGCAGGCGCAGAGTGAAATGAAAAGTGAAACGATACGAAAATAATAGAAATGAAGCCACAAAGCAAACTGACCTCACAACAACAACAACACCAACAACAAAGAGCGGCCACAGCAATAAACGAAATTAAAAAAAAATAATAGCACATAAATGACAGTTCTGGCCATAGAAAAATGGATTATGTGTGCAGAAACAATAACAAA
The DNA here is from genome assembly GCA_035047465.1 of Drosophila sordidula. Lineage (NCBI taxonomy): Eukaryota > Metazoa > Arthropoda > Insecta > Diptera > Drosophilidae > Drosophila > Drosophila sordidula. The sequence continues at coordinate 14,183,734 of JAWNPQ010000156.1, read as the reverse complement.
AGCGCACAAAATCTGGCCTAATTAAAATGAAATAAGCTGCCCCATTCTCGTTGCATATTTAATCCAACTCTGGGCCAGCCGATGAGCTGCCAGCTGGGCAGGGGCTTTGACTCAGTAAAATGCAATCAACTCTGGACATAACAATGAAAGATTGCACCACACGCTATATGCTACATGGCGCATGCCGCATGCCGCATGCCACATGGAAGCGGGAAACGGCCTTCATTTGTAGCGTCCAGTGCTAATTTGAAGTTATGTGCGTTCTGATGTAACCAGAAACTAGGCAGACCCCTGGCCTGAGTGAAATTTCCATGCGCACCTAAAGGGCATAGGTGAAGCCACACGAAACCGGGGCCAGGTCGGGCCGGGCCGGGCGGAGCTTGGGGCTGGGCGCAAGGGCACAAATAGAGACAAAGAGTGAAAGCCTCTCGCATTGCGGTTAAACGGCTGTGCAGCAGCCCCAGGGGGAAGCACATCATAGACCAAAGTCCTTGTTATAGTTACTCAAGCGCACAGCAGTGAGTGATGCACTAGAGATGAGCAAGGAGCTGCCACTTGAGGCCCTCGAATACGCTGCTTAGCCAGGAATTTGTTATTGTGATACACTTAAAGGATGTACTTGGAAGTCGCAATGTACACAGTATTTCCTTGTTGTGTATTTGCTTAATATCGATTCAACTATTGATATATAGTTATTGAAAAAGAAACCTAATCAGAAATTCTTTCATGCATTTGGTGTAGTGAAGTTGCTTGTAGAATCCGTGCTTTCGTCGGTCGCAGGATGTGCCACGGCACGCGCACATCCCTGAAACAGTCAGAGAAACGGAAACGATGTATGGCACTCAGCCTCAAGCGGTGAAGAAGAAGCTGCCTGAGAGCTTCTGCTTCTGCTTCAGCTGGTGGTGGCCTCGTCAATGCACCACCTTCAACTGTCGAAATGCCACAACAGCAACAGCAACAACAACGAACAACACCACAACACGAACTTGAGTGCAGGCGCACCGCTGTGCGGCAGTGGAACGAACCATGCAACATGCCACAAAACGTACAAATTGCCAACGAACATAGCAGCGGCAACAACAACGCGCTATATCCTGTATCCAATTTTCATTCAGTATCCAAAACTTCCCATGCGCACGAGGCGGCTTCGTCGCTGCTGCTGGCCAAAGTAGGTCGTCTGCTGTCGTACAACTTCTAACAACCTCATTACGAGGTGTACGTATCGCAGTCGATGACGTCACTGGTTGAGCTCCACGCTTTGGCCGCACATTCGCCTCCAAAGCTGCGCACCAATGCCGCCAGCGAGTCCAAGTGGGAGTTGTGCGGGGCCGCCCGTTTCCGGCTCTCTGAATTGCCGAGAGTTGGTCCTTAAAATGCCAAAAGCCTGACCTCAAAATACCAAAAGATTTGGCATTTGTCAATTTGTTATCAGAGCCATCAGATCGACAGGTTTTCACACAAATCAAGTGCAGGTCCGAAAAGGTGTTTTCAAACGCGTCCTGGAAGGACTTGCGCAAAGAGAGCGAGAGCGCGAGGATAAGGAGAGAGTAAGAGAGTAACAAAACAGAGAACGAGACAGAGAGAGAGAGAGAGAGAGAGAGAGAGACCTGGCGTCGGCGTCGTTTTCAGTGTCAATGTGTTGACTGGAAAAACTCGGCCAAAAGAAGTACAAGAACAACAGAAGCCCACGAACGAACATTGCAGTAAACAGTAGAAAAATGAGTGGCCAGGAAAATGAAGTGGGAGGGGCGTGGGGTGGATGCGTACCGCCGTAGGAATTATTATTATTATTTGCTTTTATTGCGTTTTCCTTTTTGTTTGCTGCGTCGTTGTTATTATTGTTGTTTGCTGTTTGTATTTGGTTGTTGTTGTCGTTGTCGTTGTCGTTGTTATTGCCCCTTTCGCTTGACGCTGTTGTTGTTATATTGCTTTTGCAAAAGAAAAAACATATCCTCTTTCAAAATCCCATCCACCCAAAAACATTTTGCTACTGTACAATTATGAGTATCTATATTTGTGCCGGCGTATGTGTGTGTTTGTGTGTGTCAAAGTGGCACAAAGCAAAATCTCCACTAATCGCATTTGAATTTTTTACAATTTCGTGAAATGGATTTAATTTTATTTATTTTTGTTTTCGAATAAAACAACTAAGAAATATATTCTTGTAGGCCACTTGCCGTGAGTTATCCTGCCATTCAGCTGCCTGCCTAAGATATATGTAAATCTGTTTTTCTTCATTTACATGCAAATCAGTAGCACACCTACACCCACATACACATATCTCCTGTATCATATTTTAATATTCAATTAGGGGAACGCATACACATCCTCAACTATTCCGTGCGATATTTGCGCCAGATAGATTGATAGATTATGTAAACAATATATTAAATTGTTTACTGTTAATATATACATAATGATCTACATACAAATGAAAGATATATGGAACAGTTCAACCAAGGCTTTCCTTGATTCTTTGGCAAATAGTAAAATACAAAAATAATGAAAAGCGCTCTTTTTAAATCCTTTTCACAAGCTGTAAGCAATAACAAACACATCCATTTTCTTTTATGTACAAAGTACGCTTTGCCCAAAATCAACAAATTTGTAAGCTCATTTGTTTTCCATTTAATAAAACTGACAAAGGATATGCACTGAGATCCGTAGGGCAACGAAATATCTACCCAAAACACTGTCGGCAGGTAGCCTTAACGGTCTCCTTTCACGGTAGTTAGTCAACCGTTTTTGGGTTGTTGTCCCTCATCATTATTGTTATGAATTTCAATTTGTTGTTTCAAGGCCGTTGCAGGAAATTAAAGCCCCGAAATATGCGCAACACTTTTTGCGTCACTTGCCCCATGTTTCAGTAGCTGTATTCATGCGTAAGTGTGTGCGTAAGCTTCTGTATTTGTGTGTGTGTGTGCGTGTGTATGGCTTTGGGTACACGTTCCTGCGTAGTATATGCTGCGTATACGTGATATGTGTTTTAAGCAAAATTGGATTTTAGTTTGATTTGCTTTTCAATTTCCTGTTGCTTTATAGCATGCAATGAGCTCCAAGGAAATTCATTAATTTAAAACAAAGCTGACAAGCGCAAAAGGCTTGCATACAGGGATTTAAATATATACATTTATAACATATGTATGGGTAAGGGTCTTTAAATACATATTTCAACTTGTATTATATTTTAAATTTCAAGCGTTTTACAAAAATTAAACGTCTCTTTTATTTTTATTACTATTCTCTTTTATACATTTTATACTTTATTGTGATTTCGTTGTGACACTTCTGTGTCAGTTTCTTGTGACTCTGTGTTCTCTTCCTTAGGCGTTTTTGCGTCCTTCGTTCGTTTTCCAGATCAGTGACTTTGCACAAATTTCTATGACACTTTTCCGCGGATAGGCGCCAGCGACAGCCACAAAAACGAATTCTGCGTGGTTGCAGCCGGAGACACACGCATTGGGAAATCGCTCACCCATATGCGAATCACGGTCCCAAGCCAGTTCAAATCCCAGCCCTGACTAGCCAATTTTTGCAATTGTCCCTGGTTGCTGTTGCTGCTGCTTTCTATTGCTGGCCAAGTGCCAGAAGGCTAGAAGCAGGCCACATCCACGCCTGATCCATGTGCAAATAGGGCGGCCTCATCGAATGATTTAGTATCAAAGTCAAATAAACGCGGAAAAGAGAGAGAGAGCGAGAGAGAGAGAGAGAGAGAGAGAGAGAGAGAAAGCGTGAGAGAGGCACCCAGTACTCGGCTGTTACGATGACGTCACAGCCAAAAGATCACAACGAAGACGTCTTCGTTGGCCGGGCATTAACTGCTGCAGATTGTTTGTATCTGCTGGGTAAACAAATTGGCTGCGTGCGCTCATCGATTTTTATGAGTTCAAAGATTTACTTCGTGCCGCATTCCTGCACATCGAAAACAAAAATTCGGCTAAATTTTGCAAATATGTATTCAAACGTATTCGCATGCCAGAAATCGGAAAAAATTAATGGCGTAATTTGTTCGTCGCACAGCAGCACAACAAAAATGGGCGAAAAAATGGGAAGAAATAAAAAGCATGTGCGAAAGCGAGTTGGAATGCGGCGAACGAGTCTTCCGGCATATCCTGACTGTGAAATACCCAAGGCAGAAAAGCTGGATATGCATTTCACTTATGTACCAGAACAAAATATAGCAGGCTTCAGTGAAAGGGGAAACGAATGTGTCACAAAATTTAAGCTTTTAATTTTGTAATATTTGATTTTTATACATAAACCAAAAAACAGTTGTAACACCTAAATCTATATTCTAGCTATATATTTATTATTTTATTATTAATTTTCTACCACAGAATATGACCTTTTAATAGTTATTTATTTTAGTTATCGTAACATTAGCTTATAATAAAGCAATTGCCAAATTGTTAAGTATATTGAAACAACAGCCCAGAATACCCATTTTACTTGGATTACAGCGCACTCAAAATAATAGAAACTGATGGCGCGCAATGGGAAATGCTCTTAAAATGCATGTGAACGCTGTTTTTAATGCGGCTAATTGCTAATTAGTTTTCAATTAAATTCCAATATTTTATATGAAGCGAAGGAACCAACGAGTTTGGCACAGTTCAGTCGAACTTTTGGCATATTTCTGTCCAGCTTGACACGTGCCAACAACAGCAGCAACAACTATGCCAATAGCAATAGCAATAACTAGTTTAACTTCTTGACTTTAATTGTGAGCTGGCACGCGAATAATCTCAGCTGCTACGGGGGTAACAAGAAAATAAAAAAAAAAACTTTGAGGCGCAACTATATTTAGTTGCCAATTAATCTTTGGGCTTTTTTCAGTGTTGCGCGTATTGCCAGCGGGGTGTATGGAATTTTAAGTGATTTGCTGCCGCTGCGTCAGGTCATTATTTATTTTTATTTTATATCCGAAAAGCGGCGGCGCAATCGCAGATAAATAAATAAATACAGTTTACATTAATAGATGCGGCCGGACTAAAAATAAACGCATCTACTTGGCCAGCATTGAACTTACATGTGTATCACAGTGGCGTTGTAAGGGTGCTAGGGTGGTCGGGGGGTGCACAATATCCGTGTGGTTCGGTCTGCCATGTTGAGAGCCATTTATCATTATCAACGGCTGGCAGCTGAAACATTTTATGCGACATCAAATGTTGCAGGTGTGTCGCACGCGAGGGGGCGGGGCAGCGGGGTAAGATCGATGGAAGGCCATTTGATTAATGTACTTACTGCGCATTTAGCAGCCAGTTGATAAATAAATAAAACAACAGCAAATAATGCGAGAAAACAAAAAGCAATTCAACTGCATTATAAATATTGTATTCTACGCAACGTATCCACCAGCGATATGTATCTGCGTGTGTGTGCGTGCGTGTCTAATACTTATTAGGCCATGCACGCACAGCAAACAGGTTGGCACAAGACAATAACCAGACGAACAGACAGACAACATACATCGAGAGAGCAACGGCCATAATCGAAAATCAATAGGCCATATATGAATTATGGTCAACAGCTAACGGTTAACGTCGAACAGCCAGCAAGCAACAATGAACGGCCAATGGCCTGCCAAGACAGGTCGATTATGAATATTTCATTAGTTATATTTGTAAACTGCGCAGTTGTTAGGACAACAAAATGTCCCGTTGCTTCGCTTTTGTTTTCGTAGCATACGCTAAGGCGCATTTTAATTTTGACCTCAAACTGAATTAATTACATTGCCGGGGCCAAGAAGCAACAAGCGTAGGTTGTCCAGAAATCGCGGCGCAGAATTAAAAGGTTAATGGCACGCCGCCAAAGCTACTACCCTATACTACGGCTTGTTCCTTATGTAATCTGTGCACGATTTGAGCAAAACAAATTATTCAAAATCTGTTGTGGCATCGTTTATGCTAGGTACATTAAGATTTTAGATTACATGATTAATACGCTTTATTGTCGATTTCTTATTTCAATTTTAATTGTGCGCTGGTCATTAAAAACTCTGCGCCAACCCAGCCAAGCTCCTATAACTCTGATTAAGAAAACCATCTAAATTCTTTGACTTTTAGTATAACTTCTAGAAAAAAACCCATTCGATATTCCTCTTCGGTTTCTTTCATGTTAGTATTCATAAGAGAACTTGTATTTTAAATTTTCTTAGCTCAACAAATTAAAAATATATAATTTTTATTAAATTATGCGTCTTTCCGACTAAACTACTTAATTTGATGAAAAATTCATGCTCTTTGCTATTGATTTTGTTAATTGCTGTCAAAGGCTGGGACTGTTGCGCGGCGCTGGTCGCAGAGATGACGCCATGGCGCTGGCTTGTGGCACGGGACTCATAAAACCGCAGAAACCGCTGAGTAACTCAATAAAATGCTAAACACGCAGAGGGGCCTTGCAAAAAATATGCTACAGTTGCCGAGTGCAACAATTGCGGCACACAAAAGGCAGAGTGGCAAGGGGCGAAGGAGCGCAAGAGGGGTGGGGAAAACGCTGACATTAAGCGCACACTTAGCAGACAGCATGAATGCGCCCACACACACACACACACACACAGCCCACATAGTCCGTCCATTAGCCAAGGCCAAGTTGGCCCGAGTTGGTCAAGATGCTTGCATGCCAATGGCCAATAAGTCGGTCCCGCACGCAAAAACCGAAACAAAAGCCGAATAAAAATTGGAGTAGCTCGCTTCAATTTTCTTCAACTTTGGTTTTGTTTTTGTTTTTTGTTTTTTTTTTTTTGAAAATGGAAAGTGTACAAAATGCCTCAAAGTGTGTGTTTAACACACATATTGTGTGTGTAGGTGTGCGTGTGTGCGACTTTCTAAATTTGTTCGAATTCTCTTCGTGGCCGCTAACTAAATTAGAGCAGCCGCCAACGGCAGGCAAGGGTCAGCAGCAAAAGAGGCGGCGGATGTGGCTGCGACCGGATGTGCCTGGGTGCCAAGGGGGGGAGGGAGGATTGGGCGTGTATTGAAGGCGAAACAGGGCACATGACCAGAGGCACTGGCTTAAGTGTTGAGGTTAGCGCTGACGCATTTGCAGCCAAGACCAACACAAAAGTAAAAACAACAAAAGTAACAAAAACAACAACACTTAAATATATAAATGCACTTGACTTGTGAAATGTTTGCAGCACGGGCCAACAAAACAAAATGGCGCCATAAATTCAGTCAACGTCGACAGCGGCGGCCCTTAGAAGTCGGCAATAAATGTTTTCCATTTGCCGAACAACACTGACACGCTTTTCCATTGTTTCAGCTGCATATTTGCATTGCATTTGTTGTTCTTCTTGGTGTTGTTTCAATTGTTGTTGTTCTTAGTATTGCACAAGGCGTCTGATGCCCCTCCGCTATGCAAAAGCTTGGGCGCCGCTTTTAGCAGCTAAGTGGAATTTTGGCACTTGAAATATTTACCATTTCTTATGTCCCGCACTCAAACCCGAAAGGATGTGTTTCCTTAGCTTATAAATACAATTGCACTGAGCAATAAAGGGGGCTTTTCGAGGCAATCAAGTGCATATGCATAACCATTTTTGGCCAGGCTCGTATGCTCCGCTTAAACGATTTTACGCTTTTCAGCATTTCAGACTTAATGTGTAAACCATTTTCAGTGAAAACGCTTTCTTTTTTTCTTAATATTGAATGTATATACATATGTATATCTGTATTAGCTTCAAGAATTGCTAATATATTCAAATCTTTTTAAAACTGTATTCAGCACGGCATTTAAAATTTTTTAGTTAAACATAAAACTGTTTAAAAGAGTTTAAATATGCATTTTTTGCATTCTTATTGTGTCATTTCTGACCATGTGACCAAAAGAACGTACTTTATTGTAGCTAAAGACTTGAAACTTGTAATATATATTCAAAGAAAGTGTTTAATATATTCACCACGCCAACCTAAGTCGAACGGCTATACCTCTCACAGTTTTTGATCTAGGCCCATTACTGACAACCTCTTCTAAAGGTAGAGCCATACATATGGCGGCCACGCCCACTCTGGACTACCATAAATCACAAAGTGTTCTTACCTCTGGCTGTCCGTAAATCTTAAGCGAATACTAAAGAGTCGGGTACATTCCTACTTCTTGTATTCCCTTTTTGATTTTTTTTTCTTTTTATATATTTACTCAAGTTCTGGTCAACTATTTTGTTATAGTTTCTATTTCATCTCTTCTATTCGTTCTTTTTTTTGGCTAATTGCTTATTTTTTGTGTGTGCTTGGCTATTTCTCGGCCATTTTCAATTAGTGTCCAAGTCAAAGAAATCATTAATCACACCCCCTCAACAGCCCCGCAACGCAACAATTTTCAGCTATGTCATCCAAATTGGCTATGCGTAAAATTGCTAAGCAGAGTTTTAATAGCTGTCCATACGGGGTTATTTTTGTTGTTTTTGCGGATACAGCTCCATTAGGGATGTGTGCGAGAAATGACCCTGACCGTAACCTGAGACACAGGCCAGACATATACACATATGTATATACATATATGCACATCAGATGTCTCCCTGGGGGCATTATCAAACTATTTATGGGCAATTAAGTGTTCATTTTGTAATTTGTACATACGTGTAGGCAAATTATGTCTAAGATTTATTATCCAATGTGGCCTTTGCCCCACTCTCTCTCCCGTCTGTGTGTGGGCGTTGCTGTCATAAATTCCAACGCCATTTACTCGCATTTTATGACAAGAACCGAGCTGTCAAGTGAAATTACACAACGAGCAGCGAGCTAAATGCGAGCAATGCGAGTGGAAGGTCTCGCCTTATTATAACATGAAATTAATTGCAATTTAACTTTTACTTTTGGTGTCGGGCAACGTGACGGCCGTTTCAAGGCAATTCAACAGGTATCAAGGTGAAGTTGTCCACTTGACTTACACACACAGACGCACACACACACACACGCGAGTGGCGAGTCAGAAGCTAACATGTTGCATGTGCCAATTCGGCCGAACGCAACACAATTTGCATGCAGTTTATTTTCATTTTGCGCCACAAATAATTGCATAAAATAAGAGAACACGCGACTGAAACAACAATCTAAATGCAAAATACGTCGAGAATGTTGTCAAAAATGCGCGCGCTTTGCCATTACCATTTGTACCAGCCGACCCCTGCTTAAAAATAACAATTTAACCGGACTAATCCAAGCAAAACAATATAATTTACCGTACTTACGTACTTATAACAATAATTTCGTCCTTGCACGCCAGCCATGTGTGGCAAATCCAAATGAAACACTCTCAAGAGTGACAGGTTGCCTAAGGCAGGCCTCACTGAATAAAATGTGAACAATTCAAACATGCGAATTTCAACCCAGGTCACGATATACTCTACTAATCATTATTGTTATGAAATTTACATAGTTGAAGAATGAGTATTATTAGTCGCGTTTGTTACATAAGAACAAATTATTTGGTACAAAAAGTTGGCTAAGGTTACAGATTACACAACTGTTTCGTCAATTGTCATGTCTAAGGTCTGAATATAAAAACCAAAACTCTTTGCTGTTGCCTTACAAATTTCTCGCTCACTCCCACCGTTACAAATTACAAATATCTATTTCTCATACAAGCAAAAAAAAAGCACGAATTTGATACATCACTTAAATTCATTACTTAATCTTCGAAATATTTCAAGCACAGGTATAATTTTATGAGCACATTGTACTTAAACATAATTTGGGCATATTTTTCTTCTTGAAAGCTTAAGAACAAAACTCTACGAACTCTATCCCACTTGTACTTGAACTTACATACATATTTCAATATTATGTGACTTTTCATAAAAAATATCAAGGCTATAGCATAAATATTGACTTGTTCCCAAAATATACACAAAAACTTTTATATCCTTCAATTTAAAATTAGACTTTTATATCCTTCAATTTAAAATTAGACCTTTGCAGAGTCATGTTTGGATTCGGGTTCTTAAATTTATTTATTCTGCAAACAGAAATACAAAATTTCACCTGTCATTACACTGTGAACAAAGCGGTGCGCAGTCACATAAATCTTACTGCACGGTTTTTATTTGCTTATATTAAGTTTAAATTTTTTTCTCGCAAATTTCTTTCCCTTTGAATTTTTTTTGAAAGACAAAATTGAAATACTCGCTGCATGGGTCTAAAAAAGTGCTACCATCAAGTTTGATTAACCGCAGCGCCCACTTGACTGACCCAAAATGGCAGTAAGCATAAACACAACTTACGACGCAGTCAAGGTCAATGCGGTATGGTTTTTATCTAGGACTGTGAGCAGTTTAATTAACATTTTATGGGCGATTGGCAGGGTGCATAACTCGCAAAAACGCAGTCCTTACGCTTATTACAATGCATTTCCGTTTCGCATAAAAATTCAAATTTGATTGCAATGCGGCAGAAATTGAAAATTAGGCAAAGGCCAAGCCAAAAAAAAAAAGAAGGAAAACTCGCATTTACCCAAAAATAACCAGCACATATTTTTCGAGCCATTACGTAAATGTCTGTGCGTGGTGAGTGTGCGTGCGTGTATGTGTGTGTGTGTGTGTGTGTGTGTGTGTGTGTGTGTGTTTGCAAATTGCCGAGTTTAGCAAACGAAGTGGCTGCGCTGCTTTGGCGGCATTTAAATGCAAAATGTGTGCCCAGCCTTCGGCATTTGCAAATTAACCATAATAAATAAGGGTCCAAAGCGCTGACCTCGTTACCAATGCCCACATCGATGTGTGTGTGCGTGCGAAATTGAACCACAATTGCAGGCCTTTGGCACTGCAGCCCCAAAAAGTATGCTTTAAAAATTGCACTGCGGCGCGATGCTTATCGTCGTATATCTTATCGGCTGTCAACAGCGATTGATTTACAGGCGAGTGGGCGTGGCAGTGACGAGCCTTAGCTGCAAACAGAGAGGAATGTTCAAAGGGCTTATCAGCACAATCGTAACTGTATTATAATATATTTGCTGACCGCATTTCTCGTATTATCTAATTGCAGCTATCTACCAAACATATAGCGTATTAGAGCCCCACAAATGCTGCCAATATTCGCCTAAGAAAGCCGCAGTTCGAATTAAAACCCAATTAAGCCCAAAACCTAGAAATATACTGTGATCATAGCCTAGACACGCAACAACTACAACAACAACAACACCTACTGCAACAACAGAAACAACGACCAGCAACCAGCATAAGCAACAACGCCACACACAAAGACATGAAGGAAAGTTGCCAGCAACTCACACAGACACACAGCGCGGAGCAGTCGGAGCCAAAGCGAGTCCAAGCGTGCCAGAATCTTGGCCAGCAGCAGAATCAGAGCCAGCGACAGGCCGCAATCGCTGCCCAATTGCTGAATTTATAGATCTCTAGATACGGTAAATTGAATTGCGAAGAGAACGCGAGAAAGCACGAACCGCGAGGCCCAATTAAATCAAAGGACGCAGACAGGACAACGGCGGGACGACGGTGGTGGCTGTAATGACAACAATTGACGCGATGTAGCGGTAAGTGCAGCTGCATAAATCCTTTGCTATAATCAATTATGTGTTATCTGTTATCTGGCATCTGGCATCTGGCATCTGCCAATTGGCAACTGGCATCTGCAGCAGACTTATGGTCGGCGAACGCGACAGGGACCGTGAGGCGGTACGCTGGGCAACGGGTGAAACAACACCGCTTCAAAACAATAATGGAGTGTTACAAATGGTCGGGCAATTGCATGGTGGACAGGCTGCTAGCCAACAACAGCAACAGCAACAGCAACAGCAACAACAAAGTCAACAACAGCAACAACAGTCAAAGCAACAGCAACAGAAACTTCAGCAACAGCAACAGGAGCTGTTCTATCAGCACAACGAGGCAGCTGCGCGTGGACTGCAACTTGCGGGGGCAGCCGACGGCGGCGATAATCAGCCCTATTACGATACAAGCGGTAATGTCGATTGGGAGAGAGCGATGGGAACCGGTGGAGCTAGTTCATATGGTTGCGTCGGCGGAACTGTCACAGCAGCTGGCGGCGCTGCTTATAACGGCAGCGCAGCTGCTGCCGGCGGCGGCGTTATCCTCAACAATCGCCACATGGATTATGCTGATGGCGGCGGCATTGCTGGCCCATCCGCCGCAGCAGCAGGAACGCACACAACAGCTGCTGCTCTCGGCCTGGGAGCTGCTGCTGGAGGCGGCCACGGCGGAGCGGCACAGGTCGCAGCTGGCGCTGTCAGTGGCAGCACCGGGGCCATTGGCAAGGAAGTTCGTTACGCTCCATTCCCAGTTACATCACCAACGCATTCAAATCCCACAACTTCCCAGCAGACTCTTGCGCAGCAGCAGCAAATGGCACTCAGTGGTGGGGCAGGCGGTGGTGGGGGAGCCGGCAGCGGCATTGGTGGTGGCAGCATTGGCGGCCCCACTGGCAGCCTCGGCGGTGGCACCGGCGGCGGCGGTGGAGCTGGCGGTGTGGGTGGTGTTGGCGTTGGTGTCGGAGTTGTTATGCTGCCGCCCGGTGGCGGCGGCTCAAATGCTGGCATTAGCCACAGCAATACAACCGGCGCACTGCAGCGGACACATTCCAGATCCATGTCCTCCATACCGCCGCCGGAGCCGTTCATGATAGCACAATCGAAGCAAATGAACAGCCGCGTCTCCATCAATGTTGGCGGCGTAAAGCACGAGGTGCTCTGGCGCACACTGGAACGGCTGCCGCACACGCGGCTGGGCAGGCTGAGGGAGTGCACCACCCACGAGGCCATCATAGAGCTGTGCGATGATTACTCGCTGGTCGACAACGAGTACTTCTTCGACCGTCATCCGAAGAGCTTCAGCTCGATTCTAAATTTCTATCGCACCGGGAAACTGCACATTGTGGATGAGATGTGCGTGCTTGCGTTTAGTGATGATCTGGAGTATTGGGGCGTCGACGAACTGTATCTGGAGTCGTGCTGCCAGCACAAGTACCATCAGCGCAAGGAGAACGTGCACGAGGAGATGCGCAAGGAGGCCGAATCGCTGCGCCAGCGGGACGAGGAGGAGTTCGGCGAAGGTAAATGCGCCGAATACCAAAAGTATCTCTGGGAGCTGCTCGAAAAGCCCAACACCAGCTTCGCGGCTCGGGTAAGTCCAATCAGTTGCCAGCTCAACTCAAGCTCCTTACCTAAATGTGTTTTACTTATCTAACTACATAACTATATCCGTATCCGTATTCGTTATCCGTATGTGTCAATGTCAAGTGTCCAGCGTAAGAATACAAAAAACAAAATATAGTAATAATAAAAACAAAAAAACATATTTCTTCCTATTCTCCTCCATTAACTACTCGTACTCCTAAGTTTCTGTTTACGATCCTAAGTTTTCTCGAATTTATATACCTCAGTTCGTTTCTGTTTGATTCGTTATTTTTTCTGTGCCAGTCTTAGTTAAGTACATCAGAACATTATTATTTTTACACTATCGTATTGCATTTAGCGCGGCATTTGCAGCACTCTGTAATATAAAACTCACTGCCAAGCAAAACGAAAATAGTGTAAAAATAACAAGAAACCCAATTCCCCCAAAAACAAAAAACAAAAAAAAAAAAAAAATGCTGTACCATAAATTGCCTAAATATATACATATATATATCACAACCACTCTTATATATATATATAACATATATATACATATCTTAAGACTCTCTGAAGCCGCCAATTGCCGAATTGCTTTGCGTTTGAAAAATGCTTGCACAAAAGAAAACCAATTAAACCTAAGTAACCATTTCAATAAATTCTTCAAGCTGCTGTGTTCAGTATATCGATATACGCCTATCGATAGATTTTGCTTCGTTCATTATTTAACTGCTAGTTAAGCCAGCTTTGCTGCTCCTCCCGCTGCCGCCGCTGTAAATAAATCAGCCCCAAATAGCCGCCCAACTGCGCTGCGAGACTGAAGCAAATTTATTTTTGAGAAGCAGTGTTTGTATGTGCCCAGAGTTTGGCGCTATTTTAATGTTGTGACTGTGACACTGTATAAAACCTATATATATGCGATGTATACATACAACTTTTTATACATATATTCAATATCTTCAATTTCTATGCAGACATTGTATGCTAACTTATGTCAAGTATCCTCAGCTCATAAGTTCGCTCAGTGTATTCGATTGCTTTTGTGTTGTGCCCAAAACAGCGTCACATTCAAGGGCAGCTAACAAAGTACAGGACACACTCGTACAGGACAGCCATTCAGTTCAGGCTCTCGTACCCGTACTCGTTCTCGTTATCGTTCTCGTTCTTGTTCGTTGAGGACTCTCGAAGTGTTCCATTGACGGTTCCGCTGAGTATGCCGCACATTTTCTTATATTCTTTATATGATTTTCCGTTACACTTAAATACCTGTAAATCTCCCCCACCTTTTAGTCTTTACATAGTATCACAGATTTTTTGTTTTGTTTCGTAATACTCTGTCCTAAGTATCTGTCACTAACCACGCGACGCCGTGACACCGACACCGGGTTTGTCGCTAGAGTTGATCAACATTTACATAATTATTAATTAGCAATCGCACATCAAGTGCTAAATGGAAAAGACAACCAAATTGTATACTAATCGTTTTCTAATCTAACTTTTTTTAATCACACACAGTATATGAAAATTTACATTTACCTATAAATACATACAAACTTATTTATCTCTATATATTATATATATATAAAGATATATACATATTATATATTTTAATCTCTTAATTGTTGATGATGATGGTGAAGTAATATCTTTCTGTTTATCTCTAATGTCTTCTTACTCCTAAACAAAACCCCTGTAACAATGTTTGGGAATGGGCAATAAGCGATATGACCAGGCGGCAGGTGTGCTGTAGAAATCCTCGAAAATATTGTAAAGAGAGAGAACTCTGGGGAGAAGCGGCCAAAGCCGTGTTGTAATACATTTCCATTTTCCATAGAGGGTGCAATTTAGAAATCGATCTAAGTATATCGCGGACCCCATTGAGCTTGGCCTGGCAGCACAGCATCCGCAACTCTTCAGGCGCCCCTCGCTGGCGCTGCGAATCCGCTGTGCCGTCAGCTGCCACGCCCCGCCCGCCCGCTCTTGTACCATAATTACCCGTGATCAAGACTCTAGCTTTAGCCCACCTACACATTTATAAATATATCGACACATCCACACACAGTTTGGCTTCAGCTTGTACATTAAAGCCGATAATTTGCCTTTGTCTCGATTTCAGTTAGCTTTAGCTTTACCAATGGCCGAAAATGGAAATAATTACAACATATTTGGGTGCATCTCCAATAATTTTTCATTCGATTTTAATTTTTTTTATTTACATTATTTATTTTTTATTTTCAAAAAGAAAAGATAAGGAAACTTAAGAATTTATTAGATATTTTTATTTAATTTTATTTTTTTAGTGAAAAAAATAATCTAACAAATAATGGTATTGGCTTTGCAAAGCAAAAAAAAATGGTTTCCTTTAGACATAAAAAATAAGTATCACGAGCAAAATTCCAAGCAAATTAAAAAAAAATTATCAAATTTGTTTAAAAAGTCAAGGCAAAAAACATATTTCTATTTCCTAAGAATGGTCCTAAAATGTTAAAATGTTCAGCTCAATAGTTCTTTTGAAATGTTTGATTTCAGTATTTAAATATACTATTGTTCACTTATATAATGCCAAAAGAAAAAAGAAAATTTGCGTCAAAAGCCAATACAATTTTTGAATTAGAATACAACCAAAAACAAAAAAACAAAAATGTAACAACAATTTATGATTTTTTCAGTTTTTCAAAGGTAATGAAAAATTTCCAGAGCTCTTTGCCAGTTGTTCTCTTAAATTTTTTATTTTATTTTTCTTCAAGTACTAACCAAGTTAGAAGAGGAAAATATAAAAAAATAACTTTTTTGTTTTGTATGTTTTTATTTTTTTTAATACTCCGCCTAAACACATCCTTTTTTATACGAAAAAGATAAATATGAGAACCAAAACAAAAGACAGTAAAGTGTAAAGAGTAGTATTTCGAAATACTCTAATCTACTCAGTTTATACCCACGTTGAAAGGGACAATCCAATGAACCAATATAAAATACCAATACAAGAAATACCCAAACTGATGGCAAGGAAAATGCGCTCACAAGACAAACATTTGCCGTGTACAAAATTAATACCAAAAATACCAAAATACAACAAATTTTACATCTTTTTTTTTAAGAAACACGCAAATCCAAAAAAAACCCAAACAAAATTCAACTCGATGTTTTATTGTGTACCCTTTTGTGTTATCTTTTGTGTTCCTTTCCGGCACGATATATATACTATCCATGTAGTATTTGAAAGTCAACGTCTAACGCGTAGCGGCCGGCAATTCTGATCATCTGGTCTGTAAGCTAACAGTTGTCAATCGGATTTTAACAGAACTAAATCGAACATCGAAGAAGAGTCGTTATTCTCGTGAGCTTGGCATTAGACGTATAAAGCGAAACGCAGTATAAAGCATATTTTGTATTAAGATAATTGTTGTCAAACGGTC
Organism: Drosophila sordidula; assembly: GCA_035047465.1. Classification (NCBI taxonomy): domain Eukaryota; kingdom Metazoa; phylum Arthropoda; class Insecta; order Diptera; family Drosophilidae; genus Drosophila; species Drosophila sordidula. Next base: position 14,167,238 of record JAWNPQ010000156.1, on the reverse strand, counting down.
TTATTCCTTATAATAAATAAATACTAATATAAATCCCATCAAGGATTATTATAATCTACAAATTGGGGGCTCGTCCGAGAATAAGCCCACGACAACAACAATAACGACATACATAAATTGTGTTTTATGTGCAAGTATTGAACTGCTACAGGAAAGAGTTGCTGGAGATAAGAAGTGGCCTGTGTTAAATTGTTTAAAACCCTTTTGCATTAACAAAAGGTAAAGTACTGTAAAAAGATCAATGCAGGAACGGCGCTTCGAAGAAAATTAACGTAACGGAGCTAGCAAGCAGAAAGAACGAACTTCAAGGTCGTGCAGGCGAAGCACGGCACAAAGAAAATTGTGTGTATCATCTTCGAGTTCTACGAAGCGGCATCGAGGAAAAGCAGAGAGAAGACAAAGCACGAGAATTACGTGCGGCGAGAAAGAGAGTGTTGGAAAACGATCTGGACGACGACTCGCAAGGGAGATAGCAACGCAGTGAGAGCAAAGCAGAGGCAAGAAAACGGCAGGCGCAACATTGGTAGACAAGGCAAGTGTGCAGAATCTACGTGTTGGCAAATGCGTTAGGCTTGGGGTGCTGGAAGACTCAGAATCGACGGCGTGTGTTATAACAGTGCGGCGACAATAGCAGAACGTTAACAGCAGCAAGATACATCGACAGCAGTGGGAGCAAAGCAGAGGCAAGGCAAGGCAAGTGTGCAAAACCTGCATGTTGGCGAATGCGTTGCAGAATTGTAGCGACGGCGTAGACGAACAGAAGAGCAACAAATTACAGAGACCAATGCTAACTGAGGCGATAGCATAAAAAGGAATTCCAATTGGATTTTGACTGGTGTGATTGGATTATGTTGGATTTCTGAACTAACATTAATATATTAATAACTTTAATTCATATATTAACAATTACAGGTTACAAGTTACTGACAGAAAAGTGCAGTAAATATCAACAGTTTTGAAATATTTGTAAACAGTCACAATGCAAGTTCACGAGATAATGGTACTGCGTGTTGTACAATTGCGACAAAAATTAGGAGAGCTTAATTTGCAGACGTCCGGTGTTAAACGCGACTTACAAAATAGATTGTTAGCTTATTATGGCCACCATGATGAAGAAGACGAAGAAGATCAGGAGTCAGTTGCTACAGCGCTAGATGTTTCAATACAGAACGAATTTCTAACCAATCAAGGTCGAACAGCAAATAGGTCTTGGTTTACATTGAAAGACGTTGAGGGAAGTGTCTCGCAATTCTCCGGCTCGGGGAGCCCGGACATTAATCAATGGGTTGTTGAATTGGAAGAGTGTGCGGTAACAGTGCAGTGGGACAAGCTACAGCTTTTTATATATAGTAAACAGTTGCTGATAGGTGCTGCAAAATCATTTGTACGTAGTTTACGCGAGGTAAGGAATTGGGATGCATTGAAAGACGCTTTACTTGAGGAATTTACTGTGAAGTTATCGTCAGCAGAGATACACAGAACTCTACAGAAGCGGCGACAAAAGAAGGGAGAATCAATACACGAATTTTTGTATGCGTTGATGGAAATCGCTAGGCCAATTAAGTTAGATGACTCTAGTCTAATCGAGTACTTCGTGGAGGGTATTCCTGACTCTAGGATAAATAAAGCCATGTTATACCAGGCAGGAAATATAAAAGAACTGAAATTTCAAATCGAGGCTTACAAGAAATCTCGCGGTGACTCAGAGCAAAAGAATAAGAGTTGTTCTCAGCAGGATAGAAGCGATCGTAGAAATGGAGAACCAGCTTTGGGAAAATTTAGAAAGTGTTACAGGTGCGGGGATGAAAATCATTTAATGAAGGATTGCACTAAAAGTAACTTTACTTGTTTCAAGTGCGGACAGCCAGGACATCGTGCAGTAGATTGCAAACAAAAGGTCGAGATCAAAAGGGAAAATTCCTCTAATACACACGTTGTACAAGTCCAGAGAACTGTTTCGAAGCCGACAAGCATTTTCACTGCTTCAGGACTCGAACTCAAAGGGATTAGATCTTTAGGCATAAATTTCAACGGTCTTGTTGATACCGGTGCTGATGTGTGTTTGCTGCGTAGGAGCGTATTTCTAAAGTTCAAAAACATCAAGCTGAGTGGTAGAGAAAAATGTTTAACTGGCATCGGTGAGTGTCAAGTTTTAACTTTTGGAAGCCTGATTATACCAGTAACAGTCGACAATATTGAAATGTTAGTAGAATTTCATGTAGTTCCAGATGAGGATATCACCTTTGACGCGATTTTGGGAAGAACGATTCTTGAGCATGTTGATATGCAGGTTACTAAAAACGGTACATACTTTAAACAACGGACGGTTAATATGGACAGTAAGAGAGAAGTAGATAATCTGCAGAATGATCCGCTAATAGAGTCTTCATGCGCGGAGTTGTTGGATGAATTTAAAGGAGTTTGCATGCTAGCAACAGATAATGTAGAAACTGACATTGGTGTTGATTTGTCTCATTTAAATGAAGATAATGCTAGGGAGGTTAGAAATATGGTGCGAAATTATCAACCTCAAAGGAATGTAGATGCACCTGTAAAAATGAAAATAATACTAACCGATGATATTCCAGTATTTCAGCATCCTAGACGCTTAGCCATTTGTGAGCAAAAAATTGTCGATAGGCAGGTAGAAGAATGGTTAAGAGATAGAATTATCAAACCAAGTGTATCAGAATATGCATCACCAGTAGTGTTAGTCGCGAAGAAGAACGGGGAAAAGCGTTTATGTTGCGACTATAGGAAACTCAATGAAAAAATAGTTCGAGATAACTTTCCAATGGCACATATGGATGATGTGTTAGAAAAGCTGCAGGACTCTAAAGTGTTCACCACTTTAGATTTGACTAACGGTTTCTTTCATGTCCCGATTGAAGAAGACTCACAAAAGTACACGTCTTTCGTAACACAAGGTGGGCAGTTCGAATTCTTATATGTACCATTTGGGATTTCAAACTCGCCAGCTGTGTTTACCCGGTTTATAACAGCAGTTTTACGTAACGTAGTGAAAAATAATGACGCTGTTGTGTACATGGATGATGTAATAATTCCGAGCAAAAATGTGGAAGAGGGGATATTGAAATTAGGTAAAGTTTTGGAAGTAGCTGCACAGAATGGATTGCGTATAAATTGGGCTAAAGGTCAGTTGTTGCAGACGAAGGTAAATTTTCTGGGTTACATTATTGAAGGTAATACGATTAGGCCAAGTGATGAGAAGACTCAGGCCGTGGCTAATTTTCCAGTGCTGAGAGATAAAAAGGCAATACAACGTTTTCTGGGGCTGACGTCATATTTTAGAAAATTTATTGAAGGTTACGCTGTCATAGCAAAGCCACTATCAGATTTGTTGCGAATGGAGTCCAAATTCGAGTTTAAGGACATTCAACAAATTGCGTTTGAGCAACTTAAGGCTGCATTGACTAGCAGACCTGTTTTGCGGTTATATAACCCAACTTTGGAGACCGAAATACATACAGATGCGTCGAAATGGGGTTATGGTGCAGTTTTGCTACAAAAAGATTTGGAAGATGGATTATTCCATCCGGTTCAGTACATGAGTCGCAAAACCAAGCCGTGCGAAGAAAAATACCCAGCGTATGATCTTGAGGTACTTGCGATAATTGAAGCGTTGACTAAATGGCGTGTTTATGTGTTAGGAATACAGTTTAAAATAGTTACGGACTGTAATGCCTTTACAATGACGATGAAAAAGAAGGACGTTCCATTGAGAGTAGCTCGTTGGGCAATGTATTTACAAGATTTTCATTACAACATAGAACATCGGTCAGGGTCAAAGATGAAACATGTAGATGCATTAAGCCGTGTTTCTTGTTATATGCTATCAGAAAGTATAGTTCACAGATTGAAGGAGGCTCAATCAGCAGACGACTGGGTGAAAGCCGTACGAGAAATAGTGAAAGATAGGGCATATGAGGACTATTACCTTAAAAATCATGTGTTGTATAAGGATCCAAACAAAGAGCTCATTGTAGTGCCGGCACAAATGGAAAAGGAAATTATATTGATGGCACATAATCAAGGTCATTTCTCCGCTAAGCGTACACAGGACTTAGTCGAAAGGACCTATTTCATCCCGAAATTGAAAGAAAAATCAGCTCGAATAGTTAATAGTTGTGTAGCATGCATTATCGTCAATGAGAAATCTGGAAAGCGTGAAGGCTACTTGCAGCCAATCGATAAGGGCGATAGACCGTTATTGACCTACCATGTTGACCATGTTGGACCGATGGAAATGACGAAAAAACAGTATAATTATGTTTTTGTTGTTGTGGATGCATTTTCAAAATATGTTTGGTTGTATTCTACTCGCAGTACGGGTGTAGAGGAGGTAATAAAGTGTTTAGAATGGCAAGCGACAAGTTTTGGGAACCCTTTGAGAATACTTTCGGATAGAGGTTCTGCATTTACTTCCAATTTGTTCCGTGACTATTGCGAAACTCGAAATATACAACATTTAATGATTACCACAGGCGTTCCACGTGGGAATGGCCAGGTAGAGCGCATGCACAAAATAATTATACCAATGTTGTCAAAGATGAGTATTGGAAATGGAGGTACTTGGTATAAACATTTGAGTAAAGTTCAGCAGATTATCAATTGTGTAGAGCCGCGAAGTACTAAAATATCACCATTTAAGATTTTAACTGGGTTGGACATGCGTATACCAAATAACCCCAACTTAGAAGATCTTATCCAACAGTCAATCATTGAAGAGCTAGATGATGAGCGCGAGAAAATTCGACAGGAAGCTAGAGAAAATATTAAAGCAATTCAGGAAGAAAATAAAACGGCTTTTGATTTAAAAAGAAAAGAAGACAGAAAGTACCAGGTTAACGATATGGTAGCTATAAAACGGACCCAATACGGGACAGGGTTGAAACTTAAGGGAAAGTATCTAGGGCCGTACAAAGTGGTCAAGGTGGGAAATCACGGAAGGTACGAGGTAATAAGAATGGATAAAACTGAAGGACCGTATAAAACTGCATCAGTTGCGGAATTCATGAAACCATGGATAGACCTATCCGGGACGGATGGTCCGTCAGGACAGCCGAATGTAGTATTTGAAAGTCAACGTCTAACGCGTAGCGGCCGGCAATTCTGATCATCTGGTCTGTAAGCTAACAGTTGTCAATCGGATTTTAACAGAACTAAATCGAACATCGAAGAAGAGTCGTTATTCTCGTGAGCTTGGCATTAGACGTATAAAGCGAAACGCAGTATAAAGCATATTTTGTATTAAGATAATTGTTGTCAAACGGTCTTATTCCTTATAATAAATAAATACTAATATAAATCCCATCAAGGATTATTATAATCTACATCCATCTATCGTATATATAATCGTACGTACTCGATACTCGTTTTTGATGTCTTGTTGTCTATTGCATACAGAAATTTCTTTAACTTATTGTTGTGTTTTAACGTATTTTTACCTTATCTTATCTTTGTCATTGACTGTTGTAACTATTGGTCTATTTGCTTCTTCAACTACTAAGTACCTCCAATCGAATCAGCCTCAACAAAAACATATAAACTACCTATATACATACAAACACACACACACATATACAAACTTACATACTCCTAACGTAAACGGTGCTTTAATGTCTAAAACTAATATCAAAAAATTCATATAAATCCTAAATATATTTAACACTTCGATTAGCATTCAGTCAGCAATTCCAAAGTTTCTCTATTTACATTTAATTTTTAGTTTTTGCAGAAACGTTACCAAAAATAAAAACAATTATATGTACTCAAAACTTGAAATACCTACCAAATTTGCTGCATTTGAATGCCTAGTTTAAAATGCCGTAGTCGGTTATATAAAATTCTATAGCCAGTTTCCATCGAATTTTGTTTGTCTTTTAGTAATTCGAACAAAGTATACGAACCAACTTGTGCATCCCAACCCCTAAGAAACATGAACAATAAAACCGAACACTAGGTATCGAAAACTAAATTCCGAAAACCACAAACTAACCGACAACCAACACACCAAACCGTAAACCCAACAAACCAATTGCAACAAACCTGGTCAAATATTTAGAGAGCTAGTTTTGTAGTGCAAGACGGTGCGTTACTTTGGCCCTTGCTCATTTTGTATTAAAAATCACCCCCTTGCACCTGCACACAAACAAATACACACGTAAATACACCTATACACAACCTCAAACAATTTAAAGTTTATGCCCACATGGCGTATGCGCACTTCCAACTTAAAAAAAAGTCAAATAAATTGAATGTTTTTTCTTTTTACCATCCAATTATTCAACGTTTTATATGTACATATATTGTCTTGTATAGTAAATAGTTCATTAAGTCGAATATCAAATGTCTTGCGAATATACCTATGATACTCGTACTTATTTTTTGTCCCGAACTTTTTGCCGCATGTGTTTATTGACTTTATCACACATTTCGATGTTTTTTGTCTTTTGATTTTTCCCTCCAATTTTTTGTTGCCATATTTCCAGTCCACATTTGTGTTTTGTCTCATATAATCGCCCTGTTTTGTAATTCAAGTGGATAAAACAAAGACTACAGGGAAGTTAATTCAAATTTACGCCTGTAAAATAATATATAATGTGCTTTTCTAATGTTTTTAAAGTCGCTTTTCACCATTTCTTTTCTTTTCGCTTTTGATAAATCGTAGTGAGTTTTTACCTTGAGGCAAACGCTTATGTAAATCTGTTTAATGCTCACCTGTTGAGCACGGGCTGTGCTTCTAGTTGATAATTTTCCCTTTCTTTTTGTTTTTTTAGTACAGAACGAATATTTTTCATTTAGTTGTACCTAACATAGTCAGTGTATAGCGAACTAGCCAAATTGCGTCTTCAAGCTGCGCTCAACTTGAGTATTATGCGTATTGCGATATCATATTTTACTTTCAACCTCCCCAAACAACCCCCCCCAATCATGACTGAGCAGCAGTGGTAGCAGTTCCAAAATTCGCACAACCCGAACACGTACAATCAGCTTATTGTTTCAAACATCTCCAATGCATTCTATTCAATCGACAAAAAATATAATTAAGCAAAAGATAAAGTCAATTGAATTAAAAGTAAAGAAAGTAAATTCTGTACATCATGCATATAAAATCATATCAAGTAGTAAGTTGTACCCAGTTCTTCCCGCGCTCCACATGACCCCCCCAACCGATACCTGCCTGAGTAAAAGCCTAAAATCAAATTTAATTAACTTTCCCGAAGTTTGACAGTCTACCGAAGACCACTTAAGTTGCAATCGATTGTGGCCATAGTGTATATAAGTATGTAAATCTGTAGGTTCTCACTCTCTCTCTCTCTTCCTCTCTGTCCAAATCTGACTCTCTCTCTCTCTCTCTCTCTCGCTCTTTATATATTACATATATATCTTTCAACGTAGTTAAGTATATATCTTTGAACTATTTCTCCCACTCCACTACTCATCGTTTGTACTGCCCGAGCGCTTGAAAGCTGCTAAATGAAAGCACCTTATATCGTCTTATCTTTATTTGACTTCATTTTGTGTTATGATATCTCTTTTTATGTATGTATATCTTATTTACAGTCATACGTAATACTCTGAATTTCTTATGGTAATTTACTGTTATATTTCCTTTACGTAATGGTTTTCCCAGTACTCGTACCTATGTATGTTTTCCTACAATCTTATATATTATCTATCTATTTACTGTAGCATATCATTTACATAACCCAAATTCAATAATAATCTAGCCTTATTCCCAGCCAAGAAAAGTGAAGACCCACCACTACCACTACCAACCCCTTCCCCCCTTCGAACCATGCAAAATTATCTTCATTTACTTATTCTGCTCGTATTGGGGCTAAAGTAAAGAGAAATGCGTGGTTGCGTACAGTGGCCTACTATGGTAGATCTGGACACAGCTAATTTGTGCCACACATACACATCACATAGTCACACACACACACACACTCACACATATATATGGCAGCCTCATTTGGGTGCGTGTGTGTGTAGTCGGGCGACATGTTAAATAAACCAGAAAAGCAATTTTGTCAATTGTTTAAAAGGTTTCCCAATGTTTAATGCTGTGTCAGCTGCAGTGGCCCCCCTCACTTCCTGCCTCCTTACTTCTACTGCCAAGTCAACTGTCAGTGCTCACACACACACACACACACACACACATACTCATTTAAAACAAATACAATGTGAGGAACTGTGACCTAATGTGGCAATCAGAATTCCTATTCCACCTAAGTATTTCTCACCCTCTCTCTCTCTCTCTCTCTCTCTCTCTCTCTTTCTCTATGCGTCTCTCTATGATCTGCTCTTGGTGGCATTGAAATTGAAATTGCACTCGTTGCTGTCAAAACATTTTGACATTTGGCCACTTCAAAATGCAAAATAGATAAACCTCCGCCCCTCTAGAACCCCAATGAAACAAAATGCAATTTGCAGTTCTTAGTAAATTACATGAAATATTTACAAAACAATAAAAAAAACAACAACAGCTGTTTAGTATTGAAATTGTTTATGTGTTTTTCTATTATTATGCATTGATTTATAGATGACATCAAAATAATTGCAAACAATTCAATATCTACGAGTACATCAATTAGAAATGTATTCTATGAACTCGTCTCGCTTGAACAAATGCAGTTATTTGATGGCCTCACATATAAGTTGATTTACATTTGATTTGATTCTATTTGGTTCCTATTAGTATAAGTATTCGTAATTTCTAGCTCGTTTGAATCGAAAGTTATTATGCATTGAATTTCTTTGTAAAATGCTAGTACGTACTCTCATTGACCTACTATAGCGCCATATACTACATACTATGTGTACTCGTAATTTCCAACTTTCTCTTTTTATACTCATCGTTATATACTACTCCGATTCCAAAAACAATCAAAACACAGACAGCGAAACGAACAAAAACACAATGTAGAGCAAAGCGTTTTGTCCATTCATGATTATGAAAGATTAATAATTCAAATGTCGACTGCAGACCCGATGGTAGCGTCTCTTATTTGACACAGGCCTCCTCTCTTTCCCTGCCACCCACTCATTAGTAGTATCAATAAAGAAGCCAAAGCTCTCTGTTCTCTATGCGTAGCTAGTAATTGCGTAAATGTCTTACACTATTGTGTTACGTCATGTCCTTCGTCTAATACTCAGATACACCTCTTCACACACACTTACATTCACACACACACACACCTAGAGAAACTAGCTCAGACCACTTACAGGCGCAGCCACTAATATACCCAATACACTATCTAATCACACGACACGCACCCCACAGATAAACAATCCACCTGCCACAACCACAATCACACCCACTCAACCACATTGCCGACAATGAAACACATCTGATAAGAGACATGTTTCGAATATAACTAGACGTTAGACTTGATTTGGTCTCTCGAAGTACTCCGATTCCTTTTTCGAAATACTCAACTTACTAACTCCAGAACTATAGAGTTCTATTGATTTGAAGACAAAAACATAAGTTAATTTTTAGTTAAATCTAAGTTAATTTTATTTTGAAGATTTGTGTTAACTGTTCAGTTTGTATGATTACGCAACCGAATTACAAACGATATACCTCACATATCGTACAGCAGCCTTTGAAAAGTACCATCATAAAGAGATAATACCCATTTAATAAGTTGACCCAGATGAAAATCCCCTTACTGTGTATTCGCATCTCAAGTATCCAGTATCCAGTATCCAGTATCAGGCATCAGAAATCAGACATCAGTCATCAGTTATCCAACGATCAACAACATCTTTGAAATGGTTTTGAGACCGAGTTTTTAAAATCCCAGAAAACTAAACGTTTTGCGCTCAGCTAACTGAATGTTTGCTTCAATCCGTAACATCGTTTAATCGAAAGATCCCTAACAAATGGAGATGTGATGAGAAATGAATGAAACAAATTGAAGTGAAGTGAAACGAAAAAAAATGATACGAAAAGAAAAGAAAAGAAACGAAACGAAACGAAATGAAACGAAACTTAAGCCCGAATTAAAAAGGCGAAGCAAGCGCTGATTGTTGTAACTTTGTTTGTTTGATTAATTAAATAGATATAGTTAATCGTTGTGATGTTGTTGTTGATGATAGTCTCGACAAAGTTTCGATTGTTCTTTATTGTTCACAGGTTATCGCAGTGATATCCATACTATTCATAGTCCTGTCTACCATAGCCCTGACGTTGAACACCCTACCACAACTACAACACATTGACAATGGTACACCACAGGATAATCCGCAATTGGCAATGGTTGAGGCCGTGTGTATCACGTGGTTTACCCTAGAGTACATACTTAGGTTTAGCGCCTCACCGGACAAGTGGAAGTTCTTTAAGGGCGGCCTTAACATAATCGATCTATTGGCAATACTCCCATACTTTGTTTCGTTATTTTTATTGGAAACGAATAAGAATGCAACGGACCAGTTCCAGGATGTGCGCCGGGTGGTGCAAGTATTCCGCATCATGCGCATCCTGCGAATCCTTAAGCTGGCCCGTCACTCAACGGGCCTGCAGTCGTTAGGCTTTACGCTGCGTAACTCATATAAGGAACTCGGTCTACTAATGCTGTTCCTGGCCATGGGCGTTCTCATATTTTCTTCGCTGGCATATTTTGCCGAAAAGGATGAAAAGGATACAAAATTTGTTTCAATACCGGAAACATTTTGGTGGGCGGGTATTACAATGACAACTGTTGGCTACGGGGACATCTATCCCACAACTGCACTGGGAAAGGTTATTGGTACTGTGTGTTGCATATGCGGTGTTCTGGTAATCGCTTTGCCTATTCCCATCATCGTTAACAATTTTGCTGAATTTTATAAGAATCAGATGCGACGCGAGAAGGCCCTCAAGCGACGCGAGGCGCTCGATCGTGCCAAACGCGAGGGTAGCATTGTCTCCTTCCATCATATCAATCTTAAAGATGCGTTTGCCAAATCAATGGATCTCATCGATGTGATTGTCGACACAGGTAAGTGCAGCGTCAACCGGAAACCACTTCTACAAAAATATATATATTTATATGTGTATGTGAGAAACTAAATCAGTAAACAGCTGCCTGAACTCTCTAATAAATATACTAACACAGTTAAGCTGTAGCTCTCTATAGATGTATGCTTCGCCTTGCTTTTCAACCTATTTGTTTTATGCTTCAAATTCTTTAGTTTGCAATCTTTTCATTTTGCCCACTCGCTGTATATAGTATATATCTTAAAAGTACTCGCTTCCCATTCTTATTTCCATATGCCGCATGTCTTTTGGCTTCTTATTTTCATTTTCTTTTCAATTCAATGTTTCTACTCAACTGTCTAAAGAAGGCGTGTAAATAGTTTTAAATAGTCGATTCATTAAATTATTTATAGACTGCCGAAAGATGATAGAAATTTTCGGGCAATTCAATAAATTTATTGTTAATCTAAGTAAGCTTATCGAAATTTGAACAATTGTAAACTAGTTAAGCAAATTGAATTACTTTTAAGTTTCTGTAGCCCTTAGGCCTTGCCATTAACTGACACCTGCTCAATTTTGCAGCCGCTTTAAGCCAAAGCGGACACTAACCGCCGCCGGCTACAAAGCCAACACTAAGCCCCCAAAACAGATACACACACACACAAAGAAACAGTATTGCGTTCCCACAACGGTCAATTAGCCAAATGCTTTTGTACTTAGCGTGTTTAAACAAGAAATTAGTGGGGATTTCACTTGTACAAAGCCCAGAAGCGCACTTGCCCCACAATCAAACACACACACACACACAACAACAATACACACAGCCACAGAACACGCCTGCAAATAGGCAAGTTATTTTTGTAACGCCAAAATGCTAAAATTTACGAAACTCCCCCTCCATATCTAATTTTAGGCAAGCAAACAAATGTTGTGCATCCGAAAGGTAAAAGACAAAGCACCCCCAATATAGGCAGGCAAACCCTTGATGTGCAAAGCGCTCCAGGTGACTAACATTGCGTATACGTTGCGTATATCAAGCAATCCAAACCAAACCCGCAATTTATCACTCAATTCAATTTAACTCAACTATGTACTAGTTGTAGTCTTTTGAAATCTACCTAGCGCTTACGTAAGACTTAGCCAACCGCTGATTTAGATAACACACAAGCTTTAGCAATTATAATCCAATATATTGCAATATATTCCAGCAAAGTCGAACAATTTTTATCTTCTCTTTAAGTCTTACTTTTCTTATAATCTACTCTTGTATATATACCCGCAATGCACAGATCAGGTTTTCGTTTTAAGGTAATAGTCAGATTGTAAACATCATATTAGATTGTACATAGATATTTGGGCTTTCAATTCCCTTATTTCAATTGGTTAACAATTTTACATATTTTTATAAAAACCCATGTAGTTGGAAGTCTGTATATTTGCCGACAATAGCAATTTTGAGAGATATATAATTAGTTTATTATATCAAAAGCTCTATGAAAATATTATTGTATATGCTCTAAAATTGGTTGCATTGTTAATTTAAGTTTGCATTAAACGTAAATTTGCTTAACTCATACATTCGTTTGGAATTCTCTCATATACCGCTGAAACTAAATTGTTTATAAGTTCTTTCGTACAACCAGGTGATTAAAGTGAAATGCTTAGCTTGATTTTCATACATAAAACCAAATATTATCACAACTATACATAGCAAATTTGAATGTTCAATATAGAGTTGCCATTTCGAATTTTATTACAGTAAAAACAAAAAAAAACAAAATTTATAAAAAATACAAAAATTAATATTTTTTAAGTACATTTTAGTGAATTTTCAAGTGCTGATTACATAAACCATATATACATGCATATTATATACTCATTCTCTTAGACAACTGTAGTTTATAATTTAGCAAATGAAACTAGCAAAAGCGAAACCAAAGCCTTGGATAGAGTTATTTATGCATACGACCAACAAACCAACCAATTTGTATACCAAAACACAAAAACCAAAGTAAAAAAAAAAAACCAATGTCAACACAAAAAATAAGTCTATCCTTAAATCTGAATCTGAAGAACCAACTAAGCTTCAATTTATACCTACAACTTGTTCTTTTCTCTGCTCTTCTTTTTCTACTTTTTCACACAATGTTAACTTGAACCAATTTACCCCCAAACAAAAACTCGACGCGTTCGATGTCACCAAAACCTCAATCTCTTGCCACACACTCACACTCACAAACACACAAAAACACACACTCTGACACCCACCCATGCACTTTGGTTGCCATTTGAAAATCGTTTCTAATCACAAAAACAACTTTCTAACCAATCCGGGACCCGAACAACGGCCCCCAGGCGAGAAAAATACGCTGATTGAGCCGCCGCCGTTGCCCTCGTTCGGCACGCCCCGTCGTCGGGCGTTGTCCGCTCGCATACAGGAGCTAAATCGCAGTTTGCTCGAGGAGCGCGACGCCCAGCAGCAAAACAGCTCGAGCGATAACGAGGACAGCCGCTAGACAGGTGCCCGAGCGTGCAACCACAGCAACAACAACCGATACCCAACAGACCACAGACCACAGAGCAGAGCTGAGCAAAGCTGAGCAGAGCCCGTTACACTAAGCCTAAAATAACTAGTTGAAGAGTATCGTAAAGCTAAACTGTTATTGTATATGTAAATTAGACAATGCAATTTGTTATGTACCAACTAAAACACATCCCACATACACACAATCGACACACACACACATACACAACTTAGTCTTAGGCAATGTGAAAAAAGCAAACTGTAAAAGAATTGTTATTGTAAATGTGTATGAGAGCAACCAAGTACTTCCTACAAGCTACTCCAGTAAAATCCACAAAAATCCAGTAATCCAGTTATCCAGTAACCAGTTCACTGTTCATAGTTAGTGCTAGTTATAGACATTGGCTTCCAGTTTGCCATTCGCTGTTTAATGGTGAAAACCCAATCAAAATGAATTACTTGATGTACTTCCGTTTAAGCGAGGCTATCGAAATTAAATGTTGTGATTACATGTAACTGCTTCTAGGCGCCATTAACTCAAACACACACACACACACACACACATAGAACAGAAATACGCATTTCGATTATCAAACAATCCGACACACACATACACACGCTCATACACACACATGCCGCTGCTTAAGAAATCGTTGCCACATTGCGCATACGCAACGTTGCCCTCCCCTGCAGTTGCAGCGCAGCGCGTGCTCAGCTCGTGAGAACTTTTTTCTTTCGTGTCGTTTAACTGTACGCTGTATTGAAAGTTTTGCTAATTAGCGTAATGCGTTTTCTATACCTAAATATGCCATCAGCACTTGAAAATATTATTAAAATGTCTAAGAAAAGCAACAAAACTGTATCGATATTCAAATATATCGATAACACTAATCATTCGGTGTCGCATCTGCTCAAATTTGCTGATGTTTCCATTTGACTTATTTTGCCGCTAGTTTATGCATTTTCTTTTAATTCCAATTTTCCTTTCGCTATACATTTTAAACTAAGCAAAACTTTCAAGAGCCCCCAATTGTGTTCATTTAACTCGTTTCCATTGCGCCGCATCTGCAGTGGAAACACGGCTTGGTAGCGTGCCTCTGTGTGTATGTGGCTAACTCGAACGGAGTGCGGGACCAACGCACAGTTCCCATTCCAAAATGCTAACAACACGCCAAACACGTGAAAACAAAACGTTGAAAACAATCCGCGTAAGCACAATTTTAATTTAGAATATACATAGCTATTAGGCCTATATCTAGCGAAGCTGAACTTCCCTAGCATTTGTTGAGCACAATAGTCAAAAACTATATAATACAAATAAAAGGAAAACCAATTAAAATTATTTATTTTCGGACACACCGAAGTGTATATACCCTTGCAGGCAATATTTAGAAATGAAGGCGAATTCCAGAAAATACGAGAAAAATATACATACAATTTTTATTTTATTTATTTAAAGTTTAAAATGCAATTGAAGACAGTTGAAGAGAGATAGACCTGCAGGGGCGTAATATGAGAATCCCTCCAAAATTTAATGCAGCTAAAAATACTAACTGTAGTACTGAGATCCTGGGCCAGCATGAAGTGGGCTCAATGATCCGGCCACATTTATGCAAAAAGTCAGCCTTATTTATGAAATTAGTTGTTGTAGCTGAAAGAGACTAAGCTTAGTTTATAATTTAGTGAGCGCGCCACGCCCAGTGTGGACATCAAAATTATATGTAGTTAAAACATATATACATACATATTATATTCAATATATTTATAAATTAAAACTTAGCAAATGATGGCAAAATGTTCCTAAAAATGCATTCTGAACAAAAAGCCCCAAAACATAACAAAAAACCAAAAAAAACAAAAAAAAAAAAAAAACAAATGCTAAAAACTAAAAGCAATAAAATTTAAAAAAAGTAAATTGCCTTATTTAAAGCATAACGCGCTTAGTTTGCAGCAACAAAATGTTTTAATGTTTCTTTCAAATGGAACAATAAACTCGATGTTCGATGTGTACTCGTAAGACTATTTATCCATAGCAGTTGCAGAGCATGTAAGCACGAGCGGAAAATTAATTTTGTTAAGTGTTGAACAATTGTAGATCTAAGCTAAACGCGCTGAGCAGTTAAATGAAGTTATACAAAATATATAAAGCCCATATATAAAAAAAAACTAACTAAGCGACTTGATTTTTTGTAAGCGTCCTTCATTTATATTTGATTTTAGATCAGAAAAATTGGGAAACCAAAAAAAAGTTACTCTTAATTTGCATTGAATTCAATTAAATACGATTTATGAATATTGTTCAAATATTTCTATCATTGTGCACAGTTTAAATTTGCATTACTAATCAGATTGGACTATAAATCTTAAAAACAATGCCTCGAGCGTCAAAAGCCTTTTACGTGCCTTTTACTTCCAGACGTGTTTATACTTTTGTCCAGTATGTGTTCCCTATTTTTAATTTCCTTATTTTCTACTGTTTGTACTCAAACTAAAAGCGTCAGAGAGTGGATTTTTGTAACTATGTGTCTGCTCGCAAAACGCTGCATGCATCTACTATCTATCAACCATCTGCATACATCTATCCGAATAGAAACTCTACGCTCCTAATGCTCAAGCCGTGTGTATAAACAACAGCAACAACAATAACTACAACAACATGCCTACATTTATAATTATTATTACTCGTATTTATCCTCAACTCTTGTGTCTGTACTCATACATTTTGTGTACTTTGTATCTGTACTGTACTGTAAAATGTCAACTTTGTGTGTCTGTGAATTAGCAATAAAACCAAAACTTAATGCGCTGTATTTCATTTAACAACACCCTGTATCGTACCTATCTACCTATTAACTGCATTTACGATATTAAAGCCATGTTTAATGTTTGACAAAAAGCCCGAAATATATACATATCAATATTTGCTTTAACTGTGCGCCTTTGTCAAGCCTTGAAACTAACATATACCTTATTATCATAATCCTATAAAAAGCCAAAAGTAAAAGGTAAACAATTAAATTGTTGCTCAATTAATCTAAGCTTCTAATTTGCTCGAAAAGACCTGGAAAGAGTATTGACCGCTTCGAAACCAAAACAATCGAAGCAAGTTATTTTTCATTTAAATACAATTGTTTGTTTTTATAATCATACTTTTACATAAAAAAGTCGAAATTCCGAAAATCCAAAGGACACGAAAACCATTTCTTATCTACCCTTCCGTTTGCCATACGAACTTATATATTTGGTGAGCGTATCTTTGCTCCACACGTGAGATCGCGTAAATTACCATGAAATGTGCTTTTGTTCAGCAGTCAGTTGTCTGTAATTAAACATCAACGCCATCTACATATTAAATGAGACTATCTTGTCTCGTACATTTGTTTTGCCGAGTTTGTTGGAGCAAATCATCACAACAAAAAAAAAAAAAAAATGAAAAACCTACTCATAATCTCAATATCAACTATTTAATTTAACATTCACTCATTTTTATCATACACTTCAGATCAGACACTTGAGAAACTAGAAGATAGATGAAAACAAAGTGGCTTTAGAGCAATATAAATATAAATAAAAATGAGCTCAATTAACTGAAATATGAGCATAAGGATCAAATGAATTAACTGCTGTCTAGTATGCAACTAATTATAGTTTATCAACTTGTTTTTAAAAAGTTAGATTAGTTTAAAATGTATATTTAGTTTAAAATTCTTAATATGCGGAGTACAGTTGTTGATTTGTTTCTTAAAAGTGCAATTTTAATTAAGCAACCTAAATAATTTATTGGGTATTTCACCAATCGTTGCCTATCTGCTTAGCTCCATATGTTATCTATCTATCTTTAGCAGATAAGCGAAGTCTGTTTTACGTTGTGCCAACTAACATACCAAACTAGCTACCAAGTAGCTCACAATTTGTGTTTACTAGCCTCACTATTCAAGTAAATGTTGTTATTTAACACATACACACACACACACACTCACCTACACTCACCCACACACACATCTAGTACTAACTATATCTTTAAAATTGTATTTATATACAAATCATTTGACTTTAAACAAGCAGTAAATAGCCTTTTAGTTAACTATTTTATAGCCGTACCTATACATATATATTATCGTCGTACTCTACTCCCAGTTGTTGACCGTTCAATGTTGTTTTAATGTATCTAACTACTAAAATACTTGTTATCGTGAAAGTTTTTTGATCGTCGTCATTTTAACCAACATCGCCGTCACCGTCGTCGTCGTTGTCTATGTTGTTAAAACTAAATGTTCCAACAACAATAGCATTATCCATAACATACTAATCGTATAACGACATTCATTAAGTGCATATCTCTTTCTTTTATTCCTATTTTTCCTTTAAATTTGAATTTCGTCTCATTTACGCTCTCAACAACAACAACAAAAACTACAACAACAACAACAAACAATCGAACCCCAAATGCTATACCCATATCATAAATAAAACAAAAATTCAAAACATGGCGCCTGACAACTGCAAAACGGCTAAACAAATGCGAAAAACTTATAACAAATGTTTTGAAAATGGCGACAAAATGCATTCATGGCTTTTTCCGCGTGGTACCAACGACGACAACAACAACAACAACAACAACATATTCCAACAACATGCAATACAACATTAATGTGTCGCGATAAATCCACACTAATATATAAATACATATAACAACCCACCCAAACCGAAAAACTCCCAACTCACACACACATACACATACACACACTGACACTCACACACACACACACACACACGCAATGCAGAAAAGCGCGAAAGTCACACACGATCACTTAAAAATTGGCACCGTTTAACCCACGCGCTACGCCGATCGCCCACAGGACACAATCTCTCCCAAACGGATGGGGATGGCAACAGCACCGAGGGCGAATCGACCAGCGGCCGCAACCCGGCCACCACGGGAACCGGCTGCTACAAGAACTACGAGCACGTGGCCAACCTGCGAAACTCGAACATGCAGCACGTAAGTGATTCCCATGAGTCCAACTAGCTAAATAGCCTGAATTTCACCTGAATTTCCATTTGTATGCATTATCAAGCAAAGGTAATCTGCGCAAAATAAGTTCACTGTACATGGTACACACTTCATTTTTGACAAAAATAAGCATCTAGTATTATTTTCTATTTTATCACTGCAAACATTATATTATTACATTTATAAACATTTGTAAACTTTATTAACTATGTAGAGAAAGTTTAGTTTTAAGGGATTTGGTGGCCTCGGAAGATAATTATACTCTATTAAGTTTGATGGAAAGATAACAACCAAACTTATGATATTTATAACAAGCCTTATTATATTTGTAATATAGCTGAAATAAATGGTATAAATGGGTATATATCCGAAGTTCATACGAACAAACACACAGTCAGACAGATAGACGGACATCAAGCCAAAGACTGCACAAACCCAAAATACTCTTCACTTTGTGAACGAGTATAATTACCAAATATTTAAAAGGTAGTATTATATGCATAACTAATTTAGGCGACATCCTATATCAAAAATGAAATTTAATTTTAAAATTACTTAACTTTTGCAGTGGGAATAATAAATAAATTGGGAATGCATTTAAAAGCGTATAATGAATTCCAAATAACTCAATATAAATCAATTAGTCCCGATTTAGCTGAGCCTTTACTGACCTCTTTGCCACTTCTACGCAGCGCCGCGCCTCCAGCTCTGAGCAGGATGCTGTGCCCCCGTACAGCTTCGATAATCCGAATGCCAGGCAGACCTCGATGATGGCCATGGAGAGCTACAGACGTGAGCAGCAGGCACTGCAGCAACAACAGCAACAGCAACAGAAGCTACAGCCGGCTGGGCAGCTGCCTGCCGGCGGAGTGGCCAACAATCTGGCCATGGCAGCGGCCTCCAGCGCTGCAACGGCGGTGGCCACTTCCAGCAGTGCTGGCCAGGAGAGCGGAGGAGCGGCCGCCTCGTCGCAAGCGGAGGATGCGGTGACCATTGCGTCAAACCAGAAGGGATTGCCCATACAGATGATGATAACGCCAGGGGTAAGTGTGGGTGCCGGGACTGGGGATTTACCATCTAAGTGTGTAGTCCAAGCCAAGTGCTCGTATATCTTGAATATCTTAATGTTTTCAAAGTTCTTAAACCGTAACTATGTATTAGTAAATGTGAAGCCGTTAACTGGAGCTAAATATTTCAACTATTGTAAACAATACACTTATCTCATAATTATCTATCACCCGTTTGGTTCTCAACTCTTGTAATGTTAAACAAAAAAAATATATATATATATATATAAAAAACAAAAACTGACTTCAAGCCGAGGCTGGTCACATCCAGCATTCATTAACTTCAACTTACATTTTAGTAGTGTCGAATCGGACAACAATTTTGGTATTTTTTTGGTCTGGTTACATATTGCTTCATGTTTCATGTTTTTGATTTACGTTTCACACGATCACAAAAAAAAACTAAAAACCTAACTACTTACTTACCTACATGCGAGAACTAGCTAACTATAAAAAGTTCGATAACAACAACAACACATTTCAACTTTTAGATTTTACGGGGACGCAGTAAGGAGGTACATTCAAAGTATACACAAAGAACTCAACTACTCTACTCTAATGCATACTACTTGCCACTGCTACTCTTTAATATATCTATAGAGTTCCTAATTCGATTTTATGTATAACACAAAACGAAAATGAAATAATAATTTTCACTGGATTGATTTTCAGAGGCTGAACATAATGCTAAACTTTTCATTTACTTATTTTTTCTTTAAAAAATATTTTAAACAAAATAAACCAAATTCGATCCACAAAATTTGCATTTTGAGAATGTCTCCAAGTTCTCCATCTGAGCGCATTTCAGCTGCTAGAATGCTTAAGAAACTTTCATAAATACTTGTCTATTTTATTTCATATTTATATTTTATCAGTTCTTGATCCTGTCTTGTTTACCTCTTGGCTTATACTCTATTCATGTTCAATTCGTTGGCTAACCGCAGTAATCTTTTGGGAGCCTGATCAAGCAGAAGAAGTAGTTAAATATTTCCAAGCCTATAGAAGCATGCTTCCATCATGTTAATCAATAGTCTTCTCACAAGATCTGTAGTATTAAAGCAGAATAGAGTGTAGATAAATTCGATACATATTTCGAACTGATTAGCCAGCAGGTTTTCTTAAAATATTTTTTATTTATTTAAATATTTCTACTAAAGCTTCAATTGTCTGTATAAACTTAGTGTGTTTATACTCACTCACATAGCAATTAGTAATCATTATTCAAATCGAAAGAAATCTTGATTTCCTGAATTTGAGCTAAATGAAATTCGAATTCCGAGTAAATCGCCTTTGATAAGTAGGTGTCAGAAACAAAGACCGTTGTGAATTAAAGTTCAAGATGGACATCATTTGGTCAGGTTTGTTCTATTAATGTCAAGCACATTTTGTTTAGAAAAATCTAAAATTAAATAAAAATATTTCTTTTCAAAACGTTCGTATTTAAAAAATAAAAAAATCACAACGTTTGTTAGATTTATTTGAGTCTTATTTTTAGGAATTTGGTAATGAAAAGAGAACGTCTTTAATATAAGAAGTTTGTTCTTAAATTATATACATTAATACGCGTTGTTTTCTCTGAGTGCATTAAGAAATTACTTGAATTTTTGTAAGAATACGAAGTATAAAGTGCCACATCCATAGTTTATTAGGTTTGTACATATCTATTCCTTTCGATTCCTCTTTCTATGTCATCTTTTTATATATCTTTGCTGCGGCAGCTATTTATTATAATTACCTCCATGCATTTCATTATCTACAAACAACAACGAACCCAACATAAACTCATAAACAGAAGAGACACACACATACTTATGTAGAGGAAATATATCTCATTTACAATAGTGAACTGACAAAATCGTAAAAAATATAAATATGATCATGCAGTGTCCACATCAACTATGTGTAGTCTACGTTTTGGGCCACTGGCGGATGTTCCTTCTCTTTCACAAGGTCCTTGCTGTAGCCGTTTGGCTCGGCACCAGTGCCGGCGGTGCCAACACCCATGTTGGTGCTATCGCCGTCCGGTGCCGGTCCAGGCGGCGCCTCGTTGAGCGGCGGCAATGTGATTATCATGGGCACCGGCGTGGGTCGGTCGAAGTGCTGCAGGGGCTGGCGCAGCTTGTCGAGGAGCGCGTGCAGGTCGACCGTCAGCTTGGGCTGCACAATGCCCTCGGCCGCCTGCAGGCCGACCACCTGCGAGGAGATGGCGTCCACGTCCTGGCGGGCAGCGAACAGCAGCTGGTCGTGCGCCGCCAACTGCAGCTGGGCGATCTGGGCGCGAATGGCGGAGGCGGCCACCTCCTGCTGGGCATTGTGCAGGGTGGCGGTGATGGTGCGCACATGGTTCGCCGAGTCCTCGAGCAGCGCCTGAGCCGAGCTGGCCACCGCCTGCGCCTTGTGGATCTCAGTCGCCTCCAGCTGGACGCGCGCCTGCGCCACATACAAATGCTGCACCAACTTGCGCAGCTCCTTGGCCCGCTGCTCGGAGTCGTCGGACAGTTGCTGCTGCTGGGGATATGGCTGCTGCGGATATTGTTGCTGCTGCGGATATTGCTGCTGCTGCGGATACTGCTGCTGCTGCGGATATTGCTGCGGATATTGCTGCTGCTGTTGCTGTGGCTGTGGCTGCTGTGGCTGCATGTCTGAATTCGGATTCGTCCGCGGCACCTGATCGCAGTCGTTACTGCGACTCGCTGTGGGCGGCAAGGGAGGCTGACAGGTCGTGGTGCATGGTGGCTCGTAGGAGTCGCAGCTGCTGGCCACAGTGGGCTGGGGCACCGGGTCACATGGGGTGCTGCCCTGGTACGCTGTGTGGCATTGCAATGAGATTGGCAGGCAGTTGCCCGGGGAATACTCACCCTCCTCCTCCGTTGCGTCCCAGCTCTTAATGTTGTACTGGCCCAGGCGCTTCAATTGATCATCGGCACCGGAGTCCACATACTCGTAATCCTCGCTGAGCTGTGGCTCGTCGCGATTTCCGATCATCCTGGGCTGCTGGCGGGTTCGGCCGGCACGTGAGACGATAAACAGTGCGACTAGAACAGAGAGTGGAATATTTATTGGGGCCATTAATGTCCGATCCGGACCACTCACCAATCCAAAGCAGATTGCTTAAGCGCATTTAGAGCACATTTAGAGCAGATCATTTAGCTTGCTGAGGAAAAATTCTTGATGTTTTGAACTGACAAGCGATTCAAACTTGACTGCCAACTGAAGCCTTACTTAGTTACAGACCGAACCGTAAACACCGACTGTACACCCAACTGAACCATCATCCGACAGTGTCACAAACCGTCCACAATAGCTTCCGCACAAGTTGCATGAGAATCTAGCAAAAGCCTAATTAAACTGAATGCTATGTATAATATCTTAACTATTTTTGTAGTATTACGTGTATGCTGCATGCATGTCTTGTGAACATTCGTCTTTTCGTTGTATTTCGATTTATGCATTTACATTTTGCCAAAACCCTAAACCGTACTTATAGGAAGTGGCCGAGTTGCGCCGCCAGGTGGCGCTCGAGAACCTGCAAAACCAGCGCATGGACAATCTGGAGCAGGATGTGCCAGTGGAATTCGAATGCTGCTTCTGCACAACCAAGGTAAAATCGACAACCAAGACAATCGGTTCTATCTCTTCCTAACCCTCTGGATACTCGTATCCCGCACTATCATTGAAAATCTGAACTTCTGCTTTCTGTGTAGTCCGCATGCTTTTTACACAAAAATATACTGACACCTACGAGTAATTTAATCGCACCTGCACCAGTTCCTTGTGTTTATCGTTTTAACTAACTAACTAACCAAAAACACGCAGATCATCTAAATGACATCTAACCAAAAAATAAACAAAATGTTAGCTTAAGGACAGATGGCCTTCTATTGGAACTCATACTTAATTAGATCATGCTTGGTATAGGCCCCGTACTCGTACTCGTACTCGTACTCGTACTAGCAAATCGTACCGACAAATCGATCCCAAGTAGCTTCCCTGTAATTGTGATATATGATGAAGAGGACTGTGTAAATATTGCAGGATCGCATTTGTGTCTTTCACGACAGGGAGTATAGCATCAAGAGGCTGGCGCGACCGCCGCCATCGCCCAAAAATTATCTGGCACTGAAACGAATGATCGAGGAGGGCACTATCGATATCTATTATCTGTGATCCCGATCCGGATATTGGTTCTGGTAACAGCTGCACCCGTGACCATTGTCCAAGTGTAATGAAGATCGTGTATTGTGTTTTTTTGTTTTCATTTCTATTCTGTTTTCAATCGATTTGTGTGTACAGCAGAGCACAGATGAGAAATATGGCAATTTTTATGTTGACTTTGTTTCTTTTTCATTTCTTTTACTTAAAGGGTTTGCCAGGATGTCAAGGCGAGTGTATTCCATTGCGTGCGAATAGCGTTTAGAAACAATTTCTTTAGAGCTTGACTAATTGATTGGCAGTGGCTGTCAATCAGTCAATAACGACGAATACTAAGAACACACACCCACACACACAAACACACACACTCACACACCCGCTACACACAAACATTAATTTTAAAATTGAACTCTACGAATTGCAAACACATTAAATGTGCTTTACAACAGCAACAAAATTTTACGTATTGAAATTACAACAACAACAACAAAACAAGTTAATTAGCTTTAATTCTAAACCACAACTTTAAATTTAATCAAATGGATTATTATTACTATTATATTCGTGCGTGACGTGAAAGCTAAAGAAAAGACATAGCAAATTCTAAGAATTTAATTAATTTATTTTTACTCCACTCACAAACAAAAAAAAAAAAACGAAAATGAAAAAGAAAACCAAAAGCAGCATGTGTTATTATCTATTATCTATTTATTATCTATCAAGTGTTTAAGCTTAAGGCCTTGAGATGAGTTTAAAACAATTTTTTTTTTTTTACACTAAGCACATAAATAATAGAACTAGTCTTAAATTAATTGTTTGTCAGTAGCAAAACAAAAGAAATAACAAAACAAAAAGTAACGACAAGAAAACAAAGAACAAAACTATTTGTAGAAACGAATTATTTAATTACTTAAAACAATGTTATGAAAGCAACAAGAAAACAAAAAAACTGCAATAAATAAAAACAATTGATTATTGATTTCAACATTTTAATTAGCACTATTCTATTGGCACTGAACTTCTACCGATTCTGTTTGTATTGCTCGACTAGAAAACTTTCCAATACGATTTTCATTTAAATTAGCCTTATTGTTTTTATTGATATACATTGAGAGCTGGGAATCCCGATAAACACTCGAGCACATTCGCGACATTGGGTAAGTAGAAGAGCTCTTTGATTTTAGTTTTGTTCGTTTCTTCTTTTCCAAGTTAATTTGTACCTTTATTATTTACTGTGTTTTCTGTTTTGAAATTACATTTAATTCCAACTAAATTCAAAATCCAGCGCTGCACGTTTGAACTTAACTTGATGCATTTTAGTTGCATGTTGAATGCTCTTGAAAAACAACAATAAATTTTCAGCAAATATCCAGTGCACAACATTTCTCGAGAAATTGCAAAAAGAAAACAACACAAAAGAAATAAATAAAAGAAATTAAAAATATTAAGGTACCGGACCCGGCCTCATCCTAGCTAACTCCCTTTCATCACGCATCCACTCACTCTCTGCCTTGCAGGACTTCAAGGAGTACACCGATGCGGAGGGCGTCATCTCGCTTCCAACTTCCGACTTCCACAAGCCCATCTGCCTGGAGATGCGCATGGCGGCGGCCAATCGCCAGGCCAATCAGTTCGGTCTGCCGGCGGCATCGTCGGCTCCACAGCCGCTGCAGCTGACGGCGCCCGGGGATGTGGTGCTGCTGCCCGCGTACACCAGCGCCAGCGTCTTGCCCATCATCTCGCAGTCGTCCTCGACGTCGTCCTCGTATGGCACCACCACCTCCACGACCATTGCGCTGCCGCTGGAGGCGACGCAGCGCTATGGGGCGCCCATTGCGAGCAATTTCAATCACAACTACAACAACAACTTCAACACGACGACTGTGGGCGCTGGGGGCGTGGCCAACGGCCTGCTGCTGTTCGGCAACGGCAACTACGGCGGCATCGGCGGCAGCAGCAACAACAACAACAACGCGGATCTGGCCAGCGTCGACAGCTCGGACACGTACGCCAGCTGCCAGACGCATCCGTTTCTGTCCCAAGGCGATCTCACCGCCGACTTCAACGACGAGGCCTGCGCGTTGGACATTGACATGGATAATCTGTACATAAATCCGTTGGAGAAGGAGTCCTGCCGCGGCACACACATCAGCAGCTCCACGGGCTTCATTGTCGGCCTGCCGCCCACAGTGTCCGCCTCCGGGCTATCCATGCGCGCCCAGGTGAAGAAGAGCGCCTCGGGCGATACGGCGCTGCGGAATCTGGCCGCCGGCGGCATCAGCCCGCTGGACGATGTCTATCAGAACTTCGACGTGCAGGAGCGCGGCAGCCGTGTCAGCCTGAATGAGAACTCAGTGCCAAAGCATCGCAAGACACGATTCCAGCAGAGCTTCACGGCCATGCGACCCAGCTCGAGCAGCAACAAGCCGCGCGCCCGCTTCGAGGACACCAAGCTCTGCGAGGACACTGTGCGCCTGGACGGCGGCGCCGGCGCACCATCGACCAGCGGCAGCGCCGCCGCTGGCCCCGCCGGCAGCAAAAAGAAGCGCTCGGCCTTTATGCCGGGCAAGAGCTTAGCCACTGCCACCAAACTGATCAACCAGCGTTTGTTCGGCATACAGAATGCGGGCGCCAAAGGTGAGCATGCAACTGATATTTGATGACGATGTTTGGAGATTTCATTTTCTCTTAAGATGTTCTATTAAATTCTGAACCCAGCGAAAGTGGCTGAAAGAAGTCAGCTTCAATATTCATTCATATTTCAAATGATCGATAGCCAGCACAGTTTTCCCAAAATCGATATAAGATTATTTATTTATTTATAAAGATTACAATACAGGGTTATCTAGTTTGAATATATTGAATAAGCTATCTTGAATATTTTTTGTGAATGTGTGTTAACAAATTACGATTTGTTGACGGATATTGACTAAAGTTAATTACATTAGTTTTGTTAATATACATTGTCATGCACGTTTACTTTATTTTGATCACATTTTAAATCGAATAGTAGAAATCGGCTTCTTTTATGAACTTTATCAATAAATCTATATTAAGTTGGGTAAAATTGAGACATTTGACAAGCCGATTGGCAGCAGGCAAAAATAATTTATTGCGTTTTATGTGTGCACATAATGAACGGATTAGGGTATCTCCTAGTCATGCATTTTTACAAGTTTTTTATTAAGAGATTGCAATTATGTTTAGAAGTGTGAAGACTTCTGCAACTCTGATAAAGTATAAATATATATTTATGACCTATTCGCCTATTTACCACACAGCCGCTGAAGGAACGATCGATTAATATACAAAATTTTTTGGTTCTAGATATTTTAATAAAACTTTAGCAACCACAAACGCTGTTATATACATCGGATATATTATATTATTCCAAATATTCTTCAGAGGAACAATCGATTAATAATTATATTTTTGTATGCAAACACTGCCAAGTCTACAAACTTTTCACATGTCTGATTTACATCTGCAAGATTATTTAATCTTCGGGACCCCGAAGATAAATGTTCCTACCTGTGTGTGCCCTAACTGTTGCCTTTGCTTTTAGCCAAATTTGAGAGCAAGCATTCCTCATCGATAGACTCGATTGATGCGTCGCCGAATCTGGAGCATCACAGGCGCTCCAAGTCGATACTGAAAAACAAGTCTGATGTCTCACGCGTGCTGTCCGATCCCGAGAGTGAGCGCCTGTTGGCGGACAATATGTCAGGCTCGGGCGTGTCCGATAATGGCACCGTCATGGTAGGCATACTATAAGCCATAAGACATCACGCGACTGTATTGATATACACCTTTGAATTGCAGGGCGAATCTGGCAGCGATTACTCACCGAATAAATTACCTCATTCAGTTTTAGCTAAGTCTGTATCCCCACCACCCCTTAGACATCGCACCCTAATACACCAGCGCTCAGGACCAGCGACGTTGCAATCGAAGCCAACCAAGTTCCAAACACCCCGCTATCCCGAGGAGCAGGCCCTGCGCCAGGTCAAGCCAGTTCTGTCGCGCTCCTCGGCCGCTGCGCAGGCGTCATCCGACGGCCGCTACGATCCGAGCCAGACGAGGGACAGTAGTTTGGGTAGGTTCCAGTTCGCATTATAGTTGGCAGCTCTCTCATTGAGTACGTCGCTGAGTAATCCAGACATTTGGCTGTGAATACCCAAAAACAACAACAATTCTGTTCTATTCTCTCTATCGCAACTGTCAATCATCAACGCGCCGCTCCACTCCGCTCCATAGTTACCGTCTTCGACGCCGCATTCTGAATACCTGAATTACCCACACTAACCCACCCACAGACACAGTTAAACACACTGATGGATTCACAAGTGCAGGCAAGGCGACCAACTTGTCAGTTACAACTCACACTCGATGTCCAAGCCACGGATCCCGGAAATATGCTAAATAATATTTAGTAAATATACCACTCCTGCACTCACCTGTACACCCCGTACACCCGAGTCGTAGTCTGGCTATCAACCAGTTGATAGCTTGGTTAGCCTTCGTCCTGCACCACTTGAGCATTCCACACACCCGCGATTATTGTAAACATTTTTTAACGGTATCCATGTGAAGCTGTAGCAGTTGGCCTCCAAACACACAAGACCACACTCACACACACACACACATACACGCAGCTTTATGTATAGCATTATTTGAATTGTAGCACCTTTGCTTTAAACCCCTTTACCGAACCGGCTTTAACAGTTTGCTCTCTGCCCCACGTCCACAGATTCCGAGACGACGTTCACCTCGCCCGTCAGGCAACCGCAGGGACTGGAGACGGCCAACGAGCCACAGGAAAAAGTTTCTGCCCAGGCGGAAGTTGATGGCGAAGGCGAGGGCGAAGGCGAGGGCGAAGGCGAGGGCGAGGGCGAGGGCGAAGCCAATGATGAGCAGCGAGCGCTGCTGCAGCCGCAGAATGCAGATGAACCGCGCCAAAGGGATGGCGCTGGGGGCGGCGGTGGCGCGGGCGGTGGGGCCACGTAGCAATTAGTGAACACACACACCAAGAGCGCTTAGTAGATATATAAAGAGGAAGAGAAAAAAACCAAAAAACCACAACAAAAACCTATGGAGAATCCAATACAAAAACAAAATTAAAAAATACAAAGAAAAACTCAAAGTGATAGCAAAGTTAGCGAAAATGGAATGTGAATTATATAAAAGCAATGAACAGTATCCTAGTCTAATTTGAAATGCAGATGAAGAGCGTTGAAGTTGAATATTTTTACAAAAACTCTAACGGAAACTGAAACTTGAACTAAAACAAAAAAGCAGAAACACAAAAAAAAAATACCAAAAAAATAAAAAATAAAAGTTACAAAAAAATTCAATGCAAATCGTTGCGATGCCGCGCATGCCGTACAAAGATAAATTATTACTTATGTATATGAAAGAATCCCATTATTTAAACTTACAATAAACATACCAAAAAACAACGCAAAAAATGCTTGACAAAAATACATTTTACATGTAAATAGAACCCTAAGCTAATGCTAATCTATTGTAAATGCAAAAAGTGCAACATTTATTTACAGCTTACAGCATATATAGACGAAATCACCAGAAAAGCCTAAACTGTCGAGTAAAATAGTAAAAAAAAAACACAAAACAAACCAACAAAGAGCATAATATTCATATTTTAAATGCAACTTACATATACAAATACAATAATATATATATACACACATTGCAATTACAATTCGCGGCATATTTACATTTTAAAGCTAAATACGAGTAATAATATTATTTTTCTCGATGCTCGCAACAAAAGACATCATGCTGTTTGATATATATATATACAAATATATATATATATAAGTACATTTACGGCAAATCCATGTACATCATATACATGCCAGATAAATTGATCGAGAATTTATAAAACAAAAGTAGTTAAAATTGTTATGCAAATGTTCGTTTATATGTATGTGTAAGGGTAAGGCTTCTTGTTAGTGCTTTTCTACCCATCCCCCCTACAACCCCCCTCCCCCTTAACTATTCCCCTGCATAGTTGCAAATCATAGTAATTAGAAAGAAACATATGAATGGGATTCCTTATGTAACCAGTCTATTTATGTCTTAAGCCACTTTATAATTATTATTATTTTTACTGTATGTGTGGTATACAGTTCGCAACTATCAACCCAATTTCATTAAAAAGCAGTTCGATCCACTCATCCACATTTCAGCTAAAATTCATTCTATGCATCTTTCAAATTTAATTTTAGGCACAATTAGGCTGGGAACTTATGGAGCCCATTCGTATAATATACTTATGTTAACTTTGACCCCATGTGTAGTATCTATCGTAGTAGAAGTATGAGATGTACGTAATTGACTAAGAAGTTTGTTTTGATGTAGTAGTAAACGTTGAACATTAAATGATATTTGAAAGATATATTTTTTTTGTTTGTTGAGATATTGCATAGTGATATTTTGTGCATTAGTCTCAGCTTTTCTTATGTGTGTACGTCCGCGTGTTAGTTCAAAGTTAAACAAAAGTACTTGAAAAGTTACAAAACTACTCAAAAAGTCATTTAAGTATTTAGACGTGTCTCTCGGTTCCACATAAGTACTTAGAATTAAAATGATCAAACGGTTTTGTGCGATTTTGTTTCTGTTTTAATTACACACAAATGCATTAAATTTCAGCATATAGTCACTTAACACTAGACAATTATATATTTCGTTAGGTTTCGACAAATAGTTCCCCAAAAAATCCCATACGAATATTTAGTCAATTATTCAAGTATCTAATGATTGTGTGTTTTAATGTGAGCCCCTCCTCTAAGTTGTGCCCGAAACATTCCATGTTGTGTGTATTGATATTGATAATTGGTATTTGGGTTGGTATGATATGATTGATAAGATTATAAAAGAGCAGAGCCTTTGAATAGTTGGTAAATTAATTGAATTCGCATCTATAATACGCATTTGATAATATTCTAGACAAATCGCATGGCCAGCAAACCAGTTTCTAACAAAATAAAAAATAAACTAAACAAAAAGTATTTATGCAAGCAAATTTTTACGCTAAACCAATAAATTCAAGCATTTATTACATATTTAAAGATAATTCCTACAGATATAGACATATAGTATAACACAGGCCATCGTCTAAAATAAATGCAAGTAAAATTAAATTTAATTAAAATTAATAACCTATTGTAAAGAAGCAGCAAATACAGAAAAGTTCAAGCCTCGATGTGTCCAACATCATTTTCGTTAGGTTCGGTTGGTTGTTTACTATTTAAAAGTATATCTACGAGTCCTAAGAAAACCTAACAGAATTATGTAATTTTCGAAGCAGCATTAAAAAACTCAAGCATATTAAAGGGTGCAGAAGGCGAAAATTAGATAAAAATCAAATGCAAATTAGCCTCTTAGAAACATATCAGTAAACAAATACGATTTCACTTACTCGCTCACACACACATTGTGACACATGCACATACACACACACACACACAAACACACATACACTGTAAATTCACAGAGAAATTTTATTATGAGAAAAAAACAATCTTAACGTCCGCTTTTCAACTTAAAACCCTAAGAGAAAATGAATATGAAGATAACTTAAATTAAAGCCAAAAGTTCGATATAAAGTATGCATGTAATTAAAAACTTAAGAATTATAATTAAATGCTTAATACAACCAAATTTTGTAAGCCATTCGTTAAGAACTTTCTACACAATTTTTGGTGTGCACTGGCCACATTCCACGTTGCGTATACTTAATTTGTAATGAATAAAACATCATGCAGGACAATTCCTTTTGTAAATATTTATTTCACACACACAAAACACAAAATCGCGCCGTTTCGCATCATAGTCTTTATTTAAAATAACAAAAAGATAAAAATATACAAAAAACCAAAAGTAAAAACAATGGCACTGCAATTTTTTATACAAAAATCGTTTCGGTTTGAAATTGTTACTATTTTTCTAAATTATTTTTAAAAAGCTGCAGCTGTAAATGCATTAAATTTAAAATGGATAAGCTGCAACTGCGACAAGAACAACAACAACAAAAAGAACAACAAACGCAAAATGTTATTACGTAATATTAATTATTATATTAAAATTATTAGTAAACGATATGTACATTTTAAAGTAGTCTGTCAACGGCGATTGTAAATCAGCAAAAGTGAATACCATTAACAAAACAAAAAATAAAATAAAAAACCATAAACAAAATCGTTGAAAAAAAAAACAAAACAAATTTATTAAAACATATTAAAAACTATATTGAGCGAAATATCATGGAAATATATAAATCATTGAGCAAAATTTAAATAAATCTTGTTTTTATTTTGAACCTTAATAACTTCCAAAGCTCATAAGGCGTAGACGAAAGCTTTTTCTGGAACGCGCTTTATTTGGTAGCTCAGATATTTAAAAGCAGCTCCACTCGCTACCTCTGCCCTTCGACAGCTTTAAGCTGCGCAGCTTAAAGCTACACAGCTTATGAGAGCTTTTAAGGGTCGCTTTAAGCTGCGCAGCTCAAAGCTACGCGGCATATAAGAGCTTTTAAGGGTCGTCAGGGTAAAGCACATGAATACTTTTCACAATCTTGTACACGAACCTATTCTGGCTATTCTTTAAAGTATTCAGAACGAATACTAATTACGACCCTATGAATTGGGAACCCTTTCAATAATTAAATGCAACTTCACACGTAATGGGGCGTAACACTTCCAGTTATTTCGTTATTTCGGCTGTTTTATTGCTGCATAATTAATAGTGTTCGATGCCACGCCCTTTTAATAACTTTATAAAAGCCTGATTCGAGCAGTTAGCTGGCAATTAGTCAGCATGTATACACTGAGCGAAGCTGAAGCTGTGGAGAAACGCAACTATCACAGGATCCGAGAGATGATTCACGTCACCTACACAATGGGCTACAACATTTTGAAGCCAACCCGCTGGGATAACGCCTTAAAGATGTATGTACTATCTATATATATACTTGGTATTAATCAATTTTCGAAGCCTTGCAGGGGGTATTACAATGTTGTCAATAAATGTGCAACGCATAGAAGTGGACAACTACGTAAGAAGTATATAGTATTGATTAGTGCCAACAGTCGAGAGGATATAGCCATATCTGTCTTTCAAGTATCTCTGTTCATATGCTTTATATCCTACCCTATCGGCAAAATCTGACAAATCAGAACACTATAGCATATAGCTCCCACATGAACGATTGATCGAAAAGACAATTTTTATATAAAAACTGTTGTGTTTTTCAATGTAAATGACTAAATATGCCAAAACTATCATATTGTGTATATCCGCTGCGCTCACTGGGGACGTGGCAATTCGACAAAATCGATTTGTATCTCTCAGTTTTAAAGCTGGATACATAACATGTATAGCAGTAGATTACCGATGACCTCCTCTAAAGATCGCAATCACCATTTTTGGATACGCCCATTGGGGCGTGGCAATTCGATAAAATCCATTTATCTCCCTCAGTTTTTAAGGCATATAAATTATACCGACGGAGTATTGAAGACATAAAAGTACATACAAATCGATATTTTCGCAAGAGCGAATATCCAAGCAAAAAAAGTAATTAAAAGACTACAGACTAGCGCTTTAGTTTGTACATAAGGCAGGGTATCGCCTAGTCGGGCGCCGATTAAGCGATTGCCTTTAAATTCTTGTTGGATAACTTAAGATTAATTTCGTGACTGGGAAAATTAGATGGTTGGTGATGACTAGAGCAATGTTATGTTTTTGCGGTACTGCCGGCGTTGGAGTGGCGACTCAAGGGGGAATTTTTTATTTTTTCTGTTTTTTGGAGTATAATTAAAAAGATAATTAAAAGATGTAAAAGTAAGTCTCCCGTCGCAATAGTTGTCCCTGTTATTTTCTAATAATGTAATTTTTTCCACTTCATAACAACTTTTAAAAATTATTGTTTTTATTTTACAAAAATGTTTGCGTTGTTAAATAACTTAACTTGAACTTTATCACACTGAAAACTAAATATGTATAGGTTATATTTATGCGTTAGGTCCCAGACTAAAGACCGCGCAGAGACACAGTTTTTATTTGTTTTTTATACTCGACTCGTGTTTTTTATGTGCACACATAATGGGTACATATTTAAGTTATTTTTATAGAGCGAACGTGTATTTCGCTGTCGGTTAGACCCGACTGCAACGTGCTCACTTGTTTTGAAATATTTTTTCGATTCTCTCCGGCAGCTGGAGCTTGGTGCTTATAGCGAGCACTTTGGCATCTTACTATGGCCATTGGCAGCTGTTCATACACTATATGCAGGACATACCGCGCTTTTCAGAGGTTGCCTTGGGCCGAGACACTTGCACTGTTCTAGACCGCATACAAATCGTTTAATTTTTGCAGTCCATTAGTACGGTGTTCCAGTCCCTGATGTCCGTTGTGAAAATGGTTTACTTTCTGCTGGCGCCGCGAAAATTCTACGTGCTGCTGCGTGGCGCCTGTCGTCACGAGCTGTTGCTGAACTGCGAGCTATTTGAAGCTGTGTCGGGTCTGGCATGAGTGGCTATCTAACGGGATTCTGGTATATATTTGTAATGCTATCGCCTTGCAGATCTGCCCATTGCGAAGCCACTGCGTCAGCATGTGGATGGCATCATGCATCAGTCTTGGATCAGCACGCGCCGCCAATTGATGTTCTACCTGTTCAGCTGCATTGGCATCCTCCTCAATTACTTTCTCACTTCGCTGGTCGTCAACATCTATCGCTCGTTAAACGCGCCCGACAGCAACTTTGAGGTCA
Source organism: Drosophila sordidula (assembly GCA_035047465.1). Taxonomy (NCBI): domain Eukaryota; kingdom Metazoa; phylum Arthropoda; class Insecta; order Diptera; family Drosophilidae; genus Drosophila; species Drosophila sordidula. The sequence continues at coordinate 14,132,693 of JAWNPQ010000156.1, read as the reverse complement.
CGCTGCGTGAGTGTTCCAGAACTAGGGGATCTTATGGTGGGATAACTGTTAGCAATTGGCATTTGCATTGCAGCGCTGCCTTCGCTATATCCCAACTGGATGGAGAAGGGCATGTCCTTTCCCTACTATCATGTGCCTCTGTTCTGGGAGAGCTGCAACCTCTACATCTGCGGCATGGGTAGGTGGCATGGTGGGGGGTAAAAAGTGCACAGTGAAGTGTATCAACTGCTGCATCAACAGGTGCCGTCAGCTTCGATGTGCTCTTCATTGTGCTCTGCCTGCACGGGGTGGGGCTCATGAGGAGCCTCAGCCACATGATTGAGTGTTCCACCTCGCCGCTGGTGCCGCAGGAGCGTCGCTTGCAGTATCTGCGCTGCTGCATCTATCAATATCAGCGAGTGGCAGCGTAAGTGCAAGTTCCTTCCGCCTAATACACCTTTCGATTCCAGCGATTCTCTTTTTCTCATTTCATCTCTCGCGCTGTCTTTCAGCTATGCCTTGGAGCTCAACAACTGCTTTAGGCAAATTATTATTATCCAGTTTATGCTTAGCCTCTTCTGCTGGGGTCTGGTGCTCCTGCAAATTAGCATAGGCATTGTACGACTCACCTGTCATTTGGTCCTTTACAAAACCCTTGAAGTGGGCTAATAAACATTTTTTCCACAGGCCACAAGCTTTACCACGGCGCTCCGCATGTTTATGTATCTCGCGGCCGGTGGCTATCAAATTGTCATCTACTGTTTTAATGGCCAGCGCTTCGCCACTGCGGTATGTTCTTCTTCTACCTTTTCCCTTAGGGCCATTCGCTAGCGCAACTCTTTTGTGTTGTTTACTTTTTTGCAGAGCGAGCGCATTCCAAAGGCATTCTACGAGTGTATTTGGTATGAGGAATGCCGGGAATTTCGACAACTCGTCAGAATGATGATAATGCGCACGAATCTGGGCTTCAGCCTGGATGTGTCCTGGTTTACAAAAATGTCGCTGCCCACGCTGATGGCGGTGAGTGCTGAAATTTGATATATTTGCTTGGTATTTGGCATTCAATGGTTCACAATTGCAGATGATACGGGCAAGTGGGCAATATTTCGTGCTATTACAGAATATAATGCAGAAAAAATAAATTTCAGCAAAGCAAAATTAATAAAATATCACTTGATTTGCGTCTGCTTTATTTTATTTTTTTGTTGTATCCAACAGATACACGCTGTTGACAGGCAATCAATATATTTCAGGGTAGTCTGTGTGACACGCCCATTTGTTTTGATGGGCGGCTGGTCGTTGAGCGGCTGATAATTCATTTAGCGCATTAAAATAATGAAATTGCCAGCTGATAACGAGCCAACGCCGGCGGCTAGCTCCATTGATAACAAGGCGCCCCCGACCCACGCCCCTGTCACAGACCGACACTTCCCTAATCAATTTTATTTGCTTATCCAGCCTGAACTGCGAGCGGCGAGTCGGCACTTAAAGGCGCTTTGGGCCACTAGGACAAGCTTACCACTTTATGCATTAAATGGATATTGCGTTGCGCCCATAATGGCTGCATAGTTTCATTCCCAGAACTGGGCAGGTTCTAGCGTCTTTCTTACCTTCCCTTCCCCTGCGCGGTCTTGCAATATTTTTAATGCATATTCACTGTTAGTTGGCGCAGTTTTCCTTTCCTTTGTGCTGCTATTTTTCTTATCCTTCTCGTTTTAGCGTAATGTTTTTCTTCTTATTTATTTATTTTTCTTCTTTTTTTGTTCTTGGGGACAACATCTTTTCTTTGCCTGTCAGTTTATTGAGGCGCATGAATATTTTACATCCTTTTGTATGCTATGTGTCCTTGCTCGAGTGTGTGTTTGTGTGTGTTCATATTACGTTCACTTTCGCAGCATGATTTTAGAATTTATTATTGTAATTTTTTTTGCATTATGATTTTATTGTGTTTCACAACAATAGACTGGTTTTATTTATTCTATCCGCTTGAAGACGCTTCTGTTGCCGTTAAAAGGGTAAAATCAAATTAGCATGCAAGAAAATTTACATTTATAAGCAACTGGCATATAATCAACAATTGTGCATAAATGAATTTATTAAAAACATAATGTTTTAAGCATTATCAAATCAATACATTAAACATAATAAATTCTCTTTAGCATTTTTCTTAACCTGTCTAATTTTGAAGTTTTCCACCAAACGAGGCTTATGACACTGATCTGATAATACCAGCAGTATAAAAAAAATGTTTAGAATTGTGAGTGTTGCTAAAAAAAAATTTTTGTTTTGCATATATCTGAGATAATAATCGGTTCGCGGAAAAGGAAGAGACAAAAACATTTATATAATAAAACAAAATCTTTGTTTCGTATTTTGCAATTTCTCTTAAAAACAAATTAAGGGTAAGATTCGGTATTTCACGTTCAGTGCATTCTGTCTCAGCTAAGTGCAAACAAATTACCGCTAAAATTTCCAGGGGAATTCATTTAACACGGGAAGCAAAACGATGACATGATAAATTACAGGCACACGAGCGCACACGTGAGGCAGACTGCCACGCCTTTCCACATGTTGTACGCCCAGTTAGCCACCTTTAAAGCCAGAATATTTACTTGGGCTGACTGTGCCTAATATTTCGCACGCACATAGTAATTTTCGACAAATGTGACACTGGAGCGTGAGCGTAATAAAACACTCAAAAAGCATAAAATAATCATATAATTGAAAATAAATAATTTAGCAATGTTTATTGTAAAACATCAGTTGTTATTATGGTTTGACAAACATAAACACAACAATGCCATTAACACATTGGGTTAATAGGAAATCAGATATGAAAACAGCTTAATTACAAACAAGGCTTGCAATAATATCACCAAATCGGCTTTAATTACAATATGCAATAAAATAATGGATTTACATTCACGGATGGACGCAGTCAAATCTACACACATATTTATCTGTGCTATTTCTGTAAAGGCAGTAATGTTTTTATGTTTGCTCACGTAGCCGGAAACTATCTACATATTGGCATACAATTGGCAAACATATTGTTTGTACTCGTATTTGCCTCTCTCAAATGTTGTCCCACCGGAATTGCAAGTAGCCCAAAGCGAAACATTTTTGTTTTCATTTTGTTTTTGTGTTTGTTGAATTTGCTTACGTTGTGTGTGTGCGTGTGTTTTTGTGTTGGTGTTGCTGTGTGTGTGTGACGGACAGACCCATGACAGTTGATGCGTAATCAGTAGCCAATTCGGTCATGTCCATCTACTTATTCAATGCCAGGCAAAGCATAAAGCAACTACCAAGCATACACGCAGGCACACACATTGCGTATACGCAGTGCTGACAAATCCGACTGCGTGTCGCATTAGAGGACCCTTCGCTCAGCACAGCCTGCTGCTCTTTTGCCATCTTTTTACTCAGATTGTCTTGGCCATAATGGAATTAATATGTTTTTGCTGCTTTTGATCAAACAGAAAGATGCGCACATCTAAACGGATGAGTGTGTGTTGGTGCGTGTGTGTGTGTGTGTGTGTGTGTGTCTAGGGACAAACCTTTTGACTTTATGCTGAGTGACCACTGAACACAGTGTCCCGCAGGACTTTTTATATTTCATTTATAAATTTAAGTGCCTGGCTCAGTTCTGCGACCTAATGAAGCTAGATTCACAAACACAATGGAAAGCATTTTAGCCCTCTAAGCGCAGAGTTATCAAAGTTCATGCAAACTCAATTTAATCAATTCCAAGCATTGCGCTAACGTCAGCTGCTTTAAAAGCATTAGCGTTTTTCACAAATTATTGTTGAAGGCCCTTGTTGTGTTTTATCCCCACGCAAATCCTTTGGACGGGCCCAACAGACAACGCCAGCGCAATTTAAGGCCCCTTAAAGTGCGTGCATAAGCTGGCCACAAACTGACCAACTGCCAAAACACAGATACTGCCACTGTTAAGCACATTTCATGCGTATGTGCGCATTGGCCAACAGGATGTGGCAAAAATTTCCATGCGAAACTCTACACAAAATATTTGTCTTTTTGTATGTGTGTGTGTGTGTAGTGCATATTGTGTGTGACAACGAGTCGAGCGTAATTGCTAAAAATATGAATTTCAAGCATTGCCCAGAGGCGGGCCAACTGGCTAACGGACTGGCATGCCCTACATGGCCAAATAGCCCAACAATTGGCTAACGGAATTGCAGACGAGATGTGATACGAAGGGCGCCATTGTTAGATCTGCCCATTCACAATTAAATGTGAGTATTGTGTTGTGCACACAAATGGGTTCAGTGTGTGTGTGTTTGTGTGTATGAGAAGGCGCTTACAAATTTCACAAGAAATTTGCAAATGCACTAAGCGTTGAATTGTGTGCAACACAGCCAATTACAGCACATTGAAGTATTCTAAGCAATTATATTAGCTGGCAAATATAATGTAATGTAAATGAACAATGCAGTTAAAACAAGCAAGATTAGTTATCTTCGAGTTGATGAAAATGAAATACTCTTATCCTATAATAGCTATGTTCTTAGCCACCCAACCGCTACTTCCAAAGCTTTTAATCTCTTTAATGACAGCTTTATGATATATTAATAGTCTAAAGCTAATTCGATTCTGGCAAAGAACCTTAGCTAGCAATGACGTTGATTGAATAAGAATTAATATTTAATACCAATAGTTCCTGTTCAATTCAATACAATCCGCTGAGAGCTTAGTTTGAAGGCCAATAAAATTAATTACCATAAATTCTATAATAATACTGCAAATTTCATAATTTTGAGAAATATGTTATTCTTCGATTTGAAAATGGATAAATATTTAACAATTCAATGTTCAAGCAAAAACCCAAATTCTCCAATGCGGAAAACTTTTTCTAAATGCGAATCCCTGTCTCAAAACGCTTATTAGCTTCATTTAAAATATTGTGCACGTATATAAAGTTCTTATAACTATATGTTAATAATGTTGTTAAATTGAATTAGTTAATATTAGTCTGTGTACTTAATTTAGTTGAGGCTTAAATACTTGTTGAGATAGAACGCTTAATTATTTAAAACCCTTTTAAAAAGCTTTTCCAACAGTTTTGCATACTTGCAAAAGCTTTTAAATATTTAATTGAACATTTAGTACTTAGCTACCCCTTAGCAATGAGTTGTAGGGCATACAAACTTGTTTTCAGCCATTTGTCTTTTTTTGCAACAGATGAAATTAAATTTGCCTCACTTTAATCTGCAGGCGCCGCAATGGCGTCGATTCCACAGAAGCGTCGCGTCGTCGTCCTTTTGCCAGGACGCAGGCAGCATTTCATTTCATCCACGACGTTTCGCATGCGAGTTTCTTGCAATTTTTTTAATTTCGCTTAACTTACTCATGCGAAATGGCACTTGATGCCCTTAGCTACGTGTGTGTGAGTGTGTGTGCGAGGCTGAATGTGCGTGTGTGTAGAGTGCAACTATAGTTGGCTGCGTTGAGTTTGAGTTTCTTGGGAATTAACACTAAGCTGCTGGAACCGCGCAATGCTCTTGCTCGTTTATCGTTGGCTTTTGCCGCAAACTTTCAGTGCAAATGAAGAGCGAAGAAAAACAACAACTACAACTGCTGCGAGGAAGGAACAAGTGCAACGGGCACAGCATCAATTGTTATTTCGAGCTGGCTTTAACAAGAAGGTAATGCAAATACGCTACATTTCTCGCCGCAGGCAACAAGCAGTAAGCCAACCGTGCCGCGTCTTCTGCCACGCCCAAACGTCCAAAGACTGTCGACGATGTAAATATACAACGTATATAACTTAATTATTCATACGACTGGCAATGCTCCGGAATTTAGAGTGCCTTAAGCTGCTGGACTCCAAATGCAACAGTAAATGCCGCCTTCCGAAAGGATAATAAAATGAGAATTTTGTCTGTGTAAAGACTACAAGTGTGAAATAAGTTAGACATTATTTAAAATACCTTCGTACTGAATGACATTTATTCTTAGCCCCACAGGTGAGATGCTTTCAATAAATCACTAAATACAGTGCCCAACTTTGTTTGACGTCAGCACTTGGATTCTGCATAAAGTTGTAAAAACTTAACTTCAAATTTTGTACTCATATCCAATACAAGCTTTAACACAATGTCGCTTCTTTATATCCTCGTTTTTCTCCAGTGTATGCAGACTAAAGAAGCAAGATAACCTGGCTTCTCCAATTTATTTAACAATCTATATTCCCAAAAACTATGTGGCTTTCACAAGCTGGCAAATAATAGCAAACAATTCAATTCAATTCAGAATAATAGCCAGCCTGTTTATATACCAATAACATTTATCAGTTAGCTATTTAGCTTTGCCGTAATGGCATTTAAGTAATCGTTGCCTTATAATCGATCCATTTGGCCTGTTTACCAACTATGCCCTTCAGCATGTTCATCTTCTACATCATTGAGTCGAGTCCAGCTCAACTGCCAACTGACAGGCCATTCAATTTGCATTCCACACGCCGTAGGTGCACTCCAATCTCAGGCAGTTCTCGGATGCCGAAGACATATAAGTTAAATACCAGACCATCTGCGCTGCCAGCATATGCAGCAGGTAAATATGCAAATAAATGCATGGCAATGGCAATCACGTCTGCCCAAAATACAATGGACTCCCAGTATGGACGCAATCCCCGGGCTGTGCTGCTGCATACGTAATTCTCAGAAACGGGGGATTCTTTTTATATTTGCACACTATTCCCGAAGGAAAACAATGAGTATATTGGGATCTGTCTGGTTGCTTGTAATTTTTTCCTCATTCATATAAATGATTGTGTGCAGAGGCGTCAAATAAAGTGTTTTTTATCATACAAATTATATTGCTGAAATATTCAATCAAAAATATTGTTCAAACGCTCACTTCTATTCCTATTCTAAGGAAATCCCAACCTTACCTGTTTTAGCTAATACTACACAGGAAAAAGAGTATTGCGTAGTCTTTAGACTCCAGGGCAATTGTCATACTATTTGTTTTTCGTTTAAGTTTCCCCATTTTTATTGCATTTTTGCATTTCTATATGTGCTTTCTCGGCAGCATTGTTGGTCGATTTGACAATTGTTATCTTGGATTTGCGGAAATTAAGTTTTATGCATTTCAATTAAAGGGCACACATTTATTTTATTTACAAAAGTTGATCGAACTATAAAATAATTAAAAAAAGAATAAAACAAAAAGTTTTTAAACAAATATTTACTAATTAAAACCAACATAAAAATTGTACATTTTGCACGGATTATTGCTTGACAAATAAGTTGTTATTATTGACAGACAACGATACACACAAAGTTAAAAAAATATATTCAAATGATTAGTGCTATACTAAAACTTTTTTTTCTAAATATGTTTCTGGAAAAAAGCGTCTAAACATGAAAAATATGTAGTTATACAACCGATTATGAATGAATGAATAAGCATAGGATATATTCATATAATACTTTTTATGTTTTGATTATAATTTAATTAAAGTGTTCTTTATAACATCTTATCTGGCTATTTTACATGTACAGGGTATAAAAAATTTTTATAAATCTAAGTAAAACTTTGTTTCAAAATATTTTTAATATTTAATGGTCTTAAGTGGAAATATGACCTTACTGAAAGTTACTAAGCTTACCATATTATTACAAAAAATAGAATATACAAAATTATATTTGGAAAGCGCTTACATTGTAGCCGTCGGCAATTAACAGGTAGCTCCGAGCGTTGTTCAAATTATCCAAATGTTCCAGTTATTTTCATTTTAATGTTAATTAATTAGTTTATTTATTTATTTAGTTTTGTTTTATAAAAACAGTTTATTTATGTTGCATTTTGTATACTTAACAGATGAAATGCAATTTATTATTTTAAGTTTTTACGATTCTAGCATTCTAATTATAATAATGTGCTTTTAAAATGAAATTTATTTATTAAAAGAATTTGCAGCAATTTTCTAAAGTAAAGCCAATGTGTCGGTTTAAATAGCGAAAATACATTGTCACTCAACGAATTTAGCATTAATAGCTTTTCTATTAACTGGATCAATTAAACCAATCCAATTTGCATTACATTACGGTCACTTTAACATGTCACTTTGTATAGCTTCCAATTAACCAGAAAACTACAAATAGCACTCAAAGAGCTGCCTGATAAATCCCGTAAGCTCCGACCTATTGAAACGGCTCCGCACTCCTCGTGTCCTCGAAAATCGCAGCAAGGATTTTCGGCCCAGCTTTTGACGTCAATCACATACTTTGCACTGGCATTTTCAATTTGGCCCGGCGACAGAGACGAAAAATTCGCAAAAATAATTCAATAAACCGCATTTTTGCATGGGCATAAAGCAGCGATAATAATTTTAATGAAAAGCCAACAAATGAGCGTCACATCCAATAAACAAATGACGCGTGCTTTGGTTTATAATGGCCAGCATTTTTGGCATTGGCTGACGCACAGTCGCAGCCATTTTGTTATTTTTAGTGCGGCGGCGGTGGCGGTAAATTTACGCCATGATTTATTTGATCGCATTTCCCCCTTCATTTCGATTTCATTACGATTGCCGTGTAACAGGCAATTTAAGGGTCATTACAGTCGGTTGCTAGGCCAAGTGCTGCTGGCCGGGGGGTCCGCGGGACTGAATTGGGCCTATTCACCGCAGCAGCAGCCGACGCCATCTTGATTGATGGCGGCCAACAAGGCACATGTGCAAAGTGTTGCCTACTTTTGGCGGCAGGCAGCGCACTCCAGTTGTTAATTGTTGGCCATAAAATTTGCCAAAGCGCTCGCTAACACGCAAACAGCAGAAAGTATAGAAATAAAAAAAAAACGAAAATAAAAATGAAACACAAAAGAAGAAAACTGAAATCAGGCAAAGCAAACATTTCAATTTGCTTTGGCAGCCCCCCGTCTGCCAGCGTTTCATGTAATTACGAGCATGTGCCCGGCCAGCACAGGGTCAGCACTTGGAGCCGAGGGAGCAGCTCCAGAGCTCCTTGAGTCGTGAAAAATTGAATTTATAACAAGCAAAAGTTACATGTCCTTCCTCCTCTTTTCATCTCTGGTCGCTCCCTCTTTCCACTCACATGTCGGCGCGACTTCCTGGGCGATGACTTTATAGCAATTTAATGTGCCTCATTTTGCTGTTGTTGTTGTTGTTATCGTTGCTGCTGCTGCTGTGAAAAATGATATTGTGTTTTCCACTGTTTTCTTTTAGCTGGGCACGCCCAAGCAATCTGCCATGGCCCAAACGCAACAAAACACAGCGCGCGGTAATTTGTCTGGCCTTCATCAAATGATTCGGCGCTTATGTTTTCGCCTTTTCCTCACGTTTCTCAAAGTCACACACACACTCTCATTTGTAAGCGATTTGTTAAAATATGTATGAGCCAACGGTTAATGCTGAGCTTAAAATCAAATTTTTAATTCAATATTAATCGAATACAATTTGTTATGTTGAAAGCAACTTATATGATACGTCTGGGTCGAAAATTCGGATTCAGAATGTGCGCCCATGTGGTGCAAATGCACGCGAGAATAAAGTCAGCACTTGCAATATACATATATTACAATTTTGTATGCCATACACCCAATTAAAATGTTGCAAATCGGTTTAAATGCAATTATGCAAATATCAGTTTTTCACATTCCTTTTTCCCCTTAGAATCCATAAATTAAATTTGCCAAAAATAAACTGGGAATTGGGGCACACTGAGCTACACTACTGGGACAGACAAATGAAAATCGGTATTGTACTTTTTTTTATACCCATAAGTTGTTACCCATAAGTTCGTAGGTGAGTTGTCTGAGCAAACGAATTATTTGCAAATGCCTTACCCAGCATACTATTAATTTCTTGTTTTTGAATAACAATAACAGCCTAAGTAGATTGAATGCTTTTGACTCTGTTTCTCATACACCCTCTCTCTTTCTCTCTATTGCTCTTTGAAATCAGTGCATATTAATTAAATATTTAAAGCCTGCAAGAGATACTCCTATATTTTGTAAAGAATATTCAGAAAATAACTTAATATTTTAGTAAAGTTTTTCATGCCTAATGGTCATCAAGATTACATAACTACAATTATCATATATTATTTGTATGCCTAGTGCACGATTCCTTCCACACAACAAACAATAACAAAAATAAAGATACTTTGTTATTTTATGTGTAATCGAATAAGCTGCAAACACAAATCCATACAGAACACAACAACTATGCATCGATTTGTCATTTGTTGTTACACACACGGCTTAAATGTGCTTTCACCTTTGACATGGCAAGCGAAGGATAACAATTAAAGTTTTGTTTGCATTAACGAGGACAGACAGTTCCCATGCTCGGCTGCAGTGCGAAGGGTAGTTTGTGTGGTCTTTATATGATTTGAGATCCATTAACCTTTAGAGTGGCTACACATGCAGCATTTTCCAAAGTATTCCAAAGAAGTCGCCACATCTCAGCAGCAGCAACAGCCACGAGAGTTGATTGTTGGATGACATTGAACCCCGACGTTGTCATTGTTATTGATGCTATTATTGCTGCTTCCTGCACTGTCGTATATTAATTATGCTCTGGGTCAGCTTTTGTCTGCTGGCCATAAATTAATAACAAAGTGTTTGCAAATGTGTCTGTGTGTGTGTGATGGAATTTGGTGTGCGTGAGAGTTCATAGTACACTAAATTAAGCAATTATCTGCTATATTTACTTGACGGGAAACATTATTATTAAGCATTGGCATTTCAAATTATCAAAATTAACAGCCACATGCCCAGCATACAGTCGAAAGCGGAATTGGCAGCAACCGTTTTGCATATTCACATCGACGAGTGGGCGTCAACTGGTGTGAGGCAGTGTGCCTTAGCCAGCTGGCTTTACTTATTTGCCATGCACGCCGAGAACGAGGAATTAAATTTAAATTGACTTTCGAATGCCTGCGGTACAAATTGTAACAGCAACAAAGACAGCTCGCATCAGGCCATGCCCAGGGCCAAGCCAACAAGCTGGCATTTTTTCTTTAGCTTTGTATATTTAATGTTTCTCTTTCTTTCAGCCTGCTCTTGATTTAGCTTTTTAATCTCGTTGCGGTGCACTGAAGCATATATCCACACCCCACACTCCCTCTCAATTACGAACCTTCGGGGAGTTGATGATGACGTTGCTCCATATGCAAATTATACCTCACGGGCTGCGTCATCTTTGCTATTTTGTAGGCGATTCGAGGGTTGATTGGAGTATTTTGTGCTGACGCATATATGCAAATCTCTGTCTGGCACAAGGTCTGTGCGAATCCAAGCCAAATCCATTGCTATTGTACATTAGTTTAAATTGATTTATCGTGTTTTGCTGATTCACCTGATCAGCCTTTCGTTGGAGTACCTTCCATTGTTTCCGCTGTCGTTTTCCGTTTCCCGGGGCTGCTCAATAACCCGTCAAGAGCAGCATAGAAATCAACTTATTTTCACACCATTCACCATTCACACCGTGTTTTCGGGAACACAAACTAACAATTGTTGGACAGTTTTTATTCCCATCTCCGGTCCGATCCCTTGACAATTTGACCTTTTGCATGCGCGCATTGGAATTCCTTCGAAGCAGACAAATGGCCACCCATTCCGCGTCCCAGTTCAACCGAAATGAACAAAAGTTTTATTGTGCGGCGTGAACTCTTAAAAGAAACGTCGATTTCCCATTCACAAATATTTTTGCTACATTTTATTCGAGTTATTTTCTTTCTTCTGCCGACGACAGTTTCCTCCCTCCCCATTACCCAATGTTCAAAGCTGTCAGCAACCGGCGACTTTCTGGTTAATGCAATTTTATTCAATTTTCCCGCAGGCTTTAATTAATAATCTCGACTCTTGGGCTGTGAAAAGAATTAATAAATAAAGAAAACCAATGTCATATTAAGCAATTAAGCTTTTTTTTGTCGAGAGTGCCAGACTATACGATACCCATGATATTTATAATATTTAGTAAAAGTACTTTCAGACAAAAATTATTTTAAAAAATTCCAGTTTCATTCTTTTGTATTCTAAAATTACTATTTTTATTTAAATATTGACCATTAACGTTGAATCGTTAATAACGTTTTTATACCCTGAACCCATTGAAAATGGGTAAAAAGGGTACTTATGTAACACACAGAAGGAAGCATCTGCGATTCCACAAAGTATATACATTCTTGTGCGCCTGACCGTCTGAACTACAAAAGCTAGAAAAATTTTTTCGACTTTAGATTATCATAAATCATAGCCAGAACAAGTTTATCATATTGTTTCAATATCTGGCACGGTTTCATTAATATCGATAAAAATCGATTCGAATCTTCAATGCTGTATTGCTTCTCCCTAAATTGATCATTGATTGACTGCTGATTTTTATAATGATTTTACGTTTATAAATACTATTTGAATTCTGGAACACAGTGTCTCTTTACCATTTAATAAGGTCTTGGGTTTTTTTAAGTTATTTAAGCAATACATGACTCGTACATTCTGCTTTCATAATTAATTTTATTGAATAGCCTGCCTGCAGGGACGTTGAGTAATCGGACGACCTTTAATCCTCATATTCGGACAAATAATATTTGAAATAATGTCATGTTGAATTCATTTTAATTCGATATTTAATGTTTTACCCGCAAGCGTTAATGCACATTACTCATTTGAAATGTCATTTGCCAGCTGACGAAATAAATTACAAAAAATTGAATAATAATTGCATATTACGAATAAATACAATTATTCCCATGAACAATTATACATTTACCGCATGTCGGATAAGCTTTAAAGCACGTATAAGTACAAAAGTAAATACGTTTACTCCGCGCGGAAGGTTGAATTCAATTGCCTGTGTGATTGCTAGCTGACTGGCCTTATGAAACAATTTAACATTTAAGGTCCTTGTGGCTGAGTTAAACCTCGAAACTTTGGCTCCAAAGCCACTTTACAATTCATGGCCCCTGCCGTTTATCGCATAATTTCGCTCTTCTCACCCAAGGCTGTGTTTTTGTAGCCGGATCCTCTCGCTGCGAGTTTTGCATTATACGCATCACTTTTACACTTTCGTTAGCTTGTTAAATATTAACGCAATTTCACTTTGGCCAATTACACTGCAACCCATCCACAGCCACATCCGCATCCGTATTCGCAATCGCACTAGCATCCCGAGCGTTGAAGGCGACGCTGGTCCTCATGCAAATGTTAATGGAACTGTAAGAACAAGAGAGCAGAACAGCAGCAGAGCAGCAGAGCAACAAGCGCATTTTATTAATTTTAAGGATGGAGGATAAACTTTTTATAGCTGTCCCTTTAGTTGTGTGCAACTCGTAATCGAAATCGATAACCAAAGGTTGCTCGTTAAATTCGACAAGGCATAAAATTTTTATGCAAATTTGCATATATTTTGTGCTTATAATTTTTGTTTTTGCCGTTTATTTATTTGGCGCACCTGAGCAACAGCCGCCCCTTTGTGCCGGTGAAGTCAATAAGACGAACAGACTTGGTGCCGGCGCACTTGACCGACCAAGTCGACAAACCCACCGAGAACCAACAAAACGGCAGCCCGTCTATGCAAAGGCAAACAAATCGTCGCTGTTTGTACTTTGGTCGCCGTGCGAAAGGTTATTGTCCGCTTCAGCACTTGTATACAAATACGAATGGCAAATCGATGCGTAATTGTTGCATTCTTTTGAATTTCAATTTCAATTTCAATTTCAATTTAAATTGGATTTCGATTAGTTCCGTTGGCCTGCAATATATCGATAACATTAAACGCGCACGATCAGCTGTGATCCGCACAGAAATACCAAAAAATACCAAACAGCTGTGCGCCGCAGTTGCTCTTCGCTGGTGTTGGCCTTGTTGTTGTTGGTTGTTTACGTCGACTAGTGGACTTTGGCTTGCTCCGCGCTTTGTTTTCAATTACCGGCTTCAATTGTGAATCATGTTTAGATTAAAAGTGAATAGGAGTCGCCTTGGCGCCGCCGTGGCTACCACGCGCAACTCCACAACAACCACAACGCACGGCAATCATTATCAGTACCTGCAAAACTCGAAGCTGCCCACGCTCTACTTTCAGCGCTCGCTGCCGCGGCTGCCCATACCGCTGCTGGAGAAGACCTGCGAGCGGTTTCTGACCGCCGTCCAGCCCATACTCAGCGCGGAGGAGCACCGGCAGACGCAGCAGGCGGTCGAGGACTTCCGCCAGGGCGTCGGCATGGAGCTGCATGCGAAGCTGAAACAGCACGACGAGGCCAACAAACACACCAGCTACATCTCGCAGCCCTGGTTCGACATGTACCTAGCAGATCGCGTGCCCCTGCCCCTCAACTACAATCCGCTGCTGGTGATGAGGGGCGACCCGCGACCGGAGTACCAGCCACAGGTGACGCGTGCCACAAATGTGATCATCAGCTCGCTGCGCTTCTGGCGCTCGCTGCAAGCGAATATACTGGAGCCGGAGGTCTATCACATGAACGCCAAGAAGAGCGACACGGCCAGCTACCGACGCTGGATGGCCGTCGCACCCAAAGCCTTCGCCACGTACGCCTCGTACGCGTTCAAGGCCTTCCCGCTGGACATGAGCCAGTACGGCCGCCTGTTTGGCACCAGCCGCATACCGAAGCTGGGCAAGGATGAACTGGTTCAGTCGCCGCACTCGAAGCACATTCTGGTTATGCGACGCGGAAATATGTATGCGATGAATGTGCTGGACAGCAGCGGCTACATCGAGAGCCCCAGCGTCATACTGGGCCGCCTGAAAAGCATTCTCGAAGTGGACTCGCAGCGGGAGCCCGCCAGCGTGCCATTGGGCGTGTTAACCGCCTCCCAGCGCGATGAGTGGGCCAAAACGCGAACGCATTTCATTAGCAACCCAAAGAACGCCGATCTCCTGCAGCGCGAAGTGGATGCAGCGCTGTTTTGTGTGTGCCTGGACAGTCAGGAGGATGGCCTGTTCGATGAGGCCAATATGGTGCCAATGCTGAAGCACCAGCTGGCGGGCAAAGCAACCAATCGGTATGAAACTTAGCCGAGAGTGCAGATTTATATATGTATATATACATGTGTGCATGTGTTTCTTTTCCACAATTTATTATAGCTGGTTTGACAAGTCCATATCGCTGCTGATCAGCGCTGACGGCGTCACTGCCGTCAACTTTGAGCACTCGTGGGGCGATGGAGTCGCTGTGCTCCGCTACTTCAATGAGATCTATAAGGACATGCTGCAGCAGCCGTTTGTGTCGGAATCGACGCCGCATACGTCAGCAGATGGCGATACCAGCAATGTGCGGACCCTGAACTTTGAGATCGATGAGAGGACGCGTGCCGCTGTGGAAGCAGCTTATGCGCAGAACGCGACCATTGTCGACAGTCTGGATATGAACTATTTGCAGTACACGCAGCTCAATAAGGGAACCTGTAAGCGTCACGGCCTGAGCCCCGACTCCATCATACAGCTGTCCTTTCAACTGGCCTACCGCCAGGCCTTCCAGCGCTACGTGGGCACCTACGAGTCCTGCAGCACCTCAGCCTTTCGCCACGGCCGTACTGAGACAATGCGACCCTGCACAATGGCCACCAAAGCCTTCTGCGAGGCTGTGCTGCAGCCCGCTCAAAGGCAGCCCAGCGCCGGGGAGCTGCGCGCCATGATTGACAAGTGCAGCAGTGTGCACGGCCAGCTGACCAAGGAGGCTGCCATGGGACAGGGCTTCGATCGGCATTTGTTCGCCCTGAGGAACACGGCGCAACTGGAGGGGCTGCCGCAACCGGCGCTATTTGAGACTGAGGCCTATAAACGCATTAATTATAACATCATAAGCACCTCCACGCTGGGCACCGATACTGTGGTAGCCGGATCCTTCGGTCCCGTGGTCAAGGATGGCCTGGGCGTTGGGTGAGCATTGAATACATTTCGCTTATCTCTTTCCGTTTAACTCGTTTTTTTTCTGTCTCGCTGCGCAGATATTCGATTCAAAACGACTTTGCGGGCGCCATTGTGACTTCGTACAAGAACCAGGCTGAAGGCAAGAAATTTATAGAGAGCCTGGAATCTGCATTTGACCAAATATGCGCAATCATTGAGCGAAGCAGCAGCGCCGCCAAAGCCGTGAACAGAAACTAACCATGAAAAGAAAAGAGGCGCAAGAGAGAGCGAGAGAGATAGATAGATTTCTTATCGTGTCGAGAGGCCAACTGAGCCTTCAATGTAGTTTGAGATTTAAATGGCCGTTAAAAAACAAAGGGTTTACTTTTATGCTTTTACAATGTTACCCAGGTGTCTGATATGCACTACCTTATTCCAAGCTCTACAATTTTATTGGTTATAGCGCTTAAACCATTTACGTTTGCAATATTTATTTACATGGATTCATTTATTTGCCTGTATTTCTATAAATAAACTGTTTACTGTCCTGGGTCAGGTATCCGCTTTAATTAGAGCATTTGTTGTAGATTCCAGTATGCAAAACTTTGCCGTCTGTAATTTCCTTTTCTTGTGTTTCATCAAGTCCCTACTCGGCCGCCAACACCTTAATTTAGTATGCAAACGCAAATGGGAAGTTGTCACTGATTAGGGCCCAGCCAAAAGCTAAACCCAAAACTTGTGACAATTGCCACGCGTCACAGCTCTCGTTCCGTCTAGCGCAATGGCAGGTTTATCAAATGCTGTTGCTTTGACTGCCGTTAGCAACCACAATGACCCCGACCCCGACCCCGGGGTTAGTGCCGGTGTTGTACCACCTTGCACCACGTCGCTGTCGTTAAATGTGCTGACATTATCAGTTGATTTATCGCCAATTTTGTTGCCAACTGCCTTTCGTGCGAGGGAGTATAAATATGCCGCGGAAAATACATAAACAAAATTTGCGCATGGGGTAACACGCTGGGCCACATTTTTTATGCCACCACTGTAGCTCGGGTTAGCGAATGTGATGGGGAGGGAGCGCTAGCTAGGCGGCATACTTTGAAGGCGCTGTTAAAATTAATTAACTCGCTTAACTGTCGACTGGGCTTGCATTTTTTTGGCTTACACTGTTCTTAGGTTAAAAACGGGTCTATTTGTTTCTTCTTACGTTTCCGATTTTATTGAAGTTCGAAGGTTCAAAACAACAAATCACAAAAGCGGTATAAAGTATATTAATGCGTTATATAAAGGACTGCATATATTCAAATATACCCCTGCGGTTTTGTGCCACAGATTAAAAGTCATCAAATGTGATCAAGATTTGTAAATTATGTTTTAAAAAATATTCTTGCATTCACATCTAGAGCCCTGCACTAAGCGGTTGCTTAAACTAATTAAATCGCTTAACTGTTGACTGGGTTTACATTTTTATACACTCTGTTATTGGTTAAAAAACGGGTGTATTTGTTATGTGTTACTCTTTCGCTTCTATTGAAGTTCGCAATTACAAAACTACAAATTATTTAAAAGGGAAAATCTACATAAAGGGATGAGAGTCAGGTTTCTATTCGAAATATGAAAATTATTTATGGTTTTGAATTAAAGAAGAAAAGTCATCACATATGATTTGGCATTTCGAAAACAGGTATAGAGTATTGCCTTGTCGGCTCAGTCCGAACAGACTTGTATTCTTTTGCTTTTGGCTTAATTTCGCTTGTAATTTACAGTTGATATATCGCAGGACTATTTCATAGGGCTTTCCTTGCCTTTCTCTAATGAGAGCCATTTAAAATACACGAAATGCCGGCAGCGGCAAGGAAATGGTCACTGCCTGCCCTTGCCATTGCAAGTCATTAAAACGACACTTTCTCCAGGCGGCGGCAGTGTGTGGCAACAATTAAAAACGCATTAAAGTGCCGCAGCATCAGCAGGCCACAGCCAAGTAGCTAAGGTTAAGGACGGGAGCAGCATGTGTGCGTGTGTGTGTGTGTGTGTGTGTGTATGATAAATGTGCGGTCGCACAACGGATTTCATATATAACGCACACTCATTAAATTATTCGAAACGAGTGGCTGTCCATCAGTCCGTCGGCCTAGCCAGGCTGGCGCCATAGTTTTGCACGAGTTAAGCGCCTGCAGGCAGTTCATAACGCATACGACATGTGGTATATAATAACAAGTCATGACGTGCTTGGCTTCTCTGATGAGTCGAGTCGCGCGCGAATGAAGCACATGCATGCAGCTGTTGCTGCCACTTGATTTGCCACATAAATTAAGTGAGTCGACGACACAACACTGGCATACCCTGGGAATGCGCATAAAATCGATAAGTTTGCCCATAATTGAATATTAATTTGCGAATTGTATGCCCACAAATGGGTACGCCTCATTAGCCAAGGTGGGAGGGGAGGTGCTATTAAAATCTGTGACGGATACGCAAAACTTTTGTGCTTCTGCCTCGGCTGATTTATGTTTCTGGCATTTTGTGTGTTTTTGGCAATTTGAACACTTGACGGCTTAGAGCAGTCTTCAATTTGCGGTTGCCAAAGCCACAGATACGGGCCAACAGCAGCCAACAGAGCGCAAAAGCCGCAAACCACATTCCACCATTTTCAGCATTTCATTGATGTACTTTTCAATGTTGGGCTTGGCTGTCATCGGACTCTGCGGCGTATGCGTAATCTTTTGGCTGCCGCTTAGAGGCAAGTTGAGCGCTCAAAGGCAATTGCCAATTAATATGGAAATCAGTCAAGTCATTTATTTGGCCAAGTGTACATGGCTGTAAGAAGCACATTAATTAAATGCTTGTTATGGCCATGCCCCCTAAATTAATTGGCTGGACATGTGCCGCACGTGGCAAGCCGGGATGACTGTGCTGCACTGCCAGACGCTTGTCCACAAATTATGTTAATTGCTCGCCCCAAATTGGCTACTGCATATTAGCCACAAATAAACACACCCGCACATAGTCTTACACACACGCCCAGCATAATTTAGTCGCTGGGCAACAAGTTGAGCGCTATTTACAAGAACTTTGCCCCATCGCAATGGGTTCAATAAACGTTGCACGGAAATTGTTGCATAGTTCTGGAGCGTCTTAAATGTCCTTTACAGTTAACAGCTGTCGCCAACTTTAAGTGGCAATTGGTTTAAAGCAACGCTACACGTGTGCCTCGCGGCCAGGTGCTGGCAGCCATGTCCTTATGCAATTAACATAAAATTTATGAGCACTTCGAGCCAAATGTCTGCACAAGTGGATGGCACACGCGTTTAACACACACAACACCTAGCACTCGAAACTCAATTTTACGCAGCTCGCATTTAGATGGCATTTGAGTTAATTGATATGGCCCGAAGCTGGCAAAACAATGGCGAAAACAAGACAGCCGCCAAACATTTGTTCAATTTATTTGCCATTTATGAGCGCGTGCATATAAAAGCAGAATAAATATTTTAAGTGAGCGCTAAAAGCGATTCGCCAGATTGTCTGAGCCGTCTTGAGCTGGTACATCCGAGCCTGGCGAATAAACGTCACTCGCAGGCAAGCCAAAGGCAATTAACCAAAATTACATTTGGCCAACACAAAAGAGCGCTAATTGCAGCTAATTATTTATAATATTAACAAACGCAGCGGAAATGAAAGAAACGCACAGAAAAACACAGCCAAGAATGCTGCAGACGACAAGAAATAAAACAAAATCGACCCACAAATTGGATAAAGATTTTCGTTAAATATTTGCCGATTTATTTCGATGTCGCACAATACGTTTATTTTCTTCATGGCAAATCGCCAGCAGCTTGAGTGTTGATATTTTGCGGCCGAAAAGCAAAAAAAGAAAAGCGCCGAATAATTTTAATTGACGCGACGACTATTAGTTGACCTGGAATTAGTTTTAGCTAATGTTATACCCAATATTAGTCGCTGGCTTAAATATTTCCCTGCTAATTATTTTATTTTGAGTTTGCCCTATTGTTTGAAATTATTTTTTTACGATTGATTTGTATTAGTAAGATCTCTTATGAGGTACATTTCAATGGTTGAACAGAAAATAAACCCAACATAAATCATTCGTAATACTGAGAAAACTTTTGACTTGCAATGGACAAACGACTCTACTATTTTATTTGACACTACCGATGTCTTTACAGAACCAATATACTCTTTTAATTGTTGGGTACAGAGTATAAATGCGAAATAAAGCACATTTAAGCCAAAACAAATGTTACACTTGCTTGGCTACAAATGTTGCCGAAACACACAATTGTTGAGTAGGCACAAAAGTGGCCGAAACATGTAAATATTGCTCGACACAAAAGTTGCTTTGCCATGAAATGTTGCCAAAACATAAATGCTGACAACCAGCCAATATTGCCAAGACACTTGTTGTGTGCATCATGTTGAGATGTTGCGTCCTCCTTCCATTTAATATCCTGACCCATGGTCAATGGATAAAAAAGGATATAATGATTTTGTGTAAATGTAAAAAATATATATATCCTGGTCAGCATCACTAGCCGAGTCGATTTATCCGTGACCATTTATTCGTCTGTATGAACGTGTCGATCTCAGAGACTACAAGAGCTAGAGAGTTGAAGTTTGGCTTTTTAAGTTCGTAAATTTTTATCGATAACTATAACAGCTGCAGTAACTAAATTGAATATATTCTCGGAAGCAACAGATTAAGAATATTTCGGATTTTTAATACCTCTCCTCGCTCCCCCCAAATATAAACACAGGCTATTAAAGTACTACAGACTTGCGCTTTGGTTTGTACACAGATTTATAGGCTCTTTATAAGAACCGGAAATGTCATAGCGATCATACGCTTGCTTTTCACGTTATGCAAGAATGCATTTTCATTCATAGGGGGACCAAGCGCAGCCGCTAAGTGAAGCGTACCGCTTGCGGCATGCATTCTGATATGGGCAGATCTTAAATAAAAACTTTACAAAAAAAAAAAAAAAAAAAATTCTGATTTTGCTCATGCATGTATGAATGGAAATAACGACAATTCGTAGCTGGATTCAGGGTATGCCCTAGACGGGCACTCCCGACTAGAGCAGTCTTAGTTGTTTAGCTAGACCTTAAAGTAATCTTAATTTACATGTCACTCATGTATGTATGTGTGTGGAACTATATTGTGGCATTGTGGGATTGTGGAACTATGGAAATGACAATGCGCTTTTGTATTGCGTGCCGTGTCTTATCTGCACAATAGAAGAGAAAAACGGAAGAACAAAAGAGCGTTTACCACACTGGCGATTAACTCTCTGCAACTCGTAAGACCAAGGCAATTAACTTGAGCTACAGCAGTCAACTGTTACACTACACACACACACACGCACACACAGTCATTGGAGCATGCTGTGTAGCTGTATCTATTGTGCATGTCCCACATGTCGTATACGTGTTTAGAGCATGTCTATGTATAACACAGCTCTCTTCTCATGCCCTTTTGCCACTCACCCACTCCCCCTGACTTATCAGCCTACACGCCAGTGTTGTTTGGCTGCTGCGCACGCAAGCGGAAAAGGAATAAAGTGGCAGTGCCGTGAACGCCATAAGGATGTGAAGGATGTTTGGGCCGACTCTCAAATTCATTTAATGCTTGCTTTTTCGGTGGTAGAGGCAGAGATGTGTGGGGTGCAGGAGTTAATTCAATTTACAGCCGATGTGCCAGTTGGCCGCCACTTTGATTGCGTTATAACGGGACGGCGTAGCACAAATTATGAGCTGCTCTTATCGCCCACCCAATTGGATGTGTAATTTATGTATTAAATTTGCATTTGCCAAACGAATTTTGCATATGATCTGTGTCACGTTTAAAGCTCCGCGCAAAAACAACGCCCAATCGTCCCTGACCGCCCTAACGGCAATGCATTCCAGGCCAGAGCAGTTGGAGGACACGAATCGACATCAAAAAGTTCACCAATTCGCTCCATTCAAAAGTCGTGGAGTCATTTTCCTGGCCCAAGGAGAACTGCGCAGCAAGGCAAATGGCGTGTAACGAGAAATGTCAACCTTTGTAGAATTTCCATATCCATTTCCCTACAACCGCGTGTTCTGCTATGCATGAAGTTCTGGCAGCTATTTGATATACCCTGTAAAAGCGTTAAGTGTGCATAAATGAAAATCTGACAGATACTATAACACACCGCTAAAAATTTCTTTAGAATTTAGAAATTTATAAATTTATTACAATAATTTCACTTACCAAAATTAGTTCATAATATTTACACTCAAAATCTTATGAGCACTTACTCAAAAAGCTGCAAAATGTCTTTAAATACTTTGAAATTATTATTTTTTTAACAAAAAAACTTGAAGCTAAGTTGACTATTTTTTGGGTAACTGATTAGGCTCAGAATAAAAAAAAAAAATAAAATAAAATGGAAATTTTTTTTTTTTTTTTGTAATTTTAATTGTATTATTTTGCACAGTCTCGCTGCCATATAAATAATAGTTTATATTAAATATATTATTTTTCTAATTAATAAGGAATACTATAAAAGCTATTTCATAGATATAGAGACACTATTTACTACGATATTCGCCTTATTATAGAACTTGTTCCTCAGGACTTACTTGAAAGACTGAATACACGGTATTCCCTGTTCAAGCATATTCTGATTAAGATGCCTATTATGAATTGCCGCATTTACAGCTCGCGGCGTCGTGTGTACTTTGCTTTTTTGTTTCTTTTGGCTTAGTGGCTTTTTGTTTTTGAATTCGCCTACCAGGATATACATAGTTTCATTTATCTTCTCATGTCCTTAGCAACGAACAAGCAATATGCAACTTCAAAGCGCCATTTGATTTATGGACAGTGAGAATGTATATATTGGATGTGTGTGGGTAGGGGATGGGAGGCGGTGGTGTAGGAGGTGGCACTAGAAGTTGCCTCGCCTCGAGCAGAAGTTATGATGACTTGAGGCGTTCCACACCCACGCAAGCAACGTAAATTTATATTTAGAGCCTTGAATGTGTGACAGGAGGAGCTGGAGCAGGGCCGGAGCATCCAGCTCTAGTGGCGACCAGTGCGTGAAAATGAGCCTCGTATGCTTACGGATTTTACGAGCGAATGAGAGGGAGGCAAGGCGAAGTTGCAGGCGACGCAAATAAACAAAAAAATACATTGACCTCTTTTTATGCCAGACATTGTCGGAGCCAGGGAATATTGCAAGCCGTGCAATAATTTTCATTGGCCGGGACAGAGATGGGATTTTCACAAAGGCGCAACCTTTTTCCCAGCTGGCCGGAGCCTTTGTTGGCCAAACGTGCGAAAGTAATTGCCACCTCTCTCAGTCAAGTCAACAGCGAACTTGAGTGGAACTGGGTCAAGTGTCCTGTATTTCATTGTTGTAATTACATTTAGTGTTTGGCTTTGAGATTCAGTTACTGTTGCAGCCCAGACTACAACGTCTTGGATTTCGCGCTGTCAGCTTTATGTCGTTTTATCATACATCCGCCGCCAACTCCGCCCCCCACGCTTCCCCCAATCAACTGTCTCCTGTCGCTTGCCAATGGATTACAGTTGCAGTATAAAAGTAATTTAGTCATTGCGCTGCACAACAGATGCAGCTTCTATTATGGAGATGGGCTACGCGGCGGGAGACGAGGCCAGGGGATGGCGTTTTGCGTTCGCATTGTCATAGTTTTATAACCACAAGTCGCCGTCATCAGCTGCCGAGTCCCGGGAGAACAATGACGCGCACAAATGACTGAAGCCAGTCTCAGCTTATATAAACTTGCGGCGTAAGAGCTTTAGTATGTTGACCTTCAAGGGCTCTCAGCGCATAAGTGGGTTTGCATGTGTGTATGCGTTAGTGTGTGTTTGTGTGGGTTAAGGATTTTTGTGGCAGCAACAACGGCCACGTCATCGTGTCGTATGCTGACCAAAGTTTAAGCCAAGAAATTGTCGCTAGCTTGTAACACTTGCCAGCACGCCATTGTTAATAGTTCTGTCTGTGTGTGTGTGTGTGTGTGTGTGTGTGTGCGTGCTTGTGTGTCGGTATGTTTGGCTCTGAAACACACACTTTAAATAGGGAAAGCGCTGAAAACTTTTGCCATTGTTATCGTTTGAAAGCACTGCAATTGATGTCATCCAAATATATTACGTTCACTCAGAGAAAAACACAGTTTTAAATACAATTACAAACGAAATAAAATTTCTACAATTTATAGAATATTAGGATTATTTTGGATTTTATTTTTTTTTTTCATTTCTAGCATATCGAGAACATTTTGGTTTTAATATTTTCTAATTTGTAAAATAAAAACAACATTTCGATTCTTAATATTCTTTATTTGGTAATGAATCTTCATTTTAACGTTAATATAGATAATGTAATATATTAAACATTTAGATTTAAAAAAAAATGGTTACTAAGTTACAAAATGTCCATGTTGAGCAAATTTTCACAAAACTTGCACTTGATTCACGTATTCTCAGAGTGTATGCAACAACAACAATCAACAACAACGAGCAACAACCAGCGTCTGCGAAATTAATCTGTCAGGCACTTTGTTGGGCTCCCAGACGTTCAAGTTGATTAATTTTATTTAATTTAAAGGCCAAGCTAATTAATTTAAGCAAATGAAATTCAAGGCAGCTAATCAAAAGGGCTAAAAACCTTTAACATTGACTATTTTTAGTCCGAAAAAATACGCCTGACAATTAGCATAAATTTGCGATGAATCAATGTGCCGGCAGACCGCGGAGCAGAAGTAGGAGGCGCCACATGGCTGTAGGCGACCCCATAAAAATGAGCTGCCAAGCGCGTGGGCCAAACATAAAAGCGTATTCTGAAGGGGGCATACCACAGGACAGACTTTAATAAATCAACACACGCCACGAACTGCCTCGGGAATTATGTAAAAATCCAGGCAAATTGCAACAATCGAATTCAAAGAACCAAGCAAAAAATGTAAGACGCGTCCTTCCGGGAAAGCTAGAACGGAACTGGTATTTACATTTCATTTATTATGAGAATAAATTCACCAATATATATTGTAGTTCAAACACACGTACATAAATGTACATACGGATGTGAAGAAATTTTTGATATTAATATAATGCCTGTTCCGAATCTCAACTGCTTTAACTGAGAAAACCTTTAATGTATTCACTCAGTGAATGTGCTTGGGCTCATTATAACCTTAGCAACTAAATCATAGAAATCCAAAAATTAGCTATTTCAATTGTGTTAAATGGTTTGCACATACTGCTTTTTTAAAATGTCGAAAAGAAAAGTTAAAATGTTCAACAGGAAATTTACTTTGTAAGTCTATCAGTTTTAAATAAATACATAAATAATATATAAAATACATTAATTTATACATATTAAAAAGGCAATACTTCAAAAATGGTCGCCAAAAAATCAATAGTTTGATTGGTAATTTTGAAAGAAAAAGAAAGAGTTTAAGTACAAATATTCTTTAATTTGGAAATCATATTAATATTTCATTTAGTTTATAGTTATTTGGCATTTTTAAACGACAAAACGAGTTTGTCGCATATAATATGCTCTACGCCCCCTTAGCTAGTGGGTATGTGTATGAATATTGTCTGAATACAATGCTGATTTTTGCTCTTACAGTTGTCATTCGTTTGAAAATAATTGAACATTTTTGCGGCTGGTGTTACACAGCATGACGCAATCATCAAAGATTCGTTCCCAGGGCTTTGGCTATTGAGCTGGGCACAGTTGGAATTTAAATAGGTAATTAAATGGCACCAGGAACAAGCCGAACAACGGGACTAACAACGTCAAATGGTGGACGGTCACCATGTTATGCATATTTAAATTGATATTATTTTTTCTCATGCTTTTTTTTAGGCAGCTGACCAAGGACATAGCAATAATATGGCGTATGGCAAGCAGCTTGCCCCACGCTGTGCCCCAAAAACATAATGAAAATGCGAATTAAATAAAAAGAAAATTACATATACATGCCATAGTAGCAGTTGCGTGCAAATCATGGTTGCGATTAAGTGAAAATGAAGCCTGATTAATTACCCAGTGATTGTGTGACTGCCCCTAAAGCTTGCCACATGCTACATGCCAGATTAATAGGCAAACAAAAGGCTGGAAATGTCATTCTTTACGAGTGCGTTTGGGGTTATTGTTACGGACAAGCATAAAAAAGTGCCCCGCGAGTGAGCCATGAGAGTGCCATGAAATTTCATTGCCACTTTCAGGCAGCTTTGAAGCCAGCACCACTGGTGGCCACAAAATTTAATTATCTGCTGCTGCTGCTACTCTCCATTCCACACCATTCCAGCTGGCAATTACAATGGCCAAGATAAGCGACAAGAATGCAGACAAGTTAGAAAAAGTTTGAAATTGTATTATATTAAAAATACTTTAACGTCGTTTTAAATAGTTAAATTTCAGCTTTAAAAATGTAAAATATTATAAAAAAAATTAAAATATATTATATCAAATATGCAATGAAAATAAATGATTATCATAATTTAAACAATTACTATACTATCAGTTAATAAATTCAATAATTAAAAATTTTAATCTCCTTAAAGTTATCATTTACTTTACGTTTACTTTAACATCAATTAGTTATTTGGTGCATGTTTAATTACGATTACAATTTTCATTATTTTGATACTAAAATACAATTTATATGCGAATTCATTGGAATACATTTTTACATGTACTTGAAATTTGTTTTTGAAATGTGTTTTATTCACCAGCAGCAATAAATATAAATGATTTAATAATCGTTATCAATCAATTATCAGGTATGTTAAACATTTATTTCTAGCAAGTCATTAAATTTCCACCAAAGAAAAATAAGTAAGCTTTCAGTTTGTGTGTAATAAAAAATGCATGGGCAAAAATGTTCGAATAAATACAACAAATTGTACAATCTTTACGGTCTCTGCCAGAAAATTGGCTTAAAAGCTCAGGTCGTAAAACTCTTGACAGTTACAACAACAACAATAACAACAGCCGTAACAGCGTGTCAATAAAAGTGTCAATCAAATCAATGGACAAGCAAGCATTCAGCCATTTTTCATACTTGCACACACGCACATGATATATGTGAGTAGGCGGGTGTGTGTGTGTGAAATATGCGCCTGCTGTTGCATACTTTTTTGCGCGACCGCCATTTTGCGTCAGCAAAACAAAACAGACACGTGTTTGGTTTGCAGAATAATAAATACCCTTGCTGATATATTTTTACTCTTATCTACTAGTTATTTAATTCAAATCAAAATTTAAGGTTAGTGTCAAATATAGTATAAAATATATACAGTCTGTACAATTTCAAGAGTTATTAACAACATTAATTATATGCAATAATTAGAATTTTGATTAAAGCTGACTTTTAATTAAATTAAATCCATTTAATTAAAATAAAATACAAGACAGAGATATTTACAAAACCCATATAATGGCTAGAGAAAATATTACTTCAACTTTAATTGGATTTTTTAAATTTAATTTTTTTTGTTTACAAACTTTAAAATTGAATAGGATTGAAAATTTAACAGATTGGCGGGGATTTGTTTTATCATAGTAAAATTTCGATAGACCATATTGTTAATGTCTGTAAATATTTAAATAGGATAACAATTTTCATTAAAACTAACTACATGTCATATGCAAACTCGGGAAGAGTATGTATTAAATATAATTACATGCTCGTGTAACGTTGACAAAAGTCCTTGTTTGTTGTTAGTCGTTAGCTAATTTTTTTTTATATACCCTGTTATCACTGAAAGAGGTATATAAAGTAGTGTACATTTATGTCGCGAAGCAGTCATCTATATTCGAGACAGTACACTCACTGAAGAACTAATCGATATCAGAGACTCTACGAGCCAGAGACATAAAATTGGACATACAGATACTTTTATACCATTGATAAGTATTGATTAGCAGCCATGGTATATGCATATCCCGAATATAATATATATATATATATATATATATATATATTGTATCTGTATATATATATAAATTGTATATATATAAATTTTATCACGCTAAAAGAGAATACAAAATACATGTTCCTGAGCAGAAGAAAAAAAAACGTATGTATATGTGTACTTTTGTGAAAGAAAGTTTGAATACGGTACTTTTGAGCTGGGTACAGGGCATCTGCTAGTCGAGTCCCCTCGGCTCAATCGCTCGTTTTCTTTTATTTTGGGTACTCGCTGAAGGGATTTTTATTTGGTTTTTTCGGTTTCGGGGTCATCGTCTGGGCAACGTGGAGATGTTGATTTGACTTTTTTATGCTCAGTGGACAGCGCCAGGACACATTAGATGTTTGTCAGTGGAGCGCTGCCAAATGGAGCTGAAAAAGTGCAACTGCCAGCTGTTAACCATACAACGTTTAACTTCTGAGCTGGGAGCCAATCTCATGGCCAGGCCAATATGCAAAATGCGAAAAGCGTTCATTTATCAAAATTTGACGAAGCCAGACAAAACAAAGTCACCAAAATAAATCAGTTGTCGGCTGCCAAGGTTATTAATGACACATTAAAACCGAGTTCTGGAAAAGTCTACTTCAGTTTTGCTGCCTTTAAGGACAGTTCTTGGTTTATACCAAACCGAACTAGTTAAACATAAAAGCACCCGAAGCAGGGCCCGTTTCAAGTCATCTAAAGATGCTTGAAAATAAAATTTTTAAAATATTCTTTGTTATTGTAAATATAAATATATACAATATTAATTTACTTAAATAAATTCGCAGAATATATAGTACAGTAGTCTCCACCAAATAATTATAGGAATAACCTTTATTAATTATAATTTGCATTGTTTTTAGCAAAAATGTAGATAGCTGTGACAAACAAAGGTCGATCTAAAGCTCGGGTTCAGGGATGTAGACAACTGGGTTCATGAAATAAAAAGGTGGAATATTGTTTCGAATCGTGAATCGAATGACCAAAAATTGTTATTTGATTTGCAGCCATAGTTTACACACTGCGAAAACAGGTGTTAACCACACAGACGCACCTACAATACAAATGTGTCGCTCTGCAGGGCGAATTAAGCGGCAATTCGCAAATCCAATATCCAATATCAGACGCACCGAATCTGAACTACGCGAAAATTTATTGAGGAACGTGCTCCGATTGCCAAGCGCGCATAAAAATCACTCGAGTGCGACAGTAACCCCACAACACCGCCTTCTATTAACCCAGCATCAACTCAGTGCACTGCTAAAGCTTTTTGTTTCCAAATTGAATTATGCAGGACATTTTTTTATACAAACATGATATAAATTTAAGAAGCCGACATCAGTTGGCCCTGCGACTTGAAGCTGGGCTGGCACGGCCGTAATTTCCAAGGCTTAGAGTAAGACATGCCCGAGAACTGGGACCACTACGACTGCATCTCTGGCATTTGCACAAGTCTTACATACATCTGTCCAGCCATCGGCGCATTCAGCAACAGCGGAAGGCATTTACAATTTTAACTAAATCTTGTCGGAAAATGCAAACAAGCTGCAGACACACTTGACAAGTTGACTTAAGTAGACTTATGCAAGCTGTCGACCTTCGGCAGCTGTTACCCAGCTAACTTGGCTTTCAGTAGAGAGTTTTTTTAACGCTTTAAATATTTTTTTCTGCAAGCACTTGAAAGCCTTCTTGGCGTATACGTAATCCAATGCAATGCATTGCATTTCGACTTGCCTTTAAATAACTTGTGGTCTCGTGTACTGTGAACTGAAACTAATATTTAGGACAAGTAAACGCAGCCATAATTCCATCAAATTAAAGTCGACGCTGTGTCACTTCCGCTTGAAAGCAAACATCAAAGTCCCTTCGGCAGTTAGTATCAAAATTGCGGTCCTGCTTATGAATGCCATGGCGAATCGAATCGAAGTGATGCCCATAAATAACAAAAAGCTAATACAGGGCGCCAAGCGTTAATCACCCCCAGTGCTGGAAATCAAATGCAGACACTCCAGCCCTAAGCCCTGTTGGAGCAAACGCCAGACACCAGCTTTAATTGCGCATTAATGTTTATTGCTTGGCGGAAGTGGCGCCATTTCCCCATTTCCCCCATTTGTTTGGGCGTCTCACAAAATCCGCCAGCTGTCTGTCGGGCATCGCTTGAAATACTCTTTGTTGGGGGAATGCCTACTTTGTCAAGTCCTTAAAGCCACCCAAATATCTATTAACCCAATAATTCACATCAACGTATCGTCACCTGGCTTAAAGAGACCGCAAATGTTAGGAGTGGAAAGAAAAGAGAACCAGAAAGACATATACCCAGCGACAAGTAAGCTGAAATAAGTCAGAAACAAGAAACAAAGGGAGTAAAACTACAAAGCACCTGGAATAAGAAATCGAGTGAATTTTAATTCCATTATGGCATTAATTTGAAACCATTGATGAGCATTCAAGATGAAAGAGACGTCCAACTACAACCAGCTTCATTGCATTAAACTGAACTTGTAATCAGTGTAAATGCTGTGTAAAACAACTGGACATCATTAAAAATTCATAATTTATAGGCCAATTTGCGAACTGGGCCTTATAGATTGATTTTTCCAAGCTCTGAATTGGATTGAAAAGTTGTGTAATTTTTGCACCAACTGGTGCATACTTTTGTGCGCGGCGCTGACAGCAAAACTTTTTTGAGGAAATTTGCATATCGTATTGGTGGGTTATAATTACATTCAACGAAAAACTTTAAATTGAACATTTTTAAAAATGAATATTTACAACAAATGGCAAAGAACTGAATACAAAACGCTGACTTAAGGTTAATAATAATAATAATAATAAAAATAATAATAATAATAATAATAATAATAAGAATAATAATAATAATAAAAATAATAATAATAGTGGATTTTCTTTGATATGAAAGTTTAAAATTTAATTTTGATTTTAATTTATCCAGTAAACATTTTGGTTCTCTTTTTTGTAACTCCGAAATATTTTAGAACTGGTTAAGACTGGTTAAGCCAATGTCTTTCTATTCATTTTTTTTTCGTTTGTATTCATAATTACATAATTAACAACTTATGAGCCAAATGTAAGAAAGTATAAAATGAAATTCCAAAATTGTCTGTTATGTGTTTTGACATCAAAATGATAGGAACATCTTATTTGCCAACCGTCAACAAAAAAAAAATCACGTTAAAAGCCTAAAAAAAGAAAAGGAACAAAAAAATGTAACAAGAAGGAAAAATGAAATGCAAAGATACTAGGAGCAAAGAGAAAAAACAAACAAAAAAGGCTCTCTCCCTGTCGCTGTCTATTATTTTAAGTAAGGTATAAAGGGATAGAAGTGAATTACATAGAGTGGAAGAGATTTTTAGCAACCATTATTTTTTTTAATTTTGTTAGTTATCTAATTATTTTTAAATTTATTTTAAAGTACAAGTAATACTAATTTTATTATTTATAAAAGCTACAGGTAAAAACTATCAATAAATCTTGTGTATATATTATTTTGGCTATCATATTACAAAGATTTTTACCCCACCTCGGAACTAAATACTAATCAACCTACTTTTACTTCCTGCTTATTTTCAAGGTAAGACCAATTGCTCAAATTGATCAGTTAGGCTCCCACCCAACATCGCTCAAGTATGTCACCAGTTTTATTAGAGTATTTAGGTAGCGGCGAAACTAGAGATAGTTATCAGTTCGTGTTGTGTTTTTTCTTCGGTTTTTTCCCCGTTTTGTTTCATTAATTTTGTTGCGTTGTGCAGTCGCTCTCTGAAATTTGTTTTGTATTTCCTGCTCCACTAAGCTCAAATACTTCCGCCTGCTTGCGCGCCTTTGTGGGTCAGAATTTATGGCGTTGGTGTTGCCGCCGGCTTCCGCCGCATTTGCCACATGGCTGCCGCAGGACATGGCTTTAATTTTAAGGCTACGCCGTTGGCCAGATTAATTGGGATATGATGCGACAACCTTTTGACCTTTCAATTGCTGCCCTTCATCGCTAATGCGTGCCATTAATTCAACCGCTTGGCTGTCGATGAGGATTATTGGTGGCCTGCAGTCAAGTATGTTACCCGCCGATAGGGCGTTGATTTGTTTGGACAGCGGTTGCGCAAACTGTGCGCCTCATTTTAACAAAGATAGCAGGCCTTTATTTTGGGCCAGGTGGGGAAACGGTCAACTGACACACACACAGTTTTTAATTCAACAATTCCACAACAAATTTCAGTTCACTATTTGGGGCAAAACATGGACACAAAAGAGAGCGCCGAGGTAGGTTTGGATAACGTAACAACCGACACGCGTATCTACCCTCCTTTCGCCACCCCAGGAGAACAGTGTGCTGTCGCGCATCGTGTTGTTCAACCAGCAAGTGGAGGACCACAAGAAATGGCAGCGCATCAATCCTTTCTCCCACTACAGCGTGCGCGACATGCCGAAGCGCAGCATTCACAGGGAGCTATACGGCACGGCACCCTCGGGAAGTCTCTCCGAGCAGCGGGCGCTAATGGCGCAGGTGCTCTCACTGCAGGAGATCCTGCAGCTGTGCGAACTGATCAACGCAAATGGCGACCGCCAGTCGACCGAGGAGACGGCGGAGATTGGCCTCAAGTTTGGCGTGCTGTTCGAGGTGCGTATCCGGTAGCCGGTTGAGCGTTAATGCTGTCCATCTTCATTTCTCCCACGCGCACTCCGTTTCAGATGTACAACCACATCTCCGACAAGCTGCTGGGCACACTGCTGTGCGCCCGCAAGCACAAGTACGTTGACTTCGAGGGTGAGACCCTTTTCCAGGGTCGCGACGATACGAAGCCCGTGCGGCTTTTGCGGCCGTTCGAGGAGCTGCGGGACGAGATTTCGGGCAAGATTGAGAGCCTGCGTTGCATTTTGGTCGATAAGCCCGAGGAGCATCCGGAACTGCGTGACGCCCAGGTCTCGTAGCTCGCACGTGGCTGACAGAGCCGCTGACCCGTGTCAACAGTGGCACGCACCACAGCGGCACGTGCGCCCTCCTAAGCCTTTAACGGTTAATTCAATTAACATTTCGGCTGCCAAAGGACCCCGGGGCAACAGCCCGCTCTCAAGACAGCCACATGGCCATACAGCATACGCGCCTACGCCATGTCTGCCAAGCGGCCCCTGCCCAAAAACACCTGCCTGTCAAATTGCCACCTTGAATACAGCCAATGTATTGGTATACCATTTCAGCCAGCATTCATATGCAAATAAATAACTTCCGAAAGCCTTAGCCCATTGTGTGCACCCAGCAGATGGAGCAGCCACAGCCGGATCAGACTTCAAAGCAACGCCGGGTCGCACGGTTACCAAATTATTCTCCGTGTACCGTGTGTACAACAATATATTTACATATCTATTCGTATCTGCTCGCAAGTCATTAGCTGTATTATTCACGCACTGTGCACAGTGGGCATTAATCAGAGCAAGAACAAAATTCTGACTTCAATATAAAACATGGCTGTAATAAAAATGTGAAAACAATTCAATGTTTTTTTTTTTTGAATGTTAATTTAGTCGTTTTGATTAAAGCGAAATGAAGAGGAGATTTCTTTGTAAATGGTAAATTAAAAATCATAGTGGGTGAAAATAAAACAAAATAAAAAATGATAAAAAAAATGATTAAAGGTAAATGAGTGTATTTATAAAGATATTTTTGCCCACTGTTCTCCATTCCCTTTTAGGACTCTGGGGCGTGAGTGTGCGACTAATGTACCGTTGATTTGATTTAACGACGAACTGCTGCTGGAGAATACGTCAGCTCCATCGGCCCACTGGCATATTGTCTCGTAATTCTTGTGGCCCACACGATTGCTTTTACATCTTTGGAGGTACATTTAACTCGATGGGCGGTGGGCGAACCCCCGCAGACATTATGTACGCCTAATTCAATATGAAACATGCGTAAGTTATGTGTATTGCGGAATCCCGGGTCCTCTGCAACCTGGCGCCCCCAATTTTAACATGACGTCAGGTTGTCAGGCTCTGTCTGACAGGCTAGGGTACATAAAGATATAATTGCATGGGCGCCCTGTTTGAGTTTATTCATATTATTATTGTAAAGAAACAGCGCAAGCCAAAAATATCGAAAATAAACATGTTTCCGTTTTGTCAATGGATTTCGTATACCCTGCAGCCATTGAAAATGTAAGGTATAATGGGCTTGTGGAAATATATTTAGCAGGCAATAGGAGACATATCCGACCGCATAGAGTGTATGTTTTCTTGGTCAGCATCAATGGTGGAATCGATTTAGCCTTGTCCGTCTGACCATCTGTCATATGAAGACGCCGATCTCAGAGACTATAAGAGCTAGAGACATGAAGTTCCTGTATATCACACACTGATCCAGTTTATTTAACTCGTTGCCGAAGTGAAGAGAGTATATTTGGTTTTGCCATATGAACACAATTCCTGCCGCATACTGAAACTATAGGCTTGAAATTTGGTATATAAAAGAATACATAAAGTGTGCCTCCACTGGAGCCATTGCAATTCATTAAAATTAAGAAATCTTTAATAAGATTACTGATGACCTCCTCTAAAGGTCGCATAAAAAGTTGTTGCATACGCCCACTGGGAGCGTGGCATATCCACACACCCACTTATCTCCCTCAGTTTTAAAGCTAGATACATCATATTTCATATTTCCAGAAATATTACTTAAACACCCTCTTTAATTTATAAATCTACTTCGGTTTTAAAGCTAGACAACGCTGTTACTCATTTGAGTTTTTCTGTGTACATACAAGTATAAGTAACTGGGTATCTCCAAGTCGAGTTCCCCTCAACTAGAGCATTATACTTATTTTTTTATGCAAATTTCAGGATTCGGATCGTTGCGCACAACTTCCGTTTAGCATTTATCGCAGCCAACTTTAACGGAAGGCCGAAGCTAAAGCAAAGCGCACAAAATGGCCATGATAATACCCACGACAGCGACAGTGTGTATCTGTGAGTGTGTGTGTTGCGTGTGGATGTGACTGTGTGTGGGCGCTGACACACTGCAGGCGCTGATTGCTCAGCTCGAAAATTGTCGTCGTCCGTTTTTTGTGGTTGTGGGTTTCCAGTGGCGTGCATCGATCCCTGGGCGAGGCGTCTAATTCTCAGTTCAACATTGGCCTGAAGAAAGGTAAGCAACACAATTGGACAACATATGCCAATTGGGTTGAGTGCATGTCGGTGTGTGTCTGTGTGTGCTTGTCGTGCTTGACATTTGACTTGTGTCTGGAGCACAGCACAGCTTTATTTAGATTTGTGCATATTTTAGCTTATAAATTTGTCCCCAAATGTCCCGGAACATGCATATAAATTATTGAGTTTTCTTATTTGTAGCGCCACAACAAGCGTATTAGCTTTGGGTTGAGTTTGTCATCTATAGGAAAGTCGAAACTGAATTTGGAAAGCCATATATTTACATACTTATTTACTTACCTACAAAGACATTAAAGAGACTTATATATTTTTTTGAGCACACAACCTAATCTGGCAAATAAAAGTGTTGCTATGAATACTCCCATCACATCGAAAAAAGTTATTTTTATATAAGCAAAGAAGCTGGAGCTTTTTACGTAAAGTGCGGAATGCCCAAATATATTTTTATTTGGAATTGTTCATATATTAAATTGAAAATTCGTCATCACAAAAATGAATATCACAAATTTTTAGGCTTGAATATGCTTTCGCCACTAGATTGTTGTCTCGTATAGAGGTTTTATTTTATTCAACTCAGAGGAAAACGCTGTCTTTGCTCGTTCTTTAATATTAGAAAACTGAATATGAAACATAATTGACTGTTAATATTGCTACAATAAAAACAATATTCTTGAAATTGGTAAAAAATACTTGCAAACGTTTTTAATGGAAACTTAATATATTTTTGATTCCGCATGTCAGTGTTCTAATAGGAAAAATTTAGTTCGGCTGAACCTCAACAAGTAAAGACATTAACTTAGATAATTAAAACACTCTCCTTAAGTTTCCACGCGCACGCCTTCGTATACTTTTGTATCTAAGCAATATTATTTACTATTGTGCACCAGTGGACATGAACAAACACGGATTTGATAACGCTTGGATTTGATACTTAAATATTTAAATTATACTATTTCAGTTTTTTTTCTATGATTGTAGTTACCCAATTTCCTCTAAGGCTAAAAAATTGCCATAGTCATATTTAAGCCCAGGAGTCCAACACATTAAATTCCTGACTGTTCACTTAACAAAGTCATTGCTCGCCATCCGTTTAGAGAAGAGAGAGATGAGCTATCAAGAATTTGTAGCAAAATTTTTCCTTAAAGCCCTACTTCAAATCTAAAAAGAACCTTTAAATTGCCATTCATAAGTCCAAAAAAATGTATAATTCCTTTTTTGATTGCTTACTTTTCGTCGGCTTTAACCTTTTCTTGTGTTCCCTTTGTATCTTTAATATTGTCTACTAAGGCTTCCACATCTTAAGTCCAGTAGTCGTTGTGCTCTGTGCTGTTGGCTTAAATTTCCGTCAAAACTGGTTGCTGATTTATGGCCACTTTGTGGTGATGGTCGTTAAAGGACGTAAACTGAGCACGCAGTGCACCTCGCGCGCTTCCGTTTCCTGTGTTATTTTCCGAGCTGCTGTCACCGGGCGCTGTGCTTAGTGGTGCTTTGTTGTTGTGCAGCCTCAAAGGATTTCTCAAAAACAAGGTGATAAGCTGTTTTTGATTAGCCCACTAAGGTCGAGCCCTTTACCAAAGGGACGCATCAACAATGTCAAAAACAAAAACACAAATAAAACCTTTGCTTCGTCGATAGCCAAACAAAATCATAAAACAGTCATAAGCCAGTTGATAAGCCACGCCACATCACTGTGTCAGACAATAGGCAGAAGGCTAAAAGCATTAGGCAGACGACATTTGCCAGATGGCAGATGGTAGTCACCGCGCGAGGTTTACCACGGGGTCGACTTCAGGTTGCACTCATTTGCAGGGTCAAGGCGCCGACGCAGTTAGGCGAAACCATTATGATTTTCGGCTTTGCACAGCAGAGCAATGAACATAAAAATTATGGAATTAATGGAAATTTAGTTCAGCCCATGAAAGTGATAAAAACGTTGCCAAAAACTAAATACGTCTAAATAATAGGGCAAACTGAAAACTTCGCAGACGCCGCCAATGACGCAGTGTCATTTTCGGAAATATAATCGCAGCGGATTCCACGATTTAATGCCGCAAATATATTATTTATATCAAGTGTTATTGTTTATGTTTTTCAAGCATTCTCATCTATTTAAGACTGCTCCAAACTTTCTTGATATGCCAAGTTTTTATTGTACATGTGTATTTGGATTTACAAAGCTTCTCTCAAGAGCCCAACAACTATTCAACCAGAAAGGTCACTGCGGTTAACCCTGCGCAACCAAGTGACATTGATAAAGCACTCTGCAAAAAAACGACAATATGTGAACAAAGAAACATCAAACTTACAATAAACTTATACCTTTTAGCGGTTTCATTTTATACTGAGTCACACCTACACGTAAAATTAATTGTTATATACTGAAATTAAATATTATCATTTTTGTTATCCAACATAATCTTATGTTTTTATAAATTGGTATCTTGTCCGTATTTCACCTATGTCGATTAATCAATTTTTTAATTACGTGTCATCGTCCACATCTCGTTCAGACACACAAGTACACTGAGAAAAATTATCGGAATAAAAATAAAAACTTTGCCCCAGCTGAAATGGTTTTAACACGGAATTTCATTTTGATTTTGGTTTGTTCTCTCAACTTATCCGCATTCAAATTTAATCACTGCTTCCGAAAAAAAATTGACAATTTCATAACGTCATTTTTTTAGTCTCTGTAATACATTTTTATTTATTTTTTATTTTAATATTCACCGTTTTAATAATCACACAGTTATGGGGCTTTAGTCGGGAGCGCCCGACTTGGAAATACCCTGAACACTGTCTTTGTATTTGATACATACATACACAATTTCACACATACACACACACATGCATACAAACTCACGACGCACGACGCACGCTGTAAACATTCAGCAGCTACTGCGGTTGGAAATTAAATTCGATAATAATTTGTAAACTAAGCGTTGATATTTATGAAATTTTCAGGGCTTAAATCTATGTACAAACCAAAGAGCAAGTCCGTAGTATTGAAACATGAAAAAACGTTCATGTATGGGGTGAATCGGAGAAGGTATCAAAAACTCAGCGTTCAAGCTCTTGTAGTCTCTGAAATCGACACGTTGATACAGCAGGCGGACATGGCATATGGACATTTTTTGCCCATTTTCAATGAGTTCAGGGTAAAAAAAAAATGAAATACATATTAAATTCATTTTTTAATATCCAGCTCCATAACAAAGTAAAATTGTTACCAGGTAAAGGAGGTTTATACCATAAATTTGCAAACCAAAAGCCATTTTAAATCTGATTCGAAAAGTGACTATATTTTTGCGAAACTTAAAGCAAAAAAAATTGTATTGCACAATGTTTGTAAAGTGCCACAATACTCATAGCTTTTCACAGTTTTTTTGTGGCTCAGTAAAATACAAGATTAAATGTTGAAACTCAATCGCAATTAATAATATTTATGTATTGATTATTTATTTACGGATTTATAACATTGACTGATAAATTTTTAATAGAATTTCATATTTTGTTGAGCCTTTTGCACAGTGCTTACATGTCTAAGAAAACTTGCTTTCATCTGTCTTTCCCCACACATGCTTATGACACTTGCCAAGGACACAGCTCACGTTTTCATTGCATTACGAGTTTGACTGCCACAGAAGCTGCCTTCCTGACGTGGCCAAATTCGAATTTGACTAGGGTAAGCGCTGAAGCGTTGGCAAGATTTTTTCAGGCTTCTTCCTTATTTTATGCATCTTTTAAAATAAATATATATTTCAAATGTACTTGGCTGCCTGACAAATTGCCTGCAGCTGAGCCAGCTTTGTGGATGCAACGTTCGGCATCTGCATTTGGGCTTAAGTCAATTTCCTTGTTCACTTTTTAGAGACAAGGAACAATAGCTGACAACTGGCAGCTGCCGTCAGAGGCAAACGCAGCCGCCCCACTTTGGAGTATCGACAGCTTGGAGACCTCGTGTGCCCGAGGGGCAGATAATTCAGTTTATCACGCAGCGCACGAGCTCAAGTTGCGACCCGGACCAGGTCCGTAAATCTCGCCGCCAGCAAAAGCCACTGAATGTGTATTAAGTTTTCGGTCTGCGGTCAGTTGCCAATAAATTCGATGCCCGTGGGTGGCCGCTGCGTGTCCTGCTGCTCCGGCTGCGGACTTTGTGTCTGCTGTGTTGTGTAATTGCGTGAAATAACAGTTGCCATTGGTGCTCGGGTTCTATTTGCCCGTCGGCTAAATCAACTGGAAATGTCAAGGTGATTATTTTTAAATTTCCCCAACGGTCTGTAGTTTCACTTTCAGCTTACAATACTTCACAAAAGTTTTAACCGTCGGCCATAAAAAATTAAAACTTTAATTCAATAAATTGCCCACAGATGGCAATGACTCTACCACTATACCATCAGATACTATTTATATGCTATATACAATTCGCACGTCATCCAGCTGATTGTCATTCCTCTTTCTTATGGCGCACATGCTCGCAAAATCCCAACACAAGTTGCTGTTTCAGCTAACCATAAAAAGCACACAGAGGAGATGCCTGACAGGCAGCCATGCAGGCGCCACTCGACCCGCCCGAGCATTCTAAATATAATAAAAATATATTTTAAAAAAAATTGTAGTGTCTTCTTTCTGGCAGATGTAAGTAGGCAAAAAAAATTGCGCATTATGGCAACAAAAGCAATTTAGAACGCGTGTTTTAAAACTGCCCCGTTTCAAAAATACCCTAACCACAGATCCTAAGCAACTTGTTGTCTGCAATTTTTTCCAATCATTTTCACTTAATAAATTCAGTAGACTTTGGAATTGGTAAAAAACTGAAGGATTAAATTTTAAAAAAAATGTTTAAAGCATTCGCAGTACTTTGCATTGGTTGAGTGACTTCAAAATAAATAAAGTTGGCTACATGCAGTAGCATGATTGAAGGCAGAACCACACGATTTTATTAGAGTTTTAATTACAACATTTTTAAAGGTACTACAATAGGGACCAACAATTAAAAATACCCATTAGATAGCTTAAATAAAAACAGAAATATTTTCTTTATATTAATCTCTTTAGTTGACAGTGTAAGTAACTCGATATAAATGGGTTAAATTGAGTTGAGTGTATCTAACAGATAAAAGAATGTTTTGCCGACATCATAAACTGCCTGAAGTGTGTGTTTGTTTATGTACAAGGATTTTATCTGCCCTTCGTATGGCAGCATGTCAAATATTTTTTATTTTTATGTGGGAAATTAAGAATAGAAAAACACTTTGTTCCACGAATTTCCTTATTCTTTTTTTTAACAAAGTTATACTTAGAAAATTTTGTATGTTGCATTTCCATTTTAATGAGAGGGTTTGCAATAAAGGGGTTTTGATATTATTTTAAATAAAAATTTGTAAACCATTTTTTAATTAGGAATGGTGTCACCTTTATTTCATATTTCAATTTGTTTATAACAAATAGATATAAGACAAGAAAATGTGCAGTGAGGACAATATTCTGAAGTCACAAAATCGGCGGAAAAAATATTCTTTTAGTAGAAAATTCAGTGTAACCGAAACCAAGAAACAAAAAAAAAATTGCTATTTTCTAAACCGTTTTGAAACGTGTTGCCTATTTGGATACAAACGTACGAACATTTTGCAGCTTAAACGATATGTTGCAGATGAGAAACACTGCGATACGAAGGGTTAAGGATCTTGCAGAAGATATTTAGCACCGTGTTACAAAATAAGCTACACATAAAAGTAGACATATATATATTCTTGATCATTATTGCAGTCATGACGATAAGCCACTGAATATCTAATTACTTAATACATTCATTACATTACATTACATAACATTACATACAGACGATTTCAAAATAATATAGCTTTAATAAAAGCAATCGTTTTAACACTGGGTATCTAATAAAGTAGAAGAACATGATTTCGGTAAAGGCACTTTCAAAATATTTTCTCTAGATTTTTTTATTTTTTGCTAAGCTTTAATATGGCTTTCACACGCATCATTCCGAAGCCGGGCGCAAAGCGAAATCAAAGAAAACGTAAAAGATGAATGCCAAAGAAAGCCCAAATTTGATCATCAAATGCGACACAAGCAGCTTCAATTTAATTTTAGCATGTCTCGGGCTTACTTTTGCTGTTGCAAGCAAATTGAGGATTTTTCCGTCTTTCAACAGCTTGACAGCTTGCATAACAAAAAGTGCCAAAATCTTGGATTTGACTTTGGGTAAAAATATATCAGAGATTTTAAATAAGAGCACAGCAAAGTAGAGTCAGCAAAATGGTGCAGCACATCAAAAATTTAGAATAAACATAAATCTCTTGTATAAGTTTAAAATACAACATAAAAAGGTTATGAAAAATATGCAAAATAATATTAAATACTAAGGTACATTACATTTTTTTGCTCATAAATTCATAAATTATAGAACTTACAAACTTTACCAGACAATTCACCAAGCGACTCATCAATATGCCAATAAGTATTTTATATTTCATATTTGGACAGCTTTTACTTTCTAACAAATAATGCTACAGCCCGAAGTCTTGGTCGCCAGATACTTAAAGTAAAATCCCTCAAACCGAAAAGAAAACTCACTTAGAAGCAGAAGAGCAACAAAACCATAATTTTTGATGCCTAACAATGGCAATGTGCGCAATAAACAATAAGTTAATTTCCTCGTCTGACGCACACAGCAAAGTCAATTTTATGTTTGTCGTTGTTGTTGTCAATTCTAGTTGTGCATTTCCGACAATGAATTCAAGAAAAAGTAATTATTATCGGGATACCGAAGATTAAATACCCTTAAATACACATGAACAATACATGGAAAAATGTTTAAGGACATGTTTTTAATTTAAAAAACAAATTTTAGTGTCCTGATTCGAATGACTTCAATATTGAGGTAGTCGTTTTTAAATTGTTTCACTCTTTTTTAAGTTCAAATCATGAACCATACGATGTTTGAAATGCTACATAAGAAAAAAAAAGAAAGGAGAAATAACGGATCTTTTCGACATTTACCAGGATGGTCAATATATTTTTTATCTAGATCTTTGAAGAAAATCATCAAGCTTTAAAGCTTCTCGATTTAAATTATTGTTACAGGATCTGTAAACAATTTCAAAGATAAATTTGTTTAAACAGATGTGCTGTTTTTTTATTCTGCTCCACAGTTTGTAAAAAAAATAAATAATTTAAATTCCACTAATGTAGTTGAGTTATTTAAGTAAAGAATGGCTAAGAGATGTGCATGTGCATGTGCATGTGCCTCGGTCAAATTCTTTGAATAACAATATATACTTAAAAAACTTTATGGTTTATTGTTAGATAGCATTCATATGTAAATTTGGGGGAAAAATTAACCTCTTAAAATGCATTTTTTTATGGGATGGATTTTAAAGGCATAATATTATTGAGGACCCACATTCCAAATTTAATGGATTAACCACTCGAAACTGCCCATAAAATAAAGAGCCCATACTCAAAATAAATATTAGTG
Source organism: Drosophila sordidula (assembly GCA_035047465.1). Lineage (NCBI taxonomy): Eukaryota > Metazoa > Arthropoda > Insecta > Diptera > Drosophilidae > Drosophila > Drosophila sordidula. The sequence goes on along the minus strand of JAWNPQ010000156.1, from coordinate 14,090,213 downwards.
TATCAAAAGTATTATTAACTTTGCAAACAGTACATAAATATTTTTGTCTAACTGTTTTAAATTTAAAAGTGGATTGCACATGGCAATTACTTATAAATAGGCTTGCAGGCACTCACCACTTTCACTGGCTGCGCAACAATGTTGCATCAACACGAACACACACGCGCGCACACACAGGCGCACATGTGTAAATGCTTTTTATGAATGAAATGCAAACCAGCTGGCTAAACACTGACCGAGCCTGGCAACATGGCGCATGCGCCGTACAATTTCAATATGAATTGGCGGCAGCCGGAAAAACTGACGGAATTCGGCTGGCGGCGCAGTTGGCTGTCAGCGTTCAACGTGGTCGTGCGCAACGTGGACCTGCCTCAGGGGTATCTCTCAAATACATAGGTACACCTCCCGGTGACGGTGATGTCCGTTTAAAAATATCACTTGCAAGCAGAGAGTAAGATGACAACGTAGAGCTAATTAGAGTGAGAGAAACAGCGAGAGAGCGAAAAGAAGTGTGTTGAACAGAGAGATAAAGTACTGATATTTTTGTTTATGTGCACATCGTTTATAGTGATGAGAAATACAAAATAAAAATACTCAAAATAATAAACGAATTTGTTTACAAAACCAACTAAACAATTTTTTAAGGTGCTGCAATTGAATTTGAAATGTGCAAAGTGCATTAAATAAATACATCAAAACTGCAACAAATTAAGAGCAATAAATGTTGGCTTGGAATAACAGCTGGAAAGGCAATTATCAAGATCTAAGTAAATTAAATACTTTTACCCATAGCAGAATTAACACAAGAACAATAAGAGAAAAAGCAAAAAGCCTGCGAGCAACGCATAAATTTATAAATAAATAAAATAAATATACATTTATATGCTGTGTACTCGTGTGTGTTTGCTTCAAAATTATTAGAGAGAAGCATAAAATAAAAAAAAAAAACCAACCGAAATATTTGAAACGTGAAAACATATCAAAAAATTAGCCCTGTCAACCGTACAAAATCAAGCCAGAGAATGACTACATAAAGGTGAATGTGGGTACGTCTGCGAGTGTGTGTTTGTGACGATTGTAATATCCCCCATGCATGGTCGGTAATTACCTACAAGTGATGGCATCCCTTGGCATTGACGGCTGACATTTTTTTATAAAATATGCAAATGAGTCAACGCGCTGCCGCCTGGGAATTCGAATCGCTGCTTCAGTTGGAAAAAATGCAGGGACAAACGGACACGGGATACAGACAACTGATGCAGATAAGCGGAGAGACAGTTGCTCGGGTTGTAAATTAAATTCCCAAGGTAAATGCATAAATCGTTATAAGCCTATTAAAAAAAAACGCGCACACGTTTTTATTTAATATTTATATTCTTTATTTTTCTTATTCTTCTTTTTTTTGACAACATGATATTAAAATGTTTTTTTAAGTAAAGTGGCTTTTTATGATGTTGTTTGAACAACAAGAGCCTTGATGCCAAATGAAAGTTCTTAAGATTGTCATTGTCGATAAGCATTTGCATATTAAAACTTGAGAAACGCGTTGTGTGTGCCAAAGCTTTGAGTTCTAAATCGTAATAAGTTTAAAAGTTATAATCAATTTTGGCTTCGGAATTAACATAAAGAACATTTTAATATAATTTCAAAACTTTCACATGAGTTTAATTAAATCAAATTCGGTTTGAGGTTGTGTTCAATGTAAAATTTATGAACGTGAATTGCCTTTTCGTTATATTGAATAAGTAACGACAGGTAAATTACCTGTGGTGCATTGAATTTACCTGAGCCGAAAGTATTTTGTTTAAAGTATTTATATAAAACTTTTCTTATAATGTATATCAATAGTGAATAACTTGGGTCAATGCAATTTATGTAAACCAATTTGGGAAATATGTCAAATGGTAGAAAATGAATATAAAATAAAATAAATTAATTAAAATATAAATGAATATAAAATTTTTGTAATATCTACAATATCATTTGCTTAGCTGATCCGATACTTAGCTGCATGAACTCTTCTTTTAGCAGCATTAAGAGCTGATTTTGTATAAAAATAATTACGTTTGGTGCATCCAAGTTAACAAACTTTTGCACTTAGGCGCCTTTATTCATTTCTTGTGAATATCATTAAAGTTAGCTGCGCCACATATGACCATATTTCGTAAATTAGGATTTGTTATTCAGTGAGTATGGAATATGTAAATTTACCAGTTTTAGATATTGATCGTAATTTTCGAATTTTTAAATAATTGTGAAATTTGAAAAATGGGTAAGTAAAGGTACATGAAAAAAGATCAACAATTAACCGCGAGTTGGTAGAAGAAGCGCTGCAAATGTGGCTAAAACAACAAGGTACTGAAGAGACTATGCACAATTTTGAAGAATTTTCGAAAAAACTCTTATCTTTGAAGGACAAATTTCTTAATTTAAATATAAACGCTGAGTTGCAAAAAAAATAAAATAATAAATTAAATAATTCAACGATTTGATACACGCTTTAAAATTTAATATCAATTTTATTACTGATATTTATGTAACCGCATTAAAAATGAATTATGTACATGCAACGACCATAATTACAAAAACCTTTATTATTTAAAAATCGTATAAAGTCTGTGCAGACTACCCGAGACAGCTAAGCAAATTATAATGTAATTTAAAAATAAAATATATATATTTAGATAAATAATTTTCAATTTAATTAAGTGCAAGCGTTGTCACGGTTGAAACTCAGAACACAATTCCTATTTAACCATGATTTTTCGATTCTAAGTATGATTGTGTACTTAATTTAGATTAATTTTTTTCTATTTATGCAACGATTATAAAATCAAGATTGAAAAATTCTCAATCGAACGAAGTTCTCTAAAGAGTTTATAAACGAAACTATGCAAATTCTATAGCACTGAGTGTAAATACCAAAAATATCAGTGGTTTATCTCACGGTTCGAATCAATACTCCGTTCTTAGATTCAGTTTGCGAACCTGGAACCACATCAGTAAGCCCAAATTTAAGACATTTTCATTTTCATTTCATTTTCAATTACACAGGAAAATAATATATATTTATTATTTATGGTACCATTTTTAATTCTTTTTTTTTTTTTTTTTTTTTTTTTTTTTTTTTTTTGTTAAAAATGTTGTATATTTTATTTAAACAAGTTTTCTGCTACCTTAGTGGCAACTTAATCTAGTTGTACATTTAGGGGAAAAAAAGATTGATCACAGCTGATACTTATATAAGATATTATTTACAGAATTTACAAGGAGAAGGTTATTTTAAATATTACTGTAGGAACCTGGTAGAGAGATCCAATGGATGGCACCTTTTGAGTCTTCTCTTTCTTGGTTTGGCAGTTAGTCGTTTGGCTAGCACGTTAGGGTGACCACCAAGGCGTAGTAGGTAATTCGATGCAAGTAGTTGCATTACATCGCCCACTTTAGGGACTTTAAGGTCTCGTTCGATGTCTCTATTTCGAATGTACCATGGTGCGCCGCATATTCGCCTTAGGATTTTTGCCTGAGCAACTCTAATTTTATTTAGGTTTGTTTTTGCCGCAATGCCGTAAATTTGAAGTGCATATTTCCATATGGGGCTTAGGATCGATTTATAGATGGTGACTTTGCTGTACAATGACAGCTTGTTCCTCGGAGCCAGTAACCACCCCATCTTTCCGGCCTTTGCCATTACTGACTGCCGAACCATTGTTGTATGGGCTTTGAAATTTAGTTTCCTATCTAGTACGACACCTAAATATTTGTGAGAGCTCTTGTGCGTAAGGATGGAGCCCAGCATCGTAATGCCACTGCATGACAAGGTCCTTGTAGCAAAGGTTACATTTGCGCATTTGCTGCTGTTGACGCCTATGTTCCATTTTGCAGCCCAGTCTTCAAAACTGCTCACGTATTGTTGCAAGGCTTCCGTAGCTAGAGTAATGCTTGGGCTTCTGGTCAACACAGCAGTGTCATCCGCGTAGGTGGCTATCAGGACATCGTTCTCGTCTAATCCAGATATAACGCTTGACGTAGGCATATCGGCAGTAAATAAGGTGTATAGCGTAGGGCCAAGAACACTGCCTTGGGGGACGCCTGCGCAGATTGGGCGCTTCGAGGATTTTGCGCCATTGACAACAACTCTGAAGCTTCTGTCCTTAAGAAAGCTACTTACAAGCTGAAATAGCTGTGGCGTTAGTATGTTCTTCAGTTTAAAGAGGAGGCCATCATGCCATACCCTATCAAAAGCTTGCTGAATGTCCATGAACACAGCTACAGAATACATTTTTTGCTCCATTGCATCTAAGGCAAAATTAATCACCCGATGAAGTTGTTCCGGCGTGCCGTGGCCTTGTCTAAATCCAAACTGCCACTTTGGGATCCTTTGAATTACAGATTCAAGCTGCAGAATACGGTTGAGGATCACTCTTTCCGTCATTTTTCCTAGCGCTGAGAGTAAGCTAATTGGTCTGTATCCATCAACTTCCGTGTGTTGTTTCTCGGGTTTTGGTACCATGGTGATCAGTGCGGTTTTCCAGCTGGTTGGGAAATGACTCATCCTAAGTATGCTGTTGAGGAGCAGTACTATAAACAGCAGTGCTTTTTTGGGTAGGAGTTTTAAGGTTCTGTTATCCAGAAGATCGTCACCTGGGGATTTTTTGGCTTTCATCTTCTTGATTTGCTGCACTACCTCTTGCAGTGTGACTGGCATTTCTGGCAAGGACATTTGGAACGGCATATCAAGTCGTAGCTCAACATCCCTTCGCGTAAGCGCAGATGTAAGTCTAAAAGGCTTAAATCTTTCCTCTAAGCTGTCTGCGAAGATTTCAGCCTTCTGCTGGCTGGAGTAACACCAGGCGCCTGATGGGTCTTTAATTGGAGTTTTCGGAATGACAACTCTTTTAAAGCGGCTTGTTAGCTTCCAGAGGGTATAGTTGAAGGAAGCGTCTGGACCAGCATTCTCCAAAATGTCATCAATTTTTCTTTGCTTGATTTTTGCAAGAACCTTTTGCAAGCGGTTTGATAATCTTAAGTAGATTTCGTGTATACGAGTATCACCCGTTCTTGCATATTCTTTTCTCACTCTTCTTTTGAGTCTTAAGAGGGCATCGGCATTTTGGGGAAGAAAAGTTTGTCTGCGTTGACTTGGTGGGCTTTGATTTGCCGGAGTAGCATAAGATGCAGCCAATAAAATGTTTCTCATAAAGATTGAGATCGCATCTTCTATGTCATCTGGGCAGTTTATTTCCGTGTTAAGGTTGATTCTACTCTCCAGATTAGCTTTAAAAATTTCAACAGAAGAACCACGTGGGAGAATGCATTGCTTCTTAGCTTTAAGTTGTGGAGCATGGTGTAGTGTGGCTACAATTGGCAGATGATCTGAAGAGAGCTCATATTTAATTTGAACTGAAAGCAGATTTAGCGCAATCCCATTGACAATAAAAAAGTCCAGAGCAGAGGGTGTAAGCCGAGTGTTGTATGAGAAAAACGTTGGTTCGCCAGTGGCAAGGATTTCGCATGTGCTACTGGTGATGGCTTCTTGCAATCGCTTCCCTCGAGAGCATGATCTTATGTTACCCCACCAGGGGTGTTTTGCGTTAAAGTCGCCGCCTGCAATGAATCTGTTGCCCAAGCTTAGAAATAATTGTTCAAAATCAGTTTTACACCAAGGTTGGTTTGGAGGTAAATATACAGAAGAAATTTTGACGCATCCACCACTTGTCGGCACACTCACACTGGCAGCCTGTATACTCAATCTTGACAAAGGTTCATTCTGAGTATGAGCAATAGATGATCGTATAAAGACAGCAGATCCCCCTTTAGAGGTGTCACTAGGATGATTTGCGTAATATTGTTCATATCCTGGTAAGTATGCTCGCAGGCCAGGACGCATATGTGTCTCAGTTATCAACATAACATCGATTGCATTTGCACTAAGGAAAAGTCCAAGCTCTTCAATATTTTTGACTAGCCCTCGGGCATTCCATAATCCGATATTTAATTGCAGGTAAATCATTTTGAAATAAGTTTCTGCACCAGATCACGAAAAGCTTTGTTAGCCTCCATAGTATCTTGTATGAGCTTAAACATTTGATCCATTCTGCTATTTAGATCGTTTATAGCTTTTTCCAATATTTTAAATTTGCTACTGAAATGCTGATCTTCAGCACCATCGAACAGCCGGGAGCTATCCAGCATTGTGTTCATATTATTTTTCACTCCACGTGATTTTATCATGTCTGCATAAGAAAACCCACTCCTGACAGTAGCATTTGAGATGACTTGTGCTTTGAGTGGATAGTTTGGATTTTTGTTACTAATTAGCAGTCCGTTTCCTGGTAGTCTTGCAGGTGGTTTAAGCTTTTTGCTCAGCTCAATTCTTACCGAACAACTTTTTTCGCTGGATAAGTGGTCACCGCCGCAGTTGGCACATATAGAATTGCCACTATGAGTAAGTTCACACAATTTTGATCCAGTATAGTGGTCGCCTGAGCATTTGCCACAAACTGGCTTTTTAAGGCAGTAGTTTCGCGTATGCCCAAAATCTTGGCATCTAAAGCATTGCACCAATTGTTTGCTTGGCTTTGCCTTCATCACAGTTACTCTGTGCCTTCCAATTTGAGTAATCTTAAGTGCGTCTACAACATTTGGTGTCTTCTTTAGGTTTACGTAAAACATGTTCTGTCTAGTTTTTATATTATTTACTTCTTCAACATCATCTTCATTGATTTCAATATTGCGCCAGTTGGGTTTTCTGGGGCAGTAGATGTTCAAGACTGTATAGCCTTTATCCGTAAATGCGTGCTCAATTTCTTGTTTTGGTACATTTTGATGAATATCTCGAACGACTAATCTGAACGGAGTATCCTCTCTCAACTGATGGTGCCAAAATTCACAGTTTTGTTTGGTCAGCATATCAACAACCGCTCGAAAAACTGTGGAGTCTTTTGTATATATACGCGAGACTCCAAACCTAGATGTGCGAATGTCGTACCCGTCAGCTGTAGTTACAGAATTGAGTGCCTCTTCGAGTTTGCCCATTTTGTTTACTTGCGGCACGCAGATGGCTGGAGGCTTCGGCTTTGTGCTTTTCTGCTGCTCATTTCCAGCTACACTTTGTTTGCTGACTTCTATTTGCTCAAATTGATCTTCGTTGTCCAATTCCATTACATAATCGGCTTCTTCAGATAGCGCTGCGTAGCGATTATTTTGAAGTGCTACCGAAGAGGTGGTAGCAGATGTATTGCATTGACCGCCCTTGCTTGGGTGATTTTTGTAAGTTACTGTGTGTGCCTTTTTCTGGATTGTTTTTGCCACTTTGTCAGCTTTTTTTGGTTTTTTACGAAGAGAAACCATCGGCATCTGAAACATACAATCATTAGCTTGAGGTAATTTTTTAACTAAGCTTGAGTTAGAAACTTCAGCAATGTTTGGTAAGGAGCATATGCTGCCGGTTGTGGTATTTGCCATTGAATAATTTGGTTGACAGCTTCTATTTGAAAAGGTTAATGTGCTCGTAGTAATAGTACTTGTAGTCGTTGCAATCAAGTTACTACTGTAGTTGAAGGCTCCAATTGATTTTTGCAGATCTTTGGCTAGACCGGCACGCAGCTCTGCAGGTGTACCAGCGATATTTTTCATCTTGTCAGTCGCAGACAGCTTACCAGTAAGCTGGGGATGATAAGACGAGTCTCTGTCCATTTTTGGGCAATTCACTAATTTGTTTATTTAAATTTTGCAATTGCCCAGCATCAAAGATTATTTGCTGGTAAGAGTTGTAATGCCCCTCGTTTGCGCTGCGCGCAGAGCGAGGGCAGTAGGCTTGCCCACTGACAAGCTTACTCTGTTTAAGTTGATTTTCTTATCTCGTGCTACCAACACCGTATGCGGTGTCTAAAAATAGATGTATGTGCAATATAAGCACACAGAATGCAGTTTGTGATTATTTCGAACTTTAAACAGCGCGACGAAATATTTTATTTTATTTTTTCGGTCCGGTACTGACAAGCAGTGTTGTGAAACTGGAAAATTTTTTTTAATTCACTTCCTATTATTGTTGTTTATCTTATTGAATAAATGTCAACTAATGATTTTTTAATATTGCAGCCTTTTCGGCAATATACATTTTTTCGGCTGAAAATTTCTATTCTACTGAATTTAAAGTGAAAATGGTTCGATTTGGCTCTAAATTTGGCTGCATTTTATAACTCTAATAATATTTGGATTAGTTTTTCTGTCAAACAGCGTTCACCTTCTCCTCGTATCCCTTTTGCGCCGTTTAGCGTTGTCAATTAAATTCACATCGGAAAGCCAAATATTTTATTTCCGAAAAACTAACAATCTAAAATACTAAAACTGCAAAAACATGACATTTCAATTGCATATAACCTATTTACATAATCTTTTTAATCTATTTATTTATTCGCACAAACTATTTCACATTTAATCGTCAAAGTGCATTGCTAACAAATGTGACCCAAAGTTTCGGGCTGCAGGCAAAGTTTTGTAGAAATTGAAAAATAAGTAAATAAATACACACACCCAGTTGCCAGATATTCGCACCCAAGAACTCACATGTTTGGAAAAATAATGTTGCTTTTCTCGAAAAGGCTGGCAATGGCAGAGCTAAGCCAAAACATGTCCAAATAGCCTTGAGGCTGAGTGCTGCATTGCAAATTGTGGTACTGTGCATGGTGCTGCCACTTAATGTCGAGATGATTAAGTATACGCTGCACGCCGCATATCACGATGCAGCAGTCATTTACATAAAAGCCAGCAACATCATTTCAAAAATAACTGCGTCGCCCATAACAGGGCCCCACAAAACACATTACCAAAGCTTTAGCAGGCAGTTACATACTTGTGGCCAAATGTAGACAGCAGGCATCAGACAAAGCGCATAAAAGGATAATAGACGCAACCAGGCATAAATCAGCAGCTTTATGTACGGCGCAAGGGTAGGGTACGGAATTCAGTGTCGGGCACCTGGTCACATTGAGCAATCAAATTGCGCGAATACGCGCAATTATCCTTACAAATTTGTGCTCTGATCCTTTGCATTCTGTGCATTGCAATGTGCTCATTAAAACATTCAGCAAGAAAATATGCAAATTGAAGAATTACTCGAGATAAACATGGGGCCAACGCCATGCTCTTGCGAATTTTCATCGCATTTCTTTCACAATTTTCTTGTTTGCTTTCATTTTGCTGAGAAACCACACAGAAAAAGCCTTGAAACTGTCAACTAAAAATAAATCGCAAGAGTTTTTTTCCCTCTCTCGAGTGGTTTTTATTTTTCATAAGCGAGCGCCGAAATATAATAATTATATTATCTGCTGTTTTTATTTGGCGGTTCAACATGCCTATATGATACTCAAACTCGTGTGAGCATATCTCATCATATATGTTTTATTTCAATTTATATGCTCTGCCGCATGCTCTTAGCATGCTATAAATTCTATACTTGCCCATATACCACATACCATTTACCATATACCACATGCATCCATAAATTACTCGACTACATTATGTACAGCGCAGCAGCCGACAACAATGCCTCCAAAATCGCTGATAAGTAGCCCGACATGCGTGGCATATGGGGCACACATACACAATAGAATTAGGCAGAGACGTTGTCGCCTGGCTAGCTGGGTCCACATCATTTACAGCTGTCCGACGAATCGCATAAATTAATATACTTAAGCTTTTAATTAAATAAATTTAAGAAAAATGCCCAGGAAAATCCAAAGCAAACTGATATATGTGCCACACACAGTGGCGCCGCTTGGGGGGTAACTGTTAATTTTTTTTTTTTAAATAAAACCATTTCTTAAAGTTTTACAAATATATACATAGAATACTAAGCTGCACTGCAATTTCAGCCTGTAAAGTTAACAAAATTTCAGGAACATAAATAAATATAATTCACTAACTTAATTATTGACTTCGAATGCATAGTGAAAACTTAAAGTTAACTAAAAATCTTACTTTTTACTCAACAAGATTTAAAGTACTGACCATTTGTAGTTTGAATAGATTAAATACCTTAGCAAATCAAAATAAAAATCTATTAAGCCACACATCTTTGGTTCGCCTTTCTCTTCCTTTATTGTTTGTTTACTTTGCGTTTACTACACTGAAAACTTGAAGCTAGTAATAATCATACAGTACGTTAACAAAACGTTTACGTTAGCAACTTCTTCCAAATGAAGACCCAAAGCAAAGTCAAACTCTTTTAAGCCAAACATATTTTGTTTGCCTTACTTTTCCTTTACTGTTTGTTTACTTTGCGTTTACTACACTGAAAAGTAAAAATCTTGCTTTGTCTTAAATTTGTAATTTGAATAGATTAAATACGTTAACAACTTCTTTCAAGTTAAGCCCCAAATCAAAATCAAAATCTATTAGGCCATTTATATTTTGTTGTTGACTTTGCGGTTCTTACACGTATATTTATTTTTCCTTTGTAGTTTATAAAGCTTTAAGCTAAATGTCATATTTTATGCAGTGGAAACTGTGTTGCATTGAGTAAACGCTAACAGTTACCGCAAGCAAACGGTTGCATCCACACGTTTTTAAATATTAAGCATACGCCCAGTGAAGCCAAACGACCGCGCTGCTAGTTGACACACAGAAAAGAAAAACAAAATATTTATAAGAGCTCATGCCAAAAGTTCCCCGCCCACACAAGCAACCAGGAGAGAGAAAGAGAGATAGAGAGAGGAAGACAGGGTGAGGGTAAAATTGAGGGAAAGGAAGCGAAATGAAATGCAGACTGGCAGTCGCCTCGTTAGCCGGCAAAACTATGCAATATCCACATAGTTTTTGGTTGCTTCTTCGCACAACAGTAATGAAAATCCTTGCAGGACACGTTTCCACTTCGAATACTACATGCAAATTGCTTGCTAAACAATTAAGTTCAGTGTCATTTGCGAAATGAAACATTAATTGGAACTATTGTCGCCCCTTGTTGTTTATGGCACACTATTGTAGTCACTATGTCACCCTGCCTCTTACCCAACCTAGTCTAATTATTGGGTGCAGTAAGGGTATACGCATTGATTTTATAAAGCAGTTAGCTTGGCTGGTGGTCCAACACAATGTTTTATAAGCCCATGACCGTGACTCTATTAGCTTCTTTTACACATTACGAGTCGTTGCAATGCTTTTAATTGGTCTGACATTTAAAAGCAATTAGCAAGTCGATTAATTGCATGTTTTCGTTGTCTGAGGTTATTTTAATTAAATATTATTGAAATTTGTGTCTACTGTCTAAAGCGACATGTTTTTGTGACCAAATTTTGCGGCTCTGAGCTGAAATACTTGGAATTTTTTAGTGCTGTCCCCTTAAATGTCTAATACTAACTATGCTTATCATAACCCATTTCGGATCTTATGTTATAATTATTATAACTTTTTCCATATAATAAATAATGCTACATGAATTCTTATTCTTAACTCTTTAGTCCTATGTCGTCTGTCTATTTGCTCACGATCTTCGTCACCGTGCGTGGCACTTTGTCTGGGTTTTCGTCTTTACAAGCCCTTGCCTGGTATCGTTGGGTATACATTTATTAATAGGTTTTAAATTGGAAATTTATTAAATATTTTATTTAATATAAGATATAAAAATTCCATACTAACATAAAAGTGAAAAATACCTCATCTACTAGCAATTTTAAAATTTAACAAATTTTAAAATATAAGTTTGTTTATTTTCCTTAAAGAAAATAAATGATATTATTGCATCGTAATAAATAAAAAAAACCCTATTTTGGTATTTGAAAATATTATTGCAACAAATTTTTGTTTCTGACTCACTATATTTACAACTGTATATGAAAAGTAAACTTTTTTGTATATAATTAACTTATATTAAATTCGCGTTCATAGAAGGGGCCCAGGGCAGCCGCTGTGTGATTGTGTTATTTTGTTTTGTTTATGGAAGTATGAATGCAATGGTGTTTTAATGTATGTAGTTACAGCTCGCACCTAATCCAGAGTATCTCCGAGTCGGACACTTCCGACCAAAGCACTGTAACTTGTGTTAGCATGTAAAATCAAAGCCCAAAGGCAATGTGGTAAACACACTTTTTGTGGCATGTCGTTGAGCCAAATTGAAAAACTGCCGCCAAAAGTCACAAAAAAATACAATATCTGTCAGTCCAAATGGTTGGCCGGACAGGGAGTGAATGCCAATTGGTTGGCCAAGTGGCTTGTAGGCTGTCGGGGCTATAAAATACATACGAGTGCCGGCACGTGGAAGTCGTCCAGAGTCAAGTGGCAAAAAGGGTCGCAGGCATTAAAACTAATTGACATTCTAATTGTCAGACCCGAACGCCAACACAAGCAGTCAGTCGGCACTGGACATGGGCTACACAACATTCAAATTCTCGCATCTAATTGCTATAATCGCCTTAGAAAAAGCACTGGTCCGAACCAGAATCAGGGGCATCCCTGATTCACACTGGAGGGAAAAACGCTTAGGGATAACAGTTGGCCACGAGGCTGCACCTGCTGCAAATCGTTGGATACTTAACATGCCACACGAGACAACAGTTTCAGTTACATTTACAGCAAAAAGCTCGCTACGGGCGATTTACTGCAGCTGCTGAGATAACAAATACTAAATGCAAAACACGCATACGTCATGTTGGATCCGGCAATGACTCACACAACTGTGCGTATTGTGGTTGCACTGCGCCCGCAACCACAACTACAACAACCACGACCACAGCGACACCATTTGCGCTAGTTTATTTTTTTCCAGTGGCCACAAATCATGCCGAACTCGGCATTAAACTCAGAGCTTTCATGTGTTAAATTGATTTGATTATGCGATAGGCGCACGCTCTATTTAGGAGGCAACGTATTTATACCCCACATCCATAAAATTGCATATAGAAGGTATCATAAACTTAAGCACATGTTTGTACATATATAAATATGTATGTAGTTCATTTCTGCGTCCTTCTGTATGTAATCATCGATCTTAGAGGCTATGGAAACTGAGGACTCTAAATTGGTTTTCCGTTTATACCCTAATCGAAAAACCAAGAATTTTATACTTACATCAAGTTCAAGCGTGCTTTTTTCCAAAAAAAATAAGCTTTCAATATTATATTCAATCGGAAAAACGATGTACTTTCAACAGATAAATTTTACTTCTTTTTAAATACGAATCAAACATTTTTTTCTCAGTTTTCGGTTTATTTCAAATTGAAGAATACTTTAAACGTAGTTGACGAGTATTTAAGGGCAAAACGGTTGGAATTATAGATTGAGAAAACAAAGTTTATTGTGCATTTTAGACACATTTATTATATATATTAATTAATATTATTATGAAACTAATTTTCGTTTTAAAAAATAAATTGGAATTACGTTGTGTGTAAAGATACTATATAACTTAGTGCAGGGCATCTGCTCAGCCTCGATAGGAGTGTGTTTACGTGCTTTATTATTATGTGCGCGTGTGTGCTTGATTTGTTTGCCTAATTGGTGTGCTGGCGTGGTGCATGAAAGAGGCCATGGAATTCGTTGCCATATGTGAGCGTGTGCCTGCGGCTTGAATTCGGCCACTTTAATTTGATTGATGCGTGAAAAGGTGGTATAATAGGATTATATGTGTGACTGAGTATCAGTTTCGTAATACTTACAGGCAGCGACAATGTTTCAAGGATAATAAGTTACACAACAAATTAATGAGGAAAGGAAAGGAAATTAAATATCTTTGAATTAATACTATATAGCTATATTTATTATTCAGCTAATAGTTAATTGTTAATTGTAATTTAATATCGTTTGAGGTAGGGCTAACATTTTATTTTTTCCTTTATCTTAAAGCAGAATTTCGTTTTTTCCCAATTATAAATATAAGAACATTGCGGTCGAGTGTAACCGACTGCGCAATACTCGTTCACAGTATGGTGACTCTAGCTCTAAAATATGGGGAAATATGGATATTCACGATTTACCCGCCCCCAGTATATGAATTTTATCGATTTGCTGCGGCCCCAATGGGCGTCATCAGTTATCTATGTGAAACATTTTAGGTATAAACCTGTTAAACTGAAAGATATATCGATTTTACCTAATTGCACGCAGTGGGTGTAGCCAAAGAATTTTAAGACTTAGACGCGGGTATACACGAGTACATATTTCCTAAGTTCGAGTATATAGCTTCAATAGCGTCGAAAGAAATTGTGTTCATACGGACAGAATGAGATACGCCAGCAAGACGGACATTGCACAAACCCAATATACTCTTTTCACTTCGCGAACGAGTATGAAAACCAAATATAATATACAAATTGTATTTTACTTAAATTAAGGGGATACTTAAATCATTTTTCCCAATTAAAATGACTAATGTATAAATTCGCAAATAAAAAAGTCGATGCCCACCAGAACTCATGATGCTCGTAAGTAAACATTGGCAATTAAAATAATTTATAATTATATCAAGTGGACTTTAATGAGACTTGAATACCGCTGAACATAGCGAAAAGTTGTTCGGGCCCATTCAATCGTTGTTGCTTAACAATCTGATTTATTCATTTTATTGTTATTGTCCATAATATTCCAATAATATTTTACTTTGGAGTTGAAAGATCCTTGTTGACTGAATTTTTAATGTATTACGTTTATATTACATTATTTACTGTTTTAATGATTTTTTTTGTATTTTATTATATTTAGCCTTTCAACTTTTCTATTAAGAAATAGGAAGCTTGTAAAGAAAGTGCAATCGACTATTTTAAGATAATTTTATTTTTTATTATTATGATTATTTATTAAATATTTAAGTAAATTAAATTTTGAAAGATTAAAGATTTTAGTGAAGAATTTAGAATATTTAAAATATTTCTTAAAAGAATTTTAAGGAAAAAAATGTCTTAATTACTATTTTATTGCGCTTACTATTGCGTTTATATATTAAATTTAATTTAATTTCCGATTTTAAAGCTAAGCGATTTCAGTTAGGCACTTAAATTGAACATCTTAATTATTTACTATTCTTTGTCATTGAATTAAGTGTTTGAACTTTTCCATTGACAAATTAGTAGCAATATTAATATAAGTCGAATTGAACCCAAGCGTAAATATTGTTTGAACTAGGAAAAGCAATTAATATTAATAGAAGGACTGGCCACAACAACTTTGGACACTCTCTTAGCTTCTGCACCAATTGCCGAACAAATAAGCAACTTCGGGGCAAAAGTTTGTTCATGAATTGAGCGTTAAGAGTCGCCTGCCACACACAACAATTGCCTTGTACTAAAGTCCTTCAATTTTTCATTTCCTCTCTTGCAGCTTAAAGTGTCAACGACGCGTTGCCGCAGCAGCAACAACAACGATACTATTAAAAGCACTGGACACGGTGGAGCCATAAGCGGAAAGGCAAGCAAAAACGCGACACAAAGTCAAAGTCACGCCCACGCAGGCAACACCAAAGAGCAGTGCAGAGGCAGCGAGCAGAAGGACGCGAGGCAGCAGTGTGTGTCCAAGTGAGTGCGCACAGGTGTGACCCTGCAACAGCCACAACAACTACGACAACATCAACAGGCGCACCAACTACACAATTTATGTTACGGCAAAAGTTGCGAAATAAATGTTTAAATGCTACCCTATCGGATAGCCGAAGCCGCCAGCTAGCCTCAGCCCCACCGCACAGTAAATAGAGAAACTCTCGTCATGAGCGCCGCAGCGGCTAGGCAGCTGCACCTGCGGCTGGAGCAGCCCGCACCAGGCGTAATGCCACCGCCAGCCCCCTCCGAATTCGACTGGGCGCCAATTAGTGTGGATCAATTTTTGGCCAGCGCCACGGGCCAGAGTCAGGAGGACGCGGTGCGCTACGAACTGGCGGATCCGCTGGGCAGCACACTGGCACCGCTGCTGTACGATGCCGGTCAGCGGCTGCTGTTCAACACTAGCCTCTCGAGCAACAACGACAGCGATAACTACACCGATCTCTTTCCGCAAATCGAGCATATGGGCGACGAGCCGAACTGGACGCGCATCTGTGAGGAGGTTTACAATCCGCAGCTGGAGAATAATCGCATCGAGTTCTGGGTATGCGGCGTCCTGCTCAACATTGTTGGCATTCTGGGCATACTGGGCAACGTGATATCGATGATAATCCTGTCACGACCGCAGATGCGATCCAGCATTAACTATTTGCTCACCGGTCTGGCGCGCTGCGACACGATGCTGATTATTAGCTCCATGCTGCTGTTTGGCATACCCTCCATCTATCCCTATACGGGCCAGTTTTTTGGCTACTACAACTACGTGTATCCGTTCATATCGCCGGCGATGTTTCCCATTGGCATGATTGCCCAAACGGCGAGCATCTACATGACCTTCACCGTCACCCTGGAGCGCTACGTGGCCGTCTGCCATCCGTTGCGGGCGCGCGCCCTCTGCACCTATGGGCGTGCCAAGATCTATTTTATCGTGTGCGTCTGCTTCTCGCTCGCCTACAACATGCCCCGGTTCTGGGAGGTGCTCACGGTGAGCTATCAGCCGCCCAACTCGACCACTGTGCTGCACTGCGTGCGGCCATCGCCGCTGCGACGGAATCCGACCTACATAAATATCTATATACACTGGTGCTATCTGATTGTGAACTACATAATACCGTTTCTCACGCTGGCCATACTCAACTGTCTGATCTACAGGCAGGTGAAGCGAGCGAATCGGGAACGCCAGCGCCTGTCCAGATCGGAGAAGCGCGAGATCGGGCTGGCCACGATGCTGTTGTGTGTGGTGATCGTGTTCTTTATGCTCAACTTTCTGCCGCTGGTGCTGAACATCTCGGAGGCGTTCTACAGTGTCATCGATCACAAGGTGACCAAGGTCTCGAATCTGCTCATCACGATCAACAGCAGCGTCAACTTTCTAATTTACATCATATTCGGGGAGAAGTTCAAGCGCATTTTTTTACTCATTTTTTTCAAGCGACGGCTGAGTCGTGACCAGCCGGATCTTATACACTACGAGAGCTCCATTTCGAACAACGGCGATGGCACCATGAACCATCGCTCGTCCGGCCGCTTCTCACGGCACGGCACCCAGCGCAGCACGACGACAACCTACCTGGTTGCCACGGGCGGCGGCAACAACTCGCTGAACAGCGTGCGGCTCACCCAGGTGTCCGGCTCGCCCGGCCTAGTCAAGATCAAACGCAATCGAGCGCCCTCCCCCGGTCCGGTCGTCTACTATCCGGGCCCACGTGAAATGCAGCGCTCCGTCTCCACCAGCAACTCGACAACCAACAATAATACGGCGCTCGGCTACGACTGGACGGTGGATGGCAAGAAGCTGGGCCATGTCTCCTCTGGCTTTTGAATTCGCATAGTGTGCATAGCATCGTCTGCTAGTCTTCTAGTCACATATGTAAATAACTATATACCTTATATTATATATACATGTTTATAGTGTGTAAAACTAAGCGCGCCAAGCGTCGCGTTACTTTGTGATAAGCGTTAAGTGTTTCTCTCTCTACTCTCTTCTTCAACTCCTCTACGACACTTCTAGCCGTTATTAAAAAAGTTACAAGCCACACAAAAAGTACAGCAAAATTCGTGAAAATAAAATAAAAATATAAATGTAAGAACATTGCAGTCGGGTGTAGCCGACTGCTCAGTACCCGTACACAGTCTATTGATAGTTTAAAACAGTCAAAGCCAGTCTTAATTATAATTGTGATTTTGGAAAAATATCAATTTTTTTTAATTGGTGGGAGCGGGCTCGATCTTTAGAGGAGGTTATTCGAAAACTATTTGCCACATTTGATAACTTTATCGGAAATAAATTGTATGTGTCCAGCTTCAAAACTGATTTTATCGAATTGCCACGCCTCAGTGGGCGTAACCAAAAAATCTTAATACTATATCTGACACGGGTATACACTAGTATATATTCCAAATATCAAGTCTCTAGCTTCAATGGTGGCGAAAAAATATGCTTTCATACGGACAGCAAGACGGACATTGCACAATCCCAGTATACGCTTTTCACTTTGTGAACGAGTATACACACACACAATTTCCAGTAACTTAAACAAATTTCATTTTGCTCTTAAGTAAAGCCAGCAAATATTTGTTAATGAATTTTGTCCATCTGTTAAATATATGTTTTACTAGCAGTTTTCTAGATGACCGACTGACTTTTCATTGGCACAGCAGGAACAAATTGAGAAAACTGAAATGGATAACTAGACCTAGAACGAGACGACTAGTGATAAAACTATTTAAATTTAAATTTTGTATATGTAATATCGAAGTATAACACTCTGACATTATATTTATATAATTGCCGAGGATCGTGTTATATTTAGTATAAATTGCGAAAATGTCCTTCATTAAACAAGTACGTCCTCGATATGTGATACTATACGACGTCATTATATCAAACATTTCACGCAGCTGGTTCGATGTCATCTAGAAAGATGTTAGTTTTAAAACGAAGATTAAGCCAACTGAGTTATATCTAAGCTCTATTCCAAACACATTTTCAATAAATTAACCCGCGCATACTTAAATGCATTTGATAAATAAAATTCTTTACAAAACTTTCAAACTTGCAACGAACTTTTGCTGTACTTGAAATGAAAAAAAAACATATACACAAAACCCTTTACTTTTTTATTTATTTTCTACTTTCAGTTTTTCAATCAATTGAATTTGTTTCAATTTTGCACTAAATTAAGCTAAAAAACTTTTTTCGGTTATTCTGTAGATTAATGCCCAAAGGGGGAGGCCCGTAAAACTGAGCTGACCCAAGCAAGCCGTACTTTCGCTTTTGCCAAGAAGAACTTTTATTTATTAGCGTCAAGTTTTTGCTTTTAATTAAATATACTTTCCATTGCATTTTTCAGCAAAACTTGATAAATGAATTTTTTTCATTTTCCTTTTTTCGTCCGTGTTACTGATTGGTTGGCTCTAAATTATAGACAACTTTTTCATTTTGTTATCGATAGCAGTTTATATTTTTTTTTGGGATTGGGGATTGGACTTTGGGTCGGCGTTGCAATATGTCAAGTTGTCAGAAAGTTAAAAAGTTAGTTCAAAGTTCACACAAAACAGTGTAGATAGATTCGATTAAATGGGTTCGTTTTGGCTTCCCTCAAAGTAGCTCAATTTAACAACTACACTTACACAAACACACTTTGCCATGGTAAAAGACATTTTCAGGTGTTCACAAATTGAATTTACTCAACTTACCTCCCAATAACGTTGCTGTTGTATAAATATATAAAACAAAAACAAAAACTGACTCTGTAAATATTTCGTATATGATAATTAATTGCTAATGCAAAGCATATACAGCAAATATGAAGAGATGGCAGATTAAATATAAATTTAAATTAGCGTTAGCTTAGATTCAATAAGAAAATATTAATAATAATAATAATAAACCAAAACTCAAGTTTAATATTTGCTCGAGAAATTCAATAAAAATATATTACAAAACTTGTGAAAATGCAATAATGATGAGAATTTTATTTTCAACTGGATCTCACATTTCACAGGAAAAACATATCAAAATGCGCAAATAGATTTCGTGAATTGCATCTTGCAGCCTATGGACAGTTGCTGCAAATATTTATTTTATTTTATTATTTATATACATATATTTTGTTTCCAACAACCACCTACTATTCAATTTATAAGTTCTGCCCACTAGGGGCGTGGCTAAAACGCACCCCAAATGGTAAACGGCTTTAGCTAGAGATGAGCATGCATCAAATATCGGAACACAACAAAACACGAACTCTCACGGTCAAGAATATCATCAGCATTTTACAACACGACATACGTGACCTTATGTTAATATTTTTAATATTACTTAGTTTTTATTTTATTTATAATATTTCTTGATTTTTTAACTCGCATTCTTATTTTCAAAAATTTTCAAATTTCACAACAAACAGTGATCTTAATTTTAAATTAAAGGAATAATACAAAAATATGATTTTTTTTTTAATTTACATTAACAATTAAGTTAACAACAAAAATAATTTAATTATGAATATTATCTGTGCTCAGCATTTTTATTATACGGATTTAAAAAGACGAAGCATGACTTAAAAAAAAAACAGACGACCTTCCAGTGTTGAAAATCATATGATTAAAAACAATTCTTTTTCCCAAAATCTTGGAAATTTCTCGTTCTCTTTATTGAGAACACCCCCAAATTTTAAATTTCAACAGAAGCATGCTGTGTTGAGTCGTGCGTGTTCGTTTCACGAAAGGCAAACACGACACGCGCTCAGCTATAGTTCAATCCCAGGCAAATCTCAGCACCACCTGATGCGACTGAGCGGTGCTGTGGGGGGGCTTAAAGAGCTTTAAGCATTTGCCTATGCTAAGCACGTGGTGAGAGCTCAGAGTTTATGTCAGCGACGGCAGGACACAAAAGAATATCCTCGTAATAATCATAAGGCGTGCACAAAATAAACTCATCAAAAATGATGCACTCCAAAATACCCTACTACTAGTTTAGAAGAAGTTTTTACACAAGCAGCTTAGTTTTTGCCACTGCACATATATACCCTTTTATTTTTAAATACTCTGTACTCAGCAGGTGTTTCCGTGGGTGATAATCGAGACAATTGAATTACACGAGATACGTGTGAGCGCAGGAATAAACGCCAGAAAGGAGAACCCGAATAAATGCACAACTAATTAAAATCGGTGAATTTATGCATGTGTGCACCCTGCCCGCGCACAATTTGGCACATTTATGGATGCTCCCAGAAGTGTGCTATGAAAATTTGCCACAGATTGAAAATGGTTGCCAGAGGCAACAACAAAGCCGAGTCGCTGCCGCTTTGTTGGAACTTTATTATGCCTGGCACATTCGAGTGTCGCTTGGCTTTGTGTTAAAGACAATAAATCAGTTTGGATAATGTCGGCAGTGAACGGTCGTTTAGAAGGCGCAGCACCCAGACGAACCGGAGAGTTGAGATATTTTTAGTGCTGATGACATTGTGTTTGTCATCGGAGTCTAAACAGTTTGATGTGTTTTTAATGCTATGGGGATTATCGGGCGCAGCGGCGAGATGATGATGACGATGATGAGTTTATGTCGTCGTTGTTGTCGTCCGGTATTCTTGTTGCTGTATTTGCTACTCCAGCCTTTGACAAACGATATCAAGTTGTGCTTTGTCATAAGCTTTGATGCACCAGAAGAGGTGTTGACCCCGTCATGGTGTTGGCAAATTAATTAACTGCCTTTGTCAGATACACAGGCATAGCAAAGCTGCACAGCTTCAAATTTAATTAATCTTCGCCATGTGCTGTTCAACTTGCCAACTTCTATCAGGTTCCCAACGCCGTATTTACGTAAACTACACACAAAGCATTGTCAACGCTTCTGCGACAGGCTTAAGAGGACACACTTCGACTTCCGGTTTCCCACGACTTTGGGCCAAAATGTGCCAAGCATTTAATTCCGGGGTGTGGCAGTAGGCGCCGCCTTGGCACCGCTATCTGCGACCGAGATCTAAACTACCCTGCGGCTGCTGCTCGACGAGCTTTAACTTTAAGTACAACTATGACTGCAGGCACTTGACTCCCCGGCCTCCCCTCCATACAATTAGCTTTGAACGCCCGCAATCATATGGCCGCTCCCCCTCGACCCCCGCGTCTGAGAAAGTCCCCATTTGTATGGTTCGTTGCTTTGTTTGGTGTCCAACGTACCATAGTCAAAACATAAACAATGCCAGACAAACAATGACACAATACTATGTAAAGTGTGCCACATGGCGCGTGGTTGCCTAAAAAAACAACATGCCAAAAATAACAATCGAAAATAAATTGCAAATCGTAAATTTTCTTAACCGAAATTAAGTTGCCCTATCAAAATAAGCGATAAAAGAAATGAAACCGTGGCAATTGTAACCGACTTCCCTAACTTTCTTCTAAAAGCACAGCTAAAAGCAATTTGAAGAGACTGCTTAATATTGGGCTCGTTCATTTAAAACTGTTATCCCAACGCGGTGGCTTTCAAACTGTGACTGGCAAACATAGATTTTTTTGATTTGCGTTGCAGAAATGTGAATAAGGTCGAATCTTTATTCTCTACCAAATCTTTAATCCACCAAATCCGAATCTTTAAAACCACGCCGGGTGGACCTAAATTATCTACAGACTTTACATATATTTTCGATATTAGTAACAAAGTTATTAATACTGGAATTTATAAGTTTCAATAACATCTTTTTACATTTAGTAAGAAACAGTGCCGAAGGAAAATATGCAATTGCTGATGTACGATTCTTGACCTCATACAATGGTATTTCCACACAAAAACTACATTTTGGACAGACTGTTTTTATGGGAGCCGTACGTTATGGAAGAACTAAAATTGGTATATATGTAGATATGGATGTTGCTTGGTTCCAAAAATAATTAAAAATCCACAATCTTCTTGGTGAGTAGTCCATATTTCTATCCAGTAATATTTGCATTCAGCCAATTGTAGTTTTCCCAATATCGATTATTTAACTGAACCAGTTCAAACGTGAGCTGAACCAAAAAAAAAAAACGCCCGATTGTAACCTTAATTTTTTAATTTAATTAAAATTTTGCAAATTAAATTTATTGATTATTGAAATTTTATTAAAAATGTTTAATTGCCTGGTTCTCAGAATTTAGTTAAGAATATTATTGTTTTAGGCAACATTTTTTTATTTAGAATGTAACGAATCCAGACTTGAGCTAAAAACTAAATTCATGGCTGTGGCCTGGTTCACAAAGCAAACAATGGCAAAGAAATGTTTTGCAACGTCAGGAGAGTCACCGATCATTTTTTTGTTTTTTTTTTTTTTGGTTTTTTTTTTTTGGGCTTGCACCCCTGCTTAGAGGTATTTCCTTTGACCTTTATATTGGCATGTTACACAATCCAGCCGCTAGGTAATAAACCAGCTCAACACATGCCGCGGCACAGAGGGTATGAAAAAGGACAACGGGCACCCTAAACACACGTGGCGAGTCGACGACAAGTGTGCTACACAATTTGGCGGCCATATTTTTTAATGCTGGCCACAGCTGTCGCTAACAGCGGCCACTGGTCACCGAAGGCTTTTATTTCTGTATACACGTCGAAAAGCAGTTGAAAAACGCGTCATCTGCCCCTGGCAGACCGAGAGCCGGCTTAAGTGGAGGGGTGTGAAACGAGGGCAGGAGGTTAGGGAAGACCCTAACGCCCCACCGCACGGCACACGGCACAGGCGACACAATGGCGTGGCTTTGACAATGTGTCAAGTTATGCGGTGGCGTTCACTTCTGACTGCACTTGTTCAAGTTTTGACAAGGATCCCAGAGCAAGGGCAAAGATTGTGGGCGACAGAAGAAGCGAAATGTGAAAGGCCACAAAACGTGAATGAATTTTCATCCATTCAGCCATTGGTCTTGGTTCTTGGCAAATTATTGATTTCTGCGCAAGTCGGAGTCAATGCTAATTTACAATCTGTATGCAGGCAAACATAGGGCAAAGGATGAGCTAAAACGGAAACAAGTTGAGCATGCCAACATGTTGTTCCAGCGTAGCTAATTTTTGCCCTGTTTATTTATAATAAACTATGATAAAAACTCGGTTAGAAGGCCCAAGCTGGGCAAATAGGCATCCGGCAGCATATTCTTGTTGCCACTGTTACGCATCTTTTCCACGTCCTTCAGGCTGCTAACACCCGTGCCCACCAGAAGGGACTGAAATCCGTTGTAATGTGCAAACAATATATCCGTATGAATACTGCAAAAACAAAGAATAAATAGTAGAATTATTTAATACTCTATACCAATAGATGCCTATTGCAATTGGCATTAAAAAAAGGATATAATGGTTTTATGTGACAGCCAGAAGGGAGGTATTTGCGACTTTAGTTTAGCCTAGTCTACCTGGTCATGTTTATCCGTATTTTATTTTTCTTTTTTTTTGTCATTTGTGGGGGTATGGAGGTCATTAGAATGATATACATATATATAGGGATATACATATATATAGATTATATCGAATTGGCACAGGATATAACAGGAGCACTCAAGGCTATGTCGTATTACACTTTATTTGGCGAATTTTTTTTGCATATTTGGGACGAGTTGGGAGAGCTATCCAAAAATTTTAAATATTCCAAATCGTCTTGATCTGCGTCTGGTTGACGAAAACATATTACATATGGATCTACCTCTTATAATCGCCGAGATACACAAAGAAAATAAAATGGATTTGTATCGATAATAATGAAACGGGGCCAGATGATAAACTTGTTCTGTCCAAATCGCTGTGGTTATACAGCCGGTATCATTTAAATTCTAAAATTTCTTTACGATGAGACTATAAATACTAAAGTTGTGCAGAACTGCATTTTCCATGATTATGGTGGTATGATGGTCACATTATAAGTGCTTTAAATGTATATTACGGCAGCTCAGAGCCGGGTATAGGATATCTCTCATTCGGGCACTCCCAACTAGAGCACTATTCTTGTACCTTTATATGTAACTTACGTGTCGCCGACCATTAGCGTCGTCTCGGGATTTATAAGGCCACATTTTAAGGGCTCCCTCACCATCCAGGGATTCGGTTTGCCCAGAATCAACGGCTTGCGTCCGGATATAGTCTTAATCGCTGCTATCATTGCGCCCGCACTCACAAGAATACGCCTTTTGCCAATCGGGAAGCACGTGTCCAGACAGGTGCCCAAAAATAGAATTTTACGATTTTGCAGATAGCTGCAGGCTCTGATAATAGTGGTCACATTGAAGTCGTCATCCTTGCCCACAACAATTGCACCGACGTCTGGATCGAGCACCATTTCCGAGGCAATTAGATGCATCGGCTTGTCCGGCTTCTCGGACTTGACGCGAAACGAACATATCTTCAATTTATCCAGCTCCTCGCTGATGCCCATGTCACCAACAACCAACACCTTTTTTTGAAACTTTTTCATCGACAGATAAGTGGCCACCGTCAGCGAAGAGCTCAGCATGTGATTCTCGTCAATCTTCATTCCCATATTGTTGGCCTTCTTCACCAAATAAGTGTTCGACACTGCCGAGTTGTTGGTCACAATAAAGTTGCGTCGTCCAGTCGAATAGAGCTGGTTGAAAGCCTCCACGGATCCATCGATCGCCTTATTGAATTTCCACAACACCCCATCCGCATCGAAAAGGACGGTCTCAAAGCCGCATAACCACTGCCGGACACGTTGCTTGGGTAGTGTGGTCAGGTTGGTGCAGGACTGTTTGAACATTGCTGCCTGCCAAAAGTAAGTTTACGAATCGAAAATTGAAAGTGTGAAAAGTATTAGCTGAAAACACTTGACAGCAAAGCACCTACAACTGTTTTAACTGTCTCGAAATGTTTTATTTATTTTCAGCAAACTAGTTTAGTTGCAGACATAAAGTGCAGATCAAGATAAACGAGCTATTCTCATTGAACTCGGCTTGGTTTTTTTTTTAATTTTTTAAAATTTTTTATATTTAAAGAAATACTGAAAATAATCCGAAAAACAGCTATCTTTGTTTGTTTTCATAGAAAAACTTACTTCTTTAATTCTTCCTTTAGGAGCTTTATTTTACATATATTGTATTTTTTTCATCAATGTATCGATAACAATTGCTAATTTTGCTCAGGATATCGTTAGAAACAAAACTGGTTTAAACCAATTGTTCCTATGGCCCAAAAAATTTAAGGTTTCTAATTAATTGTTATGTTTCAAAAGTTTAAAAGAATATACATATTATTTTAATTTCAAGTTCAGAAAAATTTTATAAATTAATAAAAATATTTTCTTTTATTCGATTTCATAGAAAAATTTCAAAAAATTTTTTTTATTCGTTAATATTAATTTTCACTTGAGTTTGAACTTGTTTTCAGCACGCCCGCTAACGCCTCTACATGCTGTGAAAATCTATATCTTACACAAATTAAGGGCTAACTTCTTTTCAAAATTTTACTAAAGGATCAAATGGATTAAGACAAATATATAACCGCTACTTGCACGCCATTTCTCACCCCCAATTTTTAGTCAATAAATGAGATTTTAAAAAATATTAATATGCTATTAAGTAAGTAACTATAATGAAGGTCTTAACTTGGTGGACTCCAAAAGTCAAGTCTTACAACTATGAAATCCGTATTCCATCTGTTTATACTCTGAACCCATTGAAAATAGGTAAAACAATTTGGGAACGACCGACTAGGCGATGCCCTCAACCAAAAACAATATTAATAATAAATTTCTAGTGTGGCTTTTCAAGTGGCTTTTCCCTCTTTAAACGACACACAACCAAATGCCGAAGTCGTTGCACTCTGCTGCGGACGCGAGCAACGAAATCAGTGGCCAGACTAGCATAATCAAAGCTGGTGGATGCTGTTATACCTTGTTCTTATACCCCGAACCCATTGAAAATGGGTAAATCTGGGTATAATTATTTTATGCAAATATCTGTAAGAGGCAGAAGGGGGCATCTCCGACCCCATAAAGTATATATATTCTTGATCAGCATCACTAGTTCGGCTGTCCGTCCGTCTGTATCGGAGCCTACAGAAACTAGAGCTGCACTTCTTAAGTTCGCAGACTGCCATATGCAGATCACGTTCATTGAAAATTATCGATAAATCGTCTCGTTTTCTTATTATCGATAATTATCGGCTTTCTGACTCGGTTGAAGAGAGGTTTGAAGATATGTTAAAAACCATAAGAGCTAGAGCAACCAAACTTGTTTGCGTGAAGCATACGCAGGTAAGGAATATATAGTTCTCGGTTTTTAGATACTACCCCTCATTCGCCTTTATATGCAAAATATTTAAACGCAATTTAAATATTATGGGCTTTGGTTTGTACATAAATTTCAATGCTCTAGTTACCCAATACTACCCTTAGTTTTAAAGTTGCACACGAATTTAGTTTCCATTGTGCGTGCCAAGCGCAGCAGCTGTTCACAGCGTGCAGCCTGCGTTTACATGTGTGTGTGTCTGTGATTCTGTGTATGCGTATGAATACAAGGGGACTGAATTGTATGAAAACACTGGGTTCAGGGCGTCCCTCAGTCGGGCAGTCCCGACTGGAGCCTTCTCACTTGTTTTATTTGTTCTTTCTTAAGCAGGGTATAATTTAAAATATATCTTAATTCCCGTATGTATATGTGTACTATACATTTCAAAAGTTGGTATATAGAATATAATGGAATTAACCATTTCTAGACGGTAAAAACTTTAGTAAGTCCGACAATTTTGGCAAAAAGAGATCGGGTATTTGCTGGTACATCAGAGGCTTCTTGGACTTCTGTGCCCTGGCAACATCTTTAAGACTATTGCAGCCAGTGCCCACCAGAAGAGTCTGGAAGCCGCAATGGTAGCCGAACAGAATATCCGTGTACATACTAAGAAAGAAGCAAAAGACAGATCTTAAAAAGCAAAGTGGAGCATCAAATTGTTGAACCACTTACGTATCGCCCACCATGAGAGTGCGTTCCGGCTTGATTAGGCCCTGGCGTATCAGATGCAAGCAGATGTAGGTGTTGGGCTTGCCGCAGGTGAAGGGCGGACGTTTGACCACCGACTGCACTGCAGAGACCATGACGCCAGCGCCGGGTATGAAGCGCCCTTCGCCCGCGGGAAATGCACGATCGTTATTGGTTGCCAGAAAAATGACCTTTGGGTCCCTCAAGTAGCAGCACGCCTTCGTCAGCTTCAAGACATCGAAATTCTCGTCGAGCCCGACGACCACAGCACCCACGTCTGGGTCCATGGGCATATTCTCTATATGGTCCCACAATGTACTTCCCACCATGGTCTCCTCGCACAGTGGCAGCGGCTCAATGCCCACCTCGATCAACTCATCTGCGATGCCCTGTCCGCCCACAATGTAGACCTTGCGTTTGAATTTACGCTCCTTCAGATAACGTGCTAGCGCACCCGATGACGACATAACTTCATCTTTGCTAATGAGCAGCTTCATGCTGTCGGCCTTTTGCCACAGTAGCTCCCGCGATGAGCTCGAATGGTTGGTGCAGATGAACGCCTGTTTGCCCATTCCACGCAAGGCATTGAACGTCTCGGGGGCGCCCTCGATCGGCTTGCCCGCCTTCCAGAGTACTCCATCCGCATCGAAAATGATCGTGTCGAAGGTCTTCAGCCATTGCTGCACACTGAACTTGTTCAGGGCAAGCATCTGGCAGACACCCTTTTTAATTTTCATGCCAGGAATACCCGTGGTCATACCTCAGCTTAAGATCTGTGTAAACAACTGAAATAATAAATGTGTTACTATTGCAATAATATCACGCTTTTTCAGTTGGGTTTTATTCAATTGTTAGGGTTTTGATTACTTTTATCGTGTATGTGCTAAAATAAAAACATGTAGAAAAATAATGTTTGAAAAAATAAAGACTTGATTTTAAGATCAATACATACTTTTCTATTGTAATAGGGTACTATAATCTTCAGTCGCTTGTAATTCTAACATAAAATATAGACTCCTAAGCACTTTTAAAATATCGCAAAAGGGTAGCAGGTAAGTAAGGCCTCTTCCTGATTATGGGAGGAAATTGATTTACCCTAATCTTTGACGACAATAATCAATGCTTTTGTCACCATCAGAGCTGAAAAGAAATAACTTTGACACCATTAAAATTGTGGGTTAATTTATTAAATAAATTTTTCGGTTTGCATTATGTTAATTAGAATTTAATTAAGTTGTAGTAGATTTAAGAGCTGAGGCTTTTGTATAGAAGCAGTTCTCGTAATTTCACTGTAGCTTTAACATTTTCTATTAGATCGAATTTCGCATTGCGAGGGAAAATAACCAAATTAAACACGATTTTAACATTAATTAAGCTCATGCTGAACTTGTCGGCAAAAGTCAAGTTCCGTTGAAATTGGCAACTTTGTCCTGAGAGTAACTCAACGCCTGAGCTCACAACTTGACATTGGTTGACAATGGTGTCCCATGAGTGAATTGCAAGGTCATCGCTAGCGCATTTAATTCACTAAACTTTGCGCATTTGTTATTTGGGCATTGCAGGCCAGGAGACGGTTGCCGCAAAGAGAGCCAAGTTGCGGCCCAGTTGCTAGCTGCGCATTGCTTGAAGTTTTAATTGAGCGCAATGAAATAGCCCAGCTAACTTGAAAGGAGAAATGCAAAATGTGAATGGTGAATGGTGAATGGCGGCGCTTTTTAGTGTTCTGTCCAAAAACGCCGAAGCCGGAGCTGTCAGTGTCAGGCTCTTGGCACCCGCGGCGCCAATTAAATTGGCATTTGACTTCGTTGTTGTTGGCAACAACAATGTACTCAACAGACTCTTAAGCGTGTCCAAAAGCCGACACTTGCTAAGCCGCACCTTGGCATTTATTCATTAAAACGTGTTTGCTCGCCGGCTATTTGGAATTCGCATAAATCCTGCAGCAATTTAGCGGATTTCCTAGGCTACGTCCAGGCCGTGTCAAGTGGCCGCCAGCGTTTTCCGGCGCAAATCGAAAATGCGACAACCATTTGGAGCAACATAACCGCAAATTAGCGAACCAAGTTTGGAAGCCTGTTAAAACGGCAAAGCTTTTAGTTAAATAAGCCACAAACCATTTGTTTTCAGCTAAAAAGTATGCTATATATAATTATTGTGGATTCTATAGCAAGGTAAGCCAACAATTTTTATTTAACGTATACATATTTGGCAAAAACATTTTATTTTGGGAGCTGACAAAAACTTGACCGAATTTGAATTTACTCTTTGAAGTTCGGCATAAAATTTCATCTTTAATATATTTGAAATGAAATTATCCCTTTTATTTATGCATTTTATTTGAATCTGGTTTTTATTTTATTTATCAAGACATTGTTATTTTTTTTTATATTCTGTTACTATTAAAACATAATAATTAAGTACAATTTCAGCTTGCTACACTACACTACTCTATGCGACACTTCGTCACAAGATCATAATACCCTGTGAAAGGGTATCAAAACAATAGCTGAATTGATTTAATTGAATGTACGCAACGAACAGTCAAGAAACGTTTGTTTGACAAGTTTCCAACTAATTTCTTTGAACTCAATTGCCTTTGTTTTTCGATTTCTAAACAGTTTATAAGAAATGCACTTCTGAGGAAAATGAACAACAAAAAATACCATTTAACAAAAACAAATTCGTTGCCTAAAGTAGCAAATTGAAATCTCAGGACCCACAAAGTTTGTGCAGCCTATTGCGGCTGCTTTTGTTGTTGTTGGTCCAGACCAAGTCAGGTCAAAAGAGGCAAGTTCCAACCGTAGTTGTCAATAAGCCCACCCCCAAACGCCAAGACCCAAGGAATGAGGCTAAAAGCGAAACTTTTTTATTAAGTTTAACAAGACCAAGTTAATTTCTTTGGTGCGTGTGGCAACGTTCTGTGTCTCTAATTAATACCTTGAAAACTTGAACGAAATGGGAACAGCTAAATAAAGCAAAAATTGTCTTGATTTGTATGCTAATTACTACATTGCAGCACACAGCTCAGAGCAATTACAATTCCTGTCGAGATAAAGTTAAAATTCAAGTTTTGCTGCTAAATGATTGCTGTGGCTGTTGCCACTTGTGCCACTTTCCATTTATCTGACAACAGCAGACAGAACCATGGCAACAAGTTAAAATTATCGAACGGCCACGCATAAATCATGGACAGATACCATCATTACACCCATCGTCACCCTCTCTGCCCCTCTCTATGAACCACAATACACGACTGTTATGGGTGTGACTGCTGTGATTGAGTTTGCCTTTGCTTTAAACATGGCTCAATTTCAATTCTGACTATCGGATGAAAACAATCTGCTTGAGTGCTTGCCACATTGACTGATGGCAACAATGAAGCATTCCTTCAATATTGCAGTTCTTCTGCAAATCTTTACGAAATTAAAATGTTTTCCAGTCAATGAATATCAAACTATGCTGAACTCTCTTCGCTGAGGCATTCAAAAAATATATATATTCAATTTGCCGAAGATTACACACCCTTTCATTGCTATTTTATACTGCATATAGTTGTATCCTTTTGATAATAATTGAATATGTATAAAAATATATTATTCTATGTTGCACAAAAACTAATTTCAATTCTATTTTTTTAAATTGATGTTCCTATTTCCGAATCAATAGATAAGATTTTAAATATAAGCGCTATCCCAAACAGACAGAGGAATCATATAAATATCAAAATCGGACTATATCATATAGTTCTCTTTGTTACAATAGGTTTTCTTTTGTTGTATGAAAATAATATATGTCTGCAAGGGTATTAAGTTTTATTTTGTGTCACGTCATATCTTTCTTTTTATTAACTTATAATTTAAAATAGGTTTTTAAATCATATTCATAGCAGAGTCACAATACCTTCGGGAAGGGTAAACAAATGCCAACAACGACTACAGCACCCGCATAGTTGATTCAACTAAATAGCAATCAGTTTGCTGCACAAAAGGTAAATGCAAAAAAGAACCCTCCCCGGGCGGATTGTTCGCCTGTGGCGCACAGTGCGTATGAGCAATACCAAAGCGAAGCAGAGCCCTTAGGGTGCGGCATTTAACTTTCTCTGTTTGCCAGCTAAGCTATAAGGCACAAAGACCAAACAATAAAATTCCGATCAGCTTAACAAAAGAGCGCTAAGCATAAAACTGTTAAGCTCTCAGTAGCTAAACATTTTAAATACATTGTGAAGAAAAAATATATGAAGCTAATAGACGAACGCGCCTGTGCCAAAAAGATTAAGAATTTAATAAAGTGCACAAACGAGTTTTTTCCGCTTGTTTTATTTTATTATCTGCAACTTAGCGAACTCAAAACTTAATTTTCATTATTTTCTTCTATTTCGAGAGAATTACATCTTAATTTATTTGAGAAAAAAAAGAATAAAACTAAATTTAACTTAACCATTTTCTTTTATTATAAGTAAAATGGTTATTTTTTAGTTACTGGAATTTTCCGTTTAATCTAGCCATATTGCTTCGATGCGAGAAATGTTCGCAAGTTCACAATGGCAACGAATATAAAGTAAGTTTAACGGTGCACAGATGTAGTAAGTATGAATACATGATAGAAAACCCTGAAAAACTAATGTAGCACTTAGCTAGCTCATTTTGCACATGTTTTGCAAATGATTTTAAAAACGATGAATATTCATTTTATGCACTTTCAAATGCCAGCAAACATTTTGCAATTTGATTGCCAGCCAATGTGATGGATAGCAGAGAAAAACGTTTGGCATTTTACGACAACTTTATTCATATTAAATATATTTAAAAAAGAAACCAAGCAAATATTGTGTATGCTTTGATGAAGTTTTAATAACGCTGCTGATGCATGAAAAACAACACAATATTGCATTTAAATGAACATTCAGTTAACCAAGAAACATTTAATTAAACTTGGCACAAGGTAAAAAAAAAAACTTTGAAGGTTTCGAATATGAATATTTTAATTAAAAACCGTGTATTTATAAAAAAATAAAAAAAAAAGATTTTTAGACGAAAACATATTAAAAATAAAATTATGGTTCGGCTACCAAATCGAATAAAAAAAAATTTAAAAAATAAGGCTACCAAATTGGTCAACTGATTTTATAGCCAACTCGTTCGGTTCACAATGCGTTAATAAACCGAAACTGGAATTCTAGAATCAAACCGATTCTGTCGAAACCTTGTAAATAGTATTTCAGAATATTGTACGAAACCCATTTAAAAAGTGAAATGTCTAGACTATGTTTCACTTTAAAATATTCGTTTGACTAAGACAACTCATATACCGAAGACAGCTGTTACAGACTCCTACGCAGTTTAAATCCAACTCTTTGTTATATTATCAATCGATTTTTGCTGTACAGCAAGGAATTAACAGCTCAAAGATACTATAAATGCTTATAGCACTGTATATAACTACTATATCTGTGTCCCAATTCAGTATTCAGCTACACAACGCTTAAATTTCTCGCAATAATATTAAATATTTACGCACTCATATTGTATAATTAAAACGAGCTGCAACACGCAACGTCAATCATTGTAATTTATAACGAAGTCAAAGCAAACTTGAAGCCATTATTTCCGCTTATGTGCAATGAGTGCAACCGGTTCGGCTGAGCCCCGTATCCATGTATCGTATCCCCATCTGCACTCCGCACACCCAACCGTCACATGTGTGTAATACACACTGTGTGTTTGCCTTTGCGTTTGATTTTTTTTTTTTTTTGTTTTCTGTTTCGATTTTCCGTTTTCTGTTGCCATAGCCATTTGCATTCGTGTCCGCCGGCGACTGGCCACACAAACTGCCGCTCGTATCATAAATCATTTTAGCCACGCTCACAGAGATAGCGCGACAGACTGGGCATTGATTTAAGGGCGTGCACAAATGGCCTAGTTGCAGTTTTTTTTTTTTTGTTTTTTTTCGCTAGCCACAACCAAATGCGTTAAATGCCTTGGGCCTGAGCAAACCGAGGAAGAAACCCTAAGCCAGGCTCTAAAAACTAGACGTCATGCTACTTTATCTAATCAGCAGCTCCCGCGTACCACATGGCGTATGATTAAGCGTACGTGTGCTGACCCAGTTAGCCGCGCTATTTTAACCGAGGCCAACATTAATGGCAATTTAATAAAGCAAATTGTGCTCCTGTTGCGAATTGTTAGCCGTTGTGGGCTCTAAGTAGTATAAGCCAACGCATATCCCCAAACGTATCCGCATTACCCCAGCTGTACCCTCATTCATTGTTAATCAATTAACTTAGCTGCTTTTTATATGATTGCTCGCAAGTGCTCGCATGCCTCGAGGCGAAGCCCCGCCACGCGTACATATAATTAATGATCAAATATCAACAGGAAGCGCCAATAATCTCATATATCCTATATACTACTTATGTATACTTATACCTATTATGTATATATACGAGTAGTGCGGCGTATTGAATTTCATTTCGCCAAATCGTAATTGGCAACGCGTGGCCAACTTTTTGCCAAGGCTACCAGCTTTCGACGCACCAACTGCAGACTCTCGTTGATAACTAGGAAACACCGGAAATAACTGGCTTCAAAGCCACTCAAGTATTATAGTTGGCAGCACATCCGGTCAGAGGCGAACAATTGTCCATAAAGTAAATCTAATTATTGTTTGTTCTTGTTTTCTAGGTAAATTCCCTTTGCCACACACTTTCATCACTAGATTGGCGTTTTTCCCTTTTTTTGCTGCTGGCAAGCTTAGCCTATTCAGGGTGACCATTCATTTACATAATATACATATCGAATTGTTATCGTTCTAGCCGATTACGTTCAAACGGGAACTCCCAGCATCATTATTTGACCTTGCTGATAAGCATTAAGCTATTTCCACTTTTCTTGCACCCACAGACTCTTCGCTCTCAGAGCGACCAATCGTTAATAAAATGACTCGTTTTCTCTATTTCTACTATACATTACCTATTCCTTCTCTTCAAAGAGCTTTGAATACACTTGGATGACCATCTTTTAATATGTACGCGTTCCCACAGAAACATTTGAAATTTGCCACAATTTAAAATATATAGTTCCCTTGGGATAATTCTGTCTTAAATATTTCCGACAAAGTCAATTAAAAGGGCTTTATTCCGCTGCTTAAATGCCAGCGCCTTTGTTAAGCTAATGCTTTATAAATATTTACGAGGCAGCTAGCTAAGAGGCAACAACGTCTTACGCCATGTGCCATGTGATGCTCCATTTTATACAAAGTGGCCAAGTACTTATGCTTAGTGCCCCCCACTCGCAGCTAATTTGTTGACGATTTTTCTTACCCGAGGGCGGTTGGCAATGACGTCTTTATGGATGCTACCCAGCTCGTTGGAGGCGACTGCAACTATCGACAAAACTTTGGCGACTTAACCAGACAATTTATGTGCTCCTTGCATTTATCTAGTAATTAAAAAATATAAAGCCCTTTATGTGGTGATTTATGAGCAATACTGTGGCACACGGGCCAACTTTCCGAGTCGCGCTTAATGATAAATATTTTATGACCACAACGTTCGTATTTATGCGAGACGATTATATTTTGTAAGCACATGTACATATATACCCTTTTTAAATGTCAATGTGTCAGTCGATTTAACGTTTCACTTTGAAGGGTTCACCACGTGAACTTTGGACTGCAAATCCTGGAACAGCAGGAATAAATTCGAATATATGATGATTTTTATATGGAGGCAGTTGACTGTTAAATATACCATAAACTTGTGCTTAAAGCATGCTTTTGGGAATTGCAAAGCCATTTCGGGTGCTCTTCCGAGCTGCCTCTTGAATGTCCTTCCCCCAACTTAAGTAGCCGTCAGCTGTGCAACATCATGTGGTCGCTCGGAATTTCTAATGCACATGCCACTTAATTGTGCCATAAATTAGAAGCATTTTATTTCGACAACGAGTTTATTGTAGAGATGAGAAAATAAGCTTTTCAATTGGCGTAGCATGCAATCGAACCTAAATATATACACATATACACAAATACATGCCACAAGTTGCACATTAAGAAGTTGATGTGATTCTTCTACCTCCAGCTCTATACTAGGAAAAAAACATTCTTTTGTGTTTACTTTCTGATCACTGTAATATTTTTGTATTAGAGGAGGGCACATTACCAACTTTCGTCGTAACTCTCAAATGGCTTCAAGCTTACCCGCATTCTTATTTTTCAGTGGGTATAAATAAAGATGCCAAAAATCAAGACAACTACATACTAAATTTCGTGTAAACTTATTTATTGGTAAGAATGTTACAATCGAATGCATTTAAATGTGTAATAATTGCTACAAATTGTCGAAAAAGGACTTTAGGATTTATTGTAAACTTAAAGACGTGACCATTAAAAAGAAACAAAAACTGCAACTTTTGACTTCTTTGGCTACGAATATATATTTCGAATTTCAAGTCCCTTCAAGATTATATACATATATGACTAATATGAACGTACATACCAAATTGAAAGTATCTTTTAGTATCTAAGATCGCCGATCCAATAGATGAACAGGTAGGCATAGCTACATTTTATCCTATGTTGATGCTGATCACCTGCAACCAACAGTTACACAACTTCATTACTCCCTTTCATTTCGCGCTTTGTTAACTTTATCTTTAATTTTACTAATTGCCTTCTATAGCTTTCGTTTGAAGATTTAACAAACATGATTTTTACATACTGTTAAATATTTAATTAAAAGATTTCATTTCGGTCTTGAACAAAATGAAGTATGCACAGCTCAATTGGTGGAAATACTAAACAGCAAAAGTTTTACTCGAATAAGCCGAAATACCTCAATAGCCACCGCCCGCTGGTCATTGGGGCGCATAATTAAGAAAGTTTGCACTCATCCACACTAAGAGAAAAACGCTGTTCTACTTCCAAGTACAAGCGGAATTAATTCGTACCGGCTTTTGCTTTAAGTTTCAAGCACACATTGTTCTCTCACATTCTTAAATTAGGTATGAATAATTCTTGATTTGTTAATCAACAAAAATTCTCATAACAAATACAAATATTTATTTATAATGAAACTAAGGCGAGTTGAACCAGAATATTTCCCAGATTAAATCCTTTATTTAAGTCTGACATTGAGAAATTTCAGAATTATAAAAGGGCTTTTGAAATAGAAATTTTGGCAATTTTCATTAGAGGTTTTTTTTTTATTGTTTATTTATTTATTAATTTAATACTTTAGCATAGCATTTTAACTTAGCATTTTGGATGGTAAATACTTGAACATACTTAGAATAGTATAAGTTTTAATGCTTGATTTAAGTGATTACGAATTGGCTGCTTTTTCTCTGAGTGACAGGACGTCGATAAAGCTTCTCTTCGATTTTATTTTGCCCGAAAGGCGCAACGCACAATGCACAAATTTGCATTTGGTTTTGATGTACTTCAGTAAGCTGCCAACGGCAAACACATGTGATACTTCAATTGAAACTGCAAAAGTGCCAAGACCGTCTCTTTTGAGCTGCCTACATATTGGGTATTTGTCAACTGTTGTAATTCCAGGAAATTTATCTGAAAGTACGCTATAAGCGAACACAGTCACAAGTATCTGATACGCAGTCAATTTCTGATTAAGCTTAAGCTCGAGTGAATTTAAAAATTTGAGTTAACGGAAAACCCTCGTAAGCTTCTTAAGTTGGCTTGCCACAATGGTAAAGTTCTAGTAGGTTTCTGCAGACAAATGTTTTTCTTCTTTCTTTCTCTTTTCTTCTTATTCTCTGCACCGCGTATTTTTACTGTTTTATAATAGGGCTCTTTTATGCGATTTTCATATTGAAATCTTACTTGGGGAACTGGCATTCCTGTATATTCCTATACTTGTTATATTCGGGAGATTTTATTTATTAAAATATTTTAAAGTTGCATGTAAAAAGCGAGGTATGCATATGAAAATATAAACATTTCTTTTTCACAATTCAACTAAAGCGACAATTTGATCCACTGTGCAATATTCAATGCCAACTTCTACAAATTAGTGGCACATCAGATAAAACTATTCCTAAACGCTGTCACTTGCGGCTGCTTGAAACTTACCCACGGCTCGAAAAGCTTACCGGTGGAAAAACATGTCTTAATTTGCATATTTGAAATGTTTTCGAGCAGCGGGTGACTGCAGGTGCTGCATCACCTGGTGCTCATTTAATCAGCGCCCAAATGCACGCAACGACACAACAAGCACACCCGCAGACAGGCACTGACAAACTACATGCGCTTAAAATTAAAAAAAGAAACAACATGAACAGACAAAAACAACAACCAGCGGGCATCTGGTGATGTCAAATGGCAGAGTCCCCAGTTCAGGCCAACAGCCACGCGATGCTCAGGACAGAAAAACACAACATTGGCATGGAACTAATGAAAGCTGCAGGCGCCGAAATAACAGCAGCATACACTCCCTAAAACCCGGCTGATATGTCGTGCCAAAGGGTTATGCGCGTGTGTCCGTATGTGTGTGAAAAGTATATAGGTATTTTTATATATAGTATACACAAATATATTCTTTTGTTTGAGAGCGTACGACGGCTGCTAGATATTGACTGTCTGACTCAGTCTCTGGCATCATGCCGCCCTTGCGCCCCCCATCGAGCATATTCCCCATAGAACTCAAACTCTGTTCAGACAAACCAGGACCGGACTCTTCGAGTTGATCAATTGAAAGAACATTTGAAAAAATGTGGTGTTAAGTTAAGACTAACACTCTATTTGAAGGCTATCGAAACTTTACTCAAATTTTTTTCCTTTTTTCTTTTTTTATGTATTTACAATCTATCTCTGGAGACAATAAGTAAATTGTGTGAAAATTAAAGTGCCCGGAAGCATTAAGTGTTTTTGGCTGCAACTATTAAAGTGATGTCTTAATTAAACATAATAGCTTATATCTTAGAAAAATTTAAGTTAAATTTGTACCTGTGTTTGAAATATGTGATACTGTCCCCGGGTTAGCTTGAAACAATTCCTCTTGGGCTTTTATAATAATGTTCTTCGGTCGTCTTGCTGTCGGTCCGTCTGTCCTTATAAATGAAACTAGAGACGTACACCCGCGTGAGATAAACCGTTAAGGTTTTTGGCCAGCTCGATTTAATCGCCACCTAGCCTAATTTAGAAACCACCCAAAGTCGCATTTGTTGGTTTTTTGATAAGTTATAACTTAACTTGAATTTCGTCATTAAAAAACTAAAGGTCCGTGTCGATCACGTCTAACACGCAATTTAGGTGTCAATCCTTTTTGTTTATACATATTTAATACATTTTAATTTAGCTATTACTACAGTGTGCACGAGTATTGCGCTGTCGGTTAGACTCGACAGCGGCGTTCCCACTGGTTTTATTATTAAGTTATAAAGACTTATTAAATAATCACAAGTGCTTTGGCGCCCCTTTGTTTATATATTTCGCTCCTGTCATTGACATGGCTGGACTGCCCGCCGTGGTTATTTCGCTGGCTTTTAGTTGGTATTTGCAGTTTATGACAGTTTGAAGCAATTTCTATCAAAAGCTGTGTTAACTTTTGGAACATATTTAGCTGAAACATTTTGTAGAGCTTATCAACTTGACGCTCTGCAAATAACAAGGCTTTGATTGATTTGTATGTGCAACTGGGGCTTAAGTCATTTCAAAGCTGGAACAAAGCTGCTTACGAGTCGCCAAAAGTTATTGACTCACTGCCACAAGTAATTTCAAGCTAAAAAACAAACAACAACAAAAGCGAAAAATTCGAATATTCAAAAGTTGTAATATTGAAAAAAGAAACAGCAGACAATGCGACACTAGGGCAGTGTCGGCGAAATTTTCGTTTGTTTATTTATTTTTATTAAACTTAATGTGACACAAATCAAATTGACCGTTATCATAAAAACAACCGAAAGGGTCGCAACGGGTTGTTCGAGCAGCAAAAAGCGTTTTATCTAAAATCGTGCAAATGCCAATTATAATTATAATAAGTCTGTCTGTACGTCCATAACTGCAACCCACATCAAATTGAGCGGGAGTTAAGTCTGTGGCAGTTGTCTGTGCAATAAATGGTTCTACAAGTGGATTATAAAAGCCGCAGAGACAAACTTCGAAAAACTTATGAAACTATCGGTGAAAAGCCAAACAACATTGGAAGATAAAGGAAACAAGTGGACACCAAGCACCTAGTGTCGCCTGTATTAGTTGTCTGATTAAACTTTTTCTTTTCGACACAGTATTGGCATTACAATGGCCCATTGGGAATTAAATGGTCTGACAATACCGCAAAAAGCAACAGGTTCTTGCGGTATATTACGTTGCTAATATTGTAGGGCCACAAATGTGAAAATTAGTAATAATAGTTTAAAAAATCTACAACAAAGATTTTGTTTTGAATTTCCAAAATGAAAACATTTAAAAAATATTAAGCAAAAAAAAAACTATTTAAAATTGTATGTAAGTTTAGCTGTTCCATTGTGTAATAATCCAAAAACCAGGTTGTCTTTTTCTCAATACATTTTGTCACATATATCCATATCTTTAAAGTACAGTCAAGTGTTCTTCTTTACCTTTGTC
The DNA here is from genome assembly GCA_035047465.1 of Drosophila sordidula. Taxonomy (NCBI): domain Eukaryota; kingdom Metazoa; phylum Arthropoda; class Insecta; order Diptera; family Drosophilidae; genus Drosophila; species Drosophila sordidula. Next base: position 14,050,161 of record JAWNPQ010000156.1, on the reverse strand, counting down.
AAAAAGAACAATGTCAGATTATCAATGACTTTGGTGCTTTATTTTTGAAAATAAGACCACATACTCATTGATTTCACGACAATGTCGGCCACATTTTCTTTTCACTTTCAATTACAATAGCTTTTATTTCAATTCTTGTTCAATTTCTCAGTTATTTTACAGCAATTGTCTGCGCTGCTGCTGATGATGCCATTATATTGGGTTTTCTATTTTCCTCCTTCCCATCTCTCTCTCTCTCTCTCTCTCTCTCTCTCTATCGCTCTCGCTCTCTCTCAGCCATTTGTGCACTGCAAAATAAAATGCTCATGTGATTGCATTTTGCCATGTTTTCTCTGATTCAATTTAAAGATTTCATTTTTGTTCAGTGTTTAATGCCTTGAGCATTGTATTTGCTGACATTTCACTCGATTTACTTACGTATTTTTGGGCCAACTGCAGCTGTCCATTTAGCAAATTGTCATCGCCATTAAATGGCAATTAGTCCGGGCCAGTAAAGTCGACAAACAAGCTGATTGGGGGACTTGTCCCTACTCCGGCGCCATCAATAGTCAGCGCAAACTTTTAAGCGGAAACACGCGTCTCTTTCTGCCAAGTGAACGTTGAATTTACTGGCAGCTTGTATCCTGGCCCGTTGTGCCTCCTGAGTGCTTTCAGGAAATGAGCAAAACTCAAATTGACTTAAGCGCATCTTTGCGACGAGCCACCGTCCATTAGCCGTGTCCACGACCACGTCCAAGACTTGGCGGCCAAGTCATTGACACTGTCATTGTTTTTGTGTTTGCCGCTACTTTGGCAACTCTCATTGAGTGAACGGAATCGCTGCGCTTAAGTCAATCAGGCCACCTCCCCCTAATCCTGCCCTGAACCCGTGGCCTGTCAAAACTTGTAAAGCTTAAGCCATCCGCTTCTTCCTGCCATGCAAGCGGCAATGCTTTTTTATAACTGAATTGCCAAAGGCACCGGCAGACGTTTCCTTCCACCCGTCCCCCACCTTTCCTCCTTGTCAAGTGTGTTTAGCAAGCAAGCCGTTTATAGGGAACGCAAATTCGCATATATCCATAAACCCGTAGTCGTATCATAGATCTATTGAAACAGCTATTTTCGGCTCGAAAAGTGGCTTCAGACGTGCAACTTTAAGCGGACCCACTTAAGCAGACCACAGAAAGTGCCCGGAAAATACAGTCAATAAGCCAGCTGCAAAATTGCCAAGCACGCCAACAATGCGCTCGAACACACACACAACCTGCAAAGTATAGAAAAATAAATGTAAAAGTAAGTACGAGTGTGTGCGCAATTCTATAGCGGCTGCATTGCTGAAAATTTCCGTTGAATTACGACCACTTTTTGTGCATTGTCGTAGAAGTTGAACAACAAATTCATCTAGCGATGGCAACGTGAGCGCATTTCATGCGCTTCCGATGCCTCAATTCATTTATAAGGATTTAAAATCAAATACAATTGTAAATCAACCGAGCCAACGGCACGTTTCGTGACTGTGCTTGGCACCACAATAAATATACTATGTGCATACATATATAGTGGATAACTTAGATAAAGGAACAAATACGTTGCAGTCGGTCAAAACGGATACAATTAATATTGTAACCTTAAACTGTAGTTTTGGGAAAATAACGACTTTTGTAACAAGACAGGAAGCTACATAAAGCCAATAAAACATTTTTAGCTTCAATCAATGCACATTACTATTAAAAACATTGATATCTCTGTAATGTTAATAACTATATATTTATATATTTTTCAATTAATAATTCATTAATTGTTTTAAAGCTTACATAAGCTGGGATCTTATAAAGGAAGTGAGTCACGTGCATTAATTTTAAAATAAACAACAAGCAAGCAGCTTATGATATTAAATAAAATATAATACACAGGCTTGAAATTAAACTAAAAAAATTAATATTTTAAATAATTTTTGCAGCCAGCTGGCTTAAAGTTAATGTAACTATTTATTTACTTATAACAAAAAAACAAATTAGGTAAATGTAAATAAAGGACAATTTAAATGTTCACTATTAAATTCTGTTTTAAATGAATGTACAAATAAGTTGCTATGAAAATTTTACAAACGTGAATACCTAGAAAATATTGTTTGAACTTTTAGCAATCACCTTACAAATATTAAAGCTCTTCGGTCTTTTATTAAAGTCATCATCAGACCATCGTTTCATAATGTTTAAAAAGGAACATAAAAGCCAACTGTCACATGTAAGTAAATAAAGCGAATAGAGCTTTAATATTCTATAAATGGAAGGACATACAAGGCAGTTCAAAAGTAATTTATCAACGTCATTCAGCCCACCGATCTTGTCCAATATCTAGCTTGTGCCCATATGCAAATAGCGCTTAAACCATTAGGGAATTACAAGCAAGCAGCATTGTATAAATGTCGTAGGCGTCATTTTTCCATTTCTTTATAGTAACTATTATGATATCTCATTATGCATGCTGTCGTTTGCCCATATTTTAATCATGATTATAGCTTGTTACAATCATCCAGTTAGAATGACGCAAACTTCCTTAACTCTAGCCCGTAACTACAACTGCTTATAAAGTGAGCTGATTTCGCATACACCCATAGGCACTCACACTTCTTCGCACAATACGTGACCATTTACATGGCTGCCAACGCGTAGGGTGTGCGATAAGGTTGTTGTAGCTGTTGTTGTTATAAGGTTTACCATTCGAGTTTGTATTATTTCGTGTTTACGCCAAACTGGTGTGTGCGCAACTTTGCGCAAAATAAACTTGGCTACTGTCTTGTTTGCCATGCAGTTCTTCTCCGGCCAACTAGGTTGGTGGGGTTGTGTGTCTGGAGGCTGGGTGGGGAGGGGGATGCTGCACTTTTGCTGCACTTTTAAAATGCCAGTTGTGCGTGGGCCGAAAGGAACTGCGTCAATGCCAAGGCCACCAAAGGTTATGGGCCAACATTCCGTTTGACATTTTTGGCAATAGTTTGGCATTTTTTATGGCTCCCTTTGTAGATTTATGCAGCATTTTATATAAAACGCAATTTGTCAGGCAAAACCCTTGACGACAAAACACAAATCGTTCGTCTGGCTTACAAAAATTATTTGGATAATGGAGCAAAACAAACGCAAAAAATAAAAATGAGAAATGTTCAAAAGGAAACCAAAAAAAAACAAAAAATAACGAAACTAACATGGAAAACATATTCGCATTGTTGTTATATCTGAGCTGAGTTGATGACATGACCAACAAATCGTAAATTCGATAAAGGAAATTAGAAGGGAAAGGCATTCAAATCGAACGACAGCGCAAAGCAAAACCCAAGCAAAAACAACCGATGCACAGTGGTCAGAAACTCCAATTTTGTGGAAGAAAAAAAAACAATAATATATTTATTGAAGAAATACGATAAAAGAAAATATAAGCAATAAAAAAATATCAATTCAATAAATAAAAATCGAAAATGTGAAGATCGGCTCATATGAAAATCAGAAATCAGGTAGAGTTAATTTGAGTAAGTCATGTTATGGGTAAATATTGTCATATTTATTTATTTGGGCATAGAGACTAAAATTTTAATCAGATCAATAAGTATCAAAGCTACAAACATATTCGAGTCCTGAAAAGGAATGTCCCGCCTTTAGGTTCGTTTATGAACCTTACTGTCTAGATCAATAAAACCTATTACTTCGACCTATGTTGCGTCACGTTATTTAAAATTTTAATCGCAAATATTTTATTTTGAATATTTTTATCTTTAACAAAGAGAGAATATCTAGCGAATTAATATTTTATCAGGCCTAAGATCTAAGGTCAGGCATAATACATTTATGTTTTGAAATTTTCCGTTCCACCGAAATTTAACTAAATGCTTTAAAAACAGAAATGTTTACAAGGTTCGGCTTATGATTTGAAGTGTATTGGATTTCCGGAATCCAACCGGCGTGCTTTTATTTATATCGCAACTAGAAATAAACGATATATATTTTTCCAAAATGGTGTAGTTCAATAACCAATTTTGAGACATTTGGAAATATTTTAACAATATTTTTTTTCCATCATCATAATATAATTATTTTCTCTACAAATGTACAGTTAAGTTATTGTGATAAATAATTTGCTTCGTTTGAGAAACAACCCAAGTTTCGAACCAAATAAATATGTTCACGAAACTAACCTACAATCGTCTCGAATCGAAAGCTTTTTTCGATGTTAAGACTACTAACTGAACTGCCAATACTTTTAAGCACACATTATTTGAAATTTCAATCAAAATATATATATTGAAACCCTTAACGGTTTTTGGTAGATCTTCCACTGTGCGCCGATTGGAGTGACTTAAACTCGTGCTTGTAGATACATGCATACATCTATAATATACATGTATATGTGCATGTTGTGGGGTGTGTTTGTGTGTGCGCATTGGAATTTAATTCAGCTATGAAATGGAAATTTCACACATTCGATTGAGTATAACGACTATGTGGGGAGTATGTGCCTGATTTGAATGGGGCTTAGGCGTGCAAAACAGGACAAGTCTTTATCGAAATTGAAAAGAGACAACTGTGGCGTCGTATCTGTAATTTGTTGTTTACTTCAGCGTTGGCTTCTGGTTCGAAACTGGTTTTTGTTTTTCTTTCCACAAGGGATTTTCCGCAATTTGTGGAAGGCAAAGCCATAAATTGATTAGGCTTAATTTATATATTTCGATTAACGCACACGTCGAACACAGTCACGTAGTTTATGAGTCCATGCATCGGCTAAATAACGCAACTTCTATCGCAAATTAATCATACGCACCGTTCACCGTGCACTTTGTCCACAACAAACAGCACTTTGTACTGTCTAGACAATAGTCGTGACTGGCATTGAGGGAACATTTAATTTCAGTTCATTCGTATTGAATTTCACATTTACTAAATTGAAAATTGTTTTTAAAGAAATTCTGTGCACAGTTTGATATTTCAGTGAATAATTGAAAAGATGAGAAATCTAATTTTGCAGACGTACAAAAGTCGCTGTCATTATAGCAGAAACCATGGCAATTAAAACTTTATTTGTTATAAAGCTGAGGCGGCAGCAGGAAAGTGCAGCAAATATTTAACACTCGGCTGCATAATTACCCAGTGAAAACCTTGAGGACAACAAACGGCGCACAGCTTTAACAAGCAGGCTGGTGGTTAGCACTGGGTTTGGTAAAGTGCGGCAAAGCGCAAAGAAGGACATTCCGAATTTCAGTTTAGACTTTAGACTGTCCAGCTATGTGACGGTACTTGTGAGAAGTACAACTATATCAATACCAGAAAAACTTTCATTTTTTATAGCCTACAAATAGTACTGCTGGCCTTTGCCTGAGCCTAATATTGCTTGTTAATTTTGGCAATCGATTAATCCTGCTTTGAAAGTCGGATAAATAATGATAGTGTATTGTCCACGTATGTAGCTAAGATTTGTAGCTAAATTCCTAATTCTATACTTAAAATACACCTAATATTTAAATGGCATAAACGGATAGATTTTTCATTCACATTGACAGTGTTTTAAAAATGGAATAGGAATAGGAATCCCAGAACATTACAAAAATTATATCAAAGAAAAAACCAACAAATTTTAATACTCTTCGACGGGGTATTATAATTTTGTCACATCTAACGCTTTGAAAGAGACATTTCTGATAGCATAAATATTATTTTTAATATTTAATTTCATTTAATTTCTCAAGGTATTTGAAATCTTACTTATATGTTACAGGAATAATCTGACATATATGTAAGTAATTTTTTGATATGCCAGGTATTCGAACCAATGTCATTTTGACAAAAATGTATTTCCATTATATTATAAAAAATAATAGGTTTTGACCAAGATGCACTTGAGGACTCTTTGTACCTAAGCCTTTTAGTATAAGCGTTGTCAAAATCGGATCAAGTTGAAAATTTTCTAACTTGAAAAACATAAAATTTCTAAATGGACAAAATGCAGTACACTTTAAAAAATATTGGTCTTCTATTTAGAACGTTTAACACTGTATTCGAGCACAACAATATTTTAATGGGTATTTTGTCTATATCTCAATCATTTTTTTCATATTTATTCATCATGCAAATTATGAAATGGAATTTATTAATATTAATAAGGTCTACGGCTAATATCTTTATTGGATTATTAGATTTCCAAATGCGTTTTTCGGTGAGTGTATATAATTGAAAGGGTATTAAATTTTCTGCACTCGAAAGATAATTGTTCAATTTGGTTTTTTGTCTTTCATTGGTTTTTTTTTTTTTTTTTTTGCATGGCAATTAAAGCCAACTGGCGATGCAATCATAAATGAATAAAAACTATTTAATTAAACTAACTAGCCAGTTGGATGTGGGACTAACCAAGTGCATTGCATAAAGGACATTTGCATCGCTTTGGGACAGTGAATACAGGGCATAAAGGACACCGGTCGTTAAATTTAACAACTTTGGTAATTACAAAATAGTTTTGTTACAGAGGCCCAATAAACGCATGGAGCTTAGCCAAGTAGCGGGCGTATTGGTAATAACGGACACCTTAAACGCACACATACATACCAATGTACATACATGCACACGTGAACGCACACCTACGGCTGCCTCACAGATTTTATTGAGACATTATCAGGCGAAACAAATGGGGGACAATTTGCAGCTATGGCGCCGACTTTTATGGTCGCCACCCACAGAAAGGCGTTGCGAAATGGCCAAAGGGGGCGTGGAGCGCTAACATAGTTTTGCGCCCCAAGCTTTTGTATAATAAATTGCGATGGATATATATGCATGAGCGATAACCGTGCGTATACGCAATGTATTTTCGACATTTCTGTGTTTGTGTGCCACTTTTATGGCTCATAACCGACGATATCAGCCTGCGAATGACAGACATTTGTTTTGTTGTCCTGATCCGAAAACATGACTATGGCGATGGCTAGATGCGATTTCGGGCATTTAATACGACTCGCCTGGCCAATTAATTGAGCTCTATGCAATGCAAATTAAATAAAAATCAAAATACCTAATAACTTTTGCCACAATAAGCCATATTTGTATCTGCTGCCATGGTTACCAGCCTGAGCCGCAGTGGAGAGGCTCTTGACCTGTCCCTAGACCGATAAAAAACCCAAGTAAGAACGTTGCAGTCGGGTATAACCGACACTAACTGACAAACATATATGCTCTAGTATTATGTATAAAATAATAAACGCGTGTCCAACAAGAATTATTTTGCACGAAAAATGTTGCGCTTGCAGCATGCTGTTGGTAAAATATTTATTTTTGGCATTTTTGTATTCATACGGACACACGGACGGAAACCGAATATGCTCCTTGCACTTCGTGAATGAGTATAAAAATAACAACCAAAATACTTAAATAAACGTTGGCCACAGGCAAACAACGTTCCCACAGAGGCGAAGAGAGCTGTGAAACTGGCAGCGTATTTTGCACAAGAGGCAACGGCATCAGCATCAGCATCAGCATGAGTGATGGCCAAGTGGTGCTATGGCAGCGACCCAGAGCCGGCGACATTTCGTGTTTATTCGAAACAAATTTGAAGCGCTTTATAAAATATTAGCAGCAGCCTAAGGAAGGCAACGCCGGCAGCCAAGTGACGTAAAGAGATGAAAACAGCTTCAGACGTTCAAAGTGCTGAAAAGTCAAAATTTGAAGTACCTTGACGCTTTGTGTGTGTGAAGAATGTTGACATTTGATACATTGACGGGCATTTAAGAAGGATGTAAAATTATATCGACCCACCGATTGGCCTTAAAACAAAGCATTTTGCTTAAGATTAAGCAGCGGTCCAATGACACTATTAAACCTTTACTAAAAATTTGCAATGTCACTTATCGTACAAATCAATTTAAATTTGCAGCTTTATGCAGCATGCAAGAAGGCTTGATAAATGTCAAATAATCCCAAATGGTTTTCCACATGAGATCAGCGACCACTTTGACGTCCCACGTCAAACTATGTGTTTTTTGTATACAAAATATGTTGCTCAATCGACAAAAAGATTCAGCCACAAACATGTAAGAACGTTGCAGTCGGGCGTCACCGACTGCGTAATACTCGTTCACAATACAATAACAGTTTACAACAGCCGAAAAAGTTCTTAGTTACTATTGTTGTTTAGAAAAAATATAGAATTCGACTCGACCTTAAGAGGAGGTCATCCGAACACTGTTGGCCAAATTTGTGGGGAGGGAGCGTGACCGGGAAATTGTTTCTGTGATGATGGGGGAGCTTTCCAGTAATATATATTCCAAGTATGGAGCCTCCAGCTCAAAACCTGTGGGACATACAGCCATTACACATTTTTTAGGCGGGGACCCTGGGGGTCGTTCGAGTGGGCGTGACCGGCAAGTCAAGGCCGCAATCTTTAGCGGAGGTCACCAGCAATCTACTTAGCATATTAAGTCTAGCTTTAATATTATGGAAAACATTTTATCGGTTTACTATTTTTATACCCTGAACTCATTGAAAATGTGTAGAAAGGGTATAATTTGTGCAAATGTATGCAGCAGACAAAAGGAAGCATCTACGACCCCATAAAGTGTATATATTCATCTTCAGACGAGCTGAGGCGATTTAGCCCTGTCCGTCTATCTGTCCGTCTGTATGAACGGAACGATCTCGGAAACTACAAAAGCTAGAGACATAAACTAAACGACTATAGATATCTATATATAATACTGCGAAAAACACACAGCTTGCAGCGTGAATTTGTGTGTGTGTGATTTTGTGTATGTGGGTTGAAAGATATGTGAAAACAGGCTTCAGGGTATTCCTTAGTCGGGCACTCCCAAATAGAGCCTCTTGTTAGATGTACTAACGAACAGTACATTCAAGGGACCCAACTATACCAGACAAGGACTAGTTAACGCAGGGACTCAGGCAAAATGCCACGCACGAGGAATAGGAATAAAAACAGCAATACTTATTATATGGAAAAGATTATTATAATTAGAGCAGAAAATACGGTATGGGATATGAGTAGAGTAGAGTAGAGTAGAGAAAGCGGTAAAGAAATTCCTAGTATTTCTGTTCGGACCCGCAAAACTAATTTGGCTGATTAATTCGGAAGAATCAATTTCCCCATTTTAATTAATTGTAAAAGAAGAGTACACCAAGCATAGTTCTTCGATTAGAAAGAGAGGGAAGAGTTATTAGTTAAAGTCCCCGGTGAGCAAAAAGCAGAAGTTGTTTTTATACAGATTCAATTTATCCTGATGAGCCTTGTATTGGGGACACAACACAACAAATACAAGATCCATATTCATGAATTGGACTAACAGGTGAACTATTTAGAGACTTACGTAACGTAGGGATCGTCAGATTCTTTCGGCCATGAATCCCAGGACTCCAATTATTATATATTATCGAGTAGCAGCTAGAAATATGCTTATCAAACTTAAGTTTGGAATCTAGACAGATGCCCAAATCATCGTCTATAAAAAGATATTAATTTACACTTACTGTAACTAAGATTTACTAAATTCACTTAACACTAGGTTTGAAAATTATCAAGATTGGATTGCAACCTTTGGCCAGATAGATAATGATTAGACTATCAAATTTTTTCGTCATCGAAATACATCACCCAAGAGTGATTTTTCACCAAAAGAAGGTCGTTTATGAACAACGTAACTAACAACGGACCACGGTGACTTCCTTGAGGTATTCCGAAAGTAACTTGAACAGGTTTAGAGACAAGGCCTTCAAGGTAAACTATTTGGGTTTCTCAAGTTAAATAAATAGAAATTTTGTTATTTGGAAAGCCCAGAAGATGAAGTTTATGCAGTAAAAGCGAATGATTAACAGAGTCAAACGCCTTACTAAAATCAGTGTAAATAACATCTGCTTGCATTTTATTTTAGAACCCTTTAATAACAAGAGCCGTGAATTCCAATAGTTAATGGTAGTAAATCTATATTTTTTAAACACACGCTGGGAAGATTATACAAAGATGTACTTGAAAAGTTATTAAGTTCTCAAAAATCTTAGGAATAGCAGACAACTTAGAAATTTGAACATTAGACTTGTTTCCTTTTTAAGGAGAGGAATAATATATGATTCCAAATGTTAGGAAAAGAACTTAACTCCTCGGACAATTTAAATAGTTTAAAAACCTTCAGCACAGTACCTAAGCAGGCAGCCTGGTATTCTATCAGGTCCCGGTGAAAATTCGGGCTTGATGACCCTTAAATCATTTAGAAGTGACCTTTCTGTGATCAAAGCCCCAAAAATGCAACTAGAAATATTTACATAATAGGGATATGGCATACCTAGTTGATAATTCTGAGAACTATAAAAATTTAGCAAGTAAATCGCCAATAGCCTGATCTGAGCAAGCTACAAAAATAATACAGTTACGTTTCGCATTAATTTAGTTATGAAACCGTTTAGGATCCCGCTGGAACTATATCCTACAACTTTTCAGGTAATTCTTATAACATTGGTTATTTAGGACAAAAAAAGCAATCACATAACGAGTTTTATCCAAAAAGGAGCCAGATTTGTGAAACTTCCCGTAGATCCTTTACTTTTGTTATTAGGTTGACTAATTCCCGTATAAGCCACAAAGGTTTGTTAGACCTCATTGAATCACAACCCGGGACGCATGTATCATCATGTAGATGGTTTAAAATGGAACACATGTAAAGCCGAGACCAATCAGTCTGGAATAAGAGCTGAGTTAGTTTGGCAAAGTCGGTCTTCCGAAATTGGCGAGCTCGCTCTGGAGGTTTAATACCTGGGCTTACCTCCAAAGTGGTGTGATAAAGACTTTCAGGACATGATTAAGAGTCTGTACGGGAAACAGATAAGAAGGAGTGATTCAAAAGAAAAATAAGATCAAGCATTTTATATAGAAAATTTGGGATAGCATTGATTTGACACAATGACATCCTCATTTAATAGCTAAATTTAATATTTAATAGCTCCAACATGGCACCAGACGTCCCTCAAAACTCTAATACTTTCTTTAGAAAAAGCTTTCGCGTAAAAAAGGGCTCGTTTGCTATGTTGATTGAGAAGTTATCTGAGCTGACCAAGCAACCCACTCTGTTCCGGCAAGTAATCCCACAGGATATATAATTTTTTAATTGAAAACAAGAGTAGGAAAGGGTTTGAATACATTGAAAAAGAACAGCCAGAGAATTAAATTTGGCTAGGAAACCATAATTCGCAAGCAAAACCTATTCGCCCTGCCATTGGCACATATTTGATTAAAAAAAAGTACATAACATTGACCCAAGATAAATTATTATTTCTATTATTTATTATTTTCAATGGCCATTAGGAACTGTGCGTAGGTCTTTCATTTCGGCAGTGGCTGATTTCATTTCCTCAGCCACTTTCTCCATGACCTTTCCGTTATTTGAGTGCACTTAACTGATCGCTAAACAAAAAATGTTAGCGTATAGTATCAATATTTCATCAACATCTACGCAAAAAAAAATTAATATTATATAAAAGCACATTGGCAGAACCCGCGTTCATATTGGACACGACTATTTCTCCTCTCTTCTAATCTATGATTTTGACAGTATTTGCCTGGGGCTTGGACGTGGATGCTAAGGCCATTAAATGCACTAGATGAAACATATATATCAAATGTATATACAAGGAAAAAACAAAAATGTGCCTCTATTTTAATAAAACTAATTAATACTAATCACTTAAACACTCAGAATTATTACTAATATATACGACTTAGATATATCGGTACCTAATGCTCATTCCATTATTTCTCTACTATTGTTTGTGTCACTATTTTGATTTTTGCTGTCATCAACCTCGCCATTCAATCTTTTCAGCCTCCTTGCCTCGGATATGGCCTTGTAGACACGATTTTTGGCTTTCTGAAAAGCCATGCGAGCATCTTTTTTATAATCATCAAAAGTATAGCCCTCCGTTTTCTGAGATTCTGTAGAAAGGCGAATGTATTTACAAATGGATCCAAGTACTTAAATCAAATACTAAAACTAATATTCACCATATAACGCTGTGTTTAAGTTAATATAATTGCTTAAGCCAGCTTTCGAACTGTGTCCGCCATAGTTCATCTCCATCAACAGTTTCTGGTCAATGATGCGGCCAATATTTTTAACAATGCCACTTGGACTTAGAAGATTTTTAAATAGCTCTGTCTAAATTTGAATAAGTATTAATATTTGTGATGAGTAAAACATTAGATATATTGTACTAACATATTTTTCCCGATTATTTGCGATTTTCATATCAATTGCTTCCAGCGCGTCCTTATGCTTAACGGGAAAATCGTTTGGCTTGGTCACCGTCTTCATGCTTTCACATATTTTATCAACGCGTGCCAATATTTTCGTATTTATGTTTAGCAGGAAATCCACTTTGCGCTCCAGGCTGCTCAAGCGTTCGCTGATGCTGTGCTGATCATTTGGTCCCGCATCAATGCGATATCCTCGCTGCATTTTTTGCTGTTGATTCACCAGATCCTGACCGTCAACCATGCCAAACATTTCGTCGTCATCGATGGGCAACATCTCGGGGCATACTACTTCGTTCTTGACAGTAATGTTCATATCGATGTCGAGTGGATCGTCGAAATCATCCAATTCTTTCTTTTCCCTCCCCGCCAGACGGCGGACATTGCGACCACGAGCACTCATAATATTCACCTTGGCTCTCCTTTGGCAATCACAGTCTGATCTAAATTTTGGTACAGAATGTTACTATATGATTCTGCTAATATTCCCCACATGAAAACTAACTTTAACCTTACACCAAATTGTCACTTTGTTTGTCCGCCAGTTTCTTCTTTAGTCAGCAATGTCCTTTTCTTGCACTTCACCAGTCCTCTTCTCCGCATTTCGTGTAGGCAACCGATAATGTAACAAATTGTAAATAAACACGAGATTTACAGGCAACACAAATCCTTCGAGCTGTATCAACTTTTGCGTTATTTGGTATTTTTATACAATGCATTTAAAGTTGTGCACATAATTATGTGCTGAAAATTGTGCACAGTCCTGAAAATTGATTTGTTAAAATTAATTAAAATTGTTTGCGCGTAACTTGTTTTGCCGAATTCACCAGCTGTTGTCAGTCCCACGATAAGTTGCGGCGGCTAGTCGATACATTTTCATTTGATATTTGTTGGCTTGAAGAATCTGGTTACACTGGTGAAAATGTTGTCTGCACGTTTATATTCTACCTGTCGTCGATTTTCAACAAATTTTGCAAAATATGCCGTGAACAAGAACCCTGTGGGTGGTAAAAGCCTTGTCCACAGTGTTGCTGTAACCAAAAATGGCAAAACAATTGTTGCCTGGCATCCGGATACCCCGTTCCCCTACGAGCACACAAAGCCCCTGCCACAGATCATCGTGAAGCAGAGCTCCGAAGTTATTAGGGAAACTGCGTTGCAGTCGGCAATGAGTGCATTTAAAAACAAACATCCAGAGGTCGCACGTCAGGAGCTAATGAAGTTGACACACACCACCAAGCACCGCTGGTTCCCGCGGGCACGCGACAAGAAGGCCAAAAAGACGCCCATGGACCGGCCTTACTTGTAAATACGAGATTACATAAGTGCGCTTAATAGGCAATAAATATGTGTTTATATATAAAACAAACGGTGTTTTTATTGGATTTTGCTTGGGAAAATCATGCTGAGTATTGTAGATATATGCAACTCGCCACATCTACTTTTGTAGTCAGGCAAATATCAAATTAACCTGAGTAAATAAAACTAAACAAGAACAGCTGTTTGCAAGCGATTCTATTTGCTTTAATAGCATTACCAATTTGAGTATAACAGTAACGAGGCAATAACATAGTCACCACAATTTGGTATTGAACCAAAGTAGTATGAACATCCACTGTTAACACATTTTAATCATAAAACTAGTAATGATAACTAATGTAATTTACTCTAAAAGCTCTAAAAATATTTAATAAACTAATAAATAAATTCAACATTAAAAATATGGATTCTTCATGTCATTTATTTGGTCATGAATTAAAAACAATATAAACGTGTATTTAAATATAAATTTCTGAAAAATGTAAACTATTTTCAATAATTTTAGTTTTTGTCCCACTGTATTGCTAACATTCTGTTAGTTATCTCTGCTGACGTATTTGAAAAACCTCTCAATTTCTGTCAACGTCTGTTTTCTCATTTTCATTGTATCTGTAACTTTGAAAGTGAATGGACGTGCGACGGAAAATTTCATAAAATATATATAAGTGGGAGTGGAGAGCAAAGAAGAAAGCTGTGTGAATAGAAAAATCACAAAAGTGCAGTGCATTTCTGGTGCTGTATGAAACCGTGTATGTGTGTGTTTGCTTGTGTGTATGATAAAGAGGGCGAGAGAGAACGTTGTTGCAATTTAAATTGACAGACTAATTTGACATAGGAGCAAAAATAGAGATTGCAGCGAAAAAAAAACAATATGTCCACTGTAGAATCCTCTAGTTCGGCGGTGCAACAACCACCCTCATCCACGTTGCCAATGCTGGGCGACAACCAGGTGACCACCATGCAAATGCAAATGCAGGCCTCCACCTCGTCGGCGGGGGGCAACAGTGGCATGTCGGTGGGCGTACCGTTAGATACGCAGAGCAGCGGCGAGCCGCCGGCCAAGAAGCAAATGCTCGATCCGAATGCAGCTTCCTCCTCGTCGTCGGGTGGCGGGGGCGGTGGTCCAGCTGGAACTGGAACCGGAACACACGAGAAGCTTGCTTATCGTATCTCGACTGCGCTTTGCTGTGCAGTCTGCTTGGATTTGCCCAAAACGGCAATGTATCAGGTGAGTTTATCGAGGCATCCAGACAAAACACAAATTCCACAAAAAAAAAAAAAAAAATTAATTTATAATAAAAATATTTACAAAAAAGATGTGCACAAAGACGCAAATGTATGTACATGCATGTGTGTGTGTGTATATGTACATGCGTGCTCTTTCTGCGTGCGTGTGTATTTGTGACAATTCTCTGTATACAAAACAAATCGAGCAAAAGCAATCGCAAACTCAGCTGTAAGTAGCCACTCCCACACCGCCGCCCCGTTAAGCGCAACACACACAGCTGGACGCGCTAGTGAGAGCGAGAGCGCGCGGAACTGTAAATGGAACAAGGGGAAAAAACAGTGTTTTTTTTGCTTGTCTACGGTTACGTTTGCAAATGCCCGCTGTGTTTGCCTTGAAAAATGACAATGCCAGGCACTTGCAGCATTTGTCCCCACTGCGGCCCACCCTACGATCGTGTTGTAAGTATGTTGTATATACAGCGCACTCGCTCGCACGCATTGTTGTTACATAGCATGCAGTTCTCGTCATGCTGCTGCACTTTTATTGCGTTTTAGGCGAACGACCAAAGCAACCCTGCTTAAAATTTCTATGCTCACCCCACTGACCCCCCACCTTTCAACTATTTGCGCAGTTACATTTACTGTAAAACACTCATTTTACAGCTGCATACTTGGCGTTTTTCCGCTGTTGCGTCATACGTTTTGTATTTCATCACACACAAATGTATCTTTTCGTAGATGTACATACATATACATATACTTGCATTGATGTATGTTTGTGCATAGATTTGCTTGTAGGGAAAATAGCGAATAGGTCGCAAATATGCGTTATTTACATATTGTGAAACGGGAGCCGTTATGTATTCTTTTTTGTGTTCGTGGCCTATTTTTAGCACCGCTACCCGTGCGACCTCCGCGGTGGCGCCGCCATCGCCGACGTCGACTCTGCCAGCCCCGCCCGCAATCAAAAAAATAAAAATGCTAACAACGCAACGTCAGTGTTTGTTTGCTTTATTCACATACATACATATATATATATATATATATATATGTATATGTATGTATGTACGTAGACATTCAAAAATCCAATTGTTTGGCTGCCGTCTGTCATTTCCTCTTTCATTCAATTCGCTTTTAAGCCATATACTCATGCAGCAAACACAAACACAAACATACAAATATACGTACAATAAGCATATAAACATTTTTTTCTATCATTCATTGATGCGCACGTTCGTCAGCTTTTTTTTTTTTTTCCTTAATTCGGCAGCTTTATTTGTCAATTTAACAAATAATTGTGCCAATTTATAAACAATTAGCGCTTTACGTAATACATATGTGTGTTTATACATACAAATGTATGTATGTATATTCTTGTTGATTTCTACATTTTCTTTTCTAAGCCTTTTCGTCTTTTTACTATTTGTGCTGCGTTGTCTATGACTCTCTTGTTCTCTCTTTCACTCGTTCTCTTATTCTCCCTGTTGTGCCCCTTGCCCTTAAAGGAAAAACACACACACACACATTCATAAATTTAACTGCGTCATAACTTTGACCCAGCAACACAACAAAAATTTAGAAACCTATTTACTGCTTATTCTTGATGTATTGCATTATTAAAGATTTAAAAAAATGGTAATAACAATGATTAGGTGTTTATCAAATAATTAACGATGTTGGTTAGTTTTTGCGTTTGCATATCAATGCACACACACACACACTAATGCATACATACACGCACAAAAATACATTGACTTTTATTTCACTCTCGTTTATTCATATCCACGCTCTCTGTTATTGTTTTGCTTTTGCTAGCGCAGTTGTCGTTCTCCTTCTCTTGAGCATTAATCGGTATCATCGTTTTGTCCTGCTCACACTCACACACATAGCGCGTATAGTAACACAGTCAGCTGTTTGTGGGAAAAGACAAAACTTTGCCAGAAAATAGAAATAAAAAAACGACGCAGTTTGTAAATTTCGTATAGTATTTGTTTGGCACCAATTGGTAGGGTTATTGGTAAACATTAGTGTATATATTTATTATTGTTTGTGCGTGTGTGTAAATGCAAGGGCAACACTTTGAAATGTGAATTTGTGTGCGTGCAGGTTGTTGTTATTGTTGTTATTTGCAGTGACCTGTAATCTAAGACAAACTCGTTTTACCAGTTTAAGCCAATACCTAAAACCTGTAAAGTCGTCTAACGTGAGTGTGTTAGTTTCCTTTTACCTACGCTACGACGTTGCTGTTGTCGTTCTTGTCTCCACCAGCCACTGTTCCTTTTTCTGCTTCTTCGCTGTTGACAGAGCTACTTAC
The DNA here is from genome assembly GCA_035047465.1 of Drosophila sordidula. NCBI lineage: Eukaryota > Metazoa > Arthropoda > Insecta > Diptera > Drosophilidae > Drosophila > Drosophila sordidula. Next base: position 14,033,045 of record JAWNPQ010000156.1, on the reverse strand, counting down.
ACACATAGCCAAACATATGCACACGCATATCTACCAAAACATCATCAGCTGGGTTTTGTTATGTCTGCCGCGTGAGCGTATCAAAAAGGAGAGCGCAAAGTTGAGCGAGCGAACCGATACCAAAGAAGTGAGCGAGCGAGAGAGAGAGAGCGAATTAACCAGCAAATGGATTTGTGATGAATAAAAACAAGTTAAACAACATTTTGGGGTTTGTTTTAAACAATTGTCGCAGCTGCCTATCACTTATTGTAGGTCAGAATTAGCGATTGCGATTGCCTAATGCTGCTTAATGCTGGAGCAACATTTGAAAGTTCATTCAACTTAAGAGACTGGGAAATAAAACTTGGGAATGGGAATGGGATTTGGGGTGCACGCATATATACAGATGTGGCCTGAGAAGAAACCCGACAACAAAATAAACGACAAACAACAAACGCGCTCTTATCTCTGGAATAGCAAGATATCTATATATACAACACATGCGTGTGTGTATATATATATATATGTATACATTGTATTGGGCATATCGCACATGTCGCTCCGTAAATAGAAATTCCAGAATGCAGGCAGACGACCAAATGGCAGCAGCCCAAAAATGAGTTTTTATCACGCTTCGGCGGCGATAATGACAGAACGTCGCGTCGCCCGCATACTTTGCCAATATACAAAAATAATCGTATAATGGAAATTACCAGCGGGGCTCTCAGACCTGACCTTTTTTACGGTCATGGCTTGTGATTTTCTTTTTTCAACTGATCCGGCTATTCAATGGAACACTACCCCCCTCTACTATTACAGTTTTATCAACTGCTTCCGAATCATTCATTTTACACAAAACCATTTTTAAAATATATACTTTTCAAAAATTGGCACAAAAAAAAAAATAAAAAAAAAATTTTTATTAATTTTGTCACGGAGCTACACCGCACGCTCCAGCCTATGCATAAACATAGACTCTAACATCTCTCTTTATCTCTATCTTAACTATCTCTATCTCTCTAATAATTAATCTAGTTAAGTGAACTTAATAATTACATAAAAATGAAACTTTTTTACCTACTTAGCTAACTTTTGTAAGCACACACACATACACACCACAAGTAATGTAATTAATTCTTACTGCTAAGTAATTAAACACCATTATTTAGAGACAAAGAGGCAGTAACTGTAAACTGTTGATATATATTTTTGAAATGTACAAATAGACAAATATAAAAAGAAAAAACATGAAAAAAAAACTGATTTCAATAAATTTTGCAGCCAGTGCAAATTATTCAATTGAAAACTAAATACAAAATAAGCGTTTTTATTTCAACAAAAATAATATTGAGGAACCCACAGGAACCAATATCATCACCCAGCCAACAAAAGCTACGTACAAACAGAAACAAACACACACACACACACACACACACACACAACCGCCTCTCCATCCATTTCAGATATTTTCGCTCAGGCACCTACCAAAAAAATACCAAAAAAATACAAAAGCAAAAATCCATTGGCCCACTCCGAATCCCTATTCAGAATAATTTTCCTCCTACATACCATTGACACATTCTTTATACTACTTTCAACTCAGCAAATAGCGTATTTTGACTAATAGCAACTTTTTCTTCTTTTTTCTTTAATTGCAGGTTAATTTGTATTCCACATTTTTTATTTAGTTTCTACTACATATACTATATAAATACATATACTTGTAGAGATTTACAATTTCTCGTGACATGCGCCCGCACTAAAACCTCTCTTGTTTTCACTATGCTCTCTTTAATTTCAGTGCCAAATGGGTCACCTGATGTGCGCCGCCTGCTTCACCCACCTCCTGGCGGATGGACGGTATGAAACACAAAAGCGCAAATTAAACGACTTGAAAAATTATTTACTGTGATTTGACTAAACAATTTTCCGTTAAACGACCGATCAACTTCATAATTCCACTTTATTTTCTCTTTCTATTTTGCTTTTCTGAACTTCATCATGTCGCAGTCTACGTGATCAGATTGCCACGTGCCCCAATTGCCGTGTGGAAATATCAAAGAGCACCGCTTCCCGTAACCTGGCCGTAGAGAAGGCAGCTTCCGAGCTGCCCAGCGAGTGTCAGGTGATTTGACAGCTGTAAACTCAATCCCATTTACACTATGAACTAAACTTTCATTGTAATTTCCAGTTTTGCAACAAGGAGTTTCCGTACAAATCGCTTGAACGCCACGAGCAGCACGAGTGCCAGGAGAGACCCACAAAGTGCAAATACCATCGCATTGGCTGCCAGTGGCGTGGGCCCCATCATGAGAGTGAGTTGTAGCCACGATATCGACAATAATATCTTATGCTTGGCAGGGGATTATTATTATATTGCCTGATCAATTCAAATATTTGACAATCTGTTGCAGCAACCGAACACGAACGCAACTGTCAGCATCCACAGAAATCTGGCTATGAGGTAATGGCCGCCTTGGAGGCACATGATGTCAAGATCAAGGAGGAAAAGAAAATGTTTAGCACATTGATTGATCTACTGAGCTACGAGAAAATCATATTTAATGGCAAGTAGTAGACCAACTCAAAGACATTGTCTCCTTACTTAAACTGCGTACGCATTACAGATCTGCAAATGAAACCATATCGCACCGATGAATATGTGCACAAGCTGTTCTACGAGACGGCACGCTTTTCAGCCTTCAACCAACAATGGGTGGTCAAGGCGCGCATCAACAATAGTCAACGCGATCCGCATCAGTCGAATGAGCGAACTATTACCTATCAGCTAATACTGAAGACGAAAACCAGCACACCCATGAGCATACATTTCTTTGCCCTCAAGGGGCCCTTCTCCGACATGAAGGTCTCCACACAGATCTACAAGCACGAATTCACAGAGACGGTAAAGCCAGTAATTGAACATTTCTTTCTGAAACTAACATTAACATCACTTGCAGAGCACCGAGAGCGATTACTATGTGCTTCCCTTGCCGGACGGCAACAGCTCGGGTTCTAGTGAGTGCAACCGTATGCTGGCAAACAAGGGCATTAATTTCCGGTTCGTTATGTTGCGCTGTAATTTAATCTCAATCTAATTTCTTAATTTTCCTTTGCAGTTTGCTAATGTTTCTGCTGAATAAGTAGATGGATCGTTAAGTACAAGTAGTACAGATTTTGAGACTAGTTTAAGTTTGTTGTTTCTAACTCATAAATGTGCAAAATCTAGATATAGCTAATATATATATATTTTCTATCTATTAATGTACATGTACTTTCAACAACTATACAACCACTCCACGTCCCCATACCAACAAACACGATTCGCGAAATCTCTGTACCGCAGTAGGTTGTTATTGTGACCTCTCTTTAGTCGAGTTTAAGCTTTATATTGCTGATTCAAAATTGTCCCACAATTGCTGGAGGGGAGAAAACGTGAAACATAAACAGATGCGATATAGTTAATTATAAGCAGACATAAATTTATATAGTTGAGACCCCTGATTAAGTTTAACCCCATTTAATGCCGTAATCTGAGAGCCATATGCATAAATTTACTAACATGGTTTATGTACATTACACAGCTCAATGTACAAATCGAAACTACAGCTAATTTATATATAAATACATACGGTATACATATGTGTATCGTGTACATCAGAAATGCCATTTGAAGAAACTAATTCAATAATTTCAATAAAAGAAAACTATGTTAATCTTTGCTGTTAGTGCAAGTGGAGAATTCGTGTAGTGTGACTTTAAAAGAAAAAATAAAATACTTTAATGATCTCACTCGAATAAACAAATATACAAGCTTGTTTTTCGAAATGTTCGGTTAAAATGTGTCTTTATAGATCATTTTAACCGGGCATTCGAAGATCAGGCCGTAAAAGTAATGCTAACATATACATACATATATCTATAGGAAACTGATGACACGGATGACAATTAAGATTCTGTGCAATACACTGTAAGAAAAACAACACCAAGCTGATCCAAAAGTAACAAGAGTTAATAGCTAACTAACTCTATGGCTATGATATTAATATCCATTCTGTAGAGTCTAAAGTTTAGAAACAAGCCAATAACAGCTCTCCATTTGCTTTATTTTAAAATAACTTAATATTAAAAATTCTCCTTACCTGCGTTCTGTTGACTCCCTCTTACTTTTTTTTAATGCTTACAATTTACATTCTTATGTGTAATATTTATATGCATCGTTAAATGATAAAGCTATGCATATACATGTGTATTAATGATACTTCTTAATAAATAAAATCAAAATGCAAAATGTTTTTTTATTCTCCGCTCTGCTCTATTCCATGTCGTCCTCTTCCATTGCCCAATACTTGTTGCGCATGTGAATCGAAATCACTTTACGGGGATTCTGTTTGAAGTTCTTGACCTTCATCAACTTTATTTGAAACAATTTAATATTAAAAACTCTTTAACTCTTTAGCGTTCTGTTGACTCCTTTCTTTTTTTAATGGTCAAAGCTTACATTCTTATATGTAATAAGCTATGCATATACATATGTCATTATTAATGATACTTAATAAATAAAATCAAAGTACAAGGCGTAATTTTTATTCTCCGCTCTGCTCTATTCCATGTCGTCTTCCATTGTTGAGCACATGAATCCCAACTATTTTGCGGGGATTCTGTTTGAAGTTCTTGACCTTGATCAACTTTATTTGCAACAATTTAATATTAAAAACTCTAACCCTTTAGCGTTCTGTTGACTCCTTTCTTTTTTTTAAGCTCACAGTTCTTATATGTAATAAGTTATGCATATACATATGTAATTATCAAGAATACTTAATAAATAAAATCAAAGTGCAAAAGGGTTTTTTATTCTCCGCTCTGCTCTATTCCATGTCCTCGTCTTCCATTGCCCAATACTTGTTGCGCTTGTTGTCAATCTCAACCACTTTGCGGGGATTCTGTTTGAAGTTCTTGACCTTGATACATTTTTTTGAACCAATTTAATATTAACAAGGGCTTGGCAGTCGGACGTAACCGACTACGTAAAACTCGTTTACAGTACACAGTGGTATTATTGTTATTTTGCAAAAAAATATAGAATTTGTATATTTCCTAAAAGCGGCGGCGGTCCTGGCCAACATATTTCGGCTCGATTTTAAGTGGAGGTCACCCAAACACTGTCTGCCAAATTTGGTGACTCCAGCTTTAAAATTGTGGGAGATATAGATTTTCGCGATCTGCTGGGGCTGGGGGCCGTTCTAGTGGGCCTGGCCGGGATATCAAGGTCACAATCTTTTGGGGAGGCCAACCAAGTTTGGCGCTCTAAATATTCACCTTTTATCGATTTGCGATTTGAGGTGTATTAAAATGTTATTGATTTGCCTGCCTCCCAGTGGGCGTGGCAGAAAAAATCTTAACACTTTGTCTGAAGCAGATAACTACTAGTTTATATCCGGTCCTGACGGATATTGCAAAAATCCAATATACTCTTTTCACTTTGAGAACGAGTATAAAAACTGTTTAATTACGTTCTGTTGACTCCTTACCTTTTATACTGCTCACAATTTACATTCTTGTGTGTAATAAACTATTCATATACATATATACATCCATGTCCTCCTCTTCCATTGCCGAATACTTGTTGCGCATGTAAATCGCTATCCCTTCGCGGGGATTTTTTTTGAAGTTCCTATCCTTGATCAACTGTATACGAAACTATTTAATATTAAAAAGTCTTTAAGTGCGTTCTGATGACTCCTTAGTTTTTTAATGCTTACAGTTTACATTCTTATGGTGATATTCATATGCATAAAAGATAAAGCTATGCATATACATATACGTATTAATGTTACTTCTTAATAAATAAAATCAAAGTACAATTAATTTTATTCTCCGCTCTGCTCTATTCCATGTCCTCCTCTTCCATTGCCCGATATTTGTTCCGCACGTGATTCGCAATCACTTCGCGGGGATTCTTTTTGAAGTTCTTGTCCTTGATGAGTTTCTCGAAGGACTTTACTTTGCTTACATATTCGTTGCGTTTCTTCTTGATCTTTTTCTTGGCGCTCAGCGTTTCTGTTTCGGCCAGTGAGCTCTCCTCGATCGTTTCCTTTTTCCGGTTTTTCACCAACTTGTAGATCTCGTCCAGGGAGGGCAGAGCATCGCGCAGTGGATTCATGTCGCCTATGACCTTGGTTTTCTCTCGGTTTTTACGTGCCTGCTCCTCCTTGAGCTCCTTCTTCATCTCCACGAAGCGTTTTAGTAATTTTGTGTGCTTTTGCGCCGACTTTTCCTTTTTTGTTGTTGTCTTCTTGGGGGTTAGCGTCTTGTGCAGCAATTTCTCCTGGCGCATTGCTTTATTTAGCTTTGCCTGCACTTCTTGGGTCTTCTGCTTGACAACGCCTACGGCGCTTTTAGCCTTTGCGCGTATATTTCGCTTTGTTTTGGCCATTTGAATTTTTTAGACTCACGTTGTTTTATTATGTACCAATGTTTTGTACGAATGTTTTGTACAACAGTTGTTGTATCGATTATTAAAAGTTATCGATTACTTGTAGCCACACTCAAATAGTTCTATGAAATATTGGAGTCACACTAAAAGCACATTCGAACTTTAGATTTAAGCAGTGTAAAAATACCTTGATATAATTAAGTTTAATAGATTTTATACAAACATTTGCATGTCTTAATTTTAAATTTGAATCCCTACGATTTGCATTGTCTACGTACTGTGTCACTGTTGCTTTCGATGCTCATAGTATTGATCACAATACTAACAAGTAGCAGAGGTAAAAATATCGCTCATCTCTAATCGCATCGCAATTGTTGTTTGTAAACAGCTGAGCGGCCGAGGTAAATGCAAAAAGTTTGTCGGCAAGATGGATTACGATTTTAAAATGAAAACGCAAATGGAACGCACCAAGGTGGAGGACCTTTTTAACTATGAGGGCTGCAAAGTGGGTCGCGGCACCTACGGACATGTTTACAAGGCCAAGTGGAAGGAAACCAGGTAAGAAAATTTACTTGATCCCAGTTCGGTCTACATTTGAATTTCTTTGTTTCCCACAGCGATGGCAAGGAGTACGCGCTCAAGCAGATCGATGGCACCGGCTTGTCTATGTCCGCCTGCCGTGAGATCGCCCTGCTACGCGAGCTGAAGCACCAGAATGTGATCACCCTTATCCGAGTATTTCTCTCGCACAACGACCGCAAGGTGTTTCTGCTGATTGACTACGCGGAGCACGATCTCTGGCACATCATCAAGTTCCATCGAGCGGCCAAGGCCACCAAGAAACAGGTGGTAGTGCCGCGCGGCATGGTAAAGAGCCTACTGTATCAGATTCTGGACGGAATTCATTATCTGCACAGCAACTGGGTGCTGCATCGTGATCTGAAGCCGGCCAACATACTCGTCATGGGTGACGGCAACGAACGCGGCCGTGTCAAAATAGCCGATATGGGCTTCGCCCGCCTCTTCAATGCGCCCTTAAAACCGCTGGCCGACTTGGACCCGGTGGTGGTCACGTTTTGGTATCGAGCGCCGGAGCTGCTGTTGGGTGCACGACATTACACCAAGGCCATCGATATTTGGGCCATTGGTTGCATTTTTGCCGAACTGTTAACGTCGGAGCCAATATTCCACTGTCGCCAGGAGGACATTAAAACTAGCAATCCATACCATCACGATCAGCTGGACCGCATATTCAATGTGATGGGCTTTCCGCAAGACAAGGACTGGGAGGACATCAAGAAGATGCCCGAGCACCACACGCTCACCAAGGACTTTAAGCGCTCCACATATTCCACCTGCTCGCTGGCCAAGTACATGGAGCGGCACAAAATCAAGCCTGACAGCAAAGCGTTTCATCTGCTGCAGAAGCTGCTGCTGATGGATCCCAACAAGCGCATAACATCCGAACAAGCCATGCAGGATCAGTACTTCCAAGAGGAGCCGCTGCCGACACAGGACGTCTTTGCGGGCTGTCCCATACCGTATCCCAAGCGGGAGTTCCTCACCGACGACGACCAAGAGGACAAGTCCGACAACAAGCGCCAACAGCAACAACAGCAGCAGCAGCAACAGCAGCAGCAACAACAGCAGCAGCAACAGCAACAGCAACAACAGCAGCAGCAACAACAGCAGCAGCAACAGCAGCAAATGAATCCAAATGAGCCGAATGCAAAACGTGTGCGTTTATCTGGCAATGGCAACCAACAGGATTTCCATCATCAACAACAACAGCAGCAACAGCAACAACAGCAGCAGCAGCAACAACAAATGCTCTTCAATCAGCAGCAAAGTTTCCAGCAGCGCTTCAACTGAGACTGAACCCCATTTTTTTTTTCTAAAATATGAGATAATCTCTTAAGGATGTGAATTTCCATTTATGATTTGGAGATCTTTTCAATTGTTCCATTCTGCCCTTTGAAATTTGTAATAATTTTTAGTTTTCTATGCAACAACTTTAATACACTACATAATGTAAGACAACAAATTTGAATACCCTACTGATACCCTACTTTACAACAACAACAATCCCTGTAATTTGTCCTAGTACCAGCCACTAAAGCGCTCAATGGCTCTGCTCCATTTCTGCATGCGGCTGGCAATGTTCCCGTTCAGCTTTGGCCGCGGCTCGAAAATGCGCTCCACCTGCCGAAAGCGCTTGAGATCATCGAGCGTGTGCCAAATGCCATGATTTACGCCGGCCAGAAAAGTGGCGCCCATGACGCTGGACTCGGAGCACTCGGCACGCTCCACGCGCAACCCGCTGGCATCCGCCAGAAACTGGCACACAAAATCATTGCGCGAGACGCCGCCGTCCACTCTGGAAACGAATCAAGGTGTTTATTAGCCAGTACCATCAATGCCGGAGATACACTTCCTACTTGATGACTTTCAGTTTCTGTCCCGTTTCCCGCTCGGCGCTCTCGATTAGCTGTACCACGCGAAAAACGATGCTCTCCAGTAGCGCGCGCACCAGATGCGCCTTGGTTGTGGACGGCGTCATGCCAATAAAGCCACTGGCCGCACGATAATCGTTCACAGGTGGCTGCAAAGGGATGTTGCAAGAAGTCAAAATCAGTTGCAAGAGACGGGATAGCTCATTCAGCTGTTTGCACTCACGCCCAAGCCGCTAAATGCGGGCATAAAGTAAACATCGTTGGTATCCGGCACAGATTGAGCAATGTCTGCGGTATCTGCGGGCGAGTCGAACAGCTCGCAGGATTGCGCCCATGTCACCACTGTGCCAAAGTCATGGGCGGCACCCTCAATGCAGTAGGTCGTCTCGAGCTGTTTGTTGTTTTTATGCTTCAGCTGCCAAGCTACTAGGGGATACATGCCGCTGACCACCGCCTTGCAGTCGAAGCCAGTTACCAGATTGAGGAACGCGCCCGTGCCCATGGTGACCTTGACATCGCCCGTGGCGAAGCACTGCGAGCCCCACATGGCTGCCGTCTGGTCGCTCAGTGAAGCGGCAATGGGTATCTTTGTGTCGCCCCAGTTCGGGCCAAAGACAGCGGGATGGACGTGTCCAAAGTTCTGATAGCTATTGTCAACGACGCGCGGCAGAATGCTGGACTGTACAAATTAGGAGATGAGTGAATAAAATGCATTTCTCAAATGTTAGTCCTGCACTCACATCGATGCCAAACATCCAGCGGACGAGCGGCGACCAGCTGAGGGTGAACGGATCATACAGACCGGTGGCAGTGCTCGAGGTAATATCAGTAATGTGTTCAACGTTCGGATCCAAGCCGTTGCCCGAGCGCAGTTTGTACAGGATCCATGAATCGAGCAGCTCCAGACGCGCGTTCTTCTCGCGCAGCGCCCGCTGAAGCCGCTTATTATGCGCAATCTCGAAGAGCAGACGCGGCGTCACCTGACCGTTCATCAATTTCAGTACGCTGCCCGCCAGAAAGCGATCATTTCGGGTTAGCAAGAAGAGGGCATAGGAAATGCCATTCATCGCGCGCAGCGAGCAGCTGGAATTCCACTGCTGCACGAGATCATCGGCGCGCAGATCCTTCCAGGTGATGAAGTTGTGGTAGTACTCGTTGGTCCGGTGATTCCACGTTAGAAACGTGCAACGCTGTGTCGAAATGGTGAGGCAGGTAATATCTGCGGGTGTCAGCCTTGCATCTGCCGGTGATAAGGAATTCGGATTACACGATTGTACAAATTGTGCGTCAACTTAAGCACGTACTGCGTATCGCCTCGGTTATCACCTTGATTATCTTGCGCCACAAGCCCTCGGGTTCGATCTCAAAGTAGCCCGGTTGCGGATTCAACAGCTCCACCTGCAAACATCGCACATTTCAATAGCATTCAACTTTGCCCGCAGCCACTCAATTAACTTACAGCGTCCGCAGCCGACCCCTCGATCCCGCAGTTCTCGTCGAGCACAAAGCAACGCAAGTACGTCGTCCCAACGTCCAACGCCGCTATGTGAGAGGCTGTCGCTGCTGACATTTCGCTGTTGCTGTTGCTGCTCGGCGCACGGCTCGTTTTTCACTGATATCGAGACGCCGATCGTTGGCAAACTGAGTTTGCGTTGTTGTTTCCGTTATTGCTATGTCGTTTCATATTGCCGTTTTCAATTCGTTATCAAATGCTCGAGTTTTCGATAGTAAACTAAACCAGTTGGTGTCCATCATGGAAATTAATCAAAAAAGGTATTGTAAGTAGAGTTGTACCGCATAGTTCGGAACAAGTTCAATTGAGCTGAACGAACGTCCTACGTCCCTGCTGTGCTCCTTTCAGTCGATTTGGTTTACCAAAATTGGGACGAAAATTCATTTCAAAGAATACATTTTGAACTTAATGAACAACAAGCTGTTCTATTAATTTTTTCATCATTGTTTATTGTATGATCAATATTAAAAAATTTGAGACTTTTAATTGCATTCGTTGATAAATAATTTAATAGCACAATGCAAATAGTGCATACCATTTAGAATAGTTTTACATTTAAGAATATATTTATAGAAGATACTAATCAATTAACTGCAAATAGGGGCATAGGTCCTATAAAGCAAATAAAATATGGCCATCGTCTTGGAAACATTTGAATAAATCGTTTAGAATATAGCTTTTAAGATTTTTTTGAACTGTCATATTTAGTTAAGTTGACACTCGTTTTGTTGGCTGTTTATAATAAATAACTAAATTATAATGGCAATACAACGAACGATTTGATTGAACAACTGAACTTGTTTGTTAATTGAAGTACGATGCACAACTCTGGTCGAATATCGTTGGAACTTAAGCAATGAGACTTACGCTTGTGACGTCACAGACTAAATCTTTATAAATTCTTAAGGTCACAGTGAAACTCATGAATTTGTTATCAAAAATGCAAGTAATTGGTTAGAATTTGCAACACATTGCTTTAAACAAAGTAAATTGTATTTCTGGTGCTATGCATAAATTAAGGGAATAAAATATCTTGGAAAAAAAAAACAAATTAAGTTGTTTTCCAATTACTTCATTGGGAGCTATATATCTCTGCCAAGTTTCACTCGCAATAATACTTTAATACATAGTACACACAAAATTTCGAAATTGTAGCGTTACAATATTAAGAGCTCTCAACTGTGTCCGGTATCTGTGTGTTTGCAGTGCTGCCACACTGTCAGAAATATTGTCTTTCTGTCATCTGGCAGCACCTCCAATAGCGCTCAAGTGATAAACGCTTAAATCGGTAATCAATGTTTGTTTATTTTCGTGTCAACTGCGACCTATGATACCTTGCCCATTTATTGAACCGTTATCACTTGCCATGTGATAAAGTGCTAAATGTGGAACGCTATCAATGTTTGGGTGTCAATAATGAGTTGGGATTTTGTTTTACAACTTTATTATACACATAGACATATATCAATAGTATGATTACTCATATATATATATATATATATATATATTTATATATACGCTTCGCTAAATATTTGTCTAAAATACTTCCATAATATGCACAAAATACAATTACAATCAGTTTTTCAATCAACCCATGCTACAAGCTAAAGACATTCATTTGTAAACAATATTTGTATGTGTGGTGTACAAACTATGTAAAAGCTTTCAGCTGAAGCCGCCTCTTTTGCATAGATATTAAATACAGCTGATTAGGTACTGGTTGCTACTAGGTACACGTCGTCTCGCGCTGCAGAGGAATATGTAAAGTGCCTCACAAGGAGATATGTTTATGTCTACGACTAATTGAAACAAAGCAGCAGCGAAGTTGTTTACATATCCGTTGGTAGTATATCCGGTATCAGATATTGACATAGATCGACTTCATTGCTGATAAACTTCACCTTCTTGGAAGTGTTGTCGTCGAGCAGCACACGAATCGCCGGCCAAATAGTCGAGAAAATGCCGGGAGCATTTATGATCAGGCAAATGCCCAATCGCTCTGGGTAGTGCTTGCCAAGCAGCCAGATTAGATTCTGCACCAGCTGGTAGTCCATGCACGAGGTGCTGAACTCCGCCAGATCGAAAACGATGCACAGGCGATCGGTGACCTCCTCGAAGCACTTCTTGCACGCCTCCTCGAGATTGTAGACAATAAACCGGGTCAGTTCATCGATGTCACGCGCCGTGGAACTGTGATTCTTGGCCGGAATATAGATGACGGGACGGCCCACGCAGTCGCGGTGCCGCAAGAGACGGGCCTTGTTCTCCAACTGGCTGCGGTCCATCTCATTCAGCTTGGCCACGCCGTACGAGTCACGCCACTTATTCGTCTTCAATATGGCCTACATAACACAGGCGAATACGAAAGTATAAAAGTCAATGTCAATATGTGGGCGAAAGAAATAAAAACAAAAACAAAGACGGAAGCTTCTCACTTGGAATGCGTCATCTGTGGTCTTGAAGGCGCGCAGATAGCGGCGCAGCGAGAACTCGTTATGATATTGACTTGGATCTGCGTCAGCAATAAGTTTCATGCGCGCTTTCAGGTCCTTCAGGTCCTGCTCGTTAATTGGCGCCAGCTCTTCCGCTGACATATTGTTACTGTTATTGGATTAACGGTGGCTCCTTGGATGGCAATTGGCTTTATTTCCTGGAATATATCTACTGATTGTTTATGTACACACAATCGCGCGTTTTATCTGCTTTACTATCCAATTTCTGCGCCACAAATTATTTTTTCACAACTTTTTTTTTCGACTGCGCTTCAATTAAGTTATCGATAAATATGTGACACGGCCAGGGTTGCTAACATTTTGACACCAGGCAGCCGTTACGTTTGAAATGAAAAGAACAGCTTGCTTGTGCTTAGTACATTTTTTCCTAAAAGAGACATACACTTAACTTGTCAAATTAAAATAAACATATTGGTTGTGCCTAGTAAAATATTTTCTAAAAAATATCTGCATTTTACTTCAAGCTGGGTTTCCTACACATCATATTTTATTAATAACTGCAATAATTTTGACAAATTCAATTAAAATTAAATTGTTTTTTTCACACCTTTTTTTCTGCTGCGCTTTATTTGAGTTTCTATAAATATGTCTGGCCAGGGATGCCAACGCTTTGAACAAGACGGCAGTTACGTTTAAAATGAAATGAAAAAATTAGAATTATTGGAGATAATGGGGTCATTGGGGCTGATAATTCATTCAAAAGTTGTTATTATTATTATTATTATATTTTTAGTGGCTTGCCCAAAATGAGATCTTATTTGTGGGCTTGTATATAGGCTTATGAAAGTATTGAGATAGCTTTCTGAAACTTTGTCAATTTATTCCGTATCCTCCGTCGAGAAAACCCCAGTTTCCCACAGTCTCCACATCATAGAAGATATACAGATGTTCTGTATATTATTTTAAAGGTTTGTTCGAGCTACTAGGCTTATCTTGGCTTGGCATTCATCGCTAAAAGTTATTTTTAGGTAGACAAAAGCTAAAACTTCTTTTATAATTTCGAACGGTTCATTTTATAAATTTAATAAAATTGAATATAAGAAACTTACAGTTTTGCATAATAGAAATTATGAAAATTCAAATAAACTGGTTGCAGCGTGTGCTTAGTAAATTACTCCCAAACGTAATAAAACGCGATTTGTTTCTTATATATATTTTATATTTTGTTAATAACTGCAGTAATTTTGATAAATGTTAACAAGAAAATTACAAAATCCATTGCAGAATAGCTACAATACAAAAATTATACAATATTTGATGCATCTGCCGATGCAAACAGACAAACCTAACAAAAAATTGCCTACACCTACATTTACAAATGCAGAGATTCCTATTCGTGATTAATTATTGCTCGAATGTACGGTCGTTGTTTGAGATTCATCCCCCACATCCTCACTTTGGTACCATGACGCGCGATATGCCTGGAAGTATTTCCGCCTGGAGTGGACCAAATTCGATCTGCTCGCCATCCACTGTGATGATGCCGTGTTTGTCGTGCGGCTCCAAACGGAACGCCCGCACCTGCAGCACCTTCACAAATTCGTTGTTCTTCTCCGGCAGATGGGTGCCGGTGCTCATGTTGTATAGAAAGCTGAGCAGATGCGGGCGACTTATGCCTCCGCGTATAAGAACCAAAAAGATTTTGCCATCATTCAACTGCGCTTTGGGCGCAAAGTGGCAATCGATGCCGAGATGTGATTGATAGATGGCATGCATCATTATGAATGCGCCCTCCTCCACCTGCCAGCCGGCTGCCGCGGGCAACGGCTCGCCCAGCGCTGGCAGACTGCTGCTTGGACCAAAATTGAGCTGGCTCTGCTCCAATCCAGTAGTCGACTGCAGCGTAAACTCGCTCTCATCGGCCAAACTGTGATAGACACTCTCTGATATGGAATAATAGCAGCTGCGACGCGACCCACCCGACAGCCAGCTGTCGCAACGCGAGCGGAACGACTGATTGATGGACGTTTCCAGTGAGATGACGTCCTCGAATTCTTGCGGCAAATACTCCGTGGAGCGATGGCAGCTGGCGCTGGAAAGCTTATCGATATGCACGTTACAGCTGCGACTGTTTTGAATCTTCCGCAGCTGGTCCGCAGGCTGTGCCGTCCCTGCTTGTGGCTGCGGCGCCTCCTCGGCCAGCAGGTAGCTCACTTTGCCATTGTAGGTACGCAAGTTTGCCAGGCGGTACAGCGTCCAAATGGTGAAGCGCTGGTAGCCAAACATCCGTATGCACTCGCTCTCAATGTCCACGTCCGAGATGAGACCCCAGCCAATGGAGAGAAACGAGAACATGACGCGCTCCTGCAGCTGCACACGCACCACATCCATCGGCGAGCTGCGACCACTGATGGCAGTTAGCGCGGCGCCCAGCACGGGATTGCTGAAATACGGCTCACTGCAAGCGGGAGGGGAATTAAGTGGAAATACAGTCAAAGATCACCCGCTTACTTGTAACCGTGCGCTATGGAGCGTGCCAGCCCGTTGCCGGAGCCACAGGGAATTATGGCCAGTGCAATGCTGTCCAGCACTTGGGTCCAGTCCGTGCGGCGCAGCAGCCCGTTAACTATCTCATGGAAGAGGCCGTCTCCGCCCACGGCCAATATGGTGCACCAGTCGTCCAGGCGGCGAGTGCTCATAAATTCGATTGCGTAGTTGGAATGCTTCGTCACATACAGATCGTAGGGCACTTCGGCTTCGTTGAGCACGGGCGCGACATGCATGTTGAACACCTCGCGCGCATTGCCCGAGCCGGACTTGGGATTAAGCAGCACCAGGACGCGACGGCGCCTGGGCTCGCTCATGCGCTCCACAAATATGTCCTCCAGCGTGTGATGCAGCTGCCAGCGCAGAGCGCGATACCAGCGATCCGCCTCCCGCATGTTATCCTCAAAGGTGTCAAACGAACGGAAGCGCAGCGTCAACACGGTCCGCTCCCTGTGCAGGCCGCTGCGGAGGCTCTTCTTTTTCAGCACGTACGCAAACAAATACAAGTAGGCGCTGCCATCGCCACCGTCGCAGGCATACTCCTCCTTGCTGGCCGTGCTGCACTTGCTGGGCGTGCCGCCCTTGCGGCTGGCGGCAGCTGCCGGAGTGCCCGGATTGACGCACGCACAGCGGGCCAGATTCCGTGGCGATTTCTTCAGGCGCATGCAGCGTGCCCCAACGATATCACATATTTTCAC
Organism: Drosophila sordidula; assembly: GCA_035047465.1. Classification (NCBI taxonomy): domain Eukaryota; kingdom Metazoa; phylum Arthropoda; class Insecta; order Diptera; family Drosophilidae; genus Drosophila; species Drosophila sordidula. Next base: position 14,016,966 of record JAWNPQ010000156.1, on the reverse strand, counting down.
CGTCTGTTCTTTGAGTGTGACCCCACTGGGCGACTCGCGCTGCAGTGTGAAGCCAGTGGCGTCCAGGCGAACGCGAAATACGTGGCTACCTTTGCGCTGGCTGGTGTAGAAGGTGTCGGATACATTGTGAAGGTCGTCACAAGCCTTGTTGGGTGTGGAGAGGACGGAGCTTGCGCTCCTCTCCTGAGATTTGTTCATGTCTGACAGAGATTCTGTTCAAGCAACATTTTTTTATTTACTTAATGTGTCAAATTACTGGGGGCACTCCGCAATCGTTGAAATACCTATCGATAAGTGTTCGCTGTACAAAAGTTTAGAGTTATGTCAAATAAACGGGTCATTGATATGTATCATTTCTCAGTTCCCATTTCGATCTTGTTACCATTAGCAAATTTATTTTAAAGGTAACGAGACCTTGCACAACAATACGATAAGCATTTAATAAAATTTATCGACAGGAAAATGGAGGGAACTATATAGATTACAACAGTTTCAAGTGTATCTAATGTATCCACCAAGCGGACAATTTTTGACGACAATTAAAATAAATTACTTGTTGATTCTGCCCAGCCCACGAAGAAATCTGAAATTTTTTTCTCGGGAGAGCCCCTATGAAAGCCGTGAAATTTGACCAACTGCTCGTGCACTTATCGATAAGCTAGTGTTAAAAATTACTGTTTATCGATTTAAATTGCCATCGCACTTACTATGACTTTTTTGTCGTTTGCCTACACTGAGCTCTAGCATGCGGTAGTGAAGTGAATTAATTACACATTTTTTCGGGTTTCCAAACAAAATTCGAGGTAGTGCAGTGAGCTTTATGTAATTTGAGGCAATTAGTTTTTGCTACACCCAACACACACCCACACACACGAATACAAATAATGACCAACAGCTTGGAGTTGGAGTGCTCGGCGCTGAAGGTTCTGCGTCACAAAATCGAACGCGTTGGTTGCGCATATTTCAATGCACGCCGCCAAATTGACGATTTGAGCGGCGTCGAGCACAGCGATTCCGATGAGAAATTGGCGGGCGCTGGCGAGGATGTCGACATAAGCTACCTCAAATCACTTGATCCCAAAGAGTGGAAGGATCAGGACCACTACAGCGTTCTCGGCCTTGGCAAATTAAGGTGCGTTTACATTTATCTTGCTCTCTCTCTGTGTGTGTGTTTGTGTGTGTGTGCGTGTGCGAGTGCACGTGTATTCACTGCGTGTTTTTACACTCATTCACAAAGTGAAAAGAGTATATTGGGTTTTTGCAATGTCTGTCACGTCTGTCATTATAAACGCAATATTTATCGCCGCTATTGGAGCTAGAGACTCGAAACTTGGAATTTTTACTCGTGTATACCTCTGTCAGATAATATGTTAAAAATACGTCTTCTGGAAGCATAGCAAATCGCAAATATTTATTAATCTCCCACAGTTTTTAAGCTAGATACACCAAATTGATCACCTCCTCTAAAGATCGCGTCCACAAATTACAAAAATCTATATTTTCGCAACATCAATTTTGCAAGCTTAGCCGTTTTGTAATAATTGTTCTTGGATATCTTAATAGATGGCGCAGCTGTATAACCCTCGGTTTAGGTTCTCGGTTCGATACACCCTTCTTTTCAGCTTTTAATCGAATTTTTCCAGTTTTTAACGATTGCGTATAATTTCGTTACATAAAAAACTGACTGGTACGTGGCACTGATGTCTAAAATCCAGTTTAGGCATTAGTTTTCCGGTAGGTTTTTTTTTCTATTTCTATTATGTGTACATAATGTACATTTGTTAGTTTATTTTACACTGTAAACGAGTATGGCACAGTCGGCTATACACGACTGCACGATCTTGTTTTCCTTTTTGTATTTTGTATTTTGTTTATTTTTACGACAGATATGAAGCCAGCGATGATGACATTCGGCGGGCCTACAGACGCATGGTGCTGCAGCATCATCCGGACAAGCGGAAAGCCAAAGGCGAGGAGGTTATTACCGATGACGACTACTTCACATGCATAACAAAGGCCTACGAAATACTCGGTAGGTAGTCGTAAACTGATTAAATAAATGCTTCAGACTTGGCGGAAGGTCGACAGCTAGAACTTTAAGATATATTTATAAGAAATTTCTGGAAATAAGAATTTGAAATCAAGAATCTTCAAGAAACATGTCATTAACATACAATTTATAATCTCCGGTTTTTGAGATGCATGAATATTGCATTTTTATATAAATTTGAAAAAGCAAAAAAGTTAATTTATTGCTAGTCACAAATATGTGTTCAGTGATCACTTCATCTAAGCAAATAGTATAATATGAGAATATTCAGGAACGAGGTTCACTAACAAATCTTAAGAAATCGTCAACTGAAATCCTAGAGAATATATATATTTGGATCATTATACCCTCGCAGAGGGTACTCTTATGTCACAAAATGTGTAACGAATAGAAAGAGAAGGAGTATATTTATATTCTTCATCGATACAAACAGTCGAGAGGATAAACTTGCAAAGTTGTCTCTCAGTTTAGATGTTACGTCATCAATTTTGGCTGCGTTCCTTCTTTTTCTTGCAGATCGGAGTCGGCCGGATTGGAACCTCTTCCTTATAGCTGTTAATATTAAAGGCTTGAAAAAATTGTTTTTTTATGAAAACTTTTTTGATTTCAAGATATCAGGGCCAAACTATGCCATGAGCGTCCCTATGTTTTTTAGATAGAATCAATCAAATAACCAACATCAGACTATTATATAATACAACCTTTAATAGGAACAACAGTTCAAAAATCTCGCTTTTGTGTGAGCATTAAGTATTAAAGATATTGGCCGATTCACTATGATATAGCATCTCAAAATATTTCAATGAAAATCAAATTGTGTTTTGTTTAGATTTTATTTATATTTGCAAGGATATTTTACATTGAAATTTGGTGTAATAATATATTTTTCGTTCCGTCACGTATCCCTTGCCTGCACTTTTATTAGAACTATACGCTTGAGGTCTTAAACTATCGCTTGATCGGATTTTTGGATAGCGTTTTAAAATTAAAAATATGTAAATTACTTTTAATTTTTGTGTTTGACAATAAATTTATGAATTTCTCTGTTGCAGGCACTTCAAAGACGCGCCGCAGCTACGACTCAGTGGATCCTGAGTTTGACGACGCTTTTCCCACACAGACGGATATTGATAGCAACTACTTTGACTCGTTTAACAAGTATTTCAATTTAAATGCGCGCTGGAGTGAAAAGGCGAATGTGCCGCCGTTTGGCGCGGTTGACGCCAAACGGGAGGAGGTGGAACGTTTTTACAACTTCTGGTACGATTTCAAGTCATGGCGCGAATTCAGCTACCTGGATGAGGAGGATAAGGAGAAGGGCCAGGATCGTGACGAGCGCCGTTGGATAGAGAAGGAGAACAAAGCGGCGCGCATCAAGCGTAAAAAGGAGGAAATGACGCGCATCCGGGCTCTAGTCGATTTGGCCTACAACAACGACAAGCGCATCCAAAGATTGAAGCAGGAGGAAAAGGATCGCAAGGCGGCGGCCAAGCGCGCCAAAATGGACGCCGCTCAGGCCCAAAAGGCCGAACAGGAGCGAGCGGTGCGCGAAGCGGCGCTGGCAAAAGAGAAGGCCGATAAGGCCGAGCAGAAACGCATCGAACAGATACGTATCGAGCGTGAACAACAAAAGAAGGTGCTAAAGAAGGAGCGCAAAACGTTGCGCGACAAGCTGAAGGATTGCAAGTACTATGCCAAAAACGACAAGGACCAGTTGAAGCACATGGAGGGTACCGAAAAGATATGCGAAACTTTCAGCCTGTCCGAGCTGCAAACGCTCAACAAGGCTATGGAAACGAAGGGCCGTGAGTCCTTCGTGGCTGCCCTGCAAGTCGCCGATCAAAAGATCGCTGCTGAGCTGGAGGAGCTCAATATGGCGCAGCAAAAGAAACAGGCGAACAATACGCCCAAACAGGGCGTCAAGGAGGTGAAAAAGGGCGAACTCTGGAGCAATGAGAATGTCCAGCTGCTGATCAAGGCGGTCAATCTGTTCCCCGCTGGGACCGCCCAGCGCTGGGATGTCATTGCCACGTTCATCAATCAGCATTGCAGTGGAGGTTCCGGTCAGGTAACTGCTCGCGACGTGCTCAACAAGGCAAAGGCGCTGCAGCACAGTGACCACTCCAAGAGCACGCTTAAGATGCAGGCCAATGAGGCGGCCTTCCAGAGTTTCGAGAAATCCAAGAAGGAGGTGCAAACAACGAACGACATTACGCTGGGCGAGTCGACGGCGGAAAGTAAGGAGAATGTTAAGCAGAATGGCGGTGACCATATGAATAATCAGCAGCAGCAGCAGCAGCAGCAGCACCAACAGCAGCTGCAGCAGCAGCAGCAGGCAGAGCACAAGCAAAATGGTAATGCTACAACGGCTCCAGCTGCCGCTCCCGCACCGATCAGCAACGGTGTCGCTTCGAAAACTTGGACGAAGGAGGAGCAGGCACTGCTGGAGCAGGCCATCAAAACGTATCCGACAACCACGCCCGATCGCTGGGACTGTATTGCCGCCTGCATACCGAATCGCAGTAAAAAGGATTGCTTGCGCCGTGTCAAGGAGCTCGTCGAGCTGGTTAACTCAAAGAAGGAGGCGCAGGCGGCTGTTAAATGAGTTGTGGCATCATATTAAACGCTGCTCTTCCTCCTCTGCCCTAGCTGCTGTGTCCAATATACATTTTATTTATATTTAAATAAATAAACCGTGAACAGTTTTGAACGTTTAGCGAAAAGTTACATGCAAGCGTTTTTATAAATTTCAAATCGTTGACATTTTTTAGAACAAATCAAAGTGGATTTTAGCCATAGAAATGCTTTTCAACAACAAAAAAAATTCTATCTTTATTGACAAACTCATTTCCGGTGAAAAAGCTAAAGCTATCGATAGTGTAATAGCCAAAACTATCGATAGTGACAGAGAAGTTCAACTATTTGAATACTAACGACAGATCGATCGATTTTGCTGCTCGGACTGTAGTTTGTTTTCTGTTGTTATTGTTGTAGATGCTGCGTCCTGGAAACCTCAAGTCTGTCCTACGACAAGTTTTCAGTTTTATGTTTGCTCTGCAACGCGTCGTCCGCCACTTAATTTGAGGTCAAATGCCTGAGGATTAGCCAGCGGATCCAGGTCGGCAAACAGCTCCAGCCAGGGATTGTTGCTGCTGCTGCTCGGCTGGCTCGGTTTATTGTTCGTCTTGGTCGGAGCCGCAGCGGTGGACGCAATGGGGGTCGGCGTGGGCGTCGCCTGCTGTTGCTGCTGGGTGAACATGCGCGCCCAGAATTTATTGTTGCTGCCGCTGTTGTCCAGCAATGGGGTCTCAATCAGCGGACTCTCCTCCAGCTGCTTGGACAGCTCAATGAGCAGCGACTCGTTGTCGCCGGCACAGGCATTAGCTGGCGCGGACGCGGGCGCTGGCGTGTCTTCAGCGGACGGCCGCGACCCGGACTTTGGCTTGTCCTGATATTCGTCCTGCAAGCCAAAAAAGACAAATTCAATTTCGCGCACAGTCTTATTATTCTAACAATATACCGCAAAGAATAACGATTGATCCTTGTCGACGGTGTCAATCGGCGCGGTCTCCTGCGCATCGGCGCCTTCGTTCTGGGACAGTTCCTTGAGCACACAAAAGTCGTATTTCGGCTTCGCCACCAGCGCCTTGGAAATGGTCTGAAAGGTGGAGGCAGCCTTTTGGGCGAACGTCTTCAGCTCCGCCAAGTAGGCGACTAGGGCATGTGAATACATGTTGCAGCGTGCCGCGGCCAGGAGATCAATCTGTGTGTGGCAAGGGAAAGAGTTAACAAATTTAGCTTGTGGCATTTCGGAGTACCTTTTGTATAGAGTCCATGGAGTAGCCGTCAAAGTTATGCTTGGCCGCGCGCACATGAGCCTGTGCGGTGCGAAATTTGTCCAGTCCCTTGCCCGTGTCGGGATCCATGTCCTGGCTGGCCGTATGCTTCATCCAGGAGAGCGCGGCACGGTACTCGGTGCGCTCCTTTTCCATTGTCTGCAGCGTCAGCTCCGTGTCCTTAACGGCGCGACAGCGATACACATCCACCTCGTGCTGCAGCCGCAGCAGCGGGACACGCACGCACATCCGCTGCTGGCCCGCAAAGGACATGGCCTTGCCCGTGTTGCTGATGCTGCCGCCCGTCGTCTTGCTGCGCTTGCCCGCCTCCTTGAGGAAGCGCCCAAAGACGCACTCCTCCTGCGACAGGATGCACAGACGCTCCTGGTACTGGTCAATGATCTTACACAGCTCCGCGCTGGTATCGCTTATCGATTTGAACACCTCGATTTTGGCGTCCAGCTCGGCGTCCGAGGAGATGATGTGCTTGTCCTCCTTGCTGCCCAGCTTGCGCTGCACGACCTTCTTGGTTATCCAGTACTGGTGTTGCACCTCCGACTTTAACATATTTTTTCTTTTGGTGCCAAGTTCTTCACGCAAAGCTGGAAAAAAATTTCTGCTTCGAAAGATAAAGCAAGGGGACGTTATGCGCCGACGCAAAATTCAGTTACATTGGCGTTGCCAGGCTGTTCAAAAACAGGCATAACTCTTCACGAAGCAGAGCTGGTTCATGGACAAGGTAATACGAGAAAATGGCAGTTAATGCGTTGTGACAGTGTGACATCACAAACATTATTTTTTCTTACAGAAATACTACAGCTCAATTTCGATGTAATTTTTTTATTTCCTTTTTTTATTTTATTTATTTGCGCAGCAATCAGGGTGCAAAGTACCCTTTAATCTGATTTTTTGCTGTATATAATTGGCATCATTAATACATGTAGGTATTCATTTCGGATTTTGTTAATACCTTTTGGACTTGTTTCTTAGTTTATAGTGAATTATAATATTTACAGCAGCTTACAGTTTATCTTAACCTGCGTATGCTTCACGAGAATATATTAAATTTGGTGACTCTACCTCTAAAAATCTACGTGATATGCTAAGAAAACCAAGTCTTAAAAGCGCCAGTCGATGGGAAACCTTGAACGCTGTCTTTTCATACATTGAATCCCCCTAACGTACATACACAAAATCAAACATGCAAATGCACGCCGCACTCTGTGAACAACTTGGCGCGCACTACGGAGACTAAATTCGCGAATAACTTCTAAACTAATACGTAACAAGAGCATTGAACATATTGAACTTTATGTCCAATTCCGAGGCAAATACTGTCAAAACCATAGGTTAACAGGAAGTAAAATACTAGCGTTCAAAATTAACGCGGGCTCTGCCAACTCTTTTTTTTTCAATAACATTTAGTATTTTTCATAGCTGTTAACGCAATTTTGATACTGTTATAAAACTTTTTTTTCGCGGTCAGTTAAGTGTATTCAAATAGAGGCAAAGATGTTGGCGGTCATGGGAAAAAAACCTGAGGAAATGAAAAAAAACCCATTGTAATGAATAAAAGAAATAATAATTTATTTTGAGTAAATTTTAATTATGTTAATTTTAAACAAAATATGTGCCAATGGCAAGGCGAATAGGTTGTGCTTATGGATTGTGATTTTTCACCCAAATTTGATTCTTTGCTGTCGGGGCTGTTCTATTTTATTAATTTCATCATTTTCCCACTGTTGTTTTCAATAAAAAAATTTTATATCCTGTGGGATTACTCGCCGGAACAGAGTCTCTTGCTTGGTTAGCTCAGATAACTACTCAATCAACATAGCAACGTCCCCCTTTCTACGCGAAAGCTTTCTCTAAAGAAAGCGTTAGAGTTTTGATGTACGTCTGTCTCCCAAAAGGTGGCAAGACGGGGCTATTATATCGTTATTAAGGACATTTTTGAATGCAAACTTCAATGATTAAAAATTACAAAAGGCCAGGCTTCTTGCAGCACACTCTGCAATTTGAACACTGGTAACATTGCATTCGTTAATTGCGCCCAACCCAACCCACTTACTAGCACAACCTTTTTCGCGGCGGATCCATTATATTTAATATTTGTAGTTTGAGAAACATTTTTGTTTACAGTCACATATTGAATTAATTTGGCCTAACAGTTAAATTAACACTTAGGCAGATTTTAAATGAAAATACCAAAAAACTACATTTCAACATTTTGGCGCTTAACATGGCCATTTTGAGTATAACATTGAAGTTAGCAGTTGTATCTGCTGCACATTTGTAACTGTAACCGCATCTTTCAAAGAGCGCACGAGCTGCTGCGCTCGCTTTGCGTTTTGTTGTTGCTTTCGTTTGGCGCTTACATTTTGCATAGAACGCTGCTCTGCGCACGGCATCTGTCTTGACATTATTTTTACGTACGTACCAATATTTGTGCAAGTGTTTTTTTTTTTTTTTTTTGATGAGCGTTCGCGCCGCGCGTGCTTCCAAACGGTGTGCGTGTGTGTGTGTGAGCCTGGGCTAAAGTTCGACGCGGCTGCAATTGCAATTGAAAGCGACACATATTTGCCGGACAGGTAAGCTAAAGTTGCAACGAGTTACAGTTACTTTCAGCATGTTGTTGCACACACACACACACACACACACACACACATACATACCTACCACACATGCTGCCTGCGCAAAAGGCAGAAGAAGCTGCAGAAGAAAGTGAACAAGTGTGTGCGAATGTTTCTGCTTCTGCAGCGGCTACCTGACCAAAAACGGGTTGAAGTCGCAGCTTTGCCACCTGCCGCAATGACAGCCTGCGTGGGTGTGTGTGTGTGTGTGCTCTGTCCAAATTGATTGTTCAGCTTGCTATGAAGATTATGTCCGTCCGCCTGTCAACGGCAACAGTGCGTGACCCGCCAACTGCTCGCGCCTTGGAACACTTGAGCTCTTTAAACTGATTGCACCAACAATTAGATGCGGCTCTGCGCGCACACACCAAAAACTAAAAACTGAAAACCAAAAAACCACAACAACAACAAAAGAAACAATCAGAATGGGAATTAAAACGAAAAGGTCATCCACGGGCACTTGCCGGCCTCAGGCCTCAGGTCTCAGTTAAAGCTTAATGGGCGCAGCGCGAGGCCTTTTACATGCCAAAAAAATCAAAAACAAAAAAAAAAAAATAAAAATACATAAAAAAATAAACAAAAAAAAAAAAAACAATACAAAAACACAAGAGTGCTCTAGTCGGGAGTACCCGACTTGGAGAAACCCTGTACACAGCTCAGCAGCACAGAGGGGAAACATCCTCCTATACACACGTACACAAACAGATACACACACACACACACACACGCACTTCCCACACTAAGGGGAGTGCAGACCTGAATGTCTTTGGTGTTTATTGTCCCATCTTCAGAGTTCAAATGCAGCATCCAAATGTGTGCACAAACCAAATTAAAACGCCTTGTTTTTAATGTTGGGTGAATGGAAGCAGGTATCCAAAGAGTGAACTCTTTTTTTGATGTAATTTCACCAATGGAAAGACATCCAATTAAATGAAGGTCCGGTCCAGGTCTCCCCAGAATCCGATACTGATTAAGTAATGCTGGGAGATATTCTGGGAAGACCTCCTGGTTGCTTGAGATAAATATTTGTCTGAAATCTGAACAAAGTGTACGATGCCAGCTAGTCAAGTTTCTTATAAGAAATAAATTTCTAAGGTGCATTCTCATAGTTTTAAAAGATTTATTATTATTATTATTATTTTAAATATTCTTAATCCATGTATGCCTTACGGGAATTTTGGTGTTTCTAGCTTTTAGTGTCTGAAATATGCTATAAAAAAGTGGGGTCTAAAAAGAGATATTTATTAATTTTAGGAAAACAGGGCATCTGTGTATACAGGAACTTAACCAAACTTAAAAGGCTCTTATAGTTTCGTCGGATGGACAAAAAGTCTGACATTTTTGATGCTAGCCAAGCCAAAGAATATATAAGTGTACTCTATGGGGTCCGAGGTGCCTCTTTTGCCTGTCACATAAATTTGTACAAAACCATTATACCCTTCTTTATCCATTTTGAATGGATACAGGGTGTAGCAAGACAAAAATCTCAGGCCGCTGCTCGTTGTCGACCCGTTATTGCTGATATTGTTGTTGTTGCTGTTGGTTTTTCCAGCTTCAAAGCCGCGCTCCGCCTTGGGCCAGCAGCGCTGCGCAGTCGCATTTAACAATTGTTATTGAAAAGAGCAACAACAACTACAAAGATTTCACTGCGTTAACTGCACTTGACGCTGACACACTTGTAGCTGTTGTTGTTGTAGCTTTTGTTGTTGTTGCCGTGGCTGTTGTCAACGCTTGGTCACATTAATCAAAAGCGCTTCGATTGCATTCGATTGCGCGTTATCGATATCAAAGCTCTGCTCTGTCTTGCCATCTCGCTCCGTTTGCATAAGTATTAAATCTCATGCAACAACAACGACAACAACGACAACAACAACAACAAACATCAGCGTTTGCAGTTTTGCATTTTTCTCACAGGCCGCAAAAAAAACGCATTACAAAAAAATGAGAAAATTTTTACAAATATCTGCGCATACATAATTTTTGCCACCACTGTTGTTGTTGTTGGTTGTATCATGTTACTTTTGGTTGTTGCTCTGCTCTCATTTGCATGCAGAGTTGTGCATATTTGCTGTTGTTGTTGTTGTTGTTGCTGCTGCTGTCGTTTTTCCACTGATTATTTTTTGTGTCGCCGCACGGCGTTGCTGCAACTAAATTGGCCTTAATTGGCTGCCTTTTTGCTGCCAATTTTGCTGTTTGTGCCGCTGTTATCGGTCGTTGTTCGTTGCCGGCCGGCCACTTGTGGCATGCAGCAACAGCAAACAGTTAGTTTAATTTTGTTTTTCTCGATTTTGTTTCGTTTTTACTTTTATTTGTTGCGCTTATTTGATTTAATTAGGCAGCAGCAGTTTTCATTATTGTTTGCAAATTGTGGGAAAAATCAGTGAGCCAAAAAACGCATTTCGAGAATTTATAGCGCCTGGCTGGCTGGCGGTTGGCTGCATTTTATAGCCGGTTGCATAATTCAGTTAAGTCGCAGCCGAAACTGAGCGCAAAAACAAGCCAATAAATCAAACTGCCATTCTCAAGCCAACGGCAACAACGGCTGCTGCAAGTGCTGCGCCAAAAAGCTAGCTAGCTTGACTTTAAGATACCCTATAATACCCGTGACAAACTCTGGGCACTTCCGGTGTTCAATCAGAGTTGCACAGTTGTAATTGAATTTAAAAATTAAGTTTCCTTTCAATTTTATTGAACGATCGAATCGTTCACTTAGTTCATCGTTCGTTGTATTCCCATTACATACTTTATATATCAATGAAAGCAATAAAAAGGATCATCATACTTATCAAATTAACCGAAATTGTAAATAATTTATTTTACTACATAAATATAGAGTTAAAGAACAATAAATAAATTACGTCTGTAATTTAAATGAGATTGGGAATCAAACGAACAATTGAACAATAACAGGAATAAAACTAACTGAATTATAATCTAGTTTACCTAGTTTACTCGATTATTAAAACGAGTGTTAAATTCTTGCGTATAAAATCACAGCTTATAAATGAATAAATTATTAAGTCAGCTATAATTTTCCTTGCCTAAAATCTTTATTCTAATTGAATCACATTGTTTTTACAATGCTTGTGAACTGACTGAACTTTAAATTGAGCGACAATTTAAGAGCATCATTTAGTGTGCAATATGCACACTAATCGAATAGACCCATCTATGTAAATGCTGTACAGGGTATTACCAGCATTTACTATAAGCAGCAGCGGACCCGTATTCAGAGCATGTCAATGCAGCTATCGCATACTACTTACATGTGAGCACTCTACACTGTACTTATGTGGGTTATGGTAATGTTAGCCAGCCCACCCCTACCGGCAGCTGCAGGCTACCCCCCCGCCTACCCCCACACTACTCACACACTCACAACTGACTACAACATTTACCGTTTGGCAAGGTCTGTCAGGCCAGACCAGCTGGGGCTCTGTCTCCGGCTCTGGCTCAGATTCTTGCCCACCCATTGCACAATCTCAATCTGTGAGCCGTGTGTGCTCTGTCAATAGGCCAGTGCCTAGTTTATTGAGTCGTCTGGGAGGGTTTGTTAACTGTCATGCCCACGTGACGAGGCCAAGCAGCCAAGCTGCCAAGTGGCCAAGTGTCCAAGTGGCAATTCATTTTTTTATTTGCTGTTTTTTTTTCTATTTTTTCTATTTTTTTCATGTTGCTTTTTTGTATGTTTTTGCATTGTCTCCGTCTCACGTCGCCAAGTGTCGCTGATTAAATTTCAATTTGAGTTGCAGCCTCAAGTGGCAGCCGGAGCGGAAGCGGCTGCTGTTGTATATCAATGCCTGGTAATGAGCTGGGCAACTGATTTGACCCAATTGGCTGCCCACCTCTCAAACACACACACACACACACACACACACACGCACACACATTCTTGTACACCTGAAGCCTCCTACATGAGCCGACTGACCCACAAAATACCTTGCCACTGGCCACCCTCCACCCCTCTCATCGGCTGGACTTAAATATAGCTATCAGCTTTAAGTGGCTGCCAGCCGCTTGGCAAATTTATTGAATCTCATTGGGAGCAGCAGCTTTCTATACTTTCTCAGTGCTTCAGCCGATGCGGAAGATGGAAGTGGAAAAAGTGCGCCAAGCAAATCAAATCAAAAAGAAAACAAAAAAAAAAAAAAACCAATGCAAATCTATTCGCGCTCAGCTCTTTGGGCTGCTCCTCAAATGAAAACATTTCAAAGGCATCTCACGGATGCGTCTCAACGCGTTTACGTTGCGTCGCGACGCGACGCGTTGCGGCTTTTGCGGTCGCGCAAATATTTACATACATATATTGAGTTATAGCCGATGGATTTATAGAGACATTAAAGATGTGGAGAAGAAAAGTGCGTGGCTGGCGTTTTAATTAACCCATGAGCTCAACTGGCCAATTACTTTGGCTTTTGTCGGATTGCTGTTCGAGCAGGCAGTCGCAGCAACGGGGGCAGCGGGGCGCGTTGCACATTTGCGCCATGACTTTCACTTTCAGCACAGCGCAGCACACAGGAGCTGCACAGGGGTTAGACAGGCGGTTCAGAGTCTGTTTGCAGTCTGGGTTAATGAGGATGCCACATTGCTGCACATTTCGTGCCGCTTCATTGTGATTATCTCTCTCTTTTACTCTTTCTCTCTCTGTCTCTCCTCCAGTTCGGCGTTGCACATTTTTCTTGCAACAAGAAAAACTGTGGCAGCCGCTTTCATGTAATTTATTTGTTTATTGTCTTGCCGGCCTACACCCACCCCAGCAGCTGTTGTTACACTTGCACTTGCCAGCGCTTTTTCCAAGTTACTTATCTGTTGTTACCTGTCCACCTGCCACCGCCCACCGCCCATCTCCCACCAAGCGGCTCGTTAGCTGAAGATGAACAAGTTTTGTTTTTTTTCTTCATCTCTTGTTTTTCCCTCGTTGTTTTTTTCGGTCTTTTATTGCCTTGGCCAGGAAGCCGGCGATTTTTCATTGTTGTTGTTGTACAGTCCCACTATTCTCCCGCCCGCACAACTCATGCGAGCAGCCTAATTAGCTGAGGGCTGTTGGGGCAACTGAAAGAGGTCTATGCCTCTTACACTATTTGCCATCGCTTCGGCTTCGCTTGCTTCACTTGTTTCGCTTTCGTTCTCACAACGGTAAACGAATTTCCCCAAGTTTTTCACATCCACATGTGCTTATTCGGAACTGTTTCCTGTGATTCACACACACACAAACACATACGGGCACAACATCAACAGCCAGTTACTCATGCGATTCCTGGCTGCTACTGCTCCTGATACGCACAACTTTTGCCCAAAGCGCAGCTCAGCCCGGCTTAGCGCATTTCCAGGAAATGACGTTTCCTCTCAGCAACCAGTTGCCAGCTGACAACAGCGTCCAATAGCCTGGCTAAAATTTGAACGCCCTGCCAAGATTCGTGGGTAACCAAGTCCGCGATTTTCCCTTACCAAGCAACGCGCAATGGCTTAAATTATATTTAAACCAATTTTTGCTATTGAACTTCCTCAACAAAATTATTTGTTATGTTATAAATATATGTTTACATGTTTTTAAAGTCTGCAAATTAAATATTTTGTAATTAAACTATATATCATTCTTTAATTGCTTTAATTTCATTTAAAACTGTATTAATTGTGTGTTTTAATCTTTTTCCTCTGCTGCCAATTTTTATACTTAATATATCCTTTTTCATAACTTTACCATATTTTTTTTTATTTTCTTATATATGTATAAGTGGTGTTCTTGGATAGTTTTAAAGATATTTAAAGATATATTATTTACAAACTTCATGGCAATTATTGGTCATTTAATATATCAGTATTAAATATAGAGCAATCTAAATTTTACATCTGGATTTCAAATATTTATACGTTTTGAAAAGCAACTCATCTTTTAGTTTTGTATGGCAACTTTTTATTTTGAAATTGCTTGTCGTGACATTAAATAAATTACATTATTTAATACGTCAAAGTTTCTTAAAATATAAGTATATAATTTAAAATGCATGTTATTTTGCATTCATTTATTTCAACTTATATCTTTTGCTTATTGTTGTATACGACAGTAAAGAAAATTTTATTTTTTATTATCAGCGAACCCTGTTATTTATTTTAAAATAAAATATTCCGTTACTAAAATAATTTAAACAAACTATTAATAATACTAATGAACAGGTGCTCAAAATATTTGGCACAATTTATAGATAAGGGGTTCTGCATATTTTTAGCTCTTGTAAATTTGTTTAAATTGAGAATATAAAAGTAAAGTTTTTGCCCCCAAAATGTCAAAAGGATCATTCGCTAAGTTGTTGTCTTGTCTAGCGTATTAACTTTTCAAGTGTATCTCAACTTCGACTTGTCTCTCTCAGCTTTCTTATTGTTATTGTTTGTGTATGGCTGTAAGAGCTGGTTGAGTCATATGAAAGACCTGGCTAGAACACTCTGAGTGTTGTTGGCGTCATCATCTTTGCAGAAAACTTGATTTCAGTGTCTTTGTGTGTGTGTGCAAAGCTGTTGCAAGTTTGGTTTTGTTGTAGGTTGCGTTTTGTTTTGTTTTGCTTTTGCTGTTGGTTTATTGTTGTTTTTGGCTCGGTTAGTTGGTGCTTTGAACGTTTCTCACATGATTAAGCCAGATTGCTTACAGCTTGTTGGCTCTGCAGCGGCATCTTCTTCGGCGCTTGTTGTTCTGCCTGTTGCCAGCAGTTGTTTGCCTATTTATAGCGCACTCGCATCTTGGACTTTGACTCCCTTGGTTAAAGAACCATGGGCCCATGACGCAGCGCCTTTGGCTATGGATTTGGCTAGCACCGATTGCTGTTACGATTTACATCATACAAATGCACTCGAGATGCTGTTGCCTGGGTTCAAGCATTGTTTAATGCCAAAGAGTAGAAGAAGCAGCTCGTGCCCGCATACACACATGCGGATGACGAAATCGCAGCCACTTCAGTTCGTTTGGCTCCATGTCTCTGGTTCTTTCTGCCATGTGGTCTCAATTGCAAAATGCAAATATCAACAATGGAATAGATTTTCATTATTTGCCTGACAAAATGTTGCGCCAAATGGGCAAACAATGCGCTGAGCGAAGCGCTGAGCAGATGCCTCGATGGATCTTACCTTGGCGTAGTCACCCCGCCACGCACCCCGTTGTGCAATTGGTTGTATGATGAGTATGAATGGTTGACCTAGTCGAGTGCTGCTGCTTTTGGCATTCTTAAGTCTCTTTGATTCAATTTATGCTAATTGCTAATTGCATAATAATTCAATTGAACCAACTGCAGTCTTAGTTAGTGACTAGTCAGCCACATTTCCGCGTTGTTAAGCAGCCCCTGCTTAGAGCTGCTCCAGTCTGCTGCTACTGCTGCTGCTGCTGCTGCTGCTGCTGCATCTGCATTCAATTCAATTACACAATTTTTGTTGGCTCTTTGGTAATGCAAATTTTTAGTTTCCTCGCTGCTGCATTCGCTCTTTAATTAAAGCCACGAAGATTGTTTGCTTGGTCCGGCGATTTGGTCATTAAAAACACTTTATAACTGGCTCGCCGGCTACTTGGTTCTCCTCCTCGTCTGTCTGTCTGTCTAGCCAGCCCACTGGGCGTATGGTTTATAAGCAATGTGTGCAGATTACTCATACGCCCCTTTGCAACTTCACATACCATTTAATCATTAACCACAGGGTCTTCTAGCTTAAGTAACCGGTTAGTCTAACAAACAGTTGAGTTCTTACAGATTTTAATGATCTAAATGTTAAAAAAAAAGAATCTTTAATAACTCTTTATACGGAACTTAGTTTTTATACAAAAATGGAAACCAAGAGAATCTGATAAATTTACTTAATAAAAACTTATAAATATATTTAAAATTTAGTTTTAAGCATTGAAAACTTATACAATTCAATATTTCCTAAAAAAATGGTTAAATAAAAATAGCTTAAGCATATTTCTCTTACAACTTACCCGATTACAAAACATAATAAAAATGTTTATGAAAAACAATTCAAGTATTTTGTATACTTGAGATAAAAATATGTAAAAAAAATATCCAATAAATGTAGAAGAATCTTTAAGTGTTTCAAAAAATAATTTGCATAAATTAGCCCAAAATAATATTAATATTTATTGATTAACTAAATTTAGGAAATTCTCTTAACGAAGGCATTCTGAGTGTCATTAATATTAAATGACAAAGTTCGCAAACCCATGTTAGCTTTTATACAGCCAACAAAAAATATATAACCCCTGATGTGCCATTATATCACATAATTACCATAGCAACAATCAGCTAAACAATTTGTTGTCTTGTTAAGAAAAACTTTTTTGTTTAAATTTAAGCAGATATTCAAGGGCATAAACGTTTCGGTGCATTGAAAATGGCTTTTTGTTACAGCAGCAGCAAAAAACTAATACAACAACTGTAAGCCGAAAACAATAACAAGAATAGTTGTTAATTTTCACTTTGTCAGCCGAAAAGGTAGGGAAGCAAAAGCCGAACAAAAACCAATTTCAACATTTTCATTTTCAAGTTCATGGCTAGAAGCAACAGCAGCAGCAGCAGCAACAACAACAACAACAACAACAACAACAACAAAAACAACGACGCGTCGATAGCTGCAATTTTTGAATTAGCCAAATTACTATTATTTGGCGCAGCGCACACAGAGATACAATCATATAGATACATTTGTATGTACACACAGTATATAGATACACATACTTGTAAATACACTCAAAATTGTTAGCCTTGTTTGTCTGGCCACGACCGTTGTGCAGAGCCTTGGCCAGGGTCTGGCCTTTACGTGCTGAATGATTTAATGTCCTTTTTGGCAGCCACGTCACACCTTAACCTCAACCCCAAACAGCTGGGGTAGCTGCCCTCAGCCCCTTCTCCCAGCTGGCCATTGCAGTTGAACATTTTTGTCTAGACTGCGGCAAATGAACTTTTTTTCGGGTTCTGAACTTCGTTTTTCGCTCAAAAAGTGAGTTTTGTTTTGTGTCGCTGGGTTTGGGATTTTGTGTTCGAGGGGTCTTGGAACACGCCAGTCCCCGCTTAAGGACCTTCATACGTTCATTTCCGCTCCGGGCGTTTCAATTTATCGCGCCGCGACATTTTGCACTCTGCTTTTGCGTGTTTCGCTGTCGGCTTTTGGCTTTCGACTTTTGTTTTCCTTTTGCATGCAGCAAAAATTAGACAAAATGATAAAAATTTTAATTTCATTTGAAAGCGGATTTTCGCGTCGCCTTTGGCTGTTGCAGTTGTGTGTTGACTTTTCTTTTGTGTGGGCGTACGGGGCAGGGTAGGGTCACAAGGTGTATTAGAGTTTAGTTGGAAGATACCCTGCATTAAAAAAATTTAAAGCATTCGCTTTAATTATTGTTACAATGTTAAAGACCTCCGTCATTGTTTCTTTTTGACAGACTAATTACATTATTTATTGGTTTGATTGCTAATGTTACAAATTGAAATGTAGCCCATCAATCTTAATAAAAAAAACCCATCGATAGTTTAGAATGAATGAGCGTTAGTATATTTAGATACTTTAAATTTTGCCTTTGTATTGTTCTGTAACGAAAATTGTACCCTTGATACCCTTGATATTTGTGCTTTTTACTATAATTTCTGATAAAGACTTTATTAAAACTAGTTTGCTGTTGAATTCTCGGACTGTTGCACATAATTAACGCACACTGTGGTTGCATTTGTTAGGATGTTTAAACGTTGAGCATACCCGCCATTAACACTCATAATTGTTGTTATTTAGCCCGCATTGCTTTTTGATATTTGCGTGCCTGAAACTGAACTTCAAAGCCAGCGATGCGCATAAGGCCGATAAGGTTGCAAAACTGAAAAGCAAAGACTGGGGCAAGGGTTGCATTGCATAAACACATCAATCGTTGGACCAGACAGGCCGGTAGGAAGAGTTTTAAAGAGCCAGACTGCCAGGGCCATGGGGGGGGGAGTGGGGGCTGGAAGAGGGGGAGGACTTTGCCGCAGGCCATATATCATGCAGAGTATTGGCCACTGGGGCCGGAGCTAGAGCTAAAGCTTGGCCCAGACACCAGACACCAGTGTCTAAGCCGCTCATAACAACTGGCAATTAAAGTTCATGAATTGACAAGAAATGCACAATAAAATAAGCCACAAAATTATGAGCACAAAAGACAATGCCGCATGGCAAGGTGGGGATAGGCTCTTTAGTTGGATTGAATCGTACGCACTTGGCTTGGATTTCACATTCTCCGAAAGAAATGCTGGCAAATCTTGTGGCATGATTTGCCACTATTTCAAACCGAGAAATACGTACGAACATTTATCTGTATGGGGCCAAGTGGAATGGGTTTTGAAGGTAACCCAAGCGACTCCAAAAATACAAAAATAAAAAACTTTAAATTGCGCACAAGTTGCGATTAAGGTCAGCTCAGCTGCTTGACCCGATTTGTATTGCTGCACAACAACAACAATTAAAAGAACAAGCGCAACAACAACAATGTGAAAAGCTGAATTCGCAATTTAATTACAAACGGAAACAAATTAATTTCGAACAATTGAAATGAGCCACATTATTAGCAAAGGCAAGCCCCAGACATAAAAGACCAGAGATAAAGACCAAAAGCTGAGGATGATGATGAAGCTGGTTGGATGGTGATGATCATAATGATGACGACGACGCTGTTGCAGAAAACAAGCTAGAGATTTAGCAGTTTCTATGCTCTAACCAAAACTGCAATGCCAGCCAATGACTTGGACTTCAACTTCGACTCCGACTCTCGACTTCGTTTGCTGCGCTCGTAAATTTTTGCCGTCTGTTTTTAATGTCGACGCTGACTTAGGGCAGTTGTTGTTGTTGCTGCTCTTGCTCTGTCGAGCAATGCAATATGCTGAGATTTTGGCCAATTTCCACGTTCAATTTGTGACATATGTGTAGCAGCCCGGCAAAGTTAGCTTTAGCTAGAACTAATGGGTGCCGGGCCTTTAAGGTCGAGTTTTATTAAAAGCCAAGTTGCGTACATGTAAAATGCGCAAATAAAAGTTAAAGAAAAAGAGAAACTATTTTCTTTGGATTTCAGTTTATATTCTTCAGATTATAGATCGTGTCTTTTTAACATTATTATTTTGGCTAAATATTCCCCTAACACATTTTTACATTTTAAAACAAGATTTCTCTTTGGGCTGTTCGAAATTCAAACACCCTTGGCGACATATAGTGTATGTGATCTTTATGGCACAACTTAATTTCTAGCCTATGGTATCTTCAAATTCTGTATGATATAGAATTCCGATGTTGATACGATTTGGTTCATTTGTAAGGACGATTTAAAATAGTCAAAAACAACCAAATTGAAATTTCCGGTGGGTTTTTTCAACAGAAGATCGAGAATCTGGGTTCGTATCCCAGTCTAGTGGATAAATGTCTTGTTTGTTTTATTACACAGTGTAATATAAAAAGGAAAGGCTCATATTCGTTAATAACGATAGTAACAATAATTAAAATTAATACAAGTAATAATACCAATAAATACCTTTTAAGGCATTCAACTTTCAACCTGTCTTCAAAACTTATATTTTGCAGAAAAATGTATAAACGCATTTCTATTTTAAATTTACATATATTCATGTTTTGAGAATATATATTTTATTATTTCAGAGTTGCAAAATATTAGATTAAATAATTTACCATAAACATTTATCACCACGAATTTGCTATTAATACCATAAGGATTTCAATAATGGTGTTTATGATAATTTCATATATTAAAATTTTCTAAAACTAATATTGCAATTCTATTGTTCAATGCATATTTTATTTGGTAAATATCTCAACAAATTCTTGATTATTCAATTATAGTTATATAGTTTATATAGTTCTTTGCGAACACTGAATTTGTAATATATGTATATATTCCATTCTGTAACATTTAATTTGTGATTGGCTTTATTTTAACCCAATTGTGGTCTATTTACAATTTCAATTTGGTTTCATTTGAAATTATATATTATCTTATCTGTTATCTAAATATATATTAAATTGTTTAACCAACCAAATTGCAATTGCGATTCTCCACTTGCTTTCGCTGCTCCATCAACAGCTGGCGGCTCTTCCGATCCCCCGCAGAGCCCCTCTCAAATAACCTATAAAATATTCATTTGCATTTCCAATGTCGAAGCGTTGCCAATGCGAGAAATCGCCAAGCACAAAAGACAAGCAATAAAAGTTATAAATATTGAAGAGATCTCCCCCCAAAACGAAAAACCAACGCTTTAGGGGCCTTGTGCATCGCTCCACGCCCACACGATGTTGGCGCTTTCATCAAAATGCACATAAATTTCAACAACTGCCTCGGCGAAGTGAGAAGTTTGTAGCGCCAACGTCCATGTGGGTGGTCAGCTGGTGGAACTGGACTCGGAGCTAGAGCTGACTCCGACTAGTTCAGGGCTCCCGCTCTCTCTTCCTCTTTGGCTCGCTCCATTTGCATCTTTTAAATATTTTGGTTGCAGTTGCCGTTGGCAACGATTTCTAAAAAAATTTGCATTTAATTGGACAGGCTGGAGTGGGGGGGCGCGCAAGAGGGGGCGTGTCGAAAAAGAGTTGGGGGTGGGGAGAGGAGGAGGAGAGTACCCTGAGGGTAGGCGTTGACAAATATCGTTTGTTCTAGTTTAAAGCGCCCCCTGGCGAAGAGCACGCAGTGTTGGGCATCAATCAGCAACATCTTTTAAATGTTTGTTGTTGTTTGTGTTTGTGTTTGTTTTCATTGGTGTTGTTTGTGCTGTTGTTGTTGGTTTTTGTGGCAGCGTCAAACGACAAGATGACGTTTTCAGAAATTAAAAGAGCGATGAGTGAAAGTGAGTTTTCGTATGTGGTTGTTGTTGCTGTGGCTGTTGTTGTTATTGTCATTGCAGTTGTTGTCATTTCTTTTGCCTAGTTGTAATGTGTAATGTTTGCAACGCCAACAACAACAACATCAACAGTAACAGCAACAGCAACAACAACAACATTGGAGCAGCATCGTTGTCATCGTTGTCTTCGTCTTCGTTCGCGTCTTTTGATTGTCTTGCGATAGCCAATTGAGTTTTCATTTGTCAGTCAGTCAAAGCCAAACGTAAAAACGACCCAGCGTCTGTCAATGACACAGAAAGAGAGTTTTAAGCATGATATGTGGCTTGCTGTTGTTGTTGTTGTTGTTGCTGGTTTCTGTTGTTTTGTGTGTACTTTGCTTGTTGCCCACTTTTTTACTTAGTTGCACTGATTAGACTTTTGTTGATATATCTCTGCGTTTTCACTTTCGTTCACTTTCAGTTAACGAGCTCAGATTTCCATTGACTTATCTATGGGCACGTGCCCGTTAACATCTGCGCCCCACCCCCCACCCGTTACTAACGCACCCATTGCTAGCCAAGATCGGTCAGCTCACGTTGGCCGGAAATGTGTCAGCGCCAATCGGTGGGCCACAGCTGCAACAGAATCTTAAGGTTTATCGGCAGCTGACTCAACTCGTTGACCCCACGTTGAACTGAGGCTCAGAAACTGTTTTTAAAATGTCCTTCAAATTGTTGACTTTTCAACTGTACGCACAGTTTGAACTTTAAGCTTGGCCAACACACACAGTCACCAAAATATATACTTATATGTGTGTTTCATACTTAAGTGCTACGCTAATTATGTCGACAATCTTTTAATTATGCCCGCAATTTGGATAAGTACGACCCACAAAACTGTTTTTTTTTTCATATCTTGCTCAGTCTCAGTTTCAGTTTCAGTCTCATTATAAACAATTCTCGTCACTAATTACAATGTGGAAGAACAAATAAAAAAAAGCTAAGAAAACCGAAAAAACATCAACAAAGTAACTGGGTCAAGTCGCCGTCAAGTCGCCGTCAGACTGACGAAAAAAAAAAAAATATATATATGTACTTATGTACGTAGAGAAAAATTGTGGAAAAACTCGAGATTTTATCTGCGGTTTTATTTCAGTTTGAATTTTTTTTGTTTTTAGTGCGCTTGGAGGTTGCTTAGCTCACGGGCGGCCCTTCCACGGAGCACAAATTGAAATTAAGCTCAATTTAGTGCACGACAAGTGTCTGCGCTTGCGGTGTGCGGGAATTCTCCTCGTGTGCTTCGTGTCGCGTCCTTGCAACTGAAATTTTGCATATGACTAGCCCCATAACCTCTCGACTCGACCGCTTGGCAACTTTCCGCGAAAATTCGAAAGGTGACAATTGTCCAATTGATCAAAAAGAAAAAAAAATTAAAAAAGGCAGCTAAAGTGCCTATTCAGCTCGTCCGGCAGTCTATAAAATTATTTTTGCGAAAGTTGTCGCATAATATGGCAAAAGTGTTTACTTTATTATTTTTCAGTTAGTTTCTTTTACTATTAGATTGTTTCGGTTTATGCTCCACTGTCCGCTCAGTCGCTGCCACAGTCGTTGCCACATTTCACAGCCATAATTCAACTAATTAAATGCACATGAAAAATTCAGCACTTCAAATGGTAAACCGGACAGCCGGACGACCGGACAACCGGACAATTTGAAATGCCAGCCAAGCCAAAGCCAAAAACTTTACTTTACTCTCAAATGAAACGCACTGAGAAATATTTCAAATTCGAAATGTACATCAAATCAATGAATTTTTACCAAGTGAAAGAGACTCGTCAAAATTGGTGGTGCAGCGGCTCACTTTGGTGGCCATGGGAAACATCCACATTTAGCTGTAGCTAATTGAAATGGTTTCCAGCCATGAAGATGTTGGATATTGACTGGAATGGCTGTAATGCAATTAGATAATCGAGTTTACCTTTGAATATATAGAATTTGTGAAAGCGGTTGTATTTAAATCGAATTTGTATCAATAAGAACTCCAAGAGATTCTTAAAGATCTAAGATACTTGCTTTATATTTTTCTTTTTCTTATTATTATGAAAATGTAGCATTGCAGTAATGCATAAAAAATGGGCAATTAAGACTTAAACAAATATTTTCAATATTCAACTTTTTTATCGATAAAAGTATGAATCACTGTCATTAGAAGTTGAAAATATTTAATTAATTATATATCGATACCGATTATTTTCATAAATTAAATAGTTGAATATTTTCTAAGTTATGAACATTTTCAATAGTTCTCAATATTTCAATAGAAAAAATTTGGAGAAACTGTTTATTTAGTAGATTTATCATAAGAACTATATCATAATATCATAATAACTATGATAATAACTCTTCGCTATGCATATAAATCATATCTATAACTATTAAATATATTTTTTACATAATTGTTCGAAATTTCATCAATAATTAATTGTTTAGCATCTGATAATTACTAAATAACAGATTACGCTAATAGCCATATGATCACTTTTCAGATAGTTGACTATAAAGCTCATCACAATTAATTTTATATTATTACCATTAGGCATTCGATAATGGTTATTATGGCTATAATTTATATTCTAAAAATCCAAAACTAATTTTGAAATCACAAGTATGCCGCGTTCCTTTACCTCCATAAGTCATCTATGCATGTTCTATCAGTTTTATTTTTTAACAAATTGTTGAATATCCAATTATAGGTAATACATTCTTTGCGGAAACTAAATTTGTACCTCACCTAAGGCGTATCATTTTAATAATTTTGTGGACTTTACTGTAGCAATTTGTGTTTGCAGGCAGCCACTGACCGACCTGAAAAGCCTTTCCAAATCAATTAGCGTTGACCCCAAGTGTTACCTCGAGCTCGCATTAATAGCGTAAGCCCAATGAGGCGAGCCAAAAGTATTTTCCAAATGCCCCGCCGGCAACTGCTCAGTTTTTGTTATTTTCTTCTTTTTTTGTTTTTATCAATTCAAACGATCGCCAACACGATATTGCCCTAGGTTGGGCTTCAATTCGCTTCGCAGTTGTTGTTGTTGTTGTTGTTGTTGCTATAGCTACTGTTCAGTCGCACAACAATAGCAACAACAACCGCTTGGGCGCAACTTTCACTGCAAATTCAAGTTTGAAATTGTTCAAAAGGACGCACTTTGATTCACATTACTCATTATTCATTATTCATCAACGTGCAAAATAATCGAATGTCATTCGCAACGCTGCGTATGAGTAATTTTTAAGCCGTCCACATAGAGAATGCTGCACGTATTGGCACGGCTTCAGCTCGATATGGGTATTTTGTCAGTTTTGCTGTCGATTTTCATTCGCTAATTGCCAGCATGACTTTAATATTCTTCCCGGTTTTCAGTTGTATATTTTGTTTTTATTTTTTTTGGTTTCATTTTTTTATTTTTTTATTATTATGCCACAATTTATCGCTTTATTATTGCACGCAAATGGCAAAATTAGCAACGGCCAGCTGCAATTATAGATACTCCGCCCGTACAGCGCCCCCATCTACCCGACCCAGCATAGACTGCAACTCCCCAGGGTAGACCTGTTTTAGTTTTTTTTTTATTTTTCATTCCACAACTGTAAAGTTGACCGAATCTTGGTGTTTTATTTTCATTTAATTACTGTTGTGGCAGTTGCTGTTGTTGCTGCTGCTGCTGCTGCTGTTGCTGCTGCAGCATTAATTGGCTTGTTTTGCTTAATAATGATTATTGGTTTTTATGGCTCTTTGATTATGCGATGATGCATCGAAAAAGTTGCCACGGATTAGCGCAAAGTCCGGCCCAGACAACGGGAAAGCCGCCGCCGTCCGTTTGGTGTCGAGCATTTTGTTGATGTTGATGGCCTGTCAGTCAGTTAGTCAGTCAAATGGGCAGACAGAGTTTGTGGCCAGCTGGAAGTGCTGTCTTAATTATGCAATGGGCGCAATTGAAGACAATTTAAATGCCCGCCAGTTGTGAAAAACAAACACAATTTCCAACAATAGTAGGAAAGGCAAGCAATCCAATCAATACTGCAACGAAACTTGTATACACTTTTATAATCAGAGTAAAACATCGAATGCAGCTACTGAAAATATGGGTAGAACTACTGGTTATCGACGAATATTCGATTTATTATTACTATAGCAAAATGTAAAGTGTATAATACAAACGTTTTTACGATAGAAACAAATTGTAATATAGTTTATCTACCTTTTATTTTAAAATGCCATTGGGACTATTACAAATTACCTTAAAAAATTAATTTAGGTATTTATAGTCAAATAATAATTAATAATAATAATTATAATAATTATAAGAATAATATTAATAAAGACTACGAAACCTGAAGTTTTAAAGGCTATACAATTTAATGCTCTTTTATTATGCGTACTGCAATCGCAACTCCATTATTTTTCATATGGTAAACCCAATTAAATTTTCAACATTTATTAGAGTTTGCCTTTGATTTCCTCATTGCCGCAAACAGCGTTGTGTATTCGTAAAGCCTCTTTTATAGTGTATAAAACATTAATTACTTATGTGCATATGCAAGTGGAGCTGTCTTCAACCTTTGGTGCTTGCACTTGATCAACTTGGGAGAGAAAAAACCTAAATGCAGTTCAAGTGGACAGTTGGGAAGTTGAAGCGGCAAGTGGACAACAAATTATGATTATGATTATGCAATGGAAAGCAAGGCTAGAAAAAAGCACCATCGATAAAGTGGAGAATCGAATAAACGATTTGGAGCTGTGCGTCTGTGATGCTCCTGTCAGCTCTTGACCTCGTTGCCAAGGCGTTTGCTCGTAAACTTTAACAGAAATACATAAATTTGTAAATGCCGCATAAAACGCATGAAGACAACCGAAACCAAAAGTAAAACTCCGCCCGCCCCAAACGAAATTTTAAGCGTCGCATTTTAATTGCTTGCAATTAAGCAGCAATTACATAAAAACAAAAGCCGCTGATTTTAAATTAAATGATTACAGCAGCAGCAGAGAAGAGCGAACGCATCGCTGCACAAACTTATCGAAGGTTTTTAGTTTTCTTTCACATTGTATTTCTTTTACTACGAGTATTACGACCAGAAGAAAGCTATCAGGAGAGACGGGGAGGGCATGGAGGCGTGGAGGGTGCGTGGACGCTATTAGTTGCACGCGCTTAACAAAATGTTGAATAATTAGCAATAATTATAATAATTATAATAAAAACTTGCGCGGGCGGTTGCATCAGCAGGCGTCAATCGCATCGCTGCACCACTGCACCACTGCACCGCTGCACCACTAACCGAACACCACTTAATTTATGTCACGTCAACCGAAGCCAAATTCCGCACATAAATTCCATTGGAATTTTACTAACTATAAATTTCTGGTCTGCAGTTGTTTGTTGTTAGCAAAGTTGTCAACGGATTTTTCTCTATTTTTCTTTTGGCTCCGCAACGGCCGACAACATTACGAAATGATCTTTCGCCTCCCACTTTGAGATCTTGTTTAGACTTATGTAAGTTTTGTGCTTCAATGGTTCTGATCACTTTCTCATCTGACTTGCAACGCACGAAATGTGGCATCTTTAACCCCGTGACAGACCAAATTATATTTATTTTTAAACGGATGAGAAACTTTTTCTCCAGTTCCACTCAGTTTTAAAACCAAGTTGGCATATACATGCATGTATTTACATTTAGTTATCAACTTTATAAAAAAAAGTTTTCGATAATCTTATATAGAATCTTTGAATTACTACATATTAATGATATTTTTAACAAATCTTTTATAACAAAGTTTAGTTTAGCTTTTTACACGTAATAATTTTATAGTAATAAGCTACGTTATTTGATAAGTTGTTTTTTATTTAAAAGCTGCAGATTGTTTGTTTTTTTTACCACAGTTATGTTTACAATGAAGGAAAACCAGGAATTAAAATAGTTACATATGCATAACATAACGTAATATAACAAAACAATTTAGTTTTTCATTAGTACTTTTAATACAAAACATTGAAAATGTACGTCAAAAAACTTAAAGGAATTTTAAGCTAATCAAATTTACTCAGATAAAATATTGGTCGTACTTTAATCATCGTCCAATGTCTTACTATAAGGTTCAGTTTTACAAATACTTTCCCCAATCTTCAACTTTAACATTTTATTAGAAAGGCATCTAATATATTTTATATTCAGGCCGTTTTGATAAATGTCTTTTAGTATAATGCATTCTTATAATATTTTTATGGCCAATTTTGTTCAATATTGTCAATCAAATCTTATATCCAGTGATATTATTTAAATTAATGTAATCTAATGTAATTTATTTAATGGAATTTATGTTGTGTTCGGTATTTAAGTGCTCTAACGATATACCTATTGTATAAAGCTTTTTAAAAAGATTTCCGTCGCAATTTTTCTTTAATCGTATTTATCTGAAAAAATAGTCTTTTTACGGCAAGAGTATTTATGCTACGTCATGTGTTAGATGGGCTTTCTCTTGTGATGTTTCTGTTGCTGCCACACACAAATCAAACGCTCAAATGCCTGCAGCAAGATGCATGTGACATTCTCGGATGGGGACCCTCTCTCAAAAATAAACGAGTACTTGGCATGCGCTGACACGAAAATATTCTTTTTCGGCATCGTCAATAAATTTAGCTCATAACGCCGTCTGACAGTAATGTGTCATCAGGGAAAATGTTTTCTAATGAACTGGGGGATCTCTAAATTGTGGGTGTTTTGCGGTCTAGAAATGGTATTCATTCAGAAATACGAATGAAGCTCTATCGAGTTGAAAGCAATGAGACTAGATGTGATCTATGTCTACATAGGTTGGTTAAGAATAGATCACACTATTGGAAACAACAAGTATAAAAGCCAAAGGTAAGGGTAATGATCATGAAAATCTTATGTTCTAGATCGCAATATAGCGCAATCTTCGCAATTTGATTACTCCTTTTACTATGCAGTAAATAATTTTGGTAACCTATATATATATTTGTAATAGCTAATTTGTTAGATATTTTAGTTAAACTTGACAAAGTAGCGTTATTTTGCTGCATATTATAGATATGTCATAGTCAGCCCGATTAATCCAGTTTTTCCTAAGGAAATGAGTTTATGAACAACTTATATGATTTTAAGATATGTATCTAAAGCAATCTCGCCGCGAACATCATAAGCAATTGAAATGTATGGAAAAATGTATTAATATATTTTGAAATAATGAGCCAATTGCCCAATAAACAGGCATACCTAAAACCGAACTGAAGCACATTTTTTATGGTTTCGTTTAATGTAGGTGAAATGGTCAGTTTCGACTTCAAAATTCAGGCAGTATGAATTGTTAAAACAAGGTGGAAAATATTTAACTGTCTAATAAACATGCAAACAAATAATTGCACAGGGTATTAATTATAACTATTAGGTGCCCCACCGGCCACTTATTTTGTTTTTGGCTTGCAGCCATAAATAGACGTATTATTTATATGCCTCACATAGAATTCATAGGCAAAAAATTGATTTGTATTTATGTTTTATCCATATTATTTAAAGTAATTATTTTTTATCTTTTTACACTGATGCCACCTGTTGCATTTGGGGTTCACATTTGCTTTGATCTCTCGCTCGCGACGTCTGGTAATGAAACCATCAATTGTTGACCTGCCAATCCATCAACCAATTGAAAAGTCAAAGTGTTTTTTCTCTTTACTTGTTTTTTTAAAAATCAGTTTTCCACACATGCTATGCAAATGAACCCATTGAATGCCTTTCGACTTATGCGCTGCCTCATTGGCCCCAACACCCATTCCGCTCCCGCTGCTCTGCCTCCAGTTGCGTTCGCTCGTGCGCATAATTTAAAATAATGATCGGCATATGAAACTTAATGCGTTTCGTCTGCACCTCGACCGCTCTACCCGGCTGACCCGTCTCGGATCTGGCTTATCGATCATAGCCAGCGGCGATGCGGCATGCAGCGGCTCATGATGTTGCCACATTTGATGGTTGGCCAAGTGCATAATTCACGCACGCAGCTCGCAACAGGTGTCACTCTCACTTTCGAGGCGGCAAAATCTAATTTGCTGCACGTCTTCCCCTTCGCCGTGCAACGTGCGTTACCCTATATACATAACAATTAGCATTTCGTGTTTGGCTGAAGCTGTGCGGACGCAAATTATCGCGTCGTTTGACGCCTGCAATCTATAGGCGATTTTTACTGTAACTTTGACTGCCAAACTACCAACTACCAACGACCAACTAACAACTGCAGCTTTTGTTTTTTTTTTTTCTGTTTTGTCACTTTCCTTTTGGTCATGCAAATTTCTCGCGACGACTATTAATTGGTAATGGCAGCCAGCAAAAAGCCAAAAAAAATATAACCATAAAAATGGTCAACACGAGACTCGCCGCGAGTTGCCGCTGCTGCCTGACTGTGTTCAACAGTTATCTGCATGAGCAGCCCAAAGCTCTCGTCCTGACAAAAAAATACTTTCTTTGCCACCAACTTTAGCTCCAACTGCGACTCCAGCTCCGGCTCCGGCTTCACTCCTTTTCAGCCAGAGCCAGAGCCAGAGCTACAGTTCCAGCTCTGTTGGCTTATCAGAGATCGTCAGCCGTTGGCACGTTTCGTTCATTGCCTTGGCGTGATTGTTGTTGTTGTTATTATTGTTGTTGCTATTGCTGTTGACGTGTTGCAAATAGCAATATTCAAGTTTTTATTGTGCTTTATATTAGATTGCCATGGCCAATACAAAAATATGTATGTTTGTACATGTGTATTCTCGATGTTATTGAATGCGAATCAAAAGAGTTCCAAGAAATAAAACCAAAGGCCAACAAGCGTCTGATTCAAGAAGAATGCTAAGACAACCAACTTGGCTATAACGAACGTTTAATGCGCTTACTGACTGATAAGTATATTGAAAAGTTAATTAATTAGCTGAGAATCTAGAATGTAGTGGCTAATAAAGAAATTAAAGAATTACACTTACATTACTCTCGATAAATGTTAGTACAATAAGTATTCGATTTATTTATTTTTGTTGAACTTTTTAAAGCAATTTAAGTTAAAAAAAATTTGTAAATGAACCCTTACCTTAAAATATTTTCGACTTGGGCAAGTCTGTATAATCTGGTAATTTAAAAAAAAATATTGATTATAATTTATTATACGTATTTTAATATAACAATAAAGTTTTTATCAATAATTTTTATGATAGTGAAACTTGACAAACTCGCATATTACTTAATTCAATTATGTAAGCCTTTCTTTCAGTGTAGCATTAGAAATACATGCTTTACCGCAAAAGGCCTTTTGTGAATTACGCTGCGTACCTTTTCTTCTAAGAATTGCGCATAACATACCTCTTCTCTTCTCCTTCGACCCTCTCTCTGCCGATCCCTCTCTTTCTCTTACTATTTAGATCTTTCTGTTTCTTTTGCTCATTCTCATTCTAATAAGCCACCAATAAATCAACATTGATTTTAAGTTTCTTTGCGCTTTTGGCTCTGCTGACTCACGATCCAGTCTCAGACCCATTCCCAGTCCCATTCCCAGTCTCAGTCCCAGTCCCAGTCCCAGTCCCAGTCCCAGTTTGAGTTCGACTTCCAGGTCCCGTCTTATTCTCATTCTTATTCCCATTCGCATGCCCGGTCTTCGATGGGCGCTTCGCTTTGTGTTTTCTTGCTTGATTTTTTTTTGTGTTGTTGTCCAACTCTTAAGCTAACAAATTCTGGCAAGGCGGCCATTTAGGCCCAAAAAACTGGCTTGGGCACATATTTCAGCAAAGTGTTGGCCAGCACGCGAAGGAGTCGCCGTCAGCCGGTTTTGGGCCACCGCCTGGCGCTGGCCGCATAAGGAGAAAGCCTGTGCCCAGCATGCGCAGATGCAGAGGAGATTCCATTTGATTCTTGTTCCGCGTAGGAACAGATTCTCACTGCAGTCCACCTTCCCCCCTGGCGCAGCTGTTGCCAGCCGCAATCGAAATCCAGTTGCAAAATTTGTTATATGACTTACATTAGCGGGCGCTCGTTTACCTACACAAAACTAGCGCCCGCCCTCTTCGCCAAGCCAGCCCCACTTCCACCCCCACCCCCGCAGTCCCCCCGCTACCCCTTTGCTGACATTACACGTTGGCCGCCGATGCCGCAAATGTATCGTGCATTGTTTTTGGCAAACGGGCAACAGAATTGACATTTCCTTTTACAACATCCAACAAGCTGCACAAGCTGTGCAAAATGAAAACTATAAATCAGCAGCAGCAGCAACAACCAGCAATAACAACCAGCAACAACAACCAGCAACAACAACAACAACAACAGCTACAACTGTTCCATGTGATTGTCACGCTTGAAGGACTCTTTCGCTCCGTGTTGAAAAAAAGATATAAAAAGCGAAAATGAATTTGTTGCTTTTCTTGTTGTTTGTTGCAGTTGTTAACAGCGCTTGTTGTTGTCGTTGTTATTGCTTTTATGAAGTAGGTTACTATGTTTGTTGAGTAATTGAGTTTAGTTTTTCACACACGAGTGTGTGCCTGTTGTTGTTGTTGTTGTTGTTGCTGCATTTGTAGGAAGCTGCTGCACATGCAACTTGGCAACTTGGCAACTCGGCAACAGTTTTGCATGTCTTAAGACACAACAAGCGACTCGCTTGTCTCACAAAAATGCGACCCAACAGTTGCCACAGAATGGCAAAAGGCCCTACAGTGAAGCCAAGCTACACTTGAAAATCACTTGTAGTGGAGCCTAGAAGAAAGATAGAAAGAGAAGAAATAGTTTAGAGGCTTAAAAGCAGTTCCGTTAAGTTTTTCTTATAATTATCACTGTATTCTATAAAAGAAATAAAATATTTTTCTTTTCGAATTATTGGCTATGTAAAGAAAATAAAAATATAATATATGTGAAATTAACTCAACTTTCAATCTCACAGTTTTTACTGTGAGAATAAAAGTACTGTAAAATAAGATAAAAACTCGCAGCACTTGATTTCATAATGCTGACAGAATGGGAACTGTACAATAATATGTTTTCAAAACGTTCATACAATTTTAAAACTATAAACCTTATGCTAATTAAGAATAACGCGATATACATAAATAAATGCAAATTATGCGTATTATTCAACTTTAATGTTGCTCAATTTCCGTAAAAAAGCGTATTTCATATTGCATGTTTCATCATATACATATAGTTTTTTTGGGGGGACCCGAGCTGAAAATATACGAAATACTATAAATTTTTTATACATTAAATCCAAAATGATTATGACTTATTAAATATATAAATATTGTTTTCTTCACTTAAATTAAAGCATTGCAATTTTCTTTCGTACAACTTAATTAGTGTACCACCCGATACCTATTTGGCTTAAAGGGTATTCGATGTATAAACAAAGTGTAGCCACTATCCAAAGTTCATAATATTAACAACTTAGTTACTTGCCGACCCTGCTGTGCATCAAGAGAACAAGCATTAGCTAAGTGCATGGTCCCTGTTTAGCTACTCCTAACTTCCACTTCACTTCCTCCTTCTGCTGCTGCTGCTGCTGTTGCACCTCTGCCCCCGCAGTCACGTTCCTGCCGCTGTCGGCTGTCTGTTTGTGATCTAATTATTGTATTTGCTGTCCGTTTTTGCCAGTTGCCAGCAGAGTTGCCTCCTACAGCCACAGCGAACTTCAAGCAATCCCCGCTGCCCCTTTTGTCCACCCCCCTTCCCCCTGCTGGCCAACATTCGAGGTGGCTGCTCAACTGGCCGACAGCCTCTGCTCATTTGGCTGGCAAGCCTGTTTGAGGCATTCGTCGTGCCAGCTACGTCTCTGGCTCCCACTTGCAGCCTCCTTCGCCTCTCTCTCTGCCTCTCTGTCTCTCTGGTCTCAGCTCAGCTCTTTCATCTGCTGCTTCTCCTGTTCCTACTTTATCCACTTCACTCTTAGTTTGTGTTTCAATTTGGCGCTTTTGCTTTGCTTAGTTTTGTGTTTAACGTGTACTAATTTGACTTTTTGGCGCGTCTCTTTGAGTTCGCTTTTCAGCTGGCTTTTATTTGCCAGCTTTTATTATGACATCATTTTCTTGGCAATGGCTCTTGTGTATATTTGGCATTAACAAACTAAATAACTTTTAATGCGCTTGAGTTTTTCTCAGAAATGCGAAATGCGACAAAAGTCAATTAACATTTGCGTGGCATCAATGTGAGCCATCATCTTTTCGTGTGCTTCTCGTACTTGTATCTGGGAAATCTCTCGATCAATTGTTGTCACGCTAAATCGGTGGCGCCCCCCAACCCCCCCTGCGACGCCTTCCCTTTCGAATGGATGTGCACGTCTTTTGGCGCCTGCCTCATTTTCATTAAGTCTTTAAACGAATTTCCGTGACTGGCTTATAAAAAAATATTAAAATCCATAAGGAAATTGTTGCGAGGCGGGGGTGTATTCAACGGGGGTTGCGGTGTCGCTTCCTTTATGCCTGGGCATGCATCAATTTTCACTTTTCCAAGATATGAACAAGATACACGAGATACACACAAAAGATACAAAAGATACGTTTTATATTTTATTTTTTTTTTTTATATAAGCGTGCAAGTGGCGTGGGTTGATCATAAAATCCTTGTACGTGAGGTTTGCCTTGGAGGTCACGTGAGAGAAAACAACAACAACAACAGAAACAACTATGGGTAACTCAGGACTGTGAGAAATAGACTCGAAACTGAAAGCAAGTGAAACTTTTGGCAATAACCACACAAAAGGCACAACAAAACAATATTAAATATTAATTATTAATTATTCGATTATTCGATTATGCATGCAATGCGATGCAATCGTTTGCGATCTTTGATCTCTTTTTTTTCCAGCTCTCGACACAAATTGAAATTCGAGTCGAAAGTTTGTCGCATGCATTACGTTGATTACATCACATAAGAGATGTGTGTGTATGTGTGTGTGTGTGTGTGTGTGTGTATGTGTGTGGCGGGTAGGAGGGGGAGCCGTTTGGGGTAGGGGGAGAAATAGGCTATGCAACTTCCACCAACTGTGGCAGTCAGTCATTCAGTCAGTTCAGTTGGTCAAACATGTTACCCAGCCTAAATATAGACACAGACAAATATACAAACAGGACGAGCCGAAACAACAGAGGGTGAGAGGGGGGCCGGCGGGCGTAGGGGTAGACAGCCAGTCAAATGGTCTTGTTAATTTCCATTTTTCTATGCAAATTTTAACTTCCTCGAAAATGTTGCACACTCCAAAATGGCAATAAACAAAACAAAACAAAACGAAACGAGCATCACAAAAATTTGACTTGCCATAAAAATTGAAATCTAAAACAAGGTAAAAGGGGGAGGGGGGTTAGAGTGGGGCAGCTTGATGAAGTGGGCGGCTGTTAGGCAACTAGCAGTCGCAAGAGGGGTATGGAAAATATGCCACAGCCACATGACACACACACACACACACACACAGTCAGACAGAGACAGAGAGACAGACAGGCAACAACAAAAGTCAACGTGCAAAAATAACAAACAACTGTCAAATGTCTGACAAACGAGACAAGGAAAAGACAAAGCTACACACAGAGAAAAGCAAAAGCCAAACAGCAATAGCAACACATGATATATAGCAACTGGCTAAGAGAGAGAAAGATTGCAATAGACGGCCTAAATGAATTTGCTCATTGGTAAACTAAAAGTGAAATAAAATAAGAAAAACCGCTGCTCATATTGCATTAACAACAGCAGCAGCAGCAGCAACAACAACAACAACAACAAAAACAACAACAACAACAACAGCAATGCGACAACACTGACACAAAATGTTTGATAACAACTTCCCGAAATTGTTGGCCGCTGACAACGCCAAATTGGCCGTGCCTCAAAAACTATGCGCCAAACAATTCATCGGGGCAGATTACGCATACGACACGTGAGCACAGTTTTCAACAATGAGCCAAACGTTCGATGCAATCGTTGCCACTGCCCACAGCAGCAATCTCTGAATGCAACGGCAGCAACAACAACAACGGCGACAACGACAACGTCAAATATGCAGACGGCCAAAAGAATGCTGAAATTGAAGACGCCACGAAAAATTGCACAGCATATACAAACACACACACATGCAACAATTTGTTGGTCGTTGTTGTTATCAACGGCATTGTCACAGCTCCTGCGGTAGCTGCAGTTGTTGTTGTTGCTGCCGTTGTTATTGCTGTCATATGCTTGCATGCCCTTGCGATTATGCGGGGCATTATGTTGTTGTCATGCACTTTGTTTGTCGCCCATCAATTTGATGGGCTCTGCAGATTAAGAAGATTTATGTGTGGTCAAAAAAAGAAGCTTAGACAACTCTTCAAACTGTCCCTATGAAATTGCAAAACTTTAATTGAATATTTCAGCATTTTCAGCTGTTTTGCCACTTTATTCTTACTATGTAATAATTAATTGTGTGAATAGTAGATTCTTTTTAAAAGATTTTTATAGGTTTTTAGTTTTTTATTCACATTTAAGGTATTACTTGGGTAAGGTATTGTTAGCAAAAATAATAAAAATTGTATTTTGCCACACTTTTTTTTTACCAAATATCTAAAATTATATATTCTTTCAATGCAGCAATCAAACATTTGTTGCCATCTTTTAACTATAAACGCAAGTTAACAAAAAGAAGGGAATTTTTTAAGATGTTTGGATTTTGTTTTGTTAGTTTAAATGAATTTTTTACTATTAAATATATGCGTATTTTTTCACTACTCACTGAATGTGCCCAAAATTTAATTATTTGAAAATTAACATAAAATATAATTTAAAACTAATGTTAAGCTTTTAAAAAGCTAGATATAGCTAGACTATATTTAGTGGAAACACAGTTTATATTTAATTACCTGTGATTGTTAAAGGCGTTAACAAGGTTTTGATTATGTTTCTTAAATACTCTCCAACATTTACTTACCACGTTCGATCTGAAGGTTTAAGCTTTAATTCAAAAATACAAATTTTTTAGCTCTTACGTCATGAATTCTTTTTAACAGTGTCTTTAAGTTTAAAAAACTGAATGAAACTAATTCTATCAATCAAATAATTCTATCAGAAGGTATTTCTGTTGATGCAAAAGAAAACATAAAAAATGTGTTAATGTTCGATGAACTTATTCGATAGAGTATCTGAGCTTTAGCTCAACTGATTATTTGAAATTTCTTGATATGTTATTATTGTTGTTGTGATTGTTATTGCATCGTCTGCCGCAATGTCTCCGCTTTGCAGACGCCGTCGTCGTCTTCGATTGCGTCTCCGTTGTGGCTGCCACACGCTTGGAGAAGTCGTACGTTGTGTGTTGCAGGAGCAGTGCAGTACGGCTGCACGGGTGTACGGGCGTACGGGTGCACGGGTGCCCGGGTGCTCGGGTGAACGGGTGCATGGGAGCATGGGTCTGAGCATGAGCATGGCATGTCATTTCTTGGCTTCGCCAAACATCTTTGGCATTCCTGAAGTCTCTAGCACTGGCATCTGCAAAGTCTCATTTTCTCTCGTTGTCTCTTTGTCTTTCTCCAGCTGCGATTGTGTTCCTCATTTTACTTTTGCAGCAGATATTTGTAATGAAGCATGTTTTGCATTTAATTTATGCGCGTAATTAGTTGAAAGTGAATGCCAGTAGTAGTTGCAATAGTCACAATAGCGGTAGGTGCCGCACATTGCGTATACGCGGCGTGCAACAGCTGCGGCTACAGAATCAACTGCGTATCTCGTAACAGCTAACAGCTAACAGCTAGTAGCGTATCGGCCAGTGGTCAATGCCTATAAATTATTTGAACGCTTTAGCTTTTCTTTTTTTATCGGGGGCGAACAAAAGCAGCTCATTATTTGTGAAAAACGCGGCTGTCAAAATTGAAAATAGGGAAAAGCTAAAGAAATAAACCAAAACAATAGCAGGCAGCAGTCAGCGGGCAGGCAGCAGCCAACAGTCAACGACGACAGCCAGCAACAACAACAACAACAACAACAACAACAACAACAATAGCAACAACAACAAGCATTCAGTCCATTAGCAAATGCCGCCGTTGAGTGGCAGCCGGGGATTGGATGCAGCCAACGACGCCACCGCCGCATAATGAAAGCGAAAATTTAAATTTTTGATACAATTTGCAATTTTTTCCTACTCCATCATTCACATCACCAGCGGCGGCGGCAGCAACAACAACAACAACAGCAACAGCAAGCTCCAACTTCAACTGCAGTTGGCAGTCAACAAGTCGACAAAGAAAACAATTCATCATGTTGTTGTAGATTGGAGGAACCTTTTGGCAGCAGTCGGAGCAGCTACGTTGCCTTCAATTTATGCGGCGGCGCTTAAATCGATTGCTTTGCCACATTGCAGCAATTGGCTGGCATGCAGCATGCAGCTTGCAGCTTGCTGCATGCAGCGAACCTCTGCTCGATCGTGGGGCAAACAATACGAACGCCTGCGCCATCGCTGCTGAACCGTAAAACTGAATTATGTAGCGGACCACAGAGCTGCGGCGGGCGAAGACTTTGACGTTTTGCGGGTGGATAAGGCCTGACGACTGACCACAACCACAGAGTCAGTGCCAGTGCCAGTCCTGGCCAGACTTTTCAGCCTGTCCACAATTGCCAGCGCCGCTTCATTAAGCGATTCATTCATGCAACCGATGCAGCCGATCCACTCGATCGAGTCGTTTTATTTGGCTCTTAAATTTTTGCGCTAACTAGATGTCGCAATTGAAAGTAAGCTGTCAATATTGCAGCACCATCAGCAATTGACCAGGGTATGTATAATAAAGGGGGGGGGGGGGGGGAATCATCATTCTTGATCAATAGCTAGTCAATTATAAGAAACTCAGCTGTCAGTTGTCGCTTGATCAAAATGTGATTAAGGAGGAATCAAGACCTGAATTAAGTTGTTCTCCAGAAAGACGAAAATGATTTAAGCTAGTTTGGAAAGCGTACTCTATTTGAAATATTTCAATTATATTCATCACTTTTTCATAAAGCCATTTCAGTCCAGATTCAATTGTCAGATTGTCAGAATATCACAACTGCTTACTAGAAAGCACATCGCCACCCTTTTAAATATTATCTTGTGGATAACCTTACAGGCAACACACTTAGGAGACTGTTCCCTAAGCTGAATACCAATATGAATATATACATATTTAATTATTTGAAACATTTGAATTTATTTTTACTCCCCTCTCTTTTCACCTACAGTAAACACATTTTGTGCTTTGTGTATTGTAAAAATGTTCTCTCTTTTCTCTTATATTTCTGAAGTCCATAACTGATCGCATTATAATAAAAGAACAATAGAGCGTAAAGAATATACACTTCAAACTGATTTCAAATAATGAATAACTGATCAGGGTTACCTGTACAGAAATAGACTATGCAGATTTCATTCTTATGTCAATGAACAAGAGATCAGGGACAGATCCATTTGAAATACAACAAAAAAAAAAAAAAAAACCATTAGAAAGTTTGCCGTTGGCATAGACAAATTAGCAAGGCCATAACATGGAGCTGGGCTACGACTATTGGGACTCATGATCTCATGACTTTGCCACAGCTTGAACCTCCAAGTCATAATTCCATCATCTTTTAAATTTAGTTGCGGTTATAAGGCATTATTTTTAGCACCTCGAAGGTCACTGAAGGACATTGTTCAGTTGATTTCCTCGATTGCTCAACTTGAAAAACTCTCAAAACACGAATTCATATTCAAATTCAAGCGCAAACTTGAAGCCATGTGCGAATTTAATTACTGACTCAGCGACCGGACAAACCCAAGTATGAGTTGGGCCCGGGGCACCCAAATCCAAATAGACGAGAAAAAAGTAAACTTACTGGCATATCTTATGCAAATCCCAATGTTGGACAGCTTATTATTAATAGTAATAATTGATGTAGATTTTTTAGCACCTTTTT
Organism: Drosophila sordidula; assembly: GCA_035047465.1. Lineage (NCBI taxonomy): Eukaryota > Metazoa > Arthropoda > Insecta > Diptera > Drosophilidae > Drosophila > Drosophila sordidula. Next base: position 13,977,692 of record JAWNPQ010000156.1, on the reverse strand, counting down.
TCGGTTGGTTTCACCCATTTATAATGTTTGTGATTTGTAAGACAAACAGAAACAACAACTGAACGGGGAGATAAACAAAAGCCAAAAAGCCAAAAGCTCACAGACCAGGCGGCACAGCTGGCGAATTCTCTTTCCCATGGAATGTGGTCAACGCTTTTGGTTAGCTCGTTTCGATTTGGTTTGGCTGGGTGTCTTTTGAGAAACGTGTTTTCTAACAAAGGCCGCTTCTTAATGGGTCGACAAATAAAAGTATAATAAATAAATAGTAAAAGGAAAATGCGTAAAGGGTCGGGGTAAAGATAGGTTTCGGCCAACTTCGACTTACACCACACGAGCCGCGACTACGACACTTGATCTGGCCAAAATGCCAAGGCGCTGAGAATCGAAAATGCGCCTCGAAACGTGGGCGATGAGATCATCGCCATTTAATTGGCTGCGACTTTGACTTTGCCTTTTACAACTGCACGGCCACAGTGTGAAGCTTAGTGAGTGCGGCCCTGTCTCTGCCTGTCTCTCCCTCATCCCAAAACTCTTTCTCACTGCCTGCTTTTTATGGCCCTGGCGCGCGCGTTGACCGAATTCGGAAGATGAATGTGCGACAAATGCCAAAGATAAGCGAACTGGCAACGCGACACGAATCGAATAATCGTGTAAAATCTCACAAGCTCGAAATCTGATAATTGTTGATGTAAATTTCTAATGCTGACGCACAGTTTTTCTGTGCCATTTTTGATTGCGTTCAAGTATTTGCTGCCGTTGTTGTTGTTGTTGTTGATTTATATGACAGTTTATGCATTAAGGAAAAGGTAATCGTTGATTGACATTCGTCGTACATGGCGTATGCGCAATTAAAGGTAATCTGCGTCTGGCATTTCCTAGCTGCTTACATGCAAATTCAATTCCAGATGCCTATATGCACAAATTTTGTGATATATATACATATATACAATATCTAATATATATGCCTTTTCAAATAGCTAAAACATAAAGTTGCAAGTTTTAATTAGCCCATTTATAGTCATTAGTATATCCGGTGATTCGGGCAGGAAATGAGCTGGGACCGTTGGTGGGAGAGTTCAAATATATATCTTTTGTGTCAAACAGTTGCCAAAAATTTTTGGCGTACCGTTAAGCTTGATTGCTAATGCTGATGATGATGATGTTAATAACAATAATATTAAGAGCATTTGTAGACAGCAAGACGTCGCGCTTATGATTATTTATATTATTTTTTTTTATTTTTTGGCTCGCCTAATTGATTTTATAATCAAGGTTTTAATGCCGCTTCTCGTTTTGTTGTTGTTGTCATTTCAGCAAAAAGTCTCCACACAACGGCCAGCCAGGTAGGCAGCCAGGCAGGCAGGCAAAACTTCAAAGTCGAGACTCTCCAAACGTGTGCGAAAATAAAGCGACGCGCCAATGCAAACGCCACTTGCGCAGCCGAAGCAGCTCGCGTCGCTGTCAGTTCGTTGGCGCTCGTGCTGTGCGACAACAGCAGCAGCAGCAGCAGCAGCAGCAGCAGCAGAGTCGCATTAACAGTTGGCGCTCAGTTTGTTTGTGTCGCTCGGCACGTTCGGTTGCCATTCGCGCTGTGGCCGTCTTTTCTCAGCTGCGTGTCCGTCTCTTCGTTCGTTGCTTTCGTTTGCTGCGCGTGCGTCGCGTCGTTGCGTTTATTTGTTGTGTCGTCGCCTCAGACCAAAAGTTCATGCGAGTCAAAGTAGAAACCATAAAGCAAAGAGCGGCAAAGTCGAAAATAAAAGTGTGCGAAAACAAAAATGTAACAACAACAGCATCAACGAAACCAAACAACCAGCCAAACAACCAATCGACCGACAGTTTAATACGAGTTTCGTTCTTGCTTCTTCCCTTAGTTCTTCTTTTTTTTTTTCGTTGACCATTTAAAGTGACGCTGTAATGAAGATTTGAACGCACAAAAAAATAAAGTAAAAAAAGTAAAAAAAAAAAAAAAATAAAAATAAAAACCAAATAACAACAACAACAAACGAATTGAGCCGCCCCGCGTCGCGGCTCCAACTTGAACTTCAGTCTCCGGTCTCCGGCGTTTGCCTCGTCTCGTGTTATTTTTAGACAAAAATCGCAATCGCAACGCAATGGGCACCAAGTCACCCGGTGGTCCGCAGCGCTGTCGCCTCATACTGCAGCGCTGCCTGGCCATCCAGCTGAGCAAGCCGGGCCACACGCCCGAGGACTTTTGGATGTACGACTCGGGATATATGATATTTCAGGTGAGTTGAACGAATGTTGTTGCCACAGAAGAACTGCCATCTAGCTGCGCGCTGCGCGCTGCGAGCTGCGAGCTGTGAACTGCGAACTGGTTTCTGGACACAACTGGTTGCTTGTGTCCACTGTCCAGTGTTCAGTTCGGGCGGCGCTTCAGCGCCCCAAAGTGCGTGAGGATGTTCGAGAATGAGAAATGGGGAGGCCTGGCATGTACACTTAAAAAGTGATTCACAAAAGAGATTCGCAAGTTTGCGCTTAAAGTTCCCAAACGGTTTAAGCCCGCAGATACGTATTTGTGCAAAGATCGCTGCTGAAGATAGCTTGAATAGAATGAGAATGAGAGAGAGAGTTGAGCTTCGAAGGTTTATGATCGGTTGTTTTAAGGTATTTTTTAACAAAAGTTAAAGGGCTTAAAAACTAAAAATAAGCATTGTAGAAATCGGGTTTGCAAGTGTATGGCAGTATATAATTGTGTATGTGTATATATAGATACGCATATGTATGAAACTTCGTTTCAAGGTCGCCTTGTGCGTTGCTTTTTTTATGCACTGTGCGCACTTCCCATGACGACAAATGACTTGGAACGATGGAGCACAGGTTATAAGCCGGCAGTTGCCATTTGCCAGTTGCCAGTTTACACTCTAAATTACGGCAAATCTGTTGGCGTCATTCAGACTAGACAATCCAGCCAACAACAACTACAACAACAACAATACCAACTGAAATATTTGCCTGCAACTGCAACTGCACTTGGCAGAACTTTGGAATCCAGTGGTTGTACTTGTACTTCGGCTTAGGCCATCTACAAAAAAGAGCAAGAAGAAGAAGCTCGTGGCTGTCTGTGCATGTTCTGTTTTTATTATCGTCGACATTTATTGATGACTTTGAAAGAAGTTGGCAATAAGTTGCTCCTCTTTTCTTTTCTTTTCTTTTCGTTACTTTTTTTTTTTTACCAATGCTCACAAGTTGCAACTTGCAACAGATAAGCGCAACGGCAAATAAATCACTTGGGTTTCATATTCACGAAGTTCATTATAAATTGCTGCATAAATTGCACCACTAAAAGCAATCGAAATGTGATTTTTTATTCAGAAAAACCTCCCTACACTTTTCAACGTGGCGTTGACAACAAATTTGAATTTAAAATTAGTTTTTTTTTTTTTTTTGGATTTTATTTTTTTTTGCTGTGCGTTGTTCCGACAAAAGCTTTATTCAGTTTTTCGGTGGCTGAGTTTTTATTGTTATGTTGTTCTTTTCATTGTTTATTGCAACTTGATTGCCTGATTGCATGACGTCACTAGTCAAGTTCAAGTTTGAAGCGTTAATTTATGTAGCGCTTCAAATGAGCACAATTAAAAATAAAAACATGATATTAAGCAAATAAAAATTCAAGCTAAGCCTATTTTTAGGCCGCATTTCCTACAATTTGCTTTATATTCTTGCAATATACGTTAAATATACACAATAAAGAAAAAGAAGTATATGGAGTATTTATTTATATATAAATTCCTTATTTATGCTTAGGTTTTGAATATTTTGAGATATTAAGATATATTCATTTTGTGTTTTTACAAAAGTTTGCAACTGTGTGAATTGCCTAACCATTTTTTATCAAAGGTTTATCAAAGGCTTGTCAAATGTGAGTTCAGAAAAAGTGAAAACCCTAACCGAGAATTGAGTATATAGATTTTTTTTTTGTAAAACAACAAACATGTGCTTCTGGTTTTTTATTTCTGTTAAACAAACTAGTTTCGAAGTTACGTTGAAGAAACTTGCTAACAACTATGAGTAATATACTTACATATGTATATACAAATGTATAGAAAACAGAACCGGCTGAACCGTATCACTTTATAATATGCTGGATTTATCCGGGCCAAGTGTTTTAACTTAAGATTCGAACTCCGTTCTACACTATTTTTTTTGCCGTAAAGCTGGATTTTTAAAAATGTAAAATTTGTTATTAGATGTATAGGATATAGTCAACCTGCCTTTGGCCAACACAGATACTTCATTCATATACTTGCCCATGATTCGAGCCCAGATTCTCATTCATCAGTTACCAAAATGCATAACTTCTTCGGGCACCCAGCACTTAAAAAATAAATAGAATTTGAAAATAAATAAAAAGTAGCATGCTAAAAATTTCACACTTTTTCCGCATTTATAAGAAAGTTAACCGAATCTTGTAAAAAATGGGCAGAGCATTGATTACTTATCAGTAAGTCAGCAAAAGAAGTTTTATATACACATGTGAATATTTAAAACGTAGTTTGCTTATTTGAATTCTTTTAAATTTTATTCACTTTATTCTTATATAGAAATTTCTCAACTTCCTGTTACTGTTCAAGTATCTGTTGATTTTTTTCCATTTATTGTTTCGTTAAACTCAATAAAATGTCAGGCAATTAGCATTTAAATGGCTCAAAAAATAAACAACAAGAAAATAAATATATATTCGTGAGTTGGTCAACATACTTCAAAAAGGCAGCCGCGTTCTTATCTTTTGCGTTGGTTTACTTTACATTATTTTTGCTGTGACTTTTTTGCATTTTGCATACCAAAACATTGTCGCATAAGTGATTCCCTTGAGTTTTCTGTTGCTGTTTTCAGTTACATTTCCATACGTTGCACACACACACACACACACACACACACACATCAATTACAAAATCCAACAACGGGCTTTCATAAAGAGAGCCCAGTCGGACCGGACAGCCTCGTGTATGTGTGCTAATTAATATTACGTGCCTCGGCTCCGTTTTGTAGAGTTTCTCATGTGTTCCGTCGTCTGTCGAGATAAGAGCAGTATGGAGCGTGCCCTGAATGTGAATCGGAAGAGGCCAGAGACTCTGTTAATATTTAGGGCCAAACAATAAACCATGCCAATTTGGGGCAAGCCCGAAGAAATGCCTCAAAATTATTGAAAATTATGTGAGAGAACGGGAAGTGACTTAAGAAGAGTTCAAGAACGGTTTATTTACGAAACTACTCTACTGAAACAGACATGATAACGTTCTCGACTGCTTCCAAATGCCAATTCATTGTGTGCAAGTGCAATCAAGTGTGAATTATGCTGGGCTGGGCCGCAATTGGAGTGGGAGTTATGAATCGATAGGGTCACAATTCCAAGGCAGAAGTTAATGTTGCGTTGTCTTTTTTACCTTCTCAAATTATATACATGTGTATATATTTTTATATAACTATTTTAAGGGCGTTTCCCAGGGACAGTGGTTTAGTGAGCACATCACAACTGTCAGATATATTTTTATTTTAATGGCGGCTCTTAAATAGCTTCCGGGCAGAGAATGATGTGAAATTATGCGATATGCGCATATTAGTGTGACGAAATTAACGCGCTTAGGCAATCTATTGTAAACTAATTAATGTTTACCTATATATTTGGAAAAATTGAGTTACACGCCTTTTAAATAAATAGTTTTTATGACAGCCAAATAAGAAATTAGTGTTCCCATGATAAATAACAAGCAACAAACCCAAATTTCTCAATTCAAAGTTAACAATTTTCCACGAACCTGTATGAAAACTAAAAACTGAGTAACAAAATACAATTTTTGACAGTGTATTTTTAAGCTTTAAGTGTAATATATATATGCCTCTCATTTATAAATTTATTTTTATTGCTAAGAAAACATACTGCTAACCATAATGAAAATGTAAACAAAGTTCAGTTTTATTATGGCCAGAAACTGACACGCCCTTAAATATTTAAATCATTTGTTTATGGGACACTAGAATATTGTGGGACCTTAGCACGATGTCTATTCTGAAACAGATAAATTACTTTTTTTTACGAGCAATATTAGTTTTTTTTTTCTTTTCTGAAAAGGCAGCCGTTGCAAACTTGCACACAATATCAGCAGCCTCTGATCTGCAGCAACCTCAACTGATCTCTGAGCTGTTTTATTTCTCCACTCTGTATTTAGTTTTTATTTTATATTTTTTTTAGTGATCTTTATGTTTGCAACACGCAAATGACTTCAGCTAAAACAACTTGTTTTGTATATGAATTTTTTTTATTTTTTTTATAATTTGACTTTTACGGTCCGACGAGAGATTGCAACAAGTTTTCGAATGCAAAATTGCGTCATAGAATAAGGAGACAATGGCAGTTAGCTCAACCTCCGGCCGGAGAGTATCTCAATGCCACAGCATAAAATTTGGCAATGAAAATGTTAATGGAAACAAAAATAATTGAAAAGTGAAATGCGTTGGCGATTCGCATAGAACGAAGGCAAACCGGCATTAAAGTAATGATCGGAGTCGGCGGGGTGCTAGTTGGTGGCAACCTCATCATCAACTGTTCCTGTTTCAGTTGCAGTCTCTCTCTCGGTAACGATCTGGATCTGGTCCCATTCACCGCCAGTCACAAAGAGAGCTTGTTAAGTGAACCTCTCCACCTCGACCGCCCCCCTGGCACTATTCGACTCCGATGACTCCAACTTTCCGGCCTGTAGCTGCTGTTCAAATACAATTTCATGTGCAATCAAAATGAAAATAAAGCAAAGACGAAGCGAGCCAAGCAAATTGATTTATCGGCACGCGGCAACTCGAATTGTTATGGGCTTTGATTGTTCTCCCCCCGCCGCTTCTGGCCTCCTACTTATGGATGGGGCTCCCCTCGATAGCGCTGATTGAGTTAAATGAAATTTTAACGATGGCGCAACATTTAAACGTAAATTTATATTTGTCGCCCGTCTTGAGTTAAAGTTGAATGCTTTAATTGGTTGGCGTTGGCAAGCGCCTTAAAGCATAATTGATCTTAATTTCGATTTCGATTCGATTTCATTTGCAATTGCCTTAAGTGACTAATTTGATTGGTAAACAAATCAAACAAAACGAAACAAACAAAAGAAACGAAATGAAACGAAACGAAATCAACCGACAACAATGAGAGCAGCGCGAATTGTGTGTGGGCCGCAAATTTTCTTTATGTGGATTATGCAAGTTAACTGATGAACCCGAGACGACAACAAGGTCGTCTTGGATTACGTCCAGTCTACAGTCTACAGTCTACAGTCTCCAGTCTACGGAGTGTGCCGTGTGGCGTGTCGAGAGTGGAGTATGGAGTGTCCAATGTCCACTGGCCAAGTGGCAACTGCTTGAGTTCAAGTCACGCCGGCGACAATAATTGTGCCCCCCGGCACCCGGCACCCGGCACCTGCCACCTGCCACCTGGCACCAGCACAAATCGCAGACATGTGCAATATATATTGAGAGTTGTTCAGTTGTTGTATCTGCGAACTGTTTGGTAACGGGTTTTAGCTAAAAATACTTTCCGCTTGGTCTCGTAAAACGGTTAAACTTAATTAAACTGGGTCTATTTATGATATTTTTTATTTGCCTAACAGTTGTCATAAGAAATTTTTAACTGGATTTGAAAATTCAGTTATTTAGACAAATGAAGATTTCAGTTAAATTATTTAAAATATGTAATAATAAAGATTTTAGTGCATATTTTAAAGGCTAACAAAAGGTAAATAAAAGAAATGCAAAAATTCAGCTGTATCCAATTAATTCAAATCAATAATTGTACTTTTTTTAAATTTGGTTTTTCTAGTGAAACACTCAAAGCGCCTATTATTCCGAAACGGTAAAAGTTGTTGGCTTAGCTCGGTAAAGGGTAGCAGCTTTGCGGCTTGAAAAACAGCCGTCCGATCTACCTGCTCTTTGCCTCGTTTCGTCAAGTGTTTTTCTTGTCTGTGTGTGTTTTTTTTGAGCCGCTTTAAATTTATGTACTCAGTTTGCAGTTCTATTTAAAGCTCACATTTTGAGTTAACTTGATTACCTATGTAGATAATGTTTACCTTTACCATGTTTATATACAAACATACATACTCTCGGCTGTCGCTTTCTCTATTTTCAACTATGAAATAACCTTCTTGACATAAACGCATCATTAAATAATCATAAATGTTGTAAGCTATAAATCTCTTGTCACTAAACTGCTTAAAGTTAATTAAATTCTACTATCTTATAAAACTACCACAAATACGATATAAGTTTGCTTTAAGGCTAATGTCTATTAATGTCTCAATTAGTTCAAAAAGTTAGCTAAACATTTGAAGATCAATAGTAATATGAATAATACTTGCAATCACTCGACTGTGAAGGCCATAATCTAAAGTGCATATATCGGCTTTTCTCACACGCATCGAATTGAGTCACTTAATTGATATTTGAAGATATCACATGATATTACGTATGCTGGCACTTCAATTAAAACTCAATAACTAAATTGCTAGTTGGATTAAGTTCATATGGATTATCCCATTCATATATGCACTTAGATGTGTACATATGAGTGTATGCTGTGGCATTACATTCCAATTAGAATTTCTGACAGCAGTCTCATCTATTCCCATTAAATGTTGACAACCGAGAGGGAGGCGGGCCGGGGAAAACTTTAGCCAAGGACCAAGTTTATAATGTGGGAAATGGGTGTTGCTTCATATTTAATGCCCTAACATTGCATGATTGCCAGATTGATTGAATGACAGCCAGTACGGCACACAGCACATAGAAATTGCGTGCCAAATGCCAGACACAGAGATACAAATGCACAGCATATAGTTACGGATACAGATACAGAAACAGATATATACATATATAACTGCAGGCAGCAGCTATTTAACTAACTGCTATGAATGACAGAGCCCGCAGCCAATCCGGCCAGACATTTCAGCAAGTGCCAGCTGCGCATCAACGCCAAAATACAAAAGGCAGCAATAACAACAACAACATTAGCAACAAATTTACTCTAGTTGAGAATGCTTAACTAGGAGATACCTTGTATCAAGTAACGCCCAACTATGATACCTATAACCACAGGCCACAAACTGCCTCCGACTGAGACTGTCCGCTGGCGGTTTATATAACAGAATTTCAATTGACAATTATTTCTATGTTTACTTTACATTTTACGCCGTTCCAAACCCAAGTACGAGTGCTATATTTCTTATATAATTTTTTATTTTCAAGTTAAGAAAATATCCCTCCTTAAATTAGCTCCGAACTATGATTGTTGGTTGATTTTCTCTGATCTTCTGTATGCGAAATTAAATATCCATTATATTTTATTATATTTAATTCTTATGACTTCTGTGTTTGGTGTACGATCTTGACGAAAATTTCAGTTCAACTATACACGCTTAATATATATCTAATAAATTATACAACTTAGAAATAAATTGTTTTATTTAGCTGTGAAATCGAATCACTTGTTGATTTTAAATAATCTTCTGTTTACTGCATTTATATGCCCAAGCTCATCATATCCATTCCTGTTTATAGGGTATAACAATTGCAGGCAACAACGAGACAACGGCAACAAATCAAATTCAAAAGTAGTCCCAGAACACAACTGAGCAGGTGCAATGCGGTGGCAGCTCCAATAGTTTATAGGACAAGGGTATCGCAGGGGAGCTCTGGCGACTGGCTGGAATTGGAGCTGACTGCAACAGACTTCATTGTTCCCACAGTTTTCCGAACGTCGCGTCGCCGGCGTCAACCTAATAGACTTTTCACGCTTCGGTTTTAAATTGAGGCGCTGATTTTTAGCAGCTGATATTTTTACTTTGTTTTTTATTTTTTTTTGCCGGGTCGCTCGCTTTATTTGCTAGAAGTTTTGCAATTCGAAAAAGTTTCCAAACAACTGACAGGCCAGTAGATAGACAAGTGGGCCTTACCATAGGGGTAGGGCTCACAAAGTTGCAGCTTAAAGAGCTGAATACCAATGGAATTGAATTGAAATCGACTTGAGTTCGGTTTTTAGTTGAGTAAAGTTCAGTTGATATTTGTTATTAATTGCAATTGCCGGGCGCTGGGGCTAAAGGGTTGCCAAAACCACGTTGCTCCGACAGAGATATGTACTTTTTATGTGTGGCTGTCCCGGCAAGGAGTTTTGCCAACAGCTGCCATTGCAATTTGTTTTGGCAATACAAACATTGCTTTAGCTTTGGGCAAAAACTAATAAAACAAATCGCATGTGCAGGCCAAGAGTAGATTTTGTAGATTGCCGTGGTCAATGAACTTCTCGCTCAGCACCCAACACCCAAGCAACCCCCCCCCCCGGGATGACGAACCCGAACGGGCACAGTCAATGCCTACGGCATTCCCAGGGCTACGCCCGACTGACCAAATCGAGTTGGCAGCTTAAGTGCTGTGCAAATTGCTGAGACGCTGTAAAGACGCCGCCGCCCTCATCTACCACACCCATCCCTCCCCCACACTTCGCGCTTCTTTCCTTCCTCGCCAGCCCTAATCCAAGGGTTGTTCCAGCTGCAGTGGGCGTTCCGCCTGTGCCCCACTCTGGACTATGCAATTTGTGCGCTTATCAGTTGCCGCATTGATTGGAATTGTGCTCGCATATTTATGCAAGCAGCCGCTTCCGACAAGCGCTTAGTTTTATGGACTAAACAGTACTTCGACCCGAACGCGGTCCAAACACAACGACAGCCATTGACCACGGCAAGAAATGGCCAGACAAATAAACAATGATGACGCCCTTTGATAGAACTTCGAGTCGGGGATCCTAGGGGTGGGCGCCTTTTCTAATTGTGTGAATGAGAACTGAGAGCTGGGAACTGGGAAAACAAATGGTTGTGAAACTCGCAGAAAAAACTCATTAGTCATTTAAGCAATGATAATTGTTACAAATATAATGCTTTAAGTTTTTTTTCTTTTATTGTTAATCAAATTATAATAGTGTGTCTAGATTATAGATCTAGATCTTAATTACCCCAAAGGTAAGAATGCGTAGCAAATGTATTTAAATGTAATTTTTTTAGTTTTATAATTTTTAGCTTTAAACAAATTTTCAACAAGCAATTTTTAATAACCAAAATTTAGGGGAAATAATAATAATACTAATATGCTTGAAAGTTTAAGTTTACACACATCTTGGTCAACAGCATTCTTCTTCTTTTTCTTTCCACCTTAATTACTTGCAAAACGAAGAAAAACATAATTAAAGGCGTATTTTCAATCAAATGAAGGAACCTCTGTTTTTACCGCAAAAAAAAAAAAAAAAGTAAAACGTTTTGCGACTTTTGTTTTTATTGTTTTTTCTCCTCTTGTGTCTTTTAAGAGGCTGCTGCCAGTTGATTGTTGTTAGTGGTAAGGTCAAGGATTATTATACTTCATCATAACTCTATTAAGCTAGTCCCCGGATCTCAGTGTTGTGTCTAGCTGCCTAGCTGCACATTTGTTTGCAGATTGTTATTATCTTGAGCAGCGGCATGTATACACAGTGAAAGATTCAGCTGCATTCAGCCACATGCATTTGGTAGCACCCCCATCCCCGGCTGGCATTCAACTCGACTCAAGTTAACTCATCTCAGCCCGACTCTGGTGATAGTTTTGTCTTTTTAAAGCCACCGCACGTCGCAGACTTACAATTTTTACTGATTTTCGTTGTTGCCGCTGTTGTTGTTGCGTCTTGTGTTTGGTGGGAGTTTTAGTTGTTTAGTTTTCCATTGCTTGGCATTAAGTAAAAGTCCAATGAAAGCGCCATCAAACAGCAGCAGATGAGAAAACGCCAAAGTCACTTAAAAGTTGAAGTTTAAAGACTTTCATACAAGACGCCAGCGGCGTGCACTTTTAATTCGATTATTAAAAGTTTTGCATTACTTCCGAAAACCCAAAAAAACAAAAAAAAAATAAAAAATAAAATAAAAAACCAAAGTCAAAAACGAAACGAAAATGAAGCACGACAAAGACATAAACATTTCGGGATGCCATCAGCTCCACGGATTGCCCCGCCTTCGGGTCTCGTGCTTGGTGCGATGATGCAGCAGAAATTAGTGAGCAGAGGCTCAGTCTTAGGTTATGATTGCATAGATAATGCAGCTTGGACGTTGTCATCTGATGGCGGCGCGTGACAGCCAAAGACGCCCCCTTTTGCCATGGGCATAACTATATATTATATATACATATATAAGTATCTGTATAGATGCAGCCAGATGACTGCGCTGACGACTGCATCAGCCAATGACGAGTTAATTTTTGCGCCAGCTCATGCATTAGTTGAGCGCCCCAAGGCGGATGGGGGGCAGACACTCGTCCGACATCTCCATTGTATAACAGTCGATGCGCTGGCGACATTAAAGCCAAGGAGTGACCACATCGAGAAATGGCATCGAAAAGGTCAAATCGCAGCGACCACAAAAATAAAACTGGGTGATGTTCATTAGCGTGAAGCTATAAAAGCAACGGAATTGTAATCTCTTGAGTGGAAACCAAAGTGAAACTTGAGGTAAACCTTTGACTGCACTTTAAACTTGCATTTCCTAGCGCCGCCCCCACCTCACCCCCACCTCGCCTCGCCTCGTCTCTCCCGTCGCCCAGCGTCAGCCTTTGGGGCTATGTCCCCATTTGGTCTGTCCTAGGCCTGTGACTTTTTGCTCGATCCGTGGCCATGTTTACATCAGAAACGTGCCTCAAGTGTTCCTGTCACCGCACAAATTGGACATTTATTTGTTGCCCGCGGACAAAAGTTTGAAAAGTGTTGGGAACAGAAAAAAAAACAGATTTACAAAAGAAGTAAAAGAAATAAATGCAACGCTGCCATTTCTTTGGAATTATATGGGCCAGAACGTGTCGAGGATTTGGCATTTCATTTGCAGCAGCAGCAACAACAAAAGCAACGGCGAATACAACAATTGAGGCAATGATGCAGCGACTTTGTGGCGCCACCTCAACAAATATGTTGCAGTTGCCGTACGGTAGGTTGTTGCCTGTCTTTTGTTGGGGGGCGTGCTGCGATCCGCTTAGCTAATTGACGGCTGCCAACTGGTTTGGGGTATACGCTACGCCCACAGATGGATAACTCTTAAGCAGGCCGCCAGCCAGGCAGGCGGTTTAACTCAATTATGCCACTTGCCGCACTGCAATTTGTCAATTAGTGCAGCTGCCACATAAGTAGCTCAGGAATTGATTCTATTGAATGCTGATTGTTGACTTCCTTACGATTCTGCTCATAAGACTGGGGAGAAGAAATTTATTAGAATTTTCGAAACACGTCAATTTAGTTTCCTACTGCTCTCGGTATTGATGATAATATATGAGAATCAATGATTTCGAATAGTTCAACTAATTGATTCAGATTTGTAAGTTTCTTAAACGTTGATTTTTGGGCTTGCTTTAAAAGTTTGCTTAGGTATTTGCCGAACAATAGAGAAGTTAACAATTAGGTTAGCCAAGTCAAAATAAGCTTTTAACAAAAATTTAAAAAAATGTAAAAATATTTACATAAACAAACTGATTTTTTGCAATAGGGCGGAAACCTTACATTTCTGATGCATTGGGAGCCCCAAACAACAATAATAATTTTTGCTAATTTTTCTATAATAATTTTACTATAATTTTAAAATTTTAAAATTGTACTACAGCAAACTTGGTATTTTCTTGATTACTATCATTTGGGGCTGTTTTAATTTGTGACAGTGTAATTAACTATATAATTTTCATGTAATCTTTATAAAACTAATTTTATCTAGAGAAACATTTCATGCGTAATGAGAAAATTCGCAGTTAAATTCCTCGCTGCATTTATTTCTCAAGCAAATATATGACCATTTTTGATTTAACCAACTTAGGTTAACATTAACAAAGTTTAAGCTGTGTAGGTCTGTTCCTTATAGAAAGAAACCTCTATTCAGCTTCAACTTTGCTTCCCACTTGATCACTTGGACATCTTTAACCCATTTCTGTCCATTTCTTCTTTGCAGAATTTTCTTGCCGCAAATGCGCAATGCTGGTGGAATGCCCCGCTGACTGCCGCGACACGTGCACTGAAATATGCCGGACATGTGGCGCCAGGAATGCTGCTGGTCACCGCTGAGCCCTGCGCTTTGGAGGTGCTGCGGGGCGCCTTTGCGCGCAGCGTCCTCAAGCCGCCGGCCACCTACGTCATCAGCTCAGTGGGTAAGTCAACCAACAGTGAAACAAGTTGCAGTCGGGTGTAACCGACTGTGCAATACTCGTTCAAAGTTTAAAATAGGTAAAAAGTGTTGTTGTTTTTTTTGTTTGATATTTAGTACCTCTAACTCTAAAATTATAGAAGGTATGATTTTTTATTTGGATTCGGGTTATCCGGTTTTCATCGATTTGCGGCGCCTCTAGTGGGTGTATACAAAAAATTATATTACAATCTTTAGAGAAGGTCATCAACTATCGGAAAATATTATTATTAAATCATATTAAATTATTAAATTTGATCGAATTGGGACGTTCCCAGTGGACATAGCCAAAAAATCTTAATAGTTTATCTGCCGTGGGTGTACACGAGTATATATTCCAATTTTAAAGACTCTGGCCTCAATAGCGGAGCCAAAAATTGGGTTCATACGGAGAGACGGACGAACAAACCCAATATACGATTTTCACTTCGTGAACGAATATGAAAATCTAGCAATCATGCTTTTAGGATATTGAATGTATAAATTTGTAGTCAGATTTTTGAGTATCGAAAAAAAGGAGAACGAAAAGTATCCTATGCTGCGCCAGAATGTATGGTGAGGCGGAGGTGGTGGATAGTGCGAGGAGGCCGTTGGATCGAGGGCGGCAGCTGGATGAAAGCCGCTTACTTTATTGGTCCCGGCGACTGAATATGCTGCCCGAAGAGGTGCAGCGATTGTCGCGGCAGGAGCTGGAGTCCCGCCAGTTGTTGGTGCAGCAAGTGGAAGCGGCGCAGGCGTTGCGTAAGGAGCAATTCAAGCGCTGGCAGAATCTCAACCAGTTGCGCTGGCTCATGTACGAGGAGCAGCGCAAGTACAACG
Source organism: Drosophila sordidula (assembly GCA_035047465.1). NCBI lineage: Eukaryota > Metazoa > Arthropoda > Insecta > Diptera > Drosophilidae > Drosophila > Drosophila sordidula. Next base: position 13,962,651 of record JAWNPQ010000156.1, on the reverse strand, counting down.
AGAAATGCGGCCACCACGCCATGGGCGTCTCCATCTGGCATATTCTATCCCTGGCCCAACGCGAGCTGGAATCGGAGCTGCAGATACCAGCGCTGCGCGGCGACTGCCAACGATTTCCCTCGCCCATGTCCGTCATGGAAACGACTCGTGAGCCGGGCGGTCGCAATAATAGACTAAATCCGCTAACGTCTATAATCAATGGCTTGGGCTCCTCGCAGCCGGGCAGCGAATTCTCTAACCAGGAACTGAATCAATACGCAAGCGATCAGCCGGCAGGTGATAAGGTATTCCAGCTAATGAAGCAAACTAGAGATGTTAACATTTCGGCGGAAAAAGGCGATTTTAAAAAGGAGCTGTCCCTTCGCTCAGAGACCTCCGGAAGCTTTAACGACACACCAAGAAGTCTAAGTCAGTTTGACTTCCATGGCGGGGACCATTGTTGCCAGGATATCTACGTGTCCGCCGATGATCTGCTCAATATTCGCCAAGAGTTGGACGATATCAAACGTTCTTGCGCGCATTGCGAGAAAACGATTCAGATGATATTCGCACCTTACTTGGAGCCCATGGCAGGGACACGTGAAACCTATCCTCGGCAACGTACCCAACGCAGTTATTATGAACCGGACTATGTGCAGCCCATGTTCGATGTGAATGGGAAGTATAAGGATGTTCCTCGTGTTAGTCGAGTGCTGACGGACAGTGAGTCCGAGACTGAAGCCGAGTTTAAGCTCAAGACGTGGAGGAATGAGCTAGCCCATTCCAAATGCCGATTGCCGTCCCATTTCTGATTATTGATTAAAGTTTTAAGATCAAAGATCAAGTTGAAAACGCGCGATGCCCCTTTTAGGCGCTTAGTTGGATACTTAATCACATTTTGATGGGTCTGTCCGCGCATTTTGGGCCTGAGCACAGGCCGGCCAGTCCGCTGTGGCTCGTTAGCTGTCAATTAAATGGACACCTGCACGCCTAATGCGACACTGTCATCCAGTGCCGGTATCGGTCCCCTCGTCACCCCCAGTTCCCCATTAGCTCCCCCAATAGCCATCCCCGTTTGCCTTATTCACACTTGCAATTCACGTTGAGCGCTGGTTTATGGCTGCCTGAACCTTGTCGTGAACCATGGCTACCAACCAAATCGATGCCAAGCTCATGAATTGATAAATGGCCGGCCAGAGATCGGCATCGATGGTCCATTGGCTGCCCGCCTGCTCGTTGGCTGGCTTGCTTCGATTGCGGCACTTGGTTCAGTTGGTTCATTGCCGGCCTTTGGCGAACTCGTTTGAAAATTAATAAGTTTCGATTTGGCAGCCTCGAGGGGGCGCCCAGTACAACGATGCCCGGCGGTTTATCTTTGTAAAATTCAATTGAGGAAATATATGGCACAAACAAGCTGAATGCTGAATGCTCACTGCTGACTGCCGATTCGGGCGGCTGCTGCAGTTGCAAGGGTGCTGGAGGTGCACAATGTGAAGCTGCCGCAAAGTTCGCTTGCGGCATACAGAATTTCCATGTTGTTAATTAACGCTTGCAATAGCGTAGAACCCATTAGTTCTTAATTACCATAAACATGACAATTCCATTCGTAAACAAGCAGCCAAGCAGTGCGCCAAGCAGTGCAGCGTTGCCAACAAAGGGGATAGCAACATGCTGCCAACGTGCCATGGCAACATTTATGTTGCACTAAAGCGGAATTAGTGAATGAGAATGGAAATTGCTTTAAAAATGATAAAAATTAGTATCTCGCTGCTGTTGCTGTTGTTTTTCTCTATATCACATACATCATGGATTATCGAAAATGGTCGTTTGATTTGACAGCAAAGCTACAACAATAACAAATTGCATGCAAAACAATCAATCAACGGCAATTTCTCGCTCAATTAGACAGCAAACATGCCAAATAAAAGAAACAAAGAAACCAACAACAACAAAACAAAGCAAAAATACAATAACGAAATTAAATTCAATTTCGTGTTAAAGTGGCAAATGCAAAGGGGAGCTTTGAGGGGGGGTATGTGCAGCAGACATTTGCCAATTTGACAGTGGGATATCAAAATACCAAAAAACAGACAAATGATCATTTGAGCTTGTTGTTGTTGTTGTTGTTGTTGTTGCTGTTATTTAGTTGCAAAATGCAAAATAGCTGGAAAGCAAGAAAATGATGCAGCTTTTGGTGAAGAGCTCTTGGAACGGATGGGGGTGGGAGGCAGTGGGGGGTGGCGGGGGGACAAGTTGGTAGCTGCCTCCAGCTGTCGGTAACTATGATTGTGAATGCAAAGACAAACGTTAAGAGCCGCAAATCAATTTCATCACGATTTCTCGTTGAGATGTTGCCCCGTTGAAAGTGAAATGTGGCCATGACAGTGGCCAAAGACGAATTGTTGTTGTTATTTGCTGTGGTTGCTGTTGATCGCCTGATAATCGCAACTTAATATTTGTGACATTAACAAAACAAATCGTTGGAAAATGTCAGAGAAGAGAGAGAGAGACCAAAAAATAAATAAAATAAACAGTTGCAGGCAACACTGTGCCTCGTTTCCCACACAAACATAATGGCATTTCATTTGAGAATGCCAGACCGTTAGCCGATTCTCTCCTCACCTTCTCCCTCTCCATTCCCGATTCAGCCGTGAGTCAATTTCACGCTGACAGGCCAAGTGCGAGAAGAGGTTAACAAACTCGTCGTTAAAGAATTCGCCAAAGCGTAACCGGAGCAACCAAGTGCGCCAAAAAACAAAATCAAGTCCTCATCAGCCGGCTCTTAAGTTCATATTAACGCTATCGCCATCGCCGGCTATCGTTCGTCGTCATCTTCGGATCCACGGCAAGTTCATCATGGTCGCTTGAACAGCCCAAAAGTGGCACTGCCAGTGCCTGGGCCAGCGCCTCCTCGTCGAGCGTTGCCAAAGCGATTATTGTAATTTTATTGTTGTTCGTTTGTTCTCGTTGTTCTCAAAAAGCCGCTTCCAGTCTGCGACTATGACTTTTGCTATAACAACCCGCTGATTGCCTCTGCTGACTGCCTTTAATGAGGTCAACCCGTTTGTCTACGGGTTCGAGTTTGACTCTGGCTTTGGCTTTGGCTCTTATAAGTGGTTACGCTCCAGAGCTTTGCCATTTGACGGGAAAGTGTTCTCGCCCGCTACGGAAACTGCGCTCGGTTTCTGCATTGTCTCAACAAATTGCCCGCTAACAATTTCACACAATCAGTTGGCCAAGACTGACAGTATCGGCCACATCTACTGCCAACATGCAATACATAAGCATAAACGCTCATATGAACTGAAATTTCTATGAAATTGCTCGCGTTTGCTTCTGGCCCTATTGCACAACAGGCCAGCACATAAAAAAAAAGGATTTTTTTCTGTCATTATTTTTTTTCTTTTCTTGGCAACGAATATCGACAGCGAGTTCCAGGTTCAGGTCCAGTGCCCTGCGGCTCCACAAAACTCATTGACCTTTAACACAGCCGGCGGCGGCGGCGGCGGCGCTTGGCAAGAGATTTCAGGCAAAAAGTGTCGCCAAGACTTTTTGTTTATTTATATTTGTTGTTGTTGTTGTTGGCCATCATTGTCGTCGTGTTGCTCCTTATTTGCCAGCATCGCTGGGCTGCTGCTGCTGCTGTTGTTGTTTTTGTTTTTGTTTTTGTTTTTGGTGTTGCAACCACGTAAATGTCAATTTGCATTTTGTTGTGCCTCCGTCGTGCTAAACTGAAGCGTTGCATAAACAGCAGCCCCTGTTTGCAGTTGCAGTTGCAGTTGCGCCGTCGCCTTGTTTTCAATTTGTAACTGGCCTGAAATATTTTTATTAACCGACGGAAACAATTAGCGTCGCCTTGCACAAAAAAAAAGTGAAGACAAAAAAAACGAAATAGAAAAAAATGTGCATATATAAAAATGGTTGGTATGCATATAGCTTGGACAGGCGTATCTTTTCCTTAGCGGGACGCTGCTGCTGCGTGGCCTTTTTCCCCTTAACAAAAAGTGGAAATTGAAAACGCGCAAAAAACATTTCAGGCACAAAATCGTGATTGTCGTTTGCCGCTAGACATTTTTTGACTGCAACTGCAACTGCAACGGCAACCGCGCCGCCTGCCAACTGCTCTACATGTCGTTGCCATCGTGGCCCGCAAAAGCAAAAAAGATAGCGATACTCATTTGCGCTGGTCAGGCAATAGATGGCGCTGCGTAGGCGGCAACTGATATAAATGGGCATGTGCTGAAGCTTGCCACAATAATCTCTTCAACTTCAGGGAAACTACAAATATTGAGATATGAGAGAATTTTGTGAAGTTTCGCAAGAAGTTCAAACAAGTTAAGTAAGGAAAAAGTAAAAAATTAAATTTTACAAAGAATTATCGAACAACTAACTAAGTAAACGAGTAAGAACATTGCAGTCGGGTGTAACCGACTGCGCAATACCCGTTCAGCATATCATATCATTCAGCGGCGAATAAACAGCAGGACGGACATTGCACAAACCCAATATACTCTTTACACATCGTGAACGAGTATAAAAATAGTTTCAAAGTTAATACAAGCCAAGAAAGGAGGCAAACTTTTACGAAAGTAAAACAAACTTATTCATTTAATATATTCCATGTTGCTTTTGTGTAGTTCATGAGAATTCTAGTTGTGTCCTCTGTATTTTCTACACAACAATGTTTCTAGCTCTTTGTTTCACTTTTCCTTTTTTTTACAATACAATAGGATAATAGAAGATTCTCTCTCGTAAGAAATCAGAGAATGATGTAGATAAAGATAACTTATTCCCTTTTGTCTTTCATTCGTTCGATGCAACTAACAAATAAAAGTCAAGCTTGCTCTAGCATCTTCCTTAAATTATTGTCAAAAAGTAAGCTTAAAATCAAAGACTTTAATAGCTTTTAACACTCCTTAGGTTTGATAATTTAGCAAGGCTTACAGCTCATAAATAGCTTTAAGTTTTACTTGGTTGGGGTTTTTCCTCTAACCCTTGTATCCAAGCAAACATTAGCGAGAAGACCACTTACAACCTTTTACTGCTGCATAGCTCTGATCAGTAATCAAATGTTTAGAGCTCGTTACGAGCAGCCGTGGGCATATTGACGCCTAAAACATCTTTTGATTTATTTCCTAAGTTTGTAGACTTTCTTATACAAGATCATCTGCGAACTTTCGTCGATCAGTCATAAAAACTTGAAGCTTATTGAAAAACGCTGTGATCAAGCCTTTAAATACTTTAACAACGTTTTTAAGTTAGCTTCGAGTACTAAAATTTTATCTGCAGTATTCCCAAAAACGGAGAGAGCAACTGCTTCAGGCGCTCTAACCTCTTCCCCTTCTCCCAAGCGTTATTTTCTTCGTTTTTTATTGTGAAAATTTGTTCACTTAATCCGAGAGCTGATAAATGCCTGCGAGGCGTTGTCTCCGGCACCTCCCCAGTTGCCATTTGCCGTTTGCCATTTGTCGGCCAATGCAATTAAATTTAATAAACGAAAATCAAACGATTCCACACCGACAATTATCAATTGCAATTGTAATGCGGCTTTTTGATGCTCAATTGTTGATTTCAAGTTTTTTTTATTGTTTTTTTTTTTTTTTTTTTTTTTTTGGCGATTTTGTGTTTATCGTTTAAGGAAGTGTTAATTTATTTGCTTCTCTCTTTCTATTGATTGCGCCCCCCAGAGGGGAAAAAAAGCGAAAAAAAAAAATAGAAAAAAAATAATAAATTGCCACTGATAGCTAAAAATTATTGATTATTTCGAAATGGACAGCGTTTAAATGTTTATGGTGTCCGCAGTCTTCGTTGTTGATTCATTGTTGTTGCTGGTGCTGTTGTTGTTGGCTGAATCGCTGGCGGTTATGAGATCAAACAAAACAACGCGAAAATGTGCCAACAACACGATAGGTGCGCAGATTTCCTCTTTTATTTTAAAGTCTTGCGATTCGGTTTCTTTTTATTTTCTTTTTCTAATAATAATACAAGAAAAACGACAACAACAACAATAACAACGAGGGAGAAAAAAATCATACATCAAGATTATTGTAACTCGCGGCAATTGCATCACAGTAATGGCCAACAACAACAACAATAACAACAACAACAACTTCAGAGGCTGCGAATCGACTGGTGAAACAAAAAAAAAATGGAAATCGCAAGAAACATTTTTCATTTGCATAAAAATGCATGGCAAAAAGTACAAGCGCTAAAAATGTTTGCCGCATGTTGCGCAGCGTGACGAGGGGTGGACAGCGCACAGAGGGCGAGGGGGGCGGGCGGGTGATAGGTGGCTAGTAGTGGGAGGTAGACGAAACAACCTTCAAGCAACAAAACACTTGACTCCGTTGCTGAGCCGCAGAGTCTGTGGCAGCAGCGGCGGCGTTGACGTCGCTTTGGTTTGATTGAACACAAGGATATGTGTCCGCCGGCAACAAGCAGAGCCAGAGCCAGAGTCAGACCCAGAGCCAGAGCCAGAGCCAGAGCAATAGCAACAACAATAACATAAACCAAAGTGCAGTCAAGTCAACAGCAACAACAACAACTGCTAAGCTGCAACACTGACAGCAACGCAGATCAGCAACAACAACAATGGCAACGTCCACAATTTGAGGCAAAACGCAACACTTTCACTCTACTTAAGACGGATGGGACGATTGGGGGAGGAGCAGCCGCAGCGCAACAGTAGGGGGTGAGGGTGCAGGCTCAAGACAAGATCGCGTTGGTGGGAAAATTCAGCAATCGTTTTCTTTTGCCCTCTCTCTCTCTCTCTCTCTCTCTCGCTCCTCCCCTCTCTATCGATATTTATTATCATTTCGCGCGACTTTTGTTGCCCATTCGAAATGCACTGCGTCCAACTCAAAGCTCAGATAATCATTTGCATGCACACAAGTCCTCAATGGCCGTGCGATCAATCAAACAATCAATTTGAGAAAAAACAACACGAAATAAAACTCAGTTCCTAATCGCCAGTTGTAGGTTTCTTGAATCTTTAACATTTTGAAGGGTCAATTGAAATGAATAATTAAAAGCAGTAAGGATACAATTTTAAAATAGTAGGGATAGTAGTATATATTGTATTTATATTTTATTTTTAGAAAAAAATCAAATTTTAATTTAGCATCCGTTTAAACCACTTTAAAAGCCACGATTTTATGAGGAGCTAATCTGTAGTCTACAGGCTTACCTTAACTCTGGAACTAAAAAAATATAGATTTTTTATGATTTTCGATCCCAAATTTTCTCTTGAAAAGTGCCCTTAGGTCTTTATATTTAGGTCTTATTATTGGGATTGGCTGCTTTGGCAGAAGGTAGAAGTTGCGTTTATAGCTTTGGCCAAAATAGGCGATGGACAAAAGTTAAGATATTAATGAAGAAGAGATATGTTGTGAAGTAGTATAGTGTTAACTTAAGCAATTAATTTGATTAAATACACGCTGTCCTCGGTACATGACCTGTCTAACTGATCAGGCTTTTAGGCAACTGAACAATAAGGCTAGCGTATGGATTTGTGGTATTTCTTAGCCGAAGGCTGTAGCAGCTAGTGCTATTTAAATATAGTTTTGCATACAAAAATGTGATATTATCTATTAAAAATTTAGTGGACAAAGTCTAATGGCATGGAAGAAAAATGTCTATAATACTTTTTTCCGTAAATACATCATAAAAAATATTTAAATTTGTAATTTTACAATTATTATTGAATGCTGTCAAACTAACTATTTATAAATAGCACTGGCTATAGTCGTCAGCTAATACAAACACATAAACTAGCCAGATATTCGAACCCTGTTCCTCGCTGTTTAGTTGCCAAAACATCTCTTTTACCGAGAACTGCACTCATGTGTGCTTTATTTGATTAAAGTACTCAGTGCTGGCTTACATAACATTTTCAATGGTATAGCTTATATACATATTTTTAATTTATTCGCTCAGATTCTGCATTGCTACAGTCACAGCCAAGAATATTGGCCATCCTCTCTGACCCGCTGTAGAGGTCAAGGCACCAAAATGTTTTCCTGCCAGCCGTTGCCAACTTTCTGAGGCTCTTCATAAAATTCTATTCCAAATAAAAACACCAACAGCTGGCATGTGCTTTTGGCCGGCAAATACTTATATTGGCGATGATATATCAAATATGATATATGGATGCATATTTTGTGTGCAGCTCCCATTTGGCTACTGCGCCGGCAATTTATGGACAGGGCGTTGTTGCCAAATGAGCAGCAAGAGCAAATGTGCCAGCTGATAAGCCGAGGCAAATAAATTGCAGTTGAGGCAGCCGCAGCGGCAGCAGCATCAGTGGTGCAACAATGGGGCGGTGCAAGCAACCGAGTGGCGCCTTGGCATTCACAGATTGAGATTGAGTGCAATTTATCCAATTGCAGTTCCACCAAGTGGACGATTAAACGGCAAACAAATTTTTGTCGTGTGCGATGTGAAAGTGCGAATGTGGCAGGTGTTGCTGCAGTGGGCATTGCCAAGGGGGAGGGGGGAGGGGGGAGGGGGGACTGGGAATGGGGAGTGGAAGCTGTGACTGGGGACTGTAGTTTTATTTTTACGAGTTGCTTGCCGCATTTCGCAGTCGCCCATCAAATGGCGCTAATTGTCCTTGACGATGGTGCCATCCCACATGGCATTTTGATATTGCGTCTGCAGTGCCAAATTGCTGCCGGATAAGCAACCAGCAACAGCAACAGCAACAGCAACAGCAAAGCAGCAGCAACAACAACAGCAGCTGCAACAGCAGAAAGTGAAAACTTGAAAAATTATGCAACTGCCGCAAGGACGTTGTTGCCACGAGGCCGAGACGGAGTTGGAGAAGGAGATAGAGCTCGGCGACAGCAACAACGGAGGTCGTCACACACTTGGTCTGATTTTGTTGTACAAGTAACTCCCTCCCTCCCGCCTTGCCCCCCCCCCCCCTCCCTCTCTCTCTCTCTCTCGCGCCCTCTCTATCTTTGCGCTTGCTGTGTTGCAATTTTGATGCTTGCTTTGGGGGCGTTGCTGCTGCAGTTGTTGCTGCAGTTGTTGTTGCTGTTGTTACTTTTTGGAGGTTAAGCTGGCAAGTAGGAAGCATTGTGGAGGCGCCTCCACAAATTGTTGGCGACAATGCGGCAGCCAAGATTGAGGCACATGCGACAACAAAGCTGTCCAAGTTTTGCTGCCGTTGTTGTTGTTGCTAGGTGCGCGTTTTAATTAAGTATACGACGCGTGCACACTGCACAAAATATAAAAATTATTTGCCAAACGCCTTATTAGGCGATGCTGCAACTAACTTCGCATGCGCGCCACAAGCGGCAACCTGTGTGGTTGTCTGTGGACGCTCCCAGAGACGAGGCCGTCGAGCGGGGCAAGCCGTCAGCTAAAGATGGCTTTTTCAAGTACGAGGTGTGATCGGTAAACAAGTGGGAATTACTCCGATAACTGGGCGAAAAATGCCTAAAGCTTAAATAGAGAACGAGAATAAGTGATTTAGAGAGACAGTGAATAGTTTAGAGGATCATGTGAGAAGTCAAGTCAAGTCAAGAATAAAAAGCGGGGAGTAGGGAAACATACTTGCACAAATAAGCACCTCAATTGAGAGGTTTTTAATATGGAAACATGGAAACGAAGACAGAGAGAGAAAAGAGAAAAGTGTAAATACTGAAAAAATGCATAAAAAAAGTCAAAGCAGTTAATAAGTAAGAAAGGAGTGCCTATAAAGAAAAGTTAAAAAAAGATTGAAATAAAGTAATCATTTATTAATAAAAGAACAAATGAACAGTAAAAATAAAATGGTAAGTTTAAAATGTAATACAAGTGGTTTCTTTAGTAACCAGAGTTTTGGTCAAATGTTAGTTGGGAGGTTCTTGAAATACCTATACAAGAAATCTGCTCACTTTGCTTACATTGTTGTTATTGTTGTACTATATTTTAAATAGATATATACTTATATTCAAATGAAAGCACCAATAGATAAGCCAATAGCTAAGAAGCAACAAAATTTTAATTTATTTGCGTTATTATCCATTTCGAAATGAAATAATTTAAAATTTGTATCTCTTGAAAGAACTCTGGAAGAAAAGTTGTATTAAAAAAATGGTAAGACAATGGAGATATATGCAGCTACAGTTAAATTTAAAAACTGAAATGCCCTTTGGGATCAGAGCTGCCTGCTTCTGCCTGTTATTATTTGCACATAAGCATTACCTTTTTGTATGCATTTCAATGGGCGCGGGGTACGAAAAACATGAGCTGGGCTGGTTCATGGTCAAATCAGCATCACCCAAGTGGAAAGTGGAGCAAAGCACTTAGCCAGAGAGCTCAGCCTCAGTTGGCCGACGCATGTGTGGCGGCACGTTTAATTACCCCAGCATTGAGACAGATGTAACATCAAATGCCAAAATGCCATTTGGAGTCAAGGTTTTGGCCATTCGCTCGCTAGCTCGGCCGGGTGGCCACCCGGGCTTGTTTTAATGGAAAAACTGAAAAAATGCGAGCTAGTTTATTTGACCAAATGCGACAGTTGGCCGGCCTATCATTAGCCTTATAAGTAGCCCCATCTGTTAGATGTTGGCAATGCTGACCGCCTCTCCTTGGTTCGCTTTTGCAGGTGACATTGACGATTGCATTGTGACGCCGACGGTTCAGGGGCAGTTCACCCCACTGCCCGAGGCGCTGTGCGACGTTATCATGGACCTGACCGCCGAGGGTCAGTCGGCGACCATTGAGCATGTGCGCAGCAAGCTGGGCGTACGATTTCCGCACATGACCACGCCCGCCACCGAGGTCATCTACGATTCGCTGGCGCAGCTGATGCAGGAGCAGAAGATCTACCAGACCGCCAAGGGCTACTTCATCTTCACGCCAGAGTGAGTAACAGGTCCATCTTCGCAGTGCCCGTACCTGACAAATCTCTTTCAGGCGTCGACGCAGTCGCTCGCGTCCGCGCAGCAATCACCATCAGCTGAATGGCGGCCACGGCACCAACGGCAGCCTGGCGTACTCGCAGCTGACGGAAGAGGAGCAGCAGCAGGACGTGGTGCCGCCGGAGGCGCGCACAATGCTCATGTCGAACGCGGAGGCGCTGCACTCGCTCTACGGCGAAATATCCACGGAACGGGACGGCGACCTAACGCACCAGTGCATCCAGACCAACCTGGCGGATGTTATCTGTGGAGGTAAGACGGCCCAAAAAGCGAAGAAACCCAAATTAACAAATCCTGAACTTTGAGCATAATTTTTGGAGTCTTATCATCAGATTAGATTTCAATCAGTTTTTGAAAACCCGCTTTGTTATATTGCCCTAAAGACTGGATCTCTTAGGGAACTCTAGATGGGTTTACAGTTTAAGGAGTATTTAATGTGCTGTTTTAATTAATAATTACGTCAGATAAGAATTGAATTGTGATCATTTTAACTAGTGTAGTAAGACCCTTAGTTTATGTTTGAATATGTTTTCTGTTTTTTATTTCGTTTAAGTTTGTCTCAGATTGAATGTGAAGCCAAGAATATAATAGAAGTTTTATTTGTTTATTTGTTTATTCATTTCAAGATAGACAATCTATTAAAACTAAATCTAACTTATTTTAATTTTTTATAAAGCGCTGGCTGCTAAGGCCTTAAACCTACTATGTTTAAATGTAGGAATATATTAGAAATAATTCGCTTTTATCTAAAAAAAAAGTGTTCATTATTTTAAGGCAGTTGTGAAGTCAACTCCAAATCTGTTCCATCTACTTAACTATGATTCCATCTGTAATCCCAGGTAATCCCAATGACAAGATCATCTATCCGCGTGCAGCCAAGCGACGCAGTGCATCCTTTCCGACGCCGCGCAGCTTGGAGCGGCGGCACAGTTTGCGGCTCTTTGGCTCGTCGAAGCGCCTGCAACGCTGCGCCTCAACCCGCAGCCTGTCCAAGACGTACGCCCAGACGCTCAACACGACGGACAGCAGCAGCTCGGAATACCAAAGCACAGATTCGTCATCACCCAGTGAGTGGAATAGGGACTATAAGCCACATAAGTGCTCTTCTAACGCTTCGTCTCCCGCAGAAAAAGGATCTTTGCTCTCACGGCTGTTCCGACGCAGCGGACGCGCCAAGCAGCGCCAAGTTGAGACCTACTCGGCCCAGTTCCCGCCCGCCGAGTGGTTCAACACGCGCGCCGTCCACCTGCACAGCGTGGGCACCCAGACCGCGGATCACGTGAGTGCCTCCGGCTTTTCTCGCATCGCGCGCATCTCAGTTACAATTGTCTCTATCCCTCTGGTTTGTTCCCGCAGGACATGCCCGCTGTTCACACGCTGTCCAATTCGACGTTCTACGACGGCTCCGAGCTGAGCCAGCGATCGTCGACGCTGCCGCGCCGCCATCGCCGTCACATGTCCAGCGAGTCGACGTTCCTGATCTCCTCCAGGGACTGCTCGCCGGTGCGCCGTCGCTCGCCCGTCTACTGCAGCAGCTCGCTGCCGCGCTCGACGCAGTCCATCCCGGCCAGCAGCAGCGGCAGCGGCAGTGCCGTCAACCACACCAAAATGAATCACTCGTCGGCGACGTTGTCGCGCCTGCACGCGGCCACGCCCACCCCGCTGGCTGCGCCCATGCAGCAGAAGACCGCCCAGAAGTCGGTGATCGGCAAGCACTTCTTCGAGAGCTCGCCGGCGCGCTCCTCCACGCTGAAGGCGGCCAAGCGCCAGCCGGACGGGCTGCTCATCAACGGCTGCACGGACAACAAGGCCACGTATCGCAGCCTGCAGAGCAGCGGCCCGTCCAGCCTGGAGTCCTGCAAGACGTCGATGCTGGCGAGCGGCCCCTCCAGCATCGACAGCGGCAAGGTGTCCTTCAGCCAGAAGACCAGCGGCCACTCTAGTCTGGACTCGCAGTGCTCCACGAACACGGCCGTGGTGGTGGCAGCACCCACACAAGCAGCAACAGCAACAACGTCGACTGGCTGCGGGGGCAGCACGCGCTCCATTCTGCTGCTGAACGGCTCGCCGCGTGGCACGCCGCGCCATCAGGCGATGCGGGCGCGCGTGGCCGAGGCGCAGGCGCAGAGGCAGCGTGCGAGCACGCCCAGCCGCATCCTGGAGGAGCTCACCTATTCCACGAACGGGGGAGGCGCCAACGGCGGCGGCGGCGGCGGCGGCATGCCCAACTCGAACAGCAACAACTCCATCACGCTGCAGGTGACCACCAGCTCGAACGGCGGCGGCCAAAACATACCCAGCACGAAAATCTTTGTGCAGAACTCGCCGGTGCGCAGTGTGATCACGCTGGAGAACGGCAAAATGCTGGAGAACTCGAACGTGTTCATCATCAACAACGAGACCATGACGAACGAGAAGGGCGAGATCATCAAGAAGACGCTGTCCAAGCAGACACAAGCCGCAGCCGGAGCTGGAGCAACTGCGCCGCTGGCCACATCGACGCCAGTTAGGCCCGAGTCGGTGCCCGAGCAGCCGCTCAGCGAGACGGAGGCCAACTCGGAGACGTGCGATTCCATCTCGTTCGTCAGCGAGAGCTCGCCGGAGAACACGGCGACGGAGACGCCCTCGTATGATGGCGGCAAGTACGCCAAGAACACCAACAACGACGCCACCATGAACAACAGCCGCAAGCTGTGCCTGCAGCTGGCCAATGGCATCGCGTACAAGAGCAACGTGCTCAAGAACGAATCCCAGCCGAACTCGCCGCTGGGCGAGCAACAGCAGCAGCAGCAGCCGCTGAAATTGGCCGCCCTGGCCAAGCAGGACTTTGAGATCGCCGGCTCGGTGGGTAATTTGCATTTCTATGAGAAGCACTCCAAGGACTTGGCGCCGGCCCAGAGCAATCACAAGCTGATGAACAGCAGCAGCGATCTGAAGAATCTCTGCTACGAGTCCGTCTGCCAGCTGCAGAAGTGCACCATGAATGGCGACGAACTGGCGCTGGCGCATCTGCTGCACAAGTCCAGCAATCCGCTGGGCAGCGAGCCCAATCTGGCGCTGAAGGATCATGCGAATGACAAGTCCATTGACAAGGAGGCCATGGACAGGCGTCTCAGCCTGACCAAGGAGTCCCTCGAGCAGCATGGCATGGCCGGCGTGTTGGCCGCTGGCAGCGAGGAGCTCTACAATTTCCCCAGCCTCACGGATCTGTCCTTCAACTTCACATCGCTGGCGGCACGCAAAATACTCCAAGGCGTCAGCCTCAACAGCATCGATACGCTCGTGGAGCTCAACATGGCTGCGGCGGCGGCTGCTGCGGTGGCGGCCAGCTCGGCGCAGGAGAAGCAACAGAATAACCAGGCGGCAACGGCAACGGCGAATGCGGCAGCAACAGCGGCCTCCGTGTGCACCGACTTTGGCATGGTCTAGTTCTAGTTGAGAGTAGTGGAGGCGCCTCCAGCCGACAGAGCAGCTCTGTTGGCCCGGGAGGCCGCCTCATCTTAGCATAATCAAACGAAACCTTAGACGAGCAGCAGCAAGCAAAATTCGATTTGAGCGATCCAACTGCATTTGGCAAGAAAATTTTGCAAAACTCTGTAATTTATTATCGACTATCGAATATGGATTCTTTGAGCGTATCCGTTAACGTGTTGTAGCAACAATTAATATTTTTTTTTTATTTTTTTTTTTTTCTGTATGTACTCGTTTTTGTGTTTTACGAATTTTCTTATAAATCGGAAGCAATTTTTTATTTACAGTGCCAAAATATGTTTAGTTTAATTATAATGTTTATTCTTTGTGTCCCAACAACAACAAAAACAAGAACAACAGCAACTAGAAGCACCCACTAACACTCTGATTCATCCGAATACATTTGAAAGAGTTTGCAAGTGCAATTTATTGTAAGTAGAGAGCAGCCCCCAACAACTTGATTGTAAAGTTATTCGTTACCTCTGCTTAAGTCCCCCCCCCCCCCCCCTTTAACTCTTAGTTTTTGTATATTTGTTTAAAGCAATAAATGTTTAGACTAACATGCTAATAATGCAACTCTATCTACATACGACATACACAAACCCTACACACAAGCCACACACCCCCCACACACCCCACACACACACACACCTAACCAATTATAAGAAAATTACTACGAATATAGAATTTAGCACCTACAACAGAAATACAATAATTTTGTACAAGGCCTTAATTAGTAGAGTCAGCAATAATATAAATAAGTTGAAATCACTAATAAATATGATATATGAACAATTTATACAAGCAAAATGGCTCTATTTATTTAAAAGGTTTTTCAAGCTCCACCGCCTCAAGGAACTTACTCAAGGCGCATTTATAATTGATTTTAAGTTCAAATGCCATGGTTTTTTATAAGGTAAGTGAACCCCTCGTCGTGGTTTGTGGGTAATTGGTGGAAAACTTTTGCATACAATTTTTAATTCCTCTGTCTCCCTTGCTGACAGCATTCGTTTATGGAACAATAAATAAATAAATATTTAAATCCTTGTAAAAATTTAATGAAGATTCAAGATTGAAGGGTTTTTAAAGTTGAATTCCCTGAAAAAAAAACCCACAATAGAAAACACAAATTCATTGGTATTATTTCTTTTCATTTATTTAAATTTTTAAGTCTTTTGCTTTTTCATATATATCGGGTGTTTGTTTTCCATACACTTTTGCGGTTTATTATTATTATTAATATTATTATTTAATATTTTAGATTTTGGGTAGTTTTGGCTCTATAAATATGAATAATTATAGCTAATTGCTTTTAAGTTAATATTCATGGTATATACACACACACGCGGTATATACGATCGTTTTTAGTTACACAAACATAATTGTGGGATAAGAAATACGTAATATACAAAGCGCGCACTTATCGTGGATTGGTTTTAGTGATAGAACTACGTTTATAAGTATATTGTAATTATGTACTTGATAGAATGGGGGATTAGATATATATATTAAAAAAAAAAAAAAAAAAAAAAACAATTGCTAGCAAAGCGTTACTAACTGCTAAAGGGTATTTCAAAAATTGGTTTAAGCTACCTGCCCGCTCTCCGAGTAATGCGGTGATCATAGAGGGTATTTGAATACATGTTTCGATATAGATAAAGATAAATGTAGATAAATGTTGTATACTCGTATGTACAATTAGTTTTGAAAACTTACTTAAACCGTATTTGAATCGCGTTAATAGACACAAATATAATTTATGTACATTAATATTAGCAGAGAACGAAGGAACATTTAAGAATTCATATTGTAGCTGCTGTGTTAGGTGTTTAATTTATGTGTTAGGTGTTTTGAAAAAAAATGGCTTTCGGTTTCGGTTCGTTTCGATTCGGAGCAATCAAATATCAATCTACTCGTATGCTATATATGCATATAGATGCGTGTTAGATATAAATATATATATATATTTATCGCTTGCTGAAGAACTGAATGTACAGATTGTGCACCCTATCTAAACCTCCGTGGAGCGCGAGTCATCAGATCGCGATGCCTTGCGTTCGCGTCCGGGAATGCGTCCCATGACCACAGCTCCCGACTGCGCCTGAGCTTGTGCCTGAGCTTGTGCCTGAGCTTGAGCCTGAGCCTGTGCTTGTGCTTGTGCCTGCGCCTGGGCGTGTGCCTGCATCTGTGCCTGCGCCACCTGCTGCTGCTGCTGCAACATTTGCTGTTGTTGCAGCATGTAGGCAGCCTGCGACTGCTGCACAAAGTTGGCGTGCGTGTAGGCCTGCATCCCGGGCGCCGCGTACACGTTGCTGGTGGTGGCCTGCAGGTTGAAGCGGATCTTGGACGCCGCATTGGCCGCGTTGGCGGCAGCCGCAATGGCAGCCGCGTTTTCCCGCGACGCGCTCGACGTGGTTGTCGACTGGAAAGAGATGCTCATGCCGCTGTCCAGGGAGCCGACGCTGCCACGTCGCTGTGGCTTCTCATTGCCAACTGCAAAGAGGGGGGAGAGAGTTTAGCAACTAGTTAACCTGGCCACAATTCAGAACTCACATTGCTCGTGCATGTCCAGGAGACTGTTGCTGAGTGCGCTGCGCTTCAGCTGCGTGGAGTCCGCCGAGTTGGGCGCCTGCTCGCCGGCGGCCTGTGCGCCCGGCTGATAGGGACATGGACAGACCTCCACGTCGGCGACGCCGCTGTCGCGATTGTCCGCATTGCCGGTGGCGCGATTGCGCGCCGATTTCTGTCGCTCGAGTTCGGCTTCGATGCGCAGCGATTCCATTTCGTCCATTTCGCTGATGGACTCCTTGAGATCCTCGGCGAACTTGCAGCGATCGTGCTCGTTGCGCGCATTGAATGTGATCAGGATTTTGCCGTCGACCTTCTGCGACAGCTGAATGCAGAACGGATAGTTGGGCAAATCGAGCAGGCTGACGACGGCGCCGCAGAGCGGGAAACTGTTGCGGAACGTGTACGTCACCGAGGTCTTCTTCTTGCTAAAGATTTTGGTGATCACCAGCAGATCGTTGAACAGGAACACCTCGCGCTGATGCACGCCGGGGCGCTCCTTCTTGTTCACATCGGGTATCTCGTACAGGCGGCAATAGCAGACCAGTCGGCGATGCGGCAGCGCCAGATTCGGCTTCTTGCCCACTATGGTGGCCTGCACCTTCATCACTTGGGTCACATGGTCGCTGCCCGGCTTGAACTCATCGGACTTCACGCGCTCGAAAATACCGCTCAGCATATCCTTGTCAATGTCGTGGCAGTCGTCAATGCCACGCAAGTTCTTGATAAAGTCCTCGACGCGCATGCGCCGCTCCGGCTTCAGATTGGGCGTGTGCAGATCCGTGTTCAGCATGATGATGGCGAAGGCCAGCACAAAGATCTAACGAGCAAAGACAGAGAGGGTTGGTTAATCAAAGGGATTAATCGGAGGATACACATAAATTTATAATTTTGTTACTAAAGGATTCCACTGGAAAATGCATCCAGATGCTATTCACACTGACTTCAGTAAGGCTTTTGACTCTGGTAATTGTAAACTATTTTTGGATATCTAACTTTTTAACTTTTTCAAGTCACTTCCGGAGTACTGTAAAACTCACTGTGCTATCCATAACCCATTTCGAATCTTATGTTCTAATTAGAATAATCGTTATAATCTTTAATCGTTTAAAACAGTCGAAAACGGTCTTAATTATGATTGCTATTTAGGCTCGATATTTAGAGGATGTCAGAAAACTGCCTAGGAAGTTTGCTTAGTAATTCTAGTTTTACAATTGTGGGAGATATGGAAGGGGCCATTAGTAAGCTGGCTGATAAATGTGTATGCATCCAAAATGAAATGAACGCTCCCAATGGGAGGTTATGAGTAATCTGCCTTACAATGTATGTATCCAGCTTGAAAACTGAGGAAGATATAGCAATTCGATTAATTTGGGGACGGGCTTAACCCCCAAGACGCCCTGCCTACAACAAATTACAAATTTCAAGTACATCGGACTTACCGTATCGGATGATCTCAGGCGCCCCACAATGTCCGCGTTGCACTCGCAGTAGCGCTGCGAGAAGATCTCCATGAGGCGCTCGATCTTCTGGGCCTCGCCGGGCATGCGGAAGTAGGCCTGGAACTTGCGCAGCGCCACGTCCACCTGGCGCCCGGACAGGTCCAGCTCCATGGCGAAGCAGCTGAGCACCGCCATGTTGAACTGGTTCTGCAGATTGCCCAAGTACTCGCCGATCATCTGGCGCGAGAGGCCCTTGCGCGTGATCAGGAAGCGCGCGACGCCCTGCGGCGTATTCTCGAGGAAGCCGCGCCGAATCAAGTACGTGATGCCCTTCTCCGGCTTCTTGTTGAACAGGTTGAGTCCCACGCGATACTGGCGCTTCCTGATCGTCTCCGACATCTTGTAGTTCTGGGCCACGCCCGCCGCGGCGGCCGCCGCCTGCAGCTGCTGCTGTTCGTGCTGCTGCTGCTCGTGCTGTTCGTACTGGGCGGCGCTCGTGTGCGAGGAGATGGCGTGGTCGTCTGTGGGCGGCACGCCGCCGGGCGCCGTCGCGGCGACGACCGCCGCCTGCATTTGGCCGGCGACGCCGGAGCCGCCGGCGGAGTCCGCCGAGTGCGTGGAGAACTGCTGGGAGCTGTTGAGCGCCGTGCCGCGCTTCCAGGTGTGCGGCGAGTTGCTGCGGTCGGAGCCCAGGTCGCTGTTGATGTTGCGCTCCGCGGAGGTGACGCTCGAGTCCGAGCCGGAGCTCTGCACGGAGGTCAGGCTGCCGTTCTCGGCGGTCTTGCAGAGGCCGTTGGTGCGCAGCAGCGAGGGCGGCGGCGGCGTCTGGCGCTGCATCATCAGCAGCTGGCTCTGCTGCTGCGCGGTGATCGAGGAGGTGCGCTTGGGCACCTCCGGCGGCACCTTCTTGCCGCTGCCGCTGCCACTGCCGCTGCCGCTGCCCTGGCTGCCGCAGCTGGGCGTGGGCGTGGTGCTGCCGCCCTTCGGCCGCATGTAGATCTGGGCCGCCGAGTAGTAGGGCGTGTGCGGCGAGTGTCCGCTCGTGTTCACCCACGAGGCGTTCAGCGAGGTGTCCGCCGAGCTGGCGTAGCTCAGCTCGTGCGGCGAGCCGTGGTAGCTGTAGTAGGCGGCCGCCGTGGGCATGGCCTGCGCACTGTAGTAATGCTCGGCGGCGTGCAGCAGGTTGACGTGTGGATGCGAGGCCAGGCCGGATACGGAGGTTGTGGAGCTGCCGATGGACACGGGTGAGGCGCCTGCGGATCGAAAAGGGGAGCTGTTAGCGAGTGCCTCAAACCCACAGACTAATAAGAATAAAGAGGAGAATTTTGGATCACGGCCTTTTTCTCAAACTACTTCAGTCACTATTACTCAAAGTAATAATTGAAATGGTAAATAAATTGTCGAGCAACGATTAGAATTATTTTTTAATATGTTTTGTGTGAAACATTTTAAATACGAATTCCTCGCGATCCGAAATTCTCCTGTTTACTTTTACTACCCCATCAAACCAAATCAATTGCAATCGCCACTTACCCGACTGGCTGCGCGGTATGGGACTGCAGTCCAGCTGGCGGCGCTCCCGCATGGACATCGAGCGTGTTGGAGGCGTGCGCGAGAGTCCTGGCGAGGCGGCGCCCGGCGGACCCGCCATTATGGTCACACGTGGCTGCTGCTGTGCCGCCTGCTGCTGTTGTTGCTGCTGTTGTTGCTGCTGCTGCTGCTGCTGTTGCTGCTGCTGCTGCTGCTGCTGCTGCTGCTGCAGCTGCTCTAGCTGAGATTCTGTGGTGCTGCCGTAGGCAGACGAGAGCGAGGCGTTCGCGGAGGCGCTCTCCTCGGCCAGGGTCATGCTGGAGGCGGTCACCACCATGCGCCGGCTGAGCCGCTTCTCGGCCTTGGCCATGGCCGTGATCGAGGCGAACTTCTTGACCATCATGTAGTGTCGGAAGGCGCGCTGAATGGTCACCGCCGCGTTGCGCGCCCGCACGCCGCCGTACTTGCGTTCCAGCAGCTCGATCTGTTTGTCCAGCAGATCCTGCGATAGCTCGTAGCTGTGGATCATAAAGAGTTGCAACTGAATTAATATCAGAGAAACAATAAAAAACAAACAATAACTATAGGAACTGCGCCAAGGCGTGCCAGTACACTGAGCAAATTTGCGCACAACTGGCGCAAGTCGCCAGCTTGTTGGCTGGAATGTGATAAGATAGCGTCCGCTGCTGGTTCTGTTGTGTGTGTATCTTTGAAATACAATTCGTTGTCGTCGTCGTCGTCGTCGTCGTCGTCGTCGTCGTGCGACCTGATTAAAATGTTGCCACGAGCAACCAAGCCAAGCCAAACCAACCCAACCAAAGTCAAGTCAACTCAAGCGACAGCAGAATTTGCTTATTGTTAGAAACAGTTTCCCCCATTTTTAATTTGACGCATTTTGATCTTGCCCGATAGCAGACAGCTGCAAGTCATGAGTGCCATTAATTAACAGTTAGATCTGAATTAAAATAAGCTACCCGATAGGCCACATCGCAGTTTTGCGTAAAATCAAAAACCAACAAAACATAACAAAAGAGATCAATAACAAATATTTGCCAATAAAGATTCAAGCTAATAAAACTGATAAAAACATTATGGTAAGCTTTCAACCGGAGCCAAGAAGCCCTTAAACACACAATGCTGATAAAATGTAAAATAATAATACTCTAGTTCCACGAGTCTAAAGTGGGTAAATATTTTCACAAGAAGTATTTAAAAATATATATTTTTGAAACATCAACCACTTTTTAGGTGCATGACCATATATTAAGAAGAAACTTCGAAACTAGGCTTGATTCGCTTGATGCATAATAACGGACCATAAATAATAAATCATTTATTTTTGAAAATCCAACAAGAAACAGTGACATTTAAATATAAATTTAATGGGCGTGGAAAAAAACCACTAGTATTTATTGCAAGTTTGGACATTGCACAAAACCAATATTTAACATTCCAACTTTGAAGTTCAAAAAATATTCTATATTTCTGAAGAGTACTAAATTCTTTTAGGTTTTACACTATATAAAAGTCAGGCAGAAAAACATTAATTTGAAGCAGGAAATAAAAGCCTTAATTTGTATATTTTGGATTATAGATAAGGATAAGGTTAACCGGTTTTAACTATATCCTATACTGATAATAATAGTAATATTTATAGAAAAAGAAAAATCTTAAAATTCAATTATGTGATTGTTGGGCGATCTATTAACTTGATAACGGCTAACTATTTATCTATATCACACTTGTGGAGGCTATGAAACGGGTATACTTGGAAATTGAGTTTAATTTTGAAGCATATGGACAAAGATCAAAAAGATACAGTGTGATTATTCAACATATCAATAAAAATCAATAAATTATTATTATTTTTTAGGGAAAAATTTGCGTTACTACGTGTATAAATAACTAAGTTTTATGCTTTTGTCTGAATAATATTCATTAACTAACACTCTATGTGGTCCTTGGATTCTAGGAATTGAAATGAAAATTATTTTTGTTGATTAAGTAATTCATTTTAAACTGTGAACAGGCCTCTTGGGAAATATGATTGAAGGGATCTGGTAATATCTAATAAACTTAGAGACTCAAGAGTTTACACTTTCAGAGTGGGGGTTTCCCCCAAAACGCTGTTCTCCGCTTATCAGTTTCGCTAGCGGAAAAACAGCTGCACGGACCGATGGAATTTCTGTTTGTAACGTTTTTCCTGGCAAGTGCAGGTGCATTCGCGTCAGAGAAGTCAGTTGTCAGCTGATACGCTGGCGCGTTCCCAAATATTTAGATACGCCCCACGGGCTGCTATCGTGCGTCAGGGCCTAATCTTAGATATCGGGGGGCCCAGCGGGAGGGGGTGGTCACCACCTTGGTGGTTATCAGGGATTGGCGCAGTGCAAAGTCCGAAGTCGTTAGGCTGACAGCTCGACTACGCTTTAAGGCTATGATAACTGATCGCTCGCACTGTTGATCAGCTATCATTTGTTATCATATGTCGTTCTTCTTCCTCTTCTTCGGCTACTGCTGCTGGCTTCCCGCTTATCATCTGCTAAACACTTACGCTGACTGGGCGCGCGTGCGCTTGAGGACATCGCCTCCGTTCCGTATGGAGTTCTTCTTGTGCATATTTTGCTGCTGCTGCTGCTGCTGTTGCTGCAGAACCACCGCACCACCCGCACCGGCACCGGCGCCGGCTCCGGTGCCGACGCCGCTGCCGGCAATGACCACGGCACCGCCGTGATGATGGTGGTGCCCGTGGCCGTGCATCAGGTGGTGATTGTGGTGGTGGTAGTGGCCACCACCCGGTGGTGCCGCCTGCACCTGCATGTAGTGCTGCTGCTGCTGCTGCTGCTGCTGCTGCTGCTGATGGCACGTGGGATACTGCTGGATCTGGTAGATCATCTGCGGGTGCTGCGGCGCGGGATAGTTGATGGTCGCGGCGGAATTGTGGCCGGCCCCCGCGTAATGGTTCTGCAGGTAAACATAGCCCCCGACGCCGTCTCCGGCTGTGCTGGAGCCGTGTGCGGCAACCGGGGCTCCGGCCAGGTCGTACTGCGTGGAGCCGCTGCGCTCGATGCTCTTCTGGGGAAAGCTGCAAGTAGAGAAGCAGAGGAGACCGAATCAATAAGGATAAGTCTGGACAGCACTTACATTTGCCCAGACGAGAGAAAGAGAGTGGGACAGAGAATCCGCTGCGTACCTTTCGCCAATTATAAAACCCGAAATGCAAATGATCATCTTGGCTATTCTACGATCTTAAGTCTTTGGACACAAACAAACATACACACACACACACATAAATACAAAAAATAAATAACTAAAAAAAAAATCGACGCTCGTTAATTTTAATAATATTCAAATTGAATTTCGTGCTGGCAGTTTTTTAGTTTTCAGTTTTTGAGTTCGGACTTCACGGTTAGACCGAACGGAGGAAGCACCACTTAAGCATTTGGTTAAAGCGGAAGATCACGTCGTCGCCCAGCAACGTTCGCGTTTCAACTAAACCGAGCGCTTGGCCAGAGCTCGACACGCCGCTCGATGGGCTCGGAGCGTAGGAAGCGTTCGAAACAGAAACGTGTTTCGCATAGCTCATTGGATGTGTGTGTGTGTGCAGGTGTGTGCGTGTGTGTGTGTGTCTCAGCTGCCTACGCATCCAAAATGCATCTGTTTTGTTTGGCCCGTCGGGTAAAGCCGAAAACAACAATTGCTACCCTTACGAAGCCATAGACAATATGAAAATACAACAAAGGGGAAGGTCCTAAAAAAAGAAGATCGTAAAAGGATCCCCTGCACAAAAGGAATGGAGGGAGAGCAAGCGAGGGGCGGGGGCAAGCAACAGATTCAGAGTGTTAATGCCATATGGCGTATGGATCACCTCGAAGGGATTTCAACTGAAGGGAAAGTTAAGGAAATGATTAGCTAACGATGACATACAAAAACGAAAAAGGAAAAAATTCCCCTAGATCATCCAAGAGTGGAAAGTGTGAATTATTCGACTGAAATAAACATTGAAAACTGACGACAGATCGCAGGAATTCGTAATGGTTAATTAAAGACTGTTCGCATTGATATAACTATGAAAAAGGACGATCATCAGTCGGAAATCAAACACAAACATTTACTTGCACGAAATCTCATTTAAGATCATTTCCTGCTTTGATTACCTGATTACAACGATCAATGGTTATATAGTAAATTTATTGTCTATCACAGATCAGAGGAATTGGTAATAATGGACAGATTATATTGATCTTTCTCCCATTAATGCACATTGGGCTTGATTGAAATCATCTTGTATAATTTGTATTGTAAAAAAAAAGATATAAATATATAGCTTAATATTCAGAGACATAAATACAGTAATATATATAATTGTGACTCACAGTTATTTTCCTTACAGTATGATCTACAGAAGTGCCTAAATCAATTTGCATTGCGTGGCTTAAATCATTGATTATGCGATTCGTATGGCTGCATTCGAGTCGGTTCGAATCATGGCTCAGTTGGTGGCCTAATAGGTTTCTTGGCCATGGCACAAACGAAATCGGTTAGGGCCTACACGAAATTTACTACACTCGTTCGAACCAAAACTGAACAATGAGCAGCTGCATTTTGCACCCAAACAGGATTGCAGGATAGCCAGAGGAAGAGAAGAAACACGCACAATACGATTTTCAAAAGGCAGGAAAATATCATCCTTGTACGAATGATTTTTTCCCCCGTCTCTTGCCAGTTTCCAAATGCACCTGGCGTTCATTTTGTGTTGTCCTTACGGCAGGTAGTTGCCTGACAACAACAACAACAACAACAACTACAGCTAGCTTGTTGTTATTGTTGCCAGCTAAGCAACTTGACGCGTTCTCCTTCTCGCTTCCTCTCGCAGTTGCTCAGTGCGTCCTGCTCGCCTCTCTTGCCCCACTCTGCCCCGATTTAAGTGCTCAAGAGTCCTGCTTTGTAAGTTGAGTCCAAGCGAGAAACATCTGCCACACGTCGGCCCTAATTGTTTGCCGTTGCACATGTGTCCAGCTGTTTGTTTGCCCGCGGCGTATCTGTATCTGTGTCTGCGTCTACCGGTACCGGTATCTGTATCTGTATCTGTATCTGTATCTGTTGTGAACGTATCTTGCGGTTCGCGACGTCACGGACTGCGCTTTGCTCGCGAGCCAAAGTTTTAATTTGTACTGCCCCCGGCCATTTCCTCTTGCTGTGCCGCACTCACTTCCTCGCTGCCTGCTTGATATGCAACAAGTGTCGCCTCAGTCCGTCTTTTGACGGCTTCGACGGCCCTTGGCGACTTGCGTGACCCGGCGTCGGCCGCCTTTTACCAAAGCGCACCCGTAATTGTTATTGATTTTACATTAGTGTTCTTTTGAGGGTTTATGCTTTATGGAGTGTGCCCCATCTACCACTGCCAACAACAACAACAACAACAACAAACAAACAAACAAACAGACAGCTGCTAGACAAACTGACAGGGCAAACGCAGGGGGGAGGGGGGCGTTAGCTGCGAACTGCGTTTTAGTTGTCATATGAATTCACACCAAAGTGGGCGCCCCTTTTAAGTGCAATGGGAGTTCTAAATATGATTTATCACATATATATGCATACAATTATGGGATTAACTAGTTTAAAAGTAATATCTGTGATAAAAAATAGTTACTAATAAAAAACATGTTTTTGCATATCTGTCTAATTTGTTCTCTCTATGAAACATTTAGACTTATGTATATATTTTTATAGCCTGAGTCCATTGAAAATGGATAAAACTGGGTATAATGGTTTTGTGCTAAATTATGTAACGGGCAGAAGAAGGCTTCTCCGACGCTATAAATTGTTATAATCTTATTATCGATATTTGTCGGTCTTTTGGGCATATATCAGAAAATGTAATAGCTAGAGGTTTAATATATTGTATACATATAATGGGAGCCAAGCTCAGCTGCTGCGTGCATTTTTGTGTGTATACAGGGTTCAGGGTATCCCTTAGTCGGACGCTTTCGACTAGGCCGCCTTACTTTTTTTTTATGTTCCTGAGAATTTTCTAAAATATAAATCAATTTAATATATTTACCAATCAAATAAACTAATTTTTATATGTATAATTGGTTATTTTTTATCAAACCCTTGCATTCATGATTTTGGTTTTTTATATAAATGCAGTTTTTTTCCATTATTTTCTTATCTCTTATATTTTAATAATAGAAACTTTTATTTAATTATAAGTAATTTTCATATCGTTTATGTATCACACAATTCAAAAATGTAAATTTTTAACTGAAACAGGAATACTGCTACTTAACATTGGTTTATGTAGGTACAAAATACATGTCAACAAAATGTTAGCTAACAGAGCTTGCTGCTTAACACTGTCATTACTTGGCGCAGCCTAAAGCTATGCAATGTTTTTGTGAAATTCCTATGCAAGCAATGTCAATTCACCACAGCAGAGCATAATGCAATACACAAAACACGTTCCACGCAGCGCAAATGGAACAAATGGAATGAAAACACCTTAAGCTTTATTAATTCAATAGTAAACAGTGAAAATGGAACAAAGATAACATCCCAAGGATATAATACCATACAAAGCAGGTGCGGTATCATTGACAGTGCTGACACGCAGTGCAAATGAAACGGCGGTAATAACAAAAGCACATTTAGAAGTTCTCTAGGTAGGGTTGTATGCAGGCCAATTGTAAATTAGCCATAAATATTTCTTAATACACTCATAAGCAGCGCGGATCCAGCGATAACGATAAGCGTTAAATTGCCTTTGCTGCCCGCTGGTGCGCTCCTACTGCCGCTGGCTTCCCCATTGCCATTGTCTGGGGAGGTGGCGCTTACCTGACGGCCGTCACGTGGTGCGAGGTGTGCGTCTGCGTCTCCTTGTGGCGCGTCGAGAGGCTGACGACGGTCACGTGCCGCGTGGCGGTGCGGACCACGCGCCGGACTCGACTCCGGCCGTCGCCGACGACGACAACAATCGGCGGGGGCTTCTTCTCGCTGTCATATTGGAGAAAGGACTCGCCGCCGCTGTCCTCAAGGGAAGCGGACGCGGACGCGGGCACGGGCAGGTGCCTGCGATTGTTGTTGCTGCTGTTTTTGTTGTGGCTGCTGCTGGTCTTGGACATGATCGGAGCGGGAGCGGACGCGATGTCGCATTCGACGCGTCAACCACTCGAGACGGGCGCACAATTGAAAAAGAAACAGTTACACTATCGAGTGCTTTCGCAGGGCGGGCGCGCTGCGGGGCGTGGCCACACTTTCGCCTTCACTTTCCGTAGGTTGGCTAGCCTGAGTTGTTGTTGTTGTTGCGGTTTCTTTGTATTGTTTGTGAATTTGCTTTTGTTTTGCTTTCGTTTCGTTCATTTGCAAATTGATTTCTAGTTGTTGTTGTTCATTTCGGTTATTTATTTATTGTTCTTGCTTTCGTTTTAATTTATGTACATATTTCAATATTTTAGCATGTACTTTGATTTCTTTGCCATTTTATCTTTGGTTTAGTTTTGGAATTTTTCGTTTTCCCCTCTCGCCGTTCTGCGGGGCTACATTCTGCGTCGTCGTCGAGCGTTTGTTTAGATAACGTTTTTGGTGCTGAGCGATAATACAAGTTAAATACTTTTAGCAGACATTCCAGACGCGTTTTCCTGCCTTTTGCGCATTGCGCACCCTTATAGTATTTAACCCATAACGAAAAGTTCAAAAGCGCGAACGCCCTTCAAAAACGCTATAATAAAACAGCGCCAGAGAAGGGGATAGACAGAGAGCGAGAGAGAGAGAGAGAGAGGGAGACACAAGTGACAATCGCTAATGAAGCAAGTGGGTTGCGTGACACTTGCAAAATGTTTATTTATTTATTTCTCGTGCTTTTGTGCTTATGGAACAGAGAGAGAGCGAGAGAGAGGGAGAGAGGGAGAGAGAGAGACTCTCTCGGAGCGCATTCAATCAGCTTTGTGGCTTTTTAGGTCAGCGATCGCTGATCGCAAGTAAAAGTCGCACAGCTAGAAAATAAATGAAACTGCCGCCGCGAGTGCCAAGTAAACAATATTCAAATTGAATGCGAATGATCGTATATTCATATGTCAGACACATGCCACACGACTGGGATGTGAACACAGTTGGCATCCGTCCGCGCTGAAAAGCTTGCCAGACAGCCGAGAAAGCTTTTTGGCAGTGCTGCCAAAAGCCAGCCAGCCAGCCAGCCAAAGTGCGGCTTAGTTAGCTGGCCTGATCCACTTTAATAAATCCATAAATCATATGGAAATTTACGTGAGAATATTGTCAATGAGTGAGACAATGGCGCATAGAAAGGGAAAAATATTCGTTTGTTTATCAGCGGACAAGATCAAGATCGCTATGTAAATTTTTGTATTAAATATGTGTGCATGTACGATCAGACAAAAGCAGACGAAGAAGAAGAAGCAATCCCCCATAAATCTGTTTAATTTTCATACCCTGATCCCGTTGAAAATGCGTAAAACGAGTATAATGTAAAAGGAAGCATCTCCGAACCGATAAAGTATATATAGTTTTGATCAGGATCGAGTCGATCTAGACATGTCTGTATAGACATCTCTATAAGAGCTAGAGACCCGAATATAGGCTCGTTTATGGCACGCGCAGATCAAGTTTATTTACAGTGAATGAAAACCCACCTCGTAAAATTGATATAAATCTGTAAGTACTACAATTATGGGAGCTAGAGACACCAAATTTGGTTGCTAAGAGTTTCAACAAGATCGGTTAAGAACCACAGACGTTATTAAAGAAAACGTGTGGTAAATTTTGACAAGTCAATTGGCAACAAGTGCAACCACTTTTTGTATGCATGGGTACACACACAGACATTTGAGTGTTATGTAGGGTTCAGGGTATCTACCAGTCGAGTCTGCTCGACGGGAGCATTCTTACTTGACTGTGTTTTTCAAGTCAAGTTCAAGAACCTTTGTGGAGTTTCTCAAGTGGATTTTTGAAAACGATCGCTGATGGCTTCATCATGATCATTAACAGCGTTACGTCTCTGATTCGTTACAATTCTGGACAAATGTTGTCCAAAACCATAATGACTGTCACTGCGGCGACTTTACTCAGAAACACACACACACACACATATGGGGAGACATGAAAAAGCTGTTTAAGCCAACAAATTTCGCTGTTTCGATAATCCACCCCACATCGCTGCACCCCGCGCCAATGTGTTAGCCTTGCCTTGGATTCCACAACAAGTCATGGCGCTATTGGCCAAAACAAGTCGCCTACAACCAAACAAACTGTTCTGTTCTGTTCTGTGGAGAACTCTCGAGTCGAGTCGAGTCGACGTCTACGTCTACTACTGTGAGAATGCTGCCCCGAAAAACCCACTCATAAAACAAGCCAAGCTTCTAATATGTTTACTAATTTAACAACTATTGCAAAGTTGTTGTCGTTTTCGTGTCGTTCTTGTTGGCTAAAAGCATTCAACTTGATCTCGTTGCTGGCTCAAACATATTCTAAGAAACATTCATTGCAAGTCGCTGGCAATGTTTGTATCTACATAGTTTCTTCTAATTGCAATTTTGTTGAACGAGTTTTGAGTTTTGAGTTCCTTTATAAACAGCAAAATTGGTTTGGTTTTTAGCATTTGTCGCTGGTTTTAATTTTCGTTATGCTTAAAGCTGCTTGCATCCGCCACAGTGCACGACAAAAGCAACTCGTTGTTGTTGTTGTTGTTGTAGATAGAGCTGCCTTTGTTTTACAGGTGTTCCACTGCACGAGCAACAGCAGCAGCAGCAGCAGCAGCAGCAGCAGCAGCAGCAG
Organism: Drosophila sordidula; assembly: GCA_035047465.1. NCBI lineage: Eukaryota > Metazoa > Arthropoda > Insecta > Diptera > Drosophilidae > Drosophila > Drosophila sordidula. The sequence goes on along the minus strand of JAWNPQ010000156.1, from coordinate 13,932,965 downwards.
CGACGACGACAACTACTGCAGTTGCAATCAGTTCCAAGTTGTTTTGTTGCTTGTATTGTATAATTATTTAATTTATAATTATTACACACACACTTATAAACACATTCACGCACACCGAGCGAAAGGGAGATGGAGATAGCAAAAGTGCAGCTGGGTGCTGAGTTGTGGTGGGCTTACAATGCACTATGGGGAACTTTACCACTTTTTGTGCCATTAATTAATAACTCGAAGAAGTTTTTGGGCCTAGTCGGTTAGTCCCTGTCCCTAGTCAAGTCCCTGAAATTGTTTGCCCTTTGCAGCCATATTTCTACTCTATTCGCATTTTAAAAGATATGTACATAAAAAACATTTTTTTTTTTTAATTTTTAAAAACTGATAAACAAAATTTGTCGAGAGATTTTTTGGATTTAAAGGCATTGATAATTTAGCAAAAAAAAAAAATTGAATTTTGTAAAGATTTCTGTTACGCAACATTGGTAATTGATGTAAATCTAAATTTAATGTTTTGAAGCACTTCTAAGTATACATTTTGGCCGAAAAACGCGTAAAACTCCCCATAGTGCAGTGGTGGGTTCACAATGGCAGCGCTGTTGCGACTACCCCTGCCTCGGTGCTTTATTCACTTTCGTGTCATTAGTAACGGCGCACGTAATCCAACTCTCTTTCGCTTGCACTCCATCTCTTACTCGCGCTCCCTGTCTAACAGAGTGGCATGCGTTGCGACTGCAACCGGGCGGCTCAAAATGAGCGGAAGAGGAAGTGGAAACACAATATGCAACAACGCTAACTGCACAACGCGACTGCGACGCAGCGTAATTGGTTGGCAAGTGGTTACACAAGCAAAGCAGCAGCAGCCGACGCAGACGCAGACGCAGCTGAGATCGTGACAGAGCGAGACAGAGCTTTGGGCGCAGCAACCGTTAACTGTGACTTGGATTTGTGCTTTCTCTGCGAGTGCAGCTGCAGCTGCGTGGAAACAGCTGTTAAGCTTTTATGCTGCTCAAATTTTACGCGCTGCCCAAAAAACTGAATGCACTAATATTTAGCTACAGTAAAAGCTTTCCGTTATTGAGCGCAATACTCTTTTGCGTTTGAAAGGACTTTTTGACTGAGAGCCGACTGCGCAGCTTGACGATTTTGAGAGGATATTAAGCGCAGTTATACAGTTATTTCGAAGGCGCTCTCCTCTTTGATTGCTGCGAGGGCATCTGCATTGCTCTCAGCACTTGCCTACTGTTTCAATTAAGAAATGTGTAGCAGAAATTTCCAGTCGAGTCCACATACACACACACACACACGCATACACAACACAGAAGCAGACCGACAGTGGGACGCTTTGGTCGTGTGCTTGCCGAAACGTAACGGGGCAGTGGCCGTGGCTCTTGCTGCTGCTGCTGCTGTTGTTGGCGGCACTATTGTTTTTGTGATACGCGCAGAGAAAGGCGATTTTCTCTTTAATTATATTTTATTTTTTACATTAAAAAAAATTGTGTGCAATGCTGTTGTTGTTTTTTGTTTTTTTGTTTTCATGGTTTCCGTTTTATTTTATTCGGTAGTCTTGGGCTTTTCGTTGCTGCTGCTACCGTTGTTGTTGTTGTTGTTGTTGTTGCTGCTGTTGTTATTACTTTATGTGGCAGGGGAACACACGACGATGTCAAATTAATAAACCGGCCCTGGCTTGACAGCAGCGACAACAAACAAATTGGGAATTACAACAAAAACAACGAGCAGAAGCCACGAGTCGTGAGCTGTGTGGATATTTTCTACATACGTACGTCCATACGATATGTATGTGTGTACATACATATGTGTGTATTTTGCAATTTATAACTATTTAGTTGTCTTATTTCTCATTTTTTTCCACACTCACAGAGCGCTACACTCACAATTTACACACAAACTTTTGTTTGCAAATCAATTCGCGCGCTGAAAAATTTGTTATTCAATTTCCAAATTTTGTTGCTTGTTTTTTTGCGTATGCAAAGTGACCACAAAAACAAAAATTAACGAATCCATATTCAACAAATAATAATGGATGCCAAAAAAAAAAAAAAATAATAATAATAATAAATGTGACCAATACACACACAGTGGAGCGAGCCAAGTTTATATGTAGGTACATATATTAACAACAAAACGCACGATCGGGCAGCGACTGCGACGTCGACGTTTTGAACAGAAAAGCGCGCGCGCGGTTTCTCTGCGGCCAGTGCTGCCTGCTTCGACGAAACTTTCAGAGAGACTAAATTGGACGACAGAGGTGCGCGAGCTTCCAAGCCGTAAATCGACGGCCCGTTTCCACGACTACCTGTGCGTATGTCTGTGTGTGAGAGAGTGAATGAGTGGCAGTCTGTGTGTGCGTGTGTGTGTGTGTGTGTGTGTGTTTATTGCCAATAGGCAAGTTTGTGTGCCAGTTATTGTTGTGGCTGCTGTTCTAGCTCTGTGTTAAGCTGTTCTTTTCAATTTGATCTACCGAAAACAATTGTCAGTTCATAAGCCGAACACTTGCAGTATGGCTAACACACACATACACCTGCAGCTCTACGGACGAGCATTGACGTGTGTGCTGTGACTGGCACAGTGGGACTTAGACTCATTGCAATTGAAAGCAAACAACAATTAGTGAGCACTAGGCATTCTACATCTTTTACTTACTTGCAGGTATAAAAACAATTACAATGCACCAGCTTGTGACTTACTTTTCAGCTTTTAATGAGACTCACCTCCATTGTCAAATTGAGTAATTGCGAAAAAAAAAGAAAGAGAAAAACAAAGCCAAAAAAAAACTGAATACTGTGAAAAGGTGCAAATTTATATGCAAACGGCACACACTGTACTAACACACGCACACACTCACTGTCAAAAAGGCGATCACAATAGCAACAAAATTTGTAAGCCAGCCCAAAACAGCTGCTCAACAACAACAACAGCAAATGCAGTCGCAGAGCGCGAGCGCGAACACGAGCGCGCGAACGAATGAGCGAGAGAGTGCCAAAATAATAACGAGCACAAGTACCCGAAGAGGCAAATAAGCAAACAATAAGCTGCGCTTACGTTACGCTCAGGTGACTCACGACCTCACGTCTGTGTGCTGTGAAGGGCGGGCGAGGGCGGTGACGAGCGGGGGCGCTGCTGCCACTCTCTCGCTCTCGCTCTTGCTCGCTCTCCCTCTCTCTCTCTCTCTCTCTCTCTGTTTTCATGCATGTGCTGTACGTATGAGTACGAGTACGAGTACATTATGGCCGCTGTAAACGCAAACTGTGAGGCACTTTTGGTAGTTAGTCGCTTGCGGCGGGCTACTAACAAAATGGGCTTCGTAATGGCTGACTGGGTCTGAGACTGAGCCAAGCGTTAAGCGTAATGATGAGTGTTCCTCTGCATATGGCTATGTATGCATATATATGTGTGTGTATATGTGTGTGTGCATAAGTGTGTGAACAACAAACCATTTATATCCGGACCTGCGGCCTGTTTTGAGTTTTCATTGAAACTTGCTTGTTGTTGTTGTCGGACATTGCTGTCACTGGCATCGTTAAAACTAAAGTCATAAAAACCAAAACTTGTGCCCACTGTGCCATACACACACACACGCACACGCACACAGCATAAACATAACTTACAATACGACTATTTATCTATCTACAATATGTAAGTTTCTATGAGCAAGCGCTTGCAAGCTTGATGATGATATTAACGCATTAGGCACAAGGTACACAAAACCCATTTACCTTTTGCCTGACTTTGTCTCAGCTGTTATGAAACAGTAAACAACAACAACAACAACATGAACAGCAACAACAACCACAGATGATGACAAGCAACCAAAAACAACAATAACTTCATACAGACCGAGGGTAGATCATAGCTGTTGCCACACAAATTTATTTACATATTTCAAATAAACGATTCTAAAGATTCCCATACTAAAAAAAAATTGATACCAAATATATGAAAAAATAAGTTTACCTTTTTCAAAAGAAAGGCACCTAATTTAAGGTGTTTTAAATTAACGCTTATTACAGTTTTTTTTTATCCATATGAACAATATATTAGCCAAGATTTTGAATTATGTTTATAAGTTAAGGTTAAAAGTACCCAATTTTCATATAATTTATAAAGTGTTCTATGAAAACAAAACATAAATTTTAAATATTAAAAATATTAAAATAAGGCTCCTGTGTGTGTATAATAAGTACATGATACATTGCCACCAATGAAGCAAAATGAGCATCGATACTTTATAAAATTTCTAATGCGTTCACAAATTAAATACTCCACAAATTTTCTCAGCTGTCTTATTTATCTGAAGTAACTGCATCCAAGATTATGGTCACTAGATGAGGTCATACCCAAAAAAAAGTATTTTAATAGCTTGTCGAACACATTTTTGTATTTATCTAATAGATATACCAAAATTTGAGTTATCTAATCTATGTTTACGCACATATTCTTACTTATATCGATTTGTGTGTATTTATGCATTTCTTTGTACTCGAGTAATAACAGGCATTAACAGGTACATTCAATTAATCTTATCTTATCGCATTATTTCACCAAATAATTGTATACTTTCATCTGGTTAGCTTTTGTTTTTCCCCCACCTGCAACTGCTCAAACCACCCGTGCTGGCTGCCAACTCACATATGAATCGTTTTGTATATTTCATTAGTAAACATCGCGAATGTAGTTACTAACTATGCGATTACGATTACGCTCACCGACTGTCTGACTTGTTAAGTTGTTGTTTGTTGACTTGACCTTAGGCGTCTGAACCCAATTTGTGGATAAATATGTACATGTGTATGCATATGGCAGCCCTATGCGCCAGGGCCAAAAGGCCTTCAAACCTCCCCAAAACGCCAACAACGATTGCGAGAGCTAGCCCCCCCACCTCTCACTCTACCCTCTCCCGCCTTGCCATATTCGGTCGGGTTGTACCTTCAACTTGCGTGTCTGTCGGGGCCGTCGCTGATTGCATTCGGTCATGGCTGCCAGACTTGGCAACTTGGCAGCCACATGACGACGACGGTGACGCTGACGTTGACTTTGGTGATTAGAAAGTGAACGCTGGGCGCTGGGCGCGCTGAGACAATGCCTGAGACAAGCGGCTTCGGTTAATGAAGCGTGCCACCAGTGCCCATCCAGACTAGAGAAGGGCACGGCGCGTGCTTTGTCTTCGTGCCACGACATCCAATGCGACTGTGGCATTGTGCAACATTTGGCATACTTTTCATCTGCCTATCATATGTCCACATATTGCACAGTTTTTTTTTTTATCACAGCTTTATAAAGCTATATTGATGTATTAAACTCGCTTACGAAGTGTAAAGAGTATATTTTGTGCAATGTTCGTTTTGTTGTCCGTCTGTCTATCCGTATAAACGCAAATCTTCGACGCTAAATTTGCCGTGTAGCAAATCGATAAATTCGATATATCTTGTTGGAGGGTAACCCGAGAGAATCCATTTCTCTCAACATTTTAGAGCTGGTTACCAAATTTGGCAGCGAGTTTTCTGATGACCTCCTCTAAATACCGCGCCGAAAAATTTCAGAAAAATCCACTCCCGCCCCCACAAATAACAAAAATCGATATTTTTCCAAAATAACAATTTTTATTAAGACAGTCTTTGTCAGTTTTAAGTTGTTATTATACTGTCGACGAGTATTGCGCAGTTGGTTACACCCGACTGCGTCATTCTTACTTGTTTATTTTTGTATTTTAATGTTTAATGTTAAATTATATCTTATTCCCTGGCATATATTATATTTATATTATATTTTTCATATATGTAGTTTTGATCTTATAACTTAGTTTTCAACCTATAGTTGGGATTGGAGCTACGTACATACATATATTATATAAGTGCATCTATGATTAATAGCTTAACTAATTGTGTAATTACGTACGTTGTTAAGAAACTATTATTTAATCTATATAACAAGTATAAGTCTATATAATATATAGCTCTTTAAACTGCAACACAAAGAGATTGTTGTGAAACAAACGGGCATGCTCTGCACGTCGTTCAGATCAAGAATATTGTTGAATATGTTTAATGTCTACACTTTATGGTTATAGAGATGCGTCTCTTCGTGACAATAAAATACCCTCACAAGGGTGAACCCTGCCCATCTCTAAACCAAGGTGAACAAAGATCACGACAAAGTTGCGAGACGATCAGATTCACTCTCACTTGGCCGGGCATTTAATTAAATGTGTAACAAACACACAGGCGCCGATGATGAAGATGAAGATGAGCAGCAACAATGACGATCCACAGCAGCAGCAACAGCAGCAGCAGCAGCAGCAACTGCGGCAGATCACATCAGTCAACATCAGCAACAACAAATGGAAATGCGCAGCGATTTTTTCTGTTTTCAATGTTTTTTTTTTTTTTCATCTCTTTTTTGTGTTGTTGAAAATTATGTTAGTGGGAATTTTTTTTCGTGGTTGCCAATGAAGTACACGACGAAGCGCCGCCGCCAAAACTTCACTTTCACTTGCACTTCACAGCACAACACAACACACTTCACTTCACTTGTTTCTTCTTGGCCATGAATGAAGCGTTCGCTACGTCTGTTGTTGTTGCTTGTCGGTTGTTGGTTGTTGGTTGTTGGCTGCTATTTGCGGCTTTTGGCTGCCCACTGGCGTCGCCTTCATCAATCACAAAACAATAATGAGGAGCGTGCGCCGGGGGCCAAGCAGCAAGCAGCAACAACGTTGTTGGCTCATGTGGCACGATTGTTGTTGCTGCCGCTGCAGCTTGCTTCTTTTTTTTTTTGGGAAAGTGCGCCCACAAGGGTTCTATGCTCGTTAGGCTCTGAATCACGTAGCCAGGCCAGCCCACGTCCCACCCATCCCCCACCTCGGCGGCCGCCCCCAACCCAACAGGTGCAGCAGCATTAGCTCTGTCTGCTTTCTCATCGAATTGCGTTGAAGTGTTCATTGGAAAAATTCATGTTTACAAGCGATTAGCAGCCTATTATTTATTTATGTATGTTTCATGCAATTGAATCTCTCCAGCTAAGCAGCTGCTGTTGTTGTAGCTGCTGATGCTGCTGCTGGCCAAGATCTGCGATTAAGATTATCATCATCATCATCAATTCAAGTGAGCCAAAACAAATCGCCAGCTTTGCATAATCAGTTCCCAAATTGGACATCATTATGCGAAACAATTTTTGTGGTTTTTTTTTTGGTTTTTTTTATTTGTTGTTTCTTTTTTTTTTTTTTATCTATTTTTGGCGACGTGACGCAGCTTTCCACAGAAGCTAATGAACTTTGCGGCATGTAGTGTGCGCTGTAAATTACAACCCTTGCGCAGGCGTTTTTGATTTGATTTGGAAATTGCGAGTGCATTTCGCCATGTCGCCATGTCGACATTTCGTCAGCTTCCAATTCAATGCAAATCACTGACAACGGCAACTACACGCTCTGTCGACAAAGCAGCAGCAGCGGCAACAACAACAACTAAAACAACAATGCAATTGCCGCTATTGTGCAACAAAGAAAAAAAAAAAACAAAAACAAGTCAGGTAAGAACCTTAAAGTGCAGGGTGCTCAACAGTGAGTATGCCATGGAAAACAGTTGTAGACGTTAGAAATTTTACATAGTCATATAACGACTCCCTCTTAACTCTTTTAGTTCTATCCAAGAAACAAAGCTGCACGCAAAATTAAATAAAAGCAGACAATTATATAAGCAAGAGTGAATGGACTGAGAAAATAAACACATCAAGCTAATATTCTAGATTTAATTTATTAATTATTAACCCGCTGTTAACGAAACAATTGGTATTAAGCTTTTTAGCTGTGAAACATTCAATTGCTGTATCGACCATTGCATATATATTAGCAACAAAAATAAAATAAACACTTAAAAAAATGTCCATGAAGTTTTCCTAAAACCTGAAAAGAAAAGTAGCGCGATATGTTCACATTTATGGTGTATTCTTTATAAACTACTCCTAGCTCACATTAATATATATTTAAAGATTACAAATGTATTATGACTTTATGGCATGGGGCACACTTATCGAAATGAAAAGGTTTTTTGTTCAAGTGCTTTACAGTCGCATGCACAGCACACATCTACACACATCTTCTATCTACAATTGCATGGACGCACCTTTAATAGAGTACACATTTTTACGGCTTTTGATTACAGGGCATGGGCCGGGCAAAGCACTTGGGTTAGTTCTTTGCATATTCATTTATCTACTGCATAGCGTCGAGCGACTAACTGGAACTCAAGAAATTTGGCACACAACTAGGACGACAACAACAACAACAATAAAAGCAACACCAACAACAATGACAACAAGCACAACGGCAACTGCTGCAAGAACTGGTAACTGGTCTGCCGGTAACCGGCAGCCAATCTGAGGCAACACCTCACTCTTTGCCACAAACAAACACACGCTTACACACACACACACACACACACACACATGACGTCAGCCGGTTAGCCACGCTTGCAGCTCTTCTCAACTGGTTTTTACATTAATTTAGATGCTTTCTTGATGCTCGTCGAGTTTTTGGCTCCAGCATTTTTGAATTTATTCACACATTTGCGTAGGCCTACAAACCCAGAAGCCTACTAAAGCGCCGGATATTGAGCGGGCTGGCAAAGAAATCAGCGCTCGTTTTCTTATCGATGGAGTTACTCAAAAGTTGGCTTTCAATTAGCAATCGAGAGAAAACTGAAAAGATCCACTGGCAAACATCACGTGGAATCCATGAATCAGCACGGTTCACCTGGTTGTTGGGCGCACTTTGAACTTGAAATTTGCATCTTAGCCATTAAAACAAGCTCAAATAAAAATAAAAGCGGAAAATATTTAAATAGCATGACTTTTCGCATTCAGCGAGACTTTCAGCTGCAGGGAACAAGCTCAAAGATCAGCTTTATACAGAGTGAAAAATAAATGTTTGTTCAAATTTAAAAACAATTTTGGTTTTTACATAATAAAAAATCCCAACATTAACTTTTACCTGATAAGAGTTGTATTGGAATTTAAAAAAGAATGGTATTTTTAAGCCACAACGAACTGAATTTAAGTCAACATTTTTTACTGTGTAATCATAGACATTCGCTTAAGCTATATTTCATATGATTAAATGCAAACCAGCTACTAAGTACATATAAATATTATATGGAAACGTCCATTAGCTTAGCTTGTAAATATGCAAAGAGCTCTAAAAGTTTTAATTGTTTTCGACTGGGTAAAGATGCGATCACGCTATTGGCATACCAACAAACACAAAAACAATAAACAGATAGTATATATCTAGTTAAGTTTGCTATAACAAAATCTAGTTTGGCTTTATGTGATTTATCAAGATGTTCAGTAATTCAGGTTTTCATTTGTTTTTGTTTTTTTTTTTTTTTATAACATGCCGCAGTAGACCATGCAGTTCCTTATTAGTTTTGATTTGATTTTAGGATTGATTTCAAAATTGCATAGCTAGTCAACAAGTATTAACTAATTTTCATGTTCATTTCTGTCTTTGTATGTCATTTAGGTTTAGTATTGAGGTCTGATTGCTGTGTTTCGAGTATGATAATTACAAAAAAAAGTGGTAATAATTATTATAATTGTAAGTTTCAGCGAAAAAACAACCATGGTCATATCGTAAGGGGCATAAAATAAAATATACTTTTTATTAAAAAAAAAAAAAAGAAAAATGAAACCAACTCAATTATACTATTAATTATTTGTTATGCAAATTGTTTAGCAATAATATACTTAGGATTTTATTATTATGTTTATGCAGACAGACACAAATATATAATATAATTTGTAGCTTGCATTATACGTTAATAAGATATGAATTTTTCTAAATACAATACGTTGATATAAGGGCCCAGTTGAAACACTTTATTATCAGCCATGGGTATTGTTTTTCTTGTTTTCTGCGGAAATGTTATCCATCAATTAGACGACACGCGTAAATTGCAGTTCTTAAAGGTTCGGGCATTATCACAACTCAAGATAATGCTCGTCTGCACTTCTACAACTGCATTGGCTTGAAGACCTATTGACAGTTATGTACATATAATCACGTGTTTATCGGGGAATTTTTATGCGCGTGTCTCGGCGTGGGAGTCGCAAAGCTACAGTCATACATACATATACATACATACTGTACACACAACCAAACATATGTATTCCTATCGATAATACATGCAAATGCTTATGTAGCAGCTGTCTATGTGTGTCATGTTGGCTGTTGGCTGAATTGAAAATGTCAGAGTTCAAGGCTTTTTGTAACTCTGAATTTATGTAACGCTTAGCTAGTAAATAAATGTTCATCACATACATATGCACATACATACACACATATAATCGGTCACATAAATAGATAGATGTTAAGGGCTTTGTGCCAAAATAATCGATTTTTTTCCGCTTGAACTGTATTTCAAATAACTCAAGCTTGTCAAAACTGGTATGTAATTTAGTTTTGTACTCTCCATTTGAATGTAATGAAGATACTATAGAAGTTTTAAGTACTTGTGTAGCGTATTCAAGTGATTCTCTTAAAACTAAAATATATATAAAATTTACCACATTTTAAAAATTGGCTGAAGTGCTGTCTTCATGGTGAAAAAGTTTTTTTTTCTTACTGTGAGTCTGGCGCACTTGCGATCCACAAATAAATGCATAGCATACTTTTGTGCTGGTAGTGAAGTCAGAAAAGCAATGCATACTTTCAGCCGTCTGGCAACCCTTTGACTAATTGAAAAAGTGTTGCCTACCTACGCGATTTTCGTAGTCCAATTCGACTAGAGACAAAAGTGCATTGTGTGGGCGACGCTGCCTTTATTGTTATCCCACGAGCCATTCAAAGTGGTGCGTGGTGTGTGGGCCAAAAGGAGGGTGGGGCAGCGTGGGCGAGCAACTGTCTGTGTGGGCAGCAGGGCAGGGCAGGGCAGGGCAGGGCAGGGCAGGGGCAAAGCGCCCCAAACAGCGGAGATACATTGATTTTTGCTTCTGCTGCTGCAGCTTCAATGGGATGCGTGTATTGTAGGCGTCTATTGCGTCACAAGCGGCCTCGTCAGAGCGAACCTTGAACTGCCGGTTTGGAGCAGGGGTGTGTGTGTGTGTGTGTGTGTGTGTGTGTGTAGCTTTGTGTAGCTGTGTGTTTGTGGGCGGATGCCCCACAAGTGCAGCCAGGCAGACACAGAACACAGAAAGGATAATACAAAAGGGAATTATGTGCGTATGTATGCCTGAAACTTACCAGTACATCTCATTGGAGGTAATCATATTGGTGGTCTTGTAGTACTGGGCGGCCGTATAGCTGCTCATTGTGTATAGATATAGATGTATATATATTTATAGTGTATATAGTCTATATACACGGGCTGTGCTAGTTAAGGCAGACAGAGACCCTTCAGTGGTGCTGCGGGCAGTGTCCAATGAAACGGAATTGTTGTTGCTGTTGTTTTGGTAACTGTGGAACTAGGTTCTGATTTTTATGGACGGTTTTCAACACTTTGGCATATGATTACAATGTTGATAATGTTGTTGTTAACGATTATGACGAGCAAAAATCAATAGATAGCGGCGAAAATGTTCACTTGGGCATCTATGAACGACGGGCCAATTTCACGGTATATCCCGACTTTATATATTTTATATGTGTACTTAAAAAAAAAAATCTTGCATTATTAACGCCCATTGGGCACGAGGAGGCGACGACGAAGTTGCCGGGGTTGGCCGCAGACAAACGAATACATACACAGGCCGCGGCGACGAAGGGGCGGGCGAACGAAATGTTTGCAAAAAAAACAACAAAAAGGAAACCGAAAAACGGGGCAGGCTCTCCCTTTGCGCTGGGGCACGATTACGAATTGGTAAGCACACTAACTAGACTCGCGGAGCCCTAGACACTAGGCACTAGAACGCTAGAGAACTAGAGCTAAGTTCAGGCTACATGGATCTATATATATTCCTATATATATATATATATATATGAGTAGAAAATGTTGCTAGGCGGAAAAGCGTCTGCGAAAAACTAACGTCGGCTAACTGTATTGCGAGACTGAGCTGGGAGCGTTACTAAAGGCGTCGACAGAGCCACAGCGGCGTCAACTGCCTCCAGTTGAGAGAGGAACAACGACCCTCTAAGCACACACAGAGAGAGCGAGAGAGAGAGAGAGTCGGGAGAGAGCGCCAGATGGGACAGATGTGTGCGGGTTGTTTTTGTATCTGCGTCTCAGTTACTTCTGCCCGGTGGTTGCTTCTCTAAGCCCCTGACTTGCCAACTTGCAACTGCAACGGCAACAATGCGAATGCATTGCAGGACAGCTGCTGCTGCTGCTGCTGCAACTGCGGTTGCTCTCATTATGGCCAGGCCAACAACAACAGCAACTGCAGCAATTGCAGTTCATTGACAAACTCTTGACTAATATCGCAATTGTCTGCTAAATAGTTTTATGTCCGCATTAAAAGCATTAAAATTGAAAACGAGTCCCATTAACAACAATTGCCGAGAGCAACTGAGAGCAAATGGCCATTGTTGTTGTTTGGAGCACAAGGGGAGCAGCCAGCGGAGACAGCGAGCGAGGAAGCGAGACAGATTGAGAGGGAGAGAGCGTGTGCCAGTGCGCTTAAGGGTAGCTGTGGATGCCGTCGCACATTTGCACAGAATGCGATAAACACGAGCGAAGCGAATCCGGAATGTTTTCAGCTGGAGAATGAAAGGAAAACAGCTTTGAGCGTCCGTGTCCTTAAGATGTTGCACACAAAAGACGCGAGACTTCAGGGCAATTTACGGCCCACCCTTATTTGCCAAAATTGGGGTGAACCGAGAGCGTGTCAGCCGAGTGAGCGCAAGGAGAGCGCGTGTGCGGCATTGCCAGCCCAAAATGCATGCAAACACACTGAGAGAAAACAGTTGCGTGTGGTTGATTAGTGTTCGAGTGGAACTTGATTTTTAAAAATAATATCTTGGTGCCAAATTATCGAATACATTATGGCTTTTAACATTATTCGCAGAAAAGCTGATGGATCTTAAGTATCAAATTAAATACGTTTAATGAGGTTTTTTATTGGTGTTTAATTATATATACAACACTTGAGAAATCCTAGGTGAATTAAAAAATAAACAAATTCTATGTGTTTATTTCTTTCTAAATGTTAAACATATATTGATACCCTGAAGCCAGTGAATATGGGTAAGAACAGGGTATAATGGTTTTGTACAAATGTATGTAACGGGCGGAAGAAGGCATCTCTGACCCCATGAAGTATATATGTTCCTGTTCATCCCGTCGATCTCAGAGATAACAAGAGCTAGAAAGCTGAACGAGGACATTTTAGGTTAAGTTCTAGTTATTCAAGTTTATTTCAAATTGTCGAAAATTCATCTTGTTTTCTTATTATCGATATTTATCGGTTGTTCGACTTTCTTCTTAGAAACTATAAGAGCCAGAGCCAACAAATTTTGGCATTACAGCATACGCAGTTACCTCTTCCAACTACGAAATTTAATCACTACAGATTTGTGCTTTGGTTTGTACATAGATTTAAATGCCCTTAGTTTTTTCATACGCACAGTTTAACTGTTACTATTGGATTAATTACAATTATTGTGTTTTAAATGTACACAGACGGTCGACCTCCATATCATATAGTGTTTACCATAGTCCTACCAATATGCCGCTGGCATCTTGCGCAAAAATACCTTGCACACCATTCCCAGGCCTAGAGTTCTGATTCCCAGCTGGGAGTCCATGATTAGAGCGCAATGTTGAGCCCAGAAAAGTGACGTATTGAAAACTTCGCTGAGAACTCCTTTCCCTGGGCTGTGCGTGCTCGAGTGTCTGTCGTTGGCCGGGGTAGGCCGCTGTCTGCACTTTCTATGGCCCCGTTGCATGCAATGCACCCACAACAACAACAGCAACAGCAACAGCAACAACAACCACTTGGCGAGGTTACCCCAATGCGACTTCCACATTGACTTTGCCTTCGACTTCAGTTCTTGTGCGCGCTTTCAAATAAACAGGCGGCAATAAGTATTTAATAATCACAAACAACAATAACAACAATAATTGCCAACTGCAAACTGCAATTGTGAGACGACACCGCAACACTATACCACCACCTCCCCCACCTCTCAGTCATGTTTCTTTGTGCACTTTATTGTGTGAAAAAAAAACTATATAAAGAAGTTCAAACTTTGAATGCGCTTCTCATGAATTCATTTTTTGTTTTTGTTTTTGAAGCGCAGACCAAGACAAGTGGATAAGTTACACAGCGTGGGGGGTGGGTGCAGGGAGCAGGGAGTGTGGGAGCTACATGCACTGGGTGCACGCCCCCCATTGAAATAGGTCAAACGCATTAGCCGCACGACAACGCAGCGAAGAGCGCATCAAAAATGCAACTTGCAACCAACTTTGAACTAGATAAAAACGTTGAGCTGCACAAACTCCCCCCGCGCCCACACCCCCTGTGCGGGGAAAGCAGAAAGACAAACAAACAAGCCGAAAACTAGATGAAAAACAAACTCAAAGAACGCTCAAGTGTAAACAAAAGCGCAGCAGCCTCCGCAGAAAGCAGAAAATAAAAAAGAAATGCACAACGCATCTCAGAGAATTATCATCGAAATGAACTCGAAATGAAAATGGAGACAATCAGACAAAGAGACATCTCCATACGGCCGGGCCGGGAGCGGGGGCGGAGCAGAGGGAGACGACCAACTTCGAGTAGGCAAATGCCAAGAGCTGAAATTGTGGATTACAACGAACAAAAGAAAATTTCCATTTGGCGCTCTGTTGTCGCTGTCACAACAACAGTCGCTGCGGAGCAAGATGACAAGTTATTAGCCACAACTAGCCGAGTGCTATCTGAGATGCGTTAAGATCGGATAAGTGCAAGTAATCACTGAAAACCAACCAATGACAAGCGGCAAGTTTCCCTCTTGTTCGAGCCAGCTAATTAGCTAAGAGAAATAATCAAAACAGTTGCGGGCCGAACCAGCGGCAACATTCAGTCGCAGTTGCACAAATTGTGAAAATGGAGCAGCTGCCGCCCGAGCGAATCCCTCTCGCCCCCCGCTCGGGCTCTTTGTCAGCCCGTGGAAAAGTCAGCAAACGCTAAAGAGTACACCACGAGTGCGAGGGAGAGGTGGGCGCTGAAGCGTTGGGGAAGTGCAACAGCGCCGAGTGTACTTCATGATGCAGAACATGCTGGAGAACATGTCGCGATGGAGGCGCCTTAAAACACGGTCTTTGACACATTGCAAACCCAAAAGGCAACTCGTTATGGATTGTCAAACACCCTTACTAAGCGTTATTTAGTAAAAGAAAAAAAAAAAAGAAAAAAAAAAAATGGTGTTCTCTTGTTTAAAGTTTTAAATAAATATTTTAAAATAAAATATAAATTAATATAAAGATGTTTAGTTAAAAAACCCTTAATTATTAAGTATCTTCCAAAACAAGTTTTTTTTTTACAATTATACAGAATGAAGCAAAAAGTACTGAGTATGGTTAGAATATGATTTAGAAACAGGTTGATGTCAATAATATTGATTAAAGTTTTACCAAAAATATTGTAAAAATAACTCTCTATATATTTTTTATATTTATCAATGGTATGTGTCCCTAAAATTTTAAATTAAATTCCCAAAACGTAATTTATTTTTTATTAATTAACAGACTGAAGCAAGTATAACAATTATTATTGTCCAGAAATTAAAAAAAAAAAAAACTTAGTTTTTTGGAAATACTCAACAGCATTTGTCGCAAATCTTATCTGCTCTCCTATCAACCAACATTTTTTCATGTATAAAAAATCTGATAAAAAACTAATAATAACTGGTAAAGTGAAAAGCATTTATAAAAAATACAACTTCAATACAAGAAGAATAGAGAAGTGTCATTAAGTAGTAGAATATATAATACAAAATACAAATTATTTAGATGTTTTGTTGCTTACTTTAGTTTTTACAATAAATTATAAAAAACAATTTTTAAATAATTCACTGAACAATTAGCTTTAAACAAAAATAAGCGGGAGTAAAGGTTAAACCATATTTTATTATTCAGTTCAAATATAAGACAAACTTAATCCCGAAGCCTTCTGGACTTTTTTATGCCAGTGCAGTGCGGCAAGAAGATGCACAAAAACAAATAGAAGTGCTCATACGCCCGAGCGTTGTTCCACTGGGAAAGATGCATGTAAACGCCCGCTCAGCCCCCTTGCCCCACGCTGTTCAGTCAGGGGCCCTCCAGTGAGGCCTGGAGTCACTCAGCTGGAGCTCCAGTCAGTGCAGGGGAGGGTGGGGTTGAGTCTGCGCCACTGGCACAGGACGATGACGTTTCGCTAGGCATAGGAAAAGTGTGCTCAGATTTTCCTGCATATTCGCAATGCGAGATGCGAGAATGAGAGCTGGGAAATGGGCACAGCCAACGTACACATTCATCAACAGTCGCAGGCGGTTTGGTTGCATCAACGCGTCATCCCCAATATGTCATTGTGTGTGTGTGTGTGTGTGTGTGTGTGTTTTTGGGTGCGTTGCTGCTCGCTGCGGCCTCTTTGTATGTGGTGGAATACTTTTACAGTTTGTTAAACTCTATTTTTAGAGCTTGTGCGACGCGGCGGCCACAAGGAAAATCTGCGTTGCCTTGATGTTGTTTTTGGTACAGCGCTTATATATATATCGTATATATAGTTATATATATCGTGTGTATACACTTACCTATGAAGTGTGTGTGCGTGTGTGGGGGCGCTTGTTGGCTTAGTTATCGAGTCTGCGATGCCGTGTTGCATGCTGTTAATATGACAAACACGAATCGAGGCTTTAAAGCTAGTCAAAAACATTTGGGAATGAAGCTTGCGCTCCAATTTGTTACGTCGAGTGGCAGCAACAGCAGCATCAGCATCAGCATCAGGAAACAGAGAGTGAGAGGGGCGGGGGGCATGTTAATTGGGTGGCGTAATTAAAATGCAGAGTAAGCGAGAGAGTAAGGTTCGCCGTTGGGGGTGTTGCAGACGATGCTACGCAATTAACGGTAACTTGATTTTCACGAAAGTGCCAATGAATGCGGCATGCAACAACTGTAAAAGCTCACTATGCATACACATGTATATATAGCTGTAGTATATATATCCTAGCTGGGTGTGGGTGATGCCTGCCAAGCTGCCTGAATCGATGCGAGAGTTTTGTTTGCCTTCCCACGGCAACACTGCAAACTCAATGCTGCTGCTGCTGCTGCTGCTGCTGATGATCATCATCATCATCATCATCATCGCTGACGATGATTTCTAGCCGCAAACCGAGTCCACAGGTCGGTAATATAATCGCAAGTCCGGTAGGCAAAGCAACTCTCTAAACAGGCGACTGCACCAAAGAGAGTCATAATACGGGCAACTAAGTAGAAACAACATTTGCAAATGCAACAACAACAACAACCGCAACAATAATAACAACTGCAACCACAATTACAAAAGCAAAACAGTAACAAGAAATCGAAACAACTGATTCGAAGTTTAAATGCACTCATTTGATGGGGAAAAGGGGAATTGAATTTCTAGCGTAGCTTTGTTGCTTTGCTCGGAATAAATAATATCAAGAACTGTTGATTCATTCAGAAATCTATGCTCGTTAGAAACTATTTAAATAGAACAATATTAGCTTGTGATATGGTTAATAGTAAAGGGTTTCATTTGAATTTCAATGAAAATGGAATTGACATACAATATTTAGGATAAATTAACTACTTAAATAATTTAATTCATGAATATAGTTCCAAATGAGAATATATAAATATATTCTCGTAATACGATATCAGGACTATTTACTTAGTTTATAAAGAACATTCTCTTGTCTTATCAAATACACGCTATAACACAATCAATTTGATTGTCTGCTTGTGTAATATATTTTCACATAAATATACAAAAAGTATAAATAGCATTTAATTCAATCATTCAAATATATTTAAAATATCACCTGCCCTTCAAAAATGTTCATATTTTAATATCATATTCCGAAAAATGTAATGTATTCAAATGTTAACTAATTAACTTTAAATTTTGTAAACCAGAGTAATTATTTGTTAAACATTATTCCTAATGTTGAAATTTGCCCCGACTGAAATTCTGTACTTTATTTAGGTAAATGAACAAAAGCAATAAAAGACTCATATATCTATAACTTGTATCGCATCTATGACATGAACTTAGTGAACGTTTTATAATTATTTCAAGTATGTAAATATTGCGAAAAAAATATCAATCAATATCAAAAAAGATCAATGGATTAATTTATGTTAATTCAAAAACGAAATATACTTCGAATTTTAGGAAACCAAAACGAATACAAACATTTAGAACGTCGTGCAGCCAGAGGAAAAGGCTGGAGAATTCAAAATCTGGCTCAGTTCAAAACGAACGCAATAACTTACTCATTATACCCTACCAGCGAGCAAGGGTATTCAACAACTGGTTGTCAGCGCTGGGCAGCAACGTCGACGGACAGAAAGCCGCAAACGGGCTATATATACTTGTACTATGACGACGTCGCTGACAATCGATTAATGGGCCACATAAATGGCTATCTTCTGGTTGGTTACCCGATTCGTTGGCTTAGTTGTTGTTGTTGTTGGTGCTGGTTGACCAACTTGGCGCTTTAGCTGGGTCCCTCACTCGCTCGCCAGTGTCGAAAAATTGATTTCGCTTTTAATTTGCATGTTTTCGGCTTTACGTTTTCGGTTGTGGTTTTCGCTTTTTAATTTTTGTATGAATGAAATCAACATAAGCAGCATTAAAAACAAAATACGAATAAGTATACACACACATATATTCTATATATGTACTCATATAAATTCATATTCGAATTTATTGTGGGCGTTTACTAAATGCGTTCAACGGCGCCGTTGCGACGACGCTTTTTGGAGTTGTTGCTGCTGCTGCTGCTGCTGCTGCTGCTGCTGCTGGTGCGACTGCGTGCATTGACGTTGGCGAGTGGACAGCAGCAACAACAACGTGCGGCTGGCTGCAGCAGCTGCTGTTAGCTGGGAGCTAAGGTCAAGCCCCAAGTGCCTCGGGCGATGAGTGATGAGCAGCGACAAGGCAGACCTTGTTGTTGTTGTTGTTCGCATATGACACAAAGCCCAAATATTGAAGCAGACACGAAAAACTAAAAATATAAATCGCAAAGCATTTGTTGTTGATGCGCCTACACACACACACACACACACACACACACACGCACACACTTAAACAGACAGTTAAATTTACGTGCTTTTAATTTTCGAAAAATTAAATTTGAATATGCGGGGGGGGGGGGAAGCTGCGAACGCTGCGATGTCGCTGCACTCTCAAGACCGATAAAGTGTCGAACGGGCGCGGGGTGTTGATACGGATGCGTGTGTGTGTGTGTGTGTGCGTGTGTGGAAATTAAGCAACGACGCATTTTCTTGGCACCAGCCGCAGCAATTGGGGCGTGCTCTCAAGTGCGGGAGGCGGGGTATATAAGTGCTCGGTGGGGTCAGCAGAAGGAAGTACCAAATTCTCGTCCGAACAAATACGCAACGAGGGGCAAATTTGGGTCAATGTACAGCACCAAATACTTTACGAAAATCTGTTTTCTTCACGTTCCGCTCTTCATTTTTAATGTTTTTATAATTTTCTAGAATTTTATTTTCCGTTTTTTGGGGCAGTGCCCCGTGGAAAAGCAGCAACAAAAAGTCAATGCATCTTATTAATTGCTGTTTTGAAACAAATTTCGCTTGGTTTTTTTTTCTTTCTTTTTTCTTTTTTTTGGTATGGATTGCGCCGTTAATTGATTGACGGCTTTGGCGGAGCCACGCGCCCCCAACAAATGACCCCAAAAGCAAAAAAAAAAAACAAAAATATAGTAAAAAAGTGGCACAAAGTAAATGCAGCTGCTGCTGGGGGATGGCATGAAAGTGGAATTGATGGCATTGCAAAAGTACCAGAACGGAAGTGCCTGTCACTTGACGGGCACATTCCTAAAGATTTCCCACAATCCACCCAGCGAGGCTGAGCTAAGATATATCTTTATTTGAGAGAGTACTTGCGCATATTCAGATCTCCAACATTATAGAATTAGTAAAACAACCTACATGCAGTTTCCGCTTTTTAAAAGCATTTAAGGCGAAATAGATAAAGTACTTTATCTTATCTTGCCGCAAAAAGTGCCAAAAAAAAACCCTAATACCTTATAATAGCAGAAAAATTGAAACTTGTTGTAAAAAGTATAAACTGTTAAATTTTAGTAGAAAAAACCATTGGAATTAGGCTTTAAGCAGTTTGTCCTATAAGAATAATATATTTAGAGCATTTAATAGCATCTCAAGGAGTATTAATACAGCTTTCACTTGTATTGTTTAAAGTGAAACAAGTTTTGTCGCTGAACTAATCAAAACCGAGACTTGTGCAGTCTAATATAATAACTGAGAATAGGATCTTTTAAAATACTACAAAGCTATAGATATGCAATAACTTATTTCTTTAAAAGGTTCAGTATATTTTTGGTAAATTCTAAGCACAAAGTTATGCAGCAAAAAAAAAAAAAAAAAACAAAACAAAATAAATTGTGGTTCGGTTCACGATTCGAACCTTAACATTAATAAACCCAGATTTTAGTTCGAACTTAGTTTATTTATTATTTTTAAGACATTGTTTAATTTTATTTATCGTTGACTTTCAACTAGGAAGTAAATTATCTTTCAGTTTTGCGTTTTACGGAAATTAAATCTGTAGAATATGTGGACAATTGGTTCCGTTCAAGGTTTGGTTTATCATATTACAAATATTTGAGTTTCGGGTTCGAACCGATTCGATTCACACCCTTAGCTATGATATTTACTATTATATCTCTGAACCAGTAAAAGTCTGAAAACCAATAAATAAGTGTGAATAAAAACATAATTCCGAAACACTATAAAACTATAACTCAAACGGTCTGCTGAAATGTTTTCGCCACTTTTTGACTATATAAAATTCGCATAGAAGCTTTGGCATGCCTGCTCTTTAATTTTGGACTTTTGCCCATAACAATGCGCAGTTCAAGTAGCTGGCCTGGTCTTAAATTTTCCATAATAAAATCAAATCAAAAGCGAATCCCACAGTTCTATTTTTTTTTTTTTCTTTTTCGCCTAAAAAGAAACTAACGTAGTTTTTGCCATTTTGGGTCACGCACTGCGCAGCAGGCGCGAACAGAATAAAATGGAGCCGGTGGAGAAGGGGGGATTGTGTTGGGTGATGATCGTGAATCTAGCCAAAGGCAGTGTTATGGCCATGTTGGCTTCTTGAACTGACAATCAACTGCTGCACGAGTCGGAAGTTGGTAACATATAAAAATAACGAGACCCATTTTTACAGTTACAATTCAATTTACATGGCCATCAATCATCGTCAAATCCGCCAAGGCTCAAAACACAGATACACAGATACAAATGCACAAAAAAAGTTTTACCAAATTGATTACATTGTGCGTTTTATGCAGTCAAAACTAATCCGTTAAGACTGAAGACTTGAGCTACGTGAAATTCGCATATGAAGCGAAGGCCCCCAACAACAGCAACAGCAACAGCAACAACAATAGCAATAACAACAGTCACAACAACAACAACAATATTTGCATTAACAGCTCCAGACGCCATTGGCATTGTTTATTAAACATTTCAAAAATGATATAGCCAAGTGATTTTAATTATTATTCTTTGCTGCCGCTCGATGATCTCATTTTTCAATTGAAAACTTTGGCGGTTCATGTGAAAACTTTTTGTTTATCACATGCGTAATAAATACATATGTATACGTATTTACGAGCTGCGCTGTAGTCTAGTCCAAACAGCTGGTGGGGGCAGCTTAGATCAGCAGTCCCCACCCCGCTTCTCCCCCCTCGTACGTCGAAGGCACAGTGCATGTCCATTTAGCATAACTTTTAATTAAAGTAAAAAACATTTGCAGCACGCATGTTTTCAAATTGGGAGCCTCAGTCCAGCCCCCAGCAACAAAAACACATCAAATGTTGCATGCAAATGAAGAGAATAGAGTTAGCACTGAAATTATCATTGAGATCTAGGCGAAGCAGTTGCACCGAAATTTAAATACCCTTCAGACAGAGTATAAAAAAATAAATCAAATAATATAAACTAATACTTAAAGAAATATTTTCTGCTACACATACACATACACATATAAGAAAATATGTGTATTAGCCAACTTCGCTGGGTGACTTGTCTAAATGACATTTTTTAAGTGAAAAAAATAATCATGTTAAAAACGTATGTGAAAGTTCATTAAAGACGTGATTTACCAGTTTGGGGAAAACTCACTAATCTGGGTGGATTTGGTGTATCGTAGCTCTGCTACGATATTATAATTTTGGTTTTTACTGTTGTACATAAAAATGTTTGCATTAATATTAATAAGCGTAATGACAATATCTAATGTGTTTATTTAAATTCATATAAATCTGACCGTACAACGACGGGTAAATTCAGCTATTTAAAATTTGACTAATATAAGTTAGCAGATATATGTGAACCCATGCAAATACTTATCCAACTGTTAACTGATATTAAGAAATTACTAACCTCATAAAGAATTATTTAATTATTGCTTTTTGTGCAGCTTTACCAAAAATAGACTCAAAATTCATGCCTGGCTAATCAACACACAGCTGAATTGCCACTTTAATCATTTATATATATGCTAAATATAATACTTTGGAATTACATATAAATATATTTATTAACATATTTGATTGATTTGTCTGCGGTGCCAGTTGGTTGACATAGCTGTTGGACTTTGTTTGGGCAAAGCTTCAGCTAGTTAAAACACACGCTAGTTGCTGGCCACAGTGCACACCCATTAAATAGTCCAAGACCGTTGCTCATCCCTTTATTTTCCGCTATCTCTCTCTCTCTCTCTCTCTCTCTCAGGCCGGGATGACCAGTTTAAAAGGGGCGTATGAAATTAATAGACTCTCCAACTCGCTTAATTATCGCACTCAGCAGACATTTTAAAATGGGCAATGTTTTTTTTTCTGTTTTCTTTTTTTTCTATTTGTTTTTTGTATGCAGCCATTTCCATAGCAGGCACCCGGAGCAGACGTTGTTGTTGCCAGTATGTGCGTGTTGTTGCTGGTCTTAGCTTTATTAGATGATGATAACTTGGCTAATGAGTTGTTGGACTGACAGCGGGACTGAGCGAAAAGCCAACGACATTGTGAATTGTGTTGGCTGACCAAAAGAGCAGCAGAGCAGACAACAGCAAAGCCACAAGCAAATACAAACATAACAACAACGACAACAACAACAACAACAACAACTTTATTTGAGCTGCCCGCGCATTTTCAACGTTTTCATCTTGAGAATTTTTATGCTTTTTGTTTCTTTTGACGCTTTTGCGAAGGTGAACAACGCAAAAATTGCAAAAAGCCGAAAGAACCTTTAATGACGATCTGCTTAAGGTTAAGCGGGCAGCCAACAAAAAAAGAGTTAAAAAACTAACGGTTCGAGTTAACTGAATTTCTGAATCTGAACTGAACTCCTCTGAACTGAAGTGAGCTGAACACTTGCGCTTGTTTTTTTTTTGCGTAAACGGGTTCAACCCAAAGCATACTAATTAGCCCAAGCTTTTGTATCTGTATCTGCGACTGTAACTGTGACTGTATCTGCATCGGTTGTTCGATTCGTATCTATATCTCAATGCCGATATGTGTCGCTGGGTCGTTGTCAATTTATCTTAGGTACTTTGCGTGTTTACTTTGCATTTAGTGCGGCTAGTCTCTGATTTAATTTGTCTGAACATAGAGATGGGCGTGTGAGGGCGTGTACTACATACCACACTATCTACATATTTATGTAAGCATGCTATTACTAATAGCACTGTGTAGTTTATCAGCTGAGTAAATGAGAGTTCGCTGGAAGATATTCCACGTCATAATGGAAAATAAACAACAAATAAGAAATAATATATTTTCCTCTTTGAATTAAAACAATGTGTTGAACCAAAACCAGGTTCACGAACCGAACCTAAAGCCGCGGCATTGGTTGGAAGTGAGAACCGGTTTAAAATCATTTTTAAGGATTTATATTAAAGATTAAGTGACATGTTTCACCGATAATAGAGCACAAATCATCTATTGTATTGTTTTTGGCAAATCCACCGTCACGTCCGGATTTGAGCTCTTCAAAGCAGAATGAAAAGTATACAAAAAAAAAAATTCGAGGTCAAACTAGTAGTACTCCCAAAAAGTTGAATTGTTATAAATGAAA
This sequence comes from Drosophila sordidula, assembly GCA_035047465.1. NCBI lineage: Eukaryota > Metazoa > Arthropoda > Insecta > Diptera > Drosophilidae > Drosophila > Drosophila sordidula. The sequence continues at coordinate 13,908,702 of JAWNPQ010000156.1, read as the reverse complement.
AAGGCTTTTTCATGATACTGAGAGTTTTTTTTTTTTTTTTTTTTTTTTTTTTTTTTTTTTTTTTTTTTTTTTTTTTTTGTTAAAAATTTTGTATATTTTATTTAAACAAGTTTTCTGCTACCTTAGTGGCAACTTAATCTAGTTGTACATTTAGGGGAAAAAACGATTGATCACAGCTGATACTTATATAAGATTTATGATTATATATATGGGCAAATGTATATTATTTACAGAATTTACAAGGAGAAGGTTATTTTAAATATTACTGTAATACTGAGAGTTTAGCACGAAATATTTTATACTTTTAGCTCTATTTTCGATTCCTCATTGCGGAACAGTTTTCTGAGAAACGTTCAACAGCCACTAGGGTCTCATAATTTATATGATAAGAATGGATATTTACACCGTGAGTTATTTTAGGCTTTTATCGTGCTTTTTCAGGTCAGGGCGACGCACGCAGTTGCCCCATCTCTAAGCGCTTAACGCAAGTACAAGCGCAAGAAGCAGAATGAGGCAGCTGCCCCAAACTTGCCATTGAATTTCCGCAGTCGAATTCCTAGTTTGAAGTTTTTACCCCGCTTATCGGCTATCGTTTTTTGTATCTGTATCTCGAACCAGTGCGGCGCTCTTATCAGCAAGGCGAATTAGATAAGGTGGGAGCTACCCACACACACACATGAACCCACATGTAGGTGAGCTACAGAGCAAAGCAAACAAATGAACTCCCGATCGATAAGCGGCAAAGGTGAGGCAAAAACATAACGAATACACGACTGTTGTTGAGTCAGAGTAGCGAAAAAAAAAAGCAATAGTACTCCAGTCGGGTATTCCCGACTAGCAGATACCCTGCACCCAGCATAAAGATGCTTGTTTTAGCTCTCAGCTCTATTTAATATCCGATCCGATTGATTGTTTGTACCAACGAAAGCGTAAGGCTATATCTATTAAAATGTATACAAAAAGTGAAATATTCTTGCTCTGTGCAAAATATACGCAAGCTAAAATATGCTCTGAGATATGCTCAAAAGACCAAGTTAAAATACGCTTGATCTGCTTGTGGTAAACAGACACTGAAATAATCTCTAGCTCTGATAGTCTCTGAGAACGACAGACGGTCAGAAGAGATGGCTAATATATATACTTAATGGAGTCGAAGATGCCTCCTTCTTCCTTTTTTAAGGAATAATTAAATAAATATGATCGGGAGTCGGAGATGCCTCGTGCTACCTCTACAAGGTATAAATACATAAATATGATCGGGAGTTGGTGCAATATTTTGGCCATGACTGTGACGCTTACTCACACACACAGGTAGAAAAACTGCACATTAAATGGGGTTGCAAAAACCAGAAGCGAGCATTTTTTGTGGTCCTGCGGCCAATTTGACAGCTGGGTCGAGAGGACATGACGCAGCGCTGACTCAGTGCAACCCCCCACTGCAGTTGCCCGTAGCCCCCACCATTCGCAGGGTAAACAAGTTGAGTGGATTCGACGCTACTCACCCTTCGTCCAGCTCGAGTGGCAAACGCTTCAGCTCGGCCATGTCCAGCTCCAGACGCAGATTGGACACTTCGCAGAGCAGGCGATCGCGCTCGATGCTCAGCTCCTTGAGCTTGGCGTGCAGCACATTGTTCTCGTGCAGCAAGTCCTCAACGTTGAATTTGATTTGGGCGGGCGGGTGCACAAGACCGAGACCGGGTCCGGGATTGGGGCAGAGCATGGAGCTGGCCATGAGCAGCGATTGTGTTGTTTGATGCAGCAGCAACTGTTGCTGCTGTTGCTGCTGTTGCTGCTGCTGATGCTGATACTCTGGCGTCGCGTCAGGCTCGCTGCGCTTGGGTGACAGCGTCTTGTGCTCGGCCTCCGACATTGTTTTAGAAATATGCTTGAAAACGAACTCGAACTTGAACACTTCATGGACTGAAACAGAGCATCGCGCCACGCAAACGCACTCGCGACCAACACAAAAAGTGAGAGAGAGAGAGAGTGCGCCAGAGAGTTGATTAAAAAAAAAGAAACAAAAAGCCGAATCTGAATATCAAAATGCGGACGAAAAGCGACGCCGCCGCAGTCGCAGAGTGCTTTGATTTGAACTTCACTCGATTGGCATTCGCGCCCTGCACTTGGCGCACTCTACACTCAAAATGATTGCTCTTCAATTTATAAATTTATTTGTTGCACTCGAGTCGTTGTTTGCTGTTTGACAACTTATTTTTAATAATTTTTGATTTTCAGAACATGCGCGACCGACGTGTTGCTCGTTCCGCGAACATCAAAACGAATGCACGAATACGGCGAACAGCGTGGCCGTAGCTAAATTGTGGAAATATGCCGAAATATACTAGAGAAATATACTGTATTTATTTGAGTTGATTTTATGAAAATGTAATGCCTATCGTTCAGATGCCATCTCTAAGTAATTTTGGGTGCCATCATTTGTCATTCAAAATACATTTAATAAGGAAACAGCATAATAATGTTTGTGGGCTTAGCTGTTTTTGTGCCTTAAAAACAATTAGAATGTCGATAGTTCACAATACAAATTTTATTGGTGCGATACGAAAGTATGCGAAGAACTGCGAATGCAGGAAGTATGTTCAAATTAAAAAATGTAAAACCTACGAAAAAGCTCTTGACTTGATGAGCTGCAAAAGGAAACTGTTGTTAAGTTTGATTTTATGTTATTGGTTTTTTCTAATACAGTTAAACCTCTAATATCCGGACCTGTATTAGCCGGGAACTACTGTTGACCGGGAGTGGTTGATTTTCTCTCTCTCATAACTGAGATTTATGTTATTTTATATATGCACACATATTAAAATTCAGACTACCTTCAACGAATTTTTTAAATAAATGTATTTCATGGAATAGAAAAATATGTATATATAGACATATTCCTGTTAAAATACTATTTTCAAATGTTCATATGTATCTCTTTTTTCGATTAGCCGTAATGAGCTCGGTCCCGATCGTCACACATATTCGAGGTTCCACTGTCTATAACAACCAAAAAGCACTAATCCAAAAAACCGCTTTGAATAGTTCACAGTGAACTAGCTCCGACTCCGACTCCCTTAACGGACACCATGTAATTAAGAACAAAATAAACTAACTCTTTTTTGTTTTTATTATTTAGAAGTTGAAGGCACTGCTACGCCTCTGTGGAAAGGTGCACCGCAGGTGGCGGCGGCATCGCCATTGTCGTTTGTTGCTGTTGTTGTGATTCGCTCTTGCGCGTGGAACGCTTGCGCACGCGCTTCGTCTCTTTGGCCCAGTCCATTTCGTTGTACGCCTGCTCCGTGGCGCGCCAATGGAGTTCCTGGCGCTGAACTAATTCCACATGCTTCTGCTCAAACTCCTTGTCCGGCGGCAGCAGCAGCTCCCAGCGTTTCGTGGCGTTCACGCGCGCCACGGTGCTCAGGACGTCCAGGGTCTCGGCTGGCGGCAGCTGGGTGGCGGTCATCACCTGGTTGCGGTACAGGAACTGAGTACGCGAGAATCTGTAGAGCTACGAGGGGAATTGTAAATAAATAGATTTAAATTAATATATTCTTCTTAACATACTATGTAATCGCGGGCGCGTATCATTTGCTCTGCGGAGACGCCGTTGGCATGCGACAGCATCTTCTCGGGGAAGACCACCTCGGACCTGGGCACCCAGTTGCCGTGCAGCAGAATGCCCACCTGGGGCAGCAGAGCCAGCACCTTGTCGGCACTGACGTGCGGATCGATGTGTTGCGTCAGGATGTGCAGCACGTCCGCGAACGAGAGTATCCGGGCATCTTTGAGCAGCACTCGCAGCTGCTCCAGCAGCGGCAGCGTCTTCAACATCGCCTTGTTGTAGACGGGCAGCACGCCGGCCGCTCTCACCTGCTGGACGTGCTCGTTGTGCGGCAGCAGCTTGGCCAGGTATGCGCTGGGTGGTAGCGACAGTGACTGGTTCGCCTGGTGGTTGGTGCTGTACAGCTTTTGGCGCTCCAGCTGGGCGGTGGGTGTGTCGCGGGCATGCCAGTAGGCCTCGCACCAGGGCTCGTCGACGATGCGCTGCACGAAATTGTCATAGCTGCCGCGCTGCTCCTTGGTCTTCTTGGCAGCGGCGCCAGCGCCGGTGCCGCGTGCGAACTTCACCGTCACCTGCTGCGCAACCTCCTCGTCATCCAAATCCTCGTTCTGCGCCTTCTGCTCCGCCTTGCGCCGCTTGTCCTCCTTGTCGAAATAGTTGAGCGAGGGACGCAGCTGTACAATGCTCGCCAGCGGCGACAGATGCACCTCCTTGTCCGTGTAAATGCCCACCACGTACTTGGAGATGTCCGTCAGGGAGCGGCTGCTGGTGAACGCCTGCTTGTCCATTATCCCACGCTTGTACGTGGGTCGTTCGCCACCCTTGGGCGTGGCAGCGCCAAATGTGTTTTTGCCATCAGCGGCCACCGCGAACTGCTCGCCCTTGAAGCGATCATAGTGTCTGGACTCGATATTCAGGCCGAAATCCACCTTGACCTCCTGCGTAAAAGGTTTCACACAACAATTGACGACGACGGCATCGTCGTGATTTGGCAGTTCGGTTTTCGTGGGATACTGGAAGAGGTACAGGTTGTCCTGCAGGTTTTTGGACAGGAACACGGGTATTTCCTCCACAATGGGATCCTCCTCATCCTCCATTTAAGCTGTGATTTAATACTTTAGTTTCTTTTCAACTGTCTTCTGACGTGCAGGAATCATGCGGCGTCGTGGACAGAGTGACCGGATGCCGAAAACACCAAAAATACTGATTTACTAAACAAGTTCTGCTCCACATATACCAAAAAAAATGCCGATAGCTTGAATGATCGATAAGTCATATAGATATAGTGTGGAAATGAATAACTTAATAACAGCCCGATTCCACTATGCCCAACATATTACATACTTTATTAGTATTATGACTATTATTCCATTAGTTTTAATTATTCCATCAGCAAGCATCCATTGTCGGCTGCGTTAAATAAAACAGCTGAGCGGTTTGTTTTCATCTATCTTTGCGAAAAAAAAGCAAAAATAAATCGCCCAATTCAAATTATAGGGACCCATTTAATTGATTCTTATTTCACGCACTCATTTTAAATTCCATATTTACACATTTCATGATTTTATAATTTTATATTTATATTGAACATTTGGACAATTTTAAATTTTAAAACATAATATATACTATTTTGACATCTATGTATATCAAAATGCAGTTGGCTGAATAATACCTTTATGAACGAACTGGGAATTTAATTATTTTTTATAAAGCACAGATTTTTTTAAAAAGTATGTGTAACAAACATATACCCCGCGTATGCTGTAGGATTTCCATCCTAAGAGTGGACAGATTCAGGGACCTCTAATGATTCCTTTTAAAACATCATAATGGGCCTAACCGTAACGAACTCCAGCCTAGGTAACGGTTCGCTCTACTGCAGAAGGACACGACTGTTAAATGTAGTGCATTAACTGAAAATAATTGGTAAACATATTAAGGTTTTAAATAAAAATGGAATAAATAATTATTGATTAATTAACAAAATTAAATCTTAATAACATACTCACTCGGCTCACTATTCTTTCAGGCTGTGCCATAGGTTTTTTCGGCCTCAAACATGTGAACCATACCGCCTCCGCAACGTTACTCCAATGCCGAGCAAGGGTCTGTGGCGAGACTCCTACGGTCAACATGGTGCTTCAACAACCCAACTCCAACTAGATATTGAGGGTACAGAAAAAAAAACAGAGCTGTCTGTGCCACGAGCAGCTAAACCAATGTAAAGCATTTAAGGAGCGATACTTAGGCGCCGCAGTCAATCTCCCGGAAATCTCAATTTGGGTTTTCTTTTTCTTTTCATATAGCTACTTAAGACTTCTCAAGATTTCGCACTAGGCGAGAAGTACCTATAACGTGCATTGTACGTATGGATGTGTTAGCCTGAGCTTAGCAACGCCACCTGTACTCTGCGAAAATTTGCGTGAAAATTTGAGCGCTTCCACATCCACCGGCACCCACGCTCTCTCTCGGAAATCGTTGAAAATCCCAATGCAACAAAAACAGTAAGTTGATTACAATCTATATTTTAAAATTACCGCTTACCTTCGTTGCTTTATCAGCTGTTTGTGCAACCTATTGTGCATAACATCGATAAGAACTTCAATAAGTCATCGAGATAACTTGAATTACTCGGGGCGAATTGCAAAATTAATTGCAAATGGTTTAATAGGAGAAATATGTTGTTGCTTATGGGAAAATGTACATGCAATATGTTTCACATAGTTATCATATCTAACATTTGCAAATTGCCAGCATTTGCCAGCTGCCAGCTGCATGTAATCGATTGTTCGATTTATCAATCAACATATCGTGTTTTGAACGTAACTGTTGCCCGCGCAAATGCGAACAACTTGAAGCAATTCAAGACCCTGGTTATTTCACGCTCAAAATTTAATTGAATTAAAGTGAAGCTGCTTCAGATTTGCATTCCCCGTCTGACCTTGCGCATACAGACTGTGAGAAGTTGCCCCAAGCACAGCACACCCGGTTTTGCGCGTGCTTAACTCATCAATCAATCAACACACACATACATACATATGTACGTTGAATGCTTCGTAACTCCACTTATATGTTAACTGCTGTGCAAATATTGCCTGTGTCAGTGAGTGGGGCGACAACCGGTCGCTTATCAGTTAAATTGAAATAATATTAATAACAATAGCTGGCTTTATATTAAATGCTGTTGCATCCACACGGACTTGGACTCGCACGCCCCTCGATGAGTAATCGCAGGCACAGCTCAAGTTTCCCTCCAGCTGCTATCTCGACTCCGGCTGCTTGGCGACGGCGAGACACAGACAATATTCATTTTATTTTATTTTTTTTACGATCTTTAAAAACATAAAAAATAATTTATTTGCTTATTAATGTGTTTAATAAATATACAATATATAAAATTTCTTGTTAGTTTGCAAAGCACTTTTGCAAGGCCACTAAAACGATTCGAACCGTTTCGATACCGGTTTGACAATAAAAAAAAAAAGAGTAGTACAAAAGACTGATTAGCTGATAGGCTAGTTATTTTTCTACCCCGTTTCAACAACGTTAAAAATACACTGATAACGAGGCACATTCGTTTTTAGTACACAGATTGGACACATTGGACTTGACTTGGACATGCCGTTAAAATTGAAAACGTATTCGTTTTAAGGCACATTAACATGGGCTCCGTAATTAGATATTACATATTAGTCTAGATATTAACGTTGTCAATAGAAGCCAATAGACGCGCTGTTCTATTGCAAATAACATTTACACACACACACAAAGAATTAATTATTTCAGATTGTTTTAAAACATGCGACAGCGTTTGTGCTTGGCACTTTCGGACTGAGGGGCGCCCAATGGAGGTCGAGCTTATGACCAGCCGCCCGTCAGTTTGTGGAACATTTCCTCGTTAAGCGTCTGGTTGTTTTCTTTGGAGCGCATGGACATGAAGATGTAGCCGCCAATGAACTCGTGCACCACCTTGCAGTCAGCGGAAAGGCAAGAGAACACGACGTTCTCGTCGTGCAGCTGGATCATCATGCACTTGATGCCCCAGTTAACGTTCCAGGCCTTCATCGTGTTGTAGCGCCAGGTCTTCAGATGATCGCCCGTATTCAGGTCCATGCGCATGATGCGATTGTGCGCCACGCCCAGCAGCTCCTCCTTCTTGTGGCCATCGAACTTAATGACAAACAACGTGACACCAAAGTCCGGCAGCGATTGCCAGGCCTGTATGTACTTCAGTTTGGCGTCCATAAGCTGCAGCTGGCGCACATTGGCGTGGGCCTTCAGGATGCGCTGCACCGCCTTGCCGGAGAGCTTGCGCAGCATTTTGGGTGACAGATAGTCGTTGGGGTCCACCATGCTCGGGTTGATGTTCAATGGCGCCGCCTGCGCCTGTGGCTTCTGCATTTGGAGCAGCGAACGTATGCTGCTCACCTCGCTGTCGTAGCTGCTGTCGGCCAGCGAACGTCCCTTGGCCGCCAGACGGCAGGCACCCATCCATTTGGCGTATTGCTCCTCGTTGTCGCAGCGCACCCAGAACTCGCTGTTTGGCCCGTTGCGACCCTCCGGTGGCACCTCCAGCCGTATGCCAAACTTGCCCTGGGCCAAGTGCACATCGGGCGTCACCTCGCAGCCACGCAGATTGATGGTGATGGTGGGCGCACCACGTCGCGAATCCTCCTGCGATTTGTACAAGTACAGATGGAGGTCGCGATACATGAAGAAGAAGCGTTTGTAGCCCTTCAGCGTGAATAGCTGTGGCTTCAGGAAGCGCAAGTAGTCGGATAGCTCGGGTATGCGTGTAATGTTGCCCACATCGCCGCCGGCGTTGGGGCCCTCCAGTGTGATCTGGAGCTCCTTGAGCGCCGTGTCAATGTCGTCCTCGCCGCCGTTTTCCTGGCTGGACGAATCAATGCCGGAGTCAATGCCGGGCGGATGCAAGTCCGTCTGATGATTGACCTGAAACTGGAGCGCGGCAAACATCAGTGTCTCCTCCTCGGTGCAGTCCAGCTCCTCGTTAAGTATGGACCATTTGGCCTGCTCGTACAGCTGATTGATGCGCACCTGATCGTACTTGGGATTCAGATCGAAGAACGTGTAGTACTTGAAGCGCAAACATAGCGTGTCAAACTCGCGCACGCCCTGCTCCATGATGGACAGCGAGGAGTCCAGCCAGCCGACATTCAGGCGCGCCTTCTGCACCAGCGTCTTGGGGCGCACAAGTCGACCCCGTACATCGGGACTGGGTGCACGTGGCGAGACGGCCAGATTCTCCAGTAAATCGCCTAGGCTGGAGCCCGAGTCGAAGGTGTTGTAACCATTGTGGCTGCTGTTGTTGTGCCGCCAGGTGCCCGTCGGCGAGCTAATGGGCGTGCCCGGCGCTGTGGCCGCCCGTCGGGGCGTCGTTGCGTACGGGGACGCGGGTGCGCATAGCAAATTTCCGTTGCCGTTGCCATGTGACCTGTCCAGGCTGCCGTTGCTGCCATTGTAGGCATTCGTGATTGGCACAAACGAGTTGGTGTCTGCCGCTGGTTGCAGATAGGCGGTGCCATTGGCCTCGGCGACAGGTATCATCTTTTGCGGCAGCTTCGAGAAGTTCTTCTTCAGATGCTCCTGCTCGACGGGCTTGCAGAGCGACAGCTCCTCCGGATAACGTATATCCAGATCTTTGCACAGATTCACCACAGCGCCAAACGTTTTAATCGAGAAATTGACACGATAGTCCAGATAGCGGAGATCCGGCATCTGCACACGCAGCGTCTTGTGCATGGGCGTGAAATAGAGAAATGAGTCGGACTGCACGCCCGCCTGGTCGAGGGTGGAGCGCGTGCGCGTTAGCCAAATATTTTTGGCGGGCCACCAGAGCGCATGATCGGACCAATCCTTTGGCATTTCCGGATCGACCAGCTGCAGCATGACGCCACCAATGTGCTGGTCACCCCGGACACGCAGCGTTTTTTCCACCTGCAGATCTGTGATTAGTATCCGCAGGTTCCAGGTGTTTTCGCCCACATGAATCATCTTGCCACTGTTTTCCTATTTTAGGCGTATTGCCAACACACACGCGAGCTACAAATGAATAGCGAGCAAGAGAAATCACTTGATTTTTGAATAACAGAAAATAAATGCTCTAACAATGACGTAATCGACCTACGTACGTTCTATCTGGGGCCTTCTGTCCAATATGTATGTGCTGTTTTTGCAATACAGCAAACGAGAATGTTGTTGTTGTTGGTGCTGCTGGCGCCCTTATCTTGTCAGATGTTTGCTTTGGCTCGCACAGCTCCAGCTCCAGTTCCAGTTCTCTAATGGACGCTCGCTGAACGAGGCTTAATTGTCAGTTCCCCTTTGCCCCGTCGCAATAGACGCTCAAGGTTATCGTTAGCGTTGTTGTTTCGCCGAGGAGGTGGAGACGTCGTTCTCGTCCCACGACCCAACAAATACTAATGAATGCTGCAAAATTCCATACACATACCGAGCAACAGCAACAGCAACAGCAACAGTGACAGCGACAGCGACAGCGACGTCGAACGAATCGTGAACAAAGCCAAAACGCTAGCAGCTACGCGAGATAGGGAGAGAAATTAATTCATAAATAAATCATCACGAAACGGCGACGACGCGACGTGTTTTCGGTTGATTTTTGCTTACAACTTTTGTCTGTAGATGTATGTATGTTTGTTTTTGGCTTGTTTATTTGACTATATACAAAGTATATTTGGCAATTTGAATTGCCCAGCTTCTCTAATGCGTCGCTTAATATCGTTAATTTATTTTTAGATGAATTTTCACGTTCGTCATCAGCCTTCGCTGTCGCTAGAATCGAATTGAGTATTTCGCGTTGTTATCGATTGCATAGCAATCTGTGATCATGGCGATACTATCGGTAATGAAATGAAACATAACTAATAACGATATTTAGTTAAGCTTAGCATTTAATTTGAATTTGTAATCATAGAATTTAAAAACGATAAATTATTATTTTTGCTCTATGTCTAGAATTGAAATACGCATTTTGAAAATATATATCGAGACATTCTCAGTTATGCCCCGTTCGATATCGATGTATCGATTACACTTAAACGGCACTCGATAGTACTTTCATTTTAATAAAAATAAACATTTTAATAGGGCGTATGTTCAGCACTTAACAAAAAGCTACAATTCAAAGTTTCAACATAGCTTTTATCGAATGCATATGTTACAAGTACAACGACATCGGCTGCCATTGACACTGCCACGCACGAACACAAGCCAACGTGCATTGCCCTTCACACAGCGTTCGTAAACAAACACAATGAAAGCTCCCGTTCAGCCCCAAAGCGCCAGTCGTTGCGGCGCTGTCTCTTTGAGCGCACGTATCACGGAAAGTGTCTCTCAGATACCCGAACGCCGACTTTAGTGCGCGCCCGTATGCCATCTCGCTCATACACACAGCCAGTCAATACGAATACCTGTAAACGAGCGTGTGTGTGTGTGAAAAGTCAGCCAAGGAAAATTGTGCATGAAAAATCAGAAAATCTTTGTTAAAAACAACGGCAAAGCACAAGCCATGAAACAAAGATTGCGTATACAATTGTGTCAAATAACAAACCAGAAAACGCAGCACAAACAATAAAATACATCAGATGTATAGTAATTTATATATATTTCGACTTGCATTTCCATTCCAAAGATGAAAAATCGATCCAAACGATGCGAAACAACCAAAATTTGAAGTCTTGTCTGGCATGCAAATATCAAAAAATCAAACCAAACGGCTAATTTCATTAGTAAAAGTTGCTCAAATCGGCCCCAAAAGACAGAAAGATAAAGAGCGAGAGACTAAACAAAAGTGAATTACGTTAATAGTTAAAAAAAAAAAACGCGCAATACTGTAAAGCAACAGCCGCTGCAACACAATAACAATAACAACAGCAACAAGGCGCTTAGTCATCCGTGTGAGTTACGCCAGCGCAGTTCCAGCTTTCTGGCAGCAGTACCTAGTACCTAGTTTCTGGCCACTGTTTGTACCTAAGCTACGCAGGAGCTTGTGGCTGTAAATAATTGCGGGTTTGTGCACTCGCCTACACAACACGACTACGCCACGCTACTGATTTCAATGAAAACAAACAACAACAACAACAACAACAGAAATAGCAACCATCATTATTATTGTAACCTGTTGTGGACTTTTGTTGTTCACCTTTCGCTGTCTAAAAACGGCCAGATCTAAACACACACACACAAAAAGTGAGCATTCAGTTTACATATTAGAATCGAGCCCGGGCACACCTGTTTGCAGCCATTATACCCAAAAAGCTGTACCTTACATCGTTTGTTATTTAAAATTGTTGAAAACAATGTCGCGTCTAACGGAGGAAATGGTGATTGCGCGTGCTAAGCAATCGGATCTGGGACTGATTAAAAAACTAAATTGCTGGTAAGTTGAGCGAACTAATTGTTAACCCATTGGCTGCAGTGAAAGCCGCCTAGCAGAGTGCCCATGATCTGGGGGGATCTGCCCACTTGCCGCTTTCACTACAGCTCCAGTCTGACTGACCCAAATCCCTCCACGACGGCAACAGCAACCAGCCAGCTCCTAACCAGTTTCGGCCTATCTTGTCCACTTGCCCGCCTATCTGTGCCAAGTCACGGCTCCCCTAAGGGGTTAAGTGGAAAACGGCTTAGAACCTTGGAGCTTTTTGTCGGTGGTGCTCTAGTGGTGCACTTGAAAGCTCTGAGGGCCGTAAGAAGCAAACATTCGAGCAACAATTTTGAAATGCTTATAAGCTCTCGACTGTACGCTAAAATACAGTACATACCGCTTATAAGCAACACCGAAAATGCATTCAATTCATGCATATTATTATTTCATTTTTTATTTTGTTTAATAGTTTAACAATGTACTTAATAAATAAATCGAATTTTTTTTAGAAAAAGAAACGTTAGATAAAAAACAATCTGTAAAAATAAAGAATTATTCTTGTATTATTTGGTAGAAAATGTCGAATAACAATTTCGTTAAACGTAATTTTTCTATGAAAATTGAATGTTATGGTGACAAGTAATTAAACAAAAAAAAAAAAAGAAGGAAGTCAGGGAATTTTGTCAAATAAAAAATATGTTCTTTACAAAAACTAACTTTTTGACCTATAGTTCCAAATGTACCTATATGATTAGGTGGTCTGATTCAGCCGACTCCGACATATATACTATGTTAGGAAATTTCAACACTCGTTCATCTCTATACACGAGCTTAGCCGATGATTGATTTCGTTATTGCCGTATTGAGGGGTTGGCCCTCTCAAATATATATACAATCATTATAAAATCATTATATAATATAATTTTATTTTGTTAATTTCATATATTGTTCTTTCTATTCTTTATAGGGGCAGTGATCTCACCGATGTCAATATAATCAAACGCATGCGTGGTGTTGAAGTTTTGGCGCTTAGGTAAGTTTGTCAATTCTCTGGATATTATCCAATTGGACTGTTATAGATTAGACAATTTCTGTGCTCATTTCCTGTGCTGCTTTTGATTGATTTAAAATTCAATTAACCGCTTGCCGTGTTAGACAAATCTTCGCATTGTGGGGGAGAGAGAAAGCTCGCTGGGTATAAGTGCCTATCCGTAAGATACTTGTGCTCAAATGATGTCATTCGCACAGCGAGAGGCAGCGGCATCATCGTCCAAGCGAAAAAACTTTGGCACGCTCAAGCGCGTAATTAATGCAAAAAGCGGCAACAGCAACAGCAACAGCAACAACAACAACTACAAACATAACAAAAGTCGTGGGAGCACCAAAATTGGCAACAACGGCTTGGTGTGTTTTGTGGGTTTTTAGCTTTGCGTCCAGTGAGTGCCCAACACACTGGCGTGGGCTTCAGCGCCGCAGCAGCGAAGTGCGTAGGGGGAGCGCACTTGCTGCTACAGATACAAGATACAAGATACGCGATACAATATACAATATGCTCTTATACAGATACTATAGCACATAACAGATACTTGTGCTTGCATGTAGGTGATGATTATGCCGAGTATCTTTGAGTTTTCTTCTGCTGTTGTTGCCTTGCGCATTGTGGCCTTTTAAGGCAAACATCATTGTTTTGACTGTCAAGGTCGTTTCGATCGATTTGCAAGCCAACTGCCTGTCATATGGGCAACATATTGCACATCTACAAATACGTATTTCAAGTTTTGTAATGTATTTATTATGTGCCTGCCTTATAAGAACTGAACTCAACAGCAGGGCTTAGCAATAAAACTTGTGGCAAACAGATGGTTTTCAATCGGCTTGAAGTCTTGTGCTGGGCGCTTTCAGGGAGTATAATGGCGAATTGAGACATTATCATCCAAATGCTTTTACTCTAATAAAGTCGTATATACGTTTATTATTGGTTCAAATTGACCAGTAAAGTCTATTAAGCCGACCGTCTGTTTCTGTTAAGCAAAGTTTTAGAATGTTTTTAGAAAAATAAAAGTTTGGGTTGGGATGGGATTACGTACATATATATCAAAACATTAATCATTACAATTACAATTGGTTTTGCTTTACAACCATATACAGAAAAAAATAACATATGTTTAAATATGTACATTTTGACTTACATATATATTTTTGCTATTTTTGTTCACATTAGAAAATTTTCTTTTAATAGTTACATATACATATACATATTCAATTTAATGATATTTAATTTTCAATTGAAAGTGTCTTCATATTGGAAAATTGTGAAATTTTAAAACATTACTATAAATTTTTATATTTTTAATTAAAAATATATTTTTTTTAATATTCATTTTCTTATCAAAAACGGGTGTATCAAACGATAGCTGTTCAATTTACAAACCTTCTGAAGATAACATACTTTCGACACTTCAAGTGTAACTGTTGGTTATTTTCTACCTTTTTAAAAACCCACCTGTTCTTTTTAGGTGAAATCACATTTGCAAAATATATTTATATATAAATTTAAATTAATTTCACCGTTATTGCCATTTGCTATATCTTTTCGAAACACGTTTTCATAAGACTTAAAAGCTTTCAGTTGTAACCTAGTTTACCATTATCAAGAAGCAGCTATTCAATTAAAATACTCGAAGGAATTATTTAATATTATCAGTCAGTAGATAAGACAAACTCTTGGCACACGCCACGACCCAGGGGCAATAACTTTCCGATAATATTGGCATTTAACTGGGAAACCCTTTTTGATTTTCATATGGCTGAAAACCAAAGTCTTAACAAAGTCTTTGTTATGCCACTTTGTTTGCCATTTATGGGCGCCAATGGAGTCGAGAGTTGTTTGCATTGTTGTGCTAGGCTATGGCTGGCGTAGGTCGTCGCCGCCAGGCCGTCAACTTTGGGCCCAAGTCGACTACCCATAAATCAGCACTTGGCCCCCACGTACTTGTACTCAAATATTACTCATTCGACTGTTTGCATGCTTGGATAAATTTCCGTAGGAAAAACTTTGTATTGATTTGCATTGCGTGCCGTTGGCACTTTGCTGGATTCCACTAATATTTCCCCCAACCGGCTACTCGAGACCCAAGTGGTAACCTTGAAAGACATTGATAACTCTAATGTGGCCCTAACTATGCATATTAGCGGTGTACTTTGGTTTATGGTTTCCTTTGAGTATTGTGTGCCAGTTTCTGACTATAAATAGTCAGTTGGAATTACAGTGTCTCCAAAAAGAAAAACTTGCCATGGCAATGTACCCGTGTGCCATTTACGATCGGTATAGGGATCGTGTCTGCTATGTTTAGATGCGTCTGCTGCGGTTTTATTTTTATTTATATACATGCATTCTTCTCTCTCGCTGTGGCTTCAATTGACCGCGGCCCCAACGAGACAACACACAGCTATCAATTCTTATCTTATCGCAGAACATGCCCCAAACTGAGCAACAGCCAAAAGCAATCAAAGCACGCGCAATGCTGCCAAATTGCCAATTTTATAGTAATTAGCGTTGAATGAGGTGCGACCTAACAATGAAAATTTGCTATAAACTGCGAACTGACCTAGCCGATGCCAAGCCGCTAATGATAAACGATGACAACGACATAAACAACGACTGCGATGGCGAGTGCTTGTTGCTTGTTGCTTATTGCCCATCAGGCAGAGAGCTTAATATGCCATGTTCGTTGCTTGTTTCCTAACGGTACGCATTAAGAATACCCCAAAGAAAGTTGCCTCCGTGGAGTTAATGACCTCGTGCAGCAGCCGCTTCGCAACCAAATCTTTTGTGTCTTTTGTGTGGCCACCGTAGCCGCCTCAGCATAACTTTAAAATGATTCATGCCACTTAACCGGGGCGTCTTTGTCACTTAATATGGCACACTGAAGCAAAAGCGACCACTAAATAATGGAATATTTTAAAGTCAAGTAGATAAAATACGGTAAGAAGAAAAAACCTTTTAAGAACATGAAAGCTACAAACCTATATATTTGGTTCAAAAATAAATATTTAAATTAAAATTAAATAAATGAATTCAAAGCTATGCAACTCAACTGTGCAGTCGATATGTTACCGACTACGCAATACGCTGTTCCTGTTACAGTTACTGCTTCAAATTCGTTGACTCCAAAACTGTTGGACAACTGTTTTACTTAAATTGTATGAAAGATATTCCCGATTTTTAAATGTGGACCTTGTGAAATGTATTACACGTTATCTATTAAGGGTATACAACAAGGCTGCATACTGATTTTATTTTTAATGTAAGCCCGAATTGGTTTGATTTCCACCTCAAAAAACGTATACTGCAAAAACTAGAAAACCAAATAATTTCGTATAAAAATAAAATATAATATTTTTCTTTAAAATTAAAATGAATGTGGAAAACCAATGTTCGAATTACAACCTAACTACTAAGTACATACATAACATAAGAAGGCAAGGCCTTGGGTTGAACCGTGAAACAAACCAGAGAACATTTTTTTGTGTTCGCAGCTGTCGTATATGTCAATCTTGTAGTTTTGAAAGAGTTAAAATAATTGCAGTTATGTATAATTGTAAATTGTATAAAAATAAAATACACTCTATAGGTTTCCAAAATTAAATTATAAAGTTAGTTACACACCCTATTTATTACTTCAATTACACTTGCAAGTATTAGTTAAATTAAACGTACATTAATCACACAATCTTATGAAAATATGTTGAACTATCCCAAATTGTAATTTCTTTGCAGCGTCAATAAGATCAGCACTTTGGCACCATTTGAAGACTGCACAAAACTACAGGAGTTGTATTTACGTAAAAACAATATTCAAAATATCAATGAAATTGGTTACCTACAAAACTTACCATCACTCAAATATCTGTGGCTCGAAGAGAATCCATGCTGCGAGCGTGCGGGACCAAAGTAAGTACGGTGCGATATTTGTGCCAGTTAACACCTATTGTAACCGTAACTGTCAACCGCAGCTATCGGGCGATGGTGTTGCGCGCCTTGCCCAACCTCAAGAAACTTGATAATGTGGAGGTCACTAAGGAGGAGCTAGACGATGCGATCCGCAGCAACGCTGAGGAGGATGTCTATGAGGATGCCTATGAGGCGAGACAGCAGCGCACATCACCCCAGCAAATACAGCAGCAGCAACAACCACAGCAAAGCTATCCACAGCACTCACCGCAGCAGCAGCCACCAGTCCAACAACCACTGAGACGCAGCTCGAGCCCCTTAAAAGAGGTAACTAAATTCCTTTGCTGTCAGCCATATCTCTGTCTCGTTGAGTGGGCGCTAAAACACACTGACACGTACACCTCCACGTCCGCTGATTTAAGCTCTAATTACGCCCCGCATTTAACAACGTCTCTTTTTACTAATTATTAACAAGCCGCCACAATTAGCAAGTCCACTTGCTAATAACACCGAAGGAACCAACACCATTACCAATAATGTCACCGATTTATATAGCAATCAATTGCAAAACTCAATGCCCCCAACACCCACAAAGGTAAACGAACGAATAGCGCTGGGCCAAGCCCTAATTGAGTTCCGCGTCTGACCTCATCGGCCAGGTTAACCGCGGGAATAGCCGTTAATAGTATTTACATTAGGATGCTAGACTAAATATGTTATTAGATGGGTTGCGAACTCGCAGTCGCTATAAATTGAGTTATTATGCAATGTTTTAGAAATCGAAATATTGAACATGTCTAGCATAGACTAAATATTCTTAAAAGAGTTTAACAATATGACTGATAATTATTACTACCTAGTTCGAAGCCAGTTTAAATGGTCAAAAAGTTGTAATTACTGGACGTGTTATTAAAATAGTAAAATATTAACAAAATATTCGTTATTTCTTTAAAATGAATTTGTATACGCCCAGCAGATAATTTGATATAACATCAATGACGACATTCCGTCTTAATTATAGAGCATTCTTATTAGTGGATCAATAGTTCTACAATAGTGATTTTAACTAATTGTTTCTATAGTAGATATGAGATATGTAGCTAAAGCCACATTTAACAAAATAACTTTTAAACAGAATGAATAGTTTGCATAGAAACACAGAACACATATAGTCAGATATACATGTTTATAGCTTGGCGTCTTGATCAGAAATATATTTATACACCTTATTCGTATCAAAAATGTTTTCTGTAATTCGTAGTCAACTTAGAGAAACAACTACAAGACGCTTTACAAGAATAAAAAATCTAGCAAGGCATATCAATAGACTGTTCAGTTTTGTGTAACGCCATAGTCTCGGATAAAACTTAAATTTGTAAACTATATTAAATATTTTATTCTGTGAATGAGGTTGCACCTTTCGTTACTTCAACAACTAAGACTAACCCATTTTTGGCTCTCCATATTCTTAACTATTCCCCAGGAACCCGCGCACCCGCCATCGCCCAAATATAACACCATTACTAAAGAGCAACGCACTTCCTTTCATCAATATGATGTAAGATCCTCATACTATTTAGCCGTCAAGCAAATCAACCAACCATTTACCATTTATATTATGAGAAATGATGAGCTTGTTGCCGAGCCTAGTCAATGTGCAGCTAGTTGGGTTTTTTTGGGCGCGTCCACGTCACACTTGAGCCCCCACCCGTCGCCAGTCGCCCATCGCCCTATTGGGCGCCGTGTTACGCGTGAACGAGTCACGCGATGTGGCACTGGCATGGTTAAGGTTCTTCATTTCTAGCTCGCCGTTCGCCGTTCGCCGTTCGGCCTGGCCATTGTCTGGCGGGGGGCTTCGGTTTCTGGGTTAAGTCGTGCCGCAACAGCATTTGACTTTGGGCGAACGACGAGCAGAGAGAAACTGAAACCGAGACGAAACATAATTGCCACAGAAACAGCGCACAGCCCAAAAGCTAGCTGATAAAATAGGTCATTATGTATTCAACAAGCAAAAGAGTTAAAAAAGGGGTTAGGCCAGCGAATGGGCCCCCTAGTCGTATTTTTCGAGGTTCAAGATTTGAGTCTCTGCATTGCTTGGCAACGGCTATAGGCTTAGCATTCCATAATGTGAGATGGTCTGGTATTCAAATGGCAGACAACATTACTAACGAGTTCTTTGTGCTCCTCTCCCACAACTAAACCACACGCACCACAACACTAACCAACACAACAACGGTAACGATAACGATAACGATAACGATTAGCAATCGCCGGGCTCTGATCAGGAGAGCCCGCATGTTGGCTACAGAGAGGTGCGTCCAGCGCCTCTGCCGCCTAGCATATCCACACACTCGATGAAGGTAAGCATCGCCACAATAGAAAAGGTGAATGGAAGCCATTTAGCCGGAATGGATCCGCATTTTAATTGTGGTATTCCTTGGTTTCTCGTTCAGGAATACTATCAGTCGGACCGACCCACATATCCGGCGCATTATCGTCACAGTCAAACCGATCTGACCGAATGGGAGGAGCATCAGCAGCATCAAACACCCCAGGTGCATCACAACCCATATGGCAGCCAATTGCAGTTGCATTATCCGCAACGACGTAGCGCGGGCCCCGAGACCGGAGTTGAGCGCTACGCTTATAGGAATGGAAGTGCGCGAGAGAACGGTGGCGAATGGGAGGTCGAAGAGCGACCTAGGTCTAGGTAAGCACAGCTGATAACAATGTTTTAATGATTTGATTTGTAATCAACGGCTTATGTAATGTAGACGCCCGGAGGGTCGCTACAGTGATTCGGTTAGCAATGTTTCGGCCACCGTTATGAATCATTTTGCAGGCTGTCATCGACGGCCCGTCAACCGCGTGAGTAACCTGAAACAGGCCGTAAAGATAATGCAATACATCAATTGAATCACTGCGTTTTTTGTTCCCAGAACTCCAATCTATTGTCTGCCACATTGTGCCTGGTCAAGGAACTGGATTACGGCAGCTTGGAGGTATTGGAACACGCTGTGCGCTGTCGCATCGATGAGTTGGCGGGCGAATGATGAAGACGTGTTTCTAATCGCATGTCGGTTAGCTAATACACCTGACGGCTTGTCAGACCCAAAAGTCAAAATACCAGGAGGATAGTCGGTAAAACTTAACTCAAACCAGACAAAAGACACGCAACAATATGACGACTCGAAATATTGTACTAACCACTTAACGAATTACAACCAACAAATATTTTAACTATACTTGCCAATTGTAACTGTAATAATGTTAACTTTTATAAGCAATGATAAACGATCATTTTTGCTAATGTGAAATATACGTATTCATAGGATATACAACGTACGTACAATATGCATATGAGAAATATTGGACATTGTATAAAATTAACAAGAACTTATACGCTCTTAACTTTTTTTTTTGTTTTTTAATATTTTTTCCTTATCCTAGCGTATTTAGTTGTATCTTGTTTTCTACTCTCAACATTGCAGTTGTGTTAAATTAGCAAAGTAAAAAAAAAAAGCAATCGGAATAATCTATAACGCCACACTAGCCTTATTTTGTACTTAACAAGAAAAACACTAACGTCTAAGGCGTCAAGCACAATACTTGCATCTTCCTTGTTTTTATAAATTAGTTAAAATGTTTAACTCGAGATTTTTGGCATTCTATCGAAGCTTGCCAAACCTTTTTGTTAAATAATTGTACACAACAATTAAACACTAATTCTTATATAAACACGTCCACTATAAGTCTATTTTTTTTATAAAATGCGTATGAAAATAATGAAATAAAAAATATGTATTAACAAACGAGATAAAAGTAAAATTGTTTTTATTAAAAGTGAGCAAGCAAGCAGTTTCGTTTTTTCTAGTCTGCGCTCTGCTGCAAACTGCTTCCTAAACGTATTGAGGCAAAGCAGTTCAATATCGTAAATGGTGTAGATATAAGCTAAAAGCTTTTTAAAAGCAGTTTTTTAGTACAAAATCGATAAAAGGCTCAAACTGACAGCACAAATAAACACCAGAGCTTTTCTTACCCTTGCTCTCACAAACCACTGTCAGAGCTGACTCGATTTTAATCCGAAATATTTTATTTATTTGTCACTCAATTTTTCTTAATTTTAATATGCATTTCCAAAGGGTAAAGAAGGTTAAGAGCGTACAAAGTGGAAACTTTCGTATAATATAAAAACGACAGACCAGTTAGGTATGTTTGTGGACTTTCTTAGTATTTTTCAAAAAGAGAAGAGAACGAACATCGGAAATTAATATAGAAAAGTATTCGTTGACTAAGTGAAAAGAGTATACTGGGTTGGTGCAATGTCCGTCCGTCTTTTTGTCCGTATGCACTCAATTTTTTTCGCCACTATGAAACTAGAGAATTGAAATTTGGAATATACATATACTCGTGCATACCCGCGTCAGATTAAGTGTTAAAATTTTTTGCAGTTTGTTGCGACAATTTGACAAAATCGATAGACTATATTCTTAAGTTTTATCCATACATTTTTTCAGTCAGACTATTGATGACCGCACCCCACAATTTTGAAGCTAGAGTAACCAAATTTGCAGGAAATTTTGTGATTCCTTCCTCTAAATATCGGGCCAAAAAATTTCCGAAAAAATTACAAACATCGATATTTTGTGAAAGAATAAGTCGGTTACACCCGATTGCAACGTTCTTACTTTATTCCAAGTTGTCCGCGAGCACGAAAAAATAAATTTAAAGCTCATCGTTGCGTAAATAATCAATACGTGTATTTACGCAACTTGGCTTTTTATATAATCCGGCTTCAAACTTATTTGCAAAAATGTATCAAAAGGCAATTTTAATCCCACACGATTTTCTGTAAGTATTTCCCTTGTCATGCAATTATGCATGGGCGTAAAATTTTGTTTTTTTTTATACCCAATGAAAATAAAAAGGGTATTATGGTTTTGTGAAAATGTATGTAACAGCCAGGAAGACAAGGAAGCATCTCCGACCCCATAAAATGTATAAATTCTTGATCAGGACTACGAACTGAGCCGATTTAGCCATGTCTCTCTCTTTGAGACCAAAACTTTTCGACTATAGATTCTCCTAAATCATTCGCACAATAAGTTTATATTTTTTTCGATATCTTGCCCCGTTTCATTAATATCGATAAATATCGATTTTAATAGTTTAAGGTTTTCTTAACATATCTCGGAGACTATAAAAGATAGAGCCACCAAATTCAGTTTATTATGTTCTTGTAAAGCAGAACAGGAATATCGGGCATTTCGGGAACTCAGATGTATAAGTAATTCATGAATTTAGTTTGGATACTGGGGTGCAAGCACAGCTGCAGATTAAAGTGTGTCGTGCGTTTGTACGGGCGCTCCCGATATGACCCCCTCACTTGTTTTTTATTCGATTACTATACAATTAGGGCAATGTCTACCCAGTGGGTAGGATAATGCATATACTAGCCTGAGGCTCTAGCCATAAGAGCCATAACATAATAAGATCCACCACCGCTTAATTACATTTAAAATAAGTAATTTGTAATCCCTTAGCAGCTTTCCAGTGCTTAATAGTACACTTGCCGAAATAAAACTAAAATTTTTAGAGGGGCTTTACAACATTTAACACATAATATATTTATTTGACTTTTATGTAGGGTTGTTCTGTATTACGGTTATTAATATGGAGTTGCCTTTTTCTTTACGGATGTTTTACAGTTTATGGATTTTGACTAACCTATTTAAGCTTGTGTTTGCAATAATTGTATTTTCTTTTATTTTTTTGCTGATTTTCATTGTTATGTCTGTTGTTGCTGATGTTACACTCAATTACGAGAAACAAAACTTGTGAAACAGATTTTTTTTTTCGAACTTTAGGTATTTTGTAATTGATGATGATGTTGTTCGTTAAATTTGATTATTATTATTATTATTATTATTATTATTCTCAAGTTTTCAATATTATAAGAGTTATTTAACTCATTTTATGAATTTCGGCCGCTGTATTCATGGCAGAAACGCAACGCCTAACACATATACATATACATAAATGTAGAGTGCATTACTATATATTAGAATATAATGTATATTGATAATGTTTAAACATGCTACACATTGATATATTGAAGCCGCAGTAAATTTAAAACAAATGTGCTCTGAAAAGTTTAAATTTCTGCTTCATTTTAGTTTTTTGTTTTTTTTTTTTTGTTTTTTTGTTGTTTTTGTAACTAATCGTGCAATTACAAACATTTAAGGAGTGCCAGATTATAAATATTTACTAACATTTATATAATATTTTTCAGTGTAGCCAATGTTGTTATTTAAAACTTTACACACTTAAAACATTTATATTTTTATATATTTAATTATTGTCTGTCACAGCGTCGCGTTTGACACAACAACGTGTGCTAGCCTTTAAATATAAATAAATTATAGTTCTTTTTAAATTGTTTATTATTGAAATTCTACACTTAAGCTCTTAAGAAATTAATTGCAAGAGATGTTGGTTTGCAATTGACGCATGTCTTCCAAAATGCTTGTTGTTGTTTGCTGAAATTGTCTTCTATTTCAAACAATGCGAAAAAATGTCTTCCAAACACTTTTTAGCATATAATAGAATAGTTATTTTATATGTTTATATATAGTTATACATATGTTTGTATATAGATAGTTATGCACATCGAGATATTTGCAGTAAATACACTTATTTAATTAATGTCTTCCTCGAAAAACGTTGTGTCGCTTTTCATAATATGAGCTTCTGATTTGCAATCGCAACTCATTTTGTATAGACCAATTTAGCTATATATGTATATTCATATGTATGCATATATATATATTGATTCATTTATATAGCTTGTTCAATAACCAACACTAAACTCTTGGTTAACATTTATAATTGTGATACATAATTGATGCTGATTTTTTTTTTAGCCAAAATTAGAAATTTCAAAATATAATGTATATCAACTTTTCCTTCTGCCTTTGTAAATTGATATGCTGATTCCATTAATTAAACGAAATTGATATTATAATAGTTTAGGGTTTTTATTTTTTAGCATGTATTCTTGTGTAAATAATTGTTATACGACGATATGTTGTGTATTTTTGATATTAATTGGTTGTGATTTCTACGCTCTTCTCCTTTGCTTCGCCCTTGTTGGCTAATGCTACAACTAATCCTTAGGTTTGTATTTGTGCTGACAACTGGATCTGGATAGCCATTTGGCAGTATCTCATGGATGCCATTGCCGCACTGGAAGCCCTTTTGTGATTTTGCTGTTTTCTCTGACCGAGAGCTGAGAACTTTAAATTTGTAGTGTTGATTGTTATGTGATATATATATTTTTTTGCTTATTTAGTTTACTATATTTGATAGTATTTTTGTTTTTAATTGAAATTAATTACAAATTAATTGATTCGCATAGGGAATTTTGTTTTGTTTTTTTGCTCGCGTCGGCTTTTCGGACCGCACATTATAATTATATTTATATAGATTTCGTTTTGTCTTTACTTTTATACAATTCAACTAAAGTTTTGCAAAGTGAACAGTTGATATAAAGACAACACTAGCATAAACACAAATGGAAATTTTCGCAGAGAGCGACATCAAATCAAAAATGTATATTTTGTGTACAACATAATAACAACGGAAATATTATATAGTTGCATATATAATTTGTTGTGATTTATATACCTTCAACTAAGCCGGAGCTTAGGAGAAAAACGGCGATAAATCACAGTTGCACAAAGACCCG
The DNA here is from genome assembly GCA_035047465.1 of Drosophila sordidula. Lineage (NCBI taxonomy): Eukaryota > Metazoa > Arthropoda > Insecta > Diptera > Drosophilidae > Drosophila > Drosophila sordidula. The sequence continues at coordinate 13,884,038 of JAWNPQ010000156.1, read as the reverse complement.
CCATCGCCAGTTTTGCAGAGCGTCTTGCACATTTCGTCCCAGTCCGGCGTACCATCGTCCGCGCTGCTGGCCTGTATTTCGCTCACGGCCAGCGTCCCAACTTGACTCGCTTTACCTGCCCCGGAACCATGTGTAGTCACACTCTGCTCTGTACTGGCCTCATCCAAAACACCCAACAACTGGCAAGGACTGCAACCGTTCAGTGTGCGTTTACGTTGGTGGCAAAAACTTAAACACAGTCGATCGCCATAAGATTTGATGGGTTCAACTGAGTTGCACTTAGAACCTGGAATATATAGAATAAAATTAAAGAGATAAGTAGTCATTAAATAACTGTATAATATAATTAGCTTAGCTGCCCCGAGTACTTTGCACCGACTTCAGAGGCAGGTTTTTATACAATCAAACAAAAACACCTCTAACGAGGTAACAATAACTGATATCAAATTTTGTGACCAAGGATATTCAATTTAATATATTAACAATTCCAAACTAAAACAAGTAAGAACGTTGTAGTCGGGTGTAACCGACTGCGAAATACTCGTTCACAGTAAAAAGTTTAAAACATTGTTAGTTATTATTGTTATTTTGCAAAAATATAGATTTTTTATTTTGTAGAGGCGGCATTTCGTCATTTTTCGGCTCGATCTTAATATCTGCGATATTTATAGGAGGTCGAACAGCCACGCCCCTAATAGGCGTAGCCAAAAATCCAACTATATATCTGACACGGGTATCTTTAGGATAGGAATAGAAGTAGCTTTACTTATTATTCGGAAAAGATTATTATAATTAGAGCATAAGATACGAAAAGGATTATGAATAGAATAGTTACTATGACACATTTCAAGAGATAGCGGTAGAAAATTCCTCGTATTTCTACTCGGAACCGCAAAACTAATTTGGCTGATTAATTCGGAAGAATCAATTTCCCCATTAGTTAGTTTGTGTAAGAAGATTACACCAAGCATGGTTCTACGATTAGAAAGTGAGGGAAGATTTATTAGTAAAAGTCTACTATGGTAGGAAGGCATGCGATAATTAGTATTCCAGTTAAGACCCCGGAGGGCAAAAAGCAGAAATTGTTTTTGTACAGATTCAATTCTATCCTGATGAACCTTGTATTGGGGACACCATATACAAGAACCATATTCAAGAATTGGACGAACAAGGATCTATTCAAAATTTCAAGTCTCTAACTCCAATACAGGGGGTTGACCAGTAATCTACCTTCTAAATTTGGGGAGCTACTAAAATTATGTGAAGTATATACATGTTATTGAATTAAACATTCAGATATATAGATTTTTGCGAGTTTGAGGGCTGGATGGGGCGTGGTCAAGAAATTGTGAATTTTCGTTATTTGCGGGCGTTAGCGGTGAGGGGTGTTCTAGTGGACGTGGCCGGGATATCAAGGTTCCAATCTTTGGGGGAGCTCACCAGCATTCTACATACAAGTTTTGGTGTATCTTGACTTAATATTGTGCAAATTATTTACCTTTTATCGGTTTGCGATTTGAGGTGTGGGCGTGGCACGAAAATTTGAACACTTTGAACGAGATATACAAGTATGTATTCCAAGTTTCAAGTCTCGATCTTCAATGTCAAAGTAATTTTTTATTTTTTAGCAATTGCGTATAGTTTCTGTTGAATAACTTAAGTTGAATTTCGTCACGTTAATGAGCAAGTGGTGCTGCTGTCGAACGCGTCCCTTACGCTCCTAATCCCTTATCCCGTCGCAAAAGTTTTTCTTATTTTCTAATAATTGAAATTTGTACACTTCACAAAGATTTTTTAAAATTCCTGTCCTTATTTTATTCGAATTTCGCGTAATTCTAATTAAGTAACTTAACTTGAATTTTGTCACGCTGAGAGTTAAATGCTGGATGGCGTTGATGACTAACTTGCAGTCCAGGTCTTAATTGTGCGGGGTAGATCTAGATCCAAGGTTCAAGACCACGCTGAGGTAACATTTATTTCGTATTTTTTTTTAGGTACACATATTGCAGTTGTTATTACAGTGTGAACGAGTATTTCGCTGCCGGTTAGAGCCGACTGCAACGTTCTCACTTGTTTTAATTTGGAATTTTGCAAAAAAATGCACTTAGAATTAATTGACTCTGTCAAATGATTTTGAGATAATTTTCAGTTAATTGCATCTTTTGGTGAACACAATCAGCTGTTTCATGCGAAATCAAAACAAAGCGGATCAAAGAGATATATGATAATTATTACAAACAATCCAGGAAAGAGCTTTTTAACTTTATTTTGGCACTTTTAAAAAATAATTTTAATTTTATATTTTAATAATTTATATTTTATTTGTTTGACGATAGCAAAAACAAATTTTCCTATATACATATGTGTCATATATGACGTACATACATACATGTCAAAGCGGAATTTCATTATCTACGATATTTTAAATATGTATAAAAATCAGTGCAGCCGTTTTCTTTTCATTTATTAAAATGTGAAATTCAAACATTTTTGAGCTGTAACTTTTTACCTATTTACTTCATAAAACTGTAAAGGTCGACCTAGTAGCTCTTAAAATCTTCAAACAAGATATAGCAAATACCTATATCTTACGTAGGGTCTCAGATTTAATGGATTTTAGCGATTCCCCGTAAAACTAGTCTTAGAACTAATGTTTCTTGGTTCATGATATGGAAAAAATCCAGAAAGTTTCAGGAAGGTTTCTATCTAGACACAAAAGAATGAACTTCTTTATCGGATTGGCATGAATGAGGTACCAGTCGACGCGTATTCGAAACAAATTTGTATCTGTCTGAACGAATTCCTGAAACTTTCTAACGGCTCCATCAGATCCCAAAAGTTAAATTTCGTTCTAATCTATTATGAATATATTATATATCAACCAGACGAGTTATCACATTTTTTCTAGTTTAAACGAAACATTTCGATCGGTATAAAAATCGATCTGATCGGACTATCGTTGCAAAACTTCAAAAGTTGTCTTATACTAAGTATATGGCTTGTCGCTTTTTGCACACTGTGTGTTGCACAGATTGTTGTTACACATATTTTTATAATTTCACCATAAGCTATGTACATATGTATGTACATAAAACGACTGCCGATATGATAAGGTTGTTAACTTGGATGCACTAAAATAAATTATTTTCATACAAAATCAACTTTTAATGTTGCCGAAAGAAAATTTCGTGCACCTTTTTTGCAGCTAAATATTGGAGCAGTTAGCAGTCAGCATATTCATTTTAAATCTCACTTTTACTGTTTTAATAAGGTAATTTTAAGGGATATAAAAAATAAATTTATAAATGTGTCCTTGTTGTCAATCTATACCTCATTCCTTAAATATTTCTATAGTAAAATATGTAAGAAAATGTAATATTAAGTTTCCAATTGTTAAATACTATTCAACATTGTTTATTTTGATTAAATAATTTAGCATATATTTAAAGGTAAATCAAGATCGGGTTTGTACTAGACTTATTTGCGCATGGAATTTTATTTTTTTATTATTTGTGTGAACCGATTTAATTGTTTAAATGTAAGTTGAATAATATACGGCCAAATCTTGATAGTTTAATAGCCATAGTAATTCATAAAATGTTTTGATTCAAAAAAACATTGTATATATTCTGAAATAATTAAACAACATTTGCCAGCAATTTTTGTGATATTATGCAAACGATATTTAAGCTCTCTTAATATGAACAATTGAGAACGTTGCAGGTGGGCGTAGCCGAATCCGGCATACTCGTTCACAGTATAATAACATTCAAAAATTGTCAAAAATTATAGGAAAAACATTGATTTTCGAAATTTGTGGGACGGAAGTGGGCATGGTCAACATTTTTCGTCTCGAAATTTCGGGGAGGTGGCTGGCTCCCCGTGGGGGTATAGAAGAAAACTCTTGCGATCTTTAGGTAGGTCATCAGCAATCTGTTGAAAATGTGTATATCATACTCCTACTCCAAATTTCTATCTTAAATAGCGACTAAGAATATTGCGCTCACACGATCAGACGGATATTTCACTTCGTGAACGTGTATAAAAATAAATAAATGTTTTAAAAATGGAAACATAAATATAATAATTTAAATTTGTTTCTTTTTTTGAGAATGAATTATGGTGCCTAGGCTCGAGAGATAAGAGTAATCAGGAGTATTTAATTATAATTGGTAGCATTTTGATTTCCCTTTTGCCCGATAAGCCCCAGCCTATCAGTTGTTACAACAGATAACAATTATTAAGCGAAAAATATGTATAATAAGCGACACAATATATTAAAATAAGAGCGAAGTGTTTACGCTTGACTTATAAGTATAAAATATTAAGATAATAAAATAACTGTAATCAACAAGATGGAAAACACAAGAACATTTTCATAGAAGTGTACGTTAATAAAGTTAGTAAAGTAGAACTAAAGTGCCTTGGAAAAAAACACTTTTTAATATATTTATTTATACTTTTAAATAGAAAAATTCGAATAAAATTGCAATTTCATTTCTTCGGCATTTTTTTGCATGAATATACACGTTTCTTATACCCTGACCCGATTAAAAATGGGTAAAAAAGGGTATAATGGTTTTGTTCAAATGTAAGTAACTGGCAGAAGGAGACATAAAGTATATATATCTCTGTATGTATCTTAAAGCTAAGTACGATATACCGTTCTTATCAAATTTCCATGCCCTACTGCCTACTGGTAGGTGTAGCCAAAAATCTAAACTTCTAGTATATATTCAAATTTATCTCAAATTTTAGGTCTCTACCCTGAATAGCTGCGAAAACAACTGCGCTCATAAATACAGTCGGATATTGCATAAACTTAATATAAAAAAAATATAAATAAATATATAAATAAAAAGTCAAAGCTTTAAGCAAAATGTAAATTTCAAACGGCAAATAAAGCAAATTATTATTATTATTATTATTAATATAAAAATAGACTAATTTTCAAAAAATATAAAACATAAATATAATAATGTAACCGTACTTCGATGCAAAACCTAGTTTCATTGATATAAAAACCAGGCTCGCGACAATATTTATATAGGTTTAAAGCCATTATTCAGATAATAAATGATGAAATAATTGGAATTAATAATAAAAAAAAGAAAATTAAAATAAATAAGCTATTTTGAACAATTTAAATTTGTTGTCTTACCTGGTTGAGATCCATGCAGTTGCTCGCATTTAGCCAAATCAAAAACTGTGCCCAGGATCGAGGACGTCTCGACGCCAGACGTTGCGCAATATTCTGCACATGGCGCCACGCCGAGGCCAGCCCTGAAAATTTCATCAGAAAACACAGAAAAAAAGTCGAACGTGTTAGCACTTGAAGCAGGAATAGATATAGGCCAAGTGTTTCGCATATTTCGCCCACGGCTACTGTATGAAGGTCGATTAATATTCTGGAATTGCCCAGCACTCGAAATGTCATGGCATATCACACAAATTTCACTCGTCATGAAGCATCAAGACACATCGAAATAGATTTCACTAATTTGTCACTCATTCTGACAGCTTTCCGCGGATGCTTATCGAGTTTGAAAATAATGTGTAGACACTGGATTTCACACAGAAAAAAAATGAGTCGTAGCATGTTATAGATAAGATTTGGCCTGGGCTAGTCTGGCTGGAGGCCAAAGTTTAATGGGAACTCTCGACTTACCCGCAGAGCTCTTTACACACCAAACTCCAATCCTGAACTACACTGACGGACGTCAGAGCTGGCGACGGCGGCGTTCGCAGAGCTTCTTCAAGGCTTTGCTGTGCTGCTTGCAGCGCTTTTGTAGCATCCCCCAAAGCCTGCAGAAGTCGTGGGTGCTGTGACGTCACAGAGCTCTGAGTCTGCGCACAGCAGAGGGCAGCGATAGCCAATAGCAGTCGTAACATGCTGAGGACCCTAGCTAAAAAGAGAGAGAGACAGCGAGTTAGAAATGAAATGGGTATAGCGGGAAAATAGTCATGGCCGTGCCACATGTGGTATACGTAATCCAAGCTGTAACTGCGTGTGGGCAGATGGAGGTGTAACCCTTTAAGCACTGCCTTTCTGCACAATGGAAGCAATTGCGCTCAAAATGCAATTATCGCGCGCCTGAAAGTAGGCAACAAAGCGCCGTTGCATAGGTTCCATTGTTGGCGCCCCATCGCAATTGAAATTTCATGCGCTTGATTTGCCATATTCAAAGAATTCTGTTTGCCCTCTTTGTTATCTCTAAAGCCTAGATCTAGCTGGTATAATTTTCCGACCGTCTAAACCATCGATTTTTCCAACAACATCACGTGTGTGTCGACTATATACTTAATTCACACCATGTTTGGTAGTGTTGTTAGAAACTCCGCCTCGCACTCGTTCACGCCACAGTTGGAAGTTGCCAGCGAGAGCGGGTGCGTCAATATATATATATATTGCTCAGACTCATCCGGTTTATGCATATATTCGGAGTTTATCCTGCAGCTGTATCCGCTTTTTAATTAACTTTGCTAATTAGTTTTTTTGCTACTTTTGGTGCACTTTTTCCTGAATTTCGTGGGTGTGAACAGCAAGTTTATAAAAACACTTTAAATATTTTCGCCTATCTGGGTTATAGAGCCTATCTGCGCTACGTGCAAACACAGCCAGGTAAATATTTACTGCAATTATGCATTCCGTACATAAGATGGTTTCTGGTTTTATTGGCTTTGAAAGTAAACAATTGGTACTAAAGGGTTGTTCAAAGCACAACAATTTTTTGTTAACTTGAAATGGTAAACTGTTAAGCTTGCAAAGTTTTTACTTCAATATTTGCAAATTATCAATAATTATTTGGCTTTGTCAAGCCAATTTTAAGAATAACCCACAACTCTTTATATTATCTTACACTCAAAATTAATATACACATAAAGTTTTTAAATTAAATTTGTTTTATATTTTAATTATAAGAAACACACACATACGAAAAAAATAATTCGACAGCGAGATTGTTGTTAATATACTAGAGCTCCTAATCACGGAAAATTGTATTTTGTTAAATACTTTAAAAAACAATTTTGTATATTTATTAAGCTATACATTCATTACGAAAACATTCAAAATAAATGACAAACAAAAAAATTAGCTAAAATTCTTTATTAACATAATAAGTCACAGTTAATGGTAAGAAATTTATTATACGGAGTGTTTTCCTTAATCCACTAAATAATGAGGGTTCTTAGCACAGCCACCAAAAAAGTGAAAAGGCATTTTTGAAGCTCTAAGCGTTATTTGTTTATCCTGTACACACGAAATTGGCAAAGGAAACTTTCTGAACTTTCCATTTCCAACCCGTATGTTATATATTCGTCAAATCACTTATTTTTTGTTTTTTTTTTTATTTTGTTTTAACGAAACCTTGATTACACTTACTTCTTACTGCAAATACATACAAATTCAAAATATTCTCCCAGTTAACTTGGAAAAATTAAACTTTATTCAATTTAATTCACTCGTTGTGTACTTCGCGTTTCAATGCTCCAACCATAATTGAGTTCGGTACCCAATACGCTCATGTTTTAAAAGGCCCATTGGCCAAATAGACTGGATTGTGAGCCGGCAACTAACTGTATGTGGTGTTTAGGTCAGTTGATCCCAAACGAAAGCTATTTGCTATTATTGTTTATATAAACGCATAAAGGAATTTTATCAACGCAAACAGCACACAACACAGTCAGGTGAAATCGTGTATTTCGGTGCCCTGAGTGTTCTGGCTGTGTCAATTTTTGGACACATGTTCGTTAAACTGACACTTTTGGCCCGTTTCTGCCCTTGATCAGCGATAAGAGCAACCAGGAGTGCTTAATTATTATTGGTAGCATTTGGCTTTCAAGTGCGCTTTTGCCCGATAAGCCCCAGCCTGTCAGTTATTACAACAGATAACAATTATTAGGCGAAAAATATGTATAATAAGCGACACAATATATCAAAATAGGTGCGGAGTGTTTACGCTTGACTTATGAGCATAAAGTATTAAGATAATAAAAGAACTGCATTAAGCAAGATGTAAAACTATTTTCATAGTAGTATATGTTAATAAAGAAGCACTTAAATTAAATTATGTCAAAAATACTGTAGAACCATCATTATTGATAAACATATATGTATGTGTGCCTTAGAAAAAACAACGTTCCAATATATTATTTTCTTTAAAGGTTCTCTTAATGTCACTGACAACAATCAGCTGTGATTAGGGACATAGCTAGTCCTACAGGCAAATAAAATACCTCCTTCGTGTCGGTGATGTTATGAAAATTGTTTATAATTCGTTTGGGCTTTTAGCTTTTAATTGTTATATTTATAGTTAGGTTGACACTCGATTTGTCAACCTATTAAATAAATAAGCTTACAAAGTCTCAATATTGTGATTTAAATAATAAATGTATTTATGAATACATATGTTACATTGTTTGTCTGGATTGATGGATTGATAGACTGGTTGGTGATCAAATCGCAGACCAAATCGTAAAATACGGTTTTGGAAAATTGGACTCGCAAATGTGGAAAATCAGTAGAAACGAATGTAAAACCTATTTGGTTTCAAATCCGATTAAAGTTACAAAGTTTTTAACCAGGCGAATATTAATTTCAAGAATACAGTCCAAGCTAGATGAAATGTCTAAGTACTTAGGCATTTAGGAAACTGAACAACGAGAATCCGGGCTCAAATCCCAGGCTACTGTTAGTCTTAGCCGAAGCTCATAGAAGCCAGTGCTTTTAAAAACAGTGAGGTTGATTATTTCTAGATATATCCTATACTTTAAATAATAACAATAAGGCAATGTGTTCTTGAAAATCAATTCAGTGAAAAAAGCTTTTAGGTTAGTTTTAACGATATTTGTTTTTATTTATTGGAGAAGTTTTTACACTTTACGGGAAATTTGGATCTAGGTGGAAAACATAGGACTATGTCTGTAAGGGCGAAAGCTTAGTTACCGTCCAAGCTCACCAAGCTACCGTTATAAGCTCAATGCACATGGCTCATATACAAAATTTTTATTATTAGTAGAGGCTATGTTATAAACTATTATGATAAATTTTAAATACCACTGGTTTTACTGCCATTCGCTAAGAGAAGTGTTCCCCAGCCATACGTTTGCCTTTTGTTTTCTTTTATTAGCTAATTTATTGATACTAATCTTGAGCATCTTAACCAAACTGTACTGTAGTGCTTCAACAAACTTAAGATTGATGCTTAAGTCTTATAATTTAGGGTTGAGGATGATATTGTTTTTTGGTTTTGGTTTTGGTTTTGGTTTTATTTTTTATTTTTATTATAGTATAGCCTATCACTCGATTAGGTAGATCGATTGGGTGTCCCCTGCGAAGTCTACGTCGCTTTCTTCAACAAAGGCTTCTGGCTAACCCTGTAGAGTGGGCAGCTCTTGCATAACATCTTCTGCCATGCGGACTTTCAAATCTCTTGCGGTTGCGGATCGGTTGCGGATATATCATGGTGCTCGAGTAATAAGTCTTACGACCTTGGCTTGAAAGACATTAATATTCTTCCAGTAGATCTGGTTCGCGTACCGCCAGACAGGGGTAAGTATAGAAAGGTCTCATTGCGCAGGGATACTTTCCTGTCAGCTTTAAGTTTTTGTCGCAGACTGTGGCACACAATAGTGATGTGCTTTTTCCATGTGAGTCTGCGATCGAGGTGAACTCCGAGGTAGCGATGTCCGTCTTCGTGGTCGAGTAGCTCACCGTAAAGGCGACGTGGCTCTGCAGATGGCGAACGTTGACCAAAGTGTTTTTTCTGTATTGATGGCGATTCGCCATTTGGATGCCAATGTTTCGAACTCGTAAAGATATTCGTGTAGTTCATCCGTTGCCTGGTAGATACAGCTAGATTTGGAAAGGATTACTTCATCATCAACAAAAGTGGTGAGAGCGAGTCTATTGGCGTTTTCAGCTTCTCAGTGTTAAGTGTCAGCATATCAGCTGTGAAATTGTATAGAGCCAGGGAGCCAGAACTCTTCCCTGGACTCCAGGTTCGAATTCTTTGAGAGACGATACTTCTCCATCAACCTCCACAGCGAATTTTCTTTCATTGAGGAAACTATGGAGGATATACCGCTTTCTGCAACCGAATAAATGCCTGAAAATGATCCACTTGAAGCAATCCAGCTCCGAGATTCGATATAATTTTTCAATAATTTTCGCTCGAATATGTTGGAGAGCGTCGACTTGCGTCAGCGTTTTGTTCGGTTGAGGGATTATGGCGATCAATGCGTTCTTCCATTGTCCAGGGAAGCGTCCGACATGTAGCATTGTGTTGAAGATAAGGACGATAAACAAAAAGCCTGGGGCAGTTTTACAGTATCCGGTTCGTCGAAGCCAGGGCCTTTTTGGTTTTAACAGTTTTGATTTGACTTTGAACCTCCTTAAGAGTCAGAGGAGCAGTGGGCAAGATGATCCAAAGATCCTGTCGATGCAATCTTCGTCGGATAAGTGTGTAGGGTCAAATTGTTTGAAGTTCTTTTCAAGATGTGTGGCAAAGGTTACGGCGCGTTCGAGGCTCGCTCTGGACCAAGAGCCATCATCTCTTTTAACCTTATTGAAGGATTTTCTAACCAAATTCTACAACACGACACTGCTCCATATCATAAAGAATGGAGGCCTACCAAACTATCAAAAGACTCAAATTAGGCTGTTCTGCCCTGATCTTAATCATTGAGAATGTTTGGACCTTCAATCGACAATCGAAAATGCGATGATATTGTTCAATTTGCCCACAGCTCGAATAAATCAATTCCAGCCAGGATGAAGGCAGTTGTTGATGCCAAAGGTCAATATTAATTATGTTAAGTAAGAATACAAAAATTTGATTAATTAAGAAAAGGAAAATTAAGTTGAAGTTTTATGCAAATACTATTAAAGCAAATAAGATGTGTGAAAATACTTTTGATAATTGCTTGAATTTTAGTCCAATTAACCATTATATTTTCCAATTGTTCTTCTAATGTAACTTATGACTATTACTGGTTAGCATATTTTTTTGCAATTACTCGAGCTTTGATATTAACCTGGCGCATATAGTCAATAAATTAGAAAAGTTAAGTGAAGATTTACAACTCTATATCTCAAAATGGCGTTTTACCTATACGTAAGGCTTACAGGTAAAGCTTTTAAAGGCTTACAAAAGTAATGTGGGGCAAAGGCGACGTCAAAACTGCCGCCTGCATGTTGTCAGATAAGAAAAGTAAGTTAAGAAAGATACTTTCTGGCCTGTGTTTGTGTTGGCAGTCCGCTTCTGCCTCCTACCACCTACTTTTCTTGTACCGAGTCGCACAGAAAATGCCATTTAGTGTTACATAACGAGGCACTCAGAAGTGTGCTATGAAAAGCATTCAGTTGCAAGTAATGCAATTGAACTGCGTGGGTCGGGTCCAGGCCAACTGTCGGCCATGTTGTAGACCGTATCGGTGTATGCCAAAATCTGTGTAAGTGTTGGTACTTTTTACTTTTCGGTTCTCTGCTTTGACCTAAATTTGTTCGCGCCTCGAAAAATCCATAAATTGCCATGTAGCCAAACACATATGTACGTCAACGTACATATATACGGCACGTGTTGGTTTATTATTTCCTTCTTTTATGTAAAAGGACTCGATGAAAAAAACTGAAGGTTTTTCTTCGGCATTTACATATTTGCACAAATTGCGCTTTCCTTTTAGGCGAATGGTAATAAAAAACTTTGGCATTGTAAATGTCAAAAACAGTTGCAAAATTAGTTTGTTAATTAGCTTTTCATTTTGCCACATCACATGGCAAAAACAGACAAAGTGGCTGAACAAAAAAAAATAAATTATCACAAGCAACAACAACACCAACGCCTGGGACTTAAATTGTTCAAAAAAACAGTCAACGCTTTGCTAGGGTTGGAAATGGAAAGGGCAGGGCGTGGGGCAATCGCCAGCGCGAGGCGTGCGCAGTGGCGACTCCTGCATGTACTGTTCGGGTATGTATCTGTTGGATACGCTCCCGCCCATTTTTGTAGCTCCGCCCACGACGCAAGTACACAGAGTGCCAAGATGGTTGCCCAAAAAGGTCGTGACGTCATCGGCAGCCTGCGCACTTAGGCGCCCAAAAGCAGGCGCTGCAAATACGCACACATATCCGCACAGATGTATATAGGACGTGCCCATACGTAGGAGCTGGGAATGTCTTTGCTGTTGTGAAGGTTATGCAACACACAATGTATATACATATTTGTGGCTCTGCGTGTAGGTGTGTAGGTGGGCAGCCATTTTGTGCGTAGCATCGCAAGCTTCGTAGGCAGCCCAGGCGGATGCTGCTGCTCATAGCTCCGCAGATCGTCAGCGAGTGTAGTTGCTTTTTGCCAGCCAACAGCAAGCCAGAATCCAGATTCCGCCAGTTACCGAAAGTATATCGTCACAGTTAGACAAGTTGCTCCGTCCCGTTCGGTTCAGTTAACCGTTGAAAGTTAAACGCTCAAATTAAAAGTTGACAGTTTGCGCGCGTGAGTTAAACGAGTTTTGTAAGTTGTAGCTGTCACATTCAGTAGTCGCACAGTCAGTCAGTCAGTCAGTCAGTAGTCAGTCACCAAGTCTATCGCATTCTATTTCGATCATCTATGAGATAATCGAACCAAAGCTAACCTACTAGTTAATTAACTAACTTAATCTAACGCTCATTTCGCACGCCCGTTCGCAACGTCATTTTTTGTTTGTTGTTTGTTGTTGTTCTTGTTCTTGTTGTTATTATCGCACCTTTTCGCTTCCCACACGTTATTGCCAACAAGCAGCCAAAGTGAATTATCTAAAGCAGTACATCGACGATATCCGCAGGATAATCGGTAAGATATCGTATACTCCATATCGTATACTCAATATATATACCCTTTATCGGAGTGTCTGTTACATAAGTTCAGTCAGGTTTAAGGTTTTCTTCATTAACACAGCAGCTGTCGCACTGTCTGTATCCAATATATCCTATGTATACATACACACACACACACACACACACACACACACAGACACACAGGAAATGAACTTAACACTCACTGCGCAAATGCAGATGGCGCCCAGCTTTATATATGTACATCATCAAATCTGCCCAGTCTCCAGTTTTAGCGTATGGAAATCTGTGTACATGCATTGCTGCTCTATATATAAGGCTCTGCCACCAATACTCACACACCAGTTTTGCCCTTCAGTTGTCCTTGTGCCCAGCTGAAAGTTGTATATAAATAACACGTCCATTTTCCTCCCACCTTCCCCCATCCATCTTTTTTTTTTTGTTTATTTACTTAGCCGTTGCATTTTGGCGCTATTTTCCCTAGTATTGGTTATGTAATTTTATGTATCTATTTTCGGTTGGATATTGTGTAACACCCATATGCATATGCATTTACCTCTGCCTAGGGCTTTATAATTGCATAACATTTGTTCATCAAATCATGGCCTGCTTCAAGGCGATATTGATCTGAAAAATAGTTCTCACGGTTTGTTCTTTATTTGTGTGTTATTGCAGAGGAGAAAATGTCGCTCAATCCGAACGGGTATAAACTCTCTGAAAGGACGGGAAAACTAACCGCATATGGTGAGTACATATTATAGATTAATGTACAATAAAAACTATAAGAAATAATCTTGGGCATAAAATTCGCATACATTTTATATTTACGATTTTTAAGCTTGTGATTCAAGAGAAAATATAAAAATTGCATATACATATAGCTGAAAACCATCATCATCATTTACGGTACCATAATTTTTCTTAAGTGAGAAAGTTTCGTTTTATAACGACCAGTCGTTAGACTGTTTTCTAAAAAGAAAATGAAAAGAAAAATACATTAAAATATTGAAGAAAACGTTTTTGTATTTTTTTAACTGCACTTTAAAGTATTATAATTTGAAAACTGTTTACAAAAGATATAATATTTATATATATAATATTTGAATGGAAACAAAAACCAAAAAATAAAGATAATAAAAATAATATTTTTTCTCACACTTTTTTCGACTGAATTGAAAACTGGTAAAAAGGACATAATGGTTTTTGTGCAAATGTCTGACCTCACAAATTAGATATATTCTTAATCAGGACGACGAGCGGAGTATGTATAAACGCAGCGATCTCGAAAACTACAAAAGCTAGAGACCTAAACTTTTTAACTATAGATTTTACTAAGCCATACGCAAAACCTTTTTTTTTCGATATTTTGCCCCTACTCATTAATACAAATCGATTTTAAGACTTGGTTTACTAGCATTTATCAGATACAATTAGAGTTTAAGGCATCAAATTCAGTTTAACTCAGTTTGTTATTCACTGCTGACGACAGTCAGCGCTGCAATAAATAAGAGAACTTTTTAAGTTTTGCTACGGTAGTGCGATCAGAGTTATATACCGATCGAAAGGTTTCGTTTAAATGGGAATAAAAACATAACACAATATGTGATACCTCATCTGGTTCCTAATGAGCTTATTTTTAGTTACAAGGAAGTTGGAGTTTTTTGCGTAAAGTGCGGAATGCCCAATTAAAATTTTGACAAAATTTGATATCAGAAATTTCGGGATTGGAATGTGCTTTCGCCACTAGATTATTCTCTTATGTAGAGGTGTTTTTATTTGATAAATTATATACAGATTATTTTTATGTTTCTTTTCAGTCCTGAAAATGCAATAAAGATCATAATTTTTTTTACAGGCTGTTCAAGAATATAAATTCCATAACAGGGGCCAAGCGCAGTCGCTGATTATAATGCGCAGTAGCGTTTGTGTGTATGTGTGATTTTGTGTACCTATGTAGGAGTGCACGGGTGTTGAAATATATGTAACTATAGCTCGCAGTTAATATATGAACAAAACCACTTTCTTATATACATATTATTTATATTATTTCAAAATTGCTCTGGACAATAACTTAGATTTTTCGATAACAACGTATAATATTTTCATAAGTATTATACTTTTAAAATGCTTATTGAACGAATTGTTTTTTGTATCTGAATTTGAAAGAGAATAAAAAAATTGTTAAATGATTATAAATAAAAGGTAAGTAGTAGCTATCTTAAACAGTTGACTGAACAATTCCTCAACATAACTGCACACAAATCTATTTGCTAAGCACATAAAGAATGAGAGTGTTAAACTGACGCTGACAAACAAAACGCTGCGAAGGACAACCACAAGGACGCACTCTCTCCCACACACACACACACACAGACACACTCTCGACAAACACACACAGGATTGTTGGACTGTCCAGGACACTCGCTGCCAGTAACAGCTCCTGCAGGAGACCTTGATAAATTGCTGCGTCGCTTGACTTCGCTGATGCGTGAAACTGGCGAATGCCTTGTAACAGATTTTTTGGCCAGCAAACAAACAGACAAACAGTCGCACAGACAGACGAACAGACGACCAAAAGTCAGTGGCAGCCACCACCAATCTGAAGCCAGGACCAGAAGCAGGATACATGGCAAAAGGTGCTGCCAGACGCGTGCCCGAAATTGAAAGCACAACAAACATAAACCGTTTAGTCACAGGATATTACGCACGCTTACATGTTAGAGCGGGATGGAGCACACGACACACGCACATATGTATTATGTATGTGAAGAGTCGGGAGGGGTTGAGGCTAAGAACTCTGGCCACGGCTGTGCCTGACATTAAGCGCAAGCGGCGCGTTGTTCACTTATCACAGCGCAGCACATTAAATTTTATTTAACTTTGCTATAAACTTGCGGAATTTTGAAATTGCTACAATTTGTCTGGAGCTGCTGGTGTCCCGGCGGGGGGTTGATCTGCTGCTTATTTGAATTGAAAGTTGCCAGGCTTCAGGAGACGCGCTCTTAATGGCAATCATGCGCAACGTTAACTTTCCAATTGATTTCAAGCGTGGCGGCAGAAAATACGACTCCTCTACGGATGTCTCAGAGTGGGCGCTTAGTGGCCAACATTAATTTCATTTTAAAGCCAGGCAATTAATAGCAGCACCCACAGACAAGTTGGGCCCGTAAACCCACCCGCTGCGACCCAACCTTGTCCACTAAACTGCCCCACCCCAAAGCCGCAGCTTGGGACACCATATGGCGGCGACCCATAAAAACACACTGTTCTGAAGTACGGGTAAATGTGGGTATCTAGAAAAAAACAAGGAAAAGCGCTTTAGTCGAGAGTGCTAGACTAGACGATATCTAGCTACCAGCTTTTCCCGTTTATAAAATTCTTACTTGTCAACATACAGCTTTTCTCCACTCTATGGAAAATCTACTCTTAAATAACTGAAATTGAAAGTGGCTAAAATAATATATTTAAATGTGTTAAAATAACAACAGCTGAACCTTTCTCTTTTTGTCTAATTTTAAGAGAAATGTATCCAACAATTTAAATATTTTTTATATTATTGATGTACGCAAACCTTTATATCAAATTTAGTGTGTGAATATACAAAATAAGCTCAATAGCAAAATTTAAAATTCGAGATTTATCACTCTGGGCAGAACTGAAAGAAACTCTTGAACAAACGAAAATATTTAAATATTTATCTCAATTATAATTGTTTACAGGCGGTTATTTTTAATGGATAGAGAATGTAATAAATATAAGAATATTAACTTATTAATCAATAATAGTAAGAAAAGCAAGGGGAACACATTTTTAAAGAAAAGCGAGCCAGAAATTGTCGATTTTCTGGAATTATTCAAAGGAATTAGTATTTAGTTTATATAAGCGTACTTCATTTTCTATGCTTTTGATCCCTATTTATCAAATTTTCAAGACTTCAGCTTTGATTTGTTTAATAGCACTCAAAAAATTAATAAGCTGCTACTTCTGTATATTCTAAAAGTTGTAAAAAGAGCAATTAAAACTGTGATGTGTATATTCATGAACATTTTTAATGGAATGGTGTATGTAAAAAACATATAACATAATAAAATATGTCATTCTATTGAATTAAGCTGGGTTTGGAGCATAGAAATGGCCAATTTGGCGAATTCTTGAATAATTTCTTTGAGAATAAATGCCCCAGAGAATCTAAATAGAATTAATATCAGGATTGCATGTTTCGCGCTTTGAATAATGTATACCACTAGCAGTGAAAGAGATTGTGTGTTCTAATTGCTCCACAAACTTTTCCGCATTCTATAGGTCACAAAACGTATTGGAGAATTTCCATTATATCCGAATAAAACACAAACCATAAGACCCATGGAATCCATGCAAGGTGCTTGCCATAGGGATCTTGCCAGAGTGATAGCCGTCTGACCGATCCAAATACGCTTCGGTTTAAGAAGATTTTTTCAATATGTAATGTTGTCCGATGCTTGACTTATTTGTTGAACCCTACTCCTAGTCTTGGGGATATCGAAAGGGTATAATTTTCACGAATTTGCGATGCCTTGATGTTCAGGTTGACAGTAAGAAATTGAATTCTATTGTGGCTCTTTCAGAAACTGGATTTGTTTCATATTAATCATATTAAATAAACAAATAAGTTGAATACAAAAAGTTTAATTACAAATATTTCGACGGTTAGTTTCCTAATTATGTTTGGAACCGTAAGAAGACATGTCCTACGAAATAAATTGATAACAAATATGTGTTTGTCTGATTTACTTATTTCGCGCACCTTGCATCATTTAAAATTCCAAAATTTAAAATGAAGTAAGGGCATACCCATTGGAAGCAGACACCCCACTTATTATAAACATGAAAACTGCCGCTCAACTGTATGGGTATAAAAAGAAAATCTGTTTTTTATGGTTCAGCCGTTTCAATTTGGAACAAAGCCCGCCCACAAATCATCATCACAATAATAATCATATATCATAACAAGGTACTGTGGCCAGATAAGGCAGAAAGTCATTTACGCTGTCAGCGGCAGTGCACGCGCCACCATTTCTTTTTATGTCGAACGATAAGAAAGGAGAGAGAGAGAGAGAGAGTGCTCCACTGACAATATGCATTTTTTTTTTGTGCCTCTTCTTATCGCAGATCTCATGCCCACAACAGTCACCGCCGGAGCTGAGACACGCGAATTTCTGCTGAAGGTTATCGATGTGTTGCTGGACTTTGTGAAGGCAACGAACGATCGAAATGAGAAGGTGCTGGACTTTCATCACCCCGAGGACATGAAGCGTCTGCTGGACTTGGATGTGCCGGATCGGGCGCTGCCGCTGCAGCAGCTGATCGAGGACTGCGCTACAACGCTCAAGTACCAAGTGAAGACGGGTAAGTCTCCCCCCGGGCTGGTTGGCTTATCACATGTTTGCACAGTCAGTCAGGCAGTCGGCGTTAATCAAATTTGTCTCTGCATAAATTTGCATAGGGCGCAAAAACACACAGCATATGCTTGTTAGAGAGTGGCATAATTTTCAGGGCGCGTGCCCGAGGAACTTGCGGTCGCATTAGGGCACAAAGTGTGCAGCCTTGTAGATAAGCACATTAGCTGCGAGGACATCACAACAGACAATGCCATTTTATGGCCCATTGAGCTGTGCTCGTCCCAGCCTCGTTGTTGTTTACACCTTTCAGAAACACTCGCCCGGCCCAACCCGAAGTGGACGTAAATCTGCAAATCTCATTTGCCATCAATCATAAATCAGCCAAAGGGTTCTGACTGCGGCTTTAGCAGCCAAAAGTCATTCGCACGTTTCGCTTTTTGTTGGTGTTTTTTTCTTTCTTCATTGAATGTGAATACGAGCCTGATTTCATTGAAAATTAATGCAAGGGGCGGCAAGGACACTGCCAGGAGCGCGCACGTGACCGCAATTCTGTTTGGAGTATCGATAATAAGCACCACCCACCCCCGGAAGCGGCGGCCTTGTCTAGGAAACTGCGTGAGCTTCCGTCTCCCCCTCCTCCTTGGGAACGCAGGAAATTATACTGCCTTGTAGCAGGAGCACGAGTCCTTCACAGGTTTATGGTTTTTACTTTCCTCAAAATTGAATTAAAACTAGACGAAGACGCTTCTGACATGGCGATGTAATCAGAGAGTAGCTGAATAAACCAAGATTTGATTATATTTGAATGCTTTCTGAATACAATTAAGCGCAGTTTGTGGTATAAGGGAAAAATAAGGGACAAATAAAATCTAGATATGGGTTGTTATTTTACTGAAATTGGATTTGGTCAGCACATACAAAATATCCATTGGGCTTTAGTTAAAATGTTACTTTCTTTAAAAAATCTACTATAAATAGTAGAGTATGCTTAATAATTATTATAATTAAGTAGAAGCCTTGTCAAAATTCATCCAAGGTAAATATTTCTTAACTTGACAATAACAGTTTTCATATATTTGTACAATCCTAATATTCCGTAATATAAGACTTACATAAAAGAAATACTTAATTTAGGAAATGTTGTACTTCCATTAAGAACGCTTAGCGTTTATTGCAACTATTTTGTATTTAACTCAAGAATTGTTATTGTATTTATACAACTCAAGAATGGAATGTTTTTGCGGCGTTTTTCTCTGAGTTTAAGTACAGAAAGCTCTGACCTTTTGAATATTAATAGTGCATTTTTCCAAGTTATTCACAAGTGCTAACTAACATACTTTTACTTGTTCACGTTAGCTGAACTACTAAAATGTCTGATCTTTACATTTTCCCATATTGTCGCATTTTCCTTTGTAGGAATTTTCTTTTTAGTAGCGCACGCATATTTTTACGTAAACTGGCATGATATAAATCCCATTTATGATCCATAATCTCACATAATGCGCACCCAGCCACGGGGGAAACATGATACGGCCGGGCGAGTGCCAGGAGGCTTTCTGTCTGTCTGTTTGTCTGGCCTGGACGACTCTATAAAAAGGGAAGCTTTAATCAAAATCCGTTGTTATTTTCTGACTCGCTGCATTCCTGATCCTTTGATGCGAATGAATGACTGACTGCCTGACGTTCTGCCTGGCAGTCTAAGCTCGTGTCTAGGTCGAGGGTGACTCAGGTCCTGCGCCTCGAGAGTCCTGGCAGCAACTGCGGCCACATGCGCAAATTGAAATGTTTGAATGCCGACGCTGCTATATATACACTGAGTGTGTGTATACGTGTGTGTGTGTGGGTGGATTTTGCCTTGTGGCGAATGGGATTTTAATCACACGACTTATGGCACTCAAGATGTGAACTGACAGACGCCCAGAGCGCCAGCGAAGGGTTCGCCAGGAGGATTTCGACCGGGGGGATTTCGACAGCTTCCTGATGCTGTCTCTCGCTGTTTGTACTGAAAGCATTTTGTGATTTTTCGTGGGATTTTCAGAGGAGTCGCAGCAAGTCGCAATTAGCTGCAATAAATGAGCAATTTAAGACACTTAGATGGGGGCGCGGGGGCAACACACACAAACAGACTTGTGGGCTTACAATGGACAAACCCAGCGCTTTAAGAACACGGGCTTATTGATTTTTCTGACCCCGAGCAGACCTTCAGCAATTTTTGTCGGCTCGTCTGCCCTTGAACGTATGCACATCCGGCCTAGTATTGAACGCCAGTCAGCCGTGCTTGAAGGGGGGCGGACTGACGGGCGGGCGGATTGTTGCTTTGTTTCAGCTGAAATATTTTTAATAAAACAAAAAAGTGTAGCATAGGAGTTGGCAACACAGCTGCCAGGCACATCTGCTGTCAGCTTAACCGGCCCCAGTTGGCAGACAGCCATGGCGAAATGCGGAAGGCATTTTCAGCTACATTAAACAAGGAACTCAAATTTCTTTTGAACAGGCCATCCGCACTTCTTCAATCAGCTGTCGAACGGCTTGGATCTGATCTCCATGGCTGGCGAATGGTTGACCGCCACTGCCAACACCAACATGTTCACATACGAGATCGCTCCGGTATTCATACTCATGGAGAACGTGGTGCTGACCAAGATGCGCGAGATCATTGGCTGGTCGGGCGGTGATTCGATCTTGGCCCCCGGTGGCTCCATTTCGAATCTGTACGCCTTCTTGGCCGCCCGTCACAAGATGTTCCCCAACTACAAGGAGCACGGCTCGGCTGGCTTACCCGGCACTTTGGTCATGTTCACATCGGATCAGTGCCACTACTCGATCAAATCTTGCGCCGCAGTCTGTGGTCTGGGCACCGATCACTGCATCGTGGTGCCATCCGATGAGAACGGCAAGATGATCACCTCCGAGTTGGAGCGTTTAATACTGGAGCGCAAGGCCAAGGGCGAGATTCCGTTCTTTGTGAATGCCACTGCCGGCACAACTGTGCTGGGAGCCTTCGATGATTTAAATACCATTGCGGATATCTGTCAGAAATACAAGTGCTGGATGCACATCGATGTGAGTAGCAATCGGGTAGTCCAAAATTGGCAGTTAGAATGGGTTTTCTGTTCTTGCTCTTACAGGCTGCTTGGGGTGGAGGTTTGATGATGTCGCGAAAGCATCGCCATCCCAGATTCACTGGAGTTGAACGGTAAGTACAACTAAATAATTAGCTCAGTTTGACTTGGGTAAATATTATTGGCAATTAATAAATTACTTGTGGTCCAAGCTAAGAAGTTCAAAGAAAATCTATGGTAAAATATTATTAAAAATTAAAGAAAAGTATGCAAATTTTTATATTGTTTCGGATAACCGTGCTTTTATCATCTGCGAACAAAAAATACCTGAGTCTATATCTTAAATGGTCAAATTTAAATACTGGAATCTTATTAAAATTGTAATCAAAATAATTTATTTGAAAAATTTCTTTAAAAAAAAAAACAATAATAAACATAGACAAATTTTAAATTCAATACAATAAATGTTATGTAATGAATTTGAATCACACTCTTATACAATCCATTATCTCTAAGTATACCTCAGAACATTTAGCTTAACTTTTTCATAGCTATCCAGCTTTATAAGATACAAGTTAGAACTAATACAAACTAAAACAAGATATAACACTTAGTCCCCAGTTTGGCGGGAAAAACCCTTAAATTTTATTACATTGACACCCCACCGATGTTTGTTTGAAAGGTATTTTTAAAAGCTACTAGGCTTTCTTTAACACTACTTTGTCAGCAAGTCGGTAAGAATTTACAGAACATAAGCTTTAAATTTTACATTTTGATAATTTAATAGAAAACGGCGCGACCGATTTTAATATATACTAGTTGGACATTTACGTACAAAGAAGCTGGAGCTTTTAGCATTAAGTGCGGAATGTGGGACTATTTTTATAATTTGGAAATGTTTATATGTGAATATACTGAATATCCTGCGTCACAAAATTTGATATCAGAAATTATAGGACTTGAATATGCTTTTGCCACTAGATTGTTGCCTCGTGTAGAGGTGTTTTTATTTTCACAGTCTACATTTTATTTGAAGCACAAATATTTTTTTTATATTGAACTTAATTGAAGAAGTTTGTTTTTTGATTGGAAAGTCAAAAATAATGTTAAATTTATTTAAGAATATTCAAGAAGAAAAAAATAAATATTTATAAATATAACATGTACGAATTCTATGCTGCTATTACTTAGCTTTTTCTCAGAGTGTATCCTAGCTCTTGAAATCGATTTAAAAACAAGAAGAGAATCATGCTAGAGACAAGCATGCATGTACTTATGCCCCATGCAATAACTTGTCTCATTCATCTTCTTGTTTGGCCTTTGTTCAATCTTAGTCTTTTGCCCTCATATTCAGGCAGTCAAAACAAAAATTGAAATCTCTTGTTGTGCAAATTTAAATCTAAATGCTCCCACATGGCCCGCATCGCTCAAAACTCAAAGTACTCACTCCGGCGACAGTGCCGCCCTTCCCCCTGCCCACAATACGGAGCAAACCCTCAGCGACATGTGGCAAAAATCTCAATTTGTCATTTAGTGCCTCCATCAGGTGTTCAGAGCTTAAAGGGATTACAAGGCCCGAAGCCGAGTGCATTTTCGTTTACGTAAAAGACAAACAAATGAACAAAGTGGATTTTCAACCCGCGCCCTTGCACCACTCAATCGCCACCCTTCTGCCTGGGTGGGTGGGTGGTGGTGGGCATTACTTACACAACAATTACGCCAAACAATAGCCAGAGGGCAGGCCAGGCGGCTGCTTCTCCGGATTGTTGTGCAAGGAATTTTTAATTTTAAAGTTAAAATCTAAAGTTGGAGTATCGGAGACCCTAAGTGCACTTTACGACACCGCACACCGCACACCGCACACCCACCGCCCCCGACCCCCAGTATTTGGAAATCCCGGGCAGCTTAGGCAAATGTCGCCAGTGCAGCTGTCGTATTGACAGTTTGCGGTCAAGGGAGTGTCCCATAAACACTTTCAAATTGATCACCCCCCATCCATCAAGCTGGCTATTCATTCCATTTGGCGCTCAATGCTGTGTGCCACAAAATCTTGGCATGCAAATTGTGGGCCCTAATTGAACGGCTCGCAATCGCTCTATAAATTAATCATTAAATGCGCGTGCAGCTGACAACTTGCGGCCTTCGGCAGCTAAGCCCGGGTTGATTAATGGCATCGGGCCTAGCTGCTAGGAGATGCTCTTAATTCTGCTGAGTTGGTGAAAAGGCCTAAAACAATGCAAAGTTTTCCTCGAACCGATGTTGCACAAACACAGGCACTGATAAAGTTTTGGCATGCGCCACATGCCGCCACTCAACCTGAAGCATGCTTGGTGGCACTCCATAAGCGTCATGTTTATAGACACCCACACTCGCACATAACTGTAAATAGCTCCCCCAGGGGGATGTTTAGCGGCGTCTGTCGACCCTCGGGCCCTGGGGTTGCGCTCGCTTTGAATTCAATTAAAGTGCTGCGGCCTGAAATTGCCACAATTTATGGCACTTGCCCGTATAGCAAACTCGTTGTCCTGGCGGGGGGTGCAACTGTGAATAGGGGTTGCTGCTGCGTACACAGACCGCATAGCGCGGCAGCTTAGTGTTAATTGTTTGTAATTTGTAATTGAATGTCATTTAATATATTGTTGCACGTTATGATTTGACTTTTGCAGCGCCGATTCGGTTACCTGGAATCCACACAAGCTGATGGGAGCCCTGCTGCAGTGCTCGACTATTCATTTTAAGGAAGACGTAAGTAGCGTCGACACAAGAAATAAATATATGGTATAGATAGCATTGTCATCCACTCTTCATATTTGTTGAAACACATAATCAGCACAAGGAATTACAAATACCGTATCAATAAATTAGGGGTATTAAGTAATTCTAGCAAATGTTCAAATTACGATTGCAAAATGTGTGGGAGAACTTCCCATACTACTGGGTGCGTTAAAAAAGGGCTAGATCAACCAGATGTCTTCGAAATGACGAAGATTAGATATCCTTGTCTATATTTGTGTTTGCATACAAAACCTATTTACTGCGCTTCAAGGAGCTATAGCATTAAGTAGTCCGATGTTTAACAGTTCACGAAGTGAGAAGAATATGTTGGGTTTGTGCAATTTCAGTCTTGTTGTCCGTGTCAATGCAATTTGTTTCTTCGCTAGAAACTAAAATCGAGTTAATCTCTATCGCACACTCAGTAAAAGATACCTCCCCTAAAAATCGCTTAAAAAATTAGTTGGATTCGGGGGCGTGGGAACTCGATAAAATCTATATATCTAAGGGCCTTATTATACTGTGAGTGTAAAGTTCATACTTGTTTATACTTACATTAGTTTCAATAAAAAGTTTGACTCAAATATGCTGATATGCACAAAAATTCCCATGACAACATATGCATATATGGATCAAAAAGACGGTTTTATGTAAAGTTTAATAATTATTAATATAATGGAAGCCTTAAAATTCGTATGGTCTCTGCTGTTAATACTGATTAAGATTATGTACACTATTTGAGTTCCCTTAATGTCTTACACATATCGTGCAACAATTAAAGTGATATTTGCAGTGGTATAACAATAATTGCAAAGCATATTAAACGATTTTTACAATTTAAAGTATTCTTAAAAATACAAAATATTCCAAGGACAGCTCTGGTATATATATAGTTAAAGTACAGCTTGCGTAAAAGCCGAATAATGAGATAAATTAACTTAATAAATAAGCCTAAAGTTTAGATCTAATTAGCTTCTTCGCTCCATATTAGACATTAGTATCTAGGGCTCGGTGAATGTTTAATATTTTACATCATTTGTCAATATTTTTTTTGTTTTCTTCTTATCAGGGTTGTTATTATAAAATTTGGACATTTTAAAATTTACTGCTATTTTCCTTGATTTTAACTACATAATCGCTATCCTTTTTTAGATGTTATACATTAATCCATTGACTGGCAGACATACCCTTTTCGAAATTGTTTTTACGCCATTCTCATTCTCATTTTGAAACCTGCCCCTCCTTCGTTTGGGAGACTACTTCCCCAACATTCTTACGCATATCACAATGTTTGTTGTTTGTCTAAAGAATTCCAATTGTGCTGCGAACAATTCCTTGTTATTTTTCATGCCAAACAACGGACAGACAGTCAGAAGGGCTGGCAAGTACAGGGGCTGTCGCAGCTCGCAACTACAATGAATGAGCAAATGTTTGACAACCCTGTTGCTGCTGTGTAGGTCGGCAAATGCGCCCAGTACGAGCCACCCTCCGATTGGCCTTTCTTTTTTAATATTCTCTGCAATATGTTGCCATCGGTCACAGTTGCGCCTTTTGGCAGGCGGAATTTTAATTAAAATTTCAACTTGACTTATGAGCAAAAAACGAAAATACTTCCGTTTAAATCGATACGCAATGTCTTCCATGTGCAGGGTCTGCTCATCAGCTGCAACCAAATGTCCGCCGAGTATCTGTTTATGACCGACAAACAGTACGACATTAGCTACGACACTGGCGACAAGGTAATCCAGTGTGGACGCCACAACGACATCTTCAAGCTCTGGCTGCAGTGGCGCGCCAAGGGCACCGAGGGCTTCGAGCACCAGCAGGATCGCTTGATGGAACTGGTTCAGTATCAGTTGAAGCGCATTCGCGAGCAATCCGATCGCTTCCACTTAATTCTGGAGCCGGAGTGCGTGAATGTCTCCTTCTGGTATGTGCCCAAGCGCTTGAGGGGCGTGCCTCATGACGCCAAGAAGGAAGTGGAGCTGGGCAGGGTAAGACAGAAAGCAAAGATGCAACTTGTCCGCAGATGGTATTCTGTATCCTTTTTTTCAGATCTGCCCTATTATCAAGGGCCGCATGATGCAGAAGGGGACTCTAATGGTTGGCTATCAGCCGGACGATCGACGACCCAATTTCTTCCGCTCGATCATCTCTTCTTCTGCTGTCACCGAGGTGGACGTGGACTTTATGCTTGATGAGATACACCGGTTGGGCGATGATTTGTAAGCGATTCGTAGTTTCTCCAAAGATAAATGTAGCTACTGTTGCGAAGTTCAAACAACCAAGAAGTATCTTTAAGGTAACAAGCATATCACAAGAACGCAAAGAGAATAACTTCCAACTAATCAAAGTTCAATGTTGCTGTAAATTTGTTTAAAGAATGTTACCAAATGTTACGTTTGATTTCGGGTTTTCAGTTATCCTATTCTAAGAGTCAGGCCAGTGTTGAAAAACTATAAAATATGTACTCACATACTTATAATCAAAGTGTTGCCAAGTTGATTTTACGTTACGCATTTTATGAATAATTCAAAAAGTTTATTACGACTGTTGCACATTACATATTACAAATTATATAGTGAAACTCTATAAATATCTATATGTATATTTATAATTAAATACAACTACTAAAAACCACCCGCCACACTCACCACCAGAACCCAAACAAAGTGAATACCCAAATGAAATTGAAAGCCAAAGTTCGGGCACCTTTAAAGAATATATGATAGTTATTTTGGAACGCGATGTATGATTGTGAGGCTGCTGATTGATAAAACGTTTTTGCTAATGAGTGTGCTAAGGAAAAGGGATGTTAAAGACAAAATTTGTTGCAAAATTCATCAATATGTTGTCCTACCATATCATATAACAACAAAAAACAAAACAAAACGTAAAAAGTATATTGGATTCTGATTGAATTGGTTGCATTATTTGAATTACATAATCTGTTGCTGCTATATAAAAGTATATCTAAAGTTGATCTATGGCAAAGTTTATGCTTCAGGCAATTGAATGTACCTTTATACTACTTATATACATACATCAAAAGAGACCTGCGCTTGTTAAATTTTACGTGTATAATCCAAAAAAAGTTGGTAGAAAATCGCAGTTCATTAACTCTGTTTGTTGTAGTTGCGTTAATGAAGGTTCTAAGATCCGTTAGGGGAAGCTCTAATAAGATAAACATATGCACTATATGAATCGGTATGCATGTGCAAAGATCTTAATTGGATCTTGGGTCACAACTAGTCCAAGTATCGAACTGTGCTATATACATGAATACGTATAAACGAATAATTTAGTTGCATTTTAGTTTCTAGACTCTGTTAATCATCATTAATGTCTGATATATATGAAATATATTCGGTGTCAATTAAACGCAATTAATATAAATAAAAATTCAAAACATAACGAAACAATGTTGGAAAAAAATAAGTAAATGAACTATCAGAACTTGAATTCACTTCAGTTTTATTATAACTTGGTTTACAGCAGCAGCCGCGTGTTGGGCATGGAATAAACCAAATTGGCACACAAGCATCCAAGCAATCCATGGGCAACGGACCCAAAGAATTCATTAATACACGCGCTGTAACCAAATATGTCTTACCAGTATAAATATTTTAAAAAATTTAAAGAGAAAAATAATAAATTATATATATATATATATATATATGTGTGTATTGTATTTAAATGTGCTGTTAACTAAGTTCAATCAAAATAAAACAATAACGATAACTAAAAGAGGAACTTTAAAAAATCAAACATTACTTCCATTTTATGTATAAATTTATGTATATGTATTTGAGAATTCGAGTAAAACCTATTATTCCAGCATCTAAACAATTATATACATATATAAATATACGAGTAAATAAAAATAAAAGTAACCAAAGAGCACCATGAGAGTGTTTTCAATGGGTTCTCTGCTGGCAGCTGATCACGAATTGGGGGGCTTGTTTTGCTAAGAGCACGTGATAACCGGCCCAACCGGCTAAAGAGCAGCAAAGCTACATATACAAACGATATATAAAGACGATCATTTGGGAGCAGCTGCTCAGTTGTAATCGTCGCTCTGGCGTTGCGCATTGTTCCCTTTGCCGCTGTCATTCTAATCAGTTTACTCTGCACACAACTGCCCAAAAGTTGTAAATTCTCCAGTAATATAGTTAACATCAGTGCGAACTTGAATAAAATGTCAGTTAGCTTTGTGCCAGTGCCAGCGGGCAGCGATTTTCCTTTGGAAAATTTACCATATGCCGTCTTCTCAACTGCTTCGAATGTAAGTAATAGAAATTAAAACGAAAAAAGCCAACATTTACGTATTGAAATATAAAAAATAAGCTTGAATATGCGTAATGTTTGCATTATAGATTTCGACGGATATACATATGAGTTTTCTTAGCTTTTTTCAAACATTCCATGTGACTTTCAGCGCTGTTTCACATGTTTTCAATTTTTGTATATAATGCTCTAGAACAAAGACCGCTTCAGTGCATATCATTTGCATAAATCAGACGGCAAACTAGTTTGTTTACAAAAACAATCTGCGATTTTCATATGCATAATACGTACAACTAAATATGTATAACACCTGTTCCAGCTTTGGTTTATCTTGAATTTGAATATCGTAGACAGTTACCGTATAATTTCTTTCTATCGTATTTATCACTTGGCAGCCCGTTCATCGCCTGTGCGTAGCCATTGGTGAGCATGTGTTGGATCTAAAAGCTGTGTCGCATTTGTTTGCAGCCCCGCTGCAGGTAAGTACGTCGCACTGCTTGCCGCACTGCTTACTGCATGCCGCACTGCTTTGTCGATTCACAGGCTGCTCTGCAAGCGGAGACGCTAAACTTGCTGATGAGCTTGGGCCACGAAGCTTGGGATGCAGTGCGGACTCAAACCCAAAAACTGCTACTCAAGGGTTCCGAAGTGGAGCAGAATGTGGACTTAAGAAGCGTGTAAGTTACCCACAGGGCGCCGTACTGTTCTAGATTCTAATAAAGTCGTTCTCATTGTCTGTGGCAGAGCACTCGTGCCTCAGTCGGAGATTTCGTTGCATCTGCCGGCCCAAATTGGGGATTACACGGACTTTTACTCCTCCATTCATCACGCCACCAATGTGGGGATTATGTTCCGTGGCGCGGACAATGCTCTAATGCCCAACTGGCGCCAACTGCCAGTGGGTTATCATGGTCGCGCCAGCTCTGTTGTCGTCTCTGGCACGCCCATACGCCGCCCCCTGGGACAGACGCTGCCCGAGGGCGCCGAGAAACCGGTCTTTGGTGCCTGCAAGCTCTTTGACTTTGAGCTGGAAATGGCATTCTTCATTGGCGGCCCTGGCAATCAGTTGGGCGAATCCATCAAGGTAGACGAGGCTTGGAAGCATGTTTTTGGCTTTACGCTGATGAACGATTGGAGCGCTCGCGATATACAGAAATGGGAGTATTTACCGCTGGGGCCATTTACGGCCAAGAATCTGGGCACCACGATATCCCCGTGGGTGGTGACGACGGCAGCGTTGAAACCGTTTCTGCTGGATAACTTTCCACAGGAACCGGAAGTGCTGCCATATCTGCGACAGAGTCTGCCCTTCAACTTTGACATCAACCTGGAAGTTTCCCTCAAACGTAAGCGCTCAACACTGCTCCAAGCCGCCTTTCCCATTAACCATCTCGTTGCTCTCCAGCTGCCAACGACAACGAGACGCTCATCAGCAAGTCCAACTTCAAGCATTTGTATTGGACACCGCTGCAGCAGATTGCCCACCACACGATCACCGGCTGCAACTTGCGTCCCGGCGATTTAATGGCCTCGGGCACGATAAGCGGCGAGACGCCGGATTCGTATGGCTCGCTATTGGAGCTGTGCTGGCGTGGCACAAAAACGGTGGAGCTGCAGGGCGGCAAAACGCGCAAATTCCTACAGGACTACGATGAGGTCATCATACGCGGCCACTGCGAGAAGAACGGCCTGCGCATTGGATTCGGCACTTGTGCTGGCCAAGTGCTGCCGGCTCACCCGGTGGAGCAATAAAAATGTAGATGCATTGATGTACATATTTATCTAAATAAAGAAATCAATCTGAACTGTACCTGCTGCCGCAATCCTTTCAGCGCGCAGCTTGCAATCAACAAGTGATTGAAGCTGCTTTTCGCTCTCGCACCGTGTCTCTCTTTAGGCGGCCGTCCTCTCAGAGAGCGCCAATCGCTGTCTGTGGCTTTGCACGCCGCTTCGTAAATATGCGCACGCTGCTGCCGTCGCCGTCGCCGTCGACGTCGCTGCTGGCGCCTAACTCTCAGTCAGTCAGTCGGTTCTCAGCGAGCGACGGCGAAGGCGGCGTCCAACGGCAAAAGCAATTTGCAAAACGTCGCGCAGCAAATAAAGTTTCAAACATTAAATGAAGAGGGGAGAGTGAATAAAAAAAAAAAAACAAATAAAAACATAATAAAACAACAGAATAGCGACTGGCGCCGGCCGCAATATTAAATGGCTACAGTTATTGTTTAAATAAAAGGCATTTGAGAATAAATACAAACATAAGCAGTAGCTTTATTAAAAGTAAATAATTCCTATAAAGGCAGTGCGGGCATGCCTTGAAACCCCGTTAAAAGTGTAAGCAGCATTATAACATATTTTAAACCATTTGCAATGCTAAAATTCGCAACTGACTTGACAAGTTTTGCCAGTTTTTTCAACTCAACGAAAATATTTTCCACTTTTCATTTGCGGCAGCAACTCGCAATGACTTGGAAAAATCAATTTTGTAGCTGGTCTGCGCACGCACTCACACAAACACACATAAGCACACTCACACAAACACACACACACACACGCAAACATAAGCACACACACACACATGACAGTCCGACTTTGGCGCCCACCCACCCTGGTGCATTAAGAAACCAGACTCAGGACCCTTGAACATTCCGAACTGTCCGCATCTTTGTCGTTTGCTTGCACTTTTGTGTTTCTGCTTGCGCTTGGGCTTGCATTGATTTTCTGCATACACACATCGTCAACGACTCTGTCGCGGTTGCAAAGATGCGCACCAAAATACACACACACACACACACACACACGCACGCACGCACGCACGCACACACGCAAGCACGCACTCTCAGCATGCAAAAAGTTAATCAGCAAACTGCACAGTCCCCCAACAACGACGACAACAACAAGAGCGAGGCAAAAGATACGCAACAGCAAATGGCTATAAAAAAAAGTTTGCAATTAACTGGCGCCGTCGGCTGTCATGCTGGAACAGACGCCCGCCCTTGCCCCCACGGCGCCTCGTTCACCTTAGGGAACCTGTTTTGGCGCGCCAGTTGCGCTTCTCGTTTGCCTATGCCATGCAGCGTGCGCATGTGCCAGGGGGAGAGTTCCCGAGTACCATGTCTAGACTCTGGAGTGCTGCGCTCTCTCCTTATCTCTCTCGCCGCTGCTCTCTTCGGGAGCACGCGCCGGCGTCGGCGTCCACTTACTGTCATTGGCGATAGCTGGGTAGTTGTCGTGTTTATATTTACTACAATGCGTAGACCGTTGGGATGGCAACGTGTTAGAATCAAAAATGTTTAAAGGAATATTGCAATACATATTTTTTTTACAATTTTTTTTTGTATGTGTTTGGAATTTACAAGTTATCTCTGGAGATAATAAGTAAATTGCGTGATAATGAAAGTGACTGAAAGAGTGCAATATGATTATATTTTATAACAAATAGAATAATTGAAAACAAAATATTTCAGTTTATATAAACATTTTACTTTTTTGAACAATTCTATTTTTATAAACTGTCCAAGACATAAAGTTCTAGCACAAATGTATGTATCCAGTTAAATATATTACATTTTATTTTCATTTTTTTTTTTACATTTATTTATTTATTCAGCAATCTGTGTGCAAACATTTAAATAAGAGATTGTACCCTGCTTATAGTTAGAAAGAATATTTAATATTTAACTTGGGTACAATAATAATATTTTTAAATGTAATAGATTATTTGTCAGCGTGACACGAGGCGTTTTTGCCATCCCATCTTTACTTCGTTGCTTTTTCTTATCATCAATAAGTCATAAATTGAGAGACAAAGCTTTCCGTTTCATTCTTTAATCTCCGGCGGCGTCAACAACACAAATATCAAAGAGTTGCATACACATACATTGAAGTGTACAGGAATGTGTTTAGTACACCTTGTAGTTGTAGTCGTGCGGTCCGTTTTAATTAACTGATAATTATTTAAGGCCAAGATTTCATCTCGCCGGTTGCTCCCAATTATCCTGTGTATGTTTGGAACATCTCGAATACAATTAACCCAAATTCAGGTACCTATACATACCGTTCGAATTTCGTTCATAAACGTAATTATACCAAAATTAGTTAATGGGTATATGTGTGTGTGTCTGTGTGCAGAGATAAGGTAAGCCACACAAACAACGTGTAGCTATTCACGTAATATGCCAAGACATTTTCCAAAGTTCAGCGAAGCGCATAATGAAAGCCAAAAACAACATTTCTAATCAGCGCCACATGCGGCACTTGAATGGGGGAGGCATTTTGCGAACGCAGAATCATACACACATGCACATATTATTTGTATTTGTACACAGAACAAAATGGCTTAGCAGCTTCCAAACTTCAGCAGGCTTAACCCTGGACCGTCTTTCTTCGTTAAAACAACGACGCTTGATATTTTTTTTCATTGTTTGTTATGATCTCAACTTTTTTATTTATGTACATTGTCTGTGCTCAGAATTTTTTCAATACGAATTCGAAAAAGGTCGTCATCGAAATGACGTTAGTGTACAAAAAAAGCGTCCAGGGAACTAACTGCAAGTTAAGTTTGCTCAGTTAGAACTAAATATGAAAGATATTTACGGTGTGCCAAAGATATTTTAAAAACCAAAAACTTAAATTTGGACTTCCATGTGAGAGATATGTATAAAGGGTATTACTTGAATAGAAGAAGCGAGAACAATTATCTGAGGGTCATCGAAGATTAAATATCTTTAGGGTACATAATGTTGTTCTTCATATTACTGATTTCTGACCATTCGTTTCTTAGGTATATGATAAAGTATTCTAGTATGAGATAAAGGACCTTTGGCATTTATGTTTGCATTATGTTAGCATTTTCTAACACAAAAACATAACTTTCGAGCGACAGTTATTATGACAGCTACAATATGTATATTATACTGTCATGCATAACGTATGACATGACAAAATTATATATTCTCTCTAACAGCAAAAACTAGTAAAAACGTCGGGAACAGCTTAAGACAAATCGGTCCTAACTATTATTGTTATTTTGGAAAAATATAAATTTTTGTGATTTGTGGGGTGCCCGAAACTTTTGAACTCTATATTTAGAGAAGATCCTCAAAAAAACTGTCTGCTACATTTGTTTTTCGCAGCTTACCTGCCGCCAAGATCTATGGAATTTATCGATTTCCCATGCCAAAAAATTGTTGTGCGATCTTTAAAGGAGGGCATCAGTAATTGTAGGCATATAGTTATAAAACTATGGCATCTCCAACAATTCCTAACACTTTATCTGACGCGGATATACACGAGTATATATTTGAACTCTTTTCTCTTTGTGAACGAGTATAATGACTATAATGTGAGCCAGCTTGTTTTTATTATTTTTTTATTTATGCAAATCAATGCGTACACGACATTCCTTCTTCTCAGTGTATTTATATATATACATATATATGTATATATGTATATATTTTTTGCCTACGCTGCGGCTCAATTTGCTCAGCAGAATGCGGCCCCAAATGGTTCCAAAGTGCAGTGAGGTCTGCGAAACGCCCCCCCGTTTCAGCGCCAGCTCAATTTTCAGAGAAGTGGGTGGGTGAATTGAGCAACAGACCGCCAGAAAGACAAACTGGCTGATAGAGAAGCGCCAACGACAACGAAAACGACAATTACAGCTACAACGACAACAACAACAACAATGTTGCTGGCGATGATCAGCAGCTGGGACTGTTGCCCGGCCAAGTTGATTGAGTATGTGAGTATTTGGGTCTCGGCGTTATCGTTATTGTTGCTGGCGTCGCTGAATAAAGTTGCAGCGTTAGCGAAATTAACAGCGCGCCTTTAGAATACAGAAACAGCTCCCGGGGCAGACGGACAGAAACAGAAATAACTAAACTGAAATTGAAACAGAAGCCCAGGCTTCCAAACCAGACCGCAAAAATGTTGAGAGTCCAATGGCAATTGGGCGAGACTTGTCGTTGCGCTTTATTTTGCCTATAATTATTGTTGTCGCCATTTATAGCAAAAGAAAAACAATAAACATACTTTATTGTGTTATTCAATAAACGCGTATTTCAGCAGTATTTGTTGTTGATCAGCCAAAATGCCATAAGCAGCAAGCATCAAGGAGTTGAGTTGAGGTGATCAGAAAACAACAGAAAAACCAACAAAGCGCACTTCAAACCGAAGATAATCTAAAATTCGCAGCATGACTGGGCGAATATGGAGCTGGCAGAGCGGCATGCTCATGCTGGCCATGATTATGCTGACGTTGGCCTGTAAGTATTTAACATGGTCAAGTTGAAGTCTAAGTCGATGCTAAATCGTTTTCTTTTTTTTTGCTTTTGGTAGCCCCTGTGCCAAGTCGCCAGTACAGCTGCATGAGCTACAAGGAGAATGACAATACGCAGCACGACGACGACTACGAGCAGGAGAACGCCGAGGGCATCGTCGCGGAGCAGCAGCAACAGCTGCTGGAGCCAAGTACGACGCCCAGTGAGCCGTACAAACGGAGCTGTACGGAGGGCTATACCTTCTGCTTCACCCTGTGGAATCAGATGGCAAATGGGACACGATTGGTTAAGCAGGGTGAGTCAGGCGATCTTGTGAGAGAAGATAATAAGAGAGACGCATACAAGTCAATTCAAGTATTATTTTTGTCAGCTAACTTATTGATAGCATCTTAACATAGGTGTACAGTAATGTTTTAACAAACTTAGGATTGGTGCTTAAGTCGTTGAGGATAATATTATTTTTGATTATAGCTTATATTTATAAATATTTCGTTATTTGTCGCCAATTGCTTGTAGAGAAACATTTTTACAGCAAAATAAGTAAAGCAGACAGATTAGTTTCTTTTGTGAAACGTTCGATTAACCTCATGTGCTTAAATTTTTAATTTATTTAACCTTTAATAAATCTCAATATAGTACAAAATAGTAAAACTAGAGAAGTTTCTTGGGCGACTCTCGCGATATTTGAAGTACTTCTTCAAATCTTCATTCTTCAATTCAATTCTTAATGTCAACCAGAACGTCAAAGTATCGGAAATTGGTGGATTTGTTATTCTTTTAATATCCAACAAATAATTCGGACAACATTTCATATTGATTACTTGTGGGATTATGTTCCTCCAGAGTAATTGTATATCTTGGGGATCAAGATCATTTTTTTTCTTAAATATTTGTATATCAACATTTAATCATTCTTAATTTTATAATCAACCATAAATTTTTTACAAAGTACTTATTATTATAATTTTCGTACTTGAAATAAGGTCTTGACCCTTAAAATAGCAGTATAACGTTTCTTAGATGAGTACTAGAATTGGGACTAAAGAAGAATATAATTTACTTTGAGGCTAAGAAATACAAATTTGGCTGATATTGATTTACCTTGATTTAAGTCAAAAATTCGTGTCAGAAAACTAAGTGTACGTTCGTTCACGAAGTGAAAAGAGTATATTTTGTTCGTCTCTCAAGAAGCTAGAGACTTGAAACTTGGAATATATACCGTGCTTTAGCGTGTCGGATAAAGTGTTAAGATTTTTTGGGTTCGCTCACTCGGAGCGTGGCAACTGGATTTTTCTACGTATCTCCCTCATCACACTTTTGCAGACAGATTACAAAATCCTTTGGCTACGCACACTGATTACACTGTAAACGAGTATTGCGCTGTGGGTTACACCCGACCTAGTTGTCTTGTTAAATACTGCAAATTTCTCTAAGATTCTGCTTTCTCGACTCACTAATCACAAAGTCTTCCTATTTAGGCTGCTGGAGGGACAATACAGATCGGAACTCCATCTGCAGCCAGACGGAATGCACCAGCTCGGCGCCCACGGCGCGCAACAATACCCTGTACTATTGCTGCTGCTCGGGGGAGCTGTGCAATGCGCAAGTGGCTATTGTGGAGCCGGCGCCACTGGAGCTGGCCAACAATGTGCGCTCGGCGGTGTCGAATCGAGCCGCCTCCCATCAGCAGAACTCGATCAGATTCACAACAGTGCTCACCTTTGTGGCACTTGGAACGATCATAATCATTTGCATCGTTCTAGCGGTACAGCAGCATTGTCGCGGGGTGAAGGAGAAGAGCGAGCCGGAGGAATCACCGCTGGCGCCCTCGGGACCTGGCTACAGTTCCAATCTGCGCAACGTCGACAATATGAACTTGATTTGCATGCTGGGCAGCGGCAAGTATGGCACTGTGATGAAGGGCCTGCTGCACGAACAGGAGGTGGCTGTCAAGATCTATCCGGAGGCACATCATCAGTATTATGTGAACGAGAGAAACATCTATGCACTGCCGCTGATGGACTGTCCGGCTCTGCTCAGCTACTTTGGTAAGTGAGCACAATTGAGAGCAACTGGATTCGCTCTCTTGATCCATGTCCCATTTCCCTTCAGGCTACGACGAACGCCGCACCATGGACGGCCGCATGGAGTACCAGTTGGTCTTGTCGCTGGCGCCGTTGGGCTGTCTGCAGGACTGGCTCATCGCCAACAGCACCGACTTTGCCCAGTGCTGCGGCATGCTGCGCTCCATTACGCGCGGGCTCTCCCACCTGCACACCGAGCTGCGACTGGGTGAGCTGCACAAGCCGTGCGTGGCCCATCGGGATCTCAACTCGCGCAACGTTCTGGTGCAGGCAGATCTCAGCTGCTGCATAGCGGACTTTGGGTTCGCACTGAAGGTGTTCGGCTCCAAGTACGAATACAAGGGCGAGGTGGCCATGGCCGAGACCAAGAGCATCAATGAGGTGGGCACGCTGCGCTACATGGCCCCGGAGCTGCTCGAGGGCGCCGTCAATCTGCGCGACTGCGAGACCTCGCTGAAGCAAATGGACGTTTACGCGCTGGGCCTGGTGCTGTGGGAGGTGGCCACGCGCTGCTCGGAGTTCTATGCGCCCGGGCAGCTGACGCCGCCGTACAAGGCGCCCTACGAGCAGGAGGTGGGTCCGCATCCCAGCTTCGATCAGATGCAGGCTTTGGTGGTGCGCCACAAGGCCCGTCCGCTGTTCCCCGCGGGCTGGGGCGGCGGCGCCGCTGCCAAGCTGGTGCGCGACACCTGCGAGGATTGCTGGGATCACGATGCGGACGCCCGGCTGACCTCGCTGTGTGCCGAGGAGCGCATGCAGGAGATGTCCAGCTTGCGGCCACGCCTGCAGGCACAGCCCGCCAGTCCGCTGCTGAACACCAACAACCTGGCCTCGCCCGAGGCCCAGCTGCATGTGAACGGCATCGGCGGCACCACAACCACGGCGGCTGCAGTGCATCAGGCCCAGACGCAGCTGGGATCAGCTGACGGCGGCTTGCTGCAGCCGCCACCGAACCAGCAGCTGCCCACTGAGAAGAACCACTTGAACTATGCACAGCCACAGCTGCAGCCCCATCTGCAGGGGCGCAATCCCTGCCAGGAGCGCAACCTGGCGCCGCAGCCGCTGCGCACGCCGCCTGTGCTGGTGGAGCGCAGCAAGAAGCACAGCTTCCAGCCACAGCAGGAGCAGAGCCTGTCCTGCCTGGAGCACGATGTCAGCGTGGAGGAGCTCATTGCCAGCCATCGGCAGAAGCACAACTCCAGCCTCGGCCAGGGCTTTCCCAAGCAGCAGAACACGGACCACAAGCTGCGCGGCTGGCACGGCGTGCGCGCCCTGATCCACAAGAAGCTCTTCCGCAAGGAGCACGCCGAGGAGCTGTGCAGGCAGCTGCAACTGGGCGAGGAGAAGTCCAATCTGGTGGCTGCTCTCAAGGGCATGGACAATGGACGCCTGGCCAGCGGCCTCAGACGACCCAACAACCTGGACCTGAGTCCGTTGCAGCCACTGGACAGAGCCAATCTCCTCCAGCTGCGCAGCGCCGAGCAGCGTACCGGCACCCCCGCTCACATAGTGCCCCGCTCGCTGTCCAGCAGCCTCATCAAGCACATCAACAGCAACGGCAACAACTACAACAACAACAACAACAACGAGAACGAGACCGAGAACGAGCTGCACACCTTGTCCGGCTCCCGGGCGCCGAAACGTCGGCCCGGCCACCTGCGCACAAATTCGCTGCTGGTGACCAGCAACAGCGGCAACATTGCACTGCCCACGGAGCAGCAGATGCGCCGCCAGCACAGTCTGGAGGTCTTCCGCGAGGTGTTCAGCGGGCGTGGCAGCAGCGAGCGCCTGCGCGATCCCAGCGAGCGGGTCAAAACGCCCGGCGATGTGCCGCCGTCGGTGCGCAAGGCGCGCGCCTCGAAGACGCTGAGTCTGTACGATGACCGGATGATGGACTCCTCCCTGCTGAATATACTCTAGCATGAGGAGGTTCTGCTGCTGGAGCTTTAAGGCAGCAGAACTGTGCACCACGCTCATATCTAAATTCTTCATCAAACATATTCAACGATAGCCATACGAGTAGTTGATAGGGCCCTCGATCCGATCTTGAACAAACTTATATATATATATATATATATATGTGTGTTCCAGCAGACGGGCCAGCTCCACAGAAATCTAGATGTATATGTATTTTTTCACCAATCATCCTAGCGTTTAGTGCGGCAAACAACCAAAGTCCTTATAGGTTAGAACAGCATACATCAGAAGAGTACAGAGTAGAAAAGTAGTAGTAGAGAGAGGGAGATAGAGAGAGAGAGAGAGAGAGGCAGAGGCAGAGGCAGAGGCAGAGCGAGAGAAATAGAGGGAAACAGGAGGATCAGTATAAGCAACAAAATATTTTTGACTTAAACTTGACTTGAAGCAGTCTGATTATAGTGAAACGATAGCTGGTTTAGTGCTAAGGTTCTCAATAGAGTTGAGCTTACAGGGCGTAACTGTACCTCGGTTAGGTTTACAGTCTGTTTAGGGGCAAGCTGAATGGGGCTTCTTTGTGGGCCAACAGGTTAGGAACATTTTTTAAGCCATATACACACCCAATTAAATGCATATAACTATAATACAATTTAGACATTATACAACTACATACATATAAGCTTGCGGCTGGGGCTGTCATTGCAACAAAAATTCAAAGAATGTTGGTAGGGTATCAAAAAAAAAAATACAAGTAATAACTTTGCACTCACAGTATATTTTGAAAATTCGTTGTCGAAGTGAAAAGAGTATATTGGGTTTGGAAATTTAAATATAGTATACTCGTGTATACCTAGGTCAGAATAAGTGTTAAGGTTTCGTGGGGGCGCAATTCGATGAAGGCGATATATCTTCCTCAGTTTTAAAACTAGATACATTTGGAGACAGCATTTCTGATGAGCTCCTCTAAAGATCGCACAAAAAGTTTTTTGCTTACAAGCACTGAGGGCGTGGCAATTGGAAAAGAATCCACAGAACTTAGGGACGGGTAGCCCCCAAATAGAAAATTCATATCTCCCACAATTTTGGAGACGGTTTTCTAATTACCTCCTCTAAATGTCGAAATAAATATGTTGGCCACGCTCACTTTCGCACCCACAAATTACAAAAATCGATATTTAAAAATATTAATTATTTTTAATTCTTAATTATAATTAAGACCATCTTTGACTATACAGTCAATACGTTCTTACTTGTTATATTTAGCGTGGGCGGGCATGGGCGTGGGCGTGGCAGACGTTTTTCGACGAGTATAAAAACAAATTAAATAGATTTAGCATGCATTGAATTTACATAGCTCCAAAACAAATTGAATTTGGTCTTTCCTCCTCCTAAGCAATGACAGCCCTGACTACAGAGCACACACACACACACACCTACTTTCCAGTATTATACGAAACAATTCTAAAGCAAACTTTGGCACCATATAAAGAATTTCATGCGTATGCCTTTTTATTGTATTCAAACTTAGATATCAGATCGGTTTTTTTTTTTTTTGTAGTACTTGTAGACCAAAACACCCGCAGCCTTGCAATTAAAAATAATAAAAATTTATAAAAACAAACACTAGTCATATGATTTACACTAATTATAAATATACTATATAAAAAATTATTTAAACTTCATTTTTTAAGGAAAATAAATAATGTACTAAAAGTGTAGCCCATCCATGCTTCAGTTTTGACTTGCAAATCACGCGGAACGCGATCGCAGCTCGATCAGCACCGGCGCATCGGGTTTATTGATCAGCAGAGTTACAATATCCAGGTCGACATCCGTTCGGCCGCGCCAGATGAGCTCATAGTTGCGCAGCAGCTGTGTCCAAGAGAAGCGTTTTGAATTGCAAATTGCGCAACAGATCGCAGACGCTCGCAAGCTGGGAATACTCACCCGTAGGAGCAAGACGTGCATGTTCTGCTCGGCGAGGCGACGTGCTATACAGGCGCGCATGCCATGTCCGAAGGGCAGCACCAGATAGGGATTCAGAGCATTGCGCTGCTGCAGCCAACGATCGGGCTTAAAACGCAACGGATCCGGAAAGTGCTGGGGCTGGCGACAAGCTACCATGTTCTGGGTAACGACGGTGGTCTGAGCAGCGAATGGAATGCTTAAAATATTTTATGTACTTGGAGAAACGCGTCCACCTACCCCTTTGGGCACAAAGTAGCCACTCAGCACGGTGTCCTGGTTGAGGACACGGCCGAAACCAATGGAAATGGGATTCAGGCGCAGCGACTCCTTCAGCACCGCCCGCGTATAGGTGATGTCCGTGCGCAGCGCGTCGGCGCTGAGTGGCTGCTCGGGATTGGGCAGCACCTTGAGCGCCTCCTTGTACAGTTGCTGCTGCACCTCCGGATGACGTGCCACATGGTATAGCAAAAATGCCGAGGCATACGAGGTGGTATCGATGCCAGCCAACAGTAGATCAGCCGCTGTGCCCACCACATCGAAGCGATCCAGCTGAGGATTCTGTATGTAGCTGGCAATCAGCGAGGATCGCGCGGTGTCCTTTTGCATATTCTGCTCCAACAGCTGCAGGGCGACCGACTCCATATAGGTCTGGGCGTGACGCAGCTTGCGATAGCTGGGGGTCTCTATGAAACGCCACATCTGCAGACCCTGATCTGTGGGCAGTATGCAGCTGTTAGTGGTTTCAGCAGCGTGCATTAGTCGTGTGGAACGGGAGTGGGAATGCTGCTCCTCCGGCGAAAAGGCTTGAATGCGCGTTCCAAAGGTCAACAGGCAGGTTACTAGAGATTGGGAATTGCTTAGTGGTGGGATTCGATTAGCTAACACTTCGCTTACGTTCCAAATTGAGCCTGGTCAGCTTGGGCAGCATATCAGTGGCAGCACTCCCTCCCGCTGACTGTTCCAGATACTTGAGAAACTCCCGTGTCACACCGTCCACCTCGAGCACAAAGCTGCGCACACTTCTCGGCGCGCTCAGCTCCTTCTGCAGCTGCGATCGCAGGCGCCACCAGTCGGGTCCATTGGTGGGCAGCAGTCCGGTTGTCTTGTAGAGATGCGGTCGCTGCTTGCGGTACTGGGCCAGGGCCAGGTGACTGCGTCGCTGCGGACAGTCACGTTCGTTGAGCAGCGTCGCGATGTCCTTGGGATCGTATATCCAGACAATATCCTGACCCGGCACCATTGTTTCCCTCACAATAGAGCCGTACTTTTCATACTTATCCTGTCCCGCCTTGTGCAGCTGCAGCCACGAATAGGCACCTATGCCAGGCATATAGTTGTACAGATTGCCCAAGCCAAACGGACCTCGTGGCCCTGGCATCGCCTCAAATGGCTTTGCAAATGTGCATTGCCTCGAGTTGCAGCAGATTTTCAACAGCTTGGTCAACATTCCGCTTCACTCCGTTCCGTTCGGCGCAAATTCTCGAAAGATACTGAACGGCGGCGTTTTATTTTTATTTTCATTATGGGCAGGCATTTGGGTTTCCTATTTTTGCGCCCTCTTTTGTTTCACTTGTCGCCAGAAAGGTAACAGAATATAATAAACTGCTCGCATGCGAGTCGTGCTTACCTGTGGTGTGGACTTGAAGCATTCGTCTACCTGGCGAGAGTCTCAAGCGAACTCTTAAAAATGTCTAAGAGAGAATTTAAATCCAAATGAAATGAATGAATGTTGCATACTTTAGGGAGCTGTGAATTAATGTTTCACTTTTGAATATTCATATAACTAGCTTAAGTTGTCAATCTTAGCTAGTGGTATCTTGATTATTATAAGCAAAATAAACAATATTAAAAAACATGTTTTTGTCAGTGCGCGACACCACATTTCCATTATAGTTAGTATTAGCGGTAGAACGAGATGGCTGGCAATCGATATTTACTGTAGTGCATCTGGAGTTGCGTTAAAATTTATCAGCTAAAAAGTATTGCATACTTTTCTGAGCCATGGAAATGCATTATTTAATGAATGTTTAAATACCGACACGTTCATAACGATAAAAGTGCTTTTTCGATTATAAAAAATATTTAAATCAAAAATTACACTAATCAAACTAAGTAAAAACCTATGTCCATGATAAGCATACTCTCTCAGAAGTTCCTTCATTCTATTCTACACATTTTTAAAATCTAAATAAAGTACATATATAGAATTCGAACCAACCCCGATATAAACAATTTTAATTTAATTTCGGTTTTATTAAAATATGTTTCTTAATTTTTATATTTCTGCTGATTATTGAAATTGAAAATTTTTTTATATAATGTAATAAAATATAGCCGGGTATGCTCCGTATGCGTATTGTTGCCCTTAAAGTTAAAAGTGTTAAGAACTTTGTGCTCTTTGTCTTGTACTTCTTTGATTTTTTTAGCACTCCATTTTGGCAATTACTTTGCGTGAGATTGGGACGTCCCTGGTGTATAGCATGGGGCCAAATCGGGCCTGGGCCAGACTTGCGAGTCGAGTAGCTTTCCGAGGTCTAAGACCGCACGAAATTTCTGAATTCCCGAGATCATGATGGGTCCAGGTTTTTTGGATTTGGGTGCCGAATGAGAAGGTGCGGGTAAAAGCTGGGCTTCCAACTCACTCGCTTTGGTCTCCATTGCACTAAATTCGAGTGCGTCCTGGTTTTCTTCAGTGGTGTCATCGTCTTTGACCAGAAGGGCGAAACGATTGCAGTTAACACAAGCGTCCGTTAAGGTAGATGGAAGTTCGTCGCTTTGACTTGGTGTAAGAGAAGAGCTTTTGCCCTTCTAACTGATATTGAGTGGGGATATAGTGCCACATTTTTTGTGCCAATCTGGACATTGGTATATGAGGCACCATTAGAGGCACCGTTTTTGTGTGCTTCGCCAGGGGCGGATCAATAGTATGTGGGACTTTTGTTCTGCACTATTTAATTAGGTCTGAGCGAAGCCTTCCAAGCTGCAAATAAATACATAGATCCGTGCCAGCTGCATAAGTGAACGCTGTGGGAGGATATGAGTTGGCCACAGTTGTAATGTATGCTGGAGACTGATTTCTAGCAAGAGAGACCGACGCATTCTGCAGTATCCAGTTTTGGACTATTAACCTGAGAGGCTTCAGAGTCGTTGGAGTCACAATAGGTGTCCATGCCGAAGATGTTACTGGCTGCATTACGTTACCAAATAATAAAATTCAAATGCACTACAGTGCACGAGAACCGCTTGGCGTCGAAATCAAAAATATAACTTTGTTCTTATAGTATTGTATTATATTATATTTTTATAAAATATTTCTTCTATTTGGATTAGGAAAATGTACCACTTTAATACAAACTTAGTTCTATAATTTGCTTAAAATCAATTGTTACTCATT
Source organism: Drosophila sordidula (assembly GCA_035047465.1). Classification (NCBI taxonomy): domain Eukaryota; kingdom Metazoa; phylum Arthropoda; class Insecta; order Diptera; family Drosophilidae; genus Drosophila; species Drosophila sordidula. The sequence goes on along the minus strand of JAWNPQ010000156.1, from coordinate 13,840,075 downwards.
TGCCCAAGGAATTTATTTACAATGTTTATTATTAAATTTACAGTCCAGCTATTTGAACATTTAAAAATGTCCATGTCCAAAGTTCGGTACTTTGTTTCTTTTTTTTTTTGTAATATTTTCATACTGATTTTATTTGCAGGTTTTTCTTAATGTTATAATAGCCGTAATCCCAATTACAGAAGAGTCAGTTAATCGTTTTTCTTTAGTTTTTCTGAACTCTGCGTTTTTCCCTTTTCTTTTTTCTCCACAACTTGTTTTGCCAGCTGCTTTTGCTTTTTCTGTGAAGCCCGAGATTCCCAAATCATTAATATAATATTGCCAATGAAGAAGAGCACAAGAAGAAGAGGGAGAATTAAAATATCCAACGATTTTCGAGCAATGTAGCCATGATCAACAGATTTTGGAAGCGACAAATGCTTAAAGAGATCCGGCTGAGTAACCAACTGCTCTGCATACCAAACGGCCACATCCACTGGTTTCACTTGGCGCGTGCGAAAGTTGAGCTGTGCCTGGCGCAATGTGTCCAAATAGACGTCCTCACGTATTATCTGCTTGAGAGCTGCCGACAAGCTGTCCACGCCGAAGTTGTCCGCGGCTACGCGGACCCCCAAATCGCGTTCCTCCACGCGCTGAGCGTTCTACGATAGAAAAAAAAGGATTTTATAATACGTCGGCCTTAGCTTTTTTAGTCTGCACTCACATTGATCTGGTCCATGAGCAAGGGTAGCACAATGACCGGCACTGCATTGTATATGGCTTCCTGGAGACCAAAGCTATCGCCATGGGTCACAAACACCTTAACATTGGATTGAGCTGGGAGCGAAAACTGAAAAAATGGAGTCACGGTCCAAGTGGAGAAACTTGAATGTCGAACTAACCCAAAATGTTTTGCTGCATATTGTCCACCACTTCGATGGTTCTCAAATTGTAGAAGTTCTCTGAGAGTTGCGGTTCCTTCATACCATTCACATTCCAGAGAAATCCAAACTGAGTGTACTCTCTGACCAAAGATTCAATCGCCTCTAAGCCCAGGCCATACATGAGGTCAATATACGGCAGATTAATATAAATAACGCCCTCGGAGAAACGCTCAATAAATTCCTGCATACTGAAAGGCAAGGGTTCCGATTCGGCCCGAATGTGCAGGCCCCCAACCTCTACAACGTTGGGTGGCATGCTTTGCACGTAGTCCAGAACGGGATGTGTGTTCAGCAGCACCACTTGAACTTCCGGATTGGAATAGCCGCTGAGCAGCATACCATTTAGAACGGGCTTAACAACTGACCAATGTATGCTGCCGGGATATGTGGTTGAAATGATGAGGGTTCTTCAGTTGAAGTATTTTCCATTTTGCACTTACCATGATTCGGTCAGGTACATGAGATGATTCTTTATGCGCTGGAAATAGCTCATTTCCAGTGGCAGCTGGCTGATGAAATGGGGTATGGTTACAGGACTGATCGTGTCCTCGGCCTGGACTAGATACATGAGGTCTGTCGTAAGTTTACCGCCGCTCAGGCCCAGTACGGGCACACCCTGATACTTGGGCACCTTGGTCAGTAGGCAATCCATTGAATAGGTGGCGTCAACGATAATCAAATCATAATCGAAACTCGACTTATCGAGATTCTGAAAGACATCTGTCTCAATTGTAGAACGGCAACTGCCCAGCAGCGCCTCATACCAAATCAGCAGGTGCTTCATGTCCCAGTAATTGTAATAGTGGCCATTGGCGTTCACGTAATGCTTCTTTACCACGTCGTAGTCGATGGACATCGGAATGTGGTTGATGCGTGGAATCCGAGAATCGGCCTGTGTGCCTATAACGGTCAGTGAGTGTCCACGGCCCGCGAGAGCCTCAAAGAATGGCTCTGTCCAGCTGGGATTATTGTGCGTCGGTGTGCCAACCAAGCACAAAATTCTGGCAGCCTGCAACTGCTGCCATTTGGTGCAAATGAGCAGCAGCAAAAGCGCCGCAAAAGCTTTCATGTTGCCAAACTGTTGCAGCACAAAAGCACGACTGATTCACCGACGGAGGGTTTACGCCGACAGCGATAAGATTGCGCTAATCGAACCTACGTAAAATAGCCGATAAAAGTTTTCTTTTTTTTTTTTTACTTATATTTTGTTGTTGTTTAGAACTGTGTGCTCGAGAGTTGTGTGCTCTCAAAATAAATACAAAACACTAATGAGGAACGTATGTAAAGAGCGTAACGGGTAAAGCAAAGCCGCCTATGAAAAGCAGCTAAATTTCGTTGGCTCGCTCTGAAACTGATGAGACCCCTCAAACAGAATGCGACGGTTAAATTCATCTCCAAATAAATTTAAATCTCTTTGTGCTGACTAATTTAATAACAAAAACTTTATAAATTATAAATCGACAGCTGGGCACAAATGTACAAAAAATGACTTGAGGAGGTATTGAAATTCAAATTGTTTTGAAATTATAACAAGAAAAAAGCAAACAACTGTGTCCTTCCATATATCCCTCCTTTTGATGACGGCCCACAAAAATCATCGGTCAATATGAACATTTATATTGAGAAATATATATTGTTCAGACATATCTCAAATAATACTGGAAAATTTAAACATTGAAAATTGAGCGGAGGAAACATAAGTTGTTGAATTTTCTACATACATGAGATGTCTAATCATCGGATATCTAATCATCGAAAATATAAATTAAAACAAGTAAGAACGTTGCAATCGGACGTAACCGACTACGTAATACTCGTTCACAGTACACGGGCGGGAGTGGGCATGGCCGGAAAATTTTCTTACTGAGCCTTAAAAGGGGTGACCAGCCATCTACGTTTAAAATTTGGTGAGTCTAGCTCCAAAGTTGTGGGAGATATAGCTTTTCGCGATTTGCGGCACTGGGGGGCGTTCTAGTGGGCGTGGCCGGCAAATCAGGATATTTTTTGGAGGAGATCACCAGCTATCTACATACCAAATTTGTTGACTCTAACTTTAATATTGTGGGAAATATTCAACTTTAATCGATTTGCGATTTGATGTGTATCGACATGTTATCGATTTGCCAGCCTCCCAAAGAGCGTGGCACAAAAATCCTAACACTTTGTCTGAAGCAGATAACTACAAGTATATATGCCAAGATTCAAGTCTCTATCTTCAATAACGGACAGACGGACAGACGGTCAGGCGGACAGACGAACAGACGGACGGACAGCGTGACGGACATTGCACAAAACCAATATACTAGTTTCACTGCGTGAACGAGTATAAAAAAAAACTTCCTTGAACCCGGTTAAAAATTAAGTTTGTTCGCAACCTATTTAAAGGCGAAATTAAAGATTTGTTCTTGTATTAATATTACAACAATTCGGAGTGAGTACAGGGCATATTCTAGTTGGGCAGCGTCGGGCACTTGAGTTAAGTTTTCTTATGGGTTGCCATATCGAGATAGGGCTTATCAGAGCTCAAGCAACCGTGCTATAAAAACATCAGAAAGCACTTGGCAGCCAGTTAGTAGCCACCGAGATGAGCAACGAGAAGTGTGTCGGCATCGGCCTTGTGATTGCGGCGCAGTTGCTCGGCTGTGCACTGGGTGCAAATATATTGGCACTGATGGGCATGACTTCGCACAGCCATCACATATGGCAAGTGGATAGAATAAAGTACACAATTATTTGCATGCGGCTAACGAGAGATTTTCTCCGTCTGTCAATAGGAACAGTGTGTTGCTGCACGAGCTGGCCGAACGGGGTCACAATATGACCATACTGTCCGTCAACTTGCCTCGATCCAATGATCGGGTACCGGCCAACGTCACCTATATCTATCTGGAGCGCGCCTACGACATTTATAAAGACGACGGCGATAAAATAGATTTGAACTCGTTTATTGGTATTGGCGGATATGAGAGCATACCGCAGCATTATGATTTTGGCTTGAAAACGGCCAAATATATAGCCGCCTCGCAGGGCATGCAGCAACTGCTCGACTATCCGGATGACTTTAAGTTCGATTTGATAATCAATGACTATACGTTGGGTCCATATTTGCTGGGATTCGCGCACAAGTTTCGCTACCCGCCCATAATTGGCATGACGGCATTTCACAATGCTCCCATAACACTGGACTTTATGTCCAGTCATTATTTTCCCGCACTTGTGCCCTATTACTCAACTTTGTACAATCCGCATATGAGCTTTTTAGAGCGTTTAGATAATACGCTTATATTTGCCGCCGATACAATGTGAGTATAAAAACAATATTCAAATTTGTACCATCCTATATACATACATTTCCACTGATTAGCTACCGTCGCTTGTATTACAATCCCAAACTCGATGAAATAATGCGACCTTTTTTCGCACCCGACATGCCATCGCTGTCGGAGCTGGCAAAACTCACGAAGATTTGCCTGGTCAACTCCCATCCAGCCACTAATTATGTGGAGGCCTTGCCACCTAATGTCATAGAAGTTGGCGGCATGCAGGGCCGACCGGGCAAGCCCTTGCCCCCCGACCTGGATCGATTTATGAGACGTGGCAAACGTGGGGCCATATTCTTTTCGCTGGGCACCAATATGCTACCACAAAACGTGGATAGGGAGATCAAAATGCAAATAGTGGAGACCTTCAGGCAGCTGCCTGACTATAATTTCATATGGAAATTTGACGAGGAGTACTTAAAGGATGTTCAGATGCCAACCAATGTTTTGGTTAAAGATTTTCTGCCACAACCGGATATTTTGAGTAAGTCATATATCTGATGTATGATATATGATATGATTTGACAGCCCACTAATTATTTTTCAAGGTCACGAATCTTTGGTTTTGTTCATCTCACACTGCGGTGGATTAAGCACACAGGAGGCCACGTGGCATGGCGTTCCCATGGTCGGAATTCCTCTGTTCTTGGATCAGTATCGAGTAAGTGATTCTTTGTCCGCTATTCTTGGTTGCCCCAGCAATAGGCTTTCCTTGCAGAACCTGATTCAAACGGTGAATGCTGGAGCTGCTGTTCAGGTAAACTATCTAAATATGACTACTGAACAGCTGGTCACAGCCATACGAGAGGTGGCTGCCAACAAACGTTACGCGCAGGCCATGAAAATGCGTTCCCAACGCTTACGCGATAATCCTGTGCCGCCCTTGGAGCTGGCCGTGTGGTGGGTAGAGTATTTGCTGCGCCAATCCGATCCCGCGCACTTGCACTCGACGGCCAAGGAACTGAACTACTTCCAAGCACATTCCTTGGATGTGCTCGCGGTTCTTGTTCTGATTCCCTTGCTGATCGGTTACGCCCTGAGTGGCCTGTGCCGTTGGAGGAGGCGACAACAGTCCAGAAGGCATCGCAAACGCGACTGAGTAAATAATTCAGATTAGCTTTTAAATATGTTTTTATTTCTGTAAAGCTAAATATTATACAATAGATTATTGTTATAACCTTGCTATAATTTCTTGGCAACGGGTGCTCATTGTTTATAAGAAATCGAATTGCAAAACAAAAAAAAAAAAAATTATTTATATATATGTATTTTGTTTTTGTGATTTGCATAATGAACAACTATTGACAAAGAAATTACTCACTGATTTAAAGGCTAGGTGTGTTTATGTGTGTGTATGTGTGTGTGTGTGTGTGTGGGTGTGTGGGTGTGTGTTCTGCTAGCTGAAGCTTCTGGTGTGTGTTTGTTAAGTATTTATTTACGTGTTGTTAATATGGCAAGATTAATACATGAAACGATTTTCACTTAACTACAATTGCGGGCACTGCACAACAGTGAGTGCCCCTAATGAAGCTTTAGTCTAACTAAATCTACGCGCTAATTGCACAATGGATTATTCATAAATTAAGTTACACATATAAGTATTAAATTAATTAACACAGATACTCGTTTTTTTGTTCTTTTGTTTTTCGTGTGTTTGAGAAGAAAGTTTAAAGCGTGGTTATGTACAGATTAACAAGTTAAGGGTATTCACTGTGATGGATATTTTAAGAATGTTTGCGTTTCGTGAACACCCTTCACAAGAGGCTAGTCGCTGGTTTCTAGCTCGACATTGAGGCTGTTCGGTTAGTTTTGGTGCTTTGTGAGGGTCGGGGGCAGTTTATGGATGGGTATTGGTTAATTGCAGCACCGCTAGCGCTGCGACAAGGACGCTTCGATCGTTGATATTGTTGACTCATTCACTCGTTCACCAACTGCGCCGGGCCGGGGTCATCATAGGGCGCTCCGTTCGCACCGACGTACTGATTGTTGTTGCGGTGCACAAAGCCGCGTCCTGGCGACGCATTGTAGTAGACGACGCGGCGTATGCCGAATGGATCCACGTAGCCAAAGCTGCCCGCTCGCTTGTCGTCCACCTGGGCCTCCTCGTGATACTGCTTCGGCAGCACATAGCGGAATCCGTTGCGGGTCACGCTGACGCCATCATAGTCCGACCCATCCACGTTGTTGCTGTGCAGCGGCCGCAGACGACGGCGGTACGCCCGATCCGGCAACGGTGGTAGCAGCGCCGCATCCAACGCGTTCACGTCCAGCGGTGAGTTGGGCGTGTAGTAACCATATCCACTGCTGGCGGGCGTAGCCGCGGGCGCATAGTGATAGCCGGCATCGGCAACGGAGGGCGGCGGCGCGAACGGCGCGGGCGTGGAAAAGCCAAACGTATTCTGCGCCGCAATGGGCGCAGGCGTGGTGGCCACTATGGCTATGGCCGTTGGGCGTGGTCGCAGACGTCTGCGCTGCGAGCCCAAAGGCGGCAGCATGGACAACGCTGGTGCGGGCGCAGCCACAAGCACGGACGGACGAGGCGTCGTTGAGCCGATCACAGAGGCAAACCGACCCGGCGCGAAGCCATGGTCTGCCTCCTCATCGTATACATTGATTGCATTGATGTCATTAATGGGCTCCGCGTTCGGCTGAATGTGCACATTGCCGCCCAGCAGCTGGTCGCGTGCTCGGGGCAGCTCGTCCGGATAGTGATCAAAGCCCAGCTGCGTTTGTGGCTGCAACTTGGCTGCCTGCTCGGGTGGCAAATAGTTGAGCTTACCCACGCCTGAAGCCAGATTCGCGGTGGCCAAATTTGGTGGCTCGTACAGAGGCGGCGGGGGCGTGGTCGTTGAAGTAGTGCTACTATAACCATAGCCATGCTTTCTATAGCCGCCGGCGACGCTATTGCCACCTGCATTGCCATCAACCAGGATGCCGGACTGCGCCGGCGCCGACTTCGTGGACTTGATGGCCTCCTGGAATTGGACGCAGTGAGTAAACGCTGTGGGGCTAAGAAGTTGTAAGTCATTGAACAGTTACCTCAATGCCTCTGCCTTGGCCCACAAAGATGGTCTTGGACTTAAGTATGCGATATCCTTCTTTATCGGCTATATAATCCTTTTGGCGCAAAAAACCAGCAGCATCGATCCAGGCCTCGGTGCCTGAAAGACGTGTAGCAAAAGAGATCTGTGGATAGCTTTCCATGTGCGAGGAAATATCTGCTTAAAGCTATTCTATAATATTCAAATATAGTTGGGAGGATAATCTACAGTTAATGTAAACTGCCGAACAAAGTAAATTAAATTTGAAGTTGTAATCTTTTTTTCACTAACAAGGACATGTTTAACATGTTTAACAATGTAAAAATATCTAATAATCAGAATGCGCTTAAAGTGAAGATCCACACTTGAACAAAATTTCATTGAAATTATTTATAAAGTTTTAAAGTAATTATAAGAACATAACTATTGTCGTTATAGGTAATTTAAGGTAATAAACCCTAAAGAAAAGAATTTTTCTCAGATAAACAAAAAATAAGCAAACAGTTGTAGATAAAATAATTATAATAATTACAGTCCTTGTAAGAACTCATAAGAGATATTTTTGTATGACTTGACAAAAGCGAAAAAGTATAAAGAAGAACTTTAATCAATTTGAACGGAAGTCCACTCAATTGAGTGATTAGGTGATCTTTCTCCTATCATCATGGAACAGGTAAATAACATTTCATTTGACTAATCATCAACTATTATTAGTTTTGCCTGATTGTGGACTTACCAATGACTGTGCCGTCCTGCAGACGTTTCTCCTTGCGGAACTGTCCATTATCGGTCTGAAAGCGGAAGTACCTCTCGGGTCCCTCATCCGTTTGAATGTGGTACTGACTCTGACTCGCATCACCCCACGAGGCGGCTGCGAAGGCAACCAATGCCAGCTGCAATGAAAATTGTCGACAAGGGGTCAGTAACTTGCCACTTGCTACTTGCTACTTGCCACTTGTATTTTGACTAATGGCATATGGCAATAACCGCATATCCGCTGGTAACGGCAGCTAGAAATGCATCTGGATCTGGCCAAACGTGACCATTTGGGGGCCACAACGGCTGATAGATTAATGCCAACTGGTAGCAATTTGGCGCTGTTTTGGTTTATCTTGGCCAAAACGAGTAGTCATCGTGGCACTTCAGTTTCAGAGTCAAGGTGACATCAAGAGATGCAACCGCAACCGTTGCGCAACGCACAACAAGTTGCGAACGGAAATGTGGCATGTGAAAGTGTTTTTGCAGTTGCAGCAAACACAACGACAGCAACCGAGTCGAACCGGTTGGAGCGCACGTTGCGTATACGCTAACGTGGCTCATAGGTGTTAATGCTAATTCAGGGACAAGGTTGTCGTTCTCTTGCCATTTGGCGCGATTGGCGCTTTTAGATTCTTTTGCCAATTATTCTAATGCCGCCACCCGCACGTAACCACATTATCGCTTCAATGATTTCAGCGTGCAGTCATAAACTACTCGCAACTGCCACTCGATGAGGGGGCAGCGACCGGGCGCGTCGTCTCCGCGGTTTCGTGGGCGTCTCGTACCGCGAATTGTGGTTTGTGCGCTTCAATTAAGCTAATGTTTGTGTAGCTGACATTTTTATTATAATTTTGTGCTTGTTACCCGATTTGTATTCGCGTTCGCCTGTCTTTATATTTATGGTGCTTTAATTAATTATTGTTTGAAATATTTATTTTTTAAGGCGTCGCTTTATGACAGGCTACGTTTTTCTGGTTGTAGGTTGTAAATCAGCATAATATGCCTTCAAAACATTGAGTTCAAATTACTTCTGACGGTTATTTTTACATTCAGCTGAACTGAAGTTGTACTGGAAATTTGACTTTTATATATTTTTGTAGAATTTTTAACATTCATTTATTCGAATATTTTTTTCCTATTACACAGCATAATATTTAATTGCATTTAATATATGAGTGACGGAATTGTATTTTTCGGTACTTTTCTGTTTATCTTAGCATTTCGTGATTAATTAAATTTCTGACTAACCGCTAACAAAGTCATCCCATGCCTTATAAATACTCAATCATGCAAATCTGCTAGCGATGGATTACATCAGCGGCTACCAGTCAAAAAATGTGAGCAAAAATAAATACTTTGACCGAATACTTTGCCACTTTCTATACGTCCAAATAAAAGACCCCTTCCCACCCAATTACAATCAATTTAAAATATTTGCGCATAAACGTCACAATCAATCAGCAACGAATTGCACGGCTAGAAAATTTATTTCATTTGCTAACGCAACGTAATAAATTGTGCAAAAATTATTATGGCCATTTCCGTTATGGGGCAAAAGATTGCAGACAGCAACAGCAACAACAAGTGGCTGCAACAACGAGAGTAAAAGTGCCAGCAACAAATACCACTTTGGCTACGAGAGCAAAGATCTGGAAGAAATTTTAGTTCAAATTGGCGTCGCAGTTACTCAACCGGTTGGCGTTGGTGTTGGCTCCAGTCGCAGCCTGGCAACATATGTTCATGCTTTTGTTGTTATTGTTGTTGCTGCTGATGCTGATGTTGCCGGCTGCTTGCCGCATGTTGCTGGCGTCGGTTACGTGAGAATCACAAGAGTCGAGCGACTCCTTTTGGGCGCGAGCGCGCCTTAAAAAAATCAAAAGTGGAAAATCACGTTTTTCTTGGCGCGCAATTTAAGTGCCGCTTTTTGTTTACGTTATTGTTATTGCTGCTGGTCGAAATGGTAACAAAGCCCGTTAACTGTTGCGCAACATTTTTGGCGTAATTTACGCAGCGCAGGCATCAACTCAAACAAACAAAAAGCGTTCGCCCAGTTGGCTCTCTGACCCCAAAAATTCTACAAATGACCAAGCTGCAATTTGCGCGAGTCGAAGAAACCAAATAAATACTTGAGCAACTATCTCTTTGTGACTGAGTGCCCTCGGGGGCGCTGCCTTGCCCCAAACTGACCTTCACTGTTGTAGTTTTTTAATTAAAAATCACTTCAATTATAATTATGCGAGCGCTCTAAATTTATTAAATCAAACAAAAAAATACAAAAAAAAAAAAAAAAACTACAGTAAAAATTATGATAAATGATCTGAGAATATGTGGCGCAGCTTGCGATTTTGTGACTTTCATGCATTCTACCAGCAAAATTTTGAAATGTATTAAAACAAGGCGCTAATGAAGCACACCCACAGCGATGACTGCGAACCTTTCATATTATGCTTAGCTGCGTGTTTGCCTTTTCCTGTATACAAACACAATTCATATGTACGCAACCCACACTGTCTACTCGGATAGACCGATAAATACATGTATAATCATGTTAATTACAATTTGTTGTCGCTTCCGTCTTTAAATATGCCAAAACATTGAAATCAAAGCTAAGTATATGGGTAAATGTAGCGCATGCAAAACGAAAGACTTAAGACACAAACTTTTTACTTGGCATGCAAAGCTATTGTTGTTGTTTTCTGTGGTTTTTGTGGGTTTGTAGGCGTACGTAGGAATCAGTTAGTTTTACTCGTTTGTTAGTCACACGGCATAATGATTATAGTAGCCATATGCTTCGTCTGATATTCTCGTTTACGTTTGTTGCCTGACAGCGCCTTGTGGCTGACATTTGAACATTGACAAACATATCAGCGAGGCAACGAAGCAAATAATAATTTCTAATTGCTCAAATTCCACTATAACAATGCCCTGAACGACATCGCGAACATGAAATTCTATATTAATATAGCGGCGATTTAATGAAACATTTGATTAGACACAATCAATTCCGAGAATGTGCGCCACATCAACGACAACAATAACAACAACAACAACAACAATAACTGAACGACTGAGTGAGTGACTCTTGTTGCCTATTGAATTACACATTTTGGCGAGACACCCACACCAGGCACAGCAGAGGGTCTCTTATGTGAGCTTATGAGCTACTGACAGACCGCCGTCAAATTTCGAGCATAGCCCAAATTGCTGTGGGAGCAGCGGCAGCAACGCCAGCAACAACAACAACAGCCGCTATAAAATTGTATTAAATTTCGTTAGTTGATTGACTTTTCGTAACTGCAAAAAATTGATTGCCTTTTTTGGTCAACATTTTTGGCGCTGCCATTTCCTGTTTCTTGAGGCATAAACAAGCTGAACAATTTGCTAGAATTCAATTGAAAATATGATTTGCCAAACAAAATAAGATAAATACCCACAACATGTGTTGGTGTCTGATTTGTTGGCGCATGTTTTGAAAACTAGCACCCCAAACCTCGCGCTATCGAGCCAACGTCCGCCTGTCTTGTTTGTCCAATTCAAAAGTGACCCGCGTTGCAGTCGCTGCTGTTGTTGCTGCACTGGAACGCCTCTGGGTAACCCAGTTTACAATATTTGCATTTGGCAGCTGTTGCTACTCGGCTACACAATTGCTAATTTCTATAAATAAAATCACATCCGACGCACTCAACTGCAGCACGCAAAAAGTTTGAGTACTCTAGCAAATACTTGAATACTCTTGCAAAATTAAATATAATCGTTCAAAGTAATTTATTGATTGCTTTAATTCCTAAATATTCAGTTTTTATCAAAATATCCAACTTTAGCATGAAATTTACTAAATTTATTAATTTACAAATATGTATATGATGCGATAAATAGTAATATATACATATGTAATATATATATATTTTGAAAAATAAACAATTATGCTAATTATAAAACAACAAATAAAATATTATTTAACATTATTATTGAGCAAAAAAAAGTTAAGATTCAAAAAAAAAATTTATTTTATTTTCTTAATTTAAATGATACCTTTTATTTTCACTTTAAGTAACACATTATTATTTAACTCAAACAACTACCAAGCCAATTCCTTGTAAGGGCATACAAGTTTCGTCGTGCCAAAGATGACTATTTTCTTTCTGAGTGGCTTTTGGTGTTGCTGTTTGTTACTGCGCGACTGCTATAGATCATTTAACAAATTGCGAACAAAACTGCATTCAGACAGTTTGACTTGCATTTGTCGCTGCCGCCGCTGTCGGCATTGCATCATTTTAGCCACTTTTGTGGAACTTGCCAAATGCGTAATACTTTTGGCATGCATGAGGTGTGAAATGGCGCTTACGTGTATTACGCGGCAAATATTATGAGTGAAATGTGATTGTTCCAGTCTGAATGCTCGCTTCCACCCATAGTGCAGCTGTGACGTGCGTGTCAGTCACGCACATCTCAGACAGAATAATGGAATAGAATCCAAACGCTTTTTAGTTATGCAATTGGCATGCAAATGCGCTGGCCGGCTGTTAAATAAATGTACATGCATCATAAACAATAAGCCATAAACATTATTATGACTTTAATGCGTTTTTGTCGTTGCGGCAAGGTCAGCCACGCCACTCAAAAGAATCAATTGGGCAGCTCACGTAGGCGGGTAAGGGTTGTTCACGGGCTTCCGAAACTTTTCACTTTTGTTTTTATGCGTTTGGCTTTATGATTATGAATATTGTCGAGCAGCTATAGTGGCTTTTTAGTGTGGATTGCATAACGAGCATAGAATTGTAGGTGGCGCGCCCAAAATTTGTCGAGGCGTGAAATGTTGTGTAATTTTTAGGTGCCCACCATAAAGTCAGCTGTCTGTTGTTCAAACTGCAAATCGCATGAAGGCCATTTGTAATTAGGCAGCCAGGTATGAAGTCAACTCTTCACGAATGCCCAAAAGGCATAAAAATTGCTAAGCGCTGCGCTGACTCATCAGAAATGCTCATAAGCATTTTGGAGGCCAAGAAAATTTGACTTTGACTGATTGATAATAAGCTAAAGAAAGCCAGGTAGCCAATAAATTGCCATAAATCACAAACGGCACTGGCCAAATGTGTAGCAAAAGCTGTCAATAGTGACACTTGCACGCCTCAGTGCCTCGCCCGGTTTGGCTTGGCAAGTTCGTGTCCTAAGTCTTTTGTTATGTGTGCCGATTCTTCAAAGCTTTAACGCTTCGTCGCCTTGGCGCTTTGCTGGCAACTGATAATTTGCATTTCGCAAAGTTTCCGCATTTTGGCGCTGCACTTGGCTGCTCCAATTTGTCACTGTTCCAAGTGGGTTAGAGTCCAAGACCAGCATTTTGTGGCCAAAGAAACCCAAATGCGCTCGTGACATTCGGCCCCACAAGAGAGTGAAAGTTGCACGAAGGAAAACAACAACAGCGAAATATTGAATTAAATTCAGCTCAGCTTCGACATGGCCCAATGCAACTTGGCATAGCTACGAATGTTGCTATGTGTTTGTTGCTGTTGTTGCTCTTGCTGCTGATGTTTGTTGCTTTTGGCCATGTTCAATGTGCGATCGTGTTTTAATTTCGTGTTGTATAAAGCTTTTTTCATTGTCAGCGGCGTGCGGGCATGCAACTTGCATTGTTTGCCCAAGTTGGATGCTTCTTTTGGTGCCTGGCTAAAATGCTAAAACGTATTTCATAATTGCTATGGGTTACTTAGTGGCGTCAATGTACATCTGAAGCTATGCAATGGTGTTTTTTTTTTTTTTACTTTTTTTTGGTTTTTTCTATTGCCCACAAAAAGCCAAATTAATCATAGTAATTGCCCAGCTAGGAGGCGGGGGCAGGGCCGCTTTGCCGCTTGCTGTCTGAGCTGCGTGTAAATGAACTTCATATGCATGCACGTACAAGTATCTCACAGATAACACCATGTGGGAAAAGCATTTTGGCAGCGTTTACAAGCTCCGCTCTGCTGTTGCTGTTTGCTGTTGCTGTTGCTGTTTCTGTGGGCTGGGCGCCGAGCCGTGAACTGTGTCAGCAATGTTGCATTTTATGCAAAATGCCGCTGGGACAAATTCCAAAGCCTCTGATTAAAACGCCAAACTATTTGCTGGCCTAATGCAATGTGTGATAATGGTTTTTTTTTTACTTTCCAAAGGGCCAACGACAGCGTGACTTTGGCACAGTTTTAATGGCTGCACACTTTGATTATGACCATTGTCTTTGACAAAAGGCACAAAGCGACTCATTTGAGCATGCGTGGGCTGCACCTTGGATATAACTTCTTGATAAACAAACCCAGCGAACCCGGCAAACTGGCGACACTCTGGCACTGTGTGGGCACAGGGACACAGCATCGCAATAGCGGCACAATATCATAGCGCGTGGTTGTCTTGTTTGCACTCTAACAACTTCCAGTTGGGGCTGTCAGTTGTTCTGACTGAAATATTTTAGACAGAAGTGTGACAAGGCGTGTATCGTAGACGGCATACTAATGGAAAATTATGACAGAAAAACTTGCACAAAATATGCAGAAATCTAAGTACAAAGTACATTAAAATCGGATTTTTTTAATGCCAGCGCTGAGCTTAAAGTACTCAGCTCACAAGGGAAAAACAAGTATATTGGTTTTGTGCAACAATTTAAAACTGCAGTCGGTAGACTTTAAATATATATCCGCGCCAAGCAAAGTGTTAATTTTCTTTGGTCACGCCCACTCAATAGGCGTCCGTTGTGATATTAGCTAATAAAAATCGCAGTTTAAGATCCCTTCCTTGTGGTTACAGTCCTGAGGTCACAACCTCAATTAACAAGATGACTCAATTAGACCTATTTCAGCTGTCAACAGACGGAATGCAACATTCCAACTTGTTAATGTTCCATTTTATTTGCCTTAAGCACAACACACCTGTTTAAGTGCTAAATGAGAGCAGAATATTTGCTTTTATGTCAGCTGGGAAATTACCCATCGGTGACACAATTCTAAACTTATTTTTAACAGGCAATAAACAGTAAAAATGTATTATGCGGCTTGACAAATGCCGTCCATATATTTTATTTGTTCTTTGAAATCGGTAGCGTGTTCTTCACAAATTGGGAGACAACCCAGCCATATCAGGTAGCAAAAACATCATGGGGCTGCACCACAAATCACCCAAAAATATGGACTCCACCCGCGTCATCTTCCCACATTGCTCAGACATCACCGCTTGGCCGCATTTCATTCAGTCGAACGAAGTCATAAAAATTTAAACAGCAGCTGTGGCTAATTTGTTTAAAGCACCATTAAAATTTTGCAAATTGGCTACAAATATTGTTCGGCTAATTGACTTAAGTGAGAAATTCCATTTCCAACTCAGGCGTGTGAACCAACTAATTAGAATTCAAATTTTCGGCGGCCTTCCCCGAAATTTCTTTCGTATTGTACATTAGCCGCACTGTGGGCAATTGGGTCAATGAAATTGCAGCATCATTGTTAAAGAGTTGCTGTTATTTTCGTGGGCTTTTTGGCTATTCATGAAATGCGATTTTAATCAAAGTTCATTAGGGGCGTGCACAACTTATGGGCAAATAACAAATAAAATTTATGCGTAAAATGCAAAACAAAATGCCCAACAAAATTTCATTGATTTGCCCCGAGCTGCTTTTGGCGGCATGTTACATTTGAAATGATATTTAATAATCTGTAATTGTGAAATGCAAAAATGAGAAATGAGCGAATTAAATATCGTCTGGCATCTACACAAGTCCAGTTTTGGGAGAGTTTACATAATTGCCGGACCGAAACGGCAAACTCTTTCATTTTATTGCTGTCACTCAATCTGATAACCTGTCGGTCTTTATCGGCTGCTATCTCTCTCAAGGTCACATATGTAATGCGCACAAAACAACAAATGCTACAGTTGTTAATTAATTCAGTTGCGCTAATTTTGTTGCCCTATTTTATATATAAATATGTATACAATTTTTATTTTTGCTTTGCCTTGCTTTGGTTTTTACAGCTGCTCATTTGCATTTTTAATGCTTGTCTTGGACCTGTCTTGGACTTGTCTTGAACGCGTTACCAATTTGCGCAATTGCTGCTGCAATTTGTTTGATTTGTTGCCTTTCAAGGGAAAGGTCTGCCCTGCCCACGTGCTGCTGCTGCCCACCACAGCTGAGACCACGCAAGCACGCACACTTTAAAATGCCTTTAAATATACAACAGATCCATCTTAAAGCCACACAATCATCATCACGTACTCATCATCACCATCATCAACATTGAAACTTCGTTGTCTTGGCGTCTGTTTTTGGCTAGACGATGCCAGTGACCTTTGCCATGCTTTTCATATTGTTATTTCATTTTTCCCCGCTCTATCTTTCTGTACTATGCAAATTATACGTTTACACAGTTCCGAGATCAATATCTGAGGGAAGCCCGAACTGCATCATAAACAAAACATAAAAAAAATGAGTAGTCGAAAAATGTAATGCACGATTTTTGTTGAAATCTTCATGTTTTTGGATTGATTGATGCCCCCGCCTAGCACACCATCCGCCCCGGTAAAACAGTTAATAGATAACGTTTTGCCTATTCAGCGTATTCTTTTTATATTCAAATTTAACTAGCCAACTCAAATATGGGTCAAAAACTACAGGTTTATTATGGCGAAAAAAATGTGTTAATCGTTTGTTTTGTTTTTTAAAACTTTTGCATATTTGTTGTATGAGTAGTACGAGTGCTTATGAATTATGCAAAAGGTTTGTATTAGCACAAACAAAAACCGACAGAAGTCACAGGGAGATACTAAAACAAAAACAAGTGGCATTTTCGCATATAATTGCAATATATTGACACATATTCTATGCTAAGCTCAAATATTTTACAATGTTTATTAGCCATTAAATTTACAATATTTTACACATGCTTTTGCGTTAAGCTTCGCGTCAGCTTAGAATTATTTTGCTTGCGCACCCAACCAACAAGTTTGTTGCTCAAGTCTTGCGTTTGCCAACTTGTGATAAGCATTAAAATTCTTTATTGCCATATACAATTTCAAATTTTAGTAATTGCTTAATTAGCCAAAAATAATAACAGAAATAAATACTCGTCAAACACTTGAAGCGGTTTTAGAAATTAAACGATTTAAAAACTTCTCAAGTTGTTGTCAGCCGCAATTTTGTAGCTGACAATAAATCAACGTAAGTGCAACGTCTCTCTTAAATCTTGAAACTGAATGCTGTTTGAAACAAACGACTTTGAAATTTGTTCGCTTGCGGTTATAGAAACGCTGATAGATTTAGTGCTGCAGTTTAAATAGAAAATGAAATTGTGGGAACCATTTAAAAATGTCATAAAATTAGCATTTTAATTGCCTACAACTAAAGCCAAGATAAAATATGCTAAAATAAAACCGAGTACCGATTTGTAAATGTGAACACATTTTGTTTGCTCAGATTTCTTTACATCGAAATAGGCCATAAAAATCCAATGATTTTCAATCATAGTAGGTTTTGCAGCCTACATTTGTACTAAGCCCAAAACATATAACATTCGTCTTACAACATTTAAGTTTGCCACATCTGCAGCTGCCAAAAATATAAATAAAATTTATTTATACAAATTGAATATATTCTTGAATTCACGTGCTGGTAACAAAAACAAAAAAGTCCCGAAATTCAAAATGTTTTAATTATTAATTTAGCTAGAAAAAAATCATGACAGACGGAGCTGTTACCAAGTCCACACTGAAGGAGAGCACACTCCCAACCATCCTCGATGTGCCACAGGCGTTGCCCGTCTGCCGGAAGCCGCGGCCGGACATCAACTCTTTGACAGTGCGCCAGTATCTGGATCAAACGGTTGCGCCCATTCTGCTGCACGGACTGCAGGCTCTAGCGCGTGAGAGACCCACAGATCCCGTTAGCTATTTGGCCACTTATTTGTTGAAAAACAAAAATCGCTGCGATGAGGTCAATTCAGATCCCATTTAAATGACTACTTAATTACACGCACAGTATTAATATTTAGTTAACTGTCAATCGCTGCTATTCGCTGATTTTTAGTCAACTGGATTCAACACATATTTTAGAGCTGTCTGCGCCCCTGATTCCGAACACCCACATCAACACTTACCAAAAATATACTCTTCAGCCACATGGTTTATTTATGTTTCCTTTCACACTTGGCGACCAATGCACAACAATTCAAACACTTTGTGTAAACAATAAATACAAAAAAAAATTCGTCACTGTATTTTCACGGTTGTCGCACCAGAAATGTGTTTTCAAGCTTTTCATTTACTTTTAACAAAATTGCAATGCGTATTTAATTTGCGACTACGATTACAGGCAACGGCTTTTCTGAGCGCTGCTGCAGCTGCCAGCGACATCACGCCAGAGCGCGTTGAAGTCGAACGAAAAATTGGGCAAAAGATGCGCCGTTAATAGACAAATTTGTGCTTTTTTTGAATTTAATTAGTTCCGCCGACTGCTGCAATCGAGTCTGCACTTCCGATGCTCGTCAAACGATATGGTCGCTAACTCAGTGATGTTGGCCCGATCTCAAGCTGCACGTCCGTTGGCTCAGCTGGCTCGATTGCCACTAAAATCGCAGCGCTTTTAGTTGACGGTTTAAAAAACTTCAAATTCAAATCGCCAAACGTTTCGGAGCGCGATCGCGGCGACGGCGGCGACTTCGTTTCGCTGTTCGGATCGTATCGGCTCGAATGTGGCGAATGCCACAAGCGTAGCGTCTTGCTACCGAGCGGGAGCCCGGCGGCGCCAGAGGGGGGCTGCGGTGCCGTGGAGGTTGACTGTCTAGGGCATGACGCTGTTAAGCTGTTCGTTGTCATGGCTGTTAGAAGTAATCTACTTTATGACCACTCTTGGGCACTTTCAGGCCATAAGCCGATTTCGGTTGCGGTGCGCATTCTGACCACCCGCAACAGTCACGCGCCAAATTGAATGCGTCTGGGTTCACAGTACACATATGTGTATTTAAAGGTAAGCATTTGGAATCTGTTCGGCACTGAAGTAATTAAAGTCAATTACATACGTTTAATATATTGCCGTGTTCTAGTGCAAAGTTCAAGCTTCAGTATTTATGAATGTCTTTACTATTGATTGATGCTACAATTTCAAGTGCAATGCTTGAGATTTCGTATGTGAGCAATTTTAGAAAGGGTTTTGTTTAATTTGGATTTCAGTTGCCTTGATATTTGAATTTTGATCTCTTTTCAGCTTAACTTTTGACAAGAGACGGTTAAATTGCAGCTTGCTTGAATGTACTGTACTTATTCCACAGATTGACAAGCGAGCGTATATATAATACAAATTAAAAATTGTACTTATATTGAACTTTTAATAAAAGGAACCGTTTCGAGGCAACATTTGACCTTTCTCACCTGCTTAAGTCAGTTATTCAACTTTACTCCAAAGAATTAGAAACGATATATTTTCCAGTTGTAGGATTTTGAAAAAAAAACTTGGTACGAAGAAGAGGCCCGTAAAAACCCCAGTAAACTAGATAAAATAGTGGATTTACCGCCTAACAAAAAAAAAAAACTCGACTATTATTAAAGTACATTCGTGATCTTGTTTCTAATAAATTTACTTATTTAGGTTAAGCCAGTTTTAGCTTATTTAAACCAAAAAATATTTCTTATACTTTTTACTATGATTTCTGTACCTTAAAGCATTGTTTTTATCAACAACAATGTCAATGAAAAAAATGAAAATAAAGATATTTGAGGCGGAAGGAAAGTTATGATGATTTAATCATAGTTATGACCATGAGTGTATATAATAAAAATAAATTGTATTTACATTGAATTATTAATTAAAAAATTTGATAGTTTTATCTGCAAATGTGATATAAATAACAAAATAAAACAACAATAACAAAATCTTTAATTTGACAAATCAATAAACAGCTCACATTTGAGTCAGCGGCATTAATTCGAAAGAAAAATAGATAATATTATGATATAAATAATCCATTAAGGAATATGGCGCCCACATGTATCATAAAACTTAGCCACATAAGATATATATATATCTGTATATATGCCCACAATCAGGCATTGCCTTGTGGTTCGATTTAATTAAAAAATCAAAATCGTTGTAATTATTTGTCCGCGCAAAAGATCTCGGCTCACATAACAACTTGAGCTCTAAAGCTCCAAAGTGGAGTTCGCAAATTGAACATAGTTGATTTTGGCGCCAGTGCGTTTATTGTGGTTGCTATTACCATTGTTGTTGTTGGGTCTGGAGTGCGTGGGTGACTGACAGCCGAAGTCGCTGTCTAATGGAGCGACGCATTTCAAGGCTGTCGATCGGTTCAACTTGTTGCCGCCGGCTGGCGCTTGAGTCGCCACCATTGTACGACAACAATAACGACAACATCTCGGATCGTGGCTAACTGCGCCTATATCGCTTGCAATGTTGTGGGCGCCTCAGTGACGTCAGACACTGCCGTTGCCATGATATCATTTTCCTCACACTAAATCACACGAAAAACTAAACATTTCATAAATCTAAGACTATATGCGGCTCACAGTCCGAAATATATTTGCAACTCGCTTCAATAAACAAACCGAGTCTATGAAATTAGCATGCAGCTCACAGCCGCGCGACCCACTGTGCGTATGAGCAATCACAAATAGAAGCCAACACGGAACAAATTCGACTACTTGGATTGTTTATGCGTTACAAGCGAAACAAAATTTAAATACTTAGCATGACGCATGCGTCATGCTGTCCAAAAGTGTCACTCCGCTGGACACGCCCCCACCCCCTATCGCAGCCCCCGCCCACGACATTGTTGTGCGTTTGACAATTGAAATTAAATTGATCGAAACGCGATTAGCAAAATTAATACAAAGCAACAACAACAACATCGGCAACAACTGACCAACTATGAAGTATTAAAAATGTTATCGTATTTGCGCATTGTATAATCTATGTGCGTGCACTTATGGCGCACACTGTACACAAGCAAGACACAGAGGAAGTAAAAACGCTTACGGCCAAGTTGTTCATTGTAACACGGGACGACTACGCTACGATTCGGACTACGACGATGATGTACAGAAAGGCGGAGTCGGAGGCGAATGGAGAAGAGGCTGACGCGTTTTATTTTGGCATATCGATTCGGCAAATCGTTCAGTGTCAATTCGTAGTCTATTTTTGTATCTTTTGATACACTTTCCGTTGTTATCTTATGATTTTGTAACGGAGCTTGGATCACAATGCATGCAAAAAGGTTATTCGAAACTTAT
This sequence comes from Drosophila sordidula, assembly GCA_035047465.1. Classification (NCBI taxonomy): domain Eukaryota; kingdom Metazoa; phylum Arthropoda; class Insecta; order Diptera; family Drosophilidae; genus Drosophila; species Drosophila sordidula. The sequence goes on along the minus strand of JAWNPQ010000156.1, from coordinate 13,818,784 downwards.
TGTTATTATTATTGAAACATATCAGTGTGATTATTAATGCCTTTATTAAAGAATCGCAACTTTTAAAAATAAGGTCAAATCAGATAAAGATCAAAGTTGCTCACTGAAATATGGGTTTTTAATCTGTTGATAGTTCTTTAATGGGTTTAAGATTAGATTAGCCCCATCATTTGTTAAACAATATATCCATGTATGCAAAACGTATTCTAATTCTAATTTACAGGTAGGTAGAAAACTTCGTGTTTCATTTTGAACAACTTTGTATCAGTTTTAAGTGAAATTAACTAATTGCCAAAAAGGTTCTTACAGTTTATGATGTGCTTACAGTTTAAAAGAGTATTTGTCAGGTATTGTCTGTGAATAAAGGTTTTCTATTCGTTTTTTTTTCTCAATATATTTTGTGAATTTATATGTTTTTCACTATAATTCCAGCAAAGTCACGAACTATTGACGCGCTTTGACTGTGACAGTTGTGTTTCATTTTTATGTAAGCTGCGTTGAAGTGCATGAGATAATCGTCGTGTTATATCAGTGAAAAGGTGCAGGTGCCAATACGTTCAGGTCTGAGCCAAGTCCAGGGCATTCATATGATCTCATGCAGCTAATCCAGCAAATTGGGTTGTGAAAGTTGTGCCCCACAAAAATAAACCAAAATCTCCAGCACCCACACACGCAAAATCCAACAGAATAACAATCATAACGAGCATTAAAAAATCGCCAGCGCTCCACATTTGGATGCAAAACTAGCCAGAGTCTAACAGTTACTAGAAATTTGCAAAAAAAAATAAAAATAAAAAGAGAAAAAAACAGCATGACCTACGCTAATAGAAAAAAACAAAAAATAAAACAGCTTAGAAAATTCAGACTAATTTTAGCAGTTGCGACATCAACGAAGCATCGCAGCATTTTGAACAAAAGCAACAACAAAAGTTCGCTGAACTGCACAAAGGCAGCTAAAGATATAATATGTAATAACAAAAAAACAAAAAAATGTTAAAAGCAACAGCAATAACAACCAGAAGACAAAGCCAAACTTCATTAGTTCGTTCTCGCATCATCAGCTAACTTGGCCAAAAAGAAAGCAGCTGATGATTTTGGCCGCAAAAAATGCACACAAATCAAAGTTCGAATTGTTGTTGAACCAAGAGCAGAAGATCTACAAAGAAGAAGAATAAGAAGAAGCGTAGCAAAATTCCACGTAAAATATTCGAACTATCGAAAACAAATTGACTTTTCATAGACAGTGACAACAATTAATTATATTTTAATATGCCTGCAATATGCCCTGCGCCGCCGTGTGGCAAACAGATTAAGTCCCAGTCTGCGACTCCGACTGCGACTCAGATTGGCCGCTAAGCATGGCCGACAGCTTATTAGTTTATAGTGTCAACAACGCGGATTAAAGACCATGGAAGACGCGGCGAGAAGACAGCGGCAAAGAAAGGTCGTCGCAGCTGCCGAAAGTCATCGAACTTTCTCTATGTTCCCTTTGTTGCGGCTAATTTCTATATTATGTTACAGGTGTTGTCAGCCACATTAATTAATTATGCCTTGGCAGACGCCTCGAACGGGCCAACAAATGCTGCAGTTGCCCATCGTGATCGGCATCTTGAGCGGTTAATGCTGCGTAATTTGTAACCATTAGTGGAGGTCAAGTTGATTTTGTTCTTAAACGGAACGTCAGAACAATGGCAATTACTTAGCCAACTGTTAAACACATATATTATCGTTTGCAAGTACGATTGTGTAATTTGACAATGGACTTTATTTAAATTTTTTTTGATAATTACATATGGGAAGAAATTTGAACAATCGCGTGTCTCTCTTTTAACCAGAAATTCCCAAAAGCGCAGATTGGCTTTTTTGTCGCTGCCGACTGATGCGAATAGAATGGTTTTTCGGTAGATACTTACTTTCAAAAGCCACTAGCTGTAATTAATAGCCGCTTACGACTCAGTCGCAAATTAACCGAATGACATAGCGCCCCAAGAACTCAAATTTGTCGTTGTTCTTGGCCTGAAGTTGTCGAAAGACTGCGTAGGAGTTTTGAACTCAAATCGCGCCAATTCAGCGTGGGCTACGCAGAACTGACCGCAAAGAAAACGAGATCCTGTTACAATTTGTGTCAATCAGAGCAATAAACGCGAACAGTATGAATTAAACACAAACGACTGAATACTCTTACAAAACGCAATTTAAAACGGCCGATACACATTTTTCAAAACCAAAACTTTCCCATAATAATAAAAATAATAATTATAATACAAATGAAAATATCACCAACAATATATATATATATATATATATATATATATTTTATTAATATTTCGTTATTATTTATTAAAAACAGTTGACGAAAGAAAGTGTCAACGAAAGTAAAGAGACAATACACACAAATATTAAAAGCTAAAAGCTTAAAACTTATAAACATTTCTAAATACATAACTCATAGCTGCAAGCGATGAGTAGGTTCCGAAGATATCCTGGAAGCAGATTTATTTAGGGTTAGAATGAGTTCTTAGATGAACGCGTGGTTGGGCTATTAGGCTAGCTAATTTTCGCTTAAAAATTAAAAAGTTACAATTTGTTTATTTTAATTTTATTTAAAATTTGCTGAACATTTTTTCTTCTTCTTTTTCATAGTAATTTTGTATGTTATATTTAAGTTTCTGTAATTTATTCAATATTATATATATATTAGATATTCCATAATAATATTCTTGAATAATATTCCATACTTATGTATTAGGTCGTGCATGATTTTCGATTGCTTTTAACACGTTGCTGCGTGCTCGTGTCAATAAAGAATAAACACGACACGCGTCCAGTCTAGTCCCCAACATAGTACGACCGCTTGGTTTAGATTCGCTAAATCAAAAAAAGAGTAAGCGCGTAATGAATTTGAAGCGTCTCAAACAGCTTTCCATATGCCCAGAATAGAGCACTGTCTCAGTATTTTCTTCTAGTATGCTAATAGTTAGGGTATTGCGCGCTGTTTGGGTGTCTTGCTTGATTGCGATATTGTTGCTTGCTTCCGTTCGATTGAAGGCGTGAGCACATTGACTTTGTAAGTCAAGTGGGCGTTAAGTACTCGTTTATGCCATTATTTATGTCGTATATATTTCCAGAACTTGTTTCTTAATGAAAATAAAGAATAGAAATACATAACAGCGACCTTGATAGAGACAGCTGCAGTTGATTAAAGTCTACATTAAGCTAGGCTAGGTTTAATTCAAAGGATTCGATGTTTTAGCGCTCTCCTGCCGTATGGCATTAATTAGCTCATAGTTCACTAAAAAAGTAAAGCGCAGTCCGGAGATTTCCACAGTGCAATTGTGGGCCAATCGCGTCTTGTTGCCGTTGAGCAACGGTGTGCCGTCAATGAAGATGGCGCGCTTGCCCTCATTGGCAATGAAGAAGTCGCCATTGCTGCGCATCTTGATGGTGCCCTGGCGCCGTGAAATCTTTGCAGCGGGCCCCTCCAAGGACAGATCAACATCCACGCCACACTCCTTGGCCTCGCGGCCAAATGTTATCTCCTTGGAGCGCATCAGATAACGCACCAGGCGTCCACACAGGCAGGCGAGCGTTTGATTATCAAATTCACTGGCCGCGGTGGGTCCCAGCACTGAGTCCACCAGCACGCCCCAGCGTGACAGCTCGCTTTCCAGCAGACGTATATCGCGCTTGTTGCGGCGATCGGCCAGCGTTATTTCAATTTCCAGCGCCTCATCGCGTGGCTCGTGTAAATCCTGATCAAATAGCTGATCCTCCGCATCGGAAAAAGTTAATGGCTGATCTGAGCCCGGCAGCGGCTTCACCGTTTGATCCGGCAGCAAACAGTACTGCTTGAGCAGCAGCCAGTGATTGTGCAGAGATTTAGCAGTGCGTGCACAATAGAAAGTGGCGGCGTTCTTGTCCAATAGCTCCTGGAACTGCTCCACCTTTGGCGTCTCCGTCTGTTTACAAATTAAAATTAGTTTACGAATATTCACAAACGTTAAGTACTTACGCTCTTGATGGTGCCCAGCAAATCCTCCTCCTGCACGCTGTACAGAGCCTTGCGCTGTACGGACTCCACCATCTCCGGATGCAGATTACGCATGGCGGACACGGCAATCCGCGATACGGCTGGTTCGTACAGCAGCGCATACCAGCGCTGTTGCAGCTCCTGCAGGGTGAACTTACAGGAGAACTTGACACCGCGATGAATCATGCGCAGATCATTCGTTTGCTGTATGCCAATGACGAGCGCCAGATCATCAATTGGCTTCCAGCGACCCAAATCTTTGGTGGCCATCTGTGCCAGCGGTCGGCCATTTCGACGTGGCTTTTTGTTGCTCGCTGGACGCGAGGGACGCGGACGACGTTCGGCAGCTGGAGCGCGCTCCATGACAGGCTTTGACTTCGGCTGCGGCTGCTGCACGGGCGTATTAATTATGGCCACGGGCAATGTGGGCGTGGCGGGCGTTGAAGGCGTCACAGGAAGTGCAGCCGCCACTATGCTCGGTGTGCCAGGTAGCGTTTCCAGAATTGTTCCTGGTGTTTGAGGCGCTTCAGGCGCCGCAGGAGCTACTATAGTTGATGCGGGCGACTGCAGCAACGTTGGAGTCGTCACAATTCCAGGATAATTTTGTGATGTCGTCCGTGGTCGATTCGAGCGGTTTGTGTCAGCGCCTCGGCTGGTCGGTACTGTAAGATTGTATTCGACAATTTCGTCGTCGAAGCGCTTGCGTTTAATTGTTCGCGAGGAACTGTGGGGCGACAGGAATCAGTGATGGCTCTTACAGTGAACTTCAAACGTCAAACTCACCTGCGGCGCTTTGCTGCGTCGTTTTGCAGCAACTCTATCGGTAAATTGTGAATAGGAGTTTTGCTCAAAGGCGTTGTTGTGTTCGATACTGTTGTTGTTGCTGGGGCTGCGCAAGTGTTGACAGATGTCGATGACACACTGACAGTGGCAGGGACGTCTACTGCGTGCGTAGCCACAACGAGCGCCATGCTACTATTTACAGTGGCAGGTGCTGCAGTCTTTGTAATTGTTACAGGTAATTGCATGCCGTCCATGGTTTATTGGGCAATTTTTCTTGTTTTTCTTTTGCGACGCACAAAGTATTGGTAATGCTGTGACAAATCGATATACTCCAACTATTCGATAAGTCACCAAAATCGTGACACGATATTCTGAGAGGTGGCAACACCCATTAACAGATTTACTCCGCACTTAACATAAGCGCTCCTCAATTAAGAGAATTTAGTAATTTAATGTTTTTCGTTTTGGGGCTCGCAAGGACCTGCTTTCTATGTTGTAACTTATTTAATTTCATAAGGTGTGCCGTGCGCAAATACAACGAAAGCATTTTGAACAGTTTATAAATAAGTTGTTAAACATATATTTTGCACTTAAGCGTGGCGTAGTTTTAAGAACACGGCACTTGAGTACTGTATTTAAATTTAACAGGCAGCTGATTACATACATATATCGCTGTTAGTATCTGGAAGACTATTAAAATGTGACAGAACGCAAGCCAACAGTGTGCCCATGCCACAAAACGATTGTGGTGCAGCCCTTAGCTTGCTAACAAAGTAGTGATGTTCAACTTGATAATAAGATAATGTGATGTCTATTCTTAAGAATGCGCTAAATAAATGAGTGCTAAACGGCATTTCAGAATTGCTAACATTTCGCTAAAGCTTTGCCAAACGCTACGAAACTATGAGGTAAGCGCAGAACGCACAATTACAAATTACATGTGATGACTAATCGATTGTGCTTGCAGTTGTCACTACGCGGAATCGGAATCGTCGCAGTCCGAGAGCAAAATGGACATGTCCGAGACGCCCACGGACTCCACGGGCGTTTCACCGCTGGCCGACGAGGGTGCCAGTGCCCCGTTGCCAAACAAAGCCACCGTCGACTCTCAGCACGAGATTGAGGATGAGCGGGAGAATAACGAAAACAAAAACTCATCAACGCTAGATAATCGAATAATACGGCCGGAATTGCTGTTGCTGCCTGTCGAAACGATACCACAACAAATCACTGAACGCACGCTGACGCTGGCAAATAGCCATCCGCTGATGTCGCCCACAAACACGGACTCCGACTCGGAGCCATTTCTGGGCAAGTGCAAGAATTTTCCCGACGTTGTGCCGCGCACAGAGCAGGCAACCGCCGAAGCTGTGCGCAATACGCTGAATCAGCAGAACAATATGCGGGCGAAGCCGCAGGACGCCAAGGTGAGTCTGTTGCGCGCCAGCAGCCCGGACCTGCTGAGCAGCGAGTCGGATGCGGATGTGTCGCAGTATTTGGCCGCTGTGGAGTCGAATTTTCAGTCGGTTTCGTTGCTGCCCAATGCGAACAACAAAGCGTCGCGCAAATCGAAGCGGTCGGCGGGCGCTGCTGGCGAGGACATCTCCAGTTTGGATTCCATATCAAATCACAGTTTTGACGATGACGAAGACATCGAGCACAATTTGGCCTCGCTGAGCCCATCTAGTTCGCTGATCGATGGCCTCGATGGCGAGGACGATGATGACGACGAATGCGAGGGTCCCGAGCTGCTGCCCGACAACGATGATGATTTGGATGATTTTGGCATGACCACCACGCCCACACCGCATGCGTCAGCAGGAGCCGCAGCAGCGGAGGCAAGCGCAGAGCTACCACAGTATACGGCGGATGAGGAGCGACGTGACTCACGCAATTGGCAAAAGATTACGCTGCCAGATGGACGTACGCGCGAGATTGACATGCGTGTCATTGAGCCCTACAAGCGTGTGCTTTCCCATGGTGGTTATCTGAAGGCCGGCGGACAGAATGCTATCGTCATATTCTGCGCCTGCCATTTGCCGGACAGATCTCGTGCCGATTATAGCTACGTCATGGACAATCTTTTTCTGTATGTGGTCAAGACACTGGAGCAACTGGTCACGGATGACTATGTGCTCATTTATTTACATGGCGGCTCCAGTAGGCGCAATGTTCCGCCCTTTCCATGGCTCAAGCGGTGAGCGGAGTGCAACAAAGCGCTTCATTTTAAGAATATTGCTAAATTTTTACCTTTTAGTTGCTACCAACTGCTGGATCGTCGCTTGCGCAAGAGTCTGAAGCACATGTATTTGGTGCATCCCACTTTTTGGATAAAATCCTTGGTATGGATGGCGCGCCCCTTTGTGAGGTATGTACTGGCCAGCGAGCTTGCCATTTCTTTAGCTTATTTCTAATTCTCTATTAACAGCACAAAATTCTGGCGCAAACTCATTTATGTAAAATCTCTGGAGGAATTGGGTCTGCATGTGGTTGTAGAGAAGGCAGCCATTCCGGAGAAAGTTAAGCAATACGACGCCAAGCGACATTGAGCTGTACACTCGTACACTCAATTCTTGGCCAACTGCTAGCTCAGGCTTGATTCACTCGCAACGCAACATTCATACACGCTGGCATTTGTGTTTCTGCATTCCTCGTTAGGTCTATTTATTATAATAATACTCTCAGTTTTATATTTATTTAAACTTTCGCTATGCTTTAATTTAAGATCTCAATCTATGTGATACTTTTTTTTGCCTTCTCAACCCATGTACTTTTACCTGCTATGTGCTATGTAATGTAATTGGTTGCGTTCAGCAAACATCGAACAAGTTTTTGATAGCTTTTACTGGCAGCAGTAAAACTCACATAAGTAGTAGAACTAATCCACACACAGACGCAACCCACGTAGTTTTAGCAAGCCACTAACGCGTAGTTATAGGGTATCATGATCATGTAGCTTCCGCTTTAGTTCCACATATATACACGCATATATACATAACTAATCGTACAATCTACAATACATATACATTCATACATATTTTTAGCCTGGGTTTTTTAAATGTTAACAAGTAAATAAGCAACAAGAAACCACCAGACTTCCGTACATGTTACCTTCTTTGTCGTAGCAAAAACTATTATAAAATATTACGAATGAAAAACCGCAACTCTGAATTTAAAATTAAGCGAGTTTATAATTGAAAATGTTTAGCTGAATTTTTTAGTGTGAAGCTTTTGCATCGATTGCATTGTATACTTAAATCGTTATCAATCAAAGGCACCAAAACACCGACCACTAAGAGACCCCATGCCAGTCACTACTCGCCCCCCATCCCCAAGTAGCTGTTTAGCCTGTAAGTGAACTAGTGACCATTGTATTAAAACACAAGAAATATTTGATATTTAACTCTACAATCTCACGAACACATACATGAACATATGAACGTAGTTGTGTAACTAGTTAAGCATGTAACCGATTGATATTAAGGAGCGATCTTTTGTTGGTTTCCTTATTGCTTCAATGATAATAAAAATGCAAAAAACGATTTTTTATTTATGATGGAAAACTATTAAATATTTTTAAATATAATAACTACGAATAGCTGCTCTGACCGCAGTCCCACAAGTCCTGATCCTCGTGGAACTGTATAAGCACCAGCTCATATGTGACTATTGTGCCAGCTACCTGTAATAGGTATATTAAGTAGTAATGTTCTGGTCGGGAGCGCCCGACTAGGAAATACCCTGAACCCATCTTCGAGCTGTCGTGACATTTCAACCCCCATGCATGCATATACAACATTACACACAAACGCACGCCGCAAGCTATGCACTTTTCTCATCGACAGCACTTGGCCCGACTATGGAAAATAAACTCGTGAATAACTTCTAAGCTAAAATGTATGATCTTTATGAAATTTTCATGACTTGAAAATATTTGAAATCAAAGCTCAAGTCTGTAGTATTTGAATTGCGCTTTTTTGATATTTGATGCGAGTGGGGAGGCGTCCAAAATCCGAAATGTATCTGATATGCGTATGCCTCTTATAGTTTCTGAGATGTGCTCAAAAACCAGGTGAAAATCAATTTGATCTGGGTAATATATACGCAAACTTAAAAAGTCTAAGTTAACTTGGCTGACCAAGAATATATATACTTAGTGGGATCGGAGATGCCTCCGATGGGTTCAGGGTACAGGGTATTTATATGATTCCCAGGCGACACTCACACTGAGGACCAGTTTGCGTGTCAGGTGAAAGAACTTCATGCCACTAAGAGCCACCATATCGCTGGTTATCTCCTCGGCAAAACGCTTGACTTCCGGACACCAGGAGTCCTTGGGCACGCAGCGCAAATAGCGCAAGGAGCGCCGCGACTCGTCGTGCACACTGGCCGCATACAAGGATACGGCCAAGGTGCGTCCAATGAGAAATGTGAGCGAGAAGTAAAAGTAGACGGCATGAGCCACCGAAGGCATGGTGCTGCGGATCAATATGGTTAATATACTATATAGTAAAATAGTGCACACGTACTTGAGACTGCGCAGCAGCTGCACACAGATGAAGTACAGGTTGTTGGAGAAGGACACCATCGTTATAAGGGATATGGCGTCGTCCATGTTAGCGCACAACGTGCAAATATTGCGATATTGTATACGCCGCTCCGACCAGTAGGAAGGGGGCATGTGCTAAGATAGATGAAACATATATCTATTAATATTATATCGGAAATCTCGACCCACTCACCATGCCTTTGAACTTAAGCAAGTTGTCATTGAGCTGACGAAATTTGGACGTCAAGCCGATGCTAACAATCATTACGAAGATATCCATATAGCTCCAGATGAAAGTCGAGTAAACATTTTGCAATTTGCCCCACATGGCCAGCGGCGTGGAGTAGTCCAGCACGGAGAAAATCTCGTTGTTGGTCATCAGAAAGAAGTTTCTGATGGGGTCATCGGTTTGATTGCAAAATGCAGCGAAATTTATGGCCGAAATCATGCTCAGCAAATGTTCCGCTGTTTTAGAGCACACATTAATTACATACATCTGATTGCATCTATCTACACATATACATATATAAAGAGTGGCTGGGATTTTAAGAAATCCATCCCCAAGCCCAAATGGGGAAAACCCGTTGTAAAGGTTTTCTTTACGTGCGATTGGCTTCAAACTAATTTTCACATATAGAATATTAACAACGTAATTTAAAATTTTGGAAAATTCGCCTGTAAAGTCGCAAAAGGGACGGACTGTTGTTGTATAAAAGTCCACTATCATTTCGCCCATCTCGAAACCAAAATTGTCCACCTTCAAAATTAACCAAAGTTGGATTTCCCGCAAATGAGAGAAGTTTTAACAAAAAATATTAGTCTAAGATAAAAAAGGTTATTTTTAGTTGGTTCCTTATTTGGTTACTTTAGTAGGAAAATTATAATCTTGTTACGCTAGATCAGCAAAAGAATATGGGGGATTGTGTGTCAGCGTTAATAACAACAATACAGCAAGAACAACAACTGCATAGTTTCCAAAAGAGTTAGAAAGTGTGTATAAATAAATGGTTAATATTAGGCCTAGAGAGGAAACCGCCTTATAAAAAAATGGGCAATTTTTCTTCACCTCTGTGGTGGTGTGGAAATAAGGTAGAAATTAAATATTTATGGGGAAATACTAGTACACATATAAAAGTCTAATTAACAAGGCCCAGACTTACCAAAGGACAACATCATGCCCACAAACATGACCATTTTGATGGAGTAGGCCATACGCTTCTTCTCAGGCTGTGTATCATACTGCGGCAGATCCTGTTCGATTGCGTACCAGTGCATCATCAGCTCAGGCCACTTGCGTGCCAATTTGAGGGCCGTGACACAGACCACAACGATGCAGCACTTAAAGATCAGTGGCCTGATATTGTTGAACGTGATGGATCCAATGAATACGTTGTAAATGGTGAGCCCGAGACTGATCAGCATGGACGAAATGAAGAGCAGGCAGCAGCAGGTGCGCACATTGCGCCACGCGAAGCTCAGGCTGCTGGGATGCTTGGCCGTCACGCCCCGCACCGGCATCATGGCAAAGCACTGGGCTATAAGTAGAACGGAGCCGACAGCCTCGTGGAAAGTGCCGTTGTACATAAATCGCTCGCGCCTGTTATAGCTCAGCTCTAAAGGCGGATAGGGATACTTAAATGAGTAAATGGATGTATTGGATTGCTAAACATATATGGCATATACCTTTGCCAAGTTTTTCACCGTATTCAAACTGTAAATGCTTTCCGTAATCCTTAGAGCCTTGCTTACGGGCACTGTATAATTTTAAAGTGCGATTAGTTTTGGTGAAATAAAATATAAATATAAATTGAGCATTTGAACAGAAAGGTCCACCCACGTTATTTTCGGATATACGAAAAATATTCAAATTTTATTAATTTCAACAATTAACAGAAATAGTGAAACATTTTTCCTATTTTCTTTCTTCAAATTCAACACGACAATCCTATTTGGCAATAATTTATAACATATTATTTTATTATTTTACAAAAATATATGAGCAATTGCTTTACTGCAAAAATATGTCCCGTTTGAATCCGATATTTAAAAAAAAAAGGAAAGAGATTTTTTCGTCACACGAAATCTAAAAAAAAAAGAAATCAAATCAAATTAAATATTAAAACTAGTGGCAAGAACAAATTTGCATTTTAATAGATTATTCCGCGCGAATCGGTTTTCTTTTGCCTTTGCCTTAGAGCCCGGATTGCGTATGCTCTCAACGTTAGCACTAAATATTGTGCTCCCAAACAGCTATTAGTTAAAGTAACAGGAGTTACGCAAGTCTGTTTACTTTGACGTTTTTCACTTTAAAAGTGAATTTATATAGATTTCTACCTCTCACGAAGCACATCCAATTTGCGCCATAGCGGCGACTTTTTAAGCTTCTTCCAGCGCTGAAATTTACGCTCCAGCTTGGGCAGAAACCGCATTTCATGACCGCTGGCAAACCACAACTGTCGAAAGGGCTAAAAAAAGCAAGTTGGCCGAGGCATGTCCTGCCATTAAAAACACCTGTTATTTTGCACTAATCTATAATTTATGGTTAAACGTGATATATACGAAAAAAGTAAAAATTGTGGCTCTTTGCCAATTGAGCTCGAGAGCTTAGTGCTCGTAGCAGTCATTAACTTTGTCCTCCTTGTTGAACTGCAGCAGAATCAGCTCGTAGGTAACTATTGTGCCGGCCACCTAAGTTATGGGCATTATAAATAGAACTGCGCATATAAATATTTTTAAGGCCATTAAAGTTGCAACAAATACCGCTATGACAACGCCTCGTGTGAGCCGAAAGAACTTCATGCCAGTTAAAGCCACCTGATCCATGTGCACCTCCTCCGAAAAGCGCTTGAGCTGGAAGGGCAAGCTTCGATTAAACAGTCGCGCTAATATTGCTTTTGGGCCAGATTACCTCAGCGGACCAGTACTGGCGCGGCACCAGCTGAAAGATGACCAGCGGACGCTTGGACTCGTCGTTAACGCTGGCGCTGTAAAGCGAGAGTATCAAAGTGCGGCAGAGTAAATAGCCCAGGGAGAACCAAAAGTAGGCCGTGTGCGAAGCAGATGGTTTTTTCCTACGACAAAAACGAGTGACAACATTGCAGTCGGGTGTATCCAACTGCGCAATACTCGTTCACAGTAACAGCTTATTATTGTTATTTTAGAATAATTTGGTGACTAGCTGCAAAATATTTAGAATTGATAGATTTGCCACGCTGAAAAGCTTTTATCGAATTTTATCGCAAAAATCTTAATACCTTATCTGACGCGGGTATACATGAGTATATTTTCCAAATTTCGAGTAGCTTCAATTGCGTTCATACGGATAGACGGACGGACATTGCCCTAAATTGGGTTTTCACTTCGTGAACGAGTATAATAATGTTCCAGGCTAAACTTACTGCAGGCTCTTCAAAATCTTGCCGCATATGAAGTAAAGATTGTTGCTAAAGCATAGGAGAGTTATAATGGATATAGCATCATCCACCACAGTGCACAGTTTACACAGATTGCGAAAGTTAATACGGCATTGTATCCAGTACTCCACGCTAGTGGGCTGCAATGGGAGGACAACTAGCAATTTCAAATTCAATGTATATCTTGAACCTTTCCCACCAATCGGGCCTCGCGCAGCATATAGTCGTTGAGCTGGCGGAATCGTGCCGCGAGAGAAACGCTGACGGCCATGACGAATATATCATTGAAGCTCCAGGCGAAGGTGGCCAGCACATTGATCACCTTGCCGAGTATGCCCAGAAATGAAGTGTAGTTGACGAAATAGAAAAACATGGAAAAGTTTAAAAGCAAATAGCTATCGATGGGCCGATCCGGCATCACGGGACAGGCATTCACATAATAAATGCTGGACAGCATGCTCAGCAGATGCTCCACTGTAAAAATGAAGAGAGCATTGTCAACGCAATTCGCTGTAGATACACTATAGATACACTCTAGATACAGTATCTACGCACCTAGGGAGCAACCTATGGCTATGAATATTATCATTCTGATGTGTAAGGCCAATGCGCCGCGTTCCCGTTCCGTGAGCAGCGCTGGCAGTTGCGACTCCACCATTTGCCACTCGGAAACAACTGCTGGCCATTTCGTGGCCAGCTGGAAGAAGGCCAATGAGATGGCGAATATGGAAGCGAAGAAGGTGAGCGTTTCCACCGAGTCAAAGTCAAAGTTGACGCGCATTACGAAGGTGGCCATAAACCCAGAGGTGATGCCAAAGAACACGATGACAATCAGCGAGTAACAGGTGCGAAAACTCAGCCAGCGAAAATTCAAATCCTCCGCATGCTTCGAAGTTATGCCGCGCACTGGCATTAGGGCAAAAACTTGGGCAATTACCAACACTGTGTATAAAGCAGAATTAGAAAAGTAAGCTTATTAAAAGGTTATTAAAGATACAAGACAGTATTCTCTCAATTAATATCATCATCCTATCATCCTATCATCCAGATATCCCTCGAAAATCGAGATGCCAATTACAGTACATTTTTACAAGGAATAGGCATTTCAACATTGCGATAATGAATAATTTCTATTAAATACACCGTATTCTCTTTATATGCGGTGTGTACTGTAATTAGTAATTAAAAATAGTAAATAAACAATATAAAAAAATAATTATATATGCATATCCTTATTCTTCTCCTAAGTAGCAGCAGTGGGGTCTATCTTAAATCTTTCAGTTTAATCAAATTTTTCAGCTTTTAAGCTGTCTCGACTTTTTGTTATATTGTTATCATTTGTTTTATCTAAAATAATATTTTAACGAAATTTAGGAATAACAATCGTCATTTTAACATGTGAGCAAAATCCTATCAACATCGGGCTACTATAATATTGCTCTCAGTGCAACAATCTGCCAAAAAATTAAAATATAAAGAAAATGTTTTTCTTTTTCTTAGTATATAGTATAATATAAACGCTATTAACGCTATTTAAAATAGGATTAGAAATCGTTCAAAAATTGAGGTTTTATGGGAAAGAATGTTTTGCTTGTAAAAATATCGAGCAAAGATATTTCCTTATATTTATTAATATACTATTCTATTGTACGCCTGCTATAGAATACAAATTACATGGCCAAGATTAGGCACATATCATCCTCCTGCCATTTATTACCTGGTTTAATGGCCTCCACAAATGAGCCGCTGTGGAGGTAATCATCCCTTTCAGCGCGTTGGAGGATACTCTTGACCTTGTGGTGACATAGTCTTTCGACTTTTTGGCTACGTTTGGCCCAGCGCACACGCAGGTTCTGCTTTAGGCCTGCAGTGGGTTCCACACTAACCATATGGGATATGTAATCGGTGCTAAAGCCATTTTCGGCATTCGGACTTACCCGCAGTCAACGCGACCCGTACGCCAAAAGTTGATGAGGGTCACGCTCTTGCGGCGCCTTGTCGTGTCACCTATGGTCCTGGCCATGTCCTGTGCCCAACTGCTGCAGTTTGTTTACATTGCGAATAGTGAATGCCAGCCCTGCCAAGTGAATATCTGATTTGCCTATCTGTTTACAATCTGTGTGCAAATTGCAGGTCTGTCGCCGACAGCTTTATTAAATATTCAATATGATTAAGTGTCCAACTATGAATAGAATATGCTCTTGGAGTTGCCAGCGCCGCGATTACAAATGCTCTTCTGCACCTCGGACCCACTCATTTGATTGATTAGCACCAGCTCATAGACCGTCAGAGTGGCGGCCATCTGCAAGGAGGGATTAGGAGCGGAAAAGACAGATCTTTGGGAACGCAAACGACAGCTTACAGCAAATATAAGACGTCTGGTCAGAAAGAAATACCCCTTTCCGCTCAGGGCGAATGTACTTGTCAATATGATATCGTGAATGCGCCTCAGCTCCAGGCACCAAAACTCTGTGGGTATTTCAAAGAGGGTATACGAAATTTCCTGGGCTTCCTGCGGTATGGAGGAGGCGGCGAACATCATGTTTGCTACGCGGAATATGACATAGAACAGGCAGAACCAGAAGTACAGCTCATCCATAAAGTTGCCCCTGGCCCTGCACGGGGCAAAGAAACACGTTTAGATGATCCCCGGAAAGAAAGTGTTGCAGTTACCTAATGCTATGATAGACTTGCACGCACACAAAGTACATGTTGTGTGCACAGGCCAGAACAACCAGTCCAGAGAGCTCCTTGTCATAGAGCTTCAACAGATCGCTTAGGTCCAACAGATCGTATCGCAGCTGCTCCCAAAACTCGCTGGACATGTGGAGCCCGGCGTGCTGACGAATGCGCCAGTGCATCTGCTGGAAGCGCAACTGCAGACTGCGACAGATCAGTATCAGGAATATGTCCACGAAGTTCCACACGAAGGTCATGGCCAGTGTGGTCCACTCAATGAAGAGCGCTTGGGCCACAGTGAAGTGGAAAACCGAGAAGAGCTCCTGCCGCTCGCGCTGGAAATAGTTCAGCCAGAAGTCCACGTCCAGGTTGCACTCGTGTATTTGCTGGTAATTGCTGTAAATGGCACTGCCCACGTACGTGGAGTGCTCGCAGAGTGCGGCCACCAGCAGACCCGTGCCCCACAGGCGCAGACGTCGTCCAAATTGCCGGCCCAAATGGCAATCGTAGCCCGGCTGCAGGAAAATCAATTCACAGCGCGCTGTCTGCCGGATGAGATGTGGCCAGCGGTGCGAAAGAGACAGAAAAACGCCCAGGCAGGCAATGCAAATAACGCTAAAGCTCAGCGAGCCTGGGGCGATGCAAAGATTAAGGCTAACTCCTCCGATACGAGAAATGACAATCTCTTACCTATGGTGTAGATTTTTAGACCGTGATCGACCACCACTTTGGACGAGAGCACACAATCCAAAATGGCAAAGAGCAGAATGACGACGCTCGCAAAGAGCGCCGGAGAGATCCAGCGGAAGCGAACGTTCTCAGCTGGAGTACTGGGCCAGACGCCGGAAACGGGCAGCACGCCGACAAATTGTGCTAGAACCAGAACTGTATCAGGAAACCGGAGAATATATTCAATTAATACACGATAACCTATAATAAGTACTTGCGAAAGTGATTCTTTTTAAAAACCAGTTGTTAAAAACTAGCCACATATAATTATAATACTCAACGTTGACCAAACTAACATTTAATTCAAAGCCTTTGATTAAGCTAACAATCAGTTAAACAGTTGGTTTAAGTAGATAATTACACGGCTACAAGCAATTTTACTTACAGGGCCCAATGGCGTGCTGAAGCGTGTTTTTATTGCAGCTCTGCTTCATTTGTTGGCTGTTTACTTCGAAATGTGCATGCGAGAAAGTTTCTTTCAGTTCGACAGCGATTGCAATCGGCAGGCGAATGTGTACAACGGGGCGTATGACACAAATTTATTTGCATTTGCAGTTAAGATCTGTTCAGCTAGGACGTGCGCCATGACATTTGGAACTGCCTTAAAGCTTATCATCATTAATCTTGCATTAGCTTCCACCGGCTGTCGAGGTTACCTTACGATAGGGTTGATATATTTACTTAACATCGACGGCTCTTTATAAGCCAATTTATGTAATTAAAGACTTATTCTATGTACGAAATAATTATAATTTAGCAGTAGACGGTTCTCTGCCTGATGGTTGCCTGATTAATGACATCGGATATCATTAGCTCATAAGTGATAATTGTGGTGGCCATCTGCAAAAAGTTAAATCTGAAGTTCAAGTTAAGTCCACTATTGTTCCTCCCACTCACAGACAGCACAAGCTGACGCGTCACATAGAAAAATCCATTTCCGGATAATGCCGTCATATCATTGCCAAGCTGCTCGCTGAAGCGTTGCACCTGTTAAGAATTGAAGTAATTAGAAAGACAAGATTCGCTTCGTGAACCTAGTTTTCCAGATTAACAAAACCAGGTTTTGGCTTAAAGCTTGTTTGGTCACAATATTTCAAATTTTAAATTAAGCCAAATTTAATTTATTTAATTTATAAAAACTGATATATAATTGTTTAATTTATTTAAAAAAAAATTGCCATCGAGTGTATCCGACTGCGCAATACTCATTCACAGAATTCTTATTGCTCAGCTTAAAATTGTCAAAAACGATTTTAATTCTTATTGTTATTTTCGAAATGATCGAAATTTTTCGGCTCGATCTTTTAACTTTATCTCTAAAATTGTTGGACATATTAGATATTCGATTTTATCGATTTTCCCGCCCTCAATAACAAGTATTTAGTTCGAGCCGGTTCGGTTCAAATCCCGTTTAAAATTATAGATCTAAATGGAGCAAATTCTGTTTATACCTCTTACCTCAGTAGTCCACGCTCTGGCGGGCACATCACGTAGTGCTGTAATAATCTTGCACTCGAAACCGTTTATCGAAGACGCAACAAATATGGTCAAAGTGGTGCGCAGTATGGCAAAAAGTAAGGAGTACCAGAAGGCCAGCATTACGACCAGGTCGACGCCGATGTTTCTGTTGAGGATTAGGCCGGACTTTAAATTGCAAGTGGCAGTAAAAATTGAGTGCGACTCACTTGAAGCTATTGAACAACTGAAAGCATATAAAGGACATGTTGTTGCCAAAGGCCAGAAGCATGAGTGGTGCAACGGCTCCGTCCAGCAGCCGGACTAGGCGCTTCAATGCCAAATAATGCTGTCGCACCTCCGTCCAAAAGATGGCGGGCATGACCTTTCCATGCACGGCGGCGATGCGGCGATGCAGCTGATGGAAACGGGCCGCCAATCCGATGCCAATGCACATGAGGAAGCAGTCGGTGAAGGAGCGCGGATAGGCAATGGTCTGGTTGATCCACTGCAAGCGAAATAAAAACAAATACAAGCCAAGTACAGCAACGAGGGAGCCTCACCTCAAGCACGGGCAACAGCCAGACGTGATAGGGTATTATATAATAGAGATGCGGACGCTCCCATTTGTACATGATCTCCAGGTAGCTGACATTGATATTACACTGAGTGCGCTCCAGATTGCTCAAATGAAAAGAATTGGCCAACAAAAGGCAGTGTTCCACTGCAAGGAGCAAAATCTAGCACTCATCTGGGAGGCGATAAAACCAGAGGACTCACCCAAGGCAGATGACATGATCAGGCCGACAACAATGTTAATGCGACGTTTCATTTTATAGTCGTCGTAGAAGCGATAGGGAATGCTAAGAAAGAACTGCTCCACCTGGTGCCAGTGGCCCATAATGCCGTGCCAGTTGACTGCCAATCTCCAGAAGAACAGATGCTCCAGCAGGCAAACAATATAAAGGGCTAGCGAGCTGGACGTGTGGAATGTGATGCCCACCCGACCGACATGATTCAAAACGGCGCCAAATTCGCACAGGTTGAGTGCAACAATGATTCCCGAATAAAACACGCGTGAACTGAGCCACTTGAGTTTAATATTCTCCACATGCTGGGATCGTATATTACTCACGGGCAGCAGCCCATATATTTGTGAGATAAAGAGCACTGTAAGCAAATCTTAATTGTTAATCTAAAAATCTAAAAAAGTTTACTAAGAAATAAAAATAAAAATAAAATTACTAAATATAAGATTTAGTTTATAGAATGCATTTTTGTTATTTTATTCAAGGCTTTTGTTCTTTTATACGCCACTTTAACAATTTGTTATAAAATAAACGAAAATGTAGCTAATTATTTTCAAAACAAAATATTAAAATTTTTCTCCGAGTGTATAGATAGCATTTAGTACCTTGAGAGACAGCGCGATAGAATGTTTCGCCCCGCGGCATGGCCAAAAACTGACTGTGAACTCTCTGGCGAAATGCGAAAAGCGAATGGCAGGCAATGTGTGTGAGTGGGCGTGGCTGTTTTTACAATTTAGCAGCTAGTATTTACAACAATTTAAAGATAATTAAGGGCGACTGTCAGCCAGCATGACAAATTGTAATTGTTGTTGCCATTTTTCAGGCGCACAAGGGCAACAATCCTTTGCGGCGGTTGGGCTCATCGAATTGCAACAACACCAGCTCGTAGGTGACTATAGTGCCGGCCATCTGAGGAGGGGGGAAGGCGGGTATAGCTGCTGCACAACAAGTGTAAGGCTCTCAGTTATACGCACCCCAAACAGCAGCCGGCGGGTGAGAAAATAAAACTTCTTGCCGGACAGAGCCACCGTTTGTGTGGACATCTGGAATATGAGGCGTTCCACCTCCACGCACCAGTTCCGGCTGGACACGCGGCGCAGCATGCCCAGCGCACTCTTCGATTCATCGTTGATGGTCGCCGCTGTGAGGAACACGCAAGCTGTGCGACCCACCAGATAGAGCATGGAGTACCAGAAGTACACGTAATTGATGGACCAGCGCAGTTTGCTAGACGGAAAACCAACTCTTAGATTAGGCCTCCGGTCGCGTTCATGGGCGTGGCCACTCACGTGAATATGTTGAGCAGCTGACAGCACACGAAATATAAACTGTTCGCGCAGGACAATAGAATGATGCTGGACAAGGCGTTATCCACACGCTCCAGCAGCTCACACATGCGCACGTAATGTTCGCGGATCTCTATGAATGTGGCCTCCGGCACGTGATCCTCGTGCTCCAGCTTGTGAATGCGCTTGGAGATTTGCTCAAAGCGATAGGCCAAACCCTTGCTGATCATCATGATGAAGAGATCCATGTAGTTCCATATGAAAGTGCTGGTGAGATTTATCAGCTATAATAAATGGGCCCTCCCCATGGGGGGAGGGGGAGAAATCGGAGACAAGTAAATATTTAAATTTATATTTAATAGGAGTGTTTTAGCGGAGAGTGCCTGACTATAAGATACCCTGTACCCAAGCGAGGAAGTCGACTCGGCTTAGATTCTATATATATTTTATGGGGTCGGAGATACGCCTTCTTATGCTTATGTTTATGTTATATATTTGAAGAAAGTCGAAACTAATTTAATTAAAGCCCAGTTTTTAAATTTTATAAAATCAAATGAATTGAAAATCTCAATATTTAGACAGAACTAAAACTATTGATATAATTATGAAATCCTTAGAACGATTGAGTCACTTACATAATACATCTACAGTGGATTGTCTATAAGGATTGCAATCATATTCTAATGAAATTTAACGCTTACCAGGATAAGGACAGCTGTGATACGGCTATAGGGCAGCACTTGCAAGACATAGTCATAGTTAAATTGAATGTAATTGTCAAAGGACACTCCAGCTGTAGTATTATGAGTTTTGGAGCAGACATACATGCGTTTCTGGTAGCTGACAATGGCAGAGCTATGATACAAACTATGCTCAACTGGAACAGAAGCAAAGGAGCATATAAGTAAATGTAAACAAAAGCCATAGCCAGGTCCTTACCGATCGACAGGACAATGATAACAAGAGCGGGCTGTCGCACGCGCTGCGCCAGGTTTCTTTTGAGCACCTCATAGGGCGGCTGGGTGAAGACCAGCTCCAGGCGTGTCCAGTAGCGTATGAGGGGCGGCCAATGACGCGCCAAATCGAGGAATAAGATGCAAGCGCACTGCACGCAGGTGAAGAACACCTGACCCACTGCAGGAAAGGGACAAGGGCAATTTGTTATGAATTGCAGTCAACTTGGCTAACACCCACCAAAGTTATTCGCAGTGACGCCAATCTTTAGCAAATGCTTCAACATGGCCAAGGCCAGCACCGAGTTGGCCATCATGAAGACCAGCGTCGCAAGCATTTGCAGGGATTTGAAGCGGAAGTGTACACGACGCGGACTTGACTCCCAGATCCCAGTGAGGGGCATTATCGCAAAACACTGACCCAGCAACATGACTGAAAAATATAAGAAAGAAAGTATAGGAAAGAATGTGGATGGCATGGGGTTTACCTACTCGGGTAAACAGCGCGATGAAATATCTCTAGGTGCGCATAGTCCGTTAGTTTCTCGCTTTTGATAACACTAACATCGAAATCGCCCTCATCCACTTGCTTGGGTGAGGCATTTTCATCCTCCGGCTTCAGCTTTTTGGTGAATATGTGCCGCAATTTCCAGCCTGTCTGTCCGTCCATGTCGCAGGTCAGTTGAGCACTGAGCCGGAGCGCCTGCGTTTAGGCTGTACTCGGGTTGACAATTGCTGGTCACACTGCAAAAGGAAATTACAGTTAAAAAGCCAGCTATCACACGTGTGTGGGAGTTCGCTGTTGTAAACAATAATTAGAAGTCGGTGGGGAAAACAACAGCCTGCACGCGTTTTACGGCAACCAGAAGTCATTCAAAATGCGGCAAGCTGCGGGTAAACACTCCTTAAAACGGAATTTCAACATTTTGCGAGAACTTAAGGCCAAGCGGCGACAACAGCGCGCTGTGATTGAGCAGAAGTCGCGCTGTGCTGGCAATGCTGAGGACCTGGAGCAACTGGATACATTCCATCGTGCCATACGGCCATGTGGGTAGATCCAGTTCCCGGGAAATGTAACGTCTTACTTCTGGTATTTCACAGATTTGTGCCTGGCCCAGGTCTTTGGCATGATGCCGTTGGCAAATGTGCTAAGTCAGAATCCTCAGGTGGTCACATTTCGACTATGTTCCTCTGGCACCTGCTTTTCGGTGCTCTTTTTGCTCCTCGGTGGAATGAAAACAACGCGCTTGGCGACAAAACTAATCCAAGGCGGTATTAACGCCAAGAATATGGGTAAGTTACTCTTTATTAAACTAAAGTTAAAAGCAGTTTGTTTATTGCCTCTTATAGATGGGGAGGTTCAAATAAGATTTTAAAATATTTCTATAGAATTTCAAAATATGGGGTAGATGGAAATAGAGACTGGGAGAGTCAGTTAATTCTATTATGAACACATACCCACAAAAATCACCATTAAATAAACACAGTATTAACAAGATTGCTTTAGTTCGCCATAAATTGCTTCCTCTTGCAGCCAATTGGCTTGTCAAACTTTACAAGTTTTCTTCAATATCTTACGTGTTTCTGATCTTGATGAAACTTTTTGCAATAGATTATTTCAGTGCTATAGTATATTTAAATATTTATGTGAACCAAATCATATGAAATAAAGTTTATCTTCGCGTGCCATGGTCGGGCCTTTATTTCAAAAACTTAAAGTTTCTAGCTCTTACAAACTCTGAGAGCGACGACTTCACACAGACGGACTGGCAAGCAGACATGGCTAACTCGAATCGGGTAGCGATTCTGGCCAAGAATATATATACTTTATGGAGTGGGAAATGGCTCCTTCAATTGGTTAAGGGTACAACAAGCAAGAAGGTTGCAGTCGGGTGTAACCTCTCAATACTCGTTCGCAGATTTTTGTAATTTGTAGGTCGATCTTTACTTTAGAGGAGGATGTTTACATTACAAAAGTGTCGGGCAAATTTGGTGACTTTACTTCTAAAGTTGTGGCAGATGTGGAGTTTTGCGTTTTACCCGTCCCCAAGATATATAGATTTGATCGATTTACCAGGCCCCCAGTGGGCGTAGCCAAAAAATCTTTACACTTTATCTGTCGTGTATATACACAAGTATGATTTTCAAGATTCAACTCCCTAGCTTCAATAACGGCGAAATAACTTGCGTTCATAAAAAACTCAATATACTCTTTTGACTTGGACGAGTATAAAAACAGGCTAACATTATATATCGCATAGAAGGGCGATAATTAAAAGAGGAAGTTACCGAGAAAATAATTCTAATTATTACATTTTTTTATAGTGAGCGTAGTATTCTTTATGAGCGGAATAATCATCTGCCTGAATTTCATTAATTTGGCGCGTTGCTGGTCCCATTTAATAGTGCCTTGGACCGGTGTAGATATTATATTGCTGTTCCCACCTTATGCGCCAGCGAAATACAGCTTACGCCGTAAACTACTAATCACCGGCTGTTCTTTGGGTTGTTTGACTTTGGGTAAGTTTCAATTTCGCATCACACCTGAGGTAATTCCATGAACTTTTTCAATCTACTCACAGTTGAACATTACCTTTATTATGCATCCAGCTATTATAATTATCGCATGCAAATTGTGCATTGTCAGAAGAACGTAACCCAAATTCCGTTCAGCGGTTACATGAATAAGGAATTTGCGGATATTTTTGAAATATTGCCCTACAATCCCATTTTCATATTCTTTGCGTTTGTATGTCCAGCTTAAGTTTTGGTCCTCGACTGCAACTTGAGCAAGGTTTTGGCTTTATTTTCCAGTTTTTAAATGGCACCTTCACCTTTATCTGGAACTTTATGGATACGTTTATAATTTTGATAAGCATTGGCTTGGCCCAACGCTTTCAACAGTTTTCGACACGCGTTTTGGCTCTGGCGAATCAAGTGAGATTCCGAACATTTATCTATTTATTTTCCTTCACTTTCTCATCTTGTTCTCAGCATGTGCCAGATGCTATTTGGTACGATTTGCGAATGCATCACATACTCTTATGTGAGCTCATGGATCTGGTGGAGGACAATATGTCGCATATTGTGTTGCTCTCCTGTTTAAACAACATTTACTTTATATGCAATAAGCTGTTAACCATTTTTACGTAAGCACTTAAATTAAACTAACGTCTGAGAATGTCCCTAGTTGCGCTTTTTGCTTACAGCAAACTACGCTATCCCGTCAATTACGCATATTTCTGGTATAGCTTGTTATTTTTACTGGGGCGGACATGCACCGTCTTTATGTGCGCCTCCGGAATTCACGAGGCTTCGTTACAACCCCTTCAGGTACTCTCCATGGTGCCCAGCGAACACTGGACTGAGGAAGTGCAGCGTTTCACGCACCAGTTGAAAAGTCAGTACATAGGCCTCTCCGGCTTGGGTCTTTTCCATTTGACACGCAGGAGTTTCTTTGGAGTGAGTTTTGCTTTTCAGCGGAAGGATATTAAATATTCTCCATATATCACTTAAATGTTCTCTATCGTACACTTAGATGATTACCACACTGGTGTACTATGAGTTTATGCTTTTGCAACTGGATGCTAAGAGCAACAAGGACGTGCTGCCCGATTTATGTGTTTGAAAAAGGCATGCGGTTAAGAAATGCATTTCTTCAAATGTAAATTCGAAAGAGATTGTTTAAAAACTGATAATCTGAATTTACAAATATAACTTTGTCAAATAACGTTAGTTCCTAATAAAATTTGTATGATTTCTAACTAGTTAACAACAAAAGAGAACTACAACTAATAATATACATTTTCTAAAAGTTTTAAGGCAATTGCTTTATTATGACTAAAGGATTTTCAACGTGTTGCTAAAAAACAAAGGCCCAAAAATAATAAATATTTTGTAAATTTAAAAGAATAAAATGTCAATAACTTATTTTCACGCCGAGCATCACAATTGACTAAACATTTTTTATTATATTTGGTAAGAAAAATGTATTAAAAAAATCAGTTATTTTTTTATTTTTATTTTAAAATGTTGTTTAATATTGATATTATTTAATATTATTTTACTCGGATTATTAGTATTTTTTATTTGACACAAAACTTTTTATTTTTATTATTGCGACTATATTTTTTTTTAATAAACAATAGTCGTTTTTATACTCGTTCACAAACTGAAAAGAGTATATTGGGTTTGTGCAATGTCCGTATGAACGCATTGCTTTACGCCGCTATTGGAGATAGAGACTTAAAACTTAGAATATATACTCGTGAATACCCGCGTCAGACAAAATGTTAAGATTTTTGCGCCACGCCCACTGGGAGGCTGGCAAATCGTAACATGACAATCGCAAATCGATAAAAAGTAAATATTTCCCAAAATATTAAAGCTAGAGTCACCAAATTTGGTATGTAGCTGGTGACCCCCCCCCCCCCCCCAAGATTGTCATCCCGGCCACGACCATTAGAACTCCCCCAGCGCCCCACCTTAAAAAATCGGAAATGGCTCTATCTCTCAGCGTTTTTGAGGTAGAGGCTCCACATTTTGAATATGTACTACTTGAAAGCTCCCGCAAACATCGCATAAATCATTTTCCGACCAAGCTACGTACATGATAAAGGACAAACCATGAAAAAAATGCTATCAAACATGAAAATCGGTTTAATTTTGACAAAGTTATGGGCGTTTGTAATATGCGAGCTATAGATCCGGGAGCTTTACATGTGAAATTTTTATCAATTTTTGCATGATTTTTAATTTTGTTTTTTATAGTAATTGTGACAACTATAATCGAAAAAAAAACTGTAAATTTGCAATTCAAATTTTTTGAAAATGAGTAAGGGGGGATTACATGATATTTTATCAAAAAATCCCAAAAACTGTATTTTCAAGAATGGTTATATTTGAAATGCACAATCAATCTAGATGACAAACCATGAAAAAAATGCCATCAAACGTGAAAATCGGTTCAGTTCTGACAAAGTTATGGGCGTTGGAAATATGCGCGCTATAGATAGTATATAGTAAATCGAAGAGTGTAATAAATATTGTTTATAGCAAAGTATTCAGCGCACATCGTTAAGCGCATTTGTGAATTATCTAAATGTTAATCATTTGTTAAGCTGATATTTTATAATAAAAGAACCTGTTTAATTATCTAAAGAAAAATTTTGTATTTTTAAATTAATTATTCGATTTTCGACTAACATTTAGTATTTAATATTACTCTATTTCACTAACAACGAAAATGATATTTTTGCAAAGTAAAAAATAACAGATTTTTTTCAGCATTTTCTAAATATAAAAATTAAAATATAAATGTTATTTGCTGATTGATTCAATAAAAGTCAAAAACGAATATGGAAATAATAGTAACTGCTGAGGTCCCTGGTCTTAACGGTTGTCCTAATTGGCCACGTAAAATATTATTTCAATTTTTGGGCTTTGCGGGCAAGTGCGACTGTTCACAGAGGGCGAATCCACAAATTGGGGGTAACCGAAGTCGTTTGCCATTAGTTTCAATTATTTGGACAAATGTAAATCTGACAACTGTACAGCGATTGTTACGCCAACTCAACGAGCTGTCAGAGAAAGACAGAGCTAGAGAGAGAGGGAGAGGGAGAAGGAGAGGGAGAAGGAGAGGGAGAAAGGAGAAAGGAGCGCCAGGACTAACAGTTTTGATTCAAAATTGTTTTTCAATTCGCGCATTGCTTTGACACTGACACTTTGCCAATTAACACTTTCCTGGTTACCTGCCATTGTTTATAGCCACGCCCCACGCAGGACATTGCCATTTGCGGGGGGGGCAATTATCCTGTCAAAAACTTTATACATAGTATGTGTAGTGCAGCCGAAGCCAGGTAGCAAAACAAAATGCCAACAAAAACAAACGCAGGTCATTACCAGTCGCCGGCACCCCCGTTTCCGTTACGGCACGTGAGTCACCCCCGGAACGCAGGGACACAGCGAGGGCTTTAGCTGGCGACGGAGCCCGAGACGGAGCCAAAGTCGAGAGCGGGTTTGTTTTGACCGAGCTGTCATGACAACGGCTGGCACAAGCAAAAAACAACTTTGAAAATGAAAAGCGAGCGCTTTGAGCACCTTGTGGCATATCGAAAATTTTCACTCGCTCAGAACGCAACGAACCGCCAAAACGCACGCAGGCTGCACGAGACGTGGGCCAGATTCAGGCATGAGCCAGCATGGAAATACCGGAGACTGTATCGGTGCGAAAGTTTCGCGAGTTCAGCGCGCGGCAAAAGCACGAGCTGTACGAAACGCTGCTGGAGCTGGCAGAGACGCTCGAGGAGCTGCCCAAGAGATCGCTGCGCAAGACGTTGGAACTGACGCTGGCCGTGCTGGAGTACAAGGGTCAGCTGGCGCAGAAGTTCGAGCAGGGCGGCGAGCGACGGCTGCAGGATGAAAACGAGAAGCTGAAGCGCATGGTGCAGAAGCTGGGGGACGAGCGAGACGGTCTGAAGCAGAGGACCAAGGAGGTGAGTCTTAAAGAGGAAATGGCAAAAAAAAAGGGGAAACCTTATCGAAGAGTTGTGCCAACAGTTGAGCGAGGAGATCAAGCAGCAGCAGCTGCAGCTGCAGCAGGCGGCGCAGCAGGCGGAGGCCAGCGACAAGGACTCCTCGGATCCGCTGTCCGAGCTGGACAAGCAGGAGCAGCTGCTGCAGAACATCGACACCAAGAACAAGCACATTAAGCGCCTGCTGCGCGAAATTGAGGTAAGAGACTTGGCCATAGCTGGGATCGCAGCCATAACGAATTGGCAATGTTGTCGCTGCAGACGCTGCAAAACCAGAACATCGTCCAGTCGAAGACGATAGTGCTGCACGAGCAGGAGCTGCAGCAGATCAAGACGAATCTGCTGCAGATCACGCAGGACATTACGCACGTGGAGCAGGAGCGCAAATCGCTGAAGCAGCGGGAGCAGCAGCAGGCCTTGGAGATCACACGGCTGGAGGGCAACATCACCTTCCTGGAGGATGAGCGCGACAAGCAGGAGCTGGAAATGCGCCAGTTCCTGAAGAAGTACGAAAGCCAGGTGCTCAGCTGGCAGCAGCTGCTGGACCAAAAGGATACGGAACTGGCTCAGCTGCACAAGAGGCTGGAGCAGGTGTCGTCCGGCCAGAGCACGCTAGCGTCGACGTCCAGCAGCAACCAGATCCCGCTGGATCAGGAGGAGGAGCAGGTCAATCTGCGACACGTAGGTTCACACAACAAACACTTCCAGCCGACGATCTCACACAGTCTTCCACCAGCAGCTGCTGGAGTTGCGCGAGAAGCGCATCGAGGCGCTGGAGGCGAAGCTGAAGTCGATGGCGGATGAGATGGTCAACTCCACCAAGGCGATGAATCAGCTGTGCGTGCAGCACGAGAGCACGAAGAACCCCCAGCAGCCGCGCGCCTGCTGCCAGCTGATTGAGGAGCGCCTGCACGTGGCCAATGCCCGGTCGCAGCAGCTGTCCGAGCTGCTCGACAGCACCGAGCAGGACAACGTGCTCAAGGCCAAGCAGGCGCTGCACGCCCTCAACGCCCTGGAGGCGTACAAGCGCGGCGAGGACGGCCTCGTGCCGGCGCTGCGCCGCTGCGCCGGGCTCGAGCAGAAGCTGGCCGAGCGGGATCAGCAGCTGCGCAACTACACCCAGGAGCTGAACGCCATGCACGAGCTGGAGCAGGAGAACGCCCTGCTGCGCCGACGGCTCAACATACCCGACGACGTTGTCGTCCTGTCCAAGCACTGGCGCGCCAAGCAGCGCAACAAGGACAAGCAGATCGAGAGGCTCACCTTGAAGCTGCGCACCTCCGAGGAGCTGCGACTCCAGCTGAAGCTGGACAAGAGCGAGCTGCGGTGAGTGAGAGTCGCGTTGAGTTAACCCTGTGCGTGTCCCGTGCTCATGCCCCAAGCCTTACAGCCGCAAGCTGCTGCAGCTGCAGAACGCCCCCGAACAGCCCCCGCGGCTGGACGAGTCCCTGCACCAGCCCAGCGAGGTTGGCGAGGTGCCCTCGAGTGCTCCGCTGGAGAACTCGCCGCGACGCGGCCAGGGCGACGGCGCCGCCAGCTCCGAGCTGCAAACCAAGTACGAGGACGTGCTGGCCGAGAACGAGACGCTGCGCATGGGCATGTACGAGATCCTGGAGAAGCTGCGGGAGTACGATGGTGGGTCAGCTCCGAGTGCGATGGGCCCGATTGATTAACTGTAGCCCTCTTCCATTCCTACAGCGACCTCCGAGCACATCACCATCGATTCGGAGCTCTTGCGGCGTCTGATCGAGGCGCTGCCCGGCGGCGCAGCCGTGCCGCCGCTGCTGCACGGCCAGCTCCAGGAGCTGCGGGCCCGCGAGGAGGCGCTGTGCCAGCTGCTGCAGCAGCACGCCAGCGACTCGGAGACGGGCGAGCTGTCCTCGGTGCACAGCATGCGGGATGTGTCCGAAATGCCCGAAGAGCAGGCAGACGTCTTTGTGGTCGATTCGGCCACGCGCCCAACTACGCCCAACGAGGTGTCCGAGGGACTGCAGCTGCCCGTCATCACAGAGCCGGAGCCGGAGCCGGTGGAGCAGCCCCGGCCGGACTCGGCCCAGCTGGCGGAGCTGGCCATTCTGCGCAAGCACCACGATGAGCTGCGCCTGCACATGGCCGCCGATGACAACGAGCTGGTCCGCTGCAATCTGGAGCTGCACGAGCGGGCGATCGGCCTGGAGAAGCAGCTGCAGGCGCAGAGCAGCTCCTACGGCTACATGCGCGCGGATTACGACCAGCTGCTGACGGAGCTGAAGCGACTGGAGCTGCGCAGCATCGAGGAAACGGCGTCCTGGCACAAACAGCTCGAGCAGCACAAATCCGAGCTGGCGGCCAAGTGCGAGCAGCTGAGCACAGTGCAGCGCACGCACGTCTGCACGGCGGAGGAGCGGCTGCAGCTGGAGCAGCACAATGCCAAGCTGAGCATGCAGCTGGCGCAGGCCGTGGAGCAGCTGCTGGGCGAGCTGAAGCTGACGGAGATCTGCGCCGATTACGGCATCGTTGGCGACAACTACCAGCTGGCGTATGTGACCGCGGCGGAGTTCGAGCGACAGCGACAGGAACTGGCCGCGTGGAGTGCCCAGCAGGCGGAGCTGCAGCGGGAGAACAAACAGCTCGAGGGCTTGCTGGAGGTGGCCAATGGCCAGATACAGTCGCAGCAGAAGCTGCTCAACGAGATCACCGACAACCACATCAATCTGCGCCACCTGGTGGCGGATCTGCAGGCCAGCTCCAACGACAAGCTGGTGCTGGCCAAAATGCAGCGCGACTTGGACACCGGTTGGTGGTGGCTTCCCCTCAGATCGATGGCTGGTTTAATACATTCCTTGTGTACCCCACAGCTAGGGCGGAAACGGCTCGCTTGGAACTGGAAAGCAAGCGCTTGCAGCAGGACGTGACCAACCTGGAGACGCAACTGCAGGCGGCGGAGCGTCTGGCGGCACAGGTGCAACAGGACTTCCAGCTGGAGCGGAATAACAGCGATATCAAACAGAGGTGAGGGCTTGTAGGTTGGGTTGAGATGGTGGGATTTACAATATATTTAAAATCAATTCGCGGGTGATTTAAATACCTGCCCCTTAAGGTATTTGGGTCTGCTTCCAAGGAAGGGCAGCAATATTGATTGATCTCAGCTGAAAGACAGATTTCAAAGTGTTATACTCGTCCACGAAGGGAAAAGAGTATATTGGGTTTGTGCACTGTAAAACTGGAAATTTAATCTAGTATATACCAGCTTCAGCTAAAGGGTTAACATTTCTTCAATTCGATGAAATATATTTATCTCAGTCAATTTTAAAGATACTAGATGCATAGAATTGCACACAGATTACCGATGACCTCCTTTAAAAATAGCGCAAAAATGTTTTGGCTATGCCCACTGGGGGCGTGGCAAACCGAATTAAACCATATATCTCGCTGAAGCCCTCCTCTAAAGATCGCACACTTTTTGGCCACGCTCAAATCTATATATTTTGCAGACGCCTAAGCCGCGAAAATCCATGCCTGCCACAATGTTAGAGCTAGAACCACAAAATTTCGCTTTCAGTGTTCGGGTAACCTCCTCTAAAGATCGTCTCCACAAATTGCAAAAATCGACATTTTCCAAGACAACAGTAATCAACTGTTTTATGCTGTGAACGAGTATTGCGCAGTCGGTCACACCCATGTTGTACCCTGAACCCTTTGAAAATGGGTACAAAAAACAGGCTGGAGGAGGCATTTCCCATCACATAAAGTGCCGAGTTGATTTAGCCATGTCCGTCTGTCCGACATGATTCCACATGACGGACATTATAGAGATTAATCAAGTGTTTTAATATAAGCTCGTCTATGGCACGCGCAGATCAAGTTTACTTGAAATGATCGCTAAGCCAACCCGTTTTCCTAAAAAAGATAAAAATCGACAACCTCCTTTATATATTGTGAATGCTACATATACCAAAATTTATTTCATTGTTTTGAATTTATTAGCCATTAATTCTTCCGAGTCCTTGACATAATATTTACTTATTAAAATTTATTTATTATTAAAACATAAAACAATTAGCTTTGTGCAATGCCCGTCTTGGATTATTTTTTGTGGCACTTCTGAAACTAGACCGAAAACTTGAAAAAATAATAATAAAAGTTTTAAATTTTTTTTAACGAAATAAAGTATTACTCCCTTCTTAAAGTTATAGTAACCATATTTGGATCATTACCGAATTTAAAAGGTACTTCTCAGATGATATCCTCTACATATTGAGCCAGATATTATGTTACTGTTGAATTCCAGCCAAGTTAAGATAGCAGTTGGTAAATGAATTTTACTTACAGATTCCTGCAGCGTTCGCTGTTCACCCTCAAGGAGAAATATGCCAAATTTACACCCCTGATCTTCCTAAACAATTTCGTGTTCGCCTATCAAAAGTTCAATCGCCGCGTGGAGGAGCAGCAGCAAGCGGAGCAATCGGGCGACAGCGCGGCGCTTGTGGAGCACGTGCTCCAGGCGGTGCAGGCGAAATTGTCGCCCAATGAGGAGAATTCGCAGCAGCTGATCAAACTAGTCAAGTCGGAGACGCAGTGCCGACTGCTGGAGCAGCGCTGCGAGGCTCTGCAGGCCAAACAGGTGCAGCTGCAACAGGAGTTGGGCGAGCTGCGTCTGCAGCACGCCACGGAGTCGGAGCACTGGCAGACGATAGAGGCGCTGTTCGGCCAGCCGCGCGGCGAGCGCAAGGAAGCTGCTGGCGTGGACGTGGCCACCAATACGGAGGCAGCAGCTCCAGTGCCTGCCATGCGTCGAACGGCGCAGCTAATAGACAAGCAGTCCTCGCCCATTGGATCGCCAAAGAGGCGTCTCTCAAGTCAGGACACGACCACACAAACTGAGACTGCGTCGGTGCAGCTGCTGGAGACGGCGGTCCAGACAAACGGCATTGGAACGCATCAGCAGCAGCAGCAGCAAAAGCAGCAGCAGCAGCAGCATCAGGAAGTCCAAACCGCGCAGGACTTCGGCAAGGCTGACGAGGAGCTGCAACAAATGCGAGCAGAGTAAGTAGGGATAAGCTGTAAACATATATATGTTGTAATACTTACTTCCATTGGAGCAGCCTGCAGGCGGCGAACAAGCGCATTGAGCAGCTGAACAAACAGCTGGAGACGACCAATGCCGGCAGTGAGTCCGACAGTCAACACAGCGGCGTGGTGGAGAAGACCATACTCTCCTTCCACACACTCCTGCTGGAGAAGGATCAGTCCATACAAAAGTACCAGGATCTGCTGCAAACGGAGAGGGAACAAAGCCAGCAGCTGGTCACCAAGCAAACGGCGGAGAACGAAGGCCTCAAGGCAACGGTTAACAATTTGAACTTCAATATCAACACCAAGGACCTGGAAATTTTGCAGCTAAAAGCCAAGTTGGAGCTGCATAAGCCGCCTGGTAGCGTTAGTGTGCATACGAGCGAGCATTCCAACGAGCTGACCGACGAGAGGATTGAGGAACTGTTCGAACATAGCTCCGTGGATAGAAGTCCACAGCAGCCAGGGCAGGAGGAGACAATGCAAGATTCGGTTGCTGTGGCTGGCGACGAGGCAGCTGGCGAGCAGGAGAAGCAGGATACCGAAGAACTAAAGGAGCTGCCTACCCTACATAAGCAGGTCAAAGAGCTGAGGGACAAGCTGAGCTATTGCGAGCAGAATCTGGTGACGCGCGAGGAAGAAGTGGATATATTGAGGGAAAAGTAAGTCCAAAAACTGAGCTTTGTATACAACTTTAAGGAAACATCAAGGCTTAAAGTTTAATTAATTAACTAATTAGGGAAAACATAATTCTATATAGAGCTTAAAGCAAACGGCAAGACTTCAGAATTAGAGCATTTCATTTTTCGAATTCAATTGAACTGAGACTGAAAAGCTTTTCAGATTAGCTTAGAAAATGTGCTATATAGCTTAAAAGGAACAGCTAGATTTGAACTTATACTTTAAGTTTGTATTCCTTGAAAATCCTTTAAGTGCTCACTATTTGAATTAGCTTAAAAAGTAATAAAAATGGCCTAGACTATTTTAAGGAAAACATAATTAATTTTAACTTGCCGAAAGGAATAGCAACGCTTTAAGCTAACATCATTTTATTCGCTACGTTAAATTTAATTGAAAAAATACAGCCGAACCTCAACCCTAACCAAACCATACCTTTTAAAAATAGGTTTGGTTCATCAAATTATTATTACTTTGGAAACAATTTTCATACTATATTTATATATACGGGTTACGTTTCTTAGAATTTCGCGCATAAGATAAAGTAAGCAATAGGTTTTGTTTGTGAACCAATTATAAAAGATAAAATAAGGATGCCGTATATGTGAAAAACCAGGTTCATGATCCGAATTTGTTTATGTTTGCACAAACTGCTTTTAGATTGCTTTAGAAGGTAGGGTACGAAAAACAAAATATTACACATAGCTTGAAAGCTTGCCTATTATTTTGTAAATTCAGCGATTAAGGAAAAAAAAAGTCCTAGACGAATCTATTAAAAGCAAAGATCTATATACTACAAATATAAAACGAATAGTAAGGGTTTGTAAGGGCAATTGAATAGTAGGAATCCAAATTTGCAACTTTGCTGTCTAGCTTAAATATTCAATGGCTTCAAGCTAATTTTAACGGCTAAAAGCCTTAAAGGTCATGCTAAACCTTAGCATTTTACTCACTTCATAATATAAAAAGGTAAGCAAAAAATAAGGCTAATAATGGAGTGTTAAAAATATAGACCTATACGTATTGGTTTAAGGCTGGAACGTCTTAATAAAACTTAATTTAATTTGTTGTGCATCATTAATATGAATCAAAGCATCTAAAGTCCACGTAATACTCTCAATTTATAGATTGAAGCTCTGCCAGGATCGCGAGAAATGTATGGAGAGCAATGGCAATCCAGAGTTAGAGCAAATGCGAGTCTTCCTGGAGGAGAAGGACAAACACATACGTGATCTCATGGACACGCTTAAAAACTTCCATGTCTGTATTACATTTAATCGAGATATTTAAAGGCGAGGCTAACTCATAAATTTGATTCTTTTACAGGACGATCAGCAGCGTTATATCAACGACACTTCCAACTACTCGGCGGATCAGATTGCGAAATTGGCCGCCGATCTGAATCGCACCGAGGCCACCAACAAGATATATCACACCCAAATGGAGGCGCTGCGTCGCCAGTTGACCAACGTTACGCAACGCGAGAAACAAGCGCGCGAGTTGAGCCAATCGCTGCGCCAGCAGCTGCTCAAGCGCCCGGTGGTGTCCATCAAAACGGAGCTGAATGCGCGCGTCAAGAACGAGAATCTGCAGAAGCGCATACAGCAACTGGAGATGGATCTGGACGAGTCGCGGGCGCAGCTGCAGCGCCAGCAAACGCTGCTGGAGGCCAAGCGGACGCGCAGCGCCAACGAGGTGGGTCTCTGGGAGAAGCAGAAGCGCTGGCAGCAGCAGGCCGACAAATTCAAGTCCAAGCTGGACGAGACGGAGCTGGCGCTGGAGAAGACGCGCACGCTGCTGCAGGCGGCGCGCACAACAATAGCGCGTCTCGAGAAGGACAAACAGCTGCTCGAGTCCAAGCTGGGCAGAGGAGGAGCCGGCGGCACAGGGACGACAACAACAACGAGTACTGGCAATGGCCAAAACAGTTTGAAATGCTGTCGAGCTCCATCCTGTCCCAATTTACAGCATGTGGGCACGGCAAAGTTCACGCCCTCACCGTCGGAGAGTCCGGAAACGTATACGGGCCAAAGCAGCGAGTGCAGCTCGCCGGCTCACAATCACTCCCAGCCGAATCCCAGCCACCACAGCTTCTATGAGCAGGGCCACTCGGAGCTAATAGAGGCGCTCAAGGCGCGTATTGAGATGCAGCAGCGCAAGATCATTGCCATGGAGCTGGAGGGACGTGGCAGCAATGCGCTGACCACCGAGCTGGAGAAGCTGCAGGAACGTTGCCAAGCGGTGGAAGCGCAAAATATACGCCTGGAAGCGCGCAATCTGCAGCTGCAGCTGGACACGGATCTGTTGCGACAGGGCGACAGCAGCGATCGACAAAAGAAGCGCATTAAACATCTCGAGGAGTAAGTGGCGCGCAGGCAACGTTTCTTGCCCGGATCGTGTGCCTAATCCTCACTTCCTTTGCAGCTACATCCTTGCGCTGAAGGAAGAAATGGCGCGTACCGAGTCACGCCGCGATCTGTGCAAGTGCAGCGGCCTGAAGGTCAACACGCATCAGGGCCAGTCCGCGGAGCACACGATCCTCTCGCTGCGCAACCTGGTGGAGAAGCTGCGTTCGGAGAACAAGTTCCTCAAGGATGGCCGCAACTCCACAGAGTCGCGCAGCTCAACGGATTCGTTGTCTGCATCGGCGGAACTGGCGCGACTCCAGCAGCTGCACTCGGATGCCCTGGAGAAAGTCGCTGCACTGCAGCAGGAGCTCAAGCAGCGCAGCGGAGCTTCTGAAAAGGTAGCGTATGAGCAATAATATAAGCAAATCTAATTTATTTTCACCCGAACTGCCAGGACGAAGAGCTGCAGTACATCAAGGAGCAGCTGCTGAAGAAGACCCAGTTGCTGCAGAAAGCGAAGGTTCTGCTGACGCGCGCCGCTGCCAAGGAGAAGGTACTGCGGGAACAGCTCGCGGTGTGGAAGCGCAAGTGCTCAGAGCTGCAAAATGTGCCCGTGATTGATGAAATTAGCGAATAGCTTTAGATGTAAGCTGAATGTTGTACAGAAAAAACAATAAGACGGTAAAAAGCTAGTAAAAACATCCTTAAATTCAATTGTTCCTTATGGCGTTTTCAGACTGCAAAGTTGTACTGTAATAGAGTTGTGTTATTTAGCTCAGAGTAAATTCGTTAGAACCGGTTATTAACATGAGCTACTTAACTTTGTCGGCGAAAAGTGAATCAGTTATGTAGCTGTTAAGTCGTTCTTGAATGGTGTATTCTGTTGTTATTTGCTGGCTAAATAACTAAACGAAACGAATTATTCATCAACGAGTGAATGAAATGACCGGTTCCCATTTTATTTATATTTCAACCCAATTAGTGGTCCGAACAGATCGAGTCTGTATAATTAATGAACGATTAATTTATTCAGCAAATTGAACCAGAACGCCCCGCTCTAGTAAACGTTAAGCAATAATATTCAAATTGTTCTCTTTGGTGTTGCCAGACTGCAAAATTGCAGCTGTTAATAAAAAAATCTAATGTTCTGACGTCACAGATTCTTTCTATGTGACAGCGCCTATCGATTAATGGCGACCTGTGGACTTAAGCAATAATATTCAAATTGTTCTCTTTGGTGTTGCCAGACTGCAAATTTGCAGCTGTTAATGAAAAAAGCTAATGTTCCGACGTCACAGATTCTTTCTATGTGACAGCGCTATCGATTAATGGCGACCTGTGGACTTATGTTTGTAATTGGAATCCATACAAAAGAAATGAAGATTAAGTTTTGATGAAAACAACAATGCCTTGGACTTTGCTCTCAGTTGAGCACGAGGCGTTGTGGCGTTCAAATGCAAAGTGCAAGAGTGCAAGAGTGCAAAAGATCGCTAAGCCACATCGAATGCTAGTTGCTGAATTTATTACAAATCAAGTTTCTATGAGAATTTACCAAACTATTTAAAATGTCTTACGAGGGTTTCAAGCACCTGCTCGTGCAGAAGGAGGACAAAATAGTCGTTATTAAATTTAACAATCCCCGCAGGAAGAACTGCATTAATTACAGTGGATACAAGGAATTGACCCGTATTCTGGACGTTGTCAACCAGGATGAGAGCGTATCAATCGTTGTCATCACCGGTACGGGTGATTTTTTTACCGCCGGCAACGATTTGTCCCAGGGCGCCGATGTAACGGACCTGGATGCCTACCTCCAGGAGGGCAATGCCATATTCAAGGCCATGGTCAGCAGTTTTGTCAACTGCACAAAGCTCATCTTTGCGCTGGTCAACGGACCGGCCATTGGCATCGGCGCCACCATTGTGGGGCTCAGCGATGTGGCCTGGTGTGTCGAGGAGGTGGGCAACAGGTTGTTGTTCTGAAAGTGACATGTTGACATGCCGATGTTTCTTTTGCAGGCCTACTTCCTAACGCCCTTCAGTAAACTGGGTCTGGTGCCGGAGGCCTGCTCGAGCTTTACGTTCCCCCTGATCATGGGTCGCTCCAAGGCCACCGAGATGCTGGTGCTAAACGAGAAATTGTCGGCGCAGGAAGCTTACCATTTCCACTTCGTGTCACGCATCTTCAAGTTCAGCGAACTGGATTCCGTGGTGTGGCCAAAGATTCGCGAGTATGCCGAACTGCCACCGAATGCCATGCGGGAGTCCAAACGCCTTATTCAGCTATCTTTGCGCGATAATCTCGGGCGAGCCAATGAGGCGGAGTCTGAGGCGCTCCTTAGACGCTTCTATGACGATGAATGCATGCAGGCGATTATCAATTTTGCAATGCGCAAGTCAAAGCTGTAATTGTATTTTGTGTTTTAAAAACAAATATCGCATAAAGCCCAAATGAGAAGGTAACGCAGCGCGTGGTGCCACACCAAAGTTCTCAAACATCGTATTAAGTAAAAGTATCGTGTTTACTAATTAAAGCAATAGCTAATGTATCGATATATGTGTAGACACAGTCACACTGTAAATAGGCAGCTTTAAGCAAATGTTTCAAAAGCTCAATTGAAAGAAAATGTATTTTATATGTCAAATTAAATACACAAATACCAATTGTTTATTATGACAAATCTACGCTATAACATGTAAAATATTAATTTAAATTTTGTCCAACACTGTTACTTTGTGGCTATGCTCTGTTTCTGTTATTTACGCACCATCTCTAGATCTTTGCAATTAAAGACTGGTTGTGGAGCCGCCGACTGGCATCTGTTAATTTCAAATTTGAGCTAAAGTCCGCGTTTTTCTCTATTTGGCTAGCATACATTTTTTTTATCCATTTTACATTAAATTGTTGGAATAACATTTTTGCAGCGAAAAACAATTAACAACAGTCATGCGAGGGAAACATTGTTAGCTGCTGTTATTGAACAGTTGCAGCATATGTTAATTTTTGGTCGCTGTTAAGCTCGCTGTTGTCTAACAGGTCACACTGTCACCACGAGTAGGAGCAAAGAAATAAAAGAACTTTTTTGTTGCACATGCAAATATAATATAATTAAGTGTTTGTGCAGCTTTTAAGCAATTTGTATATTCAACCTTTCCAGACTAGTGCGTGTGCGGGTGGCGCAGAAAGCAGGCAGCAGCAACAGTGTTAATTAACGCAACAAAAGTGTAGTTGAAAAAGTTGCTTGCAGAATTCGTCGTGTCATTAGGAAAAACGCAAAAAAAGAAAAGAAAAAGAAGAGTGCTGCGGCAAGTGCGAATACGAACACATTTATTGGCAACAGCCGCCGCCCGTCGCCCGCCGCACGCATAGAAAAAAAAAACATGCAACAAAACTGAATTATCGCAATTGGCGCACCATTAAAGGTAAGTCTCACTTCTTTTTTCTGCCCTAGTGTTTCTCCCCCTTGCTGCGGCAGATTCCGCCGCGTTCGCTCACTCTCTCGCCGTCAACGTGGTGTTCTCTGCTCCGCTGACGCCGCCATTGGACATTGGAATGCTGCGTGCATTTACATGCTTAAGTTACGCAGTCTTTTTTTTCGAGTTAGCTAGAATTTCGAGACTTATTGAAAGCAACCTTTTTTTTCACTTTCCAGTTGAGTGACGTAGTGCGGCGCCTGTTGGGCAGGTGTGTCTCACTCGCTCCTGTATGTAGGCGTTGTGTGTGTGTTAGTGCATGTCAAACAGCGAATCAAATTTGTTTTTTTTGCCAGCCGGCTTTAGGCCATGAGACAATGTAAATTGTATTGTTTTGAATTTTATATGTTTTTGACACTTGAACGGCGCTTGCAGGGGCCTGGCGGGGCTATCACCCCACCCGGTACAGTATGGCCACACGCTCTTTCTCACTCTCCCCTGCACTTGCTCTCTCTGTTTATTTGCCTTTTTCAAAGTTTTTTTTTTGTATTTTTTTTTATGCTGGGGCCCGACAGCTGTGCGGTGTTGCCAGATGTCTTGCGGTCTTGCCTCAATTTAACCTCAAATTTTGGCGCTTCGTTTGCTAACTTTTCTCTTGTTTCACAGTGATACAAAAGCAAACTTCAATGTTTGGCGTTTGTCGTGTTCCTGTGCTGTGCATATCCTGAGATACGTTAACGCCAATCCAATTGCATCGCCAGTCGTCGGAGTTGTAGCGCAGTCGTTCCGATTATGGCGCAGCAAACGCAGCCGGTTGCCCAGCAGCAGCAGCAACAGCAGCAGCAGCAGCAGCAGCAACAACCGCCGCCAGCAGCGACACCAGTGTCCACGCCGACGACCCCGCAGCCGCCGCCCAACAACAACAACAGCATCGTCTCACCATCCAACAACAACAACGTACTGACTTCTGTGCCCGTCTACAATCAACAGCCGCAAACGCTGTACATGCCCACCGCCCATGGTGCACATCATCCGCACATGTCCCAGGGTGCACACGGCCCCGTGTTCCACCACGCGGCGGTGCTGCCAGCGCCCATGCCCAATGTGTTCGTCAACAATGTGACGGCCAATGTGAATCTGCACCCTGGCTGGTCGCACCCCTACATACAAGGCGGCGGAGCAGCGCCCCACTATGTGGGCGCGCATGGCGAGCTACCGCCGGAGCAGGTGAGAATTGAATCAATACATGATGCCAGGCAAAGACCAATTTCAACTGTTTTTCTTACAGGGCAATCCCTTGATGCAACAGCTGCCGCCAATGCCCATACACCAGGGCAATCCAAATGGCCACATTACACCCGGCATGGGTGGACGTGGTCGTGGACGCGGCCGCGGACGCGGCGGTGGCGGACAACGCCGTAATGATTATCACGGACCACGTCACATGCAACAGCAGCAGCTGCAGCTGCTGCAGCCACAGCAGCAACAGCTGCCGCCGGAGAGCGGCAGTCCCGCGCCGAGCGCCATGCAAATGCAGCCGGATCAGATGGGTCAGCAGTTGGCCCCACAGCCACCGCAGGAGGCACAAATGCAACCAATGTCCTACTATGCGCCGCATCCGTACGCATATGGCGGCTATCAGGCCGCTTATTTTGCGCCGCATCATGGCCCAATACAAGCGCCGCCGAATGCGGCAGCTGCCACACAACAGGCCACTGGGACACCCCTGTATATTTCGCCCATGCCGCTGTACAACGGCGCACCCATGTACAACTATATGGGTGGTTATTTCTATCACCAGGTGCTGCCGCAGTCGGAGTTCCAGTACCTGTCCGACGATGGCGGGCAAGCCCAGGGCGGCGTTGTGGATGAGCGGCAGGCGCAGTTGTGGCAACCGGCACATATGTTTGCCGAGGGTTATCCGGAGGTGGCGCACGCAAATGGCGATGAGCTCAACCACAACAGCTCCTCGCTGGCCTCCTCGGAAACGTCCAGCATGCTGAGTCCCAACTATCCCATCTATGATCCCCAGCAAATACACGAGATGCAGCAGCAAATGGGCGTTATGCAGATCTACGATGATGGCCAACTGGCCCCCCTACAGGCCATGCATCCAGTTGCAGGCCCAGTGCCACAGGTGGGTAATACACGCCCCGGTCTCTCATCCAACTGTTTTCATCCGTTATTCCGCTTTTGTACATCTGTTTCTCAGTACGAGGATGAACTGTCGGATTGTGGTGCTGCACCCGTTAGTGGCATACCCGTCACTTGGGCACTGCCCGCTGATGCTCCGCCGCCGACCATGTTGGTTCAGGCGCCGCCACCACATCATATCATTCAGCCGCAGCCACAGCCACCAGTCTGCATCGAGCAGCAGCTGCCTGCCCTTCCCCCACAAACGGAGACACCCACTCCACAAGCCCCACAGGAAATATTGGGTAAGTGTCACAAATTGATTTTTTCCACTGATAAGCCGCGTTTTATACTTGGGGCACGTTTCGATAGCGCCGGATAATTGATAATGATATTTTTCTATTTATATTTTGATTTCACAGTTAATGTTGATCGATTTGCGATAGCGCCTTTTAGGTATTCCATTTATTTCGATTTTTTCAGGCTTCGGGTATGAAATAAAATTCAAACATTTGCATAGACTGCCTTTATTAAAGCAATTAAATACAAACGACAAATGCAAGTTGAAAGACTTTTTTAAAAGAAATTCTTTTAAATATTTATAGCATTGTGATCAGGTCTTATGCAGTACGAATTATATAACTAGCCATTTATAAACAAACTCTCAAAGCTGGATTCTATAAAAACAATTACTTACTGTAAAAATAAGTTGTTTTTCAATGTGTGTTTATGTTCTCGCATTTATTGTTTATGTCTCAAGTTTTATAACTTTCATGGCACTAGAAAAACTTGGATAAATTAAATATTTACATAAACACTATTTTTCGCTTTTCCACAATATTTATAAAGACCCTGGGTTGTAATTGAAAAAATCAAGAATCATTTGGATGTGTTGATTCAAGCATATGACTAAAATTGCCAAATTAAATGAATATTATGTTAAATTGAAAAATTAAATTATTTTTTAAATTTCCTTTGAACTTCAATTAATTTATGAAGAATTTGTTTTTGTGGCCAATCGATTCGATCTTCAATTAATTTCTTTGTTTATGATTGTTTATGATTGAATATATATAAATAACATAACTAAAATTGGCAAATTCAATTAAATGATAAATGATTTTGTTTAAATAAATTTGGAACTATCATTATTTTATTAAGAATTACATTTGTTTTCTATCAGGAATGATTTGAATATTATTATATAATACATAACGTTGGCAAATTGAACTATTATATAAATTTCAAATTTCCTCCAATATTAAATATAATTTAGATTCAAATCAGTTTAATTTGTTAAGTGCATTCAAATTCTAAATTTCGTATTTGATCTATTCCTTTTATTTTAAATACATTTCAAACGCGTGTTTTTCATTTTACCTTGAACATTCGATTCGTTCCGACAATATCGCTTAGATACTTCGTTGTGTTTATTATATGCAATCTTGCTGACTCTTCAGCTTTCAGCGCTCTGCGTGCGCTCAGTTTACGGTTGATGTCGCTGGGGGTTTCAGTTGGGTTTGCGTCAGGTGTACGAGCAACATCACATGATAGGTTTTTGTTTTTCTTTCCGCTTTTGCTCAATTGGTGTGGCTGGCCCCTTTCAAGGGAATTTGTCCGGTTGTTGCTAGGCGCTCGAGTGAATTGGAACCCAGACCAAGTGCTTGAAATGCCTACAAATGTACGTTATGAGTGGCTGCAGCTAGAAGGAAAGCCCTCTTAGCAGGTGTTTGGCTTGTTGTCGAGACATCGTCTTGCCATACTTATGTTTGTAGTTCATTAAGTCTTTCAGCTCTCGGGCTATCCGTTGTTTCTGTCACTAATCAGCTGTGCCAGTTGACGACGTCGCTTCCCTCTGTTTGCCTATTGTTTTATTGTTTTCTGTTCTTAATGCTTATCAATTCGAGAGCCGATGTATACAGTGAACAGTGGTCATAATATGTCCACGTCGTGCTCCACTTACAGTTGCATTTTGTTATATTCTACACACTGCCTAAATCATCGATTTTTGCTTTCATATATAATTGATTTACTATGTGCTGCATCTGATACCCTCGCGTGGAGTATTATAGTTTACATTTAATTTTAGCAGACGTCTCTATAGAGTCCTATACAGCATCTATATGCTTGGTCAGTATCAACATCCGTGTCGATATAGACATGTACGTCCATCTGTTTCTATGCAAACTAGTCTTATCAGTTTTAAAGCTGTTGTCATAAAATTTAGCATAGGTCGCTTTTTTTCAGGCAGTATAAGCGTCGGATCGGTTAAATCGAATTTCGCCAAGAAACGTTGGTCAAAAAATTAGTTTTCGCATAAAATTTTTTTTGTTTTTTCAAAATAAAATTTTACCAATAACATAGGTATTTATATACATATAGCGCATTTCTTCTACCACTAGTGAGAAATATGTGACCAACAATTGATAAAAGCTGTCTATTAGCATTTCAATTGTCAAATAAACAACAATGTTTATTTTCTACAAGTGCAATATATCTTGGTTTTATTTACTTATTTTTCAACATTTAAAAAATATATAGAATTGAAAGCCAATATATTTTCGGGTGGGGTAAAACTAACATACCTTAATATCGGGTGTTGCCACAAGTTTTGCCAGCAAAAATAGTTCTCCAATGGTATGCATAACTCAGTTTGGTATTTGTTTAGCTGCCCGGCTTTGGCTGCGCTTTGCCCACTGGTCATTTGTGCGATGCATGGCGCCCGGTTTAGTGTTGCCTTCCGCCTTATCAGACACAGTCATTGACATTTTTGTTGGCCACTGGCCACCACTGACTACTCGGCATGTGCAAAAGTAAAGCAAAGCGAAGCACTGTGGATCACACCACATGTACATGGCTTTCATACATTATATGCACGCGGCCCAAAGTGAAATTGATAACTGACCGCTCCGTTTTGTGTATGTGTGTCTGTGTGTTTTTGCCCCGTTGAAAGCCTGACAAACGTCTCAACGGCCATTTATGTATTGTTATTTTTGCACTACTTGGCTCGGCGACTTTGTCAATACTCTGATAGCACGCGGAGTGTTTACACAGATAGATTGATGTATGTCATATTTGTAGCATACGTAACTGTTCGTGGCACTTGCATTCTTACTGGGCTCTTACCGATGTCCGTAATGCCCATTTAAACGGCATTTATTGATTAGGCTAATCGTGTTGCCTTGCTGCGACAGGTTTTATAATCGCGATGCGATTTGTAGGTGCTCTAAAGTGGCGCACGACCAGCACACAAGTCCCATTTGAGTACAAGGTAATACGATAAGGCGCCAACAAAATTATTATCTGAACTTTGATCGATGATTTTTAGAGCTAGAAACATAACCGCAAAAATGATATAAATTATTGCCCGTATAAATTTTCCCAGTTGTTCTCACTATACGCCTCATGTATAACTGCTTACCAGTACCAGTATGCCAGTTGAACGTATAACACTTGTTTTTCCAAGTTTTTCAAATATATATATGGCAAAAATTTTTTATTTTCTTATTTGTTTGTCTAACATTTATTGCTCAGCTTTGCTTTGTGTTGTGTGTGTGTTTTTAATTTCTTTCATTGCTTGCATAGATTGGCGCTGATTTTTATTTGGGTTTTCTTTGATGCGTATAACAGATTTTTCTTTTGTTTTCAATTAGGAGTCGTGTATATCTAAATAGTGTGTAAAACTGCATTTTATTGCTCTTTATGTGTGTTATTCACTCTATAAATTTGGTTAGTTTTTAAAATATTTAACACA
Organism: Drosophila sordidula; assembly: GCA_035047465.1. Lineage (NCBI taxonomy): Eukaryota > Metazoa > Arthropoda > Insecta > Diptera > Drosophilidae > Drosophila > Drosophila sordidula. The sequence goes on along the minus strand of JAWNPQ010000156.1, from coordinate 13,774,187 downwards.
TATTGTAATATGTATATTTTGTTTGTAGTTCGCCTTCTTCTTCTAGTGTATAACAAAACGCACAAGCCTTTCAATAATTTGTCTCTTGTCATGGACTTGCCTGAAATACATATTTTCTTTCACAATCTATATTTTAATTAATGTACAAAATGTGAGCCATACAATTTTCGACATAATTGTTTATCGCTAAGCTAAATTATTAGTTTAAAATTGAAAACAATTTTATTTTTTTTCTTGTGTTTTTCTTTTAATTTTTAATATAAAATTTATTAGTTTAGCATTGTTTATGTAATAGTTGTTGTTGCATCTCTCATTTAATTTGCTTACGTGCTCTACAAGTAATCGCTTAGCCTTCTTTATACAGACACGATAAAATAACTAACTATTACCAAAAAAAGGTTTACACTCGTTTGCAATAACATTTTGCTCTACTTGCTACTTGGTTTTTTCTCCTACTACAATTAGGCCGTATGACACATTATAACACTTGCCGTATAACAACGAATGCACAACAACAGTTATATTAGTAATAATATAGATCGAGAGTTATACATATACAATAGCAAATATAATAATTATAATAGTACATAATAGTATTAAAAAATCGTAAAATTTAACAAACAAATAAAAAAAAAAAATGTTTACAATCTAGTTGCTTTTGCAGTTTGCTGTTGCTGTTGCTATTGTTGTTGTTGTTGTTGTATAACAGTTGAAACTATAATCAATCAGAATTTATCAAAGTTTCTAATTTCTGCTGTTTCTGTTGCTGTTCTTTTATGAGCGTTTAATTTGTATATATATTTATGTATATAGCTAATATTTATATATGGCAGCAGAGCTCTGCTACAATCTTATCGAAGCTTAGCCAAGTTTTCCTTGAATTTCCTTTTTGCTTTCAAGCAAATCTATAATACATGTATGTATATATAATTAGTTGTATGTATATTGAATAGTTGCTTAGGCATAGTTTCGGCATCGGTATCGATATATATATATGTATATATATATATACATATATATATATATGCGCTTTTTTTGTATATAGTTTTCTTTGTGTGTGCTCTCTTTACAATACTTTCGCTTTGCCTGGATCTGGGCCTGCCCCTGCCTCGCTGTTCTCTACTCTCTACTCACTACTCTCTACTCTCTACTCTCTGCTCGCCTGCTCCCCTACTCTGCTCGACTTGGCTCCCCCTTTGTATAAGTTGCTAAAAAAATATCGGGCTCTAATCTAATTCATACGCTGTCTTCTTCTTACATCATCTCCTTTCACGCTCCTCACTTTATTTGTAATTTTAGTTTCTCGTTTCTCGCATCTCGCTTCTCACTTGAAATTCATGTTGCTTACAGCTTTGATTCCGTTGTTGTTGTTGTTGTTGTTGTTGATTTCTGTTGCGTGGCGGGGAATGGCTGCAGCGGCTCCTCCTGTTGTGGACTGGGCAGAGTTTTGATGATCTTGGGCACTATGGTGATTGGCTGATCCTCGTCCTCCTCCTCGAGATCCTCGCCCTGCTCCTCGTCGATGGGCGTCAGCGTCTCCGCATGCACTGGCGTCTCATCCGAGCCGCTGAAGCGTTTCATGCAGGGCGCCATAAAGCTGGTAACCGTCGACACGGCAAACAGTGCACCCGCCATGTAGAAGGGCAGATCGTAGGTGTGGGTCAGATCGTAGATGAAGCCCGCCAGCGGTGTGCCAATGAGTGCCGCAAATCCTCTGAACAGTATGAGCAGCCCGAAGGCGTTCGTCAGCTTGTCCAGGCCCAGCAGGTCGACCAGAATAATTGACGTTAGCGAAATGTAGCCGGAAATGGCGATTCCAAAGGCGATGGACATGGCTATGTAGGCACCGTAGCTGTAGCACAGGGGCGTCAGGGTGACTGCCACCGTCGAGATCAGCAGGCAGATGTTGTTGAGCAGCAGCGAATTGACCTGTGGCAGATCCGCCACCCAGCCGCAGACGACACGTCCCACGGTGTTCGTGATGCCAATGATGGAGAGCAGCATCGCCGCATCGTTCTTGGCGATGCCGTGCTCCTTGGCGGCGTCCACCAGGTAGACGAAGGGCACATACAGGCCGGCCATGCCGAATACGTTCGAGATGCCCATTAGCATAAAGACGGGATCCTTGAGCAGGCTCACATCGAGCATGGTGTTCACAACGGATTTGACCGAGTCCGGTATGCAGACGCACGGGCACAGATCGTACTCCTCCCGATGCTTCTCCGCCTCCGCCAGCGGATCCAAGCGCATGCTCTGCATGCTCTTCTCGTACTTGGTGAGCGACAGCACCGAGTTGCGGTAGTTGGTCAGCGACTTTTGGGATTGATACTGCGGCAGGTTCGTGACGGAGCCGGAGTAGAAGATGTCCTTGCGTGACATGGGACGCACCATGCGCCCGCCGCTCCCGTGCCGCTGCGTCAGCGAGAATTTGGACGCACTCATTTCGCCGCCGCCGCCCGCCTCGATGTCGGCGCGGGAGGAGGCGCGTATGGCCGCCAACGAGGGCTGGTAACGTTCACTGGCGGATGTTTTGCGCACCCGGCTGAAGGACGGCACCGAACCGTTCTTGGGAAGACTCTGATGGTCGCCGGCGAGGAAGGCCGGCTGCGAGGCATTGCGGGTCATCGGATCCTGCGACTGGTATGGACTGTGCTCCGTTTCCGAGTTGCGCTGCGAGCGGCGACCCGACCGCACGGACAACTGGCCGTTGCTGTCGGCACCCCCTACCCCACTGTTTGGTGGGGATTGGGCATTCAACTCCACCACTTTGGACTCGGTGATGGTGGGCAGCGTGGACACGGGATGCAGGCCGGCGGACTGCTGGGCCAGCAGCTCCAGATTGAGGCTGGAATGGACGCCAGGATCGGCATTCAGCGGCGTCTTCAGCTTGCGCTCCATGGTGCCGTCGGGCAGCTGGACCATAAAGTGGGAGCCCGCGAACGAGCCGCGCTCCAGCTGCATCTGCTTCTCCTCGTACATGCGCTGCATCAGGGGCTTCACCTTCTTCTTCTTGGGATAGGTGAGCGGTCGCATCATCGCGCCAAAGATGGCACAGTTGAGTATCAGGCCGGCGAAGATGAGCAGCGCATTCTTCCAGCCGTACTCCTCCAGCAAGTAGGTGGCCAGCGGGGCAAAGGCGAAGGTGCCGAAGCCGGAGCCGCACACGGCAATGCCCGTGGCCAGCGAGCGCTTCGTCTCAAAATAGTAACCCACGGCGACCACGGCGGGCAGATAGATCATGCCGAATCCAAAGCCGCCCATGAAGCCGTATGTGACCATCAGCATTTTGACGGATCCGCTGAACGTGCTCAGGACGAAGGCGATGCAGGCAATGATGCTGCCGGCGATGCAGACGGCCCGACAGCCATATTTATTGGCCAGCGCTGAGACGATGGGGCCGGCGCTCAGATAGACGCCAGAGAGGAGACTGCCCACCCAGGCGACGGTGCCCTTGCCCTCGTGGAAATAGGCGACAAACTCCTCAAGGAAGATCCCAAAGGTGTACGCGATGCCGTCGACTATCATGTTGCACATGAAGCTGGCGAAGCAGATGACCCAGCCGTAGCCACCGTCCGGCGGTGGCGGCAGTTCGCCGTAGACGCTAACTTCATCCTCGTCGTCCCCATCCCCATCCCCGTCCTCGTCGTCCTCCTCATCGTTCTCGTCCTCGGGGCTGTTGTCGTTCTGCTCGGCCGTGAGATGCGCCGCCTCCTCGCAGGCCAGCTCGCTGTCGGTGCGCTCGAATTTGCGCAGGCGCGCCGCCGAGTTGCCAACGGCAGCTGCCGTCGTCGCATTGCTGTTGGTGTCCACCATAATAACTGTTGTACTGTTGCTGTTGTTGTTGTTGTTGCTGGTTTTATAGTTGCTTTTATTAAGCCGTTAGTTTTGCACTGCTTCTGTCTTTGACTTAAAGTTTGGAGCAAGAAATTCTTTTTCGGTTTCAATTTCGTTTTCACTTGCGCGCGCCCGCACGCTCGCCCCCGGCAGCAGTCGTCGATTTGTCTGTTATGCGTGGCCGAAGTGTCGCGCTCGGCGCCGTTACGAGTTATGCGAGCCTTAGAACGGCCGCGGTCGACGTCTCTATAGCTGCTGCTGCTGCTTCTGCTGCTGCTGCTGCTGCTGCTGCTGCTGCTGCTGTTACTACTATCTTTTATCTTTGCGCGCGCTCAGCATATAACGCGCTCTCTGCTACTCCCACACTCCACTCTGCTTGGCGCTCTTAAATTCTCTCTCGCAGAGCTTTAGTTGCCGTTATATGGGCTGTGTGCGTGTTTTGGTGTTATTGTTAAATTTGTTATTGCTTAAAGTTCTTATGCATTATCGACAGCGAGAGAGACAGAGAGAGAGAGAGTGAGACTATGTACATACATATTTGTATTTATTAATATTTGCGGGTTTTTGTTATTTGTCACGTTGTGTCGTGTTGTGCTTTGTTCTTCTGTTGTTATTTTATAAATTTTGTATATTTTTGCAATCAGTGCAGCTGACTAACGACTGCCCAAACGCAAAAAATTTATTTTTGCTCTTTTGGCGTTGCAATTTTTGTCTGAACTTTGTTTTTTTCTTTGACTTTGCACTCTTGCGTTTTCTTTGCTTTGCGTTGCTTTACTTTGCTTTTCGGCTGCTGCTTTTATGTATGGCACATTTTTTGCATTGCCGCCGCTGCCGCCGCCACTGCCACTACTTTTTGGGGGTGCTGTACGTACTCGAAGTCGACGTCGCTGTCGCTGTTGTCGCTGTCGATAATGGCAATGCAATTGTATAATTTGTTAAGCATTGAAATTTATTTTGCAAAATTTGTGTTTAATGCAATAATTCTGAGCGTCAGCAGAAGAAAAGAAAAAAACAAAAAAAAAACAGAAAAAACACTGCGGCCCCGCAACCAACGTGTGATCGATAAAATGTGAATTGAACGAAACAAACAGGCCGAGCAGCAACAACAACAACGACAACTACAATTACAATATATCCAACAACAACAACAACAGTCGCACACGGAACTTGGCTTACGTGTTTCACACTTTACCACACGTAAAAAAATTGACGTTGAGCTGCATTGGCATATTTCATAGCTTGAACTAAAGTTTGATAAATTTATATTGTTTTAAAATATATATATATACATATATATATATATATATATATATATATTTTTGGGGTGTATACAATTATTATTTTTTTCTTTGTGCGCCGCGAGAGATACCAACAAAAAGCACCACAACACACAGACTTTGTCGTCGTCGTCACTGCTGCGCTGTTCGATATAAAATGAAAATTCGTCGTAACCAACAGACGACTGAAACCGACCGATGGGGCTGCTAGAACTGTTATACTACGCTATACAAAAACAGCTAGCAACAAAGACACCAACTGTGAACGTAAACGCAAAAAGCAAAAACTACATATAACCTCCCATACAACAAACACAATTTCAATTACAAACAAAATGGCAAAAAAAAAAAAAACAAGAAAAAATGCTCGCCATGCGGTTTCTGACATTGCGATTGCCTCGCCGATGTCTAGTTTTCATGCAATGCATTTGAAGTTCAAGCGCGCAAAAGCTAAACAACGAGCGGTCTCTCTTTCGTTTGTCGTATTCTCGCATTGCGATGGGCCACCTGGCCGAAGCGGTGCCGCTCTCTTTGCAAAGCGCTCTCTCGTTGCTTGCTTCGTTTGCAGGTATGCGGCGCAAGGGTTGTGCTTGGAACAAAACAGCTGATGTTGGCTATTGTTACGTTTCACACAGATTTCACACAAGGAACTTCGTCGCAGAGTCTCATCCATCCGCTTAGCAACCCCCTTGGCAAACTACCCTCATCTATGACGCACTTTCTTAAGGGTTGTCTTCGTTTATACACATGTCCGTTACTTTTTTGTTGTTCTTCTTGGTCAGCTCAAGATAGACCGGCACTTGTATAACACTTTTCTTCTCATGTATAACAGACGCAAGAAAAGAGCGTAAACTGTTGCTCTTAGTCTTGATTTAGGTTAAAGGTTAACTTGTGACTTTCAAACTTTTACTTTTTCTCAGCATGTGCATGCGGCTGTATACGTGTGTATGTGTGTATGTATATGTGTGCTGAAAATTTTTGGTGTGCCGCCTTTTAGGCGCCGCCAACACGCGAAACGTGAGGCCTTTAACAAAGCCACCGCGAGAACCCGAAATTTCTGCATTATCTTAACGGGTTTTAGCTTCAATACATAGTATTAGACTTTTTTTTTCTTTTCTTTTGATAAGCAAAGCGTGCTAATTTCACAGTTTTTACTGGCCAATAAACGGATATTTCGGTCTTAAGGTAATAAAAACGTGTGTTATAACAGTTTGTTTTGAAAAGATAATGTTGGCGTTGAATTTAAGCTGAAGAGAATTCTGATTGGGGATTCTCTTAAGCCCATGGCGTTCTCTTAATACAGGACGTACATTTTACTAACTGTTCAATCTGTGTGTGGGCGTTCAATGTCATTCATAAAAATTGTAACACGCGTACCGAAACACACCCACAAACGCACACTTATACAGACGCTGTCACACACACGCAGCCATGTGACTTGTGGGTCAACGCCAGAGGGCAGCAGCAGCTCTTGACGTTTTGCTTTTCTTCTTTCATAAGTTGATTTACTATATTATTAGCGTATTAGTCGCCCAGCTCTCGTTTCGCGTTATAGTAGTTGTTGGTATGGCCAGGAAATTGCACAGTTAGTAACATCGTGTTATTCTCGAAAGCGAAATTTAATATCCACACAAGACTAAACTGTTCTACCACAAGCCGCAAATACAGGCACTTGTGCAGGTTGAGTGTTTGCGTGTGTTCATTATATGTTCATTATAAATGCATAAAGCTTCCGACTTGATATGCAAACCAGGCCGCTGCTTTCGACACGTGTCAATTGGGCTGCATTGCCACGCCCACGCAACCACAAAATGCTTGTCCGTGCAGCAGGTGTTCGAATTAGCTGCACAATTTAATCTTCTTGCCACAACTGCGAACAGCAGCTGCCACAGACTGCCGACTGAGCTGAGTGGGTGGAAATGTGCCAGAAATGCAGAAACCTCAAAAACACAATGGGCTTAGAGCTAAAATATATTGTATTTTCAAATAAAATCTATACTTAAAAAAAAATTTTATTATTCAATTAAATTTTATATCAGATATATGTATATACCACATCCTTGTGCATATGTATGTATATAAAAGAAATCCTTTTTTATACAAAATTTACAGCAGGACTATTTCATATTTTATTGTAAAAAAATTGTCCATATGCTCTACCTAGAAAGCAGACCTGGGAAGAAGTCATCGCTGGGAGCGACGGCTTAATTTGTGCCTTTAAATTGTAAATACATCAAATATAAAAAACAAAATTTTTTTAATGTCTTTTTATATGCTCTATTTAGAAAGCGGACCCAAGAAGATACCACATCTCCTGGAACGCAGGTTTAGTTTATACTCTTTAATTGCACTTCCCACTGTCCCGTTATGTGTTATCTTTATCACACCAAAGAGTTGAATGCGCTTTTATAGATACATTTTGTGTATAGACGATGTCAATGCCATCGTCTCTGGGCCAGTTCAAGAATTTCTTAACAACCTTCTGATCATACTCGTAGCTATACTTTCTTTGTTTTCCTTTCTTTTAATTTTGTATTTTTTTAATAGGGAAATGAAATTGAAATTGCGCATACGCCACTGTGCGCTTCAGGCAGTCAGCCAGTCAGTGAATGCGCTTTTGTTTATCGGTACATTTTTTACGCTGTGAGTTTTCCTCAGTTTTTCTTCGTCAATATATTGCAAATATATATGCAATCTATATTATATATATTTGTAGCGTATGCCAATAGATATTTACAAAATGACGCAGTTTGTCGCTGGCTACTTTTATCTTTTATTATTTTTTCGTTTTCGTATTTTACTTGTTGCTTTTTGTATGCATCGTTTGTAGCTCATCGCTGAAATGTAGTTGCCGTTGTTGGCCTTAGCTACCTGCTAGATACATTTGTATCTAATAGATGGCATTGCTTAGTGAGCTGCTACTACTGCTGCTGCCCAGGCGACAACTGTTATACACATTTATATGTTAATGGCAGCAGGATACACACAGAGGAATACATTTACATTACAAGCTTGTCCTTGTCCTTCCAGTGCTCCTGTTACAGATATTGCTATTACTACTTTTCCGTTTTTCTTGTCGTCAAGTTGTCAGATTCCTTTCAACTATCCTTTCGCTAGTGAACACCCTCTCCCCCCGCCATACGACCACCTATCGATACTTATCAGCCACAACTCTTGTGAAATCAAATGGCTTAATATAATCACCGCCCACTTTATAGCTACGAGCTACGTCGTCGTCGTCGCCGCAACTCGTAAATAATTTGTTGTTGGCTAGTGCTTTCATTGATAAGAAAACGCTTTACAGTTCTTTGCCGCTTGTTTGTTTTCTATTTTTTTTTTTTTTTTTTTTTTTTTTTGTGTTCTGTTGACAGGTGGTGTCGGGGGTGGGAGGTTCGGGTTTGGGTTTTGTTATAGACGAAGGTCGCGTGCCGCGTTTGTCGTCTTAGAGAATTAGAATTATGCAATTTTCTTTGGCTTATTGTTTACTGCAGCCACAGGCTCTTTGGCAATTATTTATTGTAAATTGACACAAATGAATTCAATTGAATTGCAACAGCGGCAACAACAACTACAACAGGGTGCATACAACAGGGTGTTTTCTGCTTTCATTTGCGGCTGTTGCCAGGCAGCCAAATAGTGTACGCATTTGTGTATTTTGCTGTTGCTGTTTTGTCATCGAACCCGACCGCCCATCATAATCGACGCATTGTTAGCCAGATTCGTTATCAATTTATATACAGCAACAACCGCAGCAGTGAAAACAACAACAAATGAGTAAAAACAAATGAGTACCACGTGTGGCAATATATACTTATATCACGCTTTATTTGTTTATTGCATTATGCTTTCAAGTTTTTTCAGCTGCTGATAAACAACAAATAATTTTTGATTGAAAATGCATACTAAAATATTTCGCATTTACAAATATATATATATATATATATATAAATATACATAATTGTGTAATTTTATATTTATCGTATGTGGATATATTTATTTCAAGTATATATACATATGTATATTATTTTTAACACACATTTATTTATTCTTTGCTCTGCTATTGTGTTCTGAGTTTTTGCACTTTGAGTTGTTTTTATTTTTGTTGCTTATTCCTTGTTGTTGTGTTCGTGGTTGTTACTGTGATTCAACTCATAAAATGACTGTGGTTCGCGTATTTTATTATATTGATAAAACATTAGTATTAATTATGCGTAATTGTTCTTAATGTTGCGATAGATGGCAACTGTATAAAAATATAATTTAAATATGCCTGCAAGTTCAAAAAAAATTTGTCATTGGTTCGGTTCACGATGTGAACAAATGCTTCGCCTTTATGTTCGGTTCGAATCTAGGTTCGCCACATTTTAAAAGGAAACTATTTTATTATTATTAATTTTATTCTCATTTATTCAGGTCATGCAATATTTATTTTAATGGCTTAACATTCCCATCAAAAATAAAATAAACTCCTTTAAAAGAAAAAATAGTTCGCTTCGGATACAAGTTTGACTGAACTTGGAGCCAACTGGTTGGGTTCAAGGCGCGGTTTATGATTTTAATATATATTAAAATTTGTTTTTCCGTACATTATGTAGCAAATATATGGTAAATATTGTGACTATTAATCTTATTTCTGGTATTGTGATACTGGAACAATTATAAAATGTCTTTTTTTAAGCCTTTTAAGCATCTCTGACCCGGTCACTGTCAATAGTCGAGTCGATATAGAATTTTTTATTACAAAATATCACTTTAACAAAACTATATGAATGGAGTTGTTATAAAGATATTCCACTCGTTTTTTTCTTCCATTAACAAAAGCATCACTTGTGCTTAGTTTTCAAATAAGTTAAACAATGCAGTTGACTTTCAATGATAGTTTTTGCCGTGGTAAACCATTTACATTTAATGGATTTAAGAACTCATGTGGATACTTATTAATTTCCCGTTTATCGTTCAACAAATGATTTTGTCATAACGTCGCATCCGATTAACTCTAGAACAATCCCCATTCGTTGGTGCTAAAAGTACAGAATTATTTATGTGATCTGATAAGTGAGACTCCACAATATCTTCAAATATGTCATTCGATGATTCGAAAATGAAAATAAAGATCAAACCATCAAATAATTATGTAGATATGTATGATTGTTATTTGGATAGTACTGCACTATAAATAACTTGGCTGGCTTATGAAGTCACTATTTTATAAAACACAAGATTATAGAATTAGTAACACATAAACTAATTTAATAAGAATCACTTGTTTTGCACAAAACTAACTCTTCGATTGAAATTCAATGCGAGATAACGACATGTATCAATTAATCTGTAAATTTGATTTGTACTTATCCTTCGCCTATACATACTTATGTACATATGTATGTGTTTGGGCATCACGCTGCCGATTAAATGAATTGGCTTTTACTTAGCATTGTATGTATTGGTACTCATATACATCAATTTGTGTGTGTTCTTTTAAAACAGTAGTACAACTTTTGAATCTTTTGAGAACAATAAATAATTGCATTCGTGTACTTCACATACTTGTAAGAACATGTACAAATCTTGCGTTAATTGAAATTGTTTTGATGTACTAAAAAGAAAGACAAACATTTGTGTGGGATTTGGTTAGCGTATTTATAAGTTTTTTTAAGGTTTTGATACGATAGTCCAATCAGATCGATTTAGTATAAGAGGAAAAAACCTGTGGTAGCTCACCGGGTTCATCAGATATGAGGAGCTGTAAATGATTAGGACGAAATTTGGAGCTGATGGGGCCTTTCCTTCGGATAAATAAAAACTAATGTTATTAAGGAAATTTCTTTATTTTTTATATGAAAGTGTTGGTTTATTTCCTATTATGAACCAAAAAAAACTTTAACTCTATAAATCCGCTAAAATTGACACCCCCACAATAATTGGGGACTCGCCACAGAAAGTCATTTTTAGGTATACAGAAGCTGAAGCTTTTTGTCTAAAGTGAGAAAATATTTTTAAAAATTTTTGGAATTGTGTATATATTAAATTGAATATCCTTCGTCACAAAATTTGATATCAGAAATCTTTGGGCTTGAATGTGCTTTCGCCACCAAATTATTACCTCGTGTAGAGGTGTTTTTATTTGTATATGAATATGAATATGAATTTATGCAAGGATATTTAATGTTTGGCACCTCCAAAATAGTTGTTTCTTTTTTCTGTTACATTTTCCCCGCTTAATAAATGATACTAGCTTTTTTTTTCTGTTTTCTAGTATCCCGATTTTAAGTATTGTTTTGCTCGGCTTATGTTTCTGTTTTGAAACCCAATTTGGATACAGATAAATATATATACATATATAAAATTTCATTCGTTATAACCTACCATAAACATATTAATTGACGTTTTTTTTTTGTTGTTTATTGTGACTTTTACTTTTTAAATGTATTATTTTATTATTTCTATACATTGTATATTTGGTCCGATTGTATCTAGTATTTGGCTCAATTTAAATTTATTTAGATTTGAAAAGCCGGAGATATGCTCTATCTCTCAATTTTCTCTCTCTCCGCCTATGTCAACTATTAAATGGCTTTAAAATTCATAAATTGTAAGCCAAACACAAATTACTTGAATGTGGCAATCGTTATTATTGTTGTCGTTGTTGTAGTTGTTGTTGATGCTAATAAAAATTGAATAAAATCGCGCGTTCAATAACAACAACAGCGCGGCCGGGCAATAGGCCCCAGAGAAGAGGCCGCTACGGAGGGAAGGCTGTAGAACTAGACGGCGGCAGCCCCGCTTTTGGGGGCTGCTCTCCAGTTGGTGATGACCCCGTTTTGTCAGTTTGCTGTATAGGAAAATCAATTAAATATCAAATAGACCTCCACAGCAACAACTACAACGAGAACTGGCTACAAAATCTCGATTGTTCATATAAAGGCGCATTGTATCGGAGAGAAACGCAAATTCATTTGCGTAATGGGATAACTGTCATACGATATAAGTATGTATGTGAACGTGGAAGTCGATTGTAGAACAGTTCTTATAGTGAAATTGAAAGCGAAATTATTGTTGTCCAGTCAAGTGAAGGAGACGTCAAACTGTTCTAATGCACTCACTCTTTCACTTCCACTTCCACACTTGTACGTGTTATTCCCCCGTCCCGTTTACGCTTTCATTTTTAAATGCGAAGTACAGTCGCGTTTTTTTTTTTTTCCGTGTCGTCGTTGATTTCCTTGTTTGCATTGTTGCATTCAACTTTTGTTGTTATTGTTGTTGTCTGCTATTATTAGCCTAACATGTTTAACATTTGATGTTGTTGCTGTCTTTATACTCGTTCCCAAAGTGAAAAGAGTATATTGGTTTTGTCCCATGTCCGTAATGCTCATTGTCTGTCTGTCCAGATGAACGCAATTTTTTCCGCCACTATTGAAGATATTCACTTAAAACTTTGGATCTATACTTTAAGTTAACTGCTAAAGACAAAGTGTTAAGATTTTTGTGCCACGCCCACTGGGAGGCTGGCAAATCGATAACATGTCGATACAAGTTTCAAATCACAACATTAAAGCTAGAGTATTAAAGCTAGAGTCACCAAATTGTAAGTAGATGCTATGTATGTATATTGCTGGTGACCTCTCCCAAAGATTGTGACATTGATATCCAGGCCACTCCCACTATAACTCCCCCAGCGCCCCTGCCTCAAATAATCGGAAATGGCTATATCTCTCATCGTTTTTGAGCTAGAGGCTCCATATTTTAAACGTAGATGGTTGGTCACCCCCTTTAAAGATCGATAACAAAATTTCCTGGACACACCCACTACCGCCCCAAAAATCGATATCTCACACAATTTAAGATCTGCAGTCACCAAATTTGCCACACAGTGTTCGGGTAACCTCCTCTTCAGCTCGAGCCGAAAAATGTTGGCCGCGCCACCTACGTAAAATAACAATAATAACTGCTGTATACTCTGGACGAGTATGATGCAGTCGGTTACGTCCGACTGCAACGTTCTTACTCGTTTTATTTTTGTAATTTACCTGTGCGCTCATGTCTGTAATTATCCAGCCAACCTTGTGACAATGCAGCTCTCCCATCGTCGCACCCAAATCTGACACCCCTGGCACAGTTTCTGTTATTGTAATTTGTAGGTTTTTATTTCATTTTTCGTTTTGCATGCAATTCGCATTTGAGTAAATACTCGATTGTCTGCTGTGTTAGTGTTGCCTTATAAAATGCTGCGCTCCATAAATTTCCATTTAATTTTTGAGAGTTCTATGGCGTTTTGTACTCTATCATTTGAGTGTATTTATTGGTTGCCGCTCGTTAGACGTTAATTGAAATTAATTAACACATTGAGTTCGGAATTCTGAATTACGCTGCTCTACTATGTATATTGTTGGAAATCCGATATCCGACCGGGAGCTCTATTTCTGCTATTTCCACTGTTTGTCATATGACGTTAAGGGGTAAATAATATTTAGCACCGGCTTTTAATTTTATACTGAAAGCATTCGTTATGATATAGCCGCTAATAAAACTTTAAATAGCTTTGGTCCAAGCAATTGTTAATGTCTATGTGGACTCAAGTGCACGCGGGCAGGTGCCAAAAGAGGAGGCTTGTTTCCCTCAATGTGATCTCAAGAATCTCACTTAGTATAGCTTGAAATGAAAGTTGGTCAAAGGAATTTTTTCTGACAGATTCATGTGTAGTTGAAAATTATGTCTAGTTTTAGAAGCCTTGAAATTTTTGTTTTGATAATATAAGTTTGTTTATTCAAGGAAAATAAAATAATTATTTGTCCTGAGTCCAATTATATGGGATGCTGGCATCCTGTTCTTTCTTATGAGTATGTATTATATAAATTTAATCACAAGAGGTATTTCTTTCAACGACACTGGTGATATACAAATGGGTAATTAGAGCAAACAAAAGATATAGTAGTTTCTCAAGTATATTAAATGGTTGAAAACAAGTTAATTAAATCATCCGCCAATTATTTGAAAAGGAACGATTGTGGATTAAAAAGTAAGCTCAGAAAGTTGTTGTTTAGGCAAAACTTTAACTTTAACTTCGAAAATACATATATTCCACTATGGAAAATTCATTGCTAAATAACTTCTTTGTTCATTTACCAACCTTTTGGAATTTCTGCGTACTGAAAACGAGCATCCAAGTACTTGTAAATACCAAAGCGCAAGGATGTACTTTTCGATTTTTTTATTTTTTATTTTTGGGCGAGTGCAGACAGGTTTGTCACTATATATATATGTGCCTTTTATTAAAATTTCAAGTCTACTTATTGCTTCTTTCGAGTTTTCTGCGTTTATACAGACGGACATAGGTGGTTAAGAATATATGTATGTATATACATCATTGGGTCGGAGATGCCTCATTCTGCCTTTTAAATACATTTCAACCCAAAAACAAAACCATTTTGGCCTAATTACCAAATAAACAATTTTTCAAGGGTGATAAATAGTTGAAAATAATTAAACGTTAACTTCCATACACTCATATAGTTTGAAGAGCAAATTCCGTGGGTCACAAGTAAGTGTCGGAGGTGTCCAAAATTGTTGTATAAACAAAATTTTTAGGTTGCATTTATTTGTAAAATTCGTCGATGGAAAATACTGAGATTGAAACTGAATTAAAAGTTAGTTTCATATGATATGATCATAAATCCCAGCTACTGAGTAACTAAGGTTTTCGAGATATAACGGTGGTTATAAAAAGTAGGCATATTTATAAAAATTGATTATATGTGTATGTTTTTATTGAATTGAATTGATTTAAGCTTCCATTTGATGGTGTAATAGCGAAATCATCTTATTGATGCCCTGCGTGCTGTGGGATTAATGCAGTTTGCACAGCTGCTGAAACTTTAGTCTGTCGCCCTATTGCCCCACATTCTCCGAGCCCCAGTTGCAGCCATATTCCCCACCCCAATGTCCGATGGCCATGAGTGAGTGAGTAGCCTCGTGCGTCGACCCCTCCGTCGCCCCTTCTGCCCCGGGCCTTATCAAGTGTTAATATTTACAGCGCGTAATTGTAAGTACTCGGGGCGAGACCTGCTGCAGTTCTCACATTCCGTATCAGCTGGGATTATTAATTAGGCATTTATTATTGGCAAATAGGCAGGAGCAGCATCGTTGACTTCTTCGCATCACGTGTGAATTTATTTATATTTTTTTCGCTTCTTTGATAACATTACTCGTACGGCCTTATCGACAAACATGTTTTTCGGGGCAGTTTATCATAAGACCCATATCAAAGTACGGCACAAAGTTCAACTACCTAACTGAGCTCTATGTGTGGCACCGATTGTGATTTACTAATAATAATGTTCCTTGTCGAAGTGATATATATTATAGGACGTTGTATCTCTATCCGATATCTCCCGCACACACACTTGAAATTGACATGGATTATGTACTGTTTTATTCTATTTGCTGCAAAGGCTAACAAATTGATTGGACAGCTGATTGAACAGTCGGCGATATCTGGCATGCCTTATCGCCAGGCAATATAACAACAGTTGTCGTGGCGACTTGTGAACTACTATTGTTTAGCGACAGTTATCTCCAGTGTTGTTGTTGTTCGACGTGCCCGATTAAAGTGCAGTAAATCAGCTTCTTGGTTCCATTCCATTTGCTCTGTTGTTGGTCAGGCGGATCTCTATTGTCTCCGCTGATTAGCGTCGTGCGAACTAATTCTGTATATTGACTCTTTGATATTGTGAGCTATTTTTCAAACTGTACGTAAATTCATATGTCCATGTGTTTACTAATTGGTAACCCCTTCTGCCAAGTCTTCAGTTTCGAAATACCAAAACAAATCAATTAAGAGTGGCTTAAATTTAGGAAGAAAGAATTTTCGATAAAATGCCAAGAACAACAACAGCATCCGATCCACATAAAAATATCTCATTTAACATCAATTGGTATCAATTATGTTGATATTGTAAATTATTTTGTATATGCTGCTCAGCAATTGGGCACATATTATGTGTAGAGAGGCCACGGACACCACAGCAACTGATAAAACCGAAGATAAAACTGTGGAAGTCGGGGCTCTTTTTGGATGCTGTGCTTTATTGTTTATTTATTGTGTAAAAGCGCTTGCTAATAACAGGAAATACTCTTTTGCAGTTGATAAAACGTTGCTCACCAACAATAACAACAACAACAACACAAACACCAACGAGGCGGCTTTGGAAGAGACACTGATTGCCAACAACGAGAAGCAGCAGCAACTGGAGTTGGAATATCAGCAGCAGCAGCAGCAGCAGCAACAGCAACAGCAACAGCAGCAGCAGCAGCAGCAGCAGCAACAGCAACAGCAGCAGCAACAAATTGATAAACAGCAACAGGTTAGCAACAATTTGGTTGTATCCATTGCCACCGTAGCGCCCCA
Organism: Drosophila sordidula; assembly: GCA_035047465.1. Lineage (NCBI taxonomy): Eukaryota > Metazoa > Arthropoda > Insecta > Diptera > Drosophilidae > Drosophila > Drosophila sordidula. The sequence goes on along the minus strand of JAWNPQ010000156.1, from coordinate 13,757,672 downwards.
ACAGCAGCAACATCAGCAGCAGCAAACTTCGCCAGTTGTGCCCCATCAGCAACAGCAACATCAACAACAACACCAGCAGCAACATCAGCAACACCAACAACAGCAACAAACACAGCCAGCACACACGCCCAGTTATAATGAGCCGCATGCACAGCAGCAGCCGCCTCCGCAGCAGCAGCAACAGCAACAGCAACAACAACGCAAGCCACCTCAGCAGCAATACAACAACAGCTCACAACAGCAAGTGCGTCGCAAATACTCCTCGGAGTACAATCACCAACAGCAACAACACCATCAGCAACAACAACAACATCATCATCACCATCATCAGGGCAGCAGCGACACTGCCATACAAACCACCAAGACAATGTCGTGGACGAACTCCGCACAGCACAAGAAGTCCACGCAGTCGGTGGCGGTCACTGCCTCGCCAAATGCAGTAAACAATGGTGCGTCTGTTGCTGCTGCAGGAAACGCCGCGGCTGCACCACCAACCACTGGCGGTGGCGGCTTCAATAAGCAGACAAGCGGTGTTAGTGGGGGCGTCTACATTCATCCCACTAAGACCTACACCAATCAGCAGCACTACCAGCAACAGCAGCAACACTACCAAACCGGCTTCAACAACAGCAGCAACAATAACAGCAACAACAGCAGCAGCAACAACAGCAGCAGCAGCAACAGCAGCAGTAACAACAATAGCAACAACAACAACAACAATAATCAGCCACAAATGCGCACATATGGCACTATGAAGGTGCCCTCGTCGCCTGTGGCAAGCACAGCTCCACCGCTGGAGCGCAAAATCAGTGGCCAGCATCAGCACCAGCAGTCGCAGCAGCAGGCCAGCAGCAATTTAACAACAACGGCAACAGCAACTACCTCAACGGCGAGCATAACGGCAACGCCGCATCAGTTTCAACAGCAGACGTCCACTGACAGCCAGTCCAATAGCACAAATAATGCGTCAGCAGTGCTGCCCCAGCCGCAACAACAACAGCAGCAGCAATCGCAGCAACAGCAACATGGCCATGGCCAGTACACACCAGCTGTCAAATCCTATGGCAGCTATGGCGCCAAGACCAAGTACAGCACACACAACACGAGCATGACGGACACATCCTTCAGCGCAGCTGCAGCCGCTGTGCCGACGTCTGTGCAGCCAGCGCTTAACTTGGCGCCACCAGCGCCGCCTGCCTCGCAGAATGCCAGCAGCACGGACAGCGGACAACCCTCGTGGGCCAGTCTGTTTTCCAGCAAGAAGCCTGTGGCGAAGGTGGCACCCTACGATGGCAACAAGTCACAGCAGCCGCAGCCGCAGCAGCAGCAGCTGCAACAGCAACAACAGCAGCAGCTGCAACAGCAGCATCAACAGCAGCAACAACAGCAGCAACAACACCAGCAGCAACAGCAACAACAGCAGCAGCAGCCACAACAACAGCAGCCACAACAGCAGCAGCAACAACAGCAGCCACAACAACAGCAGCAACAGCCACAGTTGCAATTGGCGCCACCACAGCCACAAGCACAGCAAGTGCCTGCCCAACAGCAGCAGCATCAGCATCAATCACAGCAGCAATTGCAATTAGCGCCACCAGCACAGAGCCTGGCCAACGTGCACCAGCAATTGCAATCGCCCACGCCAGTGCCAGCGCCCACTGTGCCGCTTATCACGCCCGGGGCACTCTCCTATTCGGCCGCCTCGGCTCAGGCTGTGCCCGCCGTTGTTGCGCCCGCCTCGGCGGCTGTCAAGCCACTGAAGGCGGAGCCGTCGCGTGCCGCTCAACTCGACGAGTGGACGAACAAATATGCCGAGTTCTTGGCACGTCACAAAACCAACCTAACGCCCGTCAGCCTGCGTCCGCGCGGTCTGACCAATCGCTCCAACTACTGCTATATCAATTCGATACTGCAGGCGCTGCTCGGCTGTTCGCCATTCTACAATCTGCTGCGCTCCATACCCAAGCAGGCGGCGATGCTGAGCGAGGTCAAGACGCCCACTGTGAATGCCATGTAAGTGACCTGTGAACCGTGACCCAAATGCGCCAGTTACCCCGCTGCCACAGGCCAGTCAACAGACGCCTCGGCGCCAAAACCAGCTGGCGTCTGTGTTACGCCTGTGGCATAACAATTGGCGTTGGCCTGCCTGGCGTGCGCTGGTTGCCCCCGTTCTGGTGGCAATCTTTGCTCAACGTCTTGGCCGACGCAGGTGCCGGGTGCATATGCACGAGTGACCCATTGATGGCCTCATGTGTGCACCAGCATGCACGTACATTTATATATATTCCATTTTACCCTTTGCCGCCTGTTCTAAATGATATCTTTCCGCCTTCCACAGGATGTCCTTTATGAGCAACTTCTCATCGTTGCCGGGCGGTTCCCGCCTGCGTTTGAGCACCAACAAAGCTGCTCAGATCAAGGGCAAGGATGAGTTCGCTGGCGTCGATCTGCAGTGCGATCTTGCCTTTGAGCCCACTGAAATATACAAGCTCTGGAACGACAGTCGCGAGGAGCACGTCGAGGGCCGACAAGAGGATGCTGAAGAGTTCTTGGGCTACGTGCTAAACAAGCTCAACGATGAGATGCTCGAGGTGAGTGTAGATTGCGAGTTGCTATGCGAATTCTGTATTCTTCATAACTGTGCTTGTCTACCCCAACAGGTTATCAAGTTGATTGCCAAGCCGGTTGCCCAGCAAAATGGTGAGGAACAGGAGCCGGAGTCCGAGGATAGCGGTGACGTTTGGCAGGTAACGTATTTCAACTGTTAAAATTCTGCAAATGTATGTGTGCGAGGGAGAGGGAGATGTTCTTGAATTTGTTATATTTATGCAGAATTAGCACGTCGTCAAAGTTGAAAATTGTGTTTCAGTTTTTTATAAAATATGCACTAAAAGCTTGATTAATTTTCGTTGACATGCCCGCTCTCCTCTTCCTTTTTAATTACGCTTTTATAAACAATCGCAAAATAAAGCCGGTCATCTTCGGTCTTATTAGTGTAAATAGTCGTGATCAGCATAAACATTCGAATCGATCTAGTCATGTCCGTCCGTCTGTAAGATTTCATTTTAGAATTCATTAGACCTAGAGACAACAGATTTAAAATATAAGTTATCTTAAAATATCCGCAGTTAATTTTTTGTCGCTACTTCAAATAGAAACACGGAGAACATTTAATTTTGTATGACTCTCCCGTTTTGAATAATAGCTCGGTTTCTTTTTTTTGTTTGGCATCTGCACATATTGCAATGTCATCTTTATGCGTGTTTGTATGTGTTTATGTGTGTCAAATATGACAAATCAATAGTCCGTCTATTCCGAAATGATTTTCCCAAGGTATATACTCTCGACTTGCCTTCTCTTACTTGTTTTGAGTAAAGGTTCTTAAGTGCATTTTCAGAGACTTGCATGATTTTGATGATAATATAGGGAATCGCCGCTTTGGCAAAGTTGTATGCACTTAACGTTCTGACTCGCTCTTTCCTGCTCTATCTCTCTCTCTGTCACACACTCATAAATATTGCCTGTGTAAGCGTTTACAGATTTGACTTTGGTGTTTTTTTTTAATGAAATATAATATAATTTAAAATAATATAATATAATACAATTTTCTTATTCAATCTTTCCATTAACTATTTCAGATGATCTGCAACAATCGCAACAAGGGCAGCGTCACACGCCAAACGGACTTTGGACGCACGCCCCTCAGCGACATCTTCCGTGGAGAGCTGCGTTCGCGTCTGCAGCGCGAAGGTGAACACTCCACGGATGTTATACAGCCATTCTTTACACTGCAACTGAACATTGAGGTGGGTTAGCTGTGCCACTGACAAACAGATCCTGCTTAACATTTTCTTTATGGTCTTTGCAGAAAGCGGCTTCGGTGAAGGAAGCTCTGGAGATACTCGTTGGTCGCGATCAGCTGGAGGGCGTCACTGGCAGCAAGACCAAGCAGGAGGTGGTCGCCTGGCAGCAGATGACGCTGGAAAAGTTGCCCGTCGTGCTGATATTGCATTTAAAATATTTTGACTATAGATCCGATGGCTGCACAAAGATACTGAAAAAGGTTGAGTTCCCTGTGGAGCTCAAAATCGATGCCAGTAAGTGAACGATTTGCCGAGTCAACGGAAAAGTTTCATCCGTGTTTCGTTTTTCAGAGATACTTGGCTCTAAGAAGACCTCGCAGAAGCAGCGCGCCTACCGCTTGTTCGCTGTGGTCTACCACGACGGCAAGGAGGCCTCCAAGGGCCACTACATAACAGACGTGTTTCATACCGGCTACAACAGCTGGCTACGCTACGATGACAGCTCGGTGAAGCCGATCGGCGAGAAGCAAGTGCTGCAGCCGCACACGCCGCGTGTGCCTTATCTACTCTACTATCGCCGCTTTGATACCCTGCCCCAGATGCAGACGAGCAATGGCAGCGGTGCTGGGACCACTGTAGGCGCCACCAATGCCCATGCCTCGACCAGCGCCGCCTCCAACACAACAGCTGCGAACTCAGCGAATAATAAATTAAACTAAGTTGTCAATATAATGGCATACCCAGCCTAAGGGCGTGCCAGAGTTTGGTTTTCTATGCATATACAGTTAAACAGTTATATTATATTTAAATGCCTATGTTTAAGCCCAAAGTCCAAAGCGCATGTACGTGTGAATGGTAGTTGTATTTGTGTGGTGAATGTGTGTGTGTCGTCTTAGTTTTATTAATAAACAAAACTCTTAGCTGTAAGCCTTAGCCGTAGCCCTAAGTTGATAACAGTTTAGTTGTGCAACAAAGCAAAACAAACAAACAAACCAACAATTCGTTGAAACGAAATCTTTGTACAAAACTAGCGCATGAGTTAACTAGACAGCGAGCAAATTATCATATACATATACATATATATATACATACTAAATAGTTAGTTGCTAATAGTTGAACCAGCCAATATCAGTAAATCCCGTTTTCCCTCTTCCACTTTCTTTAAATGGCACAAACAAGCAGCCGCGTGCATTATATATAGTTGTAGACCTCTTTGATATGACAAACATTTAGAGCTCTATATGTACATACATAACTATACATATATGATACATATATATATATTCAAATATCTGTAGAATACAATTTACTTTGTAATTGTTTATGGCATGCAGCATGCATTTAGGCGCCACAGCAAGCAATCAGCCATGCATCGAGTTTAAACCACAATATATATTGAAATGCTTTGAAAATGCTTTAAAAAACAAAGAAATATAATCTTTTGTATACAATACAAGACAAACACATGAATACATAGCATTATATTGTGTATAAGTCGAAATAAGTAATCAATACAACAAAAAAAAAAAAAAAAAAAAAAAAAACGAAAACAAAAAAAGAATTTAGCACGTTCATTTCATAATTTATATAGTTTCTTTTTTAGTTGGATTCCGAGTTCATATAAAATCCATTTATATTACTATTATGAAAATTGTTTGCACCCATTATGATATTTTGTGTCTTGCGACAAAACGTGAAATTGGCTTACATATAGTTATAAAAATATGTTTTTTTTTTTTTTTTTTTTTTTTTTTTAAGAAATGCTATAAATGATGTAAACTAAATTGTCAAGTTTTATGTATAGTTAACAACTACAGCTAATCAAGACTTCTAGTTGCATATGTAGTTGGTAACTTAACAGGCATATACAACAAATATATAAATACATGCATATTTTATTTTCTAATTCTATCCATATATACATATATCTATACTAAAAATAACGTGCCAATGTTAAAATTCGATAAAATTAAAAAAAAAAAAATATGTAAAACCCATGAGAAGTTAGTGTCCAAAACAATAACTTTTTGATAACTTTGTGTAGTCGGTGACTACAACAATTATTGTTAAAACAATTAGTTACGAAATTTTGTTAAATTAAGTTTTATATTTGATAATCGATGTATGCATATATGTAAACGGAAGAATATATATATAAAAAAAAAACAAAGAAAATGCGCTGATTTACACTTGTTTGGACTATAATAAATTAATCATCATATCTAGATTCTTTTACATTGAACTCTAAGAACTTGAACGAACAAGTGAAATATTTCGAAATTTTTTTTAAACGAGAGTGTGAGTTTTAAATAAATTGATATTGAGAAATTTGTTAAACTAAATTTGACCGAAGTTTTGAAGATAGTCTTTTAAGGAATTTTTGTTTACAATTACTAACGTTAAATTGAACTTATTCAAAGCTAAGGTAAATGCCAGCGCATTGCGATTGTAAAACCAGCATGCAACCTTGAAATATTCAAGTATAGATTATGATGATACATTATGCATTATAATACATATATGAAATATTATGTATGTACAATAATAACACATATATATTTTGATGTTATACTTATATGAATTAATTGTAAGCCAAATTATAGCAAAACATTTTTTCTATAGAAATTTTACAGCGTCTGCGCTCTGCTAGTTACAAATAGGTTCCTAAAACATGAGGAAAATTACACAAAAATAATAATATAAATGAAAACCAAGATTATGAAGAGCAAAACAAAACTAAGAAGCATAGTGAAATAATGAAAAACAAAAGCAAAAACAATAACATTAGGACTTGTAGTTTAAAGCCAAGCTAACAACATATGAAACGTAATAAAATATACATACACATACATACAAATATAAATGAAATTTATACTAAGAAAAGAAATGAAAAACAAAAACAAAAAAAAACTTAAAGTCAAGCAAAAAATTTTGTGGAATTTTCACTTTTTTATAAGTACATACATATTATATTTTTCAAGCGAAATTAACATGTTCAACATACATCGCATATAAAATAGCAACCGAAACTAAAGACGTAATATATATAAACATTTTTGTCAGCATGTTGTTTTTTATATTTATGGAATACTCCAGAAAACCCAATTGTAAATTCGCATTAATATTTACATATTTTTATTAATTTAGTTTTCAAATTAGTTCATAACCATTTCCTTTTTTTTTTGTGTATTCTGAGACATTTGTTGCCTTCTCTTTTATTACTGCTTTTGGCGCTACGGCGAATTTGTTTGCCCTCATATATGTTTTAGCTATTAAGTAGTTTCTAAGGCTGTGTAACTAACTAAATACAAATTAATCATTGTTTAAGCCGAATCATCATAAAAACATTGTGTTGACATTGCCTGACAATTTTTGTTTACCTTTGATTTCCAGTTTTTGAGCTAAATGTTGTGACCCTAGAAGGAATGAAAGTAAAATAAACGAGAATTGGCAAGTGCACTTACTAAGCGTATAGTCGAAAATACGATAAACAAATAAGATATACATACAACAATATAAACAATGTTAAGTAAACATTAAAATTATAAAAAAAAAAACAAACCTAAAGTTAAAATCAAATGTTTTGTAATAATTTTCTAATACAAAGGGGAAAGAAAAAAAAAAGTCAAGCAATTTTGAATATACAAATAGAAATACAAAAACAAAACAAAATCGAAACGAATAATAAGACATTCAAAGACGTTTATATAAACGAAATTGATAACAAATATTAAGAAGAAAAAAAAATTAATACAAATTGTAATAATTAGTCCACATTTAGTCTAAACAAAAACGAACGAATTGAAAAAGTTGTACTAACTAAAGTTAAACATACCTATATAAATTGTAATATGATACATCAACAGAAACTAAAATGCAAATTAACTAGCAATAAAATAAATAATACCATTACCAAAATAGTTTGTTTTGAATCTATGCAAGGGAGGAAAGTGAAAGGAGACAACCAAGAGAGTCGCTAATCATACACAGGTGTAGGTCAAAACCATCACGACACGAAGACGCTCAAAACCGGTTCTCCAAAAAACGCCAGCAAAACGCAAGATTTTCGCTGACTAGACGAAAATCGAATGCTCTTTCACAAGAAAAAGTAAAGAAATGATATGGATTAAAACGATGTTATACGAATACCTTTTGATTTCAACTTTTGAATTGTGAATGTCGCTTGAATGTTATTAGTATAAGTTATACTACGTTCACATTTATTTCGAACCGTATAATAAGTCTTACGTTCTTGCATTCGGAGAGTGAAATACAGCAAAGTATTTGTTCAATTCAGTCCGACAACGTCTTCAGCGAGCTGTGATTCATTTGTTATGCGAATCACAAGCGATTCAAAACAAAACTCGTTTTTAGCCCAGGGCTGTGTAATACTTATTTATTAGAGACCGTCTCCCAACTGAAAGCAACTCAGCTGTGACACAGTCGCGAACAAACCGAATGCGGAGACACTTCGCAAAATGCAGTCACAATTGAAGATTTCGTAAGGTGCCAAGAGTTTTGGGCAAATGTCAGTGCTTGTCGATCGGAATGTTTCGGAATGTGCTGTGCTTGGTGCTGGGCCTGATTGTGGGCATGCAGCTGACGGAGTTGTGGGACTACATGACGCTCACGGGCGACGAATATGAGAGCACAGCTATTGCAGCGGACACGGCCGCGCCCACTGCGCTGGCGAAGGCCTCGCTGGCCGATTGGCTGAGCCGCGAGACGCGTGTGCTGTGCCTGGTGCTGACGATGCCATCGCAGCATAGGACCAAAGCAGCCAAGGTGAAGTCCACGTGGGGCGCCCGCTGCAATAAGCTGATCTTCATGAGCAGTGAAGACGACGTCGAACTGGGCGCCGTGAATCTCAATGTGACGGAGAGCCGTGAGAATCTGTACGCCAAGGTGCGTGCGGGTCTCGCGTTCGCCTATGAGCATTACGTGGAGGATTACGACTGGTTTCTCAAGGCGGACGACGACACGTAAGTCGCAAATAATGCACGCCAATTCATTGGACTCATTCGTCTGGCTTTCAGCTATGTGGTAATGGAGAACCTGAGGTTGTTTCTCTATCCCTACGACCCGGAGGCGGCTGTATTCTTTGGTCATCGATTTCGAACGAGCTACCAACATGGCTACATGTCTGGTGGGGCCGGCTATGTGCTCAGCCGTGATGCACTGCGTCGCCTGAATCTGTTCGCCCTGAACAATACAAAGTTCTGTCCACTTAATACCAATCCGGAGGATAGGCAAATCGGACACTGTTTGCTGAATGTGGGCGTGGTGGCTGGCGACTCCAGGGATGAACTGGGTCGTGAACGCTTCCTGCCACTGCATCCCAGTCATCTGATGCCCCAAATACAGTCTGGCACTTGGCTGCAAAAATACTCTTTCTTTAAACCGAATGTGAGTCCCGAATCAAATTATATTGCTGGACCTATTCCTGATACATTCCATTGTTGCAGCTCAGCGATTGCTGTTCCGACTCGGCGATTAGTTTTCATTATACCAAAATGCACGACTACGATATGTACGAGTATTTTATTTATAACCTGCGAATCCTCGGACAATCCTTGCCCCAAGCGGTCAATATGCTGCCCAAGCGATTGGACTATAAACAGATGGAGGAGAAACTGCAATTTTGGGATCAACAAATAACTGACAATAATGCATCGGTCGATGATTAAATCATATTTTAATAATGTTGGCTAGCTAATTAGGCAAAGAGTAAGACTTATTGATTGTTAAGAAATTATATTAAAATAAGTTAAATAATTAAAGAATTCAACATGTGAAATGAAACTGTCAAAAGTAAGTAATTTTTAGATTAGATCAATTTCTTAGTAACAGATGGGTTCTCATATGGCTGGCAAAAATAAATAAATATTTATCTAGAGCAAAGTCTATGTAAGTTATATCAAAGAATAACCTCTGTATATCCACAGACGTTGATAAATGATATAGGCGCATCAGTGAACTTAATGTAATTGCCCGACTTAGTAAATAAAACAAGAGACTCATAGCTGGAACTAAGATTTATTTGACAATGAAGCAAACAATTGCATGTTGCCATGAAGAGGCAAGAGACAAAGACAGGCGGGCAGACAGAGACAGAGAGCTAAAGTTTAGCTGTCCATTGGCACAGCTTTGGCCATTTGTCAAAGGAGTCGGGTGGGTTCAATTGAAGACCCCTGCTTTAAAGCCCAATTTATCACAAGGACGCCGGCCGCGTGCCGCGTGCGCCGTCCGCCTCTAAGGATTATAGAGCATAGGAACAAATACGAATTGGAATCGAGAACCGGAAAATCGAGTGAAACGTGCCAAACACGTGAAAAATACCTGGGGATCTGGGCTGCTTTTATTATTGTTGTACTGCTGTTGCATCCGCGCCGCTATTGTTGTTATTTATGAGCATCGAAATGAGCTGAAACTGCAGCCCAAATGTCGAAATGCCGAAATGGGGTGGGGCTGGTGGCACGCGAGCCACGCCTCGCCTTACCTATGGACCGCACCTTGGATAAGGATAAACTCGTTTTTGGCAAACCCAGCAACGGCAGCTGGCACACTGAAAACGAGACGCAGTCGAGCTGTAAATGTTATGTAAAATGTGTAACACATTTACGAGCCGATTGTGTGTTTCTCTATGTGTGTGTGCCGCTATCTAACTAGGGGTTGCCTATGGAACGTGTCCTGGAACGTGCCCCGTCGCCCCTAACTGCGCCCGGCCCTGTGCGCTTGCGCAGCGCCAGGCGCGCCTTTTGTTAGCTTAATTTCCATATTTGCATAAATAAATAAATACATAGCATGTTACTCCACGGAACTTTGTTGATTGGAACAGTTGGTGCCGAGCTTTATCTACTCGTTTCACTGCCTCATGCAAATAAGTCGAAGCGTGTAGGATTGAACACGTGTGCTGGCCAACAAGCCGTGAACATGCAAATGACTGTGGACCTGGAACTGGTCCTAGACATGAACCGAACAGCATGACAGATTTCTATGCTGGATTGTTATCAGTGGCATGCCACGAGCCGGCAATTGAATTCCCCTTTGGCAGCAGACTCGATTAAAACTCGGCAGCTGCTAAGCTCCAGAAAGATATGGCTGGAGTATTGAACAACTGTTTGAAAAGTTGTTTCCAAAGGTTTCCTATCTTAAAGGACAATTTTTAAAGCTTTTATAGATTATGTCAGATTATAGATCAAAACATGAAAAGTAAACATATTGAAGTTACAAAATTAATTAAGATGTTAACCTAGGGCTTCAATTAATTTAATTTCTTTTATTTATTTCCACATACAAACAAAGTAATTAGGCACTTTTATCATTATTATATATTAATGGCTTCAGAATACAAAAAAATTAACAACCAATAAAAAAAAAACTATACTTCTTTAAGAACGTAGTTCCCATTATATTAAAATCTTTAGGTTACATATTTTTTTGAAGTACTTCTAAGTCCACTCTGCCAGAAAAGTTTTGCTCGTAAATCAAGTACACGTAATCCAAAATATCTAAATATAACGCATCCACATTAAGTATTTATGAACTTTTGTTCCGATTTATGCAAATTTTATGACAGAATATAAATTCAAGTAAAATGTTAAACTTATTAAAAAAATGTTAAACAACGAAAAAAAAGTCTTTCCATAAATGTTGGCCGTAATGAGAAATGCCGTAAATATTACAACAACAAAAAATAATAATAAAAAAATGTTTGCCGTTAATCGGGAAAATAGGCCGCTAATTAACCTTTGGTATAAAATATGCCGCTATACAAAGATGACGCTAATAAAGACGGCCATTTATTTTTAAAATGTTAAGAACAAAACAATTCGAATTCGACTCAGCTTTAGAATCGTGTTTTTCTGCCAGTGCGGTACTACATACATGTTTATTTACTATTCATTGGCGTAAATATGTAACTTTGTGAGATCTGAGAAACCTTTAAATCGCAGAACAAAAACTTTTCTAATTTACTAGCTTACTAATTTATAGACGCTTAAGGCCAACCTAGTAATTTCCGTTATCCAGTTTTCTTGCCTTCATTTTGTTTGATGTACTTTCTAACAAGCTAATCTCGTCCTTAATCAACGTCCTTTCCTAATACGCACAACTCTAAAGAGCCTACAGGCTACAACCGAAATTCTCGTTATCCAGCTCTCCAGCCTTAAATATGCTAAACGAGCTTGCCCTACCAACAGCCAAATGTCGTCCCTCTTCAAGGAGCTGCTTCCATACGCATCTCGGCACGCCCTCCACTTTAGCTTTAACTATTTCCATTATTGTCATTGATAAACCCTTAAGTTGATGTCATTGTGCACAAATTGTCAGAATCATTCGCTGCTTAAAACCCAAGTCGCACACTGTGCTCGGGCCCCTCTTCGGCACTGCCCGCAACGCCCATGTAATTAGTAGCATTCCAGAGCTAACAGTCGCCTGGGCGGTCGGGCAGTCCCCGTTCGGGCGGGCGACAGGCTGTCTGGCGGAGTGTTTACGCATTTCGAAGACATTTTATAATCAATTTAATGGCTTCCCTGGTGCACAGCGAGCATAAAAAGGAACTACACTCAAGGTAAAGAAGCAGAAGACAATGTGGTGGCAAAAGGCACATGAATAAAAAGTCAGCACCAGGGAATGGCTGTGGGCATTTCAATTTGTAGCTGCCTAAAGTGAAACCTACAATTGGCACTTTCCAGCCAAGGAATTGCCCCTTTTTTCGTCTTCTTCTTCTCATTTTTTTTTTTTTTTTTGCGGCGCCGCAACTCAATTAAGTGACGAAAGTTGAATGAAAACCCAAAAGGGCAAACCGAGCAGCTCGCAAAGGCGGGCACCTCGCAGTTCCGATAAGAAAGGCGGCTCGGAGACTGAAACTGAGAAGGGTCGTCAGTGAAGCACATAAATGCCTCCGCAAAAAGGGGCTGCGGTGACTCAACAATGTCTTGAACGTGTTGCTTCGCTTCCTTTGGCAAAGGAATGTTTCTTATAAGGATTTCCACAGCCTTGCAACTAGCAACCCCTAAAAAAAAAAATAACATAAACAGAAAACAGCTACGACGACGGGCAGAGGGTTTCTTTTAGCTCTGACGCGTGCCAAGACAGCGACTGTAACTGAGAATGAGAATAAGACTTGGACTGAGACCCAGACTGAGACCGAGAACGAGAACGAGAACGAGGCATACCTGTAGCTGGAGTAGCACCTGAGCAGTCCTGGAGCTGACAAGGCGACGCGGTGACGTTCATTGCGCTGTCGTCTGTCTGCCGTCAATGTCGTCGCCTCGCAGTTCCGCCGTATAAATTTCTATACAAGCGACGGGCTGTCCGTGTCCTGTGAGTCATTGGCGTGTCGTAAAGCGGAAGTGGCTGCCAAAGCTGGGGCTACATTTTCCTTTCGTTTTTACATAAAATATTGAAAATTACACAAAACTAAAAACTGGCAATTACAGGACACGTGCATATATGCAAAAAGGACTCGCACTCGCACTGTAAAGGAAGTGGCAGCGAACCGTTAAATTGAAGCATGCCAAATCAATTAAAAATTTGTAGTTGCTTGTTTGGCATTGCTTCAGGCGACTGTTGCATGGCAACATACAACTATGTGTAGTATATCATTTCTTTTTCCACTTCTTCTCGTTTTTTAATTTTTTCGAACATATTTCCCTTTAGATGTTGTGCTGCCCGCATTGACATCATTGTCAGCCAGCTGCCGCAATTCGCTTATCGCATCGGAAATAACAAAAAAAAAAAAAATCAAAATACCTTTACACATGATTTATCCAAGCACTGCATGCGTGCGTGTGCATGTGTGTGTATGAGTGTTGTTGCAGCTGCCGTTGCTTTTTGCTGCCCCCTTTGGCATTTTTGGGCTGCGATCGCCCTTGGCCGAAAAATGCTTATGCTATTGCCCAAACGTCTAAAAATCAACCCTCCGTTAGTCGGCCCAAAACAACATTTGGGGTGGCTTCTTATCTATGTGTGTATGTGTGTGTGTGTGTATATGTGTGTGTATGCCATAAAATTTAGCACATCTCTCACTTATTTAGTTGTTGTTGCATTATGCACATAAAGTGCATGAAATTCAAAATTTTCTCGTCCAAAAACGTGCACTAAAATCTGACCAACCGTTGTTGTTACTGTTACAATTCACGCTCCTATAGAAACACCCCGTTTCCAGTTGCCTAATTAGGTCTCCATCTGTGTGCTGATGCTGTCCAGGACGCAGTGGTTGCCGGCTGCCTGCAATGGGTTGGTTCGAGCTGCTCATATGCTAGATTTTTAATAGGCGAGCGCAATGAACTCTTTTCCGGCGAGTCCCTTCGAGTGGAACTAATGGAAATTGGTACAGCTGTGCGAGCGAATAAATTACAACGACTGTGGACAACTTTAATATTGGGTTTCCAATATTTGAAGTAAACCTGATCTGCATAAGGCTTCACACTGCTGCTATTCCAAGACTAATTAGAGTAGAATTAAGGTGTATAAAATATATGGCACGTGCAATAGGTGACACTGTACCGAATTTAGTACCGAATCGGCTCGAATTCGATATGTCAATTGATTACAAAACCTAAGTCCGCACCGATCTAGAATTTCTTCAAAATATTTGTAAATAAAATTAGCTCTATACCCTTAATTCATTAAAAGTGGGTATACTAGTTTTGTGCCAATGTATGTAACAGACAGTAGGAGCCATCTCCGTCGTGTCCATCAGTATGTCCGTCCATCTGTCCGCCTGTCAGTATGAACGCGTGGACTTAAGAGCAGGGGCGTGGCAGAATTTTTTTTTTGGCCAATGTTTTAATATTTTTTTTTAAGGAAATTCATTTTTTACAATTTCTCAATAATGAGAGAGAGATAAAGAGAGACTATAAGAGCTAGAGACTTGGTTTGGTATTTTTTTTTTTTTTTATTTTTATTTTATTTTAATTTGATTCTTTATTGCAGCATATTGTCGAAAACTCTCTAGCGCATTTTCAACTAAAAACTTCGCAATTGGTTGGCGAACCGCCTTTAAAATTATGACTATACTTAAGACTAGGACTTATAACTATGACTATTTACATTTTTTTATTTTTATTATTTTTCTAAAGGTTTAAGTCGTTTCTGGGGAAATGATGCGGAGACCCACATAAAAAAAATACAAACTTTGCAAAACAAGGCCCTGAGAAGATGGACTGGAGCTGACTGTTTCGTGAGAAACGTAGTCCTGCATAAGGACCTCAACATCCCTACCATAGCGGAGCTAATTGGACGACACAGCTCAAGATATACGGACAGACTTGCTGCACACCCAAACCAACTTGCAACAAGCTTAGCCACAAATACAAACAGGCGAAGACTCAAAAGATTGCACCCCTTAGACACCAGAAACTTGGTTTGGTATAGTTTTATTTCCCGTATACCATCAGGTTTATTTTAATTTCTCGATAACCCACCAGATTTTCTAAAATCGATAAGTTTCGGATTTTTAAACATATGTCAGCGCATCGGGATGCCATATTCCAACTCTGAAAATTTCATAAAGATTGGACAATATGTTTATTGAAGCTATTTAAGTCTGTAATTCCCTTAGTATGGGACTGGGAGAAGAAGAAGAAGCACAGTAGCTGAGAAAAGTGTGCAGCTTGCTGAACACGAGGATGGGCTATCTCCTAGTCGATTACATTTAAAGTTCGCCAGATAAGTTTCAGTAATTTTTTAAATGCTTCTCCGAATTTATATATAGTGTAAATAGAATATATGTGAATATTACACTATTAAAGTTGTTCTTACGTCAGTACGGTTACAAATTTAAAAATCTCTGCGTCACTTTATGAGAAACAAGATTCCCAAAGCTAAATCGAACTGAAGTGCCCGGCGAACATAATCATCAGAAGCTCCATAAAAAATTAAGGATCACACATTTCTACTGCATACTCTTAAGGGCAACCTTTACATCTATTGGAATCACTTTAATTTAGCATATAAGTCGAAACATATGTAACATATGTATGTAATGAGAATTTACTAGAATATATCTTACATCTTAATTAAAAAGAGGTGTAAAGAAGAATAAATAATAATTAAAGCGAACCTAAAGGCGAATAATACATATTATTTATATATTATTTTTCAATTAGTCATTGTCAGAGATTGTAGGACTAGAGATAGCTTATTTTCGAGAGTATTATCTCGTCGACCATCGCAATTTCACATTATAAATAACTGCCTTAACATTAACAAATGAGATCATTATTTGTTGTTATATTCCTTGTCTTTAAGAGTCTGGAATTGTCGTCTTTTGTGATAAGAGACTGTTGTGAAATATGTTGCTGAATGGATGTGGATAATTCCGTGCATGTGATTGATTTTCAATTTTGTTGGTTAAGGCTAACTTTATCAGTATGAAAAGCGCCGCAAAATAGATAACAATCGAAAAAACAGATTAACATTGACATTTTCCGAGCACATTTCACAATTTAATTTCCACATAAATCATTTTTGTCGCCCGAAACTGGCAACAGATCAGCGAACAGGTGCTTATAGAAGATGACTAAGCCCGTAAATTTGTTTATCTTGGCATTTGATGACAGCAAATAGACTTTGCATATTCCCACTACTTGCATGAACCTGAAAAGCTTTGGCAAAACAAACGCTGGATTTTGAGAAGCATCTGATAAAAGAGTCATGTAAATCAAACTTCTTACAACAAATATGCCAGCCAAATCAAAACAAGTATTCGCCAGATAAGCGACTATCTATATAAAGAGCGAACATAGGCGGTAGTTTCCATAACAAAGTCAGACGTACAACAGGATGCACTGCAGCACAATAGCTCTGATCGCGATCTGCTGCTTGGGCACAGGATTAACGGCGACCACAACAGCACCATTAGCACCTTTGACACCTTTGGCGCCAATAGCGCCAAGGCCCGCAGTTCCAGTTGGGAGTTTATATTTGGAGCTGAGGAGCATATTGCGCAATGTGCCCCATAAGCAGATCGAGCATCTGGTCCAGGCCTATCTGCTAAACGATGCCGAATTCCAAGCAGTTATACGCGAGATCAATTCCCTGCCCACATATCGCCTGCGACTGCAGCTGATCAATCAGCCGGAGTTGCGCCAGTTCTTGCAGTGGTTGTCCCAGCAACTGATCTTGTCTGGTGGATCACTCAAAGTGTTCGACGATTTGGACCTGGAGATCAACATTCTGAACAAGTTCCCACACTGGGCGCAGTCGGTGAATGGCGTGACTGGCTTCGAACAGGAATTCAGCTACATCTATCCGTTGGCATTGATCCGCAATCTCCTGGAGACCAGTGCCCAGCAAAATCCCGTCTTTGCTGAGTTCTGGCGTCGTGTGGTTGCCCTAAAGCCGGTCTACGACCGCTTCTTGGCCTCACCACAGGCCGCAGCATTTGTCAACCGACTGCGCACTTTGGGCGTTGATGTCGCTGGCCTGGACACATTTGTGCGCTACCAGCTAGGCTGGAGCAATGATACCCTTCCCAACTACAATGACTATGACTACAGCTATGGATTTTACTAACGCCTCTGTAGTACGAAGCTATGAGGAGGAGAGTGTGTGAGAAAATAATAACAAGTATTTATCTAAAGTGTTTGTAAAGTGCGATGTTACATACAGGCATTACTAAATATCAACGTATACCTAAAATAAAATAAAATAAGCATATATAAATAAAATAAAATAAAATATATACATATACATATAATAAACGTTTTGTGCAATTTTTTTTTTTTTTTTTTGCAAAGTGCGCAAGTGAAAAAAAGTTAAGAGTTTGTGTTTTAGGGGTTTCTGATTTTAATGTTGACTGAATATAATCAACATGTCTTATGTAATTAATTTATGAAAAAATACTTACTTTTTCTATTAGAATATATGTACAAACTTTTCTTCCAAAGGAGAAGCCAAAGCGTAATGAAAAAACATTTATAATATAGGCTCTTATTAAAATTAAAGCCGAAATCACATGATATTTCCACTTGATAAGTCGACTTCTAAATCTATCGTAAATCTATGACCTTACCGAGTTATCAAATATTTCCCCAAATTAAAATCATCTTAAATTTTGTGTTATATTCTTGTAAGCTCAAATTCACATCATGCTGCCCCTTAAATATATTATTTTCTGAGCGGCTGCTGCTGCTGCTCCTCCATGGAAACTAGTAAATTATTTCATAAATCTATGGCGATGGCAGCAGGGTCAAATGTAAGCCGGTTTTGCCCGGCATGGTCTCGTTGACCCCTGATTGAAAACCTGAGCTTACGAATGAATTGCCAAGGGCGGACAAAGCCGCGTGAGCTTATCAGCAGCACAAAGCAATCGGAGATGGGCCACCTATAGAGTATATATTTAATTATAAACAGTCGACAAAGCTAGTGTCAACGACAGTAAATAAGTACAACGTAATAAATGTAAAAAGCTAAAAGCCTAAAGGAATTGTAAACATTTCTAATAACATCACCGTCACAAATGGGGTATTTTATTTGCCTGTCCGGCAAGCTATGCCCCTGTTTACAGCTGAGGGTGGTCAGTGATTTTGTTAAGGGAGAAAGAGTTCTGAGGAGACACGAAGAGGATTGTGCACAGTAGTCTGTAGTGTGTAGTGCATATAGGCTGGGATTAGGGATACTAGTTTCTTATATGTCTAAAGGGAACAAATAAGTTTATGGACGTAGATTGGGATCCCAGTTAAAGAATTTGCTTCTGATCGGACTTAATTCGATCTTGGTGCATTTTGTGTTGGGATTGAAATTCGTTGAATTCCTTCGACCAACCCAAGTAGACCATTAGCCTCGTTGTATCGGTATCTAAATGTGGCTTACTGAACTGATTGGCCAAACACTCAAATAACATAGAGTTCAAATCTTGTTGTCAACGAGTGCGATGTAGGGAATCGGTGAAACGAACAAATAAGTTTCACATCATCTGCATATGTAACTGTGCGAGCATGTGATATAGGAGAGGGAGGTCATTTATGAACAGAGTAAAGGCCCAAGATAACTACCTTGGGGTTCACCTGAAGTAGCATAAACCTGTTCAGAGATTTCGGATCTAAGTGAAGCTCTTTGGGCTCTGCCCTTTAAATACGATGATATACAAGGCAGGAGAGAGGGAGGGAAACTAAGATGGTCACGTTTAAGCAGTAAAAGCTCATGGCGTACAGAGTCAAATGTTTCACTAAAGTCACTTTGCTTTTTCGTCAGAAAAGCATTTACCAGGGAGGTAAATTCAAGCTCGTTGGTCGTGGTTGGCCGAGAGGAGATAACAAAACTATAGGATTGCTTAGGCTCTTGAGCAAGTTGCGTTTTTAAACAGACAAGATAATTCGCA
Organism: Drosophila sordidula; assembly: GCA_035047465.1. Lineage (NCBI taxonomy): Eukaryota > Metazoa > Arthropoda > Insecta > Diptera > Drosophilidae > Drosophila > Drosophila sordidula. The sequence continues at coordinate 13,738,538 of JAWNPQ010000156.1, read as the reverse complement.
TAGCACTGAGAATTATGAATTAAAAAGTATGATTTGGCTACGGCCTTTTTAAACTTTTGGAAACGTTTGGATATACTATATTTTAAGTTTTTGTTTAATTAAGCAAACGAACAGTACAACCTCAAGAATGGATAGGTATCCACAGCGACCGATATAGGGGATGACCAGAGACATCATCAATTGATTAGAAATGGAATTGATCTGGATCAACGAGAGGTCAACCATACCATCTAAAAAGTCAGAAGCTAGTCTATGGATGCGAATAATGACCAAGAAATGTTCGGTATGTCAAAAGAAGAAACCTCATTATTGCAGGTCAGATGCTGCATATAAACCTCAAAAGTAGAAGAAATAAGCAATTGATAAATATAACACAAGATGGGGGATTTACTTTTACAGAGACAATCTGTGTATCAGTAGGCCCAGGTAGAATTTAACCAAGTTTCTGAATTGAAAGTTTCAGATAGAAAAAAAGAATTACCCATAAAGAGATTTTTAAGCTAGGAAATTTTGATATTTCTGGTAAAGGATGGAAAAATCGATAGAAATTAGTTTTTTAATGCAATGCTGCAAGGAGAAAACTGGGAGGATGACAAGCGTTTACGTTTTTAGGTTTAAAATCATGAACAATCATGGAGGGTGGCCAAAATGTAGGAACATTAATAGAAGACGATTTGCTCGCAACATAAGCTGCCAATGAATCAAAAGTGGTGTCCAAGAAAAGCCCAGACACAAACCCGAGGCGGAAATAGGGAATATTTTCAAGCATTAGCGATACAAGTGGGCAAAATTTAAGATTTTTTTACTCACGAAATGAAATAAATATAGTGGGTTTATAAAATGTTCGTTCTGTAGTCCTTCTGTCCGTATATTTGTATAAACGCCATATTGAAACTTGGCATATATACTCGTGATAACCCGCTTCAAATCGTTTCAAATCGATTTAATCAATATATCTCCTTCAGTCTTTAAGTTGAGTAGTTGTTGGCTTTGTTATTATTTCATTTTATGGTTTTTTATCTGATTGGGTTAAAGCTCATATTTAAGATCTAAATAAAAAGTTGGATTGGGTGGAAAATGATAGTGAACATTTTAACTTTTAATGTTTTAAGAAATTAGATATCATTTTGATTGTGATCATTTACTTTGGAGGGAGCCAACTTCGTAATGTATCAGGGCAACTGAGGAACACAATTGGGGATTTGAGTCCTTGGCTTTTGTAGGGGCATTATCATATATATGTCAACGCGATACCAGTCAGTGGATTTCATATTCTTACTTTTTCTATTAGAATATGCAAACTTGTATTCCAAGGGACATGCCAAAGCGTAATGACGTTAAACAAAGGAAAGCTTTAAACTCCATGAATGACACAGGAACTAGCGAGTGGGCGATTGTGTGAGAGTGTGTGTGTGCGTGTGTGTGTGCGTGAGTGTTAGTGAGTGCATGCACACCCTCGATGAGGCGAGGTATCCATGGCAATGCCATGATTAAGTAACAGATGAGCCCGGCCATGGCCTGGCGCGTCCTGGCACTGCTTATGGGTCGCACATGCGATTTAATTGAAACAAACCAAACAGGAAGCGGCGCAACGGCGCAGCAGCAGCAGCACAGGCCAAGGCAAATGGGGTGCTTTTGTAATGAAGTTCACAGTTGGCAGTTGCCACTTCCCAGTTGCCACTTCCCAGTTGTCAGTGGCTCTGGTATACAGTTACTCATTAAAAGTGGCGAGCGGAGTCGTGATGCGACGGCGAATTGGAATTGCAGCGGAAACTAGTTAATGTGAGGCTATTGTCAAAAGCAGAAGCGCAACTTGTGCAATTTTCACACAGCCGCGAAGCCGACGTCGACGCCATAGCCGCTGTCAGCGTCGACAGCAAATCTTGCAAAGGATCTTAGCTCGCTGGGCGGCTAAACAATAATAATAAAACAAAACACAAAAAAAAGGAAAATAAAAAGACTCGCCCCTTTTTTTGCGGTGTACGCGTCCAATTGGAATTTTATATAGTAGACAACGGCGCGGGGTAAAAATGAAATATATTTTATATGTATAAGCGCCCTGCAACGCCCCAACCCCAGTTCGAACCCTCCAGCCCAGTGTGCACTGTGACTGACATGCGGATATACGAGTCTGAATATGCGGCTGCAGTTTTAGCCACCCCTAAAACGTGAAAGGCGCCCTAAAACATTTTTAAAGCGCTATTGAAATCAGCAACAGCCTCAGAATCGGAATCGGAATCGGAATCGCGCTACGCTTGAGCTCTGGTTTATATTCTGTTCCATCAGGGGCTCGAGTTCTGTTCAACCCCCCCCCCTCTCTCTCTCTCTCTATCTCTCTCTCCCTCCTAATACCCTGGCTTGGTATACGGTCTGGTTTGGCTCGTGTGCGCCCCGACGACATTTTGGTTAGTGTTTGCAAATGCACCTGGCTACATTTTTTTGGGCTTCGATTCCGTTCGACTTCCATGCGTGTTTGAGTTGGTGTGTGTGTGTGCGTTTGTTGTTGGGTGGTTGTTGGCTGCTTGCAATGCGTTGCATTGTGATTTCCATGGCGCACATGCCAATGTGTGTGCCTATGTGGAAAATGACCCTTTGTAGCATTGACGCTATGCACCAGCAACTACGCGACTGCGACTGTGCGACTGTGCGACTGTGCACAGCAAGGACATTAGCAACAACAACAAAGGAACGTTGGTTGCTGGTCGCGTGCCCGAAGCACTTCGACACCCAACTGAATTGTGAATTGTGATTGTTTTTCCTTTTTCTTTGCGCTGCTTTCCTTTTCGCATTTTGCGCGCTCATGCAAAACGCTTTGACGAGTTATGAACGTGTGTGTGTGTGTGTGTGTGTGTGTGCGAGTGTCCTGCGGCGCATAAATAAATTAATGCATGTGCTCACATATGTATTTCGCCTTGACTCATGCACAGCTAAACGTATAAATAGGAATATATAATTATTGCTCTTGGGCTTCCTGCTTTCCCTTTCCCTATTCAGTTTGGCAATTTGCTCTACCCTTACCAAATGGGGGTTAGTCATACGGTTTTTGTTTATTTTCAGTGTGGATTAGAGTGCAAATTCCTTAATCCTAGCCTAACTTAAACTTTGGCATGCCCATGCTGTGTTTGATTTATCGGGGGGAGTCCTCCATGATTCAAAACAAATTGTATGAATGAGAATAAAATGTTATTGAATATACGAATTGAATTTAGGAATGGATTAAAGAAATTTACGGAAGCTTGTAAATAATAATCAAGAATATTATTCATAATTGGTAATTTCTTAAAGGATTTTCTAGTGATAAGAGTCTTAGAATTATTTGGGAATAATTCATGCATCTGACAAATAATCTTTTGCACCTATAAATACAAACAAACAAAACTGATTTTATTAAAACGGTTTTTATTTGTTTACTTTCAATAAGATTCTATATTCACTTTTACGAGTACCTGCAAACAAATGATTGTAAGTAAAGTCTTTAAAATACAACTATTGGACAGCATTTAAAATCGGATCAAAATCTCACAAATTGAATAGAAAAAAAATATTGACTTCACATACAAAGTTTAAAAAATTTGAAGAATGATTTACACGCGAGTGCCCGACTAGGAGATATCCTTCACTCAGCTCCGAGCTGTCCTGATATACACACGAACTTGGAACACACACACACACACAAGTACACTTTTCGCAGTCAGATTTTTTCTTAGTGCCACAATACGGCCAAAAGTGTTTGTAGTCTGATTTTAATGATATTTTTTGGGATTAATTATGACATATAAACATCGTTTCCTTATTTAAATTTTGGTAATTTGTTTTTATTTTATTTCTTTTCTTTATGTATAATATTGGTAGAATCAGGGAAAACCATTATACCCCTCCTTAGCCATTTACAGTGGGTCCAGGGTATTTATAACAAAATTTCATATAACATGGCAGTTTGACAAATATTTGAACAAAGCCCCTGTAGGCAAAATCCCAAACAACCAAATCCCCAAAAACAATTCCACGCTCCATCGAAATAGCCGTTAATTGGCGCGACGCGAATGCGAACGAGCTGTGATCCTGTTATAATAGCCAGCATATGGCATACAAAAAAGGAAAGAAGGAAAATCAACTGAAAAACAATTAAAAAATTTCACACTTAGAAAAATGTTAAAAAAAAAATAGCCAAATCCCTGCCAGTTTGCGTTCATTTGTTCGAGCCCCACGAAAAATTGCACCAAATTATGAAAGTAAAAATTTAATTACAGCTCCCCTCAAAAAAGGTAGCTCCAGTCGAGAGCAGGTTGGGTTTCTGCTTGCGCCAGCGGCGACAATGGCAACATGTGCTACAGTGGAGCATCCTCGAGGAGCTGCCCAAGCAAAAGTACATGGCGGCTGAAAAGGCTTTTGAGACACACAAATGCAAATGCATTATGCCACATAAACGATGCATTTTCGAACATTAATTATTGCCAAGCAGGCAGGATAACAGACGGTATAAGGACAGGCATGGGACAAGGCCTGCACTTGAAATTACCATAAAAAGATGCACTTAAGGGTTAGCAATGAGCAGGCAGCAAACAACAAACAAAATGCGTAGCCCAGCCAACTCGGCGGCAATTTGGGGAAGGAGGACTGTCGTCCCGGGTCGTCCTGGGTGTTGTTGAGTGCAAATTTAAGCTAAGCGCGCCTTGGAGCGCAGAAATCCGAGCAGTCAAAGGAATATGCCGAATCGAAGTGCGAGTCTAGATGGAAATAACGCAGCATTTGTAGCTGACAGCCTGACTGAGTGATGAGCCGCTGGGCGGGGTTGCGAACAGGGTTGGAATTTTCGTCCTTGCCCTGGGAAGCTGGGATGCTGCTGCTCGCGTGGCCGGCGCACTTCTGTGCCCTCTGTGTCCGCTCAGCTTTCAGCTCTCTGGTCTCTGGTCTCTGGCCTCTGTTCTCGGGCCTCGGTTCTCGGCAGCTCGGTGCGTGCGCTATTAATTCTAAGCTGCATGGCAAACACTGATTCCAGCTACGAAGGGGTCGCCACCCCGCGCGTCGATCGGCAATAGCGAAAGCTGCAGCGGCAACGTCGCTCTGGGAATACTTTAAACCCAATTGGGGTGGCAGCAGCGTCGTTGCCGTTGCTACGCACGTGCCTACCGTAATACAACAACAGCCGCAGCGGCAGCGGCAGCAGGAATAATAACAACAACAACAATGGCGTCATATTGAACATAATATGCCATATTTGTGTTTGGTGCGAGCGGTACGACCAAAAGCCCTTCACTGGGAATCGAAAGTGCATTCCCTTTCATGGCAACCACGAGGACAGCGCCGGCAACGGCTTCGCATTTCGATTATATTAATGTAAAGCATACACACACACACACACACACACACACACTTGCGCACACACAAGCATTCTGACAATCGCTTTGTGGTGGCTGAGCAGACCAAGTTGTGTCTGTGTGCGTGTGTCAGTGTGTGTGTGTGTGTACTACGTACCTACCCCACCAAAAGCAAACTTGACAAGCTTATAGCACGGCTGTCTCTGTGTGCGGCGTCTGTGCGTACAGAGGACGAAGCAGGAGCGGGAGCGGGAGCAGGAGCAGGAGCCGGAGTCATCGACAGCGCCAGAGCTAAATGAAAACCTGAAAATGCACCAAACACCAAAAAATACACGCAGAGAAATTTCATATTGAAAATGCTGACAAATAGCTACCTAAATAGATTCAAGGCTTAATAAATGAAGAAATATGTAGGCAGTGCCGAAAATGCAAAATTCGAAATAAACATTTAAATAGTGGGCACCAATAATGTGGATTAAATTACATAATTGTTGGTTAAAATAACTCGTTTATGTAGAAATCATAAACATAAACATTTTGTTATGTGTTTTCTACTAACGTTTAATTTTGGAGTAATCCTGTGTAAGCAAAGCATTAAAACAGACAAATAAATTCAATAAAACAGTACAAGATGTGATTATATTTTACAATAAATCGAATGTTTAGATTTACTTGCATGTAAAATTTAACTAATTTTATTAATATTTAAATTATTATTTAAATTATATATTTACGAGTTAACAACTAAAACATGCATTATGAGTACACAGAAAAAATATAAAACGAGTGTAAAAAACAAAAAAAAAAAACCCAGGCTCTATAAAAAAAGAAGAACTTTGCGTCTTGGGCGATATTTAACCGAGAAGGAGACAGCACGGGCACCTAAAGAAGATATCGATTTTGGTGAATAGTGGAGCGAGAGTCGGCGTACTTTAACATTTTTTGTGCGATCCTTAGAGGTGGCCATCAGTAATCTGTGTGCAACAATTTGATGTATCTAGCTTTCAAAGTGAGGGAGACATATTGATTAAATCGATTTGCCACGCCTCCATTGAGTGTAGAAAAATAACCTTAACATTTCATCTGACGCGGGTATACACGAGTAAATATTCCAAGTTTCAAGTCTCTAGCTTTACTAGCGGCGACTAAAATTGCGTTCATACGGACAAACGGACGGATAGGAAGACGGACTACGTGAACAAGTATTACACTAATATCTAAGAAGAGAATAAATATAGATTCAAGGCCGCTGATGAATTAAACATATTTATATATTTTTTCGACAAGTAAAATTTTGAATAGTTGCATTTATAAATACAAATATCATGTACTATAGGAACGAATGTAAGAAGCCACTTAGTGCCATGTCTTATTTAATTTAGCTTGTCTACTGATTTATGGTACCCTCGCTTACACAACAGTTTCATTTTATTATAGTGTTTGATGAGCATCGAAATGTTTCCGACTGCCACAGCTGCTTGAGAGCCTGCACAGAGCGTAGGAGCTGCTTCAGGTCATTCTGGCCCATTGAGTTCTGTTTGTGTGCACATTTCGCATTTACCTCTGGTTACACGCACAATTAACGGTTTCATGGCTATCAGCTGTTTGCCAAGATCGACAAAGGAGCCAAAACGAAGAAGAGCGGCCAACTCAGGCAACCAGCCAGGCCTTTGTGTGTTGCCAAAATTCCATGAATCAAAGAATTTGCAAGCCAGACCCGAACATGTGTTCCAGTTCCTGTCGCGTGTCCTTTTTTTTGTGTGTTTGGGTGCGTGGCAACCTGAGGCACAGCTGCAACACAAAATTGCTGCACAATGATTTCTCCAAGTGCAGGCAGACACAGTGCAAAGGACTTTCACTGCCGGCGTCGCCGACTGCTGCAGCTCCCCCCGCCTGGCTCCGATTGGGTGTGTGTGTGTGTGTGAGTGTGTGAGTGTGTCTGCATGGAAAAAAGGGTGACTAATGTGTGTGATTGCTAACAAAAGATTCCGGCTTTGCGGCCGCGTCGCTGCCAGCGTCAACGTCAACGGCAGCAGCAACGGCGGCGGCGGCGGCGGCAACGGCAACGGCAACTGCGAGGGCTAAAAGGACAACGACTCGAATTGGGGGATGAAATTTCCAAGAGCGACGCCGTCACAACACACAAACAATGATTTTAATTTCGCTTTCCTTTGGCACACATAAATAGAGGCGGCAGGATATGCTGTTAGTCATTCGCAGCAAAAACGTCGAGCCGACAGGAAGCAGCCAAAGGAGCGCTCAACGTTGCCAACGTTTCAATTTGTTGTTAAGTTTTGCTTAGTTCTTCAACTCTTTGTTCCTCCCGTTCACCGTTCACCGTTCACCGTTCACCATTAACCGTTCACCATTAACCGTTCACCATTAACCGTTCACCGTTCACCATTCATCGCTCATCGTTTGCCGTTCCCCGTTCCCGTTTTTTGTTTCGACCAAGTTCTTAAAGCGCGTTCAAGTTTCAGTTGATCATCATTTCGTTGATACGCCGAACAGTGCAATGGCCAGCGTTGCCAACCATCAGCCGACAGCATCCAACCACAGCCACCACACGCACAGCATACAGCTGCTGCACAATGCAACGGCCGGGGGCATGCCCCATGGACTCGGCCTGCTGACCACAGTGGCCTCGCTGCCGCCCAAGTATCGCAGCCGCTATCTGAACATCAAAACCAAGTGTGAAATTCCACTGGATCTGTCCGTAAAACCGCCATCGCCAGTGCCAAGCAGCGATGTGCCAATGGCAACGGCATTTGCCGAGGTTCACAGCGAACCGTCGGCGGCGCCAGCATCGACGGATGAGCTGCCACAGGAGCTCACACAGGAGGTGGCGCAGGAGGTGGTCGTCATTACCGAGAAGCCCATTACACCGCCACAAAGTCCAGTTGCAGTTGCAATTGCGGCGGCTTCACTCAAGCGCACGCTGAGCGAACAAAGCGAAGCCCAGCCCCCGGCCAAATTGGCCAAATCAGACGTGAGTCCCCCGCCCGTCGATGCCACGCCCGCTAAGCCCATTAAAGTATCGGACACGGCGCCGCGCACCGCCAAAGCGACCACATCCAGTGCCAAATCGACGCGCAATAAGGCGACGCGCAAATTAAAGTTCGACGAGGAGACGAGCTCACCGGTTTCGGGCACCATAATCAGGCCGCTGGAGGACATCACCGATGGCACCATGCAGTACAGCAATGGCGACATCGATCCCAAGTACAACATTGTCGAGATTACCGAGGAGACCAAGGCGGAGCTGGCTGCCATCAAGAACGTAATTGGCGACTATGTCTGCCGGCTGTGCCGCATCAAGTTTGACGACGCCTTCGGGCTGGCCCGTCATCGGTGCGCCTGCATTGTGCTGCTCGAGTATCGTTGCCCCGAGTGTGGCAAGCAGTTTAATTGCCCCGCCAATTTGGCTTCCCATCGACGCTGGCACAAGCCCAAGAAGGAGGCAGCCGGCGCCAAGAAGGAGAACCGCAACACCAGCAATCAACAGGAACAGGAGCAGCAGCAGCAGCACCAGCAGCAGCACCAATCCACCTCCAAGAAGACAGCCGAGGAGCTCGCCTTCGATTGCTCCGAGTGCGGCAAGAAGTTCAAGCGGGCTGCCTATCTGCGCAAGCATCAGCAGACGCATGTAAAGAAGGCGCAGCCGTTGGCCGAGCCCGAGTCGAGGCCCGAGCAACGGCCGGAGGCAACCACAACGATAACTGGCAGCTTCCAAACGGCCGTGTACAAATCCAACAGCTCCAGCTCGGCCAGCAGCTCCCATTCCTATGCGGGCACACACGAGGATGAGGGCGTCTACGTGGCGGGCGCGGCGAGCAGCAGTCACTACGACTACGAGGCCGACTACTTGTCCGACTGCAGCTCCTCCACCTCCTCGGCGGGCTATGGCCGTCTCCAGATTGTGGAGCACGGCCTGACCGAGGAGGAGAGCATTGCAGCTGCCGCTCTGACAAATCTGCGTAATTGCGCCTCCGTCATCCAGCACACGACGATGGCGCACTGAGTAAGTGTGGGATTTGGGCCAGTTGGCACTTGTATAATTTGTTTGTAGTCCCCTACTGTTAAGTTTAGCATTTAATTTATCTCTTGTTTTGGGAGAACTGCAGCTGAAACAGACCAAAGAAATTAGTTTTTAAAATGCAAATTCGACTTTGATTGAATTTTAGTTGTACACATTTAGTTACTAGTTGATTTCACAACTTTCTAGTCATTTAGTTATTACCACTGAGTTCAATTCTAGTCAACTCTGTACTTCAATCAACATTCCGCTGTTGTATTTACTAATTCGAACCAAATTCATCACTCTAGTCAGCTAAGATTTTAGTTAATTACGTAAACGTATTCTAAGCATTTATTTGTAGTCAGTCCAACCAAATATTTGGCACTAGTCAGCTTCAATATGATCTCAGTAAATTTGCTAAAGCCAAGGGGATTTCGTACCAGGCCAGGCATTTTTCGAATAGTCAGTAAAATTCTAGTCATTTAGATAAGGTCTAGTCAGGTCTAATCAACACATGGCAATAAACTATACCAAAGTATCAAGCTATACCAAAAAATATATGATTATATAGAAAAACCAAATAGTTAAGAAATTGATATTCTAGTCACCCTTCAAATATCATTCATTACATTTTCTAGTCACTGATCTCATAGTTAAACTGAAAATTCTTTCAATCATTCTCAATTTCCTCTACATAATCATCCTACATCAACTCATCTATCAATCATTCCACCCCATTTCCTAAATACTATATTTTTCCTTCAATCATCATTCAACGCAATATCATTTCTCATACATTTTTCCACATTTCTTTAACATACTATAACCATTCATACTTCACATTCTAGTCACTAATTTAGGCAGTCATCTAGTCAACTAATAAGCTAGTCAACTTTCTTTCTTCAATTTCGCATAATGTTTTAGTTTAACTTAAGGCAAAACATTTATTTTTATTTTCGAATAACATTTTTCAAATTTCAAAAATTCCAAAATCGAAATTCAGGCAAAATTGTGCAGTAATAGTTTTAAGTGCATCCAAACCAAAAAAACAAAAAACAAAAACTAAAAACTAAACTAAGCAATGAATTCCAGTTCCCGTGCTGGTTCTAAAAATCGAGTGTGAACTCTAGTCATTTCGTAGAATCCTAAGTTTTGGGGCATGAGCTCAGCATCAGTTTAGTTTAGTTTAGTTGAGATAAGTTCACTAAGCTTAGTTAGTTAGTTAGTGTATTTTTTTTTTTTGTTAGGCTTACGACAACGGACATTGAACCAGCGTTTCACTACCAGTAAAAGTATTTAAAGAGTACAACTTAGCTTGTAGACACAATACATGTATATAAAACAGGTCTATGGTATATAATTGGCCAGAGGCAACAACAGAACCGGCGGTTGTGTACTTAAAAGTCAACTCTTAACTCATAAGCAACAAATCAGAGCAATATCACAGCGCTATTGTTCCTTAGTCTGTAGAATGCAATGTAATTGGTTGTAACCGCAGAGTACAACGAAAATGGGAAAACTTCGCTCAATCTACAATATAGTTATATATAAATATATATACTAGATATACGTAATATATCAATGATAAGCATATCTAACTATTAAGTGAGATTTTGTGATACTAAAATGTTAAGCCTAAAGTTTACAACGACTTGTGCTCGATGTTTTTGTCTGCGCAGAGTGCATTTACAATAACAAACAAATAAGATTGTGTACCATATAAAAGTAAATATAATTATATATTTTTATACGTAATATTTGTATTTTTTTATAGACTTTATATATATTTATATATTAAGAAAACAAAAAGAGTTTGTAATTCTGATAATAATTTTTTTTTTAATAAAATACAAAAAAAAAAAAAAAAACGAAACAAGAAACTGATGAGAAATTTACTTTGGCATGCATGTTAATGCGTAGTTTATGGACCCATTAAATTGAATATGGGTTGCTAGGCAAACATTTCTCCGCCCCCTGTGGCACCGAAAACTGGTGGGTAATCACTTTATAATTGTGGCGCTAGTAAACACTTCCCATATGAAGTGCTCATAACCATAAAGCCTGCTCGTGCACATGTCTGACAATGGGTTTTCCAGGGGGTTGAAATTGTAGCCCCCCCACCGCAGTTGGAATTGGTTTTTCTGTCTATTCATGGTGATGAAGAAGGCGTTTTTACTATGTTTGTGTCTTGGCAATTTTCCCATCATGTTCAATAGCCGTTTTTGATGGCTCGTAAAGCAACTGCAACTGATGGGTAAACAAAACCGCAGCAGCGGCAACAACAGCATACAACTAACGGTGCAGATGTAATGAAATGCCACTAAAGGACATTGACATGGGCCATCGATCTCCACTTCGCAGCACTTAAAAGCGGCTAAAACAAATAACCAAACAAACACAAACACACACGCACACACACAAAAACGCACACACGAAACTTTGATAGCGGAAGTGGACAGATGCAACTTGCGCCTAAGCACACAACAACAGCAACTACGAGAAGGAAATGCCGCAGCAAGGGGTGCGCATTTAGCGGGGTTGGGCTGGGTGGAGGCGGGGGTGGTGCGTTGCTGGACCAAAACGTTGAACACGCCAACTAATGATGCCCTCAACGGAAGTGCGTAAAAAATGTTTAATCAAATACAAATGCATGACAGCACGGAAAACAGCCAAGATTGATGCGGCTCTAAGTGTACGACTAGGGCATATCCTGTAAAAGTAATGTTAGAAAACCGAAAAAGAGAACCAAAGATTGTATCGTTTACTTGCGAGTAGCCAAGTCTTTATTTTCAGTGGTCTTCAACAGTAATTTTATTATTTTTAAAAACCTGTCACGAAATTTGGTTAATCACACAAGTTCGCTTTTTGTAGGACTAAAATAAAATAATTTATTTTCAATGTTTTAAAGTTAAAATAGATGTTGGGATGTGGTATGGTATTTTAAATATATGGTTAAAGGGTTCAATTGCACTCATTAAAAAAGTCTCGAGACGAAATTGTTAACTTAAAGTTGTTAGCTTGTTAATCTGCCAAAAGCATATAAAACAAAAACTTAAAATTTTTGGAAAAAAATTTGGATCCATTAGAAGTTCACATTTACAAAATGTGAAAAATTCAGTTTTCTAAGTTAATCCGTTAATCCGGACTGTGCTTTAATAAAAACATGGTTTATACATTATATAAAGAATATATGACATGTTTAATTTAAAACCCTAATTTTGCGATTGAAATAATAATTGCATTCTTAAAGTATTTTAAATTTATACAATAGTGCAATTGTTTGCAAAGGCCCAGGCCTCTGACAATATGTGCTGATCTTTGATGCTTCTGCTTAGTGTAGCTTGTTGTGGATCATACTCTCTGGCATTGTGTTACAGGGTATAGGCAATGACGAACTGAGAAAAGCCCAACAGGATGCGTAGGGCTGTGCGTGGTGGCAGCTCATCGTGTGCGTGTGCGGTGTGAATCAATTTAAAGCGTCAAAAGAGCCATATACTATATAGTGGATGTCCTGTGCAGAGCGAAAGTTCAATGCACACAGCAAGCGAAGGGTGTTGGAATTATGTAAAATCATGCCGAAACAAAAAACTACCCTTGCCACAGACTGACAGGGGGTGCAGCATCATCCATCGCCTGGTCACCGAATACTGCAACGCGGGCGTGCCCAAAAAGTCAGGCGGGGCAGGCAGAGTCATTAACATTTGTGGCGATTGGGTTTCAAAAATAATAAAAACGCGGCATGTAAACTGATATCTCAGTTCGTGCAACTAGCATTTGCACCTTGGCACGGGACACGGATACGGACATACCTTTGCTGGCTGGCCCGCATATGACGCAGGATCAGCCGCATAGCAGCACTCGCCGAACTGGATCCGCATTTCTGCGGGCTGCGCTCGCGGCGCAGCTGCTCTTGCTGGCCATCCAGCGATATCTAATTATGGGTTTTTGGACGCGACCTGCGGCGGTAATTTGCGCACCTTGAGAGCCTGCTCGAACATTTGTCGCACTTGAGGTCCTTGCGCCTTATGCAGGCGCTTTGTTTGGCCCTAAGTGGCCGTATGTTCGTTTTCTATGCAACGAGTTGACAGATTGATGAGGCTGATTGGCTCGCCCGATGAGTGGCCACTTGAGAAGCCTTTCTGATTACCATCATCGTTATCCTTATGCCGGCTTTTGAGGCCGTTACGCCGTTACGGCCGTTACGGCCGTTACGGCCGTTACATTTGCCAGCGAAAGCTCATTCGGCTTTTGCGCAGTGTAAGCGCCAGTGGTTGCAACTCTGCACAGCTTCGCGCAGCTGGCGGCAAGCAACTCTGCGTGGCGCCCAGCAAGTTGGCAGCGCTGGCTGTCAAAATAATAACGGGTATTGGTACTTTTTGCTCACGCGCTCTCGCTCGCAGGCAGGCAGTCTGACTTGGCAGCCACGGAGCAGACAAAATGGAGCCGGAATCCACGCACACCTGACATTCGTGTTTTGGCGACGCTGAAAGTCAGACGTGTTTAGCGCAAGGCAGCAAACAAAATCAAACCGAGTGCAAAGTTGAGAACTATTTTAAAAGTTTGCCCGCTGGCAAAATCGCGTTGAAACGGTAAAATGCTGTGTTAAGCTACGCAAAGTGAGGGCGAAGCCAAATTGATTGTTCACTTTGTTGAGAATCCTTTCGGCGACAGCGGCCAACTTGTTAATTGCCAGAAAGCCCCAAAGTCCGATAACATGACGTGCTGGCAGCATGTGCTGCCTGTGGCGATGGCGCTGGGGCAGTGACGGCGACAGCGACGGCGACGGCGACGGCGACGCTGACGCCGACGCCTGGCGGGAGGGGGGGCTGCTGTGCGTGCTTTCGCTCTCTCATAATCTCTCTCTCTCTCTCTGCTACACGCTAACTCGCTCTCTGTCGCTCAGTGAAAGCTTTAAAAGCCTACGGACTTATTGATTGAGTGTCCTTACGCTCTCAGTCTCTCAGTGCGAGCGCGCTTTCTCTCTCGCTCTCTCTCTCTCACTTGTTGTTGGCTATGAACATATTTAATAACGGTATTTTTCTGAGATTTCAAAAGCTTCTGGCTTTGCGCTTTGCTTTTCCTTTTCGCCTGGCATGGTTAGCGTGCTTTGGATAAATTTTTCACAAATTTTCATTTTCAGTTTTTCTCCCGACTGTTTTAGGGCGGTTCCGCAAGGCAGCGGCCAGCTACTCAGCCAGCATAGAACACAACTTGGACGCGTCTCCCAACACTCTCTCTACGTAATGTGTGCTTGTGTGTGTGTGCATTTTTGTATCTGTGTATGAAAATTTGTTGCAAATCAAAAACAAATTCACAAAATACTCAACAACAACAACATGCCAACAAATTCCGTGACTGTTTACCAGAAGATGAAATGAGCCAAAAAGGCGACCATAAATTTAGTTGTGAGCGCGTGCAAAGCGAGATCCGAGCACATGAAAATATTATGACAAAAAAATGTTGTTATTGTGTCGGAGCACATGTGTGTGTGTGTGTGTGTGTGTGTGTGTGTGTGTATGTTGGTGTGCGCATCTGTTAGACAAGCTTTTATGTGTGTGTAAAATTCAATAAAATGCGAAAATTGCAGTTGCAAAATGGCAATTACAACAAAAAACAGAAAAGCCACACAGCAAACACACTTGCACACACACACACACAGAGGTGCACGAACGCACACACATGCAAATGACAGGACACACTGACACACAGACTGTGTGGCAGGCAGCGCCTTTTTGGTGTGCGCGTAGTTTTGATTTTCTCTGTGGCTCTGTGGCTTACTTTACCCACTGATTTTCGCAGCGCCTTTGACTTGCCTCAGTGTTGGTGCTGTGCCTGTGTGCGTGTGTGTGCGCTTGTGTGTATGGGCTGGTGTTTGTGTGTGTCCTTCTGCTGCTTACGTACGCAGACTGACTGACTCGATGCGGCTGCCCCGAATGGCTGTCAGGTCCTTCGCACAGTTTTGTGCCTTTGTGTCCTGCGCCCATGAAATGAATGCGTATTCAATGAGCAATGAAATCCGTGACACATTCGCGCTTCTGTCTCTTGTTCTGGTCTGGCCTCTGTGTGTCAGTCGCCTTTTCCTTTTGCATTTTCCATTTAATTTATTTTTTATTACATTGCTCGCCTTTGTTCTCTGTGCTCTGGACCGATATCCGTTTTGAATAAAGGCGACATTAACACCATAACCTCTGACATTTATCTCGAATCGTTTTGTCTTCTTGCCCGGACCTGCTACGTTAAACGCTTTTCAAGTGCAAACACACACATACACATACACATTCACATTCACGGGCAGGCATGCCACATGTGCGGTTGTACCCACACACATATACATACACAAACATTTGTACATGTGTGTATATATCCCTGTATTTTATGAAAGTATTTCATACATTTTGATTTGGTTGCTCGGCTTTGTTTCTGTTCTTGGCATTCGCATTGGCATTTCTGTCATGCACTTTTGCAGTTTTTGCGGCCAAAAGAGGACAAATGCCAGCGGCTCCTTTCTAAAATAAAAAAAGAAGCACTCCCTCCACTTAATGTGCGACAAATTGTTTGAGTTTCGCTTTAATTTTCAGCAGGTTTTCATTAATTGGCAGCCGTGTGCTAAATTCCATTGGAAAATCGTGCAAACTGTTTGCGTGCGCGGCCCAGACAACGAATATCGCAATATAATCATAAAACAAACCAAAAACAAATAGAACCAGAAACCGAATAAGACCTATCATAATTCTAATAACTATGCCAAATAGTGCATGACCCGCTGCAATTGTGCCTTTTTTTTCAAGTTGAAATGCTAAAAAGCACCTTAATCAAGCAAAGACAAACGAAACGAAAAACTTGTTGACTTAAAATTTCGATTTTGAGGAGCACTCGGCTATTTTTCCGTGTGTGTGGAAAAGGTAAGCTAAAATAACACATATGCTACTTATAAATATATTATTCAAGAATCTATAATAGAATTGGTATAGACCATTTAAGAGTCTTTTGATGCGTTGCCACACAAAATATTATTTGGTTTATAATAATATAATACTATGATTTTTGTGTTTGATTCTTTTTACTTTGCTGATTGTTATTTATTTTCAACTATATATCCTTCTTATAATTTTTGACTGATAACTTTTGAAGATAAGATAAATGAATAGGTCCAATAAATTAGTCTCAATTGTAAGATTTTTAGTACTCTGCTATTGCATATAGAAAGTTTGTTAAAACTAGAATATTCAAGCCATCTAGGATATATCATAACCTTTAAGCTTTAAGCGTTCGGCATTAATTCCCTCAAAATACGAGGTATATTTTAATTATGAAATTAATCAAAGAATTTGGCTT
Organism: Drosophila sordidula; assembly: GCA_035047465.1. Taxonomy (NCBI): domain Eukaryota; kingdom Metazoa; phylum Arthropoda; class Insecta; order Diptera; family Drosophilidae; genus Drosophila; species Drosophila sordidula. The sequence continues at coordinate 13,721,867 of JAWNPQ010000156.1, read as the reverse complement.
ACTTTGTGATTTGTATGTAAATTTGCATAGGTCGGGCTAAAACTTTGCATTTAAGCTGAGATTTGGAATTATAAAATTGATTGTTCAGGTCCGATGAGTACAACAATGTTTACCTATTCAAAGCAAAAGCAAAAGATACACGAAACTCGGTTTTTTTCTTGTAATTTTTTATTTTGTTGTGTAGGCGTCATAACAACATATCCATTTACGGATTAAACATATACGAAATTTCATAGCAACTTATCCTTTATAAACAGCCGCTGGACTCACCGACACGCACACAGACAAACACAGACACACACACACACACACAAATAAAAAGGCAAGAACCCTTTTGATTGAAAAGTGTAACATAATTTTAAGCGCACACTTCCCGTCGGCCGGTCGTCGAGTAAAATATTGTTTGGCATTTTACAAAAAGTCTATTAATAAAAATAAGCAAAAAATCAGTGCCCAACCCAAAAGAATTAACCCAGCTCAGCATTGAAAGCGCCAAACGCCGAAAAATAAAAAGCAAAACGAGAAAAACCAAGAGCGAAAAAAATAAAAAAGAAATAAAAAGGAAAATATGAAGCCAAAAATGTTGAGCAAGTAAAGTTAAAGGCATCAGCTCGCCGCGGCCTGCCCTGAGTGCGTTTACTTAAGCAATCAACCCGACCTCAAATACACATAGTCACACGCACACACACACTTACGTAGAGATATACGTATGTATACATATTGAAGGGATTCTCGTTATTTGTATTATAAAAACAACAACTAAAAGAGGCCGCAAAGTAAAATAAAGAATAACCCTTTTTTCTTGTTTGGATGCCGTCAAAACGAATTTGGCACAGAAAACGCAATGCATTGGGAGCTCAGCTTGTGTGCGGTCGTATCCGTGTGTGTGTGTGGTAGACAAATAAAACATTTGCTTTTGGCTTGTTTGCTGTTGTTGTTTTCAATGCTTAGTTTTTCAATTTTGCGAAACGAAATCAAATCCACGAAACATTTACACGCATGCACAACAAAAGACGTGCAAATTTTCACGTCAACAGGCAAAGCACACACACACACACACACACACTTACGCACACGAACACAAATACACAAATACACATCGACAGCTGCAGATACACACACTATCACGTACTTAGGCAGCTGCCAAAAATGTGTAGCGTACATTTTGGGGCGCTTTCAGCATTATTTGCACCTTGCCATTCCTTTCGGCGGACCTTTTGTTGTTTAGCATTCTTAGCTTTCTTTATGTGCTGTTGTTTCTTTTTTTTTGCTGTTGCCTCTTTTGGTTGTTTTGTGTGCTCCCTTTTGGACGGAGCTTCGCCGTGGCTGTCTCCGTCGCCATGCTGCAACTTCAAAGCTTTGTCCTCGCTTGACTCCTTGTTGTTATTTAGTGCCTCGGCGTTGCTTTTTATGCGTTGTCCTGCCACACAAATTTTCTTTCGTATCTCACGGCTGGCGATTGTATCTGCTATCTGTTGTCTGTTGTCTGTTGTCTGCCTCCGTGGTTGCTGTGTAGCTTTTGGGGCGTGCGTGTGTGTGCCTGCTGCAGTCTCGAGGCTCTTTTATGATGTGCGCATAAAATATTTGTCATACTCCAAAATCTGCTGGCAGCTCAGTATCGAATTTTGTGCGCTAACTGGCTGAGAGACACACAGACTGACTGACTGACTGACTGACAGACTCACTGAGAAACCGACTGAGTTGGTACGCTCAATGCGGCTGTTTGTGGCCTCCATTAATGCCTGGTCCGCAATCCTTTTTGGGGCCACGCCCCAGCTTGCATAACAAACGTATCTATGGCTCCATTTTGATATGTATATGTATTTGTATTTGTATATAAATATATATGCCTGTACATATATGTATTTATCTGGATATATACGTATTGCATGTTCTGCGGCGCCTAACGAACTGTGTCATTTACACTTTTGACTTTATTGTCAAGTCGCGTCGGCTTCAAATCTCGAACTCGACTCGTCGTCCTCTGCTACCATGTCTGCTTGCTGATCCTTTTGCCGTGTCAATGTGAAAATATTTGCCTCAATCCGCTTGACTGCATGCACGTTTTGACGTTGACTGCAGGGCAGCCTCCGCCACTGTCTCACCCCTTCGCCCCACGCCCCATCTTTCGCGTTGCCGCGGCGTCGCTTTGTTGACTTTTGCCTGGGACTCTTTGACGTCGATTACGCAAAGCCAATAATGAAATGACTTTGGGGTTTGATTGGCAAAACATTGCGGACTACAAATGCGAGCCCCACAGCGCCACTGCCACGCCCACATCTGTAGCGCGCACTCCCCCCGGCGTGTTTGCGCTAAAATTCACGCTCTATTAATGGCGCTGTGCGAGTGTGTTTCTGTGTGGGGGCTCATCGTCGCTATTGTACACTGTCAACATTGGCGCTTGGAGCCGTCGCTTTGATTTGCCATTTTAATTAGCAATCAAACAACTAAAAATGCGACGCCCTATAAGCCCCTTTTCCTTTATCCTTCGTTTTTATTTTTTTATTTTTTTATTTTTCTGTTGTTGTCTTTTTTGGCCATTACTTCAGGCCCCGCAGATCGAGAACGAGGCCCATAAATAAACATTCGAGCACATCGCGTTTTTCTGACAATGTCTTTTTTATTTATGTGCGCGTTTATTTTGCCATAGGTATTTCTGTGTGTTTGTATTTGCTTACATATGCCACACATACACTCATACACTCACAGCACACAATACACGACACACATACAATACACAAATGTACACAAAACTCGGTACGCAGAGCACATATCGAGCACCATATTTGGTATTGTCTTGCCTGGGGATATTTCATTCGAAGCTTTGCTATGAACAACGATTGATTCCATTTTCGTATGATATATACATTTTTTTTTTTTGTTTTTCTCGTTTCATTTCATTTCGTTTTTAAGGAAAAGCCTGCAGTGGGCTTAAAGGCGGTAACTTTTCATCGATACTTCCACTTTTCGCAAGCAATTACTTAATGCACTTATGGCATTATGTTTGTCGCTCTGCCAGCAAGGACAAATGTATATTGAAAAAATATCTCATTTTAATTAAAATATAAAATAAATATTAAAATATTGAGTCGATACGCATGATTGCACAAAATTGTTATTAAAATTAAAAAAAAAGAAAACATGGGAACATAGGCAAATAGTAGCGAAGTATTATATCTCCTTACTTAATGACAAAATATAGGTTTAAAACAACGTATTTTTAAGTTGATTTCCTAAACGACCTATATGGTCTATTAATTCGACGCTGATGGGGGCTTGCTCATATTTTACTTTTTATTTCCACTTTTCAAGATACCTTAGTAAAAATTATTTCATAATAGTATCACAATTTCATAGTGTTCTGATCCAACCATCATGGAAGATTATTTTTAAAAGTAGGAGACTGTATAATATATAACCAGATGGAATAAGATGAATACATAATTTATTAGATCGGATAAATCTTTTTCAGTGTGTTGGACTTTTGGTGAAAAAATTGTAATTTGGTAAAAATTTTAAAAAGTATTTTTTGTTGAAATGTTTTTTCCTACGTTTGCATCCAAAACTAAAAAAGAAATTATTGATTTTTGTTGTTGGCCCGTTCATATGAACGAAATAAAAATATTCTATATAGTTTTATATATATAATATTGAGGAGCTAGCGGGTCATTTTTGAAAATATGTATCACCTGTAGAGGTAGAGTCACCGAGAGATTACCGGTAATCTCCTTTGAAGATCATCAAAAATACTCCCGCCGCATAAGAGCTACAGTATACATTAAATCACCGTGAACAGCGTAGGGTGCAGTCAGTCAGCAACCTGCCTGCAACGTCCGAACTCGTTTATTTTAGTTTTCACTTGATTTATTTTTTGTGCAGCCATAAGCTTTTTAAAATCAGCTGAAAATATTAATTAAAATGAAAAAAAAATGCTGCGCTTCTGATTGATTTTGGCATTCCGCATGCATATTTAACCACTCCTCTAATTTATTATATCAAATGATTATTGAATGTTATTTGATATAAGCTGGAAGCATTCGAAAATAATATGAAATAAATAAAAAAGCAAATTGAATATGAATATTTTTCCAGAAGCTATAAGCGCTCTACTTAAAACATTTGTTGAAGAGTACATTTTTTTGTAAATGTGCACTTAAATCGTGAAAAAGAAGCACATGAACACTGTTGGCTGTATTTCAATGTATATGTATTTCATTATATTACGATCTTCACTTTCAACTTAATAATAAAGCTAAAAATAACTTTACCGAAGTTAACTTTATTTTGATGTTGCTGTCGCTTAACAAATATCTCCATCGCTTGTACGCAATAATGGCGCCTGCCTGCGTCCCCCACCCGTTTGCCGTATCTAGGTCCTGCTCCTAAGTTGGCACTGTGATGCGATTTCGATGTCGAATGTTTACATAACGCCCTGGCACAAAAGCCAATTGCTGAATGGCTCAGTCTGGGGCTCAGTCTGTCCGTGAGTTGGTGTGTGTGTGTTTGTGTGTGTTTATGTGTGTCTGCCCGTCTGTCTGTCTGCCAGTCTGCCTGTCTGTTTGTCTGTGTGGCATATTTAGTTACCTATATGATTTCATATCGCATGAATTTTATATAAATAAATCGCAATTGGGCTGCACACGAGTTGGAACGAGTCGGCAAAAAAAACTCGCGCACTTGCAACTTTTGCCGTCTGCTTTATACATTTTTATATAAATAACATTTATTTGGCTCATTTGGCGGTTTATGGCCAACAAGGCGTCGTTCGCGTTGTGGCCCCCCTTTCACTGTCCTCCTCACACCTCGTACTCGCCCAGCCCATACATTCATGTTTATTTTTAAAGGCTTTGGCGCTTGGCCGTTTATCGTAATTACAATCTCATGTAAGCGATTTCGCGATGCTGTTGCACAACTTTGGGGCCATACACATAAAGTACGAGGCGGGCTAGATAGATATACATATATATTCAGATATGTAAAATGTACAATACGAGTACTGGGGCTCATATAACTATGGGTATTCATTCCACAATGCAGGCAACCAAATAAGACATCATTTGAATGCGGTACACTCTCTAGTTTTTGGGGTAAGCCATTGGTCAAACGCTTGGGGAATAATAAATAAGTGTGCCCAGGCCATTGTGTATGTGTGTGTGTGTGCGCCAAAATATGCATGTTGTCCCGGCCATTTCATAGTTCATTTGTATAGGTCTATGGCCAGTCAGTGACCAGGGCCCAGGGCCGGGGGAGCGGGAAATGAGGAACGGGGAAGGGGGAACCAAAAGCCAGTCAACCAAGCGTGGTACAGTTTCAGTTACGGTTTCAGGTTTTTGGGGCCCAGCTTGTTAGGCCTTAGTGCTTTTGTCGATGAAGTGTGACGTTTATTAAACTCAATTTAAAAGAATGGCGGCTCATTTATTTTATTACTGCCTGTCAGTTTTGCTGGCCCGGCTAAAGTTACCAAAGAGAAACCAAAAACAAGCCCAACCTCCCAAAAAAAAAAACAAAAAAAAAACAAAAAACACACAAATGTTGATAGTGTGGCACATTTCCATGCTCTGTCTGTGTGTGTGTGTGAGGCATAACAACAACCAATTTGTTATTGATATTGACAGTTGCAAATAAATGAGCAATTTGTTGGGTATGTTCTTTCCCATGCTCTTTGTGCTAAATTTAGCCGCCGCCAGCATTGGCCAAGTAAATGAATACTAAAATTCGCTGTTCGGATTTTACAAATGCTAGCAAAAAATGCATTGGAAACTGAGCTGCCTTCGAAAATTAGTCCATGAAACTGGGCGAAGGCTTGTGTAAGTGCTGGCCAAAATTAATTTTATGGGCAATTCATGTGGGCCACACGCCTCAAGAAGAGTTGCCCAAAAGAGAGGTAGGGGTTAACTTCGAGCAAGAAAAATGTAGTTTCAGCGAAACATTTTATTTTAGTTTTTGTTTTATAAATATAGATAAATCTGTCTGTTGGTGTGGTATTTAGTTACACACTCTATCAATACTACTTATAAATAGCAATGGCTATTGAGAGCTAGACCCGAATCACCTCATTATTCATACCCAGGGGTATGAACTCCAACCCCAGATATTCAGTCGCCCTAATGATATCGTTACTAAGACAACATATACACAAAGGGCAGTTTCTCTCTATTTTTATATGTACTTATTTTTTTTTTATTTTATAGTCTTGAATACATCTTGCACGAACTAAATTATGTTGCATAAATTTAATTGTATTTATGTAATGCTATCATATTTCCGAGGTAAATCTGTGAGTCTTCTCTGTGTTGTTGTTTTATTTATTAATTAGGTTTAATTTTATGTTTTGCAGTATGCGTATGATTCGCACTTCTAGGTTGTGGTATTCTTGTGAGCTGGAATCAAAGGCTGTAATCTTGTCAAGCAACCTCTATATACGTGTCCTCTGTTCGTTTAGTCTTTCAAATGAGCTGCCCGCATAAGCGAGCCAAACTTTTTCCTTTTGGTTGGGTCAGCATCTCGAATTGACAAATGCGCATAAGTAGACAACACTTTTTTCCACTGCTCAGTTAAGCAGGCAACACTTTTTCTGTCGTCGTCATTACAGCCCAGCAAAGTATGCTGCAATTTTTTGCTGCTCGCGTATTTTGATAGATGAGCCATGGCGGCCATTATGCAACACCCATGTGTTGTGTGTGGGAGTTTGTGGGTGTGTGTGTGTGTGTGTGTGTGTGTGTGTGTGTGTGTGTGTGTGTGTGTGTTTGGTGCTTGACATAACTCACATTGCAGTTTATTTACCAAATGTAAAAAACAGTGCAACAACAAAAACAAACACGTAGCAAAACATCAACAAACAGTAAAAGTAGAAGGAGACGCTGGAGTACGCCTGGCAGTGACAGCATCAGCGTGTGTAACAATTTTTCAACAGTGCTACACATAAGTCTGTCTACCAGCTGCTATAATGTGTTTCCTGTTTGTGCTCAACGCTCAAAAAGCGGATATGAGCGCCCCTTTCCCCATCGGAAATGTGTTTCAATGGGCGTTCTTGCTTGCTTTCTATTCTCCCTCACCCCCTCCCTCTCCATCATCGCTCTACTTATATTTTTGCTTGCTGTTTTTTGCAACTATTTGAAGAGGTTGCACCGCTGGCCACACACACAAGCACACTTGACAAGCATATGGACCTGACCAGGCCGTACCCCCTCCCTCGTTATCTTTGCGGGCGGCCAAGAAATATATGGCCAAGAGCACCACATGAGCGAGCATTAGGAGAAAAAGGCGACTGCACACTGGCGGTTTTTTAATTTTTGCTGCCAAGCATATTGCTATGGTATGGCCGTGTCATTGCCAGTGAACGACCCCCCATCTGAACTGCAGGCACACCCCCCCGCGCAAAAATTGAAAAATACGCGCGATAAAACGCTTGACATGCCACGTAATGCGTTGCAAATATATTGCCAAAGTTTTTGCTCAGCCATTGTTGTTGTTGTTGCCGTCGCCGTTGTTGCTGTTGTGACAGCGCAGCGTGCAACGCGGAAAGCACAGCGCAAGAGACAGCAACTGAGTTTTGTTGCTAGAGGGAGAGGGCAAAGTTTTTAACTCGGCCCCGTTATTATTCATTATTGAACTGCCAGTTGGGGCTGACATACGCCAAATGCCATCGAGAGCCGGTCGAACGACAACAACAGCAAGAACAACGGCTAACTGTGGGCTGGGAAACGCCAAATGGCTAAAACAGCATTGCATTGATTTTTAGCTCTTTTAATTTTTAAACGCAAGGCTAAAACTAATTTCATATCATTTGGCAATGAACGGAGGGCCATCAAGTGGTCAGAACTTTACCCGTTGTGGCTTCTGCAACTTGACTGTTGGACAAATGAATGTCCTTAACGAAACGATGTCTGGGTTATTCAGTGTGCATAAAAGAACAGCTCGACGATTAGTCACAAATCGATAAGTATATTTTATAAACTCGTTGTATAATCAATGGGGCGGCAGTTTATCAATCTAATGCCCATCGATTTGTCACTATTAAAAATAATTTTTATCAATTCCTTTTGAACAAGAAAATAATGGCTTAAATAAAACAAATTAATTACAGAGCATGTAGTCCAGTGTGAATTATAAGCTTAAAATAAACTCAACAAACACATAACAGATATATTTAGATAAAAAGACAAAAATTAATAATAACACTTGTCACATTTATTTAAAGATATTTTTAGTAATGTTAATTTGAGTTACCACCAGATGTAGCCATCTGGTACGTTTGCCATTCAACTTAACTGATAGTTAGCTAGTCAAGTCTATCTGTATGCTAGTTTGCCACAAATGTCGGGTTTGGTATTTATATTCTCGTATACTCAACTATATACACATTTTTAATGAGTTCCAGTTACCTTGGGTATAACCGATTATAGAACAACAACGTGGCCTTAGGTTAAGATACAACTTAGACTTATTGTGTGCTACATTCATAGATAGAAGAACAGAATATACTTGTTCTTTAATTCAATTCATTCACTTAGCTCTATAAAAAGATTATACATCTGTTATGCAGTTAATTTTATTTCCAGTTAGTAAAGTATGAAAATGAAGTTGTACATACATTTGTGGATTCATACTAGTTTAAGTATTTGTTGATGTGAATAGATTAAAGTTTCGGTTGGGTCCCATTACCAGGTACGTTCACAAAGAGAAAGTTGCCATATGCTGTGGGGATTGCATATCACAGCCTCTATTGGCAGCTGATTGGTTGGTTGGCTAATTTTGTTGCCTTCCTTGCAGTTTTGCAGTTCACCGATACGGCCATAAATATGCGAGTCCTGGCATTTGAAATTTTGGTGTGGCCTGTTAGCAATGGGCCTGCTCCTGGTTTAGCCCACATTTTGTGGGGCGTTTGGCTCTGCTCGTTTTTATCGTTTTATGGTTTTATCGCTTTTGGCGCTGCCTTTGACGTCACCTTAATTAATGGGTTAATGCGATGCTAGCAGCGACATTGGCAGCGCTGGTAATTAAGCGACTTTGTCGTTGGCCTTCTGTGGGAAATAAATTATGCGTTTGCTGGGTGCGACAACAACTAACAACTATATAGCAACTAATTTGGATGCGGCATTGATTTAATATTTGGTTTTTAATTAAAATTTTGTAATGTTTGTGGCTGAAACGTGCTGCAACTGCATTAACATCCGACAATGTCGTAAATTAATTGTATTGCAATTTGGGTGCGAGCGTGAAATGTGCGCTCAATTAGACACAATCACTTGAAGAGCGTCAAACGTTGCGTATACGCAATGTGGCAGCGCCTTGATGACGGCGCGAGATACGACAGCAACAGCGACAAGCGACAGCGAACAAGGACACGCGGCAGCAGCAGCGGCGGCAACATCAGGAGCGGAACAATGACAATGGAGATAGAAATAGAGATGGATATGAAGATGGGGAGCCTCGGTGAGAGGGGGGGGGAGGGGTTGCCTGGCTGGTGTCTCTTCATTTACGTAATGTAAGCAATTTGTGAAAATTGCTGGCCAGGCCGGCAATTTTGCAGATTAAACTGCACCAAAGTGCAATTGGGCGCAAATTTGTGTGCGGTTCTGCAGCAAAGTTTGCGCTTAAAAAGGAGTAGATTAAGATAATGAAGCTGCAGTTTAGAGCCGCCTGAATGCCTGAATGGCAGACTTGCAGGATGCCAGAATGGCTGGCTGGTTGACTGGTTGGCTGGTTGGCTGCTTGGCTGCTTGGCTGGCAGCCACTCCATCACTTGCAAATTAAAATTAAGATGAATTATGGAACGTCTCAAGATGCTGTCACAGGCCAGGAGACAGACTATCAACTCCCAGTTGAGTTGGAAATGGCTGCGAGCGTAAATTCAAAATTGATGTGAATTCCATAAATCAGTATCAGGCAGCGCAATGATCAATGACTTTGGCTGGATTGAAGGCACGTATCGACTCACATTCTGATGCTTTATGACGTCAACGTGCAAGAGTCACAGACACAAAGTGTTAAGCCAACAGCCAACAGCCAACAGCCAACAGCTTCATCATTGTAGCGGGCCAACGGCAGGGGCAGAGGTTGCGAACGGGTTACGTTGCCAGAATGAAGCCATGAGCTGCCTCTTCATGGCATTTGCGGCATGGCAAGCATTACAAACAATGTGCAAAGTGAGGCAAAAATTATGCCACGCCTCGCTAAGAAGGGTCATCAATGCTCCACAGTCGCTTTAAGCTTTAAGCATTGATTTATAAGACTCTGCGCGCAGACAATCCGTAATCCGTTCTTGGCAAGCCAACTGGGCAACTTGGCACAAACTATTCTCTGCTGAGAAGTGCAATAAAAATGTGTGCCCATGACCAAAAAAAAAAAATAAAGAACAAAACCAAGGAAGCAAAAAAACCTAAAAGGGGGCAGATACAGTCAATGTTGCCGCTGCGCAGTTGTCGGCAGGCGGGGGCCAGGCGGCAGGGCTGGGCTGGCTAAACGGGGCCGTCCATTTGCCCGACATTGCACACTATTAGTTGCAGCTGCCAAAAGTGATGAATGTGTGAAATGTAAACTTTGTTACGGAGAAATAACAGCGCCAAAAGCTGAGCGCCAATTGCAAAGAAAAGCCGGGAAAAACCAGGGAAAAAGGCAGCTAAAGCTCGCCAAAGACGGGTAAAGTAACGTAAAATGAAACCAAGCGACAGCCGCCTGTCGAAAATTGCAATTCTCGTTTCTGTGTTTTTTTTCTTCCTTTTTTGATATTTTTGTTGCGACCGCAGCAGCGAAAATCCAATTAAAGCTGCTGTCATTGTGTGGGCGTGGCAGCGGCAGATGGGCTACAGCCAATGGCATCGGCGAGCAGTCGCAGTGGGAGTAAGTTGGCGCTGATTGAATGTCAGACAAGGCGACGTACATATGTGTCATAAAGCGGAGATTGTTTAGCTCACACATTCGGAAATCAGTTTTTACATTTCGCTAACTCTCTTAAAAAATACGTTGTGCGAACAGAGCTAACGCACAAATCTATAGAACTTGAAGTAAACAAGTAAGAACGTTGCCGTCGAGTATAACCGTCTGCGCAATACTCGATCACAGCATAATAACAGCATTAAGGATTCGAAAACTGTCTTAATTATGATGATCATTTCGATTTTTTGTAATTTGTGGGGAGGGAGTGGAGTTTGTGAACAGTCTCTGTTAAATTTTATGACTGTAGATCTACAGGTTTGATCGATTTGCCACGCCCAAATTGGCGCCTCTATCAATTTTTTAGTGCGAGACTTAGAGCAGGTCTTCCGTAATCTACTGTGCATCTAGTTTTAAAACTGAGGGAGATAAATAGATTTCCACGTATTAAAAATATCTTAGCACTATCTGACGCGAGCATAAATTCAACATTTCTATATTCGAGCATAGCTAAATAAACTGAAAACTAAATTTTAATAAATTGAATATAACTAGTTTTAAGCATTTCAATTGGTATATTATAAAATTCGCTCTTGATTGACATGACTAGGATTTATTTTTGTAAGGTTTTGAAGGACCAAATATTAAATGCCGTTCCAAATTGTTGTTATTTTCCAGCGAGTAAATCGATTGGCCACACACATGCACAACTGATTGGCCCAGTTAGTTTTCGGCTCATTAACTTTTTCATTAAAAATTAATTAAAGTCGCAAGTTAATTAGGTCTAAGCGTATTTATCATTTTTAGCGCAAGTTTTACATTTCTTGCCATGACAGGCAACCAAGCAGCCAACCATTGAACAACGAACCAACAAACTAACGGTATGCCAAAAAGTTTTGCGTGCCGTGCCGTAGAGCCACCATCTACATCACCATCAGACCCAGCCCACTGCAGTGCCGCCTGTGCCGCTGTCGTCTTTCGCTGCAAAGTGTCATTAGTCTGGCAAGCAGTTTGGCATAAATTAGTTGAGCGCTGGGGAGGGGGCTTCAACATTTTTGTGGCATCGCCTTTAGCCTTTCAGCATGTAATTATTGATGAATGATCTGCCTGCTGTTAAATGTTGGCGCGTGCCTTCAACTGCAGCGCCTCAAACCCGGAGCGAAGCCGCAGCCTTTGATGTCTGGCCACCCAGGAGTGCAAACAATGCCGTCAAAGCCAAGCCAAGCCAAGCCAAACAGCCATCAAGTCAAGTTGATAGAGCGTTCGCTTAGAGTGCAAACTGAGGCCTGTGAGCCCAACAACAAAAGCTCAGCTAATATTGTAATAATAAACAATGGGCCAAGAGCTTTAATCGCTTTTGCTGATTATATTGCAGGCTAAGTGCTTCAAGAGCTCTGCGCAAAGACCAAGCCCACACGATAGCCAGCTGAAAGTTATACCAGTAGCCCCAGGAGGGGAGGGGGCAAGAACAGAAGGCTTAATCTGATAAGCAATACTTACATATAGCCCGTGACTAAGCAGAAAGGTGCACTGCTGGGTTCTTTTAACTATCGCGATGAGACAAACTGTACGTTGTGGAAAATGAGGTGAAAAATGTTTTATAATGTTCATAATATGGCAGAAGAGCTGTGGGCATTCTCAAGGATATAATTGTACAATAGTGCGAGGGAAAGATTGGGGGAGATAAAGTGGGAGGGAAGAGAAGGAAACAGAGGTAGAGACGCCATTGTCTTACGCATATATTATTATTTTTAAAGGACATTAGCATTTGGGAAACTTGAAGTTTGTTCTGAGATAACATGGTCGAAAGAGAAATAAAGGGAAATATTGCACGCATGGCGGCAAACGAAAAGAAAATTGTCGTTGGCTCGGCTCACGGCTTGAACGACTACCACGCCTTTAGGTTCGCTTCCTGAACTTGGTTATCCTCATAAAAAGGCATACGCTTTGATTTGAAGCTTGGTTTATCATATTATTTAATTATTATTCTGTTCTATTACAATTGTTAAACCATTTTAAAAGAGGTTCGGTTTCGGCTTCGGTGCGGCTTAACGCCTTCAAGGTTCGGTGTAGTATCGGTTATGTTCAAATCACTCGAATATAAATATATCAGAACACGTTGTATGATTGTAATATTAGCCTCTTATGCCACGAAAGTCCATCTGTCCAAGCCAAAAGTTCATTCTGGCTTACCAGCAAGAACCAAACGAAACATCTCAGTGCTACCAATACAATTTTCCACCCACAGCTGAATGACTGCAGACTGTAAGGCGATATAATCCTATTTAGCCGCGAGATTTCCACAACTGTTCACATCCAATAATAGTTTCTCCAGTGATGTGACATGGTTTTTCATGCTCTGTCCGGCTTTTAAGCTTTCAATTCATAAATATGAAGTCGCAAAAAAAAGAAGGAAATTGCCTGCTTATGAGCGCCATAAAATGACACTCTACTGCAACAACAGCAGCCGTTGCAGGAGCAGCAGCAGCACCAGCATCAGCAACAGCAACAGCAACAGCAACAGCAACAGCAATAGCAACAACAACGACAGCAGCTGGTGTTGTCGCTTTCTACAAGCAACGATGACGCCATTGAAAAGCTTAAACGCTCATTACACTGGCAGGCATTAAATTAATTGGAAGCTGCGCAGTTCTAACTGCAAACTATGCACCCAAAAGAGGCAGCGAGCTGCACAGTTGGCCATAACAAGCGGTTATGGCTGCGAGAGGGTGCGGATTGGGGGTGGGGGAGCGTGGCGGGTAGGGGATAGTTTCAGTGAGGGTTGCTTTCGTTGAGGCAGCAAAAGCAAAAACTTTACAAAAGGCCAAAAGTTTGATGGCAACTTTTGTAGCTCGGGCCAAAAGCACTCGAGCTGCATTCATTGCTAATTTGGCTTTAATTGCATAAATGTTGCGCTTTTTGTACACGAATTTTTTGTGAAAAGAGCGAGTGTAAGAAGGCCAACAACAACAACAACAACAACAGCAACAGTAGCAATAGTAGCAACAGTAGCAACAACAACAACAATGAGCACAGAAACAACATGTAGGCAAAATAACCATAAATTTAGTTGGCAAAATGCATAAAATTACAGAGCAATACAGCTTTAGATATATGTATACATGAACATATATATTCTGGGTCTGAAAATTTTGTAAAATTGTTTGCTGAGTGCACTTGAAATTGAAATTTTGTTATACAGCGTAGCAGATGGCAGGGGGTAGGCGGGCAGTTTGGGGGCGTGCCACTGCATGTTGGTCAGATAAGAGTCCAACAGAAGGCAACAAGACAGATGCAAATTTTTTGGCCAACAAACAAGCTCGTTTGCTTCTTATCAAGCCGACCACCTGAATGGCAGGCAAACTGATGGACAAAGTGATGGACTGAGCAGCTGGCTGACTGACTGACTGACTGGCTAACTGTTCGAATGGGCCGGCCTGTCCGTGGGCAAGTTGAAGCATTGCACAAATATTTGAAAAAGCACAAAAATTTGCTACTTAAATAAGTGAAAAAGTTGAGTGCCATCAAATGAAAGCAGATGGCAAACTGAATTTAATGAATGTTGGCTACAAAATTTGCATATTTAAAAGTAAAAATTTTTTCCTTTCTTTTTGGAAAAGGAAAGAAAAAAATTGCCACTTTTCAGCTCCCTTTTCATGTGTCCCTTGTAGCTGGTGGTGCTGTTCCTGCTGCTAAAAATTTATGAATTGCACAGGGTTGCCAGCAAACTAAGTAAATGGGTTGCCTGCATGCTGTGCAAGTTTACAAAGCTCCAAGCCCCTTTTCATATAATTTATATGCTTGCATATATAGAAATTAAATTGTTTTACTTCACTTTTTTTTGTTAGTTTTCTGCTTAAATCATAAAAGTTTTCATTTGGTGGGGAAGCTTTTAAGCATTCATTGCATTAACTTGTGATGCTCTGTAAGGATATGAATCAGAAGGGTGTAATCAGGTATAAGTTGAGTATAAATAAATGATAAATTATTGCATTTCTTTAATTAATTCCCTCTGATTAAAAACTTAATATAGTTCATAATTATTAAAAACTGAAAGCTTATAATATATTATTCTGCAATTACAATGGGCTTACAGGATATTTTGCAGTCGAATAAGATATTAAGCATTCTTGCAGTTTTATTTATTCTCACCGTTTTTTCTCTGAACTGCTTAAGGTGCGTTGGAAAACTTATTGACATAACTGTCATTACCTGTCCAACGGCAACAACAAGAAAAACAGCAGCAGCCTTGCCAAAGGTAAAATCCCCACTTAAACTTGCATTGGGCCGGGGACGGGTTGGGTGGGCCGTGGAGTGGAGATTTAAGTTAAGCGGCCAACGAAAAGTGTATTCAAATATGCACAGCAGCGACAACATCAGCAGCAACAAAACAACAACAACAACAATAAAAACAACTTAAAACAGGTGTACATGAAACGACATCATTGTCTCTGTCCCAATCCACACTGCCCCCCGCCAAACTCGGGCCCAATCTCTAGTCCTTGCCTGGCTGAGTTTTTGGCACGCTTTTTGTTGGTGTTTTTGCACGAAAAATGTTTGCAAGTGGCAAAGAAATTTTTAATGCGATAAAACTTTAATAAAGGCTCACTCTACATGTCGGTATGTGTCTCCTTATTCCTCTGTATGTGTGCGTGGGCGTGTTGGCGTGTGGGTGTGGCCTAAAGTAGTTATGAATACAACAGCAGTTAGACAAGGCAGAGGCGCAGGCACGAACGCACTTAAAAATGTATGTAATTGTGCAAAAGTGTTGCAGAGAAAGACTTCTCCGAGCGGGGGTCGGGGGGCGGGGGCGTGTGAACGCTGGTGTGGAGATGTAAATGGAAGCAAAAGTTGCGTATGTGAAAAGTGTTCATGGGGGTGCCGATGGGGGGGTATGTGGCGGAGTCTGGTACGCAGTTAACTAGTAAGTAACAGAAGTAGTTATAGAAATGACAGACATGAAGGCTGCAGCAACTGCAGCTGCTCCAGGAGAAGCCAGAAACTGCATCAAGGAGCGAACAGATACAAATACATCCTACGTACTTACATACATTGGCAACGATATAGATAAAGACATAGACAGCGATGTGTCCCTTCGTTGACAAGCTGGGAATGAAGACGCTTGGCTGGGCTTGGCTCACTGCGGTGGCCAAGACATGGCTGGTTGTGGAAATGGAAATTGAGACGGAGGTGGAGACGGAGACGGAGACGAAGACGCAGACGAAGGTGTGCTAACGAGCAGACGACGCTACTTGAGTGACAGCAGGGAGAATAGAGATTCCGCATTAGAAGCGGAGTCGGAGACTGACTGACTGACAGACCGACAGACGAAAATACGCAGCTGCCTGGCCACGTAAATTGTTTTGAAATGCAAGGTGAGGATTAGAGAAATGTGCAGAAGAAATTACATAGAGCTGAAAGTTTGCGAGTAATGTGTACTGCGTATAGAGGAGGAGAAAAGGGGCTAAAGGAGGACGTTGGTGCGTCTGATTATAGTGTGATGGCTGAGCTCTTAGGAACCCCATTCAGTACGCAGTAAAAAGAAAAAGAAGTGATGGATGTTGGAGTTAATAGCTTTTAAAAAACATTTTAGAAAATGTAGTTGATGGACGAATTGTTTGTATGGCTTAATAATTCTACAATTTCATAATTACACATCAAATGATTTGTACTTTATTTGAAATGGGAATATTTACCAAAAACAATTTCCCTTTTAAATTTATTTAAAGCTGATTACGCATGTTTTTCTGTTTTTTGGTGTACATTTGGTAAAAGGCAATATTTTTTTTTGTTTGCATTTAAATGTAAGTATATGGTTGCTATCCACCTGGTTGTTCCTTTCATTGTTTTACCTCCTCACTTTGCCTTACTCATTTGCAGTCAACTTAACGAATTACCTATAAATTTATATTGAGTCCGTGGGAAAGGACTTTTTCGGCATGCCTAATTAATTTTGCCACATTAACATTTACTGGACTCGCTGGCAATTTATGTCCGTAAGCTAATTATGCCAAAGGCTGTCCCGATGCACACACAAACACGTTCACACACACACACATGCATTGTTGCCTTCAGCATTTCCGTTTCATTTAAATTAAAAGCCTATTTAAATGTTAAATGCAAAAAAAGTGGCTTTTAATTTCATATTAAATTGTATAAGCAATTACCCAACGCAAATGCAATAAACATGGCGAATTTATTTTAATTTTCATACAAGCGGGCAGCTTGGCCAGCCAAAGGCGCCACTGAGCCCAGTCAACAGAAACAACAGCAACAACGGCCACGACAATAACAAGAACAACAACAAAAACACAGCAGCTGTCAGCATGTTTGGTGCCGCCATAGTTAATGCTCAAAGCCTTTTACAAAATTAAAGCCTGGCAATGATTGTAGTGGGGTAACAAGGTGGCTGGGCGGCAGGGTGTCAGTTGCAACTGCAACGCAGCCTGCAATTGGCAATAGACTGCAAGTGTTTGCTATCAAATTAATTGGCACTAAAATTAGCACGAAACTGCTGCTGCTGCTGCTGTTGGCAACGGTGGCTGCTTTGGCTGATTTAGTTGCTTTTTTGCCCACTTTTATCCACTTGGCCAAGTGTCGACCGCCTGCTGCGTTTTTCCATTTGCACTAAGTACACGGATTTTGCATTAATGCAGCTGCAACAGCAACAGCAACAGCAACAGTAGCACCCGCAGCATCAGCACCATCAACAGCAGTCGGCAAAAGGAGACAGCGCGCACTCACATGAATCATTCATTGATTTAATTACAATGATTGCCGAGTGCAGCGGATCGGGAAGGTGCTCGGTAGTTGCTGCCGGCAGTTGCCACCTCTGCCAAGTGTTTAATTAAAAGTGCTAATGCAAAATAAATAAGCGGGATAGCTGACAGGAAAAATCAATTTGTGCTAATAAGCACAGCAGATGTACAATAAGCAAAAGTAATTAACAACTTTTAATAGAATATTTCTGCGCACACAGTAAAAGTTAAACAGTAAATCGTTGAAATCATATTTTACATTCCGATTATATGACATGTACTAGTTGGTTGAAACATAATAGCTTTCAGTTTTTGTTAAAATTGCATATGGATTTTAATAAAAAAAAGTGGGAGAAGAACAGAGCAGAAGCTCTTCTTATTAATGAAGCTTATTAAGTTTCTGCTCTGGCTTCAAGTTGCAAAATCGATTTTAATTATTACCTGTAACTGTTGCCAAAAGAGGAGAGCACTCGGAAGAGTCATGAATTAATCCCTGGTGCCTGCCACGGGTTATATCCATCACCTTATCCTCCCTTGCCCAAAAATCCTAGTTCGGTCTTGTGCGTTATTCGTTGGAGGATCCCAAGTTTCAGTGTATTAAGCTGGCGCTCTTTTATTTGTATTTTTACTTACTTCATTCGTTTTAAACTATCGTTTTGTTCTCGCTACGTTGTGCTGAGCTGGATTAAAAGTTGTTTTAATTGAAATGGTTTTACAGGGCTTACAGGACTCTATAAAAGTGCAATTTGGTGTATTCAGTTCAAGATAATCTTGATTGATAAATTTATTGATGTCGCGAGTATACAGCTAGAAGGCCTTATCTGAATGTGATTACGAGAATCGAAATGACAAAATTGGTCAGCGCCCTGATAGACCGAAATTGTTAGGTTGGCTTTACTCTTGTCCTAATCCTGCTATTATATATATAGTTTATATCTAATGTGACTCCGTCTGCCTATTATATACATTTTCACAGCTTCAAAAGTGCTTCAGCATACAAACTAATATTTATATCTTCAGGGTGTCGAGAATTACATAAGTTTGCATACATAAAGCAAATGTGTGATATATATTTATATGAATTGAAGGAACTCAAGTTTTGAAAGTTTTGCAAAGATTGGTCAAGATACCATGAAAAGGAAAAATATTGAGTTAGTAGAGCTCTGTGTTAAAACGAAAGTGCCATCGATTGGATAAGAGGTTCAAACCAGCCGATCCCAATATATAGATAGCTTCGAAATTGTAAGACGTGTTTGCACAAAAGCAGACAGGTAGATAAACAGTCTAACATGGCTGAATACTTTAAATGGTTAAATATGCCAGTTTCAATGCATTAAACATTTCGTGACTAAAATGTCATTTTCCCAGCAAAGATATAAAAATGTAATTCAATTGCTGAAGTGGATTTACACACAACCTCTGTGCCCTCTTTCTGGCTATACTCTCATTCAGAGCTCTACAAAATGCAATCACTGGGCATCCTTTGTCCATGAATCCACATTCCCAGCAACCAAAATGCTTGCTAAGCATCCAAGTGCCTAAAAGTCCATGCATATCTGGACAGGTGAAGCAGCACCCAGATAGACAAACAGAAATTGAACCCATTGAATTTGGCCCCTGCCCTACCATGCAATCCGCCCTGCAATGGCATTTCCTTTTCACACACAGCGCCAACACCTTTGCGAATCGTAACCACTCAATACAATGCATACAATAATATTTTTTTCTAATTTCGTGTGGCTCCACTTTGTGTGCCTGCGTTTTTGGTGTGTGTGTGTGTGCAGCTCTGCTTGTGTGTTTTGTCGAGCTGTGTGTAATGCTCTTTAATAGCATTAGTCGTGTTGCAAAAGGTTTAAGCTATCGCCTGAGTGCTTCTTTTTGCTCTTTGCTTGTTTTTCAATGTCTTCGTTGCGCTTTCATGCCACTTTGATTTTGCTTTGTGCATTTACCACGGACGTTTAATAGCTGAAAGGTAAATTGCACACTATTTTCATTCTTGCCATAGCAACAGCACTAGCTGCAACAGCAGCAACAACAGCAGCTATTCCTATAAGGAAAGCAGCAACACTTCCGCTGCCATGTCGCTGCATTGCCTTGCGTTTTTGTTGCTGCTCTCATTGCAGTTGCTGTTTTTGTTGTTGTTGTTGTTGTTGTTATGGTTGTTGTCGGCCAGCACGGAAATCATTTGATTTGCAATGTTCGTGCGCTGTAAGGCGATCAAAGTATTTTGCCTTTTCTGCCAGGGCAGTGAGCCGGCCACAGGGCTTGCTTGCAGAACACGTTAAATGAAACGCAGCCAAAATATCAAAAATGCATTTGCTAGCCATTTTAATAGTTCGCCAGCTGCAAAAGGCCAAAGCAAAGTTCAAAATCCGCAAAGGAAATTTTACATTTGAAGTCTTCAACTTTTCACTGAAATAATAATATTTTATGAGCGATTGGCTTACAAATATAAAACAAGTTTCTTTAATTATGGTTATTTTAAACGATTCAATTTGCCTTTTATTTAACTTTAAGAAGTTTTATTTATTTCTATTTAGCCGAAGAACCTTAATAGTTTATCTAAAGCGGATATACGTGAGTATCGTAGATTCCAAGTTGCATGTTTTTGGCTACACAATGTCCATTTATATGGACAGAGAGAGGGTACAGAGATTGTCTTTTGTTCTTGAACGAGTTCAATTACCTTTAGGGCAACAAATACTAAATATCCTTGCAGGCAAAACTATAACTCTATGCGAATGCAACATTTCTTGAAGATAACTTCCAAAAGTGTATACCAGAGGTTCGCTCGACGTCGCTGCCCCAGTCGCAGTCGCGGTCGCACAGCCCGATAATGCTACTATATTCCTTAAATCTAAAATATCGATTCTTAAACAGTTTCCAATGTTGACAATGTCCGTATCCTTCCTTCTGTACTTTTCTTGAAGTAAAGTAAAGTGTATTTTAACAATTTGCAACTGTTCATATATTAAATTGATTATTCTTCGTCGCAAAATTTGATATCCGAAATTTTGGGACTTAAATATGCTTTTGCCACAAGATTGTTGTCTCGTATAGATGTGTTTTTATTTTAAAAAGAGCTCACCATAATTTTCTTTTGCTTTGACATACATCCATACATATGCATGTACCCTTGTATATGCATTCACAGATACATACGCATAACAAGCATGCTGGCTTTCTGCCCAACATGAGTGCAAAAACTTTCCTATTTGGTGCTATTGAATGATGGCAGACCACACGGCTTCCTTTATCTATTTTAAGTCCTGTACTCATTGAATATTGGCAATGCAAATGTGTAAGTGTATAAAATATAAAAAGGGAGGCATTTCCACACAACAGCTGTGGCGATCTCGCCTTGTTTTTTTTTTAACAAATTTTTAACAAACACAGCTCACGTATATATAATTTAAGTGTGTTTAAGTTAAGTGTTGATGCAGAAAGTTGGTATTTAGAATATTATATTGCTGCCATATAAGCATCTTGTGCAATATATTCAAAATCTGCGGCTTGGCCCAGACAGTTTTTCATGAATTTTGTATTTTCATTGGCAGCTTAAGCTGTTGGCCCGATAGCACAAATCTGTCGATATCGTGGGCCAATTTGCAGGCAAAATCGTTTATCAGCATTATCAGTGCGTGCATTTGGCTATCGAATTACTTTCTGCAGAATAAACGCGTATATAAATTAAATTGCAATGACAGTTGAATGGCAAAGCTAAAATGATTGGCTCGGCTATAATTCAAATTAATGGCAGATTATGCCACTCAAACTCGTTTAAATGGCCAAAAAGTCAGCCGAGCAGCCAAACCCAGAGGAATGCCAAGAGCTGGTTTGGGCCACGTCCCCCCAAAAGCCACATGCTGTGCGGGTAAAATTGCAAAAAATACAAAAGAAACTGCAGCACATTTTCAAGCGCAGGCAGAAACATAAAATGCTCCCCCAAAGAGAAGCGACAAATCTGATGTCGTTGTTTGATTTTATAAATTTCCAACCAGCTATAGGATTAAAGGATGGGCTGTGATTGTGTGTCAGTGTGTGTGTGATTGTGAGCGTGTGTGCGGTGCGTGTGATGTTTACTGCTGACTGCGTTCAACGCGACGTATGCGTAATCTGCGCTTAGCATGCGAAAAGTCAGTCATAAAAAAGCCATCAGCTTAAACTGTTGCGGCCATAAAGGTTAACACTGGCAACAAAGCAAATCGCAAACGGAAAACAAAAACTACAACATCAATTGGCTAAACTGCTTAAATTTTAACGAAACAATGTGCTGAAACGGTTCGTCGTGAACAGCCAGCCAAGAGAGATCGAGCGATGGACAAGGACGAGAGACGAGAGGCGAGAGTGAGAGGCGGGAGTGAGAGGCGAGAGTGAGAGGCGAGAGGCAGCGGTAAGCGGTAGCGGGACGAACGCATTCCGATGCGGGGCGCACGCAAGTGACGGCCATGAAAGCGTAAAAATGTAAAATTAACACGCAGCTTCTGGTTTTAGTTTTGTGGCAAACAGCAACTGCAGCTACAACAAGAACAACAACAACAACAACAACAACAACAACAACGGCAATGGCAACAACAAGCATTTTTCAGAAAACAACAACTGCAGCTGGCAAACCGCAGCCATAAAAACCACACAAAAGCAAGAATGAAGTTGTTGCCGCTGCTCACTGCTAGCCGCAAAAGCGCTTGAAAAATATGTTAACCACAGTTAAAACAGCGCCAGGTCAAGCGTGCAGCGCGCGCAATCACACACACAAAAATACACACACACACACACACACACACACACACAAAGCACTGCGAGAGCGAGCAAGGAGGAGACACGTGCGGCAGCCTTAAACGCTTGGCATGTTGACAAATGTTGCAGTCGACGCCAAATGAGCAGCAACCTGACGCTGACCTCGACGTCGCTGCCGCAGTCGCAGTCGCAGTCGCGGTCGCGGTCGCAGTGGCTACAGCGCTCTCACTCTGACTGTCGCTGTCGCTGTTGCTGGCAGTTTTAGTTGCGCTTAAAAGCATGCTACACTTTTTAATGCCGCTACTCATGACTGTGAGTGATAAGCGCCGCCAACGCCACCGACTGACATTTGTTTTAATGCAGACGTCATCGTGTGGCAGCTTTGGGTTTGGTCTCTAACTGCTCAGCTCTGCTTTTTGGCAAGTGTTGAAACTTTAACACACCAATGACATTATCAAAGTGAAGGTGTGCCGAGTTGCCGCCACTTGCCCTGTAAATGTTTCCAGTTGAACAGAATTTCACTGGAATCATTTAGAATCTGCTTAGGCTATGATTATCAAGTTTGGTGTTTAACGTTTACATATTTGAAGTTCAACTGGAATTTTAACCGCAGATTCAATTATGGTCTGAAGTTGGTTTAAAAATTGTCCATTGTGATAAAGGATGCTTTATTAACTTTTTTTACATTTTTGTTATTTTATGCCTAGCTATTTTTTTTTTAAATTGTGGATTGTGTCTGTTTGTCATTTGATATTACTGTGAAAATGCGTGGTTAACATAAAAAAGTGGGAAAATGATAATAATTAAAATTTTAACAAATACTTTTTGCTCGAGTTGGTTAATAATTGCATTTAAATATATATACTTGTATAAAATCAGACTAACGCACTGCCTATACCATATAAGTGAGAAGATAAATTGTTTAAAAAAATTACCCTTTATGCCGTTAGGAAACATGAAATTCGACCATACGAGAGAAAAGCAACAGGAAAACTGAAAATTGTACATAATTTGCCCAGGCACAGCCAAGTAATTTTGGTTTATGAGTATGATGCGTTATACGATAAACTATTATACATTTAGGTAACAATTATTTACGAGCTGGCTTGAAAATTGCTGAAAGTGGAAGTCGCTCAACTGTTTGTGGCGTCTCCCATTGTAGTAGTTTGCAGATCCTTGTGCAGGGTCATGTTTCGGACTTACCATTGTATTTGCTTTCCACAATTAAACAAGCATTGAAAATCTGCTAACGTTGATTATTTTCACAATACGTACGCATTAAGTTACTTGACTCGTATTCTTTGCACACGTTTTGCAGCTTCACAATTCATTAGATAACGCATCGCATTTCAATTCGCATTAGATGCACTCATTTGGCATTCAATGAACGTTTGCATTCAACTTCAATTTTGCTGTGCAGTCGATTTTTATTGACGTTTTTAATCAGCAGCAGTTGCAGCTCTCAGATATCAGCCAGCAAGCAATTTTACTTGAGTTGAGCTCATTCAAGTTTTATTGCATTGCTCCCACAGAGATAAACTCACACAAACACGCATACACACACGCACACACACACGCACCCACACCTATTTCATTAACAAAGTTTCATATGTGATGATATATGCCTTTTGCTGCCTTTGAGATGCCTTTTAGCCTGGCATGCGTGTCTGTTGCCACGCCCCCTATGCCCTACACCCTTCACTCAGCCTGTGTAGAGCATCTGGTGGCGTCTGTGTGAATCCAATTTGATTGACGTTACGAGTTTCTGCTACTGATTCCAATTGCAATCAATTTACTTTTGTGCTCCTCGCATCCGAGTTGAAAACTTCATTAGAAATTTTTTGCCAGCCTCGACTGCCATTTTATTTTGCCTTTTCTCTCTCGGCGTCTCTGTGTATGCGTGTGTGCGTGAGTGTAAGCGTGTTTGTGTATATGTGTGTTTTTTTTTTTTTTTTCATTTTCATCATTTGGCATTTGCTGCACTCGTCACGTTTGTTTGTTGCTGCTTTTACTGCTGTTGCTTTGGCAGTTTGCAGCTGCAGCTGCAGTTAAGTAGCCAAACTCACAGGCAAAATAAAAGAGAGAGAGGAAAAGGAAAGCAAAAAGCAAACTTGGCGTCATATGTGAAAAGTTTGTCTGCGGTTTGAGGTTTCTATTTTGATATGGGTAATGATTATAGGCGAAAGTTTGCTTAATATGCAGCAGCGCTTCTTGGCTGGATTGCCATGAATCATTGCAGATCTTTTCAAATTTGCCGAGCAACAAAATAATGTTTCAACTGCAGAAGCAGGAGACCGTAAATGCATCACATAGATAATGTTACAAAAATTAAAGAGCTTGGGGATTAACATTTCATTGCATTGCTCATTTTTCATTTTTCTGGTCATCAACAAGACTTGGATTCATAGCTTTATAGTGAATTTCATTTAATATAGTCATTTAATTTGTTCCCTCACACAAATTCTTTATTACTTTCATATACACAAAGGCACACATACAAAAACAAAAAGCACACACATACACACAAGTTACAAACTGCGGACTTCTTTCCCTTACTCCTACTCTATGGAAAATGTATTGTTTTATAACTTCTGTGTTTACTTTTCAATCGCGATTTTAGTGCTTGTTGATTGAATTCAATTGTGTGTGAATTTTTTTATTCGAATATTGGCGGATTGAGGGAAGGTTAGTGAAAGTTGAAATTTGAAACATTTGCAGCACGCAGCTTTCATCATCTGTAAGGTATGCTCAAAATTCCTTTGCGGAAAATCGATAATTATGAAATTATTTAAATGGGAGGGTTAATCGTATCTTCTACGTATGATACATACGACAACCCACATTCCATTGCCAACCAAGAGGCGGAGAAAATTTCTAAAAGATAAGCTTGACTATATAAAGAATTTACTTAGATGAATGTGGCATGTAGAATAGATAAAATTCTTTAAATACAATTGTTGCGAAAATCCATATCGTTGCCTTGAAGTTATAGTGTATCTGAAGCTGTTATTACACTTTAAGCTGAATGTTGCGCAATGGCTAACATGTTTTATCTATTTCGTAAAATGATTTGAGATATACAATCAAAAAGCATAAAAATATGTAATTTCGTTGACGTTTAAACTTGAAAGGCATTTTTATTAAAATGTTGTTTGATTCAGCCAGCGAATTGCCAATTTAAAGATTTAAACTATATTGCGCCTCAAAAAGTAATATTAAACGATGTACACATGAGCAACAACGAAATATTTGGCTTTGACAACTCACAAATAATTTGCAATCTGCTGTCGCATGATTTTTCACGCTTGTTAATTCCATAGCATTGTGATAAAAGGCAAACCACGATCCAGTGGAATTTTGCAAGCTATATTTACCGGCAGGATGAAATACTTCAGCACATATATTTTTTAAAATTAAACAACATGTGTTGGATTTTAATTTGCAAGGCAAATAAAAAGTGGACAGCATGTACAACATTTGCCAGGTGCCAGTTGCTGTTGCTCATGTTGTTTTAGCTTGTTGTTGCTGCTTGGCCAGGTGTCGCAACAAATTGAACAACGCGAACGACACGCGGCAATAAACGCGTGCGTTTTTTGTCGCCTCGCTGCAAAATGCCAGCAGAAAAGTGGCTCTAATATGTTTTAACTGCAATGGCCACATGAACTGCAAAGAGAATGGAGGCTGGCCTCGGTAGCGGAGAGTGGATACAACAAACAGTCAAGCAATTGACATGCCTATGAACCATCAATCACTTCAAACTGGCCCGCCCGTTGCCTCCCGACGTGTCCTTGCAGTTGTCACTGCAATCAGCAGACATGAACAATGGGCAAGTACCACACACATTCAGTTGATATACGGGCATGTTCTGGCAGAGGGTATAAACATTTTGTTGTTTAGAATGCATTGTAAAATGTATCTGCTTATTTTGACGCTTAAGCGAGTGACTGAATTTGTATGCAATTTAAAATATTCCTTCAGCATTCTGTATTCCCTTAATTCTGCGGGTTTTGAAATTTTTTCAGTTTCCGAATAGTTTTCTGATAGTTTCTTATAAGTGCTTATGAATACTTAATTATAATAGGCTTGACTCCGGATTCATTCAATTCAACTTCATTACGTAAGGAGATGTATTATGAAATCTTTTCTATATTTATTACAAATAACAAAGTCATATAAACCAAGTACGTATTCAAATGAACGTTTTAGGTGAATTTTTTATCAACATTTTGTACCCATTCAAATTCGCCTTTTGCCTGCTCATGCGTATGGAGCTCGGTTCCATAACCGGTATTTCAAGAGTAAACCAACCTCGACGCTTCGAATATTGTTTCCCTTTCCACTCGACTGGATAACCGCCGGCGCTGCCACCGCAAACAATGTGAATTATAAAAGCAAAGCGAAGGCAGTTGACCAACGTTTATTGTTTTTTTTTTTTTTTTTAATTTTTTTTGTATTTTGAAGTGTCGACAGCCAGTCTCTGTTACCCTTTTGGCACTGCTTTTTGGTTTCTGTTCGTTTTTTTATCAGTTAGCTGTTTTTTTTTTCGGGTCAGCAGCAATCATGCCATTCTGCTGCTGTCAATAAAAACTTGCCCACTCCCGGAACGCTGACTGTCAACATTTTGCAGTTATTTTATCTCGTTGCCCAGTGACAATGTCATAAAAGTGCAGCTCAGGTGCAAGACAAACATTTTGGATTGCGTTTTTTTTTAGTTTTATTTAGGACCTCTCCATTTGTGTGTATGTGTGTGCTCAGTGACTTTTTGTTACATTGCACATACGCACTGTTGCGTTTTAATTAAGGCCAATAGATTCAGCGCTAAAAATACACAAAAACCAATTAAACCAAAATAACGGCAACATGTACAGCAACAGCAAACAAAAAGCCACAGCAACAAGAGCAACAGCAACACGATTGCCAAATAAAATGCAATTACGGCCCCGAACTGAGCCACTAAATTAATAGCAAGCCATCAGCGTAGTGCGCACCGTGTACAGCGCTTGGTGTCCAGTGTCCATGCGGCGTATGCGTAATGCGAAATGCGAAATGCGAAATGCGTTGCCGGCGGACTATAGGATCAGCTGAGCTGTGCTCGGCTGGCAACCGCAACAAAGCGGACAATTTGCAGCGTTAATGTTCGTCCTTGTGTCTGGCAAATGAATACCGGGACATGCTCGGAAGCCTAAATGCAGCCGCACGGTGCGACTGCGAGTACTTGCAAGTAATTACAATTGACGATGCCAGCGAGGCCAGTGTCGTAGCCCATTCATAAATGCATTTAACGTGTCGCTGCGGCGGCAACTGTGGCACCGTGGCAGACCAGGTGAACGTGCCGCAAATGCAACTAACAAGGAAACAATTACGCGTTGCAGCTGTCGCTGACGCTCCGCCCGGTGATGGAGGTGATGGCGCTGGCGATGTCAGTGCGGAATATCGCATTAGAAATGTTGTAATGCAGCCCCGCCGCAAGGACACCAAAGCGACACGCAGGACTTTTTACCTAATGAGCAAATGAAGTCGATTAAAGGTGTATATGAGTTGGGTGTACGAGCTGCGGCTGGCGTAAGTGTAAATGTAAGTGTAAGTGTAAGTGTGCGTGTATGTGTATGTGTGTGTGTATGTGTGTGGCATTTGCAGTTTTAAATATGAGAAATGTTGATTGCTGTGGCAGATAGCAAACGTCTAACAAAAACCGGGGCGTATGCGTAATATGCGCAACTGTGGTGCACGCGCGCAGGTTTATGTGTGCCTGGGGTTAGCTAAACTATCCATTGTGCCGTCCCCTATGCCAAGAGCGTAGCCCTGCCATGGGAATGCATAATGAGGGGCACTAATCGCAGGAAAACTTGCCACGCAATGAGGGTAACTGCTTTTAATGAATACGAGCAACTTGCGCAAGTTGTTGTAAGAATTTGCAATATGAAAGCAATTTAATAGGGAAATATGCCATGGATTGTGGGCATAGTTAGGAAACACATTTCATCATTAGCTCTACAAGAAGTCAATGTCATAATAGAGCTTGTGCATTGTTTTCACAGCTACTGGAATATAATTAATTACCACTCTGCTGCTGGCTGTTGGCTCTTATCTCGGCATAGCTTAAATGTTTTGTCAAGCATTAATTGCAACATTTTGCAGCACACAACCCACACACTTAATCAAATCTATGCGAAAGCGCATTTGCAGCATTCTTACTTTAGCTGATAAGCTGGGCACGTAATTATTTAAGTAAGTGTAATTTAAATTTTGTGGAGACGGACGCTTAAATTTTGATTGCGAAATGGCCTAAAGCCTACTTATTTGATTAAATGCGCCCAAATCTAGCTACAGATGCAGGCCACAACTCATTTAACTGTCATGCACTAAATAACGCCAGTGTAAATCTACATGGCATAATCGCACACGCACACTCGCACACACACATACACACACGTAGCACCCTTGCATATATAGAGCTTATGGCTGTATATAATACATATACGAGTTGAAGCCCGCCTCGGTATTTGCCTGGCCAGGCATGGCCCGGCTGACTATAATGAGATCACATGATATATAATGAGGTGCGCTGTTAACGTCCCTGCTTATTATAGTTGTCTGTGGTAGTGTGCGTGTGTGTGTTCGGTTTGATATCAGCGACTAATTGCACAGATGCCAACGATTCAAATTCAATTATTCAAGGAATTTCATTAATTTGAAATTAGTTCAACGAGCCGACGGCAACACTTAAGCACACTCGCACACACACACACACACATAAGCAGACACACATTAGCCACGCCCATGGCCACGCAATGAGGCGAAAGTAATGCCGCAGCGTCGTGGGCAGCGCCGAAAAGCGGGCAACACTTTTCATAAATATTAAAGCCGAGCGCCATATAAAATATAACGCATACCACATGTTGTCCGCAAGTGCAGCCAGGTGTAGCAGTAGCAGTAGCAGCAGCAGTAGGGCAGCAGCAGCAGCCCTGACACCGCAGCAGCAACAACACTTGTTGGTTTTGTTGCTGTGGCCAGGCAATCTGCCAGGACACTCAACACTGGATACAACGTGCATGGGCATAAAGTTTGTTTTATGCAGCTTTTTATTGTTTTAATAGTCCAGAGACGACACTCAAGGGCAAGTGGAGCCTACGAAATCGAAGATGTGCTTGCCAGGAACGCGAACAAGGCGGCTAACCGCCAAATGACCGCAGCTACAGCAGCAGCAGCAGCAGGAGCAGAAGCAGAAGCAGAAGCAGTCGCAGCAGCAGCAACTGCAAATTGCAATGTGTGTAAATTCACACAGCTGTGCCCCGCCCGGATATAAAGTCAGGCCTGACAGACGCCAGACGGCGGCCATGTTGGTCATATTTAATGTGTGCCTGGTCAACGCCTGGTCAGCTGCGCCACTGCTCGGTTAACTGGGGGTGGGGCAAGGAGGCAGCGGGCAGGAGACAGCAGGACAGGGGTGGTTCAGTTTGCATTTTTTATGCGCCCACAGCTGACAGCCATGGCCCAATTTGTGTGTGCATGTGTGTGCGCATGTGTTTCTGTGTGTGCGTGTGCTGCAGGTGTCAAGCCATGTACAATTTTTGTGGCTTTGATTGCCTTTTCTGCACCAGAGTTATGAATGGAGTTTAGTTGCAGTTGAGTTGTGGCCAGCTCATAAATATGTCAGGAGTTTCTCGCACAATCAGAGTCTTAAGTAAATTTCACATGCTAAGCAGATTGACTGTGCTTGCTGTATGTGTGTGTGTGTTTGGTTGTGCTTGTGTGTTTATGTTTGTAATATTTGTGCTCAAACTGCGGCAATGCAATGAAAACATACGAAAAATGTAAATAAATCGCATGATGTGCCATATGTGTGCCATACTCGCTTTTGCGTGTGTGTGCATATGTGTGTGTGCTTAGCAGGCCACAAAGATACACACAGCAGCAGTAAAAATCAACAGCGGCAGCAACAAATAAAAGCGCACAAACATAAAACTAAAGCAAGTAAAAGCAACTGCGCTATTTACTAAATTTTGCATAAAAAACAACAAGAAATAATA
The DNA here is from genome assembly GCA_035047465.1 of Drosophila sordidula. Taxonomy (NCBI): domain Eukaryota; kingdom Metazoa; phylum Arthropoda; class Insecta; order Diptera; family Drosophilidae; genus Drosophila; species Drosophila sordidula. The sequence continues at coordinate 13,691,467 of JAWNPQ010000156.1, read as the reverse complement.
AAAAAAAAACAAGCAAAAAACAGAAATGTAAAGAAAAACAAAAAGGCAATTGAAATAAAAATATTTGTAAGGCTGCAACGAACTATGAATACTCTCTTTTAAAAAGTATCTATTTTCAATATATTTTGTATTAATTCTTCATAGTATCTTTCTTTATATACATATAAAAATTCATTGGTGATTGACACTGAACGCTGGCCCCAAACCATATGAGCTAAAAACTTAATTTTCTCAGTAGTTTCGTGCGAAAGTGTGTACTTATGCGAGATTTCAGAAAATTCGATCTCCATGCATGGAAAATGGTGAAAAATCGTTGTATTCTACTTTTTGTTTTTCATCCGATCAAGTTCAAACTCAATTTCAAAGATCTATATAGCAATTCAACATGACTGCATACCAATTATTGAAAAATTCACTCCTTTGGGTGAAAGTTTTATTTTCGCTTCCCAAAACCAAATATTAATAATGTGAAGCTCAAATTTAGGAAAATCCGCGTGCACGGTCGGAAAATTGGCGGATAATTGTTGGTAAAAAAAAACCAAGTTTAAGCTTCTGAAGGTTGACAAGGTGTTTGTGAACACTAAGTCGATAGCAAAGTTTGCTGATGATAGCAAAAGTTGCGATATTCGTGATACTTAAGCAAGTATTATAAACTTGATAGAAATCTTAGAAGATATACAAAAAGTATACAACTTCTTTAGTTATTTATCCTGTAAAATAAACAGTAAACAATCCAATTTAAAATTGAGTTTATCTAATTTGCTCGCTTTTCTCTTTTACAATCACAATGTACAGTTGATATATCATAAACTATTTGAGTTAAGCTCTTACAGTAAACAGGTGACTGTCATAAACGGAAAGCTGAGCTGCTTCATTGGGCTGAAAGCAATCTTTGGCTCGTTGCAGTCGACTTTGTACGGGTTTTGCTTGGTTCTCAAGCTGACTACTCGACAGGTTAGTTAGGGCATCTCTGCCACAAACGACGACCCCTCGCACTGCCAGTTTGCATGGCAAATAAAATACATACTATCTGCTGGAAAAACAAGAAGTCGTGCGGCATTTTTGCCATAGCGCAAGACGAACAATAAAAATTTACAACCAGCAAAACGAACCTACGAACAAACGAGTGGCAAACAAAAGCGGGGATGGTCCGCCCATCCACAAACCAAAGCCAAGAACCACACGGAGCGGGAAATGAGCAGTGGAGCAGGCAAGAGGACTGAGAGGGAGAGAGAGCGAAGGGGGAAGGGGGAAGGGGAGAGAGACACCCAAAAAAGAACTCAATAAATTGTCATGCAGTAAAATGTAGTTTTGTGTGGTGGCGCAAAAAAGGCAGAAGAGGAAACTAGAGGAGCTGGGGGCTCAGCGGGGAACGCGACTTTGTTTCAACGGAACAACGCGACAACAAAAAACAACTGCAACAAGAGTGCAACTGTTGGATACATAAAGGGGCACACGTAAAATGCCAAGACAGGAGCAAAGTGCAAGTGGCTCTGCCGCACAGCCAACGAATACTTATGCATAACTGGAGTGTATATATATTAAAGCATGCACACACACAAGTATGCTAAATACGTGTGCTTATGTGTGCTGGTGTGCCGCTTGTGCACTGTGTGACCGAAAATCACATGTTTAGTTGTACGGGAAGGATGTGATTCAAGTTGCAACAGCAACAGCAACAGCAACAACAACAACACGGACGCCGCCTGTGACATTTTGGCATATCAACTGAGCAGCACCAACTCCTGTGGCGGCCTACCTATACGTGTCCCTCCCCTTGACCAGTCTTCCTTCCTGTTAAGGTTTGTCAACGTTGTCAGCGTCGCTGCTGTTGAATTTTTCATGCCCATTGCGCGACATAAACTTGGCCTGCCTCTAAATTAAGGCGGTTTCGCTTTATTGGCCAGCCTGCTGCCGCTGTTGTTGTTGTTGCGGCTTTCCTTATTGTTGTGCTTGTAGTTGTGCCTTGCTGCTGCTGCTGTTGCTGCTGTTGCTGCTGCTGCTGGTGCGGCTTCATTTGGCTTTCACGTAAATGTGCGCTTAGCGTGGCCATGTAATTGAGAACCCTCCGCTTGCCTGTGCTCTCAGTGCCTTTTAAGTGTATTAATCCTTTTTTATATGCGCACAAAACCGCAGACGCAGTCGAACTTGATACACACACACGGATGCGGACACCGACACGGACACGGACACACCAAATTAAGTATACGTGGTATGCTCGCGTAATTCTCTTATTTGATGCCGCTAAACATTTTGGCTCGTTTACTTGGCCAAAATTGCATTAAAGTTGCATAAGTGCACATGGTTTTAATATTTAATTTGGCAAAGAGCTTTCCAAACAGCGCCGGGGATCTTCACACTGTTCCGCTGACTCCTCTCAGCTGCAGTGCTCCACTTGCTCCTCTTAGTCCTATTTGGTGACCTGCCGTTGTGCACTTAGCGCTTGCTTTTGTCCAGCTCTGGGGCGATAACGTTGACATCCACGCTTAATAATATCCTTTTGCCGTTTCCTAACGCCGAAAAACAAAAGCGCAGCAGCGGCATCAGCTAACACCAGTGCAGTGCTCTGTCCCGCTCTCGTCCTGTTTTTCCTGGTCGTGATTTTTCCCAGTTAAGCTCCGAAAAAAGCGCAACGCGCAAATGGAGATAAAAATTTGCCATGCCAAGCTAAAGGAAACGACAAAAAATACAAAAACTAAAACCAACAACAGCCAAAGTGCAGCAAAAGTATTTACAAAGCGTTATCGTGATGCGACCCAAACAGCCTGAACTCTGAACTATCCCATCCAACCTGCCCCAAGCATGCCCCCGACCTGCCCCAAGCCGCTACAAGCACGGTCGCTTGTTTATTTTTGCTGCTGGCATTTGCTCGTCTAATTTTTGTTGCTCTGCACTTTATAAAAGAGTTAAGTAAAAAACGCGATACACTCACAGGACGTGGTGCGAAAAGGCAGATGAAAATATTGAAAGGATCTGTAATTTTATAATAAAAGCAGAGCGGGTCATTAAGGCTATTTTTTTCCATAAATGCAGTGTTCAAAAATTAGTTGTAAAGAAATTGATTGAAAAAACTCATTAGCAAAGGGTCAAATGGAAAGTACATTAAAAGATTATTATTCCATATTCACCCTTTCAATGATATTAAATAAACACCTAAAGTTAAGCTAAGCGCCCAAGTGCCAAGTGAAAAGAAGAAATCATGAAGAGTTTTTAACAAATAAAATCGAAAGCAAAAAGTATAAAAGCAACTATTACTAAATACTTAAGTTTCATATTTATAGGAGCTCAGAATAGAGCACGAAATATGAACTGCGTGTAGTCCATCATCCTTTATTTCCATAAAGAAAGTTGTCAGCTTCTCTTTGGAATTATCTTTGCATTTAACAGTTCTCTGGCGTTCGCCAGTCATTTAATCTTCTTTACAATACCCTTCACTTTTTGTTGCTACTTCATTTTTATTTTTTTATTTTTTTTCTTTTTTTGACTCCACCCTCTTAACACGTTGCGCCTCATCTTCTATTCCATTTCGTTATTTACGAGGCGGCAGCTCTTAAGTTTAAAGCTCATCAAGTGCTTGAGCATTAAATTTCGTTGTTCGCAAAATAGTTTCGCATTTTTATAACTCAATTACGGCGCCAGCTCAGAGCCAATTAAAATGAGCAGACAGCCAGCTGATTAACCTTGTTACTTATATAGATATACATATATATATATATATATGAATGTATTTGTATGTATATATGTATACAGATATAGTACATATAGAGGCGTCTATTTGTCAGCCACGGGCAACGCCTGCAAGTATGCATTGGGCAGGCTTTAAACTGTAGCCCAAGTGACCGTCGCCAGGTCACGTCGCCGTCGTCACCGTCGTCCTCGTCGTCCTCGTCGGCGTCGTCGGCGCTGGCTTCGTTGTCGTCGGCGGGGCGTAATGGTAATTGTGCGAGTGCGAGTGCAGCAATGACGTCATTCGCACAATGCCACGCCCACACCATTCGCTATCGCCCAGCAAATGTTGGCACGGTAATTGTGTGCACTGCACCACGCTTCGGTTGGCAATATTGTTATGACCAAAAACCAGGTCACAAAGGACTTTTCACTACACCCCGCCTACACCCCCAACACCCGCGAACACCGAGCCCCCTCGACTGTTGTTATCGTTTTTCTTGGCCTTAGCTTTCAGCGCGAACGCGCGCGCATATTTTATTTGATTTATTTATAAAAAAACGCATAATTTCACTGAATTTACCAACTTAAAGAATTCGCCCTCCAGAATCCTCGCAAATATTCTTTCTTTAATTTCTTCTCCTTTTTTTTTTTTTGACAACTGGAGCCGCAACTGCAGCAGCTGCCAGCTGAAGATTTCGCAGCACTCTTGCTATTTTGCATTTAATATTTATGCCGCATATCTCCGCCACTTTCCTCGCTCTCTTAACCCCCCTTTGGCTTTGTGTACTTTGCAGGCATGCATCAAACTCGAAGCGCTCAACTGCTCAACTCGTTGCGACTTGGCGACTTGCCCCAATCCCTGACCAGGCCAGGCCCGGCCATGGGCTGCTGAATAATTGATGCAGTTTTGGTAAGTGCATTTTGAAAGAGTTTCTCTCTTAGCTCTGTTCTTTAGCTCTTTAGTTCTTTAGTTCTTTAGTTCTTCAGTTCTTCAGTTCTTTAGTTTCGTAGCTGTAGCCTCAAATCGCTGGGCATTTCATTTAAATGCATGCCAGGATTTCTCTCGTTGAGCCAGAGCCTGACAAATGAAGTGTTCGACTAGGGGCAGCGGCAGCGTGGGCTGGCGCGGGAGGCGTGGCGAAATCCTCATGCATAAACCAATACGCGCTGCTTGGCTAGGGGCAGCGTTTACGCGCCGGATGCGGAAATTGTACAACAACAATGGACAGCAAAATGGCATCGAGGCCAACGAAAAAATGGCGTTAACAGCACCTTCACAAAGCCGCAGACACACACAGATACACGCATACACACACACACACACACGCACACTTACAAATGGGAGACAAGAACTCACATTGCCGCACATATTGTCCACTATTTTCACACATTTGTATGGCCATTTCAGGGACGGCGAGCGGGTGGGGGCTGTAAAGCGAAGATTGGTGGCCATTATTTTGGGTCAACCTTCTGCCGTCTCTCTCTCGAGCGCCTCACAGCTATTGCTATTTCGCTGAGCAGTATTTGCCGACGGCATCATCAACTTTGCCATTAAGCTTGCGACCCAAAATGTTCATGATTATGCAAATGGCTCTACAAGTATATTAAAATTTAACACTAGGATTTGCCACATGGCAAAGGGACAGCCAGATCGAACGGCATCCAAAGTGATCTTTGGGAACGATTTAAGCAGTCTTAGTCCGTTGTCAATAGGTTAAACACATTGTATTATTCAAGAGCTGGCTGTAGTTAAATTCATAACATCATTACGTATACGCAATGTGAAATCACTCGAGTATGTCATAAAGTTTGCCCTTCATTAAGTTTGTAAGTGTATTGGTAGTTCGTGAAGTGAACTTCAGCCGAAATGTTGTTTATGTATGCATTTGCTAGCTTTATCTTAATGCCGTCTAGATACAGAATTTTCGTCGCTGTTGCCGTTCCGCATTGGTCAGGGTCTGAGCTTGTTGTTGTACAAGCTTATTGCTGTTGTTGTCGCGCTGCTTATCCTTATCCACAACATTGTCGTCTTTCGCTGCTGATGTTGTTGTTATCTTTGTTGTTGTTGTCGTTGTCATCGTCTTTGCCTTTCGCCTTTGCCATTGCGCTGCCTTTCCGCTCGTCGTTTGTTTTGTCATTCAATTCAATGAGGCTAATGTCCGTTGAGTTTTGCACCGCACCTACAGCTGGAGATATAGCCAGTTCAGATGGTTGTTGTTGTCCTTCTTGTTGTTGTTGTTGTTGTTGTTGTTGTTATTGCCCTGTCTGGTCTGCTATGGCCTGGCTGGGCTCTTGTGCGTCCATTGCTTCCCATGTTGCTGTTGAAGTGCCATTAAGTTTAGTTGTCACTTAGCCTCTTTGCTTTTATATGCCCGCTGCTGTCTGCTGTCCGTTGTCAGGCTGTGCGGCGCGTTGTTGTTATCCTTTTGGCTTGAACGTCTTAAGCGCCTAATACCATGCCCATAAAAATGTCCAACTAATGCTTTAAAGTGTGCCAGCCAACGACAGGACCCAAGTCAAGTCAATTCGCCTTCAACCAAGACAGGACGAGTCGAGTCGAGTCAAGACGAGACGAGACGAGACGAGACGAGATGAGATGAGTCCAGTTTAGCTGAGGCTAAGGCTGAGTCTAACTCTGACTCTGAGGAGCTGCCAGTTTCTGTTATCGCAACGTTTCGGTTTTTTCATCCATCGTTTTGCGTGTTGTTGTTTGTCTTTTGTCTGTTTGATTTTCAGCTTTAAACGTTTCGACGGCGCCGACGACTTAACTCGTTTCTCTTTTTATTTTGATTTTTATTTCCGCTTTTGGCCAGCCTGAAATTGCGTGTTAATTTTCACACAAATACAGAGAGGGACACAGCTACGGCTACATCGACTGCTACAGATACGGTCGCATTTGTAGCGTATTCTGTTTGTGTTTTGCGGTTTTTATTTAAGCCCCTGCCAGTCCGACCGATGCCTGCTACTTGTGCGGATTTCTGTTTGGCGTGTTTGTACGGCACTCGTTTAAATATTTGCATTTTTATTGTGGACCAGGACACGTTGCTCCTTTTGGTTCATTAGCAGATAGCCGTATTTGTGCTCTGGTTGACCAAAATCCGATGGGGTCACACTATACCAAATGAGTAGCTTATATGGTAGCTGTGCCAATTGTGCCAAAGTTCCGTCTAAATGAAGTACAAGCCATTCAATTAACTTTGCCGGAGCTGCCGGAAAATGAAACTTGCAGGCAAAATGCAAAAAAGTTCTTCAACTTTTCGATCGACTTTCCGTTCTGCTGTTCTGGATGAATTTTCATTACGCTGCATATATTTCGGCAATCATGTAAACATGCCGCGCCAATTTGTGTTTGTTGCTCCAATCTCCAACCCACTATCCCACCGAAAAAGAACAAAACAAAAAAAAAAAAAACAAAAGGAACAAAAATGTTTACTTAAAAAACATGTCAAAATTTGCAAGCAGCCCCCGAAACACTTTACACTTTAATGGGCAGCTCGAAGGGGTGGCGCTGGCCCGGAAAATGCATTAAAAATGCAGATACAGCCGCTGGCGCAGGGCAGCGCGCCACAGTCATGTGCAAATTTCAACTTGTCAATTTATGATTATGGCACCTCATGAACCGAAGCAAAATGTAAATTATACGCCACCGACGAAATGAAACTCAGGCGAATAACAAGTAAAATTGCTGCCAAGTCTGTGTGTGTGTGTGTGTGTGTGTGTGTGTGTGTGGGCTGTAGTGTGCGGGATGCCAATTTTAAATTTAGTTTTTATTGTTGTTGCTTGTGGTAGTTGGCAGAATGACTTCTTACCTGCCTTGCCTGCCTACCTGCCCCGACTGGCTTGTTACATTTAACGCTTTTTAACGCCGAATTGACTACACACACACACAGACACACTCGCTCACTTTCGCGCACACACACATACTCAGTTGTTTGGCTGTTATGTAAATGAGAATGAGCCGCCCGCCGCTCGTCGCACCTTCATAATGTTGCTCAATCGACAGCCGCCGCGGCGCAGGTGCACTGAAATAGTTACTTAGGACGTTACGTATACGACGGCCTGTACACGAAAATCACATGTACTTCGGCTGGCAAGCAATACAATGGCAGACCAGAGTCGTCAAGCCTGGTTAACAAACTGTCAATTTGGTTGCATGTTTAGTTGCTGCCTTTATACACAGTAGCACAAGGCACATATGTTTTTCAGCTAACTGTGTTTGCAACATCAAAATAACGACCATCAAAGCTATATTTGAAGAATGGTATTTAATTGAACATAATATTGAGAAACCGCAATCAATTTAATTAAAAATATGTAACAACTATGCCTTGCCATCAGCTTTATCAAAGAGACTAAAGACATAAATATAGTCCAAACTAATATTATAAAAGGAAATTTCTAAAATCGAATTTATATTGCAATCAAGCAGTATGAAATGAATTTTCGCTTTGACTAATTATCGATAATTTGACAAACAAGACCGAGTTATTCAGGAATTTGCAAATACAAAAATAAAATTGTACATGCTCGGGCTGTTGCTTTACTAAAATTTAACATAAACTACATATTTTTTGCTACTTATGTGAGTGCTCCAAAATTGAAGACAGAAATATTTCAAAACTCAGAGTTTGGTTTGATTCAAGTATCATTGTTTTGATGAAGCCTGTTTTCAAGCTTCATTTTAAAATGTTTCGGCATTCAATTTTATAGCATTGTTATCTAAAATTCCATTTCAGAGTACACTCACAATCAGCTAAACCTCGAAAACAATGAAAATGGAGTTGCTAGTTGTTATTGCTGTGTTGTTGGGCGGCGGAAATGTAAATGAATCTGATTGTGAGCTTCTACGGGCAAATCGCATATAGTGCATGGTCACACACACACACACACACACACACACGTGCTACCTGTGTATGAGGCATAAAATTTGATTGTGATTGAAAAGTGTAGCCTACTTTCGGGCGGGCGCATATAAAATGCATGTAATCAAGCGAAATGGCAATGTACGGCAAACGAGGGGCAATGGCAACGGGCGGGGCACATTGCATTCGAACGCCACATCCTGCGCCCCTGCTAGTTGCTAGCAAGCCACGCCCACACTCTACTTGCCCTGCCGCAATAATTGAAATTTGATTTGATTAGTTTGGATTTGGGTTTTATGCGGGCTGCAGTTGCATTTTCTGGCTATCTGTCCATATATGTGCGCATGTGTGTATTTGTCGGTGTGAGTGTATTACAGAATTAAAATGACATATTAATTTCATTTTTGCGTGCTTAATTACGACGCCTTCGCCAAATCCCATTTTAATTAAGTCGCTTATGAATTGAGCAGAGTTTTTCTGTCCGCTTCTTTCATTAAACAATTAATGTAATTCGCAGAGGCGTTGTTATAATTGAACTATTTGGTTTTCATAATTGAAATTTTACGCAGACAATTCAATAATAATTACCTCGAGACAAAGCGTCACAGAGAGAGTGAGAGAGATAGAGAGAGAGAGGGAGAGAGAGAATGAGAAAGGGAGTTAAAGCGTGTCCGGCGCCTTCTGCGGCAGCGCTCAGTGGCATGTAAAAAATTTAATTAAGTAACTTATTGTTATTATTTGCATTCCCTTTTGTTGCTGCCCTGCTGGCCTTCGGCCAGGGGCAAGATATTTCACTGCATATTTCTGTTCTTTTTGTTTTGTGTGCCGCAATAATTAAATAAATATTTGCACACACAAAAAAGAAAAAACACAAAAAAAAAAAAACAAACCCAAAGAGAACAATAACATAGAAAAGCCTTTATGACATTGTCAATATTGCAAAAACGCGAAAACTGTGCTCTTCAATGGCACCGCTGCGGAAGCGGGGACACGAATTGATGATGGTCACCATATTGATAAACAGTAAATGGAAGATTGGTAAATGATGAAAAATGCGCTGCACTTTCCGCACCTGTCTGTGTGGCCAAATGGAAAGAGGAGAATAAAATGAAAGACGCCGACGCACAAATATTGTCGAAGAATTTTCTTTTATATGAATTATGACTTCAGTTGGTGGATGTCGTCGCGGGCTCCGGCCAGGAGATGAAATCAGTGCTATGCATTTAAGTAAAGAATAAAATTTAAAGAGGATTGCTTTTAAGAATGAAAGATTTGTTGGCTACATTAAATATAGTTCTATATATAGTTTAAGCTACTTATAAAAGGCCAGCGCTTCACTTGAATAAAAATATATTAAGAGTAGATAACTGTTACAAATTTTATTCAGTTTAAAACCTAAACATATTTGGTATTTTTAATATCCCTACTTTATAATTACCCAGTATTTATACTTTGAAGATTCGCCCGCTTGAAGGAATGCGATTGTATTTAAATATGTTCTGGTGGAAAGTTTAAACAAAAAGTTTTAAATGATTTTTAGGTCCCCTAGCCTATTTTTGTAAGCTATTCCAATTTGAGTTTCCTTGTTTTGCAACAATTTTCACTTTCTCTGGCATTTGCTTTATGCAAGATATGCAAATTCCTAAGCTACCCAGAGCCGATTCTCACCCTACAGACTCTTATCTCTCTTCTGTCCCCCCTAGATACCCAACGCGGCATTTTCTTTTTTTTTCGTTTTTTTTTTTTGCTAATGCTTTGGCAGCCTGTTTGCAGTTGTTTTTTCTGATACTGTTGTGATACCCTTTCTAAAAGCATTTTAAATTTGTCAAGTTTGAAGTGAGCGGCATTATAAGTGGGCGAAAAAATTAATATAATTGACAAAGAAAAAAGCAGCAAACCCAGGGGTTTACAGAAATATAAGTGAAAAGGTCTGCAAATATATTTGGAAATATTCCTGTAGGCAATTTTTTTGTGGCATTTAAACGATTTCTTTATTACGTTATTCCAGCTTAAAGTCAACAATAGGTATCGAAAGCCAAATTACTAAGTTGTTTAGCTTCTATGGAAAAGATAAAAAAAAAACGGCAAATTGAGTATAAGTATTTTGTATTGATCACATAACTTTTGTTTCCATGCTATGCTAAGGGACATTAAATTCTCGGTGCTGCTGGAGTATCCTTTCTTTGCTGCTTTCTTTACTGACAACATAATAATAAGTTTTCTCTCCCTTTCTTTCTGGTCTTTTGCCGTTGTTGTTGTTCTTTGTACTGCGGGAAACACTTTCAAAGGGCAACCTGCAGCTGCCGTTTGTTGTAGTTGCGGCTGTTGTTCTTATTGTTGTTGTTGCTGCTGTTGATGCTGCTGCTAGTGCTGCTGCTGCTGCTGTTTCTGCGGTATTGAGCGCAAAAGTTTACTGAACGCAGAAAAAAAAATAAAAAAATATTACGCAGACACACACTGGCGATGGCCATAAGGACACACATGCATGTGCGTATTTGTGTGTGTGCTCTTGTAAGTGTGTGCGACTTGTACTATTTACGCCGCCTTCGCTGTCGACTCCTTTGGCGCTTTATGGCGGCGACGGCGACCATTTGCAGCGTGTCCTTACACACACTTTAAATTATTTATTTTTACACTTGGCTGTAACACATATTAAGCTGTGAGCGTGCGCACATACATACATACTTGTATATATTCATATATATAACAAACATGTGTGTGTGTACTCGCGTACCCGTTGTTGTTTGCAACGCTATGCATGCTTCGGCCTACGCCAACAACAACGAGCGTAGAAGACCAAGAAGACCGCTCTTTATACTTGTACAATTTTGCTCTCTTTCTTTGTCTTTCTCTCACTTGTTCCTCTCTCTGTCTCTCACTCTCCCCCTCTCTTTCCGTAACTCGCACCCTCTCTCTCTCTCTCTCTCTTGCTCCCACTCTCGTGCTCTTTCGCTGACTGGCTTTTCTTTTCAAAACTTGTAAATTATTTGCCTTTTGCCTTATTCCTCACACATACGCGCACAAATTGTCTTGAGTTTATGTGTTAAACTTTACATCTCATGTTTGGCCGTGGAAGGACTCGTTCTGGGTGCGGGTGCCCAGCATTGTGTCCTGTTGGCCATTGTAGTATGCGGCCATGTGGGCGTCATTGTGGCTGTGGCCTGTGCGCCTGCATGGCATGTAAATGATATCGTTCCTTCTGGCCACGTCCACATCTACATCCATATCCTTGTCGTCCTTGCTCACGTCACCAGTGGCGACGTTGCTTTTATTGCTCGCTTTTGTTGAAGCTGCCTGCTTGCCGCCGTTAAACAAATGAACAACATAAATAATTGCAAAAGCGCACACTCACACACACTCACACACAACGCACACCACACACGCATACACATAATCGCACACGTATGCAAAGTGGGGTAAATCGCAGCGTTTGCTGCATACTTAAAGGCGCTGCACGCGCCAGCAAATCTGTTGAGCTTCGGCTTTGGCTGCCTCCATTTCGAAGCAAGATTAATGGCCAATGGACTAAAAGCCATTCAAAGTCAGCTGCCAATGCAAATTCCCATCTGTGGCATATCTACAGCAGCAACAACTACACCAGACCACCAACAACAGCAACAACAACAACAACAACTACAGCAACAGCAACATCAATTCGTAGCCACACCTAATTACTTATGTATTTGCTGCAATCCATAAACGCCGCTCGCATTATCAACGAGCACCTCAGCCACCGTGTTCGCCACTCGAATCACTCAACTAATTGCCGCAACACGCTCAACAGGCACTAAGCCACCTCAACAATCTACTCATCCAACTAGAGCAGTTCTCTGCTAATGTTGCTGCTGCCGTTAATTGTTGCTGCAGCTGTCGTGTCTGATAACAGACTGCACGCCATGCCCATCTGCGATGTGGCTGCCTAATCGTTGCTATGAGTCTGTGTATGTATGTATGTATGCCTATCCATACAAATGTGATTACATTAAGTAGCTTGTCTATTAGCTGCCGCCCCCCTCTTCACCATAAGAATTAAGTAACTCCAAATTTGAGCCAACAAACGAACTAAGTAAGTGAGCAATGTGAGTGCGCCTCGGCGGCCACTTCAAAAGCACTCAACACCTCAGCATTCAGACATTCAAACATTCCGGCATTCAGCCATTCAGCACTCAACACTCAGCATTCAAATTTTATTCGCTCAGCTGTGAAAGCCAAAATCTGTCGCTTTCGGATTCTCGCGTTCTATGCAAATTTGTTGGTGCAAATGGGAAACTTAACTCAAGTGGTATTTTTTCTAGCCTTGACCTTGCCAGTGGGTGGTGTTCAGCTGGGCCGCCCCTACATAGCTGCAGAGTCACAAAGATTGATAATATGTTGACAGATCTTTGGACATTTCAGCATGACGAAACAAATCGTTGAGATAACTCGAGCGATAACCTTCAACATGCCTGTAGTCCAACTGAAATGAATCTATTAAAATAAATTTCTTGGAAATTCTGTTGAGCCAGAACAGGTTTCCTAATAAACTATCAGTAAGATAAGCTTACGTGTTTAGTTGTTGCGCTTGAGCTTTTATAAATAGCGTGAATATAAAAGTCTGACAAATACACGTAAAACGAACAAATACGAGCGGGATTTTCATACCGTTTTTATTTTTACAAATTTCAAGGTTTTGCTCTTAAAAGTATGAATTATTTTAATTACAAATGCGAATGTACGTACTACACTAAAGTTACAACTTTATATATTTTAATTACTTACAACAATACTAAATATTTCCATTTAATTTGGTGTTACAAAAGTTGAAAAATGTGCACCGGGAATTGTAAAATAGCTTGTACTTGACTACAGTACGAATTTCATCGTTATTTCCCTGGTTGTTCAGCATTTATTTTCTTAGGTTATATTAATATATTTTTATTTTTTTGCTTCTATTTATTATTTAAAAATTTTCTAATACCTATTTTAATTAATTAATTCCTTATAAAATAAATGAAAGATTATATGATATTCTCTGTACTTGGTATAAATGTATATAATTTTTCATTCTTTGTAAATCTTCAAGTTTTAATTGTCTACATTATTTTAATTCAGCTGAAAAAATGTGTTTTGATTTAATAAGTGTCATTTTCCCTTCCATTCCATTTCGGCTCATTCGCGTTTAATTTCGCTTCTGTTTTGTTTCTCGAATTTCGTAGTTTCAATATCAACAACAATAGCTCCGGTCTAGCAGGTTTATTTTTATCGCATCACTTATGCACCAGCCACGCTGTCGCGTACCCACTTTCTCACTGTCGCTCTTTCTCGCTCACAGCTGCTGGCGCTCTCATTGCGCGGCTGATCTGCCACGCTGACGTGCGGCGTCTACCGCTGCGTTAAAGTTGCCGTCGCAGTCCGATCGTTAACTTCGCTCTTGGCTGTCGTGTTGTCGCGAGTCTCCGCCGAAAAAGTAACAACTTAGCTGTGAGTTGGCTGTTTTCAATATCTTGGTTAAAAGCCGCTAATTGCGGATTGTTTTATGTTTGGTGTTATCAGTGCGTCTAAATGCTTTAACAACGCCAATTTTGGGTCTCGAGTGTGTTATAAACTATAATTAAGTACGTGTGTGAGCTTTATAGCTGTCCCGTACTCACGTTCGCTTTCAAGCCAACCCATTTAAATCAATACAAAATTACCGCAGTGGTTTTTCTTTATCGCCATCATTGTGTTTGCTTTTGTTTTAAAAACATAAATTAATATAAATTCATGCAAGGTTGGCTTTACACACATACATATTTCGATAACATTAATCTTTTACATTCCGCTTCTTACTCTCGCTGCTGATGTCGCTGTCGCTGTCGCTGTCGCTGTTGCTGTCTCTTGCCCGCTCACTCTCTACCTTTCCCTCCATCTCCCGCTGCCTCCTTCACTCATGTTCCCTGTCAAGGTACACTGCCCAAGACATAAAGAGCAGCAAAAAAGTACATGACATGATAAAGCAATAAAGCGAAAATTGCAACAAGTTTTCCCCGTTCTGTTTGACGCCGTTCGGCGCAGTTCGCGCAGTTCGACGCTTAAAAACAATTGGATTTAAAATTAATTTTAAAATAAAATCAACATGCAGCGCATGGAACTGTGACACAAGCAACAGCAGCAACAACCTCAACTCAATTAAAACGTTCGACGAACGGCAACAAAAAGTTGAAAAATACAAATACTCAAGCATCGACAACAACAGCAACAACAACAATGTTGCTGCTGCTTACCTCTCAATAAACATTTTCCGGTTTTTTCACGACTCACAATTTATTTATTGTGATTATTTTGTTATTTATTAACTTTTTCTTTTGTTGTTGTTGTTGTTGTTGTTGTTGTCGGCGGCATTTATTCACTTTTTTGCTGTTGTATTTATTGAATTTTTTTCAATATTTGCTGCATTTATTGTTACTGGCAATTTGCTGTTTATGATTTTTATAGCACTTCCAAGCGACTAAACAAATTCCATAAAATTTATTCGTAAATCTATTATGAAACAATCGCAGTACATTCAACTTAACCGTTTTTCATTTGGCTTTATTAAACGATATTTTATCAAGCCTTGAAAGTTCCACGTTAAAGCACATAAAAGTGCATATTTTTGTTTGAATACGAGTAGTTTATTGAATTTAAATCAATTGAACACTTGATGATGCACAAAAATTAAAACTTGTATATGTTTACATAAAGTGAATGTAGTCAAAGTTGATCCAGTTAAACTATCGCAGCAATAGCAAAACGCTCGAATAAGAGACACCCTGTATGTTTTTTCTTATTGCATGTATATATTCCGAAATGTTTAGTAAGTGCTGCTTAAGTGATTAATACCCTGGAAATCGTATCGGTTTAATAAATAACCTTTTATAAATAACCTTGTGACAATTACTGGTTTTGAATTAATCACATGACTAAATTTGACTTGAACTTAAGGTAAATATATTGCATTTCTCATTGAACCTAGTGGATTCCTAACAAGTTAGGAGAAGGATAAAAAGTAAAGTTAATAAGATTGATTAAGATAAGTGAATCCACAAAAAAATAATAAAATAAATAAGGTTAAGGGAATGCAAATATGTATGTTTAATAATGCAGTTTTATGTGTATAGAAAGTTCGGAATCGGGTTGTTGATATATGCTAGTTGGACAGTCTAAACTGGAGAATTCTTAATAGCTAAAACTTTTCATGGAGCTGTGAAAATACAATTTACTATGTGCTTAAATTAATGAAACCTTTTTTTTTTATTAGTGGTTATCCAAAATTCTGATCTGTTATCCCACAAAGTTAATCAACTAGAATTAACTGTTAATGTTAGCAATTGACAGTTGATTTATTTAAATTATATACGTCTCATTTGAGCTGTTTATGATAAGCGGTTACATGCGACACATCTCGGAAATTTCCATTGGAATTCTTTTCCACTTGTCACGCAATTTGAGACACACACATCAGTAAGCTCCGTCAATCAAGGTAACCCTGCTTAAAATTCAAGCACAAGCAACTAAAACCAGCACCACATTAACCAGCTTTCTAATTTAGAGCTAACCATCATATTTCCTTACCTGCAAAGCCCGCCCAGATCAAAACTTTAAGCCGCAGTGTAACTGAACCCCATCACGAGGGTGATTCCCCTTGCGTCAGCCGCTAAAAGTCAAATTAATATCTATTTTTGGGCCACATGTACAAAAATGTACGTAGCTGCATGGGAGGGGGCTTAGGAGGGGGCGGCAGTGAAAGGGGTCGAATAGTTCTGCCTGGTGGTTGTTGTGCGTCGCTTTTTGTTAATTATCTTCATGAATTTGATAGTTTTCATCAAAAGGTAGCGAACGCTGATGATGAAAATTCAAATGAATATGAATATGCAAATGTGTAGAAGTGGAAATACGGAAATGTGCAAATTTCTGTGTGCAAATATGTGTGGAGCTTTTCGTGTATGCGTATTAGGCCCGAGTGTGCCTGTGCGTGTGTCTGTGCGTTTAATTGTTGTTGTTTTGCATTTCAGTCGAAATGCCGCCAATTAGTAATGTTGCCCAGTGGTATTAGCTTTTTGGAACCCTTCGCCTAGTAATTTGTGATGCCGCCGCTCAGGTTTACAGTTTATAGTTACCAATTAGCACCCGGAACTCGTAACTGAACTTTGAAGTGGAAAATGCAAAATGGAAATGAATCGTAAAATAAAATAAATAACTGAGTGTCGTTGCTGCTGCTGCTGCTGTGGCTATTGCTGCTGTTGCTCCTGCTGGCAACACTGAGGCTCAAAATTCAATCTGCGGCTTGTGCGGCATGTGAAACTATTGCAAATGTTGCGCACACACACACACCGCAGCATGGGAGATGAGGCAACATCTGGCGGGGCAGCATGCCCACCAAACATTATTGTCAGAGTGAGTGACGTTCCTGCCCCGCCGCCCACTGCAGGGGGCAAGCAGCATAATGCCTAGGACTTGGCTCTGGCGCTGGCTAATGATGCGCATGATGTGCCCCATTGTCATCGTCATCATCTCGTCGGCTTGTGCATGTGGCAGCGGCGGCAGCCACGTCAACTTCATCTTCATCAGTGGCAGCAGTAGCAGCAACACCAGCAGCCCTGCATTGCCTTGTCGACTTTGTTGCACATCCAGCATGGCAACTTGGACGGCCTCCAACAGTGCGCTGCACTGCATGAAATTAATATTAATCGCGGCAATGCATTTAAGCTGCATTTAGCCGATTTGCCAGCTATATCCCTCGCGCTTTTTCATTTCACAGCCTTTGTGCGCGTTTTGTTTATTGTGTGATTTTTATTTATTGTTTTGCGGTCGTGCGGTTATTAAAATGCCGCTGGCAATTTGTAATCATTAGAGACGGGGGGTTGCTGGGGGGCTGGTTCATAATGTGGGGGCGCTGCATTCGTAAATTACTTTGTACCCTCTGCCGGCAATCCGACGTTGCTTTTGGCCTGGCTTGCACTCTTCTGGGCGCATCCTAAGCCAGGCTGGCAAAAGTCGGTGACATTTTAACCAACTAATATCCATGCAGTTATGCAAATCACACGAACACAGACTAGAAGCGACTGCCTTTTGGACGTCCACCGCCTGCCGCTGCCTCAGCTCTACGCTCTTCCAACCATCAACGTCATCATCGTTCTTGTTCTTGCTGTTGTTGTTGTTGTTGTTGTTGTCGTGGTACATTTAAGTGGCCACTTGACTAAATTAATATGACACTGTTGCAAGTGCTCTGCACTTGTCTTTGCTAACACACGCCCCCCTCCCAGCCCCGCTCTACGGCTTTTCTCTCTACTACCTCTCGTTATCAGTCTTTTGGCTAACAATATGAATAATTATGACGTCAAACTGTCAGTTGATTTGCATGCCCAACTCTTGGCATCTGGCTTGCCAAAGTTGCCAAAGACTCTCAAACAGAGCTTGTCAATAAGCAAGAGCACAAATTTGCCAAGCACACATTTTTGACAATTGCGACAAGAGTGACTGTCGATGAATTACTTTAACAAGAGAATACGTTCCAGAGTATAAAAGTTGTGTATTTTTATGGAAATGTGTTTAAATGACGGAACAAGCAATAAATGGAAAACAATTAAGTGGCTTAGTTATTAAAATATACAACATTTTTCGAATTTTTAATACTCAATAGATTTCAAATTTAAAATGTATATTTTAATAACAATTACAAAACAAACATCGTTCTTATTTTGGGTTGACTGAATATATCTCTTGGATAGCTAACAAATAACGCAGGATCTTAATTGAAAGATATTATCACGAAACAGATGCAAAACTAAACAAACTCTTAAATTAACACCTGTTTTAAATGACTCAAATATTTAAGTAAGCCGGTTTCCGTTGAAAAAAATGTATTTCTAAAACTGTATTTTCATATTTCAATCTAATCAATTTTTTGAATACACAAAAAACCAATACCAACACATTCACAATCTGTGCTGTGAATCTTAGCAGAGTCAGGCCATTTTTCATTTCCCAATGGCTGGTAGTTAACGCTCTTGCAGGCAGGTCCATAAGCGAGGATGTCACTACTAAGTAAAAAATCCGAACTGTTTGCACGTTGTCTCCACTTTTAAACATTTTTTTTTTATTTTTGTGCTCGTTTTTGCTGCAGCAGCACATGTCACACTTGGCTCGCAGTTTGTGGCCAGGCCAGTGCTATGAAAATAACTATAAGGCAATTGCCCAGGCGGTTTTCAGCCTGTCCTCCCCCTGTCCGCCTCTCTGCAGATCCCCAGGCTCCACGCCCCGTGTGTTTGTGGCACTCATAAGCCTTGAATGCTAAATGTCAAAGTTACTCCTTGGCGTAACATTCGACACATTGGGGCGTTGAGGTGTGCCTACGTGTGCACATGTGTGGGTGTGTGTGAGTGTTCGTAATGGCAGCCTGAATGCCTACCAACTACCTCCTGCCTCCTGCTGCCCAGTGCGTTCTGCTTCATCATCCCGCCAGCCTGCCTGGTTGCCTTTGGATTACATTACACTAAGTTCTGTGCAAACACAGTTGGCGCAGTTCATTAACATGTTACATGGACATGGAGATCCCGTGCTATAGCAGTGGCTGCAGAGTCGAAGTCGGAGTCGGAGTGGGAGTCGGAGTCGGAGTCGGAGTAAGAGTCAGAGTCAGAGTCGAGTTTAGTTCGGAGCGACTTCACTCTACTTCGGACAGGACTCTTTTGGGTTTGTTTGTTTGTTTGTGCAAATGTATGCATAAGCACAGTATGCATGTGTGTAAGTCTCTCAATGCCTGTGTAGTTGTGTGTGTGTGTGTGTGCTTGGGATGTATGCTTTATGCCTTTTTCTACCCGCCCAACGCCCACACGCTCGACGCTGATGCGGAAGTGTTGCCCGGGCGCCCACTTCAAACAACTAGAGCGACTCAAAGCTCAAAGCTTCAGATATGGGCACCATATGAATATGAAAATGTGTGTATATGAATACTTAGATGTTTAAGAGTAGGTGATGCGTGTGTGCTTGTGTGTGTGCGGGTTGTGGTTGTGTTTTGGCCTAAGCTGCGCATTAAATGTAAAATATAAATAATTAACAGCATACTGAGACACTGAAACGAGGCTGCTGAACAAAAAGCGTCTGCGGTTAGCAGCTCTCGTTACAATTGGCGCCCAACGTGGGGCAGTCTGCTCTAATTAGGCGCGCTTTAAGTGCAGTCGTGTGGCTAATCAAAGAGGACAGTGAAAATAGAGTGGGGTGTGGCCAGAAGGAAACCGATCTGCACAATACTCCAGTTAATTTACAGTTTTAATGCGTTTTCGACTCGTTGTCAGTGCAGGAGAGTAGTTTTTAGCCGAAAACAAGCCAGGCACACACACACACACACACACACACACACACACACACACAGAGTAATAGCTAACAAACAAACAAGCAAATAAGCAAAACATAGAGACAGACGGGTAGAAGCAGATAGGCATTGGCAACAAGCGGAGGCTAATTCATTTGTTGGCTTCCGTGCACAAAACCAGCAGCCGTTGCATACTTTGCGGCGCAAACAAAACCAAGGCACCAGAGGCACCAGAGGCAGCCATATATAGCCTATAGCCGTAGCCACAGCCACTGCCACAATCGTAGTTGCAGTCGCAGTTGCAGCCAGCATCCAGCCCGCCCCATTTCTGTGGTACACTGTGCACGGCTCGTATGTGGAGCCGCACGTCAATGAGTCCCAAAACAAAAACCAAAAAAACTGCATATATAGACATATATAGTAGTCGCAGTCGCCATTCCCTGGCGAGCTCTACTCGGACTATTTGGCCTGGTTGAGCCTGGTCAGAGGCAGGCAGACGGGCCGTAAAACTCAGAGCAATTCGTTTTAATGAATCCATCCACAGGCAGACATAGGCGACCAACCAGGCCAGGCAGCTCGTCAGAGCAACTGATTGTATCAACTTCCTAAGTGGATTTTGCAGTCCAACTGGCATTACGCCTCTTGGCCTCAGGTAATTTCGTATGAATGAAAAGCAAAAGTCTGCACGGGCCACATCACAAGCTGTCCTTCTCTCTCTCACTCTCCTTCTCTCTCTCTCTCTCTTTCGCTGGCCCTGTTCGTTTCCATTGTTGCAGATGAGGCAAGCTTTAGGTTGCATATTCATGCCATTGCCTATGCATATGAGGAGCTCTCAGCTCTGATTCTCTGACATTTCATGTATTTGCTTTTTGGTCGCGAACTGTAGATAGCCCGGGTCCTGACGTTGTCTTTCAATAAACATTCATTCACACTGCTGCAGCTGACAGCCACCGGACTCCTACACAATAAGCCAACCTCAGTTGGCAGCTGGGATTCCCAGGACCGGCCAGTTATGATTTTTGTTTGGCTGCCGAATGTTGAGGCAACTTTTCTGCCTTTCTTTGGAGCTGCAAGTCCCATTCGTTCCCACCGCCCCTTGGTGGCCAGCGCACTCGTTTCGGCTTTTCACACTCATGAATTTTTAAGCGGCATTTTGCAGTTTTCAGTCACTAACACCAAGTTCCGGGCCAAGACTGCTACGTTGCATTTCTGGCCATACTCACCAAGTCGAAATAGTTTTTTATGCAATTTTTATGATTGGATTTGGGAGTTGCATTGCCGAGTGGCATAAGAAAACGGATTCGGACTGCATTCGAAATGAGCCGCACTTAAATATTTGACAGACTGATATCTCGTTGGTACCAGGAGTATCAAATTCAATTTGTTGACATTGCATAACTTATTTCCACAATATATTTGGCTTAGATCTAATTTTTCTCAATGAATTCGATGATAGAAAATTAAACATTTTGAAGCTCTTTAATTTAATTTAATATACATATGTATATTTATATATATATTTTTTTATATATATGTTAACAGGGTATTTCGCAGTGCAGTAACATTTGGGAATTGCAACATTTGCATTAGTTTTAGTATTCAGCTGGTCGGAAAACTCATTCTTTAGAAATAACAAACCGCAGCTTAACAAAACCAACAGCCAACTTTAAAAAAGGGATTTGCACAAAAACGGACTTTCAATTAGTTATTGCGAAATAAAGTTGCCCGGGTATTGCGCATATGAAATTAGTTGTAATGAATATAACTTGCTCCACCTTTTCCAACAGCTGCTCTGCTGGCACGTTGGTCTGCTGATGCTGCTCGTGCCTGGCTAATGGAAGCTGGCTATTAGCTTATAAATTACATAAACCTTTTGCTGCAGCAAAATTTAAAAACGCATTTGGAGTGAGCGCATTTCACTTAGTTTTTATATATATATATATAACGTTAAACAGCTTTAGACACTCAACTGGGCTTGCGTTTTTATGAGCACATTCCAACCCGCTCTAACTACTTATCTTTCTCTTTCCCTCTCGTTGCAGCTCTCTGGTGTACAGCAACGGCAACGGCAACGGCAACGACAAACGGCAAAACTAATTTATGGCATTAAAAATGCATATTTTCTAGCAGTGCGTTGCCAGTTTTTATCATTTGCCAAGTGCAAAAGGCGTGCGCCAAGGCAGCAGCCGCTTTCAGTTGCGGCGCCCGAAAGTGTGCACCGCTTTCTGGTACTGGCTGTGTGTGTGCGAGTGTGTTAATGTGTGTGAAGTTTATGCGATCTGCGAGCAGCTCATGCAGCTAAAATTGGATTCGACTGGCACAAAGCAGCATCAGAGCAACTGAGCCTGAAAATTTCTACTTCTCCACCTCCACACGCCCGTTGCTTCAGCTGCCTCTGCGTCCCACATCGCTATCGTTATCGTCTTCATCACCGCCATCGGTACCATCGTCATCAGCAGCAGTAGCAACAGCAGCAATAGCAGCAGCAGCAGCAGCAGCAGCATCGCATGATAATTCACTGCCTTGGCCCTAGACTGGCAACGAAATGGCTTTCCTATGTGCAACGGTAAGTACGGATTACTCCAGTAAAACGAATTCCATACGTAGTCCAAGTTTTTTACAAAAGTTAAAAGTTATTATTACTCTGCGTGTGATTGAGTTTCTTACGAACTCTGTATGCGAATAGTCTGAGATGATATTGGGTATCTAGCTTAAAGCTTCAATTTACTCAATATCGAATGAATTCTTATTCAGAAAAATTTGTCCACTGATTCATTCTGCATTTACAATTTACGTTTTATGAAATCGTATTCATTTTTTTATTACTATTTATCGATTTATGTTTTAAGGAGGAACGAATTTTTTAAAATTCATTTTAAAAAGTAATATAATCCCAGTCAAACGGTTTTTCAGTTTTTATGTGATATTTGAAAATGCGGAAACTCATATTTACATTATACGATGTGCTTATGACCATAATCGAGCCAGGTTATACTCCTACTTGTTGTTTTTGATCGTTAAACGTGTCGTATGCGTGATATACGTATGTCACATTAAACTCTCTGTCGCCACCGGCGGCAGCCTCGATGGCCTCTCAAGTAATTTTAATAATGTGCAAAATGTCCGCTCGTTCGAACTAAAGTGCCAGATGAAACGTTAAAACGATAGCCCCAACAATTTTTGATATGAATGTACGAGTGCTGCATGCGATTGCAGATGCAGCGTTGACCACGTTCTGGCGAAAGCATAATATTAATCATACGCCGCATGTGCTGCAATTTAATGAATGTGATTTTTAAAATACGTACTCGCTTGTATATATATATATAGACGTATGTTGACAAATAAACAGCGCTGATAATACGTGTAAACTTTGCCCAACAGAAAAAAAAAATAATAACAACCAAGAGGAAAGCAGTGGAGTGTGTGTGCCTGTGTGTATTAACAGCTGTCCGCAGTGCCAATACGTGGCATGAGAGTAAGCCAGGACAGCAACAAGAAATTGCCTGCTAGACCAGGACCAGTACCAGTACCAGTACCAGTTCCATTACCAGAACCAGTACCAGTGCCAGAACCAGAACCAATAGGATGACAATGACGGCGTCGATGTCGAAAACCAATTCACTTTTGCCAACACCAGCGCCAGCCAAGCCTTCATCTTCACTACTCTGCCGTTTGGCCAGTCTATCTATCTCTTTCTGTGTGTGTGTGTGTATGTGTGAGCTTCCATCTGTTTTGATGCTGATTGTCAAGTGTCGCCCACAGACACGTGCTTACATTGGAGACTCCTTTTGGTCCTATTTTCTGGCACCCACTTGCCAGCCATGTTTGTGCGAGTCAACGAGTTGAACTGCAAAATGTATTAAATTTATACAGCATGCGTTTGCTGGCTTAAGCCAACGCAATAATAATGGATTTTGCGGTTTGGGATTCCATACGGCCGCAGCAACAATAGCACATTCAAGTGCATTTAAGCGGCAATCATTTTTGAGGTTAACAAATACAAAAGCCTATTAATGAACATACACACAGCGCAAGCAACAACAACAACAACAACAACAAGGCGAAGGAGCCACACACAATAACTAATAGAGCTGTGGTTGCGTTCTGTGCATGTGTAGGTGCTGGTGCAGGTGTGCGGATGCGTTTGTGCACTTGTCTGTGTGCGGCTTTTGTTTCATTTAATCAACGGTATTTAGTTGACAAACGCCAAAGACAAAAGCCTTGTGTGCTTGGCGCGTTCTTGCTATTGATTTTCAAACAACAACATTTACATTGAACATAACGTTGCAATCGCAAATGCAAATGCAAGCCCGACAAAATACAAACTATAAACTATAACAAACTCGAACCTCGAAAGCTGCAACAGCGGAACTTTCTATTGTGCTTGACAGCTGATGTGTGTGTGTGTGTGTGTGTATGGGGCGTTGGGCGTGGGGGCGTTAGTTAATTGAATTTTAAATTATTCTTATCTCGAAAAACGGTTAGTTGCTCATGAATAAATCAGTTTTCAATTTTACTTGCTAATTTGATTGGAGACTGCTAGCGAGAGAGATGCCGATAGAGATAGAGAGAGGGCGCGAAACGTGAGAATTGTGTAAGTGCATTGCCCAAGTTTTAAGACAAATCAAAAATTAAGCTAATAAAATGAACTGTCTGAGACAGCAGAAGTTAAGCAATGACTTGTAAGAAAGTTAAAAACTCCACGAGTTATTCATGATAATTTGAAGAGTGGTTTAGCATCTTATTTATGCCATGGCGTTGAAAGTTTGCCAGGAAATTTGTTAACGAGTTGAGAGGCTGAAGGCGATGGCATTTGACTAAGCGATACCCTGTAACTACTGGCAGCTATTTAGGAGTTTGAGAGTATTTATTTATTTACAAACTAAACATCAGGCTAAAACCTTGTGAGAAGCATATTATATAGCAATGTCTGCCATGGTTTTCAGCTAGATACTAGTGCTTGGAACAAGTGAAACAATTACTATCTAAATTACAATGGAATGTATTTTAATGATGAATTATATTATATAGTATTCTGTCTAAAGGTTATTAACATTTTAATTTAGTTATTTCTAAAGAATAAAAGAATGATTTATATAGAGTTATGTAATGTAATCTTATAAATGACATTATGCGTTTTTTTTTTAAGAATTTGAGGATTTTGTTTATGTTTTGTTTACTAGGGTTCGTTAGCATATCTAATGCATTATTAGGTTCACCATTTTTGTTTAGTGTTATCAATTTAGAATGTTTTTATTAAGACTATTATTGGATGTGTAAAGAGTATTTGTGGGTGATATATTGTTTTAATTTAATTTAACTAGTCGTGTTATGTTTTGAGAGTATAAAAATGTGAAAAAGATATATTATTTATACTCAATAGTAAATTTGTTTAGTTTTGCTTTCCGTTTTTATGTCTGTATGGACGCAATTTTATACTTGTTTATATCGGCGTCAGAGGAAATGTTAAAGCTGAACAACGCTATAGACTATTACCAATAGTGAATTCTATATTTGCCAAAGTCACACTTCAAAGATTATTGCGTTAGAATTACCTCATAATGCAAATTTTTCACTAGTTGTACTTTGATAGCCCAAATAATATGTATATACGTCTTCTGTACATTTTTGTTTCATACATATCATTGTTGAATGCTTTTTAATAAAATGCGCGGGCCTTGTAAATACAATAGCTAATAATCGGAGCTTGCGGTTCGATACCAAGTCAAGTCAAAGGCGGGGCGAATCACTCTCTCTCTCTCACACACACACAGGCACACATGCACACATGCACACACGAGCACGCAATTGTTTAAAAGCGCATAAATCTAATATAAATAATACAAATACGCACATTGCAATGCCTAAAAGTATGCAATAAAATATGCGCCCCAGTCAACGCAAGCACTCTGACAAGCACATACACACACATTGATTGCATAATATTCAATTATTAAAAACTAACAGATGGCCACGAAGAGTGCAGAAGCTGCATGTGAGGCCACTTTTCATAACTGCCAGGGCAAAGGGCGCATGCAGAGAACTTTTGTCAATGGCCAAGCCTCAAAGTCACATGCACACACGCGCTCATAAATGACTTACTGCTCAATGCACACACACACACACGCACACATGCACACATATACACTGATGTACTGCTTGCGTCATCAGCATCGTCAGATTTGAAGCTCCTTCTGCTATGGAGGCCTTGGCATGCAGTCAAAACGCAGGGCTTCCATTTTCCACAACTATTTTTCTGTGTCAGCTAGCCAGTGTGGAAGTTGACATATAGTGGGGTGAGGGGGGAAGCGATTAGAAGCAGGGAGTCCAGTCAGGCAAACGGATGGATGCAACTGGCCAGACTGAAGCATCAGCCTGGCCGTTGAATGTCTGCTGCTGCTGTTGCTGTTGCTGCTGTGGCGCTGCAAAGGAAAAATAAACAAAAAACTTAACCTCAGCACAAATTTAAGCAAATATTTGCATGCCACATGTGGAGATTGAGGCAACTCTTCACGTCCGATGACAGTGGCTCGGTCGGAGACTTGACTTCTATTTGGCCTACATGGTCGTCTGGTCGTCTCTTGGTGCT
The DNA here is from genome assembly GCA_035047465.1 of Drosophila sordidula. Classification (NCBI taxonomy): domain Eukaryota; kingdom Metazoa; phylum Arthropoda; class Insecta; order Diptera; family Drosophilidae; genus Drosophila; species Drosophila sordidula. The sequence continues at coordinate 13,665,036 of JAWNPQ010000156.1, read as the reverse complement.
GGCTATATTGATGCAATTGAATCCGGAAGCAGTTGCAGTGTCAGCAAAGAACTTAACCAGGTGACTGCATCCTGTCACTCCTCATTTACCCCGCCACCATTCAGAATGGCACCACAGAGTGGAGCCGTTGAAGAAATGTTGATGCATGCATGATTTTAATCTGTTAAATGCGAAAATGCTTAAATGCCAGTGCGGACTTTTCAACCATTGGCAATGACTGCAGCTAATGACGCGCAAAATGTTTACAAATCATTTTGTCAATAACGACAACTGGCAAGGGATATACGCGCCTGATCCTTCCATAATTTGCCCACATTTCTTACATTCATCGACAGGCGGCCATGAAAAGGTCATTAGTGTGCGCCTGTGTGTGTGTGTGTGTGTGTGTATGTGTGTGTGAGTGTGTGTATGTGTGAGTGTGCATGTGTGACTGGGGCACAAATGGCCATTCAATATGCTATAGAAAGACATATACACACACACATACGCACACAGACATATGATGCTTATAGCTAAAGCCAGCAGCCATAACAGCCACATGCTTTTTTCCACAACATTAACGCAAATTGCAAATAATAAAAATTCAAAATACCGAACCGTACAGAAAGCTGCACGTGTTGGTGTTGTTGTTGTTGCTGCTGCTGTTGTTTGGCGGTGCTATAATGTGTATGTTTGTGTGTATGCTGGCTCAAGTGATGGCCTGCGGAATCCATAGCAAACCACAACGAGACGCTGACTACGGGCACATTTATCGCAACTAGCGAGGCATTTTTTAAGCCCACCTACAACTCATGTGTGTGAGTTGTGCCAAAAAAAAAAAAAAAAAGGAAAACAAGAAATGCAAATTGAGCTCTATTGAGAAAGGGTATGCAAAAGTTTGTGACGTGCTTAAAGGTAGAAAAATATAACATAACACATTTTGTTATTAATTTACTCCTTCAGCTCGATTCGGAAACTTGGAGTTTTGGCAATATTTGATTTAGATAAACCTAATTTTTGTTTCTTTGCACCCTTGCTCATCTCTCTGACAATTGAATTAAGAAACCAAATTTATGAAGTCTAATCATATTATAACTAGTCTTTTTGTAAAGTGCAAGAACACAACTATAGAAAATTTAGGCTGGGCGAGGATTGAGCTGCCTATGAAAACAATTCAGCAGGCAAACCTTAACTTGTTAAAGGAAGACTATTTTTATTAAATTATTTTGCCCACAACCTAGGCTATTTCTAGGGTATTCGAACTGCGTCAAGCAATGTTTTCTTTTACTTTTTGAAGTTTTCCTTGTGTTGCTGCTCAAGCGAATCAAAATGAAATCTATTTTATGCAAAGGCACGCAACGTGCCCAAGACCCAGACCCAGACCCAGACCCAAGCTCAGATCTAGAGCCGTTCCTGGAACTAAGCCAAATCTAAGGAGGAGCCACACATGCGGCTGCCTGCTTAACTGCTCCTGTGGCTTCGAATCCTTTGCCGTGGGTCCGTGTTTGTGGGTGTGTTGGTGTGTTTGCCCACCGAGGCGTTGGCGGGCTAAAAGCTTTGCCTATGCAGTCATGCATGCGTACCGTGCAGCTGCCACTGCCTCTTGGACTTGCCACACAATTTATGTATGTGCGAAATATGGCGCCGCATCGCATTTTTACCTTTGGGCGCTTGTGGCGCCTTTTGTTGCCTTATGCGCGAGTGTGTTTGTTGTCGGTTTGTTTGGCTGTGGCCTCAAATATTTAAATGTTTGTCGTGTAACGCTTTCACATCTTTGAAATCTCTTGCAGCTGGCCACAGTAATGAAATGGCGACCAATGGTGATATGTCGATGATCTCGCCTCCAACGTCTTCCATTTCAAACGATCAAGATCCGTTTGGAGAGCTGCCACCGCTACCACCGCCGTTGCGTTCCACCCAAGTGCTTCAGCCGTTGAGCGTATTTCCAGGTGCACAAAGGGCCAAACTCTTCTAATCTACATGCTCTCTTTGATTGTTTGTTGTCGTTTGCTCGAATTTTATTTTCTGTTGGTTTTTTCTTATATTTTATCTATTGCACATTTGTAAAAAAGAAAAAAACATTTTGTTTTTCAAGAATTTTATTGCCACTTGAATTGATGTGTAGATTGGATTTTTGATTTGTTTGCTAGCATAATTGCCGTTGAATTTTATACTCGTTTATTTTGATTTGGACTCCATCAAAAAAATACCTGCCATAGCACACGAGACTACACGTTTTGGCATACACTCCCCTTTCTACACATTCACAGATACACACATAAATACCAAACATGCCACAACGCGTTACAGTTACACACATTTTTGTTAACTTTGTTTAGCATTTTTCAGCTGCGCCAGCCGCACTCATTCAGTCAACCAATCAATCAATCAATCAAATTCCCTTCTAAACAAAATGATCAAAAAACAAAAATGTCTCCCAACAGTCGTCCATTAATTAAATGTCGCTCTCTCTGTCCTCTATCTCTGCTTGCTCTTTGTACTTGCAAATTTTTGACTACATAAAAAACCATTTTTTATTTTTTGAAAAAACCCCATAAAAAAAACTTTTTCAAGTAGCTGTGCTCTGTTTTGATGCTGCTATATGTACCTTTTATTTTCTTTTTTGAAAATGTTTATTAGAATAACAAACAAAAAAAAAACACATAAAACGTATTTCGCAGCTGCTTTGTAAACATTTTTTGAACGTTTGCCAGCCGTTACTCATTCCACTTCACTTACCTTTGTGCTGTCCCACAACTGTCAAATAAATAACAACGAAAACAAAATGAAAATGAAAATAACAAAATGCTAACAAACTACAACAATTTTGTGCTCTCTTCTTCTATTTTTATACCCCGGACAAAACAACAACAAAATGAAAATGATAACAATCCCTGACAAATCACTTACAAATTATATTGAATAATATGCTTTTATGCGTTCATTTTAATGTAGAGTGAGTATAAAACTGCAACTACAACAAGAACCGAGTAGGAACGACAAGAGCTTACTTCTAATATAACGCTTAGTATTTATATTATTTAAATATATGTTGTTGATATATATTTGTTACTAAAACATTTGTGCAAAATTTTTGCGCACTGCTGTTCTTATTTCTTTATATATTATATTTTGTTAATTTTTGTGTTTTAAGTGATTTTTGTGTTTGGTTCTGAACCAGTGTTAAGTGTAATCCCTAAGCGGTTTCGTATCAACAAATAAATCCTTATGAGCCTGCTCGTTATTCTTCTTGTCGTGTATGCCTTGTTCAGTGTCCAATTTGAGCGAAGATTCTTACGATTATGTTTTTGGTGGTCGACGTAAGACTCCGCCCGCAACAACGTCAACCCAACTTAAGCTGACCTCGCCGCCAGTGCGCTTACGACCCGAAGGTGCGTATCCAAGTAGAAATTTGAAAAAAAAAAAAAAAAAAAAAACCTACCAGCTACTCATTTCATTTAACTGCCACCCACAGACGCCTATCGAGGTGAGAATATAAACAACGGCCGTTTCTATCGTCATTCCTTCAGCTATGCCCCGAAGCGCCAGCGCCACTCGAGCCGTGATGATCGTGACCGCGAGTCAAGATTGAGATGTCATGGCGAGGATGAGGCAACACTGCGCCAATTGCTGCTCGAGTATGTAGAATGACAACCAATGAACTCTTTCTGACCGTTCATGCAAATTAAATGAACACATAATGAACAGGGCTCGATGTGCAACAGCAGCCACAGCAACACTTTTTTGCCTGTTGCCTCATTATGCGTCATTTAATTTGCATGCCGCAAAATGTCCGCCATAAAGTATTAGCATTTAGTTAGACAAATAAACAGCAATTATTTTGCAAAATGCATATTTAATTTGTTCCACAAAGAATACTCGAAGTTTTTAATTTATACATTAAATGGCACGCACAAATAATTTCATTTTAATTTATGTTTTAGCTACTAGAGGCGATGTTTAAACTACAAATCAGCAAACACGCAAAAATTTTGTCAGTTTGTTTTGTCCTTTTATTGAAAGCACAAACATAGTAATTTGAACAGATTCCGATTTACAACAACTCTTATTTATATACGTTTTTTTTTATCGTTATATTGTTTTTGGCAATAATTATGTGCAAATATTTAACAATTCTACTCCCCCCACACAGATTAGCGCAAATTATGTTCATTTAAGTGTCCAGCGCGTGTCCTTAAAATGTCAATTATTCATTGAGGGCATTTGTGTTGTGTTGTTTTTGTTGCGCAACTTCCCACAAAAAAAAAATAAATAAAAAAAAATAAATAAAAACAGCCCCAAATATTAAACAAAATATAAATAAAAACTGCGAGCAAATGCGACATTCACCAAAAGTCGGGTTAAGAAATTTGCAGAAAAAATTCCACAACAAAGCAAACAAAAGAAAACATGAAAATGTATTAATTAAGCAAAACGTTTTTTGATGCATAACTAAAAAAAAAACAAGAATCAAGAGAAAGAGAGAGGGAGAAAAAGATAAATTGTAAATCAAATAAACGGCGGAGTGTGAACACAAAAAAGAGCCAACAAAATGATGGGCACAATGCCACCCAGGTACATATACAAAGCATTCCAAACTATTCAAATTAATTTTAATAATAATAACAAAGCATAGAAATAATTAACAACTGAAAAAATTACGCATACGCCATATATTTATTTTTGTATACAATGTTTATTTTTCACCGTGCAAATATTTTAAATTAATGCAAATATATTACATAAGCGCTCTCGTCGTTCTTTATTTTTTGTAATTATTTGCGAATGTGTGTGTACGTGCGTGCGTGTGTGTATTTGTGTGAGAGGGTGCTGAAAAATGTATTCTATAAACGACTAGCCATTTTAATTTGTATAAGTTTAATTAAAAATGGTTAATTAGCTTGATTCATTTTGTTGCTTTGTTGCTTTGACATGCGCTGTATAAAACTTACACATTGATTTCATAATGCAATTTAATGCATTGATTAAAAGTGTTCACATTATGTTATTGTACAAAATTAATTAAATTTTTATGTCGTCCTTTAATCAATTGAGCATAAAAATCATCTTCATACACGACCATGTATATATGTAAAACATGTGAGCAACATCTTTTTAAATTGTATACATTTTAATTCAATTTGTTTAAATCAATTGCAAGCACCAGCAAGACTGTTTCATCAAAATATAAACGTTTTTGAGGAGATGTTCTTTTTGGACAGCTCCGTTCCACATTTCCAAATTTATATTGATATCTGTATTTCTGTCATTGAGAAACATGGAACTGGGCTGTCTAACACACATTTTCGATTTTAATACATTTCAACTATGTTCTTGTCATCTACTCCCCCCGCCCACAACAACAATTTACCATCACAACAACAACAACTGCAACTATAACAACTACAACAACAAATTATAGAAGCCACACCCAAAGTGGTTTGGTATTCACGCCACTCAATGAGTATGCAATTTCAATATGCTACTGCAAACAAACTATTTACTATATATACATATCTATACATTATATACATATCTACCTATCTAAGTACCAGTTATTTATTTTCTGCTAGTCCTTTTGTAACATAAGCCTCTAACACTATGCACTTTCCAATGGCACTTCATAGACCATCAATTGATTTGTTAATTATTTAGACTATTTTGCGCAAAACCAATTACAAAACTCCTGCTCACGAAAATTGCATGTCAGACAATTAAATTTCAATTAATATGCCTAAATTTAATTTAGTTGTTAAATTGTAATTATTGCGGCTACAGTCAGTCGCATTCAGTTGCAATAGCTAAAAAGTATGTGGTGCGGTCACACAGTGGTTTGGCGGCACACACTGCCCCACACACTTCATACGCATTGTAGAGCACTTGAGAGCAGCCACAACAATCTGTGAACTGAAGCCTCTGCTGCTCTTATTGTGTACCTCTGTATGGGTGTATGGGTGTGTGTGTGTGTGTGTGTGTGCGTATGCTGTGTGTTCGTGTATGTGTTATGGTCTTTATGACATGCCGAAAAGTGTTCGAGTGCCATTAAGTCGCTGTACGCACTTCAAAGCACACATCCACACACACACACACGCAAACGCACACTCTCACAGAATCTCACATTCAATCATCAACAACAACATCCTCGTCCAGGCTGCCATTCAATCAGTATTGGGCACTCAACTCGACTCATTCAGTTATCGACCCTCACTTTGCATGCCATCAAAGCCATAATTAGCTTTCCCCTGCCCCAGCCCTCTTTTTAAAGTCGTACGTTATCTGTATCCACAAATTAACCCATCTGTCAATTCAGTCAGCCCGTCAAAAGTCACACAATATTTTCAGGTCTATATTTTTGATTTGATTTGTTAATCATTTAGCAAACTTTTGTACATCCTTTAAATATTTTCATTTTGGCAAAATTGTTTAACTAATTGGCGGAATGGTCCTCTCACCAAAAAAAAAATAAATAAAAAAATAAAAGGAAAAGTAGAGTATTAAAGAAAACCACAACCAAAAGAAATACTCATCTAAATACCAAGAATTTGTTGCTATTTGTTGATTTATCTACAACATATCACTTCATTGCGAGTGCCATACTAATCGGTGCATTATATTTTCTATCTTATGTGTTGTCTCATTTTACGTTTTGCTTGGCATACGATACAAAACAAACAAATCAGCATAAAATATACAAAGCAAATTTCAAAACTGCAAATAAACCTTAATTCATGCAAATTATACAAAAAACATCATAAAAAATTTATTGCAAACAGAAAAAAGTAAATAAAACTTTAAGGTAACAAATTCAACGTGAACTCAAATAAAACAACAATTGATTTAAATGCGATTAAATACACACGGCCGCCAAAAAGCAATAATAATAAAAAACAATATCGAATTGCGTACATTTGGTGAATGTCCCATATGCCAATTGGTTTTAACAACTTTAATCTGTACAAATATGTATTATATTATGAGATATTTTATTGCTAGTGTTTTGGTTTTTAATCTTGAAAATATTGTGGAAGTGGTCTGATGTGAATAAGAATTTAATGAAATGTGCCATCAAATGTAATACTCTTGCAGTGTGCAGACAAGAAGTTAAAATCTACATGTTCTTTAGTTGCATTGGTTCCCCTGTTTAATCCCCTTTGAGTTACAGTTACCGGGTTACCAGGATATTAAGTGGCACTCCACCCATCCGTGTGCCTTGTCAAAATGCACAAAATACTCAAATGTATAATAATATTTTATATCCCGACAAAGGACAACACCGTGAAAAGCGTGAAAGGCTCACGTATACATACGCGAGAACATTAAATGAATACAAAAGCTAGCAGCAGCAGCAGCAGCAGCAGCAGCCGCAGCAGCAGCAAGTAGCAACAAGAAGCTGCGTACTCTGCTGGCTGAAATTGGCAGAAATTTTATTAAATGCTCACGTATACAAATCCGTTACACAAAACCGAAAATTCCTGTAGCTGACAGACGCACGCACACACGAGCACATATTCAAACACACATACACACACACACAAACATGTATGCAAATACACGTATGCGTTACACGAATACAGATGCAGATAGAGATTCAGTTATAGCCATAGTGATATAGGATAGAGATATGCATGCCAATACATTTGCACACACAACAATTGTTTTCATGGAGAACAATAACTTACACAGGATGCGGCTCGTTCTGGTTCTGGTCCTGGCTCTGCTGCTCGTTGCTCTGCAGTTCGTTGCTGATGTATGCATAAAATAATCCTTTTATGCTCGGCACAACAATGTCCGTGAAATGCAAAACAATAACAATAATAACAACAACAACAACAACAACAACAACAACAACTACAACAGCAACAACAATGAAGGCTGCAACAAAAACAACAACAATGACAACATGTTGCGAATAACTCTCGCTGCCTGCCTGCTGCATAGGCGTATTAACATAATGCGCAGCCAACTCAAGTGCATGCAGGGGCAGGGGGAGGCGGGCGAGCGGCCTACGTGTCGTATGCGCATTGTATGCGTCAGTTATCATCGCCCTGCCCCGTTCTAACATTCTCGCGCACAATTCTCCATAGAGCATGTGCAACTGTCGCCTATAACTTTTGCCACTATGTCGTGTTTTGTTTGTTGTTGCTGTTTGATTTTGGGCGCCACTCGCGCGTTTTGTTTGCTCAACCAACAAAAAGCACTTCTCACTTTCAGTCATAGATACGTTCTCCGCACATATAGTGCTTTTGGCTAGCACCGCACCACGCCCCGCGCCAAGCGCACCAAGGCAAGGCAAATGCAAACAGACACACGCACACACACACACACGCAAACACTGAGAACGTGGGTGTTTATTTGTTTGGATGTCGCTGCATTCTGATGAAAATGTAAATTTTATGCATTCTGTAAAGACTCAAAGTCGAATCTTAGCCGGGCAACAGAAGTGATTACTTCACTTGCTATACACTAACTTGAGTAAGGACAACAGGGTAAAATTTATAGCTTTCTTGCTAAAATCCAATTGTGCATAAATTCGAGAAGCTCTAGCTGGTTTTTAACTTTTGGCAACATTAGATGAAAGCGAAACAGATAAATGACCACATGTAATAGAGCATGGGAAATTAGGCAATTAGGACTCTAAAAATGCAGCATACCATGAAATTCTAATGGGCTACTGCAAGGACGATGAGCAGTAGGAAAGACTGAACTTAGAGCAAAGCCGATTTTGTTTCTTCTATTTGATATAGTAAGTAAAATATATGGAATATGAAGCACCGATCTGAATTTAGATTAAGTAACGGATATTTCGTATTTCCACATTAACTGCAAGAGTATTAAGGACTCGGCGAATGCCGGAGAACATTTGTCCTTTTCATTTCTGAACTGCTGCTGCATTATTCTTGCCTTAACCTTAACGAAAAATGCCAACAATTTACTTTAACTTACTTTTTATGTACTTGGTGGCTTGGCTTTTCAGTTAGTGTTGTTGTTGCTGCTCTCTCTGTGGAACCGCAACAACACACAAATCCTTTCGTTTACTTGGAATCCTGCTTGGTTTGTTGGTATTGCCTGCCTGTGTCTGTATTCAGCATTCTGTATTTTGTGTTCTGCGTTCTGTGTTTTGTATTTTGTATTTCGTATTTTGAGTTTTAGTTGCAGCCCAAAGCCATAAAATTTATGTTGCTTCATTCCTCAATAATTGCATAGCTCGGTAAATTTTAATGCAAGCGGTCATAAATAATTTCGTTTTGTGCCTTCGTTTGCTCGACTTGCGCCACAAAATAAATTACGTTGATACGCTAAATAACTACGTAGTCTGTAGCGTAATAAAAGCCAGAAAGGCATTTTCCAGCTATCGTACAACTAAAGTGCATTTTTGCTTGATATTTTCTTTAACTGTAACAAACACAACTTCTACAACTACAAAAACTACAACAACAACAAATATATGTGAACTGCAAAACAACAACGAAACGTCTTGGGGGCACTTTGCGTGACTTGGCGTCGGCACGTGACGTCACGCAACGTCGTCAATTGAATTGTATGCATTGCACGCATATGACCCGCACTCGGCCACGGCCACGCCCACCAAACCCTACTCTCTCACACACACACACACATATACATACTCACACACACACACAAACGCATACGTGTGAAACGCCCCCTTTATGGACGAACGTAATTGCAACTGCAACCGTGCTGCAGTTTGCAAAAGCAAGTTAGCGTGATGAGCATGAATCTATCAGCGAAACTCGATGAACTGCAGCGAGGCGATCGACACCTGGAGACGACAGTCGCCTTGTGCGAAATCCGCACCCAGCTGCAGGAGCTGACCAAGTCCGTGGAGAGCTGCCAAAGCGAAGTATCGGAGGTAAGTAGAACAGACCAAATTAACACCGACCTGACTCTCAAATTGCATTTGATATTGTGTGCAGGTCAAACGTGACATGGTGGCAATCAAACACGAGCTGGACACCGTGCAGCAGGTGAAGGAGGAGATTGAGGAGCTGCGCGAATATGTGGACCGGCTGGAGGAGCACACGCACAGACGGAAGCTAAGACTTTTAGAACAAGTTTGTAGCTTAAATTATTTGCCATGTTGTGTAATTAAATACTTGAATTTCATTTCTATTCATGTACAAACCAAACCAAACCAAACCGAACCAAACCAAACACCCAAAACAAAACAAACACACAACCGAACAATACGACACTGAAACGTTGTGCTCATGATGGAATTGGTTGGAATTTGTTTGTTTCTTTTACCATATATGTATATACATACGTATACACTGTTTGCCATATATGAGTAACATGGGCGCAACTTTCAAATACCCCACATACACAGACGGCTTTGAAATTCACACATTTTAAATGGTTTATTTTTAATCCGATTATATGTTCTACATTGTTTCTTAATAAATTTCGGATAAATATTCAAAATCTCTGTAGATTTTTGTATTATTTAATTTGTTTCGTTTTTTTTTTTTATTATTTTACAGCGCAACTTTGCCAAACTTTTTGTATTATGACACACAAGTTTACATTTATTTCAAAGAGTTTTATTTAATTTAAGTTTCAATTGAAAACAAGTAGCAATTGGCGTCATCTCAAAAGTATGATATAGAATTTTATTTCTGATGCACACTCGTTTGCAAAGCGTTTGAAGAACCCGCACATACCCAACCAATCATCCCGAATCCCGCCCTTCAATTGCTGACATCTCTGCTCTGCTAATTTGATTTCCTTTTGGTTTCCTGTTACAGGGTCTGACCTTCTTCCTCACCTACTCCATTTTCTCGGCGGTGCTGGGCATGCTGCAATTTGGCTACAATACTGGAGTCATCAATGCGCCCGAAAAGAATATTGAGAATTTCATGAAGGACGTGTACAAGGATCGCTATGGCGAGGACATTAGCGAGGAGTTCATACAGCAGCTCTATTCGGTGGCAGTCTCCATATTTGCCATTGGCGGCATGCTTGGTGGTTTCAGCGGCGGCTGGATGGCCAACCGCTTTGGCAGGTTGGTAACAATCTACAACCGAAACTTAGAACTCCAATTAAATAACTTCATTATCTCTGGGGTCTACAGAAAAGGCGGTCTATTGTTGAACAATGTGCTTGGTATATCGGGCGCCTGTTTGATGGGTTTTACCAAAGTTAGTCATTCCTATGAAATGTTATTCCTTGGCCGATTTATAATTGGTGTTAATTGCGGTAAGTGGCTGTTGGCCAAAGTCAGGGCAACAATATATGTGTATGCTTCCCCATTTTCGTTACAGGTCTCAATACATCATTGGTGCCAATGTACATCTCTGAAATAGCACCACTGAATCTACGCGGTGGTTTAGGTACTGTTAATCAATTGGCTGTGACTGTAGGTTTACTATTATCCCAGGTGCTGGGCATTGAACAAATCTTAGGCACTAATGAGGGCTGGCCCATACTTCTGGGCTTGGCCATATGTCCAGCAATATTGCAATTAATATTACTGCCAGTTTGTCCCGAATCGCCCAGATATTTGCTCATAACCAAACAATGGGAGGAGGAGGCGCGCAAAGGTAACCTCTCACTCAAATTGGAGGCACAAGTCGCGGAGAATTTAATTGATTTCCTTGCAGCACTGCGTCGCCTGCGCGCCTCCGGTTCCGTGGATGAGGACATTGAGGAGATGCGCGCCGAGGAGCGCGCCCAACAGGCCGAGAGCCATATCTCGACCATGGAGCTCATTTGTTCGCCCACATTGCGTCCGCCACTGATCATTGGCATTGTGATGCAGCTGAGCCAACAGTTTAGCGGCATCAACGCCGTTTTCTACTACTCCACATCGCTCTTCATGAGCTCCGGACTGACCGAGGAGAGCGCTAAGTTTGCCACAATTGGCATTGGCGCCATCATGGTACCGGCCAATAATAGTTAGCCTTGTAATTCCACAAATAACGCATTGTTTTATCGTACAGGTTGTAATGACTTTGGTGTCCATACCGCTAATGGATCGCACCGGCCGCCGTACGCTACATTTGTATGGCCTGGGCGGCATGTTTATCTTCTCCATATTCATAACGATTTCCTTTTTGATCAAGGCAAGTACAGGGGTTACCAATATTTTATTTAGATACTATTCTATCTGTATCTTGAAACATGGCAAGTAATTGCCTGAACTTTTCAGTTTTTGCATACGTTTTAGGCATAATGCATTTGATTTTGATAATCATTTTTAGACGCTGTCAAAATAATTTAAAACTAATGCCACATGCATCTAAATCATACCCAAACCTATATGCGTGTGTTTATACATATTTGAATATTGACATACATATTTTATGCATGAAGTTGTGTAGCCCCCAATGAGCCCCTGAGTAAATGCAAAACACAAAAAATTTAAAGGGCGGGTAAAAAAAGAGCCATGGCATGACAGTTGTCCCGCGCGTATTTCTATAAATTATTGATGTGAGATATGTATATTTGAATTTATAACAAGTTGAATTTATAGCTGCGCCTCTGCCAGCAATCAATTTACCATTCCTTTCTATCGTATTGCATTTACTACAATATATGTAGATATATGTTTAAATTAGTACATACAATATATTATGTTATTTATAGGCCGCGGCTAAGCCACTGAATTTATTAATTTTTTATAAAGTATTTTGAATAACGTTTTTAATGCAACACATAAATCAAGTTAATATTAATGCATGCACGGCACTAAGCAGGCGCTTTTAAAGATATACCAATATCTGTTATATTTAATAAATTATTTTATTTTTAACGAAATATATATATATATAATATAGCTTACGCTTAACAACTTTTTATAAAATAGCTTTTCCTAACATATGTATACATATTTATTAGTTTAAAGCCTGAAGCCCGTTTTTGCACTTTAACTCATATTATTTGCTTGCTTTATCAAGAGTATTTGTTGATTTAGTTTCTATTTGTGTTGTGCCTAGGTTAAGTACATTGTTGCCTAAATATGCTGCTCATTCAGTTATTTACTATAATATGCATGTAAACCATATGAATTCAGCAATTAAAGCTGCCTTTTCAAATCTTAAAGGGCTTCGCTTTAATTGGTCGAGTTTAAATAGCAGCTCATTTAGGCAACTTTCTCGCCCCTCACTTAAAAGCTATTCTCGACTTGGCAGGCTTTTGCCCCCATACAAACACAACTCATTTAACGAATGTGCAAAAACTTTATTTTTAATCCTTTTATTTAGTTTCGTTTCTAAACTTAATTGGGCTATTCAAAAAAAAAAAAATAATAAAATAAAATAAAATAAAATAACGACACAGTTTCAAATGCAAATACAATTCACACGAATTTGCAAAAAGTTTTCCGGGCACCAAATGTAAACAGTTCACACACAGCCAACAGCAAGACACAGCCAGTGTTGGTAATTGTACAAAGCTGTCGCTAAATTGATACTAGAGCAAAACACGCGCTGAAAAACGCTTTAGAAGCCACTTTCAACACACAAAACTCACACACTGTCAAACGTGTAACACGCCGCTTCCTTTATTTAATAGACTTAAACCAAGTTTTAATTTTTTTTATTATATTATTTATTTAAGATAAACTAGAATTTTCTACTACTTGTACTTTAAGCGTTCTCCAAAGGTTACAGCAAAAGAATAAAAACTCAAGTGACAGTTTGTTTTGTGAAAAGTGCAGCGATGAGAACAAATGGTAACCATTCAACTCTTTGAGAACCAAGAAATCAACTGCTTAACAAATATCTTAACTAAGTACATATATTCTAAGGAAAAGCTCAACTCATGCATAAAAGTGATCAGTTTAATAGAGGGTTTAACTTAAAAACTTTACTTTACTTTACTTTTTTATACAAATGATATCTACTCCTTGATTTGTTTTGGTTTACAATCGACGATCAGTTCGTTAAACGAAAAAAAAAAAAAAAAACAAAGAAAAGAAAATGAAAATGAAAAGCCTACAAATCATCGAGAATGCGATTACTATGCATTTTGTATAGGAGTTTTTTGGTTATGTGCAGGAAATGATCGACTGGATGTCATATCTATCCGTGGTGGCCACGCTCGGCTTTGTTGTATTCTTTGCCGTGGGACCCGGCTCCATACCGTGGATGATCACAGCGGAGCTATTCTCCCAAGGCCCACGACCCAGTGCTATGGCCATTGCTGTGCTGGTCAATTGGATGGCAAATTTTGTGGTCGGCATTGGTTTCCCCAGCATGAAGGTGAGTCACTTTTCATTTTTAAGATTTGGAAATTATTTAGTTTTGTCTTGTTTTTCGTTTTCAGTCCTCATTGGAGAACTACACATTCTTGCCATTTAGCGTGTTCTTGGCCATATTTTGGATATTCACCTACAAGAAGGTTCCTGAGACCAAAAACAAAACCTTTGAGGAAATCTTGGCACTCTTCCGTCACAATAACGGCAGGTACGTTGTTTAGATTCATTTTAAAGCCATAGGCTCTGCACACAGCTCACTGCGATTTGATAACTAGTTCTGAATTCATAAAAATAAAATCCCACCACCTCTCAGAGCAGCTCAACTACATTTCCACAAAACCAACTCGTAGCTCGTAACAACAAAATCAAAACGAATACCAATACGAAACGAAACCAAGCCAAAAGCTGTCTCTTTCATTTCAACTTTGTTCTTGGAAGTTTATTATGCCGTGTGCAAATAACTTGTGTCGTATTATGATATATTTTGGATTGTATAGCTCACCAGCTATGCGATGCAATGGTCAGCATCTAAGTTGTTGATTTTTGAAATTTATATCTTTTTTATTTTGTTGCACATTGTGTTTTATCGACTGTATTGAAAATAATACCAAACATGTCCATTCTATGTATGCCCAAATCTAAAGGACTTTTCGAGATAGTAGACTGTACGGGTAAGTTGCATGAAGTAAGAGAAACTGAAAAAAAAAAACAAAAAACAAAAACAAAAACAACCAGTAAACAGCTCTATAAACTCAAGATCAAAGCTAAAAACATAACACCAATCTGAAGCGTTCCGCTCTTTTTAAACGTAGCTCGTTTACTGTACTTTATTAGTTCACTCTAAAGCAACTTTATTGTACATTTTAATCAATAACAAAAAAAAAAAAACCAAAAAAAAAACAAACTAAATTAAATTCTATGAAAACTTGCGCTCAAAGTTTCATACTTTTTCGGCATGTCTGCTTAACTTTGCCTGTACTACTCGTTACTTTGTTACAATTACAATACAAATACAAATACAACAATCAATTAACAGCTGGCTACAGTTGACAACTACTTAATTAATACAAGTTCATATTTAGCAATTTAAATATAAACTACTCAAATATTAAATATGAATTAAAATACTCTGTACTCTTCTATTTAAATGCCATGTTTCATTATCCAATGTTTTGTAACTCTCTTTCTATTTCTATCATGTCACCCACCCCTTCAAAAAAAAAAAAAAAACAAAAAAAAAAACAAATCCAATTTCAATTTCTAATTCATGCAGCGCCCTTACATCTCAACAATCCCGCCCTGAGTCTTTGTCCTCTCTGCTCATTGTTCATTCTAAATAAATTGGTTAGTTTCAACTTTAAAGCACCAAAAATGTTCAGTGTTAAGCCAAAAACTCACAATGCACAACAACGAACAATAAACGACAACAAAAACACATACAAGCAAATATCACGCACACACACACCCCACACTCACACCCACAACCACACACTCATATAAACATAAACATATGTATAAATATACAACACATTTTGATTATGTTGCTTGTCCATTTAGTGGAGACAGTGTCAACGACAACGGCAACAGTAGCTCCACAACGGACATTGAGATATCGCAACGTGACTCCAACGAAACACGCCCCAAAGTGCAGTAATGTGGGGCAGCTGTTGTCCCAGTTCTTTGCCTCCCAGTTGCAACATCGTTGCAAATTTAATTGCCATTTCAATGTGTGCACAAGGAAACAGTCGCAGTCTTCACAGTCGGAAATCGTTTTTTTTTTATCACAATTTCGCCAAGTTTGAAAGTGGAATTGATCGGAAAAGTTTGTTTTCGACAGTACTTGCGATTATTATTATTTACTTTTAATTTATTTAGTTCTACTTTACGCTTAAGTTGAATTTTGTATTTTTTTTTTTTGTACGTTTCATTGTTAATTTTAATAAATTTTGTTTGATTATCTTTAAGATATTCGATACTTGTTAATTTCTTTGATTTTTGTTCTGTTTTTATTTATATAAAAAAGCCGCGCTTAATAACTTCCAAGCCAGTTAAACTTATGGTCTAAGATCTTTCAGCTAAGGTAAACTCACACACAGAAGCACACACTTCGTGACATACCAGACAGATGCAGACACCGCTCCCCTTTTTGATTGCCCTACCCCCCTTCGTATGCGAACGCGTATTTGTGTTTTGTCCAAAGTCTCAAAATTGCTGTCATTAGTTTGCAAAAATTAAATTTAAAATACGTTTACACTTAAAACATAATCGTAGAGTGTGCGAATTTCAGGAGTATGCTAAACTGCACAAATAGCTTGGAGCCACAAAGTATGAATTCTGGCATCGAGCATGCCGCATTGATGGTATCTGAGGAGAAGACCCAACATGACTCACGTAAGAATTAAAAAAGAATTACAAACTGCAAGCAAAATCCCAATTTACGTTCTTTATTTCAAACTATTATTTGTTGTGCAAATTGCTCGTTCAATCGAAATAAAAAACACACCTAACAAAACAATACAAATAACAAATGCAATATTTACGTATCCATGTTGTACAACAAACATAATTACACACATCCCACATAATACAAAATACAAAATGACCTCTAGGTAAACAGAACAGACCTTTAGCTTGGCCCAAAACTATGAACCAAACTAAAATGTACTTGTTAGACTGCTTAAATACATATACATATAAACAAACACACATACATTTATATACCATAACTGTACATATGCAATACATATAGAAACTCCAACTGCGAATATTGTACACATGTCAACATGTCGAATTATTCATTTTTTCCCGAGAAACAAAAACACACACATACACATACACACAACACACTAACACACAGGCAGAGACATGGTGAAATTATCAAAAATAATACACAAAATTACGCATAATCATATATTTTTATGAGTAATTAACAAACATTTCTCTTTATATTTGAATTTTATTTGCAAATCTTTTAGTTTTTACTAACATCCAACCATGTCAAGCCATTATTTGTGTGTCTAACTCCTACGTATGCAACTTGGCATGTCTTTAAAATTATTAAGTTGCCTACACATATTTGCAATATTGTATCAAATTGTTTAGAGCAATAATGATTATTAATTTTGTAAATAGAATTTAGCTGTATACAAAT
Source organism: Drosophila sordidula (assembly GCA_035047465.1). Classification (NCBI taxonomy): domain Eukaryota; kingdom Metazoa; phylum Arthropoda; class Insecta; order Diptera; family Drosophilidae; genus Drosophila; species Drosophila sordidula. The sequence goes on along the minus strand of JAWNPQ010000156.1, from coordinate 13,647,688 downwards.
TAAAAGTGATCTGCAATTGTTGATTTCATAATAATAATTTAATATATCTACTAATCATGTGATTGACTAAAAGTTTGTTTTATTTTCAACAATTGCGAACGCTTTAAAAATGTTGTGTTCACTTATTTTTAGCTGCTTGGTTGAATATCTTTTATAGCAATTTGATGTTATCTACTCAACGTTTAACTATAAACATATATTTTTGAATTCAATATAAATTAAACTATATCATATTCTTTATTTTCAACATATTCATGATTACCTTGGTAATTATGAATTGTGTATTTATTGAAACCAAAACATGAAATCAACAAATCAATTACATTGGCCAATAACAATATTGGAAACCAATCAAATCATCAACTGGATATTTACACAACAACAACAATAACAACAACAACTACAACACAAATAATATAACAATAATAACTTCTGTATGTAACCAATTGAGAAACGTATGTGACATATTGGCGACAATCCGAAATTTGCATGAAATGAAAAAATCAAAACCAAACCAAAACAAATTTTTGCAAAATATATACTAAAGTCTTTGGTACGACTTCGTTCTCGTTGACGGTTGAAGGCATGGGTCCATATCCGTTAAGCGATAGCACCAATCTGTTGGGTCCAACGTCAACAAGTTATGTGAGCGGCGGGGTCGGTGTGGCCGGCTCCTCGGCTTGCTATACAAACTACGGTACAAATATACAAACGCCAGTTCCTAATCGCAAATGCTACTACAATGAGTCTGACTATGGGCGCGAGGACAGCTTTCGCAGGCACTCGGCGCACGGAAGAATGTCATGTAGGTTAACTGCAACTACTCCTAAGAGCCTCTAAACCACATTCACTGCCCTCCCCCCATAAGCCACCAAATATGGGGCCGCCATCCACAAAGCATTTACATGAAAATGCCGCGCGTGCCGCTTCGAAGACCATTAACACAATCGCACCAAGCTCGTCAAAAAGCTAAATAATATCTGCTCGTATCTAAGTCACACTCTTCCTAGGCTAAGCTGCAACGAACTGCAGACGGTTCCATTTAATATTGAGAACTTTGGCTTATCAACTGCTTTAAATATATAATTTTTATTCGTTTTTTTTTTATAGTACGCAAGTGAAAGCGAACTTGGGATCAACTTAAAGTAACAAACAAAATGAATTGGCTAAGTAAACTAAATCTAAAAGAAAGTTAAGACACCGACGCACCTTTGAAATACAAAACACTACACAAGGAGTGCCAATAATGCGCCTGAAAGTACACTTAAGAAAAAAAAACTCAGATCATACGAATTCATACAGATAATAGTATAAAAGATTCTCTCATTATCACTCGAAATACTTTCTCATAAATCTCGCAAATATTCAAAACTGTTGCATACTTGTTGGTGCATAGTTACGTTCTGAAGATTTGTAAACGCTTCAACAGATCAATTAACATCTTACATTTCATTTAAATAAAACCTTCAGTTAATTACGATTTTTTTAGGCTGCATGAGTTAAGCCCGAAGCTAATTCTAAATGAGAATATTTATGCGCATGTGTATTATTGGCATGTACTTTTTGCATGCACTGTTAGTGTTAACCACCTTAGGCACCTACTAAATCCAGCCAGAAAACTAACTAAATAGACAATAAAAAACTAAAGAATCAAATTTACAAGCAGCTTACCTGGAGGCTATAATAATTGGTAAATCATTTCGCTTTTTGTTTTTGGCGCCCTTACGCTTCTTGTAGCTGCATCCGAGCGATTTTTAGACGGCGGCCGAAGTACACACCAGGGCCGGAGCGCTGCCTCTGTGCCCCATCACCTTCGTCAGCAAGCACCTGTCTGCCAGAGCAGCGGGCCTTGACTGAGGAACGCCTCACCTCTTGAAACTGCCAGTGTACATTCAACGAGTCGCGCTGAGGAGCCGCAGCAGCAGTCCTCCTCCGCCGCCGTCAACCCTGCTGCTGCCGTCGCCGTCACCGTCGCCGCACCGCCCCAGCATCAACATCAGCCCTGTTACACCACACACGATTACGTGCATTGTAGCTACGAAAAGGATATCGTATGTGATCAAGCGCAGCCGCCATCGAGCACACAACAACAACACAAGCACGAGCCGCCCCAGTCTCAGGAGGCGGTTGCCATTGTTTCCCACTGCCATCAGACACAGCAGCCATCGCAGCGCAAGCACAGCCACAGTCACAGTCCGCATCATAGTCGCCACACATCACCGCACAGCCATCACGCCCATCTGGTTCAGGGTCAGGGTCAGCCGCAATCTCACTCTCATCATCACCATTATCGCCGTCGACGTCGCCAGCACAGCGTCGCCGCCGTCGGCGGCAGCGGCAGCTTGCCCGGCGCCCACACACACCACGCCTCCGGCGCTGGCCACAGCACGGCGCGCCACGTGTGCGGCAGTCGGCGTCACCGATCCGTCACCGACGTGTCCTGCAATTCGATCAACGCCTGCCAGGACGCGGCCTGTGCCGACCGCGAGGTGCAGGAGATAATGGTCCGCAAATCGTGCTGCAGTGCGTCGCGCACCGAGCTGGCCCAGTACTTTGCCGAGGACCTGTACGGCTCCTCGTCGCGGCGGCCCAGCTCCTGCTGCACCAGCTCCGACTACTGCTACCAAACGGACTCGACCAGCTTGTACGGGTCGCGCTCCTCGCTCAGCCGCAACAACTCCATCAAGTCCGCGTCGGCCGCCATGCGCAAGCAGCAGCGACTGCAGGCGCGCCAGCCGAGCTACACATCCATATCCTTGCGTGGCTTAAACGCCAGCCGGCCGAACAGCCAGCTCGGCTCGCTCACCTCGATATTCGACCGTGCCAAGCAAATTGCCGCCGAGAGCAAGCACGTCGAGCAGCAGGAGCAGCGCCAGGCAACGGCCACGCCCTCGCATGGCTCCACATTGGAGCGGCACAGCTCAAAGGGCGCCCTGAGTAACGAGCTGCCCGAGTACGCCTGCTCGCCGTCGCCCATACGCTGGAGTTTTCTGGCCGATGGCAAGTCGCCCACGGAGTTCGAGCTGGAGGGCGCCGTGGGGGGCGCTGCGGAGGCAGCGGCAACAACGGAGGACAAGATGGACGCCTGGCATGTGCCCGAGCCGGAAATGAAGCCCTGCCGCAAGCTGACCAGCAACACGGACAACAGCAGCTGGAAGAGCACCCTGTACGACGAGGGACCCAGCACCTCGGCCGCGGCACGCAAGCGACGCGGCAGCAGCTATCACTGTGAGTTTGAGGAGTCGACGACGGTGCTGTTCCATCAGGACCAGGAGGGCGAGGCGTACAACAACTGCTGCAACAACTACGTGCAGTGCAACACGTATCTCGACCAGGATCTGCAAATCACCAGCGAGGACATACACCAGTATCTGTCGAAGGGCAATCCGACGATTGGCGATGTGCTTAACAATTCCAAGAACTATCCCTTTCAGCCCAGCAACGCGCTCGAGTTTCAGTACAAGAACAACTTCCAGCAGGGCAGCAACAACACGAACAACAACACGAACACCACGAACACCGCCTCCAGCGACGCGGGCGAGTGCTTCCAGCGCTACGAGCGGAGCTATGCCGCCAACTCCAGCAAGGAGACGAATCTAAACCAGAATGCAGGTGGGGCCCAGGCAGCGCCAGAGCCGTTGTCTCCCAGCAACATCAATCTGTCCAGCAGCAGCAACAACATCAACATTGTGTTCAGCAGCAGCAACCAGGAGCGGAACGCCAACGAGGTGAAGTTCATCAACAATCGCGCCGGCGAACGAGATGCCGAGACTCTGGTCAGCTCGGAGGCGCACCACGCGGGCTATCTGCCGTATACGTATCCCAGCTATGATTATACCAACATGTCGGGCAATTCGCACTTCGAGAAGCCGCTGGGCATTGACGAGCTGCCCAAGGAGTTTGCCGGAATGCAGGTGGATGGGGGCGGGTCCACCACCAGCGAGCACTCATCATCGTTGCACTTTGATTCGTTTGACGCCGCCTCGGAGCACAACTTGCTGTCGCAGCCCATGTCGCCGGGGTCGCCCGCATCGGCCTCGGTGAACCCAGCTGGCGATGGGTACATGCACCTGCACCACTCCCACTTTGAGTATCAGCAGCACTATCATGGCCAGTACACGCATGCGCATCACTCGCACCCGCATTCGTATTCGCATCCGCATCCGCATCCGCACAGTCACGGTCATGCCCATCATAGCACCAGCACCAGCACGAGCACCAACACCAGCACGCACCACTATGGCAATCACGACCTGGCCGAGGAGCAGTTCCGCCTGGGGAATGCCCTCAAGAAGGTGCGCAAGCGTGCACGCAAATACACAGACTTCCTGCGCAAGAAGTGAGCTGAGATGTGAGCCAGACTCTCGCTGATAAGCCTTAATATCCTCATCTTTAGATTCACCATACTTTGGACGCAAGTATGTGGTTGTCTCGAAGTCGCACCCGCGACGCTCGCAAAGCCTGGACGAGGATTAGCTGTGGATGGACTATCAAATTGCATTTTTAGCTCTCACTTTTCAAAAAGCAATAAATATACATTTTTCATACACGAATCGCGAAATAAATAAATAACTTAAATTATTACACTGCCAAATGATGAAGAACATTAACATTAATATTTTTTTGTGGTAAGCCAAATTGTAATGTGCGATTGAAGAAAACATACACAGACACGCACACTCACACACACACACACACACACATGGAAAGCCTACACACTCACACACACACACACACACACATTACATCAATCACATACGGCAGCCAGCTACAAAATAACAAGAGCAACAACAAGAACAACCACAACAACGACTATTTTTAAAATACCTAAGCTAACAGTGCGTATACATGATAAGTATAAACATTTGTATATTCAACTTAAAAATTAAGAACAGGTTTTGAATTTGCATATTTAACTTATGGATTAACAAAATAATAAAAGTAAAGAAGAGAAAAGAAAAACAGAATGGCAAATGGAAATAATAATGCACAACTACCCAAGCATAGTTATAAAATTTAACAATAAATTTAAATACTTATTTATAAGAGCTAAGAGATCGAAGCAGCGCTACAAGATTTAGAGTTTCAGCAACTGCAGTAATAGCAAAACCAACAAAATATTAACAATTTAACTAAAAAATTATATATTTAACATATGCAAGAAAAACAATTGTAGCAGACACATGAAAATGCAAAGTTATTAAGCATTCCACTAAATCAGTAAGGTAAACTTAAATATTGCATATAGGAAAGTGATTTTTTTTTTAATTATTTACTGTTTTATATGCGAATTTTTATGGTTGAAGTTAATCAAGTTTCTTCAGGGACTGCTTGCAATTTATGTATAAGCAATAAACCGTTTTGCTCAAAGAAAACAAATTTAGTTAATTACCAAAAAGTTGATAAAATTTCGTCCTATTCATTTTAATGAAATTTTTGGTTGATAAGCCCTTTTAGAAGAGTATTCCCTACCTTATTTCTTAATTAGTTTAGCAAATAATTTTATTGCATGGATCCCAACAACTGTCTTCCAATTGTATTTTATAGCAAATTTATAGTTTGAATTTCTTTAAAAATAAACAATTTATAAATATATTAATCACATACACATATATAATTTCAATAAATCATTAAATCAAACGTACCTTGCGTGACAAAAAATTAATAAAGTAAATTATGATAAGCAAACGACGAACAACTGTAAATAATTGCTGTTAGTTAATCATTAAATTAATTTACAGATAAATTACATTTAAATAAATAATATAATTTGTAGTTACTAGCTGAAATCATTAAATCATAGGTAAACCGGAATAATAAATATAAATGCACTGCCAAAAAGGTTTTATGAAAAAAAAAAAACAACAACAACAAAATAGATTGAACAAACCGAAGATGATGAATATAAGCAAATCATTATAAAAAAAAATATGAAAAATAACTGCTGTAAATATAAGAATGAATACATATAGAAAATCATAGACATTTTTTAATGGCACATTAATTAACGAGGAGCATGCAATTTGCAGATTTTTTACATTATTTTAAAAAACTAAGTAAAACAATAATAAGTTTAAAAAAATCTTAAAGCCGAAAAATTAAAGCCACGCGGCAGCGATTTTGTAACAAAATCAAAAAATAAAATGTTAACATTGCAAAAAGTTTAAAGTAAAATTGAAAAATAAAATATAAACAATAGAAGTGCAAAACAACTACAAAACGATGTTAACTGGTTGTGAGTTTGATTTGATAAACAGCTGAGATACTTTCGATTGGCAAAGTATCTTAGATGCATATCACTTGAGCCGAACTAGTCTAATGTTGTGTGCATTATTCTAAATGTAAATAACAACAACAAAAAAAAAAAAGAAATTCAACTAAGTTAATTAAAGCCCATACAAGTTAATATACACACGCAATGAATTAACTATGCAATTTAACGAAATTAGTTCATAAAAACAATAAAAGCAACAAATTAATGATGCATACAATTTTAATGTTCACAAAACACAAAAATAAAACACCGTAAAGTACGCGTAAATAAAAAAATTAATTTTAAAACCAAAACAATTTATGATAATCATACACAAAGTTGAATGCAAACAAAAACAAAAACAAAAAACTTAAGCAAAACAAAAAAACAAACTAACAGCAACAATTAGACAAAAGCGTAATATAAAATGTGAAAGCCGTTTGAAGTATATAGCAGAATTAATACACTTAAAATTAATCTATAGACGAGTTAGTCAAATAAATTTTTTTTTTTTTTTTTTTACAATGTTTTTATATTTATAATATGATTTAAAAAATGAAAACACACGAAATAAACAGTTAATTAAATATGTTCTAGCATTTGTCATAACAATATATAGTTGTGTACATAACTAGTTAAAATTATGCATTACCAGAACAGATGTCTTTAGTATATAAATACATACAAACAAATAAAGGTGAATAATTAGACACAACTACACAGCCACACACACACACCCTCGGACACACACACACATACACACACACACACACACATACACACGCACACACAAAGTATTAGTGCGAATATGAGTTTGCGTTAGTTACAAGAAAAAAGGCAATGAAATATAATAATTAATATAATGATATACAATAATAAACTTGAACTTAGGTATATAATTATGAATTTAAATTATTTTTAGCAAAAACAAAAATATAAAAATGATGAAAACTCTAAAACCACTTAAATACATGAAACAACTTATTGAAATTAAATTGATGAATTAAGTAAAATAATTGCTCAATTTAGCAAAGAGTATAAATAAAGAATTATACGTTAAGTAATTATTTCAAAAAAAAAAAAAAAAAAACAAAAAAACTGTGTTTTTAATTCAAAGGGAATAATGGGTATCAAAGGATAATAAATGGAGTATATGCATATTAAGATCCTATAGGAATGGTCAGTATGAGATTTCATAGTCATCACGAGAGGGTTTGCCTTGTAAAGAGCACAAGGTGCGTGTATATCGATAAGTTCCTGTATACATCGCCACTCCCATAGTGGTTAGCCGGGTTATTTCAGCCACAAGGTCACGGATGGCATTGCGCATGTCCAAAACACGTCAAACTATCCGCCACTGACGGTTCCGGTGAGCCTTTGGTGTATATACCTCAAGTGGACATGCAAAAGAAAGCCTGACCCGAAGATGCAAATTTAGTTTCCAATAAAATATGTTGACTGCTTTGCGTCGCAAATTTCGGTTAGGAATGCAGCGTACGGTTCTAATTGCAGTGCTGCTGGCGGTCGGCCTTTTCAGCTATGCGTTCCTGAATCTCTCCTTCTGCTTTAAGCTAATGTCGCACAGGAGTCTCACGCACATGGTAAGCAGCAGTCTCCTAAACTGTGCATAATTAAACCACACAATTATTACGTATTGCAGTGCCAAAAGTATGAGCACCACGAGTTCAGTGGATCACTCTGCGAGGAGCTGTGCAGCAGCCAGTCGAGCTTTGATAACTTTCAGTGCCCCTTGAATGACATGAAGACAATTTTGTTTACGGCCGAAAAGAATGGCGATATGTACGCAGTGAAGGTAGGTCAGTTTGGCATTAGTTGTTTGTTGGTTGTCATGACTACCATTTGAACCCGTACTGGCGAGTAGCTGGCCAAGCACAACGACGACGACTTGAGCTGGACGAACAACAAGGGCGAGGCTATTTACCCCAAGATCGAGGAGTTCCATGAGATTGTCAAGCTGCACATCATACTGGCCTACAACGTAACATTAGATGATAATATGGTATGTCTGCACAATAAACATAGGCTTACGTGTTTTTTATAAGCTACTATTTGCCGTGGATTTGTAGATACGTGCCCTGGTCAATCAGGAGATAGCGGATAATAACTCACAGCAAATGGTAAGCTTTTGGCGATTGTTCAAGGACAACAACTATATGATGGGCAAGCTGTTCGACGAGGACTCCGTGTTTCCAGCGGTATTGGGCTCCTGTGGCCCCTACTATGCCACCGAGGGCTTAGAAATTGTGCAGTCTAATCCGAGCATCATTCAGTACCTGTGAGTAAATAATGAAATTAATAATGTGTTAAGCCGAATCGGACTAACCCTGTTGCATTCAACCGACAGCGCCTCGAATCGACAGCAGCGTCTGAAGCATGCCCTGAACATAATGGAGTTCATATTCCGTCTGGAGGAGATGAAACCGGAGCCCCTGCGAATGTGTAAGATGCAAGTAAACCGCTTTGGCCTCACTCCCGACAGGCGTCTCAAGTACCAAAGCGCGGAGCACGTCTACGTCGAGAGTCACCTGGACAAACGCATGTCCAATGGCGCCAAGTGCCACAACAATCAGGACTGCAACTTTTACTCCTGCCGCGGACTCTGCGATGGGGAGCGTCAGGCGTGCACTCATGTGCAGCAGAACAACAACTTTCAAATCTTCTGCGAGCACGTCCTTTTAGGCAGTGGCACCTTTCAGCCGGGACTCTTGAGTGGCATACGTTTGCCGCGCTCGCTGCAGAAGTTGATAAAGATGTGCGTGCAGCCGCCGAAGGAGCATCAGGTGCCAGATCGTCGCCAGGCGCCCAATCTGCAATTGGCTTTGAGGCTCTACAATGAGTTGAAACAGCTGCTTCAGGCGGTGATAACGGCCTCTGGCGCCGACTCCGATGTGGAAGACGAGAGTCCCCGGCTCAGACAACGCGGAGGCGTTTAGGTGCCCAAGTTGCACGTGTAGTTGAATTGGTATCTCCTGCTGATGGCTTGCTCAAAAATTGGTAGCATTTTTACAGAAAGTAGTTTTAATGAATACCAAATATAGAATTAACATAAATAAAAGTTTTTTAATACATACATGATAAAACGGCTTTGAATTTTAGTTTTGGTTTTGTGTTTTTATTTTCATTTTTAATTGTCGTAAATTATTGTTAAATTGCAACAATTTGTCTCTCTATTGTTAAGCTTGCCGATGAAAATGTTTTTCTTCTGTAACTTATTTTGAATTTTCATTGAAAATTAATTGCCCTCTTGGGCGTTAAAACTCGAGTTAAAATTTTGTTTTTGAAAGTGCCCAAAAGTGTATTCCAAAAGAGTTACATAAAAGTGTTGATTAGCTTTTATCACATTGACATTTTAAGTTTTTTTCTTTTTATATTTATTTTATTTTTTTCTTGCCTTGTATTTTTGAAAAGTACAGCGTGCACGTGACTTATTGTTAATATATAGTTTAGTTAGTTTTCCTTCTTAATGTTTGCTGGTTTAACTAATTTCATTTTTTTTACAATAAGTTAACGTTTTTACGGCATAACTTGGTTTAATATTTTTGTTTGTGAGTGTTCATTCAATCTTTTTTGCATAGGCAACTTTTACTTCAGTTTTCTAAGGATTTATCTGCAACCGAAGTTAATACAAAGGCTGGTAAATTGTTAAACTGTGGCAGAATTGGAACGAAATTATTTCGTTGGTATTTCTATTGATGGTTATGCTTCTTTTTTGTATTATTTTTAATATTATATTTCCTTTTTGCATCGTTATTTAGGCCGCTTAGCATAGTTAAGAAATTTAAGTGCTTCTTTAAAGCCATTTCCAATTGTTTATTACAATAATCAAGAGTAAATTATAAAAAGAGTAGAAAAATCTAATAGATATTGTAATTTTTGTTAGTACACGTATTTCGTTTGCAAAAAGTGCCCTATGCGCTCAAAAATTATTATATGTATGTTGTAGATTTTATTCTCGTTTGTTAATTTAGTTCTTGTTTGTTTTATAATATTGTGTTTGTTTTTATATGCATTCTCTTATTTAAAGTACATACACTTGTTTCTCAATACAATTTCTAAAAACATAAATGAAGCGTTTGACTTAAATTAAACTCGAAAAGGATGCCGACTGCTTAGTCATTGCAATGGAGAGCGGTGCTGGGGAAATGATTTAAACAAGCCGAAAATATGAATTGACTGCCTGTCTAATTGTAAATTTTTAAAAATGTCAAAATGTGGGTGAGTAGTTGGGTGTGTGTAGTGTCTGTGTGAAGTGTGTGCTTGTGGTGTATTTGTGTAGTGCGTGTGTTTGATTATTCCTTCTGTATTTGTCTTTATGCCGTTGTGGGCGATGCCGCCGCCGAGGCTGCGTTGGCCAAAATGGGCGGATGAGTGGCATTCACCACCCGACCTGGCGTGTTGGCATTCTCCAGTGTCTTCGAGTGTTGCAGCTGCATTAGATAATGCTGCTGGGTGGGCTTGTGCAGCGCCAGCTGCGACAATGCATCATCAATGGTAAACCACTGCCGTTTGCGTCCAATGCTACGCGAGTCCTCCCATTCATCGAGCTCCTGGGTCACGTTCATGACGAAAACCTCGGTGCGATGCATATGATCGTTATTCTATAGTAAACAGTATCGGTTAAATCAGTATTGCCATGCGACTGTAATGTTAGCGCACCTCAAAGACACCCAAGCAACGCCCCAGGCTGCCAACGACGCCAGCCTCCTCCAGCACCTCACGCACGGCGGTGACGGAGGGCTCTTCTTCTGGTTCGACTCCGCCGCCCGGCACAATCCACAATTCTGGACGGCGTGAAGATGTCACCAGCAGCACCTGCAACATATTGAGAACTGGTCACTATTTGCCTTATTACATATGTCTATTTGCTGTTGAGGTGATCCGTTTTCAATTTGGAAAACCCTCGGGGGAAACCTAAGGAACTTACCTCGGCTTCGTTCTCGGCTCGCACGCAAATGCAGGCGGCACGTCGCCTGAAGCCGTCCTTATCGTAGATACGCGTCGAGTTGGGCTTCTCCTTGACCATCTGAAAGAGACGTACTGATACGATAAGTAGGGCGATAGACGGTTCGTTGCAACCTCACGTATTCGAACAATTGGCGAACGCCGATAAGGCTAGGGTTATATTTCTTTCTTTTTTTATCATTTCATTGCTGTCGCGTTTAATTTGAATGTGCGCGCACATGAGAATCGTGATTCCGTCTTATCAGACATTCGATTGAGAGGCCGCCGGCAACTGCAGCGCCGGCTTATCAGCGATTTATTTATGTGCGTACTCTTTGTGTATACAAAACACACTCGTGTGGTTGCGTGTGTGTGCGTGTGTGCCGGGTACCGTTTGGCGCTTGTGAATTAGCGGTGTCATGAATGATGATCGAAACAAAGTTTGCAAACATCTGGGCGCTTACCTTTGAGTTTTGTAGGTACGGCGGCAAAGTGAACGTCAATAGCCAACTGCTTCGGCACTATATAGAGAGACGTCCCTGTCGCTCTCTCTTTCTCTTTCGCGCTCTGCTTGACTCTCGCTCGCTCACTCTCTATCTGTCTTCCTTTCGCTGCGTTTGCAACAAGTGTGTTTGTGTGTTCTTGTTGCTGTTGTTGTTTTTCGCGCTATGGCAGCTGCACTGGGAGCCGGTCGCTGGTCTCGTGCCGCTTTTGCAGGTGCTTTTTTCGTGGCTGCTGCGTCACAGCAAAGAAATTGTGTGTGTGTGTGTGTGTGTGTAAGTGAGTGTGTGAGTGAGTGTGTGTGTCTGTGTGAGTGTGTGTGTGAGCCAACGGGTATGTGAGTGTGAGTGTTGTGTATGTTGCTGTTGCTGTTGCTGTTGTTGTTGTTGTTGTTGTTGTTGTGTAGTAACGAAAAAAGAACTGCGCGACGGATGGTTTGAAAGAGATGTGGGGAAAGCGAGAACAGAAAACTTGTTGAAATTAAAACGAGTACAAGAATGAAGAGGAAATAAAGCGCAGACAGGGCAGAATTATTTAACTACTTTGCAGTGGGTGCATGTTGTTGTGTTTTTGTTGTTGTTGTTGTTGGTATCGAATTGGGTTCGTTGTGTTCGTGTTGGATTGCTGTTGTTGTTGTTCTTGTTGCTGTTGTTGTTGTTCTTGTTGTTGTTGTTGTCACTTTGTCACCGCTTTCCTTTGTCTTGCTTTCAGCTGCCGTTGTTGTTGTTGCGTTCGCTTGTGAGTCTAGCCGGAAGCTTGTCGCGATTTGTTGCAATTTGAGCGAGACCGACGCACAGCTGGGCCTTATCTGAGCACGAAACATGCGTTTTCCATTTTCTCGCTCCGAACACGCCCCGAAATGGTGATGAAGAGCCGCCTTCGGCAGACGAGCACACGTGTCGCGCCTGAAACACCGATATTGTTTACGCGGCTAAGTTTGTTAGCTGCGAGCCCACGTTAAAAGTGATAATTTTAACAATTTCACAAATGTTGCATCGGCGAATGGCTCGACAAAGAGGAAAACGGAAAAACAGTGTGGCCGTCTTTGCCGAAACGAAATTAACAGAAAATACACTTTCCTTGGCGGCGCTATGGTGCAGTTGGCAACGCTGATTTGCATGGTTGGCAGCACTAAAAATCTTAACCGAACTACTTCCAATAGATGACGCTAGCCTTACCGCTAGATGGCCAAAGTTAGCATAATCAGTTAAATTCAAATGTTAAACGACATATTCAATATATTGGTTAAATCAGAAAAGACAAGTATCGTCGGAGTGATGTAGTTTAAATACCCTTGCAAACATACATTAAAGAGCCAGAAAATTATGTTTTTATATATAATTCGATTGCCTATCGATTGTTTCTATGGATAATATATGATATAGGTTTCTAATCCAGACGAGTTCGACATATCCGTGTATCCGACATGAGGATACCCTGTTTACACGTACATTTACACATGAACACACACAGCGCACTAGCTGAAGGCGATTCTCATCGATTTTTCTACTATTTAAAGTATACATTAGAGCATCTATATAAACATTTTTGGTCCAATATTTTAACTTCAAGGCTGCACCCTAACTTTGCGATGTGCAAAAATAAAAAACTATTTTTTAAAATATTTCTGTTTTATTATTTATTATTTTTATTTTTATTTTTATTTTTATACCCTGAACACAGGATAGCGCACCCTAGTCGGGCCTCCCGACTAATTTGTCTAATTATAATTGTCTGTCTGTTCAATTGTATTAGATAATAAGTTTTTTATCTAATGCAATTTAAGAGGCGTCACGGACAAAACCTTCCTTGTTAAAGAAAACTATTAAGTGAAGCCCATGCTCGGGAGGGCACTCAGGAAGACTAGCTGGGATCTTAGTCATGTACGTCTCCTCCTCTCCCTCAGATTGAAGAATTCTACGTATAAATGTAAAAAAGATAGTATAATAAATTTATTATAAAAATTGTTAAAAGGGATGCTCCACTTTGCGAGGTATATCGGATCTTTGCGTTCGCTTATCCGAAAATCTTGTTCAGTAAGTGGCATCATCCTTAACGGCACCGAGCTGGCAAGTAGAACAAAAAGCAAGTATTGAAACATAACTTCGATAAAAATGAACACAAATATCTTTTATATTTTGCAGCTTTATGCGACTCATATTTATGTCCAAAAGCTTATCGATGTTCAAATTTTGAAATCAAGTTCTTCAAAGTGCATATTATTTATTCATTTATTAATATTGATAGCTCAGTGATAAAAGCTAAAGCTAACAAAATATTTATATAGCTAACTGCAAATGCTTTCAGCTATATTCAAGTAAATTGGTCCTAATTTAAAATTGATGGTTAAAGTATTGTGTCCACATATATATGTATATGTATATACAAGATTATAATTTGTCTAATTATAATTGTCTGTCTATTCAATTGTATTAGATAATACGTTTTTCATCTAATACAATTTAATAGGTGTCTTTATACTCTGAACCCCCTATAAAGTATATGCATATAATCTTGATCAGCATCAATAGCCGAGTCGATTTCGGAGACTTCAAAAGCCAGAAAGCTGAATTTTGACATTTTATAATATATGCAGATCAAGTTTATCAATTCAAATTGTCGATAACTTGTCTCGTTTGTTGAGAATTTTTCCGATTTTGGATACCTCCCACACGCTGCTATCTCCTGCTCCGGTACTCCCGACTAGAGCACTCTTACTCGTTTTGCAACTTGAAACCTTTTAAAAAGTAGAGTTTAAAGATTTCTCCATACCTCGCTTAAAGGATCAGCAATTTTACAAAGTATTATATATTTATTTATACTCATTTATTTTTAAATCGTAAAGCACAAACCCGTTTCTTTTTAATTTTCCAATACTCCAACTGTCGTTTTGATGTACGACTGAGTGTAAAAAAGGTGAAAAGAATTAAATGAATTTATTGGCGTCCTTTAAGGCTAAAAATGAGGTGGTTATTGATAAACGTGTATCGCAATTGCTGCCATTATTTGAATTGAATTAGGATCAGCTTTAAGGCCGTCAACTGGCTGCAAAAAGCACACAAATGATTTACTGCCACGGCCCGGCACGTTACTTGAGCGCCTGCCAAAATCCCCAAAAGCAGCGACGGCAACGGGGCAGAGTTTACGGCCAAGGCGCCCACAGGGCCAACATTTGCTTTGCATTTGTTTCAGTTGCCGCTTGGTTGCTGCCTCTGCGCTGTGCCCGTTCGCTTTTAATGCAACTACTTAGCGCAGGGATGCTGCCTCCGATTGCTGCCACTGCCGCTGCTGCTGGGGGAGGGGCGGCGTGTCCTTGGCTGGCCTTAAACATTTACAGCCAGCCCCTGCGCTCCAGTCGCGACACATTGGCTGCCTGGCCCGAGTCCTGGTCCTGCGTCTGATCTTCTGGCGCTTTTTGCTGCTGCAGCTGCAAAGCAAATTGCTTATTTCTTAATGCATAGCCATTTCCTTTTGGCTTTCTTAGACATTCTAGCTCGAGCGTGTGTGTGTGTGTGTGTGTGTGTGGCTGGCCTCAATGAATTATGAGCTTCATTTCTTTTTCGGGTGTTGCTCGACGTGACCATGCAGAAGTGTTAAACTGTTTAACACGCGTTTTTCTGGCTTCGTGACTTTTGATTCAGCTTAAGTTTCGACTTTAAGTACAAAATAATAATAGCACTCTTCGCTTTTGCCGTTTTCATGCCACAACTTAATGCAGATGTCGATCGATTGATTTCTGACTTTACTGCTAGTTTTCTTTTTTCAGTCTGCTGCTGGCCGAGTCCTGCACCCAGCCCGCCTCAATGTGCCACGCTTTGTTGCACATAAATTCAGTGTCATAAATTTGCAATAGGCGTCCTCTCGGCTGGCAAACTTTGTCTATTTGATGCGTCCGGCGACCACAATGAAATCAAGTGCAAAAATTTACAAATTGCCAGGGATGGATTGTGTTGGCGATTGGCAGCAGGGCTGAACTACGATACGATATATAAGGGAATGTAGAAAGTAATGCATATAAGAGATACAAGATACAAAAATATGTTATTAAATATTTACATTTTCAACTGTATTTTTTCAACACATTTTCCTATTAAGCAAATTTTATTTAATCAAGATAGTTAAACTTTAAATATTTTTTGATTGCACAAGTACATGAATATTTATGCACTCTTACAGCCTTTATTGGGAAATACAAAATCAACTTAAAAGTACAATAAAATTTAAACACGTGTTAGAATTCATTTGGGAATTTGTTATCCATGCTTACATATTTTAATTAATTTAATATATTACATCAGAAATTCATTAATATAAATTTTTATTATTTACATTTTATATTATTTATCTTATTATCCCTATTTCAGCTTGTCTATAATACAGTGTAAATTCAGAGAACTTTTAACCTAACCTTTGAAGACGTTTTATTTCAAAACCGTGTAAATGGAGAAAACCACTGGATATACATATACCCCATATTTTTCCTCTTAACAGGGAAATCCAACTAAAATGTAGAGATTGTTATGCTCTTGCACAGTACACCCAGATTTAAAAATTTCACTTTTTAACACTATATGGCTGTTCCAATTTTGCATTTCTTGAACATAGTTTTCTAATTTATCATATTGCACAAATGGTGGGGTTGAGGGTATGTCCGAGTCGAGTCCCCTCGACTAGGTCATTCTACTTGCTGTGTACGCATCCTAACGTATCTGTGGGCAGTGCTTAAGCTTTTGCGGTCTTTGTCCTTCCTTGACATTCGTTGCACATACGCCGCGTTGTGCGGGAAAACTTCTTGCATTTAAATGAACTCGAGCTGGAACATTGCGGTACTTATTGCTAATTGACTGGCACAAATTCAATCTACTGGGCTCATTCAAAACCAATTCAAAGCTGCTGACTGCAGCCCGGTCGCAGGTGTTGATCCTGTCATTAATTTACTATCGCTGTCATCAGCAGCCGCAGGAGTTGTCGCGCACGTGTCCAAAATGCTCAATGGGATAAGAGCAGCGGAGTTGGCCAGCTAACATCCTTGGCAACATATTGTTTCGTTTTAGCTTTTTGTCTCTCTGCTGGCCTTAACAAAGGGGCACCTACAAACGCAATTTGGCAACAAATTCACAGAACAGACAACACAACATAACAAACTACAACAACAACAACAACAACAACAATGGCCAGCCAGAATTATACAATTTATGCGATTTACGAGCTCCGGCAGCTCCTCCAGTTACCGTCCAGCTCTAGCTCCAACACCGACTCCGACTCCGACTCCTTACGGCAGCTCCCGCTCGCGCCTTTGCCCTTTTTGCCTCGCCAGCCGCAAAACTATTTCTATTGCTGCGGCGCCGTCGCCGTCGCCGTCGCCGTCGCCGTTGCCTTCGCTATCGCCACTGAGCAAGGATATGCCGTATTTCCGTTTACATAATAAATTTGCTAACCACGTTCTGTCGTCGTTGGGTCCGGGACCTGGCCCTGGCCCTGGGCCTGGCAACTGCCACTGCGGCATCACCACCAGCGCCGCCAGCGCCGCCGTTGCTTGGCATCAAGTGCCTGCGGTTGGCATTTTTGTTGCTCTGTTTTTTTGTCGTTGGTGTTGTTGTTGTTGCTGTTGCTGTTGCTGTTGCTGTTGCTGTTGCTGTTGCTGTTGTGTGTCGCCATCGCCGTCGTCCGGGGCACCTTGCAGTGCCAGTTGACAAAAGGCGGCACAAAAAAATTGGACAGCAGCCGCAGCCGCAGTCGCAGCAGGCGTTTGAATTGAGTTTTGCGTTTGCTTTTGCGTTCAGCTTTTGGCCGGTTTATAAACTTTAACTTGGACAACATATTGTCGCTGGCAAGTGTCGCCTCCACCTGCCGCAGCACCGTCGCCTCCTCCCGCGCCTCCTCCTCCTCCTCCTCCTCCTGCTGCACATTTCCCAGCCAGTTGATTGACGGAAGTCAGCGGCGGCAACAACTTTTGCTTAATCATTGGGCGGCTCTCGCGTTGTCTCTAATTAATCTATTAAATGCAAACCAGAGACAGCGCCTACAAAAAATATGCGTTGTCGAGGAAGTCATCTTGCCATTGCCCTGGCCGGCTGGCCAGTCAAACTAGCCGCTTCCGTTTTCCGCTGGAAGTGAAATCTGTCAGCGGACGTCGTAAAAATGCCAAAAGGCGAACACCACGGCGAGCTCTAGGGCTGCCTGGTTGCAGTCATGCTTGCTGCGAGGTTGCATCGAATGCAGATTGCGGCAAGCTGTGGAATACGGTTGAAACTGGAGTTCTAAATATAACTACAACAGGCTATCTTCTAAAAATTGCATTACTCAAATATTTTGTAAATCAAATAAAATTAAACAAATGCCTTGTCAAAATCTGGACAACAACTAAAGTCTTGCCTTTAGCACGTTTTTTATAAACATCTCTATATATATACAGTTTCGAGAAGAAGTTATTCTTTAATAGTCACTTGTCAAAATACTTATGCCAACTCATACAATTTAATTTTATTTATAGCTATTCCTTTGAAAAATAACTTTTTATATTTATTTTTTTCATTTAATTGCTTGCCACTAATTTATTCCAGAAAGTTGGGATTCTAAACTATTTGATAATTAAATATATATATATTTAATTATACTATTGAGAAGAGAAAAACGTTTTGCGTAAGCAAATACCTTTATCTCTTTCACAGCGGTAACAACTTATTGTGGCTAAGTCAGCCTGGCAGCTGGTCCAGGGCTTGCCTGTAATGAGAGCTCCTAAAAATCGTGGAGCGGCCTGCGCAGCCTTGCTCCACATGTGGGCTGGGGCTGCGCCCACTCGGCGGGGCCATGGGATCCTCGTCAGCTGTCGCCGTGGGGCAGGTTCAATAACCCGCGGCTGCTGGCTTTTGCAGTGCGCTCGCTGCTAATGGCTTGCCACACTTTACATTAGCGTCACAATTTATTGGTCGGTTGTTGATGCCGATGCTGCTGCTGCAGATTCGCAGATGCAGGCGTAGACGCAGACGCGTCTCAGACGTGGTCGTGGGGCTGCCTGGCGGCCCACTTGGCCGTATGCTTTACGCATGCTTGGTAGCTAAAATGGTCATAATAATAATAAAAATTTTCTGCCAGGCCCGGGTCCGAGGCGAGGCACGGCAAGGCGTTTGAGCGCATGTTTGACGCATCAAATGATGGCAACAGGTCTGCCGTATCTGCAGAGCATCCCGTGCTGATCTCGCTGCAAGTGCGTAAGTAGCAGCAGCAGCAACGGCAGCGGCAGCGGCAGCACTGCGACCGGTTTATGGTTTATGTCAATGCATTGACAGGTGCATGCGGCGGGCGATGGCTGCTCCATTTATGCCAGCTTCAGCTCCAGCTCCAGCTCCGAGTGCTGCCCCGAAACTGGCTCGGATGCATGCATTTGAATTGATTTTGGGAGGCAAATGCAATGTCAATATGGCCACGAATTTATGTTTAATAAATGCAGTCAACTGGTTACTCTCAGGCTTTCCGCATTCCTTGCCCAGTAGTGGCTGTTAACACCCACAAGACGACGCTTGCCAGGGCGGCGGCCATTGTGCAGCCAAAGCTGAAGCCAAAGCCGACGCCGAGGCCGAAGCTGAAGCTGAAGCTGAAGCCAACAAATTCTCAAAGAAGCGGTGGTGGCGGCTCCTTTGTGCCTTTGGTCAGCTTGCTGCAGTTTTAGATTATTTGTTGCTGACAGCTTCATGAAATATTTATTATTATGGTACGGGCCTGGGCTTGGGCTTGGGTTTGGGTATGACTATGGGCTGCGCCCTGGGCCTCTGCTACTCCAGCTCTTTGTGCTCAGGTGTTGGGGGTGCAGCAGCAGCGGCAGCCCAGACAATTGCCTCGGCATAGGCAAAGCAGTTCGCGCTGGCTACCAAAATTGAGAATTGAGGTGTTTGCCGCTGCGCACCAAACTTGAAAGCCAAAACGCCGAATGCCGAACACCGCACGCCGAGGATCAAAGAGAGCTCCACAGCCGGAACAATGCTGCGTTAAAGGTAATTGTTTGTCAATTACTTGACTCCCGGCCAAGCGCGTGGCCGCGTGTTCGCCTTGGCCGAGAGGATGTGGCTGCGAAGCGGCCAGTGCGCGTACTTGTATCTGTAAATGTGTATTTGTATCTGCATCTGTATCTGTATCTGCGCTCGGCCTGGGCCAATTATAGCTGCCTGCTCGTTAGCATACACAAACTGTATCCGTATTGCCATCGCAATCGCTGCCGATAATCGCATGGAGTGTAAAATTATTTAATTCCCGCTTATCGCAGCTGCCGCTGCCGCTGCCGCTGCTGATGCTGCCAACATTGACGTCGCTGGCGACGTCGACGTCGACGTCGACGCCGACTTCGCCTGCCCCCGTGAAGAGTGTGTGAAAATGTTCAAGTTTAAGACTATGATATCTGGAATGGGTATTCGGCTTGGGCTCGGGTATGCACGACTTGTTATGCTCTTGTTACCTTGTCAGCGAATCTTACCAATTATCAGTTGCACTTTGTCAATTTTTAACAACTTCGAGTCTGAGTGGGGATCCAGGCATATATATAATACAAGAAATTAAACATTTTTTTTTATTTTATTTTACTTGCCTTAAAATCAAATGCAGCTAACTGAACAACATCTGGGTTCGAATCCCAGGCTAGTGTGTGATATTTATAATATTATTGTCAGCCTAAGCTTATAAATAGGTACTTAAGTTTAAATAATACACCTGTACACCGGTTATTGGGCCTGGAAAAGTAAGCCGTAAGTCGAAATGCCGTAAATCGAACACCACATTCCCTTACATTTTTATGAAAAAATAATAGATTCGTCTAATATATAATAATATATAATTTAACAATTCGTTATAACTAAGAAAAGAACTACTTTTCCATTTATAACAAACTTGTTCAATGTTGGCTAAATTGCTGGCAATTTGTTCTTTAGCGTCAAGACGTCTTAATATATTCTTTATTTCATCTAATTTTTTTTTTTTCATGTTATTATTAGAAATAGTTTGGCAATTCGAATTATCGACTGAAAAGTAAACGCTAACGCTAAACGCTGTGTATAGGTGTAATAATAATAAAATGGGTTGAAATTAGTCATTCAGGAACCTTAACAATCCAGATCTGGACTTGTATTAGTTAATTTAGAATAAAATATTGGCATTTTTAACAAATTTATTTCACATATTTTATAATTGAAATAATTTGAATCTGAATAAAATGGTGTACTAAACAGTGTATTAGAAATTCGGAGTTTTGAATTGATCTAACCCCTGTGTGTTGTTGTTGTTGGCCGTTCTGTTTCGGTCCGTTTGCGTGTGTGAGTGTGTGTGTGCCACAGTTTACACAGAAAAGTAATTTCGAGCATGTTGCTGCAATCAGACGATTCTGCCGCCGTTGCCGCTGACTGAGAGATGCTTTGATATGGCCTGGTCCTGATGCCATTCCTCTTGGAGTTCCACTTGAAGCTGCAGTTGAAGTTGAAGTTGAAGTTGAAGGTGTTGGCCGTGGCCTGGTCAGTGGCTGCCACGGCCGCAGCGGCTGCTGTTGCGGCTGCTTCTGCTCTTAATTGCTTGCTATTTTCAAATG
This sequence comes from Drosophila sordidula, assembly GCA_035047465.1. NCBI lineage: Eukaryota > Metazoa > Arthropoda > Insecta > Diptera > Drosophilidae > Drosophila > Drosophila sordidula. The sequence continues at coordinate 13,626,404 of JAWNPQ010000156.1, read as the reverse complement.
CTGGGCGCTTTCAATTTATCACATGTCTGTGACATCTGCAGTGACATTTTATTAGGCGATAACGATAAATTTACAAAGATTTATTAAGTGGCAGCGGGCAGTGGGAAAATTGCGTCGCCTGTGCTAATTTAAACAAATTAAATGAAAATCTCAACAATTATTGATCGCCTGTGACGTGCGGCAAGTGGCAAGTGGCACCCGGGGCCGGGTTTAATGAACGCGCTAATGAGCTGATCAGCTGCGGCTATCAATTTGTTGTCATTGTTGATGCAACAAAAGCATCGAAAGGGGTTCATTGCCAGCATGTGGGCAGCGGCGGCATGCAACGCCATGCGGGTGTCGGTAATTGACTTGGATGCAATCATAACTGACTCCGTTCAGCAAAGGGCGTTTTGGCAGTCGACTGGCAACTGGCAACTGGCAACTGGCAACTGGCAGCTGGCAACTAGTAACTGCCAGTCACCATTGAGGCAAGTGAGGCAGGCGTGGGTGATCCTAGACGGACAGAGAAACAATCCTTAACAGCAAATTATGCAAATTTCTCGACTCCTATGAGATCAGAGCGACTGCTTGCTGTCTGGCCGAGTCTGTCCGGATCTGTCCGGGTCTATGGTCTGCTCTGTCGTCTGCTCTTGTGGGTGGACAATGTGACACGCGTCGTCGTGAAAAACAACAGTTTACTTGCCACAGAGTCTACACAGGCCCTGGCTGCTTGCAGCTTGCAGCTTCGAGGTTGGAGCTGCCGCACTCGAGGCCTCGGGCTCAGACAGTTTTACTGTCTTGACTGAAAATTTATATTATTTCATGCAATTTGTCATCGTTTTGCCAGCGGAAGAAAGATGACTTTGTATGGGTTTCAGTTTCTTTCTTTATGCTTTGCATCATTCACTTTGTGGCACGATATGCGGTTTGTTAGTTAAACACGGATTACAAGTCTGCGGATTAAGTGGGAATCGGAGCAGCTTATGACAATGCTGAAAATATGATCACGTTTTAGAATGTTTGCTAAATGACAAAACAATTAAAACGATATCAAGCTCGGATCATTAACGAGCTTATGACTCAGTGTGGAATAAGCAGACTCCAACTTGTTTACTCTGGACATATAGAAGTTGCGATTGGATTCAGCAGCATCTATACTGATGATAAACATGATTCATGGGCCAATAGTTAATGGGTGGGCATTAGGAATATTGGGAGAAATAGGATTTATTTTCGAACAATTTATTTATAGAATTTCTTATCTTGCGGATTATTTACTTTAACGAATTTTCTCTATTTAGAATAAAATTGTTTTTATTTTTCTTAGATTCAGCTATTATCTTACGTCGATGCACATGATTTGTCACTTATTGGCTCGCCCAGAGTTGCTTCGCAGCGGTTTTCTACCAATTTTCCAGTTAATTTTGTATGGAGGCGCCCGCTGGTTCCTCCCGATATGCGACATTCAAAAAATATGTGGCACATTATTGTGTTTGCATATTTACATGCATTTATGAGTTATTAAATTGGTAAATTTATGTAGCACGTGTGGGCGTGGCGACGACACGCGTCGTTAGACGCTGTTGTTGGCGTGGGCGTGGCACTCGCTCGACATTAGAAGATTGGAAAATGCGGATGAAGCTCTGTCTGCTGACAGCCGAGTGCGATATCTGGCACGACCTAGTGGCTTTGTGGTTAAATCAAATTTAATATTCTTTGCAACTCCCCCCCAAAGCTAAAAAGGCGCTATTTAATCTCTCTCTCTCCCGCTCTTTTCTTTTATATACTATACCATCTCTTTCAGTTATATAAAGTTAGGTTATTTGCAGTCTTGGGCCCAAATTGATATTACACTAATTAAAATGCAATAAAATATCACTGGAATTGCCATTCATAAATCATTACGACTGCAGCAGCTGATACGTTGCGGAGGCAGAAACCAACACATGGTCCAGCTGGAGTTGGAGCTGGAGTTGGAGCTTGGGCTGCGGCTGCAGCTGAGTGGGACTTGGAGCAATATACAATTGAAGATTGAGGTGTGAGCCGACAAAGGAAATAACGCTGCTGCAATTTGCTTGCAAAAAGCGATGCGCTCATCATCATTAGAGCTGCCTGCCTGGGCTTCGAGTTCGGTTTGGGCTCGGGCTGGGAGTTGTGCTGTTATATGGTATATGATCCTACTATTTGCTTTATGATTTCGTTAATTCTGCATAGATTGCCGCTTAGTTGCCAGCCAGCTGTGGGAAAGTTGCCAGGGACCGGCCCAGTGCCATTTAAGAGAGCTTATTAAAATTGCGAGGTTTGCTCAAATATTTAACAAAGCTGCCACATCTAGAAATTATATGCGCAATTTGCGAACAATGGCGTCGTCCCCATGTATTCGGCTACCAGGTACGTTAATCGGCAATCAATATACGAGGCAGCTCCGACTGCAGGTACAATCGGAGCCACAGGCAGCTGCCACAGGCGCGCCCATTAAACATAAACAAAATTAAGTGACCATTAAAATGCCATAAACTGGCGGCGGCGTTCATGGTCATGTCGCTGGATGTGCCTGGATTAACTATGGCCAGCGGCGAACGTTGCATTTGAAAATCTGTTGACTTTGCCCCCTGGGCCCCCTCACCCCCCCCTCACCCCCCTCACCCCGCCCAGGCCGAAACAGCCGCTGCCCTGATCAGCATCAAGAGGCACTTTCGTTTAATGCTGTTGCTCGTCGGCCCACATAAATCGTGTACTTGCCGCTTGTAGCTTTCAATTTGTGACAAGCCGTAGTCCAAATGGAGCCCTGGCTGTGCCTCTGGCCGCAGCAGGACGGGACTCGTCGCAGCTGGGTGAGTCCGACAAAATGCTGCGTGGGTGCCTCGCGCCGCTCGAGTCAAGTGAAGTGAAGTGAAGCGCTGTCGCATCAGTGGAGAGTCCTCCCACCTCGTCTGACCGCTTACGCAAAATGTTTCAATTAAGCCAAACAGAGCGAGCCAAAGACGGAGTTGCCGTCGCGTCGCGTCGCGCCGGAAGTTGCCCGCGCTGGACGCTGCTCTGAGAAATGGCAGCGCGGCACGCAAATCATCAGCCAAACTTGCTCCTCAGTTCGGCACCAAGTCGGAGTCCGGGTCCCAGCCAGGTGCCAAGCCGCGGGTTGCCCGATAACTTTTCAGTGTTGTTGCTCTGATTATGGGCGCTGTACCCGTGATTGATTTATCGGCACCGGCGCTCAGCTAATTGAGTTATATTAAGCCGCGCTCTCTTTCGAGGCGCTCTCACACTGTCAGGCGGTTTCCGTTTGACGTTGAGCCGCTGAGCCGCTGAGCCGTTGATGACGAGCCCCGACGAGCGCCGACTTATATGGCTAAAACGCGCCATTAATTGCAGCGCCGCTTTAATATTTATTGTCAATTATTGTTAGTTTAATTGTCAATTATTAAAAATTGTTTCATATCGGGCTGCGGTCGCTGTTGACGTCTGTCGACGTCTCTGGAAAATTGATGCACGCGGCGTATGCGCAATGCACTCAACGCTTTCAGCGGCAAGTCGCAGGCCAGCCAGGTCTTAATCAGTGCGTAGCTCAGGTGCCACATTGGATTCCCAGGCATCGGTCAGCTGTCAAGGCCTTCTGCCGGCTTCACACGCATTTTTCATCCCGGCCGGGCCGTGCTCTACGCGTCGCGTCTGGGAATGATCTGCGTCAGAGCAGGGGCCAAGTTGGAGTCCTACCTTTTCGGTAGCAGAGGGAGCGCGTAATCGATTACCCCTGACAGACCAGAGCGCAAGCGCAGCTGTGCGAGGCTTTACTTAAGATGATCTTTTCGTCAGAGCGTTCTTATTTTTTCAGAAGCTTGAGCCAATCCGATAAGGATCGATAAGGTTTTGAAGGTCTTTTAATATATATGGGCTAATTTTGCTGTTGGTAGGGTTTTAGTTCTCTTTTAGTTTGTTAAAGTTTTCCATTAATTGAGTGTTTCTGGAACTCAAGTATTAACAAGTTTTCATTTTGATTTTACAATAATAAAGAACAAAGGGTATTTTGGTTTCGGTGTGCTACACATTTTCTTCGCTTTGCATTTTACAACTTAATAAAGCCGCTGATGAGAAGATGCCTTCTCGATTGCAGGTGCTAAAAGCTGAAGTAGTCTCGAAGCTGCCTCGATTTTTACTACCTGGCACTGTTTCATATTGATGTATATCAGCTGCAATCAACGGCACCCGATTGCAATCACTATTCTCTCTCTCTCTTTCTCTCTTCGGGCTCAGAGCAACCGTTGACAAAAGCTGGGCGGCACGATCAAGGCCGAACTTGGCCTGGCTGCGTTTTATCTGGCCCGTTGGTGGTTGGGGCCGCAGCTGCACCTGATGGGCGCTGATGAACGGGCGTCGTCTCCTCTTCGATTGTTACGTGCCGCTGATTCGCTTCATTATTTATTGTTTAGCTGCCTCCCCCCTCATCTGCCCTGAGTGGGCAGCTGGCGGCTTGGTTGCGTAATTGCCCATGTGGCAAACAAATTGCAATCCGCAAGCCGATACAGCATGCATCTAGCTGCAAGTGCGCTTGCGTTGCCAATTGTTGATTTAGTGGTTGCTGGCAGCGTCTAATGCAGCGATTAATCGCACAATTAACGGGTTAAACATTTTGACAAACTAAAAAATGCCGGACGATTTGTCAAGGCGCAATGGCGCACTCGGTCTCGGTCTCGGTCTTGGCCAGGTGGTCGTCTTGTGGGTGTTGGGCGTGCACATGGGGCAAAAATGCAATAAGCACGCGCGTAAATCAACAGGACATGCCACAGAAAGACGGCAGCCAAACTTGCCACCAGGTCGTTGCTTCTAATCAAGTCGGACGAACGACTACGGTGACGACGAGTGCGAGATGTTGTCGTCCTAGCTGGCCGCCTCATAAAAACCAAATGAATGCCTGCTATTGCAGGAGCTGCAGCCTCGAAAAAACTTTACGACATGCCGCACAAATTGGACGCTCTTGTTTTGGGGCCGTGACTTCAGACTTGTTATATCCAACCGAGGGCACAACGATTCGGTGCCAAAGAAAAGGAACTTTAACTTTCAGATAGCTCATATAGTGTGGAATATGTATTTGTTGGCTAAAAGCCCTTCTAGTAATTGCGCTGTTCATTTCAAATTGTATTTTATACACATTTGAATAACAGCTTGAATGCATACGATAAACAGTTTATGTAAGCGGTTTTCTAACAGCATAAGTATGTTTGCACAACAGGTAATTTAATTTAATTTATTTATAAAACAGATTGTGTATTGTGTATTTCGTCGTTTATTTTGTATGTATTTGTGATGGCAATAAATAAACAAAATTACTTTCTATTTGAAGTAGTTTAAGTAGTAGAGTTTACGGGACCTCTTATAATAATTTTTATTTTATTTTTATATTGATTTCGAGTTAAAGATACAAATGTATCTCAAGCAACTCAAAGGCCTACTGAGTCAACATTTTACGGGAAAGCGTATAAGAACTTCGTCGTTGCCATTGGTGTTTATTTCCTGTTTTATGGGCCACATGGCAACTTGCACTCGCATCATGTTGACGCTGATCACAAAGCTCAAGGCAGGTGGCAAATAGCTAACCGTTGGTCATTTGCATGCCCTCTGGCTGTCTATATAAATTGCTGGGCGCAAATGAAATGCAATTTTAGCCGAGTGCTCTGCTCTTATCATTTGTGTATCATCGCTACAGAAATTAAATAAAATTGCTGTCGAGGAGCCAAGCACCGAAACTTGTAGGAGGCAGCCACCGACGCTGCCATTCGCTGATTCCAATCGTCTGCGCGGCTGCTGCGCTCCGTTTGGCAGCGCCTGGCGGGCGCTTGCGATTGGAATCACTCATGCCCATTTCACCCGCCGGCTGCAGCTACAGTCTGCAGGTTTCCCACACTCACGCACCCAATGCGACATTTTCTAAATCGAATGGATGCCAAAAAATAAAGAAAAATATAAACTCAAAGACAAACCGCAAAAGACTATAAAGATTTTTAATATGCAAGCGTCAGATAAACGAGCAGCGCTGAGGGGCGGGCGGGGCTGAGCAAAGCGCAGCTGCTGCCGCATTAATTACACCGCACTGCGCTTCGGGCCAGGTCGGAGACGCCGACGGAGACGGAGACGGAGATCGCGCCTGAAACCAGCTAAGCCAGCTCCGCTGTTTTCTGCTGGCTGTAGACTGGCCTAGCGAAAAGCACCCGCATAAGGCCGCTGCCGCTCCATTCATGCTGCGATAGACTGCACATAAAATTCATAGCTTTTTGAATGTCATTTGTCGTTAACAGGCCGCAAGTTTGTTTCAAATTGGCTTGGGAATGGCCAGCTGAGAACCAAGTCAAATCAATTGCAGCCACGGAATTGTTGAACGACTCCGCTGATTCGGTTTGGTCATGGATCGAACAATAATCAAAGTTCTATTAAGTTAACAGTTCGGAGATAAAACTACACTTAATGTGCTTGCAAACTTATTTTTTATCTCGCGTAATTTCATTTTAAATTACGTTCATATTTAAATTAAACAACTTCTTTGATAATACCTTCTTTTTTATTTATTCTTTTACTCGTTCACAATTTAAAAATAGAATATTGGAATATTGTCCGCCTAACTGATTGTCCGCATGCGAAACTCAGTTTTAGAGCTAGAGTCGCCAAGTTCAGCAGGCAATTCACTGATGACCTCCTCTAAAGTTTGAACCAATCATACGTTAATGCTGTTTAAATGGTTGGCTCTTTGAATAAACGAAAGCCAGAAATAATACTAAGTTCTCAACTATTCACAAACTACTTGAAATAATCCCTTGGTGTGCCAAGAGTCTCGTCACCGTAAAGGTTTATAGCAGATACCATATCCACTTAAACAGTTCTAAGGAAAACTGTCACATTTATGAGAAGCCAACAAGAACGCGCTGCGGATAAATTATGGCCTGTAGATTGCCTCATCAGCAGCCCATCCCCAACGCCACCCAGTCCTCTTCCATTCTGAAATGTTCCTGCTGCTGGCGCGGAATGCCATCCCAGTCCATTTTCATTGCCCTCAGTACTCGCAATTGGTGATTATGCCGCCACGATAAGCATATTGGTCGCATGAACCTGCATCCAACTGGCCAAAGATTCAGTGGCTGGCGCACAAAAGTGGCAACAGCAATTTGTAGCTGGGTGAACGTGTAGTGACCAAAACGGCAGCTAAGTTTTTGCTGCTGCTGCCGCTGCCGCTTAATTAATAGACAGTCGCTCCACGGACTCCCGACGGCTGACGGCTGACTACCGACTGCTGCTGACCACTTGCATATGATCAATACGTGTTGATTAGTGGCTGGTATCGCGCTCGTATCTTGGCGCTCGGCTTTTATGGGCCGCTGTGTTGACAATTTTGTTGCCATATGAGCAACGGCCTTCATTGCAGCTCTTGTCGCATAAATCAATCTGCACTGCGCACTGCAGCTGCAAGTCACCGGAGAACAGCGCAGAACCGCCCAAAAGCAAATCGATTGCGGGTGTTTGCCCGTTCCCAAGCTCTGGGGCAGCGACAACGGGTCTCTCATTCTCAAGCGACCTTACAAAATATGCGATTGTCTGGCATTAATTTATAGCTCGCTGTGCAATCAAATTGCAGGCACACGGCCATGGAAATCAATGAGCTGCTAAGGTCGTGTGTGGGTGTAGCGACTATGGCCAGAATTGTTCGTGCCGGACCGACTCCAGCACAACTGCAACTGCGACTGCACCTGTTGCAGCTGCACGCGTCTCCAACTCCAGCTGTATTTCTATCCATCTGGCACCGTTTGCCGACTCCGTTGGGCTCGAGGCCCCAATGCGCATGCAAATTTGTGATTAAGGTCAGCTGGCATCATCAACTACGGTCGCAGCGGCCGCCCCAGGCTCCTCTTCAGATCTTCAGTCTGCTGTTGCTTGTGGGTGCTCAGTGGACCTCAGTCGGGGCAATGGCTGCTGCCAGCCAGCCAGCCAGCCAGCCAGCCAGCCAGCCAGACGCACAGCTCGCGGCTCTGCGTCCACGCGTGCACACCCCAACAGGGAGCGGGCTTCGATTTATGGTTGAGCCGCTTGAGAGCAACGGTGAGCTGCCAAAGAAAAGGTACTCTAGGTGCTCCATGTTGACTTTGCCTGATGTCTGTGCTCACAGCATATTCGCATATTTAAAGGAAGGCATCATTTACTGTTCAACACTATTTTGTATCATAATGACCGAATACCGTTAAGTATAACTATTGACTGCTATTGAAGCTTGACATTTGCATCAAACAAATATCATGTTATTTAACTATGAGTTTTTAATAGCCGTGGTGAAAGCAATTTCGTTTGCACCCAACGATCTTGCCATATTTGTACTATATAAGCTATAGCTTCAGCCCTTTGATGAATCGAATCGTATTTGACTGAAATCTGCAGGCAAAATCTATAAAGCGGGCAAAAAATGATTTCATTTTAAACTATTGGTCGAGAAAGTTGTCGATGAAAGCATGTCTAGAATTTTGCTTAGCTCGGTAAGTTGCAGAACTCCTGAGCAGCGATTGGACCTTATTTCATATTTCTATAGCTGGTTTTTGTTCTAATTGCCCATTCGGCAATGGCGGCACTGGTCTCTAAAGTGCACTCTAAAAACATTAAGGTGGAACCATTAGGTGAAAACAAATACAACCTGAGGTTGGTATCAACTGTGGTATTTTGTTCGATCCGAAAAACTAAAGATTCAGGGATTTGCCTGCAGAATTCATCATTCAGATGGCTCAACGCTTGAGGAAGTCGTGGAGAAGACCCAATCCGGTCAATATGAAGTAAGAGGCAGACTTAACCAGCCACAATTCAGCCCGTTCGCAAAACTGTTCGTTATCTTCGAAAAGGGCGATAATGGCTTAAACCGCCAATACCAGTACGTTCCGCCAACACTTACACAGCAGTAACTAGGGCAACAGCAGTAACGTGATGGCGTTCAGAAAGAAAATTATCAAAAAAATCAGCAAGATAATAGAAGTGAATAAATTAAACAAATATGCTTTAAGACTTAAAATAATTCTGGTCAATAATACAAAATAAATAGAAACGTGAAATTTCTATCTGCTCTGACAATTTTTCAAACATTTTCAATGAAAATGCAGGCAGCACGGGTGCCAATCAAAGTTATTAATTGTAATTAATAATAATTATTATATATCTTAACGAAATGCTGGATTTATTGTGATTGAAATTATGTAAAACCTAATGAAGTATAACAATTTTTTTTTTCAATGAAATAATTAAGAGAGAGTTATTTTTTTTTTTTTACTTACATGGATTTCTTATTTACCTTCTAGGATAAAAAACTTTTTTAATCCATGTCAATTATTCTTTATGTAATAAGTTTACAAGCGTGACGACCTTGAAATTCGTTCCCCTTAATATACTAGCTTATGTCAAATCGATACGTTTCATTTAAATCTACATTTAAACCTATAAAACGTATATATTCGCTTTCTCCTTAACACTTTAAAGTGTCCAATGTAGAAAGCCCGACGACAACATGTTAAAAAATATGCTTAGCATGGTAAGTAACAGATTTTCTGTTTATTAAAATTTACTGAAAATTGTTATAGGTGGTTCTTGTCCTAACAGTCAACACGATCCTTTCATCGCCAGTGCCAGGTTATGGAGAAGCCAAAAATAATAGAGGCAAAGACGTATCCGAAACTAATAACGTCCAGCTCGAAAATATTCATGACAACATATACAGAGTGATGTTAGTTAAGTGTTAAGTCTATTTTCTATCTTACACTCATTGAATGATTTATCTGCAGAATCAATGATGATGAGGGAAATTGGTTTGAGCAGATTGTGGAAGAAATCGCACCTGGCAAGTTTCTAAGAAAAGACGGACTTAAGCCTGCGTATTTCGGACCGTCGGCAAGACTAATTGCGACCTACAAGACAGGTCCTAATAGCTACTTGACCAGGTTCAGCATAATTCCTAAGCCCGGTCAACATAGGATATCCGAAAAAAAGGCGTAAAAGCTAAAACTTTAACTAATTGTGAGCAACGATAAGATAAAACCAAAATTGTTTGAAACGCTTTCTTTTGAAATGTACTTAGTTTTACTTGGCTAAAAGCTGAATCTGCGTCGTTTTTATTGCAATTTAATTACGGTTTTTGCCTTTTTCACAACCTCACTAAATGTTTAATGTCTGCGACTAATGAGGTAATGAGGGCCTTTTTGTTGCTTCACAATTGTCATTCAATTAACTTAATGATTCGATATATAACAATTTGGCTCGAAATTCAACAACTAGAATAGCTGCAAGTCAAGCCAAAGGTCTTCCATTATCACCTCCCATCAGTGGCGACAGCCACAGGCAACAACTGTAGAACGACCGAAAGCCCGGCAATTAAAGGATGCTGGTTGGTAGTATCTTGGTCTTAATTGCCTAACCTGAGCAGTTAATGACCGCCGGTGGACTGACGCCAGTTACGAGTTTCCAGCCAGTTGCCAGTAGCGAATGGTGAGCGAAATCAAAGCAAGAGACAGCTTCCGCTCCCAGACCGGGAACACAGTCACCCAGTTGGGGCTCACATAGCACCACGGGGCATACTTCCGGCTGTAAAAATGTGTGTCATAAAAGCGTCCGCAAAGGCTGCAAGCCTGTACAATATATATCGTTAACTTTGGACTCGTGATCACCATGCATTTGATAATATAAATAATAGTTTAACCTTGTTTCACTCACACTCAAAATGCTTATTTTTTTTAGGTATTTCCAAACAAAAAGTATTTAAAATAATAAATGCTCCATCCTCTGCATTAAAGAATATATGAAACAATAAAAAAAAAATAATTTATTAAATTTACAAATGTATGTTTTGGCGATTCGGAGCTGGGTTCCTATCATCCTGGTCAAGCACAAAACCATCATAGAGAAAGAAAGAAAACGCGTGCCTAAAGATTATTTAACTTTCGACTTAATTCTCTCAAACTTGTTAAATATATGAAATCTCTTACAAAAGAGAATATAAGAGAAACAAGCACAACTCTTGTCTAGCCGGGGTGTCAAAGATGAAATTCATTTGCAGTGCCTTCACATCACATGCAAATACTGTCAAAATCTAAGGTAAACAGGGAGGGGAAATAGCCGCGCTCCAAATGAAAATGAAATAGGCTATTACAAAAAAAAAAAACAACAAAAATGTAAAGCATTTAGCTTAATTACTATCTGTTAATATTAATAAATAAATAAATAATATGCATTTTGACTTGATTTCATTCGTCACCTTGATTTCATTTTTTTAACATTTATGAGCTTTTAGACTTCAATATGAGTCGCTAGAAGATTTCTGATTTAGTTCACTGCCGCATGTAGCAGCAAAAGATAGATGACAATACTTCTGCTACATTTGAAACTTGAAAACGTGCAAATTATTTGTGTTAATTTTTATCGAAGTTATGTTTCAATATTTGCTTCTTGTTCTTCTTACCAGCTCGGCGTTTGCAGTGCGTGTGCCACATCTTGAAGATACTTATTCGATAAGAACCCTCAAAGTCCGGATATGCCTTGCAACTCCACGTTGTTTAATTTATTTGCTTCACCGAATATTAAAAATCATACAAAATAATATAATCAGAATATATATGAATAATATGATTTTAAAAAAAGTTCAATTTTATTCTATCGCAATGCTAAGTTGAAATGTGAAATGTGTTCATTTTGACCTTAAGTCGAAAACCTTTAAAAAATCCTATAAAACAAAATTAAAATTCTTCCTTACTTTTTAATGACAATCAATTAAAATTTTTTGTAGAGATGCTCAAACCAGCAATTTAAAATGTAACGTTGCCTTTGTGGCTTTAATGAAAGCTTATTTTATAGTTGGGTAATAGTTCAGTAGTGGTTGTTGCTGTACAATATATGATGTATTTGTGGGTGGCATAGTCGTCACACAGTTTTAAGCTGAAGGTCGCTAATTTTATGTTTGTCTCTTGATAGCCGTCAAGAGCCAAAACTCGTTTTCGTCTTAATTAAGGTAGTGGCGACTGGATTTTCGGCGTTAGAGATGAGTAGCTGGCAGTTACAAATCTAGTTCTCTCTCAGATACCAACGCAGCAAGATCGACTACAACATGTCTGCGTATTTGTTTGGCTTGGTGAGTTTCAAAGTTCTTCAAAGTTTCTAGTGTAAAGTTTATTTTCTATAGATGTTTATTGGCCTATTGGCCAACTCGGCACTTTCGGCACTAGTGCCACGTATCCAAAATAACAACGTTCAGCTTGTGCCCATTGATGACAACAAATACACTCTAATGTAAAAAAATATTTAAGTTATATTTGTTATTTATATCGTATTAACTAATTCGGTTGTAGAATCAATCAACTCGACGCTGTGCGTGAGGAGAACGTGGAACAGATCGCACCTGGAGAGTTTGTAGTTAATGGCCAGCTCGACCAGAAGTACGAATCACCGTTCGGACGACTGGTCGTAACCTATGAAGCAGGTCCTAATGGCTATAAAGCCAAGTACACCTATACCTCGAACGAAGGAGGAGTGCCGTTAGTCTTGGGCCTGAGTCCAAATGCACTGAAATCAGTAACTGGCTAAGATTTAATTATTTTATTTCTAATATTTTTTTGTAGGTACTTTAACCAACTAGACAAAGTTAATAAATGTGAATTGATTTGAAATGTGCCAAATGTACTTAATGATTTTCTTCCAAGTTACTTTTGATCCATTCGCTCACCAGAGCTACAAAATAGTTTCGTTTGTTTTTAGTTGTTGAAGAGCCTCGCTTAGTCGATCATTTGATCAGTACTTTCATTGCAGTTTCCCGTTGTTTGTCGGTGTTTTGGGCTTTGCACTTGGCAACACATCCACAAGTACTTGATGGCTTTGCCAATGGCCGCTGCACGCTGACCGCTGTCTGCAGTCCGCTCTCCGCTCTCCGCTGGCCGCTGGCCGATGTCCTCTGTCCTCTGTCCACTGGCCGAGCACCCCAACTGTACTTTATGCACGCAATCAAGCGGCAAATCAACAATTTTCCATAGCAATGAAGCGAACGGTTCGGCTTTGTGCGGGTGATTGACGCTTGTTGCATGCAACTGCTGTGGCAACAACTTCAGCCATTCGATTTTAAGTGGTCGCAACCGCAACGTGAAAATACTTAGCAAATGGCCCCTCGGGCCGAACTTTCAACAGCCGGCAGGCCAAACAGGCAAACAGGTGAATTGTTTGCTAAAAATCAACAGCCTTTCTAGCGTACTCCGCCGTAGTCCACTCTCCACCTGGTGGTGCTTCTGTGCGTGCATCAATATGCGTGCAACAAGTTTGCCTTGGCGTATTTTTGTGGGTGCTCCACACTTTAAATTTATTACAACTCGATTACTTGTACTTACCACTTTTTTCCCAGTTGCCAGATATCGATCAGGGTGCCCCGTAGGCCGTGCCGCAAGCGTCTGTGCCGCGAGGCCGCGGTCCCGGCCTCGCATGGCCATCGATCGCCCACAACAAGACTTCTCCTGGGCTCTGGCACTGCATGTAAATTAGCATATCGTGCGCGTAATCTGGCCAACAGGAGGCTCCACTTCGCATCCTGCTGTTGCGGCATGTGAAGGCGTCATCGGAATCGGAATCGCAGTCGCAGCCGCAGTCGCAGTCGCAGTCGCAGTCACGCAATGGGCCACAGCCAAACACTGACCACTGTGTGGGCAGCTGAACAGCTTGAGTTGCAGTTGCCGTTGAATTTGCAGTTGCAGTTGCAGTTTCAGCTGCTCTGGACTCTTTGTGCGTGCTGCACTTTAGCTTAATGACATTTTATCTCTTGCGGTGGCTGCCAAAATTATACATACGCAGCGTTGCCGCGCGGAGTGTTTGTTATGCAGGCATAAAAATTCCATAGATTTTTGCTTTGTTTTCTGTTCAGCATTTTTATGCAATTGGCAGCGGAAATTGTGCACATTGCTTTTTATGACATTTTAATATGCAAAAGTTTTGGGAGCAAACAAAAAACCTTTGGTCCTTCAACTGGCTGCGACTGGTTAGTTGTCTATGCATGCTGGTTGCCAAGTTTTCGGAGAGCTTGTGACTGGGTGCTGGGTGCTGGTGACTGGTGACTGGTGACTGGTCAAGGAACCCAATACCAACATTAAGTCACACCATCAAAATGCATTTAATTCGCTTTTTATTGAGTTGACAAATCCAATTAGCAGCAAGTTTTGGCCATTTTAAAGGCAAACTAAACGAGCCAGCAAAGCCAAACTCTATGCCCAGGGCACAGAAGCCCCAAGCACTTGAAGACACACTCACATTCCGGTCATATCCCCGGAGCGCCGTCGGCTCGCTTTAGCACTTGGCCGCAATATGCCATTAGAGCGCACGAACTTTAGCCCTGCTGCGGCGGCTGCTGCTGATGCTGCTGCTGATGCTGCTGATGCTGCTGCTGCTGTGGTTTCATCCGCATCCGTATCCGCATTCGCATCCGCACGGGCGACACGTTGAAGCCGCATTGTTAACTGTTGACTTTTCTTAAACTTTTGCCACTGTCTCCTGTAGTTGCAAGCGGGCGGGCAGCGCATAAAAAATGTATACCAAATCCCTGCACTGCAGCTGCAGCATTACGTGGTTAGCGAATTTATTATGCAGTGGCTGTGGCTGTGGCTGTGCCAGTGGCAGTGGCAGCAGACGTCCCAGCCACAGCCGCCAACGCCGCATTCGTGTGTGGGCTACCCCCACCAGCCAAATGGAGCAACTGGCTAAGAAGCATCTACAACCGAGCTGCCGCCTTTAGCTGCCTTATCAACTAATTGACTTTTAACAAACAAATCGTGCAAGAAATCATATTGAACCGGGCGCTATTCATTAGCTCTAAAGCTGTGAGACGCTCAAGTGCACTTGGAAATGCTTCTACAGAGACCACGGGCCTTCCGACGTCACCGACCAGTAGGCGACTAGTCGTTGCCCTGTTCGGGACTGGCAGTCCATGTTCAGAGAAAGGGAAAGTCCCAATTGCTTTTTTCGACAACATTAACAACTTGTATTAAGCGTAGTTTTGGTTAATAAATTCAATGAACTGCAATATTAGCAGCTAGTTGCGCATTCACAGATCGAGCTGCAAAACGATGGGACCCCATTGGGCAGAGAATCAAAAGAAAACAAAGCAAAAGAAAAACAAACGTTAAAGAATTCACATACATGGAATACGGACTTGGACTTGGTCCTGGACTGACTCGAACGCACTTGCTTAAAAATTCTATTTCTTAAACGTGCTCGCAGTGGCTTTGGCATCCTAGTGCCTGGCTCCTGGCCGGCTGCTGTAACCATACATATATATATATATATATATATATATATCATATATATGTTGGTACGTATGCAGTTGGCCCGAGTCTGGTTTAGAGCCAGGGACTGTGTCTTGGCTGCCGCTGTGCAAATTTAAGTGTTTTGTACGTGCGCCAACAGCAATTGGCAAATTCAAAGGCGTGTTAGCATGCCATCAGCAGTCAAGAGAGATACAGAGAGAGAGAGGGGGGGGGGGCAGTCGAGTAGCAGTCGCGTTGAGTCTCCGGGCGGGCTGCATACCCAGGAGGGTGTTTGCGGGCGAATTATCCTTTCAATTTGACTTGGCATATGTATGTGGCTCCAATTGCTGTTTGTGTATGCGTGTGTGTGTGTGTCTGTGCATGTGGCAAAATCACATTTTAAATTTGAAATGTCTTGAGATTTTCTTTTGCCAATTCGCATGTCCTTTGCCATATTGACGTATGCCTTGCGCCCAGTTCCGTTTGCTGCTACTTTGGTATGCGCTGGGGCAAATATCGCAATTGATTTATATTGAAAAGTCTTAGCTCGTCTCTGGCCGACACACAGTGTCTTGGCCACTTCCTGGCCTGTGGGCTGCTGCTGTGGCTTTCTCAGCCATGGCCCCGAGCTTAGACAGAGCGGAAGTCACATCAATTGGCCTGGCTGATATGGGTCGTATGCTGTGTAGGAGCTAGCATGTCTGCAGCATCTGCTAATGCCACAAATTGCGGCAAACGAGTTCTGCGGTGGCTGCAACATATAATGATGATTTCATGTAGGTGCCGCCAATAAACTCAATGCTTAAATATTGCATTATTAATGCTACAGCGGCGACAATTCTACAGAGACGCGCTTATTTGATTCATAATTAGTTGGCTGTGCCGCAGCGTGTCTGCGGCTGACAACAGGTTGCAAGCTGCAATCGGCGCAAAGTTGACACATCGGCCGGGGCCAGACAGACGACGCGTCGATTGGCTAAACGTTTTATGGCCGCAAAGTACCGTTGACAATGCGAATGCGATTGCGAATAAGCCCTGCAGGCTGCAGCATAACGTTGCAAACTTGGCAACTTTATGCAAAATGCAAATACATTTTGGCTTCAGCTTTGGTTTTAGCCTCAGCTTTGGCTCTGATGGATGGCAAATGGCAGCGACGCAGCTGAAGACGGTTCACAGCATGGCAAAAGCTAGGGACTGTAATAAGAGAAGTCACTGAACTGTTTGTTAGTTACTTAAATTCGCTAAAGTTTAATACTGCTTGTTGTTAACTGAAATTGCTGGAGAATAATGCAGGAAATAAAAAAATAAATTATATTGAAAGAGAGCCCATCTCCTATAATAGTAATTATTAATTTCCTGCTTTGAATAAAATTTATAACCCAAATAAAATACGCCTAAGGAGTTAAGAATGCAGCGAAATGTTGTTTTACTTCCTTAAATATTTTTGGAATGTGTCACAGTTCTTGAGAGTAAACAGGAAGATATTGGTTGCGTTTCTCAATGGTGCTGTTCCCTAGAATCTCACAACATCAAGTCCTGATCACAGTGATTATATAATTAAATGCTTGCCCAGCCCTATTGCCAACGCTGATAAAATTGATACCCGAAACAAATGGACACGCAATGGCCACGGCCGAGCGGCCGAGGCTAGATGGGGAGCGATGGGGAGCGTTGGGGAGCAGCAGAGAAATTGGTATTCATAATTCATGGTAGTGGTGGCTGCTGGTGGTCGCTCATGTGGTGTTCAGCAAGTGCATAGCTTACAGTTGTAGTTAACTCCACGTTGCATGCAATTATCCAGCGGAACACCTTCACTTGCCGCAGTTGTGTGGCAGTGCGGTTGCCACCACACGATGCCAATTGCGAGTGGCCGTAAAAGGCGTGTTGTAAGTCGAGTAGGCACATGTACCAGTACCAGTGCGGCATGTGTAGCTATTATTTTATTTTAATTTAATTGAAACATTTTTAGCTGCGTCGAGGCGACAATCGATTGAAGTTCCCGATGCCGATGCGATCGATTTGCATGCCGCTGGCGGAGATCGCTGCTCCGGCCACGAATTCGAATTCGACTTTGGCACCGGCTTCGTCTCCGTCTCCGTCTTCGTTTCCATGTTGCGATGCTTGTCGCCTGTCACATTGACAGACGCAGTGTCACCCGTTGCCCCACCCCTCTCCCCACCGTTGACTGACAAACTACAACGCAGACGCGTCTGCATCTTTGTTTTTGTTTAATTTTTTACTTAATTAAATTTGAATTTGTAATTTGCGCTGCGCTCAACTATTTTGCGTCGACGTCGAAGTCGACGCCTGCGAAATAAATCTGCAAGCCATATGAGCTATGCTGTGCGTGTTGTTGCTGTTGCTGTTGCTGTTGTCGTTGCAGGCCATTGCCATGCTCTTGCTATGTTGCTTAGCATTGAAAATGATGTACAAGTTGCTGTTGCTGTTGCTGATGCGTTGGTGTGGCGACCAGACCAACGCCTGGCCGAGCCTCGAGCCTCGCGGCCCGACCTCGCCTCGCCTCGTCTCGCCTCGCCTCGTCTCGCCTCGCCGGTCCCGCGTCCGTCTGCCCGTCCGCCCGTCGCTGTGACTGACTGTGCCTGTGTGTCTGCGCACTTGCACCAAACACTCCCACCCAGAGGGGGTATGCTGCAGTTGCAGTCAGCGCGCTATAAGATTTATCACATTGTTCCACAGATTGTCTGCAGATTTTATGTATGTACATACGCTATAGCGGAGGATGAGGCTGCACTGCACCCGCGCCTACCACAACATATTGCCATACCAGAACAGTCAGCGAGAGCTAAGTGAGTGCACCAGTGACGAGGGTGGCTAGAAACGTTTGGCGAAATTTTCGCCGAGCTACGAATGAAATATGTTAATAAGTCATATTGTTTCAGGGTTTCCTTCTCAGTATCTCAGTATTTTAAAATAGATAAATAAATTTTTATTATACAGGAAAACCCACTCTATTTTTAAATCAGTGAAGTATTAGATTTCATAAGAGAAGAAATAATTTTGCTAATAATAATAACAATTAAAATAATAAAATTAACAATAATAATCATAACAATAATGATGAAAATAGAAAAATTTCTTAATAGAATTCATTTATGAATTTTCATATACCAGCCACTTTTCAAACGCCCTCTTATTTCAAACTATAAGTGCAGATAAGATCAGTGATCTGTAAGTCTGTTGAACTTCAGTGCAAAACGCGCATTCGTGAACGGGGAAAACTATTTGGTCTGTTTTTCAGTCTGTCTGCCAGAATCAGAATGTTGCATGCGCGTCTGCAATTGCCAATGTAATGAGCATGATATGCATTTTCCAAAATCACACTAAACAGATGTCGCAAAAAGGAGTAGTCGATGTTGTTGTTGTTGTCGCTAGTTTGTCGCCCTCGTCGCCGCATTGGTCCAAGTCCAATTCTGCAGATGCTGTTTGTGGGGGAGTTTTGCAGTGGCTGCGAATGTGTCTGGGCAGCGATTTCCTTGTTGCATGTCGCATTGCATGAGATTGGGTAAATTTCCAACTAAAAATCTTTTGCTCTATGTATAAATATAGCAACGCATATTCATTGGGATCTGGCACTCGCAGCCGTTTCCTAACCAAGCATAAACTGTTACAAATTTTATGTTTCAATCTGACAAATTGTTGGATTTCGTTGTTCAGTTGGTCGCTCCGGTGCTTCAGTTGGTTGTGTTGCTGGTGGCACAGGTAGCCGCACGGCTCGCCTGGTGGTCGGTCGTTGCCACATCAAATCGAATATTTTTATGTGCTGCCAATCGAATTGATTTGGTTTCGAACTCGATTCCCAGCCACACACGCACGAATTATAATAATAAAAATCATTTAATTTCAATAATTCGAAAGTTGCTTTCGAACTGTTGTCTTAATGAAAGGTCTTAGGCTAAGCCGCGTGGCTTATCGCTTGGATGCGGCTGTGGGCCTATGTTGTACCATGCGACCGGCACCCACTGTGCGCGCACAGTTGTCCATGCAAGTCTGCGTCGGCCTCACCAATTTAAGTTAATTACTTTTCACTGCACTTGACTTTGGTCACACGCTCAATCTGCCACGGCCACGACGACGACGACGACGACGACGACATCGCTAGGTGCCCGTGGCTTTTCTCACCAGGGAAATCTGCCAACCAGGAAACACACAAAGACACTGAGATATACACAGATCCCAGCTTGCTGAGTGGCAGCAGCAACCGCCGCAGCCGCATGTTAATTTTCCGCATGCTAAACTTTTAGCACAGTAGCATTTGCAATGCCAGCGACGCGGGTGCCGGTCATGTGGATGTGGATGTGGATGTGGATGTGGATACAGATGCTGGATGCTGGTCAGTGGTCAGTGGTTTGTAGGTCTGCTGGAAATTGGCTGCTGGTTAGTGGCCATTGGACGTGCCTAAATCGCCGCTAAATTGTTATCTATGAGTGCGGCGTGTGCGCTGGCATTTGGCAATGCCTCCGCTTTGGCATCTACTCAGTCTGGTAATTAAAAACACATTCAATGTGCGCAAAATCACAGGCCAGCGAGGCCAGCCTGTTCAGCAGCAGCAGATGCCGGCCATTTCCATTAGGGCTCTGGAACAGACCATGCCGGACTGGACTGGGCCATTAACTCTCGTTGTTTGACACATAATTCCATAACTCGCTGCCAGCTCGCGGCCAGCGGGCAGCGGTTTATCTGCTCTGCCCACCTCGTGCAATTATTCGCTTTTTGGCAGTGCAAACAATTTCGATTTATCGACGGAGCTCACGCGGCGCATGCGTACGGCGCGAGGCGCGGCGCGGCGGGCCGGAGAGCCTCGGTTCGAGTCTCAGGCCCGACCACGATGGTGGCCACAGTCTGGGCTCTGCTGTGTGTGGGTCGTGCGGTTTTGATTGTAATTGCATTGCATTACATATTTTTATTGTGCCTCAAGGTCGTGTCACTGTTGCGGCATGCCGATCTATATGCAATATTGGACAATTTTTATGCAAAAATAATCAATTGCAGATTTGTTTTATTGACTTTATTGGCGGTCCCAGGCCCAGGGCAGCCGTCAACAGATGCATGCCATATGATATGCACACAAAAGTGACAACTCTGAGCGATAGATATTTTTTGTATTATTCAAAGGCAGGTACAGCAAATATGACGAAAAAAATATATTAACTGAGGAAAAAATCATTTAGGAACTTTTCGAAGTCAGAGATGAAAGCTTTAAAAATTTATATTCAATTCGAGGCTCAAAGCAATAAGCTCAACAACGCTGGCAAACGCATAGAAAATAATTTAAGGTATTAAATCGATTCAATTCTGATCAGTGTAACACAAATGATTAATTGATTACTAATAAAAATACCTTGTTATATTTTACAAATAATAATATTGTTAATGTTAAATTCTCAATACTAACTTTATCCTTTCTACGAACTAATAGCATTGCATGACTTTTTCCGAAAAAATTTCACATTTCTAATGAAATGCAGCGCCCATCCCTAACCACAGCACAAGCCCGTAATTACCATAGCATTTTTCCAAGCACTGTCACTCAACTGAACTGTAATTTTTACAAACTGCAACTGACAGTTTTCGTTTTAGCCAACAACAGTCAACAGTTTTCCGCACCGACGTCGGGTCGAAAACCTACAAAATGAAGTGTTTTATGACATATTTAACTACCATTATGCACATTATCCACTTTGCGCAAATTGCCGCCCCCTGCGACTCGCGCCAAATATATTAACACTGAAAGCAAACAGCCGAAAGACCAAAAATAAAAAATGTTATACAAAAATGAGTCTAGTTGAGTAGAAAGAACGACAACGGCATAAAAAATGTGGCAGCACATAAATAAAAATTTAATTTTCCGCCTTTTTTTTGGACACGCGATGACGCGGCGGCTCCACAAAACCACCCAACTCATTTCACTCCGCCTGTAATTATGTAGAGTAGACGAAAAAAGCAACAAAAAAAATTGCCAAAATATATTTAAGAGCGGCGCATGGCATTTTATTTTATTTATATGGTCTGTCTGGCATTTGTTTGACTGTGCTGAGCCACGGAGATTTGCCAGGGGATTTGTGTAAATATTATGGCACGCCGAAAGCCAGGAAACTAAGCGCCCAATTTGCTTAGTCCACACGACGTATGTGTAATCTGTGCTGCCCTCTTGACAGCTACCAATAGGCAACTTCATTAGGCACACAAATTAAGCGATAAAACTGTAAGAAATTCATTAAGCAAATTCTCACACCAAAAACAACAGCACCGGCAACAGCAGAAGCCCCCCAACTTGGCGAAAGGTGTTCACTGAAAATGCCAGTGAAAAATTTAGCTATGGGAAGTCGAAGCTGTCATACGCTTTTCTCACCAATTTCCAAGATTGCTAGGAAAAGCTTAAATGGAGATATTATAGGAGAATGTTTGTCTAACTAACTAGTCCTAAAATTATGTTTATACAACAATATAGCGACAATAAAAAAAATTATGTCATGTGTCAAATAAATATGAGACATTTGTTAAATCTGAAACTTGTTTTTAAGATACAAATATACTACTTCATTATATGTAAATTTCTATACACATATTTTTATACATTTCCAGCAGGGATACAAACATAATATTAAAGTCAGTATGCACACGATTCGGAAAAGGGTATGCGAAAAATGGAAAGGCATTGCCACAAGCAATTGCCAAAAAGTTGCGCATGCGCAGGCGAGATTGAGATTCGATTCGATTGGAATTGGGGATTGTTGGACCATTCAACTGGTTGCTTACCTGGCTGCTGGCTTGCCCGTGTGAACGGTCGCTTTGTATGTTAACTACACGCATGTAAAATGTACTTTCGATAGCAATCTCTCAGTCGCAGTCGCCGCCGTTGTTGCAGTTGCTGCTGCTGCTGCTGCTGCTGCTGCAGTCGGCGTCGCAGTCAGCGGCATAGGCAAAGTCGTTTCGGGCTCTTTCATGGCTGCCATTAATTAATTGAGCGTGCACTCACCTGAGCCGCTTCCTTGCCGCGTCCCGTTGCCGATCTATGCGTGGCTTGCGTCAGGCTTTTGTTTGCTTTGGCCAATCTGCAGCGCTGATCTCTTGAGGCGTTGCAGTTGCAGTGGCAGCTACTGAGCGCGAGGCGTTGCAGCATCAGCATCTAATGCATCGTCGATAGGCCGCTAATCCATTTAATTATTATTTATATCAAGATTGTGGCACAAAGCGGCAACAAAGAACATCTTTACCGCCTCGCTGCAAATTTCAGTTAATGTTGCAACGCCGCCGCTTTGTCTGTTCTAGCTAACTGCGACGGCGACGGCGACGGCGACGGCGGCGGCGGCGGCGACGGTGGAGGTGACTTCGACTGCGACTGCGGCTGTGGCTGCGGCTGCGGCTGTGAGGCAAAAAGTGCGCCGAGAAATGCAATTAAAGTCATTTGCTGTTGTTGCTGGCGACATAAAATGCCGCTGCTGCGCCCCCTGCCTTCTGCCGTTGCTGCGGCGTCGGCGGCGTCGCCACTTTTTGCATGCCACAAAGTTTTGTGCGCCTTTTTATGCCCATGGTGGCAATGCCGCCGCCAAGAGAATGAACGGTGCGAATGCGATTGGAACAGGATGCCAAGTTGCCAGAGACAAAAAAGTGTCGGTCTCTCGGTCTCTCGGTCGGTCGGTGGTCGTTCGGTGGCTGTTAAAAACCTCCTACTTTTCCTGCATTTCCGCTCATAATGATCATGATGATTGCATGCGTGGCTGATGGGATTTGAATGTTGCCAGTTGCCGCCGCCTCTCACAACTCTTTACTCCGTGTGTACGTATGTGTGTGTTCGCATCGGTACATGTGTGTAATTTGCACCAGCATCGTGGGAGCGCACCTTTCCTTCATGACTTGAACTTGAAAACTTTGTTTGACCGCAGGCTGCGGCTACCGAGCTGACCGAACCCAAACCAAACCAAACCAAACCAAACCAAACCAAGCCAAAAAAACAAAGTTAAGACCAAAGCCAAGATCTAAGCATGGTCAGAGGCTGCACCTGTTACCCAACTGGGGCCATAAGTTAGCCTGTTGATGCTGCTTGATAAGCGTGCAGCCACAGCTCGTAAACAGCAAAGTTTTGTCTAATAAATTCAACTCTTGCACTTAGTAAATTTTCGTGGCTCGCATTATTTTGAGCACTTCATCATCAAATGCAGCGCAAAGTTGGCTCTTTTTTATGCGCAATTTACTTTGGCCAAAAGTCGCATAAATCGTGGCTAGAGTCTAGGCAGGCGAAGGGGCTAGCCCAAGAGCATCAGCAGCTCCAGCTGCTCCAGCAGCCAAGGTAAAATGCTACCCACAATCCGCACACAAAACACTTAAGTGCCATAAAAGAGATTTTTATTATGTCTTGTGCGCTGAGCAGAGCCCCTAAAGCAGAGGTAATTCTTTTTTCACTTTTTTCTCTTTTTTTTTTTATTGTTTTTTCCACATGACAATGAAGTATACTGAAAATCCTGAAGAGTTTGCCATAAATCTGCTAGTCAAATGAATTTTTTTTAAATTTTGCATTCGATTTATATTTTTCACAAAATACCCAATATATGTCTAATATTTTGTTTATATTATTAATAAATGCCAGAGTCTATAACTAAATAGGGAAAGTTCAGTCGAAATGGAAGTCCGTTTTTAATCTTACCAAATATTATAATCAATAAATATAAATCTATATATTTATAAGTATATGCGTAAGGGTACTGCGATTTCGACTTGCCTTATTGGGCACCTCACTCACTCGATCTCTCCGTCCCGCTCCGTATGTTTCCGTGCTGCTCTGCTACAAATGTGTGGCAGACTGAAGATGTTGCCTGACTCTGACTCCCGCACCCGTTCGGGCTGTCTCAGCCCGACTCCGGCTGCTGTTTACTTGTTGCTGGCTGTTGGCTGCTGGCTGACTGCCGTCCGCCGTCTGCCGTCTGCTTGAGCAGCTTATGCAAATTGTGTGCTTATTGCCCAGCCATGTGGGTGTCAGCCAGTCATCCAGTCAGACAGTCAGTCAGCTATCTGGCGACGATAGACTTGTTGCCTTTGTTGACATTTCATCAGGCTGAAAACGGTTTGGTCCAACTAGGCTTGGCAGCAGTGATCAAGGTTTTGGCTCAGTTCACTGCAGCAATACAATTTGCAGTATAATGCTGCTGCAACTGTTGCTCATCTGCTCTGCGCTCGCAACTGGTTTGCCCGCCTACTATTTGCCCTACGAGCAAGGAGGCAGCCCCATCTTTATGAGTCTTTACTTTAACGTGTTCACAATTGGGCAAAAAGCAAAGATTGATATATTTATCTGATGCAGGTTACCTAGATTTATACAATTAAAAATAAAGTTTCTACAATATTAAAAAATTCATAAAAGTAGTTCAAAATTATGATGAAATAAAATGCGAAAAAAGTTACTTAGACCTTTACAATTAGCCTCGCATCCTGCACATTAACTCGTATTACGGCGAATAATGATTTGACCGATCGAGCGCAAATGAAAGGACCTTTCGCAGGTGTCCATGCCGTCAACCTTTCACGTTAAACCATAGAGAGAGTTTTCACAGCATTTTTCCAGTAAGCAGCCGATCTGAAGCACAAGAAGCCTTCGCGAGTCCTCTCAGGTTTAGGAAAGTCTGTGCTGGGGATTGCGAGGCTAAGCTTGAATGTTCTTAACTTGCACAGTTTGCTGGTATGTAAATTAAGGATTGTTAAATTATAAAATTTCATCATGCTAATATTCAGTTTAATAAGACGTATAATCAAACAAATTGTTATATTGAGTCAAGCTTGTTATGAACCAATTTACAGATTCCACTCCTCAGCGTCGCCTATCAAAATCAACTGCTTATTCATTAGAGTTCATTAGTTGCAATCAAACTGGCCAAATGGACAAGAAACAATTATCACGGCTACGCCTGCCCAGCGAAATGCCCGCCCGCTCAGTCGCACGATTGTTGGCAGCAAGAGTAACCACTGCAGCCGCTGGAACCACTGTAACCACCGTAAGCAGCGGCTGCCAGCGAGAGACGCCAATAGACACCGGGCCGACAATCTGTTGACCTTCGACGGCTCTTGTGACGCCCGCCCATAGACAACGGCCAAGCCGGGCCCCAACTTGAAGTTGAAGTCGCGGCGAAGTCGACGGCTAAGTCTCTTGGCCAACAAAGTAACAAATAACAAGCTGGCCGGGCCGGGCCGGGCCGGGCCAGACCGGGCCAGTCTCCGTCCCCGTCTCAAGCTCCCCCTTGGACGTCAGTTCCGTCTGCGTCTCCAAGTCCATTGCAATCTTAGACTCAGTCTTGGACTGATCTCAGCTGCGCCTGCGTCGCTTTCAATGGCGTTATTTATGTTTATTACCTCTAAGGTCGTTCGTTACTCGATGCAGGCCGACTTGTTGCTGTTGTTGTTTGGCTTGTAGCACTTGTTGTTGTTGCTGTCGCCGCTGTTGATACTATTTTGTACGCAGATATCAGTAAATTTAGATTTAAAGTGAATGCGCGCGTTGAGTGTCAAATGCGCCAAGTGTCAAGAGACAAGTTGTTGTTGTTGCTGTAGCAGTTGCTGTTGCTGTTGCTGTTGTTGTTGCAGGACATGTTACATTGCTTGAGTGACTGCCCAGGCAGCCTGCACCTGTTGCCGTTGCTGTTGCTGTTGCTGTTGCAATTGCTCTTACTGCTGCCTGCACCAGTTACAGTTACAGTTATAAAGCGGCGCGGCTCCGTGTCCAACCTGTTGCCCATATAAGTCCAGAGCATAAATTTCCAATTGTTGCCCGCCCGCTTATGAAGACATTCAATAAGCACACACGCATAACATTATTTACGAGTCTGTCCCGAATACCCGAAACGCCAAGCACTGCGAAACGCACAGATTTTTGTGCTAATTTTATCACTTTGTGTGTCGCTCTGCCGTCACGACTTCTGACAGCACATAAATACTCATAATTTATTAATACGGTAAATGTTGCATGCAATAATTTCATGGCGACAAAGGCAGCCACGGCAACAAGTGGCAGCCACAGGTCGCAATTGAAGTTCGGCTTCCAGTCGCGCCTATTTGGCGGAGCCAACGAAGGGTTCTATACCCTTTACCAAAGAGAGCCAGACAAAATGTGAACCCAACTTCTAACAGGGAGAGATGGTCATGATTTTTCTGTACTCTCGAAATAAATCGGATTAACTCTTTGCGGATATTGGTAGAGCACAAAGCTCCTTTTAGTTTCGGTAAGCCCTTCTGGAGCAAGTGTATCAGAAAAGTGAATTTAGCTTTAACTGGAGCACACGCAGCCCCAAAGACTCTGCATAAATAATAATTTCATCATTGTGCGGCTGTGATGATTTATTTGGCTGACCGTATAAGGATTGGCTTTCGGTTTTGACCAACTCCCTGTTCCCAGTGGCTGCCAGTTGCGCAGTCTCCTTCTGCTCCGTGCTACTCTTTCTCTCTGCTGGTTGTCATAAGTGTGAGCGATTTATTGTCATTGCCCCTGGAACACTATGAACTGGCAACAATTGCACTTTACTTTTTCTCAATTGCTAATTCAATTTCGGGCCTGTCTTGGCAGTCTCTGTCACTTTGGGCTGTCACTTGTCCGAATAACAAAGAAAAAAGTAGTTTGTTGGCTGTCTTTGGTTTTGGCTGCTGGCAGAAAACGCCTTCAAACTTTGGCCCAAGATAAAAGGGAGAAAAAACCTTTGGCGAAATATTTATAGCAATAATTTATTGTAGTTTGGAATTTATTGTCTACGACACGTTTCAATTGCTCGTCTGCTGTTAGAGAATTGAGAATTGTTGCGGCACTTAGTGAGCATGTTGCTGGCGGCGACGGCGGCAACAGCGACGACGACGACGACGACGACGACGACGACGACGACGGCTGCAGCATTTGACACTTGCGAGATTTATCGCCGGCTCTCAGATGCATTTCTAAGATGCCTGAGTTGGCAGCTAATGGAATCTTAATTTAGCAGTGCCAAAATAAAGCCAGCCGCATCAGCAGCAGCAGCAGTAACCACAACAACAACAGCAGCAGCAACACATTCACAAATTCCATGCCAGTTGGCACCCTCAAAGCAATTGAAGCTGGCCAAACATTTCGGTCGACTTGTAAATTGAATTAAAATGATTCGCGACGGACTAAAGGGTTGTCAGGTTAGCACTCGTTGCACGGCAGCAACATGTGGCCCGGTCGAGCAACTTTTGGTAGCTACTGTTCGCAGGTGCGTTCCCGGCAATGAAATTAACGCCGACTGCAGCATAATTACAATATAAATGCGCAGCCTTCGCCATATATGGGCCAGCCTCAATGTCAAGTTGCGAGCACGTAATTGGCGATGGCCTCTGCAATTTGTGGCCATTTGCTGTGGCGGCTGTGTGGCGGAGTCCGCAACTGCTGGAGCCACCCTCGTTGCCGGCGAGTATCAGATGCATTATACATGCTGATTGAGCAACATTTTTGCGCAACCCACTGACAAAACAACGCGCCTATCGACAGACAATCAACGACGGCAGCAACTGCAACCACATCCTTTCCACCTCCGCGTCCGTTATGCAGTTCACTTCCTGTCCAGCAGCCGCACAATCTTTCATTCATGAAATTTGTTGCCGTTGTCATTGTTTGTGTTGCAAATCAAATGCCCGGCGGCGGCAGCATGCAGCAACAGTTGCTGTCTTGGTCGCATAAATTGTTGCTGCTGCTGCTGCTGCTGCTGCTGCTGCTGCCGCTGCCGCTTCTGGCGGGGATTGTTGCCCCCGTTCACTGTTCCACTTTGGCTGCTGCAAATCTGAGGCTGTTGCTGCTGCGTTTTTGGCTCAGTTATTTTAACGAATTTATTTGCAGCGCTTTCATGGTCAGCGCAACAATTTAATGTAATTTAAATGACGTGCCCAGTACACAAGCGCAAAGGACAGGTGCAGATTCTGAAGAGTCTCCTCAGTCAGCAGTCTCCTGTCTACCGTCTACCGTCTACCGTCTACAGTCAACAGTCTACAGAAAGCCGTCTTCTGCCTACAGTGGGAGTATGCAGGCTGTTCGCATTTTTCCGCTTGCCAGCGGCGGCGGCTCCTTTGTGGCGACATTGACGACAACGACGACGTACCCAACGGACGACGACAGGCAATGTCGCTATCAAGTTTTTGGGCGAGCGGACACATTTTAATGATGAGTCGGACGACTTTGGAATTGGGCTTGTTGCTCTTGCTCTTGCTGTTGCTGTTGCTGTCGCTGTTGCTGTCGGTGCCATTCCAGTTGTTGGTGTTGTCTCTTCAACGGCGTCGCTTGTTGGTGGCGGCTGCTGCTGCTGCTACAAGGGAAATGCTAATTTGCGTATGTCGCTCTTTGGACGTGCCGGTCAACTTGTGGTTTTGTTTTAAAAGCTACAAAGGGTATTACAGCTGCCTAATGGCGGACACATTCCATGTCTTTTAATCAATAGCTCTCTCATTTGAAAAGTTCATATTTTTCATTTTTAAATTCGCTTGGAATTTTTTATTGTTTAAAATCATATTTCCTGTTTTAATCTAAAAGTTTGTACTAATTATTTAAACTTAATAGATAACTCTATATGTTTTTTTTTTTTGCAAAGTTTAAAAAATAAGTTTAACTTGTTTTCAGTCCAATGAAGTGGGCAAAAAGATGTGTATCAACCAAAGATGCCATCACATTCCACAATTTTAGTAAATGGCACCTGGTTAAAGGGTATAAAAGCTTCGTTGTTTAATTTTCAAGCTGCTCCCTCTTGTCTTTCTCTTTGCTTTTAATCAGTCATTCAGTTGGCTAAATTGAGTCGCCATCCTCGTCATTGCCTCTCATCTTCTTCATCTGCTCTTTGTCTTGTATCAATTTAAAGTTTCGCTTTGGTTCATTTGCGTGGGTCGATTGTTCGACTGTCCGATTGTGCGATGCTTTAATGCTTATTAATAAGGCTTATTAGTCGACTGGCTAAGCAGGTGCAAAGGCAGTTAATTAGTTTCGGATTTAACTGGCAATCAGTGGGACATTTCAAAGTTAACCATAACCAATCGCCGTGTGAGTCTTAAAAAGCGGACAGAAACTTTTCCCACCGATGCAGATACAGATACAGATAAAGATACAAATACAGATACAGCAGCAGAAACAGAAACAGAAAGAGATTCAGTTTCAATTTCATTTATATTTTGTGTTATTCAAGAATCAAATCAGGCAAACGATTGTCACAAATTATGCACAATCAATGCATCAATTAAAGCCACCGAATTCAGGCAAAAGGCAAAGTCAGAGCAAAAGCAAAAGGGTAGCAAGAATAACAATTGATTTCAATTTGCAATCAAATTGAAATGAAATCAATGACAAAACAAAAACGATAAAAACGACAACTTACACCCGCATAGAAGGCAGGCAGGGAGGCAGTATTGTTGCTGTTCGTTTAATTGATGTTGCCGTTGTCGCCGGCGCTGTAGTTGCCACTGTGAGGGCGAGAGGCAGCTTTTGCCTATTGCGTGACGCTGGCTGTTAGAATTGTGGCCGCCAGTTGGCGATTTATTTCACTTTCGAGCTACGGTTGTCGCTGCTGTTGCTGCATTGCCTTTGGGGAAACAATAAAATAAAGTGGCAAACAGTCAACAGCAGCAGCAACATACACAACAAAGGCAACAACAGCAACAGCAACAACAGCAACGTCATCATCAACAACATCATGATGGTGTGAAACTTTTTCAATTGACTCATGCGGCAATTGTGTCAATTTGTCAGGCATTGATTTCGATATCGGCTTCGATTTGTGCGATTCTCATTGGGCAATGTGTGGGCAGCAATCATTAGAGTTTATGATGATATGCGGGCGGTCACCCCCCAGTCCAATCACTCAGCAACAACAACAACAACAGCAGCAGCAACAACAAAAACATGAGCAACAAGAGGAACAACAGCAACAAGAGCAACCCCTTGTCATGTCTTGACCACGCTCAATTTCCATTTTATGCGCTCGCTGTGCAATTAAGTGATTTATCATTTGGAGTTGGTGGTGGAGCTGGAGCTGGAGCTGGAGCTGAAGCTGAAGCTGTAGTTGAACTGCGGCCAATAGCCAACTTAATTTTAGCGGCAATCAAGCAATAACAAGCTGCAACATGCCGTGTTGCACGATTGCCTTTAACTCGACTCTGGCCGTGCCTCGTTGCCACAGCAACAGCAACATCAACTGATATCGATAGCTTTGCCTTTGCCTCAACTGCTGATTGCATCTGTTGCAGCAACAAAATTACAAGCAACAACAACAACAGCTAAATTGAATTTGAGAAAAGCCTCGCCACGCCGTACGCTGCAACTTCATCTGCCTCGACTTCAGCTTCAAGTGCGGCCATCGCTGCTGCGGCGGTGGTGCGGCAGCAGCTACGTGCAGCAATCAGCAACACCTACAAAAATGCCAAATGATATCGCTGCGTGCGCATCAATTGCCAGTCGCAAGCAGCAGCAGTCCACCTACTCCTCCCGCTCCTTCTTCCTACAATTCGCGCCGTCTCCCTCCCTTCGGCTTTAGCACATGCATTAAATAATTTTACACTTTGTTTGCCATCTCCGCGAATGCAAATGCGATAATCGCCAAACATTTGGCAGCTAACGAGACGCGACCGACGTGGCAGCAGCTGCGGAATGGAGCGGAATGGGGGGCGTCCGGGGAGGGTGGTGGTGGGGGGGGGGGCGGGGTGTAAGACTGCAATTCCAGTGATAACGCTCCTTTTAGGGCATGGAGCGCCTAGCCGCGCCAACAGCCTTTGTCACCAGCCTGTACCGCCAGAAATCTAAGATCTAAGCCAGCGAGTGCTGCTGCTGCACTCGCGGCACGAGCAACAAATTGCCCATTTTGTTGGCCGCGTACGTGCCGCAATTTCAAATGACATTTTCATTAGCAATTCGTTTTGAAAATTGCATCAAGTCCACAAGTCATCGCGATTCATGTGCATTGCCAACTCTGCGTGGAGTCAATCGTTTTCAAAATTTTTCCATAATTTATGTGGGCATGCGAGCTCAGAAAATTCGACTACAAATCATTACGGTCTTGACTTAAGCAATGCAACAATATGTTGCAAGCTGAAAGATACTTTGTATAAAAAAACCAATTCGAGACTTAAAATGAAAAGCATCCACTACATAAGAGTTTTCGGTTTGGTAAATTTAATAAAAAACTGAGTTGTAATTTATTCTTATGCGGTCTTCAGTAGATGAGTTGTCATGCTGACCCATTAATTCAGGCTACTAACTAACAGGTTTCCGGGCTTACATTCCAGTCTATTCTGTATCGATGTAATGTCAGCGTTGTCGAAAGACATACAAGACAGTATTATTTTAAAAGTAAGGTTCATAATTTATAACTTTGTTTATATTATAGTGATTATTACACAAGTAAGGGGGTTCTAGTCGGTAGCGCGTGACTAGGGAATACCCTGAACCCTGTCTTTACATACATTTAATTCTCCTTTGGTTTCATATATATATACACAAAATTATACCCTGTCCACTTCAAATTAGGGAATAACTTCAAAACTAAGCGTATGATCTTAATATGGTTTTCAGGATATGAAAAGTACAATCAAAATTATATACACACCGTAGCACAAGGTTGATTTGAGGCAAGTGGAGGGTGGTATCCAACAACCGATATATTTTTAATCTGAGTATCCTTTAAGGGAACATGTTAAATATAATTTGGTGTTTCTGGCTATTAAAGATTCTGAGATATGCCCAGAAAATCACGTCGACAGACCGATAATTATCGACAATTTGAAATAAACTTGATCTGCGCATTGGCCTATAACAACTTAAAAAACCAAATTACAACTCTCTAACTCTTATTGCAGGGCTTAGTGCTAATTGGATTGTCAAAAATGTTCAATTTGACCATGAAATTGTTTTACTTTGATAACGCCTGTGTTTCTTAACCGATATTGATAAATAAATATGCAATAGATTTTTTAAATACTATACAGATATTCATTTAAACCAAATTTGTTGTATCTAACACTCATAGTATACGAAATAAACTTGCAAAGTTAGAGGTTGTTGTAGTGTTTTTTCGATTTTGGAAAAACGGGATGTGTTATCGATCTATTGAAACAAATTTCAAAATCTGCGCGTGCCCTGAACGAGTCTATATTCGAAAAGTTGAAGTCTCTACCTCTTATAGTACGTATACAAACGGATGGACGGACAGACAAATGCACATGGCTAAATGGACTCTGTTGTTTATCCTGATCAATAATACATATACTTTATGCCTCCTTCTGCCTGTTGCATACATTTGCACGGAACATTTGACCCTTTTTGGTTCAGGGTATACAAAAATTACATAATTGTAATAATAATATTAGTAAAAATGTTAAAAAAAAATTAAATTTTATAAAGATTTAATCGAAATGTTATCGATTTAATAACAGAAATAAAATGATCCGAATAATATTAAAAAGGTAAGAACGAGGCAGTAGGGTGTAACCAACTGCGCAATACTCTTTCACAGTATGGTTATGTATTTTCCACGCCCCCAATGGGCGTATCCACAAAAATTGCTGTACGATCTTTGGAGGAGGTCATCAGAAATGCATATTGTTTTAAAACTGGGAAAGATGTATTGAGTTTTTGAAATGCCACACCCCCAGTGGACGTAGCCAAAAGTTTTAACACTTAATATGCTTCTAAAACGTCGAAAAAATTGCATTCTTGCGGACAGATGGACGGACAGCAAGACGGAAGCCAATATACTCTTTTCACTTCGTGAACTAGTATAATTAACTAATAACTTGACTTACTATTATTATTAAACTCACTTAAAATCGTCATTGTTACGTCTCAGTTAATAGATTAAAAAATCCAAAAAATTAATTATTTACATGTTTTAATATTTATTATATTGTTACAGCAGCAGCTCTCGGTTGCTATAATAGTAGCAATAATCGCACGCAAATCGCCCACAAATCGCCGACACATTTACAACAAAACCAATTCAAATTTAGCCGCTGGTCGTGTTCTAATCGCTTTCATGTAGTTTCGCAGTTTTAGCATCACACAAGGCGATAAAAAATTGGCAGTCTGGGCATCCCAAGTGCGCCTCGACATCGGGCAACGGACATGAGACAACTGGTGGCGACCGCCGACGCCGCCTGTCGCTGCCCGGTTCTCGGCTGTCTGGCGGCAACTGCAAGAGTTGTACGTGAACAGAGATTAATATGTCCAATTACTGTGACAAAATCGCAAAATGCCGTCTGCATTCAGCTTGCCAAAAACATAGGCCGCAAAAATGATATAATAAGTGGCGAAAAATCCGACGGGTGGCGATGCTGGCGACGGTGGCGCGTGCTAATTAGCGTCAGTTGGTGGCACAAAAAGTAAACTAATTTGTGGAAAAGTCGACGATACACGTTGCAACCCCAATGCCTGTGGAGCATCCCCCACCAAAATTTAAAAAATAGAAGCAAAAACAACGAACAGAATAGAAAAATTTTAAATAAAACAGTTAACTTGCGAATGCCAAAGAGTCAATACTCTTGCATGTAAGAAGATATAATTTAAATTTTAGCCAACACAACAAATTTTGTTTACACTTGAATTCAGGGCGAGCTAAAAACAATTCTACGTTAGATTTAATTATGGATAGACTTTGAATATAGTTACCTTATAGAGTTGACAAAGTTCTTGGCAAAATTATAACACTCTCAGCAAGGGTATAATAATTTAAATAAGCGCGCAAATATTTTCCATGTCACGTTGAATTGAGAATTTTTTGCCTCTTTCGTTTTTGTTTTTGTGCATGAAATTAATTTCTTGTCGTCTTTTGTTGCTCATGTGGGGCAACACGGCGACAACAACAGCGGCAGCAACAACATCTCACCTAAATGGCAATACAAAATGGCTGCTACCAGCGGCGAAGATTTTGTAACAGCTGCACGGCCCAAAAGCCAAAAAGCCAAAAAGCGTGCTCTCATTTTTATTTCTTGTCATTTGTTGCTGCCGTTGTTTCTGATGTTGCTGCTGTTGATGCTGCTGTCGAGCAGAATGTTTTGTTTGTCTTTTCTCATTTCTGAGTTTTTATTAGTTGTTGCTGCTGCACTTGTTGTTGCTAATTTGAGCAATTTGCCGACCAGCGAATTCGGCGCAAATGGCGAAAGTAAACAAGAAACTGCAGACAACAGGCAACAGGCAAAGTACAAGGCACACGAGTCACATGTTTGCGAGTGTTTTTCTTTTTGAATAAATATTTTTAATTAAAATTTGCTCAAAGCCAAAGGAAAAACGTGACTTTCATTAAATGAAGGGGCACACGAAAAACGCAGCTAAAAATGTTTTCAACTCCTAAAATGCTTAAGAACAACAAAATGTCTCATGTTAAGTTGTAACAGGTAACAGAAATATAGAAAGCATTGTGAATTGCTTTAAATTGTTTACAGTAATAGCATATCTTTAATTACAAGCTCTTTATCTTATTTTATACAAAGTAAAATGGAGTATAGAAATTTAAAAAAATTAGATCATAATTAGGAAACTTTATTTTTATTTTGAATTCAATATGTGATTCCAAGCTGAGAAGGTGTATTAAGAAGCGATTATCACATCAACGGCTAATAATTCTCAACGTGTCACATTTCCTCTTGATTGCTCTCCCCCTTCCCCCCCCCCACCACCCTCCTCTCTCTTTCTCTCACTCTTTCTTTGCCTTTCCTTGCAACTGAAGTGGTCATTTGCATCGCCATTTTCCCCATTTTCCCACGCCACAAACGGCCGGAGCGTTCTGGGTCCAGTAATTAGCGAATGCAGACAGCGCCAACCTAACGATGTCACTTTATCAGCGGGTTTGTTTTTTGTGCAAGTTGTACCGCTAATATGGCCTACGCCTACTCCCAGATCCGGGGCCAGTCGCAGTCCAAGACGACGACTTCAACACGGCAAATGCCAACCAATAAGCGAGATAAAAGCCAAACGCACTGTGTCTGGATCGTCTTCCTGCGTCTTCCTCCTCCTTGGCTGCCCGCCTGCCTGCATAAAGCGGAGCACTTTGCATTAGCGACATAATTTATCTCGCCAACGAGCAGGCGGCGGCGGCGGCGGCGGTGAAGCCGCGGCAGTCGGAACAGCCACAGAGGCGTTCAATGGGGTTAAGGCTGGTGGGCGGGATGGCGGAGGTAGTGGCATGACCACGCAGACGCAACGGCTGCCCATCTCAGTTGCCGTTGCTCGTTTCAGTTGCTTCATTCGTTCGTTGCACCTGCAGCCTTGCCGCGTCATCTTCGCTGCGTCGACGTTGTCGTTGTCGTCTTCATCGTCGCCTTGCTGGACTTACACTTGGATTGGATTGGTACAGGTACTGGGGACGCTTCTTAGACTACAGCCGGCTCCCACTGTTCGTTTGGTGTTGTTTTCTTGGGTTTTTTCTTTTCTTTTTTTTTTGGCGCAACAAGTGCAATTATTAAAAATTCCGGAATTCGCGTGAGAGCAGCAGGGTAGAAGGGGCAGCCAGTTGCGTGGGGAGTTGTTTCCAGTTGCTGCTCCTGACTGCTGCTGCTGATGCTGATGCTGCTGCTGCTGTTCCTCCTCGTTTGCCTTACGCATGCGCCGCTGCCGCTCAAGTGCGTTGGCTTTCGCATTAATTATGCGTTTCGACCCGATCCAAGAGATCCAAGCGATTCGAGCGATTCAAGCGATCCGTGAGTCGATGCTGACCAGAAATTGATGTGGCTGCTACTTCTGGTTGGCGATGTCCTCTTGCGCAAAAGCATTTAATAACAGCGCACAAATCGATATATCATTTGGCTTTGGGTTACTTTCTTTCGTGGACTCTCCGCACTGGGCTGGGCAGGGGGCCGCTGTCTTCCCACACTTTTGCTGAAAAATCAATTAAAATATCTTTCTCGTCTTATTCGCTCTCTGTGTGTGCCGCGCAAATAAATTTGCCATAAAAATTCCACTAAATCATTGGACATGGCAGAAGTCACTTTGTCGCATGGACATTAACATTAACATTGCTAGCGAAAAAATCCAGAATTAAAAGGCATAGATAGATTCATGGCACAAACAAGCCGTTATTTGGCCATAAAAAATGTTTTGCAAAATGCCTCAGCGTTCGGGGGAAAAGGCTACGAACCGAACCATTTCTAATTGAGTATTGTGAATAAGTAAACAACCAAAAGTAATAAATATTATTATTCGTTTTTCTTCTCAATAAGTTGTCAGAAGTCTAATTAAAAATGTTCGTCAGGACGATCAGAGTAAGTTTTTAAATTTCCTTTCATTATTTCAACTTAAAAATAAATTATTAATATATTAAATTAATCGATTTATCAGCAAAATGTGATAAATGGCAGCCTCATAAATTAATAGCCAACAATAACAAGTACACAACTACAACAGCAGCAACAAAAACACCAGGCGTATGTCTAGCCAAGTTGCTACTACAGTTGCTGCTGCAGCTGCTGCTGACTATCGGCAACGCCCCAGACAGCCCAGACAAGCGTAACAACAACTGCCCACAGCAAGTCAAGTCAAGTTCAAGTGCAGTCCGCGGGACAGCCAATAATGCAGCTTGATAAGCTGGCAAAGAGCGCGAAATCATAATAAACAGTCACGAGCAGTAGGAGCAGCTGTAGGAGAAGTTGCTCGAGCAACAGCAACAGCAATAGCAACAGCGTAGGCAATGTCGCCTACTGTCCAGCTGCTGTCTCATTCTGACATGCTGTTGACACAAACGCCGAGCCAGCCAAGCGCCTTGGGCTGCCAGCAGCCGAGTAGTGGCCAACATGTGCATCCTGCTGCCCACATCTTTTGGCTAGCCCCGCTCTATGTTGGCTGCTGCAAAACAGCACAGCCCAACAAAGCACACAGCCACAATCAAAATGCAATCACCCACAACATTAAAGTAAATTTAAAGCGCATCAATTCTTTCAGCTGGTCCGCCGAGCAGGCGGTAGTCAGAGATTCGCACAAATGAAATGAAATCCTTGCCGCACACATTAACAGCCCATTGGCACTACTGTAGGGGGTCGCTGGATGTGGCACAGTCGGAATTACAGTCACAATCTCATTCGTTGGAATGGTCCCAAAGTGGCGCCGCCGACGCTTTACTTGAGTAAAGCTCCCCTTCTCACTCTCTGTATATATCTCTCTCTTTGTGTCCCTTTCTTACGTGCCTTATTTCATGGGCCTGGGCCACGAAATAAGTTATAAATTTTGCAACCGTTGATGGCGCATATTATGATATCATTTTACAACTTGGGCAGAGCCAAAAGCCATGCGACGACCGACCTGAGCCGCACACTTAGAGATGCGCACGTGAGTGTTAAATATCGAGTGGAATTATATATATATATTAAATATCGTTAGAAATATAAGCGGAATAGGTATTACAAAAGAAAATATCAATATTAATTTAAAAACCAGAAATACAAAATGAGTTTATTGAGCATCACTCAATTGAATTTAGTTTGAATTCCCGGCTAGTGTATAAATGTACCTTTAGCGAAGTCACAGACTATCTTGATAGTTTGTAACTATAACAAGCAAGTAATATTCAACAAAACTATCTTTAAATCGCTTTTTACAATCCATTTCGTTGAACACTTTTCAGTCACGTGACTTTCGTCGTGTTTTCACGCTGCCATCGCTGAGGCTTTATGCAAATGCTGCTGCTGCTGCGGCTGCAAATTAATGTTGCTGTTGAGTTTAAGCGCTCGATTCCTTGCCCCAGTCTCCGCGTGGTCTCTGCCGCTGCCACAGGCACAGCCACTGACCGTGTCTCTGCCTCCCTGGAGTCTCAGCTGCTGTTCTTGCGTTCTTTGCATGTTGTCATTGTGCGCTGACCTTCCCCCACTTTAAGAATTATTGTTATTATATGCGCTGCAGCGATAAAAATCACAGATGCCACACAATCGTCGTCGACATCGTTGGAGGACAGGCCATGAAATACGACGCACGCACCCAGAGACTTTGCTCTGGTAGTGGGCACCAGGATCAGCAGCAGGTCATATGCCATATGCGTCTCAGTGTTTATATACATACGGATGTGTGTGTGTATTAAAAATAATTATAATTGCTCCCACGATTTTGTGTTCCAAGAATGCTGCCAACGCTGCTGCTCCTGTGGTCAGCAATTGCTGTTGCAGCTGATGCTGCTGCTGTTGTTGTTGGCCATGTTGCTGCTGTGACTGCTCCGGCTGCTGCTGCTGCTGCTGCTGTTGCTGTTGCTCTTGCTCTTGCTCTCACTGTTACTGTTGAGGCCATTTCATTTTAACGCATATTAATTTCAGGATTTTATACTCTGTTATTTTTATTGTGACATTTGATTAATTGACGACATTTAATTACAACGCGCAGGCAGCTTTCAGGCACAGACTGCGACACCGACTCCAAACTGCAACTCCACACACCGAACATACTCCAGAGTCTGAATGCTCATTTCTCTCCCCTTACTCGCTGCTTATCGCAACTCATTTATCGCTGGAAAAATTATGACGCTGCTGATTGCTGACGCTTTTATCTGATCAGCGTTGCCGTCCCGCCGTCCACTTGGCTCAAATCCCGCGTCCCAGCGCATCTCCGTCTGCGTGCCCACATGTGGGTGACTTTTAAATATAAGCTTTATGGCCTGTCTGCCCAAGTTGTGTGCCAAAAATTGATGACTCACTTGTGCAACAAGTGCACAATTTGCTCTTGCATCGATTTCGGATTCGTGGATAGGCCGCAGCTCGCATCGATGATTAAATGTTACAAGACAATAAACGCTTTATCTTTATTGCGGGTGCTAAGCAAATTGCCAGCTGCCAAATGGCAGATTATGGCCTGCCAACGACCACAGTGGCAACGACGGCTAATTTGCATGTGCATACATGGCGTATGCGCGATGCCCAAGAGCAAGTGTACCGCCCTGACTCTGTGTGTTTGGAATAAGCGAGCACAGAAATAGTTTTATGTGCCTCAGCAGCAACACGGCGCATTCATTTGCAGTCACATTAAGATAATGTGCTGCATGTAAGCTCATTTTGAGAGTCGTCATCAAATGCAGCGCAAACGCGATCAGCGGCAGTTGATAAACGACAACAGCCAAAGCTGCTGCCAGTCACAGCACCAGCGGCAGCAGCAGTGGCAGCGGCATCAACAACAAGCTGCAACTTGACAGCCAAAATATTGTGCTTGTAAGTGCCTCGATGTCCACTACGCGTTCTAGAACATATCATATGATAATCTTCATGCATCACTTTAACGTCAGCAACCACCAGCAACAGCCTGCTGTTGCTGTTGTTGCTGCTGGTGCTGCTGGTGCTGTTGCTGCTGCTGATGCACCGGAAGCATTTTATTGCCTCAGTTGTTGGCCTGTCTGCGATTCGCTTGCGCTGATTATTCCAGGCATCGTAAATCCCCACTTTTGTGGGGGGGCACGCGCGTGCCTTAGGCTGATAGCAGCTGCTGCAGCAACAACATTAACAACAACAGCAACAACAGGTGCCTGGCTTTTAGGTAGCTGCAAGTCAAAGAGGTGCGAAATGGCAAAGCGCCCGCTGGCATTGAATTTCAGACAAAGTGTTTTCGCTCGGCATTAGATGATGTTGCCGTCGCGTGGGTCAATGTTGCTGCTGCCACAGCAGCAACTTAAACGTGTTGCTGATACAATTTGCTTGATAGGCGCACATTTTACGCTTCAGCGGTCTGCACTATCTGTGCGAAATCTAATACGTTTTGTTAGCGCGCACACTTTAGCCAATTTTAGAGCAATGGTTGCTGTTGCAACTGCAACTGCAGCCGAAGCTGTTTGATTACCAGCCGAGCGACATGCAAACAAAGAGAAAAAAACCCCAAACACTTGACAGAAGCAACAAAAGCACCGCATTGCAGCGCTAGTCGTGTACGTGGTTAGCAAATTTATGTTGCCAAAAATGAGCCAGGCAGCAGCAGCAAGAGCAACAACAACATCAGCACAGGGGGAGCAGCAACTGGCGCCAAGTGTGTTTTTTGGTTAACCCTGTGTCCTTCTGCTTGCCAAGAAGCGTTGCTGCTTTGCCACGTAAATCGCATAAATTGCATAATTTTGACTGACTTTTGTTGCCGGCATTGCTGGCACTGCATTTTCTTGGCAGCCGGCAACGGGCTGCACCCGGAGACTTACTACTCCTTGTAGGTGCCGTACATTGCCTTCTGCGAGCTGCCATTTAACCCCACTCAATATTCTGGCTAGCGCACAGACCGACTTCCGTTTGCATAAACTTTAAGTGAAAAACTGCAAAGCAAGTAATAGAAAAGAAAAACTCGAAACATTTGTGGAATTTATGAAAATACGAAACACATGGCAATATTGTAAATGCTTTCAAGAGGAAAATTAAAAAAATGATTGAAAATTAAAAATATATAATTTGAACTACCCAAACAAAAGTAAAAGTTGTCAATAACAATTAATTCAAATGGCCGTACAAATATTTGGGCTATTTTCTGAATGATTTATCTCATCGTAAAAACTCCATGTTCCTTGTGTCTAAAGTCTAAACATTGTTTGCAACATTTCCGTTCATCTTTCAATTGGTTTTTCCCAGCCAGTTACTGTCACTTCCTGCACAGAAATTCTAAGCACGAGCAAACTGACTTTGACAGTTTTATGGGCTTTCAAACTGTTTTATAACACGCCACAACAGCAACAGCAACAGCAACAGCAACAGCAAAGGCAACAGCAACTGCATTGAGTGAGCGAGTTGAGGCGCGAAACATGCCTATAATGAGAATGAGATGCTGTAGACGCCGACTGAGACTGGAGACTGACAAGGGGAGTCGCGCGTTGCTCATACGCCATGTGGCCCCGCGCCAATCAGACAGTTGTCCGCCCACGCCTTCTCAGTTTTCTGCGGCGATATTTAGTTGCAAGAATAATGCGCCAAAATTGAAATGAAAATGATAAATGTGCCTCAGATACAACACACAACAACAGCAACATAAAGCGAGTCCAGCACGCACAGTCTCTGTCTCAGTCTCAGTCTCAGTCTCAGTTAGCGTCTCGGCGCCGTCGCGCAGGCGTTTTTGACAGTTTTTTAATAATATCAGCCAGGCAACTGAGCCAGTTGCCGTCGCTGTTGCTGGGTAGGCAGGCCAGCCTACCTCAAATCACACACTCACATTCTGCTGGGCAGCATATGTCTCTCTCTTTTTTTCTTTTTTGTAAAATTTTATTTTATTTCATTTTATTTTCTTCTTTTTTTTACATATCTCATTGCCATTTTGGCATAAATGATGCAGACACGGGCGTAGCAGCTCCCTCTCTGTCTCCTCCTTTAGCTCCTTCTCTTTCGCCGGTTCTGCATTGCATGCCGCACGACATTTTTCACGCCGTTTCTGTGCAATATGTGTGTGTGTGTGTGTGTGTGTGCGATAATGAAAATTTCTGACACTTTAACCAACACTTTTGGCTCGCCAGCAGGCGTTGCTGTCAGGTAGGCAGCAGCCCCAGCACCCAGCGCCCAGCGCCAGTTGATAAGTCAAAAAGTTGTTTCCTCATTATGTTTGATAAACGCCCAATGCCCGCCCGTAAATTGATTCATAGTTTATGCGCTAAATGTGACATGACCTGTGGCAGGGGCTGTTGTTGCGGGGTGAAAAGTCAGAGTCGGATGCCGATTCCGGTCTGTGGTTGCATGGCGTGCTTTATTACTTATGAGGTTGTTGCTGCTGTTGCTGTTGCTGTTGCTGTTGCCGTTGCCTCGTTGCCATTGCATTGTTCTGTGTAATGACATGTAATTAAGCGCATATTTACAGACAGTTGGCGATGGGCGTGGCATTTAAGCAGGCATTTAACGGACGCAGAGTGCCCGAAAATTGACAGCTTAAAAGTGCGGCCGGCAAATTGTTGTTAAAAGTGTAAATGGCACCGAATTGCAGCTGCAGGTAAAGTATTCCACGCAATTGCAATTCAACTTTGTCAGCTCTACGTGATTTATCTGATTTAAGAATGTGCCGCTTTAAAGATTCTATCTTATATTCAGGTTTTTTAAACTTTTAAACGTTTTCGTATCTTACAATTAGTTCACTATACTATTGAATAGCATTTTGAGATTGTGTTAATGTGTATTTTATGTTTTCTTTCTCCAACATCTTTGTTTTTGGCCAATAAAAAAGTGCTGCCTAAGCGTAGGCGCTGCGACTTGAAATTGAAACCAACCGCAAGCCACAAGCAAGCACTCGACGACTTATTTGTTATTAGGTTTTAATTTATTTCGGAGTGTGTCTGCCGTGGCCGCAATGAATTATTTGTAGCGGCATTGGGCGGACAGGCAGCGCGACCTATGCTGCGCCCGGACAGACTGAGGTGGAGCCGAACCAAAGCGTCGCTCGCCTAGGATCCACGCGCCGTCTACTCAGCGCCAGCTCCGACTGCTGTCGGGTGTCGGGTGTCGTACTTGGATTCGGTGTTGGTATCGGTGTCGGTGTCGGCGTCGGCGTCGGCGTCGGCGTCGGTTTAGTTTGGCTGGGTTGGTAGTAGACAGCTGGCAGTCAGGCGACAGGCGGCAATAAATCAAACGGCAAACGGCTTCAAGTGTAAACTAATTTCCATGTCGATTTATAATAACAACTTGTTAGCATTTTGTAACATTTCGAGAACTGTGCGCTGCACTTCATTAGCAGGCGCCAACGCAGCAGCAAGAACAAAAACAACAGCAACAACAACAACGAGAACGAGAACGAGAACGGGCCACGAATGTTGCCGAGACTACCAACTTTTTGATAATGTTGGTTAAGTTGGGCACAAGTTGTGCTTTTGTAACGTGCAAAGTGCAACGTGCAGCGTGCAGCGTGCAGCGTGCAACGTGCAACGTGCAACGTGGCTAAGATAAATACCCTTCAATCTAAATGTAAATGGCTCCGCATGTAATTGCCACAAATTGCCACTGCAGTGACCAGTTTTTGCCACAGCCATTGGCCATAGTCATGTCTATGGCATC
Source organism: Drosophila sordidula (assembly GCA_035047465.1). Classification (NCBI taxonomy): domain Eukaryota; kingdom Metazoa; phylum Arthropoda; class Insecta; order Diptera; family Drosophilidae; genus Drosophila; species Drosophila sordidula. The sequence goes on along the minus strand of JAWNPQ010000156.1, from coordinate 13,583,217 downwards.
GTTGTTGATCTTGCTCCTATTGCTGATGCTGCTGCTGCTGCCGCTGCCGCTGCTGCTGCTGCTGCTGCTGCTGCTGTTGCTGTTGCTGTTCTTGCGCCTTTTTTAATTACCCGCAGGATGCGCGACAACAGCAAACAAATTGCCTCAATTTCAATGTTGTTGGCTGGCAGGCGAGTGCGTCGTGATTCATGTGATGGAGCACAGCGACAACATGCAACTGCAGCAGCAGGCATCTAACGGCAGCAACTCCCTCGCACACCCGACCAACTGTAAATAACGCGTGAAGTGGCCAACATGCGTGGCGGCGGTGGCAAAACTAACGGTTTTTAGTCTGACAAAGTGGGCGGCGGCCGTGGCTAGCACCAAGAGGAGAAGCAACACCAACAGCACCAGCAACAGCAACAGCAACAGCAGCGTCAGCAGCAGCGCCTGGCAACAACATATCGTGCTGGTGCGATAAACAAACGCTAAGTGTTGCTGCCAGACACCAAATGCTGCGGCAGCAACATGTTGCCAGCTGACTGGCAGCGCGATGTTGCGTAGTCTATCATGGAGAGTGGGCCATGTTGTAATGATAATGATGATGATGATGATGATGATGATGATGGGGCTGCCGCATGCTCGTGGGTTGCTCTGACTGAAATGTGTGTGTGAGATAATTAATCGATTTCTTATGCGATTCTTAAATCCAATTCGAACTAGCTGCCAACAGCAACAGCTCACACCAAAAACACCGCTGGCCCCGAAAACAGACCGCAAACGGGCGTTGGGCAAATCGCTGACAAGTGACATTGTAGTCGGTACCTTTGAGCCACAATTGCAACTGGCCAGCTAACCACCTGGCCGGCCAGCCACCTTCCTGGCAATCGAACAACAGCGAGCATCCACACCAGCGCTCTCCGACTGGCAATTTGATTTATAGCGCGAATAGATTAAGTTAGCGTATCTGCCGCATGCTGCTTAATTAATTTGTATCTTTTGCCAAATCGAATGGCTCGATATGGCAACCCTGCGGCCCCTCTTACTCTCTCTCTCCCTCTCCCTCTCCCTCTCCCTCTCCCTCTCTCTATTTCTATCTGTCGCCCTCTCGCTCTTTCCGTTTGGCTGCAGTCGTTTAACATGTCAGCGATGCTTTTTCCTCATCCTCTCGCTGGCCGGCTCTTCCGCTGTGCGACGCTTGTGTCCTTGTGCCGCCATAAATTTAGTGCCCCGCCTGTCAGGCGCTACACATTTTGCGTATTTATTTATTTATTTATGTGTGTGCGGCGGCAATGCAAAACTGTCAAACGAATTTGCTGCTGCCGCCTCTGCCGCTGCTGCTGGCAGGAAATTGTTGCATTTAGCGGCGCAAATCTGTCCAGCATTGATTAGCCCAAAACATATGGCTCTGGTTTTCGCTTTATGTTTTTTTATATTTTCCTCTTCTTTTATCAATGGACCTGACCATGTCTCAGAGACATGCGAAGCTTTTGTTAGACAGCGCAGCGAACAACACGCAAGGCACAAATATTCAATTGGCAATCAATCAAACAGCTGCGCAGCGGTAACAGCAACAGCAACAGCAACAGCAACAGCAACATCAACAATAACAGCAACAATAGCAACAAGAAAACAACTTTGACATGCAGCAACTTCCAGGCGGCAGCAGCAACAGTTGCTGCCACCGCAAGCTGTGGCGTCTACAACTGCCAACAACACAATGCCGCTACATCAATTGTTGTTGTTGTTGTTGTTGTTGTTGTCGTTGTTATTGTTGTTTTTGTGTATTGCTGTTGCATTTTTCATTGCCAGGCGGGAGACCTGGCCGTCGCTGTGCCTCGCTGGCTCAGGGCCTCTTCAGAGCCTGGGCCTGCAAGGTGTTTTGTCCAGCGCGCTCAATCAATCAAGCCGCCTATAATTAATCAAATATTTCGAACATAATTAGATATGGAAAATCTAATGAGTCTGCTCTACACGCTCGATACTCTTTAACTTTAACCCTTTGTTGCCCCAACGTTGCGGGGGCAGCGTGTTAAATTATGAAAAATGATTGCGTAGAACGCGCTTTTAATTGTGCTAATGCTGCCAGCCGTAGGTTCCAAGGTTCCCAACGGGATCCCATGTACCATACGCGACGCAGTCAGCGGCGACGTCGGCGGCGGTGGCGGCGGCGACAGCGTCGGAGTAGGAATCGGAGTCTTCTGCGCCGTCTGCTGCTACCTCGGTGTCCCGCTAATCTCAATTTGTAAGTTAATCGGAGACGCTGCTTGACTCAGACAAAAAGAGAGGCATTAGCTTCATGAAATGCGTATGCCCTGCAATATGTAGCCGCAATGGGGTAAGCGAGACGCACATTGTATATGGAAAGTGTGGGAACATTTTTAATTATAGTCTTCAGAACACATAATTCCCGAGAGCTATAGCCGAAATAAAAGTTGCACAGGGCAGTTTTTAGCCTGGCATACCCAGCTTTGCAGCCTTTACTTACTTTTATTGTCGTTGGCAAAATGAAAAGTCGATTGTGCGTTGCTTGATTGGGTTCGATTTACCTCATGCTCGCCCTCTCACCAGCGATTGGTGTTTGTAGTGGGCGCAACCTGTAATTAACTTGGCTGGCACGTGAAACCGACAACCCCGGCCACCTTTCGTACATAATTTTTCATAATTAATGTGGCAGGCCGCTTTGTGGCGCGTCCAATAAACTGTAAGGCCGTCTGCGAAAGTTGTTGCACCCTTTGCTTACATGCTGTATGATATATATTTGGGAAAGTCTCTTTCTTTCGGCCGCTGTCGAGTTGTACCGCGATGACAGAGCAAACAATGCCACTGGCTGGCACAACAGCAACATCAAAAGCAACAACCACATGTTTTGGTTCGTAATCTGAGTAGGCATATTATTTTAATTAGGTGTCGATATCAAGGCCATCAGATTGGCACATTGCGATTGGTAGATTGAGAGATCGTCACACACACCCATTTGGGCATTTGCATGCCAAAGCGCCGTCGCGTCGTCGTCGACGAGATCGTCGCATTGTTGCTGACACCTGACAACGGTGGACTGGTCCAATCCGGCCTATAGAATTGCGTGGCAAGTGCATTGCTGTTTGCAACTGCAGCAGCGATGCTTGCCTTGTGTTTGGTTTGTCAATGCACACGCTGATATTGATAGATTGACAGTGGATTTCCGCCGGCTTTTGGCTTTTGGCTTTGGCTTTGGCTTTGGCTTTGGCTTTGGCCAACTTAAAACGCTTCTCCCATGGTGAGAGCTTTGCTAAAAATACCTTAGAATTGGCTGCGGCTCGTGTGCGAGTGATTCTCCCAACTCGTTGCCAAAATGTCTGGCAAGTTGGGTCGTCTGGAACTGTTGGACAGCTTATATAAACTTTAAGTATTTTATTGTGGCGCGTTTTATTAAAAGCTCATAAACATTTATTTTATTTAATAAATTACAATTTCAAAAGACGAAACAGCCACAAAAAATATACACAAAAAAAAGACTACATTGACGAATTTGCATAAAGCATATAAATTGTTCATCATGGTTTGATTGGTTTTTGGCCGTGTCTTTGTTAGCGATGTGTCTGAAAATTCATTTAGCTCTAACGGTAGTCACAAGGCTGTGCCCAACAAAAACAAGAGCGCCGTAAACAACAGCAACAACATATTTTAATTTAATTTAATATTATTAACAAAAGCCTCCAAAAACATGCCTGGGAACACAGCTATAAACTTGCGGCTTACGGCTGCCGTATCTACAAAACGACAAAAATACTATATTTAAATATGCGTATATAGGTTTGTATTTATAAGCCTATCTCAGATGTAGCCATATTTGTGGCTCATTATGCGGGAGGAGTGTCAGCATCTCTCTGATCATTAATTAATTTCGATTTAAGTAGTTGCGACTTCCCAGGCGCGCATTTCTCGATCGTTATACATAAGCAGCTAGATATTTGGTTAACGGATCGAAATGAATGAAATTTGATATGCACAACGAGATAGCCTCAAAAGAGCGTAACACTCTATATATAAATCGGAGCAGAGGCGTGACTAGAAGGGCTCTTAAAAAAATAGAAAGTAATTTTGAATAAGCGATGTGGCGTAAGTGAAAGGTTCGGCCAGAGATTCTTGAAGTGAATGTTCAATAGAACAAAGATACAAAGATACAAAGATACAAGCTGTAATACCAACTAATAAACATACAAAAGGTTAAGGCCTTGCATTTTTGCGAGGGCTTCTCTCTCACCCCTTCCAAAACGACGCCACTGTGGGCTAACACGGCTAATTTATTTATTGACAGACATAGCATCTGGCAACGAACTGAGCTTTTGATCAACGTTTTAACCCTTTCGTGGCTTTTAAAAACAAACTTCGATTTGAACATTTTGAAATTTTGTCACTTGCTTATCAGCGGCCGTCGTCCATTGAGCCGTAGACCGCCAGCCGCCTAATTGATTTTCAAATGTTTTTGCGCTATAAATCTGAAAAAGATCCAACACACAGCCGAACAACAAAAACATAACAATACGAAATAAAACAAAACGAATAGCGCACAAGCCAAAGTGACAAGCATTTTTCTGCTTATTTAACATAAATAGTAGATGCGAACTGCAGATATACAAAACAGGCACAGAACAGAACCACTCCATTGTCTATGAGTGGAACCAAGCCGGACTCTAACCGGGCATAGCTCGACGGTTCAGCTTATTGTGGGTGCATTTGCGTGCTCCGGGTCGAGACCTGGCCGGGTGCTGGGCCTTCATATAATTATGGGCATGTGTGCATAAAATTTGTAGCATCATTAGGCTGCACCCCCGGCCAAATATATAAGTATATACGTATGCATACCATAAAAGAACAGACCCAAGAACAGACAAAACGGAATAAGTTTTGGCTTAAAGGCTTTTCAAATGAATCCCTCGACTGGGACTCGGATTCAGACTGAAGCCCCAACTAATGACCGGCTAATCATTATGGCCTGGCCTGGGCTAAGCTAAGCTAGATAACGACGGCAGTTTGGAGGCGCTCGGTGCAGGGAAATATTTTGACAGTTTCATGCGCAGCCCGCGAGTGCTATATGATACTTTAATTATAGGCTATGCGTTGATTTTTTAACAGAACAACGAAAGCTGGCCCGACAGCCAAAAAAAAAAAAAACACATAATGTATAATAAATAAGCCAAACAACGGACCGCAACAACATTAACAAAAAAATGCTGAAAAAATCTTTGTGCAAGTTCAAGTCGTCGGCAGCGACGTTGACGTCGACGTTAGCGTCGGCGGCAGCGGCAACAAAAATCTTTCAATTAAAATTTGCATAATTGTGGCAGAGAGTTTTGCATGAATTATGTGACTACTTGGGCATTATTTAAACAAAAAAGTTGCTGCCCATAAAATAAATTTCAAAAATGACAAAATTATAGTTTGGGCTTTACAACAAGTTTTCAAGCCAGCATCAAGACTGAAATTCAATGGAAAAAGAACTGGTTGTATATGTGGTACTCTCGTATATGTATATTTACCCCCATAGCACGTAACACATGACTCCAATATCTATATGCATAACGTGAAACCGATTTAAAACATCAATATATGACTATGTCTTTATTATTATAAACAACCCAAGACACAAGACACGAGACATAAGACACCTTGCCAGTCAGTGAGTGCGTATAGCGTGTGTCTAAAATAAAATATAATATATATATATATATATATTTATATATGTATGCACATATATACGCACGCATAGGAATTTAGGAGTATGTATTCACATTAGTATGGGTCCATCTAAGTGGCGTGTATTTTAAGCCGGGCTTATCTATCTAATTAGCAGATGAATGGGCGCGTTTTAAACTAAAACATTGCGCATATCTATGGATCTCTATAAGCCATAAAATATGATATCTTTTTGTTTTGTGCTTTCTAAAACTAATTTTGAAATAAATGTCAAAATTGTAGAGCTCCGCCACCATCGATGGGGGTACATTTTACGACACCATGAAATATACCAAATGGAGATTTATGCTTAACAATCGTATATAGCATTCGTATGTTGCATTCATTTTGGAGTGCCCAGCATATCATGTTACCAAAACTCAGTTATAACCATGAAACAAAGCTAAAAACACAAAAGTAAACAATCAAATAAAAAAAAGCAATGAAATTATGATTTCCCTCGCTAATTTACCTGCTTGTTAATAAAAATATATATTGGAATTCTCACAAATATCGATACTGTAAACCAAGACGACAACGACAACAACTGAAAGTTAATTTGTCTGTGGTTCGGCGGTGCTGCTGCCGTTGCTCTTGCTGTTGCTGTTGCTGTTGCTGCTGTTGCTGTTGCTGTTGGTGGTCCACTTTATGGCTGGCTGCCAGTTGCTGGTTGGTTGGTTGCCTGCTTGTTTAGCTGGTTGTCATTTAGGCAACCACACCCCGCAGTATGCTAATTGCGAGGGAGAGAGCAGCAGGTGTGTGCGAAAGAGAGAGGGAGCCAGAGAGAGAAAGAGAGAGAGAGAGAGAGAAGTAGAGCGTCACACAGCCTGATTGAGAGGGTTAGAGATTGTCGATGAAGGAGGGGGCGACGATGCATAAACAGCACATCAACAGCTTTTGGCTCGTTGTTGCTGTTGATAAAGTAATTTGTTTGATGTCCGCACAAATGAGTCGACCATGCTGCATCTATAAAGCACACACACACACGCATACACACACGCACACGCACGCACGCACTCTTTGCTAAAGAGACTGGCCAACTGACCACTAAAATATTGTATGAAATTGACCAAAAATGACAGACAAATTGGCTTTTTATCGTTTGCCGTTGTTGTTGTTGTTGTTGCTGTTGCTGTTGCTGTTGTTGTTATTATTGTTGTCGTTGTTGGATGTGTGTTATTTTTGCACCATATTAGTGTTTGAATAATTTAACAATTTAAAGTGGAGCTAATGGTGTTAGTTGTCGTGTTCATATGTCTATTTATTAAAACTGCTTTTGTTTCAACAAAGCAAGTGTGTGTGTGTATCTGTGCATGTGTGTGTGTGTGTGTGTGTGTTATAATGTGCCCTCGCCATATACCATACAGAATGCGCTGAATCTCTGAATAGCCAAATGAGTTCAATCAGCATCCATTTCAGCTCGCAGCGTTGATAAATTTCATATTTATGCAAATGCACTTGTATCAAATACCCAAAACAAAACCACCCATCGCTCTCCGTTGCGACCTATACCGAAAATTTAAATAACCGTCTACGTTTAGCAATACGATTTTTGGTTACCTGCGGTGCTCAGCCGTTTGGGGCCAATAAAGTGTTTAACTTATATATCCGGTGGTTTTGGGTAATGTCACACCGCATGACTTGTTATCTATGGAAAATTAGGGAAGTCTAATGGAATGATGCCTGGATGGCAGGTGTTAAAAGAGTGCTCTAGAATGGATAGCCGCGAATAAAACTGATTGTATTCCAAAGGAACAAGATAATAATTATTATAAATTATAATTTGTATACTCGTTCACGAAGTGAAAAGAGTGTATTGGGTCTGTCCGTCTATCTGAAACTTATAATATATACTCGTGTAAAGCCGCGTCAGGTAAATTATTAAGATTTCTTGTCTACGGTGACTGGAGCCGGTAGATCTAATCTATATATCGCCCTTACTTTTAAATCTAGATGGATCATATTTTTGCAAATAGTTAGTAAGGACCTCCTCTAAAGATATTATTAAACTGTGAACGAGTATTGCACTGTTGGTTACATCCGAATGCAACGCTCTTAAACCCAAAAGTGAAATATTTTTTTGATAATTTAAAATAAATATTGTTTTATTTTAATTCTCTAGATATAGTTTGTGAGACTGACGCGGTATGCAAAGGGTCAATCAAACGGACATGACTAGATTGAACTGCCTTTTAATACTGGCCAAGAATATATACATACACCTTAAAATTGTTTGTTTTAATGCATTTTTTAAAATTCGTAGTCCCTGTTTTTACAAATGGTACGATTACACTGACTTCAAAGATACGCCTGCTTTACATTTGGTGATATTTTTATCAGAAGTAGATTGATCAACAGCACTCGTCGTTATCTTTATATGAAGATTACCATACTTAATAGTTTACAACCGTTGTTGGGTTTGATGTTTCCGTTGCGCAGCTACCATTCTACCTAAATGGCTTTAACATATGTTTTCTCCCGGTGCTCATAAGCGAGTTTTTTGCAGCTGCTTTTTGGTTTCTGTATATAGATTCGGTTCATAAAATCTCATTAATAAAACTTTTATCACGTAGTAAGCAGTGCTCCTTTGGCATATGCAACTTAATTATCTCTGATTAAAATCAGGGCTACGAACGTTTAATTAACAAATCTATGCAAATGCTGGCCGCCTAAAAAAAGAGCCAAACACCCCACAAAAAATCGTATTGGAGTTCGGCTATAAGTTCGCTTTTTATTACGCATATTTTTTTTTTGTTTTCATAAATTGTCATTTTTGTTATATTTTCTTTATTGGTATTTGTAGATGTTGTTATTGCTGCTGATGCTGCTAGCGGGTTTTGTACTACCAAATTGAGCAATAAAAACTGAAACTAAGACGCTTAATTAACCGTATTCGTATTCTATTTTTGATCCACAGACAACCAACACCCAATTAGCTACAGTTTATTTATAATAAAAAAAATCTCTCAAGTTTTTTCGATTTTAATGGCAGTTATCAAATGGTAACTGTGTTACCACAGGAAACCGCCTTAACAAAGCTACTCAAAATATGTCCATCGTTATATTTGTATTAAAAAAATTAATTTTTATAGTGTTTCTTTTATGTCATGTTTGGACAACAGAGTGTGGGAAATTGAGGCGCGCGGCGGACAGTTAATAAATATTCATTATCATCGATCATCAAAAGGTTAATCAAATCAATTTCAAAAGGATATTAGAGTCAATATGTGAAGTGTTTTAAAGAGCACAAGCACCACACGCACAAAGAGAGAGAGAGAGAGAAAGAGAGAGAGAGAGGGGAAGAGGGAGAAAGAGCAAAAAACACACTGTGAGGGAGGGTTGAGAGGCAAATACTTGGACCGACAGCGAGCCAACTTCAAAAACAGTTCCCACAATGAAGCGCGCTTGGCACTTGTGATTTCTACGAATGTTACAACAACACAACCGAGCCAGGGCATGTGTTGTGCTTTGTTGTTGTTGTTGTTGTTGTTGTTGTTGTTGTTGTTGTGACATTGAGGGCGAATGCGTTTGGTAACTTTGTGTGCCGTCGCGTCGACGACGTCGAAATCAGGTAAAAACAAAAGGTTAACACAAAAGAACAAACAACGAAAACAACAACTGACAACAACTACAACTACAACTGGATGGCGATTTCGCTGGCCTGGCCAGAACTACCGAAAAGCCAACAGCTCCGACTCAACAGACAAGCAGACCCAGGCGTAGGCTTAACTAAAACTCCTCCACCGCCACCGCCACCATCGTTGTTGCCGCGAGAGTCGCCTCAAGTGTGTGGAGGAGCCATCGTCATCGCATTTGTAACTCATGTGCGACATTAAGTGCTTTGGTTTGACGACGACTGAAAAACAAAAGGAAAACTGACCCGTAAGTCATCATAAATGCAAGTTTATGGCAACAATGAAATGATGACGGGCTCGGTTCGAGATCCAGCTCCAACTTCGACTTGGACTTGGCTTACTGGAGGTCGTTTAGACCGCCACCGTAGCGTGTTGGCCAATGGTGTTGCCGTTGCTGTCGGTGTTGCTGTTGCTGTTGCTGTTGCTGTTGTACCTACCGCGCAACAGCAATACGCAATAGTCCATCAGCGGTCACTTCTACGAAATCACATCAAGAGCGGCGGCGTCGGCGTCGGCGTCGGCGTCGTCGACGGCTTCGACTCTCTGACCAAAGCAGGCGGGCGGGCGTAACTCTTTATAGACGCACTTCGTAGATGAATCTATTCCGCGGAAATCACAAAATGCTACAAATTTTCGTATAAAAATGAATCCGAGTTAAGAACTGCGTTCTCAAGTGCCTGCCCAGCAATACCAAGATACATATGTGGGCTACAATACTCTACGTACCTTTGTTACTGTGCAGTGTTGTGTATTGAAGTTGCATAGATTACCTACTGATACCCATTCTGATTGCTTGTCAATCACTTTGCACATTTGCCATATTAAGGCGCCTCAGTTTCAGCTGCAGACGCTGCGTTTTGAACGCTCGTTAAGCAATTATAGCGCTTACAGACTTAAGTAAGTAGATACATCAGTCAGCGTTCATGAACAGTGGTCCAACGGTCATAGATATATTTGAAATCTCCAAAAATACTAAATCGCAATAGTTAACCAAAACGCTATTATAAATTCCCGATAAATAAGTTTTCAAATAAAATAACTTTAATAATTTGTTTATTATACGTTTATTAACATCATAAATCAACCCAATTTTATTGTTGTCCTGAATTAATCTTTTTATATAAATTTCTTAATAGTTATCGACATTCAACACATGTAATTTATTTTTTACAATAAAACAATTTTACAACATACCAAGAGCTATGTGAACAATTTTGATACCTGGTTGGCCAAGTCGATACCACGGTTGCTCTGTAGCCGCTAGCTGTAAAAATGATTTGGGCTTGTTAGTGTCCAGGCTGTAGCATGATGATGAATTGTGTGAATTTTGCGCATTAGTCGCGTCATGCAGAAGGAGCGACCACAAGATGAAAACGACAACAACGAGGCCACTAAGCCTGGTCAGCAAATGTTGCAGCAAATCATATCAAACTAGCCGTCCGTCCAGCCGTTTGGCCTGTGTCTGGCCGTGTGTCCCTGCCTCACTTCCTGCAAGCACTGCGAAAGTGGGCAGCCCCGTCTGCCTGGCAGATCGATAGGCAGTCACAGTCCAAGTCCAAGTCCATATCCAATTTGAAGTCATAGTCACTGAGTCAAGTTGAAGGCAATGCATTCATTGTGCTTGTAATTGCAATTGATCTTGATTATTATTGTCGTGTAGCCTTGTGGCTTGTAGCAGTGATAATGTTCTTATTCAATTTGCAATGGGATTGGTCACTGGGTATAGGGTATTATAGACACTCAGATATTGCGACTACTACTACCGGACACACGATCGTTCAATTGTGGTAATTGTTGCACTTGACATGGACAAGCAGCTCGCATATTTCTACGTGCCTCAATGTGACCAGCTTCAACTTCAGCTATGGCTCAAGCTCAGCTCCAGCTCCAGCTCCAGCTCCAGCTCATTGATCATCAGGTTGCCCACAAGTGGGCGGCACAAAAAGCCACGATCCACGATCAGGTAGCTGCAACAAATGTCTGCCAGTTTAATTGATATACAGCGCTTGGCTTATTGACTTCAGCTAAATTCACACAAGAGTTCATTAGAGTTGACGCTTGCCTTAAAACTGACACACGTTACATTTTGTTCGATTCCAACTCTGACTACGACTCTGACTCCGACTCTGACTCCGACTCCGACTCCGACTCTAACTCTGACGTTGTCGTGGCTTGTGCAAAATTGGGTCCCTAGTGCAATTTAGCGCGGCTAATAAGCGGCCGAGACGTCGCCAACTTCAACGACTGCGACTGCGACATTTAAAAGTCAGGCTCAATCTGCCGATCGGTCGCGAATCAAACTAATCATTCAAAATTCAATACAGGCCAGCGACTGCCGTTGCTCGCGACTCCAGCTACTACAGCCTTCAGTTCCGTCTCCGTCTCCGTCTCCGTCTCCGTCACCGTCACCGTCTCCGTCTTCGGCGGCTACAGCTACAGCTCAAATTGTCATCATTAGGAAAAGGCAATCGCTACCGCTCTCTAACCCTGCACACCCCGCCTCTCCCAGTGTCCCTGTACCGCTCGCCTAAATTTGATTTCTTCCTGCTCGCTGGCCGCCTTTGTGCGCTTTGTGCGCCGTCAAACGCCAGCGACAGTTTGTCAGATTATTATCAGATTGCACTGGCTCACTTTTGACTTTTTGAACGGCCAGGTAACATTAGCAGCGCGCATCTAGGAGCAGCTACTGGCTCCGACAGTGGCGTGGCCGCCAAGGGATCTGCCCAGCCAGCGCCTGACGACCCAATTCCAGCAGCGACGCCACTGCGATGTCCACAACCCCGACGACGACGACGGCGACGGCGACGGCGACGTTGACTCTGTCATGCGATTGTTTTGCTCCCGCGCATGCGCGCGGCGCTTCAAACGAAATCACATTGAATGTCGTCGCATGCGCGTGATCAACGTTGTTGATCTGTGCCTCTGCAGCTCTGCTTCTTCTTCCCCAACTGGGCCCATGTCGTTTTGGGTGCTCGGCGAACAGTCGAATCGCAGGCCGCTTTCGTTTTAGGGTTTTTCAATACAATTTTATGTATTTCAGTGTAGCTTTTCTGTCAATACCCTGCACTGCAGGCACGTTGCCTATGTGGCAAAAGATAAAAGACAAACTCTTAAAGGATCATCCAAGTCAGTTTAGGCAAACTGGTTAACATATATATATATACTATGCTTTAAATTTAAAGGTAAGTTTGCCCAATTGAAGCTAGTGCTCCGTTTTGACTCGCTATTACAGTGGCCTTTCTCAGATATCTGTGCACTTTCCCAACGACAGAGTATTACACTGTCGATTACTCAGCCGCATGGCACTCTTGTTTGTTCTGCTTTATTTTGGGGTCTTATGGGATTTTTTCAAGTGAATTTCAGCGCCTGAAACAATGGCGCAGCGTTTGTTGTTTTATGTGGGTGGCTTCCTCCAACTGCCATGGATGGCAGTTCCAGTTAACTCATCCGAAACTCGACCAAACACATTCAACCGTTTTTTGTTGCTGTTGTTGTTGTTGTCGGTTTTACCCTTTCGCTTTAAGTATGAGTATGACAATCGTTAAATTAAATCGCCATCGTTTATGAAGCTGCTTTTCCTTTTGGGCGCCTACCAAGCGACCCGACCGACCTCTTTCGGGCCCTGAAATTTGTCAACGTGCTGCGTTTTTCGTATTTTCTTGCTGCTCATAAAATATGTTTTAAGAATTTTACGATGCCGCCACTATACGTCCAACTGTCCGACTGTCCGTCCGCCGTCCGTCGTCCGTCGTCCGTCTGGCCGTACTTTGCCTCTTAGCGGCATTAAAATTATTGCCACCGGTTTTTCTTGTCCGTCTCACTTTTATGCCTACTTGTAACCAAAGTTGTTGTTGCTGCTGCTGCTGCTGTTGTGGGTCAGCTTCCGCTCGATTTTCCCTTTTTAATTAAAATTAAATAAAATGCCGCATTTAGCACTTGTCTAACAATAAGCAATAGCAACTTTCCAAGTGTTCAACCTGGCTCCTTTACAGACATTTTTATTTGCTCACCCGATCGCCGGCTCGTTCGATATTTTTGTTTTTGTTTTTGTTTTTGTTTTTTTCAGCCTGCAAACAATGGCGGCAATTGGGCTTTGATCTTGGCCGATCGGTAGCCAGGCCAACGCCACCGCCATCAAGACCAAAATCCACAAAAGGTTTATTATTTATTGTTGCCAGGAGAGTAGCGTTCGGCGTAGGCATGGTCCGGTATGGAGCTCAAGTCAAGTGCAGCTGCAGTTGCACGCGCTATGCCAATGGGCCAATGGCTACTGCAAATCTCGGCGTGCACTCGTACGTAACAGCAACAGGGGGAACAACAACAACAGCCATAACAGCCGCAACAGCAACAACTACGGGACCAGACAAAACGTTTTACAAAACGTTCGTTTTAGGACGTTAAAATAAATGCACTCAAAAATGCCAAAATGCCCGCAAACAAAATAAATAAAAATGTTATTGATATTTAGCGAGTGGCCGGCCGCACAGTCCCCATTCCCCACGTTCGCTCCACTACTGTGAAGCCCCTCCCCAGTGCAACTCGCCGAGCGCAGCGCGTGCTGCATCCTGTCCACGACACTTGCGGCCATTCAAGCGGCAAGCGGCAAGCGGCAAGTGGCAAGCGGCAAGCGGCAAGCCGCACAGAGATCTTAGCATCTCTTTTATGGCGCCCGTTAAGCCGGGCTGGCTTTTGTCTATGATTTGCTTTATAAACATGACTGCCATACAAACTCAGTTACATTTTGGAGCTATGCTGGGCTCCATGTCGATGGCTTTGTTTTATGCGCTTGCGGAATTCAGGTAGTAATTTCAGTTTTAATGCGCATGTGTTGGGGCATATTTTGCTACTAATCAATTCCTGGCGCCCTAAAGGGACGCTGGCCAGGCCGACTAGACGGCACATTCGGCAAGTGATGCTGCAGAAGATTTATGTCCGGTATTTAATTGTAATTTGGCAGCAATTAGGGAGGGAATTTACAGGTTCATTAAAATGTGAATGATAAATGCCCAAATAACCACCTATTGAACTGGTCATGCAAATGCAATTGCGGAGATTGGAAAGACTTTGTACGATGCCAAATTCCTAACTTAAATTACAGTTCATTAGCTTGAGATATACATAACATAGCATTAAAATTGTTGATTGTGTTCCAAAAATGTGTGAATTTTTCAATTTGCCAGCGACTGAGAACGACGTGGAAAAACTCACTAGCACTAACAAATGGGCGCACTCTTTGACTGTATTGTCTGGTGTGCACCATTATTGCTTAGTTTTTCGCCTTGGAGGCGACACTCGACAACTGCACCTAGATGGGTGCCATGAAGATATGCTGTAGATGCTTCTTTAAATGCACAACATGCGCCGTCAACAAATTTGCACCGGGCACATCAGCGCCATCTTCGAGTCCCATCTACGGTGGGTGTTGCCGCCTCATAAACATCTATCATCGCACAAAAGAGCTCACGATCTACAAGAAGAACAGCAACAGCAGCAATGTTGCTGGTGTTACAGCTGGATGTTGCTGTTGCTGTCGATACTGGCGCTGCTGATGTGCCTTTTGTGTTCTTCAGCGCCCGCCTTAACTGTCAACGACGATTAAATATACATTTGCATAAATTAGTTAAAGCCTTCAGCGGCCAGCGCGGGCAAAAGGTGAAAATTAAAGAGCAGCAGCTTCTCTTAAAGGCCCCCAAAGGCATCCGAAGAAAAGAAATCAAATCGAATGGGATGAAATGAAATGAAATGCGTTGAAATGAAATGCCGTAAGAGACGCTCGAAACCGAAGACAAGTAACTGAAACTGAGACGGAGTTCGAGACTCTCAACTTGACTATCGGCTAACGCATTGTTATTGTTATTGCTGAACACCCGCTAGCCGACAACACAATAACAATGGCAACGTCGAGGGCAACAGCAACAGCAACAGCAACGGCAACAGCAACGGCAACGGCAGCGACTACGGGGGCGACGGCGACGGCAGCAACTGTCACATAATTCCGCTATAAATTCTTATAGAGTTTGGACTAGCTGTTGATTTCAACACCTTCATGGGGCCTCACTTTGCCTGACAAAGCCGGGCTGGGGCAGAGGGGAGGGGCCTCCGCCTCCTACGCCTGTGCATATAAACTGCTTGTAATACGCGGCTATTAATTTAAAATTACAGTTTTACAAGATTTTGTTGTTGTTGTTGATGCAGCTTAAAAAAATAAAAAATTTAAAAAAAACGAAAACGAAAAAGCCGAAGAAAAAAATTAATGGCATACGCACAGATTTACAAGTCTTGGAATCGATATGCATAAATGCATGTAGTCGGGGCAGTCGGAGACCATAAAAGAGCCTCACTCCACAGTCCTCCCCCCCGCTCTATTCTGTGTGCCCCTGTGCCCCTATAGCCATACAAACGAACTACAAAGCCACTTAGATATTTTGGCTTTGATAAGCGGCGGCGGCGACGACAGCGGCGGGAGCGGCGTCGACTCTCGTATCTCGAACAAAACACAGCAAAACATACGCTTAAAAATGCATTTACAGTTAAACTCAATCAACTACAATCGATTTCATTCACGACCTGCCTTCAGACCTCGACTAATTTATGTGCCGACATAAAATGGTCATTCGACGTCGGGATGTGGCATTCGCACAGCCTCTGTACGCATCCTTATCACATGCATTAAGAATCCTTTGGCCTAGGGCCACATTTTATGAGTTTTCATGGTGGCAACCGCACCGGCTACCTGTCTCAGCCTTTGCGTGGGAATGCCGATAAGGAGCGAGTGCCCAGCGCCCGGCTAGCTACCAGCTGTTCCGTTCGGGTACTCGAAAACGACTCGAAGTCCGACTTTCATCCGGGCAATTAAACGCCGCTTTGTCAATGCGGATGCCGAAACGAGCCGCTATCCGAACCCAAAGTCGCAGTCAATTGGCCAATTGGATGTCTCGATTTACCAATTGCGCTCTAGATAACACTCTGCAACATAATTGCGAATGGGTATCAATTTTAATACAAATTTACGATATTTACATTCCGTTCTAATAGAAAACATAATTATTTTCAACTCACAAGATTTTTGCACATAAATAAAAATTTACCTACCTACCTACCTCGATTATTTAGGAAAAAATCCAGTATCCTATGCTTAACCGCGAATTAAAACTTTCTTATTCAAGGAGAATCTACATTCTAAACTAAAGACACTCTAATAATGTAAATAACATATGCCACACAACAAACATACAACAAATTCTCCTAGCATCCAATATCCACGATATGATCTAAGCGTTCTTCTTCGTAAATATGTTTGCGTCATTTAAAAAATAATAGATTGAACAGTTTATAAAATACACTTAGAGCCTAACTAGATCGAAAACGTTTCTCTAGTTGTGCGGTGTAATTTAGAGTTAGTTTTAGCCACGCACTTGTCGATGGCATTGTCGGCGGCCTGTGAAGCTCTTGGCCAGGCATTTCAATTGGCCGTTCTATGAAATTAGCACCTGTCCTACGGTCCATTTGGAATTCCGCAAAATCATTATGCCACATCATACGATCCGTGGCCCAAACACTAATAGAGCAATAGCTGCCATGGACTCCAATGGTCAATGGTTCTCCTCCTGCTGCTTTGTTCGTGTGTAATAACTCCTTCAATCGATCCGCAGATCGGCAGATCAATTGCTGCCGCTATCGACGCCGCAGCGTGGCATGAAAATTGCATGCTTTCTATTTCAGATGAAATCAACTGACAATGGCCACGAGAATAGCCAACAACAACAACAACAGCCGCAGCAGCAGAAACATCACTTGAATTGAGTCTGAGCCATTGTTCTGCTGCTGCTGCTGCTGCTGTTGCTGCTGACGAACTTTCGCAAAGTTGCCTTTGTGCAATATTATTAACAGCAGCACCAGCAGCAGAAGAAACAACAACAACAACAACTGCAACTTTGAGCTCTCAATCGAGCGTTACAATTTTCACAATCTTACGGCGATTGGACATGCAGCAGCAGCAGCAGCAGCAGCCGCAGCAGCAGCAGCAGCTTATGCAACAGCAGGCCCACAGCTACAGATGCAGATACACTCGGGTAGGCTACACAGACGCAGATACACAACACGCGCCTCTCTATATGCATGATCATGTATGAAGATCTGAATGCCGAACCTGGACTCGAACTGCTGCCACAGTTTGCAAAATCACACGACGACGCGGCGCGACGCGACGCCGATGCGCTCAGAGTTGCAGTCTCAGCCTCTGGGTCTGATCTTTGCCGCCGTTCAAGGTGTCTGCCTGGCCCCAATCGCAGTGCACTGAATTTGTCTGTATTGTATATGTATATAAATATGCTGCTGTGTGTGTGTGTGTGTGTGCATTAAGACAATTTATAGCCGCTAATGTGCAAGCAAAACCCACCGCACAATTGGCCAACTGGCTGGCAGCTTCCGTTCCGTATCATTTGTCTATTTAGTTGCGGGGCCTTGTTTTTCCGATTAACTTTTTGCTGAACTTCATTACCTGGCGAAAATGCAATAATACCTGTACTGAACCTCTGCTCCGGCCTACTACTGCTAAGCAATTTGTTTTTGGTTGGGGGAAGAGCCGGCCCCGCACATGTGATTCCGCGCTCATCCTGCATGCCCCCGACCCGGATTCCCCAACTCCTGCTCGCGGTGTAATGATTAAAAATCGTGTGCTGAGAAATCGAAAAACAATATGAACTGCAAATTGGAACAGTGGCCAAAAACACCTGTGTGTTGGGGCAGCTGAAGCAGCTACCGTTGATAAGCTCCCCAGTTGGCCAAGGGCCAGCCGGGAGCAATCAAGGCAGCCAAGCCGAATCTGCCGATCGGATGTTGTCCATGTTAAAGGTATAATGATGATTGTGAAATTAATATTGTGATTGCCAATCAATCCTGTCGAGAGTAGGCGTTGTATTTACAACTTAAGATGTTCGGACTTTATCAAACATGCATCTTTTGAATTAACAATTAATATATTCGATCTATTAAGGTTATCGATAAAAAAAAAATACAAAGTTTGTACGTGCTTGTTTCAAGAACACATTTTATAATGCTTAATAATGCTTAAAAACTTTTTATATTTATTTAAATATTATTATCATAAATTAAAAAATTCTTATAATGAGAATTCAGTTCCTATTCAAAAACTTTATTATTAATTTTTGCAATATGAATGTTTCATTCGGAAATCAAAAATAATACCATTATGGAGTATTAAAGAAACATCCGATGCTGCGATCTGTTTAATTTCACCTCTACTGCTAAGCAGACTAGTCTGTTTATTGGAGTCTCTCTCTTAGACACAAAATATTTAATAATCCAGTGGACATATTTAAAATTCTAAAAACTTACTTATTTAACACATGACATTTCATAATTTGCATATAGAGCCGTGAGCCATTAAATGCACACCCATTTATTCAAAAGCATAATAAGTTATACTTACAATATTAATTACCATCAAATTTCTCATGCCGTTGATTTGTGGTCGGCAAAATATGTGATGTACAATTATTTCAGCCGCATATTCAGAGCTGCCCACAACGGACACCGCAGCACAAGAGCCGCAGGCATAAAATATGCACAGAGTGACCTCCCCTACGCCCCCTAACATGGGGATCATCCTCGCTGTCCCGTGCTGGCGGCAGGCGTTGCTGTTGACATGTTGCCGTCTCTGTTGTTGCTGCTGCTGCTGCTGTTGGTTGCTGTTGGTTGCTGTTGCTGTTGCCGCTGGCATTAAATTAGTTGTTGGCAGCGTCGCTAATACAGCTCACTCCCACCTCCTGCCCGCTGCTGTTGCCCAGCTAACGATGCACTCAATTACAAACATGGGCAGCATGCAACCACCACCACCACCACCACCACCAGCACCGCCGCCGACGACATTGCCGTCATTTTTGTGCAAATAAATTATAGATTTTCTTTTTTTTTCATTTTTCGTTTTTTTATTTTTTACTTTTTGTTTTTTGTTATGCAGCTTTTTGTCTGTGTGGCTGTCTCCTTCTGCTGCAGCTGGCCGCCGCTTTATGTAAATGTTTTTTCTGTGCTAGTCTAGCAACAATTTGCATATTGAAATAAGTCGCCGTCAACGTTGTTGTTGGCCCGTCTAATTACAAATGCTGCACTGCCCGCCCCTCGAGATGTGAGCTGCAGACTGCAAACTGCGATCACAGCTCGCTGCATGCCACGAGATACTTTTGTGGCTAATTGGCTGTTGGGGCAGGTGTAAGACACACGGACAGACTGACAACAAGCAGACAAACAGACAGGAACTGGCAATTCCAAAAGACCAAAAGGCAGCGCCAAGAATTGTCAAATTCGTACGCAAAATTCATTGGAAATGTTCAAATATTTGTCAGGCGTACAAATTGCGTTTGCGCTTCTATCGAAACCAAAACAAATTCGCACTCAAATCTTTGGACAGGTCGACGACAACGCGTCGCGTGGGCACCTGGCGGGCATTTTAAGTCGTTCGCCGCTTTTCAAGTTCCACTTTGGGGCCCATTGCACATGTCGTGCACGTACTTCTCTAGTTTTCGGGGTGTTGACGCCGCCGCCCAAAACGATAGTTGCGATAGTTGCGCCCGCCCCCTCGGTGGACAAGGCGGCTGCCTTGCATACAACGGGGCTAATTAGCAACGTGATTAAATTGACCAAATTATTATGTAATTAGCCGTAGGCTGACCCACTTTGGCAGGCGGCTTATCTTGGCCTGGCTCAGCACAGCTGATGGTAACTGCTTTAAATTGTTGCTTTTTTTTTTATAATTTATGGAACGTGTTAACGACCGTCTAGACAGGAAATGCAATTGCAATGATGAATGTGGATAGATTTAGATACAATATTGACCAATTTTGCGTAAATATATTAGTTGAAAAGCCAGCCAATTCTTATTTCTCATAGAACCAAACGAAGCCCGGTTTTAATTCTATTTTTGGCAACACTCACATTACAGCTGGCTAAGCGCAAATTGCTGGAGCTCACGACTGATAGCACCCACAAGCTGTTGTTATTTTTTTTAACACTTTTGTGTCAATATAAACAAACAGTTGTGGCCGAGCCGTCAACACATTGGCGAATTTAGCACGTAGTCGCTATGAATTTTGCATGGCTCATGCAAATTGTGTGAATTGGTTTTTGTTTTGGCGATTATAAAAATGTTATAAGCTGGTCAGCAGCTAACGCTTTCACTGGCCAAGGATTGCCAAATTGGTTGCCAAATGCAATGCAAGTGCAAGTGGAAATGGAAATGGCTGTTGGTATGGAGGCTATGGCCTTGCCAGCATTTGCCCATAATGGTGTTTCCCCATGCCAGTTGAGGCCTATTGAGCCATAAAATTATGACATGACCGGACGAATGCTTTATTGACTGCAGTTGAGCTCTTTACATAATGAGCTGGGCTTTGGTCAGTGTGTACCTTTCAAATGTGACGACAAAGCTCATTGAGAATTCCAGGCACGCTGTCCACTTGGCTCACATCACTTTCATTGCCTGGCTATAACGTGCTTTGATAACGTTTCAACGGCTTGGGCGGGTGACCACCAGCTGGCCCAGCTCTCCCGGCGGCCGGGCTGCACGTGATATTGGCCAACAATTGCAACCGTCTTCCAGGGCTATAAAATGCGTGGGCTCCGACCGATCAGAGCACAGTCCAGCGACAACAGCACAGCAAAGCAAGTGTCTCAGGCGCACCGTCTACCTTAACTTTTGGATACTCTCAAATTAAGCGTGAAATCTCCGCAATGAAGGTGGGTGCAGGGCAGGACCTCTGGACATGCCAGTATCTTCTAACTGTTGAACTCTTTTTTAGTTCTTTATCTGCACTTTGGCCGTGTTGGGCGTGGCTCAGGCGGGTTTGCTGCCGCATGTGGAGCACGATCATCATCACGAGGATCTGCCGCACTTTGTGGACGCCGATGTCCATCACTCGGACGGCATTCACTTGGGCCACAGCTCCGCTATTGTGATCGATGGCGCCGATCACCATTTGGACGCAGTGCCACATCCTGTTTACCACCACGACGGCTACTCTGCCCATCTGGATCACGATGTGCACCACGCTCATGTCCATGCCCCGGCCAAAATAGTCAGCCACGAGCCCATCCATGAAGTGGCGCCAGTGCATCATGTGCACAAGGTGGTGCACGATGAGCCACACCACTTCCTGCACTACAGGAATCCTGTGGTCGATCATCACATCATTCACAACACCCACGCCCACATCGACGAGCACGCCCACGCCCACGCCGACCTGCACCACTATGCGCACCTCTCGGCTCCGCTGGTGCATCACCACCATTCGGCTCCGCTGGTGCACCACCATCACACCCACGCCGCTGTGGTGCACAAGGCCGCCTTCCCAGCCCACTTGGACGTACACAGCCATGCCAATCTGCTGTCCTTCGCCAAGCATCATTTGCACGGCAAATACGGCAAGGTGCGAATCACAGAGACGCATTACTGAGAGATTTCCCCCACACACACACACACACACACAATTTTTTTTTGCACACTTATCCAACTGCATGACGATGCTTTCATAGCTAATTTATTACGCACAACGTTTAGTTTGTAGTGCTCGAATAAACGGGTTGTTTCTGAAAGATCTTTGTGTCCTGCTCTTTCCCTCCTCCCTCAACCACTTTCCCACATCCCCACTAGCATTGCTTGGCCCATCAAATCACTCACTGGCCACTCAACAAGGCAGCATAATACATCAAGGTGCGCGAGCCAACGTAATTTACTTGCAATTTAAAGATAAACAGACGCGATAATGTCTACAAAGCATAAACGTGAGTTGACGCCTACAATAGTAGGCAGCAGTAGAGGTTGGGGCAGGGGCAGGGGCAGGGGCAGTGGCAGAGGCACGACCAGGAGCGTTGCGGCGTTGCAGGTTCGGGCCATACATCATCGCACTATCGCCTCGACCGCAGAGAGTGAAGGTGTTGTAGTTGCTGCTGCTCCTGCCTCACGCCAAAGCGTCGCTTCGTGCAACGTGCCACTTGCAACTGCACAACTCAACAAACTACTGAACAATTGCAAGTGCCGAGCACGAAGCCAACGCGATGCAGTCGACCCTGACAAACGCAAACGCTCAGCCTTAGGGCGTCGCGTCGTGTCCAACTGCATGTCTAGGGGCCAAAGCGCATGCGCAACACGTGGCTGCAGCAGCAGCAATACTCACACCATTCCCATTCCCGTTCCCGTTCCCACTTTCGTGCCTATTCCTATTCCCCCGGCCCCTGCCCGGCGAGTGCAGCCAAGCGAACACCGCTCCGCCACTGCAATTTTCTAGTCGTGCGGCGGCTAAGCGCGTGCCGCGCTCATTTTCATTTTCATTGGCCAACAACAAAGCGAAGGGAAATTGGGATTAACCGAAGACAGCTTTGCTTTTTGTCATAGCGATATGTAAGTAGAATGTACCAGCTTTGGTAAGCCGCTAAATTCCCTATGCGAAAAATATCACCTGAGCTATAAATTGTGCGGACATCAACAAATCATAGGAACAAGTCGGCTACATCCGACTGCGCAATACTCGTTCACAGTATATTAACAGCTCAAACAGTCATGTTTGACAGTGTTATTTCGGAAAAACTTTTCGGCTCGATCTTTAGAACAGAAACACTGGCCAATTTGGTGACTGTAGCTCTAAAATTTGCGACGCCCCAATAGGCGTATTCAATCAGTAATCTGTCAATAAAAAAATTTGGTGTATCTAGCTTTAAGCCTGAGGGAGATATATCGATTTTAACGATTTGCCAGACCCCCAGTGGGCGTAATCAGAGAATCCTAATACATTATCTGTCGCCTATATAAACGAGTTCGTATTCCAAATTTCATGTCTCTAGCTGTAATAGAGGCGAATAAAATTGCGTTCATATGGATAGACGGACGGAGATATATAATTTACTCGTTCAGTTTAGACAAAATATCGCCAAGGTATTGCACAAATTTGGTCCCACTAGTCATAGCAAGCCGAATGCCTGAACCTAGGCACCCTATAGAAGTGTATGAATATTATTAGCAAATGGGCAACAAATTCTCAAATCGCGAACTCTGCTCTTTGTCAACATTTCGCATGGACAGCTGGTAACAACATCTTCGTTGTTTGTGGCAACATTGTTAATGTTGCTAACGCCAGCAAAATCGTGCCGCTCAAATCTAAACCAAACGCATCACGATTTTTGCTTTTTTCTGTCTGTTGGCTATTAGCTTTTTGTTGCCTTGTCGTGCGTTGCGTTCGAATGGGGCAGGCAATGAGCGTCAAATGTGCCGCACGTTGCAATGAGTTTTGAAAGCAACAACAAGCAAAGCCAACTGATGATCAGCTCTGCTCAACACCTGCCAAAAATCGCGTATACAATAAATCACAGCAAAACGTTAAGTTTTTATTTTATTTTCATTTAGATTTTTTGCTCGGCTGTACGCAGAAGAAGCTGTCAAAAGACCCTGATGCGTAAAACACCCGCAACCGCCTGTCGCCGTTGCGCTACGATTACAGTCAGCGTAGTGTGGAAACGCTAATGGCCAAGGCACACAAAAGTTCGGGTGTCCGCGTGATGCTGTTGCCGTTGCTGGTGCTGTTGCTGGTGCTGATGCCGATGGCACTTGCTCCGAGCTGCGGCTGGAGTTTGCAGTTGGGGTTGGAGTCGGGCAGGCAGACAATGCCACAGTTTATATTGCGAGCGGCTGAGTCGTTGGCTTGGCCTGGTCATTAGCAGCAATGCAGCTGCAACTGACGCCGAGGCGGTGTAACTACAGTAGCCATTCAATGGGGCAGGCAGCAGCGGCAGCGGCAGCGGCAGCGGCAGCAGCAGCTCACAATTGCAGGCCCGAGACTGCCGACTGCCGACTGCCGACTACTGACTACTGACTGCTGACTGCCGTCGTCTGCTTGGCAGCGTAATTGTGTTAAAAATTACTCAGGCATCTTAATCACTTTGGTAAATATTTTGCTTGCCAGGCAACAGCGGCAGCAGCAGCAGCAACAGCAGCAGCAGCAGCGGTGAACGAGGTTAATGCGCTGCAGCTGCAACAAGCGTCGCCAAGACTCATAATGTTACCAGCAAGAGCAAGAGCAGCAACGGCAACAACAACTCGCTCCTTGCACCTCCAGTCGGGTGTGTGGGTGTGCGTGTTGTTCCCCGAGCTCTGCGAGCGAAACATGCAAAAGTCCAAGACGGGCTGTGCCAAGTTTTCATTCATGAAATTGGCCATATTGCTGGCGGCAGGGGGTGCAGCGTGCGGGGTCCGGTTGATTGCATGTTCGAGCTCAGTTCATTTTCAACAGCATCAAGGATCAAATGCATTAAATACGCGACGTTGCCAGCATCGGATGTTGCTACAAAAAATACGTTGTTGTTGCTGCTTTATCAGGCATGCTCATCTCTGTGAGGCAGCCGGTTAAGTTGCAGGTTCAGGTCCTCGACAAAGGCGGGTGGCGCACCTGCGGCAAACTGCTTTGCAATTATTACGTTTTGCTACTCTTACCGCTGTTGTTGTTGCTGTTGTTGTTGCGGCCCCAAAGGCGATGCGAGTTATGCTAAATAAAGCCGCTGAGTCCCTTCGATGGCCGCTGCCTGATGATGTTGCTGCCAGCTTCTGTTGAACTGTGTGTGCTACACTTTCTCTGCTGCGCTCTGCACTCGCATCGGGGCATCATAATTTAGCTGCAATCATCATTATCGTTCCCCGGCTGGTCTCTCTCGTCCATGGTCCATGGTCCATGGTCCGTGGTCCGGTGCTCCGAGATTCTTGTGCAAAACGCCCGCACGTAGTCATTTTGGCATATTTTTTTGTACAGGCAACAGGGCAGCAGCAAATTGCAATTGGAACGAAACTGCCGCGCCAGCAGCAGCAGCAGCAGCATCAGTAGAGTCAGAGCGGCAACAACTGTCAGGCAGTCAGTCATTCAGTCAACCTGAAAATCTGAAAGTCAAGCAGTCAGTGAGTCTATCATTCAGTCAGTCACAGTGCGCAAAGTTGCCAGCAATTTGCTCAAATAAAAACGTAAAAACAAAATGCAGCCAGGAAGCTGATGCTGCTGCTGCTGCTGCTGCTGCCGCTGCCGCTGATACTGCTGCGCATGCGTCTTTGGCAGCATATAATTGTCTTGGGCGAGCGAGGATGCTCCGAGATCTGTTGCGTTGATGCAGCAGCCACAGCTGTGCCGCTGCCACTGCCATTGCTGTTGCAGCTACTGCTGTCCATGTCCGGCGGCAATTGTAATTACCGCAGTTGCGCCTCCCGTCGTCCGTCTTGGCCAACGCCTTCGCCATCGCCCATCGCCACATTGCCGCATCGCCCGGACAAATGCGCAGTAGCCTGGCATTTCAGTTACGCCTGCAGTTTGTTATTACGCGCATTATTTCTGCAACCCTTTTGCCCCCGTTCGCCCCCCTCTCCACAGCCCCTCCATAATCTCCACTGATTGCATTCGACCAAACACCGGCGGCCAAAGGCATTTGCATTATTTTCGCATTCCACAAACTTCAGCTGCATAATTTTATTTATTTTTATTATTCTTTTTCCATTATTTGTTTTAGAAGTTGCGGGCTCAAAAAATTTGAAAAGTATCCTAGTTTCATTTTTCGGGAGAAAACTAATTATCGTATGGTACAGTACAATTATTATTCATAATTAAGTTGAGTTTTACAAAATTGCATGCATAGAAATAATGAATCTAGTTTTAGAGAGTTTTCCTTTCTTATAAGTATGTATTTAATTGATTCCTAGTTAGTTGTAGTTTTAAAGTAATTGAGTTTTTTGAGCTGCTAAGGATTGTCGATAGGTCTAAGATTTAACTTAATCTAACTAAGCACATGTTTACATAGCACCATAAAATAAGTCGGAGAATCTTGCACCTTAAAAGAGAAACTAACTTTAAAGATCGGCTGACCGAGCCTGATAGACGCTATTTAAAAATACTATACTTTAAAACACTAGAAGAAGATTTTCTTTTAGGTATTCAAATTTTAAATAGCGTCTCCAAATGATATAGAAGTAGCGTGGAAGTAATTCGATTTTGTTTTCAACTAATATCACAATGTTGTTCACTGATTCTTTTAAGTACTCTCGCATTGCTTAAAATAAACTAAATTTTATTTTAATTATTACTATGGCTTGGAATATTTTTCATTTTAATTATTATATTTAAATTTTCTTGCATAAATCTTTGATTTGCATTCTTATGTCTAGAAGGCAAATGTAAGCTAAGAGTTGAAAAAGTCTTTTGATTTATTTATCAATTAATTATTGCATTAATTTACATACTCTTTAATTTAAATTCTTTTTAGGTAAAATTTGAAAAGCGTTATAAAAATATTTTTGGAAGCGATTCGAGTAAAATGTAATTTTATAAATTTTCTCTTTGGGTTACTTATATTTTAATAATTTTAAAATTTTTTACTGAAATTTATTTATTGTTTTTTTTTTTTTTAACTTTTCGTAAATTGAGTTTGATAAAAAATACTTGACTTGTTGATTTTTATGCTTATAAAGCAGCATTTAATGCTTAAATCTTAAACTTCTCAGAAGCATTAAGTTGAAAAATGTTTAGGCTTAAGGACTACGTATTTTTATTTAAAATATCGTACGTATGCTTGGTAAATAGTTATCTATTTAATTAGTATTAGTCAAAAAAATTGATTTCTTGCAAAAATCGCATAATTTACAATGCAATAGATTCAATCTGCTTGATAAAGTTTTGTATATTCTATGTACAATATCAATAACTCTTTCGAGCTTAATGCGTATCAAAAATTTTGGTTTTAAGGCACTTCCGTGTGACGGAAATATACTAAATATACATACATCTATATATATATATATAATATCTGTCTGCAACATTTTATACACTTTGTGCATATTTATGGCCTGGCATTTGCGAAACTATGTTAGGAGTTGGAAATACCCAGCTTAGTGCCACCTTTTTCGAGCAGTAAATCTTTGGCTAACAATCATTTGGACTGGCTCCAAAGCGCAGCGCCAAAGAATTATGTTGATGAAAACAATAAAGTTGGGGAGCAGAATGAACCGAACCGAACCAAACTGAGCTGAGCTGAACCGAACTGAACCTGGCACACACTAACTTCAAACTCAATTTTCGCGCTACAATTACAAATGATGGCGATAAATTTCGCGCTGCCCGAAAAGACAAAGGAGCTGCTTTAACGGCTAGTTGGTTGCCCGAATGGTCGGATGGCTGGCCTGACTGCCAGACGGAAGTGATAATAAACGCACGACACGCGCGCTTGTTTAGAGATTTATGCGTACAAAAATCCAGGCCGAGCTGCAAATAATGTCAACGGCGGCAGCAGCCAAAATGATGCACGGCCAACAGAATGGGCCGCGTATGCAATGGATTATGCAATGCGGCATCATCCATGTACGGCAGAACGTACTGTAATACAGTGGCCCCCAGTTCGAATCTCTGGCTAACCATAAGTCACAACAGCCAACCCTCCCCGCTGCCCGTGCCCCTGCGGTGTGGCAGAGTGCAACGTGCAACATGACTGGCCCTAGGCTACTTAGTCACCGCTAGTGATTTATGAGCCGCTGCAGTTGCGGCATTGCTGGATCCCGCAATGTCTGTCAATTACGCCGCCTTAAAATTGCCACCAAAAACTTTTGCATTGTTTAATTGCAAACAAGCGGGCGGTGGCGGTGGCTGCCACAATTAACCCAAAAGTCAAACTGTGCCATGCCTGCAGTTCGTGTTTTGTGTTTGTTTTGCGCCGCGACGCGACGCGAGGCAAGGTGAGGTGAGGCGAGGCGAGGCGAGACGCGGCGAGGCGACGCGTCTCGTCGCGTTTGCGCCCCTGCACTTATTAAGGAATTAATTTAGTCATTGGAAAACAAGGTCAAACATTAGCCGCAAACTGCATTGCAGCAGTCGCAAGCGGGCCCAGTCCCAGTCCGAGTCGCAGACGTCGTCCTGGCACCCGTCCGCCCACGCCTGCCTTTTGGCGTTCGTGTCGTCTGGCCATTAAGCCTAAGGAAATTTTGCATGTTGCCGGAGGGGAACGGGGAGCTGCCACCCCCGCAAGTGGCAAAGCGTGGGAAAAACTTGCCGAAAAGACTTGTGAGGGGGAGTGGCCATTTGGGGCCTTCGTCTGCTGCGTGCCAGACTGCAATTTCGTGACCAGCTGCGGCTCTGCCATTTGCCATGTAAGCGCTTTCAATTGCCTAAAAGCTTGTAAGCCAGTTTCCGGCAAAAGGATTTCGGTGGCCCGCAACGAAGCCTTAATGCAAATAATAGCAGCCCATGCGGTACCAGGACGGGGCGGGTATTTAAATGGGAACGGAAAGATTTCACTGGGATCTGTCAACTGACCTCAGTTGCTCAGTTCAAGAAATTTCGGACCATGGTAGCCCACATTTAGTTATGAGCTGTCCGATTCGGTTGACACTTTTAATAATGTTGATCCGATAATTTATGTAGTGTGTTGGAGATCCGCCTCTTCTCCGAGGTGCTATAAATTAAATAAAAAATATAGCAAAATGCCATAAAAAGAAAATAAATAAAGATTTATGTGTATTGTTTTTTGGGTGTATTTCATAGTTGTTTTGTTTTTTCATGTTTCTTTTATTTTGTAAAAAAATGTTGAACTAAAAACTAATTATAACGAACTATAATAACATAAATTAATAATTTATTTAAACGTTTAATTAGAATTAATAATCAATATTTCATACGCTCAGAAAAATGGTAATAAATAACAAAAACTTCAACTTGAAACAATTATAAAAAATCTTCAATATTGGCAAACAGAAACTTGCCATAATTTTAATAATTTTTGCATTGCTTCAATTTATCCAAACTGGCATCTAAAATGTGTCTTCGAAAATAAGTTTAAACATTGGAACTAAATAAAACAGAAAGTTTTTATTTCATTTTATGAAAAAAAAAATATTATATGAAAGAAAAATGATACATTTTTAATAAAATAAAACATTTTTGTTAAACAAAAAAAGAAGGAATAATCATAAATTTAGTTTTTTCTTCGTCGAAATATCAATCGCTTCACGTACGAAATCGAAATGTTTTAGTTTTTGTGCCCTAGGGAGAATTCTTTGTCTTTTTCTGTGTGTTAAATTGTAAAACTACAATTAAATTAATACAAATTGTTGTCTTTTAGGCGCTAAAATGAAAAAAAAAATTAAAAAAAAAAATAAACGCGCAATGCTGTTGAGTTTAATAAACTAAAATAAATTAGCGTAAATTAAAGTTAATTTAAATTATACCATAAGTTAACTCTAATGTTTGTTTGTGGTTTGTCCGCTTTGCTTTCAATTAGTAAATACATACTTTCAATATAGCAAATTTAGCCTAGATGGGTGCGTGCCTAGCTTAATAATTTCAATGTTGTTTAAAAATGCCCAGAGGCCGACTTCTGACCTCTGCCTAACTAATCAACGAACTAGCTAACAAACTAACCTCTAGCTAACTACATACATTCGCACATACATACGTATGTTTCTTTTTGTATATGACGGAACTAACAACTAAATTGTGGAACATGGAATTGCTAGCTGTATCTGAACGTTGTCTACAACATTATCCAAAACAAAAAAAAAAAAAAAAAATACTACGATTACCAACTAAGCCTGTCTCCGAGGGGGTGGGGTTCGGCTCTCGTTGCCCTACAACTACTTAAAACGCTAATACGTTGGGTGGTGGTCTGAGTTAACTATGTGTGTGTGTGTGTGTGTGTGTGTATATGTATCTGTGTGGTTGTGTGTGTGCTGGATGGTTGAGTACAAATTAATATAGATATTTTACGTTTAAATTATACATGTATAAACCTAAGCCTTTAACTGTAGGTAGTAATTAGGTTCTCAGTCTTCGCAGAGAGATTTCCAGTGTTGCGCGTAGCTAAACTACAACTGATCTATATGGGCTCAACTAGCACTTAGCTGGGGCAAGCCAACGTCCCACTCTAGTGGCGCTTTTAAAAAGTCATAAACTGTCTGGCCGCGGCCGCGTAGAGATACCGTTAGGCGCTCTCCGTCTTTACCACAATGGGCATGGGGCCGCCCAGGCCGAGCGGTGACTTCTGCAGGAGCTCCTCCTGCTGCAGCAGCAGCGGCAGATTCATGTTCATCTTCATGTCCAGCAGCGGCAGCGGCGACTTCGGCTCCTCGCCGCGATGGCCACCACCATTGCCGCCGCCGGCACCACGCGACTCGTAGCGCGTGTGGGTGCGCATGTGCCGGGTGATCATGTCGCGGCGGCAAGCGGCGTACGGGCACTGCGGGCACTTGTACGGCTTCTCGCCGGTGTGTGTGCGCTGGTGCGTGGAGAGGTGGTCGGAGCGCGAGAAGACCTGGCCGCACACCTTGCACGTGTACGGCTTGACCCCAGTGTGGAGGCGCATGTGCCGGGTGAGCATGTCGGAGCGGGCGAACGAGCGATGGCAGACGTCGCAGGAATAGGCTTTGGTTATGTCGTTGGCGGGATTGCGCGACTTGTGGCGCGAGGCCATGTGCTTGGCCAGGCGATCGTGCAGCGAGAACATCTGCCCGCAGGTCGGGCACACGTAGGCCACATCCGAGCCCGGCGGCATCTCCTCCACCACCGGCGACACGTCCAGATTATAGCGCCAGGCCACCGTCTCCTTCGTGGTGGGCGAGGCCACGTCGCCCTTGATCACCGGCACGCCCACGGTCGTGGTGGGCACATGCGAGTGCAGCGGATGCATGGGCATCTCCATTTTGATCATGGCTGCCGCCGCGGCCGCTGCCGCTGCGTGCGCCGCTGCCGCCGTCATGGCATATGGCGACATGGCGGCGGGCGGGGCCAGGCTCGATGTGGGCGCGCTGCTGGTCAGCGAAGTGCTCGAGTGCGTGCTGGACGCGGGCGACAGTGCGTTCATGCTCTCCAGGCTGCTGGCGGCGCTCATCGATGCGGCCGGCGGCGGCATCATGGCCGCAGCCGTGGCATGCAACGGCGGCGTGCGCGTCTTATACTTCTTGGGCATCTCGCCGAGCATGTCGCTGCGCATGCATAGATCCAGCGGGCGCTCCTGCGGCGGCGGCATGGGCTTGTCAGCGGACGACGACGATGGGGCAGTCTTCTTCTTGGCTGGCTTGGGGCTGGCGCGCGTGGGCGGCGCTGCCGTCGCGGAGGAGTCGCTGCGCGGCGGCGAGGGCAGCGAGGGCGGCGGCGATGCGTTGATCAGCACGCCGGGCAGCAGCTGTTGCTGCTGGCCGCCATTGATGCTGCTGCTCGGGGTCTTGCCCTGGCTGGTGGGCGACGTCTCCGTCTCGGAGGCTATGGAGGAGGGGGTGTGCTGCAGCGGCGAGGGATAGAGATCATGGCGGCGCCGGAACACCTCGTTCAAATACTTGGTATGCAGATAGTAGCCAAACAGCGGCGAGGGTATGGGGAAGTAGCGATCGTACGGCCCTGACATGTGCTCAGTCTTGATGTCCACGTGCAGCGGATTCTCCTTGGCGGCCGTGGCGCCATCTGAGGCTGGCTTCGAAGCGGGCGTCGCCGCCATCTGCAGCGGACTCATGCTTATACGCGGACTGTCCTGATCGTCGCGGTCCGAGTGCGAGAGCTCCTCGCCGGACAGATCCGCCTCGGCTTCCAGGTTTTCCTCGTCGCTGGGTGCCGTCAAAGCGTCGCGCTGTTCCCTCTTAATGTAGTTAGCCTCGTGGTTCTGCTTGACTTCGCCGTTGTCTTCTTCTTCGCCAGCATCCTCTTCCATGTCCTGCACCTCCCGTTCGTCCAT
Organism: Drosophila sordidula; assembly: GCA_035047465.1. Lineage (NCBI taxonomy): Eukaryota > Metazoa > Arthropoda > Insecta > Diptera > Drosophilidae > Drosophila > Drosophila sordidula. The sequence continues at coordinate 13,551,139 of JAWNPQ010000156.1, read as the reverse complement.
GTCCATGGGCTCCGTTTTGCAGGCCACGCCATTGTTGTTGTTGTTGCTGTTGTTGTTATTGTTGTTGGTGCTGTTATTGTTGTTGTTATTGTTATTGTTATTGTTGTTGTGATGGAGCTTGTCCAGCACGGCCGAGAGGCACTTGCGCTTGCGCTGCTTCCACGGCATGATGTTGTTGTTGGCCACAAACGGCTGGTTGTTGTTGTGCTGCTCGACACTGGCCACAGCGGCAGCCACCGCCGCCGAGGCAGCCGCCGCCGCCGCCTGCTGGTGCAGACTGAGCGCCAGGGGCATGTGCTGATGTGGCAGCGGATGCGGATACTGCAGCTGCGCATACGGCGCGTAGTGGGAGGCAGCAGCTGCTGCGGCTGCGGCTGCGGCAGCCGCCGGCGGCTGCTGTGCGGGCGCATAGTGCTGGTTGGGATGGTGGTACTGCGCCGGATGGTGGTGCTGATGCGAGTGTGGGTGATGGTGGTAATGGTGGGGGTTGTGCGAGCCGGCGGCGTGATGATGATGCCCCATGGGGTCGGTGCCTTCTGCCATCGTCATTAGGTCAACGTTTTGTGGCGTGGGCGTCGTGCTAGCAACCTTCTGGCGATTCTCGAGCTGCCTAACCTTGCGCGGCCAGGGATTCTTGCGGGCGACCTGACGGGAGCGATTTGGCTGCAAATCAAAACAGAAAAAGCACATTGATTAACGCCCCACAATTTCATATGTCGATACTTAAATTACAAAATTAAATTATTGTGTCAGATATTCGATATGTGCGAGCACTTCCATGTTTTTTTATTTTTTTTTTTTTATTTTACTCGAACAAATTGTTAGCATACCGGCATATTTTGAACCAGTTTTGCACAAATTTAGGCCGAGTTAACTTTATTCGCTACAAACAAATGCGTTTTATTGCTCTTGGTTTTATGAGGAGAACTTAAAATTAGCAAACACAGAAATTTCAAATTTTGTTCTCGGCAAGTCCTCTGCAAAGTCAAATTCAAAAGTGCGTAGAACTGCGTCGACAGCTTTGAACCACTCGTGCCATCTCACTCTACGTCACGAAAAGTCAAAACTGACAAGTGACTGCTGTCTCTCTCGACCAAATGCATTTGTCTTGGTCTGGCAGCCCCGCGTTTTGAAACGCTAGCTTTTTCAAAATGAGTAAATTAGAGGGAAAAGGCTAAACAGGCATATTGTCGAGTGAGATCGTTTTATTTCTTTTCACGCTTTTCACGCGACAGATACGTTTCCAAAAAAAAAAAGTGTGAACTATCAACTAATTTTTAAATTAAATATAAATAAATTATAAATAATTATATCAGAATATCATTTATATATAGAAAAGTAAACCTCATTAAATAATTGCAGCATATGCCTGCAACCACTATAATTATTTCGTTTATCATTTTGGGAGATTATTTCGCCCACGTCAACTAAACTTTACGTTATTCGGGGAATTTCGGGGAATCACGCTCGAGCAGAAAACACGCCTATATTGGATTAAAATGTATAATTTGTGAGACGCGAGAATAAACGAAATTTATAGAACATAAAAAACACATAAAAACAAATATCATGCTAAAACAAATCAATTCGCGTAAATGGAGAAAAAGCGTGTTATTTCAAATTCGCGTGAAAAGAGAGTTGGGTGTATATTGTTAACTCAATGATAATAATAATAGTCCAAGTTTCAGCTAACGCTAAAAGGTTCCTTCAAGCGAATTCGTTTTAGTGCTTACTTCTTTAAAGTTGGCAGCACTGTTCGGTTTGCTCAGCCGGTTGACTAGCTGGCAACGCCGTCGCCGCTGCTGTGTGCAGCTTGCAGCAATTGGCACAGCCGTGGCGCCCCATAAACTGAGTCCAATCAGTCAAGCATCAAAATGCTGCACTTGCTCTTGGCTTTCGCTCAACAAATAAATAAGATAAATTTTCGCTGTCGCTGCCAAAACAGACAACGTCGCCGTCGCCGTTTACGCTGCGTTAGTTTTATGCGTTTGGCGTTTGTCACTAAATCTGCTGCTCCCTGGTCACGCCCTGGACTTGGACTTGGACCTGATACAACTGGCGACGGCGACGGCAACGGCGACGGCGACGGCGACAACAACAACAACTACGTCTCCATCTCCCGCTGTGGCATTTTTTTATTGCGCTGCCAGCAGATTTTATGGTGCTCAAGTTTATGACATTGCCTTGACCGCCGCCTGTCGTCGCACTCGCCGCTTGGCTCTCGCCGCTCGCCGCTCACCGCTCGCTACTCGTCGGTCATTCAAAGGCAAGTGGAAATCAATGAATGGTCTGTGGTAACAGGGACACACAGCATCCTAAGCCGACGTCTGGCGCCAACATTCGCAAATAATTAAAAGTTACACACATGAAGCGCAAGTTTAGTTGGACTCCCATGCCCGGTGGTCAGTGCCAACTGGCTGCTGCCAGGATGGAGCAGGCCAGTACACGGCACGGGCAACGCCGGCACGTCTGGAAGGACGTTTGCTGCATTGCGCTTATCCTTGTGATATATGAATATTGTGCACACACGCACGCAGCCTGGCGGCGGTGGCGGCGGCGGCGGCGGACGGGGGAGGGAGAACTACGAGTTCTTGTACGCTGCACGCTTCACTTGCCTTTTGGCTAGGACTACGGGGGCCCGGCTGAGTTGGCTTTGTGTCTGACATAAGCTGGCAGTTTATGGTGGGTCGACTTCGTTGTCGTTGTCGTTGTCCTTCTGTTTGCAATTTGCGCCTACAACAGCAACAACAGCAACATCAGCCGGGTCCGTGTCCTTAACGGTCACGTGTTTGCGTTACGTGTTGAGAAAATGAAAAGAGTCCAACGGGCGAGCGAGGCGCACGAGTTGTGGTAGGTAGTTGTTCGGGTGTTGAAGTGCCAGCGACATGGACACCTGTGTCCTGCCCCACGCCCGCCCCGCCGCCACGTCCTGTGCCAGTTAGTGGCCTGTTATTGTTACTGTTGTCGCATATGTATGCAAGTCTGGCTCGTTTAATGGAGTGCGTGCACTGTCCTTTGTCTCAGGCGCAGTCTCTTTAAAGTTGTTATTAACTTTTTCGATTTTACAACTTAAATGGAAACGCTGAAAACTTTGCTCGTTATGTCTCATATCATCATAACTCATGTTCTATTTTCTGTTGCGCAATAAAAACCTACAGCGACTGGGGGTTGTGGGTCACAGTTATGGCACCCCAAACGGCAAACGGCAATTAATATTCTTAATTAGCGTAATTAAACAACGCAGCGCTGACAACTATGCGAAAAACTTTTGCTCCACCACAAATGCTCTGCGGCAATGCTACCCTTTTTTTCCTCTGTGCCAAAAGACATTGACTTGAAGCTCTTGCATAATTTTTTGTCTTTTTTTTTTTTGTTAACCAAAAAAAAACATAAATTTTCACGCCCGTTGTTGGCGTTGAAGTAGTGTGACTGGCCCAAGGTTCTTGGTTGGGTGCCCCGTCAGCCTTGTTAGCACGCGAAAAGGAGCAGCGCACATAAAGCCGAGAAAGAGCTGTCCACCAGCAGCAGAAATGTTTGATTTATGGCGCCAGATTTTCATTTTTTATATCCATATACACATTTTATTTTTTTTTTTTGCGCCCAAAAAGGCAACGTAGGATTGGAGCTGGAGAGAAATTATGCTAAATGAAGTGTTAATTTGGCTCTGAGTTGGATAAGTCTCCGAGTGTTATTTGGCTGCTCAGGCAAAGTCGCATCAAAATATCAAATCGTAAATTCGGAAAACCTAAAACAAAGTCGATCAAGTTATCGATAGATGATTTAAAAAAGTAGGCCGCATGCTGATTTTGAAATTTTAATTATCATTAGCAATAATGTCTGTCACAGAAAAAAGAGAAAGACTCACTTAAGTATTAAAGCGAAGAGCAATATGCAAAACAAGCATCGCACATGCATTTGGCAACCCTGTCGAATTAGCCAGTACTAATGGCTTTTTGTTTATGTCTTGTGCAATTACCAAAAAATGCACATTTTATGGTCGTCTATTCCGAACAATATTTTATGACCATTCATTTGCTGGCTCAGCACATCAGCAGCGGCAGCAGCAGCAGCATAAAATAAGTTCCATTAATGAAGCAAGACGTCAAATTAAAAATCTAGCAAACAGCTAAACAGTTAAACTGTTGAATACAACTAAATCTGAAAAACATAAGCATGGCGCTTCACGGCGAAACAGCGAAACATGCTTGTAAGCAAATGTTTGGGTAAACTGGAACAGCGCCGTGTCATTTGTGAGATATAGATACACGCATAAGTATCTATGCGATAAGCAGCATGGTGCGCGAAAATAAATAAGTGCAAGGCAAGTGCGGAATGGGTGCGAGCGAGATGGCAGATAAGCGCTGCACTATGCTTAATTACATTAAACAATGAACGAGACGAGGAAGCAGCGAGCATTAAATGGCGCTCATTTGTTGTTGCTGCTGGTCTTTTTATTATTTTGGCTTATTTTGCTGGCGCTGCGCTGAGCGCTGTTCATTGTGAGCTAGAAATTAAAAATGCAAATAGCTGTAAAATAAGAAGAAAACTGTGAAAACTTAAAATGTGCAATGCCAGTGCTTTTTGAGCTGCATAATTATGACAACCGTTTTAACACCAAATAAAACAATGCAAATAACAAAAGCGTGAACGACAAAAAGCAGCCAACAACAAGAACAACAGCCGCATTGTTGCTGCATTAAATGCAACGCCACTGGGTGCCAGAGCGAGGGAGAGAGGGAGAGGGAGATTGAGCGAGTGAGTGCGAGTGTGAGGGGGAGTCGCTGCAATGGCGGTCACAATGGGCGCCTGTTTCTCTTCATATGCATGTGTGTGTATCTGATTGTTTATTTAACTTTTGTCACGCTTATTACGCACACACACACACACACCAAAAGCGACTGAAACTTGATGAAGTTTTAAAGTGGCGCCCCCCTTTGGCCAGCTCTATCAACTGGCCTGCAGTCGCTGTTGCCGTAGCCGTTGCTGTTGTTGTTGTTGTCACCACTGCGATAAGCTCCCTGGCGGTGTGTGTGCCTATGGCGTCCCTACGGCGGCTGCTCACAAAGTTAACTAAACAAAATTGCAGAAATTAAAATGTAAACAAATTGTGTGCACGCCGGGACAGACACGCCCTGCGCTGCCTTTTACTCTGCTCAGCGCCCACACTCAGCGCCAGGGCGACCTGGAGTGGACTTCTTTATTATCCATGTGTTTGTTATTTGCACAAAATGTTGGCTTACATTTTGGTAGCCGCACCGTGCTGCTGCTGCTGCTGCTGCTGTATGTGTTGGCATGGAGCCTAACACATTAAACTGGCAAATGTCTTGCTGACGCCATTTAAGCACACTTCAACGACTTCAACAACAAGCAACAACAACGTGATACGCATTGATAATGGACAGCTTAGCGTTACAGCAACAACAGCGAGAGCAAAGTCAAAGCCAGTTGTATGGAGTTGTTCAGTCGAAAGCAAACAAAGCATGACAGAGCACAAATATGGCCAATAAAATAAAACGCCATTTACACAACGCAAAGTAAAAGCAACAACACAAACAAAACAACGACAGCAAATACAAATGAAAATGAAGTGCGCATCAAGTGAAAACAGAGAAAAGACAACAACAAGCAATTCATACGCCTACGCCTAAGTGCGAACCAATGAGCAAAGCCCAGAGCAACAACTACAGCAACATAAGCCGAGCCAGCAACATGACCGAAAGCAACATGTTGCAATGCTCACTAAACACGCCCCATTCCAGCGCAAGCTCAAACATACTTAGCCGGCCGAAGCTTGTTAGAAAGCTCTTTTTAATTGATTTAAAATGCACACACAAACGAGCAGACAGACAGACAGCACACGAATGGGTGTCTCGCCCTCTCTCTCCCTCTTTCTCGTTCTGTCTCTGTCGCTCTCTGTCTCTCTCATATCTGTAATTGAGAGCTGCCGGCTTCCAGTTTCAGAGTTGCTTTTGCAGGCGCACTGCAATTAAAATGATCACCGTAATTTAGAGTACGACTACGAATTGGTTTTGCTGCTCATTAAATGCCAGACCAAATTTGACGTCAATATGCGAGCTAACGATATGCTAATTGTTGCTATTGCTGCTATTGTTGTTGTTGTTGCTACTTTGGTATCATTAATTAAGAGGATCATTGAAACCTCTGATCTCGGCCAGAGATTGACGTGCAGCCTACGCCGCCTGCTACTGCTGCTGATGCTGCTGCTGCTGCTGCTGCGGCTGGTGCTATTGCTACCGTTGCACAAGTGGATAATGCCAGATAATGGCAGTTTCCTGCCACTTGGCCAATTGTTGCTGCCTTGCAACAGCAACACCCAGCAGCAACACACACACACACGCACACATGCATGTGCCCCTGGCTGACCGCAGCTTAAATAAAATTACATTCAAATTCAATTGTAAATGCATTTTATCTGTTGGTTTTGCTGTTGTTGCTGCCGGTGTTGCTTCGACTCTCCATCGCTGTAAACTGCAATCATGTTGCACATTTTTCTTTGCCAGAGCCCCGGCTCCCTGTCCCTGTCCGTGTCCGTGTCCGTGTCCGTGTCCGAGCCCGAGCCCGAGTCCAAGTCCGAGTCGCCGGCCTAGACGCTGGCCTTTTACAATCAAATGTAATTATTTTTGCAATATACACCTTCAGCTGCTGCTGCTGCTGCTGCTGCTGGATGTTGCCGGCGTGGCAGCAACAAGTTGCTTAGCATACTTCCGTTTGCCACAAAGGCCGGGCGATCGCGTGATCAAAGTCAATTTAGTTACGATATACAGACACATTTGTTTTTGTTGCTGCTGCTGCTGCTGCTGCTGCAGTTGCAGTTGCAGTTGCACGTGGGCCGGGCCCAACGATCCTGTCGTCATCTGCTGCTGCTGCAGTTTCTTTTAGTTGCCTTTTGATCGGCTGTTCAGCTAAATTAAACCATTGCCGCCTTATCGACGACCGACCAGCCTGCAACAAAGGCTCCTCAGGCACCAAAGGCAACTGCGGCGCCTGCGGTCGCCCAAATGAGCGTAAAATGGGCCAAAAGAGCTGCAAGTGTTGGCCAGGGTTAAAATCGAACCGGTTTGCGAGCACTTAAAGGCTATCGGATCGGCAAAAAGACATGTCTATGAACTAAGCCAGTTAAGCGCCTCATAAATGTGCTGGAAACTGAAAACAAGTTGAAATTACAAAAGATGATTCAGGCACCATAATCGAAAGGAGAACATATTGTCGAAGACTCCCCTTTTTCAGTATTCTAAATTTCTGAGCACACGTCGAATCCCCAGAAATAGTTCTCGAACAACAATTGAAAGCCCAAAAACCTAATCGTTGATAACTGTCTTTCTAAATTTTCATTTATTTATTATATTTTTTCTTCTGTGCCAGCATCTCAATTAACTTGACCTTCCACTTCCTGTTGCTATTTTTCGTTCACATAGTTCTCCGCATTTATCCACCTCCTGCTTCTTTAAATGTTTATCATAATTAGCTACACGATTTTCAACTTAATTGCCAAAGCGCCAAAAAATTAACATAGACCACAGAAAAGATCGCCAGAAGCGAAAAGTCTTGAAATATTTAACTAAAATCTTCAAATCCTACTCATTTCATGCTAATTATATGGCTAGGCAAATGAATGAATGAATGGTTGTTTTGGATGGACGGATGGAACGCCCGCCATTTTGAGCTGGGTCTGACGAGACTTGGAAGCACGTTGGAAATTATTTAATTTTAACCTTTGGGGGCCAGCAATCATCATTAACTACGCGCTGCGTATTTGTTTAGCTGGGCTTTGTGTTTGGCTCGTAAAGGTTTTGGGTCAGCGCCGAGAGGCATCTCAATCCCTGACTAAACCGTTTCACCCTACCCAGCCCCCACTGTTCGCCCGCTGGCCCGCCGGCCCGTGGGCCAGCCGGCCCGCTCTCCCGATCGCTGCTGCCGCCCCGCCGCTGCTCGTTTATCAACCGAAAGCGATCTTTGCAATTAGCCTTAAACGATTTTTGGCTCAACACTCACGCATTGCCATCTGGGTCAGCTGAGGCAGCGTTGGGGCCGACGCTGAGGCTGGGGCTGCGGCTGGGGCTGAGGCATTCGCCCGCTGTCCGTCACATTATCAGAACGAAATTATCGTATATCATGCAGCGCGGCGACCGCAGTTGCAGAGCCTCAGAACTGCACTCGTTTCGGGGCAGTCGCCGAACGCCGACGTTGCATATTTATTTTTAATCATCTTTGTGAAAGCAGGTGAAATTTTTGGCATTTATGAAAGTGCAGCGTGACTGGCACTGGGCAGCCAGGTCTCAGGCTATATAAAAATTAATATAGATTGCAAGGTACAGATACTCTCCGATACTACAGGTACACGGGACTTCGAGGGGTACTTCGATACTCGGCAGTTGGCAGTCGGCACTCGGGTATCAGTACCTTTAAGGATGAGTTCAACATCAAGTTGCGACGCCAACTCCGCCAACAATTTTAACTTGAAAGTTGCCACAACGTTTTGCGGCACTGTTGTAAATTTATTATGCCAAAGGCCGATCATTATCGGGTAGCCAAATTATATATGCGCGCGCGCACATGATGCGCATTAAAGGGTTGTTGCTGCTGCTGCTGCGGCTGCGGCTGCGGCTGCCACAGCAGTTCCCACCAACAGCAGCAATGGGCAACATGTTGCTGGCAACATTACTCGTTCGATCGATCGAAACGACCGCAAGGCAAAACTATAAAATGTCGCAGACTATAAATCCACTTGGAGCAATAAATTTCTCAAAATGTCAGCACAGGCTCCCGCATTAATTACAGCCTCCATTCGATGTTGTTGCTGGCTGTTATTGGAGCCTGTCTGCGCCTGTCTGCAACACCCGCATCGAGGTCGCTGCCGGAGCTGTTGCTGTTGCTGTTGTTGGCGTTGCCGTTGCTGCTGTTGTTGCCTGTTTGTTGTATTGGGTAATGTGAGACCCAGCGATTGGCAACTTGTAATCAATAGTTGTAACCACCAACAGGCACCACCAAATGCACCACAAGCGTGCACGGGCACTGCTACAGGCTCTGTGTTGCTGGTGCTAGTGTTAATGTTGTTGTTGTTGTTCTTGTTGTTGTTGCTGTTTCTGTTGCTGTTGCTGGCGTATTTGGTTTTGACCGCAAAGCAAGTGCAAAGCTAAAGCTTTCAATTTGCTTGTCGACGACTGCGTGCAGCAGGCAAAACAGCCAACAAGTTCTTTCAATTTGCGTTGCAGTTGCGCCAGCCAGGTGGAGAACTGCAACAGCAACCAGCAACCAGCAACCAGCAACCGGCAACCGGCAACCGGCAACCAGCAACAACAACACTCAACGCATATTCCTAACTATTGCAAGCTGCACATGTTTTATGCTGCATTTTGATTGCCTACAAGCCGCTGTCGCTGTCACTTTGCATTACAACAGTTAGGAGCAGGGCAGACCGTTGCCAGGCACCTTTCAACAAGCGTCAGGCGTCAAAAGACGCACGCGAACCGCACGCAAAACGCGCTGAAAACGCATTAAGCTTGCAGCTAGTTCGAATTATGTTTAAATAAAAAGTTGAAAGATTGATTCGCTTGGAGACTGCTTATGAAAGAGCTTTCAGATTATAAATGATAAAAATGCAAAGAGGTTTTGAAAATTCGTCAAGTGCTGTCTCTAGATATTTTTAAGAACAATGAATTGAAGATCGATAAATCATATTAAAGTTCGATAGAACAGGTTCCACTTTCATGTTGTTCGGTTATTATCGCGCAATTATGTTGTATTTGATATGCTAATTTCAATGTTTGTTCACTGATTGCCAATGAAAAGACCATAAAGCCGGAATATTTAATTTATGCAGCTCGTGGCTGCTCCTGCTGGTAGATCGATTGTATCGAGCATTCGCAGGTGTTAATTGATTTTCATTGGCTTGTTGTAATTTGTGTCGTTTGTGAGTCGCGCTGCTTTTACTGTTGCACGACCTGCTAACGAAATTCTCGATGGTTTATTGTCGGGTTTAACTCACTCAATTATGAAAACAATATTATGACAAATTAGCCAACATAAATCTGGAAATACGCACTGAATATCACTTGTGAGTCTGAATGGAGTGAATGTATGAATGGAACTGTGCTTCGGCTGCGAGCTGCTGCAGGTTTTCTTCAGATTTTTTGTTAATTAAGCTGTATTTCATTTCGAGATACATTTATGAATAAAAGCGACCAAGCCACCCCAAATACAAAAAATACAAAGCAAAAAAAAAAAAAAACAGTTGCAAAAAGTTGAAAAATGTTTAAAATTAAAAAAAAAAAAACAAAAATAAATAAATACCAACAACAACGACAAATGTGATGACACCAAAAGCGCGTCGCTTTTGTTAGGGCGTGTCAAAAGAAATTTCAACAAATAAATTAAAAATTAGCTGCCGGGCAAAAAGAGCGTTGGCTCCGGCCAAACGAGCCAGCGAATGAGATTAAGTTGTAGTTGCTGCGGTGCGGCCTTAATCGCCCAACCAGCCAGAGGTCGCACTCTAAGCCAAGCAATTGACAACGTCTCGCACTGACGTCATGTTAATTTTAGCCACCAAATGCCAATTTTTATGGCTTGAAGGGGCAGCTGCTGTTGCTGTTGCTGTTGCTGTTGCTGTTGCTGTTACTGTTGTTGTTGCTGTTGCAATTTGAACGTCGCCATCGTTCGCAAACTGTCGCAAGCAATTAATCTTCAAAAAGCAACAACATCGAGTTTCAGCTGCAGCTCCGAAGTTGCCGCGTTTTTATGACAAAACTTGGCAATCTGTCTAAAATGTTCAACTTCACTCATTTTCAATGGCAGTTGCAATTCCTTAGCGGCCGACTTAGAAGGTCGCCTGCCGTGCAACGCCCGCAACTAAAAGCTGCCCAGACGTAGACGCAGTCGCAAAGCTCAGACTGCTGCCAGACTGAGAGGCTGAGAGCGATCGGGAGAGGCGAAGCGCTGCGCGGACCCGATGCCGATGCCGCTGCCGCAGCCGATGCGAAATTCATGCGAAACACAAGACGACACTTGAATGTTGCAAGCCGGACAGGCGCACATGATCGATACGAATGCGATCTCCGCCTGCCTGGTTGCGCGTCCCCGCCCCCTGGCAGTTCTCTCCTTCGTACTCCTGCAACGCACGCATTAAATTCAAAATGCGTTTCAGTTTTTTTTAACTTTTGTTTTTGTGCTTGCGAAGGTTGCCATCGTTGTCTGTGCATGGCCAGGCCAGGGTTGCCATTGTCAGCCAAAAACAAAACAAAAATAAAAAAAAAAACAGCTGCTACTACTTTAAGGCTTTTGATGTGTGCTTACCTCGTTGAGTTAGGATGTGGTTGCTGCTACAATAGACTCTGGCATATTCTGTAAGGAAGAGTGGGACAGAAATAAATGAAATAAACTTTATTAACGTTTCATTTACAAATGTAATTTCAGCTAAACTATAAAAATGCTTGCTATAAAATAGTGGTAAAACTTTCTAGAAACTTTCGCATCGTTTTTACAACTCGCTGCCCACTTTATGGGCACTTTATGAGACAGCTCTATTTAAAATATATGTATGTTTATGTTTATGTTCATGTTTATGTTTATGCTTGTGTTATGAAGACATGTCGGTGACTGTGTTGCTATGTGTGGCATGAAATGTGTTAACATTTCGCTGATGCTCATGACAAATCGTCGAAGCTGGCAAAACTCTTTTGCATTTAGCTGCTAATTGCCGCAGTAATTAAAGCAACGCAGTCAAACAAACCAAACATCATTAATCAAGCTCAAAAATACTTATGACCGACTAGTTCTACAAAATGTATAAATATTAATGCCGTACACAGCTACACACGCACACACTCACACACACTTGTCCAACTCTCGACAATATTTGCAAAATCGTTTGATTTTTTTTCTATTTTTATTTTTTTGTTAATAATTTGTTTTTATTTTTTAACTCAAACGCAGACTGCGTGGCTTTAGCTTCGATTTCTGAGCCATGCATGAATTTTTAATTTCATAATTTTTTATTTTCATCAACATTTTTTGCATATATTTTTACGCAACATGTTGCTGGGCTGAGGTGATTGCAACATTGCTGCCGTTTTGGGCCAGCTGGGCCAGAAAGTTGCCAGCTGGACATTGATTGATTGAGTGTTTGGCAATAAATGCAAAATTAGCAGAAAACCGAAGCGTCGCCACCCACCAAAAACAGAAAACCGTTTACAAGAGAAAAAATTGTTAAATAGTTAAACAGTTGCTAGTGGCCAATTAGTGGGGGCGTGGCAGCAGCCTCCAAAACGGTGGTCGTAGAGACAACAAAAGCCTGAAATGCCGACCCAATGCCAAGCGCAAACTTCAGAGTCATGTTACACGGCTGATTAATGATCGTGGCCAGTTTTAAATAAATTATAATATTCGACTCATTAATTATTTGAGCTGCAGTAGCAACAAATCAAAGGCCAATCAAATGCCAGAGCCAAGTGACAACATAAAGTGGTTACTGGTTGTTGCTCTTGCCATTTTTGGTCAACATCAAACATCAAACAATTAACAATTGTTTTAATGTGTGCTATTATTTGCTAATCATTTAGCAGAATTGTCAACAAACGCCGAGCTGCATTTGCATTTTGTGTTTGACAATTGAAAACGCTTATTGTTGCTGCTGCTAATTGGCTTGTTGCTGGCACAAATGCGACGTGGTGCTGCGCCCGTTGCGCCCCCCGGTGATTGCAAGAGCGACAGCAACAGCAACTGCGACAGCAACCCTTGTAACCGCAAGCAGCGGCAGCAGTAACTGTGTGTGTGTGTGTGTGTGTGTGTGTGTGTGTCTGCGGCTGCTGGCATTTGCCACCTGTTGCAATTAGGCATGCAACATGGCATGTTGTTGCGGTTGCTGCCAATGCGGGTGTGCAAATAACCAAAATACAAAACAACAACAAAAAAGTACGAAAACCATGTGCCACATGAACAGCAGCTATTTATGTGGAATGACTACCGCAGCAACAGTTGCCGCCGTCGCAGCTGTGCGACCTTAACAAATATGCCGCCCCGAAAACTTGTTTCTAAACATATATCTCAGCAATGTTGCAGCCGATAGCTGTCCGCTGCGACATGAATTTATTAGCGCAACAATTTTCAATGTTCGGTATTTTTCAGTTTTTCAGCATTTGAATTTTCAGTCGCAGCTGTGTGCCGCAAGCTGATAAACTCTGGCTCCGACTCGCGTTCGGGGCCTGTCTTATCGCGCACCCACAACAACAGCAGCAGCAGCAGCAGCATCGTCAGCGCACGCAATGAAGCTGATGGCTCCCATGGCGTTATCTAGCCATTGAACTGCCCTGCCCTGCCCTGAACCTTGGCCCAGCGCATCTATATGTGCGTAAATTGGTACAAGGCAAAGTTATGTAGCTGTTGTTGTTGCTGCGGACAACGCCTACTCAAAAATATAAATAGAAAAATATACAACAAAAAAATGGAAAAATGAAAAAAATCAACGACGAAATATAAAGCGCTGCCGATAAACATCATTGAGCGTTATTGAAATTGGAATTTCAAATGAGTTGCGACTGTTGCACAGAGTGAAAATCAGTTCAGAGATTCTTTGTGAGAATGTAGCATTTCACTCGTTTAAGTTGATTGTGTTTTTATGCATATCTGAAAACCGTTTGACTTTTGCATTTAAACTTTCAAATGCAATTAGCCACAGGCATAAATTACACACATAGAACTTGCAACTGACCAACAGCAACAGCAACAGCAACAGCAACAGCAACAGCAACGGCAACGGCAGCGATACAAGCTGTTATTAACATGATTGCGCGGCTTTGGTCACCCTCCAAACTGCAGCGGCACTCCGAACTGAGAGTAGCTATAATGACCAGTGGCTAGGCTAGGCCAGGCCACAGTAGGCCAGTCCCGGCCACCTACTACAATCAACGAGGCGTGCATGCAACTTAGAAATTGCTGCCTGCCTCGCAGCGGCAACGGCAGCAATAGCAGCACAAAATTAGCAGCGCGTGCTAAACAATTGGCCCAGCCAACAAAAACAACAACAGTCTGACACACACACCCACACACACACAGGCATACCTAAGACATAGGAGACTATGCATATTGTTTTACAGCTGCACGGCAGTAACATGCTCAAATATGGCGGCAGCAGCAACATTCAACGCTAGCTTTGGTAATTGCAACAATTTAACGGTCTGTCGCTTTGCTTTTGCGCTTAAGTGTACTTTGGTGCTCTGTGCCAACTGTATACAATATGCTGATGACTGCCCTGGCATCTTTTTGGGGACTACAACTTAATCAAAAACTAATTGCATTTGCATACTGCTGCTGCTGCTGTTGGTGTTGCTGTTGGTGTTGCCACTACAACTTGGCAGTTGTTGCTGCTGCTGCCCACCACGGATGTGGTTTTCAACGCTTGGCTGTGTCAACTTTCAATCAAAGTCAACAAAAAACAAAAACCCACTGTGGTTTACTGTACCACCAGCGCTTCCTGGCAGCAGCAGCAGCAGCAACAACAACAGCAACCGCAAGCAGTCAAAGGCGCTGCTAGCGGGTGCTGGTCAGTTGGCGGCTTTGCTCAACCGTGGGAGCGGCAAGTAAATTAAAAAAATATATGTAAAAATATAAAGTGTACATATAAGAAAATAAAATACTCAAGAAATAACAACGCACATTCTAATTTATATGGCGGACGCCCGCGCAGGCCACGCATTTTTTCACGCAGCAACAGCAACAGCAACATCAACAGCAGCAACAGCGGCGGCGGCGGCGGCAACGGCGGGGTAAGGCAGCCAACTGACATTCGCGAGTGCCTCAGTGCCACACAGCTGATGGATCACCGTAGATAAGCGAATCTTGCAGATAATCGCATCACTCACTGGCCATGCCAATGCTGCAAGTGTTTCGCCTTCTCAGTTTCTCGGCTTTGCATGCATGAGCCTGAAGCCTCAGACTCCGACTCCAACTCCGACTCCGACTCCGGCTGTAGGCTACACAGACGCAGACTGTAGAATGCAGACTGGACATGCAATAATTTTCAAATACAGAAACAGCAGCACAAGCTGCAGCAGCAGCAGCAGCGGCAGCAGCACCGGCACCGGCACCAGCACCAGCACCAGCAGCAGCAGCAGCAGCAGCAACCGGCTCCAGTCCAGGCTGCAATGATGATGATGCATGACAGTGACAGTGCGTTGTAGTTGCTTATGGTTGCTGTGTGTTGTTGTTATAGCTGTTGTTGCTGTTGCCGCTGCATGACATTAAGCAGGTTGCAAACAGACGCACACATGTCTGGACAGTCGCTGTCCGACTGTCCGCCCGTCCGCCTGTCTGTCTGCCTCAGTCTCAGGCTGAGCTCTGTCTCAGTCCCAGTCTGTGCAGCGAATTGTGGGTGCCTTTTGCAGCATTCTTTGCAGATTACTGAAATTAGCCGCAATTCGCCTGCAGCTTCATTTGCACAGTATATCCCTGAGTGTGTGTGAGTGTGTGTGTGTGTGCCTGTGTGTGTGGCAGGCAAAACTTATTTTCATGCTTTATTTGAGCGCGAGCCTTTTACAAGCGCAACGAAACACAAAATTAAATACAACTTTCAACTGCAGTTCGTTGTTGTTGTTGTTGTTGTTGCTGTCTGGCAAAAATCAATTAAAATTCATAGCCAATTGATTTGCGCACACTTGAAAAACTGCAATTGAAAACGCATTTTACACACACACACACTCGCATACAGTGCACTGCATGCACAAATACACAAACGTTTTTAAAACTTTTCTTCAAACCTTTCGATTTTTGTTTGGGCTAGTAAAATACATAAAAACTGGCGCCAGTTGGGCAAACACGAGGGCTCCAACTGATAAAAATCACGCCGCTTACATCAACAAATAACCAGCAGCAGCAGAAACAACAACAACAACAACAACAACAACACTGATGGTTTTCTCTACCTGTGCTTTGGTGGGGCGAAAAGGGTTTTATTTTATGTCTAGCCACCGACGCAGTTGCAGCAGCAGCAGCAGCAGCAGCAGCCACCGCCGCCAACGTCAACGGCATCATCATTATCATCATTAAAATGTCAGTTAATAATTTTTTTTCTTCTTCTGCTGCTGCAGCCAGTGGCCGCTTCAAAACTTTGAGTGGTTTTTCAGTTTGACGTTTACAACGTCGGCCAGCGGTGTCCGTCCAGGGTCTCCGATGTCTGGGGCTACCTGACAGGGGGGCTATGGAGTGCGAGTGCAGCTGCTGAGTGTGTTTAGGCTGAAACGATCTGAAAAATATCTGGGTGGCCATTTCATTGGGCTAGCACAATGCCAGAGCTAAATTCAGTTTGAGGCTCAGCCCCGAATTGTCAGCTGTTTTTCGAGCAGGCCGCGGTTCAATTAACAGCGGCGACGCCAGCAAGTTCGTTGCTTAAGTCTTTTGTTTTTGCAAGCGCTATAAAATGTGAAAAATGCTTAAATTGCAGTGCACTATCAACAATAAGTATTAAAGTAGGCAAAGTTATGTTGCTGTTGTTGCTGCTGCTTGTGTTGCACCTGCACACAATTGCTAATAATTATTTATGCTGGCCGGTCAGCAACCGGCGGCTAGAGTTTTCATACAGAGATGGCACAAGGCAGTAGGAGAAGCTGCCGCCGAGTGGCATTGGCTACTGTTTCTCACTGGCCGGCAACGGCTACGGCTCATCAGCAGTTAATGACCAGGCAGCCTGGCCACGGCGTCGTCGTCGTCGTCATCGCCATTGCAATCGCCACGTTGCCAACTTCATGACTCCATAATTATGCACAGGCTGCATTTTTGCGCATTGCCTTTTGCTCGCTCGCTCGAACTGCGGCTGAAGTTTGTGCAGTGGCTGCCATGCATTCGCCGGGTGGGTGGAGTCACGCCTCGATGTGGCCGCCTCCAAGGTAGCGGCAGCAGCAGCAGCTTCACTTGGTCGCTCAACTTTTAATTTAATAATATTTTTATAGGCCGACGCGACAAGCTTGTTTACAAGCGTTCAACATGCAACTTTAAAGATACTTGCAACTAGCACAATGCGGCAATAAGTTTGTAGTATGTCTGTGTGTGTCTGTGCGTGTAAGTGTGGCTGTGTGTGTGTGTGTGGGGGTTGCACTTTGCATTTGCAAGTTGTGGCATTTTGCGCACTTCCTGTCGACTGTCAAGACATGCCAAGTTGTCCTCGTTCAGCTCCTTCTGCTTCACTTCCTGCAGGCGAAGGCGAAAGCGGCAAAACTTTTGCCTTCTGCCGCCCGCAGCCTGGCAGCAACTTTTTTGTTGCCACACGCACGCATTGCAGTTGTTTTGCATTTAAACTGCCTCGCATTGAGCCTGTGGCAAGTGGCTGCATTTCACTTTTTACTCAACACCCCCAACAGCAGCAGCGACACCAGCACGAAGGCGCCGCCAACTTGGCCAAGTAATCCACACCAGTCGCTGGCATAGACATGAATTCGTTGCTGTTGTTGTTGTTGTTGTTGTTGTTGTTGTTGTTGTTTGTTGCCCGCTGATTTTCTGCTCGCTTGCATGCGATTAGTTTGTAATTTGATTGCGACGCGGTTGTAAGCCGCTCGCCTGTAGCTTTGTATCTCACAGATACATGCCAAGTAAGTTGTTAGCTCTGTTTAAAAGTTTGCCCTGCGCCATTTGCCTTTCGCGTGTTTGCTAATTGAAACAAGTCAAATTTCAGCCTCAAATGACACTAAAGCTGTCTGAAAGACTTTACCAAGAGGGCGTTGAACACGAATTGCAGCCAATACAATAAAACCGTATCTTTAGCTCCAACTACGCGGCAATTCTATTTTATTTTTCTTTCTTTTTTTTAAGGTAAAATCTGCTTAAAGAAGAAGACTCATAAACTGATCTGGCATTTTTTGTATGCACTTGCAGCACTTCCTGCTTAGGTTGGTGGCATAACAACAACGTCATGCAACAGGAATCTTACATAATTAGCTGGCCATGGTGCAAATTCTGCAGCATCATCTAATCAAATCAAATCAGGCCGAGAACTACGCGGCGCGGTGTAATTACTTCCGTTTTAGTTTCAATTAAACCAATGCCCCGGCTAATCAGAGGCCCTAATGGGCGTCTATTGGATGCCTTTGGCTTATAAAAGGTGCATTGCATATCCGTTTCGTTCCAGCCAAATCACTGGTCGTCTTCCTTGGCAAGTCATTATCCAAACAGCATTGTGCCCCTCTGCTGCTCCTCATCCTCCTATTTCGACTTTTCATTCCGCTCTTGCTCCTCCTGACCGTTGCTTTATTTTGGGCTCCGCGTGTGCGTTGTGGGTACTCTGTGTGTGTGTGTGTGTGTGTGTGTGCGTGCGCGTGTGTGTGTGTGGACCAGTTTGACAGGTGTTTCTTGCGCTGACTGAAGCTCGATTCTATGCGACGTCTTCGCCTCCGTCTCCGTCCCCATCTCCATCTCCATCATCGTATTCGTTTCTGATTCTGTTTCTGTTTATTTGTTTTGTTTATCTGCTGGTCGTGTGGCGTCGGCGTTTGAATGCAGGTTGTTCTACTCGTATTTTAAATACGCTCTGACATCAGAACAGCATCCAGCATCAGCATCTTCAACTTAGTCGTCTTCAGCTGCGGCTGCTTTAATTATAATTTATCTACCTGGTGGCTCGACGACGACGACGACATCGACGCAAACGTATCTCAAGTTTTTGACTTTTATCTGCTGCTGAATTGATGAGTATATAATAAGACTTTATTGGTCAGAGCCAAAGCCAAAGCCGAAGAGCCAAAAAGCCGATAAAAGGCCAAAACCGTACGACAAGTGCGTATCGAAACTAAGACTTTCTATACCCTGTACCGAGGAAATATCGTTGAGGGTCCTATTAACTTGGGCAAGCGTAATGCACCCAGACACAGTTGAGTCCATAAATTCACTGTGAAATTCACGAATAAGATTCCTTATAGAAGTAACATACTGAAGTCCTTTGTGCAGCGCATCTGGTATTCGAATACGCCCAACTGCAACACGCTCGCTTGTTCTCCTTCGAGTTGGGTCAGAAATTTATGCTATAAGCTGTCATGATAGCTGCGCTTCGGCATTCACCTTTGTTGTGGGTGTGTGTGGAGCTTGGCCGAACACTGCGTGTCCTTTGTGGCGAGCGTGAGAAGCAACTGCGCGTCTCCATCTTCGCAGTGCTCAATACAGCTCTTCTCGTGTTGCTTGTCAATGTGTTTCGCTTGTTTGCCTGTCTCCGCCGGCTTGCCCCATGCTATTGCAATGCATTTTTGTTGTTGCTACAAATTCTACAAGCAAATCAACAAAAACAAACAACGTGTATGCCTTGGAATTTAAAACTTTACTTCGAGCACCACATTTTGCTGTGGTTGTTGCTCTTGTTGGCTTTGCTGTTGTTTTTGTATCGCTTTTTTGTATAAATTGTCAACGGAAATCAGTTTGCCACTCAACAGGCTTCCCTTTTCCTGTGGCCAGACGCGCAGATAGCGCTCTGGTTCTCCGGTTCTGTTTCATTGGGGTGACAACAACGACTCTGTCTCTGACTTGGACTCAAACTTGACTTTGACTTCAGGTTGAGAGGCAAAGTAAACACATGCCTCAAAGAAAAAATGTAAAAAAAAAAAAAAACAGAAATATTAATATATATAATCAAGAAATGTTGAGCTTCTTCACTACCGTTTGTTTAATTTTTTCTTCATATTTGTGATTTATTTATGGCCAAGTTTATGCACACGTGCCAGCATTTAAAAGTCGCTTTTCAAAAAATCTGACTCTTTCTTTCGACAATTAGCGCACAAAGGCGGCAAAAGCAGACAAAAACAAGGCAGAAAAACAGAGATCGTAAGAGAGAGAGAGAGAGAGGGAGAGAGGGAAGCATAGCATAGCCATATAGAAATATGCATAAACATAAACATAATAATAACTATAATTTGCATATTCATTTGGCGTTCGTTTCCAATCATTTCTTGAGCCCATAAGTCAGCCGAAGGCAATAGACAGTTCAGTTCGGCTCAGTTAAGTTGAGTTGAGTTGAGTTGAGTTCAGGTCAGTTTTAGTTTTAGTTTCAGTTGCTGGACATATATATGCATGTATATGTTAAACATATTGAAATATCATCATTGAAAGGCAGCTGCCAAACTGTAAAATAATCGCGCGACAAATTTATGATTAGTTGTTGGCCATTGTGTCGCGGAGGGGAGGCCCTTTTCATTGTGTTCCAGGCAGCAAATCAAAGAAAATATCGAAAATAGCTTAGTGACAGTTTCTCAGGTTTGTTGGGTTTTAGGCGCGTCTAGAAGATGACAACAACAACAACAACAACAACAATAAAGCGGCTTACACTTTGTTTACAATGTTGCGTGGTATTTTACAGATTTGTTTTTGTTGTTGCTTTTTTTTTTGTTCTCTTGCTGCGTCAATATTGATAATAAATAACAGCCCAGCAACACCAGAAATAACAGCAGCAACAACAACAGCAACGGCGACAACAAAAACAAAGCAGCATTAGAAAGACAACAACAGCAACAGCAACTAAAATAACGACAACGTCAGCAGCGGTCACGTCTCAAGTGAAAATGGTTTTTAAGTGCCCCATTGCCTAGTGAAAATTAAACTGTCCCTGGGCACGTCAGCGTCTGGCTGGGCACAAGTCAGCGACAACTTCTTTAAGCCAGAGTCTCTCCGTTCTGCAGTCTGCGAGTCTTCAGTCTTCAGTCTTCAGCCTGGTCAGCCCTTTCGAGCCGCCGCCGCCGCCGCCAAAACCAAAAGTGTCAACTCTAATTGCCTTTTGCTTGGTTTGCCCGCCTCGAAACTCAAACAGAGATTTGGTCATGGACCACTCGAGCCGCAACTTCTCTGCTCTTCAATTCTCTGGCTCTCCTGCTCGCCGTTGCTCGGCGAAGATCTTATGGTCAGTCCCGCTGTCTGTCAAATATTTGCCTTGGCATTGCCTGCGCTTGCGCAAATACTAATAAAATTTCGGTTAATTTTTTTAAGTTAACACACACACACACACACACACATTTACTTTTATTTATTTGCTTAATATTTTTTTGTCTTATTTTTTTTTTTTTTGTTAGTTGCTGTTGTTGTTGCTGGTGTGCACTTGACTGTAATGGATTTGTTGGCATGAAGATATTTTTTTATTTTTGTCAGCCATTTGCGCTTACTTAAAACAAAGCAACAACAACGCCGGCAAGGCAAGGCCGGGTTTTTGGAGGCGGCAAAGGAAAGTCAAATATGTCAACAACAATGAGAATTACATAAATTAAGCGGCTGCAGTGTTTTGTTAAGAGATCAGCAAACAAAAACAAAAACAAAAACAGCGAGCACAACAACAACAACAAAAATATTAATTTCAAGTCGTTGAAATTGCGAGGATTTATGTACTTAATTAGCAGCGAGGAAGTCAGCCGCAGACAGAGAGAAAATCAGATTGAGGGCGAACAGTTTTGTGGGGGGCCTTGAATTATGCATACGCAAATTGAGTCATAACACTTTATTTAGTTAAGATTTATGCAGCAAACATTTTTACTTATGGCCTAACGATATAGCTGAAAGTGGAACCAAAAAAACTTGATTGCCGCTTAAGGCGAACAAGAAAAGTGTTAAATAATAAATGAATTATTTTCACAACATATCAAATATATCTAGGTGAGGCATTAATAAGCCATCATATTATTTATTCATTGGATTATTATCAATTTAAGCTTCTCTGATTGATTCCTCGCCTTAAATGTAATTTGGCTTCTATTTAATAATCATCGTTTAATGCTTAAGATCAATTGCACAAGTTTTGTTCATATCTTAATTTAGCATTTAAATTACGTTTGCTTTTACTTTATACTGTGCACTCGCATATTAAAAATTATTATTACAGTCTTAAGTTTTCATTCGGCACATTCCTCATACGCCGTGTGGCAAAAAACTTGTTTAACATTTGCGGAGCACATAAACAAACATTACAATTAATTTTTATGCGACAGGCATTTGTGCTTATAAAGTGCACTAAAATATTATGCGAGGCAGTCAAAAAAAAAAATAAAATAAAACAAAAACAAAAACAACAACAGCAACAACAACAAAAACAAAAACAAAAACTTCAAACGCTGCCACAAAGATAAGCAACGGGCAAAGAAAACCGCTTAACTTGAAACGTGTGAGAGGAGGGGCAGAGCGGGATGGGTACAACATTCAAATTGGCGACAGCGAGCGCTAAGTGCAGACAGTTGCATGTGCTAAGCGACAAATAGACAGATGGACTGAGAGACAGACAGACGGACCGAGCGACAGAGAGACAAACTGAGTGACCAGCCGAGTGACCAACTGGGTGACCATTGCGGCGAGTTGCGTGCGAGCAACAGGTTTGAATGTTGGCCTAATGAAGCGCCGCTTGCCGCTTACTGCTCGCCGCTCGCCGCTTGCCTCTTGCCGCTTGCCTCTTGCTGCTTGCCACATGGAGATTATGAGTCAGTTATGGGCTTTATGCAATGCTCGCCTTGCGCAGTTTACGAGCCACTCGTAAATTTTTTAATTGGCCTGTCCAGCAGATCCCCTCGGGCACCGTGCCCCGCCAACAAGTCCACCAGCGAACCACCCACCACTCGAACGAGTGGCGGTTCACTTATCACTTGCTTATCAAAAAACACCTACACACAAAACGGTGCGGCAACAACAAACCCAAAGCGGAATCGAACGAATTATTTATTAAGTATAAATTGTAAAATTCATGAATTGCGCGCCGTTGTGACGTAAATCGAAAGTCGTCGTCTATAAATTGATAAAGCTGACCAAGAGCGAGTAATTTTTTTTATTATACTTTGCAAACGCTTCATTCAATTTGTTGTTGTTGTTATTATTGCTTTGTGCGGTGGGTGGTCACAATCTAATAATCTTTTAATATAATTCTTCATTTTTTTATATTTCCTTTATATTTGTTTGTTTTTTTTGTATTTTTTATTTAATATTTGTTTTTAATGGTTATTCAAAGCGCGCACAAAACGCGTCGCATAATCAACAATCTATGTAGTCCAATGACGTTAATTGAAACTACTTGAGATTAAATAAAAAATTGTTTTCAAATGCGGCGCTGGCGCTCTGCTGCCGTTGTTGAAGTACCTAAAATATTGGAGGTGCCCAAGTTATGGCACGTTTTGCTATATAGAAACTCATGGGAACCATTTTTTTTTTCGTGAACCACACATAAGTATTTATGATATATGTGGTTATCAGTGTGGCCGAAGTAAATAATTTTTTTTTAAATTTTTATTTAATTTTCTGTGTGGTTTCCCATTAACAAAAAGAAAACAGCCCATGCATATTAAATAATGTGCTATATATACTCAAATATATATGAGAACGCTGATAATACGCGACGCTTTTGACGTAGTAAGCCGAACACTTTGCTTATCAAAAACTGACAAAAATAAAAACACAAACAACAAACAGCTGCCTGAGAACATTCGCACTGCACATACATTTCTGAGCGGTTAACCACAAAAATAAATAAATAAATAAATAAAAACTTATAAAAATAAATTAAAAGTTTGTTCATCATTCAGAAAATGGCCGCCAAAAATCGGGAAAAAAACGTGTTGATTTTAATAGCACGCTTACAATTTGAAAGAGTTGTCAGGAATTCGCCGCTGGCCGCTAATTGAAGGGGTGTGATCTGAATTAGTTCATGTCTGAGATTTGGCTGGCAACGCCTTGAAGTTGCCTCCAGGCCACACACTAATGAAAAACAAAACGTTTATCAAATGCATGATAACAACGCATGCCGAAATGGAACCCACTGATCCGAATCCCCAAAACCAAAACCAAATCAAAATCAAAATCCAAATTCAAGCCCAAGCCCAAGCCCAAGCCCAAACTCAAGACCAAATCCAAATTCGTATCGAGCCCTATCAAATGTCTGCCGCCCGCGAGGTGTTAAACTCTTCGCAACTGTCGCAACGTCCCCCGGTCCCCGTTTGCGGCTTCGGCTTCATTCCCCATTGGCTTTTCTTTGTTTTATTGTTTAACGCATTCTAATTAACAGCTTTAGTTATAGACATTGCCATGGATCGTCTCGGAGCAGAGTCTGTCCCGCTTTTTAACGCACACGTGATGATTAAATTTTAATTTTAGTCTTTATACGGCGGATCGTTGTGTGCTTTAAGGTCTCGAACTCGACTCTTGAACCCCACAAAGCAAGCACAACTAATCCAAATCAAATGGCTTCTCCAAATCAATTCGTTTTCAATCGTTTAAAGTTAATTAACGCGCCAGAATTTTATTTCAACTTACACATTCTTGAGTTCTTCAGCTTTTATATTCGCTACGTTTCGTTACGATTCGTTTTTGTTGTCGTTTGTTCGTTTTCATAGTTCATGATATTGTTGTTGTTGTTGTTATTGTTATTGTTATTGTTGTTGTTGCTGCTGCTATTGTTGTTTGTTCTGTTACACGCCTTTGTTTCGTTTGTAAATTTATCTTATATATTTAAGTATTTTCATTTTCTGTATTGTGTGCATTTTATTTTGCTCAACGTCTCAATTTCAATACGCTCTTTTGTTATTGTTATTTATTATAAATATTTTTAATTTTATTTTATTTGTATTCTGTTTTGTTCTTATTTCAAGGCATTAAAATTGTTAATTTAAGGCTATGTGTGAAATAAATTAACCAATGAACTGAGTCCCAGGCGGTTAAATACTTTTGCATACCCTGCACTCAAAATTGGGTCAATAAGTTTATAACAAAAGCATGCGTTGAGACAATATAGCCTAGAGCTCAGGCAGAACATGTCCGCTATAAGTTTCAAAGCTGTTTGATTGCTTATTTTAATTTTTTAATTTTTGTAGTCCATACTGCTAACAGTCGTGAGTGAACTTAAGTGAATTATCCTTAAATTATATTAGTTGCCATACTATATCCATCTATGCGTGGCACTTTTATTCTGCATGTTTCTGAAATTAATTGCCTTAAACAAGCCAAAACTTAGTACAGGATATATTATAGTTTAGCCTAATTAAGTATAAAAAGGTATACGATAAGGGCGACTAAATAAATTAATATAGCCATCTCCGTCTCTATATCAGTTTCTTTACCAACTGGTATCTCCGTTTTCAAGCTGTGGGCAGTTTATATGTCTTTGTCGAGCGGATCGGACCACCATATCATATAGCTGTCATAAGAACCATCGGTTGAAAACTGAACTCTTGTAAGAAGCTATTTTTTTTAAATTTTTTTAAGTATCTCCACCATACTGCGCTTCTAACATTTATGCAAAAATCTTTTGAAAAATCGTCATTAAATCATATTTGAATACCGATGTCTGCAAGGGTATTTAATGTTCGACACCCTGAGGATAAGTCGTTTTTTCTTGATTTTTTTTTTCGTTGAAAATGCAAATGCAAGAAATTCCAATGAAACGCATTGAGGGTGGCAGAGAACTGACGACGGCTGCGCTGGCGGCTCCGGCTAGCGACTTGAAGCCACTTTAAAATGGCGTCGCTTGTGGTGCGGGTGACGTCGCTGCCACCTCTCTGGCTCTTCCCTGGCTGCTTTATATGCCAAATAGTCGCAAAGTCGGTTCGACTGTCCGGCAGACGTCGTCGTTGTCTTATAAGGTGCGGTGCGTATAAAGCCAGACATCGACATCGAGTTGAAAACAGAGAAAAAATCACTTGGTACACTCGCGCGACATATTGAGAAATGTGCAATAGCTTAATGCCCATTTAAGGCCTGCACTTTTCATGGCAAGTTGCATTTATCGAGCGATCAGCTCAAACGAGCGATCGATCAACTGTTTAGCCACCAAAAAGTATCAGAACATTTCGATCATTACTCATACGAACCGTGGCACGCACGCATGCTAATTGCCAGGTGTGATGATGTGTTGCCGAAAAAACAGTAAACTGTTAACGCCGGCAACAGCAACGACGAGTACTGTCAGCAGCTACAGCAACTGCTGCTGCAGGCACTCACATTTGCCAGCAACATGTCCTAGCGAGAGAGTTGTTGCTGTTGCTGTTGTTGCTGCTGTTTGCCTTTAAATGGTATAAATTACCAATGAATGACATACAATTTAATTGCCCGGTCTAAGCAGCAACTTCTGCCGCATACAGAGCAGCAGTTGCAGTTGCTGCTGCTGATGCTGATGCTGCCGCTGCTGCCGCTGCTGCTGCTGCTGCTGCTGCTGTCGCTGTTGCGGTCGCAGTTGTTGCTGGAATTAATTAATATTGCACTTTTGAAGCGCGTGCATACAAATTTGTCAGTTGGCCGTTGCCCATTTTTATGCCCAAGGTGTAGGCAATTGGCATAGTTCACATTCACGCAGTGGCTGCTGCGCTTTATTATGGCATTTGATGGCAATTAAAAGTCTTTCGCATTAATTGTGTGCAAGATTCAAGGGCTTGTTGCTGCTGTTGCACGACTGCAATATGTCCGATTTTGTTTGCGCTATTCGTGTTTGTTTTGCCTTTATTGTGCGTCAATTTGCTGGCCACACAATGTCGTTGTCATTGGCGATGTTTGTTGTTGGCGATTGACGTCAAACAAAATCAGAAGCGGCCACAACGGGGGCAACAGCAGCCGCAGCACCTACATTCGCCTCATCTTGGGGGCTGGTATTGATAGCAGTAAGTAGCACTTATCAGTGAGTCAGGCGAGGCCAATGAATTGTAGGTGTTGCAATCGTATATTATCGACTAACCGGGACTAGAACAGAGCTTTGCACCAACTTTAGCAGCCGCAAGCGGTCGGACTTCAACACCACCAACTTGGTTGGTTCTTTTGATTTATTTCGACTTCTTTGACACTCTCTTGACAAAAAGTGCATTCATTGGATGACCGTGCTGCATTATAGGCAGCGCCATATATCAACTGGGCTATTTGATATTGCGCTGATTACCAGCAGTTGCAGTTTGGCTGTTAACTGAGTCTACAACAACAGCAACAGCAACGACAACAACAAGCCCAATTTGCTATGTAATTAGATCTATAACTTTTTGACACATTTCAAAAACACATTTCTGCTGAGCTAACCAGCGACTGCCAATTGGCAACGACTGGCGCCTGAGCCTAAAAGACGTTGCCGTCGGCAAAAAAAAACAGACAAAAAAAAAAAACAAAACTTAAAAAAACCATAATTGTATATGAAACTCACCTCGTTTGTTTAGGGCGCTTTAGCAAGCATTATCCATGCATTATCCAATAAATGGCAGCAGCCCGTTGTTGTTGCTGTTGTTGGCGATTTCTGAGCGCACCACACATTTAGTATTATTACTTGGAATATTTGATTTATTTCTTTATTATTATTATATTTCGTTTTTTGTTGTATAATTTAATTGCTCAAAAAAAATTGAAAAAAAATATCACAAACTTTTGCTTATGCGCTGTTCGCGTGTTGTGTTTTCAACAATTGCAATTATGTTTAATATTTTTATTGTTATTATTTATAATTCAAACTTGGCAAGCTTTGCATTTTCATTACTTGTATATATATTCTTTACTCCATATATATATGTATATATATATTTCTTTAAGACACTTCAATTGCGACTTTATGCACTTATTATTATTATTATTATATGAATTTTTTATGATGATATATAAAATATTTGTTGTTGTTGTTAATCAAAAATTTGGCAAGTTTAGTTGAGTGAGAGAGCAAAATTTGATTAGCTTAAGAATTGTTGTTGTTTATCGCTGCTAGGTACAATTGGGTAAAGTTAAGAGTTGAGTTTTAGCAAGTTGAGTGACAAAAAATTGATCGCCTATCGTTAGAATGCGATGTGCGTAAAGCGTTTTAAATATCAATATCAATAAATATGCGAGTTCTTTGTTTTTTTCCTTCTTATTATTTTTGAAACTGACGCGTGTTAACGTTTAACGGTCGTTGTTGTTGCCGTTTTGGTTTTTGTTGATGTTGTTATTGCTGTTGCTGTTGCTGTTGCTGTTGCACGCGCGTTCGTACCCGTGTACCGTTCCTTGTTGTCGACGCGTCAACGTGCAAATAACAAATAACGAAAACGTACGAAAAAATTTTCACTGCAACGCAAAGAGATTTTCCCGTCGTCGCGTCGTCGGCGTCGTCGTCGTCGTCGGCATCGTCGTCGTCGTCGTCGTCGTCGTCGTCGTCGGCGTCGTCGGCGTCGTTGCTGGCTTCGGCTGCACCACCAACACGCACGCAATAAGGAGAGTGAGAGAGAGCGTGTGTTTGCGACGGCGGCAGCAGCAGCAGCAGCACCAGAGGGTGGTGGAGGGAGGCACCGGAGCAATCGCAATTGCACGCACAATTTGGCCACCCGAAAAATGTGAGCAGCTACTAGCGAGTCTCTTTGTATCTCGGCTTAAAACCGGGCTTAAAACTTCTCAACTTCTGCAATACTTCGGCGACAGCGAACGCGTGCGGGGCTCTGACGTTGAACCTGAACCGACACTGCCCAGCAAGACACTGGCGCAGCCAGCGGCCTTTCTAAGTAGAATTGGCTGCCAACGACGACGACGACGACGACGTCGCAGCTGCTGCTGCCGACGCCGCACCAACACCGACACACTCACGCACACACGCAAGCGGCAGCAACACCAACGCAGCAAGCGTGCGCCTGTGTGTGTGTGTTGGCGTCTCATTCGCCGGATAAAGACGCCTGAGAGAGTGAGAGAACCAGTGGGAGAGCCTGAGACCGCAGCACGTGCAAAACAACATAAAAGCTGCCTGCTGATTTTTGTCGCAGTTTTTTATTTTTTTTTTGCATTTTTATCTCTCCACTTCGCGACTGTCAGCTGATGTTGTTGTTGTTGCTGTTGCTGTCGCTGTGCTGTTGCTGCAGTGTTGGCGTATGTGGCTGCAACTGCCGAGCTGCTGCTGCTGTTGGGACAGCTGCTGCTCGTTGCTGTGGCTCTTGCTGCTGCCCCCACGCTAGTCACAAGTCGTTGTAGTTGTTGTTTATGGCTGCGTGGGTTTCTAATTGCTCAAACTTTATACCAATGAGGAGACTTCGTTGCATTTTCGCTTTTGCGAAAGCGAGCTCCGAATAGGCGCCTCCCACTTTTTCAGCGTTGTTGCTGCTTCGCTGTTTTGGAGCTTTTAAAGCGTTGGTGTTGGATTGGTTGGGGGATGGCCTATGTCTGTAGTCAGGGTGGGGGTGCGCAAAGTCAAGTACCAATTATGTAATAGGGATAACAAGCGAGCCTATTGAATATGTCCTAAAGACAATTGTGTTTTATGTACATTCTTTTATACCTAACCCAATAGAGATAAATTTATAAAATTATCTGGCTATTTTTAAGTTCAAATTAAATTGTTAACCTCAATAAATGTATCATAATTACAATGTCAGACTTAGCGCTTTAGTTGTTAGTACCTTCAGATAGATTTATACATTGAACATTACTGATATGAAAAAATTTATATAGTACAGTTAATTTATATAGTACAGTTGGTTTCAATTTTATTAAAACATTTTCAAAAAAACCTTTATATATGTGATATAGTTACATTATCACAGTCACGTACCCAAATAAAATTCAAAGTTTATGTTGTGCAAAATTAGTACATCCTTAACTTAAAACATTTTTACAAAACTTACGCACGTTTTTCAATTAAAAACATCTTAAGAAGACTGATTGTTCAAATTTTACAAATAGGTGGGTGATATTTTCAGAACACATCGAGCGAATTTTCCCTTCAAATTTATCCGGCAAATAAACAAATAATAAATTACCGCAAAGTAATAAGGTTTATCAAAAACAACATAACAATCAAAAATATTGTTTCCCAAAATCACAACTCGCCGGATAAATTTAGCCCGGATAAAAAGAACGCGCGCTCCCACAACACAAGGCTCTCACAGTACTCCACTCTTCAACTCTCACACACATAGGCCATTTATCCGCTCTGCCTCGCTCACAAACACACACAGATACGCCACCGAGAGAGCACAGTCAAATGCCGGCAAACAACCTAAACGCCAGCGTTGAGCGCCTGAACTTGAAATGCCGATACAGCGCCTGAGAGCTGAGCGCGTGCTCTCAGTAGCTGTATTTGTATTTGTATCTGCGAGTTAGCAACGCAGCTGCCGACGCTCTGTGTCTGTGTGTGGGCATTTGTGAGCGTGTGTGTGTGTGTGCGGTGTGTTTACAAAACAAAGACGAAAATGAAGCAGAGACGAGCCAAAAGCATGCCAAGCACTCATACACACACACACACACTCGCGCACAGGCGCTGGCCACGTTTTGTGAATGAACGAATAGTAGCACACCAACACAAGAGCGCTCACGCACACACTCACAGCAATACCAATACGCGTTGCGCGTGTGTGTGTGAATTGTGGGCAGGGAAAATAAACGAAACGCAAAAACGCGTTTACGCGATTCGTACAAAAATTTTTCGTGTTGCTGGCGGGCAGCAACAACAACAGCAGCAGCAGCAGCCCGCTTGTAGGTGTACCTATGCAGATAGATCAGTGTGCATGTGTGTGTGCGCGTGTGTGTGGGCAAGAGTGCGCTTGTGTGTGCTGTTAGTGTTAGTTGATTGGTGTGAAACAACCACAACAATAACTTATTGAAATGAGACGACAGCGACAATAACAACAACAACAACAACAACAACAGCAGCAGCAACGAACACAACGACAATATTGACGATGACGAGGCCGCGAACAAATAAAACCAAAATGGTGTAGGCCCAGTTGGCCGACGCGAAGGTGGCAGCAACTGGCAGCCAATTCGCGCCAGCAACAGCGGCAATAATACGAATACGAATACTGATACTATTCGTATCTGACGCCTCCGTCGGTCTGGAGGCAACTGGCCAATCAACCAACACAAAATAAAACGTTTCTTGGCGTTGGCGTTGGCGCGTCGCTGATTTGTTGATGAAGTTGTCGCCGCTGTCGTTCCCATGCGCTTGAGCTGCTTGTTTTATGCAAATTTGTGGCTGGTTTAAGTACATTTTAATGTCGTAATTGCCTACGCCGAGCATGAGCGATGCCAAGGAAGAACAACAATCCAAACATTAACACCCCAGACACTGAACATGCGCCTGGTCCCTGGTTCGGCCGATCTTTGGCAAAATATATTTATGTTTTTTCTATTCATTTTTCGACTGCAATGCTTTTTGCGCAGCTGCAACGAAATTTACGTGAAATCCAACAGAAAATGCCTTTACAATCATTTGTGCTATTGCTTTTTGTGTTGGAAATCTTCCCACGGTTGGGCAGTCATCACCCTCTCCGCTTGAGCATTGTTGTTGCTGGCCCGCCACCACCACCACCCGAACGCAACCCACCACCGCCGATCCTGTCGTGCAACCCCCTAACTTTTGGCGGGAAACGACAATCTTGCAATCTCGGTTAACGTCTTTAAAACTTTGCCCAAACAAAAGGAAGCCGCCCGCGGCCCGCCCGTCAAGAAGTGTATTCCGAGCCGCAGGCAACCCAACAGAGCCCGGCCCATGCCAAAGCCACCCCTGAATAGCTTTACCTGAGCACCGCTTCGCATGTCATGCTGCTCCTTTTTCCTTAATTTTAATGATGCTCATTCTTTTGACGACGTCTATCCTCCAGGGCATCGCCGCGGACGCTCACCGTTCACGGCTGGAGAGCAACGGCAACTGCGTCGCGACGTCTGCGCTTGACTTTCCCAAAAAGTGAACACGTGAACCTTGACTAGGAGGCCGCCACAGAATTCTCAATTAAAAACGCCAACATTGCGCCAATGTTAACCACAATTTGGCGCATTGATTTGCATTGATGGCACAGCAGCGGCAAACCAAGTGCAATAACCATAAAAGCAAATGGCATTGTAGCACCTCGATGACGCCAACAGCTCGCAGAGAGTTTGCCATTGCTGTTTTTCACGCAATTTCCAGCCCGGGGGTCAACTGCAATGCGACTGCTCTAACTCCCTGCCCTGAACCCGGTTGCCGACTCCCTGCGACTTGGTCCCAGCTCACAGCTCCCAGCTCCCAGCTACCGTCTCTCAACGTTGTCGCCGCCTTTTATGCGCCAATTAAAAAATCTAATTTGCATGCGAATGCGCAGCTAAGATTCAGATTCCGACTCCGATTCTCACGGATAGCCAGCGAGCGACTGCACGGCACTTGAACGTTTTAATGAAAACACGTGTGTCTTATGATTTATCATAAGCAGCTGTTGAGTCGCAGATCACAGATCACAGATCATTGCAACTGCCGCTCACAACTATTAATTGCAACTAAATTAAAACAGTTAAAAGCAACTGTGAAGATGAGTTAGCGCTACGCAAATGTGGTCAGCAACTTGCAACTGTTAATAAAAGTTTCTACTTTTGTTGACTTGAGTGTTACGACTCGGATGACCTCTCGAATAGAATATCATTTTAGTATTGCCTCAAACCTGACGCTATAACAAGTTTCAACGATTTTTGATATAGCTTATGATAATTTCTATTCCTCCCTTCGTTAAGAATTGTATTTATAAAAAAATATTTTATGCTATTTAGCTGATTTAAGTTATTGTTGTAAGGATATCTTTTTGCAAGACTTTTGTTTTAAGATACTTACGGACTAAATTCAAAATTAATTTTTTCCTGAGCTTTCTAATCAGGAATCAGTTTTAAAATGTTATTTTAGTTTTTCAATCAATCAGGTAATAGCGTATTACTTCTGAAAACTTGTTCTTCTTATCACTTCCCCGGTTGTAAAATAGTATTCTTATTAATAATATTATTATGCCTTTCTATCCCCAAAACAATCATTATCGTCAACAACAAAATGTACAAAATCCTTTTCAAATTCAAGTTCGTTGCCTAAGTCTTTCGTTTTGCTGCTCAAGGGAAACACCAACGCCAATGCATAAATTATGTTCATGCCCCGATCCCAGACAATAAAACAGCTTAATTTTGTCGTACAACACGCATTAAAGTCTTAGACGCCTAACAACTCCCACAAAGTGGACAAACTCTGTGAATGCTGCTTCCGAAATGCTGTCGACGCGACGTTCCCTCAACTGGTGCTGGTGCCTTTTGCCACTTTGGCATAAAATTAACTGTTCATTCAAATAAAAATTAAACTATTGGGCCCGTCTCTCAGTCTATCTGTTTATCTCCCCCAGAGTTGCGTTCAGCGTCCCAAAGAAAGAAAAAAATGAACTGAGCTTAAACTCATAAACGATTAACATACAAAACACACACGACGGCCCAATCGGTCCAAAGTGAAGCATTTCAATATATAAGCCGTATAATAAAATATAACAATCATGCGATAAAAACTCTTTCTCAACCACAATCACACACACACACAGAAACACACACTCTCTTGCACACAAATGCCTGCGTTTGCCCATTCACCTGTAAAGTGTGGGAAAGCATATACCGAAAATCAAAAAACCGAGAAACCATCGAGATCGAGATGGTCAAGCAAAAGCTTAGCCCCACAAATATCAATAGAAATCAAAGTGGAAGGTAAGCCGAAGTCCAAGTAGACATAGAAGTTGGATGTCGATGTCGAAGGCGAAGGCAAAGTCGAAGCCGAAACGCGCCAAAAGAAAACGTTGAAAATTCAAATTAGCTCAAGACTCGTAAATAAAAGATATTATAGCCAATCGAGCAATAAAACCAGTTAATCTCTAAATGTGCCGAGCGCTGAGGAAGCTGCTCGCGACTGCGACTGCGACTGCGACTCCGACTCCGACTGGGACTGGGACTGGGACTGGGACTGGAACTGCGACAGGCAGCAACTCCATCAGCATCAGCCTCATCAGGGGCCACATCAATGTGGCTGCAGATTGTCGGCCTATATCTGCGCTTTTACGACAAGCAACCTGCTAGGAAACTACAAATCAGTTGGCCCAGTCATGAAGCGTATTTCGGTTAGTATTACCAACCATCACCAGCTCCATCTCCATCTCCGTCTCCATCGGCATCATCAGGGCGGGTGTAAATTGTGTCTGAAAAGCAATCAAATCAATTTTATGCGCTCAACAGCCGCAATTGCTGCAGTTTTATGGCATTTCTAATACAACAACAGCCACAGCAACAACAACAACAACTGGCATCGAGGCTCATTCATTCACTTGCTCCGCTGGCCCATTGATGGGGCGTAGACCACAGACCGGAAGCGGCCACAGCCTGCGTGGGCATTCCAAGAGCCACTCAGTCAGCGGTGAAAGAAAAGGGGTGGGGAGGGGGGAGGGGGGGGCGATTACCAGCGCTTAAAGCTAAGCCACAAATGCATTCGGTTATTAAGCCATTTAAGCGACGTGAGAAAATGCTCAGCATTCAATTGCGCACAGTTCAGCGGATGTTGTAAGTTAGATTAAAAATGGCAAACAGCGGAGGGTAAGAGGAACATGACGATGGTGATGAAGATGAAGACAGAGATCTACGCTTGCGGAAATTATTTATTAAACACTTTAGACCAATCAAAACTGGCTGCCTACACAGCGCGCTTCTTATTGCTGTTAGCTGTTAGCGCTCAGCTTCAGGCTCAAGCTAAAACACATTTCTTTAATGACTACAACCAGCCAACTAACAACAAATTCAATTAATTTAACAAACACCGGTGGCTCCACTAGCCAACACCACAAAATACTACAGCAACAACTATAAAGCGAAACCTTAACTTTGCTGGTGGCCTTCACTCACTTAGCAGCCCAATTGCTGTTTAGTTCTCTCTCTTTTCCTTTATTTTGGCAGATCTTTCATTAAGACAAAAGTTTAGTGAATGAAATAAAGTTGAAGGCAGTCAGACCCCCGCTGCCCCTTGTTTTCTACCTTCCTCTCCGCTCGCTTTTGACCATCGCATGCGTAGTCGACGCTGTAGGTAAATCATTTGAAATTTGTCTTCCATGAGATCTTGGCGAGATTGAGGCGTGCTCATGATTTAAGCTCATGTTGGAAGCGTCGACATTGCCGGTGTCAGAGTCGTCAGCGTCGGTGTTTTCGGTATTGTACTGTGTGTGGGATTCGTGTTGCTGCTGGAGAGGAAGTGCAAAGTGCCCTGATAAGATCTAAGCTCACAAAAAATTAATTACCAACGGGCGGCAAACAGCTTCTGACAAATAGGTAAACAAGTTGGGGGCAGTGTTTTTGATTTCGAATGGATACGTAATGTACCCGAGCGGGCTAGACAGCGGGTAGCTCTACGGAAGTAGAGTAACTTAGGAGACCTTACCGTCTTTTATATTGGAGCCCTAAGAACTTTGTTATAGATGTCATATTTCGATCGAAATCGGATTCGTTCACATAATTAAAACAAAATCCTTTTTTGTCAATAAATTATAGAAGAGACATGTTTATGCTTCTTCAGGTTCCACATTGTGCAACACAAAGAATCCAGATCTATATTTACAAAGTACACAAAGGACTCATTAGTTTCACAGACAAAGCTCCTCAAATTCTAACCAGCTGCTTGCCACCCTTCGTGATGCGCGCGCCCCTCAATCTATCAAAGCTTCTTTTGCTGCACACAACTTTTCTTTGCACCCGGCAACAAGCCAGAAGACGACTGTCCCAGGCCAATTGTCGCTGGGCAACTGCGCAAAAGTTGCCTAATTTTAAATTTCCATGCGCAGCTGCGTTATCTTTGGCCGCTTCTGCGCCGCGGCAAAAAGACAACAGCTTGAGGTTGGGTAGAAGGAGGAGGCTTCCCTTGTGGCCCAGCTAAAGGAGCAGCCGGTCTATCCTGCTTACGGGGTGGCGGTGGCGGCAGGCAGCGGCTGTCAAAGATTACGCAGCAAATGCGCAAAAGATTCCGGAAAAAGAAAGGAAAAAGGGGTGGTGGGTAGCCGCCGCCCTACCTGGAAGAAACTCGTTTTTCCTAAATGGACAGGCAGCTGGCAGGCACAGCTCCTTTCTGGGCAACTTCAGCGTGACACATTGATAAATATGACTGGATTTATAGTCACATTTTGAGTATTGCACAATAAAATTGCCGGGGCACATACATAAATTACGAGCAGCACAAGCACATAGAGAACCACCCGCCATAGCCCTCTTAAGACATAAACTTCGACTTCGAGCCCAACTCCAACTACGACCCGAAGTCGAAATCGCAGAGCAACTCCATTTGCCTCGTGTATATTTATGTCATTAAATTTAAGCATTTTCGTTTAGGCCACTCAGCTGGCAACCCTGTGATTAACTTGGCTGCTGCTGCTGCGCTGCTGCTGCTGCTGCCTCTTGGCCAATTGCATGTCCGGCTAATAGTTGGGACTCCGACTCCAACTCCAACTTCAACTCCGACTCCAACTCTGACTTCAAGTCCATAAGAATTTCATATGAAATTATAAGCGCTTTAGTTTTATTGTGCGTTGTCTGCTTTGCCAAGGCGGTGGCGGTGGCGGTGGTTGTGCTGATGGTGATGGTGATGGTGGTAGTGGTGGCCACTGCCACGCAGTGATAAATGTTTCCTATGCCGTGGTATTTCACCCGCGGCACCAACAACAGCAGCAACAAAATTCATACAAATGCAAATTTAATTGTAGTCGCAGTGGCATCCACATCCACATCCACGTCCACATCCCCAGTCCCAGTCCCAGTCCCAGTCCCAGTCCCAGTCTCAGTCGCAGTCCCAGTCTCAGCCCCGAGTCCAAGTCCACATCAAGCTCAGCCTCAAAATGAATGCTTTCAGCATGGCACGCAATTTAAGTGGGCGTGCCCGGGGGCATAGCGACAGCCACTACGAAAAATAAAAAAAACACACACAAAATGTGCCAATTCGTTTGAATTTCTTTAAATGTTTTGTTTTTATTTATTTTTTCTGCTACCTTGTTGAAATGATAAAACTTTATGCATAAGTTCTGCTTAGCTAACGGTAGCTGCCGCCTTTTTGCTAACTCCGTTAACGGTTCTCTATAGTTTTTCAACGTCTGGCCAAGTCGCACGCAATGCGTCTGCGTTGGCGTCGGCGTCGCCCATATGTCATTCGGCTCGGCTCAGTTGCTGCCACTTGTTCTGGCCAATCAATTGCTCTAATAGCTGCCCCATGGCCAAGTTCTAATTGCAGTTGTAATTGCTGCCACAGATGCTGCTGCATTTCTGACACCTTCTCGCGTGCAACCGCAAAGGATCTGGCTATAATTTCACTTCCTTAATATGACGACCCGTGCGCTTCCTCTGCTCTGGTCACACCTTCTCAGCTGTTCCTCAGATTTGTTCGACAGTTTTTCCATTGCAATTGTGCGTGACTTCTGCTCGTCTTTCTCTTGTGCCCGTGTGTGTGTGTGTAGGAGCGCGCCAAGACATTATGTCCTGCGCCTGGCAACAGCTGGCGCTGCTGCTTCTGGCTGCTGCTGCTGCTGCTCCTTCACAAAGAATGCCGCCTTTGCAATAAATTTGTGTTGTTTGCTTAGAGGTCAATAATCTCCGCTGGGGTGGCTTGCAATTAGGGGAATGTTTGCGAAAATGCCGTCACCGGTGCATTTACCGTCAAGCATTGGGCGTTATACCCTTATCTATGCCGAGCTCACAGCTGACATTCCTGAACATAAGATTCTCTTT
The DNA here is from genome assembly GCA_035047465.1 of Drosophila sordidula. Taxonomy (NCBI): domain Eukaryota; kingdom Metazoa; phylum Arthropoda; class Insecta; order Diptera; family Drosophilidae; genus Drosophila; species Drosophila sordidula. The sequence goes on along the minus strand of JAWNPQ010000156.1, from coordinate 13,513,708 downwards.
ATACAAGAATCAAATATAAAATCTTAAAAGTATTGAAGTAGTTGTTGGATCGGGATTGAATATTAACTTGAGAAAGACAACAGATGGACAACGAACATATTAAACTCTAAAATAATAGCTTAAATCTTATTAAAAGATAGGGATGCCCTGCCAAATTCGGATATTAACGGGAGAATGCTTAAAAAGTAAAGTTAACAGTAACGTAAGTTCGAATATTCTTTAGCTCAGTACAGGATATATGATATAATAATTAGACTGAAAATTCTTGATTTATGCAGAAAATAGCTAGCTTTAAGGCAGTATGGAATTGGTTGAAAGCAAAAGTAGAAGGTTTTAAATTCAAAACAGGAGTGTTTTTTGAACGCTATACTTATGCCCATATGTAGAGTTATGCCCAATTTCAATTGATATTAATTCTTAAATTAGTCCCAAATCAGTTTTGATTTAGGACCATTTCAAGTTGTAGGCTGTAAATAAATATCTGAATAATAGGTACGCAGCTTTAAAGTACTTAAAGTACACTAAGAGAAAAACGCATCCAACTGCTAGAGGCTTAGAATCTTTAAATAAAGAAGTGGTACAAAATATTCTTGAAGTAATAGTTTTGTTTTCTGGTTAAAAATTCTTCGAAAAGTTTTTATTTTTATTTAAGTATACACTGCTTGGCTTTTTCTCAGAGTATCCCAAACTTACTCCAGTTATCAATCAGGCCAGCATTTAGCAAGTCAAATTTGCTGCAGATAAATATCAATTCCAACGGTTGCCCGATTGCGAATTGTGAGCATCAAATCTCGTTACGTCTCTCCTTTCTACGCTATCACCACAATCGCATTTAATGTTACCTCCCTGCCTCCCTACTTCCCTACCTCCACGGGCTCTTGTCGCCGGTAACGTCATTAGCGTGGAGTACAAATATGCAACATACGCTGCATTCAATGTGGCAGGCGGGTGTTTTCCTTCCAGCAGGAATAGCAACAGCAGCAAATCAAAGCAAATCTCAAAGATGCTGATGCTGCTGAAAGTAGGTAGCAGAAATTGTATGTTATTGTATAAGCGGAAGGGAAACACACCCGGCCGTAGATAATAACAATAATAATGATAATGCACAAGAGAACGCGCGCCAAGCGGCCGAGTGGAACGAGATCGAGAAACGAGGAACGAGGAACAGCTGAGAAGCGCAGCAGTCAAAGAAAGGAACCCAAATATCGTCTTACGGCAGGGATTTCAGTTTCAGCCTCAGGTGCGAGGGTGTGCATTTTTTGTCATGCAACAACAGCAGCAGCAGCTTCAGTTCCCCATGCCCGTTTCCTTCTCTCTTGCCATAACAATTTGTAGCACGTGGCCTATTTGGCCATTGTGACCCGGGCAAAGTTGGCGCCTTTTTTGGGCAGACGGCCATAAAAAGACGACGACGACGACGACGACGACGACGTGATTGCGGGTGCCTCAATTATCTGAGCAAAAGGAGTAAATTGTAAGCAGAGTGGGGAAGAACGGTAGACGGTGTCGGGTATCTGATTACAGAGCTGTGATATTTTTTGTTGCTCTGACAGTATCGATTGTTGGTCATTCAACACCCACGCGATGCGGATGCAGGAAGCGCTGCGGGGCTTCGTTCAGCGCAGGAACTGTAAACATTTGATCTGCATAAGGCCTCGCAATTTCACTGCAACAACTGCGACTATTGGCCATTGCCAAAGACGGTTATAATTGGCCCAAGGCAACGCCAATTTATCAACGCCGATTGCCATTTGTGTTGACAACTAACACACTGAACACTGGACAGTGGACACTCTGCTGGAACTGAATGCGAATCCGATGCTGCAGCTGCCTGCCTGCACATAGTTGGCATGAAGCGTGTTGATTTCGCACTTTACAGCTTGTAAAACTAGCAATGGCAACTGCCACAGCCAACAAGTGCTGCTGCTGCTGCTGCTACCGCTGTTGCAATGCGCCAGCTATGAAATTATTTTATTTAATAACCAACAAGAAACATGAAAATGGTCAGCAATTGTTGCTGTTGTTGGCAGCCGTTGGCCAAAACGCGCTAATTGCGCACGAAAAGCTCCACAGAATTTATTACATTTCAATTATGTATATGGGCAAATGTTGACACAACCAATTGGCATCGCATAAATCTTAACAGGCACTACTCAACGAACGAGTCATCATCAACATCATTAAACTGCTGCCTGCCTGTCAAATTAGCCAGAAAGTCAGTCAGCAACATTGCGCAGCTTAGCTGCTGCTCAGCTCCTAGGGGCAGCAACACTTTAGCAACATGCTGCAAATGTCGTTTGCAACATGCAAGCAAATGAACCTTGACAACACTGGTCCATTCCTCCATTTGCTTGAAGACTTCCAATTGGACTAAGTTGGTTTTGCGCAAGAAGTGCTCTTCAATATACGAGAGCTATGAGGCTGTATTTTTTCTATTAAATATAATTGGTTTAATGTTATTCTTTTATAATTATCATCATTATTATATTAATATTATTATTTATATAATTCACTCAATATATTGTATATAATTATTAAATGATTAGTTTTTATCATTATTCTAATTTTTATTATTATCAGTATAGGATGATCATGTTACAAAAAATCGATGTCAACAGCAGCGGTGTTTTCCAATTTTAACTTGATAATCTTTTTTACGATGTTTCGATGAACCTCAATCGATTCTTCTAAATAAATCGGTCTTTCAGGCATCTTTAAGCTAAAGGTGAACACACCAAAGAGACCGCGAAATTTACGTACAATATAAAATGAAATAGAAAATATAGTTAAACAAAATCCCAAATCTACTGCCAATAATGCCATAGTAGGTTTCCGTTTTAATTTTAAATATGTTTTCATATTATAATAAACGGGTGCTTTTCGAAAGTGCATATGCAGATTTGTGAATGCATATAGTACACTTTTGTTCTGTATATGTTTGTAGTGATGTTTTTCAAAATTTTTAAATTTGAATTAAATATCGATGTATCGATGTCAATTTTCATTTCGGAATAACATCACTGGAATATTTCAATAAATACTGGATATTTCAAGGAAAAATAAACAAATCCCAAATTAAATTGGTATGTACTACAAATGTATCAACAAAAACGCTAAAATGGCCAAGTTTAAACATTTTTATTATTTCTACAAAACCTATCTGAAAAATTAGTATTAATATTAATAGTAAATAAGAAATTATAAGTTTTGCTTAGGTTTTAGGATCATATTACCTCGTTACTCCAATTATCTTAAAAGAAAACTTGGAAAACTTAGCTATATATATTATAGTGAAGTCCAAATAATACAAATTTTAGCAAATAATAAATGAATTCAAATTCTTATTTTTATGTTATGCGCTTTCATTTTTTGGGCTGGAAAATCTTTAAACCTTTTTTTGTCGCATATTAATGATAACTTCCTAAAGCTGAAACCGGCAAACTCATTGACAAAACAATTACGCATAGCTGCAACATTGCTGCTTGCCTGCAACATTTAAGAAGAGCGGTGCAACAGTTAAAGCCCCATGCAACGTGTGTGGCCTCTTAAAAGGTTGCTAGCAACTATTTCTCTTGGCTGTTGCTTATGCTGTTGCTGCTGGCGTTGCCTTTTGCAGTTGCAACTTTTGTCGTTGTCCGTGCATAAATCGTGTGAAATATCGCATTTCGCGCAGTTTCGCATCGTGTTAACGAGTGTGACATACACACACATGCAGGAACACGCATTTATTTGTCTTAGCCTGGCATTGTTGCAGTTGTTGCTGTTGTTGCTGCAGCTGATGTTGCAGTTGTTGCTACTGCCCAACTGCTTGGCTGGCAAGTGCTTGTCACTTGATTGCTTTGCATGCAGTTGTTGTTGCTGTTGTTGTGTCCTCTGTGTGTGTATTTGCATATATTGACAGCGCTGTGTGATAATGCTGTTGACATTGATATAGCTCTGGGGCGAGGGCACAACTATGGGCCATATTGTTACTATAGTTGCTGTTGCTGCAACAACGCCCACCAAACAATTGACAGTCAACAACATGCCGAAAAGCTACAAAAAAAGCAAAGAACGATAAAAATTGACTATGGCTGAGGCAGCGTCAGCTTTTGGAACTGCGGCAATCTGATAAAGTTGCGGCTGTTGCACATGCGCATGTTGCACGCCTACAAAATCATGTTGCACGTCAATTGCAAAGCTCGCAAAATGTGTGTGCGCTGTGTGCGTTTTTTTTTTGTTTTGTATTTTTATTTGTCTGCTTATTTAAATTCTGCAATGATTTTTTCAAAGTAGTCTTCGGTACTCGGATTGCTTTTCAAGGCCGCCCCGTGCGATGTGTGTGGCCATAACTTTGCCGGGGAAGAGGCGGCGGCAACATGTTGCTGACAGACGGCAGCCAGAAGGCGGGCAGCAGCAACAACAGCAACAACAAGAACAACTGCAACACCAACGCCAAAGCCACAACGACAATATCGAATTGCGAGTGCTGCTGCTGCTGCTGCTGCTGCTGTTACTGCGGCTGCTGCTGCTGTTGGGCGGCAATTGATTCTTAAAAAACGCTGACATCTTACATGTTGCAGCAACATGTTGCTGCATGCTAACCTGCTTACGAGCAAAGATTTGCCTACGTAGTGTTTGTCGTTGCAAGTCGAAACAACGTTGACAAATTGCTACATGTGCTCTGCAAACTTGAAGAGCATCGCATTACGCAGAGGAAACACGCCATGGAGAATATGGCAAACGGAAATTGAAAATTACTTAAAAATTGCAATGTTAAACGCCCACCAGATCGGCACGAAAGGTAGCACCGCGTTGTTAGTAGTACAATAATCCTTGCCAGACCCAACTAATAATCGCATAATACACGTTCCAAGCTAATGATTAACTTGCATTATTATCGCACAAGATCTGCGCAGCAGCAGCAATTGCAGCAACAGCGAGCGAACGAACGATCGAACGAACGCGGATTCCAAGGGCTCCGAGCTCAGCCGATCTCGGGGTTTGGGCTCTTTTTTGCTCCGATCTTGAAATTAGCTGCTGCCGTATCTGCAGAAGCTGTTCCGATGGGCAGGACAACAAAGCATCCTGCAGTTTTACTCGTTTCATTGAAGAAACGACGCGCGCCCAGTGCCCGAGGCAACGCTGCTGCCGCTGCCGCTGCCGCTGCTGCTGCTGCTGCTGCAATCTGCTTTTATTTTATGCGCAGCGCGCATAAAAATGCAGTCAACGTCTCTGAAGCGAAGCTCGGCTCCAGGCGGCGCAGACAGGAACCTGCCGCTTAGGCGAAGACCTGACGGCCCCAAAAAGGCAAACGGCCCGACAGCCACCGCCAGGGCAAGAGCAGCAGTCACAGAGAACACAGGCAACAAAGCAAACGGCAGCCGACGCTAAAAAATCAGTTTTGCCGAGGGAGAAAATTCACTGCATCCTCCCACTTTTTGCTGCTGCTACGTGGCCAAGGCAATTGGCTATTATGTTGCTGTTGTTTCTGATGTTGTTTCTCTTGTGTTGCTGTTGTTGGTCTGGAGCCAATCATTATATGCGTTTTTCATACTTTTTTATGCGGGAGTTGCTGTTGCTGTTGCTGTTGCTATTGCTCAGTTGCCTGCTAAGAAGTTGCTGCTGCGATTTTTGATTTATGCGCGGCCAAATGAGTTCCAGTATACAAAAAGAACACAAACAAAAACAGCAATAAAGAAAAGTCAAAATCAAGGCAGTAGAAGTTGGTATATCAAAATGCGTGCACACCCACACTTCCGGCTCTAAATTGAATGTGGGCGTGGCAAGAGCTGCCCACAAATGGCAAGCGGGCAATGGGCAACACGGCAAATGGAATGTAGCACCCGTGTTGCTGGCGGATAGCACCAACATCAGCACCAGCAGCAGCATAATTATGCGTATGTTGCGCTGCTGTTGTGTATTTAAGTTGATAGCTTTGTAGCCAAACATCAAAGTAGTAAGCTTGAAGCAGGCAAAAAGCAAATAACAAACCGTCAACAAGCCAGCGACGAGAGTCGAACGACAAATCGTCGAAAGTTACAGTTTAAGTTGCTGCTTGGCTTGACTCTCGGCAACAGTTGCGGCTGGTGATTGGCAGCAGCCAGCCAAACAGCCACCAGATAATCAGAATTCCAACATTTTCACCTGTTGCCGTTTGCTGCTGCTTGCAGTTTGACATGTGCCGCACATGCCGTTGCCATTTGTCTGCACTTTAATGACGCACCACGTCCAGCAGCAGCAGCAGCAGCAGCAGCAGCACCAGCCCCAGCTCCAGCCGGAGCTCCTAGCACTGGCTAGCACCACCACTTCAATCCTCGCCTCGGCAGCAGCAATCAGCTAAGCATCTTGGCGCGTTGACAATCTATGCGCATAGTTTAGCATTTACTGTTGGAATTATTGAACCACATGCGAAGTTCGAGTTGCAGTCGCTGACCCACTTGCTTCACCAGCTGATGTCTGCTCACTCTGTCATGAACTGGGGAACGGCACTCGACCGTGTTGGATGGGCAGCGCCTGGGGCGAACATCATCGATGGGCTGCCACCCTTGGACAGCTCCAAAATGTCATTAGTATGTTAATTTCATTGAAAATTCATACGCAGCGTGGTACGCCTGCAATGCAATTGCCAATGCGCATATTTAAATGTCTATTTAGTGGGACGGTTCCTTCTTGCTGCTACTGTGCATATACCCTATACGCCTAAGCACGCAGCAGGGCATACTGGACACGCAAGAGTGTGTGAAAAACATTTCATTAAAATATTGTGAAAAATAAATATTGGTAAAAAATTATATTTCGTTTTAAAAAAAACTTTTTACACTGCATGCCTCCATTCGTTTAAAAAATAAGCTTTTATTGGAAGTTCCACTCTCACTTTAGCCCTTTGATTTGGCAAAATATACTGTTGTCCTATTCTGTGCGGGATTATTCCAAATTCCTGTATAGTTTCTGAAAACCAATTACACTTACAATTTTAATTATTAATTATTATTAATTAATATTAAATGCATACTAGTTGTTAGTCGTTTTATGAACATTCTTGTTTTAGTAATGGTTAACCGACAACCGGCCAGATAGCCCTGACCACCTATGTAGTTTCAGTCTTTTTTTTTTGCTATTGTCCCCACAAAGTGTAACAAATTTCAATTCGCTGACCTCCCGCACGCAAAACACCTTGGCGACGCCATCGAGGGGAAATGAGAGGGAAACGCAATAGTAACAGCAACAGCAATCAAATGCGTAGTTGACCCCTGGCTTGGCCCCGGCAAAAACAAATAAACAACGCAGCAAAAGACACTTGGTAAATGCAAAAAGGGGCACCAACAGAATTTGCATAGGAAAAACAACATTTCCGCCAACACAAAGCGGCCAAGGGGCGGTTTTCTTGGTCAAAGCGCATTCTGGGTACGGAGAAGGGGGCGGGTGGACAATTGTATATATTACAAGCTCTTGCCCCCGTACTCACACTTGTTCTCATACTCGTACTCTATACCGTACTCTCAGCGGGAGGCCTTCGGTGGGCCGCACACAATGTGGACTCAGATTTAACTAGAAACTGTACTTTGTGCCAATCGAATTGAATGATGCGGTGCGGTGCGGTGCGGTGCGGTGGTTTGGTCAATTTATGGTCAGTGCCATCATCGCTAGGCATGTGAAAAATGCGTGCAAAACGACAGCGCTGGCCACACTAATTAGTTTGTCTTTGAGCTGGCCTAGAGCTTGGCAAGCGGAACAAGGCGGAGCTGCGGCTCAAGTTGGATCACTGCCGACTCGCAGTCTTGCCGCCTTATCGCCTCGATTGCCAGCGGGCTGCTGCATAATTTAGGTAACAGCAACAGCCACCGCACAACGAACAAATTCCATAGTCCAGCCAGAACAAGGTCTCTGCCAGTGTTCATGGTCAGATCATTTTGCCAGGTTTTAAACGCCCACACAACAGACAACTGCCTCTGTTGCTGTTGCTGTGCTTAATTTCCTGGAATGAATCACTGCTCAGGGCCATGCTTATATTTAAAACTCTAAAGGAACAGTTGCCTTCAGAACCATGAAGATGGGATACCCTAAGCATTGAATAAAAGTAGTGAAGTCTAAAAAGTGGAAACTTTCTTTAAAACCGTTTCTTATACTCATTCACGACGTGAAAAGAGTATATTGGGCTGTGCAATGTCCGTCTTGCTCTCCGTCTATTTATTTTGAATGAACGTAATTTTGTTCGCTATTGGAGCTAAAGACTTCAAATATGGTATATTTGGACAGATTACTGATGACCTCCTCTAAAGATCGCACAGAAAGTTATTTTGCATACGACAAAACCGAGAAAACCTAAATCTCCCATATCTGACAAATTATATTATCACAAGAGAATCAAATATAATTAAGACCGTCTTTCACTGTTTTAAACTGTTATTTTACTGTGAACGAGTATTGCGCAGTTGGTTACTCCCGACTTCACCGGTTGGTGATCTATGATCTTATGATCTAATTGCTTTCATGGATTAAGTTAAGAACTTTCATGTTTTGCTTAGACTTTAGATTGATAAAGAAAACTGTAAACTTTTATTTTGCATAAAATATCGGGCTGCAAAAAATGTCTTAAACTGGAAACGCCAATACTTATTTCCTCATATGAACTCCTGTGTATATATATTATACAATGCCTTCGAAATTCCTTGCAGTTAATATACAAATTTAATATTCAATTTTTTATAGATTATATAAAAGGTACTATTATGCAGAGATCATATCGCCACGATTAGGTTATTGTATCCCACTTTTCGATAGGGTATTAATGCAAACGTTGCGGCCTTATACGAAATCCTGTTGTCTTTGTTTTCTCTTAGACATTTACATAGTTGGCTCTGAAAATATAGCAAAACCATAAACAAGGCAACATATACGACTATATATATACATATCTGTATTTTAAAAAGCTCTTTTAAAATAAAATGTTGCCGAATAATGTGCATAGCCGTCGGCGTTTGGCCGCGCACGTCAACCTGAAAATAGCGCAGAAGATAGGGCCTCTCGGTAAATTTTTCCACTTTCTTCAGAGTAACCTAGGGTAAGTATCGATGAGTCATCCCAAATCTATGCAAATATATTTTATATTAACCAGTTACTCGGCTCGGTGGTTGCTTTAGCTCGGTGGAGTACCATGATCCCATCTTTCATCAGAGTGAGCAGCATACACTGACGTATGAAGCCTATCGCTTCTGAAATTCGATCATCTAAATAATTATCTAATACTTAGGGATATGGAGGCTTTTATTAACTTGGTCAAATGCACTTTCGGCACTGGTATTCTAGCGATGCCCAGAGCCTACTACAATGCTGGCTGGCTTCTGGGTATGGTAGGGACAGTGGTGATTAGCTCAATTCTGGTTTATGCCATGCATGTGTTGGTAGTGTTTTTTGGCCCACATATCCAAGACATTTAATTCGATCTCGCACTAACCACAGCTCAATGACATCAATACTGTATGCAAACGCTACAAGCTCACGATGCTCAGCTACAGCGATGCCATGAATCTGGCCATTTTGGATGGACCCGTCTGGCTGAGGCCGCTGAACAGATATTTTTCGTGAGTAGCTGCTTCCCAAGATCAATGGAGTAAGGGTCAAAAATGTATTTAATAGCGTTCAGGTGGATCTATTTATGTGCGCCTATCATTTCGGTGTGGACTGCGTGTATGTCGTGTTCATAGGCAAGAGCTTAAAGCAACTGGGCGACTATTATATTTCACCCATCGATACACGCATTTATATAGCGCTGATGACTTTGCCCCTTATACTTATCTTTCTCATACGCGATATGAAGAGCCTTGTGCCGTTTGCCATCATTTCAAATGTTTTAATGGTCATCTGTAAGTGTTGATCTCCAATAGAGTAATTAACTGTGAACTCACAGACTCTCTTTTAGGTTTTGGTTTAATTTTAACCTATTTATTGGTTGATTTGCCCAGTCTTTCAGAGCGCAAAGCCATTCAAAGCTTAGCACAGTATCCGATGTTCTTTGGCACGATTATGTTTTCAGTTGAGGCAGTGGGCGTGGTAAGTTCAACTAATTGTTATTATTTTATTTGTACAACATTCAGCATATACCTTCCACTAGATCCTGGCACTCCAACTTAACATGAGAACCCCTGAAAACTATTTGGGCAAATTTGGTGTGCTTAATCGGGCCATGTGTCTTGTCATCGCGTTTTATGCAGTCTTTGGCTTTTTGGGCTACTGGAAGTACGGGGATGAGACTTCCGGTTCTATTCTTTTCAATCTACCCATAAATGAAACGTACGTCGGACAACTCTACTATTACATCATTTTGCTGATCGCTTTCAACTTTTCAACAGCCTGTGCCACTTCATAATTACCTTATTTGCATTGGCCATCTTCTGTAGCTACGCGCTGCAGGGCTACGTATCCGTTGAGATTATCTGGCGCATATATATGACGCCTAGACTAATGGGTAACGCCACCGCATCGCTAGAGTATGTGGTGCGTATGGCAATTGTGATTGCCTCGGTTCTTTGCGCCATTGCGACTCCTGACTTTGGGCTACTGCTCTCCCTTGTGGGCGCGTTCTGTTTGGCTCAGCTGGGTCTCATTTTCCCGGGTATTATCAATATATGCGTGTGCTATGGGGACGGTTACGGACCCTGCAAAATACTCCTTTGGCGCTCTTTATTTTTCATTTGCATGGGCTTGTGTGGAGGCGTAACTGGTACTATGGTCTCGGTAGCAGCCTTAAAAGATAAATTTGACGATCGCATCTTATCTGTTCTAGGTTATTTTCACCTAACCCATTAAAATTAATAAATGTTTTTTTCTGTTAATGTCAAAGCTCTTTACAAAATTGTTAGTACTGATGATACGAACATATTGTTAGGTGTCTCTCTCTCTCAATACATTATTTTGCCTACATAGATCAGGAATATATTACATTTTAAGGTACCTCCCCCAAACGGAAAGATTTAAATTATACTTTCAATATGTACAATATTGCGCTTTGGCTATAAATTAAAATATTTAAGTCCTTAAAAATTCATAAGAATCGAAAAATAAATTCACCGGCTAGCGCACTCGATTGTTTTAGTTAATTCACAATAAACACTCTTTTTCTTTTACTGATTCCAATATATCCCAAGCAACTAATGTAAATACAATTTTGGCTTTTTACTATAAGTAACACAGTTGCGGCTCTATCTCTTGTAGTATCCGAAATATACCAAAAAATTAATGTCTTAATATCGAAATTTATCAAAAATATTTAATAGGGGTAAAATATCGAAGAACAAATTATAAACTTTATCTGTGTATGGTATGAGAGAATTTATAGTTGAAAAGCTTAGGTCTCCAGCTTTTGTAGTATATATTATATATTTTATGAACTTCAAGATGCTTCCTTCTGCCTGTTAACCGTTATACCCTTTTTACCCAGTTTAAGTGACATCTGGGTATTAAAAAATAATTATTAAATAATATTAATTGTTTATAACTATATCCTAAATATTTTTTGAAATTAATACAAATAAATGATAAAATTGGAGCGTTGCTCATTTACTTGCCACTCCCCCAGTGGGCGTATCCTAAATATTCTCTTTAGAGAAAGTCAACAGTAATCTGTCTGAAAAAATTTTAAGCTGAAGAAGATATAAGTGGGCGTATTCAAAAAAATTGTTTGCGCGATCTATAGAGAAGATCAGCAGCAATCTGTATGAGGGGGATAGCGGTTTTCCCACGCCTCCAGAGGGCGTACCCAAAAAATCTGACGTGGATAGACACGAGTATATATTCCAAATTTCAAGTCTAGCTTTACAATTGGCGAACAAATTACATTCATACGGACAGGCGGACGGACGGATAGCAAGAGCGACATTGCATAAAATTATTAAAATTATTAGATATGAACTGATATTTAGCACATAATATATCTGCTTTAAAATAGCCATTGCCTTGTGAAATGATTTGGACCTCTTTTTAAGAGGCACAGCGCACATTAAATGTTTTTATAACCAACCTTGTTTGACACCATAATTTAAACGGCAGTTGAAAGGTCAACTGCAAGACAGCTCCTAGTCAACGAGAGCTCCACCTACTGGCCACTGCCCATTGGCCTCATAGTCAGCCATTATCGAGAGCGATATCGACATTGGCATTGGCGGTAATTCCCTCATTAGGTGGCGGACTGGGTAACCTGGCGGACTCTGGCATGTGGCATGTGGCAGGCAACCTGCTTGAAGCAGCAGCCACTCAACTGCAGCGACAGCGGCAGAGCCAGAGACAGAGGCAGTGGCAGCGGCAGCAGCAGCACAGCCTGTTTGTCTGGCAGTCGTCTTCAGGCCCACTTAACGATGCTCCGGAATTTATGCCGATATGGTAATGCATCTGCGCTGGGGCCGCTGGTGCTGCTGGTGCTGCTGGGGCGGCCGCCGCTTGCCTCATTATGCCATTGATGGACTGCAGTTGAGCGTTTGGATTGCGTAATTTATTGTTTGGGCCGTCGCTTGATAAACTGGTGTTGGATTCCAACATAACCTAAATGGGCAAACGGACGACAGGCGACATCTGTTTGTAGTTGTTGCTGTTGTTGCTGTTGTTGTTACCTCTGTTGTTGGCCGGCCAAACATTTTTTGCCAACGCCTGCATATCACTTTCCGTCAAATCCGCGGGGCTTTGAACAAGTTCAACGGGGCTCACATTGGGGGATTGAGCTGTGTGTTGCATTTATGGCTCTAATTAGCTACGCAAGTGGCATGCAAAGCAACAGCAACAGCAACAGCAACACAGTCAGTCCGCCAACCAGTCAGACAGCAACTGTTGCTGATCTCTGGCTAATGATTACCGTTGAAATCTGCCACACGTGCAACTCCGCCCATGTGGCGAGTTCAAAAGGTTAAGCAGCGCAACTGGCAAAAAAGTTCTGCGTATGCGACGATTGCAGCAAAGTGCAACAAATCATTTCGAGGACCCCAGCCAGCGATCTTCGGTGGAAAGCCAACCAATTTGTGTTCCGTTGCTTTGCCGTTTGTATAAATCAATTGGCCAGGGGAGTCCGCGCAGCGCATCCCATCGAGCCGTCCCAGTCCCAGTCGCAGTTCCAGCCGCAGTCCCACTCTTGGGTTTCAGTTACCGTCACAGTCGCTCTTCGATTTGACAACCCGCTGTGCGGTGTCTATTGGCATGGCCATCCTATAAATTGCCTGCCTCTCTGATCTCCACTGATGCATTATGTGTTTGGACTATGATTTTTCACTTGTTTTAGTGCGTGCGATCCGCGTCTGATTGGTCTATAAATTATAAACTTTATTGCGTACAAACCGAGAGTACAAGTACTGGCCACAGGCCGCCGACCGCCCCCGACACTGATGGATTACAAATGTCGTGCCTGCCGTTATCTATCGCTCGACCTAACGCAAATATTGGCTTAACGAAATAAATTTTATTTTTATTTCATTTTAATACCCGTTCACTAACTGAAAAGAGCATATTGGCTTTGTCCAATGTCCGGCTTGCTGAAACTAAAGACTTGACATTTGGAATATATACTCGTGTCAGATAAAGTGATAAGATTTTCTTGATACATCCCTCAGCCACAAACAAATCACAAATCGATAAGATATATATATATCTGCTTCAGTTTTTAAGCTAGATATAAGTAATTCTTTTATACAGATTACTCATTCTCTCTTTTAAAAATAGCACAAAAATGTATTTAATACGAACATGGGAGGCGTGGCAAATCATTGAAACCCATACATCTTTCGGACGTGTAAGCCGCGAAAATCCATATCCCCCACAATTTTAGAGTCCAGCTCGTTAGTCACCAAATGTGGCAAACAGTTTTATGCCGGCCTGATCGAATCTTCTCGCGTGTTTTAAACTGTGATTTTACGGTGAGCGAGTATCGCGCTGTCGGGTACACCCGACTGCAATGTTCTTACGTATTTAATTCTCATTTTTTCAAAATAAAATTTGTGAGTTATTGGTTACATATTTGCCAGGCGACTTTACTTTCGATTTCTGTATAAATATTTGCACAATTTAACGGTCAGCGGCAGTCGTTTGTTGACTATAGGATAAAGACAAGTCAAGTCAGTTGATTATGCTGCCCCCAAGGCCTTGACCTGTGCGCCAAGACATCAACATGCCGCTGAATGTCAAAAATTGAAACCGGCGACTTTTGAGACTTTTGCTGGTATCGTGAGGCTAGTTGTAGGAGACGAGACACAAAGATGCCGACGACGACGCCACCGTCGCCCATTGCATTCACTGCACCAAATTTGCGGCCCAGCAAAATGGCTGGAAGGTATGTCAGCAACATGTTGTCTACCAGCAACTGACAATTGCTGACTGACTGCATGACTGACTGACTGACTGAATGACTGCCTGGACAGGCAATGCCTGTTAGCGGTACCTTTAATTGCCTGGCTGCCCAAAATCCATAGACAAAATGTCAGCCTAAGTAGTTGCAGTAGCAGCAACATTCAACAGCAGCAGCAGCAGCAGCAACGGCTGCAATTGCAAACTGGCAACTAGCAACTGACAACTTTGTTGCAGCAACGAGCAACCTGCAACCAACAACTGCTGCGCCAGCATTAATATTAATTAAATAAACGTTAATTCAGCGCATTAATGCGTAATAAATAATGCCACTTTGAGGCAAAAATTAATGCATAAACGCTACTTATCGCTGCCGACGCCGCCGCCACGCACTTATCTGTGTCAACACAGCGCCAGCGGCAGCAACAGTGGCAGCCAGCAGCCGCATGCTGCTGCTGACAAACGCATTGTCAATAGGCCAGGCCAATAGCAATATAGATCCGTTTGGCAGCAGTCGGGAGCTGGAAGTCAGGGAAGTCGGGGAAGTCGGGAGCCGGGAGTCGGAGTCGGAGTCAGCAGTCGATGGCGCGTTGCAATTACATGTCTGTGACAAGAATTTTAAATGAAAATCGCCAGTTGCCGCACTGTGCACAGTGGACAAATGATTTAAACTTTCGCATTACGTGTGGAAAATGTTGAAAACTGTGCAGCCTGCACAGGCGCCAAGCCAGGAGGCACCACCAATCGCAGCGTTTTATTTATTTATTTTATTTTTTTTTTCGTTTTTGTTCGCTTTGCATGCCCGCCAGAAGGAGCCTTCCATGGCGGCAAAAACGGCGACGCATGAAATTAGAAAGGCATTATTGCAAATCTCTCGCATTTGAGGTTTATTTATCAGCAATTTGTCAGCAAGTGTTTGGCCAGATGCAGCGGCTCAGATTAAAGTGCCCGTGTCTCCGTCTACTTTCTAATACAATTCATTGACACAGTGCATTAAAAAAATTACATGAAAAGATTTCAAATATTAGGCACAGAACACTAGGTACCGATTGTCAGCAGACCTGAAGATTTTCCAAAGGCTTTAAAAAACGTTAGAGTTAATTTTTAAGTTGCTGAACAAGATAACAAATACCAGCTAAATATAATATACAACAAATATAGTATTCCGCCTACTCCCTGTCAGTCAATTAAAGCAAACTACGATCCAAGTAGAACAATATTTCATATTTTTTATATATATATTTCTATATTTTATATATAAAATATATTATTATTATCTTGCTAAAGTGATATACAAAATATGAAAGTATAAGTATGTAAAAGGTGTGCATCCGACAAAAGAAAGCATCTCTGAAACGATATATACTTATATATAGTCTTGATAAACACCACCATCCGATTTGATATGGCCGTGGCTCTATGCCTCTCTATCCGTATTTTAGCGACAATATTTATTAATTACCTCTTTTCAATTTCCGGATATCGATCATTATAATTCTAGATTCATACATTAAGTATTAAGATAAGACACACCAATTGTGGCACATTGGATAACGTGTACTACACACATATCAAGAAACAATTGTGGTAAAAACGGAGGGAGACATATGGGTTTTATCGAATAACCACGCCCCCTGTGGACTTAGCCAAAAAATGTACTACATGGCGTGGGTATACATCAGTAGATAATCCAAATTTCAAGTATCTTCAATAGGGTCGAAAAAGTTCGTTCGGACGGGCATACGGACATACGGACATCGCACAAACCCAATATACTCATTTCACTTCATGAACGAGCATAAAAATAATATAAGAACGTTGCAGAGGTGTGTCTTACTTCGTGTCATAACAGTTAAACACAACAAAACGGTCTTTTTTGGGGGCGTGTTCAGCGTGTCCGAAATGTTATAGCTCGATATTTATAGGAGGTTATCAGTAGTCAACCTGTCAAATTTTATGCCTCCATAGATAGAGATTTTCCTAATTTTAAATAATATTTCAAGTTTGTAATCGTTGACAAATATTGCATTTACGTGGACAGACGGACGATATGCTCATTTAACATTGTTGAGTATAAAAAAAAAAACCATAGGGCGTCACTTTGCTAATGTATATTTACATATTGGTAACTTATATTAAAGCTTTTTTTGGGGGCTACAATTGAAGTATTTCACGACTTTTTGTTATATACTGGGTAACGTTTAATTTGAAACTGCCATTAAGTGCACTGTATATTTTTATTTTCCATATTACAGTAATGCAACAAATATAAGTTACAAGTGAATTACACTTTTACTAATCTGGGAGTTTTATGGTACATCAGACACGGAAAAAATGTCTCCTCGAGTCGAGCACTCTCCACCAGTAACTTTTTGCTCTTTTGGAACATTTTACATGGTAATATCTAGGAGTTCATTCAAGAGCCCCTACCAAAAAGCTCTGGAGTATTTGGTAAACAGCTTAAACTGCAATTTAATGCAGTTAATCGCTGTTCTCGGTGGCTGTACCCACGCCTTGGCACAAGTTGGCCGAGTGATTTATAGCCAAACATTTGGCCATGCTGCTGCCAGCCTATGAGTGCATTAGAATAGCTTGCTGGCCGGACCATGCCAGGAGCAACATAATTCAGCAGCGCGCCTTTAGTGCAGTTAACAAATAACATCAACTTATTAAATAAAGTTTCAATTCAAGGCTGCTACAAAACTGCAAGACGGCAACGCATCCGAGCGAACAGCGGCTACCGTACTGTGAATCTGGACATTGGACAGCGGTGAACAGTGGATGGAGGTCGCTGCAGGCGCAGCCACAATAAATCATCACATCGAAGGCATGGGCGCAGTGTTGGAGAGCAGGCAGTTGGCCAGCGCAGGGGGAGGCGAGGTGGGACTGGCTGTCTGACTGCCTGGGCTGCCAGTAACGGCGGCCAAGTTATGTGGCTTCATTGTGGACAGAATGAACGCTTTTAAGCAGACAATTGCAGCCTGCGGCGCAGCAGCAGCAGCGACAGCAGCGGGAATAGCAACAGCATCAACGCCAACACGGCAGCAGGTAGGCAAAAACAGGAGACTGTGGCAAAAGCTTGGTTAGCCAACTCTAGCAGCTCCCACTTCCCCATTGCCATTGTTCAGCAGATCGCTCGCTGTTGCTCCTTGCTGCTGCTGCTGCTGCTGCTGCTGCTGCTGCTGCTGCTACAGATTTTCGTAGGCCGCGCTATGCACATAAATCATTGACTTGACTCCAACTGCAAGTTCGAATTGCCTGCTTGGCTGCAATATGAGTTAATTTTTGCCAGCTCAGTGCGGGGCCAAAAGCGTATTTGCGTATTTGTCAACTGCAAATTACAACTTTTTCCCACACGTTTGCCGCCTGCCTGCCTAGCTGGCTGGCTGGCTTGCTGGCTGGCTGGCTACACCAGCCTATCGCTACGTTGACATACAACACATGTGGGTGTATGTTGCGATTTATGGCACGCCTGGCATTATAAATTTTCTATTAACTCTCCAGACGTCAGCCGGCAACTGGGCGAGAGTGAGATTTGCATTGAATGCCCGGCCAGAGCGAGGTCCCACCGTCTGTCCCTGATAGCGCATTATCTGTTTAAGGCTTTAATTTTGTTTGCCAAAAATGTACGCAAAATAAGTGCGAGAGACACAACGCCTTCTACGGTCTGAGGACCCGACATCTCCAGACTCGCACTGACTGCATTTGCATGCAATTGACTTGAAAGGCGTTTCGGAGCGTGCATTCGTGAATGTCCCTGTTGGCTGCTGCCGCTGCTGCTGCTGCTGCTGCTGCATCTCATTGAACCCGACAAATTGGTCATAATTTTTAGCAACTAAGTAATCCCAATAAACATGGCCCAAACATTGTGCGCCTGACATTAAGCTGCCAAGCATACAACTATTTAGCGATAGAGACTTGGTCTTGGACTTACAGTGGGCAGCCGCAGGAGCATCAGTTGGCAGCAGCAGCAGCAGCAATAGATGCATTTATCTCTGCATCGATCTGACGCTGGAAACCTGTGTGCACACAGCCGGCACAACTGTAGCGCAGCGAATCGATTTGGCCAGCAGTCAAACATCAATTGCAAATTAACAGTAGTTAAAATCCAAATGAATTTGCGACTGCTGCCAATTTATGCAGCTGGCAGCTTATGCGGCTTAATCTGCCGGTTCAAAGGTTGTTCATGCACCTATCTTGTGATATATGCACCAGCGCTGAAATATCATCAAAGATACAACCTAACCAAACTGATGATGATGGCTGAACGGACGCCAAAAGGCGCGCGTATCCATAAGATACAAACGCACGCACGCACACACACGCCCAGCCCAGTGTTTGTAGCTGCTGATGCGTTTGTTCAATCAGCAACGGAGTCTGATTGGTTTTCAAAATTCACACGCTGCGCGCTGCTTATCGAACAACAGCAATAACAAAAACAGCAACAACAACAACGCAGCAATGGCAACGGCTCGTGTGTGTATCCGTCAGATACAATTTTTGACTGTGCACGAACTTTAAACTCTCATTCGGACTGCTCGTTGCCTTGGACATTGGTAAATAGTAATATTTTCTTTATGCACACACACACACACACCACTGCACGTTGCGTCACATGCAAAACGCTTATCGCTAAAGTATCTGATGGATACAACTCTAGTGTATTTGCGCTATATGAGTTATTGTTGTCTGTGTGTGTGTGTCTGTGCTGTTATCGGTGGGTGTAATTTTCTCACGGTTCAGTTTTCAGTTACTCGGACCTAAATTGCGTTTGCACATTTCCCTTCTTTATATTTCTTTTTTATTGCCCGCTCGTCTTTTCGCCAACACTTTTGTGGGTGATTACGAGAGAAATAAAAACACTGCAGAGCACCTGAATAAATATCTTATCAGCGTTTCGTTTCGTTTCGTTTTTCAGCGCTTTATATCACATATATTAATTTGATTTCACAGCTCTCAGTTCTCCGTCTGCCGTGCTTCTGAGCGCCATAAAGAAGCGTGGGAATGCGCTAAAAATTGTTGCAATTTCACGTAATTGTTGTTGCTGCTTTTTAAGCAGTTGTTGTTGCCGCTGCGGTTTGGCAGTCGACTTTTTATCACTCGCTATCAAGTGCTCGGATTGTTTGCGCTTACTGCAAATAAACATGTGTGGCAAATCTTGTGCGACTAGTCGCTGGGAAATGTCAACAAAGTGAAGGCGATAAATACTTAATAGGCAGCATTTTCAAGGTCCCATAAACTAGAGGGCGTCTAAACTATTTGGGGAGCTCGATCTATGGGAAAAATGGGGAGTAAGATAAATAAATTTTGCATGCTTTAATTCCAAATAGCTAAATATCGGCCACAAACAGAGAATTAATTGTTTGTAAGCCAGGAATACATAAAATTAAGTCAATCAAAGCATCGCCCACTCCAACAACTTGTTTTTACAAAATTGCAGGTTGACCATAAAATATTGCGTTTGTACTTGTTATTTCCTCAACCCGTTGGAAATGGATAAAAAAGACTATAATGGTTTCGCGCAACATCTAAAAGACAGAAAGAAGCATCTCCGACCCCAAAAAGTATATATATTTTGTTGATCAGGATGACGAGTCGAGTTAGTCTATCTGTCCGTCTGTCTGTACGGTCGCGTCGATTTCGGAAACTATAAGAGCTAGCCAGTTTTACTTTGCGAAGAACCCACCTCGTTTTCCGAGCAGCCTCTAATTGTTTATGCTTATTTCGTATATTATGAGAACTAGATAGACCAAATTTGTTTGAACTAAATATTAGAATATACAAAAGCACTTAAAGAATTTATTGGAAAAAGTCAAATATTTTATCAATACCCATTAAGAAACACAGAAATTATTAAAGAAAACATATGGTAAAATTTTGGCAAATTTGTCAAACCAATTGGCAACAAGCGCTGCAATAAGGGTTAGAAAATTGAAGTTTGGTTTTTTGAATACTTGCATACCATACGAAGCTCATGTTTATTTCAAATGCTCGATAACCCTTGCGTTTTCTCATTATCGATAGTTATCGGTTTTTTTTAGCATATCTCCGAACCTATAAGAGCTGGAAAAACCAAATCAGGTTTAATATGTCCTCGCGAAGCATACGCAGATTCAAAATATTTACATACGCGCCTTGGTTCGGAGTGCGTTTGTCTGTGTGTATATGTATAATTGTGTGCATGTGTATGTACCCATGAAACCAAAGTGTAATTAACTGTATGTAAGAACAGTGTTCAGGGTATCCCCTAGTCGGGCGCCCCCTCACTTTTTAACTAAGAAGCAATCCAGTGAACTCTTATTCACACAGTCTTTGAGGTGTGGCGTCTCATTCCTAACCACCAATTCGGAGTCGCACTTTATCCGTCTAAAAGTACTACTAGTACTACCGGCAGCTCTGCAACTAAGTGGAAAGACCCTAAAAGAGGAGAGCGAGGCGAGAATCCCAAGCTACGGAAAAGATGTAGTGTTTTTCTTTGCTGAAGACCTTAGCAGCCAGTAATATTTAAAATACAGATATCTTGAAAATTAATAGCTATATCTTATACTTTAAAAATTAATACTACCAATTTGCAAACTATGGACCACATAAAATACCAAATTTAGATTTAAAACTATACACTCCTTGCCACTGGAATAGGACACTCCCTTAAGTATGTTTTCTAACGCCCACTGGTCATAAACCAAACATGTTAGACTTGATTTTTTTTTTAATTTAAGTTCATTGTTGTAATGTTACCAGAAGGAACACTTAATGCTGAAGCTTTATGTTAAAATGAATAGCCAAAAACCGACAAAATTTGGAGTCCTGAAACTTTATTATTATTAACAAAAAATGAATAACCAAAAACCGCCTAAATTTGCAGTTTTGATCTTAATTTTGTTAATTTTGACTGTTGAATTTTAAACAAGTAAGGGGATCTAGTCGGGAGCGTCCGACTAGGGGATACCCTGAATCTATTAATTTTTTGGTGAATATATACAATCAGTTTTTCCACACAAAATCAAAACAAAGCGGCAAAGTGGCCGCTCCGCGATCAGAAAGTTATCTGGAAACGCAGATATTCAAATCGAAATCAGTTCCGAGGCTGATTTAATATATATATGTATATAATAAATATTGAAAATAATCCAGCATAGAAGATTTTTAACTTAATTTTAGCAGTTTTTAAATTAATTTATTTTTTGATTAGTAAAATAAACAATTTGGATGTATGTTTGCGTATCAATTCTAAAAAAGTAAGAACGTTGCAGTCGGGCGTTATCGACTGTGCAATACTCGTTCACAATGTAATAACAACGAAAACAATGATTGAATAAATATAAACGAGTTTACTTTGCACAAGAATGCTTACAAATAATTAAATTAATAATTAGCAAATAATTAAAAATAATCATTTATATGCATTTTATACTGGACCGCCACACTACCAACCGATTAAGTTGTGATAAAAGTCAACTTAAATAATATGACATACATATGTATTCATAATCGCAAAAAGCCGATTTTAAAATTGTTGAATAGGAAAAGGTCTGTGGCAACCCTGGCCACGATAAATCGGTCGCGAGATATCGACGGTTAAGCTTAAGAAGTACCAGCACTAACATAACATGAATTTCATCAGCACATGTAATAAGTAGAGAGTAATAAAGTATTCATATAATTATACATTTACTCAAACAACAATTGGCCACGCGCCAAAGTGGTGACCCCGACGTGTTTATAGAACAGCACATGCAAAACGAGCGTTATTTTCTGCGGTCCATGTCCAAAGCACGCCCAACCGGCGACATTGACGAATTTTTCGACGCAACAAACATGGCGACACAAGAAAGCGCGCTTAACGAAGAACTGCAAGAATTGAAGGTGCAACTCCAGCAACTTCAACTGTCAGCCGCACAACGACCAACTGGAAATCTTCAGCAATGCACACAAATTGGCATTCCAAAATTTAACAAATGCAACCCTCAACTGTGGTTTGCACAATTGGAGCGCCTGTTCATTTTGCATAACATTTTGGCGGACGATCGCAGATTCGATCTGGTGTCGGTACATCTGGAGGAAGATGTCGCCCTCACCATCGAAGATCTCATCACACAGCCACCTCTGCAAAACAGATATGACGCAATGAAACAACGGCTTCTCGAAACATTTGCAGAATCAGAGGACTCCAAATTAAAGAGACTGCTGCAAGGCCGCGTTACAACTGGGAAAAAGCCATCGGAGATTCTCAGTCACATGCGTCGTTTAGCACCCGCCCAAGGGTGCGAAGCTGTTATACGCAATCTTTTTATCGCCGAGATGCCAATCTCGATTCGTCCGCTAATTGCTGCATGGAAGGAGGACAACTTAAATGAGTTGGCAAAAATTGCCGACAAAATGCTCGAAAACATGGACACGGAACCAACTTACGTTATGTCGACACGAAATGCCACTGCTCAGGCAAATCAGCAGAATGTCGACGCGGTAAGTAGCAAGTGCCCTAACGTGTCAGACATTGCTTCTGCGTTGCACACTCTTTCGCAGAAAGTGGATAAACTTCAGAACGAACTGCGTTCCTCAAAACAGTCAAATGCTCCACGCACACAGAAGCCCCAAAACAACGACGAGCAAATGGACAAGAAATCGACCTGTTTCTATCACAGCAAATTCGGTGATCGCGCACGAAAGTGCCTCCCAGGTTGCCGCTACCACCAACAGTTAAACTAGAACGGCTGCCGATTCCTCAGCTGGTGGGCGGCAGCATTTCTACGACCAGCAACAATTCAGCACTTGCGACGGGAGCTCAAGACTACCGTCTACATGTCAAGGATCTAAACACTCAACACACCTTCCTCGTTGATTCTGGATCCGTGGTGTCCATTGTGCCCCGTACTATGGCCACCTGTAAATTACAAAAAAGCAAACTACAATTGTATGCGGTAAACCAGACCGTAATACAAACCTACGGCAATCTCGACCTAGAACTCGACTTGGGTCTGGATCGTACTTTCAACTGGTCGTTCATCGTTGCTGATGTGCAAACGGCAATAATTGGCGCTGACTTCCTAGCACAGTTCCATTTGCTTATAGACATCAAACTACAACGACTAAGCTGCACAACGGAGCGTCCAACGACAAGCAGCACAATCAACTCACAGGATTTCGGTGCCTCGCGTAACGCACAGAAACCTCTATCGGAAGACACAGCTGCGATCAACAGGACCCACGAAATATGCAAAAATTTTGCCTCACATGCAGTTCGCCATTACGTCATTACATCTGGAGCACCAGTAGCAGATCGGGCACGGCGACTGATGGGTGAAAAGCTATCATCCGCAAAAGCACAAATCAATCAATTAATCGACGAAGGAATCTGCCGCTACTCTAAAAGTCCGTGGGCCAGTCCGCTCCACATGGTAGCAAAGTCCAGTGGTGGCTGGCGCGCTTGCGGTGATTATCGTAAGCTGAACGCGATAACGATTCCTGATCGGTACCCGATACCGCACATACACGACTTCGCTGACCGGTTACATGGCAAAAACATTTTCACAACACTGGATTTAGAACGGGCATACTATCAGATTCCGATGGCCCCAGAAGACGTGGAAAAAACCGCAATATGTACACCGTTTGGGCTGATTGAGTTTGTGTACATGCCGTTCGGACTCAAAAATGCGACGCAAACCTTCCAGCGTTTCATGGATCAAATATTTCGAGGCATCGACTATGTATTCTGCTACATCGACGACATCCTAATTATGTCGAGCTCAGTAGAGGAACATAAACAGCACGTGCACAAGGTCCTACACATCCTGCAAGCACACGGTCTCAGAATCAACACCCAAAAATGCAATTTCGAAAAAACGGAAGTTATGTTTTTAAGCTATACGGTAAACGGAAAAGGCATTAAACCTCCAGAGGAGCGCGTAAGGGCGATCATGGAGTATGCTCAGCCAAAAACCATATGCGAATTGGGTCGTTTCCTGGGGATAATAAATTACTACCGCCGTTGTATACCCCATGCATCAAGCACTCAAGCACTGCTCAATGACTTGACTCGCAATATGAAAAAGAATGACAAACGACCAGTGGAGTGGACACCGGATACTATTGAGGCATTTTCAAATTGCAAACGCAGTATCGCAAACGCAACCACTCTCGCTCATCCTAGCCCACACGCAGATCTGAGCCTCACTTGTGATGCCTCTGACACAGCCATCGGCGCCGTTCTGGAGCAAGACAACAGAGGCACATGGGAGCCACTCGGTTTCTTTTCAAAAAAACTCAGCGCAACCGAAGGCAGGTATAGCACCTACGACAGGGAACTGCTTGCAATCTATGAAGCAATTAAATACTTCAAACATATATTGGAAGCAAGGGTTTTCATCATTAAAACGGACCATAAACCGCTAATATATGCATTTGCCCAAAAACCTGAAAAAGCATCGGAGCGCCAACTACGCCAATTGGGATTTATATCGCAGTACTCCACAACGATCCTACACGTAAGCGGCAGTGACAATGTTGTCGCAGACGCTCTCTCCAGAGTAAATGCCATAGACATGCCAACATCTTGCGATAAAAAAAGCATTGAAACTGCACAGGCAACCGACAGCGAGCTGAGTTCCGTCTTAAACAATGAGACTTCCCTACAGCTAAAGTTGATGCCGGCTGATGATCAAACTCAGATATACTGCGACGTGTCAACCGGGATTGCTAGACCATATATTCCGCAACCACTGAGATACAGCATATTTTCAAATGTCCACCGACTATCGCACCCAAGCGGCAGGTCCACGCTCAAACAAATTTGTACCAAATACGTGTGGCCCTCTATGCGCAAGGACATTTTGGAATGGTCGAGAAATTGTTTACCGTGTCAAAGGGCAAAAATACACAGACACAACTCCTTGCTGCCAACCAAAATCACTGTTCCGGATCACAGATTTGATCACATACACCTCGATATAGTGGTGATGCCGTTGGTTGGAGGGTACAGATATTGTTTGACGATAATTGATCGTTTTTCCCGCTGGCCAGAGGCAGTTCCCCTGCAGGACATGACAGCACAAACGATATGCGACGCAGTTTGGTCATGCTGGATATCACGATTTGGCTGCCCACTGGTAATAACAACTGATCAAGGGACTCAATTTGAAGCGGCACTCTTCAAATCGCTGGCGAATCTATTGGGAAGTAAACACATTCACTCGACACCATACCACCCGCAATCAAACGGGATGATCGAGCGTTGGCATAGGTCCATGAAAGCGGCTTTAATGTGTAACCCAGACACTCCATGGACCAAACTACTTCCAACTGTTATGCTTGGTCTCCGGACATGTTTTAAACAAGACCTGCAAGCATCGGCTGCCGAGATGCTGTATGGGTGCCCCCTTCGCCTCCCGAACGAATATTTCAACGATTTGGATGCACCCTCAGATCCATGCCAGTTTGTGAATCAATTCCGCACCAGCATGCAAGCGATAAGACCAACTTCAGCGTCGCATCATATTAAGCCGAAGCTCTTCCAGCACAAGGATATACACGACTGCTCGCATGTATTCGTGAGGACTGACTCAGTGAAACAGCCACTGCAACCACCATATACAGGGCCGTATCAGGTTATAGACAAGCCATCAGATCGGGTCTTCGTAATACTTGTAAACGGCAAAGAAACAGCTTTGTCAATAGACAGATTGAAACCTGCGTTTATAGCAAATGACGAAGCTGCCACAGATGACGAAGGAGGGTCAAAAATTCAAGCCCCACCACTTCATACGTATTTGAAGCAGCAACGGACTCGCCCCTACAACCTGTGACTTCTCTAAGGGGGAGTACTGTGGCAACCCTGGCCACGATAAATCGGTCGCGAGATATCGACGGTTAAGCTTAAGAAGTACCAGCACTAACATAACATGAATTTCATCAGCACATGTAATAAGTAGAGAGTAATAAAGTATTCATATAATTATACATTTACTCAAACAACAATTGGCCACGCGCCAAAGGTCTGGCAAGTCAGCGCCACCTATTAATCAAGTTCAACAACAAAAATAATTATATAAAATGTTACGCATATATCAATAATAATAATAATTGGGATATCGTGGGCGCGGTGGTAATCAGTTATCTATCTGCTAAAATTTTATATTTGAACCTGGGACGTACCGCAAACGTAAACAGCGTGTTAGACAGCCAGACAGGAATGCAAGCGCCACCTATTGTTCAAGTTTTTTTTAATTTTATACTTAGGCGCACAAAAGTATACTACAATTAAATGATTTCAAAATTCGGTTTAGCAGTCTACCGCTAGGTGGCGACACATTAAGATATATTGATTAAATCGATGTATAAATATTGTCGATATAAATAGTGTCAAAATCTTATAACACTTTATCTAACACGGGTATACTCGACTGTCATACGGGACACAAAATCCGAAATATTCTTAACCTGCATATGCTTATTTGGTGAATGTATAGTTTCTGAGATATGCTCAAAAACCCGATAATTATCGATAATAATAATATCGAAATCGACAGACAGACGGACGGACAGACAGACGGACATGGCTAGATCATCTCGGCTATTGATGCTGATTTACCCATTTTCAATGAGTTTGGGGTATAAACAGTCGAAAACGTTCTTAAATATTATTTAAATTTTGGAAAAATATAGAATTTATTTGTATACCCTGAACCCATTGCAATCGGCAAATGAAGAATCTTTGAGATTGGCCGCTAGCAATCTACATATCAAATTTTGTGACTTTAGCCTTAATGCTTAACGAAATATTCACCTTTTATCGATTTGCGATTTATCAATATGTTATCGATTTTCCAGCATGGTACAAAAATCATAACACTTTGTCTGAAGCAGATAACTACAAATATATATTTCACAAAGCCAATATACCCTTTTCACTTTGTAAACGAGTATAGTTACTAGTTGTCAATACACAATACATATTTTGTGGAGTTCTTTTGAAAAAAGTATTTAAAATATGCCAACTTTATTGTTTATTTTAGCATCAAAAAGTATGCAGCGGTTTTGACAGAAAAATTCTTAACCCACGTTTTATAATAATAATTCTTTCATAGCCTACTTTTAATCTGGCTTTGGTTCGTGTATAATATCTGCATGAAAAGACGCTGGTTGGTGAACAAGATTTATTATTGATCAGGCTTTGTGTACAACATAATCGCTTGATTTTAGTAAATGATTTTGTTTTATATGATACTGTTTAAGACCGTTACCGACAAATTTACACAACTCAAGCCCAACTAAAAGAAAACATAATAAAAACAAACCACATCAAGACATAAGCTTTAAAAATCTTCGGATATCGGATACGAATCCTTCAAACTATGGCTTTGAATTATGGTAATCCTTATATGTTTTACTTAATTCGTTTATCCAAAAAACTCGACTTCTCTTAACAAATAAAAAAAACTCAGGGGTTTTATTTTTTTTTTTTAATCAATTTTTATTTGCAACTTATGCAATTGCTCTCTTTTGCGATAGGTATGTATATATTTTAAATAAGTCGTGAATAATTGAATAGGGCATAAGAATATAGAAAATCAATAATATTTTAATACAAAAAAAAAAAAAAATAATAATAACAAAGCTAACATTTGTTGTGCTCATACTGTGCACAAATTTTGTGTATGTAATTTGCGTTAATGTTTTTTATTTTATATTAATACTCGTTCACAATGTGAAAAGTGCTGTCCGTCCGTCTATTACAGAACGTTTCATCAAGATCGGTTGGGAAATACAGAAGTTTTTTAAGTTATATATTATTAGAGTCCCAGGCTCGAATCCTCCCAAGACGCTATGTGTTTACTTTTTTTTATAACTTTTTTTTTATTTTTTTTATTTTTTTTTTTAATGTGCACCTTGTCACATTCATGTTTGTAAAACTTTGATGTGTTCACACAATGACAGGGTACAGGGTATCTCCTACTTGTTTAAGTTGTTATTATTCTGTGAACGAGTATTGCGACTGCAACGATTATTTATTTTGGTTTTTTGTGTGTTACTAGTTCAGTTCATCTAGGAACTAATTACAACTACTATAACTACAATATAATTTGTTGTCAAAGATCACTACATTTTCAAAATCACTTCTGGAAGAATTCTCTAATAACTTTAATGCCACAATGAAGTTTCATAATGCGGCATCAACTAAATCAAATACTTTGTTTGGACAACGGTAAAACTATGGGATGAAGATTGGGGTTGAGGGAACTGCAACATATCTGCCTGTTCTTGGCCTCAGTGAGGACAGTGATACTACAATATATTTCATAATTCACTTTAGTTTGAAATTAAAATGGAATAGAGTATGTGGTCGAGAGTGTTAGGTTGGGAACGTTGCTGACAGTGTAGCAGAGGGAGGATCTTACAAAACTTTGGTTAGCCCTAAAATTAGTTAAAAACTTAGCTTAGATATCCCTGTGCTTAGAAGAGTTTTATTAAAACTAATTTAAATTAAATTAGCATAAACTTCTGGCGGCTGCTCACTGCTCATCGCCCACATGGCCGCCATTGAACTCAGCCTGAAACTCGCGTATGCTCACATATGTGCCAGTTATAAAGCCCACAATGCCGAACAATATCAGACCTGAGTTCTTCCACAACCGCCAATTGAAGCGGCCATAGCCAGGATCCTCGTTATACACAGCCAATTCAATGATCGCCGGCACCATCATGCCCAGCGTGCTCAGGCAGACGGCGCCAATGAGCGAGATGAATGGACCCAAATTGGGCAGGGCCACAGCAATGCCACAGCAAAGGACCTGTCGAATTGCAATAACGCTAAGGGTTAACTTTCGGCAAAATAACCGCGTGCCAACACTTACCACCAGGCCCACACGCAATCCGTACTCGGTGATGTTCTGGCGTGCAGCGGGAATCTTGCTTTCCACGCCCTTCCACAGGATGCTCACGGGCACATAGAACTGCAGCGTAAAGGTGAAGAATATGGCAATGGCAATCATAAGCTTTACGGATTGTGCCAATCTTTAAAGTAAAATAAATAGATCCGAAGGATTATCAGTGCTCCTCTGTGCGAGAGCTTAGAGCTACTCACTTATCTTCCAGGGGCAGATTGAGCGTGATGCTAGCCTGAGTGTCGGGGCCGTACTTGAGGTAGCCAAAGAAGCCGACTAATGTGTAGAGGCCAATGACCAGACCCATGCCCAGATTAAGCACCGAGGGGCAGCCAATGAAGTGGTTGGGATTCTTCATGTCGTTCTCCAGGGACATAACTACACCGATGCCCTCCAGGGCAAAGATGACCGTGCCGAAGAACAGGGGCCATTGCACGGGTGAAACGACGCCCACGCGCTCAGCTGGCGCTGGCAGATCCGTGAACATATAGACGAACGTGATGACAATGCCCACGAACATCAGAATGTTGGCGATCATCGAGAAGGGCGTCAAGAACTTTAGATTGCGCACCAGGCACATGAACACCAACGGCGCAGAGACAATCACAATCCAGAGGCGCACGCTGAGCTCAGTTTCCATATACACGCCGACCACCTGTTGCACATTGGTGGCCACAAACACCAGATAGATGCAGCAGCAGCCAAGCAGATCGATCACCAGAAACGTGTTCACCATGAAGCGTATGAATCGCGACCAGCGATTCAGCGCGGGCGGTCCGTCGAGAAAGGCCTGCTCGGCGACATCCGCGAATCCCATCATGGGTATCTTGCGACGACGGCACAGTATGTGGGAACACTTGACCAGCACGTGCACGCAGTAGGTGCACAGGGTGCCGACGGCGAAGGTGGCCACCAGGCCGAACCAGAGGCCGGCATTGGCAAAGGCCATCGGCATGGCCAGAATGCCAGAGCCCAGCGAGCCCTTCAGCAGATGCACAAACGTTTCCAAGTCGCTAAAAATCGAAATGAGCGCAATTAATAATTGACGTGCGATGGACAGAAGCAGACAATTCAAATATTATATGTATATACTTATCATATAATATCTATAATATGCAAATCCCGTCCGGCTGCCAATAAAAATAAACGAAAACTTAAGTTGCATCATAATATTTACGAAAAATAGGAGAAATCTGTCAAAGCGCCGCCGCCTGCAATTTTTGCTGCGTTTCTAGCGTTGTATCGCCATATAATTGAGACTCGTTCGCATATATATAATATATTTTAATACACACTCACACACGCCACATAAAGCCAGCATACCACAAAACTAAATAAATACGTTTTTTTTTGTTAATCATTCGTGAAACAATTCTGAAACGTGAATCAATTGAATTACATCTATACAGCATAAAGTTAAACAAATAAAGGGGCTCTAGTCGGGCGTGCCCGACTAGTAGATACTTCGAACCCAACACATTCGCACCTCTTTGCATCCGTACATACACAACATCACATATACACAGAGAGCCAAGCACATTCTGTAAATTAAAATCCCCGAGACAAGCTAAAAAACCTTGTCTTAAATCGAGATGTATCGATGTCAAGGCAATCCTTATCATCCTTATCATGAATATCTACATATGTATATTTATATCTTATTAGGAGATGCGTTCCTTGGCCTCTTACACTCAGTTGCAGAAAATAGTATACCCTGCTTACCTATTTCAATGGAAACAGGGTGCACAAACTAATGCCGTGCGTCAAACATCGTTTGCCTAGCCCAACTTTGTTTGCCAGTGCACAATATGGCGCCGTGTCTCCCCTCTCGCTCCCTCACACGCGTCAACGGACAACGTTACACATTTTGCACTGCAAACGAATCGTGCAGCAAGAGTTCGACATTTGTTTTTGGCTCACTTTTTTCTGCTCGTTCCTTTTCCCTCTATTTCGATTCTATTTACGAATTTGCTTTATTTTTAGTTTGGAAGCTTTTCAGCTTTTCAGCTAAAGTCCAAGGACAATGTCAATAAAATTGCAAATGTGTTTCCGTTTTTTTTCTTTTCGTTGAATTTACAAAGGCGAGCAGAGAAATCAAAGTCTAGGCAAAGTTCAATGACGTTAATTAATCAGTTAGTCATTGATTTATCTTTATCATGTGCAGCTAGCGCAAGTGTCAGCTGTTTATATAAGATAATTCAAGAACGAAATCTAAACTTTTGTTTTCACGAATACTATGGCTTAAGGACATTCTAACCTTGATTGAATTTTTGAATATTTTTTTAGACGATATTCCTAAGAAATATCAATCCAAAAGGATCTATGAATTGCCTCAAGCACATGATGATAGAATACTTACGAGGTTGGGTGCTCCACTTTGCGGTGCTCGAAGGGATTATAATGGCCATCCTCACCATCATCGCCGCCTTTTTTGCGCGTCAACACCAATGGAAGGGTCGAGCCAGCCGCCTGCTGGACTGGCACATCGGCCATGTCGGAGCGAATGAATCTATCCGAGGATGAATACATTTCAAACATTGTAGTTGATGAATTGTTATCGATATTTTTGTACATTTTGCATAACGAATGCGCAATGTCTAGTGATTAAAGTTCTTGATTCGAATGCGCGCTATAGATATGTTTGCTATGGCATCGAACACTGAAATGAAAGGCACTCACTTGGGCTGGCCTATGCTCGCATTGTTCCTGCTGCCGTTTTTCTTCTCGCTATCGTACACCGTCACAACCGTCGGAATTTTCTGCAAAAGAGATCGTAGATCGTTGAGAAATCGAATGGGGAGCCGATAAAGTGCAATGAAACAGAATGCAAAAAATATATATGTATAGAGAGTGCAGAAGAGCGCACGCTTATGTAAATCGGCCAGCTGGCTGCTGAGAGCTGCACCTATGCCAAGAAAGATTTACGTATTTGTGGGCAAGACCAAATATTGTGGCCAGCGTGGGTTGCTCAGCTAGACAACGGGCGGGGGCATCAACGGTTACTTGTTGCTGGATTTGCAGCCACATTTGACCTTGACAGAGACTGTGCGCAATGTCAAATCTGAATGTGCATCACTAGACACGGGTGGATCGAGCAGCTCGAGTAACTCTTGTGCTGTGTTGGTAAACAAAACGCCCGACAATGCAGCGTATAGCGACATTTTTGGCAACACGCGCCGTATGCGCAGTATTCAAGTTCAATAGTCAAACTTTGATGCGGAAGAAGAACGATGCGTTCCCACAGAGACAGACACAGACACAGACACAGACACAGGCACAGGCACGCACGCACACAGACACACACACCAAACATAGAGCAAGCCTATTGTGTCGATCGCACCTGCTGATCGAAGTTGGCGCCACTTAACGATGTGGTCATTACTGCAGCACCGCTCGACGGCGCCGGCGGTGGTCCGCCCCGCTTTAGCGACATCTTTGACCTCTGGCGATTGAGCGCTGCGCTGGTTAGACGCGTTTCGCGTGATCTTGGGCCAAAACTGCTTAGCTCCTGCTCTGGCTGCTGCTGCTGCTGCTGCTGCGGCTGCGGATGGCGCGGCGGCAGTGGCGGCTTTCCGGCGGTGGCGTTCAGCTTGACGGCGTTGCGCTTTGGTGGTCTGAGTCGATATCAAGATAAAATCGAAGATCGAGTGGCTGAACGACATGCGCGACGTATTCACGTGCAATTCCAGTGAAGTACAATAGAAATCTGCTCGCGTTCACGGCCAATGTCGTCCGCTTATATGCACTTTTGTGGCTAAAATGAAAAGCGACAGCCACAGCAGCCACAACCGACACACTCAGAGAGTGTGCGATCTTTTACAAATAGCTTCACAAATAAATAATAGACACACGGGACACGAACGCACACAACAACTGAAAGCGCTGCATTAGAAAGGGGCTGCCTTTTCAGAACTGAGCAGCTATTTTGTGACAGGTTTGCTCGGAACGAGATTTTCGGCTTCTATAGCTGTAACCACATAGAATATAGGGGTGCAGCAGCATTCAAAATACTCATGAATGTCGTCATCAGCTGCTTGGACTGCTCCTATTGTTTCCTATATGTTCACACGTGCGCCGAGAGAGAGACGCGCGCGGCTTTTAAAAAAAGCACAATCTCGACGAGTGCTCCCACATATAAATTGATCAAAATCAGTGCGACGCCGTAAGCGACATGATCCGACTATGGCAAGTGCGACGTAAATAAAATTAATGAGGAAACTGTAAATTTGCGCAAAAAATGTGCGAAAAACATTTACGAGTGCAACGACAACCGTCACATAGACCCAAAATTGTGCTTTATTTTAAAAATTTCTTTTATATGATTGTTTGGTTTTTTGTGCCCAAATTAAATCAACTAGCAGCCATCAGATTGAAATTTTTGACAGCGATTTGAGTTTATTAGAAAATTGCACCATAAATATACAAATTTACTTCGTTTATTTGACTTAATTAAACACACGCCAAAAATTTGTTATTTTAGTTATTTATGGGCAAAACTATAATATTTCAAACAATTAACGAGAGACAACAGTGCGTATACATGTTTCGTTCGCACAGTCATGGTGGCGCCATCTATGGAAATATCCGCCAAGCTGTTACAAATGCGCCACACTTAACAGCGGCGAGTGCCAACAGCTGCGCGGCGAATTAGGCAATGCATTTTGTGGCGAATTTTGGTACGAACGACGTCACGAAATGGAATGCATGTTAAATCTTTGAAATCCACTTCATTCATGGTCTTTATTTTTGTTTATGTAATTGTTTTATATACTTCTTCATACTCGTTCATATAGTGAAAAGAGTATATTGGGTTTGTGCAATGTCCATCATAATGTGAGCAACTTTTTTCAGTGTTATAGAAGCTACTGACTTGAAACTTGAAATACGCCCACTGGGAGGCTGGCAAATCGGCAAATAACATGTCGATACACCTCAAGTCACCCATCGATAAAAGGTGAATAGTCCCCACAATATTAAAGCTAGGGATTGCGGACACGCCCACTAGAAGCTCCTCAGCCACCCCGCCCGTGCGAAACGCGCAAGCCTATATCTCCCACAGTTTAAGAACTAGAATCATCACAATTTATAGATCGAGCCGGCAAATGTTGGCCACGCCCCCACAAAATATGAAAGTTTCATATTTTTCCAAAACAAAAATAATACTAGGAACGTTTTCCACTGTTTTAAGCTGTTCTTGTACTGTGAACGAGTATTACGCAGTCGGTGACACCCGACTGCAACGTCCTTAGTCTGTCTTATCATTATTATTTGTAAATTTTTTAACGTTTTATCAAAGGTACTTTCAATCTTTCAAATATTTAAGTTTGATTACATTTAACGCTTTTCCTTTTCGTAATTAAATTATTTTTGGTTACATACATATCAACATTTTTTGAAAAAACTTTTCATTGAAATTATTTATTAATCGAAAATAAAATTTTGCAACTTTTAGCATTTGTAGATCAGACATATCAATGAAAAATAAAACTCGATTTAGTCGATTTGTGATTGAAACTCTTAAAACGTATTGCCTATACGAGAAAAAACAATCAAGCATACTTTTTCGCGATTATGTCCAACACATTTAACGAACCTAAAAGTTATATTTTAAATACTAAATTAAAAATTAGTAATTAAATTATAAATATTAAATTTATGATAAAAAACAATTGCTTTTTTTGAAGTAAAAAAATAGTTGACGTTAACGCAAAAACTAAAAATAATTTTCGATTTTAATATTGTTATCGTTGTGTTCACGCCCAATTAGCGATCAGTTTTAGAAGCAATAAACCTAAACAACTTTAACATACACCGAAAGGCAACTTGACAGTTTTACGCATCAGTTCACATTAGTTATGGACCACAGACAAGGCAATTGCAAATGCGCAAATGCATAAAAAAAACAATACCGAAATAATGCAAACAAATATAAACGTTGTGAAAGTCCGAAGCTCTGGAATAAAAGATACCCTCGATTCCCTGACACAAAAGCCATTGCCTAGGTAATCGCATACACCTTGTTCAATGCATGAGTACGGGGCATACAAGTTTCATATAAATATCATTTCGTATCGGTGTTTCGGACTAAAAATAGTTTATGCAATAATTAGACAGCTGGGCTGGCAGAAATTCAGCTGCATTGTGGCGCTCGTTAATCTAATTGCCATTCAGTCAGTCGGTCATTCAGACAGTCATTCAGTCAGTCATTCACTCAACCGTTTTGTCGCGTGTAACATTACGAGTCGAAAATTTCATGTACAGTACAAAGATTAAAAAAAAAATGAGTGAGAACGTTGCAGTCGGGTGTAACCGACAGCGCAATGCTCGTTCACAGTTTAATAACAGTCGAAAATGGTCTTAATTGTTATTGTTATTTTGGAAAAATTTCGAATTTTTATAATTTGTGGGGGTTTGAGTAAGCAAGGCCGAGATTATGCGGCTCGATCTTCAGAGGAGGTGACTCTAGCTATAAAATTGTGGGCATGCCAAATAAATTTGAATCATTAGAGAAGTTCATCAGTAGAATTTTGATGCATCCAGCTTAAAATCTGAGGGAGATATATAGAGTAAAACATCTTAACACTTTATCTGAGAATATATTCCAATTTTCACGTCTCAGACGGACGGACAGTGCACAAACCCAATATACTCTTTCCCCTTCGAGAATGAGTTAAAAAACCAACAGCAAAAAACATTTACTGCGCATGCATTTATATTTCGCCGCCAGCGGGGTCTGAGGGGCGTGGGGTCTAGAATTTGTACCCGCATTCAAATGGCGGCAACAGCTCCCCAAACAGCACGAGCGAACTGAAAAGAGTGCACAAAGTAGAACTCGAAACATGTGCACAAAAGAGTATCAACAGAAACGGAACCTGAAAGCGGACTGCCAATAAATTGCAAGCTGCCGCAAGAGCGGAACAATCAACACGTGTCATTGGCGCGGTTCAAGTTCACATTATGGTGAATTAGGTGCTGCAGCAAAGAGATCTTGACAAAGGGTGGAGCGATAACCAGTTGAGACTTCAACATCAGGTACGACAATAGTCAATACGAAAACTATGTACCAATTTTTGCAAAACGATTTATTCGTTGTTGGAGCTAGCTGTGTCGCAATGGATATAAAGACGGAAACAATGTGAATTCTGTTGCGTAAACATGCGATGAGAAAAGTTTCAAATAGATGGGATGAGTCTAATAAGTGTATGTTACATAAGACTAAATATAAAGCAAATGGTAATGCTATTGTCAGCCTATATATAAATATGTATCCGTCAGATAAATAAAGTATACAAAAATGTACCAATATATTTTATTGATAATGATAAAAACGTATATAGTTGTCTATTTTATAACTTGACAAATCGTGCATAAAAGTTGACTAATCATGGAAATGCATATATGTATTTCATATCGTTATCGACGGGCATGAGTATCTCTATTCAGGTATAGTGAAACCGAAAAACAAAGTCGCCAATTCATAAAGCCAACATTAATCAATACTGCATACGTACGTACGCTTTACAGTTTATTAAAGGTAGTTCCTAATGTTTGCACTTCGATAACGATAGCGTACGCTTAGCGCCCAAGATGATAAGAGCCCGCAGCGCAAAAATATTTG
Source organism: Drosophila sordidula (assembly GCA_035047465.1). NCBI lineage: Eukaryota > Metazoa > Arthropoda > Insecta > Diptera > Drosophilidae > Drosophila > Drosophila sordidula. The sequence continues at coordinate 13,476,907 of JAWNPQ010000156.1, read as the reverse complement.
CAACACAAAAATCTCAGTGTAATCTAGAAACGTGCTATTACAAAATTCCGGGACAATTGTGAGTAATTAACGTGATATGACGAAATTGGCGATACTCTACCCTGCACTGCCAAATGCAATGACTAACATGGAAATTCGCACATTGGCAGGCGTACAGCACGGAACATGCCTTCATGTACATTTCTAATTAAAACTGTCGCCCAGCTCTGCAGCTCCAGAGCTCAGTAATAGCGGCTCTTTAGCTCTCCATAGTTTCGACTGCATGCCATTGAACTTACATAAGCGAGTGGAACAGAAGCAGAAACAGAATCGAAAACGGCAAATAGCAGCACAAAACCGAACAAAACAAAAAGCAAACAAGCGCCAACAATTTGTAGTGGAAAATTTTTACAAAACTGGCTAAAATGCAAGCTCAATAATGTATAAAACTCAGGCGAAATGTGCATCACGTGGCCCCCCTGACAGCTCAGCACAACTCATTTCTAGCGAAAAAGTGACAGCAATCAGTGACGAGCAATCACCTCGATTTATGGTTCGGCCTGTTCCCCCAAGTGTCACACGGGGCGTATGTGATCTGCAAGGCGCATCGGGGCGCCTGCCACACTTAGATAAGATAGCAAATGGGCCAGACGAATGCATATGCGAAATGAAAGTGTGCATAGGATAGAGTTTCAAGATACTGGCCGAAACAGGCGCCAACCGGAGACAGCATTTATCGATTGCAAGTTGAAACTACTTGAATGTGCATGAGTGCCATTACAAGCTGTATACAAGTAAGGAGTATATACGAAATTAGAGAGCCTATCCGATACTCGGTTTACTTGATGCCATAACAATATATGTGCCGTTTCGGGCTGGCCTCAAGTGCAACAACGCTGATGCAATGATGCCTCCATACTTAACATAGAGAGAACATGAGAGAGAGAGGGAGAGAGAACGAGAGAAAGAGAGAGCGCTGGTGCGAGTGAGTGGGGCGTAACGCCAATAATTGCATTACAAGTGTTGAGAGTTTGGTCACACTTCCACAATAATGCTTACGGCATGGAAAATTACCAAATGCGATCGAATTTTACGTTGTGCCATTTAGAGAAAAGCAACGCAGCAAATTCATCAACGGCGCTTGCGCAGCAGCAGCAGCAGAACGGCCGACCGACTGAAAGACTGGCCGACAGACAGACCGACAGACAGACAGATAGACGAACTGACGATGTCTTCAAGTCAAAGTACAACATGCCATCATTTTTGTGCATATTGCCACGAAATTGTAAACGCGCAGCGCAAAAATGTAAACCCTGAAATACGCTGACGCAGTAGGTAGACGAAATACGACGTCGGCAATTGCGGCCATAGGCGGTCTGTTGAATGCCCTATTTCGTCCCCTACCGCGTACCCGCACAAATTCGAATCCCAGTCAGGCAAACATAAAAGTGCAAGGCGCTGGCACAGGCAGCGAGTGGAAAATTCCACTGCTCATAAATAAACAACAACAACAACAACAACAACAACAACAATGTGAATAGGCCGTTGTTTGGCCCGATACCGAAGCAACCAACCATCCCCGAAATTAGACTTTACTTTTGGAACTCCTTGTTATCATTTGAGACAAAATGTTTTGCATGAGCCAATTTGCCCAAAGGTCGATCAATCAATAAGAAGAACGGGTTTTGCGTTGGCTTCACAACTAACTCTACTTGGTTGGAGTGATTAGTTATATTTATCGTCTAATGACATTTGATGGAGTGCGCGTATCACATGTCCACATATGATTCAGTATACTGGGAAATCAAACTGAACCAGAAGTTAAACTTGATATTTTCAATGAGAAATAAGTTAAAGCACTGTTTTATCGATGCAAAATCGATTGATGGAACTATGCCAAACTCTCAACTGATTAGAAAGCCATGTCTAATTAGATTAGAACAACTCTTTAAAGCCCTTTAGACAAATCGATGCGCCTCCAATTCTCAGCACTGTCGTCATTAGGCGAGCATTACATTGACCCCTCGAAAAAGGGAATGCCGTGTGGGGCGCTCATTAGCATAGCTGGGAACCTGCTGGGGAAGCTACTTACGGTATATTCCGCCGGCGAAAGCGGCGTGCGTGAGTCGCTTTTGTGAAAACTCATTTTCACCGCAGCGAGACTCCTCGAGGGCGTGTTATCCTGTCGGCAATGGCAACCGTCGCGCGCCTAACGATTTTCGTAAACTCTCGGTAAACGCGTTGCGTGGCGTTTTCCAGCGATTTCCAAACACTTTTTACAATACAAAATAGAATTTAATGGGGGAAGTTTAGTGCAAAAATTGAGACTTGATTAATTTTGGATAAAGATAAAATGCAATATTACTAATGCAATTTGCGGCCGCTCAGGCTATGAAAAATTCAACGTTTTCTCTGTTTTTCTTTTTTCTAGTAAGCTTTCTTGCGCTGTGTCGAGGTAATTTAAAAACGTTGCCAAGACGTTGCAATGAAATTTGAAAAGTTCTGACAACCGCACGGTTTGACAAACAGAACAAGAATGCCAACCTTCGCGTAAAATCGAGCGAGTAAAACACCCGACTTGACGATTTTACGGGCAACTGCCAGAGAAACAGAAAGAGAGGGAGACAGTGAGAGTGAGAGAGAGAGAGAGAGAGTAAGAGCGTGTGTGGCAGAGAGCGCAATACGTTGCGAGCCTATTGGACGTATAGTTCCGTGTTTGATAATGAAAAGTGTAAACTTCCAACGAAAAGGAAACTTGCTCGGTCCGCATATGGGCGTTTCGGGGACTATCCGATATTGCCCGTTGAAAATGAATTCCGGTGCACTTGGACATATACGGTACATACATATAGATGCGTCAGAAACTCTCTCTGGTTTGCCGAGAGCACCGCACCATTTAGATAGTAAACAAAATCTGAATCAGTTAGAAAACAAATCTGGATTCATGAGTCCAAAGTGCAGTCTGTCAATACCCTGCATAAACGATTGTCTCGCCAAAATGATTTCAATTATTTATTGTGCAATAAAATACACACTTAAAAGCTCGTCACTAACTGTTTACCCAACCTATAACTGTCAACGTTTAGCAGTAAACTAAATATTCAAGGAGAGAGATAGAGTAATAAAACTTATAATTACTGTCAGTTAGGCAGCTAATTGTTAGCTAAATATGTAAAGAGAGAGAGAGAGAGAGAGAGAGAGAGCAGAGAAATAAAACTTAAATTAACTTGAATATATATGCCATAACATACAGTTAAGGCAGTTAACTAAATATTCAAAGCGTGAGAGAGAGATAAAAAAAATGTTAAATTTAATTTAATTTTAAAATTATATATATTAAATGATTACATTAATAGAACACACCCTTCCAGTTCTCTTCCCTATAGGGTATAACTAATATGCAGACACTGCAGATAACGCAACTCGACACACAGCAAAGTCTCTACAATATGCATAGTGAATAATGCGCTAATTAATTAGCGATGGTGTTAGATAAGACAAAGCCAAAAATAAAATCAAATAATGGCGTCCAACACCCACACGACACGCGTCAAGGTGCGCGCACTAATGGGGCCCAGTTGGGCTAAAATATCCAACTGCGCAAAACTCTGTGGAGCGTCATGAAGTGGCTGCCACGGCTCCAATGTTGCCCCTTTCGGTTGAGACAGACACATTTCGTATCACTCGCTCAATTAGCCAGCAATTGAGTTGTGTGACGTTTACCCAAGCAAAAAATATTGGCAATTGATTGCCGAAAATATGAAACGCAAGCCAAGGGCCATCCAGACATTCGAGGCAGAAATATATAAAATTTAATATGTGTTCGTATGTAAATAGAAATGTGTGTATAAAACAACTGCAAATTTAAATCAATTTATGTAGGTTTATTGCGGCGCATTTATTCATGTGTAATTCGAAACGTGCCAGCTGCGTCGGGAACGCTGCAAATATCGATACGATACCAATCTCGTCTAACGTCTAACCAGTGCAAAGCAGTTCGATTTGAGCATATGGAAATGTTTGCGATTTTTTTGTATTTTTTTTTTTAATAAGTCAATTGAAAAAAAATGCGAAATCTCTTCAACTTGACCGAGTTGAAGCCTTTAAATCAAAACATATCATCGAGAGAGCGGATTAAATTAAAGCGACATTGATTTTAGATCAATCTTTGTCCTTGTATTAATAAAAATTACCAATTTAAATATATAAATATATGCATGCACTTATATACAGACATCACAGACATCAACGCTAGTGGCGAACACGAAGTGTCCAAAAAGCGACACGCAATATATTCGCGAACTATTGAAGTTTTGCTATGATAGACCGATCAAGTCGAGTTATATAACTAGAAGAAATCAAGTAAGATTGCTCTAGTTGGGAGTGCCCGACTAGAAGGTACTCCGAACCTATCACCAAAGTACAAGGTTGAAGTACTTGAATAACATTTTTCATATTTGGGGTATCGAGGGGTATCCAAAAACCGAAAACTTCTTGATCTGCGCATGCGCTACGAGAACATTCTAAACCTCATTTGCTGTTACTAATTCTTACAGTTTTTGAGATATGTTCAAAAAACCATCATACCCTTTTTACCCATTTTCAATGGGTTCAGGGTATGAAAATAGTTGGGCATTTGGCATTCCGCACATCGCAAAAGGGTATTTTTAGATAGAAGGAAACTGGAGCTTTTTGAGTAAAGTGCGGAATGCCCAACTATTTATAACCAGAGCCCATTGAAAATGGGTAAAAAGGGTATATTGATTTTGTGCGAATGTATGCATCTCCGACCCGTCAAGTATATATATTTTTTATCAGCATCACTAGCCGAGCCGATTGAGCCCTGTCCGTCTGTCTGTCCGTGTGTATGCATGCTGCAATCTCGGAAAATACAAAAGCTAGATATAATGTATATAATGTATATAAAGTATGAATGCAAAGTTGTTGTTTAAAGAGAGTATCCAATCACATGTTTTATAATTTGGAAGTGTTCATATATTAAATTGATTATCCTTCGTCACTAAATTTGATGTCAGAAATTTTAAGGCTTGAATAAATTTTCGCCGCTTGATTGTTACCTCGTGTAGAGGTGTTTTTATTTTATATTATATACGCCGAAACCACAAAATTCAATCAAAGATAAGCCCATATTTTTATTAAACCATATTTTTATTAAGTAGTATTCAGGCTTTATGTCAGTACAACAGCCAGTTTATATTGTTTATTTTATATAAACAGAAAAAAAACAAGTAGGGGTGTTTCAGTCGAGAGTGCTTGACTGGAAGATATCCTGTACCTGTCCTGCAGAAACAAACATTTCAACTTCATTCTATTCATACGTACGCAAAAGTACATATATAAAATTAAATACGGTCAATTTCGATAGTTAAAAAAAAACTTTATTTGAGATTCCAATTGCAAAGCCTACTTTATGGGGTCAATAAATCCACCATAAACTTGTTACGTACACTTGCACAAAAGCATAATTCGTTGCTAAATACATTTTTGAAGGGTGTATACCGTGCATAAAGAATTTGTTAAAAATATAAAATAAATTGAATAAATTAAATAAATTATTTCAAGCCATTGGTTTGAACCTTGAATCACCAGCCACAATAGTTACTGAATCGAATCTTTATGCATTTTTACAAAATTCACATTTTATTTATTTTGGACTTATATTATTTTATTCGAACAAACTACCATCAACAACATACTAGATTTAAGCAGTTCATGCATATTATGGTGCATTTTTAAAATTCCGTTACGCATTCCTTTGTAAAGTCAAATAACATTGCATACTTTTGTGCGGATCGTTAACTACCGCCATCTATTGCTTAGTGTTGACGAACTTTCGTTATTTATTGAATGTTTGTACTCAACGAACTCGAGTCACTTAATAGAGTCTAACAGCGCGTTACTTTGGCTGGACATTGCGCATACGCCCCCTAGGCTTGACTTTATCTTTTTTTTTTTACAAATTATTTTTGCTTAAAAATTATGCTAAAAGTTTGTCTTAATTTGTGTGACCTTTGCAACGAATTCAACTTATTTTATTAAAAAATAAAAAAGAACATCACGAAAACTACTAATTTACACACTTGTAGAACAAATCAAAATCAAGTCGTACTTGAATGCTAATTTACTGCAATTCCAACCAACTGAAATTGAAATTGTAGCTGGCCAGCAAATTAGTTTTAAGTTGAACTGAAATTTAAGAAATTTGCATGCATTGCGACCTGAATCATATAAATGCATTCTAAATTTAGTCTGAAAACCGGTTGCGCACATTTGCCACAATCATTTAAAACCGTTTTTTTTTTTTAACTTGTACGAAAGCTAAAGAGTATTCGGCGAGAGTTGTAAAAGTCAATAACGAAATTATAATAAACAACATTTTATTTGTATTTGCCACGCGGATACGTATTACCTAAGTATTAAAGCATTTATGTATGCCAAGCACGCATGCCAAGTGATAAACCGTTTCACATTGAGTACACAGCTCATTTTCATAAGTTGATGACGTATTTTGCAAAAAAAAGCCCCAAATAAAGCGTTTTTAATGGGTTTAACCAGCAGTTGACTTTGAATCGATCATTTAGAATGCACAACAGGATAGCCGTAGATCGATTCAGCACAGTTCATTTTATTTATTTATTTTTTTTTTGTTTGGTTTTAAATTACATCCTTCACAATACTTTTAAGTCTCACCTCAGCTTCGGCTGACATTTTGATATATCCTTAGAAAATGAGTGGCCTTATATCCAAAACCGCTGATAGCTTCACACCGTCACAATGCGTTGAGTTCAAGTATTGCTGCAGAACTGATTTCTGGCCGACACTTTCACTTGCAAAGTAACCTTAGCCAGCCGCATATCTGGGTGCGCTGGTATCCGGAATAGACGGTCATGAGAGTACAAAGTGCTTGGCAATGACGAGCTTAGTTCATTGGTTTTGTCATTAATTAAGGCATTTCGCAATCTTTGCGCTTACGGACAGAATTCTATGCATGTTTGTACCGCCGATAACGCGGCCAACACTAGAGATCACAAGTGCCGGTGCCTGGCTGGCCGCAGGCCCAAAACACGTCGGGCCAGTAAAAGAAGAAAATGGCTAACTGTCCACCACATGTTCGTTTAATTAAAAATCAATGTATTCCCTAAATTGATTAGCCCATATTGGCTATATTCGGCCATTATCAGTTATCCAATTTTAAATATAATTCTACAAATAAAATTGTGATTCACCATGCTGGCATTGAGCTGTCAATAACATGATTAAAAAAACAATTTAAATATTTTTAAAATAATGTATAGGTAGTAAAGAACTGTTAAAATTTGAGCAAACTGCAGATAGGATATTTCCAAGAAAACTAACGATGTGTATGATTAGGAATTTGTAGATATTAAAATAGATTCTGAGAGAACAAGTACCTATTAAAACCTGCTTCGAAAAGTGCTATGATAAGAAAACAAGTCGTTTTGTTAGCCACTTTGCGGAAGTAAAACGACACACTGATTTCCTGCAGATAGATTGGCTGCCAACAGGTCAAGTTTATGAAAAGCAAACAATTGATTGTGTATCGCCAGCACCTTTGTGCAGTCACCATCATGGCGCTGTGATTTTTTTCAATTAGCACACAACACTTTAAGATCACAATATCCAGGGCTTAATTACTATTCTTATTAATAACGTGTACCAATTACAATTTGTTCTACTTTTGGTTGAGTCATTTTGCTAATCCATTCAATGCACTCCAAGCAGCGAGTCTGTTGGGTAACCAAACGATAGAAAACTGTTTAGCTACTGCTACTTCTGGGCATCATATAAGCTGTCATTAGCCAACCCAAATAAAATGAGCTGATAACAGAAACATATGACCAAAATGTCGTTAATTGTTAGTTGTCTGCCGCCTCACAGGCCCAGACGAATGATATACAAATACGCTCTGTATAAATGGTGTTTGTGTCTGTACAAACTGCAGATGAATGCCAATTTCGAAGGACGTACTTTTCTGTTAATATCATTTTTAGTGATTTATGTTGGTATACGTGATGGCCACTTAATCGTATGAAAAGTGGGCACACGACAGAGTTAAATTCGATTAGCTCACAATCAGCATTGATATATGGAACCCGTTTCATAAATATGTCGCGTACAATCAGACACTTCACAACGCCAGCTGATAAAACGTTTGGGTATCACTTTTTGGGGGGTACGAAAGTGTGTTAAGAACTTACAGCTCCATTACTGGGTTCAGTTGATGTGCCACTAATAACGGCCAGCGTCATTTTTAATGGCGTTCCTTTACAGTTCCAATTCGTAACACAATTAAACTAAGTATACGCCTCGTTGTGCACTAGCCGCCGACTTTTTGTTGTTTATGGAGCGATTGGCGTTCAACGAATAAACGCGCAAATCTTATAATACATTCCGTTTTAAATACACAGTTAATACCAATCTACTCAACAAGTCAAGTGAACGCACTCCATCCGAAAAACACTCAAAACCCGCTTGCTACCGGAGTGAGTTATACTTAGGCAGCCTGCCGCCCCAGATATTTGAATTCAGTTTTGAGACTGAGATCATTCGGAATACACTTAAAATGCCTGGCAATGACTGTGGCTTAACATTAACATTGAATATACGCCTGCCAGCCAAATGGCAATACTTGTCTGGTCTGGCACAATTTTATTTTTATTTTTATTTATTTTTTATTTTTGCTTTTATTGCAATAGTTTCAGCAAATATTTGAAGCGCAGACAGCAAAACGTGCGAAAGACTCTGAAAATACTGAAAATTGTTAGCCACTGTGCTGATAAAATGGAGACAATTGTAAAGGCCAGCGTACGCAGCGATTACCCATTGTTTTCAATGCTTATCTTTAGTGTTAAGGGAAACCAAATACACTAAAAATCAAACAAACTACAAAAAGTCACTCAGATTAGTTGGAGCTGTTTTGTATGCATACACTTTAGGTGTGCGGTATGCGGCTGCAGAGATTAAACAAAGCGATTTAAAATCTGTAATCGTTGAGTGCTGAACGAGCAGTTTCAGCAAAGGCCACAGAAAATAGCTTAAGTAGTGTTGATAAAAACAATATGAGTATTAATAACAATGTAATTTATAGTAACAATAATAATAGTAAAATAAAAGAATTAAAATCAATTTGATAGTTTCAGAGTTATTTATTACTTCCCAAGATGCTGGGTACGATTTACACGCAGTGGTCAAATCTGTTGCCGAAAATCTTAAACTAAAATCTAACTTAAATTAAGTACGCTTTAGTCCCACCTTTGCTTATCTTTTCAGAATCCTCCCGATGTCTAGCCCACAGTAAACTGGCATGTAGAGCAACACTTGTTTGATTGAAATAATACTTTACATCTATGCTGCTCTCAATTCTCACTTCCTTTAATTGTGATTTTGGAGCGGGAGCAGCAAATAAATCAGAATCACCCAGTTTTACAGTTTACGGTAAACCGAAAAGCGGTATGCGCAATTTTTTATTAAATTTTTAGCTGCACGCTAAATTTCTATTAAATATATAATATGTAAAATAGTTGAGATATGAGTATGCCACAAATTGACAATAACAAGGTAATCATTCAATTAGGCCACCACACAAAACCACTTACATATGGCAGATGAGCCATGGGTGGCTAACAGCAAGATTTCAATATCACAATAATAGAAACAAAGAAGCGTATTCCAAAAACAACAACAACCACAGCAATAAATATAGTTATCATGCACACATATATATATATATATAAATATACATTTATATATAAAGCAGTTTGACCCGTCGAGGCCAAAGGGCAACTTCGGTACGTTTCTAATTTTAAGCCAGTGTCCCAAGTTAACTACACGTGTTTACTGTAATAGAACTGTTGATGTTCGCACAAGTTCATGGCGAAAACAATTTTCAATTCTGTATCACTTATTGTAATGGAGGTGTTTTTTTTATTTATATTTATTTTTTTGCCATATTTATTTCTGTATTTATGCCTAGCATCATAATCAAACCAGCGTGAATGACAATATGACTAGAGTTGTGCTGGTTTTTTATATTTACTCGATTTTCGCGTGTAATTATTAGATGCAATTCATATTTATTCAGTGCAAATTAGCCCTAAAAATGACCATCATTTAATTAGCGTGTTTTAGCGAGCCCAATAATTGGCACAGCTAAAAGGTTTTTTTTTATCCCAAACTGTTGAAAGCATTTTGAAAAGAGTTTCTGTGGCGGAAGTTCTCACTTTAATATTGAAGTATTTAACAACAATCCAGTTTTAATTATGCAACTTAATTTTTAATAAACAACACGAATCAAATTCATAATTTAATTACTTTATAGCAGGTTTCGAACGTTTTTATTGGACTATAAAGCCGTAAATGAAACCCCAGAAGCTTAAAAATTAGCACCAATTTATCAAAACTTTTGAAGGCAGCTCTTAGCACCTGATGTTTAGCGATGAAGCCGTTTCCATTCCCATGGATATACGCCGTCAATAAAAACGGCCGGATCAACAATGTCACAGCAATAATAATGTGTGATGTGCGTAGGTACCAATTGGAGAGATGATCAGGAGTTGCAATTAATTGATCTGCATGTCCAAATCATGTTCACATGATTCATGACTACTACACTGCGCTGACGTCACAGGCCGAACAAGACCAATACAAAGATATTGGGGTAGACAACACTACGTCAGAGTAACGTCGGGGTAACGTCTGACCGGTTTCTGGCTGGCTGGCTGGCTGGCTGGCTGGCTGCCTGGCTGACTGGCAATCAGGCAGTAGCTAGACATGGGCATGGGCAAATGTTTAGCCGGCTTTTGGCCATACTCATACTCGTATTGTAGTTGCTCGTTGTTCGACATATACGAAACTGTAACACACGGCGTATGCGCAATGCATGCAAAACGATTGGAAGGCCGCCGCTGTAAATGAAATTTCGCGCAAGCCCGCAAATTCTCTTCAGCCCAAACCGGTTGCTCGCCTGAGAAAGTGCATTAAGGCACTGCAGCCCCAGCAGCGTAAAGGCAAAAAAAATGTAAATTGCACATTTTGGCAACAACAAAGCCAACGGCAAAATTCAGTTACACACAGTAGCAGCTAAAGACACCTTACACCTCAACTCGTACTGGTTCTTTATACAGTCTGACCATAGTTACGAGCACCCAGCACCAGTTGTCGAATATTTGGCAACGACTTTTTGTGCTTCGCATGCCAGCACTGGAAAGCGTTCAGAAAGAGAGTGAGTTCCATTGACAGACAGCACGCATCTTGTTTACATTTAGCGTAGTTGTATATTTGTCATGCCATCGATAATGTGGCAGCTAAGAATGCGCCTCACATGGGTACTTAAGTGTGTATAAAGCCACTTAACTGGCAATAAAATTGTAAGCATAAGCCACTACAGTTGTTTAGAAACAGTTTCAAATTCATTCCAAAGAACAACTTAAGTAGGGTTTCAATTGTTTTTAAAGTATTAATTAGTTGGGTAATTTTATTAACTATTCTCTGAGATATATTTGACTAGTCGTGAAGAAATCTTTAAAACATGCATTATTGAGCTGTATGCTAAGAATCAACAATTTAGCTTAAGCGATCAAGCGATCAACTTTGTAGTTGACATTTGTCATACACTGACTATTTTGCTGTGTGCCATCTCTCAGACTCATTTCTGCTCTCTACAGTTTTTAGCACTTTGTTGGACACACAAACATACGCGTATATTTATTACGGCGGATTCTATATAGCTAGGCGTTTCTGAAAAATTAAGTTACATTCTGTCGCTGGATATGATTTTTTGTGCGGCTGCTACCCCGTACACTGAGAGAACGAGTATTTTTTGAGTGGCTGGCTGGCTGTCTGCCGTCGGTTCAATCGGTGGGCAAACATTTCGCGCACTGCATAAAACCGGTGACCCACGTTGGTTTTGATTTAGTCGTTAGCGCGCGCGCAACACGATCACATCGTTCATTGCAGATCGCAGAGCGCATCCGTTAGATTCAGTCAGTTTGACACCTGCGAAAAGGCGGCTTTTATTTTTTTTCGGCTTCAGTGTGTTTATCCAATTGATTGGGATTTGTGAACAGCTCCGCAGCACTCGAAAGATAAAATTATTGCTGCGTCGGGAGAGTCCCAATTGTTACTAAGCCACAAGCTACCGTAAAGAGCCAACTGCAACCAACTTGTGATAGCACAAAAAATTTGTTTTCCGAATTGATTTGTCATTTATTTAAATAGCACTCTGTTTTAAGGCCTATCGGTAAGTTTGATTTGTAGATATTATCTCAGCACTTATTCTGAATGTTTTCGGCTAATTAACAACGGAAGCACGACAGCTTTCGCAAATTACTAACTAAGCGTTCTGGATGCGAGCTTGAGTGCACATTCTCAGTCCGGGCTCTGATTAGTCAAGATGAGTGCGTGAATAAAACTAGCAAAAAAAGTTCTTTTGTAAATCTAAATTAATTGCGTTTAAAATTAGCACAAACAGCGTTGAAAATGTTGAAGTATTGATCAAGTGTACGAAAATAGAATAGTCAGAACTAACTCGTAACATTAAAACGAGGGCAACAGTTTATGGCTTTACTTGCTACCGGAAAAACCTTTAAAAACGCGCATTAGGAATGATTTGAATGTAAATGAAACAAGTGAGCGCGGAAAATGTTTATAAATGAAGTCCTAATTTCAAGTTTTATTACAAGAAAATACTTTTAATCTGGGAAAAAAAAATTAAACAACGCAAGCGTTTTCATTATTTCGAACGAAGTTTAAAAACAAAAAAGATTTCGTTTGCCGGCTTAAGGTCTGAATGTTGTATGTTTAAAACTAACAATAAAAAATTCAAATAATTTAGTTTTGCAGTTTTTAACATGATACAAAATTAATTTTATATTTCCTGCGTCACTTTAACTTGTTGAACATACTTCTTAAATTCAACAAATTCCTGAAAACTTGTTTCGATTTATAAACATATTAATGGCAATGCCATTTGATTAGTGACAAAACAAAAAAAATACATATGTGATACAGAAGCCTTGAAAAGAGATAATTTTTAAATGTTAAAGTTTGCACAATTATATAAAACTAAAAAAATGAGTGCTTAAAGTTATAATAATATCACATTTATCAGGCATAAATAAAAAAAGACACTATAAATAAATTTTTTAAAAGTGGCTGTCCATCAGAGAGAGAAAGACAGAGAGATCTGAAATATTCTGAACTGCCGTCAGATATTAACTAAATACTTCGTTATAATTAAAATGCCACTCACTGGCTGCTAAATAATCTGCGTGTCAAATATTACCAACTACAAGTATTTAACGCATAATCTGATATAGAATATCGAAGAGAACATTAATGTCGCGGCGTTAAATCTGAATTCTATATATACAACTACAGATATATTGACTCTTGGCGTTTTCGTCAGTTTTCTGGGAAATTGTTTACCGAACGGTCTTTCCATCTACTTAACAGTTTTGTGATAGCATACGGTATTATAAAATACAAACCAAAGCTGCAACGCTAGTTGGAGTCATTTTGAAGAGCGATAAAGTGAAACTGAATACGATTAGAACAAAAGCATTATTATTTTATGGCAACTCAAAGCTGGGCAAATTGGAATAAAAGTCATTGGCAAAATGCGGAGCAAGGCCAACAACTTTTTCAAGCTCAGAAGCTGCTGTTGATGACGAGAAGCCGCCAGCATTAGCATGACCAATTGATATTGCGAGCACGGCGCTGACAAATGACTTTTGAATTTCAATTACAAATAACAAGACCTGAAGCACCGACCGCTAAGCCCGGACAGTAAGCACGGCGCATTGAACTCGCCTCCGTTCTAAGAGCTCAAAGTGGCTCTAGCACAAATTAAATAAAATGTCGCGTGCTGATCGCGTTTTCATCTATTTCTATTGTTTATTATTTATTTTTATTGCAATTCACGTGCACAGCAGCCAATATATCGAAATTAATTTATGGATTTATTTAATATCTATTTTGTATTTTTCTTTTTTTTTTCCTGTTTTCTCAGGCAAATGCAAATTTGCATTAATGGTATTGCGCATTTAGGCAAAATCACTTTTGATTTGTGTTTTGTCAGATGGAATTTATTAAACGTTATAGTGTCTTTGGCGACCATACAAGTTTTTCTTGCCTCTCTTTTTGGCAAAAGGTTCGGTGCGAGTGACAACAACGCATCCAGTTTGAACCGGTTGCAGCTCATTAATAAAACAAACTATGAAGTTTTTCCTTTGCTTTATTTTTATTTAAGTTTCGCATAAATTATGGTAGAATAAATTATCTGTGGTATTTCTGCGAATTTTGCTTTTACGTAAATTCAATACACCAAATAGAAATAAGTGAGTCTGGTGACGTTATTTGAAACGACAAAATAAATAAACAACTCTAATAGTATGCCTGCAGAGACTGGAAAGTTCTCAAATGCTGTGCAGGATTTTCCATTCATTTTCCATAGAATATCCGAGACTTCAACGCTTTAATTTTGTTTAAATGTAAATATAATTCAGACTCTTAGCATTTTTTTTTTTTATAACTACACCGACAAACTTATAATCACCTCTTATGAATAGGTTAAAGATCAAGCCAAATTTCGGCTGAGATAAATTCCGACAAAACTTCTTTATTACACTCTGAGTATTGCGCAGTTGTTTACACCCGACTGCAATGCTTCAACATGTTTAAGTGACACACTCGAAAACCATTCCTCAAAGCCATTTGGTTACATTGTTTTTTGACTTCCGCATACATAAGACCTGATTGCTGGGGGTACCATATAATCTTGGCTAGAACAAAAAACCAGCTATACTTGAGATTATGCATGCATTTTTTCAAGTTCCGCACTAATGTGGGAGTGAGAAATGTAGCCCTAAAAAAATTATTGTTTAATGAAATTAATTTCCAAGCTACGAGCTCATCGATGAATCAATTTTGACCTTCAGCCTTAGTATGGGACCAGCATCATAAAAGTTTCTATTTTTGTGCTTATGTTATGTAACTGAGTGCAATTTCAAATGCTTTGACTGATACAAATTATACAAGCATGCATTTACAATATAAACAAATGTATATATATGTACAGATGTGCAAGTCAAGAGTCAACTCGTACAATTAAATATACTAATTGCAAAACCGGAAAAATTGTCACAGAGCCGCAATGGTGACGTATGTAAGCTTTGATTTGCCAAAATTACAGTTTCTCGCGCTTTTCGGTAACTATGACTGAGGCTTATCTAAGCTCGGATCTGGTGCCTAATAGCGGGCAGTAAAATGTCAAATTGTGGCTGTCGTACGATAATATTTTCTAATTAAGGCATAGCCAATTGCGGTTCGTCCGTAGATGTGCTGATAAGCAATGTTTTGTCTTATAAAAGGGGTAACGGTAACGGCTAAATAGCTATCGCAAACGCTAAATAAAAATCATAACAAAGTCCAGTCCAAGCCACTCACAAGTGACAGTAAAATTGGCTGCAATTACAAAATGTTAGCACGTTTCGTGCACGACAAGTTGTTGACGATGTTATACACACACACACAGGCACACACACAGGCACACACACAGACGCACACACCAAAGACCCCTCACGTGGCTCATCTGCCGGGGGCAACGATTCCGTCACACTGAACTTGACATTGCGCTGGGTCTGCTTTTAATTTAGATAGACGACAAGCTATTTTCAGCTGCACTTGCTGCGCTTAGATAGATCGCGAACTCTATGGATAGTGTCAGCAATTAAATAATGGTTGAGTGAACAGCGACGAGAGTTGCCTTTGATTTATGTCCCATTGCCAGTGAAATTTCGCTGGAATCCTCTAGCGTTTTTCAGCTCGTTCACGAATTGAAAAGAGTATATTGGGTTTCTTCAAAAACTTGGAATATATCTATACCCGCGTCAGATCAAATAGCACGTTTTTGACTACGCCTACTGGGGGCGTGGAAAATCTATATATGTCGCTCAAACTAGATACACCAAATTTTCGAAGGCAGATTACTACGAACCTCCTCTATGGATTGCCCAAAATATATTTTGACACCCTACCTCCACAAATTATAGAAATCTTATAATTTATATTAGTTGCAAGCGCAACATTTTGTGGGAGCATAATAATAATTCTTGCTGGATAACTGAAGTTTATTGTGTTCGAATTTGAGGTAGGTCGAGACTACCTTGAACACAAGCCTTTTTTTTTTTTTGTTTTTATCAGACGGTTTTCCAGTTTCAGTCCAATTCTTGTTAGATAACTCAACTCGAATTTTGACGCTGACGGCTAACACGCAGTTTAGGTGTCAGATGTGCGGTCGGAAGTCCTAGTTTCGAAGCCGTCCAGAGGCAACGTTTGTTGCTCTTTTTCTTTTTTTACACATTTATTATTTTTTAAGGTGTACAGAAAAAGCTAGGGTACATGTTTTAGTTATTCGTACACTCTGAACGAGTATTGCGCTGTAGGCTACACCCGACTGCAACGTTCTCTCTTGTTTTGTGTTTTAACTGCTTTTCTCTTTCTCTCCCCGCCAGTCATGAGTAAAAATGGACATAACAATCCGGCGTTTGTCAGCGATCATGTGGACAGTGTCAAGCAGCCGAGTGGCAACAAATACTCGCTGGAGCTGGCGGAGAAGGGTGCCAACATAAAGACATCCAAGGATCCCGACTACAATCCCTACGAGCATCGTGATGTGCCGCATCCAACGACGTAAGTAGAGAACCCGCAAGCAAAGGCCACGCTCAACTAAAACCACTGTACCACCAATAGGAACTGGGAGACATTATTCCATTTGCTAAAAGGGTCTCTGGGCACAGGTATTCTGGCCATGCCGAATGCCTTTCGGAACTCAGGCTACGTAACAGGCACCATAGGCACCATTGTTATCGGTTTCATATGCACCTACTGCATACACCAACTGGTCAAGGCCGAGTACGAACTGTGTCGCCGCAAAAAGGTGAGTTCAAGGTCAATTCTATCTGTTTGGAGCTCTCCTGCTGACTGCTGGTTCCTCACAGGTGCCCAGCATGAACTATCCATGTGTGGCGGAGACAGCGCTCAGCGAGGGACCCTCGTTCTTCAAAGCCTGTGCACCCTACATTGGCACCGTGGTCAATGTGTTCCTCCTGATTTACCAGCTGGGCACGTGCTGTGTCTACGTGGTCTTTGTTGCGTCCAACATCAAGTCCATTGTGGATACCGTCTACGAAACGAACATTGATGTGCGTCTGTGCATGATCATCATACTGATTCCGCTAATTCTCATCAACTGGGTGCGCCAGCTTAAGTATCTGGCGCCCTTCTCCACACTGGCCAATTTCATAACAATGGTCTCCTTTGGCTTCATTTGCTACTACATCTTTCGGGAGCCCATCACGACTGAGGGCAAGGACGCCTTTGGCAAGGTGGAGAACTTTCCGCTTTTCTTTGGAACCGTTTTGTTCGCACTGGAGGCAATTGGCGTCATTTTGCCACTTGAGAATGAGATGAAATCGCCACACAAGTTTGGCGGATCCTGTGGAGTACTGAATGTATCTATGGTATGGATTGTGTTCCTTTATGTGGGCATGGGCTTGTTCGGCTATCTCAACTATGGTGCCAGTGTACTGGGCTCCATCACCCTAAACCTCCCGGAGCACGAAATGTAAGTAAACTGTGGGTATTGCTTGCGTATAAACTTATGGCTATTCCGCTATTATTTCGCAGTCCAGCACAGTGCGTCAAGGCCATGCTGGCTTTTGCCATCTACATCACACACGGCCTGGCCTGTTATGTGGCCATTGACATCACCTGGAACGACTACGTTGGCAAGAAGCTGGGCCCACAGCGCAACAAGCTATTTTGGGAGTATGCGGTGCGCACGGGCCTCGTCTTGATCACTTGTAAGTAGCTCAACGAACAGCTAAAGAACTATTTCATTGCTAATCATCGGATCCACACTTGCAGTTCTCCTGGCCGTAGCCATACCCAACCTGGAGCTCTTCATCTCGCTCTTTGGCGCTTTGTGCTTATCCGCTTTGGGCCTGGCCTTTCCGGCTCTGATTCAGATATGCACACACTGGTACGAGACGACTGGTGTAAGCAAGGGCTGGCTGCTGTTAAGTGAGTATTCGAGTCGAATCTATATATATATAATGATTAACCGTATGCCGCTCATTCGCAGGCAACTTTGTGCTGATTATTGTGGGTATTCTTGGTCTGGTGATCGGCACGTACACCTCCCTCAAGGAGATTGTCCTCACATTTACTGAGTAATTTGCTATGTTGCAGTTGTTTTTAGTTTTAGAATTTGTTTTTTCCTTCGAATTTGCCGCAACGCATTTCAATTGTCGTAAGTAAAGTATTATGCAATACAAAATCGGTAAACATTCTCAGCACGCATGACAAATGGGCCACACAAAGTTAAGAGGGCTTATGACGAGGGGTTCCATGTGTTAACTGTTTTGTAAAATTAAACTTGAATATTTGTATAAATTGATCAAATTTGTGATATTTTTAAGCATTGTACCCAAAAATTTTAAGATACACATATTTTACGTTCGTTATTTATAAAAACTTTATAAATGATTAAGCTCTAAGTCCTATCTTGATAAGTATTGTTTAAAATACGAAAGCAAACAGCAATAAAAAGAATTTTGCCATATCTTTAAATAAATATATCTCAACTTTTAACTGTCTTTATGAAAGCCCTTAAAGCCAGACACAGACGTCTCGTCTCGTTTGGCTTGCTGTGGAAAGCTATGGATTAGCGAATGAATTGTTGGCCCTTGCCCTCATCTACTGCAAAACGCGGTCCGGCAATAAATGTAATTTTTTCAGTCTTCAAGCTGAAGCCCAGAAAGTCCGGCGCAATAATAAAATAAAGTAGCCACCGCAAGGTGCCAAAAAGCGACAGCCTTCGGGCAGCTCAGCCTCTAGGACTGCGGTTCAAGGCGTGGAGGCACCTCCAGCCATCGCAAACGCACCCCAGATCCCATAATCTGGCATTGGAAATGACGTTCCCAGCATAGTCCGCATCCGTGCGTGTGTCATAGGAAAACAAACGAGCATGCAATGGTTTCTCGCCGTAGCGGAGGATGTTGTAGAGATCATCGCACAGCACGAAAAAGTCGTATTTGCGGGCCAGCTGCACAATTCCACGACAAACAAGCAAAGTATTATGCAATAAAAAATCGCTAAACATTCTCAGCACGCATGACAAATGGGCTACACAAAGTAAAGAGGGGTTACGACAAGGGGTTCCATGTGTTAACAACCCTTTTGTAAAATTAAACTTGAATATTTGTATACATTGATCAAATTTGTGATATTTTTAAGCATTGTGCCGAAAAAATTTAAGTTACACATATTTTATTATATGTTCTTTATTTATATAAACTTTATAAATGATTAAGCTTTAAGTCCTATCTTGATAAGTATTGTTTAATATAGGATAAAAAGCAATAAAAACAATTTAGCCATATCATTAAATAAATATATCTCGACTGTTAACAGTCTTCATGTAAGCCTTTAAAGCCAGACACAGACGTCTGGTCCCGTCGACAAGTTTTGGCATGCTGTAAAAAGCTATGCATATGCGAAAGAATTCTTGGCCCTTGCCCTCTTCTACTGCAAAACGCTGTCCGGTAATAACTGTAATCTTTTCAGTCTTCATGCTGAAATCCAGAAACTCGGACAAACTCACGTGATCCGGCAAGCGCACCCAAATAAAGTAGCCACCGCTAGGTGCCAAAAAGCGACAGCCTTCAGGCAGCTCAGCCTTTAGTACCGCAATTGTGGCCAACATGCGCTCCTTACATGCCGCGTAGAGTCGTGCAATATACGGTTGGGCCAACTGCAGCTCAAATAGACTTCCCACAATGCCAGCCGTGTAGTTGTTGAAGCAGCCACCGCTCTTAATAATCCCACTACGATCAAGCTGCGGTTTAAGGCGTGGAGGCACCTCCAGCCAGCCTAATCGTACCCCAGGTGCAATAATCTTCGAAAAGCTGCCATTGGAAATGACGTTCCCAGCATAGTCCGCATCCGTGCGTGCGTCATAGGAAAACAAACGAGCATGCAATGGTTTCTCGCCGTAGTGGAGGATGTTGTAGAGATCGTCGCACAGCACTAAAAAGTCGTATTTGCGGGCCAGCTGCACAATTGCACGACAAACAGCTGTAAGAGATCAGAGCATGTCTCTTATCCATTCATCAGTTGGCGCTAAGTCTAAACTCACCTGGTGAGAACAATATGCCGGTAGGATTGTGGTATGTGGGTGTCGTATAGTAAATAGCCGAAAACTCCTTGGTCTCCGACTTAAAACAAAATTCCCTCACTTTTTGCTCTAGATCTCTGAGATCAACGCCATCGTCATTTAGCTTCAAGGGCACAATTTTAAGGCTTGTAAATTGTTTCATGCTGTTCAGTGCATTCATATATGTGTACTCATCCACAAATATATAGCCGTTAAAGTCAATCAGAGTGGAAAGCACGAAATGCAAACCTTGCGATGCACCGTTTGTGATTATCAAATCTTCGCTAAAAATGATCATATTTGGCTACGTTCATGTAAACATATATATAAATGTATATTCGTAAGATTGTAGATTACCAGTTAACGGGGCTATCGTACATCTCGCTGAAGTACTTGGCGATTTCACTGCGCGCTTCATGGGAACCCATTGTTGGTCCATATTGAAAGATCAGCGATTGGTTGGCCTCCTTTTCGTATTTCTATGTACATATATTTGAAGGTCACCACCAATCAGTTTCAGATCTCAAAATAATATTCACCAAACAATGGGCTGTAGCCTGTTGGAAGATATCGCAGCAGGGCTCCAACAGATCTGTGCCTGGAGCACCCACACCCAGATCTAAAATATCCGGCGCATACACATCCCAAGCGCCGCCATCGAAGACATGCTTCAACTTTAGCTCTTTATTGTGCTGTGCCATCGGAACGTACTAACTTTGAAACAGACAAAAGTCAACTAGTCACATTTTGATTTGGAATATCTGCAACTTTACGAGCGCCAAAATTTTTTCCCGTTCACAAGGGCACGCATGCATTTGCCATTCGCAATATTCTTAGCACTTGACATTCACATTCCGACAGCGAAATCAGCTGTTAACATCATAATTGTTTTGGAAAATTCAATCAAGTCAATCCAACATGGAAAAAGAGCAGCCAACAACAAGCGCTAACGCAGCTCAAGCAAAGGATCAGGATCACAATCCCTTACTCGATTCGCCGATGCGCGGACCAACACTGTCGACTTCAACATCCAGTTTCGAGGCCTTGGCACACGCACACGATCCGAATCTCAGCAAACTGGCCACAAAGATGTTCCAGAAAACTGAAGAATATATAACACATGAACTCAACGCGCCACTGGAGGACTATAAATTGCTCGAGGAGATGAACAAGGCAACCATTGCCAAGTACAAGGACATGCGGCAAATAGCTGAAAACCTGAACGTGTCCACAAACGAGCTGTGCGGCAAGTTCCAACAGCTGGCGCCCCTCATGCAGCAAATCGACGAAATATCGGATACTGTGGACAAGTTGGAGGCGGCCGCCTACAAGTTGGATGCATACAGCATAGCACTGGAGAACCGCGTCAAGTGTGTGCTGCAGCGCAAGTCGAGTCAGCACGTAGGACAATAATTATGAGTTTTACAGAAAAGCATTACTAGTACATTTATTACAATAGATTTTAAGTTTTAGCCAAGTAACAGTTTAAATATAATCGCGATTACGTTAAGAAATATCAGCGGAAATGCAAAGTGGGCAAATGCGTGAACGTGAGATTTAGCACTTCTATCTATTTCGGAGCTCTCCTGCTGAGTGCTAGGTCCTCACAGGTGCCCAGCATAAACTATCCATGTGTGGCGGAGACAGCGCTCAACGAGGGACCTTCGTTCTTCAAAGCCTGTGCACCCTACATTGGCACCGTGGTCAATGTGTTCCTCCTGATTTACCAGCTGGGCACGTGCTGTGTCTACGTGGTCTTTGTTGCGTCCAACATCAAGTCCATTGTGGATACCGTCTACGAAACGAACATTGATGTGCGTCTGTGCATGATCATCATACTGATTCCGCTGATTCTCATCAACTGGGTGCGCCAGCTTAAGTATCTGGCGCCCTTCTCCACACTGGCCAATTTCATAACAATGGTCTCCTTCGGCTTCATTTGCTACTACATCTTTCGGGAGCCCATCACGACTGAGGGCAAGGACGCCTTTGGCAAGGTGGAGAACTTTCCGCTTTTCTTTGGAACCGTTTTGTTCGCACTGGAGGCAATTGGCGTCATTTTGCCACATGAGAATGAGATGAAATCGCCACACAAGTTTGGCGGATCCTGTGGAGTACTGAATGTATCTATGGTATGGATTGTGTTCCTTTATGTGGGCATGGGCTTGTTCGGCTATCTCAACTATGGTGCCAGTGTGCTGGGCTCCATCACCCTAAACCTCCCGGAGCACGAAATGTAAGTAACCTGTGGGTATTGCTTGCGTATAAACTTATGGCTATTCCGCTATTATTTCGCAGTCCAGCACAGTGCGTCAAGGCCATGCTGGCTTTTGCCATCTACATCACACACGGCCTGGCCTGTTATGTGGCCATTGACATCACCTGGAACGACTACGTTGGCAAGAAGCTGGGCCCACAGCGCAACAAGCTATTTTGGGAGTATGCGGTGCGCACGGGCCTCGTCTTGATCACTTGTAAGTAGCTCAACGAACAGCTAAAGAACTATTTCATTGCTAATCATCGGATCCACACTTGCAGTTCTCCTGGCCGTAGCCATACCCAACCTGGAGTTATGACGAGGGTTTCCATGTGTTAACTGTTTTGCAAAATTAAACATGAATATTTGTATAAATTGATCAAATTTGTGATATTTTTAAGCAATGTACCCAAAAATTTTAAGATACACATATTTTTTTTTTCGTTATTTATAAAAACTTCATAAATGATTAAGCTTTAAGTCCTATCTTTTGAGAAGTATTGTTTAAAATAGGATAACACGGAATAAAAACAATTTTGTCATATACCTAAATAAGTATATCCCGACTGTTAACTGTCTTTATGAAAGCCTTCAAAGCCAGACAAAGGCGCCTGGTCCCGTCGACAAGTTTTGACTTACTGTGGAAGGCTATGGATATGCGGAAGAATTCTTGGCCCTTGCCCTCTTCTACTGCAAAACGTGGTCCGGCAATAAATGTAATCTTTTCAGTCTTCAAGCTGAAGTCTAGAAAGTCGGACGCATTCAAGTGATCTGGCAAACGCACCCAAATAAAGTAGCCACCGCTAGGTGCCAAAAAGCGACAGCCTTCAGGCAGCTCAGCCTCTAGTACCGCAATTGTGGCCAACATGCGCTCGTTATATGCCGCGTAGAGCCGTGCAATATGCGGTTGCGCCAACTGCAGCTCAAACAGACTTCCCACAATGCCAGCCGTGTAGTTGTTGAAGCAGCCACCGCTGTTAATAATCCCACTACGATCAAGCTGCGGTTTAAGGCGTGGAGGCACCTCCAGCCAGCCTAATCGTACCCCAGGTCCAATAATCTTCGAAAAGCTGCCATTGGAAATTACGTTGCCAGCATAATCCGCATCCGTGCGTGCGTCATAGGAAAACAAACGAGCATGCAATGGTTTCTCGCCGTAGTGGAGGATGTTGTAGACATCATCACACAGCACTAAAAAGTCGTATTTGCGGGCCAGCTGCACAATTCCACGACAAACAGCTGTAAGAGATCAGAGCCTGTCTCTTATCCATTCACCAGTTGACTCTAAGTCTAAACTCACCTGGTGAGAACAATATACCGGTAGGATTGTGGTACGTGGGTATCGTATAGTAAATAGCCGAAAATTCCTTGGTCTCCGACTTAAAATAAAATTCCTTTACTTTTTGCTCTAGATCGCTGAGATCAACGCCATCGTCATTTAGCTTCAAAGGCACAATTTTAAGGCTTGTAAAATGTTTCATGCTATCCAATGCAATCATATATGTGTACTCATCCACAAATATATAGCCGTTAAAGTCAATCAGAGTGGAAAGCACGAAATGCAAACCTTGCGATGCACCGGTTGTAATTATCAAATCTTCGCTAAAAGTGAACATACATGGATATGTTCATGTAAACATACATGTATATAAAGGTATATTTGTCAGATTGTAAGATTAGATTACCAGTTAACGGGGTTATCGTACATCTCGCTGAAGTACTTGGCGATTTCACTGCGCGCTTCATGGGAACCCATTGTTGGTCCATATTGAAAGATCAGCGATTGGTTGGCCTCCTTTTCGTATTTCTATGTACATATATTTGAAGGTCACCACCAATCAGTTTCAGATCTCAAAATAATATTCACCAAACAATGGGCTGTAGCCTGTTGGAAGATATCGCAGCAGGGCTCCAACAGATCTGTGCCTGGAGCACCCACACCCAGATTTAAAATATCCGGCGCATATACATTCCAAGCGCCGCCATCGAAAAGGTGCTTCAGCTTTAGGTCTTTGTTGTGCTGTGCCATGGAAATGTGTTATCTTTGAAACCGACAAAAGTCACCTAATCGCATTCCGATTAGGAATATCTGCAACTTTACGAGCGCCACAATTTTGCCCGTTCACAAGGGCACGCATGCATTTGCCATTCGCAATATTCATAGCACTTGACATTCACATTCAGACAGTGAAATCAGCTGTTAACATAATAATTGTTTTGGAAAATTCAATCAAGTCAATCCAACATAGAAAAAGAGCAGC
Organism: Drosophila sordidula; assembly: GCA_035047465.1. Lineage (NCBI taxonomy): Eukaryota > Metazoa > Arthropoda > Insecta > Diptera > Drosophilidae > Drosophila > Drosophila sordidula. The sequence continues at coordinate 13,452,153 of JAWNPQ010000156.1, read as the reverse complement.
ATGGAACAACAAGCGCTAACGCAGCTCAAGCAAACAATCAGGATCACAATCCCTTACTGGACTCGCGATGCGCCGACCAACACTTCAACATCCACGTTCGGGGCCTTAGCACACGCACCCGATCCGAATCTCAGCAAACTGGCCACAAAGATGTTCCAGAAAACTGAAGAATAAATAACACATGAACTCAACGCGCCACTGAAGGACTATGAATTGCTCGAGGAGATGAACAAGGCAACCATTGCCAAGTACAAGGACATGCGGCAAATAGCTGAAAACCTGAACGTGTCCACAAACGAGCTGTGCGGCAAGTTCCAACAGCTGGCGCCCCTCATGCAGCAAATCGACGAAATATCGGATACTGTGGACAAGTTGGAGGCGGCCGCCTACAAGTTGGATGCATACAGCATAGCACTGGAGAACCGCGTCAAGTGTGTGCTGCAGCGCAAGTCGAGTCAGCACGTAGGACAATAATTATGAGTTTTACAGAAAAGCATTACTAGTACATTTATTACAATAGATTTTAAGTTTTAGCCAAGTAACAGTTTAAATATAATCGCGATTACGTTAAGAAATATCAGCGGAACTGCAAAGTGGGCAAAATATGGACACGTGTTAGTTATTTCTGTTTTGTGTTCTAGATGTTTACCACTTACTTTTGGCAACTGTGCGAATAGAGCGTATGAGATTTAGCACTTGATCCTTGGCACTCGGCGCTCCGAAATCCTGTTGACCCGCTTGTCTGCCCCAACCAACTGGAAATGCATCGTGTCAGTGCAGTTGAACGAACTATTCGAGTGCTATAACTTACACTTGGCCAAGAAACGCTCCTCGTGCAATATGCAAACTGCGTTCAGGCAGAGCAGTGAGGCCTCAATGAGTGTCCACAGCGTAAACATTTTGTATTACAACTACTTAAACAATATAAAACTAAATAATTGTTGACGTCAGTTTCAAAGCCAAACTTGCCAATCACCAAAAGACGCGCACACACTCCCAGCTGTTTGGTTTCTGAGGTGACCATGCATTAACACGATTGCGAAATCTAGAGGTTACGCAAAATCCAATGTGAGGTCACAAGTTCAGTATGCGATTTGTTTGGATTGCTTTGATGTTGACAAAATCCATAAAAAGCGATTGTGCGATGATTAAGTCTAAGTGAGGATATATGTTAAAGGACTGTAAGCCTTATGATAGTATCTTTTTAACATTTAGTTATTAAATTCGCTAAAATATCATAAGAAAATCATTATTATTTTATACGATTGTTCCGATGTCTGTAGAAAAAAGACAAATGTATGCCAAATTTTATCAAACTTACTTGCCTGTTTTAATAGGTCAAATATTTTAAGAGCGAAATTGATAAATTTTATAGCAGCGCGGAATTGTGACGTCATAATGCAGAATTCTTTGCATGACCTGCAGCTTTCTCAATCATGATACATCGCTAATGCATACGAGTTTTCCAACACTGCGATATTCTTTGCTGTCCATCGCATTTAGTTGTTTACATTTTTTTTTACTTTGTTTATATAAAGAGAAGAAAGAAAAGTCAGCTGAAATGCCTTCATTTGCAAAGATTATTGTGTTGCTAGCCTCTCTGGCCACATTCTGCTACACGTTTTATGTGGTCGGAAAATTGACACTGTTTCTCTCCAAACCAAGAAACATTTCAACAGCACACACCTGGATATTCAATCTACTGGACAACAAGTCGCGATTGGAAACCGCCTACGGCCCTATTGTGTTGGACACCCTCTATGTGATCGGCTTTATCTTGCAGCACAGCTTCCTTAAGTCAGCATTGGTGAAGAATCTGCTGCACAAATTGCATCTGGCCCCCGCCGAGCGAACTATTTATACACTGACGTCATCGCTTTGTTTACATGTACGTACAAGAATCGTGATAGCCTTGAGTTTCTGTATTATTATGCTCAATATTCGTTTAGTATCTGGTACACAACTGGCTGCCTGCGCAATCGATTGTACTCTGGCAGATCAATGTGGATGAGAGCGCCCCGCTCTGGTGGACTTTTGTAATCACACATGCCGTTTGTTGGACCGTCATCTACGGGGGCAGCTTTATCATGGATCTGGGGGATTTGCTGGGTATCAAACAGGCCTATTATGATCTGCACAACTACTCGCCACCCATAGCCTACAAGTCGCTTGAGCTGCGCAATCTTTACGCCCATGTGCGTCACCCGTCCTTCGTTGGGTTCACTCTGATCCTGTTTGTCACCAATGTGATGAGCCTTGACCGGCTGGTGCTCGCCGTGCTGCTTACTGTGTACATGTATGTGGCCTGGTCCACAGATTCGACCGATGTCGCTTATCAAAAAAAGCAGCTGCAACGCAAGCAACAAGAACTGAAGGCTCAGTGAGGATACGCCAACCACATTGACCTCAGCAACTACTTAATTAATTAAGAATTTAATTTTAGTAACCCTTTCAGTTCTCTGTTTTATTAATATATTTAATAAACTAACTCATGCGCACCACCGACGGATCGAAGGGTTGTCCTTTAAATGGCGAGCCTTCTGCATCCCACGCTTTGCGCAAGCGTTCCAATGTTTTCGCTTGCTCCGCATCCGCTGAACGTAAAGCATTTTGTTGCGCCTGATCCGCGGCTACTTGTTGCACCCGCAGCTTCTCTATAGCAACCTGCGAGTCCTGGGGCAGTTCATCTATGTAGCGTTCGCTGTCCAGTTTCCTGACATCGATGTCATCGTCACCCTCGAAAAGTCGCTCCCACCATCGCTCCCTCGCCTTGTCTACAAATATGGCATATTAAAAAGGCAGACGGGCTTATATTTATTATCATTTACCACAACAGATCAGCAGCCTGCCATTTTCTATTGACCACACGGCATCATTGTGTCTTATGCGCTGACTTAGCGCTCCTTCTAATATTACCTGCACAGGTTCACCTTTACTCTTCACCTGGATTCTCTGCGCTTTTATATCGATGCACAGTTGCTTTGCAGTTGCCAGACTTGGGGGCAGTTGAACGTGCACCTCCAGGTCCTTAAGTGTCTGAGACCAGCAATGATGCTCGAATGCGGCACCGTTCTTAAAGTCACCAGCTTCGAAACCCCGGCTTTTAGGACCAAGACTTTCCTTTATCTGTTTGTTGTGGGAGCTGCGTTCTTCAGTCTTCACAGAGATTTCTTCGATGGCAGGCGGCGCATTTGCCCCGCTGTCCTCAATTCCACTCTCCGCGCTCATTGTTTGCAGCCAACAGTCGGGGTCGTACCGCTGCATGGCACCGTAAAGTATTTGGTCCCGCATCCCTTTCGGAAACCCGATTTTGTCAGAGGCATCTTTTTTGGTGTGGTAAAAATCGGTGCTGCAAAATATGTCTTAGTTTAACTCCATACAGAGCAATCTTACAATTTATAGGTTACTTGCGGCGCAAGAACCCAAACACTGCGTCCAAAAATCCTGTAATTGTTTTACGATCCTGCAATATTTCCATTAGCATAGCATCACAACGTTGAAAGTCCATTTTAAATCTTAAATTGTGGAAATTGAAAGTTGAATAGTGCCAGTGTTGCAAAACACTGACAGAATAATGTTAAGATTGGTTAAAATTAATGAGGCAGAAAAGGCGCAAAACAATTGTATTTAAACAGTGCAATGTGCAATTCTTTAAGCAGGCCATCCAACAGCGAGTTTGTTCGTCGAACAATATTGCACTTGCCAACTAACTAGGCGAACGATTTTTACGATTGTTTACCTCGTACCGCTAACCAACAAATATTTAGAATGTATATCTTGAACAAAAGAGAGTGACACGAATTTTCTACGTGGCGACTTCAGTTTTACTCAGCCCCTTAAAAGTGGTATGACCCGCCGAAATTTTGTAATTGTAAAAAATAGGTGAAGCATAAGCAGACTCATCAATGTCCAAACATTTCAGTGAGAGCATTCACTCCCTCTCTCTTTTTCTGTGCCATCTCTGTCGGTTCTATGCCTCTGTAGCTCTCTCCTTTTCCGTCTTTCTCTCTCTCTCTCTCTTTCATATGTGCAACTTTAAATTCATAAAATGTTAAGTCTGGATTTATTGCGTGGAAAATGCAGCAAACAAACCATGGAAGCACAACCACGAAAATGCATATTCATGTACAAATATGAATAGGTGTGCGTGCATTCTCCTCATCCCGAAAAACTTGTTTGTTTTCTGTTATTTTGTTGGTGCCCAAACCCAAACAAATTTGCATGTGGATAGCCTGCTCTATCTTACCTGCGGAAATAATTAAATATAAAGTTCTTTACAAAAAGTCTGTTTTACTTTCAGTCGTGCTTTGTACAAGAAATTATTTGCATGATGGTCCAGGTCATGTTTGTGCTCTCTAATTAATTTGTATTTACAGGCAGTACTCCAAGTGCGCATGCTGCCAATTTATTGTCCTCAATGTATGAATACTTAAAAATATTATAAAGTCGAGACGCGGCAGCAATCTGAAATCGAAAAAAAGTACATTGTGAAATCGTTTTCAATTATTTGCATTGAGAATATTACCCCTTCAGGATAGGGGCTGAGTGTATATTCAAGGAACCCAGCCTGTTCATAAGGAACTCTTGCTCAAATACCCAAGAACGAGGCTTTTTCGAAGACTCGCCAAAAACCAATGTAAGCGCCTGATCCACGCCCGAGTGTATGAGCAGACTACGCATTGTTTTTGATATCTCTGGTTTGTTAAGTGTCGAGAAATCCACTGCCTTGAACTTTGGATTCCATAAATAAACAAAATATTGTAGGCATTGCGACTGTCCTTTTTTGAGCTACGCACAATATCCAATTCCTCTTTTTTATTTTTTTACGCGCGAATCTCGATGGTGATGAGCAGCATCCCACCGCCCGCCCAACCGGGCTACATCTACATACTATATGCTAAATAATTTAGGAGAAATGATTTAATACGATGGAGGAAAGACTCCGAACTAATCACACTGTAATCTGTATTCAAATCATCACAAAGGACGCGGAAGGGTTCATGCAAAGCATAGTTAGTTAAGCAATCTGTCTGGTTGGAACCGAACAATTTCAATAGGCTTATTGCATTTTTATTTGGAAATATTTGGACAAAGATTTCGCCAAGCATAGTTATCCAAATTTGTTAAACAGGGGAGATTTATTACTAAAATCTCCTTAAGTGAAATGACAATCGTGCATCAGGGTCCCAGTTTAATCCACGAACGGCAAATAGTAAGACTTTCTTCTGTGGGGACTGTACACATGATCCGAACTCGAGAATGGGAAGGAAATATAAAAAGTGTCTTGTCCATCGACCATCTTTTGATGAAAACAAGCGTAATCATAGCATAGTCAATGACTATGGTCGTAATATGAGAGTCAAATTTAAGTTTGTTGTTGTTAGGTCATTAACGTTATTGGTATTATTTACCCGTTGAAGCAGTATTCTACCTAGCGTGTACGGAAATATTTGAGTAGAGCTTCTGTAAAAAGTCATTACCTTGCACTAAGAGCAATTAACATTTAGTAGCTTATCTTGACATCAGGACCCAAAGGCGTTAAGGTCGGCCTGTGAGAGATTAGCCGAGTAGTAGGAGGAGAAGTAGTTTACTAAGTCAAAATTCTTGTTAAAATCTGTATAAATAACATTAGTCTCCATTTTGTTATTAAATTTATAAATTTCATTGGGAGAACTCTAGAAGGTTAAAGGCTACAAATTAACGCTTCATAAATAAATGCAATGAAGGAAATAATAGAGCTGCATAAATCTTGAAGTTGAGATGTTATAATTCCCTAAAAACCTTTTGGAATAGCAGACAATTTGGAAATAGTACCTCTATAATTTTCCACAGCAGTCTTTTTGCATTTTTCATGGAGAGGAATAATGAACGGTGCCTTTTAATTAGCAGGGAAAGAGGAGGTGTCAACGGACAACTTAATAAGTTTTCAAATAGGCTTGCAAAGTGTACAGCCCCTAAGCACACTATCAAGACCAGGCGACGACACGATGAAGGATTGTAGGCCGAGCTATGCTCCAGCTGTGCCCTAACCAGCACCGCAGTGGCGAGCACCGAAGCCGGACAGAGACTGCCGCGGCGCAGGCTCCATATGCGCATCTGGGTGAGCGCCTTGCGACGATTGGCAGGCGTCGTCTGACTTGAAAATAGCCAGTCGTACACAGTGCCGAACTCTGTGCTGCAAAGGGAATTGGTAAATGTGAGAAATGCTTCTCGACTCAGCAGATAAATGAATGCAAAACTCACGTGTCACGCCAAGGCGTGACCACCATTCTCTGCTTGGCGGGTGGCGACACTGTGGATGCAGTCAGTAAATCCCCGACATGCTAATAACTTGATCCAAAGGGTTATCATTAAAATGGCAAGCCCATCCAGAATCCTAAGCTTTGCTTAAACGTTCCAATGTTTTCGCTTGCTCCGCATCCGATGATGCTCCTGATACGCGGCTAGTTGTTGCACCCGCAGCTGCTCTGGGAGTCCAGGGTCAGTTCATCTAGTCCAGTTTCCTGACATCAAAAAGTCGCTCCCACAATCGCTCCCTCGCCTTGTCTACAAATATGGCATATTAAAAAGGCAAACGGGCTTATATTTATTAATATTTACCACAACAGATCAGCAGCTTGCCATTTTCTATAGACCACACGGCATCATTGTGTCTTATGCGCTGACTTAGCGCTCCTTCTAATATTACCTGCACATGTTCACCTTTACTCTTCACCTGGATTCTCTGCGTTCTTCTCAGTTGCGTTCTTCAGTCTCTACAGAGATTTCTTCGATGGCAGGCTGCCCCACTGTCCTCCGTTCCACTCACCACGTTCATTATTTTGCAGCCAACAGTCTGAGTTTTAGCACTGCATGGCGCCGTAGAGTATTTGGTCACGTATTAATTTCTTGCGCAAGAACCCAAACACTGAGTCAAAAAATCCTGTAGTTGTTTACGTTCCTGCAATATTTCCACATTCCACATTTCGCAACGTTAAAAGTCCATTTTAAACCTTAAATTGTGGAACGTAGGAAATTGAAAGGCTTGAACTGCCAGTGTTGCAAAACAATGACAAAAATAATTGAGAATGGTTAAAATTAATGAGGCAAAGAAAGCGCAAAACAGTTGCATTTAAACAATGTAATATGCAATTATTTTAGCGGGCCATACACGTGCGAATTGGTCGAACAAAAATTTATTTACGCACTAACTAGGCGAATAATGTTCACGAACAGCATTTACTGAATAATTTTAGTCACGAAAAATTGGCTCTGTTAAGTACTACAGCCGTACCTAATTCAAACATTAAAATCTGCCGTCAACACTAACGATGAACATTTTGTCCAACTACTAACCAAATAACATATAGATGGGATCTCTATACCTCTAGAACAAAAATGTGTAACGCGCATTTTCTGTGTAGCAGGTCCCACAGCGACTTTGATTTTTCTCGGGTCCTTTTTCGCTCACAACCTCAGAGATCAAGAGAGTAATCGTGCCGTTTGCTCTGTGAATTTCGAGCGAGATTGCTGATTTTTATACCCCGAACCCACTGAAAATATATTCTCGATCAGGACGATGAGCTGAGTCGATGTAGCCCTCTCCGTCCGTTCATACAGATGAACGCAGCGAGCTCGAAAAATTCAAAAGTTAGAGATATACATTTTTCGATTCTAGATTCTGCCATATCACCATACACAGTACGAGTTTCACCGTTTCATTATTATCGATAAAAGTGGATATTGAGACTTGGTGTTTTTAGGATATCTCGGAGACTATAAGAGCTAGAGCCACCAATTTCCAATTTACCTTCCCCCACTCGCCCAAAATATCAATAAAAATTGAAGTAGAACAGACTTAAGCATTAATTTGTATAAACATGTGTACATTTGCAAGTCCTCAATATTTCATAACGAACAGAGATGTAGTTTAGAAGTTATGCACAAATTTAGTTACCATATGGGGGGGGGGGGGGAATGTATGAAAGCAAAGGGGTTGATATGATGTAAAGATAGGGTATTCCCTAGTCGGGCGTTCGACTCACAGCTTATTTCAATCAGCACCCAACAAAAACTTTAAAGAGCTATAATAACTAAACTAAAAATACATTAAAAATATATAATTGCAGGTTGCTAGTCTAATGTTTTAACTCAATAAATACTTCATTTATTTTTATTTTTTTATATTTTATTACAATGTACATAGTATGTTTGCCTATGCAGAAAGTGGGGCATGCGCCAGTCGCCAGCCGGCAGATGTCCTTAACTTTGACCCTTTATTACCTACGCAAGGTCTTTAAATGATTGCGCACGTGCACCTGCAATTTTACTTACACACGTTCATAACCACAGCAGCCCCTTAAAAGTTAAAACACCCGCGGAAATTTTCTCTTTGTAAAAATTAGCAAACATTAATGTTCAAATACTTGAATGAGTGATCTCTCTCTCTCTCTCTCTCTGTTCCTGTGTACCGCCCCGTCTGGTGTATGTCTCTCTAGCTTGCTCAGTCATTTTCCTCTCTCTTTCTCTTTTATATGTGAAGCTCAAAATCCATAAAAATTTAAGTCTAGTTTTTTTGCAGTCCTTGGTCGATGGGTTATCTAAAGGCTCAGGCTTTTAAGGAACTAAGCAACGAGACTCCGGGTTCGAATCCCAGGCGACTGTATTTATGTAGCAGCAAGTGCTATTTAAAAATAGTTAGTTTGATAGTTTATAACAATATCCTATACATTCATAATTTGTTTGCATCGAATAGGTAGCAAACAAACCATTACGTACGGAAAATATTTAAATATACAGTTCTTTACAAAAAGTCTTTTTTACTTTCAGTCGAGTTTTGTACAAGAAATTATTTGCATGGTATTACAGGTCATGTTTCTGCTCTCCAATTAATTTGTATTTGCAGGCAGTACTCCAAGTGCGCATGCTGCCCATTTATTGTCTACAATGTATGAATAATTAAAAAATTACCATTAAAAAACAACCAGAAAATTGGTGCTTACCTATCTCCAGCGTCCAGATGCCAAAATCTGTATTCTCAGATTCATTGTTACTGTCATTTTCGGTTTTATCCGCAGAGTGATCTTCAATTATACTTTTCTCCCCGTTAAAGACTTGTACGTTTATCTCGCATAGCTTGGTGATGTCTTCAAGCTGTTCGGATGTTAAAGGCGGGACAACAAGCGGCAGCAAACTGAAATCGAAAAAAGTACATTGTGAAATCCTTTTCAATTATTTGTATTGAGAATATTACCCCTTCAGGATAGGGGCTGAGTGTATATTCAAGGAACCCAGCCTGTTCATAAGGAACTCTTGCTCAAATACCCAAGAACGAGGCTTTTTCGAAGACTCGCCAAAAACCAATGTAAGCGCCTGATCCACGCCCGAGTGTATGAGCAGACTGCGCATTGTTTTTGATATCTCTGGTTTGTTAAGTGTCGAGAAATCCACTGCCTTGAACTTTGGATTCTGTAAATAAACGAACATTGTAGGCATTGCGAGTGTCTTTTTTTTGAGCTACGCACCATATCCAATTCCTCTTTGTACATACGTTTCATTCGGCTTAGCATTCCGAAAGTATGCAGCATTTTTGTAGCCCAATAGCTCGCACCACGACGCCTTTCATCGCCTGCATTTGGATTCTCAGTCAATTGTACAAAGGCTACAAACACGTTCTCAATGTAACCCTGCATGGCCAGTAGCCGAAAGAGGCCCTGGGTGGCCTCAATGACGTACTCCTCCTGTTCGATGTGCTCAAGGCCGGCGCCAAGGAAATATTCCATTTTAAGAACGCCGGTCATGTAAATGTCTAGCAGATCCTTCATCGATGACGTTTGGCGCTTAACAGCTGCACCGAGTTTGCTTACAACGGAGTCAATAATTTCCTTTGAAGTTTTCAACTTGTTCGCAGAGCAATAAACTCTCATCCTGTTGAACTCCGCGCTGGGCTTGAGTTTGCTCACCGCCTTCAGCTTGTGTGCCCCCCTCAGCTGACACTCCAGAGCCAGGTCAAACATTTCAAACAGAGCACCCAGCTCTTTCTCAAACTTGGCCTTATCCTTACGTTGCAACTTGGGCGCATCCAAGTCGCGCATCGTATCACATTGCGGCAGCCAGTAAAACCTGCGCAGCCATTCCAAGCCGTGTTCGGCCGTGTGGCGCAACACAGTCGCCGGCGGCAACTCCTGTCCGTGGGCGCACAGATGCCGCAAGTCCACGATGAAGGATTGTAGGCCGAGCTGCTGGGCGGTGGCATACATGCTGGTCATGCTGTAGCTCTGCATGATCGAGGACATAAAGTTAAAGAAGCGCGTGAAGGCGCTGGCATACGTTGTCTGTATGTTCGAACTACCCTGCTTATCCTCCAGCTGCGCCCTAACCAGCACCGCAGTGGCGAGCACCGAAGCCGGACAGAGACTGCCGCGGCGCAGGCTCCATATGCGCATCTGGGTGAGCGCCTTGCGACGATTGGCAGGCGTCGTCTGACTTGAAAATAGCCAGTCGTACACAGTGCCGAACTCTGTGCTGCAAAGGGAATTGGTAAATGTGAGAAATGCTTCTCGACTCAGCAGATAAATGAATGCAAAACTCACGTGTCACGCCAAGGCGTGACCACCATTCTCTGCTTGGCGGGTGGCGGCACTGTGGATGCAGTCAGTGGATCCTCGACATGCTTTCTTTTCTTACTTGGCTTCTCATGCTTCGATTCGGACATAGTTAAGTTTTAATTCTTGCGGAACCGCGTGAAAACGTCTTTCGAAATTGTTGCAGTAACTATTAAATACCAACTCAATTAGAGTTGTATCGAATCGTTCTGAATAAGTTCGACTGATCAGATCACTTAACTAAACGATCGAACTGATTTTATTTCTTTCTAGTTTTCTGCTTTCGTCGTTCGTTAAATTTCACTGTAAATAGACATAACATAAATTATTTGTCATTTAACGCAAAAAGATGGATCATATCATATTAAATTTTTTACACTTATTTTTTTAAAACTAACTAAGTGATTCAAAAAGAATTGAACGACAGAACCAAATATTTAATTGAACTACTCTAGGAACGAGTTACAGTTCTGGCTAGAGATGGTGGTACATCTAGCCAAATACGATACACAATTTATATAAAATTGAAGGCCCCAATTTACATCAGTTTACTATTGAAATGAAAAAAGTAACCTAAAGCGCATATTAAGATAAATAACTCATTTTATTTTAATATTCGCTTTAGGTATGCCACGTACAGGCTTTCGTATACCTGGTCAATAAATTTGCTAAAAGCAGATTATTTTATTTTTATACCTATAAAGTATTAATACGATGAGTTCAAAAAGGAAACTGACCAGTAGTATTTCTCACATACTATTGTATTCGATAGGAGTATTTTCACAACGTGCATCTCTAGTTATAATACTTGCCCATCACTAACTTTATCTATGTGCAGTGCTGTAAGGCGCATGAAAAGGGCACAAAACAAGAACAAAGTATTTTTTCATCTGATTCAATTACGTTTTAAATGTTTATTCAATGATGAAACATTGCGTAAAAATATGGTCCTATTATTTGGAATTAATGACGCATACACCATAACGTAGTCACTGCCAAAATACTCGACTGCACAGTGCGCGCCTTTTTTTCTCCCAACGTCTACCTGCTGCATTCTCTCTACACATGCATATCGTCTACAACAACAACAATAACAACAACTTGGGTGATATCGTGAATCCTGATTACATCGATGGGCCGCTGACGTCCAAGAGGATGATAATTGGCTCGTTTTCAATGTTTCTGATATTTTCATACCTGAAATTGTTGTATATACTCGTGGCAATCTATTTAGCACTGCACCACGTACACTGAAAAAAAAAAATAAAAAACCAAAAGAAAACGGAACTCTCAAACAAGGCCAGAACCGGGCAAATGTATCACTTTGTCTCCGAGCAAACAGCGGAACTGCGCCTCTCCGAGAATGTGCTGATTGCCAGCCAAACGACGCAGTACCTGAAGTGCTTTCAACTGGAGGCTGTGCGTTTTCTCTTCGAACGGCTGTCCAAACAAGAGTTTTGCATATTTAACGACGAGAGTGGCTTGGGCAAATGTGCGGCCGTGGTGGCACTGCTAAGTGGTCTGGGAGCTGCGAAGAAGAGCCTCATAGTGTGTCAAAGCGATGATCAGCTACTGGCTGGCTGGCAGTTTCACTTGGGCATCCTCACCGATCTGCCCGTATGCGTTATAAAGGACGTCAATGGTAACAGACAATTTATTTTCTCTTTAACAGTCTGTATTTGTAATCACGTTTATATTGCAGACAGTACACAGTCGTCGCACAGCGTTTATCTGACCAAATGGAGCGTATTACGTAGCATTGGCGATCTCAGCAAGCTTAACTTTGACTACGTTATTGTCGATCATCGCGGCCATACGCTAAACAATAACTTTTGCACTTCCATGCTGCTGAAGCAGTACGAGCGCAAGGTGAACATTGTGATCTCAAGTGTGGACATAACGGTATGAATGAATCAGCAGCACAATCAGTTGGTTGCATATTAATCTGTGCCATTCTTCTAGTCCGACGTTAAGTTACTCTATAATGTGCTGCGCTTGGGCGGCTGCCTGGAACACCAGCATAAGAGCTTCCATAGCTTTGAGCGCAAATTTAAACTGCCCGATGTAAAGGAGGTTCTGAGCAAACGTGTCGATCTCGAGGAATACTACAAACAGCGCGGTCTTCTTGGCGAATACATCAAGTTGGTGAACATCAGCAGCAGTAAATCAAACGATTGCTAAATATTGTTTGGAATAACTTTGAAATAACTTCCAAATTTACCAAATTTCTCCTGGCTGTTAGTTTCACCGATAAAGCCCACATTTTAATTTATCGTATATTTCATCATATTTGGAAATATTTCAATTGCCTAGTAATATGTTCGGCATATTATTAATTTAACAATATTTGCATTTTTCCTTCATTTGCAGAGATTTTCGCCTGCGCCGTTATCGCCATCAGTTTGATTCCTATCTACCTCTTGTCACTTCCGAACAATACAAGACCAATTTATCGTTGTGGCTGGGACAAAACAATAGCAATAGCACACTAAGTGGCTCAACTATAGAATCGTCTTCAGAAGTCCGGTCCACGGGCGACAGCGACGAAATACTTGAGAGCCTGATGAGCTTAAGACGGGAACAAGAATTGTCACAACGTGCGGATTCAGAAAAAGTATTGCTGTCTGAGCACAGTGATGATGTGGTAGCCATGGAGCCCTTGGTTTTCGTAATGTCCGACTCAGAGGTCGAGGAGGTGGTGGTCGACGTGTTGACTACATCACCCAAGGCGTCAAGCACTGATGTGGTGTTGCTGTCCAGCGATGACTGTGAGATAGTCACGCCTCCAACAACTCCGCCACAAGTGACACAAGTGATGCCAGCGACTTCGCCAACGGTCAAGCCCAAGCGGAAATACACAAAACGTGCGCATGCTGCGAAGGCAGCGGAGCTCACCGAATCAGAAGCGGAGGAAGAGCCAACAACGTCTGCAAAACGAAAGGACAAGCAATTAAATGTCAGGTTAGGTGGCATTTCTTTGGACCAGAAGCATGCGGAAGTGACAACAGCAAGCAATTTCAAGAAACCTTTGGATCAGGTGACGAAACCCCCGAATATTGCGTCTAAAGAGCCTTCTGAGCAGACGACGCCGTTAAAAAGCAAACCGTTGCGTGCCAAAGCCAGCAAGGCTAAGCTTGACACACAAAAACCCTCAAAACCATCTCCCGAACCGAAAACGCCCAAACAGGGTAAGGCACTGCCAATCACTCCCAAGACCGAGCCCAGGCCGAAACGCGCTAATGGCAGCCAAACTGCAACCGAGCTGCAACCCAGGCAGACGCGCGGCATGCGAAGACTGACGCGTTCCGCGGACTCACGGCTGTCCAGCAAATACATGGCACCCATGATGGCTCTGGACTACGATAAGAAGGGCGTACTCAAACGGAAACGCAACTCCGATGCAAATCAAACGCCCAAAAGTAGCAAGCGCGTAAAGGAGGAGGCAGTTGCAGCGCAAGAAGAGGTCGCAGTCACGCCCAAAAAACCAAAGGCAGCACCAAAAGCTAAAAAGGCGAGAGGGCGCACCCCGAAAAAACTGTTAAGCAACAAATCAGAGTCTTTATCGGGCAATAAAAAGAACGAGAAGATCAGTCCAAAGGCTGTGGCAGCTGCGCCTGTTCCCACGCCAAAGCTGCTTAGCTCCGGCTCCGTTTTATCCGATAACTCGTATTTGCAATGCGCACAGAAACTGCCAGAGAACCTCGCAGAGCTCGAGTCCTTGGAGTTGCCCGAGTTCCGCGTGCCACACGCGCCGCAGTCAACTCCGCTGATGTTGCCCATCACTCTGAACTTCTTCAGTGACTCGGAGGTGGTCGTCGTGCCAAGCCCGAACCAACAGCCAGATACGGTGCAGGTCAACAGCTCGCATGACGAGAGCTCGCAGCAATCCGTTAAACAGTCGCAAAGCCGACGCACTCGCGCATTGAAGAGTAAGCGTTCGTGCCCCGCCAAGGAGCCGGCGCAGCCCAGCACGTCCAGTTTCGGGCTGTTGCTGGCACAGCAGCGGGGAATGGTCAACAAATCGCCAGACATCTTTAGCAACTGCTCCGATCTGTCGCAGCTGACGCTGGCGCAGCCTGCGCCGTTCGAGGGCTTCAAGATCTTTGGCTCGGAGGTGAAACAGCTGCAGCAGCAGCACGCCAAGACGCAATCGGGCATGGTGGTCAAAAAGAAGCGCGAACGCTCCTGCCTGGACATCTTGGAGAAAATGTTTGAGCCGCATAAATCGAAGAACAGCGAACTGGGCGTCCAACTGCTGCCAAATTTGCCGAGTCCCAAACAGCAGGCGCCACAACGCCGTTTCACTTTGCTCGATGATGATATCTTTGAGATAACCAATAATGGCGAATTTGGCAGCCGGCTTCGGCTCACCTCCACGGGGCATGTGTCGCCCGTGCCGCAGCAACAGTTGCTGCACCAGCGCAACAAAATCACAAACTATTTGATTAGCTCCGGCGGCACGCCAGACGATGCTCCAGGCCAGCGCATTCAATCCAGCCAAGCGCTGCGCAAGTCACCCAAGGGCATCAAGTCCACGCAGTCCACGAAGCTGACGCGCTGGTTTGGCACCGCAGCCGCATCAGCAGCGGCGTCCGGGGAATCACAGAGCGCACCCAGCACGCCTGTTACGCCAGCCGAGAAAGTGGCTCGCGCTCGGACGGCGCGCAGCGGGGGAGGTCGGAAACCCAAGCGGCTGGAGCTGAACAAGTGATCTGAAACAATGTTGAAACCGTGATCTATACAAAAGACTCGAGAGACTCAAGACTCAAGTCGAGTTTAGACTTTTTGCCAATATTTCGTTAAAGTCCAAGCTATGGAGTTTCATTTACTTTACAGTCTTATCAAATTTCACTGAAAATTCTTGGTTAATTGTGTTCGACAATTTGTAAAAGTTCTCAAGATCTAGAATCGTAAGAAGTCCAAAGTCGAAATGTAGGACAATCCTCAAAAAACATGAAGTTGTAAAAGGTGTTCACTTTATTTAAAACGAAAATCCTATTGTTAGGGTTGTAAAAATTATGCTGTAAAGGGTACTTACGGCCAAATTAATCAAATATTAAGTACCTTACTGAAAAGTTCGTAACCTCCGAGTAAAAAGAAACACAAACATTTAAACAGAGGCAACCAAAATGGGTTGACATTTTCAAGTTTCTACTATGAGTAGCTTTATCGCTAGACTGAAACTGTCTACGAAGATCCCATACATACATATAATAATTATGTATTTTAATCATTTTGTTACAACTAAGATTTAGCAGCAATTTGTAGTTAATTTAGCTGAAAATTAATCTTTATTTTTTTTCTCCTAATACACACACAAAATGAAATTTTAAAACGTTTTTATGTGGAAATACATCAATATGCGACAACAGAATAAAATGGAATACGATGCTTTTGTTATTGTTGCTGTACGCCGGAACTAGGTTCGCTTGAAAATGTGCGTCAAATTGTGCATAACGGCGCGACGCTGGAATTCCAGCTCCCGCCGACAGGCGCTGCTTAGGAGAGGCGGGCACTGATATTGGATCTTCTCGTTTGCATACGTATCGGAGCCGAGGGAGCTGAAACTGAATTCGCTGAGCGAGTGCACTGGGAGAAACAAACAGAAACAAGGGGAAAATTTAAACACATGCCACACTCATTCGCTTTTCCGAGTACTCACAGCAATAAAGGCCGCCAAAGAAACAGGTTTCATGTGTCGATTGGATGGCCCACGCCTGCGGCTGGACACCCGGCATGGTCTTGGTCACCACATACTTGGCGGTGGCCTTGTTTAGCCAGTGCGGCCAGTGGGACAGCCGTTCCGTGTACTGTACCGTGTAGCGCCAGTCGTGGGCGTGGCCGTGGTCGGCCAGAACCTTGAAATTTAGGCTGGGGAATATTGCTCCGTCAGTTGTTGCTATCTGAAATCAATGCGGGGGAGGAGGCTGCTTACATTGTGGGATTCAGCAAGCGCATTTTGTTAAAGTCCGCCACATATTCCCAAACCGCTTCCGGTTTCGCGTTGTCGATAACGCCGTCTATTTGATATTTGTGATAGCCGCCGGAGAAAACAAAGAAATACATCAAGAGTACGGCGCTGAGCAGCAGCGAGGCCCGCTTGAGATTCCACAGGCGCATGCTGTGCATGGTGCCAATGTGTGAATGTGTTGGTGCCGCAGACCTATTCGAATTTCAAATAAACAAACGCAAAGGCTCCAGTAAACAATGTTCCAGCAGCCCGGCGACGAACCAAACAGCAGCGAGGCAAACGGAAGACTGAATGCGGCAAAGAACCGAGAGGGAAAGTTGAGAGAACGGCGAATATCTGAGTGGATCAAAGGCTGTCGCAGTGGCGTAGTGCAGAGGGGCGCCCAGATGAGGCAACAAAATGAGCATATTCTTTATTTTAGTATCCAGTTTTAATGTATAAAAACCACTTTTGGAGAATCATAACATTCTATGTACTTACATTTCTAGGAAAAGATAATGTTTTAGAAATTTAAGAGTTGTATGTTAGTGCCTTTCTAGAAGATATCCTGTAATGCCTATTAAAACCTGTATAGAAAACGTTTTATTCAACATTAATTAATCAAATAAATATTAAAGCAACAAAAGCAGCACATTTTAGTGCTACGAAAATTCTTCATTTTAATATCCAGTTTTAATGTATAAAAACCACTTGGAGAATCATAAAATCATGTGTATGTATATTTCTAGGAAAAGGTAATGTTTAAGAATCATACCACTTATACAAAAGAGTTGTACGGGAGTGCCCGGAAGATACCCTGTTCTTTCTTTTTTTTTTGTTTTTTGAAGGGGCAACGTTTACATTTATTCTGAAAAATTCAAAATGTCTGTACGATAACGATGGCGTGGAGAAGATACCCTGTACTGCCTATTAAAATCTTTATATTATTAAACGTTAATTAATCAAATATTCGAGGCCGATGCTTATCGATTCCTGAAAAAATATATATTAAAAATTTGGTGTCTCTACTTATAGTCTCTGAGATCGACTCTATCTACCAAAGTTTGCCTGTTTCATATACATACATCAAGTCTTATACACCTCATTATAAATAGGTAATGGGTATACAAATGTTATGTAAATGCAAGAGCACATGTGTAAGGGCTTTACACGCAACTGATAAGAGTACAGTTTAATTAACAAGTTATCAGAAATGAAAAGCCCTTCAAAATAATTGACAAAAAACAAATAAATTGCATATTTTCATTAATTTAATTTCACACAAGTAAAAAGTAAGTTTAGTTTACTCCAATTAAGTTATTAGTTACGCAGTATCTCGTAGTTGAGTTCCTTGCGGATGTGTCAGCCGCAAAGATAATATAACTGTCCATTCAGAAGTTTGCTCCACATTCACACATAAGCGCACACGCACATGCACAGCTTTTCGTGCTCGCTGCGAGCTTTTTCGGCAAAGCTCCAGCTTACAATGCCCATATGATCTTGGGGCTCAGTTTATAAACAACAGTTGCCGGTTGCTGGTCGACAACGAGACGGCGCAATTGGAGCGGCAACAAGTGGAAATTACAAGTACAAACGTGAGGTAAGCACTTTTGCCGAGTCTGAATTAATGCTTATCACAGACAAGCTGACAAGCTGATGAATTGTGTTTTGAAGGCACATCAAGCAGGACTGGACTCCGCAGCCCCCCAGCGAACTGTGGGTTAGATAATCAGGCTAGCGTGCTAGCAACACTTTAATTGATTTAAACGATCAAATGCGATTGCTGGTGAAACGCGCAAATCTGCTGCTGCTTCAATGCACAGCGCAATTTCGCCAGACGACGGCGACGGCGACGTCGATTCCAGTGGCGGGCATGGCAACCGGTTCTCAAATCCACAAATTGGCAACTGCACAGCCCGTTATTGAAACTGACAACAAACTAATGGGAGCGACTGTCGCACAGGTAAATAGATAACAAGTAAGAGTGGTCTAATCGGGAGTGCCCAACGAGGAGATACTCTGAAAAACGGCGACATTTCAACCCCCTTCAATTCATAAGTAGACACAAAAAATCGCACACACTCTCCAATTCATTCGCGAATAACTTCGAAGTTAAGCGTATGAATTGTAAGAGCATTTAAGTGCTTGTACACTGCCAACTGCAAACCTGTACTACTAGAATTGCGATTTTATTAATTTTGGGGCGAGTGGGGCTATGTATCCAAAAAGTAAAATATTCCTGATTTGGATATGCCTTAAAATTTGATGGCTCCAGTTCTTATGGTCTTTGAGATATGCTGAGAACACCATCTCTCAATATCGATACTTATCGATCTCGTTTTGCATATGATTTAGGGGATATTTCTGCCTGTTACATACATTCACACAAAACCATTATACCCGTTTCACTGATTTACAACGGGTACAGGGTATAATTAAGGGGGTCAACAAGTATTTGATTAATCCACATTAGTGTCCACCAATTTATAGAGCCATGTGCCCGGAGCAGCTGCGACATCGCCGCTAACAGACACCTTTGGACGACATCACACATATCTGAGAATTTCGCTCACCGAGCGCTGCAATTTGCGCTGTAAGTTTTCGAGAACAACAATTTCAATGTTCCACACAACCAATCAATGTTATCATAAGTATTTGATAAGCGGCAAACGTTTTCTGATGAAATTCACTAGCTTTCTGTGTCGCATTTCAGGCGACTACTGCATGCCCGCCGAGGGCGTGCCGCTCCAGCCGAAGGCACAGCTGCTGAGCACCGAGGAGGTGCTGCGTCTGGCCCGCATCTTCGTGGAGCAGGGCGTGCGCAAGATACGCCTGACGGGCGGCGAGCCAACGGTGCGTCGCGATCTCGTGGATATTGTGGCGCAGCTGAAGGCGCTGCCCCAACTGGAGCACGTGGGCATTACGACCAATGGCCTGGTCCTGACGCGCCTGCTGTTGCCGCTGCAGCGCGCCGGCCTGGATTCGCTGAACATCAGCTTGGACACGTTGCGCAAAGAGCGCTTCGAGCAGATAACGCGCCGCAAGGGCTGGGAGCGGGTCATAGCGGGCATTGATCTAGCCATACAGCTGGGTTATCGTCCAAAGGTGCATTCTGAATTAATCGCCATCGAAATATATAATTCCATACAATTTGTATAATTCGCTTAGGTCAACTGCGTGCTGATGCGTGACTTTAACGAGGATGAAATATGCGATTTTGTCGAGTTCACGCGCGAGCGACCCGTTGACGTACGCTTCATCGAGTACATGCCCTTCACGGGCAACAAATGGCAGACGGAGCGCTTGATCTCGTACAGCGAAACGGTGCAGATCATACGGGAGCGTTGGCCAGAGTTTCAGGCGCTGCCCAATGGCCCGAATGACACCTCCAAGGCGTATGCGGTGCCCGGCTTTGCCGGCCAACTGGGCTTCATCACCTCCATGACAGAGCACTTTTGTGGCAGCTGCAATCGGCTGCGCCTGACGGCCGATGGCAACATCAAGGTGTGCCTGTTTGGCAACAAGGAGTTCTCGCTGCGCGACGCCATGCGCAGCGAGGGCAGCACCGAGCAGCAGCTGGTCGAGCTGATAGGCGCCGCAGTGCAGCGCAAGAAGCGCCAGCACGCAGGTGAGTGCGATGGCTATAATGGTGCTGGTCACTCATAGAGTTGTCTGTATTAATGGGCGCATTTATCCTACGCAGGCATGCTGAATCTGTCGCAAATGGAAAATCGCCCAATGATACTCATAGGCGGCTAGTCCAGAGCTTGCACACCACTTCCCGTCCACCAACTGTTTGCTTGCAGGTCTCGGCAGCGGCAGGACTACGCTTCATCCTCATCAACAACAGCACTTACAGCTGCGCAACTGCAGCAGCTTGACGCACGTCAACGCACATGGCAAGGCGCAGATGGTCGATGTCGCCGACAAGGCTCATACCACCAGAATAGCCAGCGCCGAGGCCACGGTCCAAGTGGGCGAGCGTCTGACGGCACTCATTGCAGCCAATGAGCTCGCCAAAGGCGACGTCCTCAGCGTGGCCCAACTGGCCGGCATCATGGGCGCCAAGCAGACGTCCCAACTGATACCATTGTGCCACAACATCGCTCTGTCCTCGGTGCGCGTGCAGGCCACGCTGCTGGAGCAGCAGCAGTGCGTACGCCTGCTGGCCACTGTGCGCTGTCACGGCCAAACTGGCGTCGAAATGGAGGCCCTGACGGCCGTCTCCGTGGCCGCACTCACCGTCTACGACATGTGCAAGGCGGTCGCCCACGACATCTGCATCACAGACGTCCGCCTGCTGAGCAAGTCGGGCGGCAAGCGCGACTATCAGCGCCAATAATAATCACGCAGCTTGTTTGCATCCATTGCCATCTCAAATGAGCTCTTTTCGTTTTAATTACTGGGCCAACGGGGCGTGTAATGAGTGTACAAAGGGGGATGAGTGGGTGGTGAGTGGGTATGTGTGTGGATCGGCGCCTTATAGCTAAAATTACATATAACATTAGAATCATAATCAATGCACAAAGAACCTCTCAATGGACACAATAAATACGCCTCGTTCGTTTTCTGTTTTGGCATTTTCTGTTTTCTTGTTATGGTTTTAGTTGGACACAAGCACGTTGCGATTTTCCGCTTTGCTGCTGCTTTCCGGCCCCGACGACTTGCCCTCTGTGCCAATTTGTTCGCCGCGTATTTTGATGTTGTGCTCCTCCTTGAATTTGTTGAGTTCCACGCCCTTTTTGCTCAGATCCTCCGTGACCATTGTCATAGTTTTCGCAATGAAATTCTTGTTGTCCACGAGCTGGGGCAAGACTTCTTTGACGGTACGTTCGCACAGCACGCCGCCAATGAGGCGGAAGCATTTGCGATCCGGATCCGCTGCATTGAGTGTTTCTATCACAGTTCTAGGACAAAATCAAGACAATTAATTGTTTATTTTTTGGAGGTTAGGGTGACTCACTTGTGTTCGCGCAGATCCATTTCCAGGGAGTTAAGGCTGTTGGCCAAATTTCTTTGCTCATTCCGCAGCTGTTGGAAGTGCGCAACAATCTTTTCTTTGGGGATATTGGCATTGGGTGTCTCGTTGCTCATTTTTGTAAGTAATTTTTAAACAGATGTCTGCTAAAATTGAACGCTAGCTCGATAATGTGTGACCGAATGTCAGATAATTCGGCGTTTTAATTTAGTTTAATGTATATTCAACATTGCTGCACATACCATTTACGGTCACACTCGCCTGTAGTGTGGATGTTGTGGATCGCATGTATTGACCAACACTGCTATTCACTGCGGCCAGGGCAACGCTGCTACTAAAGCGCGCATTTTGAATTTGTTTGTGAAGACTTTCAAATACGAGAATAAACCCACAAATTGTTTGTGCAATCAAATAATTGTTGTTATTCTGTGCCTAAATGGTGCCATGATATTCAACTTGAACAAACTCCACCGCCCAGTTGATGGCTTTATAACCCAATTTAACTGCTAATTGGCTGCGCAAATATTAAGTTCCTTTGTGTCGAAGAATATTTCAACGCCAGATCACTTTAGCCACTGTCAACGCTCATTCATCACGCGTGCTCTGCACTTCACGGACGACTGCCTCAAACACCCAAGTGATGCATTTAACCAGCTGCCTGCCGCTGCTCGTGTGCCTTGTGCCGTCGCTGCACGCTTCCTACGATGCGATTGCGCCCATGACGAATTTAACGGCTTATTTACATGCACGGCAGAAGCGGCATCAGCTGGTCTACCAGAACGGCGGAAGTATCCGCCTAGTGGTTGGGCCCGTCATGGCTGTTCCACTGCAGGATCCTGTCGTGTGGCGCGGCCTGTTAAACTTTTACGTGCTCCACTTTGGGGGATATACATTGCCCTCGGCGCCGCTCTACCCATGGGATAAATGGGAGTCCATATTCGCGAGATCGCTGAACGAAAAGATACGCCAGCTGGACGCATCGCATGAGGATGACACGCGTCTGTTCGCCTTCACCGCCCTGGAGCAGTACATGGACAATGAGAGCGGTGTCCCGGGTCGTGGACGCCAGTGCTTGCTGCGCGCAATGTGCGAGAATGCGCAGGTGCATCATCACGTGGGCATCATGGCCGAGCTGCTGAACGTGCTCCTAACGTAAGTGCCAACGATCGTCACCCAAGCTGCTGTCACACTTCACTCTCCATTGCAGACCTGGCAAGGCCCGACTCGACGAGGCCTACAGGGAAGCCCACGCTGCGGGCCTGGCCGGCGTCGATTGCCGCCAGCAGTTTTACGCCTGCCCCAGGGGGGAGAGCGTGCTGGACGCCCTGGCTGTGGATGCCAGTTACTGAAATCGTAGCTAAAATTGGGCTCAGCGGGCTGAGCTAATTTTAAATGAAAATTTATTAAAAATTATTAAATCCACGCTGTGTTCAATAAAATTTATTTTCTTTTATATACAGCAAAAGTATTGGCACACATTCATTTGCATGCCATGAACCCATTGGAAATCGGTAAAAAGGGTATAAATGTTGCATACAAAACAGGCAAAATGCGACATTTCCGACCCCATAGAGTCGATTCATGCTGTGTTCAATAAAATTAATTTTCTTTTATATACAGAGGCAAGCAAAAGTATTCGCACACATTGAAATTGGGTAAAAAGGTATAATGATTTTCTGCAAATGTATGTAACAGCCAGAAGAATTTTCGACTATATACCTTACGCATCGAATCGATAATTTTTTCTCTCGATACCTTATCCTATTTCCCTAATATCAATAAATAACTATATTAACACAAGTTTTGTTGAGCTTCTCTGGGATAATATAAGAGCTAGGGCCTCCAAATCTGGCTTAATATGTTTTCGTAAAGCATACGCAGATCGAGAATATTTCGTTTGTTAAATAACTTCCACCACTTGCCACAAAATTGAAAAAACCCATTGCGCTTTGGTTTGTACATAAATTCGGATGCTCTTTATAAGTGTGTATATGATTTTGTGTACGTGTGTATATATGAATGCAAGGGGGTTCAGCTGGGTTCAGGGTATCTCCTAGTCGGGGTCTCCCGACATTGTTAAGCTCTTTACGTTATATTATATTTATTTATTTGTAAGAATAAAATAAATAAATTATTCCTGTTTATCACATGATGCAGTATTGAAAAACAAACGGCTTTTAAAGTGCTGTCACATTATCGACGTTGATGTAAACTGATTTAAACGCCGGTGCGTGCCACGCCTCTACGCCATTTGGCTGGCTTTAAACGTGGCCGTACCCCGAAAAACCCGTAACATTAATGGCTTGTGGCTTCGGCTTTCAGAGAGCTGCAGTGCAGCGAGCATGCGACCGCCATTTTGTCAACAATGGCGTCAATTAAATGGAAATGCAGCAGTCCCATCAACAACAACAACAACAACAGCAACAACAAAAGCAGCAACAACAAAGGCAGCGACAAGAGAAAGACAATAAATGCGTCTTAAGTGGCACATTAGGCTTGCCAGGTGGCTACACGTCGGGAACCCAACGACAGTTCTTCCACTGGGTGTTCCGAGCTAAAATGCCAGCCCCGCGCAGCCAGCAGCATGTAGACGAGGCACCCTGTTTCGCATCGTTCGCCGTTTTGTATGCACAGCTAATTCAAATGCGATTATGACAGCGCGAACAACACTGTTGATGGGTAGAGCAGGTTGACAGGGAGTTCTGCAAAGTGCGGGCAATGGGAGGGCGAGAGAGAGAGCGAGAGGGCGATGGGGCGGCGGCTGTGCAACTTTGCGGTATTTGAACTTGTGCTGTCGCATAGGAGTAGGTAACAATCATGTGGCTGCAGCGTTTATGCGCACGAATACACGAAAAACACATTCTAAGCTGCCGAAAACATTGTCGCGAGTAATTGAACAGTTACTGAGATCAACTTCAAATTGTCATCTTATTCCATTTGGAATTCAGAACTTAAATCTGGCAATACATGAACTGAACCAATTTTAATAAATATACAAATGTGTATATTGACTGACCTCAGCATTAAGCTGAATTCAGCTTAGAATTTATTAATTTCTTCCCTTTTGATTCTGGGTATTCTAACATGTCAAATTGTCAAATCTCATTCTCGGCACATTTTGTTGTCTAATATTTATTATAAATAAATTGAAATATGAAAACAGAAAATATGGGCATTATTCAAAAGGTAAGTCATAACTGTTTTAAAAATGTTCATTTAAATTAATACCAAACTGAAAATATATAAACTTTTTAGCCCTTGAACACATCTGTCTGCAGAAATAACTTTGTTAAAACAAAAAATAAAGGTAAATTGTTCTATGGTTTAGTATTTACATTTATTTACATTTATTATTAAACTTTTAAACGTCTGTACGATATTACTGATGTGGAGAAAAAAACAAAAATCAAAACTGGAGATTTTTTTGGTTTCTATGATAATAATAATTGCAATTATTTTACAATTCAAAGCCCTAAGCAAAAAATTTCCCCCGAAATTCGACAATTTTTATTTATTTTAAATAACCAGCGTGTAAACTGTACTGTTTGCTGAGTTGTATTTGCTGACGACGTGCGTTTGCTTGTGCAACCACCGCTACAGCCGTTTCCTGCAACATGCCACATGCTCACTGCGTGCTCCTTTGACAGAGTTGCAAATTATGCAACAGACCCAGCAACAACAACAACAACAACAACAAACATTAGACATGCACTTTGATTTGCAAATACTTTATTGTCAATCCATAGCTAAAATCCAATCAATCAAATTTCAGTTGTGCTCCAAAATCAAAAGCTCGTCCAGAAAGTTGAGGCCACGTGGACAGGCCTCAAATAGGGCCAGGCAATTAGCACCCGCCAGGCCGGCAGCAAACGCATCGTGGTAGGAGTTATCTAAGTCAGCTCTACCCGGGCTACAAAGAGTGGAAATATGCCAGATGAAAGGTTGGAGAGCAGTCGAATTGTTTGCTCACCTCAGCACAATGTTGAGTATTTCGGAGAAGATGCCAACGTGATGATGCACCTGGGCATTTTCGCATATGGAACGCAGCAGGCATTGTTTGCCCACAATCATGTTATTGTTTCTTCTGCCCATGTACTCCTCGAGGGCCGTATAGACCAACAGTCGGGCATCGTCCGCATATCTAACACCTCCGCTTGCCGTGTGCCTCTCAATGTTGCGCCTCATTTGCTGCAGAGATCTGGCAAAAGTGCTTTCCCATTTGTCCCACGGCCAGATGGGCGTCGTCGGCAGATTGTAGGTGCCGCCCTGCAGTGTGAAGGAGAGCACAGCGGACCGGTAGGTCACATGATCGCCCAAGGGAATTGGCATCGACGGCCCAATGCTGAACCTAATGCTACCGCTGTTCTGATAGATAAGTCCACGCCGCTGGCGTTGCAGCAGAAACTCGGTGAAATTGTGCGTGGCAGTGACACAGTAGCTGCAGCCCAAGGCTACCAGTGTAAAGCTAATGATTATCTGACCCGTCCCAAACATATCTGCAGCGCGCCACAAAACTAACTGCTGGCGTAGGTGTTGCCAGCCGCTCTGTGGCAGCGTTTTAAGTGAGCCATCGATGATGACAAGTGGAAATTTCAGAGACACAAACATTTGGCCAGCCAATTAGCATCGGAATTGTGCTGGAAATTGGAGTGTATACGCTGTTCCACTGAAAGCCCGAAATCAGTTCGGGTTTGCTTTTCTATTTGCACACGTGAGACCAACACACAAAATTGGGCTCATTTCTAGTCGTATTTCTTGTGGATGAGGCGCCCGGTTAGGCGTTGATGGCCTGGCCAAGATTAGCCGGCAGGCGACCTTTGGAGTAAAATGGAGACCACTTAAAAGGCCATTAAGAAAACACACAATGAAAAACGAAAAATGTTTTGCAAATTATTTATACAAATAAACATGAGAGAGCAGCCCAAGAATGATGGGGACACCGCAGCGACGATAGTGTGGCCACGGAAACAGTTTTGCTGCAGATAATATCCTTTTTGGTTGTTTGTGATTTGTCGACGTGGCCGGAAATGAAAAGCAAACAGCACTAACAGCAGCAGCAGCAGCAGCAGCATCAACAGCAGCAGCAGTGCCAGCAACACACAAATAAATTTGCTTAAATAACAACTGCCAAGGAAAATCGTCTCTACAAAATCGGTTAAACAAATTTTAATAGAGGAGACACATATGTACACACTTTAATTTTTCATCAGGGAGTTCCCTGTCCGTGTACACCAGGTATCCTTGAGTTAAGAGTAAATATCGCACTCAATTGGCCTTTTTTAAACGGCGATAGACTAAAATCAAGCTAACATTTCCTAAAAGTAGTTCGTTTTTAGCTGAGTTCAAATTTGGCCATTTTTTAAGTTAGTTCGCCTGCGGGTAATGCGATATCGTTTCGTACTTAAAATCAAGCCAGTTCGAATAAATCAGTTAAATCAATTCCATATTGTTTTATGTTAATTATATTTATACATTTAAATTGAAAATTTCGGGATTGAACAAAAGGAAGGGAACTAAATATTTTGTACTCGTTTCTAGAAATTCCGAATTTACCCTATTTTCGACACATTATTGGCTTGATTTAAGTGGGGACTACTTGACCAAAGAAATTGTCTAAGGTTCGGTTCACGGTTCGAGCCAAGGTCTCAATGATCCCCGATTGTGGTTTGAATGCAAGAAAGACGTTGTGGCTGAAAAGAAACTCTTACAGTTTTTTGCCTATAAATTTTATAGTTTTCTGTTTTTGTTGTTGAATTATAAAAGTAATTAATTGCTATAGGAAGTTGAATATCTTTCCATTATTGCAGTAATATCTACTTAATTGCATGGGCTTCGATAACCTCCATAAATGTTTCATACATTTCAAAAAATACTCTTTTTTTTAATTTCTAAATATTTTCTATAAGGAGTAGTCAAAAAATGCTAATAGGTATTTTGTGTTGGTTTGTCGTGCGTGTGTCAGGTGATTGTTGTTAGACTTTCAGTTAGGGTATTTTAACAGTAATAAAGCTGCCGACCGCAAGGGCGACCAAGGCGACAACACACACACACTGTTACACGAAGAGACACACACACAAACACACTTAGACAGACTGCGTTGCAAGCAACTTGACATGCCTGACAAAAGCACAACGCTGTAATGCTGCCACATGCCCCCTCCCCGCAATATAACACCCACATCAGCACCTTGCTCGCTCTCGCTGCCATGTTGTTCATTTCCGCTTGGGGAACCGCAAGAAACTTACATGAAACGAAAACGCAACGCAAATAAACTCGTGTTGACAATTTGAATGATTTATTTATGGGTGCGTACCCAAAAATTTTCATATACCCAAGAGAGGGCGGCGTAGAGAGAAATGGGAACTTAAGACGACACCATTTAAAATCAACAAGGTCCACAACACAGAAATAGTAAGTGGGAAGACCAACAATATAAATTTGATTTAAAGACGAGTATGAAGATTTTTTTTTGTATTTTTTTTCTGTAGGTAAATGAGCAAAAGTTGATAATATTGATGCGAAAATGAACTGGAGTCAAAAGTGTTAATAAATTGTATTGTGCCGCTTGCTTGAAAGTCTTTTAATAACTGCAAAATCTTATTAATATAGGAATATAGGAACAATTGGTCAAAAAATTACTTTTAAAAACACACAAAAACTATAGATGTACAGTCAATTCTATTTTTTTTTAATTTTTTATGCCATTTTCCCATAATCTCTAAGTAAATGAATGTAAAATAAATATAGTTAACTAAAAATAGGCTAACGTTATACATTTTATTTATTTTATTAAACACTTTGTACGCCTCGATTCTTCAAAAAAGTTTAGCCATTGCTTTTTTTTGGGCCCGGTTCCAAATTTTGTAATATAATTAATGTCTTTTTTTTAGTTTAATGCGCTTTTTCATATCCCTATTATTTTTAATTATGTAGTGTCCCTTGCTGTGGAAAGTATCTACCGCATAAAACGAGAATTGAGCGTAGATAACTTTTTCCCTTTTTTGTTTGTTTGAGGGTTTCTATATGATAGCTTTTATTAAGATGCCAGCTGAATTTGTTTTTCTTAGTTGAAGTGACTTTTGTCTTTTACCTTGTTTCGTGTTTGTTGTTGCTATTGGCCAAGTTTTGTGCACTACAATCGTCCCTTTTTCATATTTTGTTCAGAAGTCACTATATTTTCTTTTGTCATTGCGCCATTTCGCCAATTAGGCAAAGAAAACGAGGGCGCAAGGGAGCGGACGGGGGGCAGCGCTTAAAGCATTTCTCAAACTGTCACAAAGCGACACTCCCTAAAATTGCGCCACCCAAAAGTGACCCAGCGTGGGGACCCCACCACCCCAGCGGGCCGCCGAGTCTGTGAGTCTCTGACACACCAACTGTATATAATATTTATTATGTTGGCATAATAAATTGCAACATGGGGCAGATTCATTTTCGCACTTGCGGACATTTTTCATTCTGCTACCCGGGCAGCAGCTGCTTGGACGTCTGTCTGTGTGTGTGTGTGTGTGTGTGTGGCGGGGGAACGGGGCACGGAGGTGCAAAGTTAGGCAGCTGATAGGTAGCAAAAGAGTGTAAAAGTCGCAGTGGCGCCACGTCCTTGTCGCCAACGTTCGCCTCGTTGCAATGCCGCCGCCTGCTGGCCCAGCTGACGATGATGAGCAAAAAAAACTTGTTGCCTTTTACGGGCAGACGCCTCGGCCCCGCCCCGCTCGCTGCTAACTGCATTGCATCTTCCTGGGCAACTTGCCATGTGCGCATTTTAAAAAGGAAATTTAATAAACCTTGTCCTATTTCATGCTCATTAGTGTCATGATAAATTTTAGTGCAACTTCGCAGGTAGACGGTCCAACCAGGTGGGATGCGTCGACTGCCGCGGGGCTGGGTGTGGGGCTTGTGTGCATGTAAATGTGGACGGGGTCGTGAGTTCAAAAGGCCACAGGCGCTTAACTGTTGCATACCATGGCCATAAATTAGAAAAGTTAGCCGACGTGGGACAAGTTGCTTTGATTTGCCAGTTTGCCAACGTTTAATAGCCGTTTAATGTGCTGACATGTCGACAATTACAAGGCAAATTGTGCTAGGGCGGAACGGGGTTGGGGGCGTTACCAGGCGACTTCATAGAGCGCACATAAATTCAACCAATAATCTCATTGTTTTCACATGCGCTTCATTGCGCGGTTTTTAGTCGGGAGATACTCGACTGAAACACTTTCTCCTTGTTGTTGTAGCGGTTGTTTGCGCTCCTGGTGCTGTTGTTGTTTTTGTTGTTGCTGCTGTTGTCAACAAAGTTTTGCAGACACAATATGTCTGTGACGGTCGTCTATATGTCTGTCTGTCTGTCTGTCTGACTGTCGCTTGGTTTGCTTACAGCTGCCAACTGATGTTGCTACTTTTATAGTTGATGTTATTACTTTTTTTTATTGCGTGCTATCTCTTTCCATTTGCCACTCACTCTCCCTTCCCTCTCTTTCGCTCTCCCCTTTCTATCCCTTAGCATCTGCTGCATATGTATAAATGCGCAAAAAGCATGAGAACTTCTCTTAGCTCTTCGATATTCGCAGCAGCAAATACACTTCAATTTCGGATAACAACTGAATTCATTTATGTTACCAATTTCGGGTTGTTTACGGTTTGTTAAACTCAAGTAATATTGTACATGAATTTAAATTTAGGTATATTTAGCACGCGTTGGCAATCATGTTCATCTTATATGAATTAATAATATATTTATATATATCTGACACGTTAGTGCCCAATATTTGCCTTATATAGCACAGCTGCTAATAGAATATATAATTTCTGCTTTTATCTATCAAGCTTAGCTCTTAGGTTTTCTTTTTTATGAAAACATAAATATTTATTTAACCTTATGATAAGTATGTGTCATGTATCAATGATATAAACACAATAATTTGATTATTTAAAAAGAAAACTATGATTTACATATATTCTAAATTGTGACATAATCTTACATCTGAATTCTAGATAATATTAACTTTATTGTTTGATTAATTTTATTCAATACATATACAACGTTAATATTTCTGTAATTTTGTTTGTAAGGCGAATTCTTTATAAAGAAGCATTATCTTTTTTTTTTTATGAATTTAATGATTTTACTTATATTTTCTTTAAAAGGGTTTGCTAGCATATTAGGGTATTCTTATGTGCACAAATTTCTTGTTTAATCTTAGTAAAATTAAGGCAATTAGGTCCTGTATTTTATATTAGTAGTATTATTGGATTAGTAAAGAGTGCATATGGATGATTAATTGGGATTGGTGGGTTAACCTAATATTGTATGTGTATTGAAATATTGATATATTGCTTTTGAATTGAGTAGCGAGTTCGTTTTATAATATATGTTTAAGTGCATGGTATTGAAATTATGAAGCTGGTCAGTTACCTCATTACCGATAATGGCAACGTGCCTAGAGATTCATATCAGTTTATTATTTCCTAAAAGACTCCAGTATTAACCACATCTGTTAATAAATCAAACATAAATACAAACATGTAACCCATGTGACACATGTACAATTTAAAATAGCCCAAGGCCTTAGCAGTCACCGCTATATTAAAAGTAAGCTGGATTTAGTTGTAATAACTTGTCTTTAAACAAAAATTAAAATAAAACACGTACGTAAACAATACTAGTGTTTCCCAGAATTCACAACACTTTCATTGTCATAGAGTATACCCCCTGCCTGCATCGCTGTTTTGCTATTATTGCTAGTTGCCTTTGTGGCTGCTGGCGCTGCGACTGCTGCACTTCAGACATCGGTGCCGTCGACGCTGGCGACGACATTTAAAGCGCCATGAATATGCAAAACTTTTGCACTCCGTTTTTATGCACAAATATATAAATCTAAAAAACCAGAAATGCAACGACAGGGATGTTGTGCGGGGGCTTTGCGCTATTAGTTGTTGGAGAGGGGGTGGGGGGGGGGGGCGGACGACGTCGCCTGCATTGGCAACTTCTGTTGCCTCTCCGCGTAATAATTCTTCAATAATAACAGACCAACGGCCGGGGGGGCGGGGGCATTGATGCGGGCAATGCAACAACAGCAAAACGTTTGGCGGTTTCTGTCGGGAAGCGGGTAAAGCCAACTCTATGGCGGCTATAAAATAAACACTCGCTCACTTTTGCCACAGCTCCTTGTACCGTGGCATCCTGCTCCTTCCGCGCCTTCCGCTCCTTCCGCTCCCGAGCGCCGACGGCTATGCGTTTTGGTTTTGTCTTCCTCTGCGTTTTTGTCGCGCGCTGCGGTTTAAGTTTTTCTCTGCGGCTCAACAAAATTTGTTTGCATTTGCAATGCAGAATTAAATTATTGCTTCCTCTATCGCTCTCCGCTCGGCGCTCCCCTCTCGTGTTTGCGACACATTCTGGCCGTCCTGGCTGCGTCCCAACAGTCCCGACAGTTCTCGACTGTTCTCCACTGTCCCGGCTGTCCCGGCTGTCCCTGCTGTTGTTGCGGTTTTTCTAGCTGTTGTCAGTTGCTATTGCAGTTGTTGTTCTGCACACCGCAGCAACATTATCGCTGGCTTTGGCTCCGAGCTGTTTGGAGTTGTGCACTGCGGTCTGTGGGGCATATTGATTGGGATCCGCAGGCGCTTGGCTCCAGCTAGGGAGTTGCAGACAGCGAAAACGGTTGGGGAGATGTATATACACCACGAAGTGTTGATTTGAAAAAGTTACCTATTTATTTTTTGAAGTTAATTTAAATTTGATGAAATGTATGCTTGCGTAGGATATCAATCTAATTGTATTTGTTTTGGTAGTATCCGATAAATATATCCGCTCCGCTATCCGTTATATTCGATTATGTTGATTTTACCTCCTACAGCTAAATTCTGACCACTATTGTTTTCTTATGGTCCACTATCCGCCTGTCAAACCATCTTAAAATCATTGCGTATATATTTTTTGTATAACAACTTGACGGCAACAAATTCCTCAACGCGTTTTTTGCATATCCTGTTGCTGCCTGTCGTTTATTTGCCGCTTTGCATTTATTTCAAATATTTGGCGCCACATTTTACAAATAATTTTTGCATGCATATTTGCCAGAGACAGAAACTAAAAAAAACCCCCAACTGAAAAAGGGAGAAAAACGAACGACGTTCTCCTGATTTTTATGGGCTAAGAGAAATCAACTAACCAAGGCAGACAAGATGTCCGCAAGGCGACAACGCAACTTCCTCGGCTCGATGCGTGCCTCTAAATTATGCACAGGGCAAACAACGGCCAAAAAAAAAAGAAAAAGAAAAGAGAAAGAGAAAGAAGTGGGCAAAAATGTATAAGGCCAGAGGGGTAAAGAGGATCCTGAAGGTAACAGCCCGAGTGCTACCAAGGAAGTTTGCCAGCTTGTGGCAGCATGACCTGGCCTAGCCCGAACTCTGAACCTGCCCCTTTGGCGTCGCGACGCTCAAAAGTCAGCGAGTGGTGCGGAACGGAAGGTGGCTTAAATATGTTTTTGTTATTTATGCAAATTCGTTTTTGTTGCCACTGCGAAGCGAACGTTGGAAGCGACTTTGGCTTTGTTGTATTGTCATAATGCCAGAACAAGCCAACAGCCGACACATGGGCGGGGGCAACTACACTGGGGGCGTGTCGGGTGCTAACCTGTTGGCATTTGTGACGCTTCGCTCATCGCCAGCTTGTTTATGTGCCAACACTCGCGCACTTTGCCTTCAGCCTTCAGCCTTCAGTGTTCAGTGTTCAGTGTTCACTGCTCTGTCTTCTGTCTTCTGTCTTCAGCCTTTCGCTGCATTCATTTTATGCAAATTTCGTAACGGGCGCATTTTCTTGCTCATTTTCCACAACAATAACAGCAGCAACGACGATAACAAGAACAAGTTGCAAACTTTGACTTGACATTCTTCTAGTCACCCAATGCTCCTACATATTTTATGCACAACAATAGTTTTGAATAATGTAAGCATTTGCCAAGCTTTGCCATTTGTCTAACCGATTTGGCCAAAACAAACACCCACACACATAAACTTAAATCTGAATCTCAAACCCTGCTCTCAATAATTGACACTCTCTATCTGTGGCTCGATCCGGGGGTTTATTACATTTTTACGTCATAATTTATAATGTGCTTGGGTCCTGGTGTCTAATAACCGGGCAAGGCCAACATATTTGACATATTAAATAGCGACGTTCTTGGTTGCCTCCCTGTGACCGCAACAGTAGCAACCACCAACAGCACCACCACCGCAACAACAACAACAACAACAACGACAAACCGGCATGAGAAATTGCTGGCAATTTATGGACCACAGGGTCACAGAACCGTAGCGAGTGCCTGGGCAGCTTCGTAAGTGTAGAAACACTTGAAAAAACTTAATTAAAATTTGAGTTTAGTGTTTGGGATAAAGCAGGCTAAAGGGTGCGGCTTGTTTGTATATAGGGTGTTGCCGTAGGTCCAAATACATACACACACGTAGGTTTAAGCTCATTAATATAAAAGGTGAAAAAAGCTGTCAAAAATGTTTTTTAAATTAAGGATTTAAAAAAACAAGTTTGGCATCCTCTATTTAGACATAATTTATTTCCAGGTCAACTTTGTTTTAAGCCTTACAAATTTTGATAAGGCCTTCACCCACCCAAAATGTGCCATACATGTTGAAAAAAATATGACAATATTTTATTTCAAATATATATTTGGCTCAATCAAATATTTAATTTAATTTCATTTGTATTTTTTTCTTCACTTTAATAATATTTTGAGATTTATGTTATATAGAGTTAAATTTAATTAAAATTTGTTGTTAAGTACTTATGCAGTTCCTATGGGGGTAATCGGAAAGCCTTTATAATAAGGTCCGATGTTTACTTTTTAAAAATATTTATATTGTGATAGCTATATTTATAAAAACCGATACGATTTTAATGTATTAGAGGCTAAAGAATAATTTAAAACAAAAATAAATATATGTTAACTAAAAAATCGAAAGCATAAAATAAACTAAAAAAAAGATATATTTCATCAATATTGTATATTCATTTTCGCCAGAAGGACGTAAGTATTAAGCGGAAGCACTAAGTAGTGATTATTCCTGACACATTTTGTATATCGTGCAACAAAGTTGTTCAGTAGAGCTTTAATTAACGAGGCTTTTCCAAACTTTAAGAGAATTAAAATTTGAACAGTTAACACGGCACCCTTTACGTATATGTATTCCCGTTGTTTATGTGTGTTTATGTGTTACTAGTTAGAATAGTACAAGGCCTACGACAAGGACAAACTGAAAGGGATCGACGGTGTGACAAGTTTTCGGGTATCTGCGTATGTATGCGTCTAAATGTGCCTGTGTGCGTAAGTTAATTTATTTAAATCTCACTTGTAATTCATATTTTAGAGGCGACGTCGGACGCATAATAAGCAATGCGAGCCTCGGCAATATTTATAGTACGAGTAGTGCGCAGTCAACGTAGTCGGGACATCCAAAAAACAACCTCCATGTCGCTGCCAGTGTGCATCAGTGTGTGTTTGTGAATATTTGAGACATAAATTTAGTAAATTTGCCCGAGACCAAAGTGTGCTACGTGTCGAGGACTCGGGCCTGGTGTAAATTTGCAGATAAGTCGCATTAGTTGGGCCCTCTATTTCGGGTGTCTGTTGTCGTTGTCCTTGCTCTTGTTGTTGTTGTTGTTGTTGTTATTGTTGCGGCTCTTGCTGGGTTATTATGTACTTAACGAGTGTTTATTAGCATTTTAATTACCTTTCGGCGCGTGAAAGCTGCGCGCATTAGTCAACCTTTAGTCCTGGTTCCAGGCGCTGCTCCCAAGGGATCCGCGCCATGCAAAACTTTAATTATGTTTTTCAACTTTGTTGAGGCAGCAAAAGCAACGGCCTCCACTGACACAATATTTGCTTTGTGCACTAAAATGTGTATATGTATATATAAGTGTACATAATAGGATACTTAATAGCAAGTATATATAGTGTGGATGTGTGTTTAGTATATAGTATCTACTTGTAAATCGTTGCATTGCATAAACTAATACATAAACATAACGTTGCGTTGCATTAAATTTGTTATAATTAAATTGTGATTATGTTCAGATAACAACTTCGTCGTTGAACTATGCAAAAGGGTATTAAATCTTCAGTGCCCCAAAGATTGATGTTGTTGCCTTCTATATATAATATGTATACCAGTTTTGCACGCTTGATGGATGTGTAGTGGACCAGTGGAACAATATTTGCATTGCGCTAATAAAAGCATTGCAAAAAATTGCAAAAACTAATTGGATGCGCAAAAACTAACGCGTCGGCGGGTTGTGTATGGCGGGGCGGTGGGTATTGTGGGTGTGGCAGTTGCTTGTTAAAAGTTCATTACACTCATAGAACGCTTGTAAAGCGAGATGATAAATTAATCTACAGTGTGCAGCGAAGCGCGCTATTGAGTGGGCGCGCCAAGAGAGTAAAAAGGGGAGAAAGTAAGAGATAGGGATAGAGAAAGCGAGACAGAGACGGCGCGAGCCAGCGCGCTGTCGAGAAAGAGACGGAATGGGCAAGAGAGAGCGCACATAAATGACGAGTTTAATTTGTATGCAAACAAGTTGGCGGCGTTGTCGACACAAACACGACGATGACGACGGTGATGACGATGATGACGTTGGACCTACAATAATTATATACACACACAACCAGAAGCACACACACACACATTCACTTGAAGAAATGCATGCGCACACATACATACACACAGGAGCTGGGCAAGGGGAAAGCGAGCGGGGCAGCTATGATGGCTGCTAACTGTTTCCGCTTGCCGCTGAGTGACGGTGACGTGCGAATGCCAGGAATGAAGCATTACTTATCGTGGACACCAGTGTCGGACTCAGAGAGGGTGTGCTGTAGGCTACAGAGGGGACGCAGGCACTAAAAGGTTCACCAAATGGAGTGATTTAAGTGATGAGATAGTGTGTGCATTAGTTAAATATGCTGCCTGTCCGGGGAGACTGTACAGAGGCAGGAAGGTAAAGTTTGCAATACGTATTGTTCAATTTTATGTTTTTATTTCCTTTTTTTTTTAGATTTCTAGAAGTTTTTACAACAACAAACGATGTGGGTGGTAAATGTGCACGTAAATGTCATTTCAAGCAATTTTGCAGGCAGCCTTAAGTACAAACTATAAGTTTGAAAGCTTTTTTCACGGTGTCAAGAGTTAAGAGTATTTTTCAAGTAACACTTCGCCTTTGTAAAATCAAGTCTGCATAAATTTATACTATAACTTTATTCATATTAAGTTCCCGACTCCATTAGTGTTAGATTTTACAGTCGCATTACTTTGATAAAGATGAGATTTTCATGACGTTTCATGGCTTCACCTCTAGATTGACTCTGAATCTAAATTAATTTCTTTTTCTCCAAAAATATCCTTTACTTCTTATGGATTTTTTTTTTTGCAATTTAGAATCGTGAAATTTTACTTTAATTTGATTGCGGGACCCAAAATTAGTATGAAGCGGAACTTTAAAAGTGATTTTGTGGGGATCGATTATTTTGTCAAAAATCATGCCCAAATAACTTACACACAAATATTTGGAGGCATAAATTTGGCTAATAATAATTCATATTAAAAAAGGAAATTTTTTAAACATGTCCATACATCCATCCATACTTTCAATAACTTTCCATAACTTTGTCATGATTTTTAAATTTTTTATCGAAACCTTATGGTTAATCGAAATAAGTTAACGGAATATTATCGTTTTCTTTCTTTTTCAAAATCTGCATTAATAAATCCCTGTTCAGACAATGCCCATGTATTATAAAGTATTCAAGCTTTAAATTTTCTTTTCGTCCTTTTAATTGAACGGCAGTCAGAAACTGTTTCCGGAAACTTGCGCGCGCATAATTAACATAAACTTAAACAGTTAATTAGCGTAATAATTGCGTTACATGCGAATACACAAGAAACGAAATGAAAATTGGATTGCGAGGCAAAGCACTCAAGAACCAAATAACCAAAGAGCAACACACAATCGACATTTACAACTACAACTAGACGTAAAACTAAAAGTAAAGCTAAAACTATTGGTGTCTTAATTAGCGTGCGTGTTCAATTAGAATCGTGGGTAAGTTGTGTGTGTGTGTGAATGGGGAATGGTTGTGTGTGTGTGTGTGTGTGTGTGTGTGTGTGTGTAATATGCCATTATCAGCTGCTGTTACTTGAATTTATTTGCCAGACAAAACGGCGAGCTTTACCCAGAGCTGGGGAAGTCAGCGCCTGCAGAGAATGCCACTCATGAATTTCAAATAATGTCGAACACTTTGACTTTGACTTGCTGCCGTGCAACGCAATGCGATTGAGGGTGGCTTACAGCTACTTGCTTCTTTCTATTGTTGTTGTTTTTGCTGTTGTTGTGCTGCTGGTGGCTGCCTGAAGTCGTGATTCTCGTCTTCATGCCAGCCTGGCATGCCAAAATCCAATGAAAGACGTTTAGTTTGCTTGGGTGTCCTCATCTTCGTGGCCGTTGTCGTCGCAAGAAATTCGCAAAGAAAACAAGCAATGAAATCGCATAACTAACAATGAATTCCTAACTTGAAGCTACTTGAGCAGCCAAGCACAGGATGAACGTGGTCGGCTCCAGCACACGTATTCCTACACTGCACGAAATGCGCTCGGTCCATTCAAAGCGTCGACAATTGAAGTTTCCTGGGATTTCATGGCAAAACTAACTTGAAGCGTATTCTCCCGCGCTGGATGGGTGAGATTCATTCTTATTCTGTTTGTGTACGCGATAGTCGCGATTTCTTTTTACATACCCTATGTTGGATAACTGGGGTATATATAGAGGCTGCTGTTTTGCTATCAAGCTTAAAATACGTTTTAAACATATTTAATTTTACGAATCTATATACGTGGAGGTATAATATTTATATATACATATATTAGTATGTGTAAGACGGCAAATAAAGTACTTTATATTTAGTTATTAGTTTATGTAAAATTTAAATAAAGTTCAAAAGAGTATAAAATCCATAGAGCTCCTCAAAATGTGGTTTTTTAAATTATTTACAGGTCATACAGATAATACTCAAATGCACTAAAAAGTCTTCTTTTAATTAATGGGGGTAGATTTTAAAACGGCTATGCTAACTTGATTTGTAAAATCTAATATGCCCAGCCACTGAATTTTGTGTGTCTAGCAATTAAAAACTTGAAATTAAAATAGTTAAAATTAGAAAATTGTGGTAGGAAAGCTCTTGATCTGTGTAACGTATGCAAGAACATTCATTGTAAATAATTATAATTGAATTCACACAGATAGACGAGAATACAGACAACGCTTTTTTTTATATCGGAGATATCTTTTTCAATCTGCTACATTTGTACGATTTAATTTGATATTTTGTTAATGCAATTTGTATCATATTCTTCCGATTTAAGTTGCAATATTACAGGGTATTCCGTGACTGATAGTCCTCTCTTTAATTTAATTTATTCTTTTACTCAAGCTTTGGTTTTTGATTCAGCTTAGCTTAGTTGCAAACGCATATTTGATTTTTCCTCTGGCGTTTTGGAGCTGATTTCCATAAGGATTGAGCTTGACATGAAGTTTTTGGATTGTCATTACCGTGGCATGGTTTTTGCCAGGCACCCAGCAAAGTGCCGACACATTGTAGTCATATTTTAACGGTTGTTATGACTCAGCAGCAGGGCAAACGTTTACCGTACGTTGGAATCCAACAAACGTCCGTAAACGTTTTCAAACGTACAGAAGCTTATCGAACATTTGCAAACGTTTACCAAACGTTCGACGAGTTTCTATAAAAGCTGCGACAGCGTTGAGCTTTCCATCAGTTGTTAGTGAGAGTGGAAGCAGAGAGGCAGTAAATTCTATAGAAGAGTGTTATCAGTTAAATGGAAACAATCGAAACCATGTCTAACGGAGAGACTACTCAGCTGATGAGCCATCTAATTGAGCAGGTGAAAAAAGCACAGAGTTTCCTTGTAGATGTCTTGGAACAGCTGGAGGAGAGCCAACGTTCAACCAGTCGGCGATCCCGGCATGGAAAAGATCGCAGAGCTCGCAACAGATGTCGTTGCAGAGATTATTCCGACTCCGATTCTTCCAGCAATGAGCTTGTAATCAGCAGAAATGTCTCTGCGCCGAAGCGAGACCGTATGCGCGATCGCTCTCATTCTCGCGGACGTTCTCGCGGGCATTCCAGGGGGCGCTCTCACGGGAGATCTCGCTCCCGTTCTCACACTAATACGCAACGCAAGCAATTGGCATTGGCTGTGAAAATTTAACGAGGAGGAGCCAAATTAGAGCTCGGACAAAATATAATATAATAACAAATATGATATAAGTAGATTGAAATAAAAATTTTAATAAAAGCGAAATTCTTACACAAAACAATATACAACCGTTTTTTTTTTTTTTTGGAATGGGCATTATTTTTGTCTGCTGAAAAGTCTAAATATTTAGAAATGCAATATTTCTTGTGTTTATTGAGATTTTATTAAAAATAAAAACATTTGCACACAATTGAAATCAGTTATACTTCATGTGACTTATATGAACACAATAAAAAATAAATAAAACTTCAATTGTCTTTTATGAGGAAAAAGTTTTTCGACTTGATGCAAAAGGCTGGAAGCGGACCTCTTACCATGTCTTCCGTGACCCCGGCACAAAGACAATATTTTCAAGGTGCTTGTGTTCTTCGGCCCCAAGTTGATAAACATGTGTGTAATTACATTTGCAAACAACGTAAATGTTGTCGTTATGTCGTTGTGTGCGTTGTTTTGTTAACAGCACAGCCAGAAGAAAAAAATAAACAACAAATAAACATTAAGAAAAAACAAACATTCGCCCCAAAAACCTTTCTCCTTGTGGAATTTGCAGCAGCAAATGTTGCTGCATATTTTGGGGCGGCTGCGCTGTTGCTGCCGCTGCTCTTGACTGGCATTTCAAGTGCATGACGCAGCTGCTCCTGCTGCTGTTGTTGTTGTTGCTGTTGCTGTAGCTGCAGTCGCTCCATTGTTGGGGCACTTTGCTTTTTAACGAAACAATGCCACAGACTGCACATGACGGCATTTCAAGATGTTGTACACATACATAAATATGTACATACTATGTGCATTGTTGTTGCTGCCGTAGCTTAGGCCACTCCGCCAGGGGCAACTGCAACGGCGTATGCTCGAACACGCTGGAAAATGTGTCTGCTCTTGTGGCCGGTTATTGCTCACAGGATGCGGCGATGCGATAATCACCGCTAATGCAAAACGTGCCGAATAAGATAGATGCATAATTTAAACGGGCAGCTTAAGATGAAAGACACGGCTAATCAACGCCTCTAATCAGGGCAATAGCGCATAGTTGCCTAGCCGACAGACCAAAGGCAGAGGACAGCCACTGGGAGAGAGAAAATATAAGCAACAGCAACAACAGACAGCAAATGGCTGATAAAAAACAGGAAAAAGCAAAAAATAAATGTGTACAAAATAATTCCACAACAGGCAGAGGGCAAAAATAAACAAGCAGCCACCAACAGGCTAGGTACAGGCATCTACAGTGGTACAAAATGGAAATCGTTGACAAAAAAAACCGCTTAAAAATTTTTTTTTTGTTTATTATTAAATTTATAGACTGATTTACTCACAATGCATATTTGGAAGAAAAATGTTACCAACATGTCCGTATATTCACTTTACTGTGCATTTTCCAAGAGGGGACCTGAAATATAAAGCGTAAAAAGTGCCAAACAAATTTAAATGTACCTGTGGAACCTTATAAGAAACATTGCTCGAATATTGTCATATTATTAACATATTTGAAAATCAGAGTTCTGATTTAATTATTGCTATATCCGTATGTCTAATTTTTGGAAGTAGCTTGAGCTTCAGCAAAGTAATGGCGAATATAGTCATCAAAATTTGTTAAGAAAAAAACCTTTCCTAGTAAAAGTTTTTAAGAAACAATTTCTTTAAAAAATATCGGTTTGTTGCATTGTGTAACAGTTGAGTTATTTTCTTTTAGTTTCTAGCTTTAATATTAAAGATCAAGTACAAAATATTGATTAAGGTATTTATATGTGTACCGGTTTCTATATGCGAGATGTATCCAAAAAGAATAATGTTCTTTCTGGGCCCATGGTGCAACTGTCATTTTGCGCGTTGGCAGCGTCGACATTTTTATGACACGCCGACACTGAGGCATACAACGCGCCCGAGTCCGCCGGCACAGCGCGTTGCTCCACGTCAGATACACGGGAGCTGGCCAGGTCTGGCGCTGCTAGGATGGATGCTGACAGCGATTTGAGGAAAGGCAAGGAATGTCCATGTTTATATATACGATGTGTGCGGGAGGCTGCAAGCAATTTAAAGTCGGGAAGCCAAGACGACCGGCCTCAAAACGCAAAGCAAAATGTCTTCGCACAAATTCTAATAAATGTAAAAGAAATTGTATAAGGTTATGCCACGGCAGCTGTGAAAATAGCAAAAATTGCTAAGCAAACGCATTTGCAGCGTTGCCTGGAAAATGAAAATGAAAACTAAACGAGTATTTTGCTCGCCTAGGCAAGGAAACTCGGGCAGGCCGGCAGGCAGTCGTCCCTGTCGCCTCCTGTCTGCCGTCAGCAAATTGCCAACGCACTGCGTATTCTGGGCGCTAAAATACGCGATATGAAAGTCTTGCACTGCAAGACGACACCGAGACGAAAATTGCTGAGCCAAAATGGATATCGTTTTAATTTTTTCTTTTCCATTTTTTTTTTGCCTTTCTAAATTACAGCCGCAAACGCGTGGGTGATGCGCGAGCGCTGGCTCGTCAGGTGAATTGCGGCAAGAGCAATTTGCAGCGCCTTAAATTGGCTGCGCTGGGGCACGTTGCGCATACGCCGCATTGTACATGGCGCTGCTGGCTGCCGCTTGCTTGACTGACTTTACATAATGGCTGCTGATTAGTACTGAAGGCGTGGGTGTGCTTGTGTGTAGGAAAGGGGGGCGGGCGTGCGATAGTAATGAGCCTGACCAGAGTTAATAGCGCCTGCAACTAAGTAGGGCTCGAAATACATAACGGGGCCGTTGCCATATGCAACTGCAAACTACATAACGCTCCAAAAATGTGCATGCCTGCCAGGCTGTCTGTGTGTGCGTGTGCTATATACAAATGTGTGTTTGTGCGAGAGTATTTGTGAGTGCGTACGTAAAATTCATGTCTCTATACGCACAACGGCGGCGAGTGCGAATCAATAATGATGACCTGAATACGTATGTTGCAGCCGATTAACTGGACTTGCCCTGACTGCAACACGCCCCGAAATATGCAACGTGCAGCACTGCCAGTCCGCCTCCTCGTTGTGGGCTCTGTTGTTGTGTTTCAATTTGCAGCTGCTGTTGGTGCTGTTGCTGTTGCTGCTGCTGCTGCTGCTTCGGCTGCTGCATGCCGCCTACACACTTTTTCATTTTCGTTTACGCTTTCGACAGCTGCGTAGCGTTTACTCTTTTGCTTTCATTGTCTTTGCTTGCTCGCTATATGTTTGTATTTGTATGTGTGTGTGTGTGTCTGTGCGTGTGTGCGTGTGTGCGTGTGGCACGCTTGATTGTTCAAAGCGCAGCTTTCAGCTGAAAATTTGTAAAGTGCTGTGAAGTTGTCCCAGCCCCTTACCTGAGTCTAGCGTTTTACTACGATTTCATATACACACAGCTGCAATATATAGGCCCATGTGTACATGCGTCTCTCTCTGTGTGTGTGCCATATTTATGGGCCATGTGCATGTGCATGGGATGGATGTGTGTATCCATGTGCTGGATCTGCCGCTGCTGCTCCCCCTGCTCCCCCTCTTCTCTGTACACGCTGTCCGTTTTCATTGTGGGTCATTCCCGTTCTCATTGCCGTTACGTCGTTTTTATGCTTTCGAAATCCGCTTTACACACACACACACACGCACACACACACATATACATATATATATGTATATATATATGCACTCTCGTGCAGTTATATACATGCTCCGTCCATTGCTTGCGTCAATGCGTATGCGAGTGTGTGTTTGTGTATTGCGTATACGCCGTGTCGCCCATTGTGAGCCGCACCTCGATTCGCCGCAGCCTCATGCCTCGTTGTCTGTCCGTTTGCATTACTCATATACGAAATGCAACAACAACTGCAAATAAAAAAAATATGCACAAATAAAAATTGTAAAATATTTATTCATTTACGCTGCAGACCAGGGCTGTCGAGCAGAAAAAAATCTGAGTAAGATTTTTGGATTATCTGTCGTTTGGAACAAATTTAATTTTGAGAATAAAAATATTGCAATTGCAAATACAAATTCCAACAGTAAAAATCGTTTTTTTTTTGTCATATGTGTAATAGAGAGCGTACAGAAAGCTTTAGTAAATTGGATAAAGAATTTAATTTACAAATTATAAAGTGTGAGTCTAAGATAAAAATAACAGGACATTACATATAAGAGTTACATTAACAAATTTTCATATTCAATTTTAAATAATGCATTTTATCTTAATGCTTAAAAAACGGATTACATATGTATGCATATACTTTCAATCCGAACTGTGACAGGTAGTAGTTTCATTTATTTAAACGTTGTTTTCATATGTATGCATATACTTTCAATCCGAACTGTGACGGGTAGTAGTTTCATTTATTTAAACGTTGTTTTCATTTGTAACTCGAAGTGAGTTGAATCCTTATAAAATGACATTTCATGCATTATAACCTCTTTATTTCAACCTTTTTTACTCCAATAACCGTTATCTAAATCCTTACATATAGGACTTCTCCTAATGCGTAGAGGCCAGTTTGCCTGGCCGCATCACAAATCTTTTGTCCAGCCCTTGACTCGTTGCCCCCAAACATCGTTTGCAGCTTCTTCTCTCTTTTCTTCTGCTTCTTTGCCATGCGTTTGCTGCATTTTATTTATTGTTCAGTGCATCTGCATGTTGTTGCATATATGTATGCATGTATTTTGCCAATGCACCTCAGCAAGTGCATGCGTGTGTGTACATATGCGTGTGTGTGTGTGCGTGTGTGTATTTTGCATTTACGCCTGCTCCAATTTATTTATTGTATGTATATTTGTTTATGTCGTATATAGAACTTTCAACAAATTGATGTTGTTGATGCTGTTGTTGTTGGAGTATTCCGGTTTTTTTTTCGTCATTTTTTATTGGGCGTTGGCCGCTTTATCGATTGGGTTTCAAGTGTATGTAGCTGCT
This sequence comes from Drosophila sordidula, assembly GCA_035047465.1. Lineage (NCBI taxonomy): Eukaryota > Metazoa > Arthropoda > Insecta > Diptera > Drosophilidae > Drosophila > Drosophila sordidula. Next base: position 13,407,425 of record JAWNPQ010000156.1, on the reverse strand, counting down.
GTTGGCTGACTGCAATGCAATTTTAATTATGCACGCACAAATAATTAAATTGTTTTAATTGCGCGAAACGCATTTGCAATGTTGTTAATTAAGGAGTCGTAAGAGCTGCGACCCAGCTCGCAAAATCAGACCAAGTGCTTATCAGTTGTGTTGCCACACATGGGAGCTGGCTGCTGCCTGCGGAAACATTGAAAGGATCGTCCTAGGGTGCAGGCAGTGCCATCAAAAACTTTCCTTTCCTGCCAATTCCCTGAATCTTCTTTACTTTTCTTTCTGTTCCATCGCTTTGCTTTCATTTCATTTCATTTCGTTTCGTTTTGAGCTTATCTAAAATTACTCTACACACACACACACATCCATTGGGAGACCCACGGGGGGCAGGACGAAGGCATGTGTAGGCACGCAGCAAGATTAGAAAATATTAAGGTCAACAGGTTAGTGTGCTGTACCCAAAGGACATACAAAAAGGCGGCAACAGAAACGGCAAACGCAAAACTGTTTCAAATTTGAGTCGAAAGTAGGTTGGGCAACTCTCTCAAAGAGACTCTCACAAACAGACGCACACACTGCGTGTGTGTGCCTTTGTGTGCGTGCGCTTGTGTGTATTTTGATTACTGCCTAATTTTGTGACGGGGCGAATGTAACATGGCGTATACTTAACGCTTACGCTTTGGCTTCGGCGTCGGGGCATCTGCAGCTTCCTTTTGACGTGAAGTGTGTGCGGTTTTTGCTTGAGTGAATGAGGGAATCCTCCGCCACTTGCCACTTGCCACCCGACACCCGACACCCCCTTCTGCCCGTTCACTGCCCACCAGCACAATTTACGTACAATTCCCAGTATGTGTGTGGGTGTGTGTGTGTGTGTGCAGTGAGTGTGCGTGCTGATGACGATGCCAGAAACGTTTCAGCAACACTTGTCGCAAAATGCCGCATTAACCAACAGCAACAACAACGTGCGCGGTTTATAAAGTCGCTAAAACGGCCACCAGTCACATTTTCATTTTTATTCGCAGTCCCAGTTTCAGTTTGCGTATAACTCCAAACGTTGCTTTAAATTGTTCGGCGTTGCACGATTCGGTTAAAATTGTTTACTTACGAATTTGCCAGAAAAATGCAATTAAATGTAGTAGTTTAAGTTTGTTTATTTATGTTGAAGGAACCTTAAAAGAAGTTGGCAGTTAAGAAAGTAAAATAATTGAATCGTACAGTCTTATTTATAATATATATTAAATGGAAATAATCTAGTTTAATTTAAAATTTTGTGTAAAAATAGCCTGTAGAAAACCAGTTTCATAGCCAAACTAAAAGTTAGGCTTGAACTATCAGCCCTGACAATTATATGTCTTATTTTCTTAAGTCTTAAAATAGACTTATATTTTCAGATGATTTCAAGAAAGAAGTTCCGATTTTTTTTAGGGACCTGGGCCAAGTCCTCGTCGGTTGCTGTTAACTATTTAAATGAGCTCTATTTAAATTCTTTAAATTTTGCGCAGTGTGTTTCCTCATATAGTGGCTATTTGCAGCAGCGACTTTCCGCTATGCGACAGCACACACACCCACACACACACACACGTGTGCATGTGCACACACATGTTATACTCAAACGTAGACCGCCGCACGGACAAAATGTTAGCATAATTTTAGGCACGAATGCGCTGCGCTGTCGTCCTGCTGCTGCTCTTGCAGATGCTCTACTAGTGTTTTATGTGTGTGTGTGTGTGTGTGTGTGTGGGGTACACTACAACTACAATGCTAGCGTGGGGCTCGTTGTAAGCATAACTCAACGAGTCAATGACTTCTTGGTAGCGTCGTTGATGTGCTTTAATATTAACAACAACGCCAGTTGGCCAACACATACTAACACACACTCACACAAATATTAAGTCCCCTTCATGTGCATGGGGCGGCATTTGAAGAGCACATTGCGCATCAAACTGCCACTTACCGACACACAAATAAATTTGCAAATGAACACGTTCCAAGCGATGATGCTTCATGTGCTCACGCTGTGTGTGCGTGGGTGTGTGTGTGTATGTGCGTTGATAAGTGTGTCAACAGCTAGGTTTTTATGGTCCCTGTTGACTAAATCAGCAAATTGGCTACACTTGGACCGGTGACTTCTGACTGCTTATTATTAATAATCATCTTTCTTTCGTACTCTTCTAATGTTTCTGCCTTTTCCCTTTTTTTGGGTCGCCTTCTGTTTGGGGAATGACAATTAAGCAGAACACAATAATAATCAGCCAGCAAGGCATAAATCAGCAAATTACCAACGGCAGCAGCGGTAGCAGCGGCGGCAGAGCAGCAGAGAGGGCGGGGAGGGTTGGGGGCAGTGCATAATTAAATAAAAGGCAACGTGATAAATAACAATCTTTCAGCAGCGGCGCTTGGCGGCTAAAGCGAATCGCCAGGGAGATTTTTGCATTAAATTGATTAAATGCGCAGCACATGCAAAATGATAACAGCAACAACAACAACAACAACAACATCCAGCAGCGGTAGCAGCAGCATCAGCACTGAAAATTATCAACTTGGAGCAAAAACCCGTCGAGACTCATAAAAATGTGCCACTTAGCAGCAATGGACGCAATGAGCTGGGTGGGCTGTAGGGAGCCGTAGGGTACGCACATTGCGGTATAACGGAATAAGCGTGTGTGCTTGTGTGTGTGCATGCAAATGAAATTGTTGCTGTTGTTGCTCCTGCTCTCGTGTCATGGTGAGCATGCGCCATGCACGAGATTGCCAAAATGGCGGACTGTGTGGCAAAAAAGAGAGCAGGATGTAAACTGAAATACAGGCAAGAGAGCGAGAGATTCGCTTGGGTGCTGCTGCTGCTGCTGCTACTGCTACTGCTGCTGCTGCTGCTGCTGTTTCTGCTGCCTCGGCAGCAGCAGTTGCCGCCGTAAATGTCAAGTGTAATGTCACAATCAGCAGCAATCAAATACGCAAACACACACACACACACACACAAACAAGCACACATATATAGATAGAGGTTTGGACATGCATACCAAATGCAAATGCTAATGCGTGCGAATGCAGTTTTGCAATTGCAACGTGTACAGGAAATGGAAACGCAACGACCGACATGCAGACAGACAGACATTCCGGCAGTCGGCAACAGCGTGGGGCAAGCAACATAATACATACATGCGCGTACATGACATTTTGGCAAATATTTAGAAATTGGATTTAATTTGAGCTACGCAGCAGCAGCAGGCGATGCAGAAAATTACATTTTGATCGCATTAAATGCGGATTCTAATTTTCTTTTACATTTTATTTTGGTTGTTGATTTCAATTGTTAAGCTACGGAACAGCTTAAGATTTCATTAATAAATGGCAGGGAACTTAAATTACATTCATTCGTATTGTATAATCATGAAAATACAAAAATTTCAGTATAATTAAGAAAATGGTGTTGAGGTGTGCAAAAAGCAACAAGCAATATATACGCGAACTTTTGAAGTTTTGCAACGATAGATATATATATATATATATATATAACTCAGATCGAGTTATATGCCGTTATGCCATGAATTTGAGTTTTTGGAATTTGTGGCCGTTAGGGATTTTCAGAAATTTGTTGAAATATATACAATTTTGTGTTTCGAATACTTGTCGAATGGTAGCTCATTCAATGCGATATCTTGTTTAAAAGTTATTGGCAAATTATATTTTTTGTCTCTTTCCAAAATGATGAAGATTAATACAGAAGATACAGGCATGTTACATATCATCTTTAACCGGTATTTTTAAGAGCTTCTAGGGTTACCTTAGCTTAGTTAAAAAAAAACAGATGAAAAAGTTTTCAGTTTCACATTTTGCTAATTAATAATTCGGGACTCGGCAAATCAGAAAAAGTTAATTTTAGGTACACAGAAGCTAGAGCTTTTTGCATACAGTGCAGAATGTGCAATTATTTTTAATGATTTGGAATTGCTTATATGTATACTGAATTAAATATCCTCCGTCACAAAATTTGATGTCAGAAAATTTGGGAATTGTTGCCTCGTTAAAAGGTTGTTTGTTTTAAATGATATATAAAATATTCAGAAAAAATAAAAAGAAAAATATTAAAAATATTACGAATAATAATAATAATAATAATAATAATAATAATAATAATAATAATAATAATAATAATAATAATAATAATAATAATAAATAGTATTTGTTAGATAGAAATCACTTGCACTTAATTTAGGTTATCGTGAACAATGCGAACCTGATTTTTCTCTGTTAAAAGTTAAAAAGAATATATTTGTCCTTAATTACGAAGGTTCTTTTCTTTTCTCCAATGCTTTTTTGCAAACATCGTCATAAATAAGTTTCATACCGATCGGCTGAAAGACGTATGGATCAATAGTCAGTAATTATTAAGGATGATGATTTATGATTCAGTGTTGGGTGTATTTTCTGTATTACCGGAATTAGGAAATTTGTTAATTAGCTCTTATTTTAAAGCCTTTTATTAAATATATTTTGATAGTATTAATAAAAAGTTTTTATATTTTAGCCAGGACACGGCCTCTTTGCCCATTTTGTAAGTATTTCCCTTTGTTTTTGCCTTTTTGTAAGGCAAAAGTTTTTAAAAAAGAAAACAAAAGACAAAAAAAAGCTGGGCAAAAACTAACAACAACAAAAAGCTTAGCAATTGGAGCTTGGGTCAACCTCAACTTTCGGCTCAAGTTTCAAGCGCTTGCCAGAGACAAGAGCTCAGGGTTCAGGTCTACATTCAGTGGAAGAAGGGGTGTGGCAAAGTGTTATTAGTTTTTGCGGTGTGCGCTCATAAAATGTTTTCCTTTTTCAAGTGTTGCCGAAGCGCGCTAAGTTTGGCATTTTCTTCTTTGGGCTTTTTTTGAGCTTTGTTTTATATGTTTTTGTCTTTTTTTTTGCGTAAAAAAGAAATTAATTAAAAATATGAAATGGCTCTGAGGCTGCTTAGTTATAACTTTTAAAAATGCGGCATAAAGTTGTAGGGCAGATAACTGACAGGCTGAAGCAGAGGGCAAACTTATAGTCTAAAACGAAATGGTGATTTGACAAAAGACTATATTGAAAATGTTTAGAAAATTGATAAAGTTGTAAAAGCAGCCAACAAGTGAATGAGACTTTTGATGTGCTACAAAGACATATTTTTGTGATAATAACTTAATAGTGATTAACACAGATAAAAGTTTCCTAATTCTTGAAAACAGTGAATTTTATTAATATTGATAATATTAAAAAAAAAACTATTTTAATTAATTTCGTACTTTAATATTATAATACCTTAAAAATTGAAACCAAATGGCTTACGCCCATTTGAACTCAAATCATGTACGAATTTAAAATTGGAACAAACATAAAATTTCAAGGGTACATCCAAAACTAAATCTTCAACCAATATAGAAGTCTCAATCCTATTTATCGATATGAACTCTCCAAAAAATTAAGCAATTATCACTAAAGTAACATAGTTTTTTAATCACTTTAATGATTTATAATTATTAATGGATCCATTACTTATAAAATTAATGGTCTTAAAAATAAAAAGATTTCAAAAATTTGAATATCACCCCAATATAATATTATTGTTTATTATATTATAAATAATCCGTGTAATTCAAAGAAGTAAAAAGTAAAGATTTATAGGGTCTGCTCCACTTTTAAATGTACTTTAGTTTTTTTAGTATAAAAAACAAAATTCTATAAAATGCAACAGTCAATAACTTGTGCGTTATTTGCAACATTCAATTAAACTACTAATGATGTACTTTGCACAGTTATACTGCGGGCATTTAACAATTTTGGTTAGACTTTCAATTTAATTAAAAATGACATGCTTTTTTTAAACAGTCCAATATTATTTTTGTCCAATTATTTCTACACAAAAAACGTGATAGGTCTGATGTAACAAACTATATGGGCATTGGCAAACTTTTTGCTATCCATAAATTATTTTAAAAAATAATTACTTCCACTTTGCAGCATCTCTGCAAATCAATTGTATCCCCTCAGCATGGTTTTGTAAAGAGTCGCTCGACTACGACCAACTTGCTTGAATTCACATCGCTTGTAAATAACTTCAGTAAAGCATTTGACTCTGTACACCATCAACTTTTACTGTTGAAACTTGTCCATAAAGGTTTTCCTCCCTCTCTCTGCTTGGCTTGGGTCTCGTCTTATTTAAGGGGCAGAACCCAAAGAGTTTTACTTAGATCTAAAACCAAAGAGGTTCATAGTACTTCAGGTGTACCCAAAGGTCATCTTGGACCTTTACTCTTTACTCTTTTCATAAAAGACCCGAAGAAACTTCTATAATATCACATGCACGCACACTTATGTATGCAGATGATGTGAAATTTATTTATTCGTACACAGATTCCATACATCACACTCGTTTAGATGATATGCAACTCCGGTGTTCGGGCAATCAGTTGCACCTAAATTGTTCAAGGTTTATGTTTATGTCGGTCTAAGCCAGATTCGGATAGCTATTCAATTGACTAACATTACTAACAGTAAAAGACCTTGGAGTTCTCTTTTAATTAGCATTGTAAACGAGGCTAAGGGTGTACTTGGATTTATTAAATGTTGGTCGAAGGAGTTCAACGCTCCCTTCACCACAAAACTTCTTATATATCCCTAGTAGGCCCAATCCTGGAATGCTACTCATGCATCTGGTGACCCCAATACAAACTCCACTAGGATCGAATTGAGTCCATCCAGAAGCAATTTCTGCTCTTTACCTTACGTGGTTTAAACTGTAATCCCAATTTTCGTCGCTAACTAATCGCACGACAATCCTTGGTGTTGTCTTTCTACATAAGTTGCTTAAAGGAGCCATAGATTTCGCGTTTCCTTAAGATCGACTGAATTTCTCTGTTTCTCACAGGCTTAGCTCTGAGCAGGCGCATAGCTGAACGGGCAAATAAAATACGTATATAGCGTATTATTGATGATATGTTTGTAATTGTTTTAGGCTTTTAGCTTTTAACATTTATATTTATTTATTTTTGTACTCTTTACTTTTGATGACACTCGCCTTGCCGACTGATTAAATAATAAAATAAATAATCAAGTTTACTTAAACTTTTTATTTATATTTATTTTACAAATATACAAAAAGGAATCATTTTATGTCGATATTTTTCACACTTTCATTAATATCGATAAAAATTCGAAGACTTGATTTTTTTAGTTTTCTTAGCATATCTCGTCGACTTTATGAGCTAGAGCCACCTATGTAATTTGGTTTAGAATATTTCGGATTTTAGATACCTTCCCCCACTCGCCCCACATATGAAAAAATGACTAGACTCCCTTACATGTTTTAAACAGCACTACTATTACTTTCGACTAAAACAGCACTAGCTTGGGACTGTAGCCCCGAACTTTGTTGTTAAGTCTGACCAATATATTTATATATTTATATACATTTTCACAATCTTTCCAAGTAGCTTGAAATTCTTGCAATTACACTCTGAAGTAGATCACTTTGTCAATTCCACAATTATTTCCTCACTGTTCGTTTTAAGTTGTTTATGTTTGGTTTGTAATGCATACGAGAGTTGCATTTTCCCCATTACGAAGCATATATACACACACAAATATGGCGTGCCTCAGTCTGTGTGGATGCTCTTAAAAAGTGCAACTTACCCCTCGAGACTTGGCTTGAGGTAGTTGAACAAATGCTTGACGCCAAGCAAATATATGTAGTCAGCTACTCGGAGAGCTATAAAGATGATGTTAGATATCTCTGCCAATGCCAGCCTGTTGACACAATTCGCTCACACACATAGGGGGGAAGGGGGGAGGCAAGGGGCAAAGTCTAGTTTTTAGAGTATACATGTGTCAAATGTCTTTTGTGGACGACGCCACATTTGACAATTACTCAGTGGAGTTGCCTTCCAGTCAGATGTCATAAATGTAAATAGCCACGTTTTAGTCGTGTATTTTTGAAGTTGCTTAGGTAACCTTTTGACCTGCCCGCTTTCCTGCATTCCTCTTTCCGGATTGTTCAAGCGTTTTTCTATAATTTTAGTGCGCGTTATCCTGGCTTCTGTTGTTCTGCATTTTCTCAGCACTTTGGGGGCTTTTGCCCGTCTAAGCAGCAGCCGACGCGTCTACGGGGAGCTGAAGTTGAAGTCTCTGTTGGCATTTGCCAACGTCAACGGCAGCTTGGCAAAGTTATTGTTCCCCCAAGTGCGTGCAGAACATTTATATTGGCCATAAAATATTTCTCATATATGAAAGTACACATGAAAAATGTCCAACACCCACCGGTCCCCATTCAAACATATACATGCACAACACATAAAAAGCAACACTAAACTTGAATGGTGTCCATGGCATTTTCGCCCAGCAGTTCAATCAACTTTTCATCGGTTCGCTATTGTTCGCAAATTGTTTACAAATGCAATGGCAATTATGCAATAATTTGTGCCAGCAAATTAAAAGCGATTTATATGCGAGCCCAGGCCCTCATCCCCAGTTCCCCGGCCCGTGCCCATGCACCTAATAAAATCGATGGCCAAATACAGCAAATATAAATCGAGCTGTTCAAAGCACAGGCTCAGTTCAATTCAGTTCAGTGCAGGGCTGGCCAGGGCTCAGTCCCGTCCACTCGAGGGCAGGTCAGTTTACATGGCTGCTGGTGCAGCAGCCAACGCCCAATCTACCCCTCTACCTAGCTGGCGCTGATTGCATGCAATTGTATATGGGTGGGGTCCACGCTGCGTATGAATGACCAGAGACCACATTGCGAATGAGTGCTTTCGACTCGTGCTCACGGTGTTGGTCGACTCTCTCTGTCCCTCTCTTTCTCTCTCTCTCTCTCTCTCTCTCTCTTTCGCTTTCTCTCGCCCTCTCTGTCCTTCTCCTGACGCTTGTTCAGACACAGTCACCCATCTGGTGCATCTGCTTATTTGTGTGTATTGTATTAGCCAACATAATGGGTCCAATAGCAGCAGCAACAAAAACCACAGGCAGACGGGGCCATTGCTCATAACATAGGCTCGTTACATGAGTGTGGGTCAGGCAGGCCTAAGGTTGCCGCTGCCGTTTCCGTTTCCGGCTGCTGTTGCTGCTGCAATCCAATTTTCGTTGCTGCTATGTTTTTGACACTTACAAAGTGGTTACGACTTTTGCTTTGGCATTTCTCACTTCAGCAACCGCACAAGCACCCTCGCATGTGCACACACACACACACACACACACACAGACACAGACACATAACCCCACACATACAGAAAGAACCACCCTTGGAGGAACCGCAGCAATTTACAAATGTGTGTCAAAACCTGCACACAGTATGTTGCAAGCCCCTTGCCCTCGCCTCTCTATGCTTTGCTGCGCCTGCCTTGCCTGACTGGCGCCCAATTTTCATTGACGAGGTCAGCTTTTAACAAAGCATACCACTTCAGCTGAAGCTGCAGCCATCATTATCATCATCATCATCATCATCATCATCATCAGAGTCGTCAGCAACAGCTAAAGCCGATGGAATTATTATGTCAGCCTTTAGTATAGCAGTGTTTTCCACATCTCTATTGGTGCCGATGTGAATCAGATTTTTCCTGCATTTCGCTACTGCCAGCGCTATAATGGATTAACATTTTGAAATTTCAAAGTGCCTCTTCAATTTCCAATTGGTTTTCATTTATGAAAAAAATTGTTATTTTGGAAAAATATAGAATTTTTATATTTCGTAGAAGCGGGGGTGAGTGTGGCCAACATTTTTCGGCTCGATCTTAAGAGAAGGTCACCCAAACACAGTCTGCCAAATTTTGTGACTCTAGCTCCAAAATTGTGGGAGATATAGCTTTTCGCGATTTGCGGGGGCGGGAGTGCGCGTGGCCGGTAATTTTTTTTACGAATCTTTAAAGGGGGTGACCAGCCATCTGCGTTTAAAATTTGGTGACTCTAGATCTAAAAATGTGGGAGATATAGGCTTTCGCACTTTGCGGGGGCGGGAGAGGGCGGGGGTGGGCGTGGGCGGTAAATTGTTGTACCCTTATTTAAAGGAGCTGACCACGAATCTACTTTTCAAATTTGGTGACTCTAGCTCTAAAACTTTTGCAGATATAGCCAATTCCGATTTTTTAAGGCGGGGTGTCTGGGGGGCGTTGCAGTGGGCGTGGCCGAGATATCAAGATCTCAATCTTTTTAGGAGGTCACCAGCAATCTACATACCAAGTTTGGTGTCTCTAGTTTTAAAAGTGTGTTAATTATACACGTGTAACCGTTTTGACCTTGTAAATATATCGATTTTAGCGATTACGGAGAGGGAAGGGGGCGTGGCCGGAAAATTTTTTCTGTGATGTTTGGGGTACCTTACCAGTAATATATATTCAAAATTTGGTGACTCTAGCTCTAAAACTGTGGGAGATATAGCTATTTTCGGTTTATTAAGCCGGGGGCGCTGGGAGGCGTTTAGTGGGCGGGGCCGCATTTTTTGGAGGAGATCACCAGCTATCTACATACAAAATTTGATAACTCTAACTTTAATATATTCAAATATTCAACTTTAATCGATTAGTGAATTGAGGTGTATCGACATGTTATTGATTTGCCAGCCTCCCAGTGGGCGTGGCACAAAAATCTTAACACTTTGTCTGAAGCAGATAACTACAAGTATATACATATGCCAAGTTTCAAGTCTCTATCTTCAATAGCGTCGAAAAATATTGCGTTCATACGGACAGACGGTCAGACGGACAGAAGGACGGACAGTATGACGGACATTGCATAAACCAATATACTAGTTTCACTTCGTGAACGAGTATAAAAATATCCCAAATGCTGTTAAAGGGGATATAGTGCAAAAAATAAAATAATTAGGAACGTAGTTATCGAGACTGACCGACTAGCAGTTACCCTAAGCCTGCCTCAAAACTTTCTCTTACACACATACAAATTTAAATGTTAGCCAGCGACAGTTATTCTTTAATTATACTATTAGCTATGCATTCTTTGATAGCTGCGATGTTTGTTTATGAAATTGCCTGGGATTAAGTACATATGTATGTGTAAACTCTCCAATGCTGTTTTTTTTAATTTAGCGTCTCTATCTTTTAAATTGGCCACGTTTTGATAAAAAACAGATATTTATAAAGTTTGAAAAAATGAAAAAATTATGGATAGTTTAAAATAAGCGTAATCTGCATATGAAATGTGAAAGATATATTCAAAACTCATTCAAATATATATAAATATATCCACTTAGCTTTTACGAGCTTAGCTTTTAGTTTTTAATTTGAAGCTTTATATAAATAAACGAAATGTATATTCAAAACTGTTTGAAATGTATAGTCTCCATCGAGTCAGATAGTTGTCTTGATCAAGAATATATATACATTATGGGATCGCAGATGCTGCCTTCTGCCTGTCACATACACTTTCACATAACCATCTTACCCATACTTAACCTTCTTGTCTTGGCGTTGTGGGGATGGTTTAAACAGAATACAGGGGGATTTGTTGCTCTCAATTTCAGAAAGAAGCTCCTGCTTCCTATCGGCAGACCGTATTAAATACCTTTTCTTAATGTAACAATAGAATTATTATAATTCTTTTTTTTATAAATTTGCTTTGTTAACCTTTTGTTAAAGCTAATCTTAGATTATTTTTTTTAGTAAATGTGTAAAATTTCAATAGAACTCTTTTGACAGCAAGAATAATCAATTCTTTTTAAAAGTTATTGATGCTAAAAATTTTTGCCGGTGCATTTCGATAAATATTTGATTATTATACTTTGGGGGTATTTAATCTTGTTTCAATATTTTCATTTTTTTAATTCTACATAAGTTTTGCGCCATAATTTTCTTATTTAAATGCGAACATATCGCATTGTCATATTCTTTTCAATCCCTTGGCCTTCAATATTGATTATGTTGAATGTTGGCCAGCATACATTACAAATGTTATGTATTAAGCGCATGAATTTTACACACTTATGACACCCAAGCGAGTCGTAAAAAGAACCGCACGCAAATAACATTAGTTGGCAATGGATGGCGGAATGTGGCATGGAGGCAAGTGGCTGTCAGCTGAGCTGCTGTGGCATTTATTAGAGTTGCCACGCGACAGCCACAGCGGCAACCCACAACGCGGCTTAAGCTTATGCCAAATGGCTGTCCATGTGACAGCGTCAAGCTGGCAAGGGGAAGTTGGGAGAGAATGACTTTGGTCTCCGGCTCCGTACAAGTCGTGGCAGAACGTCTTATTGTTTTGCAGGGGGTATCGCAGTCGGGGCGCTCTAACAAGGCAGTCAAATTATATTTGCATGCAAGTCGCTACAGCAACATGCCTGCAATGTCCTTGCCATCCGGCTGCTACAAATATGCAGATGCCAGCAACAGATACAAGGCAGCAAAGCAACGCACACGACAGCCACGACAGTCTAAGTGAATTTTATGTCGAAAACTTTGAAAAGGGTAGATGGTGAACACGCAGATGAAGAAGGGCGGCTCCTACAGCTTAAGCAACAAGTGCTTAGCAAATGTGCAGCAAGCCGTGAGTCGAAGTCTCCGCCTCTGCCTCAGCTGGCGTCTCCGTCGCAGTCGCAGTCTCAGTCTCAGTCCCAGACAGGCAGCTTCCTGTCTGTGTAGCATTTGCATTTTTGGGGCTTTTGGAATTTTGGTCGTTCAGTTATTTTTTGTTTTTTTTTTTTATTTGGCTGACGAATTATGTAAATGCTGAACTAAATTGAAATTTATACTTTAAACCGCGCTGCGGCTTGCTTAACCTAATTGAAATAACTAAATTAAGCTGTTAGGATCCCTCGTTTCGCACTTTAATTACCTTTCTGTCAGAAAGTACGCTATCAACTGCGGCTGGCTGCCTGCAACAAATTGCATTTGCACCATAAACTCGAAACTGGCGACATTGTGGGGTCAGCTGGTTCAGCGTGCACTCGTTGCAATTAACTGTAGAACGCAGTTGCAGTCAAGTCACTTGGCCCGAACCATAAAAAGATACGACAACTTACGGTCACGCACTTATGTGGCCATTTCAGCTGCCTTGCAAATTATGAACTGGGAGCAGCCAGCTAAAACTTTGGCGGCCAACGGGACAAAGGGGCAGAGAGCCAGTGCGGCGCGAATGGCGCGTTGCCCCCCTCTCCCCTTTTTCCAGTTGAAAGGCGGCCAACAGCTGTCACACAACTTGCGCCAATTAGAAATATTTACAGCCATAAACAACATTCGTGGCCCGTTGTGGCTCCCATTGTTATTGTGTTTTCTTGTGCGCCTTTTCGTTTTTATTAAATTACGCGCAACGACATTAATTTCCAGCTATCGTCTTATGAAATCCAATAAAGTATAAGGCAGCTGCGACTGATCCAAAGCAATTCCACGCAATGCACCATGAACACACATTTTATACTGTTCTAACTTTAAGTCTGAAGGTTTTGAGCCATACAACCGGTTATTTGTGGACTTGCGTGGCAAAGTTGTAACGTACTCTCACATTTTGAGATGAACTTAGAACTTAGATTGATCAGGTAAGTATTAATATTTCAAGGTATATTTTAAAATCATTTGTCGTGAGCGCTAGATGGGTCCCAAAATTTATATTTTCTACAATTACAATTCTACTAAATGATATAGATAATTATATCATAATCAGCGTACCGTTTCTAATAAGATAAAAATTTTTAAAATAATAACCATTGTGTGTAGTTTAACTGTAAATAAAATAATGAAACTATCGGATATCTTCGGGTCCTAAGAGTAAGTACCCTTACAGACTGATGGAATATGAGTAGTATATTTAACCTTAATTGCACCCAAAAACTTAATTTTTTACCAATATATATACATATATATCGATATATTATTTCGAAATTCGATGTTCGCGATATTTTACGTCTATGTAAAGGTCATGAGGACGCTCATAATTGCAATTTATGGATCGGATATCTTGAAAAACCAACTAGGTTTTAATAGAAAAATTAATTTTTCGACCAAATATTTCTATGTCAGCTATATTATATAAGTCGTCTGCCTTCTATGCTATACAGATTTCGTGACAAACTATAATATCATTTGAACAATTTTGTGCTTTGTTCAGCAATTTTTAGCCCTCTGTTGGTAATCGAAAGTTGGCTGCACTAGCCAGGAATTTTTATTAATATGCAGAATAACTATCACAAAAAACACATTTATTAGGTTTTTTTAATATTATTTTTTTTTGAATTTATTTGCAAGGTTAAAAGCGTTGCAAAAATAGATATTTATTAAAAAAAAAAAAAAACTGAGAAAAACTTGGAATTATAGTCTCCTCAAAAATCGTTCGGAAATTTGATGAGGCATATTTTATTTAAGAATAATTTACTTTTAAATAAAAAGAAATATAATATTTTGGAGAATCATCATTTCTTAAATTACAGGTTGTTATTTCGGATTAACTTAATCATTTTCAATCTGAACGCCTTCAGAGCCGCAGATGCTCGTTTTCCATTTCCTATCCAAACTAAACGAAAGCATGATAGATTTGTAAGCTGGCTTCTCTTCACACTCCCCCACTTTCCATTCATATCCTTGTCGCTTTTCCCCAGCCTGTGGCACGCATGCTGCATATTTAATAGATTTAGACGGCCGCATAGACACGTTTGTGCCAGGTCTTAGGGCTCAACCACTTTCTGGTTATGCCTGGAATTTTAAGCATAATTGAGCGCATATTTGGGCAGTGTATTATTTAACTATTAACGTTCAATTGCCACAGGGATTTATCTTGCATTTTTTCATATCTTAAAGCTGCGCGCTTTGGAATGTCCCATTCACCCAACCGAACCCGCGGACGCACCCCTGTTTGCGGCAAGGGAGCTGTTGGGCGACACCAAAATCGAGTCAGTCTGAGCTGCACGAACAAAAAGGTAATTCAATATCTTAATATCCGCATAGATCAAGTGCAGGTACGTGCAGGTTTGCACAGTTTGACTCGGGCGCCGTTTAACGTGAGCTGCGTCTTTACTGTGGCTTCCCTCTGGGCTCAAAGAGATGAGGGGCTGGCATGGAGTTTGACGGCTGAGGATTGAGTCTCTTACTGTTTATGTTGCTCGTAAGTGGGGGGGTGCGCTTGATTAGAGCCCCTTTGCATTTTTGTTTGGCTGCTCAACAGTTTTATGGGCAAACAACGTTCAGTCAGTTAGTTAGTTAGTCACTCAGTCAGTCAGTCATTCAGTCGTCGATTTGTGAGTGTAACTCAAACTCACTGCAAAGCGAAAGTGTTGTTGAGACAAGTTTTGGGTGCGCTTTGTGGCCGGGGCCCCAAAAGTTCTGCCTTGTGGCTATTATTATACATAGACTTTTTTCTGTATGTTGTTTCGACCGAAAATCTCGTCGAAACTTTGGCAATAAAACTAAAAGTTTTAACGTTTATTGTCGCCAACTTGAAAGTTTAAACAATGAGCCACAGTTCATGAGCTACATTTTTTGTGGGGGCACCTCTGCTGCTGCTAGAGGGGGCTGCGGCTAAGGGTTGCCAGCATAATTAAAAGCCAAAGCCAAGTGTGGGATATAAAAACTTTATAAAGCGTTAGTTGCTCGGTTACGGTGCAATTAATATGAAAAAGATAAGCTGCAAAAAATGAAATTAAAATTTGAAATGTGTACAGTTTGCGCATTATATAAAAATGATAAAATATTAAAACTGTCGTTTGAAAAAACCAAATTACAAGCACGCGCATTGAAAATATTACGTATACGGGCTTATATATAATTTAAAACGGCGAATTTTGTGCTGGCGTTGACATTTTTATTGACCCACATGCCCCACTTCAGCCCACCCGGTGCAAAAAATAAAGAAAACAAGAGAGGCTGCTCTAGTAGTGAGTGCCGACTAGAAGTTACCCTGCGTCCAGTGCATTATTGCCATAACAGCCTATTTAAATTTGTGCATGTATCAAAATTCGAGGCAAAAGCTCTTCGATAGCCTATATTCCACAAACGCTCCGACAAATAGGCTTGGCTACAAAGAACTTTCGTCGTTGGGGATGTTTCACTTCTGCCTGTAACATACATTTGCACAACTTCATGATAACTGTTTCCCCTTTTTTTTAATGGGTGCAGGGTATAAAAAAAAAATTATATCTAAAATTGCATTTTATGGCAGCTGCATAGTAACGGTTTATATGTGCTTTGTACATACATATATGTTTGTACACATACTATAACGCTTTAAAAATCATTTTAATTCCTTTTTTTTAGTAAATAAAATTTATGTATTTAATTTGCTATTTGCCGCTGCGTTCTGTGCAAACAAATGCGCGAACAATTCATTTAAAATGTAACGTGTACGTGTACGTGTACACACACACTCACAGAGTCCATGCACATACACATACATGTACATATTGCAGCTATTTGCATATAAAGTTGCCCGGCAACGGGAAGCCAACTTTTTATTGTGGCATATTTTTTGTGGTGTATTTTGTGGTGATTTTATTTTCGTGTTTTAAGGGGTTTAAATTGATTTTTGGCGTATGTAAAGGTGCTTAAAAAATTGTATATGCATATAGACAGCACTAAAGAATAGAATAGAAAGCATAGATCTGAGAGCCATTTATAAATACGTAAAATTCATTAGGCAATGAAAGATATTTATTTGTGTTGCGAAATACATAAATAATTCTAAAAGAACTAACTGGTTCAAAATCGGATCAAAAGGTTTATAAAAACGTGTGTTCCAAATATTATTTGTTTGCTATATGTGTCTATTATATGTTATATGTACACAAGATCAAAATTAGTAACTCAATAAGTAAAATATATTACTCTAGAAATAGGTTAATATTTGTCATTTTATATTTTATTATATATAACTTATTTCAAAGGTCAATAATTTTCCCTACACTGTACACTATATCTCAGTTTAACTTCCGTACTTTGAGGTAACAATAATTTCAAGAAAATTCAAGATTTAGACCTTGATCAAGAATTTATTTACATTCTATGTAAAATAAAATGTCTCTTGTCTCTTTTGTAACAAAATTGTTATATTCTCAGCAAGAGTATAACATTTAATTTGAAAAGTTTACGAAAGGCACTTCTAGAAAAAATAGTTACCCTACAGAGTACTACATGTACCTGTTGCTCGAGAGCTGAATCTTAACTGGATATAATAAGTACATATATAAATTCAAACACTCTGGTTAAGTACACAGCGAGCAAGATATTTTGAATAAATTAAAAGCGAGCGCCAAAGACAACCGCAAAACCGAATGCAGCAGCAAAAAAGTTATGTCACTGCCGCAGGAGGCAGGAGGGGGACACAGCAGGACGAGTCGACAGCAGCGACTTGTGCATCTAATAAATGCCAAAAGCTTTGCCCAAGTACCGCTGTTGTTGTTGTTGTCCTGTTGCTGCTGGTCCAGGACAATTGCTTAAGAAACTTGGGAGTTGCTTTGCCTTTGGCTAAACGAACGTAAAAACTTTTTGCAGCATTGTAAACAAATCCCAATACACAATTCAATGCGCTTCAACACGCCTTAATGTATGCTCTACAGTGAAAGTTGTACAGTCAGACAAACAGAGATGGAAATAGTTGTAGGGCGAGATGAAGACTAAGGCAGAGGGGGAGCCGGGACGACGAAGGGAGCACAACTCGGAGTGGCTTTGAGAGTTGTGCTGCATATTATTGTATTAGTTTTTGTTTCGGCCAAGAGTCCCCCAGAGTTGTATCCAAGAACACAAGTGGAATGTGTATGTGGTTGTGTCTGTGTGTGTGTATGTGTATGTATGTGGCTGTGACATGATGATGCACAGCACAGATGCGAGCCATCAGTTCACCCAGCTCAGCTCAGCCTCCACTCTGTTTGTACTTCAATCTGTTGGCCTGGTCTTTAGCCGTGTCCAGGCCCTGCCTGCTGCAGCTGCTGTCAATTGGCCATTGGTATTTTGTTTGCAAAACATATCACAAACTTTGGCCAGACTCTTTCAGTTGCTGCCTAGCCCTCAGCGGTTGCCCCTTTTGTGTGTGTGCGATAAAGCTTTGGACGCCTGTTCATTATGGCGGTCGCATTATAATAATATGCTTATCCTGTGGCCCAGTTCATTGAACTTTGTGCAGCAAATTGAGCCGTAAAATGCAAAGCGCTGCTCAAATCAATCCGATATTCTATAACAATAAATAAAAATGAAATTAATTTCCGTTTTGTCCGCACCCACAAATGGGTGAAATGGCAACCATTTCGTTTGGAACTAACGTCGAATAGCTAATTGCGCACGAAGCGGAAATGAAACTTCAAATACATAGAAATTCAATTTAATTGTGTGTAATTGACATTCGCTTTGAAGCCCCAAACGAACAAACCGCAAAACGCATGTTATTTATTTACGTCTTTACTCTATTGAGCACAAGGCTCGCTGAAAGTCTTCTTCTTTGATGAAAAAGAACACAATTATATACTAATTTCGTCTGTAAGGCACGTTGAAGGAAATACATTACTTTTAAAACCGATTTAGATTTCAATAATTCAAACATTTTATACTATCAAATATTTGCGGTCAAAGTATGTAATGTAATATATCTGTGAAAATTTAATTACACATTAGGCAAATTAAAGGCAATGAAATCGCTGTAAATTTGAATCTTCAGTTAAAATGTTTCCGCATGAGTAACTGCTGAATTTAACAAGTCAAAGTACTTTCCTCAGTCCATCAATATATAAAATCATTTTTTAATTACTTACTTATCGTATCCAAATGTGTGTAAATACCAAAGCGCAAGGCTGTATATTGTAAATTGAGGAGAAACTTTCACCTGTCTGTTACATTCATTTGCAGCCATCCATTGCACATTTGTTATAATAGGTTGAAACAAAGATACCAAAGTTCCGCTTTATTCATCCTGATACTAATGTCAAAAGACGGCTTAATGTAAATTGCCTATTGTTTCTGACCTACCTGTACTTGTAACAACAGTTTGTCGGCTGTCTTAAGTATCTCAGCGGTGAGCATCAATTGGTCAGGCTCAGTTTGTCAAGCAAACAAATTAGCTGGACAATTTCGATGCTGTTTAGGTTTGTTCACCCCGAATATATACACACACACACGCACAGAACAACAACAAGAACTAACTAGCATTATCGAATTGTGTACCACTGGCAGACAGAGTCAATTTGCCTCAACTTTTGGCTAATATCCTGTCGCCACGTTGGCAAAACTATTTTCAATGTGCTATCGAAAATGTTGTGATTTTTAATTGCTTTTGCTGTGGGCGCTTGAGTCTTAATTATAATTTGAATTGCTTTTACGACTGCCGCAAAACTACGGCAATTATTTTGATTGCGTTGCTCTGGGGCCTTAACATTTTTCTACGTTGCGGGTGCTGTGAAAGCTTTTGTTAATTTTCGGCGCATTATTGTTGGGGCTGTTGAAAACTACGAAATCGTATACGTAATAAATTTTCGAAAATTGCTTTTTATGCTCATTAATTAGAAATACCATTTCCTCAGGCGAACAGCAGCAGCAACATCAGCAGGAAGTGAACAATGCTCCAGGGCTCCAACTGACACCTGAACAACAAGACTCAGTTACATCCGGTCAAAGGGACGGCCAGCTGGGCCAACTGATGAGATTAATTAAGGAAAGGCAAACAAAAGGATTTTAGTTTCATGTATACACACTTGGCAATCTTGCTGTTATTGCCATTATAGTTGTTGGTGTTGCTACTGCTGCTGCTGGCGCTGTTGCTGTTGCTGTTGCTGTTGTAACCTGACAGCAAGCAATGCGTATGCCTGCTGGCATTTTTATTGACAAGGACACATTAATTACTCAATGACATTGTAATCAAATGTAAGCATTGCCTGCGAGCGCTTCATGATTGTTGTTGTTATTGCTCTGGTTGTTGTTGTGGCTGCTGTTGCTGTGCGTGTCTGTGAGTCAAAGTTCAACTTTGGTCTGTAAATCTTTGTCGCTGTCAATATTGCGCATACGCCACCATCACTCAAGTCCTGAAAGGTGCTTGTTTACCTACCTACTTTGTACCACGTACATTCTATGGGCATTCGTTTCAAGTGTGTGCGTGTGTGGGTGTGTGTGTGTGTGTGTGTGTGTGTGTGTGTGTGTGTGTATGTGGGGGTGTGTGTGCTTGGAGCGTGTTTTATTAATTACGTAATTATGTAGCAAATTAAATGTGCGTTGTGTAAGCGAAGTATCTCTCGTGTTATATGGAGCAGAGTGTAGAGAGCTAAAAGGGTTTTGAGCTGCTCAAAGTGTTTGCCCCATTCGTGTATGCAACTAAATAGGTTAGCTTGTTTAAAGGATGGATATGAAGTGACATAGTTGATAAAGGAATTGTGTTAGGGCTTTACGTGCTCTGCTGGACACACAAGAACTTGCCATGTTTGTCTACATAGTAAAAAAGAAAGTAAAATCATGCATAGAGGATGGTAATATGAAGCTTAATATTTAAGAAAAGCTAAGATATAGAATATAGAAGAAAATAAGGAAAATTTAACTGAGTCGTTTAAGTAATAAAAAATCCTTAAGAATTTAATAAGTTTAAATGATTAGTTATTTTAATCGAATGAAAATCGTTGAAACTTAAAATACGAATATAAATGGAATATATGAAAAATTAAGGTTTTTGCATTATAAAAAATTGTCGAATCTTCGTTAAAGAGATGCCATAGTAATTTCTGTATCACTTGGTGAGTTTCACTGTTTTCGAGATATCGCCGACCTCTGGGGTTTCAATGTATTCTAAGTTCATAGCGTTTATAAACTGAGGTGTATTATATTTGATTATATTAATTAGTTCGTTAACAATGTAAATAAATCTTTGCAATCAGCCGAAACTTCTATAATCAATTAGAGATGGGTCGACAACATAACTAACAATGTTGAGAGCAACACAAGGAGAAATCTGACCTATCGCAGTTGCGACACCAGCTCTCAAACTTTGTTAACTCTCCAGTCAGTCACACCTGAAGTTGAGACGACAGGGCACAGGATTCAGATTCAGAACTCCGACCTAGGACGAGACATGACTGCCGCAAGGCATACGACCATAAAAAGTTTCTCTTGGCGTTTCCGCTGCGCCGTGTGGCACATTTGTCTCGTTTTCCGCCGCCGTCATGCCACAGCTGTGGCAAGAACAGGAGCTGCTTTGGCTGGAGCTTGTGCGTCAAGGGTCGCTCGCCAGGTCTCGCATTTCGCCGTGGCACGCATTTAAAATCCAAATTAAATATTTCCGCATGAAACTCAAATCTTACAACTGATTAAATAAACCAGCGTCGGATGAGAGATGCGGGTGCTGGGTAAATGGCTGCGGGGCAAGTCAAAAAGGCAGGGCACGTAAATTGCGACAAATGTGCCGCGCGTATGTGTGTGCGAGTGTGTGTGTAATTGGTATGCCAGAAGACACACGTTTTGTGGCTTTGGCTGAAGCTATGTCTACTACCTTACAGTTGGAATGCGTCGAAAATTTTGAACATTAAACAAAAACTGAGCTGCCTCGCAGGGGTAATTGTGTTGTTATTTGCTTGCATCCACAGCTGCCCCCGCTCCCCCCGTTCCCCCTGAGGCATGCTCCTGCGCCGAAAACTCATTTGCCCGTTCGGAGCGGGTGGCAACTGTGCCCGACTGCACACCTTGGGTGTGTTGCTTGGTTTTTCTTGTTTTATGAATGAATTCAGCTGCTCGCATTCAGATTCAGATTCAAATTCTCATTCGCATTCGCATTTGCTTCAACTTCACCTGCCAGAGTGACTGAGTGCGCAAAATGGGAAATGACAATGAGGCGAATGCCGCAGAAGCGAAGAAGAAAACTTTGTCCTTGGCTTTCGCTAGGTGCCAGTCGCTCACTCCAACATCCGCTTACCCCTTGCCTCATTGCCTACAGTTACAACTTGTTCAGCCAACGACAAGTTGCTCGTCCCGGCCAGGGCAAAGTGAAAATCATTTGCACGGTAAAACGTTTTTCGGTAAACTTGACTTGACTTAGATTGTAGAATATAAAATAAAATTACCAACAAATTGAAAATTGCATCCTGCGTGCACTGGCATTGGTTCGCTCCAAAGCAGCCCCTCTCCACTGCCACTCGCTTAGTTGGTGTACGAAAAACTTTTCTATTTCATACCCAAGGATTATGCTATGAATATAAAATCTTGCAAAATTACACACATACACATGTAGAAAGTAACTATAAGTTGTGGTCGTGAAGCGGCAGCGGGCGTGGCAGAGGTTCTGACTGTGTCTGTCTGTCTGTGTACAAGATTGGGGTTTTCGTGCACTGCAAGAAATGGCAGGTTAAATTAATTGCTCTCAGTTGAAGAAATCAGGAAAATGGAAAGCAACTGTGGAATCGATATGCTCCACAAAACTAATAAGATACTTAAATATATATAATATAATATAACATCTGCAGATTATTTATCTGCCTTTATTATAATTTTTCGCATTTAAAATCTGCATATTTGTATCAAAATAGAGACAAATTAGTGAAATAAAAAAATAAACTTATTTAACTCGTTAATTTTTTTGAAAAAAGCCTAAGTGACTGATTTTCTTGTCTGTAAAAATCTATTTACAGTTGATTTGTTTATACATATAAAAAAGTTTCACATACATATGTTATAATTTGTGCACATTTAATTATTTTATAGTTACTTTTTGATTATGTCTGTACTTTTTTCTTCCAGAAATGAAGGTCTGAGGTATGAAGGAATGTGGACCTCGAAACTGTTCAACATTCATACAATGACATATATTTTTTACCAAATAATTATTATTATTTTTTAAGGTAATTTGGATCTGGTAAGTAGTATGATTTCCACTTGTGTGTCTTTTTTGTGTGTAGAAAAACATACTCTTATTGTAATTTATATACATTTTATTTGCGTGGACTAAGAGTTACTTACATTATAAAGTGATGGAAGGAAATTGTTTTAAAAATAAATATATATAAGTGTATACAAGGAAATATCTTAAACATTGTTTTTCAAAAAGCTTCACAGTGCGCCAACAAGTTGATTAACTTATCAGATTGACGGAGCTTGTTAGCTTTATGCCGCGCTTTAAAATCGTTCCAACTACTCAAATAAATATTCACTGCCCTAGAGCTAAGTGAGCTCAGTGTAGCATCTCAAATTTGCTGCAATTTAAGCAACTTACTTGCAGTTTTTGTCGCTGCATCCTGCGGCAAAAGGAAGCGGAGAACTTGAAGCAGTAGCAGCTGGTGATGCTGCCGCAAGCGCAATCATAAGCCAACACCTAAGCACGTCAACAACACTGGCAGTCCCCAGGTGCCCCACGCCCTCCACCACCCCCTGTCAGCCCGCTCGGCACACTGCTGTCCTCATCAACAGCGTCTGCTGTTGCTGCTACTAACGCTATTTAGTGTGAGAGCAAGCGAAACTTTTGCAGCTCCTACAAGTAAAACTAAAATTTGCCAGATCATTGCTTCCGCTACGTGCAAGGATTCACTAAGGCTGGAGCCGGGCTGAGGCTGCAGTTGCTTGGCACTGATTTCATAGCCTTAGCTGCTGTGCTGCATACATAAGCAATTTCTGTTTTTTGGCCAACTGCAATGTAATGTTATAATGCATATTGTGCGGCAATGGCAAAGCCAACTGCAACTGCAACAGCATCCCATGTTGCGATTGTCACCAGTAAAAAACTTGTGCACAACTTTCTAGCCAAGCTTGTGTTTTGCTTAGCCTGTGTTGGCCCTAGGCCTTTAAGCCATATGCAAGGTGCAAGTTTGCCCAAATTAAATGTTAATTAAATTTGTATCAGGGAATGTCAAGGAAAGTGTGCAGCTAGTTAGGAAACAGCTGTTAGAATTCGCTTACTACATGCTGTACCTGAACAATTCTTTAAAGGAGGCTTAATACAGTTGTACAAATATTACATATATATAATATGTATATATGGATCAGACAGGCAGTCTGTCCTCCAGTCTTCGCTGATGTTGATTGCTTAAGTTGTACTTTGTCTCAAGTCATATATGGATTGAGAATACAAACGGTCTTTTGATAGCTACCTCGATAAGTATCGATTGTTAGGGTATCTTCTAGCCGACCACGTCCGACTACTTGCGTTTTTGCGTGCTACTACTCGCTTTGGAAATAAAGTTAAATATAATTTCTGCACGGATTGCCACTTTACAGCTGGCAAATGCGAAAATCAGAGAATTGCGCTTATAGCTAGGGCTCAAATACTGGCTGCTTGCTACTTGAGCGTAAATTGCACAGCTCCAGCACAGGAGTCACAGTCAGAGTCAGAATCAGAGCCGGAGTCGAAGTCCGGAACACACAAAGCCGCGCAGTCAGGCGAGTAAAGTGTGGGCTGAGGGTAGCTCAGCGAGCAGCAAAAGCCAAGCCAGTCAGGCAAGTAAGCAGCAAGCAGCAGCTGGTGCCCAGCTACGGCTACGGCTACGGCTACGGCTACGGCAACGGCAACGGCAACAGCTTCAGTTTCAGCTCCGGTTTCAGTCATTGAGGCACTATAAAACAGCAATGAATGGTTAATCACGCAGCCGGCTTGAACCGCTTTTGACTTCATTTTGCCTTTGCACTCGTTCAACTGAAAGGGGAGCAGTAACTCCAATTTAACTGCAGCAAGTTAAGTATATATACATATATTGTGGAAAATGCATATTAACTAAACCCGGTACGAAATAGGCCGAGTGCAGAAATGTAGGCTTTCCCGACATAGCAATGGACCTGCACCGTTTGGATTGCTGAAGAGTACACTAAAGTGGATGCATGAGCTGATTGCAATGCGCTGTAGCCGATTTTAATGGTAATAAAGCGAATTTAATAACGTATATTAAATAAATCCCAACTGTAAATTATAATATGCATAAGAGTTATTAATCTCTTTATATTACATTTTGCCCACTGTGCACTGTACCGTGCTTGACCATCTATCTATCCGTTGTAAGAGTATGCCGGAAGTTCACTTAAAGTTTTATTAAAGGACAAACCCTTTTATACACAGATGTACATTTTTGCTATATTTAAAAAAATTCAGATTGCCGATAACGTAAACATTTTTATATATTTTTTTCACTCGCACAACCATCATAGTAGGCATTTTTAATTAACCCTCATATTGACTGCGTAAGATAAATTCTGGGAAAACATATACATACATATGTGTACGATATTGATAAGTATAAACCATCTGAAAATCTTGCAACTACCGTCCAGTTGCTGCCTCGTGGACATGACAGTTTAACTATCTGCTAAAAAAATAAAGTTAAAATAAATTTCAGCTTTTATTGGCTGCCAAGCTTAAAAACGTTGAATTTCTATTAAAAATCTGGCGCTCACGTCGTATACGTAATATCAGATTACGGCGCCGGCTTAAAGGCAAACAAACAAGAAGCAAAAAAAAAAAAGAAAATAAAACAAAATAACAAAACAACAAAGGTAAATAGTGAAAAAAGGAGTGCAGCAAACAAAAACGCGCGCATAAAATAAAATGGAAATTACACAGAGAGAAAGAGAGGGAGAGAGAGAGAGCGCGAAAACGAGAGCGAGTGTGAGGGAAAGACGGTGACTGGCAGAGGGGTAGGGATAAGGAGTGGGTTCGTTGAATCGGTGTTGTTGGCTAGGATGGAGGTGCTTACGCTTTTTTAATTACCTCGTTTAAGCCAACGGGGCCTTGAGCTTCTATGTGCGCGTGTAGTGTGTTTGTATTCGTGAGCTTTAGCGTATTTGTGTTTATGTGTGTGTTTATGGGTGTGTATGTGTGTGTATTTGTGCGCGCTTTTATCAACTCGTTTCGCCGTGTTTTACTCACTCGCAGACGTTGCCATAAGTTTTAATTAAAATTACTTTGCTCTCTGCTGGCTGACGGTTCCCGTTGCCCCGCCCGTTATTGTTGCTGCTGTTGATGTTGTTGGTATGGCTGCTGGTTGAGTGTTTTGCCGTGTGCTTTTTGTTATTTGCTGTTTGGCCGCTCACACTCGCCAGCTGCGTTTGTTTACATGTGTGTGTGTGTGTGTTTGTGAGTGTTTTTTGCGGTTTTTGTTGCTGCTGGCGCCGGCAGTTTGTTTGCGGCCCGCGTCTCTGACATTGCCCCAGCAAATGACAATGGCGGTCGCGGCCGCATTCGCAGTAGCAGTCGCAGTTGCAGTCGCAGTCAATGGCCGATGGCTTTGCGTTGCAGCCGTTTTTGCTGCATACTTTTAGGCTGGCCGGATATTAAAAGCCCTGGAAGTTGCAAAATATTGAATAATTGTTCAACAAAACTGCACTGAAAATAGACAAGCAAAAAGCAAATAAAACAGAAAAAATTGCAAACACAGAGTTTAAAAAAATATAACAATAATTTAAATATTATTTTCGCCGATGGTTCAGTTCATGGATTAACCCATTTCGAGCAGTCGATCGTCGCAGTTTCCTTATTTTTCATAAAAGCATTTTTGAAAAACTATATTTTTTGTTAAATATTAAGGTATACAATTAATTAAACATGGTCTGACAATATAAAAAGTATGGTAAATTGTTATAATAGTGGTGAATTTTATTTTGCACTGTTGCATTTCAACAAACTAATAAAAAAATAAATGAAAATTTTACAAATGAGTCGTTCCAATTACAAGAAGATTACACGAGTGTTCTGCATATTAAAACTTTCACATTCCAATTTAAAGTCTTCCCTAACTTTATAAATTGTATACATATGTGTTAAAATATAATCTATATATACATATTTAATAGATTTTGTGATACTTGTACATATTAAAAGATGTCTAGCTCGTGCCGAACAAAGGTTATAAAAGCCATAGCTGTATTTTCTGTAAGCGTGGATTAAAATCTATAAGCACACTTTTTCTAATAGAATAAATATCCAAATAGTGTCTTTTTCAAAAATTAGAAGCCTTGGATATTTTTGGAAATTTTTTGTGAAATTTTAAAAGTATTTACATTTACTTTCAAGGACACAATTGTTTTCGATTTGAAGTGTACAAATTTAAGATGCAACATTTTATTAGTAATTTGTATATGTTGAATTTTGAAACAAATTCTCACTCAAGCTTCTAGATGCTTAATGTAAATATGAGCAACATTTTCTCAACTTTTTTACGTATGTCGTTAACATTTGTTTGCCAACCTTAAACATAATTTAACAGATTTTGATGACAATTATTTGGCTAATTTATTGGCTGAGTTTATTATTAAAGCTGAGTTTTGTATATATCTGAAAGAGCATTTATTCATCGGCATCTCAAAGGTGACCGTTTGAACTAGTTCTTATTTTCTTATTTTATGCAATTTGTAACGAATTTCGCAAGTACACGTTTAAGTGAGACTCAATTACAGTGAACGATTTTTTGTTTAAATATGTATTTAAATTATTGTTTTGTATATATTTATATATTTTGAAACCGTAAAATGCACATATTGAGGCTGCAGTGTTGTAAAGCAGTGTTTAACTGGGCGTGACAATTCAATGCCAGTTAGCATCAAAGCGCAGCTTTATGGGCTTTATCCGCTGCTGACGTCGTCATCATTCAAACAATCAGCGAACTGTAAAGCGACGCGCCCAAACGAGCGGCTCTAAACGCGCATTTCAACGCATGGCTTGGCTTGGCTCGGCGCGGCCCGGTTCCTCAACGCGGGCGCAGCTAGGGAGGACCTTTGGCGCTGGCACAGGCGGTGGTCCTGGAGTATATTTGCCACATGCTGATAAGCAGACATAATAATAAAAAATGTATGAGCTGCCTTGCAAACGGCAGTCATAATAAAATGTGCAAAATAAAATGAAATGGCGAATAACCGCAGAGTAGGAGCAGCAGGACGAACAGGACCAGGATGGCGGCAACGGATGTGCGCCAAAAGCAGCAGCGGAAACGTTGCACAATTTTGCGGCGACAGCGACAGGGACAGCGCCAGAAAGAAAGAGACAGAGAGAGAGAGGACAACGGGTGGTGGACTGAGGAAACGCGACATAATGAAGTCAAAAGTTGGCCAAAGAGTTTTGAACGTTTTGCTAATGAGAGCTTTGAAAGGCGACAGTGATTATCAGGGCAGGGCTTAAAGTTCAGTCATCTAAAATTAAATCGCAGTTTAAAATCCATTTACAACTGAATTTCCAAACGAAAATCGGTAAAGCTACATGGAAACGGTCGAAAAACAGTGAGAAGAGATTTGCGAAGCACACGAGAAAGAAGAATGAACGTTGCAGTAGTGCTTAACTGACTACTTAATGCTCTGTTCACAGTGTAATAACAGCTTAAAAAAATCGAAACGAGAGCTTTTAATCATTGAGGTGGTGTAACTCTAAAGCTGTGACCTTTATATTGATTTTTGCGATTTGTGGGGGCGGAAGTGGGCGGTAAAAACTGTGGAAGATATTAACTTCCACTTAATACTTTGTATAAAACAACATATTCTTTTTAACTTAGTGAACAGAGTGAAAAAACACCAATAAGAGCATTTGTAGTTCCAAAAAAGAAGTGCTCGAAAAATATTTATGTTGCTGTTGCTGCTGATGCTGCTGTTGTTGTTGATACTTTGCGACCCGGGCGACAACATTCATGGCCTTTGGCATTAAGAACCTTCATAAATTTCTGAGCGCGCACCAGAACAGCAAGCGGGCGAAGTCTGCGTTTGATTGATACTTGACGGAGGCAGCGCCGTCGACAGCGGCAGCGAAATGTGCAGAGCAGACGTCGACATTGGCCGCGGCGGGGACGTAAACGTTGACGTCAATATCGCCGTTGCTGTTGTTTGTTTGCGTAGTCAGTGTTGTCGTTGTTGTTGTGGTTATTGTTGTTGTTGTTGTCATAAGCAACACAATTTAATAATAGATTCATTACACACACAGATATAATATTAGCAACTCCCCTACGCACACACACGCATACACCCACACTGGCCCTCAGACACATATGCTCCTCGGGCGTCGCCTGTCAACATGGCTAGCAAAATATCGCCGCATTTTCCCCACGAAATTGAAGCGATGCTCAGCTCTCTGCGTATCATTATGTCAACAAAAAATAAGTGTCTCTATAAAGAATATAATAAATTGAATATATTTTCATCAGCAATAACAGCAAACAAACTCATCAACAACAGCAACAACAATATCAATGAAAACATCATGTTAGCAAAATGGCTAAGAAGCCGCCAGAAAATGGTAGCAATAAAACTAATAGAGATTGAAACAGGGTCCTACAACAGTGCGACAAGTGATATGTCGTTGTAAACAAAAATATTGAGGGAATTGCCAAAATCAGCTCCAATAAGCGAGAGTTGTCAGGAAAAATATGAGAAATCCTATAAATATTTTTGGTGCAGTCCTCGGTGGACGAGTTGTTTAAGTGTTTACGTATTATGGCAACTAGTGTATGGATGAAGTGATTCTTTCGGTAGTTGACCATTTAAAACTAAAAGGAATGTTAATATTTTATACAATTACATCCTATACTACTTATAATAATAATTAAAAATATCTTTTCTGAGCAGTTGGTGACAAATTTCGGTATACTTTCTATATACAGAAATTCATTAATTTGGAAGCTGTTTCATTATTGTATGCTATATGGAACAAAGCGATTAAATACGGACGGACAGACAGATGTGGTAATATCGCATTATCTGCTGCTACAAATTAAGAATATACGTAATAGGATCTGATGAGTTTCTTTCGATTACACTAGACCGTGTATTATATTACAAGCCAGTGTTAGCTTTTGCTCCATATATTTTCTAGTTAAGCATCCCTGGGGCACATCCTCTTCATCTAATATAACGACCTCCGCATATTTCTATCACAGCTTTGCCTCTTGGAATTTACTTATTTTCGTATAATAAAACCACAATATATTTGCCTTCACATATTAGCCGAAATGTCCTATTACTAACTATCCTATCCTATCGTTTGTATTTCTCGTATCTGTAACTGTCTGTCAGCAACTGAGCGCAATTGAAACGAGGCGATGAAGCGCCAACATTTTGGAAGTTTATTTGGCAGCCGGATGAGGAGTAGACGTGAAAACCGCCAAGATGTGCCAGCATTTCAACGCCATCAACCGTCGCCTCGGCTGCTCTTGTTTATCTGTTGTTGCTGATGCTTATTATCTTGAACAGCCAGGCAGTGCTAACACCACGAAACCCCATCAAGACCAGAAGCCTTTTTCATAAGCAGACACGCCTCTTGCGACTGCCGAGAAGTTTCAATAAAGTTTGCCGTCGTCTTGGCATAAAAATTTCATCTGAACTTGCTTTGATAATTTATTTATTTTTATTTGCCCACAGTTTTTTCTTCTTGTGGCTGTACTTTTTTTCTTATTTTCTCTCATTTTTCTTGCGGGCTACTTCTAATCAATTCCAAATCATTTAGCACACGCATGAGAGATGTCAGTATGTATGTATGCGTATCCGAAAGTGTGTGGCAATTTCGTTTGAGTTAAAGCTGTGGGGCTTTAAGCCCGTTGCTGGCCATAAATCAGAGGCGTGACGGCGCACAAAAGGCGGCTGACAAAGCCCAAAAGCTGTGCGGGTAATTATGACTAATTAACGTGTCGAATCACCTTCCCCTCCTCCCGTGCAAATATCACCTCTCTCAAAGCAAAGGTCCCGACTGCCTATCGATACAACGAGCACCGCGTTGCGAGTTGCCTTAATAAAATCATCAAATTTGCCTCGAGCCAACATAAAAGGCTTTTGGCCAAGCCATAAAAACGTCGTCGCTCGCAATCCCAATGCCATTTTGATATGCCCCACACGCGCCCCAGCTGATAAACTGAACAGCATTGGGCATTTATGGTCGCACATGGTCGCTGGGACCCGATACGTAATGTAAGTGGCGTAAATTGTGGTCAAGAGGATGTCAGCCCTACGCGGCGCAGAAACAAAGGCACATTACGCCACCCGAAACTTTGTTACATGTGCGTGTGTGTGTGTGTGTGTGTGCCTGAGCAATATTGCGATATTTTATGAGCGTGTGTGCTCGCCAGCGTAAAATATGACAGTTCATGTCTGCGTCTCATATAAAATGTAATTTCAGTTAACAGAAAAATTATAAACTGCGTCAGGACATTTTTCCACTTTCCACTTTTCACTTGTAATGCGACGCTCTATATTTGGACTTCTGTCTTTAGTTTATTTTCTGGCTTGGAGTATATAAACTTATTTTTCTTTAAACATTATTTACCCTCCGGCTGACCGGAATACGCAATTCTGCACGTTCCTTTTGTATACCGCAAATGTTCATAAATAAGTTGATTAGTTTTTTATGTGGTTAGCGCTGAGAGACATTTTGAGTGGCAGCCACAAGAGCAGCGCGCCACGGCAGGATGCAACATCAGGACAGTAATTGAAAATGCTACTTAATGCGTGATTATTATATTCTCTGAAGCCTGCAAACAACATGATAGGGCGAAAAAGCAACACTTCATTCCATATTATATACTCGCACGTTATTGTGTGCGTGGGCGTGGGCGTGTGCGTGTGCGCGTGTATATGTGCGTGTGAATGGAAAGTGCGTGTTAAGCGGCTTTTGTGCTGATCAAAATGTTGGCCCAATGTTTGGACGCAAAGATGGCCAGACTACTTGGCATAACATTAAAAATCTTGAAGGTGATTTTAAAAATCATCCGTTTGTCATTCATTTTTTAAAATGTATTAAATGTTGAAGTCATAAAAGCATTTACAAGGAGATAACTTAAAGCTTAAGTTTCTTGTTTTTGAAAGCTTTGAAAATAATATTCCCAGATACTGTAGATCACATAATTTAGATATTTTTATCGATTTAAAGATGTCGATTGCTCATAAAAAAAAATTAAATTGACCAGATACACGCGACGGCCCTAAGGAGTACGTTCATATGCAATTAAGTTAAAATTTAAAATTTAAATCTCAACTTGCTGAGC
Organism: Drosophila sordidula; assembly: GCA_035047465.1. Classification (NCBI taxonomy): domain Eukaryota; kingdom Metazoa; phylum Arthropoda; class Insecta; order Diptera; family Drosophilidae; genus Drosophila; species Drosophila sordidula. The sequence continues at coordinate 13,375,600 of JAWNPQ010000156.1, read as the reverse complement.
TCCAAAAGAAAACTCACATTTTAAAAAGCGCATTAGTTGAGTGATCAAATAGCTTTTTAAACATAGATTTCAAATAAACTTAACTTTTATGAACTATGTAGTCAATTTGCAGTTCTCTCTTTCTGTATAACTAAAGAATGACTTTTGGCTAAAGCGGAAATAACTCAGTTATTTGTCAATGGCATATATCGTAAAACATTTATGTTAGCAGCTCGTCACAATTTCCGCTCGCTGAACTGCTGCTGCCCCAAAACTCAAATCGAACAAAGCCAGTAAAGGAAAACTTTGTCTTAACAACTTTTTGGCTCGCAGTGCTCTTTAGTTTATGTGCTCAGCAACTACTTGGCAAATTGTTTACCATTGGCATTTCCGTTTGATATATACAACACGATTGCTATGCAATTTTTTTTATACCCCATACCAATTAATGGGCAAGAAGGGTCATGGCTTAATCGCTGGATAACAAAATTTGGCTTGTAGCAAGTTTCTCAGTTAGAACGCTTGACTCTTAAACGAGAAAAAACTTTCGATGCAATTGCATATATTTATAATGAGGGAAATGTTTCTAATTTTGCCTTGTTTTCTAGAATAACGAAGCAAAAAGTTTATTTGGGAGTAGAAAATTAATAAAAATTTACAGTTTATTTGTTTTACTAATATTTTTATATCCACGTATTAATGATATTTAAGAGGTATGTACGGAATATCCTCTTGTTGAGCGTTTTCTACGGTTTTTTTGTATTTTTTTTGAAAGTGTAAATTATTTAATATGCTACGCACATTTGTGGATTAAACTTCTGGTAGCGGTTACGGCTTTGCAAAATTTTCAATTATTTAATGTGTAACAACTCAAATTTTACCCAGCTGCAAATGCTTTTCGCATAATTTGTTTTGTGCGTTGAGGCGTGCAACGGCATCAACACAGCCTCATCCGTATCCAGCTCAGGTGCCCCACCCAGGCTATTTGTATGCTGTCATGTGTGCAGCGCTGGGCCCTCGGCTCTCGGGCGGCGGGGTTGCTCTTGTCAGTGTGTTGGGCCAAACAGCAACCCTACCACGGACTTGTACTCTCACTTTAATTTGTGTGCCAGGCAGCGACCCACGAGCCCCCAAACAATGTCACTTGCCTTTGTGAACTCACGTGTTACATGCAAATGCGCTTCCTGCCCAGAACAGAAGAGTCACAACTCGAAGTTGTTCCTGCTGTTGATGCTGCTGCAGCTGCATTTCTTTGTCTTTGCCACCCAGCACGTGTGGGGGAGGTTAAGAGTGTGCGCAAATAAATATTGTAATGATGTATGTGATTTCTTTTATGCCAGGCTACACAAAAGAAGTTCATGCCTATCAGTTTATTGAAATCTCTTTAGCCAAACGACAACCCGGCTCAAGTGCTGACCCACTTGAGTGCAATTTGAAAAAATATGCAACATTTTTATGGCATTCATTTTAATGAAGTAACAACCTGGCTAAAAGTCATTAAAAACATGCTAAATGCATGTGCCAAGCAAAAAATCAATAAACAATCAACGAAAAAGTGTATAAAAAAATGTAAATCGTTGGGCTGAAAGGCAGCCTCAAGGCTGCAATTATGAGCATGTTTCAATGTTGTCAAAGGAGTTGCCTACGCAAAAAGAGAAACCATGCGAAACGCGTTGACGATTGCATTTTTCAAGTGCACAGCGACATGAAGGGGCGTTCCGGCCAGTGGGTGTGGTATTCGCGTACAATTTTAAAGAGTGCGCAACACATACAAATGCGCTGACAAATACACCATCGCACAGACACACACACATGGTCATCGCGTTGACGCGCGAAAAAGAATGTATACCAATTAAATGCAACGGACAACGCCCAAAAAAGTATGCTACAAGAATGTGCGGCAACTGCTGTCAATGACAGCGCAAATAAATGCAACAAAGCGCTTGAAAAACACGCAAAAATGAAAATCAATAGCGTTGCGTATTGCGACACTCACTCACTCACACACACACACACTTGCATATATGCATATTACACATGTTCCATATATATATATAGTTTTGTATATAGCAACACATATAGGCGACTTGGTCAGCTGCTGTTCGCCATACAGTGTGGGCATTTGTCATAACAGCAGCAATAATCAGAACGACAAGCCTACAACAGCAACAACAATAATAGCTGCGCTGGTAGACGAGGTGCAGGAGCTGCAGCAACAGCAACAGCAACAGCAACAGCAACAATGACAGCAGCAACAACAGCACGGCATAAACACGGGAAACGGAAACGGACTGTGCTGGCCCATCCATGTTGACGTCAGTCACACAGCGTGCAAATGTTGACCTACATACAAAACGCTGAGCAAACAGACGCATAAATGCCACGCCAAACAACAACAACGCAATAGCAACACTAACACTAATACTAACACTCACAGCAATAGCAACATCAGCGCTCAGTGCAGATAAGTCCGCTTTTTGTCCAGTTGCCAACGCTTTGTTAGAAATATGACGGACATGGCCATAGCTGTAACTATAGCTATGTCTATAACTATCGTTGTTGCTATCCGTGCAGTTATTGTTTTTAATACTGACCAGCATCATAATTGTTATGTAGATTTATAGAATTGGGTTGGCAGGCTGCAAGCACGAATTGGCAGCCTTGGCTTCCAGTGTCCACTTGCGGATTTTTAAATCAAGCCACTGTGGAACATTTCGCTGTATGTACAATTTTCTTCAACTCGTCTTTTCATTCAGATGTAGCATAACTGCTTTACTTTTACATTTTTAATTTTATTTGATCCACTTTCTCCCATTTCCAGGCCGTAAAAAAACGAATACGTTAGGGTTTTACCCTAACACTTAATATAGATCTTTCAACACAACAGTTTTCATATTTCCTAAAGCCTAAAACCAAAAATTACCTGATACTGCGTTTAGGCTTATATAATTAAGAAAATATTTTTGCCCGTTTTAGTTGTTCTTACAGTGAAAGAGAGTATTGCGCAGTCGGTTTGCTTGCAACAGCAAAATAAACAAAAGTACTCGACTAGAAAGTAGCATCTATCCCGCACTGAGCTGCCGTAAAAAAAATTTAAACTTCCGGCAAATACTTACACCAGAGCTTTTCCCCTTATTCTTTTTCTTATAATATCCACAAACTATGTTCTTAGAGTCAGATTTTATTAAAATCATGAGGTTTTACAGCGCATCACATAGTCGGGAAACCTTTATTAGAACACCACCTGCTTTTTCAGCTAGAGAAACCTTACATTATAATATCATGGAGATTATTTTAGACGTATTACGTTGTACTTCCAGATGACCTCCATAACAGAGGTTCCGTTACTCTCGGACATGCGAATGCGTATGTTAACTTGATATCGACCAACGGGATGAAATGTTGGTATTAGGTGTGCCGAGTGCATATTCTTAAGATAGTAAACCTTCGGCGGAATGGGACAGCCGGTGAAGGTATTATTGACAACTATAGCCTTATAGGTAAACGCAAACACTCTGTTCATTAACGGATTACTGAGAAACTGGCAGCCATCTATATTGTTGAGTCTGTACATGATTCGCTGAGACGACAATGCGCGCATTGTAAAGCTCATAAAGAAGGTTGGCGCCGGCTTTACGACGCGGAAAGTGTAAAGCATTTCCTGATTAGGATCTTTGTGGAAGTATTCTACGAAATTGTGATCGCAGTTAGTTTGCAATGATTCGAAAATAAACTTCACATTGCCACGCACCAAGATCTGTTCGGAAACGGTTCGAAATGATTAACAAGTAAATAACAAATTGTCGACGATCCTACGTACCTCATCTTTGCATTCAACTGAAAGTGTGAGTAGGGTATAAATTATGCATAACCGCAGTGAGCACATTGTAAACTATAAACTGTCGATTGCCGAGAAAGAAATGAATATGATTTCCTTCAAACATTTTGAATAGTCAACTTTCATTTGCGGCGATTAATTATTCAGAATAATTTAAAAGTCATTAACTTCATATAAATTCTCTAGGTTTTTATATTATTTTTGTTATGGGCCATTAGCCAGTACTCGAAGGTTAAAGGAAAAAAGAAAACATTTTAAAAATTGCTATACACATTATTGGATTACCAAAAGTTCGATTGAGCCAGTTTATTAATTTGTCTTCAACTCAAACTACAATATAAGTATATTCTTCACAAAAGTTGTGTTCATATGATTATTTTAATGTAACAACAGTGTAATTCCAGACAATCTGCATAATAAAAGGAGATGAACTCTGCGGCATTTGAACGCTCATCTTTAATTGGTAATGACCTATTGGATGAATGTTTGGCACCATGATGGCATCGGCCAAGTTCTTTAGAAAGTAAACTTTTGGTTGGATCGGGCACTTAAAGAACGTGTTGTTCACAATCAAAGCGCGGTATGATTGGAACAACACCTTGTGCATTAACTTATTTCTTATAAACTGACAACCATCCAGCTTGTTAATCTTATACATTATTCGCTGAGACTTCAAGCTGCGCATGATAAGGCTGAATGTAAAAGTTGGAGCTGTTTTAACTACACGGAAAGTGTAGATCGCTCCTTGATTGGGCATTTTGTTGAAATATTCTACAAAATCGTGATCGCAATTGGTTTCCACTGATTCCACAATAAGTTTTCGTTTGACTTGCACAGAAACCTATTGGTAAAGGATACTGGTTAAGAAGATCAAAGGAACTGTGGCACTTGAGCGATTTCACCTTTTCTTTGGACTCGATTGTCACTGCCAGAAGCGTCAACAATAAGCAAACCAGAAACGGGCACATTTCGAACTGTTAACTGCTGATCTTCAGTTTACTATGAACACTATTCTCTCAAACATTTGGATAATAACATAAAAAATGTATAAATTAGTGCTATTCTATTTATAAAGTAATAAAAATAGATCTAGAGATATATGTTGCTATGCTCCATTAGCTCCATTTGGAAATATAAGTGAAGCTATTTATTTTGGCTGCCCATATTAGGTTGTCACCAATACTATTGTACCTGTAAACAAATTAATAGCCACTGGCGTATAAATGAGCCCAATTTACCAACTTTAAGCTCATAAGCTGATACAAGTTGCAGTACAAAATACATAGATGAATGGTTGAGCACTGCCAACAAAGTGTCTAGAACTATGTTGGTTTTATAGGATTTATATATTGGATAGACACAGAAAACACAGAAAAAAGTATATGTATGTCTACTCGGCGACCAATTTCTTCAAAGTTTGGATAGCCAATACCCAAGTCACCCTTTTTATTGACGATGTGATATATTTGTTTTATTAAAGTGAGTTGAAAATAATCATTTTGAGTCACTGTAACATGGGCCAGTTGGTCGCACAGCGTAGCCTGTCCAAGGTCGGTGTTTTTTTGAGAGACGAATTCGTTTTAGATTGCCAGCTCGTTGGTTCTCTCGGTTTTTGGCACATTGGCACAGGCGAGTGCTCCAAAGTGCCAAGTCAATGTAGTGCCACCTGACAATGTCTAATGATGATGGAGTAAGTGCAGCAGCCACTACATAATCACAGCCATAATGTTAGAGTAGACGTAGTGCCTATTGTTGCTGTTATCGTTGTTGTTGCTGCTGCTGTTGTTGCTGTTGCTGTCGGTGCCGTTGGTGTTGTTGATGTTGGCTACGTGCAGACACGCAGCCATCCGACCAACCCGGCAACCAACCACCTAGCAAACAAACAACTTAACGTTGCTGAAGCCAACGAGTGTTGCAGTGGTAAGTGGACTGGTGTGGGGGCGTGGCATTGTAGTTGAGGGCTGACCGGGGAGGGGGAGGGGCTGTTATCACACACAGGGAAAGCTCAATGAGTCAATGACTTTCTGGTGTCGTTCGTTGATGCGCGACGCGGCTTCGTTGTCATTAGTAACAACACCGACACGCACTCACTGACAGCCACACATGCATACACACACACACACACACCCACAACCAGACATTCATTTGCTGGCTGGGCTGCTGTTGTATGTTGGTCGCTGTGGGAAATGTAAGCGGGTCCGACAATAAATTTGGCAAACAAACACGTTTTGGCTTATGTTTTATTGTTGTTGTTGCTGCCGTTGCGGCTGATGTTTCGTTGTTGTCCTTGGCGTACCTAATGTGTGTCAACGACAGGCAATGCTGTTGTTGTGGCTTTCCTTTTTTCCCCATTCCGATTGTGATTCCGCATCTCTTATTCTGCTGCTTTTTACGCATTCACGCGCCCAAATTGGCCAGCAGAATGTGTAGAAACCAAAAACAAATTATATGCCGCATGCTTTTAGGCTAAGTAATTATCATTTTTTGGCAAGCAACAACATTTGGCATCCATTCGCAATGGTTTTTCTCCTCACTACACATAATTTCCCCTGATGCTCATTAGCCGCATCCCGAGCTTAGGCAGGCAGTATTTATGCGGAGACCGCATTGCTTTAAGTGTGAAATTATTTGCGTAAGGCCAAGTAAATTATGCAAATAAATTACGAGTTCATAAATGTAGAGTTATTAGTCTCAATTTCTGCACAGCAGTCATAAAATCAAATAAAGTCAAAAATATGAATTGTTCGGTTCAGGGGTAAATGCGCTAAATATGTTTCATTTCGTGTTACCTTTTTATTGGCTAATCTCGAATTTCTTAAATATGCCTTATATCCGATTAGCCGAACAGCCTCCACAATAATTAAAACATTTAAACATTTGGCGCCCACTCACGGAGTTCGGCCTAGCTGGCTGGTTGACCACCCAGTGTAAACACTGAGCACAGCTGTTTGGTCCTCCCCGTCTAACCTCGACTCCTGCTCCGCCTCGGTTGCATGCCTAACCACAGACAACAATGTGCGCGGCGCATGCGCCGAGTTTGCAGTGCTGCCAATTGCACCGCAAAGCGGAAACACAACGGCAGAAGCCGTTGCCGAGCGGCGTCCAAGTCAGTTGCTTTTCGAGGCTCGTAGGATACGCACGGCTCTGACGGTTGATACAATGCGGCAACTGAGTGTGCAGTGAGTACTGTAAGTGAGTGCTGTGCTGTGCTTTGAGTGCGAGCGGTTCGGGTGCGAGTTCAAGTGGCAGTCTTCCTACGTGTGTGTGGTGAATAGGCGTCGCTAAAGAGAGAACAGAATCACAGAATCAGTGCGAAGAGCCTGACAGCGTCGTTGGCGGAACTAGCATCGCAGTCAATTCGAGTCCTTGCACGCGTGCAGTTGCCTGGACAGATGTGCTGAGCGTTTTGTGTGTTTTTTTTTGTGTGCGCTTGTGCTCGGAGTGTGCCGGCTATCGAAGAAATTCTCGAACAACAATTTTTTTTTAATTAAGAAGTTATTAGCAATTATATCAAAAAACTGTGCCAAACAACAAAGTTTAACAGCGAGAGTCTGAGATGTAAAGTCGCTTGAGAGTGCAACTCAAATCAAATCAGAATTTTTCCATAACTCAGTGCGTGAACCAAAAGGCATTTGTGGCCATCCAACAATATCAAAACAATACGCACGAAAAACAAACAGAAAGTATAATCAAAATCAAAACAGGAAACCGGAAAGCATGTGGATTAGTAGCCGCCTTTTTGTGATTTGTTTGCTGCTCAGGTTTGGTAGGTGCAACTTTCCTTTCTAGCCCTCCCTCTACATTTCTCCCTCTTTCTTTTTCTAGCTACCACCAAACTCTTAAGCCTTGCTACAGACCTTACTTAGCCGCGTCGCTAGGCACGCGCCGCAAAGTATGCTTAGATTTTAGTGTTTGAGTGTGCAAAAGTGCGTTTTGGTATGCCCATCAACAGCTGTTGGCATATTTTCTTTTTGCCGCTCTCCAAAACTTATTATGCTAAAAGGCGCTAAAGCTCATAAGGATTTTTGGGGATTTGATGGGTCTTGTGATGAATGAAAAAAGTGGGCAAACTCATAACATAATCATGTGTGTTCTCGTATATTTTATTCGTCTTAATATAAACCATTTTTGTGTAGTATACTTATTGGCGAAGTCTTTAAAGTATAGCGAACCACATATATTTTCTGAGCAATGTATTTTAATATACATTTGGTTACGTTGGCTGAGCTTCATAGTTTCAAGTGTTCTGCACAAAAATGTGTGCGAAATTTCGTCCGTAGAGATTTAAGACAAGCACCTACATAAATCATAATAGCATATATGAATACAAACGATTTCTGAGAGGTGTTAACATAATTTATGGCCGAGCATTCGCTCTGTGAACTAAGTGCAAATGATTTGGCCGCTTTATGATATAGGCAAGCCCATAAAATGACGGTCATAACAACAAAAACTAAACCAACAAACGCGCAAAATGCGTATACATAATATGAAATTGCCTTATGATAAAAATCCAGGCGTCAATTTATGCCGCACAATTTCGGTGTGTGGGTATATATGTGTGTGCGCATAGCAGACTAATGAAATGTGTCAGAAACAGAATCAGAGCACTCGATCGAACCAGGGCAGACCTATCAAACTGTTCACGCAAGCACACACACACACACACACTCCATACATAATGGCAAAGAGGCTTTTGGAAATTTGATATTTTCCAATTTTCATTGCCTAGCTGCCTGTTTGCATTTTATGATGGCTATGGCAATAACAACTGACGTAAATATTTATGCCAAGAAAAAATTACTAAAACGCCATACAGATATTTCATATTCCAGGAATATATATGTATATATGTGTATACATAGTATGTTTTCGCACCCTAGCTGAGGTTGAAGCAAATGAAAAATATGCAAATCAAATTGTTGCTCAATGTATAAAGGGCGCTCACATTTTTTACGTTGTTATTTCATTTTCATGCGGATAAAAATAAGCATAAAATATAATGCGCTGCATGAAATCAGCACCAAGAACAACAACAATTCGATTAACCCAACACAACACAATCCAACCCAACGCGACCCAACCCAAGAGGCGTTTTGCCCCCGGAGTTGTGACAACAAAATTATGAAATTTGTTGAGTTCAAAATGGGCTGTTGCAATTGTAGATTGATCGAATTTTAAATCTTTTGTGACAAAAGCTTTAATTTGTTGTAGGATTAATGATGTACGCTACCAACTTCAAGCCAAGTGGGTAGAGGTCAGTGAGAGCGCAGCTGGCTATGAAATTGAAAAGAAAAAATGGTTCTTGTCCAAATATACTCTAAAGTTAATATGCGCTTTCGGATGTTCACTACTAAATAATAGAAATAAGTATTTTTTATTAATATTTGCTTGAAATTTAGATGTATTTTGTATAAAACAATTTGTATCTTTTCATTTTTCAGCTTAAATATTTTTTTTTCTTGATTTTTACATGTGCTTCATCAGAAATATTTTACTGATAGAGCATATTAGCTTCGTCTATACTTTTGCCTGGCTTTATTTCTACTTTGATTGTAACTTATTTATTTTTTTTTTCCTTCGAAAAACAATTTGCGCAAGAAACATTTTCACATCCCGTTGCCTTTTCGTGGCCGTTGGGTTTTCCCTTTTTTTTTTTGCTTCTGGTGGGTCGGTTTGTGTGCACTTTGGCTTTAAATGGGCTTAGGGCCAGCTGGAGAACATCTTTTTGCTTTCAAGTTGGTACAACAAAATAATAAAAACAAAACCAAGTTATTTACAATTATTATTGCCGTTGCCGCTTTTGTTATTGCTTTAGCTCAATACGCGTTGTTCTATAAACGCCTTAAGTTCTTCCCACGCTTGGCCTAAGCTATGTGGACTTGGCATACGCATACTCATTGATATAAGTGTGTGGGCGTGTGTTGGCGTTTCCTTTGCTTGTTTTAGCGCACAAAAATTGAATTTCCTGTTTTTTGGGCTGATTGCGCACAGGGCCCGGCCCATCATTTCCGGTGCGTAGCCGGTACCAAGTGGCAGCATTTTATCTGAGCATTTCCGACGCCTCGAAAATCCCTTAAAGTGTCTGGTATTTAGCTTTAATGGCAAATCGAAACTAAAAGTTTGTTAGTTTTCTAGCTGTCAGTTTATGTGGATACCTCAGAAGGCGGCCCACGACTTCAGCCGGCTTTTATGGCTAAGCCATAATAGATATTATGTCTGCAGCATCATAAATACAAAACTGCGCACGTACGGAGTCAGAAAACGGAACTACAAAACCCACTCACACACACACTCGCTCGAAGGCAAAAAAATAATTTTAAAAAGTGCCAAAAGGGCATAATCCAAAAACCGTCTGAGACGCCTCGCAAAGCAACCCCTCAAGTCGCAACACCATCGCCAAGTGGATGAGAAACACACATTCCAAATGAAAGCCGGTGGAAATGGGCGACAGAAAAACGAGCGGAAATGCGAAGCAAAGCGTTGCTGGATTGAAGAGCTGGAGGTGAGGCAGGCAGCAGCCGCGACTGCATTTGCTGCTGGTGCAGCTGGGGGAGTGCAACGAACTGGCAGGCAGTTTGACAAGTTGTTAAATGACGACAGCTTTAAAGCCCTGTGAAATGAATCCGATCTTTGGTCTCAGGTAACTGTGAGTGAAAATTATTTGGCAACTAGGAGAAGTCGATTCTCCCGTCGGAAATAAACATTGCTTGACATATCGTACCCATTTGTTCATAAATCAATGCAGAGTATATTGCAAAAATGTATGTAAAGCCTTGGCACGTGCAGACTGAACTACAATCGGCTCATTGTGTGTCGTAGTCAATTCCAAATGCTTTATGGCTTAGGCATGAAATCCGCATAACCCAAAATGTGGCAGGGCTGGATCCCAGCCTTAGCGTGACTGTTGAATTCATCACTTGAGCCGCAGGAATAGGCCCGAGTTGAGGTGCTCAAACAACAAGATGATAATGTCGGGAAAGTCGAAAAAATGAAAGAAGAAGAACTGGGTCCGGGACAAACACATACAAAAACTGGATGAAATACACGCACAGTAGCGCTCGCAGCGTAGACTTTTTGTTTCCACAGGAAAGAATAAAAAACCTACAAGTGGATGTACACACACACACAGATAGAACCGCACACATGTGTGCGCTTTGCAGCACATGCTCGTAAAACATACCCTTCCTTTCCGAAAAAAATGAACCGAGTGCCAAGCGTACTCAAGACATACTTGCAATAATTTTATGGCCTGGCAGAGGCCTCATCCTGCTCGCGCCGAACAGCAGGAGCCATGAAATCAGCGGGGAAAAGCGAAATGAAACGAACACGGCCAGGGAACAGAGACCAGAGACTAGCAGAAAAATGAAACCAGAAAGAAGTAACATAAAAATCCATGATGCCAAGCATAAAACAAAAAGCGCCTGGCCAGGCACAGCAACAACATCAACAACAACAACAACAACAACAACAGAACCAGCAACAAAAAAATATACAAAAGCAAAAAGAACAAAAACAACTCTAATTGCAGACACAATGACTTGGCGGTGCGGAAGAGCCAAGCGAGCGGGGAACGCTGGACGGAGGCGGGGGCTCCTACTACCAGGCTTGAACGAGTTGCAAGGATTTGCACAGCGCCGCAGGGGCAGCCGCTTGGGTGGCACTGACAGCCGAGGCGTATTCATGTGGAATTTGAAGCGAAATGTCAATTTGAGAAATATATATCTTCATATATATGTATACAGTATGTATGTATATATAAAAATAAAGAAACCCATGCCGTTGACAAAAATGTTATTCTAATTTAAGATAAGGCGAAATCTGTTTGCAAAGCGGGACGAAAGTAGAAAAGCACATTGAAATCGACTTAAATGGAAAGCTTGGTAGATGAAATATAAGAAATTTAAGTGCCTATTAAAGGAGTACAGTATTCAAATGCAGGCTGATGGGAGTTTATGAAATAAAATACGAGCATGCATATCAAATGGCATTTCATATTTGCATATGCACACAATTAAACAATCTCCTTAGATATTTGAGTAATATTTTGCTTAATTAAAGTCTTCCCAGGATTTGTTTTCATTTTCCTATTAAGTGCTCGTTTGCAACTCAAATGTGCGAAAGTATACCAATAAATATTTAAAGCGATCCAATTTGCCTAAGAAATGTATTAAACAATAAACATTTTAAAGAATCACATACGTTCAACTAACATATTTTGCCTTCCCATCTTGTTTTTAGATGCAACGATTAGCGAACCCTTCGAGACACATTTGCGTGGTCCTGGCTTTGTCATGGAACCGCCGGGTCGTGTTGAGTTCTCCAACTCGTCCGGCGGCTGGCTGGACTGCTCTGCCTCGGGCAGTCCTCAGCCAACGATCGATTGGGTGCACGCGGACGGGACGGCGGTTACGGAGATTCACGGCGTGCGCCGTGTGCTCCGCAATGGCACACTAGTGCTGATGCCCTTCGCGGCGGCTGCCTATCATCAGGACATACATAATACGATCTATCGCTGCATTGCCAGCAACTCGGTGGGTCGCATTGTGTCGCGCGATGTGCAAGTGCGAGCGGGTAAGTTGCCCGGCCAGAAAGCCAACCAGCCAGTCAGGCATAGTGCAAAAAAAATATATTTGTATATTTGTATATTTGCTGTATTTTTACATTATTTTTGTATTTTTGTGGCAGTCGTGGCACAGGCCTACAAAGTGGATGTGGAGGTATTATCCGCCTCGCGCGGCTGCACCGCCATTTTGCGTTGTGTGGTGCCCACGTTTGTCAAGGAATTGGTACGAGTGGTCTCATGGGTTCATGAACCCGCTATCTACATCTATCCCTCGCTGCAAGGCGGTAAGTAACGGTGCCAAACGGGCTTGGGGTGTGCACGCTTGCATACTTGCAACGTCTATCTGTCTAACTTGCTGCATGTCTGCTGCTGACGCGGCAGCAGCAGGAGCTTCAGCTGGAGTCGCAGCCTCGGCCCTCGTCTGCATCCTTGTCCCTGTAGCGGCTTACCAAGCCAACAAAGTGCATTGTTTGTTTTGAGTATTTGCCTCACATGTTTGCCTGCTTAACTGCCATCGCTTTGGCCATGTATTAGTGTGTGTGAATGCGAGTGTGTAGGCATATTTAAGTATGCGTGTGTGCTATGCCCTGTGCTTTGATGCATAATTAACATTGTCCTTTGGCAATTTGAGAAGCGCTTTTAACTTGCCTTAACCCTGCCCTAACTAAGGTGCAACTTTGCGCAATGATAAGTAGAAAAGCCTATGGCAGGCACTTACGGATTCATCTTTTCCAAGTGAACTCTATTTAAAAGATCTTAAAGTGTACGGTCTATTATATTCATAATATGCACATTAAATTTTGACCGCAATTTTGCTGGTTTTAAACATGCATCAAAGTTTCTTAAAAGTATTCAATTATATTGTCCTACAGCTTATATATTCTTGATAAGTATAACCAGTTGAGTCGATATAGCCATGTCTGTCTGTGTGTCAGCATGATTAGTGGAGCTCGGCGGATCGGACCACTATTTAATATAGCTGCCATAAAAGCGATCGGTCTTAAACAAACATTTTTTTTTTTAATATTCCGATTAAGCTTCACAATCACACAATCTAACATCGGATCAAAAAAAAACCCTTATAGGAAATATCCGCCAAAAAAGAGTTTTTGTATTAAAAAAGATATTTTTTTTTAAGATTACTTAACGAAATTTGCCAATAGAAAATCCAATTAACATCTTAGCACTATAGCACTATATCTCTTACAATTTTAAACGTCCCTATGCTTCTAACAAAGGACTAGAATCTCTAGAATTTATTTCCTTCTGTAGGAACAATCGGTTAAAAATTAAGTTTTTGCGTGAAAACCCAAATATAAAGCGGGCATCTTCTTTATGTCTGTCTCGATTATTTTTAACTTTTAATAGGGTTTGTTTTATTCAAATAAATAATTTATATTCATAAATTTTTGCTTGAGAGAGTTTAACTTAAACGGAAGCAGCTTTGTATTAATTCCAGATCAACGAACATTTACTGAAAAACATTGTTGAACTTTTTCGTTTGTTTTCAATATATTAATAGGGAATCCTTTTCAATTCAAGAGTAAAGCGATGAAAGCATTACAATGCACCCGTGAAAAATGATAAAATAATGGATAACTTTAGCGCAATTATCTGCTCTCTGCTTTCACAGATGGCAAATTCCATTTGCTGCCCACCGGTGAGCTGCTCATTCACAATCTGCAGGAGAGCGATGAGTCCCAATCCTTCCGCTGTCGCAGCATGCATCGGCTTACACGTCAGGTTGTTGTCAGCTCGCCCACACGATTGCGTATTAATTGTGAGTGACCCAATCGCAGTAACTGACTCGAACACACACACAATACCCACACACACACACACACATCCGTACATGCAGACCCATAACTAACACCGAGAGTAACCAATGTCAATCTCTTCTCAAACAGCGCATCGCGGCATCATATCGCCGAGCGTTGTGGAGCACACGTCTCATGTGCAGGTGTCGCAGGATGAGGGCGCGGTGCTGTTGTGCGTGGCGCAGGGTTGCCCTTCGCCTGAATACAGGTGGGTACGGTGCAGGGCATAAAATCGATGGCACTGCCAGCCACATAGACACATTACAGGCGAAACTTTTGACGTTGACAGCCTTCGTGTGCTGCTGTTGTGTGAGTTAATTGGAACGAATAAACATTCACACAAGCACACGCACACACTCAAGTATCATAGTTGAGGCGAGCGTTTAGGGTTGCCAAGCATATAAATAAACAGGCGGCCACGGTGACTTAGCCATTAATTGTGTAAAATGTGTCGAGAGAATTGCCATCTATGGAACGTTAATTGAAATATGAACTTAATGCGTTGCCTACCTTTAAGTTGGACTCCGCTAGCGCCCGCTAGATGGCGCTCGTACGTAGACAACGCTGCGTATGGGTAATGTGCGTGCGTATAGCGTGTAGAGCGTATGGAGAACAGGAATTAAAGGCAAAGGAATAGGTAATGATGTGTGCAGTCGTTAAGCTGACAGGGAGGCCACCTATCGGTAGGTGTAGCACATATGTGCACACATAATTACGCTTTGATAAGCAGACAAGTAATAAAAAACTTTTGCATCACGACTAAAAGGGTCGAGGGCGACAGCGGGTGTAGATTTCCGAGATACAATGCCAGACTGTAAACGCGAAACAAAAGAATCTATGAGGGAAGCCAGACCACGGCCGGATAGATGGATAGATTGCCGAGCTGTATTTGCTGCTGTACGAAAAAAAAAAGAAGAAAAATAAAATAAAACTGTAGCCATTTCATAATTAATAAAGCCGGGAGACAGGCGGGCAGACAGCGACGGAGACATTGGCAAATGAGCCAACCATAGGGATTAATGCAACGTTAAACAAAGCGAGAGTAGATAAAACATACAAACAGTGGAACAGGGGTAAATGAACAGGCAGTATCTGTGCAGAAGCAAAATAGGAAGGCCCTGAACTTATATTTATAGTGGCTCAAAGTGTACTTCCAGTGCATAAATAATTTGCAAAGTATATTTGCACTCAATGTTCGACTAGACTTTAAACTGCAAGATTTATAGTCTCACAATATTATTTAAAATAAATTATATTTATTATTGTTATTAAAAGCCAATAAAAATATTTTATTTTTTGCGCATTCAAGTATTGAGTGCTTAGAAAAATTCCTCATTTCTGAAATCTTTGTCCTACTCCGCATTGCAAAGTTATGTATCTGTTCTTTCGAGGCTCTTCTTCTTTTTCATGCTGGCTATTTTAAATCTGCATGCCTTTGTACACTCTTTTTTAGCTGGTACACTCAGAATGGTGCCGGCCCGATGCCCGTGTTGAGCGGTCCACGGGTGCGACTGCTTGGCCCCATATTGGCCATTGAGGCCGTGACAGGCGAAGATTCGGGCGTCTACAAGTGTACAGCCAGCAATGTGGGCGGCGAGGCCAGTGCCGAACTGCGGCTAACTGTGGCCACACCCATACAAGTGGAAATCTCGCCGAATGTGCTCAGTGTGCATATGGGAGGCACGGCCGAGTTTCGCTGCCTGGTGACCAGCAATGGCAGCCCCGTGGGCATGCAGAACATCCTGTGGTACAAAGACGGACGGCAGCTGCCCTCATCCGGTCGCATCGAGGATACGCTGGTGGTGCCACGCGTGAGTCGTGAGAATCGCGGCATGTACCAGTGTGTGGTGCGACGGCCCGAGGGCGATACATTTCAGGCCACTGCAGAGCTCCAGCTGGGCGGTAAGTAGCATTGACCAAAAAAAAAAAAGAAAAAGAAAACGCCAAGTAATTGCAGCTAAAATATTTATATGAATATCCGCAACCTCGTTGGCCTTGCAGATGCTCCACCCGTGCTGCTCTATAGCTTCATTGAGCAGACGCTGCAGCCGGGACCAGCTGTGAGTCTGAAATGCTCTGCAGCCGGCAATCCAACGCCGCAAATTTCATGGACATTGGACGGATTTCCGCTGCCATCAAACGGAAGGTAATTGAACTTGTTGAAAACGGGCTCTGCAAGCGCCCTGGCAATGCCAACTCTGCGGGCGGCTCTGCAAATGTAAAAAAATGCGGCGGAGGCTGCATTTATTGCGCTCGTTGTGTATGTTTTTTTTTCCATTGCATTTATTTTTTTTTTTAGCATTTGGCTTTCAAAACATCGCACGTATAGAAAGTGGCTGCCGACTGGCGTGCCTACCGTGTGGGCGGCTCGGCGCCGGCTTCAGCGTTCATTCACTCTCTTGGGGGGCGCAGCCACAGCTGCAATCTAAAGACTTGGCACAGCCCACCCTTGTGTCTGGCCAAGGTTTTGACTTTGCCTTTCTATTTGTTAATTAAGGCTTGGCAAGTGTGTTGTTTGCCTTACGCATTTAATTACATTTTTAGCCTGGCCAAGAGCCAACTGCCAACTGCCAACTGCCAACTGCCAACCGGCAACAGCTAACTAGCAACTGCTTATTAAATTCTTAGTGGCTCTTTAATGACATTGACATTTGCATCTGACAGTCAAGCTCTGCTACAGTTGGCTTGTTTGGGCCAAACAAATAAAATGCAACAGCACATCGATTGATTGGGAAGCTCAGTTACTTCCCCACTCCCCCAACAACTGCTTCTGCTGACGCTCCCACTCTATTGCAGTTCTGGCTTTGATGATGTTGCTTTGACATTGTCGTTGGCATTTCATTTGATTTTTACGGCTTTTCATTCCCTGATTTTTCCACTCCTCCCGGTCTGCACTTCATTTGCAGTTTGTTGGCAGCTGCCACTAATTGTTTGAGTTACGTCTGTAATGATTTGCAAGTCAAAGTTGGTCCGTGGACCGTCCACTGTTGACTTCTGTTGTTGATTAAAAAATAGCTCTAGTTCTTTTTATTAACATTGACTTTGGCTGTCATTTAGTTTGCTCTGTTTGCAGTCTAATAAAAAATCATAGCAGCGTTTTAACTACCGAGTCCAATTACTTTGTTGTCTAGTGTCGCATCTGCTGCACAGCTTTGCGCCAGTATTTTAATTAAAACTTATTCTATATGCTGACCAAGGACAAATTGACAACAACGCTAAAAAATATACCCCAATATTAAATGCTCTGCAGCAAATGTGACACTTTTGAAAATTCTTATAATATTTAAAAATTATTCCTGATAATTCCAGGAATTTCGCACGAATATAATTATCCGAGACAGTATTTTGATCAACATATTCATTAAAGATGCAAAGGATTGTTTGGATATTAAATTCAGTTAGCTCAAAATCGTGCTTGTGAATAATTTTTGCACATGTTTAAGATGTAAATTGATATAATTTGGCAACATTTTTGTTGAGACTAAACGACACTCCATATTTGCACAATTTCAAGGATGTGTGTGATGTATGCCCTATACCCTATATTTTAAACATGACACAAGCATCTGTTACACTTCAGCTTACCATGCATAAAGTGCAGCCACAAAAAATAAAAAACTGATGTATGTAAAACGCTTGAGACTGTCCACTGAAAGTTTATCACGAGTTTGTCATGAATTTAGTTTTATTAAAGTGTTCAGCTGCTTTTTGCTCGTCCCTCATTTGAATATGGTCCAGCAGTTTGTGAAGAGTTTTGCTGACCACAAGGCACAAATTGATTACAAGTATTTTCGAGTGGCCAGCGCAGAAATTTGCTCAAAACTTGCAGATACTTGGTCTCGTCGCCCGTGGCTTTAATTTAAAAGTTATTTGAGCAACACAATTTTGACACATAATGCCGTTAGGCAATATCCTGCAGTGCGTGAAGGGAGGTAGTGGCGTGGCAAGGGAGCGTAGGGTAGCTTGGGGGTGGGGCGCCTGGCAACCTAATTTGCAAGTGCTCCGCAAGACTGCATAAATTTCATTGGTAACGTCGCTTGTTGTAATTGCCGAGTTTTAAGTGGTTTACATTATTCGGTTTAAAGGTATATCAACTTGGTAACTGTATTTATTTAATACACACGCAGACAGCCGCCCAGACAGCCAGGCAAACAGACTGACAGACAGACATACAGACAGCCAGATAGACGGGCTGGCAGTGAGGAGCTGGAGCTGAAGCAGACGCCTTGGGGCGGAAATTAAATGATTGCGCGCACGAGGTAACGCAACACTCAAACGCTCATTTTACGCCATTTGGAAAAGTTTGTCTGCGGCATGTGGCAAGTGGCAACAGCGAAGGCGGAGCCGCTTGCTCAGGGTGCCTGCTTTCGGCATGTGTGCGCCTGATGCGCTTGTCTACAACTGCAGGCGCTCTGCAAGAAGTGTGTGTAATTTTGGCTTAAATAATTCACTGTTAAATGCGGCCCAAATAGAAAGTTGCCTGAATGAATTTTAATAAGCAAGGGATTTGCTCTCAACTAAACATTACAACGATTTTAATTAAAGTTCTAAGCTGTACAAATTTAATATATTTGAAAATAATCCAGCGCTACTCATAAAAGTATATAACAATGAGAAAAATACTTCGCATAGGAGTATATGAAATATATTTGTAAGCGTTTGCTAAATAAAATAAAAGCGTTGCAGCTGAATAGTACCGACTGCGCAATGCTCTGTTCACAACGTTAAAGCAGTGTACAGCAGGTCAAAGTGAGTCTTATTATTGGATGTAGATGTAATAACGAACAGTACATTCAAAAGGCCCAACGAAACCAAAGCAAGGTTAACACGCATACCCAGGCAAAATGGCCACCACCTCCCGCCCAACGGACCGATGGGCACGGTGACGAAGATCGCGAACAAATGGACAGATGACAAACGAGTAAGGTTTTAGAATATGAACGGAAGATGCATTAATTAATTAATTTATTAGAAAATAACTTTACTCCGCGGACAATTAAATAGACTTTAAGAGATCTTCGGCGCAGTACCTAGTACTCCATCAGGTTCCGGTGAAAATTCGGGCTTGATGGCCCTTAGATCTGTGATCAAAGGGCCAAAAACATTTACATGTTATGAATATTCGTGATTAAGAGATTGGTATTTTTACGTCACATTTTTAAGAGCGTGTTGGAGTTGGGAGTCTTGAACTTTGATAGGGGTAAAAAATTATTTTGTGAATAAATGTGTCAATTTTTGTATGGCCGTAAATTTGCTGCTCGGATAGCACCTTTCAAATGTCAACAGTTTGCTCTGTCCTTTCATAAATTTCTAAAAATATTTAATTGAATTAATTTACGACTTTTAAAAGTAAATTAAAAGGCTTCCCTGGATCTCATTAGCACCTAATGTTATCCATGACAGCTTAAATACGTTGCAATGCGCCAAGTGGAAACTCAACTCGTACAAATTGAAATTCATAATTCTGTAAGTTTGCAGACAAAGTTTTCTGTTCGCACTGAATTTTAAGTTGAAGCTTAACCCTCTTTCTTTTTTATTTTGTCGAAATTAAGCCACCTACGGACCCACACACGGAAACGCACACACTCAAACTTACACAACAATCAACTAAAACAGCACACAAAAGCCGCGCCAAACTATTAGGTTTATTTTGTTGCAACCAAAGCGCTTTATGCCACATCCAGCCCTGCCCCCCGTGGCGCGACTTAGAGACTGCCTTACACCGCACACAAACACGGTCGCGCTTAAAGTTTCGCAATGGCGTTTAAGCTGCCACTCTATGGTCGGATGATGCTGGGGAACTCTCGTCCTGCCATGTGCGGATGTGTGCAACTTTGTTGCAATTTTGTCCTGGCATTGTTTCTAAGCGCTCAAGTGTTGCAGTTAGCATCCATGTCCATGGCTGTGCATCTAAGTGTATGTCTATGTATGACTTTGTGTGTATGTGTGTGTGTGCGACCGAGTTTTGAGCAGCTTCATTTTCGTTTAACTACAGTTGTTGTTTTTAACAAGCGTCGCGCGACTTGCGGGCACTTCCGAAAGTGCCAACCGCCAAGTTTTTTGGTTGACTTTGCCACTTTCTGGGGAAATCAGCGTCCAGGAAAGCGCACTTACGAGCAGTGCGCAGCGGGCTAATGCATTCACAAGCCTTGTCAAGGCAGCTGCAAAAGTTAATTAAAATTGTAATTACTTTGCCTGCTGTAACTCTAATACCAATTGAAATGTTGCCAGCGCCTTGGCCGCAAACTAATGAGCCGGCTGCTGAGATGCTCCGTTTAACAATGAGACGCCACAAAGCCGCTTGTGTGTTGTCAGGACATGTGCATGTGTGGCGGCTGTTTGGGTGTTGTGTGTATGTGTGATTGCCACATGGCGTATGCGTAACATTGTTTGCTGTAATTAATGTCTATGCCAATACGACGCTAAGCGGACGGCAGGCAAACAGACAGACTTAATGCCAGCTTGAGCGCTCATAAAATCCTTTTTTCATTATTTGCCATAGAAGCGTAACGGCCGCATTAAGTGGAGCTCGTATCTGATGTCTCTTGCGCTGCTGCTGCTGTTGCTGGTGTTGCTGCTGTTGGTGTTGCTTTGCCGTTGCTGTTGCCTATGGGCGCGGCACATGACATTGAAAGCAGGGTTGAAACTATGCTAAGCTTGACGGCTTGACAGAACGACGTCATAACATACGGACAGCCTTCATTACAGCTAAATAATGCAATGTTACGTATTCGCCGTGTTGTGTCGAAAACAAATGAAGCCCACAGCCAAAGGATTTGGGTCAGGCTGCATATGAGATGCGCCTTGTTGAGTGTGTACGAATACATGTACCTATGCATGTGCACACGTACTTATACGCTTGTAGGTGCTCGTTAATGCCCCTGGCCTGAACGCTTAAATATGCACGAAAAAAAAGAAACATTCTAAAATGCATATCGCATTGCGCATACGACGCGTTAGCCCTACAAATGCTCTCTATGTTAATGTATGTGCCTTACGGTCTTTTTCTGTCTTCTTTTTCACAGATTTATGATCGGACAATACATCACCGTGCATGGAGATGTAATTAGTCATGTTAACATAAGCCATGTCATGGTCGAGGATGGCGGTGAATATTCCTGCATAGCCGAGAATCGTGCGGGTCGTGTTGAGCATGCAGCTCGCTTGAATATTTATGGTATGTGCCACATTCACAAAACACACACACAACAACAACATGTACACGTGTGTGTGTGTGTGTGTATGCAAACAGCTACTTTACACATGCACTTAAACGTTTTTTAGTTCTCTGAGTTTCCGTTTTTTCACATTTTTTTTCGGCAGCTTCGTGTTGCCTACTTTTGCTCGATTTTGTTCTACAGCGCTTTCACTGTGTTTTTACTTTTCCGCTCTCCTTTCCTATCCTTGTCTATCTTTGTCTTTGACTACTGCTTCCTTTGCAGCTCTAAAGTGTTGTTCAAGGCACACACACTCAAACACACACACACACACACACACATACATACAAACGCAAGCACACATACTCAAGAGCGATGCTCGCTGAGGGGTTTTGTGCGCCTTGTCTACGGTGTTTTTGCAAGAAATCAAATATTTTTGTGTCGCCGGGCAAACAAAATGGCGTTGCCAGGCGCAGGGAACACAAACAAAATAACAGCCGTGGCAAAAAAAATTGCGCCATATTTGTGCCCAACGCTTGCGCTGAAAGTTTAAAAAAGCTGACAGGCACACCTAACTGCAATCCACTACCTAAAGTTGCAAGTGTCAACCCAGAGTTAAAATAGATATTTGTATTTAATTTAAATAAGTTATTTATACATTTTTTATTTTTATAGCTACGCATAGGTAAAAAACATAATTTATTACAAAAAGTTTATTAATTTATTTGGAGATTAGGTATATATAATATAAAAATTTAATTGTTGTGTTATTAATTTTAGAAGAATTGGAAATATTAAGCAAAAAAAAAGTATTAGGTTAGCTTATTTTAGATTTTCCAAAACTGTTTAAAATCTTCACCTTCCGTTCAAAGCAGATTTATTTTGAGTTCTTTGAACTATTCTGCGCTAAACTAATGAAAATACCCATATGCTTGAAAAGGTAAGGGAATACTTTTTGGCTTTCTGGCTGCTTAAGCAAACATAACACAAGTATCTTCCAGCAGGGTTTGTTTTGTTTAAAACTTTGCTTTGTCGCTGATTACGCGACGTGGTAATGGCGGTGATTACAAAAATCTCGCCCCAACCAGACGCAGACAGCGACACCAAAGCGCTCGCGTATTACGTGCTCGAAAATTATGCATATTCCGCAGAAATTCAGGAGCACAGCCAGCAGCCGCAGCACGACAACAACGTCAAGGGCCGTGAAGAGCGTCATGTTGTTGTTGCCAGGCAGCATTTGCTGCATTGTTTCCTTCCGCATTTCGGAGGGAGGACAGCGAAAAGCGTTTCGGCGGCGTCGCACCAGAGCCCGTCCCTGCCGGCTGCCAGGATGTGCATATTACATTGGGCGCGGCTTCCTGCCGGCTGGCTTGGCAGCCTTTTTGTTGGTTCCTTGGTGTCCTTGTTGTTTGCCGTAGATTTTAGCTGCATTATTAAATGAGCAACGTGTGCACAAATCTGTTAAGCATTTACATTGGCCAACCGTTTGCTCTAACTCTCCCAGGTCTGCCCTACATACGGCTCATTCCGAAGGTGACCGCTGTCTCGGGCGAGACATTGAATCTGAAATGCCCGGTGGCCGGCTATCCCATCGAGGAGATACATTGGGAGCGAGGCGGACGCGAGCTGCCCGATGATATACGCCAGCGTGTCCAGCCGGATGGCTCGCTGACCATCAGTCCGGTGCAGAAGCACACGGATTCCGGTGTCTACACGTGCTGGGCCCGTAACAAACAGGGTCACAGCGCCCGTCGCAGTGGCGAGGTGACGGTCATAGGTTAGTATATATTTGTGGAGTGCCAACTGTCGGCCCCTTGGCCATTTTCTTTCACAGCTAGGACGACAGCAAGGGACACGAGCGAAAAAACGACCAATGACGCCAAGTGAAAATTACATTTTAATTATTAACAGCAAACTAAGTAGATCGTACTGCGCTTTAAGTTTCGCCTTTGCTTTTAATTTTAATTTTGCTGTGTACCCTGCATTTGCTTCTGCTGTAATTAAATATGCGCAATAATCTAAGCTTAAAAGTTTGTAAATTAAAAAAACAAACCAAACTGCGGAGGAGTACGAGTCAGCAAAGGCGGCCGGCAACCTTTTTGGTTTTTCCCCCTTTTTTTTTTCTTTTTTTTTTTTTTTTTGTATTATTTCATTTCACTTAATGAATTCGCGTGCTAATGAAGCGCGACGTTGATTAAATTTTCATAATTTGTGACCCTTTTCTGGGATTCTTGCCATTGCTGCCGCAATCGTTGCGCATTAACGATGTGGAGCAGTGGGCCGCCCTTTTAGTTATTACACAAATTGCTGGCTCAGCACAGGCTGCACCTCCTGCTTTGTTACTTATGTTTGCCTTGACAAAACCACTTGCAGTGCCGCCGCGTCTAAGTCCTTTTCAAACATCCATACTACAACTGAACATGGGCGATCGCGCCTCGCTGACCTGCTCTGTGGTGAAGGGTGACCTGCCATTGACCATTAATTGGCGCAAGGATGGCCGCCCCATCGACCCCACCCAGCACATGTCCGTCAAGCAGGTGGACCAGTATAATAGCATTCTGGTCATTGACAATCTGGGCAGCGATCACACCGGTAACTATTCGTGTGTGGTGCGCAACTCGGCTGCGGAGGTGGAGAACTCACAGGCGCTTTTGGTTAATGGTAAATAATTGAGTTGGAGTACACGCAATAAATGCATACAGTACATCAGTTAATAATATTATAAATATCATCTTTAGTTAAAAGTAGTTGCGTTCTTTCGTATGCACTTTGTTCAATGTAACCAACAACATCACATATAAAACGATAAACGAAGTATTACTTCTCCTGCAATATCCTTGTATTCCTGTAAATTATGACTACTCAATATTGTTAAGACAACATATCGTATATCTTTTTAAATCACTATCACTTCAAATTTTGGAATGTTTGTACAACTACGTACTATTTTGTAGAGCTTAACAATCCTTTAACAAAACTGCGAAGGTTTAGTTGTACATTTATGTTTGTATGTATGTATATATCAATTGAGATCTAACTAAATTCAACTAGGAGACCGCAAACAGCAGCTCAGCGTTGGATCGACATAGTCAGCGGCAACGTGAACGACGACCCCGGTTAAAGCCTGCAGGTTGTTGCAATAACAGTCATTAACATTTCTGGTTGCTCTTTCCTACTTGCAGTACCGCCGATCATAGAACCGTTCGTCTTTCAGGATGGCCTGGCCGAGGGAATGCGTACGCGCACAGTTTGTGGTGTCTCCCGCGGCGATGCGCCATTGAAGCTGATCTGGCTTAAAGATGGCGAGCCGCTGCCCGATCTGCTGGGTGCCAATGTCACCATGCTAGATCAGTATAGCTCGCTCCTGAGCATTCCCTCGCTGTTGGCCACGCATTCCGGCGAATATACGTGTGTGGCTAAGAATCCGGCAGCTGAGATCAAGTATACCGCTCTGTTGCAGGTCAAAGGTAGCGTACTAGGTTACAACCCAACACACAAACAACACAATACACCAGCCACATTTCACATATAACAGGAACTTAACTAACTACAATTTTCACGATTGCCCCTCAAAAATAATTTTTGCTTTCTCGCTGATGTATTCAAGAAAAGCGCTTCTTAATGGTTTTGAGTTTTACATTTAATTTTAAGTTTTATTTCTAAGAAATGAACTTTTTGATGCTTGTAATGTGCCACAAGCTGAATCGTAACTGAACGTTGCCTAACTCTTGCTTTTAGCAAATGGTGCTTTGTTTTTGACGCTTTCACTCTACCAAAACAAATATTTAAATTAAAAACGAAACCATAACTAAACCAAATGCCAGAAATTGCCCTGCTTTAAACACCCATGAACCTATTTATACGAATCCCTATACCCTTAAGTCGCTTTGGCACGCTGTGGGTTTTTTTGACAACAGTTTCACCAGGTAACCTTATAAACTGCACTGCTTCTTACTCGCTTCGTAAACAAAACTGCAAAATTATTATAAATACTTAAGTATAGACACATTTAACAAAATACAAATAATACATTTTTTACGATAAGTTGCCAATCTAATTTACGCCGCTTCTTATGCTTAAATACTATAAACTAAATAGACCACGGTTTGCCGTTGTTGAAATGCGCTTTTCGAAGGTTTGAGGCTGACACAAAACTGAAAGTCATCTATTAGAATAAATAATATGCATTATAATGAAGATACTTTTTAATAAGTTTACTTCAGAAAGAGAATTGCAAAAATAAACTTTAAACTTTGAACTTTGACTTTCGCTGAGCTCTTGGATTATTTACTTGGAAAAGCGCACAGAATTTGCAATTAGCTGTAATTTTAATTTATACAAATACTCATACATAAAGAAAAGAACATAAGCTGGTTTAAAATTAATTTGCTTATTCGCTTACTCCTTTTTGTTAGCATCTCTATCGCTGTGTATAGATTACAATGCATAAATATTTTTGTTCCCTTTTTTGTTACCGCCATTTTTTTTGACTTGCAGCTTCAAAACTTAGCGCACAACGGCTGCTGTTTGCCCGCTCCCCCTCCAAAAAATTCGCTATCTATAATAAAGCTGAATGGCCAAGCCCTAGCTATAAATGTGCTGTGCTTAATTAATAAAAACATAAACTAACTGAAAAGCAGAAAGAGCTATAAATCCACAGACGACGCGCTGCTTATGCTTCAATTTGGTTTTGGGCTCTGTTTAACTGCTTACACTCTGCCTATGCTCTGTACGAATGTGTGTGTGTGTGTGTGCGTGTGTGGCAATTTTTCTATCCATGCTTCTGCGTGCGTGTGCGTGTGCGTGTGTGTGTGTGTGTCTGTGTCTGGTCATTTTTATGCATCTGACCAAATGCATAATCATATTTTTTGCAGACGTAAAAACTGAATTGAAACCAAATTACGAACAATATATAAATTTAAAGCTTCGCAGTATTTGCTAATGTAGTTGAGAATGAATGTTCCATAGCAATGGCATGTTGTGGCAGCAGCAGAGTATGCTGCACGTTTCTTCCATATGCCTTAGTTTTTGCATGTAACTGTACATAAAAAGCCTCCTTTTTTATTTTTGAATGCCAGCTGCCATCTGCATGCGATAGTGCTAGTGAAAAAATAATTTTAATTTCGTTTATTTATGATTTGCTTGCTCTCTGCTCTGTTCTTAAACGCAGATGTTTTTGAAGTAGTTTTTTAGCCCCGATTTCGCCAAGCTGAATCAAGTCGATTGCACCAAAATGAACAAGAAATTTCAATATTATTTCGAAAAGTAAGCTTTAAATTGCGCATTGCCGAAACGGGGCGAAAACTAATTCAGGAACACATCTGTAGATTGATTTAATTTATTTTTAATGCCCAATTACCCAGGCTGCTGTTGTGTGCAAAGATTTTTCCCAACTAGTCGCTATTAACAAACGCGCTGTCGTATATCCAAACCCGCTTTATGTACAACATAAGAGAACCGATCCAACCAAAACCACAAAATGCTTTTTAATTAATGCTGTTAATTTCCTTTATTATAAACATTAAACTTTTTTTTTAATTACTGCTCGACAAACAAAAGGCTGGATATTAAAAGCAGCGGCCAAATAAACAATTATTGGCCTTATAAATTATTGAAATGCAATTTTGCGCTGCAATGCTTTCTGCTCGGGGCGTGGCACATGCTTTTAAAAACTAATTATTGAAGGCCTATTTGCTTTTTGTTTATGTACAATATACTTTTTTCATTTTAATCTGCGTGCTTAACAATAAACTCATATAACCGTTCATATAATATAAAATCGTACAAAAAATATAAAGCATTTATGTATTTTATGTTGCAATATAATTTTAAATGCAAATATTTTCCAATACGTTTTTGGCATGCCTTTGTTATTTAATTTATGCGCCAACGAGAGGCATTTTTTGTAAATTTGTTGTACAACAAACAGCAAAACAGCGAGCCGCAGAGCGTGGGCAAAAATCAAATAAAAAAGAAAACAGCAATAATAAAAACTAATTTAAATATGACTATAAAAATCCTTGCACAACAACCAACCAATTAATGAGTTCACCTCACGGATTTTAAGTAAAAAGAAAAATCCGCTATAAAAGCATCGAGTTCTTAAGTTATTTCGATTTGAATTAAGTTGCATAAAATCTTTTTGTTATATTTTTAAGCAAAAACCAAAATCATATTTTATGAAAATTATGAAAACCCCAACTGTATATTAGTTGAATCGTTTTCTATATGCTACAAACCTTTCTATTACTCTCAACAAATTTGAATAGTCACAAAGCTATATTTTGCCGTTTTTACTTTGCCAGATCTTCACTTTTCCTCTCTCTCTCTCTCTCGCTCTCTATATATATATCTCTCTCTCTTAATCATAAACTTTTCTGTATGTCTTAGAGACTTTTCGTTTGAATCCTTTGTTATTAGCTTCACGCAAGTTGACAATTTGTAACATAACTTATACGTCCTGTAGTGCCGCCACGTTGGATTGTGGAGCCTGCCGATGCGAATGTGGAGCGCAATCGTCACATAATGTTGCACTGTCAGGCACAGGGCGTGCCCACGCCCAGTATAGTGTGGAAGAAGGCGACAGGTCAGAGTTCAAAATATAGTTTAATATGTTTTATTAGAGGAAAAACATTATAGGATTTTTTAAAAATTTTTTTCCAATTATGTATTATTTTCACGAATATTTTTAGTGTGTATTAGATATCGATAGAAATATCAAAAAGCAGATATATCACAAACAAGTGACGTAACCCTCAACTGTTTGGTTACCCTTCCCTGAATCTCTTTCGAAAACAGGCAGCAAATCAGGCGAGTACGAAGAAGTTCGGGAGCGTCCCTTTACCAAGTTGCTGGGGAATGGGTCGATGCTGCTGCAGCATGTCAAGGAGGATCGCGAGGGATTCTATTTGTGCCAGGCGAACAATGGCATTGGCACGGGCATCGGAAAGGTCATACAGCTGAAAGTGAACTGTGAGTATCACAAGTGGTTGCCAAATGGAACGAAACACGGCAATTTGGTTGATTGCGACGGCGACTCCTCCCGGGATTGCAATTGCGATACATCTGTTTCTGTTGCTGCTGCTGCGGCTGCTGGCATAATTAAAATGCGAAATATTATTTGCAGCCTCGCCGTACTTTTCCTCCACCTCGCGCTCGGTTACCGTCAAAAAGGGCGACACGGCGCTGCTGCAGTGCGCCGTCAGCGGCGACAAGCCGATAAACATTGTGTGGATGCGTTCGGGCAAGAACACGTTGAATCCATCAACCAATTACAAGTGAGTGCAGTGGGGCAAAGCTAATGCAATGACTTGCCAATCTCGATTCCCACCAGAATATCGGTGAAGCAGGAGGCCACCCCAGATGGCGTCTCGGCGGAGCTGCAGATACGCACGGTGGATGCCACCGACAGTGGCCCGTATTTCTGTCGGGCCAGCAACCTCTATGGCAACGATCAGCAGCTGGTGCAGCTGCAAGTGCAGGAGCCACCGCAGCCACCCAGTGTCCTGGAGGCGGCCATGATCAGCAGCCGCTCCGTGAACCTCAAATGGCAGCCCAAGGCGCTCAGCACGGGCGACGTGTCCAAGTACATAGTGGAGTACCGTGAGGCAGATCGTAGGTTGAATTGTAGCCAGCTGTAAGCACCTGCTCCACATCTGCGCATCTTTTCGTTCTAGCCGTTCTCTTCATCGACCAGTGGCAGCATCTGGAAGTCAAAGATCCGCCCAGCTTCAACGCTCTGATCGAAAATCTGAAGCCGGCGACACGCTATGCTTTCAGGGTCATCGCTGAGGGTAATGCGGGACGCAGTGCGCCCAGTCAGGAGCTGATCGTGCGCACAGAGCCACAGCGACCCGCCGGACCGCCTTTGAACCTGTCCGCACGGCCGCTCTCCTCCACGGAGCTCCTGATTAGCTGGGTAGCGCCGCTGCCAGAGCTGCGACACGGCGATATACAGGGCTATAATGTCGGCTATAAGCTGGCCAGCTCGGGCAACACGGCCTACAACTTCACCTCCGTCTCGGGCGACGGTGAGGGCGGCAATGGGGAGCTGCTGCTCAGCGGACTCTCCAAATTCGCGCGCTACAATATTGTGGTGCAGGCCTTCAATCAAGTGGGCCCAGGTCCACTCTCGGAGCCTACCGCGGCGCAGACCATGGAAGACGGTAAGCCAGCCCCGCCAGTAGCCCCGGTCTCTCCCACTCAGGTATTAATGAGCTGCTCTGTAGTGCCCAGCCGCCCGCCGGATGATGTGCGCTGTGCCGCGTTGACGTCCCAGTCGCTGCAAGTGTCCTGGCAGCCGCCGCCAATCTATCACACGAATGGCCTGCTGCAGGGATACAAGCTGATCTTCGAGCCCATCATTGATGACCTGGTGCCCAACAAGGACGAGGTCGAGTCGCGCAAGACCACGGCCCTGACCACGGTGCTGACCGGACTGCGCAAGTACACCAACTACAGCATTCAGGTGTTGGCGCACACGCGCATGGGCGACGGCGCCCTCTCCAAGCCGCTCTATTGCCACACCGAGGAGGATGTGCCCGAGGCGCCCTCGGACATCAAGGTGGTGGTCAGTTCACCGCAGTCGCTCTACGTCTCCTGGCTGCCGCCGAGCGAGCCCAACGGCGTCATCACCAAGTACAGCCTCTACACGCGCGTCGTCAATGGACGCGAGGAGCTCAACAACGAGAAGCGCAGCCTGCCCTCGCAGCAGGCCTACTACGAGGCCAAGAACCTGCATCCCCACATGGAGTATCAGTTCTGGGTGACAGCTTCCACCCGCGTGGGTGAGGGCAAGAGCTCGCGCGTCGCCTCACAGATCACCACGAATCGCGTGCCGGCCAGAATTATTTCATTCGGCGGGTCCGTGGTGCGTCCCTGGCGCTCTACGGTCACCCTGCCCTGCACCGCTGTGGGCAAGCCCAAGCGGGAGTGGTTCAAGGCCGACGTGGCGCTGCGCCAGGGCGGCCTGCACAACTCCCAGCTGCTGGATACGGGCGATTTGATCATCTCCAGCCTGCAGCTAGCCGACGGCGGCAACTACAGCTGCCAGGTGGACAACGGCATTGGCACGGATCGGCTCACGCACATGCTGCTGGTGCAGGTGCCGCCCTCGGCTCCTGTGCTGTACGTGACCAGCGCCACCTCGAGCAGCATTCTAATGCACTGGAAGTGCGGCTTCACCGGCAATGCCCCGATCACGGGCTACACCCTGTTCTATCGTCGCGCCACGGGCAATACGGATGAGATGCAGCTGTCGCGGCACGCCTCCAGTCACGAGCTGAAGGGTCTGGTGTGCGGCAGCACCTACCAGATACATCTGAACGCCCACAACAAGGTCGGCAGCTCCCCAGCCAGCATAATGCTGCACGTGCGCACCCAGGGCCAGGCGCCGGGCGTGCCGGCGACGACGAGCCTGCTGGCTCCGAACTCCACATCGGTGCTGATACGTCTGCACACTTGGCCGGACAACGGCTGTCCCCTAATGTACTTTGTGCTGCAGTATCGTGCGGTGACCGACGACCCCGACAAGGAGTGGATTTTGGGTGAGCTGAGAGACCGATTTACCCAAATCAGTCAGCCGGTGCAATAATGATGCCATTCCTCTACGCAGTTTCCAATGCCTTGAAGCCCCAACGACGCGTGGTCATCTCCAATCTGCAGCCATCAACGCTTTACCAGCTGCGCATGGAGGCGCACAATGTGGCGGGCGTCTCGCCGGCCGA
Source organism: Drosophila sordidula (assembly GCA_035047465.1). NCBI lineage: Eukaryota > Metazoa > Arthropoda > Insecta > Diptera > Drosophilidae > Drosophila > Drosophila sordidula. The sequence continues at coordinate 13,344,518 of JAWNPQ010000156.1, read as the reverse complement.
GTTAAGCTTCGTGACGCTCACCAAGGACGGCGACCCGCCGCCACCAGAGATTGTGCAGCGCGGTCAGCGCGGTCCGAGCGTCTTCTACGGCAACATCAATCTGCTGATACCCAGCATCGCTGCAGTCTCCGGCATGATATGCACCATTTCGCTGGTCATCATTTGCTACCGGCACAGTAAGTTCGGCCCAGGCGCTGTCCGCTCCCCAATTGCTAACGAGCTGGGTGTCTTGCCTCTTGCAGAACAAAGCAATCACATACAAAAGGAATCGCTCGAGAATCGCGCCAACTCCGAGGCGGCACAGCGTGAGCGTTACTATGCCACCATACACAAGGTTTCCATGCAGAACAATGACAAAATTCCGGGTAAGCGAGTGCGCGAACTGTTGATCGGGCTACGGTCTAAGCCTGCGGCTATTCCACAGAAACCTCTGAGGACATTTCGCCGTATGCCACCTTCCAATTGTCGGAGGCTGGCAACATGTCACAGCCGCATCATGGCGGTCCAGCGAATACCCTGCTGCACTCGTTCATGTACCATGAGAGGGCTCTGGCCGAGGGCTGCTCGTCGCCACCACCAGCTGCGGTATTAAAACCAACCACCACCCATCACCACCACCACCACAACCAACGTCCACAAAAGACAATTCATAATTATTATCAGACCTCACCGTTTCATAATATCGTGCGTTTGTTTATTCATTTCTTTGATTTTAGCTCTCTTTCTCTCTGTCTCTCACTGTCTCTGTGTCCCCCTCTTGGTAGGGGGCATTAGTCCTACAATTAGTGTGTACTTTTCAATAGACTACTACGTGCTTTTTATGTTGTTCCTCTGCTCGTGTCTTAATTTCATCTAAGTTCTCTTAAGTGCAATGCCGTATATCATGGGCATTGAGCGAAGCGCTCTGCCTCGTGTCACTTGTCAATTTTGGGTTGTTCTTTGTTTTATTTGAAAGCGTTTACCATCCCCAGGCGCTTTTGTAGTCGCTAGTCGCACTTGGCACTCAAGTACTATCCCATCTAATGTCACGCTTTGTTCTCTGCGCAGTCCAAGAATCGACGTCGTCACTCACGCAAAACGGAGCCAGAGAGTGAGGAATCCGAATCCGACCAGGATCAACTGACTTCCAGTCGCACCGAGTCTTCCAATCAGCATGAGGGCAAAATCAAGCACAGTAAGTCGTAATCCATTGTCCTTGGTTTCAGCATCTGGAAGATGTCGCTTATGAAGGTCCAAGAAATATCCATTTAAAGGAAAGAAATCTGTGTATATCCTCAACTTTTCAAAAATGGCTCTACATAGTTACAATTTAGTTGTGTTAATGTAAGTGACAAGTGTTAAGCGCAGGCTTATATTAGCATCAGAGCATAGGCATTAATAGCCAGGTCGATCCCTCCATCGATCGCCTGGCTATCTGCCTGTAGGTTTCAAATTTGCAAAATTATTTCTCGTGTAACTTAAAAACTTTGAACATTTTCCCCGTTTCTCTAAAACTGATAAATATTAATTTCTGGGTCAATAGTCCGAGACTATTTATGGTTACAAAAATACTTTTTGGCTGCCTTCCCTATGCTCAACATAATTGATAGTGTGTGCTTGTGTATATATAAATTTAAGAATGAAAGAATCTTAAAGATATTCGGAGCCGGGTGCAGGGTATCTTCTATATCTCTTGACCTGAGCAATCTCATTAAACCCCGAACCCAAATGTATATAACAGCAAAAGAAAGTCGATTTAGTCGATTTAGCCATGACCGTCTGTCCGTCCGTCCGTTCCTCTGACCAACCGTCCGTCTGTATGAACGCAGCGATCTCGAAAACTACAAAAGCGAGAGACATAAACTTGTCAACTATAGATTCTCCAAACCATACGCTGAACAAGTTTTTCACTTTTTTTTCGATATCTTGCCCCGTTTCATTAATGTTGACCAAAACCGCTTTCAAGACTTGGTGTTCTTAGCATATCTCGGAGACTGTTGCAGTTAGAGTCTCTTTACTTTACTCACATTCACCACACCAAATATAAAAAAAAACACAATTCAAATACTACAGCCTTGCGCTTTGGTTTGTACATAAATTTTAATGATCATACTTTTAATTAAGTAATTCAGGAATTTAGTTTCCATAGTGGACCATAGTACAATGTTTGTAACTAGAGCTCGCAGTTGGGTTCAGGATATCCCCTAGTCGGACGCTCCCGACTAGAGCTTTCTTGTTTTAAAATCGAGAAGCAAAACGAGGAGTCGGAAATGCAAATACGATTTATTTTCGTTGCCATACTTGACCTTTCTAGTGTGACGCTTCCAGGTGCTTTAAGATATTTTCCCGCAATTTTTTTTGTAGCTCGTAGTGGTCTTAGGCTATCAAATGGAGTAATCTGCTCGCTCTCTCTCTCTTCTTTTTGCGTTATTTTACTTTGCAGACTCAGACTCTAGACTAATACAGCATTTTCCAAATCACAACATATCGATAACTTATCTGTAGTAGATGAACGAGATATGCACAACATTTGCCACACAATGCACACAATTTTTATAAACATATAAATTTGACCAGTAAGAAGAACCGTAAACTGAAGACTAAGAAACCATAAAATATTGTAAAGTGTTGAAGCAAGTTAGCTGTAAGTTAGTTGTAAGCTTGTGTTTCCCCATCCACATGCCAATGTCTCTATTTGCCCGTATTCTCTTTCTTTCTTTCTTTCCAAACTCTTAATGCTCTATGCGATGCAGGCATCATCTACCATGGAGCACAATCAAGCACATCCTCCGATCTGTCACCAATGTCCGAACAAAAATCATTACCACGACGCGGTCGCTCCAGGTATCATCATCAGCAATATCAGTTTTCCACCAATACAACACCGCGTCATCACAATAGCAACAAAAGCAACAACAACATCACAAACACGGTCACAAACACAAATACAGCCTCATCAGCAACCAATTCGAACAAAATTCTATCTCCGCGCAACGGCGGCGGCAATCTGAAATCCATATCGAGCACATTCAAATCACAAGACTCCATACAATGCCACATACCCACGTTGGTCAAATCGCCATCGATAAGCACACAACAACAGAAACAGTTCCACAAACAACAGTCGAATAGTAAACCCAGTCAGAACCAGAACCAGAACCAGAACCAGAACCCCAACCACAATCAGACCCAGTGCAGTAGTAGCAGTAGTTTGAAGCAACAGCAACCACTGTTGATCCAGCCCAAGCTCCATCAGCTCGAGCCGACGCCATCGCATGCCAGTGGCCAGGAGCTGTTGGGCTTGGATGGAGGCGTTAGTACCCTAGCATCTGTTGTGCCCGTAACTTGCATGCCACCCTCCTCACAGTTTCGCCCCATACCACACAAGTCCATAATGCCCGCGCATGAGTCACACCAAAACCACCATCAGCAATTGCATCAGGGCGGTGTCTCCGGCACAGCTCTGCTGAATCCCTCGACGGCTCTGCTGTCCTCGAAGTTCTTTACGGCACCAACGTTGCCTTTGCCCAAATAGGATACGGCCAATGGGGGGAGTGAATTTGCAGGCGGTGGCGGGGCTGATAGCAGCCGCTTTGGCTATAATGGCGGCGAGATATCGTGCACCTATATGGATCCCATAGATCACACATGAGACTTGGCCTACGGTGAGGTGTGTGGACCCGAGGGCGCCCATTAATCAGCAGCCAGCACATCACACCACCAACAACCAACAACCAACAACCACCAACACAACAACTTGAACACAACTAAGTCTCTCTTATTCTGAACGCTTGAGCGTGGTTGCTAGCCAAACCTAAATAGTATCAAACCACTCTGGATACTCTTCTTCCCCTTACAAACCATGCAGAGCTGGCATCCTGCGCACGCTGCACCCGCTGCAGCTGCAGGCCGAGTGCACCGCTGGTGCCTTCCATCACGGCGAACGCGATGCTGGCGACCACATCGAGCTGGCCGAGGTTGAGTGCGATGTGGATACCATTAAGAAGCTAAAGCTGGGCCAGCGCTCCTCGCTGTGGTCGCGGCCAGCTTCCACCACATCCCAGTTGCAGCAGGAGCATCAACAGCAGCAGCAGCAGCAGCAGCAGCAGCAGCAACAGCAGCAACAGCAGCAGCAACGTCAGCAACAGCAGCAACCACCACACAAACGAGCGCATTCAAAGTCACCGCAGCCGCAACAACAGCAGCCACTACAACAACAACGCCCACAACAACATTCACCCGCTCCAGGCCAGAAATTGCTTAGCGAGAAATCGGATTATTCGATATCAGTGTGAGACATTGGTAAGATCTGATCATAGCATGATCAGCAGTTAGGATGAGGTCGGGCCAACAGACCAACAAATTGAAATCAATCGAAATAAAATTGGGCAACAGGCGTGAGTTCTCCCGAGACTCCCGTCTGAATTGAATTTTAGGTATACAACAGCTGAGCCGTTTTAGTACCTAGATATTTGTAATGCCAACACTTGAACTACTCCCGTTATACCCGTTCAACCTTGAGTCCACACCGCCCCCGCCTTGACCCGTAACCAGCTTGACAACCTACCCCAAAACCCCAAAAAATGCAAAGACACAATGAAAAACTTTCGGACAATCAAAATCAAAATTATTTGCACATCCATCCAAAAAACAAAAAAAAAAAAAAACGAAAAGAAGAGGAAACTCGAAACACTTCCCATTTGTTACTCTCCATTCCCGAATACTTATATAACGCTCATATAACCGTTTATATACATATTAACGAATAGGTAATTACGATTTGTGCATGTTATACGGCATGCACCCACAACCCAGGTCAGTTATCGAACTTCCAAAATGTTGTATATACAGACATATACATATATGCATACTTATACGTTATACCTACTAACCTAGTGTTAAGTACTAACGACTAATGTAACTCGAACTACTAACTCGAATACTATTGAATACTAACGACGCATCGTATTGTAACGCGTATTACTCGAACTACTTATAATCGAACTTTTTTTTTTTTTGAATGTAGAGAGGTTGTAAGTATTTTGTGGCTTGGTCATAACTTTTTTATGTATAGTACTGGAACTTGGGTTAAACTAGCTAATATTAAGTATTTGAAGTATTTTTGTAAGTTCTTTAATTCAAATTAATTCCGTTTCAAAAACTGCATTTTCCATTTGTAAAACGAGGAATTTAAATATGAAATTTAAACTAACAATTAACTCAAGACATATGCTGTGTACAAATCTATATTTATGTCTATATACTAACGATATGATGTGGAATGTATTAATTATTGGCTCATGTACATATACATATAAACACACACTCATGCAAACAAATATTTATGACAAACACACTCACGATAAACCTCTAGTTGTTAGCGGTACCACAGAAAGTACGTTTTGTAAAAAAATAAAAAACACACACGTAAAATTGACTGAAAAAAACAAAAAAAATATATAACTCCATAAAGAAATGATATACAATGAAGAATGTTAACTAAATGTATTTGATATATTCGATGTATACACGAGTACGAATCGCCAGCTGAATCAGTATTCATATATGATATGACACGATATAGCAGTATCAACACAATTAGTGTTTCCATTACAATAAACTGTCGTTCGTCAACGTGTAGTTAAATGTTTTTAACACCAAAGTATAGAAATCAAATAGCAAGTCGTAATCAAATTTTGACATTTGAAACAAACTTACACGCAATCACACACTCACACACTCACACACACACACACACACACACACACATTGTAACTCTCGAATTATAAATGGCCAAGTTAGGAGCAGATAAACAAACTACAAATTAAAATTAGTTCATATGAATACTCCACATATTAATTAGCTGTATTTTAAACTAGCCAACAAAGCATACATATAAGAAAATTAGCAACAGATCAACAGTTTGAAGGAAAGCAGTGAGCAGGAACAGGACTTTCAGAACCGTTTCGGAAACCATGTGCCAAAATTTGTTTAAGACTAAAGTCAACAAGAAATCGTATTAACAACATATACAATAAATAAAGCTCTAAATTGGGCTTATTAGCGCCACAAGTAATACAAAAAAGAAACAATATATATATATGATAAGTACATAAAAACTGCAGTGGTATATATACACATACATATGCATATGCAGGTGTATGTATATATGCAGTGGTGTGCATTTACAACAACCTTTGGCAGCCAAAAAGTCTGCATGTTCGAGTTTCATTTGCTGCAGCGCCAGTTTCAAAATATAAAAGGATAAAACGCAAATATACATAAACAAAAACTAGATATTTAATAGAATTTATATGCAGCACTTTTTTTTATTATTATTATTTACGTATATTCAAGCCAACGCGTTGCAGTATTTTTAATCCGTTTTTTATATACATTTATTTATATATAATATGTAATAAATGGTTTATTAAATTTAACATCGAATTTTACGAATTTAACACAAAGTTGCAAAATGAAAATCACATAGCAAAGTCTACAAATCAAAAGATGGCAATTTACTTAAAACCAAAAAATACAATCAAAAGGCAAAACAACAAAATAATATACTTATGTATGTATGGGTAAAATAAACAAACTTTTTTTTTTTTAAATATATTTAGCACAAAAACTACAAAATAAAACTATTAATGTAAAAAAAACAAAACGGAAACCATTTAAAATAAAAGAAAACCGTAAAAATCATATTCAAAAATTTCGTGATGCATTTTTTGTATACTCGTTCACAAACTGAAAAAGTATATTCGGTTTGGGCAATGTCCACCCTGCTGTCCGTCCGTCTGTGCGGATGACCGCGATTTCGTCACAAAAAAAATTTCCCGTATACGCCTTCTCTTCCCACGTAATCGCAAACATCTATATATCCCAAAGTTTTAGAGCTAGAGTCACCAATTTTGGAAAATCGATGGCTGGTGACCTCATTTAAAGATTATTCTTAATTTCTGTTTGCTCCAGTTTGTGCACTGCTAACGAAATTTAACCTGCAAATATGCAATACATTCAATATATAAATACACCTTTAGCAACATCAATGTCAACCGGTCTGGTGACATCGATGGACTCTTCGACTTTTAAGTACAGCGGCTATGTTAACTCTGTTAGCACAATCACAGCAGTAAGCTCAGCAGGTAAACATTCGTATGTATTTTTGACATATGAGCTATTGCGCAAGCTCAGCTGACAGACCGCCAATACTCTTATAATACTCTTTCTTTTGTCATTCGAACCAAAAGCCAGCAACTTTTAGTTTGCTTTTATTTAGCTTGGCGCATTCGCTTTGTAATTAATTCCTAAATTTAAGTACATATTGTAAATACCGGATTTCTAATATTATTGTGTTCTATTATAGACAAAAGAGCCTTAACACCTGAGTTCTTTTTAAAATACTGCCTAATTTTATTTATAATATACTATACACTATTACTGTGATGGCTGGGTCCGAAAGAGCACAAAACCGCACTTCCCTTGCCCTGAGCAAGGCCGGACCCTTTTTAGCAGAGTCTGCTCTGTAGTATACTGTAGTAAACATACATATATAAAACACACTGTACCCAGGGTCTTTTAATATCAAACACATTGTAGCACTTAGCTGCAATGTTTACGTAAACCAAAGCAAAGTAATATGATCGCTCAAGTATGCAATGGCCAGTAGAAGTGCCGAGTCAACATGTTTAGCGACTGTCCCTTTTTTATGTACATATGTATATAACATTCTCCCTCTCTCTCTCGCTACTATCAGCGCCGAGCATATAAGTAATACATAATGCGCCAACGTCTCTGCCGCCGTTTGCTGGCAGCGAAGTTGCGCAGCTTAGGCTAAGAAGATTATATATGAATTCTCTAATTCGGAATGAAAAAACTGACTTCACAAAACGTGGATGTTTTTTCTAATCAAATAAACAGTTCATTGAAAACAACTATTTTGTCAATTGAAGTTGCATTTGCGACCGTGAGTCAGGCTTAAATAGACCTGTGGCACTTGAAAAACAATTAAAAATAATAAAAGAAACTTAAAACAAGCCAAATGGGATCAATAAAGAATCACAATAAAATTATAAACTATTACAAAATATAAGCAACAACAGCAGCAGCAGCAGCAGCAACAAGCTACAACACAGCCGACGACACCCAGCAGCAAGTAATAAGCAAGTACGAAGTACAGTGAAGGAAAATATTAACGTCTTGTCTATGTCTAGACAACAACAAGCAGAGCATATCTCTCTGCAAGATACTGCTCCTGCCGAGCGAAGGGACGCTCCTACTCTACAAGAGGCTGTGGAGGTGTGTCCCAACGATGGACCACGCCCACTCACAATAGCTGAGTATAGGGCACGACAACAGCCGCAACCAAAACCCAAGAAAAAGAGAGGCGGACGAGCACACAAGCTGCTAGAACAACGCAGGCTAATGGTGAACATGATCAAAGCATCAGGAACAGAAGAGGAAAGTAACGCAAAAAGGCTGCAGTAAGGCGAATGCCCTATTTTGCCTTTGTTTTAAACTAAATTTGGTTAGGCTTTTCTACTAACAACATATTGCTGGTATTGCTTTATATAGAGCCCAATAATGTAGACCAGTCATATGTCAACTAACAACAAATATTTCCATTTCAACCATTTTAAGAAACTAAAAAAATACGAATATACATTTGAAAAATAACAAAAAATAGTAAAGAACAAGAAAATTTCATTTTTATTAGTTTCAGTCATGACAATAGTCAGATAAATTATATAAATATTTAGATTCACAAAACTTCAATTACAAAACTGGATCTTGGAATAATTGCTGGTAATGGAATTTTGAAAACAGATCGCACAAGAATTGTCAATAACGAGCTATCCATTATGTTGGAGCATCAAAAATTTGTCTATACATTAATATGTATGCATGTTTAAAATGAATACCATAGAAGTAATAACAGAAGTTTTTGTTAGAGATACTAATTTCATAACTAGAATTCAACAATTAGTCCCAACGACCCCAATAAACATATCAGAACTAGAAAACAAATATATGAATGCATTTGGTTTAGATTTTTCACCGTTAATATATTGCACAATCACTCAAAGGCAATCGTATTGACCACCATTCCCGGTGTTTAGGTCAGATCAGTAAAAAGAGAACATTCCATACTAGGCAGAACCATAGATGTTGTAGTATTCATAAATTAAAAAATTACAAACAAAAAAAAAAAAGAAGAAAGGAACAAATAAAATAATGAATAAAATTATTCAGCACACAGATTTATTTTATGGAATGGAAAGAAATACAACTTTTATTGAAATAAAAAACAAATTTGACAAAATGTTATAAGTTACTAGCGCAAAACAGAGTCATTCAATAGATTACTGTTAATAAACGTGCTAAAATATTAGTAGAATGCTTTAATGAAGCACGTATACATGACATAAGAAAAAGTTAAACTCTAAAAACTGGTCAGAGGTATCAGAAGTTTTTATCAGGCTTCGATCAAACTTGATATCAATAAAAGGGAAATATACCTTGGAATATACCAGAACTTGAATTGACAGAGCAGGAAGAGATCGAATCGGTAAACAATTCAGATACCGATATAGAAGAAAAAGATTTAAATGATCTAACAATCCCAGCTGTCGTAACAGTAGCTGAATTTTTAGATCAAGATTCAGAGTCTGATTTAAATTCCAGTGTAATAGAACAAAAACCTATTACAATGGCAGACGAATCAGCTGCCCAAAGGGCATACATAAAAGACATTTTACATGTAATTCCAGAATTTGATGGAAAAAAATACATCTGCAAAGATTTATTACAGCAATTAAATTGGTCGACCTGACAAAGGGACCCTATGAAAGCATTGCAATTAAAGTAATTAAATCAAAGATAATTGGCTCCACCTTCTACAAAGTCCAAAATGCGACTAAGATCGATGAACTCATCAAGATATTGCAGGCAAAAATTGTCGGCGAAACATCCGACGTAGTAAAGGCGAAAATGGCAAATGTAAAATGTAACCAAATAGGTAAAACAGCCACACAAGTTACGAATGAAATAGACAATTTACGCAAATTGTTAGAAGCATCGTATATTGATGAAGGCCTAGATGCTGAAAATGCTGAAATCTTCAGTAGCAAAGAAGCTATAAGAACCATGAAAGAAATTGAGAAAATGGAAGAGGACAGAGCTAATTACAGAGGCTCATATGGTAACAAATCGTATGGGCGTGGCTACTACCGTGGTGGTAATAACAACTACGGTGGTAACTACAATAATAATAACAGAGGTCGTGGACGATTTAGAGGAAATAATCATAATAACGGTAATTCCTACAACAACAACCCATGAAATGACAATCAAGGAAATTCAAACAGACAGGGAAACAATGTTAGAGCAGCCCAAAACAATTCGGGAAACCAACAACACCCTTTAGATACGCAGAATTAAAAACCCCAAAGGTTCATTCAATAAACTTGTATCTTAATATTTTTGTATTTAATGTAGAATACAGCTGCAGATATCTCAATTCTAAAAGAAGATTCCGATGACATTCAATTAAATAACACTATAGACATTCAATTTATAGGTCAAGGAGTCATAAAATCCAAAGGCCTCGCTCCAATAGAGCTTACAGGCAGACAGATATATAATTCCTCACAATTTTCATATAGTTGATGCAAATTTTGCAATACCGTGTGACGGAATAATAGGCATAGATATCATAAAGGTCTTAATTGCAAAATATACCTAGATTGGTCCAAAGGTTGGTTTATAATTATTAAATGTCCAAATTTATGTTCCAATAACATATAGTTCTGGTAACAATTCAATACTTCTAACAGCAAGATTAGAAGTTATCCGAAAAGTTGAACTAACTAACTAACTAAGCCAACATATTATATTCATTCCAAATCAGGAAATTCAAACACAGTTGCAACACCAAAAAATACATTTGTCCGATTACTAAATACGACCAATAAAGACCAATTAATCAATATAAATAATCTAAACTTTGAACCACTTTCGAACTACGATATAGTTCAAACTACTCCAGAAAACAGGAAAAAAACTGTAATAGATCAATAAAGTAAAAGTTTTCCAAAACAATTCAAACCACAATTAGTAGAATTATGCACTAAGTGATGTATTCGGACTTGAAACCGAATCAATATCAACAAATAACTTTTATAAACAAAAATTGAGATTGAAGGATACTGAACCAATTTATATAAGAAACTATGGAAGCCCGCATAGCCAGGTAGATGATAGGTAGATGATTTAAAAACAAGTAGGAAAACTGATCTTCGATAAAATTATCGAGCCATCAGTAACTGAATACAACAGCCCCCATTTACTAGTTCAACAGAAAGCACTTCCAGGCTCAGAAGAAGATAAATGGCGATTGGTAATTGACTATTGTCAAATTAATAAAAAACTATTGTCAGATAATTTTCCACTCCCTAGAATTGATGATATCAACTAGGTCGAGCAAAGTATTTTTAAAGCCTTGACTTAATCAAAGTGAACTCGAAGAAAGTTAATTAATATTATAATATCAGAGACTAAAAACAAAAAACAAAAAGTAAATAAGGATAGACCATAAACTTTTATTTCATTGTCAGTATATGTTTTAGTATTGCCATACATAAGTAATAATTATCATTGGAATATACTTAAAGCCTCAACACACAAGGAAAAAATATATATATAAAAAGAAGAAAACCAACAAAAATGTATACCATTTATTACATTTATTAGTTTATCAAATTTTTCATAAAAAAAGGAAATTTATTTTTAATTTTCATTACATACAAATGTATATTCGTACAAATTAATGTAAAATATAAAAAGAAAATAATTAAGAAAAACAAAAAAAAAACTATATATAATAATCATATATAATTTACTAATAAAATAGTTTTACTATATTACGTTATTTTTAAAAAGAAGGGAGATGTAGTATACTGCTGTAAACATATATAACGAATACACACTGTACCTTTAAGTTTCGCAGCTTAGGCTAAGAAGACTATATATGAATTCTCTAATTCGGAATGAAAAACGGACTGCAAAAGACATGGATGTTTTTCTACTCAACTAAACAGTTTAACGGTAATAACAAATCAATTGAAGTTGCATCAATTACAGCTCCGTAAGACTCACTCGTGTTTGTTACAACTTGATATATACTATAGATATATATATTTTTAAAGCCTACATTCCCAGTTTTGCTTATTCCCATTGTTCTAGTATGGAAATAAATTCTCAATGACATTGCATTGACCTAGCTAATTTTGGGTATGGCTTTTTAGACCACATTATAGAGCAAGCAGTAGAATAGTGTCTTAATTTTAGTCGTTCTGATGTGCACCCTTGGCATAATCGTGCATTTTGTAAATATAAATGGTGTGTTGTAGTCTTCCTCTTGCATATCGTCCGCAATCTAGCAGAAGCACTCACAAAAGTTACAACGAATTGGAACACTCACGAGAAAGTGGTGTTCGCTGTTTCTGATAATGCCTCCAATACTGAAAGGGAAATTATCGATCACGTAAAGTGCAAGCATTTTGGATGCTTGGCACACACATTCACAATATAATAGAGGGTATAAAGCGCATTGTAAGCCATTAAAAAAAAAAAACACAACGGCAAACAATAAACGAAACGAACGTATAATAAGTTTTTCCATCTATTGCGCTGTGCAAAGAGGCTTTGCTTCCTATTTAAGTATAATAAAACATAAAACATCTTGTGTTCATTTTACGACCCTTTGAGGAAGCCATCAATAACATTAGTGGCCAAATGTATTGTTCTGGCCTTTGGTGATTCGAGTCATTTTAAAGATTCTTAGAGTACAGGAAAAATTTTAAAAATTAGCTTTAACTTTCCTGGTCCATCGTAAAGGATTAATTTTTGTTACCCCAAATTTGTATTTTTTAGATTATTAACAACATTTTTTGATGTATCTACATTTGCCTCAAAGTAACATACGGTGTTATTTCGAACTGTTATTTTTATGTAACTGACGTAGTCGTCACTGTGACACACAATTGACACTATCGAGCACCTCAAGACAGAGTATCCCCTTGTCGGGAGCTCCCGACTAAAGCCCGTTCACTTGTTGTACTCTGAACGGCGATTTCGGAGAGTGCAGAAGCTAGAAAGCTGAACTTGGACTTTTTAAGTTCGTGTACTATATACAGATCAAGTTTATTTGAAAACATCGATACTCGATCACTCGTCTCGTTTTCTTATTATATCGGTTTTAGAATCGGTTTTTTGAGCATATCTTAGACAAAATTGGTTCCTGAGCTTCGCAGTTATTCACGAATTTAGTTCGAATAGTGGGGCCAAGTGCAACTGCTGAGTAAATTATGTACTATTTGGTCTAAAGGTTTATTTCATCAGCAAACTTAGTCAGCGCCAGCGGCTAAGCGCTGACACCGTTTACCGAGTAAACACAAAATGAAATGTGGGGACGGAGATTGGGCCGAGGCTGTTTAAACGTTTGTCGGTCAGCTATTAAAGCACTGGAGCTGCGACGCCCACGCTATCAGTACGATATGTGTATTGGGCGAAGCAGCAGCAGCAGCCACGAGACAGCAGCAGCCGCAGCGACAACGTAAGTCCAAATTGTTATCAGTGGCGTGGGTAAACGTGTAAGCTAGTGCGGAGATGTCGCATGCTGATAAGAGGCCAGCGGAGCCAGCGCCAGCGGGTGGGCCGCCCAAGGCTTGCATGGGCTGCAGTGGCCTCCAGCCACGCCCTGCGCTTGTGGATATGGAGGATATGGGCAACTTGGGCTTGGAGAGGCTCATTCGCAAGACAAACATCGCTCCGCAAGTGTTGACGGATATTGTGGAACAGCTGTCGAATCTGCAGGCCAGCCAAAGGAGTCCCCCGGAGGGCAAGCGAAAGTCAAAGTTGTTAAGAAGTTCAAATGATGCACTTCATCGGTTATGTAAAATTCTGTGGATCTCACTTTACTCCATAGCAGGTGGAATGAATGAGTAAATAAATTATATTAATAAATTTTAGAAATAGCAGTTCTGGCTGCATTTTAGCTACTTTTAACATACAGGCCAAATAATTTATTTTGCATTCCACATTATGTGGATAGAATAGGCAAATGGTTTTGACTTTGGGTGATTGCCAACTTGGAAAGTTTAAATAATTTAGCCAGCTAGTACCATTCTTATGTGGTTTCTGTCTTGGCTCCACTCCACTCTAACGAATCTGTGTTATTCCGCTCCACACTTAACGAAAGTTATAACAGCGGGCTAAAGTTATCGAATACACTACACACTTAACGAATCTATTTCACACTTAACGTACGTGTCTTAGAACGCTCGCCACTTAACGAATCCACTCCACACTTAACGAACTTGCCGAGCACTCCACACTGTTAGCAATAGTTGGTCACAAACCACAATGTTATGCGCCTCTGACTGTTATACTCACTCTAATACTGAATAGGCATAACAAGTACCTCGTCAAAGGGATGTTCCCTTCTCGCTGTGGTACTTTAAATCAACATTTAGAAAATGTCCAAATTATAATATAATTGGCTTGTCAACTCGAGATTGGCCATTGCCTTGTCCTTAGCCTGGGCACCATCAATCACCACAGGCACACACATGCACAAGCCGCTGCACACGCACGTCCGCACACACACACAGGCGCCATGACAGACATGTTTTTGTGCGTTGAGAAGAGGAAAATGTCGATCAAGCTAAGGCATGGCCAATAAAAAAAGGGTCAGTTGAGTAAAGCTGGCCTAAAACAAGTACGAACGTAGCAGTCGGGTGTAACCGACGTCACAATAACAGTTTGAACAAGTAAAGGCGCTCCCGTCGGGTGCGCCCGACTAGGAGATACCCTGAACTTTTCTAGGATAAATAATTCCAAAGAATATGTGATCACAATAACGTCGCAATTTAGCAGCAGAGTCAAAAGTGAATGCGGTGCCAATACTTTTATGCGTCTCTGTACACACACACACGCATGAAATACATGTCAACTAAAAGCAAGATCCTTATGAAACTCGCCGCTTAACACGAGAACCTTCTTGTTCCCAAAATATCCACTTTTTATCGATTGGCAATGTGAGGACTGTCGACAGGTTAGCGCCTTCCAGTGGGCGTGGCACAAGTATTTCAGCACTTTGAAGCAGATAGCTAAAAGTCTAGCCTTAATAGCGCCGAGAAAGTGGCGAACGGGCGGACGGCGGACGGGACGACGGACGTTGCACTAGCGCAATGATAAAATGCAAAAATACGCAGGCTTTCGAATGAGCGGCTAATTAACATGCCAGGCAGCTGCCAGCTGTGTTGTGAGCTGTCGGCCTGGCCAAGGACTCTTTGGGTGCTCTTAACCATAAATCGAATTTGGCGCCATAACAATTGTATTAAAAACAGTTTTTTGCCGGCTCACAGCGTAGATGAAATGGCAAATGAAGGGAAAAACGAATTATGTATGATATCTATAAATACGCACAAACTGAAGGCGGGCCGGCGGAAAAGCCAAGGGAGCGAAGCCAGTTGCCTTTGTCGGATTGCAGGCAATTTTCATACGCCGAAGCAATTTGGTGTCTGGTCAGTTGTGAACTACATATATACGGGAGTATAAATACATATTACGCACACACGCACTCACGCACACACGCGCGCTACGCACGTGACCATAAATGCGTCTGTTTGTCTTTGTCCTCTTTGGGCATTTGTGTATTTCGGTCATGTAACGGTAAAAATTGTTTGCATATTGTTTTGTGCTGCCATTGTGATTTCCTCAGCGCCTCAACTATTGCGGAACGTGTGCCAGATTCAATAAGGCAAATGAAGCAATCGTAATGATGAAGACGGCAAACCAAAAAAAAGCCAAAAAATGAAAAAAAACAACGATAGGCGACAAGCGACGAGCGACAAACCTACGCGCAAAACTTTCGCTCTCGTTTTGGCTTTTGTCAAGCAAATTAAAATAAAATATGTGCTTGCTCGTATAGCTGTGTGTGTCTGTGTGTGTGTGTGTAGGCTCTGCACCAAGCAAGGGTCACGCACGTGCGCCTGTGGCCATGCAACGTCCTCCCCCCCATCCGCCCTTCCTCCCCCTTCCCTCCACGCACGCCTGAAAGTCTACGCACTCAAATTAATGGCTCCCACTGCCATAAGTTATGCAGCTGCATATTAAAGGCATGTGTGCGTGTGTGCGCGTGTGTGTGTAAGTAAAAGTGGGCCTATTCCCCGCCAGCGCTCTGCGGCATTTACACCAATTATCAGAGCTACACACACGCAGCAGGTTATATCATACTGAGATTGAGAATATATTGCATTGCTAATGGTCAATTTTCACACGCCTGCTTAAGCAAATGTTGGCCAATCCAGCCGGGGAGCCCTTCCCGGTCCACAGCTTATCTCTTTTGTCCTATGTGCGCTGCATAAACAAACAAGCCTGAATAGACACGCCAGACAGCCGGGCTGGCAACTGGGTGTCCTGGTTACATATTTGCACAGTAAGTGCGATCATAAATCAGTTACATTCAATTCACTTGGGGCCACTCCGAGTGCTAATTTTACTAAGCAGTCCTGAGGTGCCAATGACGGCGACTGCAAGCGAAGCCCGAACGAGCTTAAATGAGCTTTAATCTCGTTGGCAGGATTAATCGGAGGCCAGCTGGAGCCGGTGTTTACTCTAAGCAAAAGTCAGGGCCCAGTCCAGGAGGGTGGCGGACAGTCGCAAGGACTTTAAATTTGATTGCATGCGGAAAGTGGAACGCTGGCGACAAGTGTGAGGGACAACGTGGAACAGCGCGTAAAGTTGAAGAGCAGCCCGGAAACACACACAGACAGGCAGGCAGACACTCACACACTCGCACACTCACACACTCACTATGGTATGCCATGTCTGTCAGCAGCTACGCTCAACGCCATTTCAATGTCTGCAATCTATCTCAGCCACATTCACATTCACCTCTCGCTCCCTCGCTCTCGCCTGTCGTTGCTCTTGATGGCATTTGGTGATGATGCGTTTAAGTGCGTTGATTGCACAAAAATTGAATCTTAAGAACATATTTGCATTTGATTATTTGTTGCTTGTAATTTATATGCAAAATTAGACCAGAAATGTGCGCCTCGCACTTGTTACGCCCGCCACCAAATAATATTTACCAACGGGCGTGACATATTTTATTTGATTACATATCCAGACGTGTCTGAGTTGCCAGGCAAACAAATAACTGCCACCAGAAACGAGCGATATTGAAACAACAAGGTCGCCACGCACACTCTTAAAAGTGACTATGAAATTCATGTTAAAAACACATTACGAATATTGCCAATTAAATTGGCATCAACTCACGCCTTTAAGGTCCACTCTGATGGTGCTGAAACAAATCAAGGCTGTCTTAAAGGCTCTCCTGCAGAAAAGTCATGTTTATGGATACGAGGGGGCTCCGCTCCCCTGCATATTTGTTTGCCTGTAACTGAATCAAAGCTGTCGGTTCTGGATCTGTTTATTCTGGCTGCGCTGCGATGCTGCCGCCGATATGCAAATGCTTTAATTTCACAGCTGTAACATAAAGAATCAGTCGGGCGGGCATCGATTGCATGCCCCCGTTGGGGGCGCGTTTGACACTGGGTCCATCTTGGATCTCCCCCGGCCGCCCCCCAATTCGATCGACTTCCTGTCGTCGCTCTCGTGTTTGCGGTCGCCAAAAAGCGCGTTGCCTGTTGAAAACAAGCCAAGTGATGCGGATGCGGATGGGGAAAACACGTAAAGCAAAGTTGCACTTGCGTAAAAGTTTCGGTTTCTCCACATTTTGTTGCAAATAAATTAAGTGCAGGCGACGTGGAGGCTTATTGGCACAGCTCTCTGCTGTTTTGTAAACAAGCACGGGCGGGGCGGGCGGCGAGTGGGGGACGGGGACAAAAGAACAGCAGAAAACAGAGCGACACTGAACCCCGCCCGACCTGTTTCCGCTGCCAGTTAATTCAAATAACGGTGAGAATGCACGAAGCTGTTGCAGTTGTCAATGCCCCGACAGACATTATCAGTGCTCCAACCCACCCCGCCCCCCACTTGCCCCTTGCAGCGACGCGGAACTCGCACTGCGGATGTAAAGTTAACTTATTTTCTGCTCGCGTGTCAAAGACAAAACATTACCACAAAGCAAATTTCGCCGTTGCTTCTTGAAATGAGCGACACCAACCAAAAGATCGGGTGCAAAGTCGGGTTGGGATTAAAGAGAACGTGCGAGTCCTCAGAGTGCTCGACCCAGCTGCCAGCTGCCGAGAAATATGTGCGTACTTTCATGCCACATGATGCACACATATACACACAGTTCCTGCCTCATCCCTCCAGAATGTGAAATATTGCGACACTAAATAATAGCCAACAGCAAAAATATCAAATTTGATAGTTCTGGCTCTTATAATCTCAGGCTGCGTATCAATATTTATTGTCTTTAAGGAATTTCCAAGTATTTTAAAAATATATGATATTGCTAAGCTATCAGAATATAAAATGCTGATTTATTTAGATTTAGAAGGTCCCGGCTAGGACATATCCTATATATATAATCGTTATATATGTACAAAAACCAGCACAACGTATATACACAAAAAGAGGACCTGCCAATACATTTTTTAGCCGACTCTTCGTATGGATATTGACACCCTTTGTGTCCATGTTGATTAAGGGACACAGGCTCAATTGGTTCGGACGTGTTTGTTCGGCTTGTTATATTTATATTCACAACTTCATTATATCTTTATTTTTGCGGGTAACAAACAGAAAATTAAAAGAGAAAAAATGCTGTAGTTGCAGTTAATTAGCATGCAGAGATTTTTAATGGCGTTAATTGCATTCCATAAATGATACTCGGCAGCAGGGCCGTCAGCGGGATTTTGTGTTAATCAAAAAATTTCATTACGGACGCGCGAAAAACAAATAATCAGCCTACAGGTTAAAATGCTATTTGAATTGCATAAAGTGATGCTACAACATTTTTAAATATCTTCCTTTCCACGCGTGCGGTCACTTTAATAACACAGAACAATTAAGTATTTTTTTATATTCTCGATAGATACTGGAATAATATAATAATAGGAAATAAACGACTAAACGACTGAACGACCCGTTTACCGAGGTCTACTGTTTTGAAGGAATGCAAAAGGACACTTGTATTTAATCTTTGCATTATTATTGAGGGCGGTGTTCGGGTCGTTATCTTGCGCTCGATGACTTCCCCGATTTCCAGTTTCATTTTCCTTTCATACTTTATTTGAGCAGTTAGCAGTAAAGTAAATTGTTGAAACGCATGCAGCTATCATAACTCGAAGTGGCTCTTAGACGACAGGTTCTAGGCAGGCTGCCGTGCTGCCTTCTAGGACAAAGTTTGTCGACAGGAAGTGACAGTTGATTTAACACGAACACACAGACACACACACACGCACACACACATGGACAGCTGCAAACACAGACACGTGCACCTGTCGTCAAAACTTGCATAAGTCATGAAAATGCATGCACTCAGCTCGACAGGCCCCGTCCAGACTTTTTGTAAACTGGCAAAGACTTCTTCCCCTCCTCGTCCTCTGTGTTCCTCTTCCATTAAAAATGTCAACTCGAATGATTTTCGTACCTGCTTTACTTTTCGCTTTGATGCAAATAGCAGACCACAGCGCTAGCCCCGGCGCCAACCCCCGCCCCATCCCCACCCACACCTCACAGCCCCAGCTCACAGCTCCGGCTGCAGCACCAACACCAGCTCAAGATTTAGATTCAGCTCCAGATTCCGATTCAGTGCCAGAAAATTTATGTCAGCTAATTAAATTTAATGCGCTTTGTGTGACAGTCTGCAATGGAAAGCGCTGTCGAGAGGTCGCCTTGGATTGGGCCAAGTTAGTTATTCTAGCAAGAAACGTCAATCCTGCATTCTGAACACATTTGGCAGCTGGCACTGATCATTAATTTTTTATCATTTCTGCAGTTAAAGTCGTCAATTAGAAAGGAGCTCGACTATATGGGACTCAACTAAATTTAAGTTTAAAACAATACTCTTTAATTGAGCATGATAGCTGCCAGGGAAAATAATTCGGCTCCTTATATATATACACGTGCCAATTGATGTGCGACAAAAGACTTTTGGCTAAAAGTGACATATGTGACAATTTTCCGACATTTTATAAGTATTTATTTTATTTTATTTTTTGCTGACTGGAATAACATTTCAATTAAATAAAAAGCTTTTTATGCTGGAAATGAAACTTTTGCAAATTTAGCCCAAATAACTTTAATATTGTTTAACAAGCAGAAACAAATATCGTTAGAGTGTTTATATATTTTTAAGGCAATTGTTGACTGCTTTTGGCAACTGAAGCAGCTGCTTTTCTTTAAGATAGCACAATTAAAATATTTTTATATATTCATAGTAAATTCGAATCGCATTGAAAGTGGTTTACTCAGTGACATAATTTAGTAGATAGAGATTTAGTAACCTTGCAGGATGTATGTCAAACGACGGCTTAATTAACCAACAACAACAATGTGTCTTCCTACACAGCTTGTTTAATGGCGACATAGATTCCGCGAATCTTTCAGGTCGCCTGAACTTATACTTACGCTACAATTGCCCTTATCATGAGTTCTCCTCAGAAATCTCTCTTCCCCTAAAAGAGGCATTGCTTTCAGGTCGGGCTTAAAAACTCCCCCCATCGGGTGATTTTGCGTGTCTGTCTCTACCCCTTCTTCTATCTATCTCATATTAATCAATATTATTATTAATAATTAAAATAGTTTCCTTTACTTTTCTTATTGATATGTGATTAAGGGCAGAGCTGGCTGGACAGGCAAATAAAATATCCCCATCCTGTCGGTGATGTTATTAGAGATGTTTATAATTCTTTAAGGCTTTTAGCTTTTAATGGATATATTTATGTTTTACTTACGTTGACACTCGCTTTGTCAACTGATTTAATAAATAAAATGAATAAATGAAGGAGGAGGCTGTCTTTATGGCTATTTCAAGAGCCTGCCGGCCATTGCCATGACATTACATTACATATAATGTATTTTCCGTTTCCAAATGTGATCTTTGCAGAACTTAGCACTCGTTATTGGCTTAACATTGATTTTCTTTAATTCTTTAATATTTCTTAAAGTCGGCAAATTGATTAAAGCTGCTTATGAAGTGCAGACCTGGAAAATGTTTCGCTTTTGGCAAATTTATGAGCCTAGCGCCAAAATGTGGCAGCCAGAAACCCTTTGGCTAGGATTCCCCTTTAGCCACTGAGCGAGGAGCCCGCCACACGCTCCACTTCCAGTGTTTATGTGCTTATTTATTATTTTACTTTTATATTTATATGGGTGGCGTTTCTTTGGTTGTGGTTTGCCAACGATTTGGGTTGCCTTCTTGAGGCTTCATTTTTATGGCAATTTGACGCCATTTTATTGTCACACCGCAGCGCTGGCCACTTTAGAGTTGTCTCCGGCAGTCATAAATTCCGCCACGTTGGCCATTTTGCGGCATGCTGAGACATTAATTCGATGCCAATGTCCATGTTGCTGTTGTTGCTGTTGTTGCTGCTTGCTGCCCTTGCTGCTGCCTCTTACAGGTTTTACGTTTCCGCTAGGCGAGAGAACATAATTTATTTGCTGTTATAGAAACTTCATTTTTTGTCGGCATTGGTAGCTGATTGGAAATCTACCACACACACTCACACTCGCGCGCACACTTGTGTATAAGGGTTTTTCAATTTCGTGTTCGCTAACAACAACTACACATAACACAACAACACTGTTCCAAGTGCACCCAAAGTTATGGTGGGAGAATCGACACCTCAAGAGCTGCGTTAACCAGCTGCAAAGAAGCAACATTTGAGTGGTGTGTGGGTGAGTGTGTGCGCGTGTGTGTGTGCGCGCGTGTTTGTGTGCGTGAAGGACGCAGTAAGCAGCAAAATGCCAAACGCAAATGTCGCCAATATCCCAATGGCAATCGATGAAAATTTATAGAAAATTGCGCACAAATAAAATTTTACGTTTGTTTGCTTTTTTCATTTACGACAGCAGCACGCACACCTCCCACACACACACACACACACACACACACTCTGACACTCTCTCGCTCTCTACGCCTTTACCATCTGTCTCGCTCTGGTGCTTAGTCCGCTTTCTTGGCTTATTGAAATGCATTTTCTTGACTGCTGCTCGTCATAGTGTTTTTTAACCGCAACAAAACGATTTGCAAAGCTGCTGCAATTCTGCTTTCCTTTGTTGTTTTTTTTTTTTCTTAATGCTGCGGCCTCTTGTCGCTGTGCAGCATCCACATGCGTTGCATGTTTGTGTAGCACAGCACGAGCTCACCGCTGTTAATATTTACGACTGTCGATTTCCATTCCAGTTAATTGAAACACACAAGGGCAACCCTATGCCCGTAGCTGGCCAAGATTTTCCTCCCTGATCTCCCTGTTCTGCCGCCTGCCAAGTGCCAAAGCACGTATTTCGTAGTATATTTGTATGTTTTTTGTTGCCACTGTTTTTAAATTTCCAGCTCAAAGTAAAGTTGAGAAGCTGTTGGCGCTGCTTTCACTTTGAGTGCTCCCGGCACAAAAAACGCAAGAAGAAAACTAACAAAGCTTAGTTCATGTTTTTTCTTTGCGCCGAAAAAAGGGCTTTAGTTTTTCTAAAGCTGTGCAAAACGTAACTTTTTGTTAAACTGTGCGAAACAACGGTTTAAGTCGCAAATGTTTTGTACTGAAAGATACCTATTTATTTCCAGAGCTCATTTCGTGTAAATAAGCCAAAATAATTAAATGAGCCGGACAGATGGGAATTGTTTTAAGCTGCGATACAAATTAACGAAATGCTTAAAAAAGATGTAACTGTTGGCATCGCACAATGCTTCTCTGCATATTACAATTAAAGTGCTTCCATTTACATTGTTAGAGAGTTTTAGTTACAATTAACTATTTTCTTAAAATGATTTTAATTATGTATTTAATTCAGCGTAAACATAATAATAATAATGCTTAAAATTTATAATTTTTTAAAATTCAATTAAAATAAAATCAAATAAACTGTCGATAATCACATTTTTAGAAAAACTGTGCTATTCATTTTCACAATTAAAATTAAATAGAGCATTGTTCATTATTAATCACTTTTAAAATACGTCCCTGCATGACTAGGGCTTGTGTATAGAAAGGTCAAATTTAGCCCATTCTTAAATAATAGTTTCCTTGACCTCGTTTAGACTGCTGAACTGTTTTCCATTCGCATAAACTCTCTGAGTTAGAATACCGCAGAGAATCTCAATAGCGCCTTGCTCTATGAATGGAATATGTGGGTAACTAGGTAACTAGCCTAAAAAATAAATACTTTTAAGAATGGCAACAATTTTTTTTTTTAATTAATGCATGCAATAACAATAGGACCATCGACTACATTTGCGCATAACTAATCATGTTTATATATTTAAAGATATGAAGAACTTTTTCAAAAATAGCTATCTACATATAAAGTTCTCAAAAATAACTTGTTTATTTATTGTGTTTATCAGCCAGCACTTACCGGCCTCAGGTGCTCGTATATGTGTGTGTGTGTGTGTGTGTATAAAGTAACTACGAAACTTGTACCGTCTTGTTAATTAAGGGCCTTATCGTGTATATTTTTATGTGTGCCAACTTTTGTGGGCCAGGCTGCGTAATTAGCTTAAACTTTAAGTTTTCGGCAAGGCCGCTGGGAAATGAGCCAGGCAATGTAGGCAACAACAGGAATACTGCAACAAAAACAGCGTTAACAACAACTGCATAAACAAACAAATTTCGCACAATTTTGCATATTTTTTGG
Organism: Drosophila sordidula; assembly: GCA_035047465.1. Taxonomy (NCBI): domain Eukaryota; kingdom Metazoa; phylum Arthropoda; class Insecta; order Diptera; family Drosophilidae; genus Drosophila; species Drosophila sordidula. Next base: position 13,320,701 of record JAWNPQ010000156.1, on the reverse strand, counting down.
CGCACGCTAATTAATACAATTAAAAATTAAATAACTTTTAACTCAATTCCCGACGCTTCATTTAACGGAGCCGAGTCTCGAGGGTACTCTGGACTTCTCGCCTGCTGCTGTTGTTGCTATTAACGTTGTTGTTATTACTGCCATTGGCCGCATGTTATTGGCCTGTGAGAGTCGACATTTACCGCAATTGCTAATTGTGGGCCTATTTGCTCGAGTCCAGGCTCAAAGCAGCCAAAGCAACCGCAGAGCAGAGGGCTCCACGTCAAGTAGCCTAACCAACTATGGTAACCAGCAGCAGTTGATGCACAAACGAGGCCCCAAAGTGCTCTGTCTAACCCGAAATGAAGATGGCTGCAACAAAAACACAAATATTGCATATCAATAACTTAGCATACAGATGTGTACGTGGTATGTGGGTGTGTGTGGGTGTCCGTATGTATTTGCATATATGTCTGATATGTGGCATATCCACATTTTTGGGTGGGCGAACAAATTTTCCACATCATTAGATGCAAAGCACTCGAGTGAGCTATCCGGGGAGTTGTTTCACTTGTTTCCCTCGCTTTTCTTGGCTTTCGGTGGCTTTAAGCGTACGCGTTACCCACCAACTGTTTTGGGTATTGCTGCGAGTCCCATTCAAACTCATCACACGCCATATTCATCAACTTGATTTCTGTTTTTGCCATGTGTCTTACTCTCCCTCCTAGCTCTCTCTCTCTCCCTCTCTCCATGTTTCCCACTCCAGCCGGGTGTAAAGTCCCTTCAAATTTAAATTCACAGAAGCAATCCCCCACATTAGGCGGCAATGACAGCCCCCATAGTATGTTGTATAACTCTATGAATGAGTAAAAGCTGCCCAAAAGCCGGCTGAGTAAAAACAAAGTTGTTTACAGTCCAAATAACGGTATATTTTGCAATTGCTTTCCAACAAAAGCTTTGGAACTGAAATACTGGTTACAGATTTGCGGCTTTATAGGAAAAGCTTGGCTAAAAGCTGTTCCAGCCCCAAAAGCTTTAGCCTGGTCAACAACACTTCAGTTCACCCAGGGAAGCTGAAAAGTTCGAAGAGCTTAAAGCGGTGGACGGCTATGAAAATATTCCAAAATACCAATAGACTTAACGAATTGATTCAGGTAGAACGATAGTTGTATTACTAGTGGAGATAAATGCATTAGACAATAATACACAATAAAGATAGAGATAGGGACTTGATTAACAGCTAGGGTAACGATCTAAGGTACCTTCTTAAACTTGAGCAAGCACTCGTAGAGAGTCAGTTGTCGCGTCTCCGGCATCAGCATGAAGACGAGCAGTCCGAAGGCGAAGCTCAGGCCGCCAAAGGTGAAGAAGAAGACCGAATCTCGCAGGCTGTGCTCAAAGGCGGCCACCATGAGGCCCAATTGCAGCGCCTGCTCGCAGATGAGGACGCCGGCCAGGCAGCGAGCCTTGTGCGCCACGCTGAAAGCCTCGCCGGTGTAGATCAGCGCCGGGACGGCCACGCCCCCCGCCACGATCACCTCGAAGAGCAGCATGAGGAGCGCAATGGCCTGCAGATTGACGTCGTAGTAGGTCTTCTTGACCGACTCCAGATGCTCGAAGACGCCGCCAACCATGACGATGACAATGCCCGCCACGAACAGCGACAACGAGCACAGCTTGCGACGGCCCTGCCAATCCACGAGCAGGGCGCCGGCCAGGCTGCCCAGCAGGCCGCAGAAGGCCAGCCAGTAGAGGCAGTTCATGTCGCACTCGAGGCCGTGCCAGCTGACCACGAGGAAGGCGCGGTTATACGGCAGCGAGAGCGCCAGTGTGGCAAAGCAGCGCAGGAGCAGCACCTTCAGCAGCGGCAGCAGGCGGCGCGCCCAGCGCTGCCAGCGGCTGTCGAGGGGGCCATCCGGGAACTGCTCCCAGTCGCGCGTGTTGTGCAGCTGGCGGCAGTCCTCGCGCAGACGCAGCAGCTCCGTGCCCGACTGCGAGTGGCCATTCAGCTGCTTCAGCGTATCGCCGACGGCCATGTCCCGGTCCTGGCGCAGCAGCAGCAGCGGCGACTCCAGGCGGTACGACAGGGATAGGATGACCGCCGCCACGCCCAGGGCGGCCAACAAAATGCCGTGCAGTTGATCGATGTGCATGGTGTGTCCTCGCTCCACCGGCTCCAATGTGTACCAGACGCGGGTGTAGAAGACCTGAATGGTGACGCCCAGCCAGAGAAAGATGCGCTCGCAGCTCAGCAGCATGCCGCGAATGGACTTGTGCGCCATCTCCGAGCCGGTGACCAGCGCCTGCACCTGGGTCAGGCCGTAGGCGGCGCCCACGCTGACGCTGCTGTAGCAGGCGGAGACGAAGTGACGCGGCAGCGCCAGGTTCAGGATGCCGGCGACGAGCAGTAGGAAGCCGCTGGAGGTCTGCGAACGATAGATCCGAGGGATTAGATGTAAATGGACGAGAAGTGACGTGCTTAGTTTCGCAGATATTTGCAGCATATCGAGAATAGTTCTTATTTTCGGTATATCCCCGATCTCTCCGCCCCAGAACAAGCCCCAATTAAGATTATCAGAGTGAAAGGCTGATGGCAAATGCGATTTGATGTTTATCAGCTTATGGAAGCGAGATAAGCAGCTAATGGCTGCAGGAGCACTTACATAGGCCACGTTTTTGGTGACGCGCTGCACAAACAGCGCCGCCAGCAGAGCACCGACAGCGGCGCCAATGAACCAGCTCATCATCAGATTGTGCGTGCTGTAGTTGTTGAGAAATTTGCCCGCGGGCGTATCAAAAATGGACCAAGCCAATCGCATCCCGCTGCCCACAAACACCAGCGCAGCTGCAGAATATATATACACAGAACATGAGAATACGGCGCGCTTCACGCACGGGCTGGGTGCTATTTTACCCGCCGTCATGGACTGGAACTGCAGGCGATAGCGCCACATCAGTCGCAGCCAGGACAGTTTCCCCTCCTCCTCAATGGTCGGTAGTAATGGCATTTGGAAAGCCGTTCCCAATTAGGGCCGTCTTTGATTGCGATTTGGTTTGTTTGGTTTGCCTCGCACTGCCACAGCCGTTTTTTATTCCTCTTTTTTCTTTAGAAATTATAGAACTTATCACTTGTTTTGCCCGTAGCCGTCATTTTCTCATACTGAGTGTCATGCTATTTGGGCTTTCAGTTCGTTTGATTTTACACTTGCCCTCCAAGAGCTGGCCAGTTGCTGTTCGCCTGACCGACTGGTTGCCTGTGCAGTTGATAAACGGAAAGCACACACAACAGTTGTATGAAGTGCTTGAGGCGAGAACGTCGACGCTCTGATAAGATAAATACAAACACAAACAAACAGACGCACAAAAGTTTTTCGCGCTCCCTTATCGATATGATTACTGGATATAAATAAATTAATTAAATTTGAATAGTAGGCGTCAGAAGTGGGTAGAGTGGACACAAAACGCCAAATAACTTTCTAACCATTTTTCGTTATCAAGGTAAACTTCGCACACTCTACACTGAGAGCAAAAATTTTGTTCTCAGACAATTTCAGTTTTTGGTGAAGAAAAAAAAACTAATAAGAACGTTGCTGTCGGACGTAACCGACTGCGTAATAATCATTCACAGTACACAGTAGTTATTATTGTTATTTTGGAAAAATATAGTGAGTGGGCGTGGCCAACATTTTTCGGATCACCCAAACACGGTCCGCCAAATTTAGTGACTCCAGGTTTAAAATTGTGGACGGGATATCGAGGTCGCAATCTTTTAAGAAGGTCACCAGCAGTCTACAAGCCAAGTTTGGTGTCTCTAGATTCAATCTTGTGGAAAATATTCACCCTTTATCGACTTGCGATGTGGGGTGCCAGTCTCCCAGTGGGCGTGGCACAAAAATCTCAACACTTTGTCTGAAGCAGATAACTGCAAGTATTTATCTATAATTTCAAGTCTCTATCTTCAATAGCGCCGAACAAAGTTGCGTTCGTCCGAACAAAGCCAATACACTCCCTTTACTTTGTGAACGAGTATAAATAGGAAATGTAATTTAAAAGATTGAAGATCAGACATTAAAGTATAGCCTGTTTTACCTATTTTATGGGTACAATGTATAAAACTTGTGCATTTTTTTACCCTGAACCCATTGAAAATGGGTAAAAGAGGTATAACGGTATTGTGCAAATATACGTAACACGCAGAAGGAAGCATCTCCGACCCCATAAAGTATATATATTCCAGAGTCCAGTCCGTCTGTCCTGTCCATTTGTATGAACGGAGTGATCTCGAAAACTACAAAAGCTAGAGACATTAACTTTTCGCCTATATATTCTGCTATACCATACGCAGTACGAGTTTATCATTTTTTCTTCGATATTTTTCATTCATATCGATAAAAATCGATTTTAAAACTTGGTTTTCGTAGGATATCTCGGAGACTATAAGAGCTATAGCCACAAAATTTGGTTCAATGTATTCTCGTAAAGCATACGCAGGCTTACAATATTTTTTTTGGATACCTGCCCTTACTCGCCGCATATATGAAAATCACGCAATTCAAATACTACAGGCTTGCGCTTTGGTTTGTACATAGATTTAAATGCTCTTACTACCTTACCTACTTACCTACTACAAATTTCAATAGGATTATGCTCTTAGTTACGAAGTTCTTCACGAACCTACTTTGCATAGGGGGGCCAAGGGGCTGAGAAAAACGCACAGCTTGCGGCGTGAATTTGTGTGTGTATATGTTATTCTGTGTATGTGTGTATGAATACAAGGGGGTTGAAAAGTCGCGCGCTCCCGACTAGAGCCCCTCACTTGTTTTAGTTTGTCCGTATGAACGAAATTTTTGTTGGTAAAATTTGACTAGATAAAACTTAGCATATGTGCATTCTAGTAAGAGTCATCATAGAATCACAAAAATTGGAAAAATCGCTTCGCGGTGGTCCAACGTTCTGCACGGAGTGCGGCAGCTTGCTTTTCCTTTCAAGTCAAGCCAATTTGCAACCTGCTCCTTGCCAGCTGATGCTTCATTGTCCGGATTTATAAAACCGTCAATTTAAAGTAGCTTGAGCATTCTACGATGTGATTTAGCAGCTCATTTTATTTCCATATTTTGGATGGTCACCAACCGGCATATAAATACTTTTATGTATACATATTCATAATAATCTTCCCAGGTACGGTGATCTCGATTAGAACGTTTGGTCTCCAGTTGTGGCTTTAATTTGCGAGAAATTGATTTATTTGCCTTTCCTTTTTTTAACCCTTGCAAAAGATATTACATAGTATCATAAAATATATATATGTGTTTTCTTTATTTGTATCACAAGGCAGGGTCGATAGATCCCCGTCCGTCTGATACTATGCAAACATGCCTGTAAATTAAAAAGCTATCTTGATGAAACATATGGTCAAAGTCCTCTCGACATCAAAATGTAATATCACAAAGCTGGCCTTAGCAACTCCCCGCGTATTTATTTATAAATTAGATCCTATGGGAACAATCAGCTGGCAATCTACTTTTTGTATGGAAATACCCCTGTATGGAATGTACAACTATATAAAAATTATGCATACTACGGCACCCCGAAGATAAATGCTCTTGTTACATAGCTAATAAACAAAATATACCCAAATTTAACTACTTCAATAGGCCAATTTGCGCTCTTATAGCAACCATTACTGGCAATATTCGCACGCTTAACACTCGAGAATTGTGGCCAACTGTCCACTGATTAGACTAGTAAAGCAAGAGTTTCGAAAGCTCGCTGGTATAGCGGGTTATCAGTCGTTTAATATATAAGAGTATGTACAAATTGTATGTATTGTTGAATAGTAGCTAAGGCATATGTCTAAATTTAACTAGCATTATATGATAGAGAGTCTTGATGTGCCTATCACGAGAAGTCTCGGAATTTTTGCTGTGCCTGGCGAAGCGTCAGAAACTTGGTCTCTGGCAGATACCAGTGACTGAATAGAAAGCCCAGCAACATAAATCCGCCAAGACCGTAGAAGTAGACTCCAGAGATGTTCACGCTGAGATCCACGTTGCAGATAGCCAACTGTACGGTCAGCTCGAGCACATAGGCGATTGAGATGCACATTCGCTTTACAGACAGCGGGAAGGCCTCCGACAGGTAGACAGAACTGGGTGCAAATCCAAGGCCCGCAAAGAACTGGAACATGAGCAGCAGCCACAAAGCCATCTTTAAGTCTGGCAGTCTCACAAACTCCGCATTCGTGAACCGGCTGGCCAGGCCCACGGACGCGCCGCCACAGATCATAAAGCCTATCAGCTGGGTTAACTTGCGGCCAAGCGTGTCCTGAACAAAAGCGCCGCTGCAGCTGCCGGCCAAACGCAGCAGTCCGAAGAGCACATAGGGCCCGTTGCTCAGGCCGTAGACGCTGGTGCTGGTCAGGGTGAGCGTGAAGATGACCAACATGCTCGTGCTCATGGCATAGAGGGCGCGCAGCAGACAGAGGCGCAGCAGAGCGGGCAGCGCCTGACACCAGGCTGTGGTTATGCCCAGGGTGCTGTTATGAGCGATGTAGGAGCTGTGCTCCGCCAGCTGGTCGTTGGTCTCTGTCGTGACCGCTCTGGGATACTGCAGGCGAATCAGCGCTTCGATGGCCAGCTCCGGCTCGCCCTGGGCCAGCAGTCGCACTGGCGACTCTACGGTGAATATGGTGGCCAGGCACAGAGCAGTGCCACCGAAAATGGTGCACAGCATGCCCTGCAGCTGGTCGACAGTTAGTTCATAGTCGGTGCTCCAGCTGACGCTGAAAACGATCTGCATGAATATGCCCAAGGTGCAGCACATTTGCTCCGTGGCGGAGGCAATGGTTCCACGCTTGTAGCACACGGCCAGCTCGCCAGCCAAGGCCAGCGTGGAGGGCAGAGCGAACCCGTTCGCCAGCCCGTTGAGGTAACGTGCTGCCAACATGGCCTCCACTTGCAGCTGTGTGGCAGCAAAGAGAATGCCACCAATAATTACGAGCAGGCAGCTGAGTTGCTAAAATAACCCAAAAGTATGCTTATCACATTCTTTATCTCTCTGTGCTAGCTGCACTCACCATGAGCAGTTTGTAGGTGAGGTGCCTGGCGAAAAGAGCGCCGAGCAGAGCACCGATGATGGCTCCGACAAACCAAGAAATGCGAAGATGCGTACAGATCACCAGCTCATCCGCCGGATTGTCAAAGCCAATGCTCCAGGCTATGTTCATGCCGCCCGACAGAAAGATTAAGGCAGCTAAAAGCCGAGATAGGGGATTAATGTAAGTTTCAGTACTCTCTTAGTACTCACTGAATACCTAATGAGTACAATCAATTCCTATTTAAGAGTGAAGAGTTCGCTTTGCGAGGAATTATTGTGCTTACTACTTAAGGACGTCGTTCTTACCGGCTCCCAAAGCATTTGCCTGCGGCTGATTGCGCAAATCACGGATGCAGCAGCCAGCTGGCTGCCGATACAGCAGTTGGCGTTGTGGGAGTGGCGCCCCACTTGGCTCTGGCAGTGGCGAGTATCCGACTGTCGACTGTGACGCCGTTCGTTGGTATTCGTTGGTATTCCTTTGTTCCATGTTCGCGCTGTGTACGTCCGACTTGCTCGAGGCACAAGAGAGTACTAGACGAACCAAATACATTATGTACTCTATTTCGAACAGGTTTCCGTTTGACTTATCCATCGGTAAACGTTTCTTATCGCATTGATTGATAAACGCGTTGAGTTCATAGGATCGGTGGTGCTATCGCTATCGCACTGGCCACGGCGCAACCTTTTAGCCAGTCACTTATCTTTCAATGTTTATATTGGATTCTAGACATGTTAAATACAAGCATATGGTGCTCTATGGCTTCTATTGCTGTATTTTTGTGCACCCTACATCTATTGAAAAAAGGTAAAAAGGGTATCGTTGTTTTGGGCAGAAGGAGATATCAGACAAAAAGAGTATAGCTGATTAGCTCTTTCTTCGAAATACAATACAGGTTATCTTCTAGTCGGGCACTCGCGGCTTGAGAACTCTTGCTTGAGCAAGTGATATCTAAGAACAGGGTGAGTTTATCGAATATGCTGATATATGTGTGTATGTATTTTGTGCGATTTTATACAATCCATTCACAAACTACATTCAAAGCCGAATTCGTTGCATTGTCTCGTTCTTTTTCGTGAGTAGTGTGCTCTTTTTATTGCCGTCTAGTTCACAATTTCGGTATACTCATTATTTGAGGGTTACTGTTTACAAAAACAGATATGAGTCAGTATTCGCTGACGTTGTATGGAAATGTGATTACTAACTCAGAAGAATTAGATTTTCCATATTACGTGTTATGAGATAGCGGAGCGTATCATAAATTTGCCACGAAATAGGAAGCGCATTGAAGGGGAACAAATGTAGTTTTTTACCTGTCCGTCTCCTGCAAGCTCTTAGTTTAAATGCAGAAATGCTCTTATTATTTAACTTTCGACGTTCTTTCTCGTTTGTTTTTCTGATTTACTTTATTTATTTGTTGTATACATGCCTTGACTAAAAAAACATTTCCTACTTGAGAACTTTAAGTCGACCTGTACATCAGCAGCAACCTCTGAACCTCTTCTGTGACTCGCGTAATGTGGTTCTCTGGGTCTCTGGCAGACAGCAAATGCCCAGGATGAAGGCGAGAATGTAGAGGGCACCGGTAACGTAGAAGAACTCGTAATTGAAGTTACAAATGTCAATGATAATGAAAACCAGAAGCTCGACAATAAAGGTGAAGCTTATAAAATTCTGCTTGACAAATAATGGATAGGCCTCCGCCAGGAATGCAGAGGAGCCACTAAAAGCTATGCCAGCAAAGAACTGAAAGATATATAACATGAGCGGAACACCATTGAATAAGGGATTGTAGAGTTGACTGGCCATGACCAGTATCAAGCCTCCGCAGACTAAAAGGCCCATAAGAGTCGTGTTCTTGCGTCCCACCATGTCCACCAGCAAGGATATGATCGAGCTTCCCAGTAGCCGGCAGGCGCCAAACAAACTAAGAAAGTATTTCGTACTCCAGTAGTTGTAAGGCTGGTGCGTCCAAACCCAAATGGCAGAGAACATGAAGCTGGATATGCTGATGGCATTGAGAGCGCGCAGTATGGAAAGCTTGGCAAAAGCTGGAACGGCCTGGACGAAGCTATGCTCACGAGGCAGATTCTGGTTTTCAGCCACATAGCACTTGTGCTCCGCCAGCTGTGCGTTAATTTCGTTGTTCACAACATAAGGACGTTGTAGGCGACGCAGCGCTTCTGCGGCATTTTGCTCCCGGCCACTGGCCAACATGGCAACTGGCGACTCAATGAACAGTAGAGTGGCAAGGCACAGTCCGACAAATCCAAACACTGCGGCGAGAATGCCGTGTATCCGTTCGGGATTGTAGCCATAGGAGTGATTCTTTGAGTCCGATGTGTCGAGTACCAAGATTTGCAGGAAGATGCCCGCGTTAAAGCTGAGCTGCTCAGTGGACGCGCAAATCTTGCCACGCATATAAAACACGGCCAGCTCTCCAGCAAGCGCAAGTGTGGGCGCAAACACCAATCCATTGGCAATGCCATTCAAGTAGAGCGCAGCCATCAAGGCATTGATATTGAAATGTGTGCTGGCGTTCACAACGCCGGCAATGAGCACCAGCATCGAGCAGAATAGCTTTAAAAGAAAAGAAACACATTTCACTTGAAGTGGTTTAGTGGTGCTTGCGAAAAGAACGTCCGCTTACTGTGATCGCTCTCCTCGGCACCACTTTGGGAAGAAAGCCGCTAACTGCCGCTCCAATGATGGCGCCAATAAACCAAGCGACGCGCATGTGCGCAGTCATATTATAATATACACTACTGCGGAATCCAATGCTCCAGGCTAGGTTCATGCCACCCGAGACGAAAATAAACGAAGCTAGGGAGGTAGAAAATAAACAGGAAAGGGTCATTAAATTCAATCAATACTAAGAATAATATTATAAAAACCAAGTAAGTGAATGGAGATGGGAGATACCCTGAACTGAACTGAGCAAACAAACGCACGCCTCACTTTACTCAGCGGCAGCGCTTGGCCCCCAACTAAATACGTGAATAACTTTTTAAGTACGTAATAAGAGCATTAAAATCTGCACAAACCAACGGCGCATGTCTGTAGTATTCGGCTAAGAAAGCCAAGTCTTAAAATCCTTTTTTTATCGATAAGATATATAGTCGGATGATGAACGGACGGACGGACGGACAGACTGACGGACATTCAAGATCAAGATAATATATACTTCGGGCCGGAGATGCCTCCTCCTGCCTGCCACATACATTTGCACAAAACCCTTATACCTTATTTACCCATTTTCAATGGGGTCAGGGTATAAAAACGAAGCTTTACAACTTAATACCTAACAAAAAGAAAATAGCAAAAGTGTGCCAAAGTTGTAAGAATTAAAAAAAAATGCAAGAAACTTGTGACTTGTGTTTTCAGTCGTGTAGTGAAACTTACCAGCGCTCAAGACATTCGTTTGTGGCCTATTGATTCTGGCGCGGTTAAAGCAGCCATTGGGTCGCACTTGGACTGTGCTCTGGGGTGGTGTCTGCGGATGGTGGGGCTCATAGTTGTGGGGGGGCAGTGGTCCGTAGTTCTGTGGGAGTGGTCCATAACTGGGCGGAGGGTCTGCTTGCTGGGGACACACATTGTGGGAAACCATCTGCTGTGGATATACTTGTTGGGGGTGACCGAACTGAGGATACCCCTGATAGGAGTAAGTTGGCGGTGGGTAGCCCACTGGCGCTTCTGGTGGTGCCGATGCAAATCCATGTGCCGGCTGCTCTGGTGTTAAGTATTCGGCCTTCATTTTGTTTTTTCAACGTACTCAGCAACGTTTTTGTTGGAGTGCGTTGTTGCACTAAAAGCTAGCTGAATTGGCCAGTGTTATTAATGCTTTTTTGGTTTGTTGTGAAGTGTGATAAGGGAATAGACCTACGCGGTAGTTATTGATAAGAATTAATGTATATCTGATAATAGCGCTGGTTATGGTCATAGCCATAAACTTTGTTAGCGTCGCATCGAACTTGGCACGAGGCTCTTGTACGAAAGTGTTTTGGAGTGCTTGGCTGTGATCAGGTGCACAGGAAATTTATGGCCTTTAACACATTTTGGATTTGGCATTCGGCATGTGCTTCCCCCGTATTTCCAGCAGATAGCTGTGGTGAAATTGCGGAGTTTATTGTTTCAAGTGCTATTATAGATGCTGATTCACAATTTGTACTGTGTTTAGGGTCCTATTTTCAATTGTTCTTAATTACTAGAAAAACTCGAATTTGAATATTAAATCCTTGTTAAGAGTCATTTATTTCAGAGTTACAAAGTTCAATGATATTTTATAAAATGGTTTCTATATATCAGGAATCTTGCTTTTATTTTATGCTGAGGGCAAAGTAAACAAGTCAATTTACTTAGTTAAAAGCCCTTGCTCAGCAAACCCTTAAATTTGTCTTGTGATTCTCGTAGAGTGGTTCGTCGGGTCTCGGGCAGGAACCAAATTCCCAGCAGGAAACCGGCCACGGAGAGTCCTCCAATAAAGTAAAAGAAAATGGCATGGCCAGTAATGCTGTAGTGAATAGATGAAATGATAATGAAGACCAGCATTTCAACAATGTATGTGGAGCCAATGAAGTGTTGCTTAACCCCCAGTGGATAGGCCTCGGATAGGTATGCAGAGGTGGCTGTAAAGGCAATTCCAGCAAAAATTTGGAAAATGCAGATCACGATAAATAAAGAATCGTAGTCAATGTATGGGATGTCACCGAGTAACGAGCCAATTCCAAAGGCAACTCCACCGCTGACCAGCAAACCCAGAAGAGTTGGCTTCTTGCGTCCTACAGACTCCATGCAAAAGCTGGTGATGAAGGTTCCCAGCCAGCGACAACCGCCAAATACAACGAACTGCCAAGTATAAGAGTACAACGAATAGCGGTGCCAAATGGAGAGCAAGAGAGCGTAATACACTAATGCGGAAATGCTCATAGCATTGAGAGCGCGCAGATAGCAGAGCCGCACAAAAGCTGGCAAGGCCTGGACAATGCTCTGGCCTGCCGACAAATCTTTGTTCTGCGCGAGGTAACGTTTGTGCTCGTCCAGCTGCTGGTAAGTCTCCGTGGTGACCGTGTAGGGGCGCTGCAGACGACGCAGAGCATCGATAGCCTGCTGCTCATCTCCATTGGCCAGCGTTATCACTGGCGACTCAATGCACAGAAAGACGGCAATGATTAGCCCAATCAGTCCATAGACGGCAGAGAGCACGCCGTGCATTTGCTGTGTGCTGAAGCTGTCGTAGTAGTAGGTTGTGTTCCACGATGTCATATAGATTATCTGAATAAAAAAGCCGATCATGTAGCACATCTGCTCAATGGACGTGGAAATAACGCCACGCATATACGGCACTGCAACCTCGCCGACTAGCGCCATCGTGGGAGCAAATGCCAATCCATTGGCAATCCCATCGAGATAGAGAGCCGCCTCAAGGGCCTGAACGTTGTAGTGAGTGGACGCGAGCAGAATTCCTCCGATCATCACAAGAACTGAGCAGACACACTGTGAAATGGAAGGCGGTGCATTAGAGAATTGCGGCTGTGGTGCAGCTGCGACTTCGGATGCTTACGAAAACAAGCTTCTTCGGCAATTTGTTGGCCAGGAAGCAGCTCAATACTGCCCCAATGATGGCGCCAATAAACCATGCCAATTGCGTGTGTAACGGAAAGGCATAAAAGAAAACTTCGCGGAAACCAATGCTCCAAGCAATGTTCATGCCACCCGAGAGGAAGATGAGCGCACCTAAAATTATAGAGCATAAATTAATAATTAAAATCCACAAAAAAAGTTGCTCACTGACAAGCTCGAGTGAGACATGCACGTAAGCCAACTATCTGACTGATTGGCAGGGTCTATCTTATCGGGTGCAGTTCTATTTTATGACCAGATGACGAATTCCCAGTGCCCCCAGTTCAGTGGAACTTACCTGCGCCTGCTGCGTTCGACTGTGGTTTGTTCTTTTGGTTGCGGCTATACCAGCCGCCCGGCTGCACCACAATCGGGGCGGCCGGGTGGTGCTGTGGAGGAGGTGGTCCGTAGTTCTGCGGTGGAGTGGGTCCATAGTTCTGTGGTGGTGGTGGTCCATAGTTCTGTGGCGGTGGTGCGTAATTCTGAGGAGGATAACCTGGCTGTGGATATCCTGGCTGTGGATATCCTGGCTGTGGATATCCCTGGGGCGGATATCCGTGCTGCGGATAACCTTGTGGTGGGTAGTTCTCTGGACCTCCAGGTGGTGCCGATGTGAATCCATATGTCGGTGGATCCGGTGGCAAATATTTGTCGTTCTGCATTGTGTATTCGGCGATCACTACCTCAACCGAATCCAACTGGTCGCTTGTTGTAACTGAAAGCTCGGGGCCACGGTCTTAACTTTTGATGCTTTTCGACTGTTTGAGTTATGGAATTGATAGGGAGGCTAGATAAACGCCTATCGCTGTTGTGATAAGCGAAGCAAGGCAAAACCACAAGCGAATTCCCAAATTCGAATTGGCGATAACAGAGCTTATCAGCTTGTTCAGAGACCTTAACTAAGTCAGAAAATACAAATAAACTGAAATAATGACGACTCTAAATACTTGAAATGTGGCTAATGTACTTTTTCAGCTTTCCCGTAAATCGATCATTTATTGTACTTTTTTATTTGCCAATCTGATTATTTGGCAGCTAATTCAAGGTGACTGAGTCATGGCAGCTTACGCCAGGTTAGTCAAGGCATACGATATCAAATACATCAGTTCTAGGAATGCTTTTATTGATTTGTGATGGGAAACTTAAGGCGGTGCTTGAACATTCGTAAATAGCTAAACGTGAGAAGTCTAAAGGTTGAATAATATGTTCAATTCGGGTAAGTACTCTTTTAAAATCGTTAACTTTAATTCGCTTTGTCTGTGAATTGAATTTTTATTTCGTACTTAAAGAGCAAACTTATATTGTGGCCACCTTACTATTTTGCTTGTACTCAGAAATCATCGTTGAACCACTTGCGAATCTTAACCTGAGCCTTGGTGAGTGTTGTTAGCTTCGTCTCCGGCAAACAAAAGATGCCGACCATGAAGAAGCTCAAGGAAATGCCACCCAATACATAAAAATATATGGCTATGCCAGTGTGCGTTGGCGTATAAGTGCAAAAGCCCAGCCTGATAACCTGCTCAAGAGCGAAAACGAGCGCCACAAAATACGGTTTGACGGCCAGTGGAAAGGCCTCCGTGAGGTACACCGCAGAGGCTGCACATGCCACGCCCGCGAAAAACTGATAGCAGAATAGGAGGGCGAGCGCAGAGATCATGCGAGGCATACGCTCGAACAATGTGGCAAAGGCAATGGCGAAGACGCCGCCGGCAAAGGTGCCAAAGAGCGAGGGTTTCTTGCGGCCACCGGAGTCCATAAGGAAGACAACACAGACGCAGCCGCTCCAGCGCAAAGTGCCAAACACCACATAGGGCCAGGTGTGGAATTGAGGCGTCAGCTCCACGGCTGTTCCGCACAGAGCACTCCACATGACGGGAGTCAGGCTCAGAGCGTATAGTGAGCGATGGGCCAAGACCTTCAGCAACGGCACCAGGCCGCGCTGAATGCTTTGACTCCAGCTCAGGTCCCGGTTGCCGCCCACATAGCGCTTGTGCTCGTCCAGCAGCAGGAATGTCTCGCTCGTCACCACCGAGGGTCGCTGCAGGTGGCGCAGCGCAACCACCGCAGCCTGTTCATTGCGGCGCAGCAGCAGATACACGGGCGACTCGACGCAGCTCGTTAGGGCCAAGGCTAGGGCCACAACGCCAAACATGATGCTGAGCAGGCCGTGCAGCTGGTCGGCCACAATGGCCATATTCCAGCCGCTGTGCCAGATGCCAGTGTACAGCAGGAGGATGAAGATGCCAATATTGTAGCTCAACTGTTCGGTCGCAGCGGAGAGCACGCCGCGCATCTCCCTAACCGAAAGCTCTCCCACGGTGGTCAGGGTGGGCACAAAGACCAGGCCGTTGGCAAACCCGTCCAAGTAGCGGGCCGCAATAATGGCAATCGGTCGCTCTGGCAGCGTCAGGAAGAGCACGCCGCAGATCAGCACCAGGCAGGAGCTAAGCACCTAAGGGGGGGAAATTGTGTCAATACGGCAAGCACCGTCAGCTGCACCACCAGCCACCCGATACTCACGTAAAGAGGCCGTTGCGGCGTGCGGTGGGTCAACATGGCGCTCAACACGGCGCCAAGCAGCGCGGCTCCGGACCAACAGATTTGCATGTGGAGCGTCAGCGTTAGCAGCTCCCGGTGCACGGAATGCGCCGCAAAGCCAGCGCCCCAGGCCAGGCTCATGCCGCCCGAGACGAAGATGAACGAGCCAGCGCCCAGTGCGCTCCATTGCGGCTGATTTTTGCGAGTGCGACTTAGCCAGCTGTGGTGCTCGGGCCTTCGGTTTTGCTTCTCCTCCTGCTGGAAGGAGACACGCGGCGTTCCTGACTTATCGCCTGTCATTGGCGTACTACCAGGAAGCCATTGATCCTATTTATATTTATAAGTCACGCACGGCCCGCTGCGCTCGGTGTATTATCAGCTTATCGCGGCCAATTACCATAAAGCGAAGCCCACTGCCGCTAAGCCCATCAATCCAAACACAAAAAATCAATAAAGTGCCATATTAAGACTTTTAATTAATAGCTACTATTTCGGTGCCGTACCCGAGCATTACTATGCGATAAGCTCTCCGAATTACGCCCTCCTCGTGCATATGGGAAAAGCGATTGTACGAGTTCCATGCCCAATTGTCATTGAATAATCACAGCTCACAACTATTTATGCACATTTGGTTAATTGACTGCGTGGGCTCACAGCTTCTGCAGCCAATAAATAATAAACGAGTGTAGAAAGCCATTTCATTGTTAGACACTTTTTTGTAAGATACTAAATACGATTAATAAGAGTAATAAGAGACTGTGACCTAGCCGAATTTTACAATTATTAAGATCCTTCACATTCAATTTAGAACTAGGTATATTTCAAATAAACGCCTGCATAAATATTTAAATATTCTCATGGTACCATTGGCTTCGCCATTTCCTACAGACCATCTTCAGCTCCATTTCCTTTGACATGGGCCGAAATGTGCGCGATATCTTCCACCTCTTCGCCACCCTCCAGACCGAAATGCTCAATGAGTTTATCTTGGAAAATAATTTTCCTTCCCTTATAGACCAACCAAAACTACTCAATCAAGCCGGATCGCAATGAAAGAAACGGAATTCAAAATAAACTCAAAACTCGAAATTTATTATTTTTCCGGCTGAGCCTCCAAAATTTATTGCTCCCCCAGGAACGATCGGCCAAGAACAACCTTCTGTGTAAGCAATCTTTTTGTTTTTCAAAATATCTTAACCAAATGTATTCCTCCAGATTCCACTGAGTTGATAAGCCGATTCAAAATCTCGGTTTCAACTAGATTAACACGTAAATTTAACTATGCGTTCCGAAAAAAATCGTAACATAAAAACAAAATCTAATCATCATCAGATAACCTTAGCTTTAATCTTCCACTCAAACGATCGTTTTTTTGTTTATATTTTAGAGATATAAAGCACATTAGCTAATGTCTGCAGGGGTATTTAATCTTCGGCACCCCGACGATAACTGTGCTTTCTTGTTATCGTATATTGACGGTGATTCGTGGCCTCACAATATGCATACAAATTTGATTAAATAGCCTGCTCGCGCTCCATTAAATGTTATGGCCCCCGAAACTAGGCGAAATGTTTGCTTTGCTGGCAGAAAGTTAATGTGCTTGTCTGTTGGCGCTTGTATCTGCAGAGCGTCGTCAAATGATCTGGCGGGCGTTGATTAAACTAGCCACGCCCACTTGGTGTGCATTACATTTGGCATTGCATTGCATTTGTTAGCTTGTTTATGGGTTGCATTAGCCAGGAACCTGTGGCCAGTATAAAGGTGTCGGACTCATGCGTTAGTCGGCGCCACCGTCCCACCCCCTTTGCCCTTTCCCCCTGCCCCACCCGAAAAAGTGCCAGACACAGTGAGTTGCACACACGGAATGTGATATAAGGCAAGTGGAAAATGGCGCAGAAACTTTTATCGCAGGTGCTTTTCCTGCCTGTGTTGTGAAATCGTTCGCATCTTTTACGGCAAATTTAAGCGATTTCCGCCCACAGCTGCTGCAGAGGAAGGATAGACAAACGTAGCCGGGCATTGGCATCTAAGTTTTCAACGAGCAACTAAGTTCGCGATAATGTTTGACTATGTGTGCACATGATACGCCCACAAGCACTGGCAATGCCAATGTCCGGGACGATTGGGGAGCTGTGTGGGCCTTTGCGGCTCGCATTTGGCTGGCGTTAAAATAAATTTAATTTTATCGCTACATAAATACATGCTCAGCAACAGACCGGCACTTGCAGAGAAACTCGCAGTTTGGAGCTTCTGCCACGACTAGCAACCAATCGACTTGCCAAGTGACACTTCCGAGGAAGTTTCTTGGCTTTTTTGTTGTTTTTATTCTGTTTTTGGTTTCTGTTGCCTGTGGCTTGCCACAGTTTTACTTTTATTTACCGAGTTGCAGGCCATAAATTCTTTCGGCAACCTTTGATGTTAAAGTTGCGTTTATCTTGCGGAAGATTTGTAGATGCCTACATAGATATTAATTAGACAGCGCTGGGGACTCATCATACAAATGCGCAGCATTTTTATGACCACTCAAGCAAAAATATAAATAAATGTTTTATTGATTGGCTGCGAGTCGCTCTGCGCCTGCTCTAGGACCATTTTATGCTAACGCAAAATGGGCAATTTGCCGTTTTTAAAAGATTTACGAGCTTTGGCCAAAATGTGTATCATAAACGTTGCAAAATCGAAACGCAATTCAGAAAACAAAAATAAATAAACAAAAGTGATCTATTTAACTTTGCCTTACTAAGAAATACCCTGCACCGAGGTCCCAATAGACGTTTGCAATCATATGCACCAGCTTATCACCAAAGTCATATTTACAAAAAAATTCCTTCATCTGTGTGTACTATAAAAGAAGTTATGTGACAAATTTTATGGGTGCATCTCGTTGATCTTCGATATGTGGCTTAAATGAACGTAGCTAGAAATATATTCTATTGACTTCAGGTAACCGGGCCAGTTTTAACATTCCTGAAATATGAATATGAGGCTAGACCCATTTATTTATCAAAAATACATTTACTTAATGAAGTGTGAGATCCGACAAGCTTATTATACCCTTTAAAACCCACTTTCCATGGACACAGGATATAAAAATAGATGGTTCGACTTCCAAAACGAAATGGCCCTTAAACATTTGTCTAAGACTGAGAAGTCAATAAAACAAGTGCGTGTGTGTGTGTGTGTGTGTGTGGCAAGGGACATTTGTACATACTTATGGCTTTGCCAACTGGCAGTTGCCTTATTACAGCTGGTCGCTTCCAAATGCCGCGTATGCATGATTCACGATGCATATTATGACAGCAATGCCAGCGGCTAAGTCTCCCAATGTCTACTATTTACATTGCAAGACAAGCAGAACCTACAAATAGTACACAATTAAACATAAGATGCTTAAACTTAAACTAATGCTGTACATAGCTAGCGTTATATGATCAAGTGTTTCACTCAAATGATCCAACTTGAAACTCTATATGCTCCAGCTTAAAGTGAAGCACCAAACTTCTTGGCTTTATGGCAAGTTTATTTGCGAGCGACCATTGACTGAGTGAAAAATTGTGCCAATGTTTGCCCACATGCAGCTCTGTCCCGCCATAAACAATAAATCCAAAGTTAATGTACTGAAATAATAGAGTTTTGTAGTTTGTTTGTGTGAGTCTGTGTGTGTGTGTGTGTGTGTGCTTTGCTTTTCAATATTTTTTTCGTCTCCTTATCGAGTGCAGAGTTTAATGTTACTGGCCCCGAGCGCTGCTTAATTTGACAGGCTATAGAATTTTTATGTTTCCTGCTGAGATTTACATGCAACCCACGGCAAATGATATTTATGCAAATTTCAATGGAGTTGCCCGAAGTCAGATCACAAATTAATTTATCTTTAAAAGAGAACACAAATCCTGATTAACTTCAAGGCATGGAATATGTGACAGCGCATAATAAAAAAGGGCAAGAAGTTTGCCCCACAGGAAAACAAAACAATTGTGAAAGCCGCCATATAAGCACGTATACATATCCTTGTCCTTGCATGCGTGCTGTGTAAGTGAGTGTGTGTGTTTGTTTGTGTGCGTGTGTGTTGGTTAATGCGTGCTAATAAATTTGAGGAACATTTGTACCTTTTTTGTGGGGCGTGCTTTTATTGTTAACACAAGGCGGCGCGATGCCTACCAAATTCCTTTGCGTTCGCCTTTTGTCCTTGCTGCCATTTTTTGTTGTCTTTATTGCCAGCTATGCGGCTCGCAGCGACTTCGCCATGCGCCCAAAATGCCTGAAAAATGGCAACAATTCATTTGCAGTGCCCCCAGCAGCAACAGCAGTGAAAATCTCTTCAAAGCAGTAGCTACGTCCACAACTGCAGCTCGTTCGCAGGACTCAGCGTCCATGTAGCTTATGTACGCGTAGCTGTAAGTTTGCCAGCCGGAGTAGCAGCCGTTCGACCAAGTGATTTGTTTTGCTTCGTTTGGCAACAAATCAGAAGATAAACGACATCGATTGTGGCAAACGACATGGTCGCCCGAATCTTAAATCCGCCCCAAAGGGTTGGCCTTGCGCCTCAAAGGCCAACGGCTTCTGCTTAGCACCGATAAATGTCACGGCTTTTAGTTTAGATGCCGAACAAATTATAAATCGCATTTGCCAATGGCAAACAACGTTCAATGGGAAGTGCGTGGACAAGCAATTAAAATTGCATTATGCGAGTGGCAACAACTGCTGTTTTTGTAGTTGCCCCACAACTTGCTAATGTTGCACGTCCACATTTTTATAATCCCTTCTCTCTGGTGTTGTTATTGTAGTTGTCCTTATTTAATTATGCATAACGAGCGACTTGGGCGCCAGGACTCCCACAGAGCACAGCAGGCCAGCCAAACAGGTTTAGAAATAATTGAAAACAATCGGATTAAAATGTGCACAGCGGTCGGCAAAAATTGAACTGGCCGAAAGAGCCGGAAATAGAAGAAATTATCAGCATTTATATACAAATTAAACAGGTCAGAGAGAGAATGAGATCTCTCTATCCCTCTCTATGTGTGTGTGTGTGTCCTGCCATTGTACTTATTAGGGCCAATAACCTTTGGCGTTAGTAGGGAAGTAAATGAAAAAAAAAACCAGAATTGATTATGAGAAATGACGATAAACTGTTGCTGCGTTACATAAAGCCTTGACCCCTAGAGAAGGGTGAAGCTTATTTCACATTTTATACTTACACGGGCTGAGCTGCATGCCAAATAGTTGAGTAATTTATGCTGTTTCTATCTGCTTAGTTGTGTAATTTGCTGTGCCAACTAGTTCTTCCTTACATGCCTGCGGCATTAACTTCTCATTTACATAAGCAATAACAAAGTTAAAACAATAAAGGCTTATAAGTTAACACCTTGCCAAGACACCTGCCTCAACTTTTCGAGCATTTATATCCAGCGCTACAAAATGTAAATGAGTTTTGGAGAATTTGATTTTCAGCAGCGCTGGTGTTTTACGCTGCGTATGAGCAATCTAATTAAATGTTATGTTTATGTTATAAGTTAAATACACACATGCACACACTTTCCACTCGCATGCTCAGTAGCAGCCTAGTTGAGACTATATTTTGGGCTCGCATTTAATGAGGCACTTCAAGTTTTATGCAGCGTCGTGAGGCCGAGTAAAAGTCATAATTTTTATGAGCACATTGTCTTAAAATTATGGCTAAATATAATCTTTGGCTGGGGCATAATGGAGAACTTTAAGCTTAAGCTACCTGACATAAAGTTCAACTTAGTTGCTTAGTTGCCATGGCTCAAACTAATGGCCAGGACGATGGCACGCGCATAACCCTGCACATAAATCAATCATAATTGTCCTTGTTAACTACAATCATGAATATTTCGGCGTGCATAAAGCAAATGACAGTCATGCCATATACATAACCGCACAGCCCCCCTGCGACCAGCGTCCCCATAACCTTCCGAAATGCCTGACACATTGTACAATTAATGCGTCTGTGTGCTTGTGGATTTTGGGTCAATTTTGGGTGGTTGGCCCAGGCCAGCCTAATGCTTGACGTTTACAGGCTCTAATTGTTGTCCGGGCTTGCAGTGAATGCCAGAACGTAAGCGAAACTATTACGTATTATAGTATATGCGCAGATCACACCAAAATACTTGGCAGCCCCAAAGATTTGGCTAAATGGGTTTTAATTAATTTTAAACCCGCAAAGCATTTGACAGCCACACACGCTGCAAATGGAGCTCGACCCTGGTCTGGTTTCTGATCGCATTGTTGCTGGTTACACCGCGTGTTTACTTAAGTTAATTGATTTTCTTTCAATGTCCTGATTTGCATAACAATTCGCTGACCGCACCAAACTGAATCTAACCTAGCCGAAACCTAATCGAAGCCAAATAAAAAGCGAACGCAACCAAACAAAAAGTCCGCATTTTGGCCGTCAGTTTCGTTTGAACTAGTGAGTGTTTTTTGGGTGTGTCTGTGCGTGTGCAGGTGCGTGTGTAGGTGCGTGTGTTTGTCTACGCGGCCAAAAAGAAATGCCAACAATTGAAACTAAATCCAGCCAAATTACCATTAGCGTAATTTAATTTAGAAAATTATTCAATTCGATTGCCTTTTTGGCTGCTGTTGTGCATTGAACAATAAAAATGACATTTTAAATGTGGACATCTAATTTTGTAGATAAATATGGTCATAAATATGGTGTGGATAATGAGCTAATGCATAATTAAATAAACCGGCGTTTAGTTGGAAAGTCAAATATGAATTAAACAACATAACAAGAACAAGAGTTTTAATGTCGTAAGTGCCCAAATAAGAGATACCCTGTACTCAGTTCCGAATAGACGTAACATGCAGGAGTTCTTTTCTATATAAGTTTTTCTAAATCAAGCATAAATTCATTTTTATTTTCTGATCGATTTAATAGTTTTGTAATTGTAATTCAATTTAAGTTAATGTTCTAGAAATCCTTAAGTATATATTTGCAACTTTTACTTTTCTGGATCTCATTTAGGCAGTTACTGAAATCGGAGACCTTGGAGTTCTTTCTGATTTCTAACTAAGCTTTAGTCTTCACATTTTCTTTTACAGTTTACTTACTCCTAACCTTTCTCTTCGCTACAGACCATTATAGGTCACAGCTGTCCGGAGGAGCAAAAACATTTCACTGACGAGTGGGTGTCTTTATTAAAACCTTTCACAATTTTCATTTAGGCTTTTTTAGTGTATACATTATTAATAAAAATTCAAACAATATTTGATTAAACACAATAAAGGTCATTAAATAAATTTAATGTGAATAATTAATACATAAGGTGTCTTCAGCTTTTCTAGTCTCTAATATTGATTGCTCAAAATGCAGGCCGACTGATGAATGGCCAGACAGGACAATAGACCAATAGCCCTGATCATAGCTGACACCTCCAGCCAATTGCATACTCTTTGGGCAACTACGTAACTCCCTTTAAACGTACTTGTATGCATACAGCGTATACAAATTAGATAACACTCACTTGCGAAATATCCAATAATGTATTTAAAATTGTAATAATGTAAAAATGTTTCCTAATAAATTATAAAAAGTGTGCGATCATTTTGCTAGATTAAATACGCACGTTTATTTAAACTTATTCTATTTGCTGTAGTATGCCGGGCACTGGGTTGGCCGTTTGTGTACCGGGCCTGTAACTTTATCATTCGATGGAATCAGTCTTATCCAACGCATCATAAGACACTTAAAGTAAAGAAATTACAATAACCCTTATACAGTTATTTTAAATATGTTTGTGGACATACAGACTCAGCTGTGTCATAGACTTTTCGACTATTTACTGCGTCTGGTGCCTTTCTGGTATCAAAGGACCTAGCACGTACACGAGGTGGCACGATTTGCAGCTCATTAGCTACCACAGACAGGACACATGTCCAAACTACTAAACTGCGCTCTAAATCACTGGACACGACAGGACTTGACACGAATTGACTGCGACTGCGAGTGGGACAGGGACTGAGACTGCTCCTGGCACGCTGCTGTTCTTAGTGCCCACTGGCCATCGCCCGCTTCAATTAGTCAACAATTACCAACGACAGTACAAACTGGTTGGGTCACTGTTGAGCTGCAAGGAATCACAACAACAAGCAGAAGGCAGTCGGAACGAGTTGTCAGCTCAGGTTTTTGTGTGCATGGCCGCCTAATGGCTTATGAGTAGTCACGTGCCGTGAATGTACTCGCTGGAGATTCGTTATGCGTGTGTGTGTGTGTGCGTGCGTGTGCGCGTGTGTGTGTGAGTGCCTGGTAATAAAGCACGCGAGATCGCGACAACAGCAACAACAAATACCAGAAGCCTGACAAGTTTTCAGCTCAAATTTGAATAATTACACAAAATTAAAAGTGTTGTCGAAAGGGCTAGAGTTGCCTAGTTGGCCAGATGAATGGCAGCAACAGAAAGTGGGCCTCCTCTGACACGTTACCGCCATTTGGCGCTGTCTGGTAGGCTTTGCTCAGGCAGGCGCTCGGCCAAACTTTTGCCAGCCGTGCTCGAGTCGTTAATAAAGTCAAATGAATGCGCTTAATCAACACGTGTGGGCGTCAACAGCGGCTGCCTGCTGCCTGTCTGGCCACAGCGCAACAAGGATGTTCGTCCTGCTTCTTGCAAATTTACCTACATAATTTGTTTTCACGTTTTATAAGTTGCCCCTACCCGCCCATCGGTGGTGGAAAATTAATTAAATTTTTTACACACTTGCTACCGCGTTACGCCCATAAACTTCAGGCTGAAGAGAATTTTATGCATTCCAAAAATAAATAATATTTTTTTAAACATTTTTATCTGTTTTCGGCGTACAAGGCTAATAAACGGAAAAAATAAAAAAGTTGCGCTTCCAAAAAGCCAAAAAGTCGGCGCCGGGAACAAAAGCCGAACTCGTTGCCATTAAAAACGCATTATCCTTTGTGCTTCTTTTATTACTTTTTATTTGAAGAGCATGGAGATTAACGGTGTGTACGCGCGTGTGTCTGTATGTCTGTGTGTATGTGGAAGAGTTTTACAGTTGCGTGTTTATGTGCTGTTGAACTGTTAACAAAACACAATACGATAATGTATAGAAGGCCAAAAATTATTGCATATGCAAAGCGCGAAAAATGTTTGCTTAATAATAAATTTAGTTGAAAAGCGGAAGCTATAGCAAGGACAATATTAAGACACGTTTGCCAAAATAGAAATCAATTGTCTTTCGCAGTGAGACAAAAAAAAAAAAAAATAAGGAAATGGAAGAGCGAAAAATTCGGCCTAAGATGAAAAATATTTGATGGGACTTTCTGTGCTGCCAATTTGGGCGCCCTTTTGCGCTTGGCTGCCAAAGGATTACATTGGATTTCATTTGATTGTTAAAATAAAAGCAAAAATACAGAAAAAGTGGCCCAACAGCCAATGCTCTAGGGAATTGGGAAAGTGGGGAATAATGATTTACAATGTTGCCAAAATAGAATGTAATCCAAATTCGGGCTATCTGCATCTCTTATCCTAATGGAAATCAGGCTCTGGTGGATTATTGAAGCTCTGAGTATACAGAGTTCAGTTCCCTGAGGGATACAACAAACCAAAAGCTTTGCTTTTTAAAGTAATTAAACCAAACTATAGTTGAAATAGTGAGACATATGTATGTGTTTAAGTTTTGCTGTCGTTTAATGTTGAACCATTAAGTTCTAAGTTAGTTTTTTTTTTGGGTGCATGCTTATATGTGAATTAACTTATCTCTAGTTTTCAAATACTAATATCTTATAATTCGTTGAACCTTTAACCTGTTTTTTAGCCCCAGGTTAATTTAGATCTTTGCTCCTCTCGAAATTTTTTATCAGACAATTTTGAGTATGCCAAGCTGCTCCCTGCTTTTTCAAGTAATATGATCTATACAATCGTACATTCCCTCCAACCCTTATGCCTTATAGCTTTTATTTAGTGCAATCGAGACGGAGACACTTATGTGGCTTATTGTCTCAAATGGCAGACATTGTTCTTATTGTAACTCGGTTGGCAGTTGGCACGTGCATTGAACGCACCAAATTAAAAACGGAATAACTAATGGGGCAATATCTAAGGTCGAAAAAGGGATGTATGCAGAAATACGTATGGAAAAAATGAGAAAGAAAGTGAAATTAATCGGCGACGCATATGAATTTATAATAAAAGCACAAGCGAGAACATTTTGTGCAGCTGACTTTGAAATAAATTTCCACAAAAGAGCGGAAAAATTGAGCTCCTCCGTGCGTATGTGTGTGGGATAAGACGCCATTCATAATTCACCAGCATAAATTGTATATAGTGAGTAGAAACGGGGGTCGGCAGACCTGTGCGAGCACTGGCTTGTTTTTGGCAGCCGTGTGTAAAGGTGCCACGTAAATTTTGGCTAACGATGCACTTTGCACTGGCAATTCGCTTGGATTTGCTGCCGCTGCTGCTGCTGCTACTGCTGCTGCTGCCTGCCACAATCAAGTGCGATTCATTTTGTGCTACGTCAGCGCACACATGTGACAAAGCGCCCTTAAAGCCCGACAACAGTTGTTGGCTACGGATGGAAACAATGGACGCCAACTATTTTTGCTGGGCCTCCAATTGGCCAAGCTGATGGCGCTTGTTGCAAAAGTTTTCAATTTTTCAACTCTCAAACTTGAGAATCATTTTTCTTTTCGTTTTCTCACGCTGGCAGCCATGTCAAGTAAATAATTTATTTTATAAATTCTAAAGTAGGATTAACACTGAAATATGCAG
Source organism: Drosophila sordidula (assembly GCA_035047465.1). Lineage (NCBI taxonomy): Eukaryota > Metazoa > Arthropoda > Insecta > Diptera > Drosophilidae > Drosophila > Drosophila sordidula. Next base: position 13,294,730 of record JAWNPQ010000156.1, on the reverse strand, counting down.
ATTTTCACAAGCGCAGTCAAGTGTGGCCCGAAAGGGTTAAAAGCAACAGCTACAGCAAAAGCAGAAGCAAAACAAAACAGCGCACAAATCCGAAAAGGGTCAGTTGGCCTTTTTCCTGAGCAAAACCTGCTCCTCAAGCAGATTAGCAACCAAACAGTGTTAAGCCTATTTATATAGTTAAAATGGCTGCAAGTTTCCTTGTTCTGAATGCTTTCGTTCCCCATCGACTGTCAACTTTTCGGCAAATTAAATTGAGTTTGTTTTTTTTATAAATGTATAAACATTTCCCAACACTTTGCAGAACATCATGTATCACAGAGACACACACACACCCACACACGCACACCCAATCACACATACAAACAAACTTGTCTTCTTGCTGTTTACAATTATTGAGCTGATGACAAATGTTGCCCAGCATGATAATGTGTGTGTGTGCGTGTATTAAAGGACTGTAACGGTGTTAAGAGTCAAAAGGATAAAGGGATATTTGCCTTGCTGTGCAAATTGTTGTTTGATTGATGTCCATGAATATTATAAATGTACTGGTCCAAATGGCACAGAGACTTAAATAAAATATTCGTATGTCATATTCCTGATTGAATTTTTAAATATTTGAAATTTTTCACGGGCTTACACAACATAACTTAAGCTGGGTTACAGCCAAGCCGGATCGAATATGTAAGTCCGATATTTTAAAATTATAAAACCGTCAACGTTCTATATAAATAAATGGGATGAAAAAATGTATGGAAGACTGCAGACAAACAAAAATTGTTTTGGTTTTTCCCAAATAACATTTCCACTATTCTTCTTGTTTTTTATCTCTTCAAACCCAATAATCAGATACAAAAAGTGTATTGTGTATAAACTAATGCAACAACTTCTCGCTGCGATCGATAAGGAATTGTTACAGACTTCTGGTAACACGTGTTTTTCAGCGTCGGCTTACAAGTTTCGATATCAGCCTGGTTTGACACATTGACAACAAATACGCAAGGCAAACGTTGGCAACTTTCCGATAGCGTTAAATTAGACATCAACTTGGCAAAGAACATACAAGTCACACGCTCTCGCCCACACAGACATAGACACCCAGAGACACTGTCGAACATTGATACCCCGTGGAGCTTGACGCTTATCAGCCAGCGCAAGCAACAACAACAAGGAGGACAGCTACAACAACAAGAACAAGCTCGTACTAACAGCCGCCATGTCGTTCAGCGCCTTGCAAAAACACAAAATGCAGCGTGCACAACATTTAGTGGGCGTGGTCAGCGACTGCACATGCTTAAGGCGCGCCAGACGTCACGTCTGCGCCATGGCCACGCCCACCGCTCGTTCCGCCACACGCCTCGTTTGCATATCCAAGTGGCCTGCATTCATATGCCATTATCAGAGCCAAGGCATCGCCAACGCTTAAAACAAACAATGGGGCACATTACTCAGCTTAAATGTATGACCAGAAGTCGTGTGTCTATGTTTACGACTCTGTGTGTGTGTGTGTGTGTGTGTGTGTTTGTGTGTGTGGGCTTGTGTATACTTGCTCATACACATATACTACACCAGCTATATTATGCCTCTATCTATCGCAGTGCGGCACAGATCTCGGCTAAGATGTTTAGCTTGAGGCAAATGGCTGCACGCACATCAAAAGCGCGACCCACGCACATATTTATCTTTAACTACTGCAAACAATTCTCATTTAAAATATTGCCGAACAGATAAGTCAACTTTTCGTAGTTTTTACAACTCGAATTCATACTACAGTTGTACAAATACTTTTACTTATCTTATAAAGGTTTTAACTTTAGAAATATTTCAATTTAAATTTGATGGCTTCTCTCATACAAATATATTATTATTACATTCTAATGGGTTATAAACATTCTCATAAGATATCAATTTATTATAATTATTGTATCATATGGCGGACAAGCGCCAAAGTTCTGGCAAAAACTTTTTAAGTGATACTTATTATTTTCTGCAGTGTAATACACCAAACTTACAGCAGAATTGTTCCCGCTTACTTGCTAAAGTATATTTAATTAAATACATATATGTAAATGTATTTTTCCAACCTTTTACCATATTCAAATTGTGCCCTCTAAATATACATATATATATATATATATATATATATATATATATATATATATATATATATATATATATATAAAGCTTTGGCACGCGTCACCGTCAGAGTCTGTGAATTGTTCGCTGGAAGCTGAAAATGAATTTTTGTATTAACGCCCGATGGGTGGACGGGGAGCAAAGGGACTAACAGCAGCATCAGCAGGAATAAAACTTTTGCTGTTTTTGTAAATGTTTTTTTAACAGAACAAAAAAACGGTGGAATATGGAAGATAAAAAAGGCAAATGCCCAAAAGGTGAGCACTACAAGAGCAATAAGCTGATTTTTTTTTGTCTTAATGCCAAGGCCAACGGTTCTGGCTACTGCTGGATGCTTTTTGCCTTTTTGTTTCGCTCGTTTCGCTTGGTTTTGTCGATTTTGCTCTTTCAACAATAATTTCGCTACTTAAACGGATTTTTGTATTTGTGTATCAACGTTTTATTTGCTGACAGGTGTAAAATTGTTTTTGCAGCCACGTCTGCTAACATTTTCTTTTCCAAATGTCTGCCTCCGAGCAATGCCCCCATCCCCATTGGTTTTGGTGTAGCCATTCTGCGCGGATAATTGCCAAGCAGAGAGCAACAAAAGCGATTAGTTTAATAGTCGCCATTAATGTAGCTGCCTTGGCTATCATTTTGTTTGCATCTGTATCTATAGTTACATTACGCATACGCCATATTGGATATTGCTTGGATCAATCAAAGACAGACGTGCACAGCACACTCGCATGGACACATCAATTTTCTATACACACTATAAATAATGTTTGGTTCTGTTTTCCGCGTGCCACAATTTCAGACAAGCTGAATATTTTGCACATTGCTGCAAGTCGCGTGAGTTGGCAGCTTTGGCAGCAGCATCACCAAGTCTTCTCTGTGGTCTAGCACTTGTTACCCTTGCCGCTGGCATGGCATATGTGCAGTGCTGGCAGTTTCTCCGTGTTTGCTTTTGGCGTGCGCATGCAATTTTTTTCCATTTCCTATCGAAAATGTTTTGATAAATAGTATGCACAACTTGAGTTTTGGAGTGGCGAGTGTGAGAAAGAGTGCTGCTCAAAAAATGTATGTTTCACGTCACTGTTTGCCCACTTTGATTGCACAAAGTTGGTTTAACCCAATGCAATTTCAGCGCAGACAGTCGGAAAAATCGTGTGTGATTTTTGTTTGCCCAACACCCATAATGAACATATCAATAGGAAAAAGTGCACATTTTTGATTTGCAATTTTATGCGAGACGTTTGTCTTTTTGGCACGTCATCTTGGGCACTAGTTAAAATGTGCAGTATTTATGGAAAGTTTCTTTTTAAAGATAAAGTTTTATCAATACATTCTGAATATTATAGAGCACGTCGCACCGGCGCCTAGTCTTACTTAAAGTCACATAATATTCATGCATACAAATTATTATGCTAATAAAAAAGGGATAGTAAAATGAGCGGAATTAAAGATCAGCCCATAACTTTCATAAAAGCCAAAGCAAAACACAATTTTGACTGAAATAATAAAATAAAATTAAATTCATTACAGATTGCCGCCGCGTGGCGCAAAAGGCACCCGAAGAGTCAGCGCGAAAGCAGAGTAAAGGCAGTTGCGCTGAGTGTTTATTTAAAAAAAATAAATTACATTTTAAAAGCATCATAATTCAACGAAAACATTGCCAAGGCAAGGAAGTGGAAGGCATCCAGCCAGGCGGACAGGCGGCCAGGCGACCAGGCGGATAGGCAGACTGGCAGCCAAGCAGTACTGCCAGGAAGGACCATGAGCTGGAGGAGCAGACCTTCTGCTCCAGTGGAAATTCATTAAGCATGTTATAAATGCTGGAAATTTATAAGTAATTGTAAAGGTTTATGCGGTTCGCTATGGCTGGAACGTGTTTATCATCACAAGGCAAAGCCAAAACCGAAGGCATGCCACATAATTTATTTAAGAACCAAATAAAGCGTCCTCCTCTCTGGCACTCGGACTGACTTTGGCCCTGAGCACAAAACGTTTAACGCAAATAATTGTGAACAAATATTTACCGAGTAACAAACCAAAAACAAAACTCAGTCTGCGGTTAACACATAGAGCACTTGAAACAGTTTGCGTTCGCTTTCACTTCTGTTTAAGCTTCTTAGTTTTTCATATAAGTACAGATGCATAACTATGAATAGTATATTCATGCTCTATTCTATACAAACTTCAAAGCAAAAGAATTCACTTTCATGCATTGCGGTTTTTAATTACACCAAAGGGCCTTTGTCAACAATTCTGTATTCCTGGCACAAGCTCGAGTCAAATGCTATTTGCACATACGTTGCCACATACCTAAATTAAATTGTACATACGCATACACATGCTGCATGGAGTGGAGTATTGGTTTGCACAATTTCAAATCAAAATATCAATATTTGCCCGCCAGACTGCGTTGTGGGAGAGCCACTATTCGGCTTAAGTGTTGTTGCCGTTCAGCTGTTATCAAACTATTTGCGTATTTATGCGTGTACTTAAGCCTTGCGCAGGTGTGTGTACTGATTTGAGCGAAAGTGTGTTTTGGGTATGTGTTACAGCTCATAAACTGATGTGTGTTCTATTCTGTTCCCATAAGACAAGTGCTCTCGAGTAATTTCATGGCGTTTCCGAAGTGCAATTACTCTTTAGGCAATCAGATTACGATTAGAATTAAACGAGATTGCGTACTTTGTTTGGTACTTGGATTAGTTATTGAGCAAGTATACCTATTGTATTAGAGGATTTAAAAAACACTGTCAGAACATAAAGAATTTACAATAATTTATTACATTTTAAAAAAATTCTATTTTTGATTTCAGATGCTTGCACGCTGATTAGGGAGGGCAGACAGGAACTTAAAATACTCGCTCCTTTCTAGCGAAATGAATGGCATGTGAGTTAATGCCAGCAAATAATTCACAAAGCGTTTGGCACAAATTAATGGCGTTACTTTTAAAACCTTTTATACACGCCAGCAAGGCCAGCAAGAAAAAACAAAAAACCAAAAAAATAAAAATAAAATGCCCACGCAAAGCAAAGCTCGTAAATTTGTTGGCCATAAAAATCAATATGTTAATGGGCAAAAGTTTGCTACAGTTGTTCGTGTATGTATGCAATGCTTATGTGTCAATGTGTTAGCGTGTGTGTGTGAAGAGTGACACTGCTGAAACATAAATCCTACTGTCAACAATGGCCAGCAGCATTGACATGCGACGACGAGCGACGATGGCGGCGACATTGTCGACGGGCGAGCAGGATGCGGAGGTGAGGGTATTGCCAACGGCTGGATTGACCGAACCGCAGTGTTACATAAAGACAATAAATATACATGCTGACATATGAATATACATTTACCCGCAGATGTGAGCACAGCAAAACCTCATTAAACTGTTAAATCTTTTGACAGCGCCCGCCGCTGCTGCCGCCGATGGACAGATGACGAAAAAAAATTCATTCACAACCAGCGGGATCCAACGAGCCAGAGAACCGGGGAGACTGCGTATTAAATATATGCAAACGAACAAAAAAATGTATAAAATTAAAATTGCAATTAAGCGTGGGAAATATGCACAAAGTGTTGAAAAGTGAGCTGACGGCTCCGTATTGAAACTATTGACCAAGCAAATATTCTGCGGCCCCCCTTTCCGTGCCGCGACTGCCACCGTGAGCAAATAAGCCAAGGATATCTGTATAATTTATGCAAAGATATGCCAGACCACGCCCCCCCAAAAGCCGCTTCCCTGCACCTGCTCCTCGTCGCTTTCAATTTGTGAAAGACACTCGTTGTGCACAGCTCTCGACTCGACTCGAATCAACTAAAATTGATTTATGGACATTTTTAGAGAAGAATCGGGCCGCGACTGTGGAAAACTTTAAAGCGTGTTGCGTGTCAAGAGCAAATATCAAAAATCGACATTCGACAGTCGGGGTGTGGTCGTAAAACCGCTCGAAAATTATAGCTTTCAGTTTGCGCGCGAATTGTAATAAATTTAGAAAACTTATATACACATCCCGAACCCCTTGGCCATTTTTATAAAGTTTGCCCGCAATTGCAGCTTAACGCCCCGTCCCATCCCAGTAATGCTCGCCAGTTGATTGCCCCGCCCCCTCAGTTGGGCAGCAAACGAGTTTCAACTGGCAAAGGTCGTTAACAGCTGGCAAGGCTTAAGCCCGCCCGATGAAAAAAGTACGGAGGTGCAAACAAGCGTGGCTAAAGCGGCTAGAAAAAAAGGAGAGCAGCAAGGATATGGCAGGAAGTGCTTGACCTCGACCATGGTATACGCTGCAACGCCCATTTAAGAAACGTGTTAGATCTGAATAGAATATGGTAATGTGAATATTATGACTTAACAACGAAGAGGCGTTGATAGTTACGATAACGAAGGATGAGCAGAAGTTCAATACCGAGTGGAATAAAAAAGTCATGTGCTCAAAAAAAGAAAATAAATAGTAAATGCACAGAGAGCAAACGAGTGTGCAAAGCGCACAGAGTAGAGAAATATTTCTGAGGAATTGCGGACAATATTAACACTTTAACAAATATACTCTAATCGTAAAAGGGACTAGCTTTAACAGACTCGTAAATCGAGAATAAATTGCATTTTAATTTTCTTGCTAAAACTTGCAATTCAACTTTTCTTTAATTTTGGCACACCTTTGTCCATTTCCTTGTTGCATATCTGTGGACAAAATTATAATACCCCTAGAAGCCTCTTCATACCGAAGGGCATCAACAACAACTTGCCTAAGTAGTAAGAAAGAACTTTCAGACGACTTAACACGCAATCCAAAAGGGGCTTTAAGGTTAAGCATTATAATTTTGAGTACCTTTTTTTGCCTCCATTCGTATCAGACTTGTAGAACTTCTTGTTATTGTTATTTTTGGGTATGTGGACTTTTTTCTATTCTTGCAATTGAAAAAGTTAAAAATAGTTTTAAAACTCGGGCGTCGACCGCTGCCTTCGCCAATTGAATTTTTTGTTTGCCAGTTAAGGGTGCGAATGCAAAAATGTTTCTAATTTGCTGTTAGCCATACCCCAATCCGGAAGGGGAGCTAATTTATGGGCCCCCCAGCCACCAAATATGTAGAACAATTTTGCGATTGTATTGTTGGGTTATTTATTGTAAAATACCCGCGCACTCCAAAAACTGTTAGATCGATATGGCGCAATCAATGGGCAGCGGTTGGAGGGCAGGGGGTTGGAACGGGTGGGGGAACTGATTGCGAACTGGTCGTATTTAATAATAATTTCTACATTTATTTATGCCGTTTGGCGTCGTTGTAATTGTTGCCAAGGCAGGATCAGGCCCAACAGACATGCTCAAGCTGTCGCTTTGGATTTGTAAATTCCTGGGCTGGCATATTGGGTAGCTGGCTGGGTTGCCTCAGGGCATTGGCGTGCCAAACAAAAATATTTAACACTTGTGCCATAAACTATTGTCAGATGGTCTCGGGGGAGCCATCGGGCAGCTAGCCAACTCAGCTTAATGTAGGTTGTGGTTATGAGCTGCAGCCGCTTCAGCGTTTTAAGAGTAAAGAATTAACCAAAGTTATTTACAGTTGCCTCAAATTTGCGCCTGAACTGTTTGCTTTCAGCAATATAAATTGCCTTTATTTGTTGAGCACTACAAATATGAAAAATACTTATCAATTATTAATAAAACTCGCCGTAGCGAATACTAAATGCCTACTTTCTGTTTGTCTATTCATTAACTTTAAATTATTTTTATGGAAAACAAACAGCATATTCAATTCCTTAAATAAGGCTTTTTAGCAGTAACACAAATCTGCATAACATGCTGGTTTTATATACTTCGCGGCGCCGAAGGGTGAATACCCTTGCATACGTATACTGAGCCACACAATGGTGTTTTTAGGGTAAACATATATAAGAAATCGATACTGTAGTCCTTTGTTGGGTATGATTTTGTTTTTCTGTTAGGAGCTGAAAGTTTTTTACATAACTTCTAGCGATAGAAAAAATACTTTTAACTAACACTTTAAAAAGTTTCTCACTTAAAATAAGAATCTTAAAAGTAGTAAAGTAAGCATCTAGCTTTGTCAGAAACGGACAAGTAAACGGAAGTTACATCAACCCGCGATACAGTTATGCTACCTTCTGCAAGGGTATACAAATATGTACTTATTTGTAATTTCACAAATGTATACAATTACGTCTGTGTGTGAGAAAGGGAGCTGCAAAAATGGCAGCTGTTGAAAATTATTCATTTGATTTGAAATATTTGGAATTTATTGAACTGAATATTTGTGGAACGGTGAAAAACAAATAAACATACAATACCGTAAATACACGACCGTAGATATTAAAAAAATTATATAAATATGTAGTTTTTTGTATATGCTTGTGTAAGTTACACAGATAAGAGAACAACGTATTTTATGTATTGTGAATAGATAACAGTTAATTTTTTAACGAGTAAAGTTACAATTAAAGGTAATTTAATATTTAAATTGTCTTTGGTATAATGAAAGTAAAGGCGAGCTTAGAGTTTCAAGTCTCAAATATAGTCTACTTACGGATAGACGAATAAATAGCCAGACGGATATCTCAATTACATCTCTGTTAATAAACAAAGCATAGCAAATAAAAGTGCTTTAGCCGACATTGTGCATTATGTATGCTTAAGCGGGAACTTTTATCAACAACATATTTCATTGGGCGATTCGCAGGTTGGGATTTCCATAGAGCAAAGCAAAAATTAGTTTATGACCGCAAAATGGCGAGGAAGGTACACAAAAATAATGCAGCACCATAATAATAGCTGTTGCGTTTGCTTCGATGCAGCAGAGAGAAGTAGTACAAAAGGCGCTTAAGACAGCGCACAAAAGGGTGACAAAGAACAACATCAACAAAGCGTTGACCGAAGGACAGTAAAGTCACACCTAAGCATGAAAGTGCGTTACTAGACGAGAAGATGCCTCTGTTGGTTTGTGTCATAGTAAGCAGGCCAAATACAAAGTAGTTTGACTGTTCCTGGTAGACGCTCATTTCATAATTAATTATACGTCACGTTGCGTGGCCGAAATAGGCTGCGAGAGGTCCCAGAAAGCAATAGAAAATAACTAAAACCACAAACATAATGAGATAATCTGTATGACTGGCGCAGACGAAGGGCTGCAAGAAATAGGCACCAGCTGGACTCTCTTTCTCCTTCTCTCTGGTTCTCTCTCTCTCTCTGACCCTTTAGCATGTAACACAGCCTCACGGCACCCGAAAAAAGAGAATGGGAGGAAAATCATGCAAAGTAGACTTTTGGCTTTAATGGCACTATGCGCTGTTTTTAATTAGCAGAGAGCGTGTGAAAAAAAGCGAAAGGAAAACCAGAAGAGCAGCAAGACGAAACCAAGAGCATGCCGCAAATGCAACACTTTATATGAAGTTTTTCTTTTAATTTTCATTTTTATATGCGAAGGCTGCGACGATGACGTTGCTCAGCCTGCGAATTTAGGTTGGCATTTCTTGCGGCACACTTTTTCTCTTGCCTCGGCAGTCCCACTGCCACCAACCATTTGCACTGCCGCGGAAGTGGATGTTGGCAAGGATGTGCTCCACTGACAGTGCCAGGCTTTCGTTATTGTGTTAGTGTTAGTGCGACTGAATATAACTTGTAATTAGAGTGGAAAAAACACGCAATTACCATTATGCACGCCGAATTTCTCTTTACGATTCGGGCACACACTAAAGGCCATGTAACTGTAGCAACAGAAACAACAACAGACAACCAGAACAACAACTGCAACAGAAGCTGCAGCGATTTAGCCCGCTTTGTTTCTCAGCTGACCTCAATTTATTTAAAATCCAAGGCGCTTAGCTTAAAACACGCGCGCCAGACTGACAGGATATTGTACTATTTGCAAAAGCGTTTTCCCTATCCCCTTCTAACGCTGGGGTTCTCTCAGTTCTTTTATTAATTTATGCATTCAGTATATTTGTTGTAACAAGTGGAATCCTCTAGTCGAGCGGACTCGACTTCACGATACCCTGAACCGTTTCATTATGTGTATACATAAAATTATTGCAGCCAAATATGCAACCAGGTGCACATTAAACAAGTGAAAGAGCTCTAGTCGGGAGTGCCCGACTAGCGGATACCTTGAAGCCTATAGTGGCCCCCATAATGGAAACTAAATTCTTGAATAACTTCCAAGCTAAGAGTATGATATTTATGAAATTCTCAGGACTTGAAATAAGCATCCAATTAGGAGAAGGTAATAATAATTATTATTGCTGCTAATTGGCTTGACACATTTGTCAAAATTTATCATATGTTTTCTTTAATAACATGTGTCCTTTACCGATCTACGAAATAAGCATAAAAAATGAGAGCCATGTATTCGATAAGTTTAAGTCTCTAGCTCTTATAGTTTCCGATATCGACGCGTTCGTGCAAGCGGACGAATGGACAGACAGACGGGCACGGCTAAATTGACTCGGCTTGTGATGATAATCAAGAATATATATAGGGTCAGAGATGCCTCCTGCTGCCTGTTACATACATTTGCATAAAACCATTATACCCTATATACCCATTTTCAGTGGGTATTTAAACAAGTAAGAGTGCTTTAGTAGGATAAGTCGGACGAGGGAATACCCTTAACCGAGCGACAGTGCTTCTTCTTCTTTACTCAGCCGCACACTATGGAAAATAAAAACCTGAATATTTTTGGTGTTTATTGATCGCTCTGCAGTCCTCGGCAGAAGAGTTGACTAAGTGCACAAGCTTTTATTCAACTGAACAACGAGGATTCGGGTTTGAATCCCAGGCTTGTGTATGGGAGGTAGTGATATTAAAAAATAGTTAGGTTGATTGTACTATAATAATAAATTGTTCGATCTTTATGAAACTTTCTCTACCATAAATCTTTTAGATGGACACGGATAAATTCCCTCGATTATAGGTGCTGACCAGGAATATAAATACTTTGTGGGTTTGTGCCTCCTTCTACCTGTTACATCTGCACAAAACTAGTATACCCTCTAATACACATTTTCAATAGCTTCGGGGTATAAAATCGATATAAAATAGAGTAATGCGCATTCAGGGTTTAACTGTAGCGTTTTTATTTAATTTCATTGAAATTAGGAACTTTATTTCCCTTTGTGCGCTCTGTTTGATATATGCAGATATGTACCCAGTATATTTATAGCCAGCGGCTAAACGATGGTCAAGTCCAAGTTCACAACTAGCAGGAATGAATCATCCAAGGTCAAGCTGTAACTGACATTTATATGGATTTAGTTGCTGATGATTGCTGGTCAAGCCCAGAAGTCCTAAAATGAACTTCAGCAAGCCGAAGGTCAAGTTGTGACTGACATTTATGGGACAAGCGCTCGCCGGAATATGGCGACATTTCACATTCCACATTCCACATGCTTAACAATTCAGCACATGGTTTCGCTTATGCTGATATTACGGAGCGAGCCCCAAGTGGCACCAAGAAGCTGTGCATAAAAATGTCTCAATGCGGTCCAGAAATCGCACACAAAATCCACCGCAACTATTTTTTGGTCACATGCTGAGCAATAAAAGTGTCCTGGCCGGCCGGAGACAGTTGTACAGTTCATGTCTATCCTATAAAAAGGGGCACATGTGCTAAACCTATGTCACACACACACACACACACACACATACACGTACGCACACATGCATGTTGACGTTCAGGACACAGCTGTGTGTCTGGCCAGGATTACGTACTAAAGCAAAGAGGAGCAGCAGGAACCACTGAATGTGTGTGCCTTACTAGCTGGACTGACAATTTGGGGTACCAGCAATGCAGGCTAGCCCGACAGTTGCAACAAAACATTTGAGTGTCAGCAGAGAGTCGGAAGGACTTGAGGGGCCTGCCGCCTGCTTAGTCGTTTTTGTGGCTTTTGCGGTTGCAAGGATATTATGTCAGCTAAAGTTTTTAGCTGCTGCCAGTGTAATAAAATTGCCTTGAGGACTTTGTGGCAAGCAGCAACTATTGAGAGGCCTTGAAAGCCAAGCTGAGAGTACATAATTGCCATGGCGATAACACAAGGGAAGCAGGGGCAGATACTAAGATGGGCCTACAAATGAGCTCTGCGCGGGAGCTTACAGCTAAATGTATTGGGTTTCAAAATGAGTCCATCATAGTGATTAGGGAGAAGTTTCCACGTTGAAAAATCTGAAAAGCCAGAGATTTCTTTTCACTTTACTTTATTTGAGCACATTGGTCCAGCTATTTATTTTGAATGTTTACATATATATTGAAATACGTACTGTGCTCATGATTTTTATAATTTAAGTCCGTTCTATTTTATATAAAATTGTGCGTTTTTTTATTTATATATAAAGTTGTAGCTTTAATGTGTTCCCCAATGAACGCGGGGAATCTAACCCAATAAAGTATAAATATTATTGATCGGTTTCAATAGCCTAGTCGATATGTCTTTAACTTTCTTTACAAACTAGCTTCTGAGTCTTAAAGTTATCGTCGTTAATTGCAAGCAATATAAACATATATATAATATTACTACTGTATATATTTTTTATATTATTTTAAATAAAATAGCCTTCTATGGGAAATCGGTTAAGAAAGTAATCAAAGAAAATAAGCGAACTTCTAATGAAATTATTGTGCAGTTAAAATATTTTGCAAGCCAAAAGCGATGTGTACAAGAAGCTGCGAGTGCTTACGTCGAAGTAAATATCGGAAATAGCAGTTGCTTCTGTTCTGCATGCATTTCCAAGTTTCTGCCTCGCTCTGCTCAAAGTTGAACTACTTCTAAGATAGGTAGCAGATTTCACCTGCTCGCAGCTATATTAATGTGGATGCTGCAGTGTCCTCTTTTCAATTGCATATAAAACCCAGCATTAGCAGTCTTATTGCCATTGGCAAAACTCAACTTTATGGCACAATAATTATGCTAATTTCGATAAAAGTTGTGTGCAGCGTTGGCCCGGCGTTGCGCGTGCCCGCTGCTCAGGGTCTGCTGCCCTGTGGGCTGTTGTGTCAGCATTGCAAAATTATGAGTGCAAAATCGAAAAAGTTTCAATCATCCATGTGCAGGTTTCACAGTTTTGCAGTTTGCGGCTTGGGTGAGTTACGCTCGCAAAGTTGCCGGTTGGCAGCTTCGAAGTTGTAACTTCAACGCCCAACATCGCTCAAAGTTGAACTCATTTCTGCGCGGCAATAAAACGCTTGAAATGTTTTTTAATATGCAATAACTTAACCCAAATTGTGCCCAGCCGAACGGCACTTGACCCAAACTTTCGAGCAGATAGTACCAAGAACCAGACAACTTTGAGCGACGCAGGATCCAATCTCTAACTGACTGATTGATTGATTAGACGCACTTAATATTAATTTTAGCTAGCTGTAGGAGCTACATCTTAATCGCACTTCCGTAGGAGGACGAGTGTGTCACAATTTCTTAATTTCATGCAACGCAGTGCCACTTGAAGCGCCAAAGTTGCCACTTTATTATCCAGCCAACACAGGCGTTGCCATCCATTATAATTGAGTGCAAAATTATGCATTGAATTTACCGAGCCGCTGCCATACGCTGCACTCGGCCCACTTCATGCAGCTGATACCATCGTGTGCCCATAAAACAACTAATAGCTGGGCTACCCGGTAACCACTAGGCAGCTATAGTAGCTCGACCATGTTACAACCAACACTGGCAGGCTAACGATAACAGCGACGACAACAACAACAATGAAAACAACAGCAACAACCCAACAACAATGACGGTTAATAACTGCCAACAATGTGATAAAGCACATGCACTGAGTGTGCGTGTGTGTGTGCGTTGTTGTGTGTGCTTAAAGTTAATCAAAAACATTCCTGAAATTAATTTAAGTTTGATGTGAACTCCATTAAAATTTTAGAATATTAAAAACAAATATTATGTAATATATATTTTATATTTTTATGTATATAAAAGCACGTGTGGAAAAAACTAATTTGAAAATACAAATATATCAAACATGTTCTGGATTTCACTTTTGACCCAGTTTCGCGGAACCTCAGTTCTATTGTACTTTTTCTAATTCTTAGATCGCGTATATTAAGATATATGTATTAAGCCTGATGCAAAAATAAATAAAATATATTATATTCGGAGAACACAAAAGACTGCGTTCGCTTTACGTCTTATTGATTTATGTTGCATACTTGCAGGCGCACTTAAAGTCTTAAAGTAGAGCTGCGGCCAGAATGGCAATCATAATGCAATTCATTTTGTAACGCTCCTCAGGGCATAATTTTTGGTAAACGCTAAAGATTAAGCAGCATTAGAGTCAAAAGCAAAGCAAAAAGCAATAAAAACTGACCGCACACAAAGCCACAAAAGAAGCGGGAAAAAGGGACTTAAGCATAGACATTGTAAAAGCCAAGAGGCAGATAGCGCCACAATGAGGCAGATGAGGCAGTCGTGGCAAGGCAAGGCAGCACGTTTACCAGGCCAACGTTTACAAGCCTATTGCGCAATGCTGGTCGTTATAAATTTGCAATTATTTTTTACTGCCGGCCGCTGGTGGCGTATACGTTATTATTCAAGCATTCAACAATTCGCGAAGTTAAACAGAACTTATTTAGCCAATTAGCTCTCGGAAGACGCACAAATTTGCATTGCCAAGAAGCTGCAACTCCAGTAAGATGCTAGGTAAGCTAACGGTTAAAAGTTCTTGCCAACTGTTTTGCAATTATTACAGCTTTAAAGCACGCTACAATTTATTCAGTTTGCGAGTTGTCTTCTACATTGTTGCTGTTGTTGCGTTATATTTATATTGTTTGCTTTGCACTTTTGAGCTTTGCCAAAGATTTGCATTTTCAATTCGTGCTTTTGAGCCCTCGCTGTTTATTTTGTGCGCTGATTGTAGAGCCAGCGGCTTAGCGAGGCGACTGGCTTATGAAATACACTGTCTGCAAAATGTAATTCGCTGAGTGAACCTGTGATGTAATCTGGTAAAGGCCACCTTATTTGTGTCTCCAATATAGTGTATGTCATGTTCGTTCTGTGTGGTACCCACTCTTCGCCGCTTGCCACTTCACATTCAAATTCAAATGTAAAAATCAAATGCCATGTTAAAAACTGAGCATTCCTATACAAAATCTTAAGCTGGCAACCTATTGGCCATGTCAATTGCTTGGGTCTTATCGGCATTTGGCATTGGCAGCCCTTTCTCAGTCTTTCTGCTGTTGTTGCTGCTGCTGTTGTTGCTGTTGTCGGTGCTGCTGAGTTGTTCTGTTCTTGGGCCTAATGGCATTGTAAGCGCGTCTAAGCTGGTACATTTTGTTTACTATTTTCAAAGGACATGGATTTGTGAGCTGCCGCCTTCAGTCCTCCCCAATTCCATCGTCTGGCATTAGGCATACAAATTGGCATGTTATGCTAAAAATGAATTGCCTAATTTGATGGGATTGTTGAGGTGGGTGGGGGCAAACATAAAAAAAAATAATACATCACAAACTGCAATTCAGAATCGATAAAGGCAAAATGTACAAAGTTGTTTTTTGCCAGTTTTGATAGCATGTTGAAGTTTTGTTTTTGTTTTTGTTGTTGTTGTGTTTGTTGTGCTTACATGTAACCTGATGCTTATGTTGATTTTGTGAGATTGCTGGCAGGGTCCACGTGCGTCCGTGTGTGTTTGCCTGTTTGCCTGTGTGTGTTGCCACTTTGCTGCACTAAATTGCATTTAATTTTCAGATTTGCGTTGTGTGTGCGAACTGGTCTATTTTTTGCCTCCAGTTTTGTTGTTGATGCTTTTTGGATTGTGCACGGCCTTCACCTAAATAAACCAGTAGCTGCTTATGTGTATGTGTGTGGTGTGTGGACAAGTGTTGGTGTGCGCTTGCCATAAATGTATGTGCAAGAACAATGCACTCTCGCTCGCATACAAATATACTTTCCCCACGCTGAATGCGACAAAAAACACAAAAATTATGCATATTTCGCGCGGCTTTAAAGCTCTGCATAAAAAGGGAAAACGAAAAAAAAAGTTCTAAATTCGTATGTATTTATATACGCTTGCAGTTTCAGAAAAAAACCTAACTAAAATGTTTGCATGATTATACTCTAACTTTGATTTGGCTATAACGCAATAAAGAGTCTGTTTAATTTAACTTGGCATGGGTATTAATATTCGTGAGCTACGTATCATAATTTTGTGGAAATTGTATTACATTTGCGAAAACACGAGTATTGCAGAAAGACAGACCCTTAAACAGTCTAAGATGCTTTCATTGTCGTTTACATAAACTTCACAAAGTGATTATGCTATTTATCGATTTTAAATGAGTGCAGGGTGTAAGAAATAGTCGCAGCTATTTGCATGTTTTTATGTTGTTACTATTAGCGATTTGTATTAAACCTTACAACTTAATTAATTTGAAATCACAACTTAATTAATTTAAATTAGATTGCAATTTCTCCCCCTTCAGTCAGTTAAAATTTGTTCAAAGTTGAAGCGATAAATGCGCAATGCACTGAATTTTTATGCTCCCAGCTGTGAAGGTCTTTAAGGGCGGGACTAGGACAAATTCTATTTGAATTGAGCTTAGGTTGAGAGTTGCTTAGCGCAGTTGACACATTTTTGTCATGCAGGACACGAACAAGTTTTTCACGGCGACGCTTAAAAACTTTGCGAACGACTTGCCGAGGGGATTGCGCGATATAAGCTCATCAGAGGGGCCAGTGCGGTATTGTTGGGCGTGTTGGGGACGCTGGGGCGCTGGGAAGTGGGTCTTTGGAAGCGGTTATTTTTACGAGATTTGCATAAAATTAAGGCTTATTGTGGATTCGGTGAATTGTGAGAAATATTAAACTTTATGTGCATATTGATGGGCCAGCGACAGCTTCTGCGTCAAGTCAAACAGAAGCCCAATCCTTTGACAAGGGTATTTCGAAATCCGCAATGTGTTTGCGTCAATTTTATTGGGCAAATATTAGCGCACGGCGATTTAATTTATGGCGACCTGTTTAAACAATAAATCAGGTTGGACCAAGGACCTCACCAACAATGCCATTGAGTTTGGTTATTCAATTGCGAAATTCAGACAGCGGCAATTTCAAGGAAATGCGAAGATGCATTGCGCAGATATCAGAAGGCACTCAATGCGGAGAAGATTGCGGTTACAGCTGCATCCTTTGACTTGATAATGACATTCTAAATGCACAACGCTTACATAATTGAACGCCTGCTAACAATGGCCGCAGTTTGATGTGTAATGCGGTTTCGGAAAATTTATGAACCCAGAAGAAGTGCCCAAACTGAAAAGCCAGAGAGCAAAAAAGCTGAAAAGCTGAAAAGAAGCCACGTTTGTTTCTCTATTAAAAATGAATTATATACAAAGTACGAAAAAATTGTATTGGGGCCACGTATTAGGCCATAAATTTGCCCACCAAACTGACTTTATGGCACAGGCTCTTTGCTTACGGGAAAGGGGGGCTGGGCCTGGGGCCGGGGCCGGGGCCGGGGCCGGGGCTGGATACCAAAAACAGGCAACAGGTGCAGCGCGTGCCTCGAGCGTCGACTTTAGATACAGTTGTTTCCAGCTATGGTTCTGGTTTCCGGAAGGCATTCACTGTCCAGAGGCTGGCCCTTGTCTGTTGTTTAATGCATGCCCCTTCACATGACTCGCCCCAAACAATAAATCACACAAAAATGTTGCGCTCTTCGTTTTTCTGCTTTTTACATTAAAATTTACAACCTACTAAACAAGGCAACGCAACAAAGACTTGATGGGTGCACGCGCAAGTTTCCTGGCTTGAATAATTGTGCATAATTTTAGCATTTATCTTTCTATAGACCAACTGCGCAACTTTAAATCAGTTATGGGCTCGTCGGAAGTGGTGAAAGGGCAGCCATGGCTAATTAAGCCGGCTTGGGTAAAACCAATTAAACAAATCAGCTGAGCATCAGTTGCCAGACAATTACTGTAGTCGTAAACAAGCCGCCTGGCAGCTGAATGCCTTTTGCCGAAACCTTTCCTTTAATCAATTGTGCGATATTGAGTTATTAGCAACAGAGCCTAGCGGAAGGATTTTGTGGGCATGAAGTGCCATTTAATGTTGCCTAATGCGAGTTCCATTGACAGTCGCGTTGCCTTCGAAACTCAAAGAGAACTGGCGACGGCGACGGCGACGGCGACGACGACGGCGGCGGAGTCGGAGTCGCAGTCGGGGTCGGAGGCGGCGATGTCGACAGCTCAGGCACCCAAGCGTTAAAAACGACAGCAACAAGGGTAACAACAACAACAAAGACAATGATGGTGACAGCACTTCGGTTGTAATATGGGAATGAAAATTGTCCTTGGTAACAGACTTTGTTGCGCTAAGTGTTTGCGGCTAATTTGGTGGCCGAGTTAAGAACATGTAAAGCGGTTGGGTAGAGCGAACAAAGTCTGACAAGTTGAAGAAGCTCAAAGAATATGATGCTAATAAGACTGACATATTTATAGGCTTTATTTTAAATTTATTTTAAAATAGTATCAACACATAATCCTATGCCGAATAAAGACTCTATCTCTAGAGAATCGTTGAAATTTGCCTCATTTTGCATTTGTTATACGTAACGACCTTTTAATTATCGATATATTTGCGTTGTTACGCTGTACTTGTTATACATATAATATCTTCTTGGCTCTTTTTGCGCAAAGAGAATGCTGTTTCAACTGCCATTGAGCATTGAAGTAATTGCAATAACACTATTTAGCTAGCGTATTAAAGAGTTAGTTTTTTTTGCTTAATCATCGATTAAAAACAGACTTTCGAGACAGCAAATGTAAAACAACTGACAACTGCTTTAGAATCGCAGGCCATTAACTGATTAAGCTCAAACAGAGTAGCTGCCAGCGTTGTTCGCCTATAAAATAGCCAAGCTTGCAGTTTTGGTTTAACTATTCCATCTAGTTAGTACATCAAAATGAATGTGTTGATTTTGTTCCCACTGATGTTGTATGCGCTGCTGGCACTTGCTCAGGAGGCGCCACCAACAGGAGCCAACAATCCTTACTGCAACCAGCAGCTGTGTCCTCGGGGCAAGCGTCATGTGGCCTGCGAGAAACCGCCGATCGTGAGTGTTGTACTTTAAGAACTAGCCAGAAGTAACATTTTCGTGCCTCTTCCAGGACATGCATAGATCCTGCAATATTCAGCAGAGCGAAGTGGTGAATCTGGCCAACTACTCTGATGCCATTGTCAAGGGGCACAACGCCCAGCGCCAGCGCTTGGCCAACGGAAGGAACATGACTTTGCCCAGAGCTGCGCGCTTGGTTGCGATGCAGTGGAGCGAGGAGTTGGCCACACTGGCCAGCTACAATGTACGCATGTGTCAAACGAAGCACGACGAGTGCCACAACACGGCCAACTTCAAGAACTCTGGTCAAAACATTATTGTAAGTGTGGACTGCAGCTCAAGACCAGCTTAATCAAAAAACTGCCCGTCTCTGTAGATGTTCAACATGACGCGCCTGGTGGAAAACGAACTGATGGAGAAGATGTACCCGCAGCTAATGACGATTGGCATTCGTACTTGGTGGTCTGAGCATACCAACAGCTCCAAAATGATGACCGCAGCGGATGTCGAGCACAATCCATGCTCCGCCAAGAAGCCCAACCAGTACCAGTGAGTGGCCAGTTGCCCGGCAGCATATATCTGCTCTGAATTGCCTTTAACACATTCCTCTCACCACTTGCTCTGACAGACCCTATCGCCACTTTGCGGTGATGGCCGTGGAGAACAACACGCACGTGGGCTGCGCCGGGCTGCGGTATATGGCCAAAGATGTGACCTACTTCAAGCTGACCTGCAACTACGCTGAGAACTATATGTGCGGCAGACCGATCTATCATTTCCGCGCCGTGGGCTGCTACACCGGGGCCAATCCGCAGTACAAAGGGCTGTGCTCCAAAAAGGAAATATTTGCCTAAATACTTAACTATCCAAATGGCCATGTAGCTAATCATATATATCCCTAACAAGCCACAAATAAAACCCAATGCCCTATCGCTTGGTGACTAAAATAGTAAAATTAACGCCCTGCATATTTATCTTATTTGAATGGCGATTCCAACAGCGCGTGCCGTGCCTTTCATTCGCAATTGATAAATTCCGCATAACAAAAGCCACTGCGACGGTTTCTCTGCAAAATGAAATCATTACGCATGCAAAATTCGAATGGCGCAGCATCAAAATGGAATTTCTGCAAATTTCCTGTCCATTGCAATGAACTTTGCACGCAGCACAGCCGGTGGGCATACCCTAGGACGAGAGCTATCGATGGGCTTTGGTATGCCTAACAGGAAGCGGGGGAATTGCCGCTGTTGTGTGCCAAAGCAATTACCTGGACAAAAGCATCCAGCCAGGAAGCGAAAATTCTGATCGCATAATTGTGTGGGGGTTTTAAAGCCTTTGCCAGGGAGACCATAATAGTATTGCACATAATATGCAATGTGAACCAAATTTATGGCATATGCAGCCGATGCCATTGAGTCATAGAGCGTGCCAACAAACTTAAAAATAAACATTTAGTTTCGCGTTATTTTAAACAATTTGTATATTTCAGTTATTATTATTTGCCCAATCGTTTTACTATTTATTATTAATGTTTTGTGGTTCAACAGGAATTGGCTAGCCAAAAACTAAAACCACAGTTGCAATATGTTGCGCTGCAAATGGATCAAATGGGGATTGCCCCCCAGGGTATACTGAAAGGGGTGTCAAGCGTAATACGTTTTATACGTATTGTAAAAAATGGAGGGGAGCTCAGTATCCTAATTGATATAAAGCCAGAGCAGTTTGCGCTTATATTTATAGTCTAGTCAACGGCAAAATGTTCGCCATTGACTGCTATTCGCCGTTTTAGCTTTCATACATTTTGTAAAACACTTGCGTTCATTAATAAAGCCGTTAAGGGCAATCCGATTAGCACTTGAATCGTATTTCCATTTCATTATTTTATGCGACTTCATTTGATTCAAATGCATGTGAAATTCGCTTTGGTATAGTGTGCGATTAACTGAAAGCGAAATAAAAACAAAAAGCGAAAACTCTGCGAATCGTGACTTTTAAATCGCCTTTTGCTGAGCCACTGAAAAGCGCATTTGGATTGCATTTAACTTACCGTCAAGAGAGCTTTCTTCAACTCTCCCTCTCTCGTCTTTTTTTTCAATTTCACACTTCCCTATTGCTTTGCCGTATACTGGCAGCACCTGGAAAAAACTAAAAGTCGCCACTTCCGCAGTACATAAATTTGAAGCGCCGCTTTTTTTTAAGGTTTCCTGCCGCTTGAATAAAAAGAGAATGTATACGATTGGCAGATACCCTGTATGTGGATTCTGTCTAACCTAAATCTATTGAAAATATGATAAAAGATAATCTAATCGATAATCCTAAGTTGTTCCTGTCAGTTAATTGTAAATATTTTTGAATAAACAGATATCATTTTATCTTCCAAAAGAGATTGGCATGCATAGTTCCGAACTTAAAGAGGTCCAGGCAGTTTTCTTTTTTGAATATTTATATGTCAATTAAATTACTTACAAACCCTACAATACAATTTTTCGAGCATATGTGCTGGGCAAAAGAAAAAGAAAGTCGAATAAATTGGAATTCCTGACTGTCGTTTGGTACAGTTAAGTTTTAGTTTTATTTTGTTTTCACCACCACACAGGTGTTGTTTTGTTCAGGTCACAATTTGCTTGGCTTTGGTTTAGGTTACATTTGTTGCGCTTGTAATGTTAAAGGGGCTCACGTTAAGGCTTTTAGCTTGTTTGGCTGCAAATCGTTCAACAATTTATCATAATTTATGATCAACTACACATTCTGTCCATTCCCAGCTCTCCCCCAACTCGCAGTTTCTCGGTCACACACATACACACACGCCCAAACACACATAAATATCTATTAAAGCTTTGCAGTCAGATGCAAGTGAAGATTTACGAGTCTTGTAGGGCAGCTTTTGATAATGGTGCATTAGCGTGCGACGCTTAAGAATGCACTTTTGTCTACTCGCAGCAGGGGGGTGGATTGGGGAAGGGTGCAAAGACTGTTAGCATTAGGGAACGTCTGTCAACCATAAGCCGAAACTCTCTTCATCTCGCATCTCGTTCTCGCAAAGCTATCCAAACGTTCAACCAACGTCATTATCACTTAGGAGCAACACGTCACGTTTATAAGCTTGATGCTCGCATGTCTGCTTCAAGCATTCGGTGGTTTCCTTTTGCATTTGGCCTCTGACCCGCACAACTCACATTACGTATACGTAATGCATAATACGTAAAGTTGCGGCTGAAGCGAGCAAATACTTTTTGCCAGCCACTTGGCCCCATTTTCTTTTTATGGTCTACAGCCAGCGGGCAGCGCAGAGTATATAAAACGTAATGGAGCACACACCTTTGAGTCTACAGAATATTTATACTGCTGATTAGCACTGAAAACCTGCCACTGCAGTATTGGAAATAATGTGCCGTTCGGGGTGTATCAATACTTAAATAAAAAACCTAATTAGGCTGCTAGAGAAATGTTATAATATAATGTTCGATTAATGGCAAGCACATGAGATTTCTTGCCCGATGAACGATTTTTCATATTTGAATTTGCAGACTTTTTTCAAGAAGAGCATTCCAAAGTCTGGCACAAAGTTGTTTATATTTTTTATGAGCAAGTTCATGATGGCGCAAGGTTTGCGTTTATTAGCATACTTCTAGACGCGTTGGCTGCGGCGCAAGGTGCGTTTAATGGCACACACGGACATCTAGTTGTCGACGGCTCTTTATGACTTCATTAGGACGGCATTTATGAGATTGTGTGCCTCTCTTTCTTCGCCCCTCTCTCGGGCTTTCTCATCACTGCTTTCTTTATGGGAGCATTGAAAGCCAATTGATTTGACATAAAACTCTGCTCGGGAAAACAATGGCACAGCTAAGGGAGCCCATAGCTAAAATCTAATGAAATTTATGCAGGCGCTGCAATGCGGCTGCACATGAATGGCAACTACAGGACATGTACACCTCACACACAGACACACACATATAAAGTACTACAACATGGCGGTAACTTTTACCTGTCGTTGTCCGCAATTTACAATGCGGCGCCATTTGGCTTGTGTGTGTGTCTGTGTGTGTGGGCTTGTGTGTGTGTGTTTGCTGCTGACCTACTTCAGGGGCGCAGGACGCGGCGCGCTTTCACTTTGACTATGGAACTGGGCTTCGTCTATGGCTTCGAACATTTTATGAACACTTTGGGGCCGCCTTTGTCTTGGCTCTTAGTTAAAACTGCATTGATGGCCAGCTAGAGTCCGTCCCAAAGCCCCATCCACGTCTCCGTGTCCGTCTCCCTCAGCCCGGGCCCCGTTCTTGCTAAGTGCGCGCGCATGTGGAAGTAACAGTTTAACGCTTAAACATGCCCAAGCTGCGCTCAACTCAAGTGCACAACACACACAAACATGTGTGTGTTCTTGTGGACACGTGTGTGAGTGTTTGGTTTTTACTTTTGCAAACTAAATTTGTGCATATTTCTTAGCTCACTTGTGAAGTTTTTGGAAAAACAAATACAATTTGTGCTACACCCTACACAGTAAAAAGCAAAATAGAAAATTAAAAAGCAAAAAAGGCAGCTGTTTAAAATGCTGCGGCACTTGGACTCAGCGAGAGAATGAGATAGCAGACAGTAGACGGCTAAAGCTGGAGATGAAAAAGGCTGCGGTGCTGGTCTTAGGTGTCAGTCGCTTGCCAACAGGAAGGAAGCTTTTCAAATGCCAAATGATAAATGCATTTTTAATGGAGCTCCGGTGGAGAGAGGCGAGCGGCGCTAAGGGCAGTCGGTGTCTGAGTTTAACAAACAACTTCCTTGGCGTTGCTGCTGAAAGCCTGGCTAAACGGCAGGATGCGCAAACGAGCGCCTCTAAGTATATCCTAATGGGTACCCTAAAGCCGGGAGTCGCCGAGTGGAGAGCCGTGAGTCGAGATCCACAGTATGAGCCGTACAGGCTTCCAGCTTAACAGATGATTTAGCTTATGTTTCACTCCTTTCGTCATTTAACTTAAAACTCAACACATTTGCGCTTAATTATCCACGCATTTTCCTACCAGCTCCGAAATAAATTGCCTTACTGTGCGCAAAACAAATAAGGGACACGTGTTTAATAAATTGCCTGGAACTTTAACCCCTGAATGGGCGCAATTGTTTAAGCTTTATTTGTGCAATCAGCGTTTAATGCCAGCTTGCAATTGCTGGCCATTTCAATTTTGGCTTTAGCTGCCCTTTGTTTCGAGGCAGCATTTCATTTTAATCAATATTCCAAACACAAACGCCGCTCGCAAACATTTCATATAGCGCACCCTCCCCGAGTTTGACTCCAAAATTGTGGCTAAACAAAAACTAAATGCCATACATACCACCACTTATACACACATACACACACACATACTGAAAGCATTATATAGATAGATAAAAAAGGGAAGCCGAAACAGAACAAGAGAGTGGAACGTGCGCGCCTAAAAGCATGCCACGCAAATTGAAAATGCTCGTAAAGCCAAGTGAAACAAAAACGCCTCGATGACCATTTTAATTTAGTAAATTCAGATGATGCTTAAATTTAGACACATACACACATATATATAGATACATATATGGAGATGTATACGCACATTCTATAAAATATACAAAAATCTCAACAACAAAAAAAACAGAAAGGCAGCTTGGCTGTAAATTTGAGAAATTGAAATGAAAAATTGCTAGTCCGTGGTTACAGTTCACTCTAGGTTTGTGTGTGTGTGTGTGCGTGTGTGAATATGCTCCATTGAGGTGTTATAGGAGTGTATTAGATAGTTATTGATATTGCATGGCTATTCTGGAAACCTGCAGGCAACAGTAATCAATTCATATTGTAAGCGAGTTTGCCGTTGCGGTTCTAAATTTATGAGCAGCTGGCAACCACACTTAATAGAAAGTGCGCCGTACAAGACTAACAGAGGACCGTCATTAACTTGAAGCGATTTACGGGAAATGAGCAAGGGGCATACGGTTCGAGAGAGGGTGTGGACACCCACTGAAGCAGACCGAATGAAAGATGGATGGGGTTCCTCCTGGGCCAAAGGGAAAATGATAGCTAGAATGTGCTTGTGAAATTGCTATGAAATTACTCGTTGGTGAGATTACTGCGATAAGTAAGTAGTTTAAGCTTTATGATGGTATAAAATATCAAAGGTTACCTATGGATTTCAACTAGAGGTGCGAATAGAAAACCACATTTCTGTGTTTAAATAAATTAGGTTATGAAAAATACTATATATTTCTATCATTTATTACTTCAATCCCACTCTTTTCTCTTTGTTTTGTTTGTTTCTTTTACGCTTGTTTAAGTTTCGATTGCTCTTTACTGCTTTAAAGATATTGCTCATTTATGGCAATGGACACAAAGCGCAGCTCTCAGCTATTTTCCTTCTGCCCTTATTGTTGGATAAGCGATGGCAATAAAATATTTTTAATAAAAATTTCAGCAAACAGAAAGTTGAAAATAATTAATTCACTTTTCAATTGTACAAGAACGAACGGGTATATGTATATGTGGTTATCGAATATTGAATACAGACACAAAGCAGATGGGTAATTATTATGTTAACCTAATTCTCGGTCGAATGTTCCTATAGGTGCTTAATGGTGGTTTGATTTTGGTTCTACTGCGGTTTCCACCAATAGACGAAATATGGATTACCTACATATTGCCTATACTTAATGGGGTTAGCAATGTCTTCTACAATGGATTCCATACATCATACAATTACATACCTTATATATTTGTAAAATATCACAGAATAATTCTGTTTTCTTTTTTGAATGTCGTACAATATCAACACCTTTGCATCTGATATGTTCTGCGGCTTACAATTTTATAACAATACACGTAATAGACACAACAATAGACAATAGCTGTAAAGAAAAACCAGACGCAGGACCATTTGGGGCAGAGTAGATGACAAAGACGGAACACAAAAACAACTCACGTCTATTGTTGGAGTTGTCTGACATACATATATAGAAAATAGCTGGCGATGTCTGTGTCCCGCCAATTCCGACCCAGACTGAAACAAAGCTTCAAAAAGCCTGGCGGCTAATGTTGCATTTTCCATTCTGATTGCGGCTTTTTAGCTTTGCAGTTGTTGCGGACGGGTTGTAGGAACAACTATGCGGCAATGTTGTTGGTTGTGGCTATATTTAGAGAGAAGAGAGCTCCTTACCTATACGACTCATTGTTGACTAAATTAGAGAGCATTCTATGTTAAGCAATGAAATTAAGGAATTTACCTTAAAGTCGGTTAAGTTTTGAAGTGAAGAAATATAGTGATCCTAAAGATACGAACACTCTTAAAATGTGGACTTTAAAAGCATGGTATTCTGTTTATTATAAACTTATAATATGGGCCCATATTTAAAAAACTTTTTTTTAAAACCCTGTTGAAGTTAAGCCGAAAAAGTTGTGGAATATAATTTTTGTATACTTTGTGTTCTACATTTATTAAGCATATAATTTAATTAGGCTTGTCAAAAGTCGTCTTTGTATTTGAAGGCCTTAAATAATTCGGTGAACTTTTATATTTGGATTTTAAGTTAATTAGGATAAGAATTTCAGGCAGGAAATGTAAAGTATTTCGAGGCGTTTGGTTAGGTTACGATTACGACTTCGCTGCAACTCTTGCACTTGCAGGACTTTCCTTTATTGCCGCGGCAAAAGCAGAAACGAGGTTAACGCATGCACTTAACGACTCGAGGGTCGCTGCTGTCGCTGGCGAGGACGATGTCGAGGACAAC
This sequence comes from Drosophila sordidula, assembly GCA_035047465.1. NCBI lineage: Eukaryota > Metazoa > Arthropoda > Insecta > Diptera > Drosophilidae > Drosophila > Drosophila sordidula. The sequence goes on along the minus strand of JAWNPQ010000156.1, from coordinate 13,267,805 downwards.
ATTATAAATCCGCGCCAGGCATTTGCCAGTGGCAGTCATTGCAAACTCCTCCTGCCTAAGCGCGTTGCCAACTGTTATTTTTGGAATGTTTTCTTTGGCGTACAACTCAATTTAGTCAGTTTTTAATGAGGAACTGTGGTGCACATGTTGTGGCTATGGGTGTGGCGCAGGGCGTCACCTTATTTGCATTTGCTAAGCGCTTTTGGCTTTGCCAGCGAGCTATTCCATGCAGGTCCTGCCGTCTCAAAAGGAATTCGCCTCGTTGTCTTTTATGTCATTTATTACCGTTTGCATCGTGACTGCCATTTCATGCCCCTCGGCGTGTCTCCTGGGCCCACATCGTTGCCTTCCGTTTCATTCAATCGTTAGATATTTCCGGTGCGCTGTCCTTTTTAGTGCGACGCTCTGTTCGTCCTTTGTGTGCACTGGCCAATGCCCGTCCGGCCAGTCCTGTCCCGGCCTTTGCTCTGTTGTTTGTGTAATCGCATAAAGATGGCTCAATAACAACATGACGAAATCGGAATGAGGCTGAATGGATCGTCCTTTTGGCTGGACTGGGCCGGGCTGTGCCAGCAATTTGTGGGTCAAATTGAATTTGTATTGTGCCGAGCAGCACAAAATTGATTGAAACATTTGCGTGAATTTATGTCCTTGAAATGATTGGCCATATCGCTGAGCCCTATGTCCGACCACTGACCATCACCCATCACAACGAGAATCTCCGGCCTTGCATCTCCCAGTGCCCAGTGCCCAGTGCCCAGTGTCCAGTACCCAAAGCTGTCTACAAACAAGCCAAGCCAAGCGGCTTCTGGCTTTGCATTATTTATGGGATTAGTGGCTTGGCTACATGCTAGCCACGTGCCCAACTTGTTGGCCTAAAAACTGATTAGGTTCAATGAAATTTTCGGTCTGCCAGTCCCCAAGCAAGTCTGACGGCTGACTGCCGACCGGCTTCATTCATTTTTCATGCAACTTGCGCTGCCAAATAAAGCAAATTTGCACTCTAATATGCGCTACGCTAACCTTGAGTCTCTGTGAATTCCTGTACATAAAAATAAATAAAAACCGAAAGTGAAACAGAAGCAGACAAGCAAAACACCCTGTCGGGCAACAAGTTGCTCTGGCATTTCGAGTGTAAGTATCTGTGAGCTTGTGGCGTGTTTTTAATTTTTTATTTTTTTCTTTGCTGAAAATCATGGCAAGCGACGCACAAAAACAGCCAACAACATGTTGTAGCACTTGGGCACATAAATTTATACTATCCAACATAATAAATAACATAACAATAGTTGCAGTGCCATAGAATTGTAATTTGTTTTGTATTAGATAAAGTTTTGTTATAGCTTAGGGGAGGAAGCTATGTGATTTATAATATCCCATAAAAATTTAAAAAAATTCAAATTTAAATTAAAATGACAAACAAAAACTAAACCTGAGTTTAGTGAACTTTACTTTTACCTACGGCTTACTTATTTATTTTTATATTTGTGTTTATTCATATTCTACTTTGTGAAAACTATCCAACTTTTGTTTATAACATTTTACACTGGCCTAAAGCTTAGTTTTGTTATGTGGTGTTGGGTGTGTATATGTGGACATAATGAAGCCAATGTCACGCTTCAGCATATTTTTAATTTCTGAAATGGCGCTTTCACATAGTCGCCATATACTCACACACACACATAAACAAACGGACGAGACGCACGCAGTTGAGCGCATAATGGTTAGTTTAATTCCTTTAAGTGCACACGTAGCGTATGCGTAATGCGAAGACTGCGACTGCACATTGTAAACAGCCCCAGTAAGTGGGCTGCAACAAAATTTCAATTATAAAATGTTAGACAAACCGCAGATAGCAGCAACAGTAACAAGCAACAGTAACAAAAACCAATGCAACAACATCAGTTTGACATTCTGAGCTGTCGGTTGTTTTATCAAGATGTTTGTTTAAATACGTCTTCGTATGTGTGTGTGCGTGTGTTTTATCATTGCCGTTGTAAGACAAGACAATTAACATGCACACACACACGCGCACATGTTGCCACACGCACACTCATGAAAGAAGTTAAATTTGATGCCTTTGTCTGCAGCTGTAAAACAATGCCCTCAATTGTATCTGTGTATGCCTGCTTGCATGTATCTTGTATCTTTTTGTGTTAGCTCAAGTCAATTGTTTCGCTCCATGAATGTTTGTGTGTGTGTGTGTGTGTATGTGTGTGTGTCTGTATGTCTGCGTGAGTTTGTGTGTGACTGCCTTATCTTGGCCCCAGGCACGCCCGGCTTGTTGTTGTTTCTCTTATTGTCACTTGTCTGCCTATTGCGCACTGATTGTTTGCATAAATTAGCATAATTAAGCAAGGTTAAGTGACGCTCCGACTCTCTGGGCACAGTCGAAAATCTTAAACAAGTACAAGCAATTGTCTTCAAGAACGCTTTATCCACAGGCCCCAAGTTGCGACACAGACATTCACGCAACTGTCGAAGCAGTTGCGCAACATTTTTTCGGGGCAGACGCCGCGACCTTTGCGCGCGTGACCAATGCTGCAAAAAAGGGGACAACGGACAGCAGCAGTGTAAAAGTAGAAAAATAATGGAAATATAAGGCAGGCTGCACGAGGCGTATACGCAATGCCATAACCAGGAGCCATTGTCGCCGGCAGTCGTCGCCTTGTTAGCCTTTTGCCAGTGCGCCATTCATTTCCATTTTGTATGCGTTGCTGGTTGCCATTATTTGGCTTTAATTGCTGCATGCATGCTGCCACGCCCTGTAACCCGCTGCTGCCCACTTTCGTCTCTCTGTCTCTTGTGCTGCGCTTGTACGTGTTTTAATTAAAATACGCAATACACAAAAAGCGAAGGCTGCCCAAAATGCCTCTCGCTGAAGTGATAAGTTTGCCAGCATTCAATTTGATAAGGCGAACAAATGCGCCAGCGAATGCGTGGCATAATTAAGCAAATTAACTGTAAATATGTACGTCATTATTCACAATACATTTATTGCGTGTGACAATCAAAAAGCAACATGTCAAATGTCGCCAGCAAGTGCTCGTATCAGCTAATTCCTTTCGAAGCTCTCTTGGCCAAAAACAAAAAAGGAGGAAATTTATGCGCACACGGAGGCAGAAGGGGGCATGCGTAATTAGTTCCCCAGGTGGCCAAGTAGCCAGGTGGCCAAATGGTGGCTAGGCGGCCGGGGGCAGTCAGCAATAAATAAATTAACATAAAACAAACAAAAATTAATGAATGAATAAATGATTGGGCTGGCAGCGACCCAGGCGCAAGCCGAGCCCAAGGCAGGACCATAAATTATTTCAATCCAGCGCAGAAATGGCAACTGTCGATCAACGTCAATAATGAAACTGCCTGACGAAACTCAGTTGGCTGGGTTTTTTTCTCGTTCATTTCGTTAGATGATTGCCAGAAAATCCCGGTCCTGGCCATGTATATTATAAGCATATCAATCAGCCAACAGCTGCTGACCTAGCTCTCCTCCAGCGAATACGCTCATGATTTATTAACAAACACATTTCAAATTTAAATTTAGATATGAATGTGCGAAGTTAGATGCTCGACACTCGGTCTTTATATTGATTTTCCGGGAATTGCCAATTAATGTTCTACTCTGGCTTCTCAATGTACCCGATACGGGGAAAAACAGCAGCAGTCGTGTATTTATGCCAGGACACAAAGTACAATTTCAGCAGAATTGAGGGAACTGTTAATTTCAATTAAACACAATTTATGTCAAAATTCGAGGAAAGTGCATACATATTTCATGGAAGCACAGTTTCTGCTCGTTTCTACATCTCTTTCCTCTTTCATTTACCACTCTACCGGCAAAACACTTCACGCATAATACAATAAATAAAACTTACAGCCTCAGCGGAAATAATTAACACGGCGCGAGGAAACAAAAGGGCGTTGTAAGCATTTTCTTAGTTATTTCTGAATTCCTGTAATGATGATGATGAGTATGGACATGATGATGGAAGTGGAGTGGAAATGGATTGGTCAATGCCTGGCGCACATTTCGCTGTCAGCACTTTTTCTCACTGCAATAACGATAGCAAATAATAATAATAATTTAACGAAATTAATGGATTTGCGGTTGTTTCCACCTGAAACTGTGCAAAACGAGTCCAGAGGTTGCATCGCTTCAAGAAGCAGGAACAGCAACAACAGCTGTCATAGCCAGCCGTCATTCAATTTGCATTGCAATTGTAAATTGTTTCTCATATTTTATGCCTCATTGTTAATTGACGTCACACAGTAGGCCCTCATTAATGTTGCAGCTGTCCAAGTAAAACGCAATTAAAATAATTTAATTTATTATTTGCCATTGATCAACAAACTCGCGCAGCATAAATCAATGCGAAATTTTATTTATTTTCTTTTATTATGTGTTGGATTTTTTATAAGTGCTGAGTGCGCTTTAATACTTTATTCAAAAAGCTCAAATAAGTATATTGGTTTCTACCTTTGTGACCTAGCTATCTAAAGTGATACCATGACCCACCTAATAATCAACGAAGCTATTTTCCGACCTAGTTATTGCTGTTATTATTTTATTATAATTGTTAGACTGTGAACAGAGTGTAGGGCCATCGGTTGCACCTGACTACAACATTTGCATACGTAGTTTTCTTCTTTTTTTTACAATAAAGGGTATTAAAGTATTAACAGGGCCTACGCGGTTTTTCGGCCTATCCTGTATATACAATGACACCATAGAAAGAAGATATATTCCGGAAAGGTTTCGGTTAGACAAGCACGTCTAAAAGACGTAAACTAGAAACTGATTTGAATTTTGATTTGAAAAAGCAAAACAGAAGACCTTAGCAATTAAATAGAAATTATAATAACAATAGTAATATATGAAATATATATAATAATACCTATAAAATATCAATAAAAATTAATACAAATACAACGCCGATAAATGGATTAAAATAGGTATTTTTAAAGCAGTGCGATTGCAATACTGTTCTGGATATTTAATGGCATATGAGCGGATTAAATTTAAAATAACTACTTTACATTTCTAATATGATCTTTTTGTTTTCTTTTTTTTTTATTATTATATCAGGTTTCATCTGTTACCTGAGCTAGGGTATGCTGCTATCAACTATCATCGTCAACTCTCTTATATTAATTTGTTGTCAGTGCTTCATATTAATTACGAAAACAGGAGGATGAGCCCACTAAATGGCAGGTAAAATGAGTTATGCAACAACAGAGGCAATTTATGGATATTTATGACAGGGCCAAGATCTATAGCTAACGATATGGGGAGGCCTAGTCTTTAGTGTCAGCAGTCAGCGCGCGGCAGTCGCATTTTAATTATGATTTTTAATAAGCAGTTAGCATAACGGTAACATCAACTAATCGCCGCTCAACATCTCGGCTTATGGAATAAAATACGTTGTGTTTTTCTTTCTGGTGTTGCTGTTGTTTCACGAAGCCAACAAACATTTAATAACTTAATGCATGTGTGTACAAATGGTAAAAGTCGTTTACGCTTACGGGTTCGTTGTCGTTTTCAGTTCTGTGAATTTAATAAGCTTAATGTGCTGCTCCCGGAACGGAGCAGAGCGCAGCAAACACCAAGAAATTAGATGAATTTCCCAAGATATGCTGGGGCACACCCGTAAGACACACACACGCAGACAGGCGACTTGTGCGCACAACAAATGCAATTAATTATAATTTTTAATTAGCTCACCAGGCAGCAGCTGAAGCAACAACAAAAACAACAATTGAAACAAAATACAAATACAATGTTATACAATAAAAAACAAAGCAAATAAGAGTTCTCTAACTAATAATGACGGACTACAAGATTCCCTTTACTAGATATTGAAAAAAAAAGGTATGCTTCCAAATTCACCTTATTAGGCTCAGAAAAGCTAGTTAGAAAATTGGTATCGGCTTGAAGAAAACTTTATTTGCATTAAGAACACGAAAACTAATCAAAGCTGTCAAAATTGGAGCACTTACGATCGGAAATCGGCGGACAAACAGCAGGTCCAACCTACGGAATTGGCCAAATCGACACGCTCCTTCTGTCTGTAACATATATTTACAAAATGTCAGTATTCCTGTTTTTTTTACCCATTTTAAATGTGTATAGGGTGTTAAAAAATGAACAAAGAAAACTAACTAAAAGTTTGTTTATATTACGAACGCATGACACTCGACACGCGATTAATAACAAGTGAGAGTGTTCTAAAGGGGGGTGGCCGACTTGGAGATACTTTGTACCCAACTCTGAATAATGGTGACATACTAATTTCGTATTTCGTACTAACATATATGCAAACTCAAGCAACAATATATATACACCTTAGGTTACAGCTCTACTTCGTAAATGTTTTTCTCTAAGGACGTGCTAAAATTCACCGTTTACCTTCAGTAATGTGTTATTTAAAATTTTGTGGGCAACCGGGACCGTATATGAATATAAAAAAATGTTTTCGACCCCCAATTTCATATCAAATGTATTTAGTGTTTACTATTTCACATACGGACGGACAGACAAACGGTTATGGCCAAATAGATTTGCTTTGAAATGCTAATCAGGAATGTACACAAGTCTATGTGTCGAAAATACCTTCTGCCTGGTGTTTGCACAATTCAAATATACCTTTTTTAACCGTTTTCAATTGGTACAGGGTATAGAAAGGACACAAGTGGTGGGCGGTGTCTGGTGGGCGTGGTCCTGACAGCACGTGAAAGGTATTTAGTCACGCGGAAAGAAATGTTTTCTTTTATTTAACACAGCACGATATTGGGGCCCAGCTAAGGAGAGTTACCAACGGCATGCTCCAGCAAGCTGGACGTGGATTAGCAGCCAGTCCAGGGAGCGTGGGCGTGGCACAACGGACGTAGGCTACGGACGCCACTCAATGCGTTGTTTACGTGCGAATATGAAATTCTCATTGCTGTTATGGTTACGCATGCGAGATACGCCTTAAAGGATTATGAACACAGAAGCGAGTCAGGGGGGCAACCCTCTAATATATCATCCGAGGTGGCCGCGCGGGAGTGCCAGCACTTTGTCGCAGCTAATGCCTTAAGTTAAGGCCACTAAAGGCATTTGCTTTCAAGGTCACGACTGCTCTGCTGTCTGCTGCCTTCTTGCTCGGCTCAGCTTTCTTATCATCGACTCCGCATGGACTGAGCAGTTGTTAAGGCGTAAATTAGATTTTGGACGAACGCCTCAGAGACAGAGTGAGGAGTGAGAGAGAGAAGAGAGGGGAGTAGACAGTACACAGACGGACGAAACGGGTCTTTGTTTGTTGCTAATTAGGCAAAAATTACATTTTAAAAGGCTTTCAAGCGTAAAATGGAAAAAGTTGTAGCCAAAAACTCCCATCTGTCTCCCATTTGGCCCACAGAGTACACCGTGCTCTCCTTGCCTCCTCAGTTGCCGCCTGCTTGCACACACCAGGAGGTCATCAAGCGGAGTGCACACAACTTTTAGAGCAGACAACTGCATCGTCTTTTATAATAAAAATGACATGAACGTGATGTTGCATGTTTTTGGAGGAGCAGCTTAACCACCTATGTCAGGCAGTGATAGGCACATAAAGTCGACAAAGTGGTGCATTTAGTGGCATTTATCTAGGTTGCGTTTGTTAAACTTCATGAATTATCCGGTTGCAGTGAATGACAAAAGCTTTTTCATGTATGTTATTCCACATCTCTTTTATAAAATGTACATAAAATACTACGCAACTCAGTTAGGAAAACAATTTGAACTCACAAATGCAAATTTAGGTTTAATTAATACATTTTCAGGTCAGTTCACAAGCAGGAACAAATTTTGTCAGCATAATTTATGATATGTAAATATTTTCCAAATCCAAATTACAATTTCTAAACAAATCCAAATGAAAGTCTCTTTGCACGTTTTTACTAATCATATTAGACTTTTAATTATTAAGCCATTTATGTTTTTCATTTCCAACTGTTGTTTCATTTTGATGAAAACTAGTTTTTTTGATGGAGGAGACCCTCGAGGCTTTTGTGATTGTATTACAGTGTTCTCCATCACATAGCAAATAAAAATAATACAAAATAGATAAATAATAAAATAGACTGTCAGGCACTCGTCAAAACGGATTGGCGAATGGCCAACAATGAACAAAAAATAAAACAGCAAAAATAAAAGCGAAATGGCAGTCAGCTATTTGTGGCATATTTTACACGCCTCCCCGCTTCATTTACACGCACGAATAAGGATATAGGACCTCGTGCTCGTTCCAGTGCTCCTCCTGCAATGCCTTATACGCTATGCATAAAAGGCGCCAAAATATTTGATATGTATGAGTGTGCATATAAAGTGAAAACATTTACACATGTTTGATTTATGGGTCAAGTGTGTGATAAAACTACAAAAGCGTGCAAAGCAGCCAACAGAACTCACGCACACTCAGACACTCATTTTTACACACAGAGAGTGGCGCGAAGATGAGTATATGCTGCTGGGACGTGCAGGGCAGGGCAGAGAAATCAGTGTAAATCATGCAAAATAAAACAGAGGGAATATTTCAGAAAATTATGCAGTCGCAAGGATGTCACAAAAGGATGTGCGCAAAGTCACAACTTAAGCGCCTTAGCGCACAAAATAATGCAGCACAAGCGCCTCACAAAATAATAACATAACAAGAATATACATACTTTATGCTGTTGGATATGTCTACGTCTTGCCAAAATTAAAATATCCTCTGAAATGGTATAGAGAAAGGGTATCCAGAGGATGAAAGACAGACGCACGCTAACACATTCACTAAAAACAGAACCTTATGATCTAGTTGATTATCAAAAATGTCAATTTTAATATAATATATCATAAATCGGCGTGCTGAAAGTGGTGTGTTAATGGATGATACGACAGTTAGCTGTCCGTGGATATATTGGCACAATCGCAGTATACCCATTCTAGCAAGTTTCAATGGGTATTAATACAACAAAAGGATGTTCGTACTTGGAGCCCAGCGCAAAAGCCATAAAAACGTATTTAACGTAAGTGGCCAGCAATAAAAGAGTACAATGGGCGATGGGCGTTGGGGCGTAGTGCAGTGGGCGTGGTCAGATTAAATATCATTTAATGCAAGCGCACATATTGAAAGCAATTGCATTTTATGCATCTCAACAGTATCTTCATCGACTGCACTGCGGGAACATGAGTAAGCCAAGTAAATGGGATAATTGGCAAGCATAAGGATAAATAAACCTGAGAGGTTTTAAATAATGTTGTTTATGAAACATGAATCAATTCATTCATGAGTTTATTGAATTAAAGCTGTAGTTGTGCTACAATTTAAATTGAGCTTTGATTTATGGCGACAAAATGCCATAGAAATTCCATTTGAGGCAAAAGACGGTGAGCCAAAAATAGAAAATGACAAATTGCATTAGGGCACAACAGTCGAGTACAACAACAGCAACAACAAGGCAAGGATGACCGCAATAGTGACAGCACAAAGTGCACAAAAAGTAAGCAACAATTTGCAGTCTGCTGGCCCATTTATGGGCATGTATGACGACGACAGGAGCAGCAACAAATGCTACTGCAACCCCAACACCAACAGCAACACCAACACCAACACCAACAGCTACAAAAATAATAACGAGAGCAGCAACAACAATGTTGCACATATTCAAAATCCCATTCTCAGCTAGAAGGATTTGCGCAGCTGAGAGTGTGTGTGTGTGTGTGTGTAATCCCCGCACAAACACACATCTAAATGGGGATTCGGTCAACACTGGCCGCATTTGGCGCGACGCAAATGAAAACAAGTGCAAACAACAAACATACGAAACCAAAAACACAACAACGACAACAATTTTAAAACGATTTTCTAATCAAATCGCATTACTATACGGCACAGAGTCACCCATACATTGTTTTCGCTAAGCACTGGCCATGTAAAAATTTAATTATGCGCAAACCACAAAGTTTTGGTTTTTTCTTTTTTGTTTTCCGTTTTTCTTTCTATTTTTTTTTCTTTTTGGTTTTTTTTTTTTTGATCCTGCGTAAACAATAATTAATATTAAAATGAAAAATTGCCGAATATGTGGCGCCCAAAATACTTGATGGAACTTGGGTCTGGGTTATGCACGCACGAATAACCACAAAAATTTCATTACATGTGTAAATTATATTTGAAACAATTTGGCCAAAATGGAAAGATAAAACTAAGGGCGGTAGCTTTGGTACAGCTCTAGCGGAAGCTAAAATAATTATTCGTATGTACCTTGAATGTGAGCGTCTGTGTGCTAATGAGCCAAGAAGGAACAAGTGAAGTAAAGAAATTAAAAAATATTAAAGCTGCTTTCAACACGATGATAAGAACATGTAATGCAAAAAAAGAAATTAAATTCTCATCAATTTTCTTCCAAATAAGAGTGACAATTTTGGTGCCATAAGGTGTTCACCTGTATTCGCGAATAAGTCATCCAAAAATGAGTCTAAGCAGTAGAAGGTTGATATATTTGGAAGCCCCCTTTATTTGCAAGACTTAACCACTAAGCCAAAATAAGTCGCAACAGATTTTTTCTCACAGGGACAAAATCACGCCTCACATTGACCTTTAATATAGCCTATATTCAGCATAACACATGGAAGCAAATCATTCGAAGAAGAGCTTTTGCAGAAAATGTATCAGCTTATAAATTCAAAAAGAATTTTGAATTATGTGACTTTAGGATCCCTTAAAAAATATGCTTTATTTGTATGTCTATTTTATAATACATTTCAATTATTTATTGAAAACATACGTTGAAATTGCTATCTTAAAATATGTAAATCCCCTTAGTCATGCCCTGAATCATTTTGACAAACCGCTTTGTGGATGCATCGAAATGTCCATTGCAGCCGTTAAACGCCGTGGAGCATACAGGGGACGAACGCCGCTGGCATTTGCTTTGACAACTCGCTGGATAGCTGCGCAGACCCGCCAGCCTGCCAAACAAGAACACATGTAGAGACAGACACAAATATGGCACAATATTCCGACTGGCAGCTGAAGGACGAGCTACATTTGGCAACCCGTCGCAGAGTACTTGCCGGGGAGCACTTGAATGCTATGTCAATAAATTATGTAGTGGATTTTCAGCGACACACGAACATTAATACAAAACCTGTGCACACTGACTGCTCGTTCAAGTGTGTGTGTGTGTGTGTGTGTGTGTGTGTGTTGTGGGTGTTGTTTTGCATGTGGCACATAAGTCGCCTGATTTATGTTCAATATATGCGTGCAGCTCAAAAGGGAATCAAAGTCGAATATTTTGGCCTTGAAAGTAACTCCAATAAATTGGGAATTGCGTGCGACATATGCAAACAGATAAATGTAAAAAATCAAATCATATTTTCACATTAAAAATACATACAGCAATAATAAGAGCAATATTCAGGGATCACAGCACATTACCAGCCATAAAGAAAACGCATCATTCCGCTGTCGCAGGCACCCGAAATTTTCGCCCAGCCCATTTGCAAGCCAGGCACCAAAGTAAATTCCTCGCTAAATTGCCTTTTTGTTTTTTGGCTTTTTTTTTTTTTTTTTGCTGTGCCAAGCCCCTCAAAGGTGCACAAATTGTAGTGTGCTTTTAAGCGCCGACGCTTTTCATCGCAAAAAATGCGACTCAAAGCAAATTACTTTGACAAATGAAAATGTCACAATGATGATAATTTATTTTGCCTTTGTCAATTGCCAGTCGCGCCAGCTGGCGAACATTCCTCAGACATTCTAGCTTTCATCTAAAATTGCCAGACCCGCCATATGGCAGCTGCTGAATGCCAACCTGAACCATGGGCTGTGTGCAATTAAAAGTAACGTTCGGCTACTGCCAACCCAGAAGATACCTGCAACCTGACTGTATGCTATTTATTTCGTATTGTGTGAACCAAAGATTTCCTTTTATAGAGAGTTTTGTTGATGTAAGCGAATGTGACCAGAATACCGCAAGGAAAATCACATCGAAATTGTAAAAAAGTATTTTCTTTTATTTTCCTGAATTTGTCGATAACACAAATCCCAAAGAAATTTGCATTTAAATGTTTTAAGTTGAAATGCAAAGACAATTTTTTGATCACTTTGCCTAGAATCTAAAAAAAAAGATCAATAGAAGCAAAGAGTGTATATATGTAAATAAATTGAAAAGAAATGCCATAACTTAACTTAAAACAATAAATGTTTTAAAATTTTGTTACATTTTAAAGACATTTGAATTGCCTTATGTAAAATATAATTGAATACACAAAATATGCGCCAGATATTGGCGCAAACTTAGAAAAAGTAAAATTTGTTTTTGCCAGCGTTTGCAATTCCCAACGAGTTTAGCAATTTGAACAAGTGCCAAGAAACTTGCTAGCCGAAGTCGACAGAATTATTAATACAGACAATATGCTTACCTCATGATTGCTTGAACATTGTTGCTTATTGGTTATTGAATAAAATAACTAACATTGGTCTAACAGGTCGTTTAGAAATGCACATATGAAAAGAGCAAAAAGTGTGTTCAAAATATGGAAAAAGGAAGGTAAATTTAAAAATAAAATAAAAATATTATTATTTTTATATTAGAATAAATATGAAAATTTAATTCAATATGTCACATGATTTGGATTGTTTTGTTCGAATCAACCTTTTGTCTACAACGAACGAAATAAAAGGGTACTCCACTTTCGTTTTACTTTGTTGTTTGCGTTTATTTCGTGTTTCCGTTTCATTGTTCGATGTGGCAAGAACTTTACGCTTCATATGCGCCGAGTGCTCTGGCTGTTCCTTACGTTTTCCAGCCAATTCGCCTTGACGCGTTTTGCGCTATTAAACTTTTTGGCATGATATTGCCGTTATTTGCCTTGCGGAGCGGAGTATAGCTCAGCACATAGCTGAATACAAATATATGTACTTACTTGTCATATAATAAACTTTTATGCTAACGGCTTTTGATGCCTTACCACCAGGACGCACACATGGCCTGGGCAGGAAACACCGGGGACAGCACTTTATGCGCGTTCTGCACTGTCCTGGTATCCGGTCTCCTGCTGAGTCCAGCCAAAACTTTTCTTGCCTTTCGGTTGCTTCTTTATTAGGATGAAAAATAAAAATGCCGCCGCTATATAGGACCTCTTCTCCTGTTTCGGTTTGTCTATTATGTGCAGCCGCTGAAATGGCTGTGCGCCAAATATTTGCATAAATCTTTTGGGCACGCTCAGTAGCAGTGTGTCTGTAAGTCGTTCCCACATTTTGTTTATTTTACTCATACGCATCGTGAATGTAATTTATTATAACTTTTTAAGCCCATGCTCAGAATGTCGGCGGAATTTAAATAACGGGAGTTCGTTTGTTTGTTGTATTTATCATTTTCATAATAACTAAAAACTTTATTTAAATGTTTGCTGCTTTTTTTTTACAAACGTAGTTAATCCTAATGCTTGTTAACGCTCAGCTGGCGCTACTCACTTAAACATTAAAACAACTTTATAATCCTTTATACTGTTATCTAAAAAAAAAAAAAATATCATCAACACCATCATCATCATATCTGTGATTATTATTCATATATGTTCGTAGTTTCTCTCTGTGGCTTATTGGTTTTTTTTATGTCTGGTTATAATACTCAACTTAACTACATACATATACACACTATATATGCACTCTTTGCTCTTAACTGCACTTATTGTTATTTTTTTATTTTTGGTTATTCGTTATTTTCTGTTTTCTGGATTCTGTTTATAGCAATATTTATTTACTCATTAAACATTCATTTAAATGTCGCGACTAATTTCGCTGGCGCACATTTATAATTTTTAATAATTAATATTAATATTTATGACTGCACATGGTTTTTGTTGTTTAATTTATTTTTGTTGTTTGGGAAATAACATACATACTCCTACCACATACAGATATCTTTTAATACACCAGTTTTAATTTATACGTACCATATAAGCACTTTTATTTACAATTTTGATCAGTTAAATGCCCTGCCATGCCCTGCCTTGCGAATAGTCATAGCATTTAATAGTCGACCGGCCATTAAAGTGGACAGTCGCATGTATTTTTAAATGTGACACATTAAACGGCGCCCAGCGCAAAGGGGCCAGTGTGGGGAGGTGCGGCAAGCCATCCTGGGAAAAGGAGTACCTGTGCCACCATGTGCTATCGACCCAGGCGGGAAACGGGCGAAATTCTTCCAGTTAAACTCAAGTCCTGGGCGCTACACTTCAGTGGGCAGCTTGGCAAATGGAAATGCAAATATTTTGTTGGCAGGCAGTGGCAAAGTGACTTGCAGCTTTCTTGGGAAATACAGCCGGACATGCTGAAGTAGAACTTGCAACGAAGCTCCAAATTGTCGAGCAACAAAGTGCAGGAATTGGGGCTGGGCACATACTCTCGGTACTTTATGAGATATCCAAGACAGGCGAATGACACTTGAGGGAAGTGATAGCTTTTAAGTATCTTCCTGAATATAGAAACGGTAACCCAACAGTCAATGTTCCAAACTCTTCAGAACTATCCACATACTCAGTTGATGCAGTATTTAAGTTAACTAGGGGGAAAAGAAAACTTAAGACTTTGGATGGAAGAGCTAAAGCATCAAAAAATTGTACTGCTGGGTTAATGGGAATTATTTAGACTTACAAGCTTACTTACTTTGAAAGCATTCGGAATACAAAGCTGCTTTAGGAACATATTGAAAACATATACACACATATATAAGTTATATACATGTATATATATATTGAACGTATAAAAATTTACAAAGTGACTACCTCTGAATAAGTACGGGCAGTATTCGTAACTATTTACATTGCTTATTAGCTAGGCTTTAGAAATACCATTGATTATCGTAAATTTAAATTAATTTTATAACTTTGCCTAATTCATGCTGACATTAACTGCACACATAAAATCCACAAATTAAACGATATATTCAACCATAAAGGTATTGAAATTTATGTAGGCTTTGAAACATATTAAATTATTGCCACAGCTCCTCAAAATGACAATCGAATGGTAATTTTTTTTTTCAATATTATTTTGTAGTTTTTGTTATTAATACCATTATACATATTATATATGAAATTTGCATTAAATATGTTTTCCTTTAAATTTACTGGATTTTTTTTTTGTTTTTCTTTTTTTTTTTTGTAATTTTAACCATTGTTCTAGTGGTGGTATATAAGTTTAGGTAAGAGTACTATGTACATAGCTGGCATTGCCCCCCGGGCTCAGCTAGTCCCAACCCACTTAATTACACACGCACTTACTTACAACTTATAGAGTATACCAGGAGCAATATCAAATGCATCAGCACCACCACCAGCATCAGCACCAGCACCAGTACCAACAGGAGTAGAAGTCGCAGTAGAAGCATCATCCAAAGCAGCTCATCATTAGCGTAATTAGCTAACCAGTTTTTGGGGGTATTTGAGGCATCCTTAGGTGCTGCTGCTGCTGTTGCCGTTGCCACTGGTGACGGTGGTGGTGGCGGTGGTGGTGGTGGTGGTGGTGCTGCTGAGCATTGCATCATTTGTGCGACAGCCAAACTTCACATCTTGATTGCTCTCCAGTGGGCTGGCCACTTAGTTATATTCGCTGACTTGGCTGCCGCATTGGCGGTGGCATTTCCGTGGCGCTTCCAACTGTGCAGCTTTAATTTATCACCGTGCAGTTGTCCTACTTGTATTGACATGGTCGGGCGACGCTGACGTCGTCTGCTGGCCACCATGTTTGCGGTAACCGCAGATGCTGTTCCCGTTCGCCAGCACCGTTTGACTTTGCTCCGGCCGAGCTGCTCTGTTTTCACTTGCTCCGCTTACGCCGCCTCCTTCCTCGCCGCCCCCCCTGCCGGCTCCCTGGAGCAGCAGCGTGCAGCAGGCTTCCAACAATACAAATGCCGCGACCATTGTGCTAATTACTTTGACTGCCTGCGTTGCCTGTTTGGTGTGGCCGGCCCAGGCCAGTGCGACAGCAGCTGGTGCCGCATTCGTTTGCATGGCTTCGGGTCGCTCGCCTGTGCAAAATGAGCAAACACAAAAGAAAAATGAATGCAGACATGGCATAAATGAGTTACAATTTGTTGGATCCCTCTACAAACACAACCACTTAGAGCCCACAAAGACCCAACAAAGAGCCCGCCCAGAATCCACATTAAAATACTTATTCCTGTTGTGGTTAGCACACTAAAGTTGTGGTTCAAATATGCATAAAGTTGCTCGGGCTAAGAAAAATTGCACAACAGCGTTGAGTGTGTCCTGCATCCTTCAGCTGCATGCATGGGCAAAAAGGTCAAGTAGCTGCAAATACTTTTCATGCAGTTATCAGACTTGAAAGCCCTCCAACTGCATCTGCAAGTTGTCGGCTTCCGTTCAATTCCATTTCTTGTTGATTTGCTAACCGGTGCCATCCACTTATTGGGTATTTAAGCTCGTTTAATGCACTTGCCCCACATATGTATTACGACCACTCTCCCGGGCTCAATTTTCTACTTACCCTGCAGCACGTGGACACGTATGCTGGCAATTTCTGTATTCGATGGATAGCATGAGTATTTGCCCGAGTGCAATAAATCTGCATCGTAGATAAGCAGAATTGATTTGGTCTCCTCCGATTTAATAGTCTTAAATTTCAACCGACCACCCGCAGTCTCCTCGCTGAGCACCTGTTTTAAAAAAATGTGAGTATTAAAACATTTTCGAAGGAAATTCTGCCCTGCATATAAAATTTTAACAGGCTGTAGGGAGTTGGGAGGGTGGGCAATCAGGCGTTAGGCAGGCAGGCAGCTAAATGCAAAAGCATGTTTTCTCATAATCATAAAAGCTAAAATTAAATACGTTGCGTATACGCAGCGTAAACAAAAGCGCGAACACGAGTCGCGCCCAACGCTCGTAAAAGTTGAAACGTTTATCCAGCGGCAATT
The DNA here is from genome assembly GCA_035047465.1 of Drosophila sordidula. Lineage (NCBI taxonomy): Eukaryota > Metazoa > Arthropoda > Insecta > Diptera > Drosophilidae > Drosophila > Drosophila sordidula. Next base: position 13,250,867 of record JAWNPQ010000156.1, on the reverse strand, counting down.
GGCTGGGCCTTGAGCTTCAACTTGAGTATAAGTATGAGATTCAGTTTGAGCTTGAGTGCATGTGCTGTGAACTGTGGGCGTGGCTGCGCCCTCTTGTGCGAGGGCAAAACTCAATTATTGCAAGATAATTTCGCGCGAACAAAAGAATTTACATTTATTTTTAAAGCGTTTCGCTTTTGTTCTGTTTTAATTTTCATAAATTAATTGAACACTGCTCACCTTGTCCTGATGATACCAAAAGATGTGTGTTGGTGGCTCCGGACTGAATTTAATGATGCACGTAAGATTTATGGTGCTGCCCTTGTCCACATAGAGATCGGGTCCGCCGAGTATCGTTGCCGTGGGCACTGCAAAATAAGTGTTGACAAGTTTCATCAGTCGTTGCAAACATATGACTGAACGCCGTAATGAATGAGTCGTCCGTTCGAATCAGCAAATCATCGTCAAAATTTCCCAACCCACGTGACTGTTTCCAATCAGTAAGCAATCCACACAACAGTGTGCAAACATGGAATTTGCTGGCACCTGTCCCAAGTTGACTCATCCCATCTGAATCGACGAGCGAGCTAGCAAGCTAAGTTGAAAACTGGCCATTTCGGACCGCACGCCGTTACGATGAAAGGACTCTGCCTGAGACCGGCCACTGCCATTATCCTGCTCCCAGCTCCTACGCTTGGTTGTGGCTGCCACTTATGCTGCCTGGCATTGTTCTCGCTCATGTTGCAATCAGCTGTACTCACGAGTATCTTTGTATGCGCATCAAATCAATGGCAATGAGAAACGTCTGCAAAGTGCACATCACTCACATGTAGACTACGAAATGAGCAATGAGCGACCGGGCTGACCAAACTATGCTCTATGAGGTGAACCTGGGATAATTAGCATTGGAGCTGAGTGCTGTCTATATACTGTACTATATCCATGCTGTATTAATTTGCCCGAGAGTACCTAATAATGTGTTTAATAATTATTCTATAGAAAAACAATACCTGCCATTCCTCAGTCAACTAGGTCTTTGTCTGGGGAATTAAATTAAACTCTCAGCATTCATGTCATCAAGTGTCATGTATTTTCTATGAAATTTATCTGATTTTTACAGCGTCTCGAACCTAAGCCGTACTTGTAATCATAGCTATTTGTGTGTGGCTTGTGTTTCAAGTTCTACTCCTCATTGTGGAAACACTTGTCGTTAATTGGATCAGATATTCGCAATATAAGCCACTCATGTTCAACAACTAGTTTCAGTTAGTCAGCGGTCTTAGAATGCTGCGAGTGCGGATTGTGGGAGTCTCGCTTTTGCTTTGCTGGGCCAAGTGTCTGGCAGTAGACTTTTGTAATATGACTGAATGTAAAGGATTGCCCCATTTGGGTTGCAACAATGATTTGGTAAGACTTGAAGCCAATGCTTAGGCAACTATAATCCGACTCTTGTTTAGACCTTTCATACGAGTTGTATGGGTACTCGTGTGCTGCTCAACATGCAACTGTATAGGGACTACCTGACCAAGATACACAACAAATACCGTGAGGACGTGGCAGCCGGATCCATTATGGGCCTGCCGGGTGCGAGTCGCATGTCGGAGTTGATATGGCATTCGAAGCTGGCTCTGGTAGCCGAATATCATGTGAAGCGTTGCCTACAGAACCATGGATACTGCATGGCCGTGTCAACTTTCCCTAATCCGGCGATTAACTATGGCTTAAGTTGGCTGGATATTACATCGCTACCCAGCTATACGCGATCGACGAACTCTGAGAAGTTAATGGACCAAACGGAACTGTGGATACATCAGATGTACATGCTGGCACAAGGCGATGTCCGTGGCAATGGCGCCTACGAGATCAGAAACATTCTAAACGATGGCAACAATTACTTGGGCTGTGCGGCGGCTGAGGATTTCAACCGGGAGGCCAGTCGCTTTGTGCTTATATGTTATTATAATCATCCGTATGATCGGATCTCGTCGATCTATAGGAGAGGCCCATTTTCGCCGAGTAATTGTCCTCACGGGGTCAGTGACAACTATACACATCTTTGCAAGACCCTTACCGACATAAACGACTAATAAAGTTAACTTTACGACCAAAGAGTAATAATTTAAGGTATTCCATTGCGAACAAACCGCAGAACTGTTGCTGGCTGTCTAATTAAATGTGACAGGTACTTGAGAAATAAAAACATTTGGGACGCAATATTTTTCATGAAAATTGCTGGGCTGCCAGAAAAAAAATGTGCAAGGTAAAATGTGAAAAGTAACAAGCTGACAAAGTTTGTCGGAAAAAGTAAAAAAGCATTTTCCAAAGCAATTTGTTCGTTATGAGCCAGAAAAACGTTGCCCCAGCCAAAGGCACTCGACTCTACTTTACAGCTCTCCTACTTGCGCACAACTCGAGGACTTGGCTGAAAAGTGTACAAAACTGACACGAAATTTATGAAAAAATATTAAAAAATAATATATGCACATGCTTGTCAACTCTCGGCTCTCAGCTCCCCCATCCGTCCGCAGTAACTGTTGAACATAAGCTTGTCAGGCAGCTGCACTTAAGAGTTTGCACTGCTTATGTCATATTTCTTTACAAACCCGCAACTGTCTGAATGGGTCCAAACATGCCCGCGAACTCGTCGTCACTGGACTGATAAACCCGATCTGCGGCTATGTAGAAGGCGTCGTCGTTGTAATATTGCTGCATCAGGCTGCTTGTCTCCTCGTCGATAAGATCTGATGTGTGCATAGTGTGTGCGAGGTATAGAACCGAAAAATGGTATGAAAATAAAAAAGAAACAAGGAATGCAGTTAAATGATAAAATAAAAGTAAAAATTTTAAGAATAATTGTATTTAAATTAATTTAATTCAATTTAAAATAATCATTGGATATTTAACTATTTTTATTTAGATTAAAGCTATGTTTATCTGCCTGTCCATGTCTAAAAGAGATAAAAACTAAATTGAAAAGTTTATTTTCTAAAATTTTTACAGCTATCTACGCTTTCTCAAAATAATTTACATTTTTTTTAATATTTCCCCACATTTAACGCTTAATTAAATACCTAAAAATGATAATCAAACAATAAACACCAAAGATACTCAGGAACAAATTGCCTAATGACGTATCACAGGATTTGTGTATTTATAATTATATTTTATAATTTATACTAATATAAGTTAAACTAAGCCTCAAGATTCAGAGCATTGCTATTTATTCATTCTTATTCATTCTCAATCGAAAGAAAAATATAACTTTTAATACTTTCATAAACATAAAATACAATTAAAAAAAAAAATGTTGTTTACAATTAAAAATAATGTAAGTAATATGCTCTTAAAATGTAACTTTATGCAATATATACAACAAAGGCACGTTTTTATACTCTTTCGCAAAGAAAGAGAAGTACATTGATTTTGTGCAATGTCCGTCTATCTGTCCGTTCATCTGTCCGACTAGTCGTCGGCTAAGCCCACTCTTTCATAAAATCGATATTTGCCACAAATTGAAGTTTTGTGATCACTGATTTGCAGTTGAAACAATCAATAAGATGCTTTAAACTATTTTGAGTTGTTCTGACTTTACAAGCGAGTATTGCGCAGTCGGTTACACCCGGGTGCAATGTTTTTTGTTTATTTTGTAATATGGTGGCGTATTGGAATGGATAAGCCAGATTGTCAATAGTTTTTTTTTTTTACATTGCAGTGTAAAGTTATCTGTATATAGTATTTAATATATGTGGCCACGTTAACTTTTCTTCACTTTTTTGCTGGTATGGCAATTTTTCACATATTTTTGGAAAGCCCAGGTAAAATTCCCCTATCCCCCATTCCGATCAACTTATGTCCTGTATTTTTTACTCGCAGCTGTTGATGCTGCTTCTGGTTGTTTTTTTTTTTTTTTTTTTTTTTGTTATTGTTTTTGTGTATTTTTGTAGCGATATTGCCAAGTGTGCATAATTTACACTTTTGCAAATTGCATGAATATGCAAATAAGAAAAATGCGAATACCCCCCACATCATGTTTTTTCAACGTGTCGAAATATAACGTATACGCTGGCAGCAGCACAAGTTGAAATATGCAAAAGCCCAACGGCCAAAGCATCGTCAGCTGTACGGGTATATAAATATTCGGATCTATAAATGTAGGTATGTGTGTATAAATGTTGTGCACACCCTGACACAGTTTTTAGTTTCAACTCACCCACAATATTTAAGTTGACCGAATAGCTGCGCACCGGCTGCGTTGATATTTGGCATTCGTATACGCCGGCGTCCCGCTGCTGGGCCCATTTGATTTGCAATGTCCATTCATCAATATCCCGATGATAGGAGGTCTGAAAACGCTGATCCGTTGTATACGTATATGTGCCCACGGTGAGGATGTGCAGATCGCGGTGTCGTATCCAAGCCACCTGTGAATGTTGTGCAGGAGAGCAGTAAAGATAATATAACCTCGTTGAAATGATGTTTAATTAGAGAAGGGTATAATGCAATTGCATATATATTTAAATATATTTGTACAAAGCTTTCTGCCGAGACAAATCAAGATTATTTGTCTTTTGAATTTCTCTGCTTTTATTTGTGCGTTGATTTACTTAAATTCCTTTCAGCAAGAGTGTTTGGTTAACAAAAGCTAAAAATGAACACAAATATTTATTGAAAGTAAGTTAGTACACCAACATCAAGTTATTAACTGAATTAAGCAAAGTTTGTTTTTCAACAAAAAACAGATTTGAGGTCCCAAACATAATGAGATCGCATACGTCCTCTTCTGTGTGATACATATTTCATCACATAATCTCAATACCTTCTGCAGGGGTGCATAAATATAATACATCTAGGGATGAAACCTTATTTAACCTGTATAAATTAGCATGTATTTTTTTCCTCTCCATTGTAATTATACAAATAGCTCTTCGTTTATTTATAGTCTGTCTGCAGCTTAACGTATGTATAAGTACCTGAGTCGATTTCCTACAGATTCCGACTTTTGGCAACTAATTATTTAAGGAGGCAGAAAAATAACATTTGAATACATCAAAACGTCCTTTTTGTGGTTTCTGTGCATCCTGCGCTGATTTGCATTTTGATTGAGCACAGAAAAAACTTGTGTCAATTTGCTGGCTAATGCTTTGGTCAGCCTTAATCCCAGCCTCAGTGTCGGTCGCAACCACAGGCCAGAAATTTATGCAGCTCGCAATCTAAATATTAAATAACTGAAAATTAGTGTGCGCCACGCATGACAGCGCCGGAAAATTATACTTCCGTGCTCTCAGGCTCGACATTCCTTTTCCGCATTGGCCACTACATTTTGTAAATTTTTTATGCTTAATTTTTTTCTCTGTGCTCCCGCTGTTTTGGCAAGTTTTTGGGCGCCTTGTTCATGTGGTGGCCAACTGCTACAATAACCAATGCACACACACACATGCACACATTGCCAGACACACAAACAGGCTGGCAGACAAACAGACTGACAGACAAACGGACAGACATATAGACAGACACTGCGTCAGAGTCAGCCAACTGTGCCAGGCATCCATCTGTGCAGTTCCAGTTGCCGTCTGTCTAATTCTGCAATAACAGTCCAAGCCTGCAAAAAAAAACTTTTTTCGTCAGAGTTTTTGCCGCACTGGCAACATAAATTTACCGTTGGCCAAAAACGAGCCGCCAGTTAACTAGAGAAGCTTGCCCCTCTCCCCCTCTCTCTCTCTGTTTCTCTCTTGGTGTGTGTAGTTTACTGATTGCGGAAGCGGATTTGGTTATGTGGAAATCTATGACCCCAGTCCAGGGTGCCAAGACCGACGCTAAATCGCTTAACGTAATCAACGCTGGAGCATTTATAACTTCTGGCCCTAAACGAGGAGCACCTGCAAAGTTTCCCACGATTGCATGTAGACCATATATGTAGTTATATATATTTGGCATGTGTGCGAATATATCTGCAATGCTGAAGTGTGAACTACACGCTGTGAGTTATATGTGTGTGTGCGTGTGTCCGTTCGGGTGTGTGCGATTGTTGAATCTCATCGAATTTACGTTAAATGCTGGGCTCATGTCCTGCCCTGCGACAGATTGTGCTGCAGTGACAGCCAGGACATTGACAGCCCGACTGGGTGACTCACCCGATCCCCGGGTAAATGAACTCCATAGCGCGGCAACATTTCAGTCGTACTGCAGTTATGGCAACCATATTAATTGGTTTGCTGAAATTCAATACTTTGTTGAGCAATTTTCCAGACCCAGGCAAGTCGGCACATAAGTTTAAGTGCTTCTGCTGCTGGAGGCAGTCAAAAGTTGGAAAACGAGATGTTAATTGCCTTAAAGAATATATAGCCTTGGGGCTCAGAGCATCCAACATGTCTCATATGGCAAATGGACAAAGTTTTCTTAGGCCGTACAAAATCAAGTGACGCTATAAAAATAATGACAATATCTGGACAGGCTAGATGGTCAACATGTGTTGGCTTGTGCTGTGCTGTGCGCCCCAACTTCGGTTCATTGTTTGAACGTCACGTAGTACATAATAAACTGACAGTAAATTTAATAAGCGGCTGCTATTATGGCCCACACACAAACGACACATGTGTCCTATGCCAATATCATATAGCAACTATCAGAGATGGTCGGCATATTGCCAACACTTGTCGCTACATTTTTGTTTATTAAATGTAAATAAAAATAAACATTATTAAAACAGACGCCCTGCAGCAACAGTCGAGCTGTTGTATTCGGTTACCCAAACTAGTTTCTTGTGGCTTATATTATAAATATAAATATACATATATATATATATATATATATATATATATATATTTTTCTTTTTTTTTATTCTATCTTATCTCCCAATGTATCACGATTTGTATTTATGCTTATCTGTATCTTTGCAAGAGCTGTACTCACCGTCTTGTTGCCCAGATGCTTGACCCGACAGCCCAAGTATGCGGATTTGCCCACAAGGGATGTTATGTTCCTTGGCATTGTCAAATCGAAATACGGCTCATTCCATTTGTGGCCATGCGGATAATGTAATGGTGGCAAATGTGTTGGCTTTGCATCTACATTATTATGATTGTTGTTGTTGTTCACAGATTGCCGCTGGTAGCACAATGTAAGCCCTGCAAGACAGAAAAACCAAAATCAAAATACATATACAATAAAAAGTATATTTCGTCATGTGTCATTTGCCATCAGCGTTGCCAATGTCCTTCAGAGCTGTGTAATGCGTTACTAAATGTCAATTTTGACCATACTTGAATTAACTTATAATATCGGCTAAGCCACCGACAGGACAACGCTGCTTGGCGACTCGTGCCTTATCAAGGACATTGCTCACGGCGCCAACGACCGGCAGAAGCTCCAGCGTGTGTCGGGTCGGAAACAGGAAACGGCCCCACCAAAACTCCACCTTAATACACACTAATTGCCGTTGAATTGAAAGGATGACACAACTCGCCCATACACTCACACAGGTCCCCGTTGTTGTTTTTTGCTGTGCTCCATGTGTAACTAAAACTAAAATTGCGCAAATGACAAACTCATTGTGCCGGGGCTCAAGTGTCGGTGGCAGTTGCATGTGCCTCGCTGGCTCGTCAAGTGCGCCCCTTGTGGAGTGCCAGTTGTTGTAGATGTTGTTGCTTCTGGTTGCTGCCGGCTTTTGCTCGCTGTTGTACATTTCATTTATGGGCCGCTGGCAGGGGCTAATTTTCTAATTACCCGACGCGTCGACTTTCTATGACTTCGCCAGCATTCGCGAAATGAGAACGCAATGCCTTTTATGGTGTACCGAGAGTCCTGACTATGAAGTGGTCTAATGTTTTTGCTATTCTACGCAAAAAAAAAAAAAAAAATAAAAAAAATAGGAAATGGCAACAAAAAGCTGTAAACAGCAAATTTTATTTGGCCCCAAAGGCAAAGAGCGTTCACGACAAAAAGAAAAACTGGCTGCCAAATTGAGAGGCATCATAAAGTTGGCCATGTCAAATTGAGAGGCGTCGTAAAAAAGGCAAAAAACAGAGTGAAAGTTTTTTAGAGCTGAAGTAATGTAAGCAACAATAACGGCAGCAGCCACTGCAAGCATAACAAATGAACAAAGTTTTAACACAATTTCAGAAAAGAGTTGGCAATTGAAAATCCACAAACTAAAAGCGCCAACGAACCATTGGAAACAGGCTAGAGAAAACAAGAGCGACTGTTCCAGCCCAGGGTGCCCGACAAGGGGAAACTGAGCTCCGAGTTGCGCTAACGTAGATTCGCACACAGAAGTGCATATGCACACTTTCACATACTAAATCAAAATAAACTGGATGTGTGTATGGTTTGTAAGAACATTGTTTCAAATTTGGTGACTCTAGCTTTTTTAGCCTCCGACTTGGCAGTTGATGCCAGGGATGCTGGGAACTTGTATGCTCTGAAGTGTCGAAGGTGCTCGGACTGCCTGTCGCATTCATTAGCACAACTACTATAAACCATTTTCTCAATTTTAAATGGGTGCAGGATTATGCTGTACAACTTGTACACTTGACCACAAATCTATAGGAAATGGCAATAGAATTGGTTTTGAATCTTTAAGAGAATTTTCACTTCAATTCAATTGAGAACCTCAAATTGCATTCCTCTCAAATGCAGAATTCCAGAATGATTTAAAGCGTCGAGTTTCTGTGGTCCAATGCCAATCAAATTTGTGCTACTTGCCTGCATCAAGAGTCTTGTTTACTCAAGCAGCCAAGTGTCGTTTAGCCAACGAGCCTGAGGCAACTCGGAGCTGCTAGTAAATTCCATGAAACTTTAAGAGTGCCAGCCCCGAAGCACTACAAGCGCCTTTGACAGGATTAAAATGTGCTGGCAAGCCAGACGAGTGTGCACCAGAAGTGGGCGGGCCAACGAGTGGTCAGGTAAACACGGCAACGAAGTGAATGCAAATAGCAGCACTCCACTGGCTTGTGGGCCATATGCGTATTGCTTTCATAACAGCCAGCTGGTGGCGCAACGCCTGCGTCTCCTGCTACGCAAATAGAACTGCAGTCAGCAGCCTGCAGCAGTGGACGACAAGCGTTTGACTTGGCCAACGGTCTTCTCCGGCTGCCCTTTGACGGAGTTGTTCTTGTTGGCAGAAAAATACTCAATAATAATAAATAGCAAGCACAGAAAGGTGAATTCACAGCATATTGGTTATACTATATATTATATTTGCACTGAACTAATTGAATAGACCTAAGCGCAGAGTAAACCTTTTGCATTTCTATTTGGCAGCATGCAAACACTCACGAGATTTAATTTCGACCATAAATCAATTACATTCGCTGTCAAATATCCGCCCTGGGCTTTAACACGAAACCAACTTCAATAGAGCGCATACCATACCGCGCATAGCGGATGGGCGAGCAAAGACCACGGCAGGGGTCCGAAAATGCAGCCGTTGACAATCTATGATTGATTCGGTTTGCGACCAGAACAAGAGAGCCAGAGAATCAGTGAGAAGCCGGAACACGGCGCACCATAACCCAGAACCGAACCACACTTATTGCTCATTTGCATATGCCGTGTTGTGCAATTTGTGGCTCTGCTCTGTGCCTTGCCGACCCCTCGACAGAACTCATAATAAATCATTTGCGCACAGCTTGGGGACTCATTTTACGCAAAATTAGCTTTGGCATCCGCAGCAGACGTCTAACGACAAAACGATTCGAACCGACTGCAAGGTGCACACGATTACAAAAGCGCTTGGGGCTTAGCTCATACGCAATTCCAAGCTGAAAGGTCGCAGCGCACATAGAACCCGCCATGCAACAATGACCATAAAACGCTTAGTACTCGATGTGTGTGTGTGTGTGTGTGTGTTTGCAAATGCGTGTGTGTGTGTATACGTGCCTATGGCTTTGTGTAAATGGTTGTCTGTTTAATGGTCTTCAATATTTAAAAGGAAAACTCAAAGCCACCATTAAAATAAAAAGCAAAAAGCAAACGCAAGCAATGTAAGCAATGAGCGTTCATTTATTTCAATTGCAACGAAGTGCAAATACTCTTTCCATCGAATTCAGTAAATAATTATAATATATGTAGTATTTAACTCATTTCAATTGTAACTCTCTTCCACCTCTCCATTAGAATATCAAAACAATGTTTGCTCTCTCCCACGTCGGAAATGTTTTTAGTCACTTTTTAACAGAAAGCGAGAAAATGAAGTACGGAGAAATGATTTTAAGATAAGTGTAGCGTAAAATAAAAAACAAAATGCTTTCAGCTGCTCTCAGGGAAAATGTTACCTCAATTAAAGATAAGTATCAAAGTGCATAATAATCAAAAGGCAGCCAGGCGAGAGACGGGCCAATGAGTAACCTGGTGGCAGGCTGCAGGTGCCAGGGCCAGACAACGTCTAGGTTGGTGGGCGTGGCACTGTGTAAACACAGTTGCGCTGCTGCCTTGTCAAAATGATTGTCTTACATGCATTACACGTTGCTTGCCTCGCAGCACTCTCGTGCCATGGGCGCACCTGACGTATGCGCAATTTTTTACCTGCTCTTCCTGTGTTACTTTTGTTGCACATCGTTTTTCATAGACAGCAACAGCAACAGCAACAGCAGCAGCAGCAACAACAACAACAAATACCAACGACAACATGGCCAGTTATTTTTGTGCCATTTTCACTGCAATTTATGCAGACTGGAGGCCAGCTCAGGGGCCAGAAGGGAGGGAGCAGCAACAAAAGCGTAGTCCAAATCCATGCCAGGCCTGCCCCCTTTTGGTCATTGCCTGTTAACACACCCAATGGGAGTTATTAATGTTTGTGGGGCTTTATTTACGGCATGCAAGCAGGCAGGCAGCCCGGCATCGGCATCGGCATTGAGTCGATTTTTTACTGGTCCCGACGGCAGCAGGACTCGCTGACAGGCAACAACTCCAATGCCAGCTCCTGTTGGTCCCCACGCAGTTGATTTAAATTTGGCGTAGTTAATTTTTAACCCAATTTTCAACGGTTTTATTTATGTGAAACGCCCATTTAATGTTGCATTCTTTTATTGCCTACTGGCATATCAGCTCTTTAAGGGCTGCTGAAAATTTAAGGACTTATTCCTGCTGCACAAGTGCACAAATACTCTGAGACTTTAATGAGAATGAATATTTATAGAACACAATGTGTATTAAAGTACAATGTTTGTTTTTCCAAGCGTGAATATGTTTGTAGATATTTTGTTCATCTTTTCAACTTGAGTTGTTTGCCATGTTTGTCATTTTCAAATCAAATTGTAATTGAACTTATATGTAAAATATTGTTAAGCAGACTCCGAATAGTGTATGTGATTTATATTAAACTGTGATTGCCATCCAGATTGAATTTCTATGCAAAACACACATCAATAAAAGAAAAGTGTGAGGAAAGGCCTATATAACATCATGATGACATTTTTGATTGGGTTTATTAAAATGTTGCAATATGCAGTTAATTAACTACGGGCTGGTCGCTTGCAAATGTATGTCAAAAAGGTGAAAAATCAATAGAAAAACATTTCTAAGAACTTGGCGCCTGATTAAATATGCATAATTACCAATGCGAGTCAGAGGACCCCACGCATTGTCTATGGGGCGATGACGATGTCGATGTCGATGTCGATGACCAGAGCTCGGTTATTATTAAGTGCATGCAAAGGAGCCGGGCACAACAGCACGACAACATGTGAATAATGTGCACTGGTAACGAACGGAAACGGAAGTGAATGTTGAGGGCGGTCAGCCAGAGTACCGCCCCCGAGTTAAGTTGGGTGCGCTGTCGGTGCGTGTGCGCTTCATTGCATGTCAAGTTTTAAAGCGAACATATTCCTAAATTTGTTGTTTTCTTTTTAGTAGTAATGTTTATTAATGTACTTTTGTCGGCCTGTTTATTTAGCCAATTATTATTTCAGTCATGCCATCTGTGGGCGTGGCAGCGTCAACAGAGAAATACTAATTAGATTTTAAAACTGTCCGAGCATGAAAGTGATTCGAGGCAGAACAGCGACTGTAAAATAGACATAAATTAAAATTCAATATTTGCTTGACATGACACAATAGAAAGCAACAAAAATTATCAATTATTTTAAATTGAATACTAATAATAATTTCGCTTTCAAGGCTAATGTGCCAAATAAATGCGCAAATCACATTATTCGGAATGTCCCATGTTTGCATTTAATTAGACAGACATAAATATACGAGAAAAAAAAATAAAAGATTATGAATGTATTCATTTTTAAAAAAATTTCAGGCGTGAAGTTTACAATATGTAACAAAAATATTTACACAATTTAAACAAAAAAAAAAGAGAGACAAATAAAGTAACAGAAAGAAGCACAACAAAAAGTAAAAAACGTCAAGAGTGCTCTGTTTGATGTTGTGCGGCGGCGGAAATTGCAAAATTGTAAAGCGCCACTTTCCGGCCATTTGCATGGCCATCCAGCGAGGCCCAGTCCCAGAGATTGGCAGTCAATCAGCCCGGCCATTGGCCCATCGCTTGTTCATGTGTGTGAGCGCAAACAGTTGATTTGTGTGTGTGTGGTTTTGTGTGTGATTGCTGCGTATCCACTGCGTATCCGTATATTGAAATGCCGTAAAAACAATAATTTAAAATAGAAAGATTTTTGTAAACAACAGCAATATTAATGAAGCTAGGTGGGTTAGCAAAAGTATTTTTACAGCCAGATAAGCCTGTGCAGATACCTAGATAGAAATCCATTGTGAATAATGTGAGCCTCCGATTTGAATTCAGAACTCACTCCGGTGTTTTTTATACACTCCTCATGTATAGATAACTGATTGAATTGTAAGTATGAAAGATTAAAAGTTGAGTGTTTATATAAACTGATAAACGAGAGAAAATTGATTTATTCATTCCCATAATTTTACTGAATTGAAGAGATAACAATTTTAATATAAATCGTTCCATTGAGTTTTATAAACATGTTTGTATATATTTGTGTATTACATCTGAATATAGTATTTGCTTACATTGATTGTGTTCAATTTAAAAAGGCATCAGTCATTTTGCTTAATGGTTATTTATCTATTTATTTATTTATTACAAACACTCGACGAAGCGAGTGTCAACGCGAGTAAATAAGTACAGAAAAATAAAGAAAAAAAAATATATATATGGGCTAAATAGGCTAAATAGACCTATATACATTTATAATAACATCAACGCCCCTAATCATAGTTAATGATTGTCAGTGACATTATTAGGACCCAGCGCTCTATATATATATAAATAAAAATAATATTTAGAAAATATTCAGGAAATGTGGAAAAAACAATAGTATTAATAATAATAATTAGTATTTGATAGATAGAAATAAGGTACGAGGCAGAGATGGAAAATACGGAAAATTACCGACCCGTGGGAAGAATTTCTAGCCCGTCCAGCAAGCTATGCCCCTGCTCAAAGCTGAGCGTGGTCATTAGGGGACGAAAGTGTTCTGAGGAGAGCAGGCATAAGACCCGAAAAGAATTGGGCAAGCGAGGCCTGTCATGCGTGTAAGCAGAAATTAGGGTAAATATTTCTAGGAGGTCTAAAGGGAACGGAGAGTTGCAGACGAAACGATGAATTTGAATCGCCAAATATAATACGAATTATAGACTCAGAACTTTTTCGCCGTTAACGTGAATTGGCCGCTAACCGGTGTATATTCTTATGGTATTTCGCAATCTGGAAGAGAAATTAAAAGTTTCGCCTCTTTTACACGTACGTACAATCTTAAAGGGAATGTGCAGTTTTTAAAATACATATCTAATAAGTTATTAAATAATGTCTATCCCACCTAGGCGAATGTTGTAGTCGTCGTCTGAGTGTTCATTTACGTCATGATATTCTTAATAGCTGTATAATTAATTGTCATAATTAGACTTGACCTTTAACCGTACACAACTCGTTTTTTCCTGTAAATCTCAAGTTATTGACACTTTATTAATAGCTCTTTTACTACATGTGATATGTTATATATTTTTTTAAAAATGTTACCGTCATCGTGTTATACCTATTGCAGCTATCCAATCAAGACCTTATTAACCGCCCACAATGATGTTTTATTCATTTGCTTGGCAAGCAGTCTACGCAGCTCATTACAAACAATCAAATATCAATAGGACTGGCTGAAATTACACAATCCAGGGCCCAACGGAGCAAATTCAGAAAACGCGTCATAGACGGGACCCTTAAGCTGAGCAGCCCAAAAACTAGCAGTCAGGCCGAGTGCCAAATATATGTGAAGCAGTAAAACTTAATTTGCTGTTTATGCCAGGACCTAATGATAACTGTCGACAGTCAAATGGCGGTTGGCGGTCATTGCTCGGGTTTTGTCTTGGCGCCTGCTCCGCCGAGGATTTGGGGATTAATAAGCCAAGTTCGGGGCGGCGCTAATGAACTGTACGCTAAGACCCCAGAAATGAACTGACGAACTGCAAATGAGCGAACGACTGGACGTACAACGGGTCGTATGTGTGATGGCCAGCTTAGGCGACCATTTGACATTTTGAGCACGCATATGCATACACACATACACACATACATACATGTGTACAAAATTGTATGGGCAAACAAACCTAACATTTCCGTTGATTGCCAAACGCCGTCGGTTGTTTTTGGGCTATGATCCAGCTGCATATAAAATATAATGAAGAGAAATAACTTAAAGCGACGCAGCCATAAAATAAATGAGCCGGCAATGGGAAGTTTTGTTGTCCAAATGTTATGTTTGTGACCAACACATATATATATATATATATAAGTGATAGTTATCCTTAAGTCCTTTGGTTGGGCAAATTTCTTGGTAATTTGCATTGCCAAAAAGTTGTAGGCAAAAACTTGACAATCCTTTTTGCTGATCGAGGGCTTGGCGAAAGTTTTATTTGGCTTATTTATTATGGCCTATATGACATTTGCATGGGCAGCCAAAAAACATTTGTGGCCGCTTTAATGTCACAGCATTCAGTAAATTCCAACTGGATGATAAATCAAAGCCCCTTACGGCTTTTATTGGACTTGTTCGGGAATTTGTTTACGATACGGTTCTAACAACAAATGTCATCAAATGGCATTTGTATTTTTAGCGCAAATTTCATAAATCAAAACTTTTGTTGCCCTCCAAATTTCTTTGGGTAACTTTTGATTGCCTTTTTTAACATTTTTAGACATTTGCCATTTGCTCTTTTATTGTCTTTGGATACATTTTGCATGGCAGGCGTCCTGCCTTCAAACATATTTCGTTGCCGGCTTAAAAGTTATGATACCTCACTTTTCATTCGGCTCAGAGTCTTCTGTCAGACTGTCCCACTTATAATTAAATAAATTTTCATTTAGCCTGTTGACACATTTGAGTGCCCATTAAACATTCAAATGGCGTTCATTTCGGCCACACTAAATCATGCATGCTTTGTACTCAGCTCTGTCCACGCTTCTGTAATTTATGCTTATTTCGATCAAATATTATACTAACTTGTTTAAACTCAACCACATTTCACGCAGCAAAAAGCCAAAAACAACCAATACCATATTTTGTTTGTTATAAGTAGCGCATTAGTTTCAAATTTACGAGCAGGCCAAGCAGTGGCCCCTCTAAAATCGTTTCACCAGTAAAAAGTGAGAAGCGTCGCGGGACCCCCATTTAAAACATATAAATATATTTCTTATACTCTGTTCAGAAAGTTGAAAAGAGTATATTGGTTTCGTTCATCTTTGCGTATGCATGCAGTTTTCATCTAAGACACGAAATATATTCCTACCTACATACCCAACAAATCAGTTTGTAAATCACTGTTGTGTTGAAGCAGTAACAGAGTATTGCGCAGTCAGTTGCATCCGACAGCAATATTATACTTGTTTTTTATCGAAGCCTATACAATTTGCTCAATAGCGACAGCAGCATATTTATATAGGTAAAAATATATAAATCAACTGACAATTACCTCTTATTTAGAAAAAGAAAACGATTTACAAAAATAGCTTATAAATATGAAAGTCACAGAATTTAAAAGTATACTTTAGGATAATTTTAAATATTTTAGATTGAAGTGTTTGATAGCTTTTAGTATGCGTTTAGAAGAATGCAACATTTAATACCTATCCATAAATCAAATTATGTCATGCATTTTTTATAATCCCAGGAATTTACATTGTATGCGCATCGCTCCACACACATATTTTATTTTTAGCATACACTGTATGGAAAATGAAAAGAGTCTGCTGGTTTTGCGTAATCCTGCCTTGCCTTTATGTTCGTCGAGTGAGCAATATTATAACTTAAATTTAGGCAACTAAACGGGTTCGCCTAGTTAACAGATTTACCATATTTATGTTTCTGTGAGCCTTCTTTCAAGCCACATGAAAGCCACTCCCACTGACTTTGTATACCTTGCGCTCGTGCTCACTTTTTTCATCTCTGTACTGAACAGAGTACCGCGCAGTCGTGTGCACGAAGTTGCAACGTTCTCACTCGCATTTATGTTTTTATGCACATCACAAAATATGTTGACTGCGGTTTTACATGCTTTTAATGAGCATTGCCATCGCAAATTATATTCGCCAAATGAACAACTCAAATTTACAACATAATTAACTGGAAGTGTGCGTAATTTCATGAAATGCACTAACAGAGTAATTTATGCATTTGTTGTGAATGTGCAGAGTGTACACTGTGCGACAGGGACTCTAGATACCTGCCTAAGTTCAGGATTGTATTTAATTGGGGCATATTTTATGTAGCCGCCATTTGGGCGTCTATTAATTATCTGTAAATGTGACAAAAGCAAAGCAGAATCACTTTTTGAGAGCTCTCTCTTGACGTTGTTGATGTTGTTGTTGATGTTGTTGTTGATGTTGTTGTTGTTGTTGTTTTTAATGATCCTAAGATTTGACGACATAACGGCATATTAAACGCAGAAGAACGCAAGAGAATGCTGGCTAACGATGTACACTAAAAATAAAGCAAAGCAAAAGACGAACAAAAAATTGCCTCAGCCAGGCCAACATTATTAATAGGCACTTAAAACTGTGTGGGGGCACACTAGAGTGTACGCGGTAACAGATAGCTGAGTGGGGGGGCGGTGCGGGGGCGTAGACAAGGACGGACGCAGCAGATTACGGGCTGTGGCGCGCTGATGAAGACACGTTTTTACATTGCGTATATTGACGTTAAAATTAGATGCCAACTTGTCGACGACGCGTCGTTACCAAAGTCTCAGTCGCAGAAACAACGCGTATCATATTTTAGCTGATGCTCAAAACGATGATGATGATGGCGCTGATGGAATGATGAGATGATGTCGTTGTCTGAAGATGCCGTGCCGTGTGTGAATGGTGATGAGCTGGCCCCGGTCATTTATAGGAGAGCATCCCCGTCCCACCCCGTCGCATGCAGGTGGCTGTCATAAAGGCGATGATATATGGTTGACACCCAAATTATCATGTTAAATAGAGCAGGCCAGTGTTGAACACTACTTCGAAGGGTTATGCTTGGTTATGCCAATAGCAGGCTAAACTTTATTATTTATAAATATTTGATTAATGCACATATAGATGCTTCTTTATTTTCCCCACTTGTTGGGCTCCAGTGGCTCAATGTCTCTGTACTGCTCGCCAGGCTTGCACAATGACGAAAATGTTTTGTCATAGCCGTTCTGGCAGTTGACGCTCTTCACTCTGTAGATGGAGTGCTCGGGCATAAAATTGCTGGCGTAGTTGCATGCCATTAGAAATTGTTGCACCTGTCCCTTGGCAAACCTGATGGCGGCACAGCCCACATGGGTGTTGTTGTCGCGGGCCATCACCGCAAAGTTGCGCACGTAGCTGTTGAGGGAGTGCAGATAGCAGATAGCGGAGAGAACTCCAATGACATTAGGTATACGCACTCGGTAATTTTGGGATCCTTGGGAAAGTAGTCCACGCGCTCCTGGGTGATGTTCTTGTACTGGTCCCACCAGCGATCAACGGTATCCTTGACCAGCTCCTCCTCCGTCACCTCAGTTTTGTTTATGCTGATCAGTGCCACGTTTTGACCAGAATTGCGAAACTCTAGAGTGTTGTGGCATTGATCATAGACCATCGCACATTGCTTCACATTGAGCGTCGCCAGCTGCTCCAACTCCTCGTTCCACTGCATGGTGGCCATTTTCTCGGGCACCTTTAAGTTCTCCAACTTGCCAGAACCGAGCAAATTGCGTTGCAGATTGTGCTCGTTGAGAATTAGCGCCTGGTGCTGGGTAATATTCAACAACTCCGCATTGGGCGGGCAGATCTTGGCCAGGTCCTGGGGGTTGCTCAAGCGGTCAGCAAAGGGGGCAAGGTCGCTGCAGCGATACTTACCCCATTGTTCTTGCAGCCAATGTGTTTCTTGAGGCTAGGACACAGTCCTGGTTGGCAGTAATTGGGAGTGGCGTCCTGACAGCGCACCTGTTGCAGTACCAACAGCAGACCTGTGGCCAGAAGAAGCTTGCAATACTGTTGCATGTTGTTCAATGTTTGTTGTTTGGTCTGTGCTGGACTGCGGCTTTTATAGTTGCTTTTAGCCACTTAGCCAGCTTAGGCAGTGGTGCTGTGACAACTGTTTTTGGCCAAGAACATCTGTTGCTGCTCAATCGACTACGGCTTACTCATGCCTATAAAGCTGAACACATAATCTAACACGAAAACAGACACAAATTTCCCACACACACTTACGCGCACACACACACAAGTAAGCCTACTCACCGTTATTGGTTCGAATGTCATGAATCTAGCTCTTGTTCATGGCCTATCAATGCCAAAGGTATACAAACTGGTGCCGTGATGAGCACGCCACCTCGTCTTGCAACACTTGACACTCAACAAAAAAATCAAAAAAAAATGTAGAAAGCAAAGAAAGATGAGAGTTGAAATGTGAACGCAAAAATTCTTTTCATGGTGCAATTTAAACAGCAAATACGACAAAAAAAATGTTCTGTGAATCTCTGTTGCAATTCATAAAAAGACAAAAAGCAAAACAAGCAAAAAACGTATGGTAGAAAGAGAAATGAAAATGCCGCCATGTCCTTGTCGTTCATTTTCTACCTCAATTGAAATAGTTTTTCTCGACTACAAGGACTGAATGGACATTCTCCTGCAACAGTTTTTCACTTTCATTAAATGGCACAATGTTTTCAAGCTTACCCGAATGCGAGGGCTATACAAAAAGTACATGGAGGAAACTAATTTTGAAAGGAAAACCGAAATTAAGGGCAGTTTTAATGAATATAATAATAGTCATGACAATAATAATTATAATAAATATGAGGTAAAGCTTTGGTTATCATTAAATGCTTTTCTGGTCACAGGTTGCAAATAAATTTATTAAATGTTAATTGCGGCTAATGTCAATAAATGTCTTTTAAATACGAGTGGCCTTTTGTGAAAAAATATTTTGAATGGTAAACGATCGTATTAAATCGGTTGATGATTTGGGTATTCTTTTAGATTCCAAGCTTAAATTTGACAAAAATAATTCTTCTATGGTGCCTCCAATTCAAGGCCCATCAGGATAGAATCTGTACAAAAACAATTTCTGGTATTGCCTTCCGGGGCTATGACTGTAATCCTAATACTCGCATGTCTTCTTACTCTATTGCTAATAAATCTTTCCTGCCTTCATCTTCATACAGAAATAAATTAATAAAGAAATTGAATCTTGCGAAATAAGCAGACACTAGAAATTTTCTACCGTTTTTTCTTAAAATCTGTAATACTAAAGTATTCGAATCTTATGATCTAAAAAATAAAAAGAATAATAATAATAACCATATAAGTTGTGATAATAAAGTTAATAAAAATACAAAAATATAATAATTATAAAATTATATTTTCAAATTGTCCAACGAGTATTAAATAAAAAACGAAAATTCTGACAGACGAACAGACGAATTGCCATAGCTGGATCCACGCAGATTTTAAGGTTGAATTAGAAAATAATGATTATAATAATGTCATATTTACGTAAAAAAAATCGATATCAATTGTGAAAAGAAAATATTAATTGAAATCTGAAGCCGCCCTCGCATTGCGCTCGTATCGTATTCTTTAACTCTCTCACTTCTTACTCCCGGCAGACATGGAGTTGCAGTACAGGAACAACGGTGACAATCCACAGTAGTCGGCAAAAGTAAGCCACAGCGATGGCCAATTCCAGAGTCGCCTCTAAAGTCTCAGCTTGGCCATCTGTTCTCTTTATGACAGCAATAATAGGGACTACTAACAGCAACAGAAATCTGCATTTTGCTAAGATGCCAGTAATCGTTATTATTATTGCTGAAGCTAATTTAATTTCATGCTTTATCGTTGAGCAGAAAATAAAATAAAATGCAAAGTGGGCTAAAAAAACTGTTATAAAATCAACAACAACAACAAGGCCCTGCAACCTCAGCCCTGGAAAATCATCAGCAGGTGCAAGACGTGTCGCAGCTACTGCAATTTTGCTAGGAAAGTTGTTGCCAGTTAGCGCACATTAACTGAACGGTTAGGGGCAAGGGAAGGCAAGGCAGAAAAGAAAAGAAAAGCTACGGCTTACACTCGCTTTTCACTTAATTGGATTTGCTTTGGCATCGCATTTTCTGTACCGCCCATTCAAGGCTAATAATTGCAGCTTGTAATTATTTTTACAGGGATTAAGCGATGCAAAGGACAGCAGCTTAAATGCAGCTCCTGAACACTCTCTCTCTCTCTTTCTCCTAAACACCTTATCCTTATCTATATCTCATCCTGTCTCTGGGGACTTCTTCGAATGTCAATTTCAATTTAAAACATTGTGCGCATATTTAAATAGTGAAATATATACAAAGTTATTTTGTGGCCCTACGGATACTACACTCACACACGCGCACACCAAGCACATCACACATGTACACGTACACACACACAGTGGTGAACTCTCACACTTGGGGTTAAAATCAATTTCATTTAATTTCCTCAAAAATCAGCAACGCGTTGCCAGCAGCGTCCTTCGACTTTGGTTTTCTTTTGATTGGCGGCAATTGGCAGTGTGCTTAGTATACACATACTTCTGTATATCACTGTATGTTGTGTCTGTCTGTGTGTGTGTGTGTGTACCAAAGCGGAAATTGAAATTCTCACACATTCACATGCACGGAGCAGGAGGGAGGTTTGAAATTGTTGGCTCCTTCTCATTGCCATATGCGGCATTTATTTGCATATTTAAAGGCAAAAATTTAAATGTTATGCATGTAAAAGGCAGCCAGGCGTAAACATCGTGTATGAGGGTGTCTGAATGTTTGTAAGTGTGCAAAGCACATTGGGATGTCAATAAAACAATGACAGCGCCGCAATCCCGACTGCCATTTCTTCAGCTTGATGCGACATTCGCCTCGATCCTGTCACTTAAATTGCTCAACTCAATTCGCTTTGTCACGTCCACGTCGCATCGAGCAGTCAACCAACTGAGGAGCTGACTGAGCTTCAGTTTATGTCACGCATTATTAACACACGCCCCGTAGCCAGTTGCCAGTTGCCAAATGGCTGCAGCAACAGCAGCGCCATGTGCAACGCGGCGTATGCGCAATGCAGAGTGGCAGCAACTCGGCGGTGCTTCGACTGCCACTGCGACTTCTACTGCAGAGTCGTGAGTTGATTGCAAAACGCATTGCAATCCCAATATCATCCGATTCCACTGGATGTGTGCTGCCCACATTTATGGGCAGCACATGGCGCCAGTTAGCGTTTCCTATACACTGCCAAAGGGTATTTTAGCACCGTCGGAGTATATTATCTGTTGCCAAAGCTTGTCGCAAGTGCTTTATTCTATTTCATATAATTGATTCTTTACAATACAAGTAAATTCCAAACAAAAGGAAAACCATAAAGTTTTTTGTAATTGAAAACCAAAATACCACCAAAAATACGCATCCGAGGGTATTAAATCTTCGGCAGACTGAACGTAGTTGTAGTTTCTTTTCTGTTTTTTTTTTTAGCAAAGTCTGAGATTTGTTTGTTGTTGCACGACACTGGGGAGCTGGCAAAGAAAATATTGTGCTGGCCATTCCTTTTTACCTTATTTATTTTGCATTGTCGTCCGCCTGCGCTTATGCAATGGTTTTTGGCACGTTCCGCAATGTGTGTGCTTGTGTGTATGCGTGTGTGTGTGTGAGGTATGCAGCACTTGCACTAATGAAAAGTCTTGCGGCTAGAGCAACGTGCAAGCTGAGAATGCCATTTCACAGAGCAAAGACATGCGCGGCTAGGGTGCATATATGAAACCGAAAGCCGAAATACCTGAGAAACTGTCCAAAGTAAATGCTGGGAGCACTTAACAGATTTTATTTACCTAAACAAAGTAGGAGTGCGGGCGCACAGAAAGATGTTGCGTAGAATATACATGGCAAGTAATGTAATTTAGTCAGCTCACTTTTTTGTATTTTCCTATCAGTAAAGTAAATACAATGCCATCAACTTACTAATTCGGCTACCTCAACTCACAGTCGGGCGCGGTTCAAGGTCACATTCGGAAAGATTCTCAGCATAGATTGCATTATCTACCTGAGACAATACACACGCGCTCACGTACACCCACCGACACACACACACACACAGACGCGTTCAGGGGTCGCTAGCTGAACAATTTGTTTCGCTTGTGGCATGTGGCCGAGCACATTGTCTGCGCCACCTTGTTGCTGTCAACTTAGCATAGACTCCATCAGCGTCTTCATTGGTGGCGTCTCCCTCTCCGTCAGCCACGCTCGATATGCAGTACCAGGAAGAGCAGACGTTCGACCGTCTCTGACACGCATCGCGGCATATGCTTTAGCTTTATCTACAGCTCCTCGCTGTCATGATTCCGAACGAACCCACTCCCGGGCCCCACAGTGCCCAACAGCAGTATTTGCCACAACATTGTCGCTGTTGCCTTGTCGCCGCCGCGGTTGCCCCAACCCTCAATCTGATTTCTTGCCAACTGATTTTCTGATTTTCGCAGAAAATCGCGGCCACATTCAAGGGTGTGCTGGGTGCAGGGTGCAGGCGGGGGGGCTGGGGTGCGGGGTCTCATTAAATACGCTTTGACATTTGCTGTGCGTGTTGCTCACATTTCGCTTATCTTGTTGAGTCGGAAGGCAGCCAGACGCACCGACGAGACAATGTAGCAGCCCCTGGCCCTCTCCCTGTTCGTGTTCCCTATCAGCGCGATGTCTGCATCAAATCAAACATGTGGCGCGGCAGCCGCATCATTTCGACATTTATGCGACAGCATTAAACACCCCGTGGCAGCAACAAATCGTATAAACAGCCCACACGTAATTAGCTGCGTGGGCTTTAAAAATTTAAATGCACTATTAAAGCATATGGCATCGCGTATTTTTAATATGCAAACAAAACAAATCTGTGCGCCGTGATGTTTCCGTTTACGAATTTGACAATCTGCTTGGCTTCCCCTTTCCCTTCCCCGTCCCCGTTCCCCCTCCCGCCAGCCTGCATAACCACGCTGCTTCCACAACACTACATAATTGTTATGTTGATTGCAAAATTTTTAACCGCTTGTGGTTAAGCCACAACCCAGAACGCTTGCGAACAACACTGTCGACGAGCTCAGGGGGATCGGGGACCGGGTGTCTGGAGCTGTGCCAGGACGTAGCGTTGTGGGAATGGAGCACGACGTCGTCGACGCACTTTTGACATGCAAATTTTATGCATTTTTTATGTCGGACTTGGGGGAAAATTTACTCGAAATTCAGGGGCTAAATTCAAGAGTTCGCTCGTTTTCGTTGTTGTTCTTCTTTCTGTGTGTTTTAAGCTCGTTGCCGCTTCGTGTTGTGCGCTGCAGTCTTGACCACTGTGCCAACCTGCCCACCCCGCCCCCCCCCCCATTCCACCCCTGCACTGCAGTCGTAATTAATATAATTTCTGTTTTCGTACGCATAAATTAAACAATACGCTGCGTGACTTTTAACGAGCTCTTAAAGCCATTTTGTACAGCAATTTGAGTTGCAATTTTTCACACTTGACAGTTGGTCAGCCGGGCGAAAAGCGAAAGAAACGAAGAGCCAGATGTGGAAAAAGTAAAATTGCCAAGTTTTTCAGGCAGCTCAGTGGCAACTAATTAAGAAAATATTTGCCAAGCAATCGCACGGCAAACGAACGCAGGCGATGAATGAAATGCAGGCAAAAATGCGTTTCAAATGCTGCAGGAAATGCCAAGCGGAGCCAAAGCAAAAGGATGCGGCCGAGGAGGCAACCAGGCGTGCAACGGCCGCATGTATGGCCATGCCGCCTGCAGAGATTGCTTCTCGGAATGAGCTGCTGCATCCACAGTCGACACAAAAAAAACATTTCTCGGCAATTGTGTGCCAAGAGCAAGTCCTAGATGGTGCCAGCTGCGGCCTTGCTGCAAAAGGAAACAGTATATGAAGAAGAACAGGATGTACGTCTGTGTGTATATGCTTGAAATATG
This sequence comes from Drosophila sordidula, assembly GCA_035047465.1. Taxonomy (NCBI): domain Eukaryota; kingdom Metazoa; phylum Arthropoda; class Insecta; order Diptera; family Drosophilidae; genus Drosophila; species Drosophila sordidula. The sequence continues at coordinate 13,226,454 of JAWNPQ010000156.1, read as the reverse complement.
ACACCATTCGTATACACTTTTACAAAATGCCTGTAAGAAAATGAAAATGTTGGATCATCTCTGGCGCTCGTAAACTGCCTGGCAAAAGCCTGGCAAATGCCCTAATGACACCGCCTGAAAATGGCGCAAAAACAATGAAATATATATCTCAAGCAGCGCAAAGAAGAGAGTTAAACGAGCTGCAGGCTTTGTGTTATTTATGGCACACATTTCATCCAGATTAAGGCTAAGCTGTGTGCCCGAAGAAACCTCTAAATTAAAATAAATTAAAAGCCACATTGAAGAACGATAAATACACCAGCTGCTCGACAAAGCCTTGATAATTACAAGCTGATAAAGCGTATTGACGCGTGGCCTTCGCATCGCCCGTCACATCGGTTGCTTATTCATGCTCCTGCTCAGCGAAATCAACACCGAATTGGGTCAGGTGCGATTGCCATCCTGTATACACACATCCACCTCTACGACGCCCCCTCACACACCCAGCTCGTGTCCATGCAATTTGTCGTTTCAGTAAAGTTTTCTTTTTCCTGTGCTGATGGACATCGTTATGTTCATTGCCGCTGCTCTGATGATAAGCAACAGGGTCCCAAATGCATTTGACGTAACGCCGTCGGTTTTATGATGAGATTTTCTTGCTGTTCGACACTGTTAAGTTATACAAAGAATGTCCGAAATGAAGCCATAGCCCGGCCAGAAGCTGTTTGCTCCGTGCCCAACGAAAAGGGACATCTCAAAGCTTTGTTCATGCAAATTGAAGTGCGTGCTGGGCGCTTTGACTTTAATGAGATACACGCAACAACGAAACGAAAACATAAACGAGCTGGGCGGGCCCCCGATTGGGGGTGCGGAGGTGGAGTTGCCGCTTGCCGATGGCGTCAGTGTAAACAAGACTGCCACATGCCACATGCAGCGCCACAAAAATTAATATTTGTGTTAATAAAAGCGGCAAGGGGCAGGCACAGGGGCAGCCACCAGCCACCAGCTAAGGCAACACCATTCATTGCCAGGGCTGGCAGCAGCTGTGCGGTCGTGAGTGTTTGCATTACTTGTTTGGATCTAGGCACGCGCATTTAGTCGAGCGGATGCGGCACCATAATTTGGGAAGCAGATGCCGCGCCGGGGTGGATAGCAAGTAAAACGTGCCAAAACGCTAAAACAGACGCCGAAATCTTCGGCTGCAACTCGCACTTGACAGCTGAAACATGAACAATGTCACCGGCAACCAAACCAAAGCTAGCTCAGGTCAATACAAGTCCGATTCCTCACCCCAGGCCGAACCGAACTTGCAATTGAAGCTCTGCAGCATACAATTCAATTAAAAAGTTCCTTCTTTTTTCGCTCCTTTTCCATCTGTTCTCTCTAGTATTTCCGTTCAGTGCACTAAAATGACGGTGACGTCTCAATTTTCACCATTCCAATGGGGCCGCGCGCCAAAAACCCCAAGCAATGAGCAACGTTCGTGGAGAGGGAAGGCCAAAGAGAGATTGAAAGAGCGGGTGTATAAGTGCCTCGTGGCAAGTGGGAGCTACAGTGGGTGACTTTGGGTTTTCTACAAAATAAAAAACGTCTAAATTATAAGCAAATCTCAAGCAAATGTTTAATTAATTAAGCCAATACGTTTTCTGAAGAAACTCTTCAGTAATCTGACATTTATTTTTGTAAAATATATGAAAAGCATTTGTTTTTACGTACCTCTTGTGTGGCTAGAAAGTTATTGCCTGCCACAAATCCATTGAGAATCATATCTATATATATTTTTGTTTTTTGATAAATATCACTTTTATACAATTTGAAAAAAAAAATCATTGAAAACTTTTGAACTGTGCCTGCGAAAAATTACAAAGACAAATAACTTTTTGCAAAGTTATGTTTGTGTTTAACCCTTTTATTCAGCCGTTGCTCCCATTGTTTGCTCACTGTTGTGGGGCGTCTGTTCGCTGCCTTTCTGAGTGGCAGCCTCCTGCGGTCTGGCTTGCCATTGAGCTCAGTTGCTCCTCCGGATCCTCCACTCAGCCCTGCCTTTCATTTTTGTGTGTGTGTTTTTTTTTTTTGTGTTTTCCTCTTTTTTCTTTTTTTTTTTTTTTGAACACCCGCATCAGCGAATGGAATTGATGTGAAATGAAACTTCACACCATTATTCCGGACACCCGCAAGCTTCTTCGCCCCGCACTCATCATGTATATTGGCGCTAGATGCTGAAGCCGAGGCAGCTGCTGCTTAGCAATGAATGAAATGCAATTAAGTTGATGTCGATGCATGTTTATAGTGCCTGAACGCATGGCTGGCTGACAAAGCCACACTACGAATTGGCAAGGCGCAAATGAATTTCCAACGCCAAGTGAGCAACTACTAGTAATATGAGTGGATTCCTAAGCGCATTTGTCGAGTGTACAGTTGAACATATGCGAGTGCGCGTAATGCCCAGTTGACAGGCCAGATGCGTCACTTAATTAACTTAATTTTAGGTATGCATGCGACTTTCTCTCCCATATATTTGAGCTGTTAATTAAGCGAATAGCAACGTGACTAGGCAAGAAGTCAGCGGGCAGCAGCAGCTGCTAACTAAAGCTGCCAAGTCACGGCCACTTCGGAGCCGGCAAATAGCATTTAACATGACTCGTTGGCCCACACTGCCAGCTCCTTTGATGTTGACCCGGAAGAGGCTTTGCATATTTGGTCAAAGTAAACTGTCGGCCCGGGCAGAAGTTGAGCAAGTTTTTCGCAATCGTTTCGGAGGCTGCACTTTTTGCATATGAGCATGCGAGGGACACGCCCACACACTTAGTGGGATGTTTGCGGCGTGACTTCATAATGGATTCCCTGGCCTGCCAGACAAAAGGCGAGAAAATTTGCGGCTACATGTTCATTTATCATTTGCCTGAGTAATTGAAATTTCAACGCTGGAACCATCAGACCAGACCAGACCAGACAAGACCGCACCGCACCCTACCAGGCCAGACCTCGCCATCCAAGCAGGCAATCAATGTGCGCCCAGAGAGCAATCCGGAACGCATCCCGACGCTCAACCCGAGCCCTGCCCAAGGCAGCCAATACATTAGACGCCTCCTCTGACACATTTCGCTTTGAACTTAATGGATATGGAAAAAATAAAAAATGTATAAACTCACTTACGTCGGGCATGGAACACGTCGTAAGCATATGCATGAGTAATATGCAAAAAAATATAAATAAAATGAACAACAAAAAATATATAAAAAAAAAGGTTGTTACTAAAAAGCGCCTTAAAGTCACAAAAGGGCGGCCGGAAAATCATTGAATGTGCTTGAAAATCGATTGGGGATTACTCTCGGGCGCTTTCCATTTTTACCTCGTTTCGGGCATTCTTCAGGCATAGGTGTATTTATTTTCGGCCCCAGCGGCTCATCCCTTCTAGGAGGTTGGGGCTCCTCGGGCTGCTGTCGCTTACGCATCGAAGCACAAATGATTTATAAGGTACACAAAGCAAGAATTGTAGCCGCTCCTAGCTGACTGGCTCTCAAAAATAGAAATAGACTGGGACACAGAGCCAATGGCGAAGGAGCAGCGACTATTCCTATGCCAACCTATACATACTGTTTACATCCGTACGCGAGAGTTTGTGGCTATTTCCACACCAAGGCTGGTGACACAAAAACGCAACCATTTGACCATAAACATTGAACTAAATTCAAAATCAATTTAGCGGAATAATAAAAGCGATCCAGGGTCGTTATGTTTTGGCCCTGATACTGCTCGGCGAATCGGAGTGGGATTAAGGGCAGGCCCATTGGGTGTGGCAGCACTTTGTTGTTGCCATTATGAGCTTTGGTATGTTCCTGTATGGCTGCAATTATGACAACAATTGGCTGTGTGGCAGCCACTCGAATCGGCATTGAATGGTCAGCGAAAGCGCAACTTTCCTATGTCATTTCAAGAAGTTACATGGTTCTGAAAAATTAACACGACTGCGTCTAAACTGTTGTATGTAATAACAAACAAAAAAAAAACTCTGAAGCATTCCCAGAACTTATGCGAAAAACACTTATATACTTATATGTAGGGACCATAAAAAAGTTATTCAAGTTTTGCACTCAGAGAAAAACCAATAATTTCGCACTTCAATCATGTTCATTTACTGCCAAATGTGAAATTCATTAATTTAATAACTGAATTCTTTTTTCAACCTAAAGTTTCTTTTACATTTTTTATTATTCACAAGAAATTTGTTCTTATTCCAGTCGATTATAACGATACTAAATAAAAATATTATTTTTACTTGCTCTTAAAAGGTAAATTGATAAACTGCCAAATAATAAAACAAATAATTAATAATAAATAACGAGTTTGTTTTACGAAAATTCGGAGAAAATGTATTTACTAATCTGGCGCTCTACTAGATTATTCTTACTTTTTTCACATTTTATTATTTCGAAAAATGATTTTATAACGAAAGTTCTCTTCCCCAATAAATACAGATGCCCTGTTTCTGGCAAGCACTTACGACAAATTGCCATAAATAAGTGCTGCATACGTGTGTGTGTGTGTGTGTGTGAGCACTGCCTACTGGGCACATCGTGGTGTATTGGCCATGGCCAAAACGCAGTCAAGCTGCCAAGCGACGACAACTGCAGCAGACTGAGCTTATTTATGCCTTAAGCCAACCTCAGCAACAACAGAAATAATAATAATAACAACAAACACAGAACCTGCAAGAGAAAAAATGAATAACACTATTGTAGCCAAGAGTCAAGTGAATTTCCTTTTCTGGCCAAACACAAAATAAAAAGCGACTTGCACACACACACACACACACACACACAGACACATAGATATAACACGCAGCCGAAAGAAACCGAACAGGATGAACGAGTTGCTCGCACTGCCATGAAATGTACTTTGTTATGAATTTTTGTTACATCCTTTTTCGTTTTTGGGTTGCTTCTTTGCTTCCATTGACTTCCTTTCTGCAACGGCAGTTGTGGCAACAACAGCAACAACAAAGATTAGAAGAAGGACGCAAACACATCCGTAAACAATTTGTTCATGCCCTTTTATTTCCATTCATTTTTTTCTAGCTACTCTGTTTTGTCGTCTTTGTGTTTATTTGAATGCGATGCTTTTTGATAAGAAAAATAAAGAAATGTGTAGAGAAATTGTTGTTGAAAATGTTGCCACCCAACAGAAAATGCTGAAAGAAATTCCCTAAGATAAAACATTGAGTAAATAAATTGAAATTAAAACAAACGAACCCCGAATCGAAATTAAACAAAAGCCATAACATGGTTAAATGGGGCGTATAAAGTTGCAATCGGCTTTCAAGATTTAAATGTGCTTCCCAATTAAAATAAAGTGAAGTAGAAAAATAATGTAATTATTTATGGAATATGTCTTTGTATTTTTCATTTATTACAATGGCAAATCTAATCTCCAAATCTCCAACGATATGATTAAAGCAAATTGGTTTAGTTTTCGCAAATTTTGGACACAAATACGCCGATCTGCAGAAACATCTGCAGACCGCTTTGCAGTACGAGGAACTGTTGCTTAACATTAAAGCGAGCGTGTGACGGAGCCAGATTGCAAGAGTTGGGGCTATATAAAATCACAGTGTTGTTATTGCCACTGCTTTCGCCGGCAGCGTTTGGCCTTCTACCCTAATGTCTACAGGCTTGTATGTGTGTTTATATGTCATTTATGTACATTTGGTAAAGTCAACGTAATTTTTCTTTCCTTTTTATTCGCTTATTTGCCATTTCATTTCCATATGCACAAAGTAAATAAGTAAACAATTGAAGTTTACTTTCAAACTGAGGAGTGTTCGTGTGTGCGTGTGTGTGAGGCCTGGTGCAATGTTGTTGGTGTTGTCTTGACAGCCAAGTTAGTGAGGAAAAGGGAGAGGGGAAATGGGGAATTTAGAACGGGTTAGGCACATCCTCGATAGAGCAGAGGCCAACAACTTCACTGGCTCAGTGACATGTGTGAAATGTTTGCCGTGTTTCGAATCGAGTTTTGACATACAAAAGGCGCTTGGCAAATTGGAAGGCAAGCCAAAGTTGACAGGATTTGCGCGAGAAAGGATTTCGCGGAAATATCGACTTGGATGAAAATACTCCTGTGGGCGGGCACAGGATAATCGGCAGGCTGTCGTTCTGTTTACACTAAATCTCAATTAAATTTTGAGGCGTTGTTGACACTGACGACAGCAGCGACATTGGACACAAATGCAAATAGCATTGAACGCCAAAAAAAGCATCAACAACAACAACAACAATAGCAACAACCAAACTAAAGGAATGCAGGAAAACAAAAACAATTGCAAATGCTGTCGCCAAACAAATCTCAACAAACTTTATAAAACAATTTTATGCGAGAAAATGAAGCCACTTTTGGCAGAGCAACAACAACAATAACAACAACAACAACTACTGCGACGATAAGAACAACAACTGCTACAAAGACCGGCCGACGTCGGGGCGCGGGAATATAGCTTGTGCGGATTTGCTGACTGGATTTAAAATGGAAATTATTTGAGAAAACCAATTCACTTTATTACTTTGGGGCATACGCAAAGTAAAACAAAAGCACCGAGAACAGCCACGGCAACAGCAACAACGACAACATAAAGAACAACCAGAGCAACAACAACACACGCAAGCGACCATAAAAATTAATGCAATAAAAACACATGGCACAAGAGGCAGAAAAAGGAACCACTAAAGGAAAACTGGCGGCAAAATACGGCAAGTTTGAAGCGAAGAAAAACAAACCAAGCCGAAGCTAAAAACCAGAACAACTTACAGCTTAGCGAACAAAAAAAGAATACTTCCACCATTTGAGGTGAGAGCGTGGGGCGACTATATATTTTATAGGAGACATCTACGAGTGCATAAAGTATATATAAATATTCGTGATCAGGATAACGTCTACGCTTCAATCAGTTTGTTTCAATGTAAACAAATCTCTTAGCTTTAAAGCTATATTAATAAAGAAAACTTTACTAGGGTTTGCCATTTACTTGCAGGCAGAATCCTGCCGAAGCAGACAACTATATCACATTTACCTTTTATCCCAATATATCTTAAATATATACTTAACTTTCTTAACAAAATCTTATCGACTCTGATAGTTTTGAAGAGGCAAGTGTTCAGGCGTATATTATCAGAATTATTATTACTATATTATCTCTCCTTTGCCTGTAAAACCTATAGTCAAAGGAATTAATAACTTTTATAAACGTTAGAGGGCCTCAGCTTGTAGACATTTCCGCTGGTTTCTGAAGGGCTCTGTCGACTTGGGCTTTCCTGCTTAAGGAGTCCTGGTGCTGGCCTGCATCTGACAGCAATTAAAACGACCTGAACGCCATAAACATTGTGCTTCAGCTGGCTGTTGTTGCCACTTCTGGGGGTGTTGTTGCCGTTGTTTATACTGTTGCCACGCTTGATTGAGCTTGAAGACGCGCCTCATAAAATCGCTGCTCGTGTCGCGGGCGTAATTACACTTTTCAATTATGCATAATTATGTGCAGAGAGCAATTTGTGTTTTGTCGTTTAAAGTTTAAAGTGCAACACGAGCCCCAGCCTCCCCAGCCCCCCTGGCAAATCCTCGCCCCTACTCCGACCTGTTATGCGATATGCTCGGGGCGAACTGAGGCGAAGCGACCACATTTTTGTTTGCCTGCCTCTGCTCCTGCTGCGGTTGGCATTGGCCATGTCGCTGGCAAGGACAACGAAAACGACAACGAGAACGACAACGACAACGACAACGACAACGACGCAACGCAACGCAGCGCAGCGCAGTGCAGCGCAGCAGGCAGACATAAATCAGGATTTTCGCAGCCTGGGCCACAAATGTTTTTTAAAGGATTCGCTGTGGGTGTTATTGCCGCCGCAACAACAACAACGGCCACAACAACGGCCACAGCGACAATAATAACTTGGGGGTCGTTTGGGTTCGTTGTCGCCTGCAATCGCTGATAATCTTATGCATGCTTTAACAGGATTGAATATGTACATATATAACTGAGGCAATGACAACGTTCAAGTGTCCTGCCCCGACCTACAACTTACCCATCATGCAGCACAGCAGTGTCGAGAGGGTCAACATTTTGATATGGGTGGGGCGCCCGGCGCCGTGTCCTTTCCTCTGTGGCTCTCTCGCTAGTGGTTCCGGCTCCTTGACTGCCACTGTTTCAGCTCCTTTATCAGTGGCTCCTGCACTTTCGCTTTTAGTACTTGTTTTCTGCTTTATTTTCGCTATCGATTTGCAGTTTGTTAGTTTTAAGTGTTTTTATAGCTGCTCTTTTAGCCGTTTTATAGTTGTTTCACTTTATTTTGCGTTGTCACTGTAAATTATACCTTTATTCGGATTGCAAACACACTCGCACAACAACAACAACAACAACAGCAACAACATTGGCAAACAACAACAATTACAGGTCCCCTGCCTGGTGCTGTCTCCTTCTCATGAATTAAACACTCGCAATGACATTTAAAACACTTAATTCCAACGGCAGACAATTTAATCTTTTAACGTTCGTTTGTTTTTAACCTTTTCCCGCTTTTTGTTTGTTGTTTGTTGCTGTTGTTGTTGTTGTTGTTGTTGTTGTTGTTGTTGTTGGCGCATCGCTGCCTAGGCCAAATATCATTATTTGTTTTTCCATTTTCTTTTTAGTCTTTTATTCATACCAGTTTGTTGTTGCTTTGCTTTTTACCACGCGTTTTCAACGCTTTTTGCTGCCTTTCCCAAAGTAAATTGATTTTGTCAGCTCTGCGAACTTAAATTGATTAAATTTATCATTGTTTTTATAAGCCTATTCACTGCGTTTTAAAACGTGGGCACATTTACGCATTTATACCTAATAAATATATTTATATAGTATATACACATGTCGTTCACGCAGTAAAAAGAGTATATTGTTTTTGTGCAATGTCCGTCCCGCCGTCCATTGAGACTTGAAATTTTGAATATATTCTCGTATATACCCTAACACATTGTTAGGATTTTATGGCAGTGCCGCGCTAAATATCAATTATACCTGACTGCTACTTTCCTACCTTTTTCTATGTGTATCATCTAATTATTTTCATTATTTTTTCACCGTGCACATGGCTGGCGAAGTCGGTTATACCCGACTGCAATGTCTTTACAGGTTTTTTAATCTATAATAATTTTATACCCATACAAATCAAAAGCCTACAAAAATAAATGTAGCAGAAATGGAACTGCATGTGTGACATAGTTATGTATATTGATTTTTCATTTTTCGATTAATTAACTGAACAACAAAAATATTTATAAATTAATAAAATTGTATATATTTTTATATGTTTAGATATTTCTATATAGGCAACTAATATTTTTAGATATTCAACTTTTAATATTAGCTCTTCCGAACATACTATAATCAAACAATTGAAATGCTTAACTTAAACTTATTCCTCCATCTAAGTAAAGTTTCTTTGAATTAGCTAAACTCTAACCTCTGGGTGTAGCTTTACGGCCGTAAACACCTCCAATTGAAAATAAAAATCAATTAAATCTCTACACGCCTTCCATTGAGAATTCACCCGATATGTATAATTAACAGAAACTTTAGCTGTAATTTCCATGGTGCATATTTTATGAGGACAACGGGCACGCATGTCTGCCGAAACCAGCCATAACCTAGACCCGAAAATAAATCTGCCCACGCTTATAATAATCAAACGGACTAAGGGCAAAGAAAACATATAAAATAAATATAAAAATATTAACATACATATGTATATGTGTGTATTTTATTGCATATGCGGCAACTTGGGATCAACTGGAAAACGGGAATGGGGAAATAGATTGGCTTGGGGGCTCGTCACGCCTGAAAACGGAAACCGACCAACTGTCGACCCGTCCCTGGGCCAACCTTTTATTACCCTTGGCTCTTTTAGTTATTCTTATATATTCGAATTTATTCACTTTATGTCAGTTGGATATCAATCAATTTGACCTGCGGCAGGTTCAACTTTTGGCCCAAACTTCTCAGCTGCCTTGATAAATATCCGGCCCAGAATATACTTGTTATTTGTTGAAGCCGTTGTTGCCATTGAATTTTTCGCACGACACTAAAGGATTTGCCGTTGGCGTGTAAAATTAATTAAAAGGTAATTAGTTGCAAATTTGCAGCAGTGCCTCCAACTAATTAGAAACTACAAATGGAGTGGATGGGTGGGTCAACTTAAAGGTACAATGACTGACGGCAGCTGATGCGACCCTGTGTAAGACTTCAATCAGGAACAGAAGGCTTCCCAGTCAGCTTAGCCTGGCGCCCTGTGGGGGCCACTTGTCACTGTTGCTTCCGTAATAGAATTACGAGACAGGAGCAGGCAGAAGGCAGCACACAGCAAGGAGGCTGAAAGGCACAGGACAACACCGTCGCTCTCGTGTCTCTCAAAAGTGTTAACGCACTCAAGTTCTTTGTGTGTTATTTCTATATATGTGTCTAGTGTACGAGTCTGTGTGGCTGGGTAATTGTTGCCTAAGGCTGCGAAAGCTCAAGTGAAGTCCACTTGTCGCACTTTCTCTCCTTCTCTCCTTCTCCCCCTCACTCTCCCTTGCTATTCGTATTTGTATGACCTGTGTGTGTGAGCGTAATTGTAAACGTCTGCAGTTTGTTGCTCAGCTCTTCAGCTCTTTCCTGCCCCCTTTGGCGACGGTTGCCATTATGCTTAGTATCCGTGATTAGATGACGTGCCCTTCACGGCACTCCCCCTTGTATTTGGCCACTTCCGCATTGCTACGTTTCAGCGACTCCCCGTGCGGTGCTGGTTCGCATTGTTCATGAATATTTTATTGATACAACAGCATTGTGTGCTTATTTTAGTTTAGTTTCTGTTCCGTTTGCTTGTTTGGCTAAATTGAAAGCAATTTACGCAGATTTTCCTTGCATTTAACCTAATGATTATGGCTATGCCTAATACGGCTGAAGGGAATACGACTATTGCAGTAGAAACTAAGGTCCGAGTTGTTGTCGCTTTACTACGAAAAATCCAAGAGATCTTTAATATATATTTCTTATACCCTTGTACCCAATTTAAATTGGTAAGAATAGCATAAATTTAAATCAATTTTGTGTCCGTCTGTATTCAATCGCAGATCTCGAAAACTAAAAGAGCTGGAGACATTTAAAATCATAATTTGCGATAATTATCGATTACTCTTCCCGTTTTCGAGAAATCGGTAGAAATCGATCCTCCAGTTTCTTAACCATGCCACTACGGAGGCGAAGCAAAACAAAGCGACAAGCTACGATAGTCTGACCAGATCGGAAAGTTTCGTTAAGTTTCGTTAAGTTTCGTTTCTAGAAGAAAAACATACCACATGTGGTAGCGCATCTGGTTAATTAGATATAGAACTATAAGTGAGTAGGACGAAATATTAATTTTTAGAGCTAAAGGGGATAAAAGTGTTTTATATTTGTGTTTTGAGTCCGATATGTCGTTCAAAAATTATTATGAAACTATATTTTTTTTGTTTTACCGAAAATGAGCTAAAATATGTTTGATAACGTTGAGATTGCTTCCTGAAACTTTAACGACTTATTTTCTATGATGAACCAAGAAACTTAAGTTCTACGGCTTTTGGAAAAAAAGCTAATTTGGCGGGAACACGCTAAAATCTGATAAAATTGACACCCCATAGTTTCCTGCTCCATTAGTAAATAAAAAGTTACAGGGGAAAAAGAGTTTTAAATTTCACATTTTTAAAAAGCTAAAGCATTTTAGACAAAATCCGCAACTTTCGTATATTGCCATGTACATGTCTGGGAAAATTGATTTTTGGAAGATATTTCTTTGGCAGTTATGTTTGCCACATCGTAAATATGTATTTTTAGATACAAAGAGAGCTTTTTGCGTAAATTGCGGAATGCCCAACTATTTTTATAATTTGAAACTGTTCATATATTAAATTGAATATCGTTTATCACAAAATTTGATATCAGAAATTTTGGGGCTTGAATATGCTTTCGCAATTAGAAGTGTTGTCTCGTGTAAAGGTGTTTCTATTTTATCTTGAATAGTGCAAGAGCTACAGATACCATACCTGCCAGTTAATACATTACAACTAATTTGGGTTTTATCTCATATCAATGAGTTGACAATATGGCAGACAGACATATTTCTGTTTTGTGTTTTAACCTTATCATTAAACACATTAAATGATTGCGTGCAGGGTATATCCTAGTCACATCCACTCGACCAGAGTGCTCTTACTTATTTATTCAGTAGTTATGCACAGCTTTTGAAATGTCTTTCAGGAAATTTGATAAGTTTTCCCGCAGATGCACAGCTCGGACTGCGTTCGTGCTGACATTTAAATAAATTTCAATGTATGCATAAAATATTAAGCAGATGAGGTTCATTGGAGAGCCAAACGTTATACGGAATTTATGCAAAATTACAAAAAAAGCTTGCCAAGACATTAAAATATATTAAAAATATATATTTTTTGTTTGCTTTTTACTACTTGTACTTCATTTAGTTATTGGCAGTGTCATAAGCGTTTGGCATTGTATGCATTGTCCTTATTTGTCCTGTCTCCCACTTTATTTTCTCAGCTTAAATACAGTTAAAATAGCAAAATGGAACTTGGCACTTGGCTTTTTTCTGGCTTTGTTTCGACTTTTGGTGATGTATGCACTTATTTTTTAAAACTCGACAAAACTTTTCTCGCCTGTCTTCAACTACTTAGTGCAACAATGAAGGGCAAACTTTTTTGGCTAACAACAGAATCGACAATAACAAAAGCAGCAAAAGCGATTGTAGATGTTAGTTTTGCTGCGTTGTACAACATGACGTATGTGGAACGAATTCGTTTACGCAATGCGCATACGCACTGTGAGCTCGGTGGTGATCATTTAGCTGCCCCAGTGCTTCCCACTAAAAGCCACCACATTTTTGTTCTTATTCAAGAGGCGTAAAGAGTATATTGATCTTGTGCAATGTCCGCCTGTTTGACTATCCGTATAAACGGAAATTTTTCTTTGTCGCTATAAATGTTTGAGACTTGCAACTTTGGATATATACTCACGTAAACCTGTGTCAGACCCGTGTCCCTTGGTTTTAGAGCTGGAGTAATCAAATGTTGCCTGTGGACCCCTCTTAATAGAAATTTGATCAAAATTACAATTTTAAGGTCAAAGCTTTTCGGTTACAATAATCACTAAGCCCGCTTACGATTGTCGTAAGCGGTTATCACACTCTGAAGGAGTATTTAGCGATCGGTTATACCCGTCCGCAATGTTCTTACGTGTTCTGTTAATTTTTATGTGTTTCCTATTAATTTTTGGCACTTCTGTGCCGCTCGTAGGCTATGAAAATATTAAATTACAAAATATTGCTGCCCGAAAATTTGTGTATACAATTTGTTTTGACGCGTTATTCCATTTATCGGTAGTGCTAAGATCAAAGACGATTTAGTTCGTTTTCGAGGTGTTTGTACTGAGTTCTGTTTTTAATTTGTTAATTTATTTTGGCGTTGTAGAAATGTTGGCCTAAAAATAAAACAACTTAATTTGCTAGCTGCTAATGAGACTGTGTGTTCCAAAGGGGCGTTAGTGTTGCGGGCGAGGGGAATGGGAAGGGGAAGGGGTGTGGGATCGCGGCGGGGAAGGGCAAGTCGTTGTGTAGGCGTAAACACATTTTTATTTGTTGTGTGTGCGTTTTGCTGTTTGTATTTTATTAGTTTCGTCTTTTGTCGCCTGCCACTGCTAACAAGTGGCGAACACGAGGCGGGCACCGAAAAAAAATCGCAAATAATTCGAAACGATGTCATAAAATATTCGCGTGCGTCGCGCGCTTTACTAAACTGCCCCACAAGACATAAGCTAACGGCAGTTACAACAATGGCAGCAACAAAAGCAACAACAAAGGCCTTTCAATTTCTTCTCCTGCCAAGCCGGCAATGAGGCAATGGGGCTTTTCCTGCGTTTTCACACGTTCACAATTTACTGCTTTGGCACTTTTTGAGTCGTTCCGAGGAAGTTTGTCTCAACTTTTCTTTTGCTAACACTCACTCTCACATTTAAAAAATGGTTCAGATGCAGATACTGTCGCGTCTCACATTTTAGGGCATTCGACTTGGATCAACTTGTTTGTGTGCCGCCTGGCTTCGTGGTTATCGAATCCCTTATCGAAAGTAAATTTGGTTTTCTATTCGAACTGGAACGCGTAGTCCGCGCCGCTTATTTCGCATGCGTTCACCGTCGTTGTCGCACAGAAACTGAAATTGAAACTGAAACTTATTTTGGGCCTTGCACTTGCCAGTCGACGCACCGGGCGAGCCTTAGCCTCCTCCATTATCAGGATGAAGCTTCGTGTTGTTGTCGGCGCCGTTTGTTGCTGCTTTCGGCTTCGTGCTCAGTAGCATCGCCAACTTCGCTGCTGGTCGTCGTCAACGTGTAGCGAATCCGACGCCAGCCTGCTGTCAATTCGCCGCAATTATTCTCTCTTTATGTTCATTTGTCGCTCTTTGATTTATGCTCTTTAATCGCATAGCCAATAAACTGTATTATAAGTCTATTATGATGTGTCCAACAATCAAAACATGAATATTATATATTCGCTCAGTGTTGATGTTACGAATGTACAAATCAGAATATTTAATAATAATAATGCAAGAAATTCAGGAAGCAAAGCTTGACAGCAAATAATTGAATTGGTAGAGTGTTTAGTTAATAAAGTGATCGATATAGTCGATCACAGTGTAATAACAATTTAAGTCAAAAACGCCGCAGACAGTGCGTTTCTCAGGCGCTGCACTTGGACTTGCACTAAAGCCCAAGTCTGTAGTATTTGAATTGCGGGTTTTTATATATGGGGCGAGTACTAGTAGTCCATTGAAAATGGGTAAATCAGGGTATAATGGTTTTGTGTAAATATATATAACAGGCAGAAGGAAGCATCTCCGACCCCAGCCGAGTTGATCTAGCCCTGTCCGCCTATCCGTCCGTCTGTCTGTCCGTCTGTCCGTCCGTCTGTATGAAATCTGAATATTTCAGACTTAGGATACCTCCCCCCATTCGCCCCACATATGCAAAAATGTAAAAAAACGCAATTAAAATACTACGGACTTGAGCTTTGGTTTGTACATTTGCATGCTCTTATTACGTAGTAAAAATTTCATCACGA
Source organism: Drosophila sordidula (assembly GCA_035047465.1). NCBI lineage: Eukaryota > Metazoa > Arthropoda > Insecta > Diptera > Drosophilidae > Drosophila > Drosophila sordidula. The sequence goes on along the minus strand of JAWNPQ010000156.1, from coordinate 13,211,311 downwards.
TCATGCTCTTAGGGTTTAGAGTATCGCCCAATCGGGCGCTCCCGACTGGAGCTTTCGTACTTGTTTTTGCTATATATATATATATACCTACTGCCTCCCTCAGTTTCAAATCTAGATGCACAATATTTGTAGACACCTCCTCTAAATATCACACAATCAATTTTTTGGATACGGCAACTAGGGCATTGCAAATATATAAAATCTATGTACATATATCGGGGGCGCGTCATTTACGAAAATCTCCCACAATTTTAGAGCTAGATTCACCAAATTTGGCAGACAGTTTTTGATGACCACCTCTAAATATCGAGACGAAAAACTTCGTTCACGCCCACTCTCGTCCACAATAACACTTAAGACCGTTCTAACTGTTTTAAACTTTTTTAAACTGTTACTGGACTGTGATCGACTATTAAGCAGTCGGTTGCACTTGACTGTAACTTTCTTGCTTTTTTTTTTTTTATACCCTGAACCTCTTGAATAAGGGTAAAAAAGGGTATACTGGTTTTGTGCAAATATTTGTAACAGACGAAAGGGAGCATCTCCGATCTAGAAAATATGTACTTCATGGGGTCGAAGATACCTCCTTCTGCCTCTTACAATCATTTGCACAAAACCATTATACGCTTTTCAACCCATTTTTAATGGGTTCAGGGTATATAAAACGCAGTTCAAATAGCACGGGCTTGTGATTGTAATGCTCCTTTAGAAGTTATTCACGAATTTAGTTTCCATACTGGAGGCCAAGAGCAGCAACGGGATTGAAATGTATGGAAAAACAGGGTTCAAAGTATCCCCTAGTCGAGTGGTCTCGTGTACAGCCATCACGCCTGATTAGTTTCTGTGATCGTGGGTTACAGAGTATCTACCAAGTCTATTACTTGCTTTCCTTCACTTGCATCAACAAGTCGAACATATACTTAAACTTAAGGTTTCTCTTCGCTCTGCACTTATGGCTACAATTTGTATTTTAGCGAAAGAATATTTACTTTGCGTTCAAATTGTGTACTAAAAGCTCGCACTTTTATATATTACTTAAATAATTATAGATTTTCTTCCAAGGTATTCAATTTAACAAAATATTTAAACATTTGAATTATTTTATCAATTTTAAAATATTTATTATTGGTTACCAAACAAAATTTGCGGGTTATTTAAGTTTCAATTATTTTTTAGTAATTAAAACTGTAAGCAGTCGTTGCTTTCTTTTTTTGATTGATCAGCCCCAGAAAGGGCCACATCCACTTTAACTGTCTGGCAGACTCAGACAACAGCATCCGCAAGAACAAAACTTTAGGTCAGTGCTGGGAAAACGTGAAGAGAAGGAAGGGCAGAGCGCGCATGCCCGCAACTCTTGTTCTCTTTTGCGGCGAATTCGTGGAATCTTAATAAAATTTCCGCGGCGACTTTACATAAAAAGAGCTAATGACCATATAAATTCACATGACATTCGGAAACTCGCTGCAGATGGGCGACGAGCGCTGAGGTTGACGATGCTTCCACTGGCAGCTCAGTAGCCTTATCTGCTCTATGCATATATACTTACGTTCGGGTACATCTCTTGGGATAGCTAAGAGCTGGGCAAATACTGCGCTAACGTTATCGCTGTGGCGAAAATCAGTAATTAGCGTAAATTGAGTTGGTAAAAAGCGCAAGTGCTTAAATTACGTCCCGATTCACAGCCCTGACGCCCAACTGTCTCCCACAATAGTGACTGCTTGTTGTGGTTGTCATTGTTCCTTTGCTCAGTCGCATTATCGTTGTTGTTGTTGTTGTTGTTGTTGTTGGTATTGTTGTTGATTATGTGGCAATTAGCTGTCGCTTTTGCGGCAAGCCACGACAACACTCTTGATCAGACCATGTTGTCTTGACAGCAGGTAAAGCCCATCCCAAGCTCAGCGAGCTAATAAAACAAGTTGATTAATTCCACTGCCTCTTAACCTTGACTATGTAAAGTTGCCAAGTTGCCAAGTTACCGAGTTGCCAATGGCAAGTTTTATGCTTGACTTTGCCCTCTAACTTTGGCATAGTTTTAATAACTTTCGACCAGGCGTCTCAACTTTTTTCCACGTATTGTCATGTGTGTGCCTATGCCGTTATCTAAGTATAATTACAGCCATGTGGCAACTCCGAAGGTATTCAACTTTTCAAAATGCCAGTAACTAAATCTTTTTAGCTTTAAATTTCCAAGTGGAAAATATCGTTTAAAACATAGTCTCAGCTTTAGCTAAAGTTGCGATATGCCCCAACTTTTCTTGCAAACTTTTCTTCATCTTTTTTTGTACCTTGTTAATAATACGATCATTGTGCTATGAAGTTGCCTTCATTATTAAATTGTTCTTCGCTCAACAAACTACAAAATATGACCGTATTCTCCGTAGAGCATTTCGAAATTGCATCTTACAATTTATAAAAATATTTCTTAGTTTCTTCAAATAAATGGTAATGCAGTTCCAGCATGAAATTTAATTTTTAACAGAATTTTAGTGCAGTGCGTTCGGGATTGTGTTGGCCATGTCCCGGGCTTTGTTGCATATTCAGGAATTGCAACTGGAAAACCGACGAAGTAATAACAAATGCAAATGAATGCTAAAGAAATTTAGTTACTACAAATTTACGTATTTTGCGCTCTGGCAGGCAAACTGTGCAAATGAGTTTTTCCTCTGCTCCCTCGGCCAATTGAATTGGTTTAATTTGTTGCTGAAACGCTCTTATGGCATAACTTAGCAACAATTGCATTGCACAATGCAATGTAACGAATATCTAAGCAGAAACCGAGCTAAAATTAAAGCCCAACACATCCACACAATGCCCTGTCGTCCTGCCACTCGACAACTACCAGTCAATATAATCAAGCTGCCAAATGGGAGCCCAACGGCAGCAGCAGCTGCACAAGATGGCAAAAAATTAAGTGGCAATGTGTGTCCTGCATGCTAGAGTAATGTGGGCTGGCGGTGGGGGGCGAGGCTGGCGGTGGGGGGCGAGGCTGGAGGTGTTCTGACAGCAGAAAGAGTGGTGGAGATCTCGGCACTGATGAGTTCACTTCACTGAGCAAATGAAACGATATTGTTGTCAATTTAGGTGCAACAAAGAACAACAACGAACGTCAGACAGGACAAAACAAACAGCATGCACGATGACAAAGAAGCCAGGAGTTTGCTATTGGGGATCTGCCAGAGGTGGCCGCAATGTAAGGCAGCAGCAGCAGCAGGGACTACATAGCCATATACTAACAAAGGCAAACAACAACAAATTGCATGTCCTTCCGCCGTAGATGCAACACAAAATACGCACTCATATTTACTTTATCAGGCACACGAGCGTATTCTGCGAACTAAAGGCTGCGTGCAACCCATTGCTGCCCCACCTGCAGCATTAATGAAAACTGTAAGTGAGCTCACACAGAGACTCCCAGGTGCAGAGGTAGTTTAGGACCCACTGAACTGCAGCTGGGGACAACAGTTGCCACACCTTCGTTTAAAGGAACATTGCAGAAATCACCAGCTATTTAGGCTTTAGGTTCGAGTGTTCTATTTGGTTAGGCACTTGTATATGAATTTTCAAAAATCCACAAAATCATTAACAATATATGGAACAAAACAAAAATTGGTTTTTGTATATTTGCGATTTTAAGCAAAGGTTATTTGTATTAAGTCTGGAAAATGTGTCTTTGGTAGCTCTATCTACAGATATATATTTATACGGATGGACGGACAGACAGCATACACCAATAGACTCTTTTCACTTTGTAAATGAGTAAACAAATATTTTCGGCACCTTTGAGTAAGAGGAACAAAGAAACTGATTGTAAAACAAGTCGGGTGTAACCGACAGTGCAATGCTCGTAAGAGGGTTATAACATGTGCCCTGGCAATGTCAGAATAAATAAGCCTAAAAAACAATTTAAGAATTATTATTATTATGCACGCAAAAACCGCATTGATATTGGAAAAATATTGAATTTTGTAAAAAGGAGGTCATCCTTATCCGCTTGCTAAAATGTTGTTGTCATAAGCGTGTATAAATACCCTGAACCCATTAAAAACTAGTCAAATGTGTTTAATGGTCTTGTACAGAAATGTGTAACAGGCAGAAGGAGGCAGCTCCGACCCCATGAAGTATATATATTCATACTCAGCATCAACAGCCGAGTCGATTTATCCATTTCTATGAAAGCGTCGATCTCTGAGGCTATAAGAGATGGAGACTTCAAGTTTTCTAATATAGACTCGTTCGTGGCACGCAGCGCAGATCAGGTTTATTTCAATTGATCGATAACCCATCCGTTTTCCTAAAATCGCTAAAAATCTACAGCAATATCTAATTTTGTAAGCTTATTTCGTATATTATGAGAGCTACAAAACGCCACACATGAGAAACACAAAAGTTATTAAACAAAACATGTGGTAAAAGTTGACAAATTTGTCAATCCAATTGGCAACAGGCAATAAGAGCTAGAAAATTGATAATTATCGCTTGCTTGCTTTTAAGTAGATGAGTTATCTAAGTGCTCAGGCTTTTAGGCGACTGAACAACGAGGATTCGAGTTCGAATCCCAGGCCCTGGTGTACCTCGTTAAAGCATATGCAATTCAAGACTACAGCCTTGTGGTTTGGTGAGTGCAAAGGTTAAAAGTTAGAAGCAGCTACTTTACATAGTTGCCACTCTGTGTAAGCATGCGGCAGAAACAACAACCACTATTTAAAGTAAATTTCCAATATAAGTTGTTTTAGTTTTGATAAATGTCGGTTGACAGCAGATAATTAACATTAGCTATCAAGACAATAATTTATTCTTTATTGCAAAAATGTAAAAAAAAAAAGGAATTAACCAAGAAGTCAAATTAAAATGCAATATAAACAGTTTGACTTAAATTACAGTAGACGTTGTTCTATAAACTCTTCAGCTGGTGTTTTTAACTTTAAAACTGCGACAGAAATTCTTTAAATATTAATAGCAATAGCAAATAAATTAAATAAATAAATTAGGCATTACAATTAAGATAGGACTAAATTTGTCTGGCTATGCCAAAGAGGGCCACTGCCTGCTCCTTAAAGCCTGACAACTTCAACGCCCTGCGGCGTAAAGAGGGACTCGGCTGCCAACTTGAGCTTCTCATTGACCAATTTGGCAATTTTGGGTGTGCGACGCCAGACAAATTCGCGGGTGCGGTCGTGATTGTCCTTGCTCTCCACCTCCACCTGCGCGGGGAACAAAAAAAGAGACGGACGAAGAATTAAAGCTAATTGGTCAAAGCGCAAAGCGGTTTGTGGTAACGGGCTTACTTGTTTGGGCTGCTGCACCTTGATTGACATCAGGGTGGCCCGATCATCCAGCACACTGAACTTGATGCGGCCGATCATCTCGTTGGTCCTGGCCGTGGCGCTTTTCACGCTACGGACGCTGCCCCGCTTAAAGGACTTCTCCACGCGCAGAGTCAATGGGCCCAGCGTGAATCGGGCCTTAATGGTCGAATTGCGTCCTTCCGCATCGCTGATCACCTTCACGTTGCCCACGCGTTTCAGCGACGCCAGACCGGACAGGCTGCCCTCGGCCTTCTGCAGCTTCTCCACCTCCGTGCCCGACTTGGTTGCCCCCACGCCCGCTGGCTGATTGTAGTTGCCGTTGCCGTTGCCCGCCTTCAGCGCCGCCGCGGCCGCTGCCTTTTTCGTGTTGTGTTTATGGGCCGTCTGCTGTCCGGCTGTGGATTTCTTTTGGTTGGCTTTGACGCCAGCCTGCTCCCCATTGAACACGGTGCGAGTTTCCGCTTTGCCAGAGCCGGATGTCACGGCCTGTTGCCCCTGCTCCTCCACAGTCCGCTGCTCGTTGGCTTTGAGGCCAAGTTCTGTCTGTAATTGCGTCAATTGCTCCTGCAATTTGACAGACTCGGTGCTGCTCGCGGTGCGCGGCTCCGAGCGGGTGTTCTTGCTGCAAGGCGGAGAGATTGGCAAATTTGCATCACTTGCTTTGACTTGGCCCGATTCGGCTGTCAGCCTAAATATCCTAGCTGGCTGAAAATCTGCTGAGAAACTAACAGCTGTCAAAACAGTTGCCCAACATCTCTATATGTTTGATCCAAAGATTCAAAATTATGTTGCCGGCGCTATAATAACTAAAATATGTAAAGGTTTGCTCCGGCACAATTAACACCTAAACTCAGTCTTGGACATCAGGAACACCAACTATTTAGTTTTTGGTGTGACGAAATTCAAAGTAAAATTATAACAAAAACAAGCAAAAGTTTCTGTCCTCGGTGGTCTCTAAACTAAGCCGCTTGGTGGCGTGCAGCGCCGTCTATTAATAAACTTAAGAAATATTATTATTGCATGAGGCATTGTTGTTGGAAAAATATGGAGTTTCCCAAATTTTTTTTCATCATGAATCTATCTGAAAAACTTTCCAGTAGCTTTTAAACTAAGGGATGATTATTGATTAAATTAACTTGCCACGCCCCCAATGGGCGTACCCAAAAACTCTCAACATTTTCTCTGACGTAGGTATACAAGAGTATAAATTTCTAATTTCAAATTTGTAGCCCGAACAGACGGGCGGACATTGTACAATCTGAAATATCTTTTGTTTCTATACCAAATTCAAAGGTATTTTTTGGCCACTTTTTCTAATTTCATCATCTCCATTGGCCAGTGGCAATGCACTTACAGTTTTTTGTGAGTTGTGGCCTTGTGGTTACCATTTCCTTTGGTCTTTGTTGTGGTCTTCACGGCAGCGCCTCCATAGGTGGGCGTGGTCGAGCGCCCGGCCAATCGTACCACGAATGGATCATAATTGTCCGCGACAATGCGATTTATGCGAGAAAATATGGCGTCGATGAAATGGTTGTGACGCGCTTGGAACGCATCCGTGGACATGTCAATGACGTTGTTTTTCAGATCACCTGTCCAGCGGCGTAGAAGATGTCATGTTAATAAGCTTTCGCAGGCCTCGCATAGAAGTTCATTTTGTGGGTTTGTGTGTTGGTTTTTGTGTGAAGGGAAATTTGCGGCTCTTCAGCCGTGAACGGTTAATTTCGCGGCATGTTGCAATGTTTGCAAATGTGCCTCTAATTTCAGATGTGTGAATGTCAACTAGCGTAGAAGCCTTCCCACCAGAACCCACCAGAAATAGCCGGGCGCAGCACACACACACACACACACACACACACAGTCAGTATTAGCTGTATAACCATGCGATTTTGTGAGTGTGTGCGTGTGTGGCAGCGTGTGAGAGCAGGAGAGATGGGAAAACATGCTTGGATTAGCAAATAATGTTATAAAAAGCATTGACATTGAAGCCGCGCAGCTATAAACTCGAATAGATGAGAAAGTCCCACTCACACCCTTAACTATATACCAGGGATGGCCGTTAGCACGGATAGATAACGATGTTTAAGTGCAACTAAAATTGTGGTCTCCTGTTTTCAAATAGCAATCGTATATATATACATATATCATGTTAATGTACAGAATGAACAGCATTCATATCAAAAACCATTTCATAATTTCTGGCTTTCAAACAAAATTTTTGAACAAATCATACTCCAAACATTTTTGCTAGATATTACTTGAGTATTACGTTTAACTTTTTATCCATCCCTCAACCAAACACATGCACGGAATTACATAGAGAAGAGTACATTGTACAGCTATCGTTAGATATATATATTAAGCTACTTATGTGTTTTTATGTGTTAGTGTATGTCACTCTCTAATTCGCCCTCTCTTGTTTAGCACTTCATCATATTATCCTGCACTACGAGCTAGTTAAGTATATATGTACATGTATAGTCCTCCCGGAAAACACTTAGGTTTAAACTTCTGCCATCAACTTTGGCCTTTGTTGTGGCCAATTGAAGTAAATGTTTTTATGTATTTAAAATAGAAGGCAGTCTAGTTTTGTAATAGAGCAGCATAGTCCACCGGAACCTATAAATAAGTGTATGTGTAAATGCCATCGTGTGGGAGCAAATTAATTACTGCACTTGCGGCAGGTGTAAACCATACATACATACATATATAAATGAATAGTCCAGAACTACAAGTATGCTTCTAATGATGAGAGTGAAAGAGTGAGAAGGAGAGAGGACAAAAGGCGGAGAGAGTAGAGAGAATAAGTGTGACAAATACCTTTACCATTATGCAAGAAGTTACGCTTGAAAGTATGCTAAAGACATATTTAAATAAAACACAAACTCAGTTTTTTATAGTTTTTTCAATTGATTTGTCAAAAAGTTGTACACAAATTTAATTAAAAATTTATTTAAGCAAATTTCTGTGTGGTTTTGTGTGTGTGCAGCTTTGCTTGTTCTTGTTTACTCTTTGTTTTGTTTTTACAATATATAATAAATAAATAAATAAATAAATAATAAATTACAAAATAAATGAACCTAAAACGCAAAGTTTAACAATTTGTGCAATGAAAATGTAATTGACGTCACTTTTCATTTAGGGAAAATTTGGCAAATCGTGCGCTGCCTTTCAAGCGTTCAACTTTTAGCTACAATTTACAGATGGTTTAATTTTGTCTTTTGTTTTTACGTTTTTTACAATTTGCGTTATTTACGTTTACGGAAAGTTATGCGAGCCAGAAAAAGCCAAAAAAAAGAAATAGTCAGCGATTAATTCTTTGATGTCAATTGTAAGCCAAATGTGTGAAAGCGTGAGTGAAAGGGAAAGTGAGCGACAGAGACAGAGATAGAGAAATACACATATAGAAATGTATATATATATATATATATATGTATATGTATATGTATATATATATATATATAAAAGGAGGACTTTGGATATGCGCTATAAATATGCATTGATAATTTCTCCGATAATTTTTGTTGTTGTTGTGAACAGTAAATAAATTAATTACAAAGTAAATGTAAAGCAAGAAAAAATTAAAATTATAATAAATAAATTACACTATGTGAACAATTATCGTTGCTGTTGCTGTTGTTGTTTACATACATAAATTTAGCTATTTGTGTGTGTGTCTGTATGTGTTTGCGTGAAGGCCTGCGACACGGATAGCAACAAAAATGTCTGCCAAAATGGCGAGTCGCCATTCAGCTCAGCTATTTTTTTTTGCATACTCCGCGGCGCATTGTTCACATTATTTTTTGCATTCCATTTTTGTTTTTGTTCTGCTTGTTGCTCTGAATATTATTTCAACGATTTGTGCTTCGGCATTAAACATTTTGCTGTGCGTTTCATAGTTGTTGTTTCTGTATTGTGGTGGTGGTGGTGGTCGTGAGAAACAGTCCGTGCGTAAAAAACGTGGTATAAAAACGTAATATTTGTGTGGGGGGGAAGAGGGTGTTGCTTGTGCGTGCAGCTTAAAAATTTGCATTTGCATTTTTGTTGTGCTTTTCGTAGTTGTCATTTTGCAGATAGTTCGACTAGCACCAAACTCTCAATCAACTCATTACGAGGATATTGTTAAAATATTCTTTAACTTTAATATGCAATTTGTGTTTTTCTTTTTCTTTTTTTTTTTTTTTTTTGTTTTGCTGTGTTTAAACTAGAGATTTGCTTTTGCATTTTAACTAAACCTCAAAAAAAAAAATAAATAAATAAGTTAGAAATAGGTTTGTTGCATTTCAGTGATTTTTGATCGCTTTGCAGTTTTTGGGATTATAGGGATAGTCAGTGCAGGCAAAGAATTATGCAATGTCCAAGAGATTTCATGTGGTCCTACCCAAAAACAGTTGGCAATGCCTTGCAACGTCTTAAGTCATTTCAATGTGGTTTGATTGTCCCTGTCATTTGCTGTTGTTGTTGCTGTTGTTGGTGTTGGTGTTGTCGTTGTGGCAGTTGTTTGCTTTTAATGCTTAAGCTCTTTTTTGGACTTCTTGGAAGCACTTGTTGATTTTTTGGCTTTGGTTGTTTTTGTTGCAGTTGTTGACTTGGACTCACGTGCTTCGCGTCTGGCCTCGATGACGTCATCGCCAATAATATCATCATCGTCATCATCATCGTCATCGTCGTCAGCCTCCTCGTCGTCACCTGTCAGCGCACCTGTAATTTCATCGACTCCATCATCAATATCATCATCATCACCATCATCATCATATTCATCGTCTTCGTCGTCCTCGTCCTCGTCGTCGTCAGACGCTGCGCCGGCGCTAACAACACCAGCGGCGGGCGCTGCAATTGGCCCCGCTGCCACGCCCACAGCGCCCACTACTGGCTGCGCCGGTGCGGTGCTGACAACCAAATTGTTATTGTTATTTATTAGAGTGTTCTTTGTTGATGTTGTTGTAATATGCTGTTGTGATGATGCTTGATTTGCAGTTATTGTTTGATGTGTCGCATGTTGCTGTTGTGGCTGTTGTTGTTGTTGTTGTTGTTGTTGTTGTTGTTGTGATTGTATTTGTTGTATGTTTTGTTTTTGTTGGTCAATTGCATTGGTGCTACTTAAACTATGGGTGCTACCACTACTACCGTCTACAAGTGCATCTTCATCGTAAAAAACATTTAGTTCACCTTCGATGTTGTTGTTGCCACCCGACGCCGCCTGGGCGGGCGCAGCAGCTGCGGCGACATCCTCAACGGTATTGCCAGCCGCAATCGGCTCAGCAGCATTGCCACTCTCCGCCGGCAAGTCGACGCCATCAGAGATGCCCGAGCTCAGCGACCCGGTCGCGGCAGCGGGCGCCACTTCCTCGAGTGCCTGCGCGGGCGCAGCGGCGGCAGAGGCACTTTGCTGTGCGCTGGCAGCGGGCGCCGACTCGTCGTCGTCGTCCTCGTCGTCGTCATCTAAAGAGGGAGGGGGGAGAGGCGGAACGGGCTTAATTGGCTGGTTGGGCGGCGGCATATCTCACGGCTTACCGCCCAGGATATCGTCGAAGAGTCTGTCCAGGTAGTCGTCGTCGTCGTCGTCCTCTTCCTCGTCGTCGTCGTCGCTGGCGGCGGCCGCTGGTGCTGCCTGGCCCTGGGGCGTGTCATCTTCCTCCTCGTCATCGTCGTCTTCCTCGTCGTCGTCATCTGTAAACCCCGAAAGCAAAATAACTGCGTTACCCAAGGAAAGGAGAGCACAAAATTCTCGTTAATAACGTCACACAAAATTGGCAAATTTCGTTTGTAGTTGCGAGTGGTTGCGAATAGTTGCGAGTGGTTGCGAATAGTTGCGAGTGGTTGCTCGTTGGGTGCCTCTTTGTGGCTGCAGTTGCAGTGGTGCGGCTGGTGGTGGTGGTGGTGGTGCAGGGTGCTCAGGGTGCTTGCTTAATATCTGTGTGGGTGCACTTGGTCAGCGGGTCTGTCTACCTACCATCATCGTCATCAACCAAATCGCCCAAATCCGGCTCATCATCGTCGTCGTCCTCGTCGTCGTCGTCGTCGTCATCGCTGGCTGGGGCCGCCGCCGGCGCCACCTCGTTGTTGACCGCCTGCTGGCGGGCCACGGCGCGTTCGCTCCTCGAGAGCAGCTGCACCGGCGAGGCCTCCAGCTGCAGCAGCAGCGCACTAAGCACGCACAGCAAAATCACGAGTTTCATTTTTGGTTGGGCTCTGCAACAAACGGAATGCATACGAGAAGAGTTGAAATTGTGGCCCATTCAAGTTGACGGCTACAGCATTTGCAGAACTTTTACTTTTGCGGTTAACCCAATTCGCTGCAGTGCAACACTTTCTTTTTCGTGGCTTACAAATTACACATTTATCGAACAAAGCCAACTGTCAGGCCACTAAGTTACTCAGCCAGTCAATAAGACATCAAAGAAAGCAACCTAATAGTTGCAGGCTACGTGTGCAAGTGTGTGTGTGTGTAGTATGTGCGTGTAAGTGCGAGTGTAAACATGTTTTTGAACTGTGCCTCAAAGTTGCCGCCGGGCGGTGTCCACATGTCCATTTTGTTGGCACTTGACACACAACAGCAGCAGCAGCAGCAACAACAACAGCAACAACAACAACAACGCTTTTCGGACAGCTGCAGGCGCCGTTTGACGCCACTCCCGTCGCCATCGCCATCGCCGCCACCGCCGCCGCCGCCACCGCCGCCACCACCGCAGTGGCAGGTAGAGACACAAAGACAGACAAAAGTGAGTGTATTGCTGTGGCACCACGACTCTGTTGCAAGAGCTGCGAGCGTGCACAGTCGAAGGTAATCGCCAGCATTCGCTTACAGCTGGCTTCGCAGATCTGAGATGTCAACAGACTGAACTGCGGGTTCTTTAAATCGGACTCTAAACATCTGATAACATTCTTGAGGTCTGGCATTAGAAATTTAAATATCAGTTAAGGTGGCCTAAATAGTCGTCGGGTGTAGCCAACTACGAACTACTCGTTCACAGTATTATGAAGAGCTTGAAAACCGAGCAGGAGTGGGCGTGGCCGACCTTTTTCAGCTCGATATTTAGAGGTAATCGGAATATTGGTGACTCTAGCTCTAAAGTTGTGCGAGCTATGGATTTTTTCGATTTGACACGTCCCCAGTGGGAGGATGTCATCAGTAATCTGTTTGAAAAATTGCATTTATCTAGCTTTAAAACTGAGGAAATTATATCGATTTTATCGCATTGCGGGTGCAGCCAAAATTCCTGACATTATCTGACGCGAGAACATATCCCAAATTTCAAAATTCGAAAACACACTTTACTTTTGAACAGCAAATAACGAAATCGATATCAAAACCAGGCTAGCTACGCCTAAAGACGTTTAAACATAGCCAGTAAATAAGTAGAGCTGCAATGCAGTTTTTGGCCACTTTGTGAACCACAGCTTGCTAGCTCTAAATTTAGCCCCTAGCCTTAAACTGCAAGTTAGCTTTAAATAATTAAACAATAAATAAGTGGAATTTTAGGGTATTTTCGGTATTTGGATGGTCATCCTAAACTTTCCGACCTCATTGGCATTGCTTTATTGTGGACTTTGTTGCCGTTTCTGTTGCTGCAATTGCTGTTGGCTCTTTAGCCATGACAATCAGCATGGCCAACAGCCAATGGCTATAACAAACAACCGCAACAATTGCTGCTGTTGCTGTTGCTGTTGCTGCTGTGGCTCTTACTGTCGCTGCTCTTGTTGCTGTTGTTGTTATTGTCGCACTGTCAAGTGCGGCTGCCCCAAGTGAAAGCAACGTCGACGTCGCTGCCATGAACAAGTTTTGTGCGGCAGAGTTGCCGCAGCGATTTGTTGTTGTGTTGTCGCTGGTGTTGTTATTGCTGTTGGCCGCCTGTTCGGCCACTTATTGAAAAATGAGTAAAACGTTTTAAAAATCGAGTTCAGCTTAGCGCTGATAAGCAAACGTCGCTGGCTATAAAGCAAAGTGAAAACCCAGTGACCTACTGCCCAGGCCAGGCCAGGCCAGAGCAGGCCAGAGCAGGCCAGAGCAGGCCAGGCCAAGCCAGTTGGCCAACTGCAGGGGCTCGGCAGGGGCTTCCCGTTAAGGGCCGCGCCGAGTCGGCGATGGCCTAACTGATAAGCTCGAAGCTGCAGTTTTATGGCAGCCAAGTGTCTTTCCATGCGGCTGTCATGTAGATGAGGCCGAAGACGCGACGCCACGCCGCTCTTCTTAATTAAAACTTTTACGACGCGTACTCTCGAGCAGCGTTTATGAAAATCTGAGGCCCCGGGCAGTGCAGCGCCAGAGCAGTGGAAAAGCAAGCGAAGTTTTTGGGCGTGGCACTCGGAAGGCGATTATAAAATATATCACCTGCTCCTGGCTAACGCCTCGTGCCACTTTCTGTGCACCGACAACCTATTCGCGGAATGTGGCACAGTAAAACAAATTAAATTATTCCGATGACAAAATCATCGATTATCTAGAAAATAATATTTGATCCAATAATTAATAAGGGACACCTAGGCGCAGATTCTCACTCTACTGAATCGTGCAAGTGTTTGCAGAGTACTTTTGCATTTTCACCCATTGTAAGTGGTGACGTTTTGCCAACTAGCAATTGCGGCATCTTCAGTTGGGTACTTATAAACTCGGGTTATTGAAGTCTACGAAATTGCATTTACTTTGCCGTGCATGCGTCTCGCACCACGCCCCTGCTGCCTAAACTCCTTGAGCCGCTCAATGTTCTTCCATTTTCTCACCTAACTCCGAACATTTTACGCATCATGGTACGGCAACAGCAACAACAACACCAGCAACAGAAACATCGGCAATGCAAAGGGAAAACTTTTGACAGGCAAGAGTGCGTGGAATATTCAGCCCCCCTCCCACTCGCCCACCCAGTGCCACCAATGGCAACCAGCTGGTTCTGGTTCTTGCTGTTGTTCTCTATTGTAGGCACTAACTCATATGGAACGTTGCTCCCACTATATTTTAATGCTCCATAGAAAAATGCAACTAACCGTGTGTGCATTTTACATTAATATTCATGCGAGCGGGAGCGGGGTGCACGCCGGCAAGTGGAGGAGGCATTGCGAGAGTGTTTGCCGTGCACTTGCATGACAGCCAGCAAAATTACTTAAGCCCCACACAGGAACACACTCGCACACAATGGGGATTATTGAAGCCGATGCCCGTCCGGCCACCCGCAGCCAGTTGGTCCCCGGACCGTTGCCTGCGGCTGCTGCTAGGTTCTATCTACGTTTGCGTTGTCATATCAGCGTCATATCAATAAATATGCTGGCCGCACAAAAGGCCACGCGCAGACGCCCACAAAAGTGCCTCAGGATTTGCATATCAGCCTGTTACCATCGTCGTTCGGGAGCTGTCGAGTCTTTGTTTAAACTTGGCTCCTACGTTGTCTTGCCGGCTGCTGCCGTTGTGGTTAATTTTCCAAGACAATGGCAACAGAGGTAAAGTAGAAAAATAATCTTTACACGTGCCGCTTGAACTGCCACGCCCAATGCTGGAGCACCTGCAGCCGCCGCACAATTCACGCAAGACTACTCAGTTTCCGTCCCTCTCTCACATTTTGCCAGCTTTATAATCCATCTCGCTCGCATGAATTAGGAGCTGTTGCCGTCCCGTCAGCGCCACCTGGCGGAACAACAATGCACTTGCTCTCAACCAACTAATGGACATGGTCTAGTCCAAGTTGTTCCACCGGAATACCCTGTATTCCTGGGAGAACTGCGAAATATTTGCTCTTTTGAAGTGAATTTATGTTTGGGCAACGATCAGATAAGGTTTGGATATATGTACATATATATTAGAAAATCCTCTTGAACTCAAGATTTTCGCTCGAATACTAAATCGACCTCATGGAAATATATATTTGATTTCTTTGAAAATACATTAAAAACAGAAAAAAAAAATACAACATAATTACACTCACTCCTCTTTGAATACCCAAGGCAATGTACAGGGTATATGAGAGTCAGTAACCGTACACAACACTATACTTTCATCCTTTCTTTCGAGATATATCCTTTGAAAAGGAAGCTGCGTAAACTTTTGCATTTCTTGTCATAAGCGAGAAAAAAAATGTGGCAACTTTTGGGGTATGTGAATTGTAAAATGGGTACACTGTGTGCTCCACTCAAATTTCGTAGAAAAACCACAATGTCGATGTCGAATATTTCTCTGTTAATAGCTTCTACTTGTCTTAAGTGCATAGCTGCTGTTGATGTTGCAGTTGTTGTTGCTGTTGTTTTTGTTTTTTGTTTTTGTTGTTGTTGTTGTTGTTGCTGTTGCTGTGACTCTTTGGAACAACACTTGAGAATGTTTTGTTTTGGCAGCAAAGTGCAGGAGCTGTGTAAACAGCGTAAACTATAACTGCGATGCCAGGAAACACTTAAATTAGCCACTGGCTCGTATGTGGGTCAGTTTGTAAGAAGAAACCTGAGAGCGGGCATGAGAGATTACTCAACGTGGCGGCTTCTGTTGCTGGCGCTGCTGACCACAGAGCACACACATGAAATGGTGCAGAGTTGGGTTGTGTGGCTTGTATCTGGAGCAGAGCACATAAAAAAAAGCAAAAAAAAATAAAAATAAAAAAAAAACGGGGATGGCTCTAAATTGCTGTGCAGATACAATTTATGGCCCAAGCCAGTTAAGAGTCCGACTCCGGGTTTCAGTAGGTTCGGGTTTTTGTGAACTCTGAAAATCAATTAAAAGTTCTTGCCCAAGACGTTACCAAGGCTCTTTCTATTACCCGTTTGTGAACTGTTTTGTGGGTCAGCAGCAATGCAATGGAGTGGGGCAAGTCGCTTTGCATGCCAATTGCTTGGGGTTATCATAAGAGAAAAAAAAAATAGCACACACACGAGATGATTTTATGTAATCCTCAGCTTTAAACACTATTAATCCAATGCTAAACTTGAGCTGCCTGCTTGGTTATGATAATGATAACCGTTTATTCGTGTATATTTCAGTTTTAGTTTCTTGCTGCACACACCGTTTCTTTAGGATGTTTGTTTAGTTTGGTAGTTCTTGTTACGATTACCGATTTGAGTTTGAGTTTAAGTAACCGTTGCTCACTCCTCGAGTACCCGTTGAAGACTGTCGCTGCTTGAGCTTCTCTTGTATGCTTTTTAGCCCCATGCGATTCTTGACTGACTTTCTTTTTTCAACGTTTGCTTTTTACCTGTTTCTCGCTGGGGGAGTTTTTGGTTTGTGATTGTGATTGTAGTTGCTTATTTTGTGTTCGTTGTTGGCAATTTTCACACCGCCGCGCACTCAACTGTCTCGCACGACTGACCGTCTGCAACTGATCGTGGCTTGAATCTTCAGTTACCAGCATAGTTGTAGACGACACCGTGAAGACACCGAGCCGTTCCCCCACAATTCGTTTACATTGCTTTCTTTGAGCTCTCTTCTGAAAGCCCCTCTCTCTCTCTCTCTCTCTCTCTCTCTCTCTGTCTCTCTCCCTCTGCCTCTCTGGCGCGCGTGGGCTATCTCTCTTTCCTGCCCAACTTGATTTTCAATCAATTTTGGACTTGAGCTGTCTGCTCTTTGGCGGTTCCTATGGGAAAGTATTTGGCACAATAAACAACTCGTTATTACAGTTAGCGACCAAATAGGCTGACGCTGCACTTCAATTCAAGAATGGTGGATATTTATAGGCGTGAAGCTATTATCAGATTAGGCTTCTTTCATTTTTTAAGGTTAAACAATTTGCGAATTAAATGCAATAATGAAAT
Source organism: Drosophila sordidula (assembly GCA_035047465.1). Lineage (NCBI taxonomy): Eukaryota > Metazoa > Arthropoda > Insecta > Diptera > Drosophilidae > Drosophila > Drosophila sordidula. The sequence goes on along the minus strand of JAWNPQ010000156.1, from coordinate 13,194,287 downwards.
AAATGTACACGATAGATTCGTACCCCGAAAATTCATGTACAAAATATCGTGCAAAAAAAGATATTGGCTATATGAGTATAGTTGATTTAGTCAGACCTAAAAAACACAACTAAAAAGTTCAATAAACAATATTATAAAATTCATGTTAAAGTTAACTGGAGAATTTATTTTCCTTGATTACAAATGTAAACTCAGTAAATCTATTATAACAAATTAAAAGAAATGCACTTATATAAAAAAAGTCAAACTAATATTAACATACAACATTTTTATTCGTTTGTCCAACATGTTGGTCTCTATTTCTTAACAATTCTGTAGTTAGAACGAAAAACGTTATTAAAGTTTTGTGTTGGATTTCTTGATAAACCATAATAAAGTTTGAATGTGATGTTACTATAGGTACCGAAAGACGACAGCAACAGCCAAAGGGACAGCTCGTATAGCTGCTGAAATGACTTCGCTGCATTGCGGCGGGTGCTTTTGTAAGCTGTGCTGCAGTTTTAAACGGTTTAATTTGTGGGGGTGAGAATAAAAGAAGTTCATAACAAATAAAAATGAAATAAGAACGTTGCAGTCGAGCAAAAGCGACTGCATAAAACACGTTCACAGTAGAACAACAGTTTAAAACAGTCGAAAAGTTCTTAGTTAGGATAGTCATTTTGGAAAATTAAAGATTTTTAGAGGAGGTCATCCGAACACTGTTTGCCAAATTTGGTGTTTATAGCACTAAAATTGTGGGAGATATGGATTTTCTCGGTACAAGATAAATTTGCCGGACTTGCCTGCCCCCAGTGGGCATAGGCATAAAACCTTAACACTTTATCCGAGTGTACACGAGTATATATTCAAGTTTTCAAGATTCTAGTTGAAATAGCGGGCGCCGCAGGCCATCTGCCATCAAAATTTAGTTTCCCTGTCTCCAAAACTGTGGGGGATATAGGCTTTCGGAATTCTTTGGGGGAGGCCATCAGCAATCCACTTACCAAATTTGGTAACTCTAGCTAAAGTATTGTGGGTAAAATGCTCAATACCTTTTATCGATTTGCGATTTGAGGTGTATCGACATCTTATCGATTTGCCATCCTCCCAGTGGGCGTGGCACAAAAATCTGAACACTTTGTTCGAAGCAGATAACTACAAGCATACATACATACATAGCATTATATTATTATATATATAACAATAAGTTCAAATAATGATAGATGTTTCAAAAAATAATTTAATGTTAATCTGATAGTAAAACAAGTGAGGAGGCTCTAGTCTGGAGCACCCGACTAGGGCCGACCCTAAGCCCTGTCTTTTCATACAATTACATTATACAAACAGGCATACACATTACTTAGCAGCTGCGATTGACCCCTATGAAACAAAATTAAATAACTTCTAAACTAAGAGCATGATCTTAATGAATATTCGCAATCCGTAATAATCTTAACCTGCGTTTGTTTCACGAGAATATATTAAATTAAATTTGGGTTATAGCTTACGAGATATTCTCTAAAAACCGGGTAAAACCCGATAAATATCGATCTGCGCATGTTATACACAAGTTTCAAAAGTCCAAGATCAGCTCTCTAGCTTTTGTATTCTCCGAAATCGACGTGTTCATACAAACGGACGGGCCGAAAAACATAGCTATATCGGCTCGGCTATTGACGCTGATTAAGAATATATATTCTTTATGGGTCGGAAATATCTCCATCTGCCTCTTACATAAATTTGCACAAAACCATTATACCGTTTTTTACTCATTTTTGGGTTCAGGGTTTATATTATTACCAATATGAAAAGATATCAGATTTGCATATGGCTACTAGTAATGATTACGTGATTGTGCCTGTATTTCCACTGACGCTCCCTAACCCCATTCTTGACATTCCTATTGGGCAGCTCCCTCAGCTGATACTTAAATAATATACAATGATATGCCAATGAGAATCGTATGTAAATATGTGCGACTTTTATTGATGAGCTTTTTTCGCGCTTGGCCACTCCGAAGAAGTGCTAATTTCTGAGCTCTTGTGGCAAACAAAGGCACATCAAAGTGAAATCGCTAGCCATTGAGCAGTTAACTTCGATATAAGCCAAAAAAATACAACAAAAAAAAAACAAAGACAACCTCACGAAATACATTTAGAAAAGTCTTATGCGTCTGACAAATTGTAATGTAATTAAGTTGACTTGCATTTCATTTTCAATGTCCGGGACACAGTGGGCCAAGGAAAATGGGCAGTCAGCGAGCGGACTGTCATAGCCAAAGCTTTCCCACACACACACACACACACACACACACACACACGCTCTCACTCAGATACGACACAGCGTCGCTGGCAGCGCTGTCGGCGAATCCAACAGTAAAACGTGTTCTACTCGTTTATAGCGGTCTCTTGATGGAGTTGTTGTTGTTGTAGTTGTAGTTGTACTAGTTGGGCAAAAGTTGTTTTTACTGTAGCCAAGAGATTGGGCTGTCTATAACTTTCTTCGCAACTTGTTGTTGTTGCTGTTATTGAGACAGCAGGCAAAGTATGCAAGTCTTTACAAAGCATTTCAGTTAACAGGTCAGTGGAGTTTTCTCAACTTTAAAACCTAACTCGACTTGCAGACGTTTTTAGTCTTTTGCCGCAGAATGTTACGAAATTTTATGTAATGTGCCGAAAAACAACAACAGATATCACAGAAAAAAAAAAAACAAACAAAGCGTCAACAACAGGCAAAAAAAAAAACTTTCATTCAAGGCTGCAAATTTTCGCTTGGCAAAACTTCAACTATTTTGAAGCATTAAAAGCGTTATCCAAGGGGGCTGGCGCATTGGGTTAAAAACCATATAATTTTGCATTTTAACGGCTTAATACACTTTGACATTTTCCCTGGCAGCACCACTCAGGTGGCAAAAAAGCAGAAAAACAAAAACAATTACACGTAACACCCGATTGCTCTGTGGGAGGGAGCGAAACCGGCATCCGACCCCGCCCAAAAAACCAGCCAAGTTCAAACTTAGTTGCACCTAATCAAAATGTCTTTTGCTGTTTGGTGGCTTTGTAAACATTTTCATAAACTAATCAACAGGGCGTGCCGAGGAGGTTGCGGCCTGCGAGTCCGACTCTGAGACGCTGCTCCAATTGACTAATTAATTTGCTCAACTTTCCTGCAGACGGGATAAGATGAAAATGCGGGCTTCTGGCGCTGATTAGTTTTTCCAGCTAGAAAAAACCTCATTTTTGTGGTATCCTTATTATTTTTCGGGTTTGTTTGTAGACTGTTGATTGCCCAATTTTTTAAGTGGTTATTGAAAATCTTCGCAAGATTGTATTGCTGTGTCAAGAAAATTCAGCTAACTTTTGATTTACAAATTGACTTAAAAGTTGCTTCAGTATTTTATTACGAAGAATAACATTTTTGTTACTATTTTAATATAAATAGAATTACCAATTACCCAGCTTTTCTTTATAAATATATATAATAGACAAACCAAGGCATCTCCCACGACGTCAAGAAAGGAAAGGACTTTAGAAAAATACACATTTCAAATCATACATTTTACATGTAATAAGCTCATAAGAATTTAAAGAACTTGTTTTACAAAAAATTACATATTTACATATGATTACATGGAATATCGGTACGAACCTGTTATAATTAATTTATATATTAATTATTAATAGATTTCATTTCACATTATCAGACAATTCACAAACATATTTTCAAAAATATTTTTATAACATTTATGTTATAAAGTTATCCTTATAATTTGATAAAACAAAAATATTTATATTCTTATATATTTACATTTAATTAAAGGTCTTATAATTTATTAAAGAAACCTTTCATTAGCTTACTATCTTTAGGGTAAATAATAGATTTTTAATAGGTTTTCGGAACTATTAATACTTGCAACTATTAACGTAAGTATGCTACATAATTTCCTATCTAGCAATTTCGAGTAAATTATATGTTTCTGCTATTAAAATTTCCTAGTCTTGCAACATGACAAACTTCCAAACAGCCTGGTTCCTGTTCACACTATTCATTTAGAGCTCATGCTTATTTTCGTGGCTGCTTCGTTTAAGCAATCAAATTTCTTGGCCCCCTTTTCCGGCTGGTATTAATAACCAGACACAAGTTGACAATTAAATGCTAGAAATTATTTGATTACCAACCGTTTTTCTTGCCAAGTCAACGTCACAAAAAAGTTTCGCTTTTCTTTCGGCTCTGAATATCCCACAAAAAAGTGAAATAAAAATACCTTAGTAAGTTTTATCTCCCTGCACGTGTGTTATTTTTTGCTGTTGTTGTTGCTGTTGCTACGGCTGTAGTTTTAGGTGAGATTATGCATGAAAGCGTCGCTTTGTGATCGGAATAATTAGCAGGGCCACCAGTTGGCTTTATCCGCGAGGGGGCAGCAGCAATTGTCAATAAAATAAGAGGTTACCTGCCATTCAGTGCGTGTGGCTGCCAACTAATCGATTTTCAAAGCGGTTTTTAGTTAGTCGCTGCTGCTGCCTGATTATATTCGAAATGCGTGCGAACAATTTCATTTTGTTGAAAATTCAAATACGTACGTCGAAGCCAAGCCGCAGAAATTGTCGATGTGGATTTGTATTGGGATTTGGGTTTGGGTTTCGGTTTGGGTTTGGGTTTGAACTTGTTGTTGGTGTTGAATTTCATTTGCACATTATATTCAATTTTTCATGCTGTGCATTACCATTGACTCAATTCAAGAGGTTTCGTTGCTGCTGTTGTTGTTGCTGTTTTTTTGATGAATTCATTCACGTACAATCCTCAGCGATAACAACAACGTCAACGTCTACGACAACGGCCGGCAATGCTATTGACCGTTAAGCCAGTTCCAAGTGCCAAGCTTCAAGTTTTGAGCTCCAAGTTCCAAGTACCTTCCTGTACTTTTCTGCTGCTCATTTCGCATTCAATGAGCGGCGCATCCATCGAACGAAAGCCGAGCCGGGCCAAGCAATTTCAATACGCACCGGCGAAAAATACAACAACAAAAAAATAAATGGTAAATGAAAGTGCCCTCAAAAAGTTTTCTAAATTTGTGCGCTTGCCCCGAAGTCTTTTGGGTTGGGCTACGGCTACCTGACCATGCCCATCTTTATATCTGGCTGATTTAATTGTGTCGCATTGCAATGAATATGCAGAGAGAACTTGAGCTAAGAGCTGAAAACTTGTCTTGCGTCTTTCAATTAGCGAAAGTCTTCCACAAGAAGACTTACATTGATATGCATATTAATCGTTCTACAAAAAGAAAAAGTTGTCAACGACGTCATTAAATGATGCCCATTTTTACTTTCATGCTTTGTGGCACAGCCAATAACCAATAAGAGTCAACAAAAGATAAAAATAAAAATAACAAAATCAACCAAAAATCGAACAAAGCCTATCGAAAAAAAAAACACACAAAAAAAATATAAAATAAATAAAATGAAAAAAATAAAGAGACGACGAGCCAAGTGGAAGTGGAAGCATCACGAGCGACTCTCGCACAGGAAGGGAAAGCTGCAGACGAACGTGTTACTTTGTATGCAGCTGTGTGTGTGTGTGTTGTTGGTGTTGTTGTGTCTGAGTTAATGTGGGGCTTGTTTCACAGCTTCAAAAAAAGCAAAAGTCCGATGTGGCCTCTACATGAGCATTACGGCCAGAAATTGACATTCTTTGCCTCCTCGCTCTCACAGGCACAGTGCAGGCAATTCGAATAAGTAAATACAACAACAAGAGCAGCAGCAACAAAATAAATACCAAAAACTGGCTACAGGCACTTTCTCTTTCTTTCACTGCCGATAACGGCAGCAACAACAACTACAACAACAATACAACAGGTAACAACAACGAAAAGGGAAGCACAAAATCAACGACAAACATCCACAACAAATAAAAAATAAATAGACCAATTGCTCTCATTACAATGGTTGCCATTGTAGTTGTTGTTGTTGCAGCTGCCTTCAAGCAATTTATAATTTAAGAACACACATACATACATACATATATCTCGTCGATTATAGGAAGAAACTCGCCCCACGTCTTTTGGTAATTGACACTTTAAGGCAATGAAATGAATGCCGGAGGCTGCGTGGGCGTCACACGGGCTGCAATGGGCGTGGCAGCGTGACTACAACATTAACAAAATGCCATTTACGCTCATAAAACTGTCAAACTGAAGTGTCGGCTCGACTCAAAGAAGCGAAGCCAAAAACAAATACAACAATGCCACGAGACGCGCAGTTGTTGTTGCTGCCACTCAATGCGCAAATAGCAGCACAAAATCCAAATCAATGTCTGATCTGATCTGAAGCATCAGCTTCTTTTACGCAAAGAACGATGAGCCTCAGTGGAATGGCACCCTCTTTTAATTAAACGTACTTATATTTTAAATGTTTCGAAGCCCACAAATAAAATATGTTGTCAAAGTGGGCGACCAATGTCGGATTAAAACAAGAGAATTGTATTTAATTAGATGTCTAAAAATCAGAATTCTCTTTCTACTATCATATGTAATAATATAATGTCGACTATGCGTCATAAAAGCCTAACATAAATTTAACTTGATGATTTTTCATAGCCTCCACTTTCATTAGCTTAAAGTTTCGGGGGGTTTCACAGTTTTCGGAGTATTTGTTTGAGTAAGTCGCCTCGTTTGCGTAGCTTTGTCAACTTTCCATTGCCAATGACTCACTAATAAATTTGGCATGTCAGCTTAATAGACATTTTGTCACTTATATTGAGTTAATAACATAGCGAGACAGACAAATTCAATTTGTAGATGCAATTTACTAATTTGTTTGGTTTGATATAAAGCCACAAGGTTTAAATTGTTCATAATGCAGGCAATGGAAATCTCGGCAATCAATGGAATTAAGTTTACCCTCTGATTCACACACTGTTATCTGCATCGTGTTCACATTCTGGCAGCTGCACATTTTCAAATTTATCGCATTCAATCACAAAATTTAATAAATATGCAAATTTACACCTTTCATTACATGAATTACATGAAAACTATTGATTTACATTGCAGGTGTTTTTCATTGTTATTGCGTGGCAAAGACTTTTTGCAACAAGAACGACAAAGTGTCGTATTCGTGTTTTGTTTTACCTTATCTGTGATACTGTTGATTAACTCTAATTGGTATATGCACATCAAATTGCCGTTAAAGCTAGTCATTATATGATATTGGCGTAATTGTTGCCTGTAGCGACTTATACAATGATTGTGTAATATGTACCTCAAAGTTTTGAGCATGAATAAATTCACTTTTTGTCACTTTTCGTTGAATTATGCAAGCGGGTAACACTTTAATTTAAAAACACTTTCTTTTCACACACACACACACACACACTCACAGAAACACACTTAGCGCTATGTTTCGTGTACTGTGCATTAAATAATGTCATTTGAATTAACACCAACATTCAACGGGCCTAATCCCCTCCACTGCAGTGCGGCTTCTGTGGCCAGTGGCATTAGCATAACTTGTGGTTATATATTTTGTAGCATACTTTTGGGCGGTAGTTGCAAATTACGCGGCCGGCTTGGCGCTTATCAATTCGGGCTGCCCCACAATGATAATAAGGCAAATATTTGCATTGAATTTGAGTGGATACACAAACCAGAAGCAGCCACTGTACAGGACACTGTCTGCCTGTTGTTGACGACTTTTACCGGACGGCAATTACCATGGGCAAAGAGGCCGCCAGTCAGTGCATGACTTTGACTCTGACACTGACAGACCTTAGGGGCAACGACTTTAGGCCAAGTTGCTGGACAGTGCACATTTGCATGTTAAATATTCATTATACCCTACAAAATGAACTGACAGTGTGTGCCTGGCCTAGTACTTTTAGTGCTAAATCTGAGCAATAAATGTATATAAAGTATTTATGTTTGCATGTCAAACATTTTAAACTCAAATATAATCATTTAAATATTTAAGCTTTTTTGACTAATTTATTTATAGGATATTTTATATTCGAAAAAGTATTTTTTTTTATTTATTTATTTATTATTTTTTTTTTTTTTGTGAACTGCTGCTCATTCACACGCAGCGTGAATTTAATTTGCATTTGCAAATGCAAATGAATCCCAAATCTGAAGAAGCCGGCCAACTTGAACATCTGACAGTTGTTGGGCCCGGTTCATTTGGGTGTTTTCTTATAATTGGATACCGTTTGCTCTGGTCAGCTGCATTTCCCTTGCCGCGTTGGGAGCTTGTTCGAGAGTCATGTAATAAAATGATTGCAAACGGCAAGGAGAAGCCTTGACGACTCTTTTTTTTCTTCTCTGAAATCAAATGTCAAACACACATTGCTGGATGTTGGTAAACCAGGGCACGACGTAGCCTAACCTTGGCAGACCTCTGCTACTGAAACAGCCCGCTGCCCCCGCTTTTATCTAGAGTCAGTTCGTTGTTCGTTTTATGTTACCTGCTGCTTTTGGCCCTGTTTCTGTCCGTCGGTTACGCTTCTTTTGCTTCTTATTGCCGTGGGCTAGGGCTAAACTGAAATCTTTAAGGATTTGTCGGCGCTGAGCTTCAATGCTTACCGTCAATGTGGGCCCAAGCAGAGCTGACCTGGCTGACACCGGTAACGGCTCCCTGTCTTGGCCGGCAACTTAACTTCCGGACGCAAATTCAATTTTCGTCGCATTTTATTTTGATTTCAATTCAATTTTCCTGGCGTTTAAGCACGACAAACAATAATTAGATGCGCCCCCGCATACATTTACGATATGCTCCCTATCTGGAAGATGCAGCCCCATCACATGGGTTAGTTTGTGGTCTGTCGATGAGATTTCGTTCAGCTCGCTTCGATTTCGCCAAAGTGCAGAATCAGTAAAATTAAATTGGATTTTCATTGTGACGAACTGGACAAGGCCGTTGCCCGCCAACAGGCCAACAGCGTCTTGCAGCACTTGCGGTCATCTGAGACATTCAAGATGCTTCTGTTTCAATAGCCGTAAACTTTTACTGCTTTATGGCTTAAAGTGGAAGCTGCAATGTGGCCCGCTTCAGACCGCCACCCGGGCTAATGTTTTTTTAAACGATGCCGCTGCCGCCAGTTGGCGCACAATGGGATCATAGTTGAAAGTTTGCAGTGAGAATTCCTGACAAATTGAAAAACGTATGTTAACTGGGTAAGCTATCCAATCAAATTCTAATTTATTATTGCAAGTTATTGGGACTTGACGGAAAGGTTCGGCACCTTTCGATTAAAATTAAATCAGTGCATTCTATTTATAAACGTCAGTAAACAATTCTCTTATTTACATTATATTTCCAGTTCCAGTGGTCATTCAATATTATTTGAGGACCATCAATTTCTTTCGATAATCGCGTCATTGTGCGATAGGCAGCTCCTTGTGGAATTAAGAATTGAGCAATTGCATGGAAACGCAATTATTCTGTGTATTCACTGTGCTCCAACAATAATTATTATTGATCGCGTTTCAATTTGTTGTGCATTTTTTATGCCTCGCTTACAATAAAATCCATTTGCCAGCCCGGCAACGCCAGCAATGCCAGCGACGACATCGACGACGCTTTGCGCGTATATTGTTGATGATTTTACAAATGCGCTTAATGACACTGCGTTGCCATTTGGCAGTCGGGCCCGCAACCAGCCAGACAGAGGCCGGGGAGCCTCTTAGCCAGCTCTACAAATATTTGGTTAAACGCTCCGCTCCGCGCTGTGGCTTATGATTGGAGCTTAATGCATATGAAATGGTAATTACGCATTCGCCTTATTGTGCAGCGGAAGCAGGCCCCACCAGTTATTGTCGCTCATTTATCTTGTTAATAGCCCATTGGATGGGGGGCGGCGCACAATTTATCAAGCAGCAGGATAGAAGAAAAACGGCTCATCGCCAGTTCAATTCAAGATGTCGCTGCGTTTGTCATTTCTATAATAAACTCGGGGCCATTGACTATAAGTCTGACTATGAAGGATGAACAATAAAAAAGTAGGCAACAATTTGACAGTTCTGAGAGTTCGCTCAAAGTCTAGACTTTCTGATTGTGGCCAACATATCGTCTGTTCACTTCTGCTAGGCAGCCTCCCCAGCTCCCTGGCCCGTGCGGGCTGCGGTAGCCGCAGCTAATAGCATTTCTGGCACTAAATCAGCTTAACTCCAATAAATCACAGAGTCGAGCCGCAAAGCTTTAGTTTCGACCTGCCTTTTAAATCACAAGGTGTCACGGCAGGGCCCGAGTCCAACAATGGCCGCCATTTTTGATGAGGGTCACAGCGAAGTATGCAACAGTACAAGTAGTTGCCACTAGGCCAGCCGCACATTGGGGTCAGCATGAACATGTTAGCGTCCTTTGCTTAATATGTATTTATTTATTTATTTCTGCTGTCCAACAGTTGTCCGCTTGTCACAGACAACAGGCGCAGCTTGATTTATCAACATTTACATAACTAGAATTTCTTCCTCAGTTTATGTTTAGTTGTTGTTGTTGTTGATGTTGTTGTTGTTGCACGTTGCCCAATTAGACGCAGCAATAAATTGCTCAACAATGTGAGCCAAGCCGGAAATGAAAACCGGCTTCTTCTGCTTCTGGCTCTGGCTAAGGCTATGGCTCTGGCTCTGACTCTGACTCTGCAGTGCCGTTAATTAAAAAGTTTTCATACAACTTAATTGAAATAGATCTCGATTGGAGTTTTTATTGATATTTTGCTTACGCTGACGTTTGCCGTTTGCCGTTTGCCGTTTGCCGTTTGCCGCTTGCCGTTTCGCCATTGCTCGAAATGAAACTAAATAATTAGTTTGCTGGCCTCTTTTGGGTAAACTTTCTGGCATTCCAAGTGGCGAAGTTGCTTGCCAGACTGTTTGCCAACAGCTCAAGTGGCAGCAACAGCAACAGCAGCACTCAAAATTGCCAGCAGTCGAAATGCCAAAACTTAACACATTATGAGAATTTGGGCTTCTTGGCAGAATGCATTTGACATTTCGGTATATGGTATATTATTTGAGCAGAGCAGCTGCTACATAAATTTAAAACTAAATCTCGAAGCAGCGCATGCCCTTATAAACAATATATGAAGCGCCCATTGCCTGGGGCATGTAAAGCGCATAAATAATAGAAGGAAACTTTTTGTCAAAGCACGCCCCAAGTGACACTCGAGGCGCACCCTTTTTCGATAAGGCCAGCCCGGCCAGCCCGGCCAGCCCGGCCAACCCGGCCAACCCGGCCAACAGCCGGACCCGGCCAATAACGAAATCAATATAAATTTGGTCTAGCCATCGCCATCGCCATCGCCATCGCCATCGCCATCGCCATCGCCATCGCCATCGCCATCGCCATCGCCATCGCCACCGACATCGACACCGACAGCAACATTGCCATTGGCTTTAAATGGGAATTAGAAGCAAACCCAGCTTGCCCGACTTGCCAATACTCTAGCCCATACGTTACTTTAAACCGATTTGGCATCAAAACTTGCAGTTCCTAAGCGGCGCGAAATCAGTGCAAACTGGCTGACTGACTGTTTAGAACGGTCAGGACTTATCTCGTAATGCTGTTACTTTAGCTTGTCCAGGGCTATAAGCCACGTCAAGGAGTTTGCAATGCGACAACGCCACTTGGCCATCAAAGCAAAATGTTGTTCGCCAACTTTTTTGCAGCAAGTTGGGTACGTGGCGCAGCTGCGACTTGGCGGCTCCTGGGGCGCTTGTTATTGTTGTTATTTACTATTAAAGTTTGCCGCGCCGTTGGCAGCGTCGTAAACAGCTTGTGGCCACTTGAATGGGATTTTCCTTTCAATTTGCATGCTGCAGGCAGGGATTGCAACATCGATTGGCTTTGCCAAGTTTATGGGCAACCGCACTAATTTCCATTTTCATTGGCCGTTTGGCAGTCGTAATAAGCCTTATTTGCAATTAAATTTATTCAATTGCCACGCAAATGTTTAATTGAAGCGTCAATTTGCTTTGCCCACACCCTCACACACACACACGCACACACGCACACACACACGCACACGTCCTTTATTGTTTTTAGTGCAGTCCGCCGGGGAAGGCAACTGTTGTTGGCGTTTGGGCCGCGTTTTTCGCATGTTTAATGCAAGTAATCAACATTAAGCCATGTTTAGGCAGGCGACAGCCACGAAAACCACATTCCCATTGTATTTGTGGGTCAACCTATGACACAGACACACACGGGCACACACTGGCACGCGCTGGAAACGCAGCAGCTGCTGCTGTCACATTTACATAATTTCATTTGCAACAGATGCGGAGGCCAATTGCCAACAGTCGACACATTTTCATTTCCATTCCCATTCCCATTCCCATGCCAGAAATGATACAAATTACGGAGAATGCACGTTTTTATAAACAGAATTATATTCAGCTGTTGATTTGCCGCGTCAGTTGCGTACTCACCTCGCACATATTTGTATGAATATTCATCAGCTCATATCTATGGGCCTATAAATAGTTGGGCGCTCCGGAGAGGAGCGAGTTGCCCACAGAATGACAGTCGGAAGCTCTTTCACTAATTAAGTTCGATTTCATTTTTTCACTCTTTTCTCGAACGCAGCAGCAGTGGCGCCGACCATTAAGGGGCTCAATTGGGGCTGCCCCTCTACGCCGGGGAGCATGACGATGACGCGGCCACAAATGCCGCTCAATCTTGTTGAGTAAGCGCCACTAATTTGTTTTTTAAGGCCGATGGCCTCTGCCCACCTGCTCTGCGTTGGTGGCATGCATAATTTATTGACCGCAAATTCACATCGAATTGTGCCTGCACGTGTTTGAGGCTGAAAGGCTCATGTTTTGCCTGCGCTTTCGGGCCAGCTTGACGGGGGGACCAACAACAAATAGCCTCCTAATAAGTATGCGAGCAACTAGGACCAGCAGGTCATGTCTCAACTGATGCCAGCAGTCGATGCACACACACACACAACCGGGCAGGAGCTAACCTCAAGGGTCCTCTACTCAAACTGAGGCCTGGCCATGCAATTTGGCCATTAAAAATCATTAGCAAAGGAATTTTGTGCCCGGCTGCCATGGACACGTGGCCGATGAAGTAACATTTTTGGCAGGCAACGTTGCCCCAGCTGCATGCTTCATGCTGCATACTTTGCGGCGCCCACCGAGCATTTCCATTGAACGCAGCAGGCAGCAGGCAACGACATTGTGGCAGCTTCAGGTGGAGCCCGGCACTCTATAGCAAACAATATACACACATACGGAGCATAGCAGGAATTCCTTGGCAACATGGAGCCATGTCGAGCAGCTGGTTTGCCTGCCACCACTTCTGAGATCAGTCTTGATGCCGTCGAGAGCTGCACTGAGGAGCCGGCCGCAGAGGAGGAGGCGACCCAGGTGGATCTGGACGAGGTCTACGACCAACTGGAGCAGATGAAGCAGCGCGCCCTGCAGCTCCGCAAGGCCCTAGTGCGCGAGCCCCCAATGACGGCCGAGTACGCCAAATGCCTCAAGGAGATCGCAGCGCACAGCTCCCAGAACGCTGAAGTGCGTCAGGTGCAGCTGCTGACAGCGCAGATAGCCAGCCAGGTGGCTGATCTGACGCGGCGACTGAAGAGCGAGGGGAAGCAGCTCAAGGAGCTGGACTGCCGCATCCAACAAGGTAAAGAGCACACGCAGAAGCTGCACACGAAGATCGAAAGTTTGCACAGCTGGCCCAAGCAACAGGAGCATCGAGCCGCCGTCTGCCTGGAGCGGTACGAGGATATCCGAATGGGCTACTGCACCGACGAAGACTATCGCTGCTTTATGGACAACTTTTACAAGACCTTCCTCAGCAAAGAGCAGACAATAGTGCCCCTCAGGTGCTTCAAGGCGGATCAGCGTCGCGTTCTCGAGCGACTGAAGAAAGTACGCAAAATGCTGAGCACCTCCTCCCAGTTGCTGTTGCAACAGAACTCCAAGCTGGCGCGCACGTTGTACGAGTACGTCAAGTTCGGTGGCAGGCCAACCGTGCCTAAGCCTCTAACTTACTCGGCGTTCGGCAGTTACCTTGAGCCACAGCATTTCGAAAAGAGCTCGCAAGTATAGCAAGCGCATTTTTTATACGTTACCAGTTTCATTCGGATGGCATATTTTAAGGAATGCCCCATGCAAAGCAATTGCAATGCGAAAAAAAAAAAAAAAAACATATTTTATAAAGTTTTCACTAGCAAGACACAAAGTATTTGCGTGCAAATCCGCAGCCCAGCACAACTCTTAACTCGCCGCAAATTATGCCAAAAACTTTGCATGTAAATCGAATTATGCAGCTCAGCACACAGCCAACTGCAACTGTTGATAATTATAAATTCTGCGAGCCGCAGAACCGCAAAATGTTGTAATTTGAAGTGAAGTCCGGACCACATCCGGCCGGCTGGATAGTTGTATAGTTTGCGCTAATTTTTGATTTTGTTGCAATTACACACATAGAATGTAGCATTAAAGCACACAATTGCCATGCTAATTGCATAAAAATGATAAAATGTTTTGCAAATATTTTGTTAACAAATTGTGTGGCAATTTAGGCCACAAAAATGCAGTTAGCCGTGAGCGCAATTAACTGAAATATGAGAGCGGCAAATAAAATCGGGCTGCCCAAGGGCCACTACACATCAAATCAGAAACAGGTGCAGCACTCCACAAGCACAAACACATCAACTGCAGGTAGCCAAAAATATGAGAACTCATAATATTACGCATACGCCAGGTGGGGGCAGCATTAAATTGAAAGTCTCAATGTTTGGACAATGACAAAACTTAGGTCTGCAAATTGATGGCTGTGATGTCTTTGACAGCACTGAACGTCATATTTTGATGAGGGTTCAATATTTACTTCGGTGTGTGTGTGTGTGTGTGTGTGTGTAGCACACTTGTTGCACATACACCCACGCACACCGGCACACATACACACAACAACACCAAATGAACGCCTGGCATTTTTCGTTATCAAATTGTTCAAACAAAAGTCCGGCCAGAGCTTGTACCTAAATTAATTGAAAGGACTTTGTCCGGTTCCTTTGCAACATCTCCTCGTTGTCGACCGCAAAATTCATAAGAAAAGTGAAAAGCGAAAGGGCGAACCAAAGTTTCACCCTTAACCAGAGATGATTGGACCGACGACAACTTGGGCAGGCGTTGCAAAATGTTAACCCTAAAAATAAAAGTAATTAAATTAGTTTACATTTTTATGCTCACAACGATGCTGGAACCCACATTGCCTCTGCAAATAGTCTTCGACTCGGCCTGCAATATGCGACAGCCGAGCAAAACTTTTTTATTGTCCCTGTTGAGCAACGATGCCAGTTGCCATGCTCCACATCCTTTTGTGCAGCTGCTCCAACTGCTGCTGCTGCGACTCCCATAATTACCGCATTCAGTGCGCACGCATTGAATCCTTTTCTGGGCATCTTTGTCTGCTCGCGTTGGTGTTGGCTTTTGTCACCTGTGCGTGTGAATACCTCGAATACCTCTGCTGGCGTTCCATGCATTTGCGTGAATGCGCAAAAGTTGAACTACTTATTTACCCATACGTAGCTGTGTGTGTGTGTGTGTGTGTGTGTGTGTCAACTGTGCACGGTTATTTATTTACACGCAGACACATATTTTCCTAAGGACAACAAACTGAACCCTATGAATACCCATCTGAGGAAATTAAAAAACTTGCTAAAACTGAACCCCTTAAATTGGCAATGTTCGATATAATTAAGAGCACCTCAACACTCATCGTCGCTTAATAATTCATAAGCCTTTTTAGGCATTTAATATGCTAAGTTTTTGTGCGATTTAGCCGGTAATTCATTCGTTATTCATGTGGATTTTGTACTCAGTCAGTGCAGTTGCGTAATCTGGGAAATTCACTAACAATTCCCGCAGCTCAATTTCGCATGTTTTCCGTGCCGCCGGAAGTTCGCTTCCTTTGTATTCACACACCAACACCAGCACGCACCCGCACTCACATTCGCACTCGCCCTCACACTCACACTTAGTCAATCAATCATTTATTCATTAAGTCATGGCCAGTCGCCCGCTCATCGTAAGCACAAACTTTATACGCAAACAATCCGAGAATTTTAATAAAAATTCTTACGTTAAATTACGCTCAACAATCAATGTGTGCCCCGCCCGCCCACACCCGCAATCCACTTGTCGTTCCCATTGTCCAACTGTTGGCTTAAGTGGTGTTAAGTATTTGAAAATCTGTGCTGCTCTATGGGACCGCCCCCTCCTCGGGCCCAGCAGCTCTCTGTTGTCCCGTAATTGTGCCTTGCTCTGCGGCCGCTTTCCGTTTTATTGTTTTACGACAGTTGGCCAAATACTTTGGCTTGCAAAACTTTTGCGCCTGATGGTCATTCATTTGTCTGTGATTTACGAAGGCCCGTGGCCACCCCGGCCCACCCATTGAGCGACTTCAGGAGCATTTAGTGCTATTGATTTATTGCTCCTTCGCCACCTCAAATCCGCTCGTAGCTCTCAACTATTCCGTGCTCGCGCACCGCCTCCAAGTCCCTAACACACTGCTCCATGGGCGTGACTATGCAGAGCGGCTTCTGGCCGCTGAAGTAGGCACTGGCAGCCCTCGCATAGCTAACCAGGTGCGCGTGCAGCCAGTTCGTTAGCTCGTCCAGGCACCGGCACTGCCAAGGATTACCCTCGACGCTGATGTGACGCAACTGTGGCAGCAGCTGTCCCCCCAATGCGGGCAGGTAGGTCAGTCGATTGTTGTTGATTTCCAGGTCAGTCAACTTGTCAAAGGTGGTTAGCAAATCGTCCTCGATCTCCATTAGCCGATTCTCGCTCAGAGTCAGCAGCCGCAGGCGACGCAGTGGCGCAAACATGCGAATGTCCAGGGAGGTCAACTTGTTGCGCCTCAGCCGCAGCTCCTGCAAGAAGGGCAGCGAGGAGAATGCCAACGGATGCAGTTGCTCAATGTTGTTGTTGCTCAGGTCGAGGTGGCTCAGATGCCTCAGCACAGAGCTGCCAAATGCATTGGCGCCCAGCTTCTTTATGCTATTTTTGCTCAGATCAAGCAGCTGCAAGGACGTCAAATTGGCAAATACCTCAGCGGGCAGGTGGCTTATTTTGTTGCCCTGAAGCTGCAGAGATTGTAAGCTGGTCAGGCCCCGAAAGGCTGTTGGCGAGACTTTGCTGATCTGGTTAAACCAGAGGTTGAGCGTCTCCAGACGCCGTAGTCTGCTGAACACATAATCCTCCAGCACCTTCACATTGTTGGAGCTGTAGTCGAGTAAACGCAGCAAGGGATCAACATCGGGCCCGGGACCAACGAACAAGTTGCGCTGAATTTCATAGATGTTATTGTTGGACACGTTGAGCACTCGCAGCTGAGGCAGCGTGTAGAAGATGGCCATATCCAAAACCTCAAGCCAGTTACTGTGCAAATGCAGCTCCTGTAGCTGGGGGAGTCCCCGCAGACGGCACCATTGAAACTGAAAAATAAAAAAATGTCTCGAGGGGCTGGCCAGCTAATATCGAAAACTGCTCAACTTACGTCTCGAACATTGTTGTTGCTAATGGACAAATAACGCAGATTGGCATTGGATCCCAGGGTGACGTTCTCCTGCTCGTTGGTGGTGAGGTCCAGAAATTCCAAGTACTTGAGGTCCTTGAAGGCATCGAGCTCCACGTTGGCTATCAAGTTATTTGAGAAGTTGGCATAGACAAGATTTGGCATCTGCCTCATTAGAGTGCGCTCAATGAGCAGCAGGTCATTGTGGCTGGCATCCAAATTGACCAAGGAGGCATTGTCCGAAAAGTGCTTAGCTTGCAGCTCTTCCAGTTGACAGTGGGATAAGTTGAGTTGCTGCAGCGATGCGAAATCTCTGAAGCCTCGCCGGCCCAGCGTCAAACCTCCAGACTGTGACAGGTCCAGCTGACGCAGCTTGGACAGCTTGGGGAGCGGTTTGTCAAACTTTTCAATTCCCGTGAGCTCGTTAACGACATTCACGTTTTGCCAATCTTCCTGTATATACTGGCTTAGTTGCTCAAAGTTTTCGATTTCACGACACACATAGCTTTGATGTGCTAAGTGCTCGCATTCCTGAACATCTTTTGCTTGGACCCCACAGAACGCGTGTAGAGCGGAAAGTAGAACCACTCTGAACAACATCTTAACTACAACTGAAAGATCTTAAATTTGGACAGAGTGCGTAGTGTTTATTTCGCTCGTGTTTATTTTTAGGCATAAGAAACTTGTTTCTGTACATTAGCAACCTTGATACTTGCTAGATGATGAGCCGGTTTCATGCAACTGAGAGCAAGTAAAAAGAACTGCATTGCCAATTAAGTGAAGGGCTCAAAAGACATACCCTTGTTAATTATAAACTGAAACACCCGATAGATTATAAATTCTATAATATCTTACACTGTTTTTCTCTTGTTAGCAGCTTCTATGCAAAGCAGTCTCAGCTCTTTAGATTTACATAGGTCCTTTTCTTGTGTCAGGTAGTACTATATTATATCGCTTCTAAATGAAATACCCAAAGACCATTAATTATACTCGTTCACGAAGTAAAAAGAGTATATTGGTTTTGTGCAATGTCCGTCATCGGCGCTATTGAAGCTAGAGCCTTGAAACTTCGGATACATACTTGGAGTTGTCTGCTTCAGACAAAGTGTTAAGATTTTGTGCCACGCCCACTGGGAGGCTGGCAAATCGATAACATGTCGATACACCTCAAATCGCAAATCGGTAAGAGGTTAATATTTCCCACAATATTAAAGTTAGTCACCAAATTTGGTACGTAGATTGCTGGTGACCTCCCACACTTTTAAAGCTAGTCATCAAATTTGAAAGATATTTGTAATTTTTAAAGATCCGTAAAAAGCAATAATTTCCCGGCCACTTCTATATCTATATCTCCCACAATTTTTAATCTAAAGTCAGCAAATTTAGCAGATCTTAAGATCGAACCGCAAATTGTTGGCCACGCCAAACCCCGCCCCTACGAAATATAAAAGTTCTATATTTTTCCAAAATAACAAAAACTTCTGTGTACTGTGAACGGGTATTACGCAGTCGGTTACCTCCGACTGCAACGTTCTTAGTAGTTAATTTGAAAGTTAATAGAATAGACGTTTGGGCGAGGTTGGTCCCATATACATACACAGGTTCTTCCTTGGTCATATGGTTCTTTCACAATTTTAAACAGCATCAAGCAAGCTTCTTTTTCTATCACTGCACGGGCAATTATTCCGGCTGAGTCGCTTCTGTCGGTAAGAGATTAGAATCCCCGATCAGAAATTCTGTTCACCCAACCCACTCTTGTTCTCTGTCCAATAGCTTGACGTAGGTATTAATGGCAGTATCTCTACAACTAAAACGTCCTGGGCAAAACATGGAAGAGATGTGACTACTTGTGATAAGCAGAGATAATTTATTTTTGTTTATACATTTCAAATTACATTACTTAATATTTGTAGGCTTCTGCTTCAGTTACTCGGTCCACTCGATTTTTTCATTGGACAGACAATAAATTCATTTAAGTAAATATATATATATTCATTTAACAAAAAAAAAACAGTGTATTCTAAGTAAATACATGACAGATATTTCTTCTTTCAAATAGAGTAAATACGTTATATGTATTTTCTTTCGTCTTAAAAATTATGCAAGTTAGTTATAAACATATGTATATTTATATTGTATATTTAAGACACACACATAGTTAAAGTACATTGGTAACTCTGCTTATAGGTTTTGATATTCCGATTTATCGTTGTAAATAGACAACAAAAATAAAAAAATGAAGATTCATTGAATTTTGATAAAAAAGAGATTACAAAAATAGTCTAATAAAGACAATAAATAAATAACAACATTCAAAATGTATCCTGAGCTCAACAAAAAAACTATTGTTAATTGCTTGAAGCACAATTCTGGTGAAATGAAAAGTTTTGGTTATTTCAAGAGGTTGCTTTGGCCATAAGAGACTAGTATGCGATAGTTCACAGGTCTTCGATAATTAAGTTACTTTTGAAAAATTCAAGTTTTCTAAACGCAGAAGTCCAATCAGAACTAACAACAATCCCAAAAATGCTAGAACATGCCTGGACGATCAACTGCATTTCCGGACTTCTCAAAGAACATGGCATCCTGAAAAGAATAAAATGAAAAGGTTAATAATGACCAATTACGGAACATAGATGGGACATCTACAACAAAAACGTGCAACGCACATTTTCGCAGATTCTTTTGCAATCTGCCCACATAACAGAAAAATGCTTGGGTCTGCTCTTAGCGCTCTCAGACAGCAACGAGAAGTAGGTACATATGTAATCTTTAAGCACAAGCATATATTTTAAAATGTTCGGTGGCTCTTCTACCCTTTTGCTTGGGTTCTGTGAGATATGTGAAGCGTTCGCTATTTTGGCATAAAAACTTATGATTTTTAGTAATGGTGAGGGTACATAAAAGCGGGTGCGCTTGCAAGGCAAGTTTTCCGCAATGAGAATGCACGAATAAGTGGTATTCATATTTCAACATGTAAAAAACAGATTTCAAAATTTATGGATTTTCAGCTTCTTATACGTATGCATATGCAGAAAGTTTTGGGTGCAAGCGAAAATTGTATTATGGATGTTCGTCAGTCGCGAGCTACCGGAATTATTTAGCCTCACTTTTGACCATTTATTACATACGGCACGTCTTTAAATATTTGGGTACGTGCACCGGCGATTTCACCGGCATATATGGATAAGTAGAAATGCGTAACTTTCCTAACCACAGCAGCAGCCCCTTACAAGTTTTATGCCCCTCGAAAATTTTGTCATTGTAAAAAATAAGCACTCTTCGATGACCAAACATTTCAAGGAATGCTCTCTCTCCCTCTCTGTTTCTGTGTCCCTCTCTGTCTGTGCTATGTCTCTCTAGCTCACTCTGTTATTTCTATGTCTCTCTCTCACTATCTCTCTCTCTCTCTCTCTCTCTGTTTCATGTGTAAGACTGAAAATCTGTAAAATTTGAAATTTAGATTTTTTGCATCGAATTGGCAGCCAACAAGCCAAGGACACTCAACAACAAAAATGCATATGCATGTACATATATGAATAGTCTGCGTGCATTTTCATATCCTCAGCAACAATCATTACTAAAAATACTAAATTTGCATTCCAAAGTGGCGAACGTCACAGAACCCCTCAAACGAAATAAAAGCGATCGAAAATTAAAAAATACAAATTTCGGCGTATTGCTGTTTGTGCTTAAAAACCACATATGTACAGGCATTTCGTTGCTGTCCGAGAGCTGATCTGTAGTGTGAGCGATCAGTTTGCAAAAGAATCTGCAATCTAGCTCGACCCTCATCCTCAAAAGCGAAGGCACTGTGGGTTTTTTGCTCTAGATGTCCCATCTGTATACAAATTTTTGGTTAGTGGTGATGCCGAATAACAAGCGTGGGTAAAGTAAGCTAGGGTATTGAGGGGGCTCATTAGATAACTTTTACCTCGGCACCAACAAAGTCTGCGGTGCAGACGACTCATGAGTTTGAAACGAAAGAAATGAATGGTGTACAACTAAATTCGCAATTGTGCGGTTAGTAGAACTTGCAGTTAAATAACAGAAGAGGCTGCTTACAATGAGAAACGTGGCAGCCAACAGCACGGCTTTAGTACGAACATCCAAATCCATTGGAAAAGTAATGCCGAATACATCTGCATCCGAGAACATTTCACGTGCCAAGCCCGCCCATTGCTTGGAGATTTTGCCAACCTTCTCACCGGTTAAGGAGACCACCTGTAAAGCAAATACAATAATTAATTCATCGATCAACTAGCATCGAATTTCAGCACTCACACTGAACTCTACGTCACCGCACATCGAGAACGTGCAGAAAGGCCCCTCGATGCGCAGCACCGTGTCGCCAACGTGATTTAGAACGCGAAATGCAGGACTGCAAAGGGTCCACTCCTGTTCGATAGAGCCAATGACGTTGCCAGGTGGTGCGGATACCTCCATGGTCTGTAGGCAACAGGGAAAGCAGCAAGCTGAACAGGCCAATGGGCGATTTAAGTGAATGACCTCTTGCTGGTAATTGTCGAAGATTTTCATATCGAAGGGCCGGTTCGAGCCGCACATGTTGCGCGTGCAGCAATCGGAGTCCTCCACCGCATAATAGACCTTCTGGCCGAGCGCGTTTTTGATTGAGAACTTATTGTTGGTCTCGAAGCCAGTGAAAGCTTCGAGCAGCTCAATTTTTTGCTTAACTAAAAGCTGGTCGATACTCGTAAGGTATTCCAATCCGCGCGGACAGTTCGGAATTCCTGAAGGTATACTCATCCAGTCGCCTGTTGTAAGATAAACACAAACACATCATCAGTTCAAATAGTCTTTAAATTAACGCCATTGTCAAATCAAATCAACATGTGTGGGATGTAAGCACCGCCGTTCCACAAAAGCGTGTCAATTGGTCAATGTCGTTGTCATCGTGCCAATTGAAGGCATTACAATGGACAGACCACGACCCCGAGAGCAGCGGTTTATTGTGCCTTTTGCGCCACTCAAAGCTGCTTTTATCTAATCTTATTGTGTCGTTAGATAGCGTTTACGACAGTCCCAATATATCTTAAGTACATGCAAATTTGTAATTTCATCACAATGATTTTTAAAAAATAACAATGAAAGCTATCTTTGACATGCCTCTCAAGGTACTTTTGTAATCCCCTTGAGATGATTTGTCCTTGACGACCTATTATCATTCTTATTTAAAGTATAGGATATAGTTATAAACTATCAATTTAACTATTTTATCATAGCATGTTCGTCTACGAGAAACACTAGCCGAACTGTTCGAACCCGGATATTACAAACTGCAAAACTTTTGAATCTGTCTTACCTCCTATCCTCATCGCTCATATAGAATTCGTAGCCCTTTCGCTTCGCCGACTTGTTCAGTCGCATTGTGTGTCGAAACTTCTTGGGCAGGGGTTTATTGGCCTCGCGGCAGACCAACTGCTTTAGCGTTTGTGATCTCGTACAGAAATAGTTGTATTTGTTGTACAGCGAGTGCCAAATGAAGCGTAACACCTTGGAGCCACTGCTGGCGCCAGCGGGCGTCGCCTCCTTTGGATCGCCAGACTCGTTCTTAGTCAGATCCAATGTCGAGATGTAACTCGAGCTAGATGCTGGAACAAGAACGGGCACCGTTGATGCGGTCGGAGCTGACATCGCGCACACTTATTGAATTTCAGACTGCTGCGACTGCTCTCGATGCTGCACCGAGCTGAACTGAAGCATCTGCCTGGGAGAGGGCACGCAAGTTGACAGTTGACAGCGCGTCGTGCCGGAAAAATCATCGTAGTCGACATAACCGAACGTGTTTTAAATAGCGCTTTGTATTATTTTATTGGCTCAATTAAAGCGAACGCGGCGCATTCGCGTTCTTATCGCGAACCTGAGGGCTTTTGGAACCAGATAGAGTACCGTGTCTTTAGCATGTGGAAGAGCAAACGCGTTTGGTGTGTAAACAACAAGATCTTACTGTTGACACCAGCGTCAGTGTCGAAGCTGATCTGGGCCAGAGATAACCACCTTCAAATTAGTCTGTAAATATTTACAACTCTGATTTCGGGTGCTAATAGATAACTGCTTTGTAGTCTGCCGCTTGAGTCCCGACTCCCAACTATTTCTGTAAGCACCTTGGCACGACGCTGCATTGCATTCCGCATGGTTCAATGGCAGCTAAGATCTGCTCTGGCAGTGGACTTGCTATTATCACAATTGCAGGCCATTGACACCTATGGTCAGTGTGTAAACTCGTTTATTCTGAGTTCTTTTGTTTTTATTTATTTCAGACAATTCCGATTGTGGACTTGTGATTGATGGTTAGCATAGCATTTGTGGCCCCAAATACACATACATACACATGTTTACTGATATGATTTGCATTACTTGTAGCACGAAGCGATTGATCTCAACTCACCTGCAGGCCCTCCTGGTCCCATGCCGGGCTGTGGATGAACTGGCGGCATACCTGGCTGAGTGATAATCGGCTGCTGGGGTCCTGCCGGTCCTGGTGGATACCCAAATGGCTGCGGCGGGCCAGCTGGACCGGGTGGATAGCCATAAGGCTGTGCCCCGCCCCCACCAAACGGAGGCGGTCCTCCGTAAGCTTCGCCGTAGGGCCCTTGAGGTACTGGGGCATAACCCCCTTGAGGCTGTGCCGGGGCAAAACCCCCTTGAGGCTGTGCCGGTGCAAAACCCTGAAACAATTCGATGATTAGTTCAATTCGAACATCAGAAAACAATTGGGGGCGTCTCTTAATCTTGTTGTGATAACGAGCTTTTTAAATATAATACTATGGACTTGTGCTTTGGTTTGTATTAAGCCCTGAAAATTTAATCAAGATCACGCTCTTAGTTTAGAAGTTATTCACGAATTTGGTTTCCATAGTGGCTGCGTTTATATTCGTGTGTGTATGTGGGACTGAGATGTATGAAAACACTGGGTTCAGGTTCACTTGTTTTAAATAAAGTTTATGCTGATTCGATACGGGACATTTTTCCCACTATGGCAATTACTTATATGTTAATACATACATATATGTAATAAAAATAACCACTCAGAAACAACAAAAAAACCACTAAACCACTCAGAAACAACAAATAAACAAGTAAGAATGTTGCAGTCGGACGTAACCAATTGCGTAATACTCGTTCACAGTACACGGAAATTATTATTGTTATTTTGAAAAAAGTATAGAATTTTTATATTTCGTAGGGGTGGGGGTGGGCGTGGCCAACATTAAGAGAAGGTCACACAAACACTTTCTGCCAAATTTTGTGCCTCTAGCTCCAAAATTGTCGGAGGTATAGCTTTCCCGATTTGCGGGGTCGGGAGTAGGTGGGAGTGGGCGGGAGTGGGCATGGTCGGGAAATTTTCTTCCCGAGCTTTAAAAGCCGTCTACATTTAAAATTTGGTGAATCTAGCTCCAAAATTGTGGGAGATATAGGCTTTCGCACTTTGCGGGGGCGAGAGGGCGGGGGTGGACGTGGGCGGTAAATTTTTATACCCTTATTTACAGGAGCTGACCACTAATCTACCTTCAAAATTTGGTGACTCTAGCTCTAATAGTTTGGAAGATATAGCCATTTCCGATTTTTTAAGGCGGGGTATCTGGGGGGCGTTCTAGTGGGCGTGGCCGGGCAATCAGGGCATTTTTTTGAGGAGATCACCAGCTATCTACATACCAAATTTGGTGACTCTAACTTTAATATTGTGGGAAATATTTAACTTTAATCGATTTGCGATTTGAGGTGTATCGACATGTTATCGATTTGCCAGCCTTGTTATTAGTTATTGTCGAAT
The DNA here is from genome assembly GCA_035047465.1 of Drosophila sordidula. Taxonomy (NCBI): domain Eukaryota; kingdom Metazoa; phylum Arthropoda; class Insecta; order Diptera; family Drosophilidae; genus Drosophila; species Drosophila sordidula. Next base: position 13,168,988 of record JAWNPQ010000156.1, on the reverse strand, counting down.
ACGATTGTTGAGATCCATTTTAAGAAGGAAAATAGAATGAGTACTTGGACCAACATTTTTTTAATATGTCATTTACAAGATAAACAGTGCAATTTATGATTTGCGATTGCGCACAGGACATACTTTAATTAGTTATAAAAAATGGTAAATTTACTTAATTGTTATTTGTTTTTTTTTTTAATATATTCATAAAACTCTATTTACAGAGCAATGTAGACACACTTCCTGCAATTATAATTGCTGATAGATAATTGTCTATCGCGTAAGAACAAATTTTGTTTCAGAAAATTAAGAATTTACTGTTTAATGGCTAATTCTTGTTGTAAGAGTAATTTTGTGGTATTAGTATGATCTCTATCAAAGAAGTAAATATTGAACAGAAGATGCTATAAAAATAAATGACCAAAAGGTGAATTTGTATTAATGCAGATTTGCAGTCGGTTTACTCATCATGGTAAATTAATTCGTGTTAAGTGTTTCAAAAAATAATCTTTGAATATTTTTCTTATACAATATCAGAAATTAACGTTTCTCTATTCTATTAGGTTTGACATTTTTGGTCATTGTGGCCACAGCTTTAAAGCTGGATACATCGAATTTTTTAGATAGCTTACTTTGAAGCTCCCAAAAAGATTGCTTAAATTTGTTGTATATGCCCACGGGGGCCTTGCCAAATCGATAAAACCTACATATCTTGGGGTAAACCTCTAAAATCCACATCTCGCACAATTTTAGAGCTAGTCAGCAAATTTAGCAGACAGTGTGCGGATGGACTTCTCTAAAGATCGAGCAGAAGAACATTTGCCAAGTCCACTCCCGCTCCTACAAAATACAAAATTCTATATTTTTCAAAATAACAATAGTAATTAACAATGTTCCTACTTTTCTTCTTTTTTTTTAATTGATAATTTCATTTCCTTATTCAAACAACTAAATGTTGGCATATTAGCTGACGGGGAGTCATAGAAACAATAGAACACTCATCAGCAAACAACCGCAGAACCTTAAACTATTGAAACGGTGAACTTCAAGCAAATCCACATTTTAAAGTTCGGTTCAATCAACCCAGATATTGCTACGAACGTCGATCTGCCACAATTTTTCAAATTTAAAATATTATATAGTTGAATCTCGATTATTCGAGATCATCGGAACCAAGCTCACTACGAATAATCAAAAAGACCAAATATAAACAATGGAAAATATTATCATTAATGTTAAGCAAGAGCATGTGCATATGCATATAGATATCTAAAAGTAAAATAAAATAAAAAATTCGATCAAGGCAGGCGGAATTTTAGAATTGTACATATGTACATAAATAAAACCACCTGTTTGTATGAGTATTATACGAGAAAAATTAGACACATGTATAAATGATAAAAGGGGTAAAACACGCCTTAGCAAGGGATCATAGTTTCTTATCTTTCGGTAGCGGTTGTCGAAAATACTTTCAGTTGTATTCGAGCAACACACACCGAATAAAACAAAACGTTTTCGAAGCAAAGGCAAAGCAATGTAAAGGGAAGCATAAAAACATGTTTCGTTTCGATAGTCTATGTTTTAAATTAAATTATTAACTCCCCAGCCTCAGCATTTTTGATTCTACGACTCTCTGCTAGCTACCCGAATGCTTTACGAATTGAAAACAAGTTGGGCACAGCTTTTCCCGCATCCGACCACAAGCTGCACCTTCAATTTTGTTTTATTTCAACGCACGCCAAAAGAGACGAGGAAACAAAGCGATTTGTTTTGTTTTATTCTGTTTCCCTTGGTGTGTGTGAAGATGAAAAATGTTTATTTTTGATTTCAAATCATAAAGTCAACTGCTCAGACTTCCGGATAACTCATGTTTCCGGTCCGCCTAATCGAGTTTCAACTGTATTTATTATTTTTTTCTTTGTTTATTTTTAATAATTATTTTCATAAGAATTCTTATTTATGCAATCCCTAAGATCAGGTAAAAAGAATCGAAATCTTTGGTTCGCTTATGAGTCGAACAACATTGGAACTTCGAACTGGATCGGTTCAAAATCGACAGCCTATTTATAATATTGCTCTTCAATTCGAATTAAATTGTGGTGCCACTCTATGATGCTACAACTTAGAGAGACTCACGCAAGCCTAAGCATGATGTCATGCACACGAGTGTGCGTGTGTGCTTGTGTGTATGCTATATGTGTATACGAGCGTTGACAACGCCCCCAGTATTCGAGAGTACTCACATAGTTCAGCGGCTGTGGCGACGGATCTCCGTGCGCCACTGGGGCGTAGGGCGCATTGGCGCCAGGTGCGTAGGGCGCTGGGGCGCCGTCGGCCGGCGGAGCATTCGGTGGATAGTAGCCGGGCGGCACGTATCCGCCTTTGTTGAGGTTGTTCATGTTCATCTGGCCGCTGCTGTTTTGTTGTTGTGCTTGTGTGGGTTGTGTGTTGTTGCTGTTGGTGCAGGTGGTCGGGGGCAAGGTTAGCCGGAGGCGCACGCCACAGTTAGCTGCTGCAGTTGCAACTTGTTTTATTAAGCGCCTTCTCAAATGTCAAGCACATACTCACCACTCCCTCTCGATTTCTCGCACTTATCGCTTACTTACGAGCTCGCGTTTAACGAAACTCAAATAATATTTTGAACTAAAGTGGCTGACAGCAGCAAATATAAAAATACCGAAAAAAGGGCACTCGTTATCGATGTCAGCTGCTCGACTGAATATCGATATATGCTACATGCAGCACTCGCCAATACCTCAATTTGTCAAGCAACTAATAGATGGCGCTAGCAGTTTTAAACTTCACACATAGATGGCGCGAGTGCGACTGTGCTTGTTGAGCTGCGCGATAGATGGCGCTTATGAACGTTGTAGATGTCAGTTATATTATTTTAAAGGCTTTACTGCCATTCCTAAGACTACTTGAAATGTATAAAAATAAAAATGAATATTAAATGAAAAATGCTAAAGCTCCGCTAATTAATTGTGTTTATTGATTGTTTTCGTGCTTCATTGTTGAGAATTGTTGCCTAGCAAATAAATGTGCAAAACACTTTTATCTGGTTTTTGTATCAACAGCCGCCATTTTTTTACTTTTATATACATATATTTTTTTTTCGTGACGGACGGCAAACCAAACACAGCCCACATTTTTTTCATTTTTTTCTAATGCTTTCTAATGCGCAAATTCTGTGCGAGGGTGCGGGTTCGCCGAGGCAGGGCTAGGGCGGTGGCTAGAGCGAGATGGAGCGAGGGCTGCGAGAGGGCTGCCGGAGAGGGTGGCGTAGTTAGCGCGCATAAAAAATGGCGGTTTCCGAAGCAGGCAAACAGAGAAAAAAACTGTTGGACGAGGCGTCGCCCTGCCCTCGTCCTGGCAGCCCGTGCTGCTGCGGCCGCTGCCCCCGCTGGGTGTGTGTGAGAGCGAGAGGCGAGCAGAAAAAAATTCTAAAAAAAACTGTTGGAAAAAAATGCGCTCAAAATCCACCCCATGGCAGAGGGACAGCAAACAGACGTCACTCACACACACACACACACAGGCACATCGTAATTACCAATACAAATGCAAAACGAGGCGGAGAAATCATCATCATCAACGTTGCCACCCACAGCCCTCTCCCCCTCGCCCCCCACCCTCCTGGTCGTTGGCTCTGCTTTAGATTTCCGTCGCTGGGGGCCAGAAATGAGCCAAGGCAAAAAAACTGCTGAAATGAGGGCCTTAATGCGCCATATAACGCGATATTAATGCAGTTGCATCTGTATTAGTGTGTGTGTGTGTGGGTGTGTGAGTTTGGCACATTCAATTAGTTGCCATTGCCTTTCGCATGGCAACTGCGAAAACTACAACAAACAAGCGAGTCAGAGAGCATTTTTGCGGTTGGCGGCCAACACAAAAGCCCCACCCAGCCATGACCTCGACCTCAACTCTTTGGTGGCCGCAGGCGCTGCCACAGTGCTTCAAAATCTTGAAAAATCAGGCAGCCGGCAGAACATAATGCAGATCCAGGGCCAGGTTCTATGCGGGCGCCGCCCCGCCCCCGCCCCCGCCCAGCCCCCTCCGCAGTCGGTCGATTGTGTACCCAGGCAGAGGCAGGTGCAGGGCCAGGAGCCGGGGCAAAGGCCCTCCAGAAGATTCCTCATCTCGCGGAGCAGCTCATTAGTCGCTGTTTTTCGCCTTTAAACATCGCAAACTACAAATTTGTTGTGCATCTTTTTCGTATACTCGTGTTATTTATGGTCAGCTCCACCTAATTTATGTGTGTGAGTGTGTGTGTGCTGATCCCCGTTATCGAAAGCAAAAGTTGCCTCCAATCGGACAGCAATGCCATAAATCAAGTCGCACAGATCCTCCCAGTCGCAGGCAGAAGCTTCTATGTCCACGTTCCCAATTGATCGATGGCTTTCGAGTTGGCCTTTTGCATTTTTATTGTGTGGCCAACAAGCAAACTGGCCGGTGACAGCACCAGCGGCTGCTACAACAACAGCTTAGCCACCAGAAACATCTGCTGCCACCAGACGGGGATTCAGGTCTGATGCGTTCCGGGCGCAAAGGTATTTTGGCGCGTGTTCTAAGGAATTCGCCATAATTTGCACATAAATTAGAATGGTTAAAGCATCTTGACTAAAGTCTGAATAAGGTTTTGGAATATCTAACCACTTTGAGCGCAATAGGTTTCACCTCGAATTCTGGGTAAGATATAAGATAAAAACAGATGAGTTATTCAGCGATTATAAACAAGTATTTATTTCTGGCATGAAACACATGCAAACTTCTTCAAAATAGTTTCAAAACTTTAAAGTTCGCCTGCATATAAATATACTGTTTATTTTATAGCTGAAAACATATATTTAAATATTACTCGATTAATATTTAAACAAGTAAAAAAGTTGTAACCGACGGCGCAATACTCATTCATAATTGTTATTATTAATTATTGATATTTTGGCAGAAAACTCTCTCAGAAAACTGTCGATGGCTTTACCTCCAAAATTGTGGGAGATATGGATTTTCACGGGTTGCCCGCATCCAAGATATATAGATCGCCCCCAGTGGGAGTAGCCAAAAAACCTTAACACTTTATCTGGCGCGGGCTCACACGAATATATTTATATTCCGAATTTCACCTCTCTAGCTTCAACAGCGGCGACATACGGATAGGCGGACAGCCGGACGGACATTGCACAAACCCAATATAATCTTTTCGCTTTGTGAACGAGAACAAAAAAGGCGAATTGGGAATTTGGTCAGAGCAGAAGCTGCATTGAACTGGCGGCCTTTAGGGCAGTCCATAAAACTGGCACCCGAATGAAATTCAGGTTGGGTTGGGTCAGTGTTGTGCTGTCGCATGTGTGGGAAATGCCGCAGACGGATGAAGCCGAGTGCAGCAGCAAAAAGCAAACAGCAGCCTAAATGTGTCAATGTGAAGGACAACAACAACAGCAGCAAGCGGAGCGGGGGGATGGCAACTGCAATTGCATTTGGCCAACTGGCGGCTGAGTTGAGCGCAGCTGTTGCCGGCCAAAAACAAAGTGGAGCAGATACACGAGGTCATCTGCACAGATTGGCATGGCCATGCAGTCGGGTAAAAGAATGACCGGAAATGCACACACACACACACACACACACAATAAAACATGCAGCCACACCTGTGATTACATGGGAATCGCGGCGCTTCCTTGACCTGGGTCAGGGCTCGTTTTGGTGTCGGCCGGTGCACAAAAAAAAGGGTAAAAGTGTTTTTAGCTTAATTACTTAATTACCACTTGGCTAGGCGTTCCACCGCCAAAGGTCAGAGCTGGCCGAAACTGGGTCAGCAGCGGCAAAAGCTGCCAAGGGCTTATATACCACGCAAATCTTAATGAGTTTTTATTTTATTTTATTTTCAGTTGCAGCCCGTTCAACCCTTCCTGTGGTCCGTTTTCTAATTAAAAGCACAATGACCCGACCCGGCGACCCTTTTTGCCGGCACGCACTTGGGCCGTGGGAAGCGGGGAGGGGGGAGGGTCTGGGGTTGTGGGGCTTCTGAGCCGGCGCGCAATTAATTATCGAGTGTTGAACTTGAACTTGGCGCCCCGGACCAAGAACGGGCCGAAAAGAGGGCTTTAAAGAGCGCCTTGACGGTTATTGATTTTACCGCGGGGAGCGGGAGGGGGAGCCGGGGTTGCTCAGTCTGGTGGCCACATGTCATGGCCAAAAGATTTAAATCAAAACTGACAGCAGCACAAAGCAGGACTCGGACTGAGTGTGCTTTAACCCTTTCGCTTTGTGCTGCACTCGAACCCTGTAGCGCAGTGTGGACTCTGGGCAGAGCTTTGGCTGGATGCTGCTACACGGTAATTGCTTATTTAAGCGCGCGCGTTCGTCCTTTTACGGGATGCCAGGATGCTGGCACAATGCACAACAAAAAAAAAAAAAAAACGCGCACAAAACAAAGCAAATGCCGCGTGTAATTATTGGACGGGTCGGAGGGCAGGTCGAGGGGCTGAGTAGCCAGCCAGTCATCCAGGCAGCTGTCTAGCCGGCCTCTGACCAGGACCAGCCCGAAATGAACTGCAAATCAAACAAGAACTCAACACGGACCGCATGCGTGCATATTAAAAATGTTTTAAAATGAAATTTCGGCACTGGCGACTCCTTTTTTCCGTTTTTCGTTTTTGCTTTTTTGTCAGCGCCTCGCAAAGGGTTAAGGCTTTTGTTGTGCATCCAACTGTGAGCTGAGGTCCTGTGATCCCGTGTACATGTGTGCGTGTGCGTGTGCGTGTGCATGTGCATGTGTGTGCGGTCGTGAACGGGTTTGCAGCTGTCGTTATCTAGTCTGGGCTATCGCTGACGAGCACTGCTTGAGCCGGACCCAAGGGTCAGCCGCGGGGTTGATCGATGCGAGGCGATGCTCGACGGTCGATTGACGAGCTGAGCTGCGGCCTGCGAGTGTTTTTGGGGTTTTTACAGCCTGGCGCGTTCGGTTGGGCGATAGCCAATCCAGCGGAATGAAAAAACGGCAAGCTAAATCCAACAGCGTCTGTTAACAACTCAATAACAATAACAATTGCAGAAAAAGTTGCTGCCCGCGCCGTGGCCATAAATTATAACAAGTTTGCCGTTTGGTGGGCATGAACAAACATACGGGCGAACTATGTTGAAACATTTTTCAATTTTAATGACACCAAATGAAGGTAGAGCTTGAGAACTCGAGCTTGGCTGACACAAGAAATAACAGAAATTATTGTCAATAATTACAATGCGGCTGGGGCTGGTCTTTGACGCGTTTGACAGACGGTAGGAGTTGAAAAGCGTGTGAGTTGTTTGGCCTCAGGTGCCTCATGCATCAGAGCCGCAGCTCCAAGGAATCAGAGGGGGGTTGGGGTGCCGCAAATAAATATGGAATAGTTGAGGCAAGTCTTAACGGGAAGATTAATTGTCGCTCACGATAGATACGTTCTCGGAAAGTCGTGTAAAAACCAACTTAATAGTACAATAAAAATTATTACAAATTCTTATTAGAGTTCACTTGGAATTTATTTTGAGTGTCAACACATTTTTTTTTTTATTAAATATAAATTTTAAAAAAATGAATCATGTTTTGGAAATTTACTAATATATAATAGTAGTCATAAGAAAATATTATTGTCATTATTAGTAAGAATTCAGTATCAGTACACTAGAATTATTTTGTTCATTATTTTGGGAAATTTTTATTGTCGCTATTCGATCGCTAGTCGATCATTTTTAAACATTCACAACAACTTAACATCTTTTTCTCTCCAATTGTCAAAACCAAACTAAACTGCATGCAAAATACATTACGTCTTTACTTTATGTATAAGTTTATGTATAAAAATAAATGTTAAAATCAATAAGAAAAATATAATGCTAAGTTTAAATGTATGACTGTTTCAGCTAATATACTTGATTAGTTTAAGTTGGTTCTGGTTAAAACAAATCAATTCGGTTAAAAAAAGAGAACTTTTTTAAGAGTGTAAAAAGAGAATTATGTGAAGATTTTTTAATCTTATTTCTCATATGGACCCCCTTGAAGACCACGCCTCTGCACCTGAAGCTGGCTCACTGCAAGTATCTAGCTGCCTAAAGCGCTTAAAGGCGTTTGACTTGGGCATATTTGCATGGAGCAAGCTCAACTTCAGCAGCAGCAACAGCAATCGGCATGCCAAATACCAGTAATAGTAATAAACGTATGTAATAATAATGAATTTTAATGTCGCGCATTAACAATTCTTGCATTTTAATTGGGCGAACAGAAACTGAAACCAAAACTGGAACTGAGCTGAGCTGAGCTGAGCTAGCTGAACTGAACTGGACCTGCGTCTGAGTCGGAATCGGAGTCTGAGTCTCTATGGGCATTGGGTCTCTATTCTGTGTGGGTTTGCATAAATTGCTGTTGATATGATTTAGTGACATGGAACAATGCACTGGAATTTATGACAAAAGCTGCATACATTTAAGCGGATTATGTCAGAATTTTACTATTTTAGTTGTTAATAAAAATTGCAATTTTTCATTATGGCATAGCGAAAATTTGTCAGCTCTGTCGCTAAAATCTCAACACAACATTGAGCCAACTTTAGCAACTTTAGAACGTAAAATGTTATTAGTGCACAAATCATACGAAACATTTAGGCCTCAGGCCGATGAAGGGGCGTCTCGCCAATCGATAATCGATTGAACTTAAAAATGTGGGCGTTCCACGAAATGACAAATGCTGTATTCCGCCGAGAAGAAACTGGACTAGTGTGCAAATGGCACTTGTGGTTTTCCACCTTGCTTTCATATTTATTCATGTTTCCCATTATCAATTTCGCTCAATCATTGTCAGCCATAAACAAATTTTTATTGATGCGAATTTTTTGCAGGTTGCAAGGTGCATGTTGCATGTTCGCCGGTTAGTTGAGTTTGCGCTGCGGTTGAGCAGAGCTAACTTCAGACTGCGAATATTGCTCAAAATATTTCTTACATGTATTTTTTAAATGTATTAAAAATTATTTTTATAAGTAATTGGAATATTAATTTATTTTTAATTTTTTTTCATATTTTTTTTACTTCTAATAATATGTAGTATTTGCATATTTTCCTAGATAACAATATAAATTTCTGTTGTTGTTCTGTAACAAATTGAGTTATTACTATATTTAAGTTGTTAAGAAATCAACTATTGTTGTAACAATTTAAAAAAAAACAATTCAAAAACTGGTTTTATTATTTTTTGATTTTATAATATTAATTTCGATTTTTCTATTCCGCACTTACCTTTTTTGCACCTAAAAAGAACTTTCTGCGATGTCCCGAATGCCCTTTTTTTATAATTTGGTTGTGTTCATATATTAGATTGAAAATTCTTCATCATAAAATTAGATTTCAGTAATTTTCGGGCTTGAATATGCTTTCAACATTATATTGTTACTTCGTGAAGAGGTGTTTTTATCGAAGATCTTTTTTATTGTCGAATTGTCGTTCAAATATTTTGAGGATGAAACTTGGAACGAGCATAAGAGAACACATTCACATTCTATATCAATAGGCATTTTATTTGAGAAGCTAAAACTTGTATTTTGCAAACAATTTTTCACTAAGAATTTTCATTTTAATTCATTTTTTGGCAGCCATACAGAATCATGTTCCATAAAAATCAAAACAAAACCAGTACGCTATCAGAACATATATATTCAAAATGATATGAATACGAGGCTGATTTAATATATAAAAATATTGCAATATATCCAGCAAACAACTTTTAGCGTTATTTTAGCATTTTTATATATATATAAATATATATATATAAATATATATATATAAATATATATATATAAATATATAATTATATAATTTGATTAGTAAAATAAACAATTTGAATGATTCCTTACATTTTGCGGCACACCCTCAAATCAAAAATAGCGGTTGGCGCCAAATTTAAAATAGAAGTAATTCAAAAGCAGGTGTCGAAATCTACAGATATGTATTGCCATATACCAAAAGTTGCGGAATTTCAATGGCTACGATATATTAAAAACGATATATTAAATATATTAAACAGTTATCAAAATCAGTTCGCCGTTTTTTTTTTCTTCTAAATTATCAAAATGTGAAATTTAAAACTCTTCTCACCTGTGACTTTTTACGAAAAAAGGTCCCAAGATAAGCCAAGGTAGCTCTTAAAAATACCTTAAACATACCTATATCCTCTGTGGTTTTGGAAACTGTGGAGGTCTTTTAGAACTAATGTTTCTTCGTTGATCATCACGTATTTACGCAGGTACCTGATTTTAATGATTGTACACAAACCGGCATAAACAAATAAAAGATCGCTACATTATATACTCCAAATGCAGGTGCCGGGCCAAGGTATTGAAATTGATAAATAAAATAAATCGAATGTCATTTGATATTGAGATATTGATCCTTCGTCTTTTCGACGACGCCTTATTTGGAGACCGTATTGAAAAAACCCTGAGCACAGACAATTTTCATAATGAAACTACTTTATTTTGTTAAGTTAATTTCTGATGAAAATTAAAAGAAATAATTATTTTTATTTTAGCATTTCAAAGTTTCTGCGAATCCAGCGAATCAACTTGCTGACCAACCCAAGCGAACCCAGCGTTCAAATATTTGTAGGAGTTCAGTTTTGCTTCGTCTTTGAATATTAATACTCTCCTTCCAAGGAAAAAAGGGATATGAATTGTGAGCGCTATACAAGGTATATATTATCTTTTGTCACAGCGAAATCCCAACTTCCTACAGCTTTAACGCTATAGTAATTTAGTTTATATACATATATTTTCATCTTTTGTTTCCACAAATCCCACTATAGTTTAAAATACACAACATGTCCTGATGTTACTTTACTCCAGAGGGTATTGCCCAGTTGAGTTCCTTTGAGTGTAACATTTTTGCGTGTTTCCTATTGCTCCGTTGAAAACTCATTTCATATTTTACTTGCGCCGGCGCTACAAGCCATGGGCGGATCTTTATTAGCGCTTAAATGCTTTTCCAATTTGTAGCCGGTGGCAAGAAGCTGGGGACAGAGGAGAGACCACCGAGAAAGGCGGCATCATATGATGACGTAATTTGTAGCCGGCTGGTGTCCAGCGGGAATATAAATGCACGATTCTTTAATTCATTATGACGTCGTAAATACCCCTAGAGTATTTGCAGAAACAGGATTGCTGTTCAGCTCCTGGGCAGCTCCATGGCAGCTGTCGCATGCAATTGGAGCTATGCACCACATATACTAATTAACTGCAAGTTCCAGGCCAGAAGATGCCGTACCTTTCAAGTCGGGTCTCGAGTAGACACTTGTAATGTCGCAGCGCCACTCGAGGGCGGCCAAAGGGAAGCAGGCCGAAAGAGCCCAAGGGGAAACAGCCCGCAGTTTGTCAACGGGCAGCAGGACGAGGACATTCAGGACCGCTGGAAGACACGCCACGAAATGAAAAGAAATTGCCACTGTCTGCCGGGCTTAAAAAGTAACCAGCAAAAAGGGGCAAAGCCCACAGCACAGAAGACAGAGGGTGCGGGAGGCGGCGCGAAGGAAACGCAACCATCTGCACGAATTGTAATTGAAAAGATTTCCCTTGAAGGAATTACACGCGCCGCCGTCGTCCTTGTCTGTGCTGCAAATTTAATAAGGAAGCCCCGGCGAGCTTATATTGTACTTTGTGTGAAAAATAATAGTTTCTTAAATGCACTGACATTTCGAGGGATCTCTGGAGCTCCAGGCAGGACGCAGATTTTATGAACTGCAAAATATTTTTGTGGCTAACGCTAAACCAGCAAAATATGCGCGTAATTAAGAAATATTAGTGGCGCCCACGTTTAAAGGCATTTGTGCAGCACTTCCCCGCCCCGGGCCCTTCCGGGCCAAATGAAAAAGCTGTGGCGGTTTCAAAAGGACCGAATATGAATCAGAGACACCACTCAGAATTTCCACAGCGCTCTTCATTGCGATAATTGTGAAGATTGCAATTTGCAAGTACAGTTGCTTTACGCAGAGGAACCTCTGCGAAGATAAACATTTGCATAAACAGTTACAGTCGAGTATAACAAATGAATTTCGCTGGCCAGAAGCAAATAAGCTTACATTTTGTAACCACAGTTGCTTAGGGAAGTATAAGTTAAATAATTGCATATCTAGTTATGTTACTATGAAGAGCTTAACTGGCTATAAATGTATATACAATTTATGTTTGATATAAAATTGAAAAAAACACCCATTTAAACTTAGAACCCCCACTAAGGGGAATATAACTTGATACAGTTCTCCCTATTCTCCAATTTTAATTTAGGATAATGTCAAATATGGGAATAATATTTTATATATTTAAAGTTGAATATGGTACTTTTGTATAGCGTACATCTCAGAAATATACTTCCGAAAACTTTTACCTTTTACACCTGGAAAAGTGCTACTATCCAAAAGTTAACATAAAGAAAAAAAGGTAAAGGTATTTTTTGTGTTTCGTCGTTGCCAATATATGTACATTCTATATCTCCTGGTCGGGCACTCCCAACTGGAGGAACTCTTACTTAATTTGCATAATTTGCTGATTCAAACTAAGTTCCAGGAGACGCAAAGTCTGCGCCAATTGCATTTAGCATTCCAATTGGGAAAGCGTCTGTCGCGGCCAAACCAAAGAAACCGAAACCAAAAAAAAAAGGTCGCCAATGAGCTCAGGTGGCAAATTAAAGCATTGTGATAATTGAAGGCACTAGGGGAACTAAGAGCGAGCACAGACAATGCAATTATGGGCGGCAAATTAGTGCGTCTTAGGCCCGAGGGTTGCCCGGGGCTCTGCATTCAGGGCTCTAATGACAGGCTCAACTGTAAACAGTAAACAGCCAATAATCAATAATCAAATCAAAGCAGACCGCACAATCGATCGCAAATCGGTACTCGTATGAACAATATATATGCACACCCAGCCAACAACAACAACAACAACGACAACGACAACAATATCGACAATCGGCAAAGTGAGCATTGATCGCTTGGTGTGAAATTGTGCGTTGTGGGGTGCGTCTGCGGGGGTAAGTCTGGCACAACCCCTAACCGAACGACCCGTCAGAGTTTTTTGTTCCATTTTTTTTCTTTCACATATTGTTGTTTGTAGCACTACCAAAAAAAGGTTAATAGGCTTAATGCCTGTTGTTGTTGTTGTTTTTTTGTTGCCGGTAGCGCACTCTTTCGACTTTTATTTATTGTAAAATTTGCCCAAGCACTTGAAACTGACAATTTTAGCTGTCAGCTTGTGTCGTCGGTTGAGGTCTATGACTTTGCTTTATTGACTTGTTAGCGCCGTCAAAATCCCATTTGTATGTCAATAAATTTGCAAAAAACCGAACAGAGAGGGCGCGCGACAGTCAGAGATAGAGAGAGAAGAGAACAGGAGAGGAGAATCGGAGAGGGAGGCGGCCATGTTGTGGGCTGCCCACCGGTTCGGGGTGAGCAGATTGGCTGTTGATTGATGTTACTCACGTAACATGACGATGAGAGCTGCTGAGATTAATGTGGTTTTAAGTTAGTGGAAAAGTTCGTCAGATATGCATGCAGTTGATGAAGTTGCCTCTTTCATTAGGTTGTTAAAAATCAAATGCAATGGGCTGGAAAATTGTCTGGCCATTAATCAACAAGGATGAACAATTACTACGGCCTTAACGCTTCTGAAGATGGAACAGCGTTAAAACTAGTTGGAGCTGGCCATATCCAAGTATCCAATTGCAGATATTGCAGCTCTCACTGTGATGAATTCCATGCTGCCAATAATATTTTATTTATGCGCTTGGAGCTGTTATTTACCTTCAAAGGTCTTACACAGATAGTGACCAATGCTGAAAGTCATATCTACCAAAAGTAATATGGCAATTTGGTTTTATTATCTACTTGCATTTGACTTTAACATTCGACGCATACTGCGCCGAATTGACCATTAACTGGGTACTTTGGCATAACCATATGACCGAGCTATAAATCATTAGACAGCCGCACTGCAGTCATTATTTTCCGCCATTAAGCGATGGCATAAGTACGCGAACGCGCATTCATTCAAATCCCAAAGCAGGCAAAAAACTACTCACGCATTTGCATTTTATGCGTCGTTTTTTCACAATTATTTTTTTATTTATTTGCTCTTCACAAAAACAAGTCAAAATTTATAACATAAAACGCATCCGACAGCTTGTCAGTAACAATGCGCTTTAAAGCTAACAAGCGTGTGCGAAACGAAACGCAATAGCAACAAAAATAACAACAGCAACAAGAAACCTAAATCCATTTGCATTAAAATTTATAGAGCGTAAACTGTGCACTCTTTTTAATTTCATTTATATATTTTTTTTCAATGTACACCCCGAAAACTTAAGTAAAACATGATAAAATATTTATCCTCAGTATATCGATCAATAAATACTCTTTCATATAGCAGACTACTTTTGTACACTACACGAAAGCATTTGTAATAACCCATATTCCTAAAATTATGAAAGCTTAATCAATGCTTCTCGTGAGTTTAGAGAGTTTGATTAAAATAATTCAGAATTAACGTTAATAAAATTTTACTCTTATAATTGCTGAGTTCAGTTGGGATTTCATAAAAACTTGTTTTTACCGGTAGTTCAATAAAACTATAGAAAGTGAATATGAGCCGATATCCGATTGGGAGGTCAACTTTAAAGCGTTACACATTTCGAGACAAAATTTTAAAACTTCGTGTTAGGGTATTAAAAAAAACTGTTACAATTTAACTAAAAAATTATATGTTTTTTTATAAAAAAAAGGTTATTTTTTGTAGTAAGGAAGAATATGTCAGCATGTGATTTCAAATAAAAAAAAAATTGAATAAAAACGCGCCGGAAATTATGTGCGCGTAGAAGAAGAAGCAACAACAGCAGCGGAGACTCTGACGGTAACAGCTAAGAGGAAAACCAGCTACCCATACATTTACCGACCAAGCCAACTGGCCCCGTAAGTACGCAGCACATATTGTTGGCATGTCAGGGCACGTTTTTTTTATTTTTTCAGCTTTTTTTGTGTTTTATTTTATTTCATTTTTTTCTTTTTTGCCACACTATTTTAATTTTCCGAGTCCTTCTCACTCTCGCTCATTCGCTATCGTTGCACGAACAATTGAATTATTTTTGTACGTAAAATCAGCGAGGGGTTGGCTGCCCATTAGCGCAGCGCCACCCCACTATCATCGTCATCATCATCCTCATTCTCATCATCGCCATGGTGCAGGCAGGCAGAAGAAAAAAATGCTTTTGAAAAAAATTTGTATCAAAAGTTGTACGACGTGACTGCGAGCAACTTTTTTTTATTTTTGGGATTTTTTTTTACTTTTTATTATAATTTTTTTGTGTTGTTACAAATTTTTAGACGGCTTGATTGGAATGTCAGATAAAGTCAAATGGATTTCAGCGTAAATTAAGTTGCCGTTTGCTGAACATGGGGCGGCAAAATTAAATTTTCATCTACCCGCAGCTGTCGTTGTCCAAGTTTTGTGATAAAGATTGGAAAAGTTTCCAATTTGAGCAAAATGTGAGCTTCAAACCAACACTGTTTACTATTTAAACTATACGGCATTTATTTCCAATGTGTTCCAATAAGTTTTGGTGTTAACTTTTTGAGCAACTTTTTCAAGCGAATTGCAAATTCATTATTGTCTAATGATGTATTTGATTTATATTTTTTGTAAAGCGTCGGGCTAAAAAATTAAAACAAATTTACATTATACATCAAATTGTATTTTTACCCGATGTATGCGCTGCCAACAAATTCGTGTACAAAAATGTTGTGTGAAAAATATATTGGAAATACGGAAAAAAAGCAATTTAAAAGCACAAAAACAATATTAAGAAATTCTTGCCACAGTTAACTTGAAAAGTTATTTAAACATTTTTTTTTTTTTTTGCTTAAGCATTTTAACTTATTAAATATATTATAAAAAATAAAAATAAATTCTTTGATACAATAAGTAAATCTATTAAAGCAACATTAACAACTCTTATTCGTTTCTTGACAATAAATGCATACGTCTTTATAAGATTGCAATATCTCTACTATCGATTCAATTATTTTGGTAGTCATTTTGGAAAATTATTTCTCTATTATTATCTCCATTTGCCATCCCATGAATATTTAAAATCGTGTTAGATTAAATCAATTCGTGTAAAAAGATAAAAATGTTAACTTTTTAAAGCAAGTTATTTGAAATTCTTGTACAAATAATTCCTGTAAAAAGAGAATTAGTTGTACTCAAATATGTAAGTGATTTTGCTATATTTATTTTTTTATTTATTTTCTGAGAACTTTTAACAAGAAGTAACCATGACTAGATAACGTATGTAACAATGGCAGCGTTAACAAGTTATGTACAAGTAGAAATTCAGACGAAAATAACATTTAGCCAAAAACTAAGTTTGAAACTTTTATACATTTTGACGACTTTGGGTCCACAGTTCACTTGTGTGGAGGCGCTTGAGTCCTCGGCGCGTAGTGTTGGTCCCCAATGAAGGGGTTGAGGTGATTATGGAGACTTTCATAAGTCTATGTCGGCATGATGATGTTCTTATATATGATTTATGATTTATTTATGTTTTTTAATACAGATTCATTGTCCATATGAAAATGATTTTGACTTGAAAAGTTTTCAATTCATGTAAGCATTCAATTGAAATAAATCCAAATCCAAGCCATGGCTTTAACTAAGCAATTGAAAATGTTGTCGATATAGCCAACTGCTTAATAGATGGATCATCTGACGGGTTCGCGCAGACCGGAATAGCTACACAGTTTTCTTCGGGGTTACAAGGCGCAAAAGTTTCTCAAGGTCTTTGTGCAGCTTGCGCTCTGCATTGGGCTGATCAAGTTGATAGATGCTAGGGGTAAAATGTAACAGGCAGACCGGTTTAACCGGTTCCCATTAGGAATATTGTGGTAATTTTTTTATGAAAATATTTGGCGCATTTCAATAAATACAGAATTGTACATTAATCCAGGGCTCAAATACAGGGCCAGAAATTGGGCGCAGCTGCACGCAGCGCACCCAAATGATGGCCAAGTTTCACGATTTCCAGGTAAAAATTTCAATTAAAATTGGTTGGAAAATATGCAAAAAAGAAAAAAATAAAATAAAGGGTTACGGGACAGCTTGAAAAGACGCACAGCTTCATCATCCGCTGCGATCCGGGCGATTGACGACCCCTCATAGAAAAACAAAACGATCGCCACTTTGGGCGCACATTGTGAGAACAAGAACAATCACCCTTCCATTCATTCATTCATTCGGGCATTCAGATATTCTGTTATTCAGTTATTCTAGCATTCGTGTACGTTGACAAAACTGTAGCGCCAGGTTTTAATGCCGCATTATCCTACTGTTTGGCCTGTGTCCTGTGAAGTGACATTCGTCTAATTTGAATATTCCTTGTGCCTCTGCCAGCCTTTCCCACGATTTATGTTTATGATTGCCGCTTTCTTGGCTCGGCTGTAAGGTTGCCTGATCCCTTGCTTCCTTTCTTAACCCGTGTCAAACTATGCCGCACTCGAAATCCTTATGCTAATGCAGTAGCCATAACTCACGCTCATCCTGCCACAGGTCCCTGCTGCCTAATGTAATATAATGTAAAATAATGTATGCATGGCCTTTGTATGTTTGGCAATTGTTGAAAATTATTTACACGCTTTTAATTGGCATTCAAGTGGTTGCGATCAAAGGCTGCCACCTCCTGCTGCTGCCGCTCTCCGCTGCTCTCACACCAGTGCCGAACTATGTCCTGGCCGCTGCCAAGTCTGCAGCTTACCTCATTACTGCCGGCCGTAAGCTCGCCGGCTTTATTGCTGTAGTCCACATAATTAATAATTTCATTCCATGTGTTAAAGCAAAGCAAACAGAGAGCGCAGAGCGTATCAGTTGCGTCTCGCAAAAAAAAAGTAATTATGCCGACTAAGAGCTTCATCAGACATCCCATTATGCAGCCGGGACTGCACTCGACAAGCGGCGGCCCACACATGGAGGATGGGGGCGAAACAAAAGCATTCATTCTACCTTTGAGCGCAAAGCGAAAGCAGCCGAAGTCGTCATCATAAATGTTTGCATATGAAGTGCAGTGGGCGTGGCGTGCACTTCAGCTGCGGCATTGAAAAAACCACACACACGCACACACAGAGAAAATCTTGCGCCAGGATTAAAAATGCAGCGCATTGAATTTGCACGAGGCCGCAGCCATTGCCACGCCCCCAAGGCAGGCCGGGCCGGCCGCACATTTCGCAACAAATAATGATGCACTTGAAAAATGTTTTGGAGTGTGTGTGCACAACAACAACAATAAAGGAACAAAAAATCATTAAAAAGTAGTCCCCACAACGCCCCCAAAGCCGCGTCTGGATTACATTATTAGAGAAGCTGCCTCGAATATCCACACCATTAATATTTCACTTAATGCTGCAATTGTCCTGGGAGCAACAACGTGCATACATCCTACACCTACACACACACACACACACACACACACATAAAGTCACCGACTACCCCCTCTAAATTGCCCTAAAATGTTTAATTCATTTTATGCGATTTCATTCAGCGCCAGTTTTAATTATGAGCAGAGCTCATAGTGGAGTGGGGCAGAGAGTGGCCCGCCGTGGAGTGGAGCCCAGCCACAGCCGTATAGGTGGGGCCAAGTGTGGCGGGAGGAGCCAGCCAACTGACTTGTGTAATTTGTGCATAAGATTCATTTACTTTGGGGGCGACATAATCTTCAGTTGCTTACTTACCCTGCCCGGTGGCTAATGCTGGTCCTGTCGCCAGTCCTGGCTCCTGCCTCCTTGCTGCTCGCTCCTCGCCCCCACTCCCGGCTCCTGTCGCCCGGTGACAGCCGTACTGGGCGTCATCTCACTCAAAAATCGTCTCAATGGCCTTGTCAGGGGCTGTCGGCCCGGGCAGTAGAACGGTGCTGTGATTATGCACTTGATGTGATGTGCATAAAGCTGAATTTTAATTACGAGTAAATATTTAAACCATTAAGCCTGAAAAGTGGACTGCCAGAGTGTTTTGAAATAAGTACAGAATATGGTGCTTCAAAATGGGCACGGCATAAAAATATGCTCTTTAAAAAATGTGGAAAAATAAGTTGAGCAACGTTTCCTCTACCAATTAAAAGCTACTTCATTTTTATTATGCCTGAAAAGAATATACCAACCTATTAGTTTGGCAAAAATAAATCCATCATTTATATACCCTGAACTCATTGAAAATAGGTAAAAATGGGTATAATGGCTTTGTGCCAATGTATGTAACTGGCAGAAGGAGCATCTCCGACCCCATAAATTATATATATTCTTGGTCAGCATCAATTGATTTCGGAGATTACAAGAGCTAAAAAAAGCTGAACTTGAACTTTTTAAGTTCATGTATACAGATCAAGTGAAGCAAAGGCAGATTTAAAATATTTTATGAAAAAAAATTTTAATATTACGGGCTTGCGCTGCATTTGAATGCTTCTGTTAAGCCCTCAAAGTTTCATGAAGTTTAGAAGTTATTCACGAATTTAGTTTCCATAGTGGGGGCCAAGCGAAACAGCTGCTTAATGTGGGGGATTAAATGTAGGTAAAGACAGGGTTCACGGTATCCCCTAGTCGTACTCGTTTATTTTAATATTTTATTCAACGCTGCGAATCACATTTAACTCAATTCTATAAATTGTACTTGCTTTTTAACAGCTCCTTGATTAAGCCATCATTTAATATCATATAAATAAATGGATAATAATATTAAATATTTTAGGCGTGAATGCAAAACAGTATTTTAAATTGTAGTCGTACAATTTGCTTTTTAGTCATCATTTTTATATCATTAAAAATTGATAAATATGTATTAAATGCTTTTGTGCAAATGTACAAATGTATTAGACACCTCCGACCCCACAAGGTATATAGATGTATTCTTTGCTAGCATCCCTCTGTCTGTCTATATGAACGCGTCAATTTCAAAGACTATACAGACTTGAAATTGTATACATAAGATCCTATACATTATTGATAACACGCTTGTAATTTTGTTAAATCGATAAATTGTTTTTAACGATTTTGTGGTATGTACATTCTCGTATAGAGTAGACTTATCGAGATTTACGTTTTTGATAGAACACTCCGTATCCCCTAAAATAAAGAAAATAACTAATTTTGAAAGGTATAACCTTGTGCTTTGCTATACACAAACACTTGGAATTCGTTTCGGCTCGGAGCTTTGTAGAGGGTATTTTATAATTCCGATGTTTTGCAGCACATACATGAATGTGACTTTCTGTAGAGGATTTAATGTTCAACGTGCTCTGAATGTAGCATTCTGATTTAATGCTTTTAGTTATATTAAATTACAATATTATTGCCGAACTTAAAATTTATTAACAGTTTTAATTAAGTTGTGTATTGAAAAACGCGGCTTCAATTGTTGGCCATAAATTTCAGACGGGCCATTGAATGCAATGGCTGACCAGGCAATTAAAAAGCAAAAACAAAAAAAAAGGAAAACAAAACAAAAATTAAGCGACTTAATTAAAATAAATAAAAGTTCTACATGAAAAATAAATAAGAAAAAAATGTAAAATTCGATGGCGTTTATTTGTATTTGTTTTTGTTTGAAATATTGTGCGGTAAATGCAAGTGCAAATATATATTAATTGCGAAAGGTTCAGCTGCGACGCGGCTTGGGTTCAATTAAAAGTTTCAACAGCATCCATCAAGCCGCTTCAATGAGTGTCGATAACAGTCGCTCCAAGAGAATGTGTACATAATAAATAAAATACATAAAATGTGAAACATAAAAACAAAATTATAAAAAAAAGTCAGCCATCGATCGCTTCAATGGCTAACTTTTCCGCAAAGCCATTAAAATGGCTGAATATACAAATGGAAAAAATAATTTCATTTGTTGTTAAAAGAGAGCGGGAGGCGCCGGGTGCTGGACAGGTCCTATTACAATCGCAGCTCCTCTTGATGTGGCCGTTGTTGTTTTTGCTGCTGCTGTTGTTGTTTTGTTGTAGTTGGCGCCTGCTAGCTCCACCGACTGCCCGCTGCTGCTTATGTGTATTTGCATGTTAAAGCAGTTGGCAGCGCCATTGCAGTGTCCTGCCGTCCCGCTGTCCTGATGTCCTGCTACCCTGTGGTCGTTGCGCAGCTCTGGAGTGTGCCGCCTCTTGAAAGTAATAGCCAAAACGAAAGCAATCTACACCCCACCGTCCATTACCGCCGCTTGTCCCCACGTTGTTAACGTAATTTCCATAAAACATTTTGTTACTTATTTATCTTAATTAAAATAAATTTACATTTTTCTAATTTAAGAGCGCGACGGCAGCGGCAGCGGCGGCGGCAACACCAGCACCAATACCAACGGCGACTATTCAGCCCTGCCTTCACATCCCGAGCCGTCTTCGGGGCGCAACTTGCCGGGCATTAGAGAGCGACATTTTCTTAACAAGCCAAAGGGACACATGCCACATCACGGACGAGCACGAAGCGGGGAGAGACGTGCAGCAACGAAACAACATCAACGACAACGTGAAAAAAAATCAAAAAACTTAACGTAATGGAAAGTTGCCTCCGCGCTCTGCGTTTGGATCTCATTAGCGTTGCTAGGGGAAAGTGGGCCGCAAGGGCGCAAGGGCGGCCAAGCAGCGTGGCCGCCTTTTGAGTTGGAGCTGGGAGGTGGTCGTTGTTTTTGCGACGTTGCCGCATAAGTAGCAGCCAGTCCTGTGCCGGTCCAGTCCCAGGCCGGGCTCACAAAAGGCATAAAGAAAGAAAAGTATTGCCTCGCTCCGAGCCCCGACCTGGTCTTGGTCCGTCAGGAAAAGCATAAAATTAAAAGCTGACAAGCGAAATAAAAAGATTTTGCGTATTTGCGCACACTTTTTAGCCGTTCTCAGCATCCTCAAGCAATTCAATACAAAATGTTTGCCCGCACGACTGGCAATATGAGCAGCAGGGCTAGCTGAGAGGGGAGCTGAGAAGGGCCAGCTAACGGGCATTCAACGCAGAGAAAGGAGACCAAGGCTATGAAGAAAAAATACATTACTAGCTGATTAGCAAAGCAGTTGGATATAAAGCAAAGCACACTCAAAAGGGACAACATATTTAATCTTTCATAACAAAAGTAAATCTTTTAATTTAAAAAAAAAAATAATATGCTAAAGACTTTTACAAGATTTCCGATTGTTGTCTAGACTATATAAGATATAAAATCACCTATTCAAGCCAGTTTATTAGCGTCTATTTTGATACTTTATACACTGTTACAAAAGTAAAATTTAAAGAACTACTTCCATGTAGTAATTAATTATTAATTTTTTAAATATTGCGACAGTTACTATCTAGTAGTTGTCAGGTATAAAGATATGTCCCGCCTTATGTTCCAAACTCAAGGTACAGTTGTGTGCATTGGCATTAATTCTGATTAGTCATTACTTAGCCCACACAGGGGACAAATCTGGTGAAAATAAAGGCAACAATAAATCAAAAATCAATACGAGCAACGCCATTTTGTAATGCTGGGTGGGAGAGTAAATAAAAAGCGTCAAATGAAACCAATACAAAACCATAACTAAATCTGCATATATATATAAATGTGTGTGTGTGTGTGTGTGCCCAACAACACGAAATTTAAGAAGCAGCAGGCATATAAAATCAACAACGGCCGCAACGGGGGAGCCTTTTTGCCATATCGGAAAGGAGGAGTCAAGCCAGTCGTGCGGACAACAACAACAAAAAAAAATGGAAAAGTACAAGAAAAAGAAAACAGAAAAATAAAAATAAATTCAAAGCAAACGAGACTAAAATTATAAAAATTGCCCTCCTGGTGGTGCTGCTGCCGAGAGTGCGCGACCAGGACGATGGACGCGGACGCAGACGAGGTTGAACAAGGCGAGACGAACGCGATTCCAATACGGGACATCAACGTCAACGAGGGTGGTAAGCAACAAAAGCTGGGGGTGGGTGATGCTGATGTTGATGGACTCGCCGGGCTGGGCCGGGCTGGCCTGGGCTGGGGGTGGTACATAATGTGGCCTGTGCACTGCCGTTGGCCTGAACGGCGCATTAAGCACAGCACTGCGAGAGGTGACCGGGCCAGGGGCTGGGCGAGGGGTAGGTGGCCGAGGTATATATAGCAGTGTACATAGAGCTGTGCTGCCATGGCCCGCAGCGTCAATGGACCAAAATAATAACGACTAACGGCCTGTTAAGGGAAAATGCAAAGAGGGAGGGCGTGGTGGGGGGAGGAGCATGGAGAATGGAAAATGGCATGGTAATAGGTCTGGGTGGGTGGCCCAAGGTTTTTTAAGTGGTTGCGCGTGACGTGCACGACGAGCTGACGAGGGGCGCTGTGGACCGACGGGCGGCGGTGGCGGTGGCGGTGGCGGTAGCGGTGGCGGTGGTGTTGGTGGTGCAGATGCCATTGGAGCTGCTGACGTGGTATTTGCTCGCCCTCATTGACGCCGACATAGACATGGACGCGAACGAGGACGAGAATGCCGATCGTTATGCCACTGCCTGGCAATTTTTTTCCACTTATTTGTACACAAAACTCTTGTTACTAGCTGCCATTATGATTTTGAAAAGCCATTGCTGTTTTTTATTTTCTTTTTTACTTGCTTTGGTTTTTGCTGCTTTTTGCCGCTCATTGAAAAACTGTGAAATTTTATAATAAGCATTTTTTGCCGCTGCCGGATTATTGTCGATGATTGTGATTGCGTTTTATGTTGTTCCTTTTATTACCAGCGAGAGTGTGAGAGTGGGGATTGCTCCTGGCAGCTCTGTGGACTGGACGCTTCAGTGGGGGCCATTACAGATTGTGATTCTGTGTGAGCTTTTTGTTATTGGTGCTGTAATATTCCTTTTGAAAAATGTTTTTGTCCGTGTGCTCCTCAATGTATTTCTTTTTTTATTATTAATTTTTTCTTCATTTTTGTTTGTGCTCGTTCAGGCGCTATTGGTTTCAATTTAAGCTTATTAATTTTAAATGCGATTTTTAATTAAATATTATCAAAGTGTGTCGCGGACATCATTAGGGCTTCCAGTGACCAATGGGAATGCAGAAGGGGAGGCATTTTTAAAAGCAGCAATCTGAAAGTCCAGAAGCCACAAGAGAAGTAATTCATGGAGAAACGTTTTTCAAGGCGGGAGCTGAATAACTTTACTTAGTTCCTGTAATAGGTCGTTTTTAGCAAGGCAAAGAACTGATACGACATGCTGATCACCTAAAAACACAAAAGCTATCAGCACTGAAGGCCCGCTCCAAAGTTGGACTCACCTTCATATAAGTAACCAGGGAAATGGGCGGGAATGTGGGCGGTCTTATCATCGCTGGCCTCTGGCTGCGCAGAATCATCATCTTGAGCATTATGCAGTATCTCTTGCTGCACTGAAACCAGTTCTGATTGTAGGCCGCATCGCCCACGTGAAGGCTCTGCAAAGGGTGTTATTGTTTTTCAAGAAAGCACAACAAAAACAAATTTGGGGGTCACTTACAGCTGCTATCAACGAATCGCCGTAGTAGCAAACTAGAAAAACTTGCACCATCGAGGTCATTAGAAAGATGCAGTAGATCAGGATAACCTCCACCGTAGACTCCGTCACTTGAAAGGCAATGAAGCAAATCTGCATGGAGGCCATCAGGAAATTGAGTAGCAAGGAGAAGCTGTACATATTGTTGACGTGCTCGCAGAGCCTGTGGGAGATGAGATCAAGGCTTAGGCATTAGTAGCAACTGCCACAAGAATATTCCTGCAACATTAAGATGTATTTTTGATTCTTGATAAATGTATATTTGGAGATTTTTAAAAAGAAGGCGGCAATCTTCCAATTTCCTCATATAAAATAAAAACGAAGGATATTCAATTTAATATATAAATACTGCCAAATTAAAAAAATAGTTGGGCATTCCGCACTTTACGCAAAAAAACTCAAAATTCAACTTTCTTAAAATTGTTTCTTCTTTTCGAATATAGCCTCGTTCATGGCACGCGCAGATGCAATTTATTACAAATGATCGACTGTGGCCATTTTCTTTAAATTGATAAAAATCTACAGCCTCTAATTTATTAGGCTTATTTTGTATATTTTGAGAGCTAGAGGCACCAAATGTGGTTCAAATTAATATTTGAATGTCCTTTAGGACTTAAAGAATCTATTTCAAAACGTTTTATCAAAATCAGCTGAGAAGGAAATTATTAAGGAAAACGTGCGGTAAAGTTTGACAAATTTGACAATTCAATTGGCAGCAGGTGCTGCCAAAAAGTTGAAGTTTGGTTTTTATACTCGTTCGTTTTTTCGGCGCTATTGAAGCTAGCTATCTGCTTCAGAAAATATTAAAGCTAACGTCACCAAATTTGGTGTGTAGATTGCTGGTGACCTCACCCAAAAATTGCAATCTTGAAATCTCGGCCAAAACTCCCCCAAGCGCTCCACCCAAAAGAATGAGGGAAATACCTATATCTCCCACAGTTCAGAGTCACCGTATGTGGAATATAGATTACTGGAAAACTGCCCCAGAGATCAGAGAAAAAATCGATATGTGTGAAAGCTCAAATCCATAACACGTGTATACTTTCAACTCACAACTCTGCCGCTAGAGTCACAAAATTTAGTATGCAAATTGCTGGGGACCACCTCTAAAGATTGAGATCTTTATACCCCGGCCACGCACATACGAATGTCCCCAGAGACCCAGCACCCACAAATCGCGGAAATCTATATCTCCCGCAGTGTCAGAGCTAGAGTCATCAAATTTAATCTATATATCTTACTCAGTTTAAAAGTTGGATACATCACATTTTTAGACGGATTACTGTCCTCCACTAAATGTGGCATCGGGATACGCCCACTGGGGGCGTGGCAAATCAATAAAATCTATATATCATGGGGGTGGATAAACCACGAAACCCCATATATCCATTTCAAAATGTCAATAACCCTCTCCGTTTTCGCATTATCGGCTTTCTGACCCGGCAGACCATATCACAGAAACTATAAGAGCTGGAAAAACTAAATTCCGTTTAATACGTTCTCCTTCTTGAAGCATATGCAGATCATAAATATTTATTTTCTTCGATACCTCCCCCACTCGCCCCATATATAAAAAACGGAATTCTGATACTACAGCCTTGCACTTTGGTTGGTATACACATTTAAATGCTCTGGGTAAGCCCTGAAAATTTCATTAAGATCATGCTCTTAGCTAAGAATTTATTTACGAATTTAGTTTTCATATATGAGTTTAGGACAATAAGAATAAAGAATCAAATTGAAATCAAGTAAATAAAAGTTTTCATATATCAAATATGTCGAATTGTAGTTCAAATATTTTGAGGATGGAACACGGATTTTTAAAAGATTCAAACTTCTGATTTTGATTTAATTTTCATTTGATTTCAACTTTTGATGAACAAACACAATCGTGTTCTATACAAAATCAGAAATTTATCTGGGAACACAGATATTCAAAATGAAATCAGTTCCGAAACCGATTTAATATATATGTATATATATAATAAATATTGCAAAAAATTCAGCAAAGAAGATTTGTAACTTCATCTTAGCAATTTTAAAAAATAATTTATATTTATTAGTAAAATAAATAAATTGTATGATTGTTTACTTTTTACCGAACAGAAATTAAATTTGCCTAAAGTTAATCAAAAACAGGTGATGCAATCTACAGATATTTATAAATTTCAATGGCAACGATATATTAAATGTAAAATATATTAAACATTTATTAAAATAGGTGGACTCGTTTTCGTTTAAATTATCAAAATGTGAAATTAATTTTTTTTTTTACTTGTAGCTTAGTGGCTCTTAAAAATACCTTAAATAAACCGATATCGTGTGTGGTTTGATATGTCCATATTAACTAGCTGTTTTTTCTTAAAGTCGTATTACTAAAGTTACTTGGTTGAGGATAGGGAATAAGTCCAGAAAGTTTCAGAAATCTACCTCACCGGTAACTCACCGCTATCATACGCATTTTATCTAATTTTTGGACATACACAAAAACTTACATTTCTTAGTAACTTCTGAAAGAGATTTGGGATTGGCCTGAATGAGGACCATTCGACGCGTACTTGAATCTTTTGTTTTAATATTTGTCTGTCCGGCTGAACGCAATTTTTCTCGGTGCTATTGATACTAGAGATACTTCAAACTGTACTGTAAATATGTGCTTTTACTGGGCGACTGGCAAATCGATAATATGTCGATACAGCTCAAATCGTACATCGATAAAAGATGGATATTTATTTTAAATTTGCTATGTAGATTGCTGGTGACCTCCCCCAAGATTGCGACCTTGATATCTCGGCCACGCCAAGCGCCCCCGCCTTAAAATCGGAATGGCCACAGTGCAGGAACTAGAGTCACTATATTTGGAACATATTACTGGAATGCAGCCATTCCCGTTCCTGTAATCTCAAAAATCAATATGCATCACAGCTCAAATTGATACCACGTATATAATTTCTACAATTTGAAGGCACCAATTTTTAGAGACCCCAAATGTGTGTTGACCTCCCCAAATTAGTGCGACCTTGACCCAAGCGTCTTACGAATCGCGAAAATTTATATCTATATCCCCCCGAGTGTTAGAGCAGAGTCACGAAATTTGGTAAACAGTATTCGGATAACCTCCTGTTAATATCGAGCTGAAAAATGTTGGCCACGCCCCCTACGAAATATAAAAATTATATCGTTTTCCAGAATAACAATAATAATTAAGAAGGTTTTCGACTGTTTAAACTGTTATTGTACTGTGGACGAGTATTACGCAGTCGGTTACGGTCGACTGATAGTAACATTGTAGGAAATTATTATCTTGTCTGTTTCTATATATATACTATATATCTTATGTATTATATAATTTGTAATACTTCAAGATATGCTAAGCAAACTAGGCAATTGTGAGCGCCTAGCACATGACCAAAATATCACTATACACTATAGCCTCTAATAGGAATGATCTATACGTAAGGTAATTTATTTTATTGCCACGTCTCTTCACTCACGTCAAACACTTGTCATGATATTTGATCATGCTGGCCAAGAAGCGAACATTTTCCGAGTCCTGGTCTGGGTCACAAGGATGTGCCGTAAGGCGCGTTGCGATGTAGTTGAAGTGCATGCACAGCTGGGTAATGACCACGACCAGCAGGAGATCCGCGCAGAGGAAGGCGATGCCGGCCAAGTAGGCGCCATGTGCAATGTCCCAGTAGGTAATCCAGTAAACCCAATTTTTGGTAGTCGCATCGTAGGGAAACCAGATGAGAAAGCCAAAGTTACGATCGAAGGTCTCGTAGCCCAGGAAATTGTACTTGATCGAGGCCTTGATGGCCGGATACAAAGTAAAGGTGGTCGTGTACGCCAGGCAGAGGAACGTGAATATGCTTATGACACGCTTCATGGTGCGCTCAAAGTCGGCCATTTTGTAGACGCGCTGTGCGGCCAGTGTCCTTGGGTGCAGGTCCTCCAGGTCATCCAGCAGCTGCACCATCGTTTTCCTATGCATCGCCATGGTCAACTGCTTACAGTCCGCCACCAGGGAGAATCCAATGCAGGGCGCCACGGCAATCGCCAGGCGCACCGTCTCGAAGTCCTGGATCGACTTGTAGAAGAAGACCAGCTCGCCACAGACCAGCAGGTTGAAGTTGATGAAGCCCGCGTACAAGTAGATCTTGAGCAGCAGCGAAGTCAGGGGCTTGGTGGACCGATGCGCGTAGATGTCCTCGCCAATGGTCTTGTAGAAGCGCACGGGCATCCGCATCATGTCCCCAAAGGTGCGCGGCGTCTCCACCAGCGAGCTGCTCATGGTTCCCGTAGCTGGTTGTGTGGTGGGCCCGATTTTTATAACTGTGCAGGATGCGGTCGCAACTACACTTTTAAATAGTCAAATTAGCTGCATTCAATTGGGCGGGGCCGTTAACTTTTTATGCTCCATCATGGCGCCTGGGCCAAGTGTTGATAATTGTGCGTAAACTTTTTACTTCTACAAGTATTTCCCACTAAACGACAGACTTTCAGCGTAATTAGCCGTTCGAGCTGTGAAGTTTCACAGCTGCGAGGCTCTTGTAGATTGGGCAGAGGTGACTTCAGGTTGGCTTCAGTCGCCGCGACCTTTGCGGCCGTTAATCAATGCTGGACAACTATTTGCAACCTTAGAATTAAAAAATTTAATTTTTGAAAATAACCATGTTTGCTTAGCAACGAAACTCGCATGCTCTTTGAGGTGGTAAAAATTAATAATAATAGAAAATGTTTTCAGCAGCCGTTACAATGAAGTGGAAGCACAAGAACCTCTTAGCGAAGCCGTCGGCGACTTAAACGCCGCCACTTTAAGAAATGGTTAGACTAAAACATTTTTTAAATTAATATTTGTGTATTAACTTTAGCATTTGTAAAAAAAAAATAAATTTTGTTTGTAAAATAAACAATTTGATTAAAATGTGGGTTGGAAACTGTGGGGTGTGCACCATGATTACTGAATAAATAAAAATAAGAGAATACAGCAATTGTGTTTATGACTAAATAAAATATAAAGTAAATCTAAATGTTTTTTTCTTCTATTATGTTATGCGCTTAAGTGTTTACCAATATTTTACAAAGCGAATAATCAAAAAGCATAAAAAAAAAGCATAATATGAGTATTCCAATTAATGTATTTATTTGTGGTAACAAGAAATAACATTAACATAATTACCTTTCAATATACATTGAAATTGAAAGGTAATTAATAATTGTTTTAAAAATATTATTTTAAATTAATTAAACTCGTTGAAAACATCTCTTGCAAAATTGCAACATACAACATTTTTCAAGTGTAATAAATGTTAAAATAAAAAAATAAAAATCGCTGAGCAAAGCATTTTTAATTCATAATTTCCCATCTAAAAACAAAAATCATATCAAAATTTGCGACGCTGCCATACGAATGGTTAATGTTGTTCATTATTAGTCGTTGAGTAAATCAAAAAAGAATACAGAATGGCTAAAAAATATCATGTAAAAAAGTGACTAAATTTCTTTATTTTTCTTCCCCCTATTATGATATTTGTTAATACTTTACAAAAGGAATTCAATTGTTAATTTTTTATGTAGGAATGTTCACTTTATTTCTATAGTAAATGGTTTGCAAACAAAAATACAAGAAATCTGCTGAGTTTGATTAGGATATGTTAAAAAACAAAAAAATTAAGTTCATTTTCCTATGTCAGTTGCATGTCAAGGTGGTCCGATCCGGTTGGATCGAAAGTATATTTAATAAATGGTATATATATTATATATTCATATTTATATTTTTAATTCTATTTGCATTTTCTTTTGCCATTAATACTAATATTTATGGCAAAATTATAATTACTTATGGATTGATCGAAGCTCTATCATTATATTTTTATAAGTTAAATTTAATTATCTTTAAAATATGCAATGAATGATCGTTATGCAGAATGATTTTATTTATTTGGAGAATACGCGAGATTCGTTTTATTATTCCGCCTGGTGAGATCATTCAGAATGTTTAACACACACATATGCTATAGTTCACATTTGCCTAAATGTTTATTTGAGTACTTCTAAGTATTCATTGTTTGAGGCTTTGTGCTATACGTGAATTACATGCCAAAGCTGAAGTGCCTTATCTCGAGCTTGGAAACCAGGTCTAGTACGTGCCCAGACTGCAAGGCCGAAACGAAATTATGAATAGCCAGTTGCAGCCCCAAATTGGAGCTCGGTCCGGTCGAGTGCCAATGAATGGGTTTGCCTGCACTCAACGTGCTAACAGCGGATTCATTTTATTTTTTCCATTATGCTAAATGTGTTCAAGTTGAATGAAATGAAAATAATTTTTCTTGTTATCCTGCCTCCCGAGCACAAATTGAGCAGAAAATAACTAATAAAGTCGAACCTTGACGTCGCTCGGCGTGAACAAAATGCAAAGACGGCTTTATAAATGGCTTGGAGCAGGCGGCCAAGAAACCAGGAAACCAGGCATGGACCATTAGCGGAGCAGACATCGGCAAGGCGAAAGGCGAGGCACGTGCGGGATGGCAACTCAAATTGAAATGCTGCTGCCACAATGGGTAATTTTCATTTCAATTTTCGCAGTTTTGTGACCACCTGCCCGCCCACTATCAACATTTTTTGCTCATTTGCAGCATTGAAGAGATATTTTTTGTTTTTTTTTTTTTGTCTTTGCTATTTTGGAAAACTTTTCCTGCAGCTGCGTGCGGCAAAGAAAAAACTTTTGCGATTGGGTTGTAGAAATGCTTGAAACATATTGAAAAATGGTTGGCATTCTCTGGCTACGGCTCTGGGGTTTGGGTGTGTTAAAACTTTTGCTATTTGCATTATTAAATACAACAACGAGCGGCGATGCTGTTCACCTCCAAGTTATTAGGGCAAGAGATACGAACGTGGACATTTGAATGCACGTTCCGATTAATTAGCACAGTTCCAGCTCAAGGCAGCGCTCAAATCATTTCCACTCCGCTCAATTGCGATGCTCTCACTCAGCTTTGCTCCTGCGAGTGGAGTGCCGAGTGAGTGGAGTGGAAATTCGCAGGGGAAATTGAGCCTGAGTGCGTCCTGTTTGAGTGAAACTCAATTGTGCGATGTTAACATCGCCGCAATGTTTCACCCCTTAGCGTCGACAAACTCTTGCCGGAAACCGTTCCCATTGCGATGTTTTTGGGAACAGTTGCAGCTGGCCACTAGATGGCGCCAGATTGCCGATTTGAAGTTCTATGATTTGCCAGCAAGGATGCACAGATTTGTTCGCATGTATGACGCCAGGTGGCGCTAGGCACCCGCCCAATCTGCCAATTACCCAAACTTCCCAAGTTTCAGTCCGTTTTCAAGGCGTTTGTTAGAGGCCTATTAAATATTTCATTTTGCATTTTCAACACTTTTGTTGGCAGGGCTCGGCCCCAGCCTCCTTTCGCCCGGTTTTAAGGACCTGCACTTAAGCGCAGATTTTAATTACTTTCCGGCCGACTGGCAACGGCAGCGGAAGAAGGCGAACAAAGCTCTTGCCCAGCATCCTTTTGCAACATTCGGAGAATGCAGTTATCTGACGGATAGGGCCCCGAGTCCTGGGCCCGTCATTTGAATTAGCTGCCCGCCTTTGTCGCTGGCAGGGAGCGAGGGCTCGGGCCGGGGCGGGGGTAGCGCCTCAAGTGCAGTGCATTATGTATTCATGGCAGTTGATAGAAAAAAACATATATATTACAAGCAGCACATGTGAGCGTGAGCGGGGTGTCACACACACACACACACACACACACACACGCACACTCAGATAAATGGCAAAGGAAAAGCAATGAAAAGTAAAGAAATGCTGGGCAAGTGCACTTAGCAGCTTGTAGCCGCCCCAGTTGACATTGCCAAGCACACACACGCACACACACACACTTGACAAGTGCACGTGTGTGTGTGTGTGTGTGTGCGGCACTTGGGGGTTGTTTTGCTTGGCAATAAAAATTCGCACATGAGCAAGACAAACACACACACAAGACAATGGCGGGCGGGAGGCGCAGTTGTTGTTGTCGTTGTTGTTGTTGGCCAAAGTGGTTGCTGCTGCGCGTCGCCCCGCCCGCGCCCCGCGCCCCGCGCCCCGCGCCCCGCACCCAGCTGCTGTGGGGCTGCAATTTTCAAATGGCCTAAACGCTCAAGGCGCTGGCACCGCCATCGCAGCTGCCCCTTGAGTCCTGGCTCTGCAATTATCCAGCGACAAGCGACAACAACAGTGCATGTCCACGTCCATGTCCTGGCCGCCTTTGTTCTGCCGCTGCCACCCCCTTCGCCAAGTAATCACAAACATGTAACAAAGGCCTAAACAGGCCCAAGTTAATGACTTGGCAACATGTTGACTGCAACTTGAACCAACATTTGATGCACCTGTGACTGCGTTTTATTGCATCCTGGCCACAAACAATGTGGCCTTTGTCTAGGCCCATGCACGTATGCTGCAGGCACGTCTAGGCAAGCAGCTGCCAGCTTGAGCTTGCAGCCCCTTCTTGCCACAGATCTTGCAGCAGACAAAAGCAGCTGCTGCTGCTGCTGCTGCTGCCTCGGCAACAACGCAAATTTGTCCAAGCTGCGTATGCTGACAAAGTGTCAGTCAGCCTTGCGTTTACCATATATCCATATCAGCCGCTGTCTGGACGCGGCTACGGCGGCCCAACAATGAGTGTCTTCCAATTGCCAATTGCCAATTGGCAATCGGCCATCGGCAATTGGCCATCGGCAATGGGCCATTGGCAAGTCACGCATGCGCCGTTGTCACTTGTCTGCGGCTGCGACACTTCGCCGCCTGTCGCCACCATTTTTGGGCAAATAACTTGCTTTAAAATCCCGTTACCCGCCGGCGGCTAAAGAGTTGTCATTCAGTTTGTCTCGGGACATGCGACCACCGACGGTGCCGCAGCCTCCAGCCTGGTTGTTGACTCTGGCGTGCTGTTGTCTGCAAATTGTTCGCGTCGCTATTATCCAGGGGCATCAATCTCCAACCAATTGACAGATGCTGCCAGCCAGCTGCTCCTCTCGCCTTACCCCGACCACGACCACGACCCCGACCCCTCCCCCTGCCCGCCTGTCAGCGACACTGCCCGCCCTCGCCGGACTGCACTTTTATGGCAAGACGAAATTATTTACTGCAGCAGTTGTGTCTGCTCCGCCGTCGCAATTGTCCACGCGGGAATTGGCCAGCGATCGCTGTTTGACTGCGACTGGGATCTGGTTATAAGGCAATTTGATTAGCTGCCCGTTTTCAGTAAATTGCAGGCCGCCTTTTGTCTCTTGCCTAATTTAATTCGTGGATTTCACGTTTTTGGCTCCTCTGCGTATTTTATGGCTAGTTGACAGTTTTTCCTGATTGGCCGCAAAATGTTTGCCGTTTCTCGGCTGCTAATTTGGAGTTAAGTGGGTGGTTTCCCAACTTGCCGCGGGAGCAAAGTCTCCTGATAATATATTAATCCTAAGCCATAACATATCATATCTCAGGGCTGCCAGGCAATCGATGGTACTATCGATAAAGCCCACGTTTTTTACGATAATCCAATACAAGCGATTGTAATAAGTGCATCTTCAGAAATTCCAACGAGGTCAACATACTGTAATTATTTTTATAACCAGCCTTTAAAAAAAACTATTAAGCTTAAAACTATTTATTTACAGTTTTTATTTTATTTTGAAATTTCAAAGTTGTCCAGTTGTACACAATTTTTATCTTTGACATTTAGTCAGAAAAAAAAAGAAAAATTTATTTTTTAAAAATACTTGAATTTTTAATTATTAATTTGTATTTAAAAAAATAAGGGCTTCAAAGTAACTAACAAATCAAGTTATACTTATTTGGATTTCAAAAGTTATAAACATTTTATATATATTGAATGCAAGTTTATTTTAATGTTTATTATAATTTAAAATTTCTATTGAAAGTTGTAAAAGAATTGTTAGTTTTGATATTTAGACATCGAAACAGAAACATTTATTTTTAACTAATATTTTTAATTTTAATAACTTATATTTTGAAACTGAAAAAAAGTAACTAAAATATCAAAGTTATACAATTATTAATAAGTTATACCTATGGCGTTTTCAAAGTTGGCCGAATTTAAATATTGTACGATATATATATTGAAGACAATTGATCTGTCAATACCAATACATGTTGCAAAAAACTTGATATTCTTACATTTTTATTTAACGAAGTCAAATAATTGTTAAACACCCAACAAAGCAAAAGTTTAATTTCAATAAATATTTTTTTTTGTTTTTTTTTTAATAAAAATGAAATAAAAAAGCTTTTTCATTACTTGTATTTTCAAAAGTAAGGTAATATACACATTGAAGAAAAATGTATCAAAATTAGATTATAATGTCTTTTAACGTAATCATAACAGTAATTTTCGGTTTCAGATTTCTGGAAGCTTAAGCCAGCTTTAAGCTGCGGTTTCCTCATGCCCTAGCCGAAATGACAACACTCCGCGCAACTTTTCCTATATCAATGGCACAGACACAAACCGTACAAAAATTGAACCAGCTAAGACCCTTTCCAGCCAAGACCTCCCGGCTAGGAGAAAAGGGCTGTCCAATGCATTTCTGTTGCTTTTGACGCGGTTTCCCCACACAGCTTTTCAGCATTTGTTCTGCAGCCGCATTAAAAGAGAAAAAAGGGAAAAACAAGAAAATACTTTTGCAATTTTTAATTACAGCGCTGAAAAGCGCCGAAAAAAAACACAAAATTTTGCAGTTCGCTTTAATTACCGCGGGCCTGACTGAGTAAAAATGGAAAATAGAGAGAGAGGAAGGAGGAGGGTGAGGGAGTGTATAGAGACAGGGGCAGGGCCCGCGTAGCGTGGAGGGTGAAAGTGGAAGAGATGGGGCATATTCTGAAGCGGCTGCCACGTTGTTGGTCGACGCTGATGAGGCGCACTTGGATGAAAGAATTGCAGCCGACGATGGCGACGACGCAATTATGGCAACATGGAAATAAAGAAATGTGAAAAAATAATACTTCAAGGTACCTGGCAGCAGCAGCAACAACAACAACCACCTACAGCAACAAGAACTCTATTCTGCCAGTGGTTGGCTGGCTCGGTGTGGTGCTACCTCTTGCATGGCAAGTGGAAATGCGTTCAAGCGTGCAACAACAACATAAGAACAACGGGCAACGTTGGTTGCAGCCTTACAAAAATAACATTTCACCTGGCTGCCACGCCCCCCTCAGGTCCACGACTGCCCGAATTGTCATGCATATGAAAAAAAGCAACTCGCACAAAACCAAAACCAAAAATCAACTGCACTTGGAGAAACTGAGAGACAGACAGAGAAGGATAGATGCTGTCTGCACCGAGTATAACTCATAATTATGCTGACAAGATACATCCATAAACAAGATAAAGATACTTATACTTATATCTTTTTTTTGCCATCGCCAATGCAATGGAAATGAAAATGTCATTAATATAGCGCGCCCATTAAAATTGACGCCGAGCGGAAAACTGCAAGCGCCTGGGGAATTGGAGCGCTGCGCTTTGAAATGTGGTTACGGTGGCTTAATGAGGGAGGGAGGGACAGGGGAGGGGGGTGGCTTCAATCGGAAGCTGCTGCTTAAGCATTGCATTTTCAATGGGCTTCATTAGTGCGGTTTTGATTGAAATGCTCTCCAGCGCCAGGTAGCCAATGCACAATGCACAGATACAGTTACAAGTAGCCATAGATAGATGGATGGATTTCATGGATATCGAATTCAAAGCGAAAGATACAATTGCAAAAAATTAGTGGGCACATTGCAGACGGGCCCCATTGGGAATGGGCATTTGATGGCTTAACTGAAGTCGTTTGCCTGAATGAGCAATAAAGCGGCTTCTAATTATAGCCATAATATGAGAGAAGGACTTCCGTTGAAAGTTAAATGGAAATAGTTTGGAAAGTTTAAGATGTCTTGCCAAAGCAAGAAAAACAAAATTGCATTTTTGTAATAATAACGTAAATATCTCGGCGAAGACATTAAATTTACTCATATTTCTCTTTTTACATGATAGACACCTTCGTGTAAAAAAATATATAAGCTTTATGGAAAAATTTTAGATGGGTTCCAGACATAAAAAGCAACTTGAAAGTAAAATAAACAATATTCAAAAATGCTTGTTAGAGTTCATTTGGGAATTTATTTCGCGTACTACACATTTTAATGCATTAAATATACTATAAAAAATAAATTACAATGTCGAATAAGAAAAATATTAAAAATTCATGAATATAAAAAAAGTAACACTAAATTTTATTTACTATGACTTTCTGATATACGTTTGCTTTTATCGCTATAATTATTTTATTCATTAGTTTGAGAAATTATTTCTCTATTGTGCCGCCCACTATTGATCATTTTTAAAAATCTACAACTACTAACCAAATACAAATTATATCACGTCTAATTATTACTATTATTATTATTATATAGTTAGGAACTATCAACCTAACTATTATTAAATAGCCAAGGCTGCTGTGGACCAAATCCTCGTTGTTCAATTGCGTAAAAGCCTGAGCACTTAGAACACACATATACCGAGCACTGCAAAAAATCCTTATATAATCGATTAATACGAAAAATATAACACGAACTTCAAACATATAATTTCTGAGGAGTGGGAATAAAGGAAACTAGTGGAACAAAAAAATTAAAAAGATAAAAGTTTCAAGTTTCTTAAACGCGTTATTTTAAATTTGTGTAAAAAGAGAATTAGGGTAATTATCTAGTGGTGACAGAACATTCAAGCCATTTACTTTACACAAAAAGCTTCAGCTTCTGTGTACCAAAAAATTAACTTTTTGCGATGTGCCAAATCCGCAATTTTTTTTTATAATTTGGAGATGCTTATACTATTTTAAATTGAATTACCCACTTAATTTATATATATTTATATTTATATTTATATATAGCCTAGTAGCTCTTAAAAATACCTGTCAAACAAGATACTGAACATTCCGGTATCTTCTGTGGTTTCGATTTTATCGTTTTCTCACCAAACTAGCGGTTTTTTCCAAAGTCGTAGAACTAACGTTTTTTGTTTAATGATAATACGACCACTTACAACTGCATAGCTGAAAGACCAAATGGGCTCTGAGATGTCGTGGTTTGTTTTTTTTTCGTTCAACGAAACCTTTCGATCGCTATATATAACACTTTCTGATCGGATCATCCGTCCGCGTATGTAATGTTATCGCTTTTCGCACATTAGCCAGTAGCCCTGACTGTCGTCAGCAGTGATTAATATTACTTTGTAATTTTCTAGTTTGACTGTTATTTCGGCTTTAACAGTAAATTTTTTCACCGCTTCAACTTCACATCAATTTTAATTAAAGCCATCACTTGCAGCATAAACTGAAATAATTTGCGTGAGTTTTTTGTTAACAAGAGACGGTTTTTAAGCCTTGTCATTATGTTTACGGCCAGTTCTTCAAATGGTGCCTGCAGTCGGATGGGACCGGCGCCTGCGAGAGGCAATTAATCATACGCCCTAATAAACTTGCTACCAAAGCAGAACTTGCCGTTTTTTGGCAAATGTAAACAAAATGCACGCCCCGATGTCTGCTGCAGACAAATGTCTGGCCAAATGTCCAATGGGCTGGCCCAAATGCCGGTGGCGCTGCTGAGCCACTGGCTGCCAACTGCATGTCGTAGCTCAGATACATACATACAAATAAAAGTGTGTGTGTGTGTGTGTATATAGAATAGAATTTGGCCATATGTAGGATATTGCGGCACTTGGTATTTTCTTTTTTGCAGCTAGGCTGCCTTTGTTTTGGCAACAAATACGAAATTAAGTTTGTGGCTGCGGCGTGGGTCAGTTCGCCATTTGTTGGGACACGGCCGACTGGCCAAATTTATGGGACCGACTGGAAACTGAAGTGGGGCATGGGAAAGGAGTTGCAGAATTGCAGAAATGCTTGCCCAATGGCTGCATATAAATTGAACTAACCATGGCTGCAATATAGCCACAATTGCACCACTCACACGAGACACAAGATGGCAAATGCAGTTCTCATCGTTGGCTTTGCTTGTTGTTGCTTGTTTTTGGCTGTTCGGTTGGCTGCACCTTTAAGAGCTAGTTAAACACTTTTAATTTGCTTTTTATTATGCAAATTCGCTCATTATGCGCCGTCCGTTTTAAGGCACTCTTTATGCCCGGGACTTAATTAAGTTGGCTAATTGCAAGGCGCTACCGTTTGCCAGTTGCCGTTGCCACTGGCCGCTGCTCGTTTCGTGCACTTTATGGCGTGTTAATTGGCCCACTCGATGAGTTTTAGACATTTGCCATTCCTCGTTTTATTAAATTTGTAACACATTTTTCTTGAGTTTGTGCTGTCGCTTGAATTGGGCCCTAGCTGATTTGCATTGGACTAGGCATACAGTTTCCTAATTAGCTAAATGGGAAATTCCAATTAATCCAGTTAGTTTGCAGCAGTTTCCACTGGGTAACCACATTGAAAATAAAGTGACTAAAAGTTCACAATGGGAAAGTAAATCAGTCAGCCAGTTTCAAGTCACCTAATTTTAAATATGTCTATCAATAGATCTACTGAGAAGTGATTAAAATATTTAATAAATTCTGCCTGCATCTTTATTCGCTCCATTCCTGCTTAGCTCTTTTAATCAGCTACTGTAACATTTGTCTATCTATATATCTCCCCAGTTTAAAAGTTTGATAGATTATATTTTCAGACATATTACTGAAGACTTCTTCTAAGTATCACACAACAAATTTATTTGGATACGCCAACTGGGGGTTTGTCAAATCGATAAAATCTATATATCTTGGACGCGGGTAAGCCACGAAAAACCATACTTCCCACAATTTAAGTGCTATAATAACAACATTTGAGAGACAGTATTCAAATAACATACTCTAAAAATCAATATTTTTCCCAAATAACAAAAATAATTAAGAACCTTTTCGACTGTTCAAATTGTTGAACAGTTTCCGTTTTCTTATTATGATTATCGATTTTTTGAGCATATCTCAGATAATATAATAGTTAAAAATTGGGTTTAATATGTTCTCCTTCTGGAAGCATATGCAGATCAAGAATAATTCGGACTTAAATAACATCCTCCACTCACCCCAAATAAAAAAAAACGCTTCAATCTTTTGCTTTGGGGTGCTCATCGATTTAAATGTTCTTTTCAGATCATACGCTCAGTTAAGAAGTTTTTCTAGAATTTAGTTCAGCCGCTGAGTAAAGGGCGCAGCATGCGTGTGTATGGGTTATATATATATATATCTAACGACTGCTCGTAGCTGGGTTCAGGGTATATCATAGTCGGGCACTTCCGACTAGTTGTCTTAGTTAAAGTTTCATGTAATAACAGTTATTTTCGGTCGCAGCTTTTAACACAATCAAAGATATAACCCCGTTAACTGCTCCACTTGCCGTACGTCCCCCAGTCGCGGCATTTGTTACTTTTAAGTCGTTGGCTCCACGCCGCAGTTCATTTCGTGGGCAAAAGTTGGACGCGTCCAAGTTAGCTCCGGCTGCAGTTGCCCCAACCGTAACTTGCCTGGTCCCCCCGCAAATCAGCGTAACAAAATGGCAAACGACGCGCAAACTTTGCTCGCAGTTTGATCGTGGTGTATATAAGTTATAAGTATGTTCAGATACTGGGAGCTGCATATTCCTGTCCAACGCTTGACCAAGACGGGCGCGTTGTTTTTATTGTTTTAAGCTGTCGCAGAGCTCAAACTTGGAGCAAAACTTTTGCCAGAGCTGTCAATGCAACGCTTGAATATTTATAGACTGCAGACGCGCAAGGAACTGAGGTTGATAATTTCTCATTTTTGTTGTTGCCGCTGCCCGCGGTTCTCTCTCTCTCTGTATCAACTGCAGCAGCTGCCGCAACTTGACAGTGGTATGAAAATTTCACACGCCGCCCGAATTTGCATAGAGTTATTGAAAAACATGAGCGGCGGTTTTTATATTTCGGTGTTGTTTTGTATCTTTAACTGTTTGACAGAGAATTATATGCAAATTATGCAAATGCACGCAACAACACGGGAAATACGGGGGAAGGGCTGGCTGGGCTGCGAGGATACAACAGGATACAGCAGGATATCGATAGAGGCTCAATAGGGGTTCACATCTCTGACTCGATGTCGCTGCAAGATCTGCTGCGCTTAATTGCAACATTCAGAGTCCATGGCATGCACCGTGCTTTGTATCTTTTGTGTCCTTTGTTTAGCCGGCAAGTCAAGTGCAGAGAGTTGGCATGGCCAGGACACATTACACAATAAGCAGTCAGCAGGCTGGCAGCTCTGTTTGTTTTATTGAGTGCCTTTTGTGTGCCTACCAGACAGAACAAAAGGTCGCATGCAGCTTCCCCCCGCTCCCTGTCCCCTCCTCGCAGGGCCTTTGACGTGCCGTTGTGGCATTTGGCACTGGCAATTGATATTTTTGCAGCCCTCCTCCGACTGCCAGCCAAAATTGATTGGCGATTGACAATAATCAATGGCATAAGTGATAATTTGCATTGTCCGTTTGGCAGTTCGACAGTTGCTCCTGCATGTGTGAGGGTTGGTAATTGTGGGCTGTCTTTGCCACTGAAATCTGATATTAATAGTTGGCAGCTATGTACTTAATGATCGGATTAATAATTTAATTAGATAGTGCCGCTTTTAGAAGGGATTAAGTCTGGAATTATGGAGCAATGCAAGCAGGATCGAGGAAATTATTATTATTATATTAGCGCAGAATATGAAGATAAAAAGCTAAAGAATTGAAGAACTTGATAGTCTCAAAAACAAAATATAACTTTTTAATATATAACGAAAGAAGAAACTGAAGCTAAATACACATCATGAAATCATCGGTCAATAGTTACTCTGCTCAAATTAGCTGTTAACCTTTAAGTGTTTTAAAAACCTTTAAATCCTGCATTACAATAAAAATAAAACGCTTCTAGCATTAATTAATAAATTTTAATCCCATTTTTCGATATTTAGTTTTGAACATAAACCGACAACGCTTGTATTTGATTTGATTACCACCTAGTTGATTCTAAGATATACTCCCATTGTAAAAAGGAATTAATTTTATTATTATAGTTATTAGCGGCTTAGGCACATTTTTTTTAACATTAGTATTAATTCCTTAGGCGGGAAATTAATGTCCATTACCACTTGAAGACTGCCAAGCTCCGTGGAGTTCCAGTTCATTTCCCCTCTAATTTGCACGTTTCTCAATTTCTCTCTCTCGCTGGCGCTTCAGTCTCTCAGTACTTCAGCTCAGCTTATTCCATTCACAATTTTACTCGGCAAGTGTCATACGCATTTTGCTGCTCGCCCAGTGGCTTTTTGGCTCCAGACTCAACGGCAATTCACACCTACAACTTCTGGCGCACTGGGGCAAGGACAGCATTTGCACACAAACACAAACACAGGCACACTTACACACACACGCTGAGAAAGGGCTTGTGACAAAAACTTTGTGCCACAGCAGCAGCCAAAGCCACAATTATTACCAGCAAAAGCCGGTCGGGCTCCATGGGGAGCCTGTGGGGAGGGGGCAACGGGCAAACTGTAAAGGCGCCAAAAATTAATTAAAAACGTTGCCTTTCAATGCTGTGCGCCTGTTACAAGTGACAGCCAATTGCGCTGCTTGTCGAAAAGAGAGAGAAGAGAGCAACTGAGAGCGCGAGCGAGAAAGCCGAGCTGAGGGTACAGGAGAGAGGGAGAGAGCGAAAGAGAATGAGAGCAAGTGTTAATTACATTAACATCAGCTGGTGCCAAGTTTGACCCAAATGGTGACCAAGGTGGCCGCTGCTGCCACGCCCCCGTCCCCGCCCACAGCACGTTATGCGGTCAACACTTTCGCAATAAGGTCAGGCCGCCATCTTAACAAAAGTGCCACCACCCTCTCCCGCAGCCCGCTGCCCGCCCCCAGCGCCACGCACTTGTTGTTGCCTAGCAAAAAATATATATATATATTTACCAAGTTTTGCGCGACTTTCCTTTTTGGCGCGTTAATAACTTTTTTTGCCTTGTCCCAAATGCGACCCTGGACGCGTCGGTAATTTAATGTGGCCCACTCGAGGCTGGGGTCATCCTTGGGGCGGAACAAACGACGCTTTGGGTCGCCGCCCGTGACAGTGAAAATGATGCGACGCCGGAGACGTGAGACGCGGAGACGCGGAGACGCTGACGCCGCTGACGACGCGAAGCAGTGGTTGGCTAATTAGGTTTTAGCTGCTTGTGCGCTTTGTCTGCCCTTCGGTGACGTCATCAATGTGGGTCGCCTTTGTTGCTGCTGCTTGTGTAATTTAGTATGAAATTAAATAAGGCCGCGCGGAGTGTCGCGTTGGGCAGCTTGTTTGGCAGCGCGTTGTAATGAGTTTTTGTTTTTATTTTGCTCGGCCCGCTTGTGGGTTGAACTAATTTGCATTTCGAAGCAATTCGGTCAAGGCCAAAGTCAACATAAATTCACATTCAGGGTCAGGGTCGTTGACACGCTGCTCAGCCTGAAGGTTATTATTGTCTTTACGAAATTTGGGGAAAAATTGCATAGTTTAGCAATATTCTAATTAAACTAACACAGAGGAAACTTCTTCTGCTTTACAAGAAAAGTTGGGGGTGGCACCAAGTCTGCCTCATGGACAACACTTTTCTGTATTTCAATTTTCATATACTTTCTATTGAAAACTGTACTAAACTTGTGCTTACATTTACCTTGCAACATCCTCAGTTTGCGCCCAATCCCCCATATAGTACATAAGTATGTATGTGACCCCAAGCAACCCCAAGCGGATCTCAAGCAGAATGCGCACAAGTTGCCGCCCATCATTTTCTTATTTAAATTGTTGTTGTTGTACTTTTCGCAAATCAACGACAGACAAAAATCTTTTATTCAAATTTTATTTGATTGCTTTGCGATTTTCGCCGTTGTTCAACGAGCACGGAAAGAACTCGCGGGAGAGAGAAAAACTGAGGCTGACAGAGAAAGAGAGAGATAGAGAGGTAGAGAGAGAGAGAGAGAGAGAGAGAGGGAGAGAGAGGGAGGGACGAAGCACGGCGACGCATATTTATTTGTAAGAGAAATCAGCATTGGAGGGCACAGAAAATATTATTTCGACGACAACAACTTAGGGTTATTGTTCAATTTAAACACGCAGACATTTGGAAAAGTGGAAAAATGCTGGCTGCCAACAAAAAACTGTAGAAAGAAAAATAAGTTCAGCATCAGCAGAGAAGGACAACAGCGAGACGAGGCAAATGTCAGGCCGGGCAGTCACTTGCAGTCGTAGACCGAATTTGGCGAGTAAATAGTTTGAAGCATACTTTAAGGCGGGCAGGCGTGCAGTCTGTAACGTCAGATGCTGCAACTGCAAATTACATGAAATTGCATTTGCCGCCTCAACA
Source organism: Drosophila sordidula (assembly GCA_035047465.1). Lineage (NCBI taxonomy): Eukaryota > Metazoa > Arthropoda > Insecta > Diptera > Drosophilidae > Drosophila > Drosophila sordidula. The sequence continues at coordinate 13,125,053 of JAWNPQ010000156.1, read as the reverse complement.
CAGCAGCAGCAGCAGCAGCAGTAGGAGCATCAGCAGCAGTAACAACAACAAAGTTGAACAACATTAAACTCTTTAACCACCACTGGCTCGTAATACTTTATTATTAAATTTTGCACATTAACGGGCCACGTCGCAGCTGGCAAAACAAAATCTAGATAAATATGGCATGCAGATATTTCCACGGCTTCGTTGGTTGGTGAAGGAGTGCGGGCAGGGTGCGGTGGGGATGGGGATGGGGATGGGGATGGGGATGGGGATGGGATGGGCAGGCAGTCAACCGGACGGTTCAATTTGGAGGCAAGAACATTGGGCCTCAGACTTGGACCTAAACATGGAGGTGGACGCGGACTTGGACACATAAGCGAGCGCCAGTCAGTCGTCTATAAATTATATCCGTTCCAAATTGAAATGCGCGTTAAAATGCAGTTAACTTGCCCGTTGGGTTGGTTCTGGCCATGTTGTTATGGCCACCGTTGCGAAACTGCCTTTTTATAACGTCTACTCACATTTTTTTACAGTTTGTGCGCACATAAAAATAGAAAATGGCTTTGAACGCTTTTGCCAGCGACACGAGCACATTAGACCGCTGCCACAGATAGGACCAAGGACTACGGACCAAGGACCGAGCACCAGGGACCGGTGACCAGTGACCATGTCGACGACTGGCTGTTGGCCCAAATGCTGATGGCGCTTTTTGCACACGCAACTGGTGAATATCGTGGGACACAGGTGAGCGTTAACTGCGGAACCCGTCGTCTTATGTGAAATTCAACGGCAATTTCAATAAAACTTTTTATGCTGATAGACATCCATTAAAATGCCAGCTTGACAAGCATATCCCAAATATTGCGTCCTATGGAAAACACGGCTCCCCCAGCTAAATTTAAATTTAAACACGACCTGGTCGCAACATATTCGCAACCCCTTCTATGCGATTCTCATTGGACGCTGCGTGCGGCGCTCGAGTGTTAACAAATTTCATCATTGAGGCATGAATGAGCTTCGAGCACGCTGCCTGATTAGGCACGGGCCAATGGCTTTCTGGAGTTGCTTTAAGGTTTTAAGCACTGTTCTGGCGGCGGATGCAAATTTGGCTAAAAGCAAAAGCCACACAAAACGCCAAGAACTATGCAACGCTTCAGTGGCGGAAGTCAATGGCAGAAAGTTGTTTAGCGGTTCGGGGCTCGGAGTTCGGTGCTCGGAGTTCGGTGCGGGGCCTCAGACTGAGAAAGAAGCGTACGCAATTTGGCAAAATGCGTATAAAGTTTTGAGGTTATGTGCGAACAAACATGATGCTCGTAAATACATTTGCTGAATAACTCTAAAATAAACAACAAGGAAGAGCAGAGGAAAAGGCATTTGGCTTGGCCAACACACGGGACAAAAACTAACAAAAGCCATGCGCCAACACATAAAGAAAATTTCCCATTTTATTTGAAACACAAACACAAGCACACACGGCGCCACCACCAGCACCACCACGAGAGCCACCCATGTGTGCATGTGTATTGCTTTAATAGAAAATTGCAAAAGTTTCGCAAAAGAAAATGCCTCAGCCAGCCAGCCAACCCAAACGAGCCAGCGCCGCCGTCGAAATTGAAAAGAATGTGGAAAAGTAGCTGGCCTGTGCCAGAGAAACAACTAAGTGGTGGCTGGGTGGCTGGGTGGTTGGGTGGCTGCTCTGCCCGTGCGGTGGTAGATCCACTCTGCTTAGCATTGGGGGGCTGCTTACGGCGCTGGCAAGAAAGCCAAAGTAAGCATGAAATAAACCCTCATCGTCAACGGCAGCAACGTTGTCTGCAGTGCAAGCCACGAATCCGCTCGCCGAACTGCAAATGTCCTTTCAACAGAATATCATTTGAGATTCTTTTCTTGCACTAAACTAGCCTAGGTCGAATGTCAGAATGCATCATGCATTCCAAATGTCAATGTTAAAATAAAACTTAAGCAAGATTTATACTTCCGCGCTTATAAAAATTGGTTTTAATCAATTGAGAGTTTTGTTTGAGAACAAATTATAAAAGATAAAGTAAGGGCGCCTAACCCACGTTCGAACGAAAACCTGGGTTCATAAACGGTAAACCTTGGTTCATGAACCGAATCCAAAGGTGACACATATATTATATTATATTTTATTAATTAAATTTTTATATTTACGTAATAAGTTTATTATAAAAGAAAACAGTTAATCGGCTTGTTTTGATATATATTTGTTATGTTAAAAGTGAGAAGAAGTGTGATGAGTTTATTGCAAATTATGAAGAAGGCTCGATGCAGGTAATACGGCCTCGTAGTAGGGCCCCATTTAACTGACCCCTTTTGGGATTTGCTCCTCTTTAAATATTAAAAATTGCAAGCTGATTACAATTGCTAATTATATTTTGTATTTCATAAATGTCAGCTATTTGATACTTTCATATTTCTCAGAACATCGAATACGAAATTCGAATGCGATTTGGACCACCTTTGATGGGAATTTTTAACTTCCATATACCCCCAAACCACCTGACCCTATGCCTACGCCACTGAAATATTTTAAAACAGATATTTTACATTTACATCATTTAATTGTGGCATTGAGCTTCAGCTGTAAACAGAGATGCTCGTGGACCCAGTTAGGGTATTAAAGCGGCGCAGAGCAACGTACGCAGCAAACTCTATGAAGATTTACCGGTTTTAACGTTGCCAGTCAGCAGTTCGTTTCAGCAGTTGCCCCCTGTCTATATGGGTATATATGTGCACATGCATGTGTATATATAGATATGTGTATGTGTGTGTGAGGTCGGTCTGTGTCGCGTCTGGCATTATAATGCCGAGCGCATGTTGCGGCGCTTGTCGCTCGTCGCTGCCCCACGCTCAGCTTCAGCTCTAGCTTCCTGTGCGCCCTGCCATGTCGTCATGCTATCAAAGGCCCTGGCTAGGAGCAGCAGCTCGGCTCGGGCTCAGCTGCCGCATCGCATGCGTATCGATTTTGTTGTTGGCCGACGGAGAGGGGCGCGAGACTGCGACTGCTAGATAGGTGAGCGAACGCTGCTCTATTCACCACATGTTGAGTTTTGAGCCAATGTCATACAGAAGTTCAATTTATTGAGGAATATAATGTGTTAATTGCCGGCGACTTGCGAGGCGAGAGCCTCGTTGGCTTTCATGATTGGGGCTCGTATATCTTGGCGAGTTTATGCCGGCCTTATCTATGCACGCGTTGTGCTGCATATATGATGGCCGATTTGCCAGCGATAAGGCCCGCCCCATAATTAGGCCTTACCCCCGTTGAACTTTCCACAGAAGCACAGCTTGCATGCATGCAACTTTGTTGTGGCACTGCCCCCCTCCCCCCTCCCTCCGCCCCACGCGAGTATGCCACTAGACAGAAGCTCAACTAACTCTGCCTTCGAATAAGGCAGTTATCAGCGCCGACTATCTGCGAGAGCGGAGAGGGGCCGGAAGCTAGCAGAGTAGTGCGTGTGACAGGGCCATAAACAATGCCAACTACACTTTAAGTCGGCCAATTGCATTCGCATTCTCATGTCGCTGTTGGCATGTTTTTTGATGAAAAATAATTAAGTTAATGTAAAATGCATTTTCAAATTGTATACCGAAGGCTTATTATCATAGAAAAACATGCTTAGAATTTTAATGCAGAAATTGCCAAAGGAAGTACTCGCACAACTAACTATATATCATTTATAATGGCAGGCACTGTGAAAGCTGGGATAATGATAAGCACACCTTAAGGCGTTTCTGCAGTACATGCTAAAACCGTACAGTTTAAGCAAAATGCCAGGCAGATAATTTGAGGGTCTTTCGCCCCTAAATGCCATCAGAATTTCGGTCAACTTTCATCACCCTGCAGTTACGTTTATGATCTGCACAAAATGTTGTGCGCTTTCATCGAATTTGTTGGGGGATATCTCCCTATAATCTCCAACTGGTTCGAGCTGTTTAGCCTTCGCATTGTTTGCCAGTGTGTCAGGTCATTAATTTCATTAAAATTGCATCAAAATTTATGGTAGAGTTGCGGCCAATTTGCTTGTAATCCATCAGCGCGTTGCGTTGCGTCGCGTCGCGTCGCATTGCCAGCCCTTAGGCTGTTTTGTGTACTTTTCCGAACTGGCTCGAATATAAATTACAACGTGGCCCTTAACATGTTAATAAAATAAAATAGCACATGCAAAATAATGAACAGCCAACTCTGCACTTGACGCATATTCGGCGCAAATTCAATTAAAGCCAGCTTATGCGATAAGTGGCAATGGCCAAAACCCGAAAGCCACAAGCCCTAGATAAGCTGGGTCCCATATCAGTGAGGTCGGATCTGCGGCCAAGTGGCAGATGCAGCTGCCAGCCTGCCTGGACTAGCCACAGCGGAAGATTTCCTGGCGGTCCTTTAAAACTCATGCACGTGTGAGAAACGAGCTGAATGCGTAACTTAATAACCAGGCGACTAGGCGGAGCCATTAAGAGTTGCGGTTTCGCGTTCGCAGCGGGATTAAAAGGCGACTTTGTGTTGCTCATAAAATTGCAAGTTAATTGTTAATTAAAGGGCATGCAGTATATGTCTTCTCGTTTGTCCTGTACCAAGTCCTGTTTCTGCTCCTGCGTCTGCCAGCCTGCGGCATGTCACGTTGCAGCAGTGGCAGCTGCCTCTTGTGCAACGTCTATCAAAATAATGACACTGAGTTACATGAAAAAAAAAAAAAACAAAAATGATCAGCATACTGAATAAATAGTTTTCAACTTTCAAGTTGGACTCGCGTCTGAAGTGTGGAAATTATAATAAATTTCATCTTTGGGCAACGCAATTATGCAGACACCTTGCACTGGCCATATATTGCCATATTGACAGCTTGATTGATGCCTGGCCTGCCCGCTCCCGACATCTGTTTAGCATTTTACGCCTAATCGCAAAACCGATCGAACGATTTTGCATAAGTTCAGCGATCGCCAACTGCAAACGGCCAACGGGTGGTCCCAGCCTCAGAGTTAGTGCCAGGGCCAGTTTAGCAACTGCCGTTGTTCATTGAATGCCATCAGAGACAATAAATTTCATAAATAGCCTATGCATAAAATACCCAGCCCCCTTGCGATCCCCACACCTTCGTCAGCCGCCGCCCGCTGTGTTAATATTAATTGGACGACATAATTGCAGCACGCCGCTGCCCATAATAATCGACCCAGACCGAGAAGAGGAAGAAGTTTGGCCACCACTCGTTATTGGCCAGTCGAAAACACGTTTCGGGGCAATCTTCATAAAGCAGCAGCGCCGACCGGAGCCCAACTCAACTCCGGTAGTCGGCAATCGTCCAGGCAATTGGAATTTGTGTAAATTTGGCAAACGCTGCATTGACGACACCAAGCTGGGCAGCCAACTGGACAACTAACTGGGAGGATTGCATGTTGTCCGCTTCCATACATAATTACAGGTTGCAGTTTATACACTGGCGCAAAGGGTACAACAATTCTTGAGTGTTGCCAGCTACCAAGCCGCGGATACCCTTAGTTCGACTACGAATTAAAGTAATTGACGTACCTTCATGCCTAGTTCATATAAAGATTTTAAAGAATCAGTTATTACTGCGGACGGCAATTAGCGCTAGTGGCGAAGCACCTCGAAGTGAGCAATAAAGTCGAGCAATATATACGCGCATTGTATCCGAATCCAAATTATACAAATAGTTGGGCACAATCGGCACATCGGAAAAAGATAAAAAGTAATTTATAAAATTATATTATATAATTTGAATAAGCTTTCGCCACTAGTGTGTTACCTCGTATTTTTAACCAATCGTATTTTGCTAGGATAGTCTGATCAGATCGAATTATATTCTAATCCAAGTTATACAAATAGTTCGGCGTATCGCAAAAAGATTTTTATAATTTGAATATGTTTTCGCCTCACTTACTTCAAGTTGAAAACTGTTTTGTAAATTTTTTTTTTTTTTTTTTTTTAACTAATCGTATTACACATACAGTGTAACAGTATTTAAAATTATATTCACTTAGTATATGTATCTTCTATTGAGCCCAAAGAGTATTTTAGTTTCGGTGCCCAGGACACAGATTCTTAATTTCTGAGTTTTTGGGGGGCAAAAGCACTGGCCACGAGTAGGCGCAGCATGTGTGCAATTATCGGTGTGTGTCCCGGACTAATTTATTGTCTTTGGCGCTGCCCTAAATCCAAATGTAATACAACACGCGCATTTATCATATTTAAGTACCGAGTCCAAAAACACATCCTGTATTTATGGCCTGCTAATATGCGGTTTTAGTTTAATGGGTGCAAGGGTCGCAAGGAGCGCGTTTGGGGGAAGCGCTTGGCTGGGGTGCCCGTGACTGACTCTGATGACTGGCTGTCAAGTGCAGGCTGATGATGCGCCACAGGAGCCGAGGACGAGCACGAGCAGAAGTACAGCCTGCGACAATTGTAAATTAAAATGCTTGCGCTTCAAGTTGTTTGCTCATCATCAGCAGGACGCACGCCCCCGCGACAGGACTTTGTTTTCTTAACAAATATTTATTTTATGCTCTGTTTTTGTACCCCTGAAATCGGTTAAATGGACTGTGCTGTTTATTTTGTTTGGTGCGACAGTTTTACGCGCTGTCCCTTAATAAGCCCTATGAATAATGGCTGAGGCTTAGGGCCGGGCTAACGATTGCTCATGTGGGTGGTGTCCGTGTGCATGTGTGTGTGTGTGTGAATCACATGTGTGCAGACCAAAATGGCGAGGCATCCGCACACAATTGGCTGGCTACAGACTACAGGGCTTCTAGGAGAGAGCGAGATAAAGAGCGAAACGAGAGAAATGCCAGGCAGGCAAACACACAAAAACGGAAAGAAAATAGCTAAAGAAAACTGAACGAAAAATGCTGAACAGAAGATGTTCCAACTGCGGGCAAATGGACAGCACAAACGCCACAAAAATTGCGCACAATTACGGGGCAAAAGCCCAGGCAACCCCTCCAGCCCGCACCGCACGCGTTCCGATTTCCATTCCCATCGCACCTTATCCGAGCGGAAAAGAATTATTACGTTGAATTTTCTTTCATTTTTTTTGGAAAGTAAAAAGAGAAGAGATTTCTCGTTCTTTGATAGCAGCGGGGCAAGTGCGCCGTAAGGAGCAGCCAGGACACGGCGCTGTCCACGTCTCACGTGCACATGACAGTGGAGTAAACAATTTCATTTCGCGCGGCCAGCTCAGCAGGACCCAAAGATAACTGCTACAAACGAGGCACAAGATGCTGCCTGCAATAACAACAGCAACAACAAGAACAATGACAACAGCAGCCAGGACAACAAGGACAGTACTTGAGTTCCTTTATTTTTTATATATTTTCTTCTTTTTTTTTTTTTTTGGAGCCAGCAGTAGCAATAATAACAGCAACGGCAACCACCACAAAAGCATAAGAAGTTGCGTAAATATATTGTCCTGTCGCTCTGCGGAGTAGAGTGGGCGGGGGTTACCCATAAACAGAACACTCCGAAAGCAAGCCGTGGGCGTTGCGCGGCTGGACAAGGACGAGAATGCGGATGAGTGCGACGTAGTTAGTCGAGCGTGCCTGGCGGCTTTTAATGCGTGCGTCTATAAATTTTGCACGCCTTTTGTGGCTGGGCGGATGGTGGGCGGTGCACGTGGCCTGACCAGTTTTTGAAACTGTCAAATTGTTACTGTTGCTGCTCCTTTGGGGGTAGTCGAGCAGCGTTATTGCTATAGGAATTATTTATGTTTCTTTTTTATTTTTTGGTTTGTTTTTATTTTGATACAAAATCTGAACTGTTTAAAATGGGCTTTAGAGTTTCAAGCGTAGGTATACCAGTTATGATATTAGGAGATGTTTGTTTCAAATCACTTTGGTCGATATTCCCAAGCTCATCTCCAGTTATCAGTTGAAGTTCATCGTCCATAGCTTCAACTTCGAGATTAATCGTGTCTAAGTCTTCATCATCCCCTAAGGCATTACCGACTCATTTGACGAAGATTCGACATCAATTCAATATTTGGGACCCATCATCCTCAATTGCTTCAACATTGGGGTTCCTAAACTCTTCTTGCTTCTCTTCATCATTCATCTTTACCTTTACTGCTACTAGTTCTTTTCTTTTTTTAATGTTTGTGATTCTTTATCATCATAGTCCTCCAAGGGATTTGTAAATAAATTGTAAATTTGCTAAATTTTTCTCAATGGATTCATCACAATAGCTTCAGAGTTTTGGTTTTTTATTACTCCTTTCTAAGGATTTCGAATTTTCTGCTTTTTCAAACACTTTTTTATCAAAGTCCAGGATTTATCATCTTCCTCATTCTCTCCCAAGTAGTTAACTTTAGCATTATTTAATACTTTTGACTTTTTTTTATTTTTCTCAATAGAATTAAACATCAGAATGTCTTAAGGATTCTGTTTTCTCTATGGTTATTAATTTCTGAATCCTTATCTTCCTACTTCAGCAGCGGAATTTCTCAATGAATCTTCTTCATTAACCCCAATATATTCAATACTGTTATTCCTAATTACTTCCGACTCTTCTGTATTATTCTTAAGGGCTTAAACATTGGAATTCTTTAATGTTTCAGACTCTTCATCATCGTCAACATATTTAGCTTCAGAACTTTTTAACTGTACTGTATATTCTTCATTAACTTCAATTGATTCAATACTGGTATTTTTTATCATTTCGGACCCTTCGTTATCATTCTCAAAGGGTTCTTCTACACTGTTCTCAACAAGTTTAATATTGGAATTCATTGATTGGATTCATTGATTAATTCATTTACCTTCAATGGATTCAACATTTGAGTTGCCTCATTCATTCAAAAAATACACCATTGACATTTCGTGTCAACTGCTTGCCTGTGCAAATGACGTTTTCATCTTCAGTTTGTTCAAAACCTACAAGCATTTTGTGTACTTGACGTCCTTATTGGCGATTTAGTTTAACTCCGTTGGCACAGAAACCTAACAGCAGGTTTCTCCATGTGATGCGCAGCTTAAAAAAGGTGCTTCCTTACTGGCACATGACCTGATCGGGATATCATTAGTGCTCAACTCAGATCGAACTGCGCATAGATAACTGCGTGCAAATGCCCATCCGTACACGGGCCCTTGGTGGGCAAAAGTTATGCGTTTAATTTGTTATACTCGTTCACAAGGTGAAAAGAGTATATTGGCTTTGTGCAATGTCCGTCTGTCCGACGGACTGAAACTTGTAATATATACTCGTGTATATCTGCGTGAGACAAAGTATTAGGATTTCTGTTCCACGTCCACTGGGAGGCTTGCAAATCGATAACATGTCGATATACCTCAAATCGCAAATCGATAAAAGGTGAATATTTCCCACAATGTTAAAGCTAGAGTCGCCATTTTTGTTACACAGATTGCTGGAGACCTTCCCAAAAGATTGCGAAGTTGATATTACGGCCACGCCCACTAGAACGCCCCCCAGCTTCCCCGCCTAAAAAATCGGAAATGGCTATATCTCCCATAGTTTTTAAGCTAGAGGCTTCATATTTGGTATATATTTTACTGGAAAGCTCCCCCAAACATCACAGAAAACATTTCTCGGCTACACCCCCACAGAGTCGCAAAATTTTAAACTTAAATTACTGGTGAGCCCCTTTAAATAATCGCACAATTTTAAAGCTAGATCCTCTTAAGATCGAGCCGAATAATGGTGTCACGGCCACCTCTACCCCTCCGATATTCTGAATTCTAAAAAATCTATCTTATTCCAAAATAATAATAATAAATTCTGTGTACTGTGAACGAGTATTACGGAGTCGGTAACGCCCGACTGCAAAGTTGTGACTTGTTTTTTTGGGTCTAACATGCTCTCGTCTATGCCCACACCCTGCACCAACTTAGAGGATGTCATCGAGAGGACATAAATGGCGGCAGGGGCGGTGCCAATGGAGAGGATTGTGGATTTGTTCGAGAACGTGGCGCAGATTAAAATCTCAACAGCCTCAATCGCCGTCTACACGTAGGCTGAAGGCAAGTTCTCGCGGTTAAGCGACGCACGGCGTTCCTCGTCGTGCTGGTGTCGTTCGAGATCCGAGTGGAATAGGAGTGTAGTGCTTGTTGCTAGTTTACACTTCTAGTGGGAGATGGTTTGTCCCATTTCAAGCTCCTGCGCCGCAATGGTTGTGGCCTGTTCTCTTTCTTCTATTTATTTTCATCAGGAGTAGCCCGGAGTATTTTATCCATCATTGTAGAACCAAAGCGATTGGCAATAGTATTAACTTATCCAGTCGACCCATGTATAAATGATCAAGGTAGTACAGAGAGCTCTCAAACAAATAGTTTGCCCTTGTTACTTACTTACCTTTGGCAATCGTCCGGCGATGGACTATCGGATACAGAAGGCTGTATATTTCACTTTGTCGATAATATTGCAAATCTCATGAATGAGTTACTCATGGTCATTAAAAACACTTTAATAAGGCAGCTTTGAGGTAATCGTGTCATCTTCATTGTCAGAATTGAATCATGGCTGTCCGTGTCTTCAGCAAAACTAGGCGAGAATACTCCATTCACAGCTAATACATTGGTCTCTTCTTTTCACTCAATGAGCATACGTGACATTTTTGTAAGGTATGTAATCAGAGTCTCCTCAAAGAGTCGAGTTTTTTTCGTGCCACCTTTAGCAGGAGGTTCGCTCGTCCTTGAACTTATTGAACTTATCATTCCACCGTTGCGTTCGTATGCCAGCGACTTTTGTCGTCTTTCAGTTGATTGATTCCTTAGAGACACAATAGGCTTGATAGGCGGCTCACGTATTTGCGTTGATTATTTTTGCTTGCATTTTGGGAATACTGGTTTTATAGCTGGCATCGCCTCTGCAATAAGGGAAAGTGGTTCTTGGGAAACAGTTGCCTGAATTATCTACATTATATTGAAATTGTATTAAATATATGTTGTCGAACCCTTTGTGATCTGAGGCATTCTTAGCAGAAAAAGTTACTGGACTGAATACGCGATGATTGGCCTGATCTGACGACAGAGACTAGAGTATTATATATGGTATGATATTGCAATCACGGCTTGTTCTCTGGATTATCTCAATTGCCACTGAAGAGTGAACTCTGAGAATTGGTTCACCAGTGGAATAGTTATCGTCGTCCAAATAAATTAGATCTTAAGCGAAGTGGTCGCATTTAAAGTTTCTAAGCTTGAAGTCTAATTTACTCAAATTAGTAGTTTTTTTTTTAATTTGCTTTCATATTGCAAATTATCATAAAAATTTCCAAATTATATGGGTGAATAGGATGTATGTCATTCGTCCATCCATCTTTTCGCCCGATGACTTATTCGAACCGGAAGTATAATAAATAATTTTGAATATTATCAGTGGAATAAAATTCACATCCATTTATTGATGATTCCGATTCGGACTTCGCCAACTCGTTCAGGCTCATAATTTTAAAAAAATCTCTTCTTTAATCTTCAGTGCGTTATAACTTTTATTTAAGTTTTAAACGAAATTCAGTTTCCCCTTGGTAAGACAATCTCTCCAAAGCTTCCATATTATTAGAGCAAGTGGTATTCACGATTTGATCTGAATCAACAGTTGCTCCTGGTAACTTGTATTTTCCATGCGGATTTCTTTACCTACGGAATCATTCTTGCCTGCTTTCTCAGACCCGTCAACTGGTCTTCCTACTTTTGGTTTTTTTCCCCCAAAATTTCTTATCTACTGGAACTGGTCGTTTTTCAGCCCTCTGCCTTTAGAGTATTTTATCACTTTGCGTATAACTTTTGCTTGAAGCTTTTAAGAACCCAGAGAATGCGGAGCTCCACTTAGCGAGTGTATATTCGATATGAACTGAAGATACTAATCTGTAATACATGGCATATTGCTTTTACTTCGGGGTTAACATTAACATTAATACTGTCCACATGACGAGGTCGATGTTCAAGATTTCGACATGTATGTGTCACGACATTTAAAGGTCACAGTTACAGCTGCCACAGTGACAATCAACACACGATATCGCTCATCAATGGCCTAAGGCTGGTTTATTTTTATTTTCCACGTTGCAATCATCGCAAAATCGAGCGGGTAAAATATGCTGGCACAGCTAAAAAAACAAAATATCATTGTGAAAAATAATATGAAGGGGAAAGGGCGGTCGGTACGTAAAAAAAATAATTCATTTGCATACCCAGCATTTATCGGATTTTTCGTTGGTTGTCAACTTGACTTCCCTGCCGTTTGTTGTTTATTTTTATTAATTAATTTTATTATTTCACATTAGTTATAGTAAAACTTATACATATGGTAGTACATATTGGTTATACATATTGTAGTAAATCTGATTTATTTTAAAAACGAAATAAGCTTTGTGTTTGATCAAAATTTTTGATTCCAATTTGATTACTTTACACAAATCTTAAGCATATTTTGTACAACTTGCAACCCGCAGAAAACGACTACATTTTGGATGATATTCAGTTTGTTTTATAATTTTCTATGATTTATTGCAATGGAATATTGCAGCATCGCGTAATGTGAAAAAAATGATTCGTTGAAGTATTCACTCGCAGATCGCAAATGCAACAGGGGTTTGTCATTTGGACAGCTTGACGGAGCAATTGAAATGCATCTGCGTATTCGATTCTACAAGTATATACATATGTTAAATTTCAAGTCAAGGGCTATCATTAGATACGAACAATTAGAGACAAAGCCGCATTATTTGCAGCAATAGAAACAAGGGCAGAAGCTGCAAAGCGGGCGAATCACTTGAAATGTGATGCAGCCCATAAATAAATCACATCACATCGCTTTGGATGGGATCGAGTTTATGCAACTGCAATAGAATCCATTGTAAAGTGTCGAAAAAGTGCAATTGAAATGCAAATCAATGCAAATCAATACTTGAATCATCATCAGCAGCAGCAACGATAAATGATTCATGCCTCGCACGCGAGCCACATTCAAATGCAAATGCGAATGCGAATCCGAATGCAAAAATTTGCAAGCAAACGCGATTTTGGGTGGGTCTTTCAGGAGCTAGAGCCGGAGGCTAAGGCTACCCGCTGATGTGCGAACAATCAAATCAAAATAAAATGCACCGCACCACAATAAATACTCCAGCCCAAAACAAAAACACTGCAAACAACGAGAAACACACGCAAACACAAAGGTGAAAGTGGTTGCAGATTTTTGCACTTCCGGTTAACTGTTGCTAATTTGATTAGAGAGTTAGCAACAAATGTCTGGGAAGCCGGGGAAGCCGGGACAGCTAGGCCAGGCCAGGCCAGGCCGGGGCAAGCGAAATGCCCATACAAATGCGTTGGCGCCGATTTCGTTTTGGGCTGCCAACTTATGCAAATGCTGCAGTGTGATTTATGTATTCATGCGGCCTGTCTGGCATATTTTCTCCTCAGGGACAGCTACACAGACGGAGGAGATTCTGTAAATTGAATTTAAGAATTCGTAGTTCGTTAATCGTTTCACACGCGTTGCGCTTTTGTGCCGTAATATCTAGCACCGTTGGGCTTTCATATTCAAATTCAGACCCAATCATATCCTGTCGCAAGGCTCAAGCCTCTTTTGTGTGCTCATCAAAACTTGTTTGTGCTTTAGCTTAACCCCTTTTGTGTAGACCGGCATCCTGAACTTATCCCCAGACATTGTCATGCTAATTGCCGGCCATAAGAAGGCCGAGGTTTGAGTACGATGAGAGACAAACGGCAGCCAGGTAAGATTGAAGTTGAGTTAGCTCAGGATGTGTTTATTTAGTTTGTTCCTACATGTCACTGCGAGAGGTTCTAAGAAACTTGGAACTGAGAAACTAAACAGATATCCGAGTTGTGCTCAAATCGAATCTGACGAAATGTGTTTCAAAACAAGACAAGGCGAAGCCAGAATTGTAATTTTGTCGTGTTTGCAGCTAAATGAATAATAATGTTAACAAAAAGAACACCAGCCAGAAGTGAAGCAATCTCTTGTGGTTCAGCGAGAAATGTTGTAAGCCACGCCCACGCAGCCTTAGAAACGGCAGGCATTAACACGGCCTCCGACGCAATTTAACACCAATTACAATATCCGTTACATCTAATTATTGTAAGCGCGCCCACAAGGAAGCCACTTGGCCAGGGACTAAATTAAAGAAAAACACCCAGAAGAGAAATACGGAGGGAAACCGCAAAAGACAAACCAAACAGCGGCCGTCGTCCGTCGTCCGTCGCGACGGTGGATGGGCGCAGATTGGTCGCCATTTGTGGTTGCCAGGACATTAACAATGGCAACTACAGCGGCAAGAACAAGGACAACAACAAGTCCAAATGGTGGCCATAAAACAACAGAGCAGAACCCGGAATAGCCATGAAATATGACGATGATGGAACCTGAACGGGGGGGCCTGGACCTCAGACGGGTATCTGGTTAGTTGGGTGGGTGGGTGGTGCCGGTGTGCGAGTGTGCGAGTGTGCGAGTGTGCGACTGTGGAGGAACATTTCTTAATTTCCAACAATTTACGCTGAAAGCTTTCAGCGCTCAAATGACGCACTGTGCCGCGCTCGTCCTGCGCCAGTGTCCTGGCCAAGGCGACGATGATCTAACGCCATTATTTCGCTGCCAAACGACAGGCAGTTGTTAATGGGGCTTACCACTTAAGCGCGACGGCATAAAATAAACACGCAGCTACAGTCTGTGTTCTCCAGGCCTGCCCCCTGCCAGTGCCCGTCACGGATGTCCTGGCAAATTAATTAACATAGCGCGCGTTCGCCTGCAGCTTTCCCTCGGCGTTGCTTGTGTTTTCTTTTCTCTCACTTATTTTCTTGTCTTTCGGCGGCTTTGCTGGCACTGTTTAATTGTGTGGCACTTTGCGCCGAGCGCGGGGAAGTCGGCCAACGGCAGTTTAACAATTAGAAAACGTTTAAAGTTTGCTTGAGCTGGAATTGGGGCGCGGTTTTTCTCGGGTTTCTTTGATTGCCGGGAGGAGCCCACAAGCCCCCGGCAGGACATTGTGCACACGCAGCACGTATTCACATCCGTTTGACACCTTTGCGACCCGTGGCCAGGAAATGAGCTGCCCCGTACGTGACTGGTTTCAGTAAAACCTATTTTGGAAAATATTTGACGGTCTGATTTTATGGAGCACAGTTTTGGCCACATTTCTTAAGAAATGGCCGGACCTGGCTGTTTTGGATGGGGGATGGATTGGACGGGACAAAACGGGTTATCCACAAAAAGGTTTTCAACTTTAACGTGCTCGATGCTGATGTCTCTGATTTGGCTGCTTAAAATTCCAAAATTGTGCACTCGCTCAATTTCCTTGAGTCCATAAAGTAATTACCCCAAACAATTGGAAGATTCGGCATAAATTTGTTGCCGTGGCGGCCAGCCAGCTCCTGCCGGTATAATTAGTGGCCCATTGATGCTGTTACGTGCCAAGCACAACGCCTTGCGGCAAGGACAAGCCTCGAGAATCGGCCAAGCCAAGTCGGCCTTCTATAATTGCAATTAAAACGTGCGCCAGGATGTCGCGCGTGAAGTGCAAACACTTCGGGACCGTGCGCCGGGAGTGGAAGAGGAGAAACAGCAACACTGTGCAAATTAAAATATAATTAGAGATAAACAAGCCGAAATAAGTCGCAAGGAAGGAGCTGGCAATTAGTAGAACCGAGAGCGCTTAGACGGTGGCGCCGCCTGCCGGCCAGCGGCAGTTGTACACGCACTTTCCACTGGAATTGTGTGACTGGAAATTAGCGTATCCTGAGGCTGAGGCCACCCCTACCCCGCAACCACCAAACGGCATGTGCGTGCGCGAGCGAGCGAGGGAGCGAGCGAGAAGCAAGCAGTCAGCGGGAGAGAGAGAGAGAGAGACAGGAAGTCGCAGTCGCTGCCTCTGCCGCTGCCGACGTCGCTGCTACCTGGCAACTAACGAGCCAGTAATTTTGTGAGGCGGCTAATGCTGCCTCAAAGGCCTACGCTGAACTTCTGCGTCAGCTTCTTGAACGTCGCCTTGGCTACTTTAAGCCAACCTCGTCATCGTGTCTTTCATATTAAGTATACGCCGCGCCCGGCTCATGTGAGCGCCGTGCAGGGCAGGGTGGGCAGGGAGGGATTTGAACTGGGAGTAAACACAGGCCTCGGCCTGTGAGGGTCGTTTTTTCTTTTGCTGTTTTGTAGCTGAGGCCACACCTTCCGCAGGGGTGACTGAAACTGAAATTTTTTGCTTGCGCCGTCGACGTCGCTTTTACTTTTGTTTGCTTGGATTTTCGATAGAAAAAAAACGAAAATTTTCGTTGTGTATAAATAAAAATCTACATTGGCTGGGCAAACGAAATCTGCTTTATGAAATGTCAAAACTTCAAAGCAAATTTTAAGTTAAACGCAAGAAAATGAGAAAATATACACTTGAGTGCGTATGAGGAAACGTTCTCAGCGTTTTCTTCTTCGGGATGTTTGCTTAGCGCCAGTTTTCCATTGTCCATCGCACGGCGCATCGTTAGGACTTTGTTGTTATTGTTGTTGTAGCTGCTGTTTGAACTGTTGTTGATAGCCTTTATTAGTTGTTGGGCCCAAGCTTAGGCGCTTTACATTTTCTTCTGAACTTCCGGTTTGGCAACAAAAAAATTGATGCGAGATTTGGAAGCAGGGAAAAAGTAGCAGGATTTTCAATGTGGCCTTGTGCGTTGTGTAAATAGGTGTTATACTACAACAGTTGGTCTCTAGACTTGGGCATCAAGTTCGACAATGGCTGGTCAAAATATATATATTTTATTTGATAATTATATCGTTTTCTCTATATTTTATTTTATCGAATCAACCCGTAGTTGATTATATTTTTTGGTCTTTTCGTAGCGTATTCAAGCGTCGGCTCAACGCAAAAGGGAATGGATACTCTTATTTTTCCGTTTTCTCTTGGCTTACATTTCTTTTTTTTCGACAGCAGATTTTATTAAAAAATTGTATATTAAATCAATTGCGTGCAGCTTTTGGTTGGGGTGTTGGATGTGCTCATGCATAAAACGGGAGGGGGCTCGAAAACCCCCCACATAAATGGTATAAATCACATTATGGCCATGGGAAAGAGAGCGTTTAGGATGGTGTACTTTGAAGCAATTAAAACTGTTAAGGCTGAATCAGTTAGGGCCAAGTTAATTGACCCGCTATATGGCTAACCTAAATATCATCGATTTTCTCATCAAGTTGTCAATGTTTTGACATCTCGTGGCAGGTTCTTGGCGCAATAAAAGCAATACTATTGCGGTATCGGCCCTCAATCGTTGGTCAACGCTTCGAGTGTTAACTGTTGTGCTATTTATTGTTGCAATGGAGAAAACAGCGGCATCTCGGTTCTGCAAAATTATAAAGTTGATACGCTTCTGCGTGAAGTGCTGTGGCACAGATGTCTCCGATCCCAACTATCGCATGTGGGCGTTGACCTACACCGTGATCGCAGCAGTTATCTTCTTCTTCGCCTCTACCCTGTACACGATGTACGAAGGAGCGATCCTGAACAACGACTGGACGGCCATTTTGCAGGCATTCGCCGTGGTTGGCTCAGCGGTCCAGGGTATAACGAAGCTGCTGTGCTGCGTGAAGGGTGCGGCGCTAATGCGCCAAATACAGAACACCTACGAGTCGATCTATCGGGAGTACGAGGAAAAGGGGGGCCACTATACGAAGTATCTGCACCAGCGTATCAACAGCTTCTGGGTGGTGGTGATGGCGTTCGTGTGGGTTTATATCGTTACCGTGACTATTATGCTCGGCTATCCCCTTTTCCATTATGTCGTCTACCACGAGAAGCTGTTGATCCTGCATTTCCTGGTGCCGGGCATCAATAGGCACACGGACAGTGGATATCTGATGCTGATCACACTGCACATTATGTGTCTTTTTTTCGGTGCATTTGGTAACTTTGGTGGCGACATGTATCTCTTCTTGTTCATTACCAACGTGCCGCTGTTAGGGGACATTTTTAAGGCGAAGTTCAGCGAGCTAAACGAGCTGAGCGTGCAGCGCAATAAGTACGATGAGGTACACGCCCTGATTTGGGATCTGCTGGCCTGGCACCAGAAATATGCCAAGTGAGTATGCTAGAAGGGACATCTTCAAACAGCCTCCCATGGTTTTCAATTCTTCAGGATTCTGCATGGAACTAAGAAAACCTTCGACATTATCATGTTCGTGCAGCTTGCCACATCTTGTATGGGCATTCTGTGCACCATTTCTTGCATTTTTATGGGGGTCTGGCCCACAGCTCCCGCCTACTTGATCTATTCCTTTATTGTTCTATACACCTTTTGCGGTCTGGGCACCATAGTGGAAACTACGGTGAGGAGATATTGAAAATTGTTTTAATTGCCCGGTGAATGAATTTCCGTTTTCAGAACGACAACTTTACCGACGCCATCTACTCGAATTGCTTGTGGTATGAACTGCCGGTCAAGGAACAAAAGCTTGTGATTCTAATGCTGGCCAAGTCGCAAACTGAACTTTCTTTGACTGCGGCGGGAGTACTCCCACTCTCGATGTCTACGGCCCTGCAGCTCACCAAGGGCATATACAGCTTTAGCATGATGCTTATTACTTACTTGGATTACGAGAAGTAAACGAGAGCTCGATCTGTGTGGATGTGGACTTATTCGACTTTATAATATTAATTTTCTTATCTCTATAAACAGCGCTGTTCAGAAAAAGCTTAGAGTTCTTAATAGAAAAAAGTATTTCTTAAAAGTGCGTCTTTGTTACACAATCTTGAATTTTCTCGATACTGTCAACACAAAAAAAATCAGTACTGCGATATGATTCAAAATCATGTTTAAACTGAAAATATAGCTCAAGATAATATCTAAGACAACAACTAGTATAACATCTAAGAAATCAAAGCAGTAGTGGATTTTAGTAAATTGATTTTAACCTGATCATAACATATATTTATAAATATTGTTATAAAAAAAAGTTTATTGTTGTGTAATTTTTTAAACTTGAATATTTAAATGGCCTATAAAAACACTAATGTTTTATTACAAGGCTGTGCAAATCAAAAGAATTAAACTTGCAAAGAGCCACCTACATGCAGGGTTTTTCTAGGAAAATTTATAAATAATAGTGAACATTTTTGGTGCATTCAAAAACATTGCTGGAAGTGTGTTACTTTTGAAATTCATATTATGTTGCAAGTTTAGTATTCAACTATTGAGTCAATTGGTGGATATTGCGCTCTGTCAAAGAAAATATTTGAAGAATATCCGTCGTCAATCAATCAATCAATATCATATGAGCACTAAGTACCGCATATCAGAGCAGCCACTTTTTTTGCTCCTCATGCCGCACAGCTCTCAAAATACTTGAAGTCAAACCGTGGGCAATATGTTGCCACTGAAAGTCAGCACAGCGCTGCAGCTGACAGAAGTTGTCTACGGAATGGTCATGCTGCTGCTCAGAAACAAGGAGTATGGGATGGGGAGCGAGCAGGTCCTGCTCGCTGATTAATTTTAGCTTTTTGTCTAATGAACTTGCCCGCAAGAATTTAATAAACATCGCACTGCGAGCTTTATTGGCCACAAAAAAATTACCGACGTCTGCTACGGATTGCATGAAATAAAGTATAAGAGAGCAGTAAACTGCTCGACTGCGAGTTACCGTGCCTGTTTCCTTTAAATAGGTTTCTTGAATAATTTTGTATTTATTATGTTGATGTTAATAAATTTGGAGGTATTGATTAACTTTAATGCACTAAAAAACAAAGCTTTGTTTTGGGAAATATTATGATAATTCGGGACAATAGCCAAAATAAACTTGACCATAAAAATATATCAACCTATTTGAGGGTTTACGGTGGCCTTCTTCTGTCCTATAAGTTAATGTCCCTCTTCACATATTTAATGGCTATAGGGTATACAATGGACAAGTAAAGAAAAAACCATCTCTGGTAAGTTGTAAAAATTGTCTTTTAATGCCACGAAAATCCAGCAGATTGCCACGTAGTGCTAATAAAATAAAGTTATGCCCAGGCATAAAAAATCTACTGAAAATTGTGAGAAATAGTGTGCGGTGAGTTTTTATTTTCCTTTTTTTACTTACAAAAAATGGCGTAGAAAATTGTGCGCGCGCGCAAGTTTCCCCGCGCTGGGGCGCTAAACGCATCATTAATCAAATGTCCGGCGCCTAAGCACCGTTATTCATCATTGCCTCGGGATAAGACGACCCCAAAGCTGCTCAGGCGCCGCCATATTTGTTCATTTTGTAAATATTTTTGTGAATAAAAGTTTGAAATTTGGATTTTGGATGGGGCATGTACCATGATATTTTCAACACTCTTCTAAAGTGTTTGATTTTTGGTCGGCAATTGGTATCGGCAAATTTAAAAACCGACTGCAAAAGTACCAAATTGAATAATCATAATTTTCCTCGAAAATGTACTTAAAACTTTATTACGAAATGCGATTTTCTTTCTATTTTTTGATCATGATTTATATTTATGTTTTTAAGTCTGCAATTAATTTATGGGCAATATTTTTAGCCTATTTATATATTTTATATATTAAAAACTTAGCTGTGCTTCAAAATAATATTAGCTTGTCTGTCTTTTAGACTATTTTTATATTAGTTAAAGCTATGCTGCAAAATTATATTAGTTTATCTTCCACCAGAAACTAGTTTTATAAATTACAATTAGGCAATAAGGCTGCTGTGCGTAAAAAGGTAGCACACTCAGAGTTCGCTGCAACCCCACAAATGCCCTTCACAAAACAACTCGACAAACATCCAAGGCGCCACACGTGTATCTGGACCACTAAGCCGAAGGAAAATCAGCAAAAAATAAGAATTTTAGCCACCCTAATGGTCCATATCAATTTGGCTCAAACGCATGCTGCGGCTGATGTTTTTCTTCTTATTTATTTTATTTATTTATTTTTTTTTTTGGCATTTTTATCCTTATTTTTAAGAGTGCGGCCACTTTTAATGTACTAGACGACATTTGGGAAATGGCAACTTGTTTTTGTGGCCTGCCAGTGAATTTTGGGCATCATAAATCAGGCTTATATTTCAGTAAATCATCAAACATGCGACAACTTTTAGGGGCTACTGTTACTGCGCATCCAATGTTAACTGCTAATGCCGCTAATGGAGTTTTTACATTAGAGATTGCTGCCCGTTGAGTGTAGCTGATGTTTTTTTTCTTGTATATTTTTTTTTTGTCGAGTTTGGTTATCAAAACAACATCAAATTTTGCTCGAACACCCCTTCAAGTGTCAGTTACATATTGTCGAGACAACAAAATGCTTCACTCTTCGTAAAACGGGAAAACGAGTACAAAAAGAAAAAAAATGAAATACTCGTAAAAAGGTTGCAAACAAAACGAAAATGTTTCGGGAAAAATTTGCATACGCAGCAGCCGCTGAGGCGACAGCTGAACAGGATGCGGATGCGGTACTTTTGCTAGATCTGTTGTTGTTGTCTATGCAGGAAGTGTGCGCACATTGCAAAGGTTGTCGAAATTCAGTGGAAACAACGTCAAAGAAATGGCTACAAAATGCCGCTAAACTCTGCCAGTCATTCGACAGCTGCCCAGCCGAAAAACCGAAAAAATCAAAAAACAAAAAAAAAAAATGAAACAAAATAGAAACTTCGACTCCCAACCCAACCTCCCCTCGATATGGGTGTATTTTTTTCGTAAATTAAATAGAAATCATATGCAAATTTAAATTGAGTTTTCGATTAACCCTAAAATGCCGGTCGAGCCGAACGAACAGCAAAATCATATTTGGTTACACTGTGGCTGCAACGTGGCTCTCATTCGGTTTTCGTTTTCACATCACGTCGACGTGTTTAAGTACGCATCATTTGCTGTTTGTTGTAATTTAATTGGTTTGGTCTTTGGCAGGTAATTTGCCCTGGCTCGGGTCCGACCTCACCGCTGGGCTGCTGCCAATGAGGCAACTAATTTATGCTGCTCGGAGACGCCACGAAACGCAGCCAAGGGGTTGAAGATTTTTACGTCGCCTTGCTGCACGTGCAGCGATCTCAAGAAGTTGCTTTATTAATTATTATTCTAATTAATAGGAAGAAGCAGACGATGTGACGGTGGAGAAATAAAAAAGCAGCCTGCCAACCCGCCAATTTGCATATGAGTGACACAACAGGACATTTGCTTCCTGTCACGCAGGCTGCAGGCTGCCACTGACAAAGGCCAAGGCTGAGGACGAGGCGACGATGAGACCGAGACCGAGGGCTGGGCACGTTTTCAAAGAGTGGCTGCCTCCAGGAGCAGCAGGCCTCATGCATTATGCAAGCGAAGCAAAAGACGCGTGAGAAACTTCCAGGACGATAACTGTCACGGCTGCCTATACCCGATCTATGTTCGCAGCTGCCTCAATCTGATTCGCAAACAGTTGCCTAATACCACTGGCCATAAGCTAATTATCAGTCGCGCTCAACAGGTCCCAGAGATCGGCTTAGCGCGCCGACACACAATTCGCTATTTGCCTCATCGAGAACGCCCTGGCAATTTGGCAAATACTGAGCCCTAATAGTTTTCGATCCCCTCGTTAAGTGAAAGTCAGCCACCCTTGTCTACGCTGTTTGCCAATCGCTTATCGATCTCTTGCAGTTTTGCCAAATTGGCTGCGTCAAATGTCAAAGCAATTAAGTCACAAAATCGAATCCCACTGTTGAGGGTCGCAATCCCTCGGCAAATTTGATTTTTTTTTTGTTTGTTTGTGCGTTTGTCTATTGTGTCATTTACATTGTCATGTTTGCTAATTCCTTTTGTTGTGTGTTGCCTTTTTGCGCCTATTTTCGCAATTTCACTTTCACCACAAGCCGCTTTCTTTTGTTATCGGCCACCATCGAGGGTTGGCCCCAGAATAAAGTGTGCCAATTTTGGGTGTGCTAATTATGAAGTGCTTATGACAGCATTGAAAGTCGGCGCGGATTTTTCTTTGTGTGGTGTTAAATTAGAAAACAATATAGGCCTGGGCCTCTTTCTTTCCATATAAAAGCAAGGAGCGAAATGCGATCTACATCTTTGAGGGTAGCTTAAGTTAAATTAAATTAATTTCCATTCACATGTTCGGCTAGAACAGTCGCGTATTTAGATAAACAAAACTGCAATAACATATACATATTTATTATTTGTCCTTTGATATTGTTGTTGCACAGCTTCAATGAAATTCTACAGAAATTCAGCCCAAAACAATTTCTTTTATGCGCGCTTTTTTTTGCCACCTCCTTTGCCCATTCCACCAAATGTGCCAGATACTTGCCTCGTTTACTGGGGGCGGCGGCTCAACGAAATTGGTTTTTAAAAATATTCCACATTTCAATCTTTCGCTTTCATTTCCCCCAAGCCCCGCCCGGTTTCTGTGTGCCCCGGCTGCCTCTGCTACCTTCGTGGAAGTTATGGACGCGCATTATAATAAAAGCCACGGTCACTGCCAGTATTCTGTGTGTTGTATCCTGTGTCCTGTGAGAGCCTTGCTGCTGGCTTTTACTGTCTCCACAAATAACAATCAAAATTTCCTGGCGCTGCCTGGGCAGCCGCCTCGTAATCTTGGGGCATAGGATAAGCGTCGCTGTTGGCCTGGAAATTGCCGTAGCCGTTGCCGTTGCCGTTGCCAGCGCCAGCGCCTACAGTCCTGCAGAAATTACAGGTGCCTAATGCAAATTTGTGTGTGGCATATTTTGTGGCTGGCGTTTGAAAATTTAAATAAAAATAATTCGAAGTTTTTGTGCCACGTTTGCAGAAATCAATTTCGATGTTGTTGTGCACAACCAACAAAAAGCGCGCTGTCTGCTGCTGATTCGATTTGACTCGCAGTCGCAGTCGCCGGCGCAGTTCTTGGTCTTCCAGCTGATTGTCATCATTCAGGCTGAAAAACAGATTTGCCTCCAATCAACGTGCACTTAATTTCGTTTATTTGATTGGATTTGTGTTTACATGGCTGCCTGCCTAGACACCCACACACACACACACACACACACACGCACATAACCAGAGGCCGAAATTCAAATTCAAATTCGTTTTGAGTTTTTTGGTCGCTGCGGCAAATTAGAAAATCAAATCAGTTGCCCACTCGCGTTCTGCGTTTATGCAACAAAATTTATGAATATTGAAAAATTTAATAGAAATTTTTGCAAAAAGTCTTGAGCAGCCCCACCGCCACCACGAGCACCAGCACCACCAGTCACCCTCAAACCCACAAACGCAGACTTGCCAAAAAATACACGGAAAAAAGCATGGCCACGGAAGTTGTGCGCACATTTTTTTCGACCATTTTTCCAATGATGGATTTTCGAAATTTTAATGGTTGCTCGCTGCCGGCTCGGCTGGGCAGGCGCTGCTGAGGCCACCAAGTCCCAGTTCCCAGTTCCCAGTCTGAGTCGCAGGCGAAGTCAGAATCCCCGGCGCCTTCACGAACGTCTGGCATTGTCAGGGGTGTGCCCGTGCCCGCCTCCTGCTCGCCTGCCTGCCAGCCCGCCTGTGGGTGGGTGGTGTTTTTTTTTAGTTTTCTGTATTTTTTGCTGCGTTTTTTTCATTTCCTTTGTTTGGCAGCCATTGAGGGTAACGATGTGGCTGTGCCACCACGCCGTGGGTGTAAACTTAAGGGATGGAATCGATATTTGTTTTCTATAACAAGCATCAGCCACCCAGCACAGACGTCGGCCTAATCTAATGCGCCTCGTGCGCGTCTCAGGGGCACAGCACACAGCCCAAGCCTACGGCCTGCCGATGTTTACCGTTGTAGCTGCTACACCCGATCCGCCCACCCAGCGAGCACCCCCGCCCGGCGTCGCTGCAGTCCTAATCAATATGCGCAAATGATAATTTTTAATGGCTTCCGAACGCGTTTGTTTATCGGCAACATTGCTGATTTGGCCATATTTGATTTTGCGCGCCCAGCGCAAATTTAATTTTAATGCCGTCGTCGACGCCTCGGCAACTAAACGGAAATTTAATTTCCAAGCAACTTTTGACGGCAACCTGAGCACGGCTCTGGGAGCCAAATATGCCCAGAGCCAGAGAGCTCCACTTAATGCCGCCCATATGCGGCGCTTGTTTTTTCTTCTCTTCTTTTTTTCGTTACTTGTTCGGGGCTCCTGGTTTCTGGCCCCTCGTCCCTGTTAGCGCCTTTTGTCTTCAGTCTGGAGCCCGATATTTAAATGCTAATTGCTTTTTAATACGGTAATTTTGGCTGCTCGGCTGCTGTTCGAGGCGAGCTTATTGCGGATTAATTTTACAAGCTAATTTCTTATGTAAATGCCACGTTGCATGTTGTTTTTTCCACAGGGCACAGCTTGTGGATTGGGTTGGGTAGAGTTGGCTTCGAACAGGTAGAAATGGTAATTGGGGGGCGTTCGCTGTAATTAGAAGGTAATTTAAGTTATAATAAATATTTCAGTTGCAGCTTAAGCTGCGTGCTGCAAATGGTGGCAGAGAGCTTCTCTATAATGATATGCATTGGGGCGTGTGCTGTGCTTCAGCACAAATCGTTTGCCATTGATAAGGAAATTGTGTGATTTGTTGCCAAGGACTTAAGCTTGCTTAACATTAAGGCGGACTAATGCTCTGTGAGGTCAGCCAATGCCCTCTGGAATACATTTTAATTTTTTTAATCCATAACTTAATATTCCCTAAAACTTTATGTTTCACAGTCTAGACATCCAAATGCAGAAAATAGAAAATGTTGAGCAAATATCGTATTATATATCCAACTACCAATACCAACGCTATATAAACAGTTCCCCTCATTTCACTGTCTCTTTTTCCACGTAGAGCTCAATGACATCTTATACGGTCGACTGCCAGCCCAAAACTTAAACAAAAAACGCCGCTGATTATAAAAGTGAAATCGTATCCATGCTAATTTCGAACCATCATTCAAATAAAAACTGAAAACGAGCTGACAGGCCAAACTATGGGACAATCCCCCAAAACAGCCGAGACAGACACAAACCGACAGATGCACGGCATATTAATCTCAAACAAACAGATAGCGTCGAGGCATTGCCTATCGCACAATCACGCACACTCTCGCACTCGCGCACACACACACACACACCAAACGCCACTGCATACCCTTTAAAAAAAAAAAAGGAAATCTCGCTTTAAAATCCTTTTTTTCCTGTCTCTGGCTCGTTTAATGCTAAATTATATCCGTATGCAAATAAGTTTTTTTCCCTTGATTTTTTCATTAAATCATGACGATTTGACAGAAAATGCGGAAAAAACAAGCGGCGAGGAAAAAAATAGAGAGAACTGATTGCCATGGCCTCGATACGGGCACTGTGCAAAGAAAGGGTTGTCTAGCCTTTGTGCCCGAGGTCAGAGGGCGAATGGTAAAGGGCACAGGGGCAGGGGAACGCATTTAAAGCGACCTGAGACACGTTTAGTTTGTTTGTTTGCTCGGGCCTGTTCGCTGCCAGTTTCGCTTGGGGGCATTATCTGCAGGAAGCAAGTAGGAGATGGATATGCAGATGGAGGCACCTTTCCCGCACAGTCTAATGGCTTTCGCAATGGGAGCTATTTCGCCGTAGGTTGAGGCCAAGAGATGTGAGTTGCACTTGGTCCCAGGTACTTGGTTAATGGGGATCGGGAGTTATTTTCTTATGTCACAATTTTACACAATTTTACTACTATTTATGGGTAAAATGGGTAGAATGGTTTTCTGCAAAATTATGTACCAGGCATCAGGAGGGGACTCCGACCACATGAAGTTTATATATATGTATATTCTTGATCAACAGACGAGTCGATGTAGTCATGTCCGTCCGTCTGTACATTTGAACACCAATTGTTTCGCCGCTATTGATACTAGAGACTGAAATTTGGAATATATACTCGTGTATATCCGCGTCAGATAAAGTGATCGATTTTTTATGGCAACGTGGCATTTGATAAAAGCGATTTATCTTGGAAGCGGGTAGCGCGAGAATATCCATATCTCCGACAATTTTAGATCTAGAGTCGCCAAATTTGACAGCCAGACAAAATTCGACCACACCCACTCCTGCCCCTACAAAATACCAAAAATTTAAAATAATATTTAAAATTATATCTTATATATATTATATTATGTTATATAGTTATATTAAAAAAAAAAAACCATAATAGTGGAGACCGTTTTTGACTGATTTAAGCTGTTATTACACTGTGAACGAGTATTTCACAGTCGGATACACCCGACTGCAACGCTTTTACTTGTTTGAATATTTGTTCTATGCTCAGTTCACAGTTCACACACGGTTGTGATTGCTGCCAAAAAATGATCGATTTTTGATATAATTCCTTAGTAAATTAGAGTGAAATAAATATAATTAATTACAACTAAACTAATGTTATTTGATTTGAATTTTTTGAGCCGTTTTTACCGGGTGTTTATCGTCGTTTTATGAGATTTTTTAGTTTTATAAACTTTTTGAAAGTTATGAAACATATTTCTATTTCTAAAATATAAATAATGACTTTTTTATTTTTGCGTAATTTTCTATGAATGCGTATCTACCACGTAAAAAGAGAATTGAGTGGATATTGGTTTGAAATGTGTTTAATCTTGAGGCTTTCATGTTTTCTTGTTTTTCTCAATCTTTGGTATCGCTGCATTTGTCTCATTCGTGGGATTCGCGTTCCCATTCCCGCTTGAACGTTCCATTTGCTTCCAATACCTATTGATCTCCCAATCAACTGAAAGCAACCCCTAAATCAATACGGCACACAAGCCTTGCGCACCGCAACGCCACCTAGCGTTCAGTGGCGGCCGGGCCAATGCCTGTCAAACTGTTGGTAACGCCTCTGGCTCGGTTTACCTTTCGATATTTTGGGCCTGCGAGCGCGCGTATATAGGACAAGGAATGCACCGAACTGCAGACTGTCATTACACTCAACTACAAGCTCATTAATGCAAAATAAACAACTGCAACCGGGCACAGTGTGCATTATAATTTGCATGGGGCTCCCATTCTACATATCGATCCATCATCAACGAACTGAACAAGCCAACTGACCCATAATAAGCTCGAAACCCGAATGCGTGAGCAACTGAAACTTACAACTGGACCTGGACGCCAACTTTTGATCAGTGACACAGGTTGCAAGTGGCAAGTGGCGAGTGGCAAGTTGTGTAAGCGCAATTTACAATTTGCTGCTGCCATTCCCAAGTTGCCGGTCGCCGGTCGCCGGTTGCCGGTTGCCGGTTGCTGGTTGCCGTTGCCCAACCCGCCCCATTTGGCGGCGAATGTCGCCTTGCAATTAACACAAGTGCCCAGCGACGATGTGCCCGTTCCCGTTCCCAGAACTGCCTCATCTCGTTGTCCTTCGCGCATTCAGAGGTTGTTGCTGGAGTTGGGCGACGTCGTCGTCCTCGTTGCCGTTGTCGTACTTAATGTCTGAGGCGTGCGTCACAAGCAGCGTGCGCGGCACTGTCATTAAAATAATGCATACACATGTGAAGTATGTGGGCAGTCGGGGTTGCAGGATGCGTTGCCAAGTCGGCGGGAGAGAGTGCAATGGAGTTGGAGTTGGAGATGCAGAGAGGCGGCAGTTAAAGGGACGGAGGCAGCCAGGTAGGAAGGTGTTTATTAACAGATCGTTTGCCCAGCGCTGTCGCTGTGCACTCTCGAGGGCTGAGTGCCATTGAAATGAAGCTCCTGATGCTGCCCGCCCCTCCCCGCGCCCCTACAGTCCCTGCAGCCGACTTAATCAAGCATTCGAGCAGAAAATCATGCAAAGTGTCGACCAGTGCGCAATATGTTTAAAAATAATTATAATAACAGGCATTATGAAATATGCAAGTGCAACACACACACACACGCACATCTATATATATATATATTAAAATGTACACACACACACACACACATGCTAGGCTATTATTATTAGTAGTTAATGGCCAAGTGTTTTGGCCCAGTTTACATGGCGCGACTGCAGCTTTCAGCCTGATTGCCATCTTTATGAAGACATAACGACTCACGCAGCCAATGAAGCCCGTCCAGAAACGGCATCTGGCCTGCTCTGGGTCGGTCCTTGAGGTTCGCGTGTAACCAAGTATTGTAATTAGAATGCACAACACCAGTGTCTGGGCTATTAAGTATATGGCAAAATTGAATTATGCGCTTTTGATGTTAATTTTTTGGCGCTTGTTGTAATTCGCTCTTGACATGAAAGTCCGCTTAGGTGTCCAAAAACAGAAAGGTGAAAAACATATAAAAACAAATAATAACTGCTATCAATACCATGACTACAATCATTTAAGGGTATCCAAAAGCATATATATATTTATTCTTTTTTGTTCTTAGTAAGGAAAACAAAATACACCCAATTCTCTTTTAAAAGGAAAATTTTTCTCTTTCTAAAGGAGTTGTTTTGTTTAAACACGATTGAAAATATTCTATAAATCAATTTTATGACTTCCGAATTATACATTGTTGCTATGTTTATATAAGTTTAATTTTCTATACCCTGAACATTGGAAATGGGTAAAAATGGTATAATGGTTTTGTGTAAAAGTATGTAATAGGACAAAAATATAAACAAATAAAGTGATGCCTATCAGTATCAAAAGTACTTACACAAAATGTTAACTATATTTTCGTATTCTTAATTATTGACATTTAAAAATGTTTGTATGCTTTCTTAATAAACATAACTAATATTGACTAACACCACCTTTGACATCAATGACTGGCTGCATTCTAGCTGAAATTGAGTCATACAAGTTGTGGCCAAATTCAAAAGTCAATTTCGACCAAATTTCCCTTATTTGCATGATTTTAACCAAAAATGATTTGCAGTTTTATCTGCTCTTGGCAGGTGAAAATATACAAATACTGATTTGAAGTCCCTCTATCCGTACCAAGTCTCCAAATCTATAGTATTATATCCATCTCCAAATCATCAGCTTGCCACCTACAAATCAGTTAAGTGGCTGCATTTACCACACGAACCCTGTAATGGAAATGAAGACGCAGCTGTCCAAAATACATTGCACCAAAACTGTATGGGTCTCCTAATATGCTCCAAAACAAATGTGAGCCGCTTTGCTTGGTTGCTTGAGGTAATATCGATTATTTTGCGTACAACATAAGTTTTGATATTAACCTCTCACAACCTGCGACGCAGTGTTGCACCACTACTTTTGATGCCAATTCATTTATTCTGTGCTGCTGCAACTTTGACAGGAGACGACACGACAATGCTCCATGTCAAAAGGAATGAATGCCAACCACATTTTTGAAGGGGTTAAATCAGCCTATTTTGAATTGGCCTTCTCAGAGCCCTGATGACATCATTGAAAATTATAAAACTGCAAAGAACTTTTGATAAAAATCGAAAGCCATCATTCAATTAAGGGAAATTGCGTACAAATTGACTCTTGAATTTAGCCACAACTTGATTGAGTTAATTCCAGCCAGGACGCAGTCAGTTGGTGTTACTCAATATTTGTTATGTTAATTAAGTAAGCATACATGTTTAAATTTCATTAATTAAGAAAAAGAAATGAAGCTAAAGTTTTGTTCTACTACTTTTAGAACAAATAAAATATGTGTAAATACTTTTGAAAACTTATAGGCATCACTTCATTTGCTTATATTTTAGTCCTATTGGCCATTATCTTTTCTAATTATTTTTATTTTTATTTATTTTTGTATTTGTGTGCAATGCCTGTCTTGCTGTCCGTCCGTACGTTTGTGCGCATGAACGCAGTTCGCAAATAAAATGTGAATATTCGTGATATTAGTGCTAGATTCACCAAAGCTAGTATTTAGATTGCTGGCGGCCTCCCCAAAAGATTGCGACTCTGATATGAAATGCTCCCCAGCCACCTCACCCATACGAATTCCAAAAGTCTGGGCCACGCCCACTCCAGCCCCGCAAATCACGAAAACCTATAGCTGCCACAATTTTAGAGCTATAGCCACCAAATTCACAGATAGTGTTTGCATGACCTCCTCTAAAGATCGGAAGGAACCATTTTTAACACGCCCACCCCTGCGCTCAAGAATTCTATATCTTTCCAAAATAACAGCAATAACCCCTGAGTATACTTGGAACGAGTGTTATGCAGTCGGTTACGTCCGACAACAACGTTTTTACCTCCTCTCCTCTAAATATAGCACAATAAGCTAATAGCGTAACAAGAATATATGCCACAATTTGGCGGATGACCTACTCTTAAGATAAAGCCCAAGAATTTCGGCCACGCCCACTCGCCCCTACAAAATAAAAATATCCCCCTTTTCCCAAAACAACAATTATATTTAAGAACGTTTTCGACTGCTTTAAACTGATGAACGAGTATTACGCAGTCGGTTACACCCGACTACCACGTTTTTACTTGTTAATATTGTTTGAACTTAAAAGTTGCTTTATTTGGGTTTTTTCAAAATTTTGTATTATTACTTTATTATTACCGCGATTACTGCGATGGATTTTTATATTAAAGGCAAATTCATTTAGGTTTCTTTTTCAGTCTGCGAGGAATCCAACTTAAATTAATTTGAACCGTTTTTTGATCTCTTGCAAAAAAAAGAATCTATCAGAGTTCAGACTCCATTCAAAACCAGTTCTGGGGTCTTGCAACTTTTACTTTTTAGAGGCTGAAGTGAGGCGCAGTGCAAAAAGAGAAGGCGCTACACCAAAGAGCGGGAACTGGGGCTTCCCATGTGTCCCATCGTCGATTCGGTTGGGACTGATGTGGCTGGCAGCCAAAGTCTACGTTGATGGATGTATTGTGCTTTGGACGGAGCTCAGAAATAATTGCATTTAATTTGATACGAATGAATGTAAGGCGCGCTCGAGAATGCGTCCAACAGCATTTTGCGAATTGGCTCTGCATCTCCCTGCCGGCTCTGTTTGCTTAGCAGTGCGAATCCTAACGCCGGCAGCCGGTTGCTCCTGTTCCTGCGCCCGCTGCGGCGTCGAGGGCCTGCTGATTGAAGGGTTTCATGTCTTGTGGCATCGGCACGCAAAGTGCTGCATGTTTACACCGGCGATTATCCCCGTGTGCTCTTGTTTGCACCCCGAAACTGGCATAAAAAGAGGAGATAATTTGCTGGCCGAAACTGATCGATTGAACACCGATCCTGCGAGCTTCGTTGCTTAACGGCTTAAGCATTACTTGTTTGTTTTCTCTTTCCTTTATTTACTTTTTATTATTATTTCGGCATTTTGAGCCCCGATCGTTAACGCAAATTAACGGCCAATCATCAAATCGAAGTCGCCTGATCTGCTCCTGGGTCGGACCCGTTCCAATGCGGTCTCCTCCTGCCCCCCCATGGCCAGCGTTTATTTTGAAATTAATGCGCAGCTTGACGAGCTGCTCGAAATGCGCAAATGCAGTAGCAGCTGCATCAGTGCAACGGCATCAACTTGCGGTATTTTCATTAACCATTGAAATTACATCGGCCCTGGCCAGCCGGCTGGGCTCGGCCTTAACCAGACTGGCCGGACTGGCCCCGGAGTCAGTTAGTATGCGCGGCATTTACAACATAATTCATGGGGCGAGCTGCGCATCTCCGTGCCCCATAATTATGAATAGGCATTTGGGCAACTTGTTGCCAAAGTCGGCTTATTAATTGCTTTTTAATCATTTCAGTTCGCAAAACAATTTTCACAATTTTGCTCTGGCATCTTGTTAAAAATGATTAAAATTAATTTTTGCATTTTCAGCTTAACATAGTTTCGTATTAATTGAAAATTTTCATTATTAATTGTAACTGGTTAAGCGAGCATTTTGTATATTTTCTTCACGACCGCATTCATTAAAAAAACTCAACAAAATGAACAATTATTTATTTTTCCAATTACGCATGAGCATCGCAGCATCGCACTGCTTGCCATGTTTAGCATCCTTGCACTGCTTGTTTACTTTGTGTGGCTTCGCGCTTGCAAGGCTGCGCAATAGATGGCGCCAGCAGTCGAATTAAAGGAGTTGATTGATGCTGGGCGCTTGCTGGGTGTATATATTCAGAATGCTTCTGATTTAATTTCTAACATAAAGCAACCATTTTCAAAACCATTTTTAGAAAGGTTTACTCTCACTTTTGAAACATACCAGAACCCAAAGTATATATATTCTTGGTGAGCATCAATAGCCGAGTCAATATATCAATCCTTCTGACTGTCCGTCCGTCGTTCCGTCTTTCTGTTCGTCTGTCTTTCCATCTGTCCGTCCGCCTGTATGAACGCGTCGATCTTGGAGACTACAAGGGCTCGAGAGTTGCATTTTTCGAGTTCATCGATATCATTTTCTTACTATCGATATTTATCGGTTTTTTAAAAAAATAACTCTTTTGGCATATCTCAAAAATTATAAGATAGATAGACCCACTAAATTTGGCTTAGTATGTTCTTTTAAAGCCAACGCAGATTAAGAATATTTCGGATTAGAGATAGCTTCCCCCATCCACCCCAAATATCAAACAAGTAAGAACGTTTCAACCGACTGCAGAACACTCGTTGACAATACAATAACAGTTTAAAACAGTCAAAAAATTTTTTAATATATTTTTTGTTGGCCAGTATTTTAGATCGATCGATCTTTAGAGGAGGTCTTCAGAACACTCTCTGCCAAATTTGGTCTATAGCTGTGAATTTATGGGAAATAGGTGAATAGGTGCCTTACCCGCCCTCAAGATATATAGATTTTATATATGCTGGCGTATGAAAAGAAAGTATTGTGCGGTATTTAGAGGTCTTCAGTAATATGTCTAAAAAAACCTTTGCACCTTATTTGATGCGGGTATATCCGACTATATATTCAAAATTTCAACGGACAAACGGACGGACAGCATGATGCACATTTCAGAAACTCAATATCCTCTTGTCACTTTGTGAACGAGTCTAGGAACGTGTCACTTCAGGGTATATTCTAGTCGGGCACTCCCGACTCGATCACTTTTAATTGTGTTTGCCCTTTGCATTCATACAAACATACACAAAATCAGAAATACCTATATTCGCACCCCGCACGCTATTCAAAATCCAAAATATTCTTAATCTCTAGCTCTCCTAGTTCATGAGATATGGCTAAAAACCCGGATAAAAAACTGGGTTATCGATAGTTCGAAATAAACTTTATCTCTGTATTTCTTAATCTGCGTATGAAGAATCGTATAGCTTTAATATTATTTTACCTTTAGCAGTCAACTTTATTAAATTCTCACTGTAAACTGCATATATTCGACTTTCCAGTTTTAGCATATGTTTTCTCGCAGTGCATCAACCCTTGCGCCTTTGTGCACTAATTAAACAAAAGAAAACCCTTTCACACCTTACAAAAGAAAAACTGTTACAACTTCTTTTGTGTGTCATGTAGTGAAAAATTTGCATAAATTTTGCGCAACATCAAAAATTGCAAAAAACCAAAGCGAGCGAAAATATTAATTTTCACAGTGTGAAGCGTCCTGTATCCTGTCCCTCATGCATCACCGCCACCGGCAGCATCAGCATCGGCATTCAAATTGTAATGCAAATGAGGCAACAATGACAACAACGGCGGCGACATTTGATCGTTTTTTATTTTATTTTTTAGAATTTATTACAGTTGCGATCCTCATTCAGGTCCTGCGCGCAGACTTTTCTTTTGCATATAAATCATTTTTCCTTTCAACTGAAAGGATTGCAACCCTTGCCGTCAAGGAATTTGCATGACGACTCCTTTTACACATGTCGAAGTGGTAAAAACCAAACAACTCTCAACGCGAGGCGTGAGAATTCGGAAAGTAATTCAATTAGCGCTCTTTGGTTTTGGGAATTCGGGGTAAGAATCGCTGGGCAACTTAATGTCAAGAACTCTCGCTGGCTACACTGATAATGTTCTATCCCAAGTTGTGCACTTGGTACAACTGTTTACGTATTTCATTTTGACTGGCTGTTAACATGATTTATTGAATGCGGTAGGCGGGCCCAATCCGAAGCTCAATTCACCTGCCCAAAGAGTGCTCAACTACACGTGTGCCAAATTTATTTCCATGCCATCGTCGGCGACTATTGATGTGTACAGTGTGTGTGTGTGTGTGTGTGTGTGTGTGTGTGTGTGTGTGTGTGTGTGTGTGTGTGTGTGTGTATATTCCTGTGTGTGCGTCTGTTTGCTAAAGGATAACAACAACAAGGACGGCTAATACACAATTTGCATATATTTATCCATCAAATTGATGGATGCTACTGCACACTGAGCCAGGACGAGGCGAGAGACATCCAAGCGTGGCGTTGTTGCTTTGACACGTCGCAGTACCCCCAAAAGGATAATGACAAAGACAGCACCAGCCACGACAATGCCACACACACACACACACACACACACATAGAAACCCACGGCGAGATACACACCACGCACACACACACACACACACACACGTGAACGAGACAAGCGTGAGCAATTTGCAAGGCGCTGGTGAAAAAGGGCAACAGGAAACTGGCGAGGCGCAGCGCAAGGAGCAAGAAGCATCCTTTAAGTTTCCTTTTCGCCTAGGTAGCAAGCCAGGCAGACGCAGCCAACCGACCAACCGACCGACACTTCAATCGTGCGACGTTCGACGAGGACAACAACGACAACGACAACGAGCGACGAGGCTGACTGCCATGAGAAAATTACATTTTCTCCGGAAAAGCACTCAACCCGAAGACATCTTCCGTTGGCAGTGGCAACGCCAACTGAGAGCGGGTTTTTGTCCGGATGGCGGGAGGGGGGGGGGGGGGGCAGGGGGAAGGATGGGGTGTTGTAGTAGTGCGGTGGCTGAAGCAGTAGAAGCTGCCAAGCAAGCTGGGGGTAGCTGCCATTGCCATTTCAAGTGCCGCACATACACTTACACCCACATGACTACAAAAGCATACACATGCGTGTGTGTGTGTGTGCGCGCTGCTTTATATCCTTTCGCCGTTGCTGCCTGATAACAACATTTTCTATTTTATCTCGTAAAAATATATATGTTTGTATGCAGCACTGTACTCAGTGTGCTCGACGAGGCCGTGACAACAAAAAGAAAACTCTCTACATATATTTTTTATGTTGCGATTTCCATGCCGTTGTCCTTTGGGTGTCCTCAGCGACAGCTACTTTTGTTTTTTGGGCTACAATCGATATTTCTTATGCGCACAATTAAGCGCGAGGACTAAAGCCTGCCCTAAATCAGACCCGCCCCCGCCCCGCCCACGTACCCGCCCCCTTCCACGCAAGCGTTTACCATTTTCCATTGCCTACTTCGCGGCGCAGCCCAACTCTTTTCGCGGCCTTTAATTTGCCGCGGAGCTTTAATGAACAGCTGCTCGGATTGCGCACCGAAACTGGCGATAAAAATAAAGAAAGCGCGTAACAGAAGTCGCGCAAAAATTAAAAGAAAATGAACGAACGACGACGTCATCAGCTGTTGCTGCTGCTGCTGCTGCTGCTGCTGCGCTGTCGTCATTAGTGAGCGGCAGCCGTGGAGGGCGGGCGGGGAGCGCGGCGGCGAGTGGGCGAAATGAATGAAAATGAAAAGCGCGCAAATGAAAATGAGCGCTGAAGCACGTGTTGCCGCCGCGCCAACAGGAGAGAGCGAATTAGAGATGAGAGAAGCCGGACGCGACTAATTGCGATGAAAGCCGTGAGAACTTCTTGTGAATGCTTAACAACAATCGAACTTCATCTCGAGGACCAATTTAATAGTAAACTCAACTAAAGTTAACTGAACAAGGAAGATCGAGGCTTAAATCCCAGACTACAGTATATCCAAATAACTATATATATAACTATCTAACCATAAATTAATATTGATTACATATTATTTGCGTTATGGAAATATTTGTTATGGGTAATGTACAAATATATGAAGGTATACCCAGTCCTCGGCAGTTGAGTAGACAAGGTGCTCAACCATTAAGGCAACTGAATAAGAATAATACAAATATTAATGAAAATATGTAAGTATAAACACAAATTATTTTGGAAATAAAGCAAATAAATTAAACTTAATAGAAACAGAATTGTTTTTGTTTATTTTTTAATTGATCATTTGTTTACAATCGATTTAAATAAG
Organism: Drosophila sordidula; assembly: GCA_035047465.1. Classification (NCBI taxonomy): domain Eukaryota; kingdom Metazoa; phylum Arthropoda; class Insecta; order Diptera; family Drosophilidae; genus Drosophila; species Drosophila sordidula. The sequence continues at coordinate 13,088,077 of JAWNPQ010000156.1, read as the reverse complement.
ATAACAATGAAAGCAACAGACAAGAATTTGGTTTCTGCTGATTGGCGTTTTATATGTCCTTGTTTCAGTCTTTTTAGCAGCTATCTTAAATAAAAGTTCACTATCTCCCAAATCGATTTTGACACATAGCCATAAGCTCTTAATATTTCCTAACGTACGTTCTCTCACAGTCGCTATCCAATTCCTGCTTTCCCGCCAACGCTCTCCGGTGCGGATTCACAATTAAAAAGAGCAACAACAAAGAGCAAGCCGATTCCCATGACCCACTCCACGGCACCCACAAAAGCACAGGACCATCGCCATTTGTTGTGGCATCTGCTGCGCCGGCACGTCGGTGTTGTTGTTGGTGCGTGTCCTTGAACTAGAAACCCGTTTAATTTAACTGTTGCTTAATTGCTGACAGCGACGTCGACGGCACGTTACGTCATTAAATTTTTGTTTCCTGCACTGCCAATGGCGATGATTCTGTCGCCGCCGCTGCTGCCGCTGCTGCCGATGCTGCCGCTGCTGTAAAACTTCATTTTTGGGCAATTTTCGGCAGTCTTTGTTTCTCATTTCATTTTCGTTCATTACACGCTGAGCGTCACGTCGCCTCAGCTGCGAGTTCGGGGCGTAGTGTTAATTTGTTCGTGCCAATTGCCAAAACGTTCCCCACAGCAATTATGCGACACGAAACGGAATGGAACGTCGCTGCTGCTGCTGCTGCTGCTGCCGGTGGTGGTTGTTGCTCTCACACTCGCCTTGGCAGAGCAGTGCAAGTGAGAGAGCAGGTGCTGGCCTCTGCGAGCGACAGGGATGGAGTGAGAGCAGCGGCAGGACGCTTGCGCACTGGACGCTGCTTTCGCTGCCGCCGCCGTCGCCGCCGCCGCCGTCGCCGCCGCCGCCGCCGCCCCGTTTCCCCTCACAGTCACGAAGCCGGCTACGAAGCAGCGTGTGAGGCGCTAAAGGCGAATAATGGTGGCCCGGTCTGCTGCTGTTATTGCCGCTGCCTCGGGCCAGGCGTCAACGGCGACAGCGACAGAGGCAGCGACGCTGCTAGCTGCAGGGGCTGTATACGAAATTTGCATGCGCCCGAAATCGGGTTAACAATATGTGTGTGTGTATATATATGTATGCGAACAGATACAGAGGCTGTGGCGCATTGCTCGTGGGCGGCTGCGGGGCACCAGGGGGGCTGGACAGTACTGAAATAGGAGTGGGGAGCCATCGCTTCAACAATATTGCTGTATTTTTGAAATTCCAATTTGCATATTTTGATGTGCGTCATTGTCGTTCGACTCTACCGCCGACGAACTGACAGTCTCTCATGCTGTCATGCTGTCATTTTGTCATTCTGCCGTTCAGTATCGCGCAGTGCGAATTTCGATTAGTATAAATTTCATAAAACTGTCGATTGAGTGCGCCTCAAAGCAGGCAACAATCTGTCGGCAACTTAAGTCAATTAGCCGAAATCTCAGCCACACTCGACGTGGCAACCACCAGTTGCAAGGCTTCGTCGGCGACAGCGCAGGTTATTCACCTTTCTTCATTATCCTGTGCTGGGCGTCTAATCAAGAAAGCGCCACACGATAATGACGACGACGACGACGCTGGCGTCGCTTAATGAATGCCAAACGAAAGCAGAATGCAAAACAATAACTTCCAAGCGGAAGCGCCGGCATCACCTTGACCTTGAAACCCACATTTAAAATAATTCACTCGTTAGCGCAGGAAACAGGAACAGCAACAGCAACAGCAACAGCAGCAGCAACAGCAACAACTTCATCATCATTATCATCATCAACGACGGAGGCTGCGTCGCAGCAGCCGGCGCAAAGGCAAAGTAAAAACACAGAGACACAACCATTATCTCATCAACGAAAATGAAAATGAGCGGAGCAGCGGCGGCAGCAGCAGCAGCCACCCTCAGGGTTCGGTGGCAGCGACGCCAGCGATGCTCCCATGGCCGCCTCATCAGCTGCGAATGCTCTCATTATCATTTATTCATTTTCGTTTCATTCATTCCCATTCATTTGGCGGCGGCGTCGCCGACTGGCGCTCTCTTGTGGCTTGCGCCAAAACAAACTAACGAACGGCACGCAGAAAGAGGACGCGAGCGCCGCAACCCGACGCCAGTGGCAGCAGCAGCTGCAGCAGCGAGTGGGTTGCAAAGTACATTTTTAATGGGTGAACGAAATTATAACGCAGCCAACGGCTGGCAGGTGGGTGCGGGGGCGGTGGCGGGGGCGCCCACCCAGCAGCCAGCAGCCAACAGCCTGAAATAAATGAAATGAAACAAGCGGAGCTCAGCAGCAACAGCAACAGCGGCGAGGCGAAGTCGATGTCGATGTCGACGTCGACGTCGACCGATGCTCCCTGACTAACTACGAACTTGGCTCATTTTCACACAGCAGCGGCAATGACGTTGCCACTGCCGGCTGTTGCACGCCCGTTTTAATGCAACAGTTTTTTCGGCATTTCTGCACCCCGCCCCCCCAAACACACACACACGCACACAAATGCGGCTGCAGTTGGCCTTGCTGCCGAAACATGAAAGCGAAAGCGAAATTAAAATGGCAAAATAAATTAATAGCCAAAGCGTGTGGGAGAGCTCGCCATGTGCGGCCGAGTTGGGAGTGGAAATTGCGAAAATCAGCCGGCCGCTGAAATGGCATTGCCAACTGTCGAGCATTAACATAAATGTGGCCATATGCAAAGCTTCCGAGAAATACAATTCAAACTGTACTCGTCAACAGCTCTAGAGAACTGCCCAAAATAATATTGGCTCTTTGAATAACTGAGAGAATGGAATTGATTTCTGGCGAAAACTCAAGCTCAGCTTTCGATTTTTTAAACAGTCATATTTGTATATGCTTTCAAATTAAGTTGACTAAATAAATAAGTACCTTTAGCTGATTACAATTTGTTTTTGACATATTCAAAAATAAAAGTACTAAAATTGAAATCGGGTGTAAACGACTGCGTAATACTCTTTGACAGTAACAGCTTAAAACAGACAATAAATATCGGTTTTTTTAATTTGTAATTTTTTGAGAAGGTAATCAGTAAACTGTTCGCCAAGTTTGGTTACTCAAGCTCTAAAATATATGTATTTTATCGGTTTACCAAGCCCCCAGTTAGAGGAGCTCGGCAATAATTTGTCGGTGTATATATAGCTTAAATCGATTTGTGGGCGTAGCCATATATTCAAAAATTTGCTGTCTCTAGCTTCAATAGCAGACAGACGGACCTAAACCCAAACCCAATATACTCTTTTCACTCCCTGAACTTTCTTCTTTGTGTTCTTTTCTATATTTGCTTTCTATTGTTGACCTTAAAATACAGTATCCCAGTGTTTTTTCCACGATGTTATCTGTCAGCGCAGAATATTACCCATAAGCTTGACTACCCTGGCAACCTGTTTGCTCAATCCACTCAGTTGCAATCATGGCTAATTGAAAGACTTTAACAGAGTTAAGTGAACATCGACAGCCTCGAAAAAATACTGTCCAAAGCACTTTTGCCAACGAGGACAATATCAACTTGATTCTATCTGCACATGCCGCAATCATTCCCTTTTTTTTTTTTTGACCAATCTCTCATCCTCAGTCAACTCTTTTGTTTGCTCCAAGGAAAAGTCATTTCTGTGCTGATTCAAAGGATGGCTGCTTCAGTTCGCAGGGCCACAACGAGAAAAAATGGCTGAAAGCAAAGAGGCCAAAAAAAAGACCAATTGAGAACAGTCAACCAAAAGGAACAGAACCTTAACTGGCCTTTTTGCTGGCTGGGGTGGACACAGCCCAAATGGAAAATCATTGGGAAAAACAGTTCTACCAAAGGATGTCACTGTTTCATTTCGCCTTTTGCTGCCTGGTTGAATTCTGGCAATGTTTGTGATTAGAATCAACCGACACGCATCATTGGAACTGAATGGCTTAAGGCTTCAGATATGTCGCTATATATGATATTCAGATACACGCAATATACACGCACGTAAAAAGCATATATATGTCTGTCTTTTGCACTGATATTTATGCCTAATGGCTTTTATTTGGCAATGCTCTTTATTGTAAATAAGATTAAAGGGCGACGGCAGCTAAATGAAAAGCGCTTTTTTTTGCAAAGGAAAATGGCAAATTTCCAGTACATTAATATGGCAGCCGATAAGGCAAACCATGCCGGGGCAGGAGGGGGGCGTGGCAGCGACTGCTACAGCAACAGCTACATGTGTGACATATCACATGACATTTTGCGCGTTGTATTTTCAAAGAGTTTTTTTTGCGAATTTCCCTTGCCTCGAAATTGAATAAAACAACCTGAAATGACAAACGAACGAACAGAGTGGCAGAGGTTGTGGCCGGGGTTGGCGGGTATGTTGGCAACAGGGTGGGTGCTTTTTTTGCGCAGTATGTGTGTGTGTGTGTGCGTGCTGCACGTGTGCACCCGTAATTTTCCATTTGTGAACTTTTCCCTTTGCGCTGAACGCTGTAGATTTTCACGCTTCCGGCATGCGAGCAACATTGATGAAGCTGCTGCCGTCCCAGCCGCAGCTTGACAGCCAGATAGACGCAACAACAACAACAACAACTGCTAGGACTCACTAACAAGCTCCCTGCATATATGTACACACATATATGTGTGTGCGTGTGTGTGTGAGGGTGTCAATTTGCAAAAAAAAAAAAAAAAACAAAACACAACCAAAAATTTGCGTTGAGCAAAAATCGAAGTTTAAAAATAAATGGAAGACAACTGACGATGTTGTATGTTGGCTTCGTCCGAGCCCTGTTGCCGTGTCCTGTTTGTTTATGCAGCCTATACGTGTGTGCGCCAAAAAGACGAAAAAAATTAAAAATGGCTGCCAAGCAGCCATGTGTGTGTCTGTGTGTGTGTGTGTGTGTGTAATAAGATATTTTAGTGACTTGTGTCACAACGCGTGCAAATCCATCAAATGCGAATATTCGAAGAGCGGAGCCCCACCCCGGCAAACCCGGCTAAGAACTGGGCTCGCTGTGCTCGCTTATTTGTAATGGGATCACAAACACACTTCAATTTCATTTGTGACGCTTTACGCACAAACACACAGACAGCCCGCCTGGCAGACAGACAGCGGCAGCTGGGCGGGCTGTGGGTGCGGGTGGGGGTGTGGGGGGATGGGGTGGCAGAGCGTATCAATCACAAATTAATGAGATGTGAGTGCCGCAGCTTTTGCCAGTTTCAACTGTCGGTTGCCAGTTTGACGCTTTTTTTCTGTTTTCGCCCGGCTTTTTTTTTCGCCTTTTTGCGCTTTTAGTGCAGACCAAACAAATTTCGCTCACTTTCGCATGCCTCGCATGCAAATGCCATTTCTCAGTCCAAATTACACAATTCATCACATTTCATTTGACTCGACTTGAGTCAAACAGTCAAAGAGACCAACTGACACTCCCGCTCTCCTCTCCTCTTCAGTCGCGTTTGCACTGCGAATGTGTTTCCAATTCGGGTTTTGGCCAAATTGCCAGTCGGAGTTTTTAATAGGTTTTTGTGACGAAAGCTTTCAACTGATGCGAACTGCAAGAGAGAATTTTGTTTTGTTTTTGTAATTGAAGTTAATTCTATTTGAGGATGTTAACAATTCAATTTGCTTCACTTCGGGCTAAATATGTGCATGTCTAATGGCAAGAGAATAATTAAAATTATGCAATACAAAATAATGACTTATCCAATTTGAATAAGTTGTTGGATTGCTGCAAATGGTTGTGTCTTTATATAAAACGTAGGAAAGCAAATGTGCCTGATTTGCATATAAGCTTTCTAAAATACAATTGAATTATTCAATTTTGACTAATAGATAAATTGTTCTACTCTAGATCATTAGGCTCCAACGTACCGTGGCCAACCCACAAACGGCACTTGCATTTGGATTGAGATATTCCTAAATAAAAACTCTCCTCAATTAGCTGGTAAGCAGGTAAGAACGTTGCAATCGGGTGTAACCGACTGTAATAATATTTAATGATGTAATATTAATTATATTTGTTTTTTTTTTATTTTGTGGAGGTATTTATTTGGAGGTAATCAGAAAACTGTTTGCCAAATTTTGTGAATCCAGCTCAGAAATTGTGAATGATATGGATGGATTTTTCACGCCCGCAATGGGCGTATAGAATAACTGTCTTCAGCAATCTGTCTTCCAAATAGTATGTATCTAGCTTTAAAGCTGAGAAAGCTATACCGATTTAATCGTATTGCCGAAAACTGCGTTCGTACCGACAGAAAGACAAAAGCTCGGACACCTAGACGTTGATTCCACAAAACCCAATATACTCTTTACATTTGGTGAACGAGTATAAAAATAGCTACTCTTTAACATGCTTCAATAACCCGTAATCGTACCACCTTATCAGAGTTCTATCTTGTTCCATCTACCTGACCACGCTTACTCACCAACCTCAACGAACAACTTGCTAAGTCTGTGAAAAGTCCGCTGAAAAGTTGAAGAGAAAACAAAGAAGGACGTTGTAGCCGAGTGCAACCGACTGGGCGATATCCTAATCACAGCACAAATACAAACTTATGCAATATGTGAAAATTTTCAAAATTGTTTGACTATGCTCTTAGCTGCGGGAGATATAGATGTTGCAAACTATTCTGGCGAAATAATTAATTTGACGCGGCTTACAGAATCTCAAACTTTAATAGAATCGAGGCAAATTCCATTCATACGAACAGATGGAGAGCAAGGCAGATATTGTACAAAAACAATGTACCCTTTTACACCTAGGGAGAGGAGTATTAAAATCCAACCTCAGCCACCAAATTGCGCAGAGTCATAAAATGTAAAATTTTTCAATTGTCTACAATTTGTGTGGTGTGCCGAGTGAACCCCGCCGAGTGGCTCCACCCAATCGAGGGACTGAGGCTGAGCAGAGCAATAGCCAGCACATTTTCATAGCTGCTTGCACAGTTGGGCAACGCGTTGGCCGCTTACATTGTTCACATGCTGCCGTTGCGACTAACTTGGCTGAAAGGCAAAGTATTAGAAATACAATAAAGTGGAGTCAAAGTGAAAAGTTTTACGCAGCGGCTGCTCCTTCGTTGTCGACGGCGCGTCGTCCAACAAAGAAATGGTGCAAAAAACTGCTGCTGCTGCGGAAAAAAAAGAACTTTGCAAACAGCAAAGTTTTGTGGCGCCCAACGTGGGGCAGGCAGCTACCCCACTAGCGAGTACCTTGTGACCAGGCGCTGAGAGGGGACCACAAAAGCGCTACCACAAACAACTTTGTTTGCCACATGCGAGCTCCTCCTCCTCCTGCCACTCCCACTTGCTCACATGCACCGAGGCAGAGTCTGTTTGAGGCGCAGCTTAAAAACTTTTAACAATGCACAAAGCGGCAAAGTGATTTCTTTCATATTATTAACTTGACTTGAGTGTTGCATGTGCGGAGCTCACATGTGAAGAGCCGAACGCGCTGAAGAGCCGCCACTCAAGTGGCCGCCTACAGAATGCTCGCCCCCTCCGGGGCCAACTGCCAGCGCTAATCACAATGCCACTTGACCGTAAAGCTTACGCATGCGTGGCGCCTTTAACATTTCTATTACGAGTCCATTTTGAGACGTGCTTAATTTATATGTGCCAACAACGGATCGCTCGCCTCAAACTGAACCAACACCTACGGACTTCACGCGCCGACTGAACGCTGCGGAGTCGGCCGAGGAGCCGAGGAGCTGGCTGGGCAGGATTTGCAGCTGTGGCAAGCGTCTGTCTCAGTGATGCAAATCGCAATAAATTGTAATTTATGCAGCAGAGCCCGCTGCGAGCTCATCGCCAAGGGGTTGCCTAGCTCGGCCCGCTGCCCCGCCGCCCAGGTAGGCTGGCTCAGCTTCCGTGCGTGTGTCTGTCGCGTTTGAGGCGTTCACGCAGGCGCATAAATTACGCCGAATTGGCAGAAGGTAGGAGAACAGCGAAACCCCTTTGGCTGTGTCGACTGCCGCTGGCAGGTCACGTAATGCCCACATCAATCGTAGCATAGCGAATTTGAATGGCCAACGGAGGCCTCGGAAATGTCCTGGCTGCCTTTTGGAGGCGTCGTCCTTCTGGCCGGCTTATCAGCTGACAAATTTCCGTGCGTTTGGCTAAGTCGCTGACATTTGATTGATGAGCGGGCGGTCGTTTTTATGGGGTATTACTGCCAGAGCTTAAGCCAGAGGACTTTACTTTGATGATGGGTTTCGTTAACGGTAAGCAAATTATATTCCTTGATAGTTCATTGTTAGTCCCTGTAAATTACGTTTTGCATAAAAACAAGCATCGAAATATTCTGTAAAATATTTTAACACATGTAGAAAACAGTGCACTCGAAAAATCTCATGGGCAACCCTTTAAGCACACAGACAATACCCATGACATCAAATAATATATATCAATAGGATAAAACTGGGAATAAAAAACTACCATGTAAATGTTTTGTTAAATGCGCGCAGGACATAAAAAAAATCGGCATAAAATTCAAAGCGGCGCATAAATCAACAATTTTTTTCTGCTATTGCAAAGATAACAGAACTTGTGCACAGCCCAGGATGCACCCCTTCCCCCGAGCCTGCCCCTGCCCCTACCCTGGCTGTAGCTTAACATATGCTCGCCCATTAACAATTGTCAGTTGGCAGGGGGCATTATGAATATTCATAGTTCGATTTTTGATTCGACATTGTTTAGAATCGGCGTAACGTAAATTAAAAGGCAAATTTATAATAATGCGATGCACAACCGCACCCCGCACCCCGCACCCCCCACCCCTGCCTGGCTATCGATAAATGCGCACAAACCACTTTCGATTTTCGGCGCAAATCGGCAATAAATCGCCTTTGGATCGCGCACTAGACAATGGGCCAGACAAAAGGGTTTCGAGAGCATCCTTTCTGTGCGCGAGTGTGTGTGTGTGTCTGTGTGTGTTTGTTGGTTTTGCTGTCAAACGAGTTGCCAAAGGGTTACACGGGCAAAGGTATTGGCATGGCCATGGGGTACCTGACTTTCCACCGCTCGCTACGCACAAACATTGAACGCGGACTCGAGTGTCTGTGGTTGTACTTAATTAGAGTTTTATAAACAGCAAACACACAGATAGCAAGCGAAAGTTTCGAAGTAGATTTCATGCTCAAATTGCTGATGGAGGATGTGACGGGCTCTGAAACTGGTTAAACATCATCTGCATACATGCCCCTATTTCTATGGGCACCATATCGTTTCCTTTGCTACCTAAGCCATTGTCTTTGTCTTCACGCATCATGAATTTGATTGAGGATTTTATGCTTTATTTGAATAATTTGATGCAGCTTCTTTATGGCGCTTGGGCTGTCATTGAACTGTGGCAAATAAATTTCAAACTGCTGAAAGAACTTTTCATAATATTTCTTTTTTCCTTTGAGCAAGGCTGTATGAACTTTTGAAACTGAAAGTAAAAACTTTTGCAACTAAAAGTGAAGCACTTGACGGGAACAACTGCTTCGAGTCGGCTCTCAATAAACCTATATTTGCTGTTAATGATAAGAAAACAAACACGACAGGGATGTCGATGGGAAGAATATGAAACACAGTATTTAATAGAAAGAAGCAAAAAGGGTTTCTGGTTTGGGTACTGAAAATAAAATACCCTTACAGGCAGTCAGATATTCATAGATATATATAATCTTATAGCAATTGCAATATAACTTTATTCTTAGCCACACAGCAATTTTTTAATGCAAAGACTATTTTCCATATTAGCCAGATAATGCTGATAATATTCTACACATTCGACCAGTATAAGCAAAATGTTAATAAATATATATTATTAATATTATTTACAAAAAAACCGATAAAGGTATACTGCTACAAATCGAACTATTTTTAAAAATCACTGCCTGCACTGGATTCGGACTAGTATGCTATGTGTTTAGTTGCCCAATTCCTTAATATAACACATAAAAATGTTTTACGATATAGGCCGACTTCGATACTATCTTTAAAAGAAAAATAAACACACAGATTAACATGGCTGTATCGAATCGCCTGTTGATACTAAATCAAGTCAGGGAAGTCTTTTTTATGCAAAATAAATGTCATTGTGAAATTAGAAGACCATTTTAAAAGCTTGCATTTGCATTGCTTCAAAGTATTTAAAAGAATTCTTTTAGAAATAAACAGCTTCATTTGAGGATATTATTTTCGCGCTATAATTGTCCTCCTCTCAGCACATCCTCTCCCCTAATGAAGCAAGCACAAACACGAAATTAAGGCCAGTTTGCCAGTCTGAGGCTGTTGGCTTGTATCTCCGTTGGCCACTCACTTAGAAACCACCCAACCACCGCACACAGCCAAAAATTTCAATGTTTTGAGTACATAAAAAAAAAATTGCCCTTAACTTTTTGTGCTTTGGCTCATTCTCATTTGCCTTGCGTTGCGGCTGTCTTTACGCCAGTGTGTTTGTGTGTGTGTGTGTGCGTGTGTGTGTGTATGTATGTGTGTGTGTGTGCTGAGCGCAATTAATTAAAACTTTGTTGGGGCTGGTTATGGTCGTGTCCTTGTGCGGGCGTCGTTTTTGTCGCCGTCGTCGTCTTCGTCTGAAAAATTATGTCAAAGTGTCTGGCGCTGCCTGCTCCTTCTGCTCCTTCTGCATCGGCTGCGTCTTCATCTTCGTCCTTTGGCTGTCTGGAGCGTTCGTGGGGATTCCCTCAATTATTTCTGCTGTCGACGTCGTCGCCGGCTCATTTATTTGCAGCTTAATTTGTTTTTACTTTCAGCCGAAAGTTTGGCATGCCCCGCGTGCCCCGTGCCACTTGTTGCCGGCTCTCTGGGGTACGTTTAATGAAATCAATTATGACAGCAACTGTTGGCGGGCGTGTGATGGAAATTAAATGCCACAAGCGACTGGCAACAATTTGTCAACGCACAAAAGGCGCAACATCATTGCAGAGATTGCTTCGCCACAACCTGAGCCCACAGTTGGGCGCTGGGCCAAAGGAATCGGTATGGATTTTTGGGTTCGTTCGGTCGTTCGTTCGCTCGCTGGCTCGACCTGGGCACATCCTGCCTCAAGTGGCGCGTTCCGTTGCGCAGGCTGCCACACAATGGCCGTTGGTCCTGTTCTCGCGTAGCTTCAGCTGCTCCTTGCTGGAGTTGTTGGCATGGCATTTAAAATTCATGCAGCCCACGCAGCCTGCCGCTTGCTCCTTTCACATATGCAGATGATGTTTGTTGACTATCCAGCCCAGCCTTGGAAATACTCGCACACACACACGCACAACCACACACTTATAAACGAGGCACGCATCCTGTGCGACACATTCAATTCAACATTCCCTATGCGTACCCTACAGCTCCTGCCGCCCCCGCCCCCGCACCCCGCCCCCCACTCGCCCGTACCCCTTTCACCTTTTCAACGAGCTTCACTCGTTGTTGTCGTTGTCGTCGTTTGATTTTTATTCATTTCTCGCATGACAATGACGCTTATTATGAATTCTTTGTGATTTTGCGTGTTTTTTTTGTTCGCTTTTCTTTTATTTCTTTTCATATTTTCAATATCTCTTCAGCGCCGCCGTTTCCCTCTGGCGCGGGTCCCAATCGAAATAACTTGCATGCGGCATGATTGTTATTCAAATGTGATTTCTGTGTTCAGTTATTTTCTTTTTTATGTGTCCTTGTCAAGCGTAACCTCGCATCCTTTACCCGCCTTTACCTCCGGTTCGCGTTCTCATTTCCCCCATTTCGAGCTCCCGCTCCTTTGAGTGCCTCCGCTCATGTTGTTTGCTTAACATTTTGTATTCAAAAATAATTATTTAGATTGTTGCATTTGGCATGCGAGGAATTTGATTTGCGATTTGCGATTCTCAGGTTTGAGTTGCATGTGTGTTAGCTGGGTTAGCTGGGTTCGGGGTGCTCTCGGGTGCTCTGGGGTCTGCAGGCTTTGACCTTTTAATTTATGCTCACAAGAATGCCAGCAAATTTCGAAATATTTTATTCAAACAATTATGCATATTTTTATTGGCAACAACATATTTATTGGCATTTGCCTTTGCAATTACATATTTCAACTTTCGCAGTTGATAATCCTAACAAATTTCACCTCACTCGAAGCTATCGGAAATTATTGATTAAATATTTCACAGAACTTTCCACACTGATGTGGCCACAATAGGAGAAAATGTTTTCCCACAATTTTACGTATTTTTCTAGGCAGTGTTTTAACTTCCATCCCAAGTTTGTTTCTTGTGTTAATATTAATTTGGCTATTCTTAGATCTATAAACTTTGAAAATGAATCTCTGTCTGCCACATGTTTAATGTATTTGCTCGATTTTTGTCATTGCCTCGGGGGCAACTGTTGCAAGCGCGTCTCGCAGCTGTTTATGGCCCCTCGAAAATTTCGTACAGCGCGCAGACATAAAATCCGAATTGATGACGCATCATGATGGTGTCATAAGAAAATTTTCACAATTTCCACTAAAACCCATTTAAAGTGTTGCCAGTCCCTGCCCCTCTTCCCGCCCCGCCCAGGGTCCCGTTCTTGCTGCTCGTGAAATGCGCGTCGATTAAACCTTTCTTTTATGCGCTGTCTTTTTGAAGTGCGCCTTTGTCGAGAGCCTGAAACCGAAGCGCAGCGAGGGGGGGGGCGGGGGCAGACTGTGATGGGGGCTGGCCAACATCGTTGTGTTGGCGGCTGTCATCAAAAAATATTGTATTGTTATTATTTTATTTTTATGTGCCCTCGCCGTTATTTGCATAAGGATGGCCTGGTCCGGGTCCAAGCCGAGTCCGGGTCCGGGTCCGGGTCCCGCTCTGGGTTCGAGTGCGAGTTCGAGTTCTGTGGACCAGCAGCAGCAAACAAAAAGCGTTTCGCTCGCTTATTTCGCATTGTAAATTTTTATGCCAGTTTGTGTGTGTGGGCGGTGCCCCGCCTCCTGACCCCGCGCCGGCTCCAGCAATCACACACATTGTAATTGAACACACACGCTCGAACGCATTTTGTTTAGATTTCATTTTTTTTTTTCTTCTACTGCGTCCTTTCTGCAACTTCTTTTGCCTTTTCTCCATCATTCTGAGTCGCCTCCCGTTCTCGACATGTTTTGGCTGGTTTGGTTCTCGTTCCCATTCTGTTTCGGGTGCTGCTCCTGGTCCCAGTCCCTGTCCCTGTCCCGCTCCTCGTCTTGTTCTTCTTTATGCTTTTGGCTTCGGAGTCGTCGACATAAAATGCAAAACAGAATTTCATTTTCGGCAGGAATGTTTCTGTTGTTGTTGTTGTTATTGGGAATGCTACAACATTGTTGAAGCATGTAATATCCTGCCAAGGATAAGGGTTGGAATACACCCCACACACACACTCGCACACTCGCACACTCACATATTTCTTCTCATCATGTATGGGTTTTGAGTTGTTGACGATTTCTGCTACGTTTCGTTTTCTTTTTCTGTTCTCATTTTATTTTTTTTCGCCCAACACATTTTTTCATGCGAATTTAGTTTATTGGTTTTGTGTGTGACTGTGGGAGGAGCTGAAGCATGTGTGTGAGTGTGTGCGAGAGTGTGTGCCCGGTCTTTTTGGGGTGATTGATTGGCATTACGAGTTGCCATTTACATACACATTTCATTTATGCAAATACTCGCAATTCATATTCCACAAATACTTGCCGAATTACAATAAACATTTTGCAACAACAATGACACAGAGAGGATGCTGGGCGGGGGCGTGGGGGGGGGGGCGGAGAGAGATGGGCTTATAATAAGCCTCGAATTCGCATTCGCATTCGATTTCGCATTCGTTAAGCATTCTCGCAGCTAATTTCCCTTCAAGATTTACGTCAGTTAGATATCTATTTAGATTTAGATACAGATCAGCCAACTGTCTGCCTCTCTTCCTATATATTTGCCTATCCGACTATCTCCCGGTTCTGCCTGCTGTTTTTGCTTAATTTCCTGTTAAGCTATTTTCAATATTTTGGGTAATGAAGTTGAGCGCACACCAAAATGGCAGCGTCATGCATTAAAGGCGTGGCAAGCAAGCGACAGCCCAGTGCCAGTTCTCGAAGTATTCACTACCCAGTATCCAGTCAGTCAGTCATTGAGTCACTCAGTCAGTCAGTCCGTAAGCCAGCCAGCCTATCGGATATTTGTGGAAATGCGCCCAAGTGTGCGGCAGTTCCAGAGTTATGCATGACGAGTTATGCTGATGAGGAGGCGTTTACTTAGCGGCACTGTGGAACCAATTACATTGTCAAGCACTTCTAATTACATACGAAAAGCTTGCTAGGTGTGAATGATGTTAATGCTGGGCCTGGAATGCCCTTCAAATAGAAGAGAGCAGAAGGAAGCAGAAGTCAATAGTTAATGTAAGACGACGCGACTTTAGTACATTTTCATATTTTTATTATAGTAACAAACATGTCAAGTCAAAAATTGAAATTTTAAAATTAATAACAATTTCCATTTCCGATGAGTTTTTTCTTGTGATGAATTTAAAAAATTTTCTCTTTAAATTTTCTAAAAAATTTTAGGCACAATACTTAAAAATTAGTTTGTCAAGAATCTAAAGATTTGTTTGATTTAGGATTAGGATTTAGCATACCACAATCAGCCATTGTACCACTGTGGCTCTGCTTCGTGAACCGCACAAGAACAACAAGAGGGACAGCCTGGCTTCCCTTTGCCGCACGCTGAACGCTTATAATGTCTAGGACTTGGCTTTAAATTAGCATTTTGCATAAATGTTTGGCATGTCATCATAAAGTACGACACACACGCACACACACACGCGCGCACGCACACGAAATACAGCCGGCTTGAAACATCAAACAGCCATAACGCAACACGCTGCGTATGCGTAATGTGGAGACACACCACGAGGCACTTTCAAGCCAGTGTTTTTTACAACCTGCTTGGGCAACGCCTGCCCCTCGGTTCTCTCAAAGGATGCCACATAATCGTATTTCAGCGCATTTGGTGTAAACGCTTAAAATTGTTGGCCTAAATACCCGAGCATATTCTGGGCGCGGCTTCTGCGGCTGCAGACCAGATTCATTTGTGCAATCAGCTAAAGCTATCGGGTCTGGGAAATCGCTGCCTAGGTAATGCCTCTATCGACGGGCAGAGGAAATTAATGTGCCCTTTTGTGGATTGGGTGGCATATCATCTCTTTCACAGAGCCGATGCCTGCCGCTGACGTCTGCGCCGAGTGTGGCAGATTAATGATACTAAAAACGCAATTTGCCTGCCGCCACACACACACACACCCACCAACACACACCAACACACACACACACAGCAGAAATTCTGGATGCCCAAACCACTTCTGATTAGCTTTTGCCAGCGGCTTTACGGTCATTAGTCGCTGCTCAGGAATTTGGCTTATTGGATGCCAAAGTTGAGTGCACAAAATCGCCAACTACTTGGTTGGCTGGAGTGGGGCCCCCCTTTCAGCCCGAGTCCGCGTTACCACCCGTGCCCCTTTACATGCCAGGCTAACTATACACAAATTATAATAAAATATTTTGTAAGCCAAATAACTCGAAATGCCTTTTTAATGTTGTAGAAAATATTCATGCAGGCAACAACTACAAGTTTTCTGCATTCACATAAAGAAAAGAAAAGGATCTTATAATAAATTCCACTACAGGCAACAAGATGACGACGATGAGAGGCTCCTTGTATTCGTTTTCATATGTGCAACCGAGTCCTGATGAGTTGCGCCAGGAGTTGCCTGAAGTTGCCTTTACACAGTTTTTTTTTTTTTTTTTTTATTATTTTTTATTTCTTATTTTTGGTTCTTTTCTTTTTTTTGGCCAAATTGTTGCATGCAAATGTTGCTAGGGAAGCAGACTTTAGTGTAATATAAGTACGTAATATGTGTTGTAGTTTCATTAGGATTACAGTTAGCTTGGCTGCTGTTGCCGTTGCTTTTGCTTTTGCTGCTGCTGCAGCTGCTTTTGATGGCTGCCTTTGCTGCCTGCTTATTGAGTTATGACGCATGCGAATTGTGAGTAAAAGTATGAGATGTAAATAAAAATTTGCTGCTTATAAAAGTCGACAACTGCAAACAGTCCGGGTCTGTATAGTTATAAAGTCGCTATCTGTACGTGTGTGTTCGGGTGTGTGCGAGTGTGTGTGGGCTGAACAAAAGCTTTGCCTTTGCCTCGGCATGGAAACGGGGTGCGCTCACTGGGCAAATCAGAACTCATAGTTAAGCCTACCCCTCGACGAGCTTGTTTTGCATTGAAGTTGCAGCTGATCCATAAAAGTATGTTGCATGCAGCTCAACAAGAACAACAGCCACAAAAGCATTGCTCGAGTGCCGCAGCTTACGAGTAGTTGCCAGAGTGCCTCATAAAACGTAAGGTAAACAACAAATTGAGGCACTGCCGAGTGGGTCGACTGCAAGCTGCATGCAACACGGGATATCGTCAAGTATGGCATCTCGAAACACGAATTGCGCTGCGATTTCATTGGCAATCCAGTTGAAAAAGCCTCAAATGTAAGCAAGGTCAAGTTTAATACATGGTTTTAAATAGTATTAATTAAATGTACCCTCAATTGAATCAATTGAAATGAAAGTCTAGCACCGATTAAAAATGTCTATGGAAATATTTGTTTTCCCAAAAATAAGGCCCTTGCAGGTTCGGTTTGAAATTCAATTTTCTGGCCAACCAATCAGCATATTAAAGCATCAGTTCCTGTTGCTTTAACGACCGTAGTTATTTATTTTTGGTCCTGGACCAGCCTCCACATCGATTTGAGGCTGTTCCCTGCATTTGCTGCTGCTCCTGGCATGTTGAATACCGTTGTTGTTGTTGATGCTGCTGCTGTTGCATTTTACATTTTTACTTCGTTAACTTGATTTCCGCTGGCAAACTGGAATGCAGCCATCGAAAAAGTTGACAGCTTGAAACGGCTGAAAGGCCTCACCACCGGCAGCTCGAATTTAAATTTTAGTTTTCCTTTTTGTATTTTAAATATTTACGCTGTCTAAATATTTGCTGGGCTTGAAAACAGGGGCGGGGTGGGGCGAATGGGGGTCGCTTGTAAAGCGTAAAAATATGCGAAATTCAATTTACGCCAAACAAAATCATAATCCATCTATCATTCATCAACTGCAGCGAACACTTGGCGCAAATGTCTGCGGCAAACGGAAGGAACTTCATAGATACGCGAGCTACACACACACACACAGGCGATTGTGTCTGTGTGTGTGTGTATTTGTGTGTGCTCTCATGCCAGGGCTTTTCTTTATTTCTTTTTACATATTTTGTTACGCTTGTAAAGCTCAAATCCCCAGCGTATAAGCATTTCTACTTCAGCTGCTCAGTTTAGCGCCGCCTTAGCCCATTCCGTTATCCGCACCCGCACCCGCACCCGCACCCCTGGCCATAGCAGGCTTAGCCCATTGTGGCCCCATTTCTGCCTCGTCGTGGCGCCTCTGTTTGCCTTTGTTGCGTGCGCAAAACCAAAAAATGACAAAATGCGTGGCCTGCCAGCTGCCTGATAAGGCTCCAGTTCTTCTAACTATTGATGGGCCCGACTGCTCCTTACAGCTGCGCCGGCTGCGCAACTTCAGCGGCTCCAGAACGACAATGGCAACGGCAACGACAACGGCAACGGCAACGGCAGCGAAGAGTCGCCAACTTGAATTTAACACTGTGGTGGATCTGCCTGTTCCAGGTCGGAGGGGAAGCACGTAGCACGCACCACGCACTGCGTTTTCCATCGGCGGTTGGCTCTGGCTTCAAAGCCTGGAAGCATGCTGCAGTTTTTTTCTTGGCAGCGCAGCGGAGAAATATCCACCTGAGGGGGTTGCTGCCGCTGCCACTGCCGCTGCCGCTGCCGCTGCCACTGCCGCAGAGAGAAAGAAGCGCCAGCAAGTGCGCCTGCGCAGAACTCAAACTTCATGGCCGTCGCTGCCGGCAGCGCAGCACTTGACGGCCATTCGGGGGTGGCAATTGGACGGCTCGAGTGCTTCCAGCGGCAACGACGTCGTCGGCGTCGTCGTCGTCGTCGTCGTCCACGCCGACAACAAACGCCAGCCAGCATTGCTGTGGGCAGTAGCAGTTGGGCCTTGCGCCCGGCTGGTGCGTCCTGTCCTGGTCTGCGTGGTCCTGTGCTCTCTTGGCTCGGCACCGGCTCAGGCTCAGACTCAGACTCAGACTGAGACTGAGACTGAGACTGAGGCACAGACGGATTCAGACGCGGGACTCTTCAAGACACTCGCTTAAGGTTTGGCGGCGTTGTGTCTGCGACTTCGTTTGATATTGTTCTTTGGCAGCGACGTCGCTGCCGACGACGACGGCTGCTCCATGAACGCCTGCTTCTATCGTGATTACTCCAATTCCAATCCGTGTGCGTGTGATAAGAAAGCGAAACGCGAGACGCCAACTGAACTCGGCAGCACTGAGCGCCAAAGTATTTGTTGAAGTCAAAGTCGAAATCATTCCTTAACGCGACGTGAATCGGTTCGGTTGTACGCGCTCCTACTAAGAAAGTTACTTGTGCTATCCTTAGTACACTGCCTTTTTTTTATAGATGCCTTTCAATTACACTGTGTTTATATCTCAAACAATTTGCAACAATTTTCAAGATTCTCAAATTGTAAACTAAAAATGCAATTTTTTTTTAAATAAATCGCAAAGTTATGTTAAATAATAAATTAAATTTAATTCAGGTGAGTGTAAAATTGTAATTAAGGCATAATTGTTTTTTGTTTTTTTTTTTTTGTTGTCTCCATGTGACACTGATATTACAAATGTTGTAATAACTAACAAGTGATTATTGGCAACTAAAATATTTTTTTTTTTTGTTTTTTTGTGAACTAGTGATCTTTTAAATATTTTTAAATTTGTAACATGATTATTTTGATGTTTGTTTTTAAAAATGTGAGCTGCGGTTTTTTAAATCAAAAGTTTACACTCTTTGATGATAAATGATATGATAAATATTTCGTTGTATCAAGAACAAATTATAATATTTAGTCCCAATATTGTGATTTTAGAAAAATAACTTTATTTTTGCGAGTGTTAAGTTCTGCGTTGTTTCTATTACAATTCAATAATATCAAAATGTTTAATATCGGAAAAACTCTATGTTTAATATTTCAATAAGTGGTGAAAAAAATAGATTTTCAAAATATTGTGCACAACTTTCATAAATTAAAAAACACTTTTTGTTTATGGTTTCTTGAACTCAAATTAAAGATTTGTCATTACTTTTTTGACCGCATATTTAAAATCTTACACGAACTAAAGCCTCTTCACATGTTTTGCACAAGTTAAGGTTTTCAAATTTCTGAATTGTATTTTTTGTATTTGTGAGTTTAGTCATTAAATCAGTTAGGAGCTGAAGCAAAAACGCAACCGCACCCATCGAAACAACGCACCGAAATAACTTCACATCCCAAAAAAGCATAACAAAAAATCAAAACAAGGCGAAACCTTTTGGCCTACATTTAAGCGGACCAACGGGAGTGAAAAGGACTCTCACAGCCGGTAAGATAATTGCATAAATTAAAATCTTAATTATGTGAAGGCAGCACTCGCTGCCGGCAGCAGAGGCTGCGGCGGCAGAGGCTGTGGCAGCAGCAGCAACAAAGGTGCAGAGGCAGAGGCCGAGCCTCTGAAAGAGATAGCAGGCGAGTGAGAGAGAAAGGCACGTTGTGACGTCACCAAATGAGCGCGGTACAAAATGAAAAATGAAACACGAAAATTAAGCCAGAGGAGAAATTTGTTGCGGAAATAGAGGGCAAAGCAAATATATGCGAAAAAGCGACGGCAAAATTAATGAGCGCCGTCGGTAACAGGAGCAGCCAGGACCAAAAGGACCACAGCCAGCACAACGACGCCGAATCGCAGTCGCAGTCGCAGTCGCGCGCTCATTAGGCAAAATGAAAAGCACAGGGCGAAAAACGTTGCCGTCGTCCTTGGCCGTGATTTGGCTGCCGGCTCTCTGCCCGTCTTCTCCCGGCGTTCATTAACATAATTTTAATTTGGGTTAGTGAGACAACTTGGCGCAGTTCGTTGAACTTGGCAACTCTGACTGTGATTGAGGAGGCAACAAGGATGCGAGCACGGCCAGCTGCCAGACAGCATCAGAATTTTCCGATTCAGACGGGTTTTTTTTTACTTCTACTGTTTTTTTTTTTCTGCTGTTTTGTTTAATTTTATGTTAATGAGCGGCGGCTGGGTCAGGGTTCAGGGGGTAAGCTTACCCCGGCTACCTACCCCTTTCACTTTCTACGCACTCTCATTTTTTTTCGCTCCTTATGCAAATGAGCTTTTCAGTCTACCTGAGAAGAATAGGGGTCTGACTATAGCATATATACACATATTTTTTGTTGCCGTATGTTTTGCCCCTTGGCTAGCTGCGCACAGCTGTCTCCGCTGTCCCTGAGTTGGGTTTCAGATTTAATTGCAAAGCGCTGCAGCTAATTTGCATAAATTGTTTCGCATTTTTGGCAAGCCCTATGCAAATTCAAGTGCATTATTTGCAAATCATGTTCTCCGTGCGACTCCGCTGTCAATTATTGATTGGGATTTTTGCAAGCACTTCAGTGCTGCTCGTGGACCTGGGAATACCCTCGGGCAATTATGGGCTTAGTAGCTGCGCAAAGAGATTACTAACAAGTTTAGAGGAACACATGTACGGGGTTCCAGGGGAGATAGAGATGGTGCCAAATGACAGCTGATATGGAAATCAGAGCAGTGTTGTGTGAAAAGGAGAATTCTATTAGAGTTCCGAATGTTCAGTTTTAGCATTTCTTTGGTTTGTTATGTTTATCAGTGCATATACATATTGTAATTCATATAAAGTGCTAATACTTAGAATTAGAAATATTTGAGCTGTAAGTAAATCTTAAAGCAGAAATCAGTTTAATTATAGGTTGAAAAAACAAGCTTTGTTTATTTCTTGTTCAATCTTGTACAACAAAGAAAAGAAAACATATATTATTCTATTCATGCGGGCTTCAACATTTTTGTAAACCAAGCGTTCATATTTATTTACTATCCGAAAAATAAAGAAAATCAATATTGTCTCGTCCATATTTGTGAATACAATTTCATATATATTTATGCAGATATATTTGTAGATTGCATATATGGTCGATGCCGCTAACCCCGCTCTGATGCTTATACCCTCTTTGTGCGTTGCCATCAATCTGCACTTAAGCCGTTTTAGATATGCGACGCAAAGCCATTTATGACAGCCATAGTTCAATCTAAAACGTTTCAACCCGCTAACTAAAGTCGAAATTGCCACCCACACGCCCCCTGATAAGACTACCCCGCGACGGCAGCCAACCATTTTCTTTTGGCTTTCGCAAATTTGTTGCTCACTCACACAGATACACACAATTGCAAACACACACAAGCTTACAATTTAACGTTTTTCTTGTACAAGAGACATGAGCAAATGTTTGATGGTTGCTGTACAAATACAAACAACAACCACACACACACACACACACACACATCTATAGATACACACAATCGCGCACACATGGCGGGGGTGATTGCGTTGGCGAACAAAGCGAAAAGCGACGACGACGACAGCAGCAGCAGAAAAAAAAAAAACGAGAAAAATGCGACAAAAGCGTGGAACACACATGGAAATCCGAGACTGCTTCGGTCGAGGGAGGACGAGGGCGGGTGCCTTTCTAACTGGGTGGGTCTGCATTTCATATTGGCATGTGCAAAAATCCAAATATTCTATATGCTTTGCACTCTGTCTCTATCTCGCCGCCTGTCCGTTAGCCCCGTCTCTGTCTGCCTGTCCCAGCTCCTTTGCCGTTTGCCGTCTCTGTCTGCGCGACTGCTTTGTGTTAGCGTAATCCTTTTTAGCAGGCAAACGAAAAATACGAGTACATATCAAAATGTAGAAAATGTCTGACAGGATTGCCAAGTGCTCCCCACCCCTACCCCCCGCCGTTCGCATCCTGTGCAGCTGTCTTCTTGCTGTCGCGCGTCTTGAAGTGAATTGAATTTATATCTATGCATACATGAGTTCCTGCCTGGCGTTGCCCTCTCAAAAGTCAAATAGTTATGACTGCGCAGCGGATAGCAATCTCTTCGGTTCGCGTAGAGCATCCAATATTCGACTAGTTGCTGTGACAAGCTAGCTGTATTTGTATTTGCATGGATTTCGTTGCTGTTTTCCTTTGTCAGGTGCGCCGCCAAAACCAATTTTCAAATATTTTCACTTAGGTTTTCTTGCCAACTGGCTGACTGCTGCTGTCAGTTGCTGTCAGGCTACTCATTGGCAAAATATTTGCCTAACCAAATGCACACACACACACACACACACACACACTTACATATATGCAAATATTCGCAGAGCAAGTCAACAATGCAATCGATTTGCTTATTAGAGAGAATGGTAGAAAGTAAAATTCTATTTTCGCAAATCCTTTAACAAGGCAGACTGCAAACAGGCTGCGCAATCCTTCGGCCGGGCGATTATGCAAATTAAACAGGGTATCCTTTTTAAACATTTTTTCTGTGTCTGCCTCTGTGGCAAATCAATAACAAGCCCGAGTCAGCCCGATCGAGTCCTGTGTCGTCCTGTCGCGCGTGTTCGATCGCAAAAATTTGCATAAATTTTCGCAAACGTCGGCAGTCTGTGTGGATACTGGGTACAGGATACAGGACACCCTGCCAGTTACCCGGCACTTTCCACAGTTTTACTGTCACCTACGTACAAATTTTTATTAGTTTTGCATTCGACTCTTTGCATTTTGCAATGTGCGTGTTCGCAGCGTTGGCAAATATGCAAATTAACTTGAAGTTGCGTTTTGCGTTTTATTGAAAGGCAGCAAACGAATGTACCAAGTACTCCACACCCCAACCCCCCGTCAGTCACGCTGGCTGTTGAGGGTTGAGGGTTGCAACGACAACGGCAGCCTGATAAGCAAATTGTGTTTGCGAAAAATTGTTGTTATCGATTTTATTTCGAGGTTAGGGCACAAAACTTTGCACTTCGCAAGTGTCAAACTGAATATGAATCCTGTCAAATGCGCCGGAGACTTTATTTCAAAATAGAATATTACTGTCCCAATGCTCAGCACTGTCTTGTCAATTTCTTAAATACGCTAAAACAAATTTAAACGTCTGCCGAGGACGGAATTCTGGTGAAGAGCCCATCCAGCTTTCAAGTTTAGCTCTTATATCTGTTTCGCTTTAGCTGTAATTTGGTTTCAGCTGCGTGCTCTGCTTTCATTTTAAACTAAATACAACAAACAGTTGTTGTTGTCGAGAACAAATTTTCAATTTCCTTTGCTTTCAGCACACACAGAGACACACACACACACACACACACACACACACACACAACTACAACTGTGGCTGAAGTACAGTTGGCAGTTAACAGTTTCCTTTTCTCTGGATGCCATAAAGGCCGTTTGCCTTTGCCTTTTGCCCCTGACTGCTCCACTCGCGCATCAGCGAAATAAAATGCAAAATATTAAGCATAAAATATGTAACCCATTTCAAAGAGAGCGGCCAAGCAGCAATCACGGGGCCAGACGCCGTCCGGGCACGGGGGGAATCCCCTTTGCCGCTGCTGTGTTGCCAAATCTAGAGGCACATTCTGGCAGATTTACTGCATATTGGCCTGGCGTCAAAAGCAGCCAAAAAAAGAATTGCGCGGCACAGTCGAGTAAGTCGCGTCTGACCTCCCGAACCACCCACCGGCCGCGCCCCGCCCCCCCCCCTCCCTCTCCACCTTTTTCGTGGCCGTGCCCCCGTAGCCAACTACAAGTCGCTTACAATTTTTTGGCTGCTGCTGGCAGTTGGCAGTTGGCAGCTGAAAGTCAGTATTGTCCTCTCCTGTTGTACTGTCGTCCTCTAGCGCGGCAACCGTGAATTTATTTCCATCATTAGTTGCGGCACTTGAAGCCGAACATAAATGTGATTTATACAGCTTTTTGCGGCTGCTGTCCAGCCATGAATACCATCGTCATCTGCATACGCACTAAAAATCAATCTGAAATCAAAATGGAGAGATTTCGCCGACACGATATCAATAGCGGAAAGATGTACATACATATACATACATAAGAATATTTGTACATATATATCTGGCGAATACAAAATCGACGCTCCCACATCATCGAATATGCATTATTTAGACATTAGCATAATTTACTCTGCGCGCATCGCAACTTGGGAGCTCATCTCCTTCTATTTATCACAATCCTCCCATTCAACATGACGCACAACCGAACCCCCAAAGCCCCCCCCCCCCGCCCCCTACCCCACACAGTGCGACGCCACGTCTCGCCTGTCATTGGCACTGGCAGCTATTTTCGCTTTGCCATTTGCCTTGTAACAAATGGGATTCCATCATAATAATGTCTTCCTTGGCGGAGTCTGCAATCTTAACACGAGTATATGCACATATTTATGTGTGTGTGTGTGTGTGTGTATATCCTGTGACAAATACGACAGGATTCGCAATTGCGAATATTTCAAACTCAAACACACGATGTCAAAGTCTCTGCTTAAGCTTTAAGTGGGAGGTTTTCATTTTTTTTACTTGAGCTTTTCATAGAGTTTGGCTGGGTTTTTCGGAGGATTTGGCTTCAGCTAGCGTCACACTCAAGTCAGCTAAATTGATGACTATAGTGCGTGATGCCATTTGCATGGCAGTTGCCCATCAAAAGCGACAGCGCGACCAGCGATTGCAGAACAAGTATCTATACTATCTTTATCTTTTGCTTTGTATCTCCCTCTCAGATAGCTGGACAAATGATATTTTCCGAGCTGTACTTCAGAGTGGGTTTGAGTGGGAGGCGAAATATTGCGTATACGACAATTAAACACCCACTAATTGTATTTATTTGATTTCATGCGCGTTGAAGCTGCATTGTTGCGGCTATCATTAGAGCCACGCCCCCTTCGCGCCCTCATTCAGTTGTCAGTCACGCAAATGAGGAGTTTCAATGCCAGCATCGGATTCTACAGCACTGCAAATGGCAGTCGCCAAACAAGTCGCAAAGCCGGCAAAGTTCTTGACCTAGAAACAAAGGAAGGCAGGCAAAATGATGACGACATAAACCAAGGCAACAGGCAAGAAGAAGAGCCGGCAGAGCCATCGACGACGTCACCAAATTACCATCAAGAAAAGCCGAAGAGGGCGACGGCGAAAAACGAACCGTAGACCAGACAAAAATTAAAATTAAAACAAGGACACAAAAAATAAACACCAGGGCCCACACAAACAAGCGAGAAAGAGAGAGAGAGAGTGGGAGATTGAGAGTGAGAGTGGGAGTGGGAGTGGAAGTGGGAGCGGGAGTGGGAGAGAGAACATGACATTGCCGGCAGCTCTGTGGCAGCAGCCAAGCCGAAAGACTGAAACTGGGTTAATAAGCAAACGAGGACAATAATAATGATAATGATTATAATGATGATGACGATGACGCAGCCAGCGACGCCGCTGTGCAAGTGCATAATCAAGAAGAGCCGCTCTTCAAGGCTGCCTGCTGGCCTTCTCTTTCATCTTTCCTGTGGGTGCGAAAAACGCAAACTTTACTCATTTTCATTTAGTCCTGTGGGCCGGCGCAAGACCAACTTGGAAGCTGCAGGCGGCGCCCAAACGTCTGCGAGGCTTCCCTATGCCTTGTGTCATTTCCTGGCACCGTCTCTCTGTGTGTGTGTGTGTGTGTGTGTGTGTGCAACGACTCCTTGCCGTTTTTAATTTCATTGCAAGAAAATGAACGAACAGCGACAAGGACGAAAGAGCAAAGCAAGAGAACGCCAGGATGCCTTGCCCTGCCTTGGCGCGCAAATGAAGCCAGCACCCAAAGACACTGCCTGGCGAAGTCTGCGCGCCAAGTCGAGACACACGCCCACCCGTACCCCACCCCCCCCCCCCCACGCCCACGCCCGGCTGGGGCTCCCTATTCAGCCCTCCAGCCCCTCGGCCTCGCCCACACGCCGGCTAAATTAGCTGCAGCAGCCGCGCGACATTAAAAAGTTTGCCGGCTACGTCGTCATCGTCGACGTTGGGTGAAATAAAGAAAAGACGAGGAAAAGTAAAAGAAAATTTGCCGCGAAAAGTGAAATTAAAATGCGGCAGGCGATGGCAAAGGAGCGCGACAAAAGGAAAAACAACCGAGAGTTCAACAACAACAACAACAACAACAAAATGAATGGGAAAATTGCCGGCAAATTAGGTGAGCAAATGAATGTGGAGAGAGGAAAATGGAAAATGAGCAAAACAAATGAAGAAAAACACAAAATGGAAAGGATTTTGGGATTGCTCACAGCCTGTTGCTCGCGCTCGTGGCGAAAGGTGCACGCTAATTAATTATTTGAATATGCCCCAAACTGTTTTTCCACGTATTTATCCAAATTTAAATTCTCCCATTTTATTCATTAATCAAGGCCAATTTGCTAAGCTCGTCGAACTGTAGTCGCATCCAGCGATTAATCAATTATTTTTCTATTCACAATATTTATTTTTTCTCTTCGCAGCTAATTGGCTCAGACAAGATTGTAAGAGTTCCCAGTGCTTCAATAATTATTCAACTCCGTACCTCCGTACGCCGGACTGGACGACTTTTTCCTGGCGCATGGGAGTCAAACTCGTTTCGGTATTAATTTGGCCAACATAAAACGTAAATTGATTAAAGCCATTAAGCAGAATCAACGATGGGGAGGGGCGGGCAACGAGCAATCGCAAAACATTTGCAAATTAACAAATGACAATAATTAAATGTACAGTTAGTGTATGCTCAACTAGTCAAGAAATGAACAACTAGGAATAACAATATTTATATGTTCTTCTCATTTTTAGCTCCACTGTACAGTACAGTAGACAGTACAAGGCCAGGATGTAAATGGCAATCAGCTGTAAATAGAATATGGTAATTAGAATGAGGAGTGTTAAATATAGATATGCATAAATATTTCCATAAAAGTGTCAGCCATTTTGAGTAGTAATTAATCAGCGGGAAATTTATGAAAAAATTATTAAAAATGCAATATTGAGCTTAATAAATTGAAATGGCATCGTATAGCTAATCAAATATTTAAGCTCACATTCATAGCTATATAAATTCGACTTGGAGATACTCTAATTGCCAGTTTAAATATCCTCAGCGGGGCCTGTAGCGCACTCAGTTGCAGGCAACGCTTGACTGCAATTTTATTGAGGCAAATGCAAAAGGCAGTTGTACTTACTACGAAAGCCACTTGGTAATTAAACAGGTTTCAAATTAACATAAAATAAAATTAAATAAATAAAAGTGCTGGGCTCGGAACTGAGTGCCAGGCTGTCAGTTAGCCAGGTTGCCAGGTTGCCAGGTTGCCAAGTTGCCTGTAAACATGTTTCAACGCCGCGCAAAATTAGCAACTTGTAGGCAAGTGTGTGTGCGTGTGTGTGTCTATGAGTGTGTGTGTGACTGTGCAACATGTTGGCTGGCAGAATGCCGACGCTTATAGATAAATTTCTGTCAAAATTGCTGATTGACTTCATTAATAACCACGCGCCAAGACGCAAGTTGCAGTCGCAGTCGCGGCCAAAGCCGAAGCCGAAGCCAGCTGACAACTCAACAAGGCAGCTGCTGAAAAGCAACTGGGCAGACGTAGGGGGAGGGATGTGAAGCGTGGGCAAATTAATAGCAAACTTGTAGCTGACTGCTTGTAACCTGTTGGGAGGGTCTGGACGGTACCTGTACCTGTACCTGTACCTGTATCTGCATCGACATCGGCATCGGCATCGGCATCGGCAACAGCATCTGAATGCGGTGGCACGATTGATAAGCTGCTTGCTGCGTGGCCATGTTCAATGTCCAAATGCTGGCACAACATGTTCTGGAACTGGTCACACACACACACACACACACACACACACTCTCGCCCGCTACCCACCGCAGCAGGCCAAGGAATCAGTGCGAAACTTTATGTTGGTCCGCTGGAATTTTAATGTGCGTTGCCTGCCAATGAGGAAGCGATTTTGCATGCGCAGCTTTTGGCCATCAGCGTCGTTGCCGTTGCCGTTAAATGCCGTTTAATTGCGTTGCAGAAACCGTTTGCTTTTAATTGGTCAACTTTTGGCTCGGAATGGCAGCCGGCTCCGTTCGAATTATAAATGCCAGGCAGATAACTCAATAAATGTACAGATTAGTTACAAGCGCAATCAATCAGCGTCAAAGGCCAGCCGCGCTAAATTGTCAGTGGCAAAATAATTACAAATCTATGACTCTATAATACACACAAGCCAAGCCTGCGGACCAATCCTTTCTATTCAACAAATTGCAGTCATAAATTGTGAAATCACAATGACACTGGCCGATAGTCTCCTTAAAGGGAATACCAAGGAAACAACTCAAGCTGAGGCGGGCTCAATAGAGCTTAGCCTTAAAGGCACACGGAAAGCTTCACACATATTAATCACAGCAGAAGCTTAAGCTACATGACTTTCAGCTAGTATCATTGGAACTACTCTATCGCATCTATATACTTATGTATAAATGTGCGCATGTGTGCTCGTAATTTGGTTGCCTTTCACAAGAGACATTTGACGTGGCCAGCAGTCGGCGGCCGACAGCGGACAGACTTTGTTGACAACGGACATGGCACATGGAAAACGGACAGCTTTGTCGTCGCCACAACGCCACTCCGTCGTCCACGTCCGACACTTGGCAGCCCGTTGATCATCATCGTATGTGCTATGCATTTTTTACGAGAAACAAGATGACGCCGCGCCGCGGCAGCGCCAACTGCGAGATACATAAATTTCTGTTGCGACCGGCGAAAGGCAAAAATTAAAATGCGCTTATAAAGCAATAAAATTCAACATAATAATAATAACGAATAATGGGCACATCATGAAAACGTTCACAGATACTCGCACCCACACAGAAGGAGCTAAACAGAGACACAGAGAAAAAACAGAAGCTTGCCAAACAAGGCAAATGCATCCTATAGATACAATATCTATTTGTTCACGTAGTTGCAGTTAGAATGACATTTTACGCATTTTATGATGAACTCAAAACTAATTGGAGATTAATATGTAAAGGACCCTTCACAAGCCTCTCCGTGCCAGCCAATCGGTTGGCATTTGCCATGCCAATTTAAGCGGTTAGCCCGGCCACAAGCGCTGGCTAGTTTGCAGATTGGTTTGCCATTACGGCGCAACGTATCTCACATGCTGTCTGCGCGCGCTGTCAACGGCAATTTGCCATAACATAAAACTGCACGTTTACACAAATAGCACAAGTATTTAAGCCGGCGACCTGCGCAGCAGGTGAGCGCCGCCGAGCCAAGTCGCGCACTCGCCATGGTCAGACCTTCACTTTTGCGATATGACACGCTTGGCAAGCGTCTGGCGCCGGCCATTCAACGAATCTAAGACTTTGAATGGCAGAGGGAAGCATTTTAATACACAAATTCTAATGCCTCTCTCCTTTTTCTTCGTTTTCCATTTTGCAAACAGCAAAAAGCCCGCCTACAAATGAGCGACAAACGAGTTCGGACAGCAGATGGATGGCAAACCAGGACAACGCCAAAAGGAAAGAGAACAGACGCTTTTAGTAATTAAATAATATAAACATTAAATGCCAACCCGACCTGGGTAAATTATTTATCTTTTTTTCCCAGAGAGCCGAACCGAAGCACCGAAACAACAAAAAAGCTTCATCAAAATTTCAGAGCACGTTTTGCCATTAGGAGGCGTTGCACATTTGCCGCTCGCTGGGCGTGGCTGTGCAGCAGGCAGCGTAGCAGACCTGATACATTTTAATTTACCCAACTTAATTAATTTTTTCAACGCTTTCAGCCTTTCAGCTCCTTGGACTTTCAGTTGTTGCTGCTGCTGCTGCTGCTACGGCTGCTGCTGCTGGTGGTGCTGCTGCTGCTACGGCTGCTGCTGTTTGCAATTTGGCGCTTTAATTAATTCTTTCTAAGTGAAAGATTGCATGGCTCTCATCTGTCTGTTTGCCGTTCGGTCTGTCAAAGTGAAATGGGTCGGTTGTCAGCTTGAGCTTCGAATGTGAGCGGCAGCAGCAGATTCGCAATTGAGTTTTCCGAAAGCAAAGGCGTGGCAGATCCTGCTGCCGCTTGTTGCACATGTGACAAACCAAATGCTAGCCAAACCAGGTGCGCCTCCTGACCCGAACCTGCTGCCAGTTCATAAAGCAGCCAGCTAATCAGGTTGCCCATTAGGCAGCCCAAACGTCAACACTTAACAGCCAGCGATAAAAAGCCAGCCAAGCACTGGCAGTTCGTCAGTCAGCCGCGGCGAACGTCGTAAGCTCCCCGAGTATCTTTCAGATGTATCGCAACGTGCATTGAGGCGATTTATGTGCGAATTTCGTTTGTTTGTTTCGCTTTGTATGCAAACTGTCAATCAAAGGCAGTCGCCAATGGCTCTGGCTCTGGCTCTGGCTTTGGCTCCGGCCCGCCTGTCCGCATGTCCGTCTGATGCTAATCAGCGCACTGTCCGCCAGTTTATGTACTGAGCCAGGAATTGCCGGGCTGCCTGCCGCAAGTTATGGCGCCATTATTTGCCGGTGAGCAGCTGCATCAGCATCAGCATCAACATCGACATCAGCAGAGGCTTTGGCTGCTCCTCAACTCCCGTGACATGTCACACACACGCCAGCAATTGGCATGCCCTGGCAAAAACATATTGAAAAATCTCCCTTGACACAGCGGGCGGGCGGATTTTCTCAGCTACCGAATCGAAAAGCAAAAAAAAAAAATCACATAAAATTGACTTTCGTCGCGCGCAGACAAGAAAACGACTTGGCAAGGCCCAAAAGGCAGCAACTAAATGCAAATCACGGTGGTTGTTGCGGCTCAAACGCCAGTGGTTAACACTTTGAGCGAATGTATCTAACAGATACTTCTAGCCGGGGTGCGCATGGCCAAAGTAACTTGGCAATCAAATGCATTTATTTTGCATATAATTGAAATGATAATTTGTGTGCAGCCAAGTGTTTTTGTAGCTGCTGATTGTTGTCGTTTTCGTTGTTGTTGTTGTTGTTGTTGTTGCTGTGGGCGTTTAAGTTGTTGCTGCCGTTGCTGCAGTTGGTGCCTTTTCAAAATGTCAACTTGTGCAGCACTGTCAGATAAATCAATCAACTTGATTAGTTTTTTGTGTTGCAGCGGGTAATTAGCGAGCCCCGGCACTGGCGGGTGTGACTTGATCTATAAGACTGTAACTGTCTCTCACACTAACCGTCAGTCAGTCAGCCTGTCCGTCTGTCCGGCTGTCCGCCTGTCAAGCGGGTGGAAAATTATCGAGATAATTCAAGGTTAGAAATCAGCAATCGGAATTATTTTAAATTCATGTGTTGACGTTTGGATTGGCAATTTATTAAGTGCATTGCAGTTAGCCACAAATGCTACCAAACTAATGGCACAATGCTTTTAAGCCACAATTGGCTTTTATTCCGTTCTTTGTAGCAGCTTAAAAGCCACTTCTTCCCTTTAATGGCTAATGTGCATAAGGCATAAGTGTTTACACCTCGCCCTTCCGGCTCTACGCTTTTTGCTCCGCCAGCCGGCGGATAATGTGCAAGTATAAAATTTTAGGACCAGACCCAAAATATCTATACATTTATGCACACAAATATGTATGTGAGTATAAATATCTATAAGCTACTGTGACTTTTTTTATTTCGTAATCATTTTTTTTTTTGTTTTGGTTTTTGTTGAGTGCCCAGACAGACCGGCGACTTTGGCAAGTATTGAAGCCAATGCCAATATCTGAAGAGAGAGAGGCGAAAATCTGTCTATAATCCGTTTATGGCTTTAATTGCAGCTTAAAACTGACAAGTCAAACACTTAACTGGGAGAAGCTTGGAATTACCGTTCGGTAAGTAGACATGTGAGTTGCATTGTGCCAAGTGAAACAAAATCTCCACATTCAAAGATACCGAAGTCTATATACCATCAGCGAGGTATAGAGTTCCTACGTGCAATTTGCAATAATCGTAGGAACTTAATACCGTGCTCTTGGAGGGCTGTCGACCAGCAGAGATAAAGCAATTAAATGAAAAAGTGAAGCAAGGCGAATAAATATGGTTATCAAGTGAAATATTGATTAAAATATAATCATACTTAATGTAGCTCATTAGACGCTGCACCCACTGAAAATGGGTGAAAAGGCTGTAATGGTTTTGTGCACGTGAATATAACAGGCAGAATGAAGCATCTCCGCCCCATAAAGTACACAAATATTTTTGGCCAGGACGACGCAGACATTTTCATGTCCGCAGGCAAAAGCTTGATACATAAACTGTTGGACGAGTGTTTTTTTTTTTTTTTTTTTTTTTTGATTTCTTACACACATACATAGATTTGATTACGCTTGTGACGTACTACAAATTCTATTAAAATCATTATCTTAGCTTAAAAGTTATTCACGAATTTAGTTTGCACAGTAGGGGCCAAGAGCAGTGGCTGAGTAAAGTGCGGCGTGCGACGTGAAGTGTTTGTAACGACCGTTTGCAGCTGAGTTATCTCCTAGAGTATTCTTACTTATTTCTTATAATCTTATTTATACTTACGTCATGTTATCAATAAATACTGTTACAAACAGCACGTTTTCTTTGGCTTTCCCATTTCTCAACTCTAAGGCATTGCGAGTTTCCACATTTTGAGCACACCGGTTCCTTCAGTCTTCAGGAGATAGACGGATGCAGTTGTTCCTTGCAGTTCATCAACCTTTGCCCACTTCTTAAAGGGGCGCACATTACCCTTAGATTGTGGGCAACTCTGTGCAACTGCAACCCCTTCTGCGCCTGCGACCCTATGCGACTCGGGGCCGAGGAGTCCTATCGCATGCACTTCATCTGCGGGCATTTGCATTGCGGCGCTTAATTGCGAATGGGTCGCGAGTTCGAAGGATGCGTTTCACGCACCCGATACGTAATTGATAACGGTTCATTTGGTCGGCAGTGCGGATTTGCACTGCGTATCAACTTGATTAACGGTAAAGTAAGCCAACGGGGTTCGTCCGTTAGCCAGAAACAAATGTGCCGTTCGATTTTGATGAGTTCTGCGGCAATGATGCGTTAAGTTATGAATATGCATAGGGTAGGGCTAGGACGCTCGATAGGGTTGCGAACATCAGCTGGGACCCCTCGCAATGCCGCAGAGATGCAAATATCATTTGCTAGATATACTTAGCTTTATGGAAACTAGTACCTAGAAAACTTAAAGTTAACTTTTGAAATGGGAAGTGACAAACGGACATTCTAAATTAATACAGAAGATGATTCATTAT
This sequence comes from Drosophila sordidula, assembly GCA_035047465.1. NCBI lineage: Eukaryota > Metazoa > Arthropoda > Insecta > Diptera > Drosophilidae > Drosophila > Drosophila sordidula. The sequence goes on along the minus strand of JAWNPQ010000156.1, from coordinate 13,054,876 downwards.
CAATATTGAAAATTGTCTAAGATTTGATTGGCTTTTACAATTGAAGTCGAAAGAGAATTTTTAAGTAATTTAAGCTTTTTATAATCGTAGAGACTCGAAAGTTAGAATAAATACTCGTGTGCGTCCACTGGGGGCGTGGCAATTCGATAAAATCGATTTATCTCCCTTAGTTTCGTTACCATTTTTTGGATGTGCCCATCACCCCTCTACGTCACATAGAGTTTATATTATTTTTCTTCTTTATTTCTTATTTTTCTTATTCTTGTATTTGCTAATTTTGCATAAAACAAGTAATAGCGACGACTGTGTCAGCCTAAAAGCAATTTTAATTTTCCTTATTACGATTGGGTTGCAGTTTCAAACGATTGCCTTTAATTCTTATTGGATAACTTAAGTTGAATTTCGTGACACGGAGGTTTAAGCGGCAGGTGGCGCTGCAGACTAGCGCAATATTGTGTTTTGTGTTTGGAGTCGCCAGTTCAAATCCCAGCTGGGGGTCCCAGACGCCCGCCGCAAAGGAATGTTCTGTTCTTTAACAATTGCGTATAATTCTTGTTGCATAGCTCAAATTAAATTTCGCCACATTAAAGAGAAGTCTCGGATTCTAGTCCATTTGCTTCTTATTTTCTTTTCTAATAAATAAATTTTTCCAGTTCATAACGACTTTTTGAAATGCTTTGTTTTGTTTTTATCAAACAAAAACACCTCTACACGAGGTAACAATCTGGTGACGAGAGCACACTCAACCACACTTTTGTGACAAAAGATATTCACTTAATATATTAACAGTTGCCAATAATAAAAAAATATTTAAATAAATAATAATAATGAAAAATATGTTGAACTTAGGACTTAGAGAACTTAACTTCAAGTTCGTCCCAGGTTCAATATCTCGGGCAGAGGCAAGGTATTTTTTTTTGTGTTTTTATATACAGTACTTATTTTAGTTATTATTACAGTGTAAACCACTACTTCGCCATCGGTTGCAACGTTCTCACTTGATATACCCTGAACACATTAAAAATGGGTGAAAAAGGTATAATAATTTTGTCCTAGTTTATGTAACAGGCAGAAGAAGGACCGAGTAAATATATATTTCTGATTTTGGATACCGCCCCCCACTCCCCCTACATACGAACAAAATTAAATAACTTCAGACTTGCGTTTTGGTGTTTACATAGATTTCATTGCTATTGTTAAGTCCTGAATTTATTAAGATCATGCTCTTGGTTTAGAAAATACGAAGTTTGTGTGTGTGTGCATATGTAATTTTGTAGACAAATATAGATAAAAATAGGGTTCAGAGTATCCCCTAGGCGAATGCTTCCCCCCCCTTACTTGTTTTAGTATATACATATTTTTACATACACCTAATTCTCTTTTTACGCGAATTTTTTAAGCGGTTTTGAAGAAGTTTAAATGTTTCCACGTACTGTTTTGTTTTAACTAGATTTTAAATATTCTATGAATTCTCTTTAAGCATTTTTTAAATTTTTTGTATTTCTTTTATTCTTACTGCACATAAATTATACATTTTTGCTTCGCATTAATCGATTATAAAACTACTGAATTATCAACTATAGGAAATAGAGATTTTTATAATTGATTTAATTAATTAAACTGTGTATACACAAAAATTAAATTTGCGAGTGAATTCTAACAAGAATTTTTATATTCGTTTTGAATGTGAATATCGTATATTGGATTTCTGCTATATCCGTCCGTCCGCCTGCCCTTCTGTTCGTTTGTCCGGATGAACGCAACTTTTTTCAGCACAATTGAAGCTAGAAATATATGCTTGGGTGCGGGTAAGCCGCTGAAATCCATATCTTTAACAATATTAGAGCTATAGTCACTAATTTTGGCAGACACTGTTGGGATGACCTCCTTTACACATTGCGCAACGGCCACTACAGCCCCTATAAAATAAAAAAATTTATATTTTTCTAAAATAACAATAAATATAAGAAACGTTTTTGATTATTTTAAACTGTTATTATACTATGAACGAGTACTACGCAGTCGGTTAAACTCGACTGTCGGGTAAAAAGAGAATTAGGTGTAAATATCGATATCAATGTCAATATTAACAGCCAATTTGATATGCCTCTTTGTTTCCTGTCTGCTATGTTTATCAGTTTCAAAGCTATTTTGATGAAAATACGCAATAATTATTTTTGTTGCTGCAGGCAGTACCAATATATCTTAAAGCTGCGAGTTTTTGCATACAAAAATGTGATATCCTTTAAGCTATGCAAAACAAGGTCAAGAATTACAATCGTCACTATACTGGTAACATATACCCAATAATTTATCAACATCGTACCACTGTCATCATTTAGCTCCTATATCCTTCTGTCTGACTTTGTTTTTATAAAATGACATTAGATGGCAAATTTGTTTAATATTGAAATCGTGTTAAATCTTTGACACTATAAAAAACAATCCACCAAGTTAATTAGTTAATTTCTAATGTAAGTTTTTTACTTTTGTCTAATTTCTTTAACCTAAAATTGAGATCACAACAAACAACAAAAAGCTGCAAAAGCTCGAAAACAAGGATGACGGTCCAGGGTTAATAATAAATTGCCACAATTCTTATCTGTTCTGGCACCACTGTAGCACACTTAGCGAAGTTTCGCACCACTTTCCTAACGCACTTCAAATACATTGACAAGGGAAAAAAAGAAGAAAAGCCAGCTTCCGATTCGGCCGCCAGGACATTGCAACACTCGACTTTCTGCCCCTAGATGGCGCCAGTGGTAACTTCGTCACGGCGGGGCATCAGCTCAATCACTGCCTGTTTTCCGCTTTTCCCTCGCCTGAGTTGTTGCCAATTTCAGGGAACGGAAGGCGAAAAACTCGCTGCACATAAAAATCAATTAACATGCAATGAGGTTGCAAATTTGAAGCGTTCGCTTCTCGTTGTCATGAAAATGGCCAGCATGCGATTTGCAATGTTTATTGGATTTGCCATTTGCCATTTGGCATTTGGCAGGCAAAACAAATTTAAATAGTCAGGGAGGGAGAAACGGGAACTGCGACGCAGCTTTGACAGCATTTGCGTAGCCAATGAAATGGGAAATGGAAATCGATGGGGCTTCTTCTGCTGCTGCTGCTCAACTGGCGGCCACCTGCTGCGCCTTTGTCTGCGCTGGGGCCATGGAGGAGCGGAGACAGTGACAGTAATCTCGGCTTGCGTCTGGCGTGCGCATCAATTATGTTAATTTGTCGCAGCAATTACAAGCAGTTTTTAAATTAAACTATGCGCCCAGGCGGGATCTTAAGACTCCGTCTGACAGTTTTACGCACCAGATACTGCGATTTAACTAAAATAATAAAGATAAATGTTTGTGTTGCGGCAGTCTCACTGGGCATTATTGAGATTTAATTAACTTTCGACAACAGTTCAATTTCAACTTTAAACCCGGCCACAGGAAAACATAAATTTATATACAAATAACACTCACTCAATGTTTAATCACATTTTTGCGCAGGCTATTAGCTGGGTCGCAAACCACAAAGTAAGACATTTAAATAGCAGGGTTTCGGCGCGATGTTTTCTAAGGACCTGGGAACAGTTAGTGGCAGGCGCATAGAATAACGTAGAAAAAACAACGCAGCCAAATCAGAGCCGCAGCCCCGCCACAGCGATTTCACTCAATCCACGAAACTCACTCAAAGCGAGACAAGACACAAACACAATACAAAAAGTAGGCGGAGCGCTCGACACACGCGAGTGAGCAGCGCAGCAGCAGCTGCTCGCGAGCCAAACAGAAAACATCGCCAGACATCGCCGCCGAGTGAAATGCCAGCATGTTTGCGTTCCCCTTCTCTGGCTGTGCGCGGCGAGTGCGTTTCGGCTCGGGCTCCGAGTGAACTCAGCGCCGTGCTCAGCGGCCGACTGAAACCCACCCCCGGCGCGGCGCAAGCGAAGCTAAAACAACAGATCCCAACCCTTTGGCTAACCCCTAAACGTTGACACTTACGCGCTGACCACACGCTCTACTTGCCGCGCAGAGAGCGGGCGACACTCCAAGATACATATACGATGCGGCCGCTAGGACCGTTAGGCAGGAAAGGCGGCAAACCGTTAGCACCCAGTGTCGTTTCCAGTTTCTATACAAATTCGGTGGCTGAGTTGTTTTTAGTGCGTGCGCCGTTTGTTTGTGTTGTTCCTAAATCCCCCCCCCCCACACACACACGCACGCACCCCGATCCCCAACCCCTAATTCCTAGCTGCGTGTAACGCGCTCAACCCTTTCGTGTGTGCCCAAAATCGAACATGGTTTGAGCGTGGCACAAACAACAACAACGACAACAACGACGACAACAACAACATTGGGCACGCAGCTTTTGCCTTTGTCTGCTTTTCTCAAGTGCCGGTCAAATTGATGCGTTTTTCCGCGGCGGCGGCAGAAACTTTCGACACCGACAGTTTGCCGGCGTCGCTCGCGTCGAACAGAGAAACCCCAAAGAGTCCGGGTCTGCTGGGGCTGCCGAGTGCGTGTCGCAAGGGTTCAGGCCACTAAGAAAACCTGCTTAAACGGTACCGCTAACACTGTGTTTTTTTTATCCATTTTTTTGAATGTATTTGTATTGAATGTATGGCTTAATAAACAAATTATTCTATAAGATATTTCAAATAACACAATGTCCCGTGATTGGGAGTATTAACAATGATGATAAGTAATATGATTACTATTATTATTAACGATAAGATCTACTTCTTTTTTTGTGTGCTGCTTTTTTTTTCTGTTTACAATATAAATAAAAACTTGATGTATATATTAATTTTTGTGTATAAGATAAACTAAACACTGTGTGTGTGTGTGCGAGTGTGTGTGTGTGTTTGAGTGCTTAGAAATGTGTCAAACACAAACATTTATTTTGTAGAAACTTGTCAACAAATTTAGAAAACAAATTCAAAAAGTCGACAGACAATTGATTTGAGTCTTTTTCAACATTTTCAAGGACTTTTCATCGCGCATTTGGCCAAAGGAAATTAGGTGAGAAACCAATTAAATTTTACACTTCATCATAAGTTTTAAATTACTTTTGATTTAAAAATAACAAAAACACAAATCACATTTCCGTCTCAAATATATTCCAATAAATAATTGAAAAAGTCGACAGCTAAATATGCAACAATAATTTATAATTAAACGATCAACTAGCCAAGAAAATTAAATAATTTCAAAATAAAAAAATCATTCAAGCATTTGAACAAAAGTACAAAAGAGAAAACGCAAAATATATAATTTCCAGTCTCCCAAAACAAATGAACGGCAAAACTAAAACCGATTGTCGCTTTTAATGACATTTTAATGGGCCGCAAAATGAACGCCGATTTGGACTGAAATTAATTAATTAAATTAAAAATATGCATGTGCCTTTTGTTGTTGCTATTTTTCGATTTGGCCATTCAAGTTGCCATGCGATAGATTGCTGTAAATTTATCATACGATATTAGTTGGCTTTAATTGCCCTCACCAACTGAATACGAAAAACTATTTAAGCCCTGTCAACCGGATGATTATTACATTTTCTGAATGGATGGCAATAAAAGTTTATGGCCGTTGCTTACCAAAAATAGCGAAACTAGATTAAAACGGCTATTAAAAAAGCTTTAGGCCCACAGAGATTAATGATGGCCCGCAACAGGGCCGAAAGCAGCGAAGGAGTTTCCCATCGAATTGGTTTACTAACCGTTAGATTGCATAATTCGCTGCTAATTAAATCGTTTGCAACATTTTTGGCCAATTAATCAGAGCACTGGAGGACATGTGACCGCCAAAAGAGGACAGCTTACCCACATGTGCACGATGTTGTTGTTGTTGTTTTTGTTGTAGTTTCGCTGCCTATGGAATCACTTGCTAAAATGCACACAATTACATTTTCAAAATGGCGTCAAAAAGTGCAATACACGAAAAAAATAAAAAAGCATTGCAGAAGCCGCAAAAAGAAACACGACAACAACAACAACAACAACAACAACATCAACTTGCATTACGTGCTGGCCGCAGTAGTGGAAGGCTGCAAGGGGTGGAGAGGTGCAGGGCTGCAGCGGGCTAGTGTGAGTTACAGGGGTTGCTGTCGCTGCACTCTCACATCACACTCAGAGCCGAGAGCTCAGAGTGCACAGCAACTGAGTTTAATTATATCGAGGCTAACGAGTTTTTAGATGGCGCACAGACTCAGCGAACCGTTAATAAGCATTTAATTACTCAGAGCGTGCGAGCGAGCGAGCGAGAGAGCAACACAGAGCTCAACTATATTACGATGACACTCTCCGTGACACTCTCCTCTGCCGCTGTCGCGGTCGCTGCTGCTGTCGCTGCCTGCTGCTCGCTGCCTGCTGCTGCTGGCGCTGCGCCAGCGTTGCTACCTTCGCGCAGACGCTTGTCTTGAAAAGGGGGCGGAGTTTTTTTTCTTTTTAGATATAAATTCTGCGCGCCACTTGACGCCCACCCACCCCTCGACGACGAGCGCCCTTCTGCTGCGTTGCCAGGGCAAATAAAAGTTCCATGTACATTTTTTTCAATGTTCTCGTGCTTGTTGTTATTGCTGTTGTTGTTGCTGCTCTTGTTGTTGTTGTTGTTGTTGTTGTTGTTGTTGCGCGCGCTCTCGCGACAGCGTCGCCTTTGCTCTCGGCCGCTTTGGCAAATTGTAGCCATATTGGATTTTTAGTATACTTTGTTGTTGTTCTTGTGCTTTTTTTCTTTTTCATTTTTTTTTCTGCTTTCTTTTTTTTGCCACCGACTGTGACTCAAATGCCGGTGGTTTCGTGGGTGGTTTGTTTCGAGTCACCCTCGTTTTGTGCCAGGGTGGCAAACATTTTTTCCCTTATCTATGTATACAAGTATATGTATATTTTTTTCGCTCATGGCGATTCACATAAATTTTGTATATAGTGTGCGGCACGTGTATTGATGGCTGCTGCTTCTGGTATTGGTGAACGGAGAGTTTGGGTTGCTCGCTGTTGCTAGGTGAATACACACACACGCACACATATTTTTATTCGCGTGACGCCTTCCCTTGCGGCTTTCATTTAGTTGGTGCTTAGATTGGCACGTGTATCTGTGTGTGTGTGCTCCTATGTATTGATGTATCTTTTGATTCACTAGCTACATATTCGCTCGGTCTTCTGCACTTGTCCATCTTCCACTTGCTTTGCCATTTGTTTGTTTTGCTCTTTGGCTGGGGATGCTTCAGATTTGTTTTCAAATTTTTGTTTACTTCGTGCACTCCCCGCTTTTTGGAGCTTTGAGTGCAACTCAAAATCGCTTCATTAGAAAAAATGCGCGGCAGCGCAGTCGGCGCCGGCAGCGACTTGCGTTGTCCTGCGGTTAGCGTCGCTGCTGCTGCGGCTGCTCCATTTTTATTTTCTGCCGTTAATTTGCATATGCATGGGTGTGTTTGTGTGTGTGTGTGTGTGTTGAGTGTTTGAGCGTTGGTGTGGACGTTTCTTCTTCCATTCGTTTTGGTGGTTTGCGCAACCACCAACAACAAGGCAACAAGCAGGACCAGGACCAGGGCCATGGCCAATGCCACCCCCTTTGGACGCACCGGCCGCAGTCGACGTCGTCGCAGATCGTGCGCCGGGTACAAGCTCGGGCCCAGGCTCCGTGGTTTATCCTGCCGGTCGGCCTTGTGCAGTATGACAACAGCAGCCGCTGTTGCCAGTTCCCAGTTGCCGCAGAGCGCGACAAATAAATCTTAGTCATAGTCAACAGCAGACTGGCCAGTCTGCCAGTTAGCCAGTCAGCCAGTTGGCCACTCAGTGCCACAGTAAGCCCCCAGTAAGCCATGCCAGACGCTCAAACTGACACTTGCAGCAGCCGGCGACAAGCGACGAGCGACGACGACTTTGCAACTTGAAATTGATTTATGGCGCAAATTTTATTGTCTGGTTCGGGACTGGAACGTGGACCACTTGGCTGGTGTCTGGTGTCTGGTGGCTGCTGGCTGCTTGCTGCCGGCTGGTCAGCTTCAACTTGTTAGCCACTAACTGTAACTGTTCAAAGTGCGTATTTGTTTTTTTTTTTTTACAAACAAACAAAACTGAGTGCACCTTCGTACAGAAAGTTGTTATTAATTCAATGGCGCGCAAAAAGCGTACAAAATCAAAACAAGTGTCAACATTCGCTGGGCCAGAAAACGCACTCACACTCACGCACTCGCACACGCACACACCCACAAGCGGTGGGGGAGCCCAATGCTTGAATTGGCCAACAAGTAAGTCTTAATTAATCTGCATATGAACACGTTTAGAAATAATATAATTAATTACATATGATTACTGTGTTAACTTAAAAACTGATTAACTTGTTGTTTTTTATGTATGTACCTTTAGTTTTCTTTTAATGTTATTTCCTTATTATATTTATTAATTTGGTTTCCTAGAAATAAATATATATGGATATTTTTTTGTAAGTCTTTATTTTATTTTCATTTGAAATTAGCCAATATTATATTTATTTTTATATGTTAAACAGGTGATTTATTAACCAACTGATGTATTGTCTGATTTTTATTGAGGTAATTTATTTATAGAATTCAATTTGTTTTATAATGTTAATGTATACTTAAATTAATATTATCAATTTTTTATGTATTTTCAAACTTTTGTTAGACTTTTTTCGATAATCAAATTCAGTTAACAAGTTATTCAATCCCCGAGTCGATTAAAATTTATTTAATTCAGTTGGTATTTGAGGCTCTCACGACTTATTTTGTACGGGCTCTCGAATTGTTTCTGGTACGTTTTGTGCACTTATTAATTACTTAATCCAGTCGCGACCCTTCTCAGCCGTTAATGTCAACCTGTAAGCAACTCTTTTAATTTCTTAATGGAAACTGTATATCGTCGAGCACCTGAGAGCGCTCAATAAATTAAATCAGTGGCATTTTTAACGCCATTCCCAGCGCAAAAGCAACTTCAATCTCAGTGCTTACGACTATCAAATTAAATTGGTTGTTTTATTTATTTATTTATTTTTTTTTTCATTTCGGTTTTGCTTTTATTTTTGTGGTTCCGCCAATATTGATATTCCATCAGTTGGGATGGCCGAAAGTGTGCTTTAAAATAAACGCGAGCAAAAAAAAAACAACAACAACAATCAGAGCGGACAGCATTTCGGTGTTCTTTGGTAAAGCGCATTACGGCATTCGCATCATGCTGGCCCGGCCGCTTATCAAGGACCACTTAAAATCCGCACCAGCTTCCCATCCACGTCGAATGAACCTGCAACTGGCTTGTCCAGTGGATCTCGTTCGGTTATTTTTGGGTGGTGCAGGTGACGCTGCACTTTCGTGCGGTTGGGCTGCTGAGGGGAGTGGCGTGGAGCGGAAGCTCCCAGAACTGGACTGACAGCAGCATTTGGGGAATGGCTCCGGGACTGGGGTCGGCTCCAGTCAATGGCAATGAAATGTTTCATCATTAAAAACCAACGAAAGAGCAGAAAAAAAAAACAACAAAAAAAGAAAAAACAGAAAAAGGAAAAATGCTCATTTCGTATATAAACAACAACAGCGGAGCAAAATAACAGCAAGTGAAATGTGTTTATATATTTATGATGATGATGATGTGAATGTGGATGATGATGTGTGTGTGTGTGTGTGCGTGTGTGTGTGTGATTGTTAACTGCGTAAATAAAGGTGTGTGCGCACGTCTGTGTAAATGCGCATTAATTTATTGCATGCACCAAGTGATGGTGACCCATTTAAAATTTGATGATGCTACCACGATAAGTTTTTCTGTCTTGTATGCCCCCATGTGTGTTTGTACGTTGTAATGAGATTTGCACAGCCATATGTACATTTGAGTTTAAGGAATAATTTAATGATAAGGGCTTGAAGTTTAACTGCCTCATATAATACTGCAGAACATTGCTCAGAATTAATTTTGAAATCATTAATTAATTTTATTTTATTTTTTCTTATTTCTTATCTATAACTAAGACTTTTCTGGTCTCACTTCAATTTTTGTGGCATCGAAATTGAACGCACTTCAAACAAAAAGTCTTGAATTCATTTCTTTTTGTCAGCGCTTTGTTAATTAATTTCAACCCGGGGAATACCCCCCCTTTCATTTCCACTCACTCCTAATAATAATCCTTTTTCATGGGTTCTTTTTGTTGTTTTTCTACTTCAGGCAGTTTCTTTTGCGCTGTACCTTTTGCTCTGAGCCGCTATGCTTTTAATTTTCAGCTGATCTTTTGATTAATGCATAAACGGCTGCTCCTTTTCGTCCATCTTCGTCTCCGTTATGCAAATGGCCGGCACTTTAATTAGAAAAACTCCGTTTGCTGCGAGGGGAGCAAGAAAAATGCCGTTCATTTGGCAACTCCCCGTCGAAAGTTGTCGCCAAGTTTTGCTCATTATGCTGAGTTTTCTTCTCTTGTTGTTTTTTTCTGTCGCTTTGTTTGTCATTTATAAATTGGAAAAGTTTTCTTAAGCAAATTATGCCATTTTTTGCGTTCAAGAGCCGGCCGAACCCTTTTCGGGTAAATGTACTTGGTTTTAATCGAGCAAATGCTTTTCCTCCGGCTGGAAATTCGATGCGCTTTGTGCCACTATAACCATTTATCTCTAAATGCAAAGCAGCATCAGCAGGCTGCGGCATTTGGGTTGCCCAAGAACAACTCCAACTCCGCGTCCAACTTTAGCTGCTGCTAAGACCCTTTCGTCCTTGCAGCACAGACAAACAAATTAAAGGGGGATTATCATCATTTCATCTTGTTGGCTGACGAGTGCCCCTGCCCCGCGTCTCTCCCCGCTCCAGCTGAACCCTTTGTGGCCATCGCCGTCGCTCAGCTGACGTTTCTCTCAAGCCACGACTGCGTCACTTGGCAGCCTGCTCTCCTCTCCTCTCCCCTCCGGTTCATTTCTACTGCGACTCAGATTTGCCTTTCAAGACTCGGCATTGAGGTAGGCAAGGGTTAACATCAGCCTCAGACTCAGACTCAGCTCCAGCTTCAACTTCAGCTTCAGGTTCCCAAGCGACGACTTTTGCATCCGTTCGCTCGCCGGTGCATTCAACTTTATGTCTTTGATTTATTGTCGCTGCCCCTTTCCGCTGCGACGGCAATGAAAGCGAAACAATGGCTGGGACGAGGAACAAGGAGCGAGGAGCGAGGAGCGAGCAACGAGCCCCTGTTCTTAAGCCAACTGTCTTCTGTTTAGGTCTGGCCTGTAAGTAGGTCTATAGGCTACCGTGGCACTTTCAGTTTTCAGTCAGAGCCGCGTGGGTTCAGCCGTCTGTGATTGCTGCTGCTTCCTTTTGGCCCCTTGTGATGTAATAAATATGCGACCCTTTGTCTGCGCAGCCGATCGCTATCCTTTCCCTGGCCCTTATGCCTCCGTGGCGTGGTATGTGAAAATGGGAACATGTGTTGTTGCCGCTTCCCCACAGAGAGGAAATGCCATAAATACTCGTTGAAAATCTGCTGATTGGTGAGCAAATAAATTCTCGTCTATTTTGTGGTCAGCCCCGACTCCAGCACACAGCGCACAGTCGGTGCCACAGAGATTATGTAATAAAGATACGCGCAGAGGAACTGCAACTCAAACAAGTGTTGCTGCTGGGCGTGTCTCTTGTAATTAGCCAAGGCAATGTGGCCTACTGCTGAGTGCGGTGTGGGCGTCAGCACAGCACTCAGGCTCGTCAGTTTGTTGTTGCAACCTTTTTCGGTCCTTGCTCTAATCGGTGCCTGCCACATTGCTTATCTGCCATGAATTCTAATGGTCTCTGCTGCCGCAAAACTTTTGCCAGTTTGTCTGCCTGTGTGTGTGCTGCCAAAGCAGACCACAAAATTGTTGGGTATTGCCTTCAGCCAAGCCCCCCAATGCATTATAAGCAACGACCACTGTACACAACAGTGCAAACAAATAACCACACAAATTGTGACAAGCACACACAGAAAAGTTTTTATTTCTTGGGGCGGGCGACGCATACGCCGTGTTGCCTGCCACATATTGCAGCACATCTGCTGACAAATGCGCAGTTGTTGTTGCTGCTGCTGCTGCTGCTGTTGTCGTGATTGACTTGCCGCAAATTGATTGATGGCTGCTGGTTGCCACAGTGAATATATCGTGTGATAAGCCTTAAGGCTTGTTTTCGCCTTTTATTCAGTAAAGGATTTCCGAATAAGTACATTTTAAAGTATATATGAGGCTGGGATTCGAAAATATTCCTACATTTGACAAATATTGTTTGATAAAGGCCAAAATAAAAGTAAGATTTCGACAGTTTAATTCCGGAAATTTCAACGTGAAATCATGGAAATTGCTGAGACAGACCGGCATGTCAGCAGCCCAAGTGTTTAACATTGACCACAAAACACTTTCAACTCACGTAAAAAAATATTCAAAAAAATGTGCACCTGGGAGTCTTTGGCCAAACGTAATTAGAGCTCTTCGAGTGAATTCAGCAATATATTCCATTGAATTTATCTGTATTTTGGCATTTAATGAACAGCCAACGCAGCCTTAGAACGAGTCCCAGGTCTCACATCAGTCCGGAATCTGAATTCGTTACTTAGCGCATGATTTGCATGCAGCTAAATGGCAGCAACACCCACCCATTATAATTGCAGTTGTTGCTGCCGCAAGTGGGTGTCGCGCAAAAACAAAGCAATTGCCAATTGGCGGCCGATGTGAGAAGTGAGATTCACTCACTCAAAGACTCATCGGCTCAAAGACTCACTCGAGCGCTGGCTCAGCGCTTTTCCCCTCATCGGGCGACGTTGTGCGCATGTCGAGACGCGGAAGAGAGCCCCCTCTTGGGGCAGCCGTTGTTGAGCTTTGAGCGCCTGGCAAATGTCAGCTTCGATCGGCAGCAGCGGCTTGGGCTAAGTGAAACCTGCTCGCCCCGTCGCTGCTGCCACACGTAGGTGCATCCAAGTCAAAAGGAAATGTCAGTCAGGCGACAAGCCCACAAACAGCAACAGCAACAGCAACAGCAACAGCAACGGCAACGGCAACAACTGCAACTGCAACTGCTGTTGTTGTTGCACTGCGCTAGGGCTAATCCTCAGCCAAAACACGTGCAACAGCAACAGCAGCGACTGTGGTGAGTTCTCTGGGCGACAAAGCTGCAAGGCAACAAAAGTTCGGGCAACATGTTGCAGTTGCTGCTGCTGTTGCTGTTGCTGCAGCTGCTGACAAAATTGCAATTTCACAAACACGCACACATTCGCAGAGGGGAGCTTGTATTGGTCTCGACCCGCTTGACGACGTCAGCAGCAGCAGCAGCAGCAGCAGCAGCAGCGGCGGCAGCAGCGGCCGCAACCGCGGCAGCGACTGCAAATTGTGCCGCCCGGCCTATAAGACCAAAGCTGCCGTTGCCGTTGCCGTTGCCGTTTGACGTCGATGCCGATGCCGATTGCGAGTCCGAGTCGCTTTTTTAGCAACCCAGTTGCCGTTGCCGCATTCGCTTTTCGGCTTTCGTGCCGCGCGGCAGCCAAAACCAGAGAATTCACTAGAGAACTTTTTTTTTTTGCAAGCGTGCTCTTTCAACATGCGATTATTGTAACGTATCCTAGCGGGCCGCCAGAATATTACGTACTATTTGCACTGGCGACTGTGTTGTGTGTTAACTGAAACAATTGAGAACTGCGAACTGCATAAATCGTTGCAATTGTGTTTCGCCTGCCAATTTGCGACGGCAAAGTTTTGTGACCTTTCTGCGGAAACATTTCGAGAGGAAATTGCATTTTGCATTTTGCACTTTCGACATTGCATTTGCATTGTGCGAGGCCCAAAATTGTTAGCTCTGTGAACATTTCGTGGCTTTTAAATTTCGCCGACAAAATTGTAGTTGATTGGTGAGTTAAGCTAACACATTTCATTTACAAATTTATTCCGCATCCATTCGAGAGGAATCAACTGTGTGCAATATATTTTTTTTTTGATCTTTTGTGTGTAGGTTAACATATTTTTTTTAATTCTTGTAAATAAATGCAAAATATACAAAGTGATGCATAACAATAATAATATATTAGTTAACTAAGGAGGCACACAAAATAATTAAGAACAGTAAAGGTCCTTGTTTGAATCACAGGTATGAATAAAAAAAGTTTTGTTGACTACACTTAAAAATAAGAATAATAATACAAGTGATTAAAATTTGGATAATAAATAAGCAATCAAAATGTTTAAATATTTTTTTTTTATTTTTGGTATAGATTTTTTATTTTTGGTATAGATCTAAGTATTTGTACCTAGCCAAGCAGAAAGCAACGAGAACTGCAAAGTTACTTAACTGCTTGGCAGCTGTCTAACAATCAGTTTCAAGATAAATGTCAGGCGACGAAGTTCTTCCGGCTGTGGTTGGACTTGACTTGATTCCCAGTCGCTGCACACATGCGCAAAAAGACCCCGACCAAGACCCAGACCCAGACCCAGACCCAGACCCAGACCCAAACTGAGACCCCGAGCCAGTCACAGAAACAAGCAGTCGCCACTAATACCAAAAACCAGTAATCACAAACACATGTACATCGCTCATACGAGCCATAATCGTCAGCTTCCTTTTGGCCAGCGCCATGGCGCTGCTTCCTGCACGACACTGCGGCCAGCAACAGCAGCGACGGCAACAACAGCAACAACAACAATAACTAATGCTAGAGCTATGCACTGGCGAGCTGCAGTTGGCATTTCTTGATGCAGGCTGCTGTCTAATATAATTTTGAAATAACTCAACTAAGCAGCGCCCAGCACGGCGCAGAATGGAGTCCGAGACTTGGCCAAGTGGCCCATCGAAATGCCAAAACCAAGTTAGAAACGAAATGATTGCAATCCCAAGTCGCCAGGCGGTCGTCTTGTTCAGTCGGAGCTATGCCAAACAAAACTAACCAACGAGACAGCAGCAACAACAACAACAACAACAACAACAACGGGGAAAAAAGGGATAAGCCGGAAAGCAACACGGAACCCAAATTAATACAATAATTGAAGCCAATTTAGTATAATTTTCTACAATTTCGTTGTTGTTGTTTTTTCAGTCTGTTGTTGTTATTGTTGTTGCTGCTGCTGTTGTTGTTGCTGTTGCTGTTGCTGTTGCTGTTGGTTTAACTGTCTAGCCATTGACTTTGCCAACTATTATCGCATTTGTTTGGCATTTGGACGCTCCACCTTTCTGCCTGGCTTCAGTTCCCTCTGCCTTGTAATCTGTTCTAAAATAACTTGAACTTAATTTTCCCGCGTGCCTCGTATGCTTTTCCAAGCCAGACTTGGGCTCAATTACAGTTTAACCACACCCAAAGTTTATTTACACATTTTATTGTTCTTTCTCTCCCTCTCTGGCGTTTTATTGGCCAGTCTGCAGCTCTCGTTACCTAATTATCTTAAGCCAAGCAACCCGAAACCGTTGCCTTGGCCAAAACAAAAAAAAGAAAAAAAAAAAAGAAGAGAAATGAGCCAGAGCTGCACTTAGAGTTGACCAGGTGAAAGTGGCATCCCAAGTGCCCATCCAGGCCTTTCACAAACGATTAAGCGAATTCGTATCGATTTTACGAGTCGAAATAAAGCTCTGCAGTAGCATGAGACAATAAAAAATTAGACTTTTGCGGCTATAAAACTAAAATATAAACGTAGATTACGGCTAATTTTCAAATTAAAATATATTAAGAGAGTTGGCCCATAAAGTAAAAGGGCGTCTTAAAATGACTAAAGTTGTAAGCTTCAATTAAGCTAAACTCTGGTATATCCAGCACAACTTAATTAAACTGAATATTAGCATTCAAGGGGAGATTTATATGCAACAGATGCATAAAATTCGCAAAGTTAGGAGTTTTACAAATAAATATATTTATGTAATACATATAGTATGATATATTTAATGACGAGTGCAATATGTATTGTGTTTTTAATAATATATGTACATAATTATACATAGGCTCCTGGTCATCACGTGATCATGTGCCACCGACAATCTTGTCACACGTCAATTTCCATCTTTCAAATCCATTAACAGTCCGAATTTAAAATGTTTTTGATAGAGTCTCGCAGTGGTAAAAATGCCGTGGCAAGAGCGAGTATTAATAAAAACTGAAATTAAAAATTGTGTTTTCCTTTTTTTTCGGTTGTTTTATTTTTGCATTTACATTTTGCGAAAATTGTTTTCATTTATGTTTGAGTTTTGCTTTGCTGCTGTTGTAAATTGTAATTTGAAAAACATCACCGCAAACTGTCAAAATGCACTGACATTTACAAATTATTTTGCTGGCAGCAGCCGTGGGGTGCCGGTAGTTCGGTCCGCTCCCCGCGGTCCGCTCCCCCAGCCAACGTATCCAAGCAGAAAACCCATTGGCAGCAGTTGGGGCCGTTTGACGCTTTGAAATGCGAAATGGAAGCGGTCACCGTTAATTTGCGTCAACGGGCTAATAAAGTTTCGTGTCGCCTTTTTGCTTTTGATTTTGCTTTTTGGCAGTTGCTATTTGGTATTTGGTATTTGGTATTCGGTATTCGGTGTTCGGTAAGACGGCCGCAAAGTTGGCTAATGCACTCGCTGGCGTATCTGCGGCCGCATCTGGCAGGCGCTGGCCGGTTGTGAGTGTGTGTATGTATCTGTATCCGCAAATTGCATGCCGGCCAAATAGCAAATTAGCCAAGCCAATCACACACATATGAAAAACTGACATTTCAATAGCTAAAAAAGAAAATCAACTGCGGCGGGGAACCAGGGGGCTCCAAGCAAGCAACCGGGCGGTGCGGTCCGGATCTGCATCTTCAACTTTGTATCTCCCTTTGGCTCTTTATGAAATTCCGATTGCCCATTAATTACCTTTGATTGAGCACCTGAGCTGCTGCTGCTGCTGCTGCAACAAAGTATCAATGAACCTTCCTTGCGCCGCGGGCGATGCAACCGAATAAGTGAGGATCGTTTGTCGTTGTTGCCTTCGTTGGGGTTTCTTTTTTATGCTCATAGTCGCGCAAGGTGCAAACTGGCTGCATAGATTGGACCTACCTGTGCCCACAGCTGCCTGCCTGGTTTATGGGTCTGCGTGCCTAGGAGTGGCCGCGCCTAATAGCTGAAGAATACACAGCATAAAGAACCGGGTAGAATAGAACTCCGACTCGAGGAAGAGCACGACGAAGAGGCAGGGGCAAAAAATGAATTATGATTTGACGGTAGGCATTTAATGGATGGCCGTGGATCTTTGACTCGAACAAAATTCTCGTTTGGCGCCAACATATTGACAGCTGTACACGTGTGTCAGTGTGTGAGTGTATGAGTGTGTGTAGTTACTTCGCCGGACAGGTGAATGCCATTTAGTTAGAATGCCTTTTAATCTGCTCGTCCCTCAGTCAGGCCTCTGTTTCCTTTGTATTTTCTAATTGAATTCCTTTGACGTGCTGTGAAAGGCCACGCGGCAACTGCAGCCTTATCGACAGGGAAGTGCACCCAGGCAGCCGCCTGGGCCGACCTAAGCAGCCACTGAAAAGCATTCAAAATTGGGGCATAACGGCTTCGGTTAAGTGGAGTTTTCAGCTCTTGATGGATAGGTGTTGCCTTGTGGTTGACTTTGCTGCCTGATGGCTGTTGATAGCTGCGATCTGCGGGCCGTGTTGAGGTCGCTGGGCTGCAAGTGAGAAGTGAAAGATACTTTGTTGCATATGGCAAAAGTGAGTGATCGGATCAATGCAATTTGTTGTTACCGAGAGCTGAACTAAAAACATTGCAGCTGTTTAGTTCGTTCTTCACTCTGCCAATTAGCCCTGGCTTGATCACTCTGTCTCTGTCGTTAAATGCCCGTCTCGAATGGCGAGATCCTTCAGAGCCCAGAGCGACTTGCCAACGCCCACACCGAAGCCAAAAAACTCGCCACAGCTTAAACGCAACCGCATGGGCGTTGCAGCAGCCATAACAGCGACAACAATAACATCGGGTTGCGGCATTGCTATAAAAATGCTAAAAACCCTAAGCAGTTCAAAACACATCTCGCCATTTAATGGCTTCAAAATACAACCGGCTAACTGGCAACTGGAAACATAGCCGCCCACCGTTGAGGCCTTATAAACAATGCCGATGCATAAATTTTGTGGCACAAAGAGCGCTAAAGGAGACGAACTGAAAAACTCATTAGGCGCATCGCCTACGAAACATAAATGCAATAATATTGTTGAAAATTACGAGCCTAATAACATAAATTTCACAGACAAGTCACAGGCGGAGTCGGAGTCGGAGCCGGAGCCGGAGCCGGAGTCGCAGACGGAGGTAGAAATACCTCCACTCTACTCTAGTACTCGTGTGCAAAGTATGCAGTTTTCTATCTGTGAGATACGCATTGCGTAAAAGTCCATTATGTAAAAGGAGTTGCCGTTCTTATCGCAACTTATGGCCCAGAAATATGCGTCAAACAGCGCCATAAACATAAACTAGGCGAATTAATTGAGATGGCCGCGGGAAGATGTTGCGATCCGAGGGCTGCCCTTTGGGAACCGCTCGTAAAGCCTTAAAATTATGCATTTTTGAGTCAAATGTTGCACCTGCACCAGTCGGCTGCGTCGCATTAGAGCCGCATTTGGCCAAAAGCGACGATTCGTGCCATCCGCGCTGGTCATCGTTGTTTGGCTCGGCTCAGCTACCTGCCCGGCCGGGTCTAATTGAGTTTTGAGAGTCGTTACACTTCATCGCAATGGGAGTAAATTAAACTGTCATTAGTTTACCCTTTGGCACTTTTGTCGCCCCGTTGCTCTCTGAGTTGCGAACCCGATCCAAACGATCTCAACATGTGAAGTGGCGCGTTATTTCGTGTTTTTCTTTCTCTTATTTCTTTTTTTTTTTTTCCTTTGCAGCCGTAATAATTTTGTAGGTTTTACGAGTGCCGCCAAGACAATTAGGCATTTGTTGAATTGTTGTTGCAAACACACACAGTCACAAACACACACACACACACACGTACACGTACAGACTCAGTGCCAAGTGTGGGCATTTTGTTTAGCGGCTTTTGACGCTTTGATGTGCGCAACTGAAAAACGCGCGCGAGACGCGCGACGCTCGAGCCCGCAACGAATCTAACGCCTTTTCAAAATTTTGTTAGCTACATGGCTTTTAACTTTTCGTAGCTGTGTTGCTGTTGTTGTTGTTATTGTTTTTGTACGATGCTGAAGATTTATTTTTCCATTATAGTGTGCCGACATCGTCATCATTGTGGGTGTCTGGGCCTTGACACAAGCCATTGGGCCATGACGTGCACAAAAAGTCAACAACAACAAGTTTCGCCTTTTTTACTTTCTGTTCGAAGATGATGATTTGTAATTTCGAGCGGTTTTTAAAAGTAACGCTAGAGCACAAATTTTTAAAGAAATTTTTTATGTTAAAACTTAAAAGATTTTTAAGTTAACTTAGGTTTTTTATTGTTGCCTTGGATTTTATGGAAATTATGTTGTAACTTATGGAGGAAGAAGTTTTCTTTCATGTTCTTTTCTCCATGTTCTTTTCCAAAGAATAGTAAAAAATCTTTTAACTTTTCTAAATGTTTATCATGTTTATCAATGTGTGTGCGCTGAATTACAATCATTTTTATTAATGCTCACTGACAATAATAAATAATATTTAGTATTTGACAAAAATAAAATAATCTTGTTGCCCGACTCTTGCGCGAATTCCGTCACTTTTCGAATCTATTAAGTTTCAGTTGACCCAGCGCGTTTTATTCAAACTGTGGCCAATGCATAAAATTGACTAACACCAACTGAGAAACTAAAAACCTAAAAACTGACAAACTGAGAAATTGAGTAGCCCACATCACACAAATCCGCAGCAGTTTATTGCACCTGTCATAAAAAAAAAGCCGCCCAAAGGCGCGCACAAACTAAACCACGTTGTGTGTGCGTGCGTGTGTGTGAGTGTGTTTGTCTATTTTTTATGACAAGCTAAAAGATATAAAAACCACTTTTTAATTCAAATGCGCTACAAAATGTTATGGACCATCAAATAATTTGCATAAACTGTCAGGGCACGTGTCACAGACTGCACAATAGATTCGCCAAATAAAAATCACGGCAAATCCTAAACGGAATTAAACGTCAACTATTTTCAATTAAATTAAGTTGGAATTTTTCCACCAAAAATGAATCAATTGTTAATAATGGTTAAACACTTATCGGCATGCAAATGCAAACCAAAGTAACCGTTAAAAAATGTTCGATTTTTATGTAATATAACAATGGATAAGAAACAGCAGCAGATAAAACAGAAAATACCCGCATTTTGCTTGCCTTTGTTGTTAATGATTCACTTGCCACACTGTTGTTGCCATTGTTGTTGTTTGATGTTGTTGCTGTTAATGACTTGACAGTAAAGTAGCCTACACAATTTATGGCAAACTTGTCCGCCTACAATCAGTTTTCATTCAGTTCTGTGCGAGTGTGTATGCATGTGTGTATGTGTGTGTATTTTAATGCCTTCGTCTAGTTTGGTTTTTTAATTGAAACATTTTTGACCATATTTTCTTAATGATCTGACATGACATGGCGTCTGTTTCGTGTGTGCTTGTGTGTGCCTCAGCTTTATAAATTTAACGTAATTTTAGCTAATTTAATACAGAAAACTAAAATACAAACGGGAGGCGCCCCTGCCATATACATTTATTTATATATACATATATCAAATACTACTTTGTAGCTCCATATAGCTAACACACATACACACGCACATATCATTATTATAATTTGTACATTGTGTTCTCCACTCTGTTTATTGCAGTCGCCATCGCAAAAACAACGCCAACGCCTTTGGGCCCCAAGCTGCAAATGCTGGGTAAGTTTTCATTATTGTTGTCTTCTTGTTGCTATTATTTGTTTTTGTTTTTGTTGCTGTTGTTGTTGCTGTTGCTGTTGCCAAGCACTTTTATAGTCACTTGTCGTTAAAAAACTATGTGTTGAAAATGTTTTTTTATGACACGAAATAAGCAGGGCCATAAAATTGAGCCAAGTGAGCAATATAACGACGTGCCTTGCGGCCTGTTGAATTCTTTAAATGGCATTTGCATTTCGTATGCAATAACTGTCGGACACTGAACTGCACTGCGAGTTTACACATGTCGTAAAAAAAGGAGCAGTCTATTTGCTCAGAGCTTGATATCAGTTCATCATCTGAGCACACATATAGACATCAATATATCGCGGCACTCTGTTATAAATACACCTCTTGGAGATGTTAAAGTTCGATAAAGAATGTAACATCAGCTATATCATTTATTAACCAAAATGGTCTATATAGCTAACTCTTGTTTACCGAAATGTGCTTTGACCTCAGCTTAGGTTGAGTAACCTTTGAGAATTATTGCAAGAGATTTCCTGCTTTATACGGCTTTGGCATAACCACACCCCCCTTTAACGACCAGCTACCAAAAGCCTTGCTAAATTAAACGTTTATCAAATCAACCAAAAAAAAAAAAAAAAAAAAAAAACAAAAAAGAAAAAGAAAAAACGAAAAGAAAAATAGGAGAAGAAGATAAAGATAAAGTCTAGTATAATGCCAACTAATTGAATTGATTTATGCATGTCGCGCATTTTAATGAAGTATTTTCCCTGCGTTGTTGCTGGGGCCGCTGCCATTTGATTAATTTGAATTTATTTAGTTTCGATATTTGTTGCCATAGCATAATTTTCGTTTTCTGCTCTATCAATTTCAATGATAGCACATTATACATAAGTTTCGACTGCTTGGTCCGTTGTCAGTTGTCCGTTGTCTGTTTTGTGTCCACACTTGCTATTATTTATTTATTTATGCATAGGCAAAGAGCTCTTGCCAGTTAGTTGCCAGCCGATAGTTGGTGGCTGTTAAGGCTGCCAGCTGAGAGCTGAGCAAACTCATAAGCGAAAGGTAAGCCAGGGGGGCGGGGAGAGGGGGGAAGGGGGAGCTGGGACGGGAGCAGGAACGGTGCCCACGAGGCAGAGGAGGCGTCATTGATTTATGCCTGGCACTTTTTATGGCCATTTTGTTTGTAATTTATTAACAAGCTTGTTAACAACGTCGTCTGGCCAATATGCAGATGCAGATACCAAACTTACGAACTTACTGTGCGCGCACTCCAAGCCTGCGCCTGACCAGTCCGCAGAGGTTAAAGGCCATTACGGCAGCCGGGCAGGTTGGCAGCCAGGCAGCTTGGAATGGCAACAGCAGGTGGCTTTCAGGTTCGTAATCATATTTATAGAAAGTTTGCTTTGTTGCTTTTTTTTTTTTGCCAGAAGGCGTGCATTATGCACAAACACTCACACTCGCACTCGCACTCACACTCGCACTCACTCTCACACTCACACTCACACTCGCACTCGCACAAATTAAACAAAAGCTCGCGCTCTTAAATATTTAAACAAGAAAGAAAAAGCAACGAAAAAACTTGGACGTGTAGTTCTCCAGTTCGATCCTCCACATGCACATGATTTGTTTGCCCAAGCGCGCGCGGTAGCCAAGTGGCCAAGTGTCGGCCGTTGGAGCTGTTGCTCAAATATTCTAAATATTTGCTAAATAATAGAGAAGACGGCAGCAATCGGAGTCGAACCGGGGGCAAAAGGCTTGGCCAGGCCCAACTGGCAACTGGCAACTGGCAACTGGTAACTGGCAACTGCCAACTGTGTAGGCAGCCAAGCGTAGACAAACATTGGGCCCAGACGTGGCCCCTGGCTCATAGCTAATGGTAGTCGCTTTTGCCGTTTAAATAGCGGCTACTATTTGCGTAGTAAAGTGTACCCAACTGACGAATTGACGAACTGACGGCCCAGCTCAATGGCTGTCAAAGAGATAGGCACACACACACACGCACACACACACACACACAGTTAAATCTATGTCCAGGAGTATCCAAGCACTTCATGCGAGCTGGCAACGTCAATTGAAGTCGTTGGCGTTGTCGTCATCATCACCGGACAGCTTACGCCGGACAGCGACAGCTCCGGGAGTTTTGTTTTTGCGCCGGTCACAGACATTTGAATATTTGATGGCATTTGCATTTCGTTTAGGCCATTGATATGAGCTCGAAAATGGCAATGAGCCATTTGGCTAACATCAGCTCAGGCTTCGCCCAGCATATTAAATCATAATTGAGCTTAACGAGAGGGCAGCCCACAACACCAGCTGACTAACTGATTTATCTATGCAACAATCTAATTTCAATTGTGCGCCCGAACGACTTCGAGCCCAACAGCTCCGCGCAAGACTTGGACTCCAGCTGCTCCAGCGGCCAGTTGAGCGGTGGAGCAGTTGAGAGCCGTGTCAGCGGCAGCGCCAAGTTGTCAACTTAATTTACAGCTAACATGTGAGCTACAAGTTCGCGGCGATTGAGCAAGCGATAAAAAGTATTAATTTCATAGCTCCATGCAATTAACATAAATTGGACAAACGGACGGTCGGACGGACGGACGGTCGGATGGATAGACGTGCTGGCGTGTACTGGCTCCTATGGAAAATACTTATAAATATGCAAATAGTTTAGATTACACACAGGCCAGTTTCAGAATGCAGCGCCCCGATCAGAGCAGATACCGTCGATACTCACTCGTCTATCAATTGGCAATTTCTGTTATTGATATACAGTTTTATGTGGCCGGCAACGGCACGGCACGGCAAGGCACGGCACGGCACGGCACGGCTCGGCACGAGCGCCGACATTTGGCTGACAAATGTGCTTACGTGTTTGACTAAATCGCAGGCCAGACACTTGCCGGAGGGCGCCACAGTGTGCACATACATGGCCGTACATAGAACGCCAGATTTGATTCCCAAATCTTCATTTGGCAAGTTGCAGCAGAAACAGCAGCAAACAACAGTTGCCGCTCAATCGTATAATTAGCATAATTGGAAATAAGTTTGAAATGCCAGCAAAGCCATAAAAACCAAAGGTTAGCTTATTGAGTTCCATAATTTATAACATCATGCAGACCCATAAATAGAATACAATATGGAATTCCAGATGATATCCTAAAAACAGGTTCAGCAATCGTGCTAACAAATGAGACGACAATGATTCATAATGTATTTATTAAACATTTATTTTTACTGTAATTTCAACTATAAACACGTCAATAATTTGCTACACAATACGATCGTAAAGTATTATTATTGTTAGCATTTTTTCTTGAATTCGAAATGATTTTACATTAGTGTCAAAGTTATTTTCAAGTTTAATTTATAAGCCAAACTTAAGATTTCGAAATCAACTGCATTTAGCGGAATGGCAAAGTTGATAACCGAGTTATTTTGGAGTGCTTGACTTTAAGATACCCAGCACGGAGTTGAAGGCGACTTAAGTGATTAAGTGCTTATCGAGCACGAAAATACATGAAGAGCCGAAAGGGAAGATCTCTTACATGCATTTGCATACAATACAGGGTATGCGGAGTATGACACGCACTCGGAACAACAATCGATAAGCAATTTCAATAAATCGTGCTAGCACAATAAAAGTAAATTAAACGCTTTTGTTGCCGCTTCTGTCGAGCTGTGTCTCAATTTGCCCCGGACCGGTCAGAGAGCCCAACACAGTTATAGGTCCAGTTCCCGTTCCCGTTGCCGTTCCAGGGCCTGTGGCCACTGGCCAGATCTGATGAGGTGCCGCAATATGCGTAAGTTAAGTGCGCAAACGTGGCCCAAGGAACAGCAACAACAACGGGCCTCAGGTCTTCGCGCAATTACGTGGAAGCTGCTATTGAAAATATAAAACCAAAAAATAAATAAAAACAAAGAAGAAACAAAAGCTTCTTCCAACTTTCTACATTTTGCTGCTCAAGTTGCTTCAAGGGCTACCCTAAAAAAAAAAAAATAAAATAAAATAAAAAAATAAAATGCAGACCCTTTTTTTGGGCGTCAATGAAATGGAAATGCTTATTTTGCCGTTGTTGCTGCCGATGTTCGGCCGCTTATCAATAATCTATTGGCCGAAAACGTTGAGCAGATAAGCGGCGGCCTTTCTCTTGTTAGCCGTGTCCTGGGCCTATTAAGCCATAAAACGCATGCAAATGAAGGCGTTGAAATGCGCATACAACAAAAGTCTGGGCCAGATACTGGCCGGCTCCGGCTGGCCAAGCCCTGAAAGTTGTTAAAGGGCGCAACAACTAACGCGCTTGAGCTGCAGATGAGCAAGTGAAGGGGCAGCTGTCCACAGTGGCAAGGCACAGGCGAAGTCGAAGGCAGTGTCAGCTTTGCTGGGGGTAAGTCGCAGCCGCAGTCGAAGTCGAAGTCGAAGTCGAAGTCGCAGTCGCAGTCGCTAGCGGCAGCAGCTAAAACGAGCACCGGCTGACTGGCAATTAATTATGGCTCAGTGTTGGGCCAGTCGCTGGCATATGTTTATTTACTTAATTTACTTAATGACACACATACAGAGCAGAGCAGCGAAAAGATGGGCACGAGTCGGCGCACATTTGGGTGAGGTCATCGTCGTTCTATAAAAGCATGTGTCCGTGAGTCTGTGTGTGTGTCTAATAAATAACATTATTAATTACCAGTGCAATTAACTATAAGTACAGCAAGACACACACAGAAAGTCGGTCGGAGGCGCCCACAAGACGACAACTTCGACGACGACGCCTCGATTTCGATTTCGATTCCATAAAGCTACAGATACTTAGATACATCTCATAGATACACACACACGCTGCACTTTGTGACCCAATTTGAATTTGTTCATAAGCTTCTCGCAGTTATTAAGGCGAATTTTGTTTTTACATCACTCGTTAAGTATTCAGAGTTTTCGCTCTTAATGGTTCATTTCGTCGCATATTGAGTGATATATGAATGCATTAATCTTAGTTTATGTTTATTGCCATATGTTATGGCCGTGTTGGGTATCGAGTTTTATGCAAAACGTGCAACGTGATAGCTGATAATAACGAAAAATTAGACATAAAGATCCAGAGTTCACGATTTATGTCGGCTATATACGATTTTATGGGTATTTTATGAAATGCCATTACGTTTAGGGTTCCAATCTGGTCACTGATATTTATAGAACCATTCAGCGATCCAATTGATGCAGGTGCCCAGGTCAGCGATACTATAAATGATCAGAATGGATATAGGATATAAATGAATACAGTTGTTATACATCCATAATCACAAAATACATTTTATCTAATAAATTGAATTGAGTTTTCTATTCGAAAAAGAGCCCCGTACAGTACTTATATATTTTTAAGAAGATTATTTTCGTATATGTATCGTCTGCTATTCTAGAAACGTTGCTTCATTAATCTTTTCACTTTTCTCTCGTTTCTTGTTATGTTAAAAATATTGAAACTGTCAAGTGCATAATCATGTGCCCAACAACAACAAGAACAAGAACAACAATGGCATGAAGTCAACGCCAAAATTACAGGGCAACTAAAAATGTTTCAAACATTTAACCCGAACTGCAGGGAAAAACTTGGCTGCTTCTCGTCTGCTTAGACTTTGTTGACTTGTCTAACCGCCTGTCCGTCTGTCCGCCTGTCTGTCCGCCCGTCTGTCTGTCCGTCTGTCCCTCTGTCCGCCTGCCCGTCTGCTCCTGCAGTGCTGCTGGCTGTGTCACAACGCTTAATCTTTATTAATTACAGTGGAATAATAAGGCAGCAACAGAGAGATAGATGGGAGCTAGAGCTGCTCGTGGGCATGGCGCATAGTTTGGCAGCCAGACAGGCAGGGCCCATGGCCATGTCCAACCCCATCCCGGGCCCGGGCCCGTGCCCGGGCCGGGCCAGGCAACTGATTAATGCCGCAGCCAAAGAGCCAACAAGCAAATACGCCACATGCAACACCAATAACAAGAGCAGCAACTTTCAGTTCAGTTTTGCTCGGTTAGGAATTTTAGCAGCACGAAGGGTTTTCGGTTTGGTTTCTAGGTTTCAGTTTTGGCTCTGGCTCTGGCTTTGGCTGCGTCTGCGGCTCCTGCTCTGGGAGCAAGTGCGTTGTAGCTGCGCTCCCTGGCGTGGCGGCGCATTCATCAACGTTGGCGTCAACAAATGCCCGCCACATGCAAAACAAGACTCAGCACGGTGCGCTGGCAAATGCACAGTCAGCCATAGAATGGAAATGGGACTGGGACTGGGTCTGAAAAGCATATAAAAGGCGGCAAGGCTAAATTAGATAGTAGAGAGCGTAGTACCTATAAAAAGCATTTGATCCTTTGTGCGCACCGCCTCTATGTGTGTGTGTGTGTGTGTGTGTATGTGTGTGTGTGTCGCTCGACCTTTTTCCCGAGCTGCGTCAGTCGCCTAATTACGCCTCTATTTTGGGCTAATCAGCAGCGGCGTTGACCCCGACCCCAGCGCAACTGAGCACAAGACAAGGGTCAGCTGCGCGACATGTAAATGAAGTTGCCCTGGACGTGGACCCAGCAGCTGTAAATGCTCTTCCCGTTCCCGTTCCCGTTCCCGTTCCAATTCCCACTCCGATGCCTGTTTGGCTGTCAATCAGTTTCGGGTGCTGGGCAAATATTTGTCAAATTCTGCGGCCGTTTGCATATTTGCACTTCAACTTAATGCAATGCAAATGCAACTTAGATAACCCAGAGACAACTGGGGGGACAGCAATTAAATATGCGCATAACTGTTAATAATCATCGAATCAATATGCTGACGATTTTCTCACGCAGTGAGATACAAACGGAGCCGCATATTTAAATGAGAAGCGGTCGCCGCATCCGAACCCGAGGACAATGACATCAGCTCGAGGGGTTCAGCTCGAGCGAAGGAAGTCAACGAGCAGAGCAGGCGGAGGGCTTACAAGGGGTCGAATTTGTGTCGGTGCGCGGAATTTCAACTAAGACCGTATAAGCCAGCCAAATATGAAAGGGCTGTCTGCCAGCAATCCAAGCAAAAGGATTTGTAATTTGAATTTTAAATAGCAGCCGCCGCCAGGACAGGAGCAAAAGTCGCAGCAGCCGCCGCCGTTTATGCCTGTAAATTGTATTTACTGCTGAATTAATTTCAGCTCTTATTTTCATTTCTTTTCCATTTTCTGTGCATCGATTTGTGAAGGAAATCGCCCAGCCAGAGCCAGCACCAAGGCGAATTCCAAAACTCTTTCATGCTGTTTGCTTAGGTTTCTCTATTAAAAGCAAAACCGTTTTTTATGTGATGCGTTCTTTTTTTCCATCAAATTTTTTGTGTTTTCTTGAAAGTTTTTGACAGACGCAGTCATATGTAAATACGGGCTTGAGAAAACCCACAAGGAAGCTGGCCGAAAAAGGGTGTGGCCATATCGAAGGGCGGGCAAGCCCAGAAAGCAGCTGCCGTCTAGCTCAGATTTCAACTAATGTTTTTTTTACAATTTTTCAAGATTACATCAATTTTATTTAGGTGCGTAAGAAAAGGGCTCTTCTAACGGTCGTGAAAGCATTTAAAAAAATCCACCAAAAACAATTGAGAATTTTGTAATATTTCTTTCGGTCCTGCCAAAGAATCAATTTGGCTTTGTGTATCCTTTGAGGGATTGGCCACAAGCAGACAACGCCCAAGTCCTGCTGCACGCAAAGCCCCGCCCGCTCCCCGTTCGTCGTTGATTGCTTCAACGGCAAAATGCTGAATTGCAGCAATAATATTGCAACTGACATCGATATGTGCCATTTGATTTGCATAATTCTAGCAGACAGCACAGCACGGGACGAGGACAAGGACGGAGGGGAAACGTGGAAACGTGGCGGGAGGGATACCTAACCCTAACACGCAGCACTTTTGGCCCTGCCCAAAAAGCAACTAGCAGAATATTGACAGGCAGGACAAGGCAAGCGTCCTGTGCACAGGAACCAGGGACTGTGAGCCGCTTAAGCTGCCAACAGCCGCGCCCCTTTGCTGCCTCAGTGTCTGTTTGTATTTTTGCCAATTCATCGATAATTGGCAATTTTAAATGGCAACAACAACAACAACAACAACGGACAAGCGACAATCGGCAGACAAAGGCGCGACGTGCACCCCGGGGTTGCTTCTGACTCTTTGACTCTGGCGCATTGCCCTCGGTCCCGACTACCCTCCGTGCGAAAAACATATCGGTTTATGTCAAGGGCGCAGTGCATTTTGGCAACAAACCTCTCATAATGCCAAGCTGATAATAACTTAATGACATTTTAATTGCACACAACAAGTTAATTAAATCCATTGTGTTTATTTTTGAGCCGGCAGTCAAAACCAATTCCAATCAATGCCAAATTTGATAACTTGTTGACTTGATGGCCAACAGTTGCCAAAAATATGTTTTTGTTATGCCAAATTGTGATTATCTGCACGGTGGCAGCAATTAGTGTCGGCCATTTAATGGCCAAACAAAAGACCCATAGAAATTATTCAAAATGCATTCCGAAGAGTGAGGTGATGGCTTCAGCTGGGGCATCGGTGACCAAGCCCGCGAACCGGGCTTAAGTCCAACTCGAGCCATAAATCTTTTGAACATTATTGTTAACAGATACCCAATTGCAATGGGAACTTGGATGCGGAACAATCAATGATTAACAAAACAAATAACAAATATTTCCACTCAAAACTGGTCTCACACATTGAGACTTTACTGTCTGTTGCTGCTTTTTCTTCTTCTTCCTCCTCGTCTCCTTCAGTGGTGCGGGCCAGAAACTGTTTAAGTGGTTCCGAAACTTTAACACAACAGACAAATTAATAGCCCACGTCTCGTTGGCAAATGAAATCGATTTGTCTAACATTTCATAGCTGTTTTGTTTTTTTCTTAGCCAACTCTCTCGAAAATTTCGTTAAAGTTAGTTCCAGCCATGATAGATACACGGGCAGAAAGATGGATGTATTTCGAATTGTGAAGGCGATGCGTAAAGCTTTAAAATCTATACAATATTTACTTAAATCCCACCTCTTCTTATATTCATTTTTAATTTTAACAAATTATATTTCTAACAAAATTGCTTGCTTTTGCTCACATTTCAGCGGACTGGCACTTCTCTCTCAAAAATAACAGCAGAAAGGTAAGCGAAACTTCAACTTATCCAAAAAAAAAAAGAAAAAAGGGCCCAACGCCCCAAGTGGCAATAACAAAGAGAATAAATACATCGCAACTTTTACTTGGGGCTCTTGGACGCTCAGAGCCAAGTCGCAAGTCTATGTCTCGGCGAAACTCTTTCAAGTTTTTTTGACAGCTGCTGTCAAATGTTGAAAGCCAGCCAGCCCCATACACCATGCACAGAACCATACAGAAATCTAAAACAAGTCAAAGTCAGCCATGGCCTAAAGTGCCCCCAAAGTCCCTCACCCGTCGCATATCGGCGAACATCTCTATACATACATACACACACACACACACACACACACACATATCTCTAGATACATACACACATTCTTGTAGCCTTGCCTCGCTCTTTAACTCTCTAAGCAAAGTTTTCAAAATGAAACCGAAAAAAAACAAAAAACAAAAAAAACATAAAACAATAAACCCATTTTATAGTTTTCATGCACGAAGTCCACGAAATGAAAAATTCAACAATTTAAACTGACATTTAAATTGATAGTTCAAGAGATGCACACGACAGATACCAGAGAGACATACAAAATAAAAAACAAAAAAAAAAAACGGCAAGAGAGAAAACAGAAAAGTATATATGATGTTATAGAGGCGTGGCAGATGGGGCAAACACACACACACACACACACACACGCACACATATGCTCTGCATGCTGCAATGGGTGACGTACTACAGTTGTTGTTTTTTGTTTTTGTGGTAGTTGTGGCTGCTGCGGCTTTTGGCGGCTGATGATGATGCTGATGTGTGCTAAGGTCTTGTGTTGCTGGCCGAGCAGCATAAAAAAGCATAAACATTTTTCAAGTAGAATTGCACTTGCTGGGAAACAATCGGAAGACAAAAAGGATGTGAAAAGATGATGTGAAAATATTAAGCCATGGGACGCAACTGTTAAACAATTGTTTCAGCTGAAAATCAGAGTGTTGGAAAGAGAAAGCTTTTGCAAGCACATTAAAGCTTTTAATAATATTCATTTCAAGCGGTTTTAATATATACTATTTATAGATACTCAATCATAGAGAAACGAAGAAACCCCTGAAAGCACATTAAAGCTTTTAGGAATATGTATTTCAAGCGTTTTCAATATGTTAAAGTTAATAGATACTCCAAATCTCGTTGCATATAGTTAATTATTAAATTTTGAAAAGCTTTTAAAAGCTTTAAAATCTGCTTTCGAGTTTTAAGCTCTGTCGGCGTTACGTAATGTTCTATTGATTCGCAGTCTAAACCTCAAAGTGGCAAAGTCTATAAATCAATGCAGGCTGGCAACCACATCGGTTACTCGATACACACACACACACACACACAGCATGCACGCACACAGGCAAACATATGTATAAAGCGTGTTACCAAACATATTATCTAACACATTGCACACATATTTCTTAAATAAACATTGCATTTCCACACTGGCATTTTCATGCATAAAACAAAACGCGAATACGAAATAAATATTGCCAGATAGAGAGGAAAACGAACGACCGCTCAGTGGGCAATTTTAGTCACATACTAGCTGGATCTCTGGCGGTATCTGTCCGTGTGAGTGTGTGTGTGTATCTGTGGCTATATCTGTTGACAGGCGGGCAAAGCCAAGCTCAACATTGTTGTCAACAGTTTGCCGCCTTTGTCTCGTGCGTGTGCGCTATCAGCCAAGTTAGAGATGCAGAGATACGGGCCACTTCGGGCTCTGCGGTACTAATCTTATAATTAGCATTCTTGGCAGATAACAAGAACTGCGGCCACGACAGCAGCAACAACTTGCTGCTCGCTTGAACTACAAATAACAAACACATTGCAAATACGAGTGCAACTGTGAGGCGAGTCGCCTCGAGTGGAGTCGCCTCTTAATCGGATTGCATGATAACTGCACATTAATTAAAAAAAATCAACTAATACTTTTATGAAACGAAACAGTGCTAATTGAATTATTGCTGCCATGCACTCGCTTCGTTTGCTTTCATTTCATTTTCGTTTGCGTTTGCGTTTCGTTTTGTTTTCTTGTTTTACAACCAGCTCGTTTAATTGGCACTTCTCCCGCCCCGCCCCGCCTCGGCCCGGTCCGGCCCGGCCGGCGATCCGAGCCAAGCTGAACCGAAATTTAGAACGAACCGAATCGGAATCCGCACCCGCAGCGACATATTGCTTACGCTTCCAGGAAGACCTAAAAATGCCAAAGACTCGACGAACTCGGAAAGTGAGACAAAACTTAGGATATGCCGCCTTCTAACGGTAACCGGCCAAAGCCTGCTCGAACCAGACCCAGTCGAAGTTCAATTTTTCGGGCAATCCATAAACCAGCCAAACAGCACGAAAACAATAGCAACAACAACGAATGTCAAGCTCAGTTTTCAATT
The DNA here is from genome assembly GCA_035047465.1 of Drosophila sordidula. Taxonomy (NCBI): domain Eukaryota; kingdom Metazoa; phylum Arthropoda; class Insecta; order Diptera; family Drosophilidae; genus Drosophila; species Drosophila sordidula. The sequence goes on along the minus strand of JAWNPQ010000156.1, from coordinate 13,022,565 downwards.
GCAACAGCGACGTTCACATGTTCTTTTTTTTTGGGATGTAATCCGAGAGCAGCCAGAACAACAACAACAACAATTTAAAGAGGTAGCCAGATAAGCTAACCATTGTCGTTGTTGTTGCTGTTGTTGCTGCTGTTGCTTGGGGCTGGGTCTGGGTCTGGTTCTGGGTCTGGTTCTGGGTCTGGGTCTGGGTCTGGGTCTGGCCTGGGACTGCGGGCTTAGTCACTTGGTGCTTTGCTCCTTTCATGGCCCGGCATATTAGTTTTCAAGTTTTTACATTCACATTGTTCATTATGATGAGCCGCCGAACACGAAAGAACAAAACAACAACCAACAACAACCAACGACGAGCAATAACAACAACAACAACAACAACAGCCAGTACAAATGGCTGCAAAAGACGAGCCCAAAAATTGACAATGGACGTTGACGCTCAAGTATCTGCAAGTGCACGCAATGTACTTCGTTTTGTATCTTCTATATGCATGCAACGAGCTGTGGACAGTACACAGCACAGGCCAAGGGCTAGGGGAACAGGGGGCGGGGGCTGGCCAGAGGGCGGGTTTGAATTAAGGCGGTGTAGACATTTCAACAGCATGTCGCTTCATTTAAGTTTTTTGCATCAATGCACTCGTGACAATTTGTCATCAAAAAACACAACCGAAAGAAAGAACATACGAAGTGCTCTCTGTAGTCCTATATTTTAAATTAATAAAAGACCTCGCTCAGTTGCCATAAAATGTGTGGGTAGCACAAATTATATGTGTGGAATTGGAAGGTTCAGTTGAGCTGACTATCTGACTACAATACATAGAAGCCCAAAAAAAAAAAAAAAAAGAAAACAAGTTGAATGAATCGCTATAAAAATAATCTGTGAATTGTTCCCAAAAAGCTCATAAGTTTGAGCTATAAAATGAGAGATAAGCGACCAAAAAATATATATACATATAATATCTGAGCAACAAAGGCCATGCAGGGAGCTGGAACCACTTCACAAATAGTTATTGCCCATATATGTTTAATCAACGATTTTTATTTTTTATCTGCTGCAACACTTGAGTAGCTTAATGAAAGCCTAATTGCATGAATATAAAACCCATCTTTGGTGTTAACCGGGCACCTGTGTGCGGTCTCTCTATATATCGTCGACCCCGTGCTGCGAGTTTGGTTCAAAATTTCCGTATGCATCACTAAATTGAGCCAAAAAAAAGGCAGGAAAAAACACGACAGCTACAACAACAGCGCCAACAAGCAGCTAAATGTCAGCTGTGCCCACCTAAACTTAAACTTATGCATATTTATATAATTCATTTTTAAATATTTAAAATCACACAAACGACGGATGCGACAGACAGACAAAGAGATAGCTCCCAAAACATACTATATTAAATATCAAGATTTTATGATGCATAATGCGAGCAGCAGAGGGGCCTGGGAGAGGGCCGGCGATGGCAGGCAGCCGAGAGAAGGTGGATTTTTATTACCAATAATTTTTAAATTTGTTGCGTCGAGTGCAAGCAGGCAACTCGTTATAAATATAACCACAGATCGAAATACCCATATGTATACATACATAAATATGTGTACACGTATAAGCACAAATACACCTATAGACTCGTGTGTGTGTGTGTGTGTGCGTTGAGTGTACAAGTGAATTAATTGTAAAGCCGCCCGACCGTCCGGCGCGATTATTTACGGTTTATTTTCAACGCATCAGAAATAAATATGCGAGTAAAAACAAAACACATGATTTTTTTTCTTTCTTTGTATATCTGTTTTTTTTTTCTCCTCTTTTTTGTATTTATTTTTATTTATTTAATTTTTTGCTTTTTTTTTGAGACAAAAATATTGCATACTAATTTTAATACGTAACACGCGGGCTTTGAAGGCGCATCGGTCCAAAAATAGCCGCAAAGTGAAATGAAAAACGAAAAACGAAAAAGAAAGAAAGCCAACACACGAATGCACTGGCTGTGGGGAAGTAGCGAGCGGGGCAGAATCTTCGAGAGGGATTGGTGGACCGACGATGGGGCTGGTGGGGCTGGTGTGCATGGCAAAAGTGTCAAGCGACGACGTAGCGAGTGTATTTTTGAATTTTTGGCAGGTGGAACCACGACAAGTGCCCCAAGTCAGCAGCGGGAACGGCCCCAACTGCATTCATATTTCAATATTTTGTTGCTCGTTTGCCTTTATTTGTTGTTCTCCATATCTATAAATAGCCGCGGGCAGCGCTGACGGCGAGGATAGCCAGCGTGCACAGAAAACACTGAAAATTAATTTTCACATAATTTTTATGAGGCAATTACTCATCGACACTCTTCAAAGTGTCTATCTTAGAACACTAGATAGAATAATATCTGCTATATGAAATACAGTTCTCTTTTTGCTGGGCCATTTGTTTTATTTGTCACTTTTGTTGGCTTCTCATTTCGATACAATTTAGCCGCAAGGTTTGCTGATTAAACATGACGTATACGTGATTTTGCAATTACAATCTGTACAAATATTTGTTATGCATTGTACATATAAAACATTGGATATTCTGTGCGTAGTGGGGCACATAATTAAACACAACTGTTGGGTTCCTCGTGTGTCATCCATGAGCATGCGAGGGTATTCATAGGGTATTCATATGCCCATTACTGGCTACATAATTACGCAGACACACCCCACTAAATATTTGAGGGAATAATATGTTATAAGCTGCATACTCTATTATCATATGACGTGCATTGTTGGAAATGTGTTGTAATTATTTGGAAATGCTTTCTAGCGATAATTGCGGGTGCCACTTTTTCTACTTTTTTTTATTTTATTTATTTTTTTTGGTTTTTTTTTAAGCTGAGTTGAGTTTCACATTTTTCTTTTCAGGTTCGTTTGTTCTTCAGCTGGTGTTTTTGTCAAATTATACAACATTTATCATCAATTATCGAAGAGCTGTTGTTGCTGTTGCCCGGCTGAGAAATGTTTGTACTACGCTATGTGACGCACGCGAGACTAGCGCGGTGTGTGTCGTGTGTTGTGTGTGTGGCGACATCGTGTCATGAAATTGAATAAGCAAATGACGTGCTGAATGCCAGTTGAAACAATTCTCTACTTTTTTCTTTTTTCCTTTTTTAACGTGCCGTGTGGCATTCACCTCAGCCGGGAAACCGCAAAACGCAGTTTAAATGGGAATCGCTCTCTTTATGTGTGTGTGTGTGTGTGTGTATGTGCATATGTAACTGTTACAATTGTTCATGACATTTCATGCCAAAATGTAGACAATTGTCAATTGTGGCAACAGCAACAACAAGAACAACAACAACTGCCAAACACCCCTTTTTGCAGTTACGCAGGGCAATGGCAACTAGCAAGTACTTGAGTACGAGTCCATACAGATAGACATATAGATAGATAGCTAGATGGATAGATAGATACGTATGTAGCTCTTCATATGTGCGGTGCACATGCTAAACGAATGTTGACAAACAATTATTATTTTATTATTATTTGTTTGTCTGGCTGTGCCCCGCCCGGCCCAGCCCGGCCCCTCTTTCGCCCTTGCCACACGCCCTAATATAGACGGTTCTGTCTGTCTGTCTGTCAGTCAGTTTGCATGACTTTCCTGTGCGGCTCCACAATTCAGCGTCAGTTGTCGTCAGGCCGTCTGACTGCCTCATGCAACCTCTCGCTCTCTCTCCCTCCCTCTCTCTCTCTTTTTAAGTAAACTCTCCTTTCTATTTCTGTTTGTTTATTTGCCTAACTGCTTTTGTAATATGATTCGTTGTTATATTTATATTGTTGATTATTATTTGTATCATTGTTTGAACAAATTTTCACATGCAACGCAAACTGCAGAACGGCTTTGACTACTATCTGCTCTCTCGCTCTGCCACTCTCTCTCTCTCTCTCTCTGTCTCCCTGCACATTTCAACATCTAAAATTAGCTTAAATCAACAGACATATGAGTAACCAGAACAAAATAAAAGATAGTAAATACAAATAAACAAACTTTTGACAGTTGGAAATCAACACATAAAAACCGCCACATTTTATGCTGTTACTGTTGCTGTTGCTGTTGTTGCTCTTGTTGGTTCTAATGCTGTTATTGTTGCTGTTGCCTGGCCGCACTAATTGTGGGCACCATTTTAATGAAGTTTTCAACTGTCTGTTGTATCTAAATGACAGTCATTTGTTGTTGACATTGCCAGTTGAGTGACTGACATGCCAGCCAGCCAGACGGACAGACGGACAGACGGACGGACCGACAGTTAGCATAGCGAAAAATCAAGTTATAAATATGGAATCAGAGGAGGAGCTGTTCAGCCTACCTGTCGCTTGCCCCAACGCACGCTCGCCTCGTCTGCAATATGAATGCAACATGTTTCTTTTTCCCATTCTGGAGATCATCTATCATTTTAACAACTGTCTAAGAACATAATACGCATATGCATAATCTCACAAATTGATTCTATGGGCCGCCACACAGTTTTCCAGCTCAGGCGTATCTAATAACTTAATTCGTTTCGTGGAAACGCATTGAATATCACACAAGCATTTTCTTCACATTGCCTGTGGCTCGGTTTCAGCTCGAGATAGACAAACTTCGGGCGTATCTAAACAGAAAAATCTAAAGCTTAATGGCTCATTAAAAAAAATAAAAAAATAAAAACCAAAAAAAAAAAAAACACTTCTAGCAAGTGGGGCACACACAAACACACACACTTACACACAGATGCGCACAGTGAGTATCTGTGTTTTGATTACAAATTTATTGTTGGTAATATGAATAAAAATGAAAATGAAAATTCTTTATATCTCGCCACTCGACTAAAACTCAACTCTAGGCTGCTAATTATGCATGCCACATATGCAGCGGCAGCGAGCCAAGCGGCGGCAGATCACGAGCCCCTTTTGCATTAGCAATGGCAGCAGCAGCAGCAGCAGCAACTGCAGCAACAGGCTGCCAGTTGGCTGAGCTGCTTATGCAATGCAACAACAAATCCAAAATAGAAAGGAATTATAATAATAATAATAATGCATCAACATAACAAAAATGTAATGAAAAGTACAAACAACAACAGCACGCAGTTGGCCTACCAAATGAGCGGCAGCATTCGCATCGTGTGAATTTCAATTAAACTTGCAGCGAATGCAACTGCAACAGGCTGTATGGGTAACTGTGGCAGTTGCAGTTGCAGTTGCAGTTGCCGCAGCAGCGGCTGGAACAGTTAGACGCACTGAGAGTCATGAGCTTACTGCTAATTAAATGCAGCATATGCTGCTAATTAAATTTATGTGCCCGTCGCACAGCTCTGATTATCAAAAATTATTTATGCAAAATCTGACAGGAAATAGCTGCAAGCAACCGACAGGCAACGTGGCAATGTGGCAACTTGGCAACTGGCAACTGGCAACATGGCTACCTGGCAACTGGCAACTGGCAACTGCCAACTGGCAACTGGCGATGCATGGCTGATAAAGATAAAGCTGCAGCCAGCAAAAACCACTGTTAGAGGCAACCCTCTAGCAGCAGCAAAAGTCCAACTCTGGCTAATTTAATTGTACATAGCTTTTGGTTGCATATTTAATTATGTTGTACCACTAACTAGTGCCTGAGTTTGCTGACAGTTGATTATTATTATTATTGTAGTTGTAGTTGTTGTTGTTGTTGTTGTTGTTGTTGTTGTTGTTGTTGTTGTTGTTGTTGTTGTTGTTGTCGTGAGGTGCACAGCAAACTTTTAGCTAATAAGCTGCCAGTTGCAAACTTTGAATGACTGTACTCCAAGTGCGCCCATTGGCATAAGCCCAGTTTGGATAATATCTGTATTTAGTTACAAACTGAGTACAGTGATTATTCAAATACATTTTGCGTACACATATTTTTTATGTAAATTGTGAATGGCTTAATTTTCATCCATCAATTCTCATGATTTATTCATTTTGAAAACACATTTTGTACTTTTATTCAGTTTGGATAATATCTTTAGTTATAAACTGAATATATTGATTATTTAAATAAATTTTGCGTACACATAATTTTATTTAAATATTGAATGGCCTTATTTCGATAATTTTTCATTCATCAATACTCATGATTTGTTCATTTTGCGAACATACATTGTCCTTTTATCGTATTATGTCAGGGCTAAGACCCTTAGTTGGCAACATTTTGTAGTCAATATTTTGTTTATTTATATCGAAACAGTTTACCGTTTGTGCATTCCTCAGTGTGTTTCTTGCACATTTCTAGACAAGTGCGTTTTTCTATGAATGACAAATCCCACACAACACTCGGATATAAATCTATATGAATAAATGTGAGTGTATATAGAACGCCTGAACAATGTACGGCAAACACTCGGCATAATCGACCAAAAACAGCATACAGAAAAAGCGAAAAAGAAACTATATTGTGCCAAGGCGACGAGCATCACTCAGAAAGTGACTCAGCAGGCAGGGACAGCAGTTGGGGGGTCGCTTGCACGGGGGAGGGGGAAGGGGGCCTGCAGTGGCGAAATTCCATTGCGGATGTCTTTATACTTATAGTCATACTTGTGTGTGTCCACTGGTCAGCGAGTGCAGTGTGTGGTGTTGTGTGTGTTTAATTCATTAAATTAAAATTAATGTTTATTTACGCGCAATTTTACAGCGTGCCTGAAATGTGGCGTTGCTGCTGCTGGCCAAAAGTATTGCCAACCGAGCATAAATTAAAATATATTACAAGCCAGCAACAACAGCAACAACTGCAGAGCAGTGAAACTTCAGTCCCAAAGTTGTTGTTGCCATTTAAAATTAGCAACTGCAACTGCCAACTGCAGCAGCAGCAGCAGCAGCAGCAGCAACAACATTATTATTATTATTAGCAACATTTCAACAAGAACAACAACAACAACAGTTGTTGCTGTATCTGGCATATGCATTCGCAGCATTTCCTTTTGGTAAGTGCGTGTGTCAGTGTCTGTGTGTGTGTGTGTGTGTGTGTGTGTGCTTGTGTGTTGTATTGTATGCTTATCTGAACATTGAAAATCTCGCATTTGCTTTTCACTTCAATTTTAGCTGGCTACTGCTGCTGCTGCTGCTGCTGCTGTTGCCTTTTTTGCGTAATTTAATTAGTATTCTGTGGCCAGAAATCCGATATTGTTTATGGCTAGGCTTTTGCACTGACATTGATTGACAGCAAATAGTATAATTTCAGTGTCTATATAAAGAACCTCTGCACAAGACTCCAACTTATCTATAGCCCTTCTTCTCGTTCCTCCCTCTAAAATGTGATTGACCGGGTCTAATAGAGCTCAAACGAATTTTGTCGCAGCTGCAACAAGCAGCACTTTTCCAACTGGTTTTGAGCCTTATGATCGTGAGAATGTGTGTGTGTGTGTGTGTGAGTAAGTGGTCTATTTAATCAGTGGGAAAACATGAGCTCACTGAAAGATACAGATCTACAGAAAAATCAATTTTGGATCACACATTGGTCTAAGCTCTGTCAACAGTTTGTTGTTTCTGTATTTCGTTTATTGGACTAAAAACAGTCAACTGACAAAAGCGTACAATAGAAACAAAAACAGGCAGAGATCAGTGGCTTAGTCGCCAGAAGGGGTCTGCTGTTTGGGATAGGAATGTGTCTTCGAGCGAAAGGGGCTGGCGATTTACGGCTCGTGTTGTACGTATCGTGCGTGAGTCACGTTTCCTGCCTTCACACTTTAGTCATTATCGTGAGTCAACTTTAGTCACTTGCCCGGCTCCGTACTACGCCTTTGTGTTGCTGCAGCTAACTAAATACGTTTCAAGCACTATAATTAAATGATTGTTGGCCAGCGATAGGAAATTAAAAACGTTTTAACAGCGATACAAGCTGATAAGACCTCGGCCAACCAAACACAAAGCCCCAAAACAAAGTAAAAAGTAAAAAAAGAAAATATATATATATATATATATAAAAAAATACATACAACAAAAATAGACAGACAAAATAAACAAAACAACAACAAAAGCCAACAAATGTGTAACAAGCGCGACAACAAAACTAAATACACGTTTGACGATTAGTACCATTATGTACTTTTATTTCTATTTCAATGTGGTGCATGTGCGTGTGTTTGTGTGTGTGTGTGTGTGAGTTTGTCATTAGAAATGCCAATTGGACGTAATACGTCAAATGTTTAGTGAAATTATTTTTAATGAAATGTTGTGTCATTAGACGAGCAAACGGCACACACCAACACAGATACAAATACAGATACGTGCACAGATACAGATACAGATACACACACTCACAGATACACGTTCTACAATTCGAAGGGGCGCGTCTGGCTGAGGTCGTCGCTGCCTGCGATTAGCCTGTGCCTCTGTCTCGCTCACTTGGTGTATGTGGGTTTTGTTAATTTAGCTAAAAGTCCATTTAATGTTGTACTTCTTATTGCATTGCAGGGCAGCCACTATTAAAGTAATTGTTTCTAAGCCAGCCGGCGCTCCCGGCCCTCTCGCAGGGCTACTTTACACCTTATAGACTGGGTCAATAGCCGTAATTATTACGATGTGTGACATGCAGCAGGCCAACGCCGCATTACAGGCAGAAGGGAACAAAGGGAAGCGGCAACTGATATGGCTGTGAAAATATTTGCACCAGTTGAAGGTCTTTGAAAAATTATGTCGATTGCATATCGAGATCTGACTTCGAGACTCTGCAAAGCGAACGGATGGGGTTCTGTCGTTATTAGAAAGGAGCAGAAATTAACAAGTAAGAAGGCTCTTTTCACTGCGTGAGCGAGTGTAAATCTGGCATTCCATTAACAGAGATGGAAATGTATCAGAGATATTCGTTGACACTTCTATTGCCGCCTGCCACCGGCCATGCCCACTTGTCGCCGCCTGTGGCTCGAGCAGGCAACAATCAGGCAGTGGCAATAAAAGTCGAGCAGTCAAGAAGAACTCAACACTTGCGTATTTTTATTGCATTTAGCAACGGTTAGTTACATTTTACAATCAAAGCCGCTCCCCTGGCTGGTTCAATGCAACTTTGTGACTCTGTCTCTGTCTCTGACTCTGTCTCTGACTCTGACTCTGACTCTGACTGTGAATGCGAATGCGAATGCGAATGTGAATGTGAATGCGAGTTTAAGTGTCAGTGTGTGAGCCTGTCTTTGGCTGTGCCTTCTTTAAATGCCTCACTTTACTTAGGCAAACAGATTTTTATCATCGCTGCCGTCGCGTCGTTTTATGAGCATCATCAAAAACTAATAAAAACTCAATGCGTTCTTTATTTGCAGGCGACCGCAGGCAGCAGCAACAACAACTGCGACGACGACGACAGCCGCAGCAACAGCTACAGCTGCGGTGGCACCAACAACTGGTACGGCAGCAACATGTTGCACTCGTGCACTCGCCCAAGCAATTTGCATACAAATGTTGCCGTGTGGCACTTGAAAATGCATTCGCAATCACTGAAGGAAAGCCCGAGTCCCAACCAGAGGCTGCTCCAGGGGCCAGCAGTAGAAGCAGCAGCAGTAGAAGCAGCAGCAGCAGCAGCAGCAGCAGCAGCTGGCGAGGCTGCCGTTTCATAATTTGATATTAAACATGCGCCCCGTATGTAGAACTTGTAAATTTGCAAATTGCTAAAACGCATGACAGGAACAGAATGAAGGCAGCTGCTGATTCTTCTGCTGCTCTCGGTGCCCCCTCCCTCCGTCTCGGGGCTTGCACCTTTCTCTGCTTCTGACGCTGGCTGCTGAGCCACACAGTTCAAAAGGCATTTTGCCCGCCAGCGCTGCGTGAATTTGCATTTACATGACGCAGAACTCGACCCAAGCCCAAACACAAACCCAAACCGAGCCCGCTTAATGGAAGCAAGAAGTTAAATGCAGCCCCCCTCCCAACCCCCCTTCGTCGCCGCCCAACCCCTTGCACTGGCTTTGGTACGTCGCTCAATTGACTTTCAATTGCAAAACAAACACAACACAAAGCAGTCCAAAAACAATAACAAAACCGAACAAAAAAGCAGCTGAATTTATTTGAAATGTTTTGCTATGCTTTTGTTGTTGTTGTTGTTGTTGTTGTTGCTGTTGCTGTTGTTGCTGTTGGTCGGGTTATGATATGTTGATTTCCAAGTGCTCACATATATGATTGACATACTCATGTTGCTCGATCAATTGATCGCCTGGGAGTGGAAGTGGAAGCTTTGCGGCTGCCAAGTGTTTATTTTGCAACTTTTTTATGTTTGCTTAAAGATTTGCCAATAAAATAATTTGTTAATATTACACTTGGCAGCGCTATAAAAAATTATGGATCTGAAGTGTGCACACGCTATTCTCAATGGGCGAGTGGACAAAAGGCGTGTTGGCTTTTATCTCCAAGCGGCTCTCAAACGAAAAGTACTGGCCAAAAACCGAACTTCAAACATGTATTTCAAGTGCGATTTTTTCCTTTTCTGTTTTTTTTTTTTTTTTTTTTGGAAAATACAGCTGAACGCTCAAAGCTAATCTAATGAGCACTATTCTCGCCAGGCCGTTCAAATTAATTTGATAGTTGGCTCGGACTTTTCCAGCCCAAAAACACGCAATTAGCCATAAATCATTTTTATGAGACATTTCCCCAAAAAGCGACAACAACAGCCGAATATTAAATAGTCACGCAACGCGACAAAGGCACAGATCGAGGAGAGGGCTTCCCAGGAGCTAGAAAGGGATAACGATAAGGTCAAGGCAATCGCCCGGCTCGCTCCAGCACGCGAGTGCCTGTGTGGAAAATGGCAATCGAAGGGAAAACAATAATCAATAGGCCATACTAGAGCAAGAACAGGACCAAGACCCAGAGCCAACTGTCAGACATTCGAGCACGCAGTGGGAATACAAAAATACGAAGTTGCGCCCAGTTGTGAGTGTGTGTGTGTGTGTGGGGTGTGCATGTGTGACACCCACCCCCACAGGATACACAGTCATATGTGTGTGCGAGTACTTTTCTGGGTAGTTCATAACTTTTGTGACTTTCTATCGCGGCTGTTTGTGGTGGTTTCTTGGCCCAGAGCTAAGGACACAGCCATGTTTGTGCTTGGCCCCGTGCACAGCCATGCCAACACACACACACACACACGCACACACTTACACACTTTTGTAGGCGTCGCCCTATGCCCGTCTCGCTCGCGCCCACACATTCGAAAAACTGTGCCAAAAAGTTGGCAAAGAACTTGGCAACTGACACACATGCCGTAAACGCCGTTTGGCCAATGCGGCTAACAACAGTTATGCATGAGCACAGAGTTTATCGTAAACGCAACACCAGCGGCTTTATTTTTAGCCCGACTCGGACGGACCCGGCGCGGTTCAGAGAGCGTCAATCTTATCAGCGGCCACAATAATCGCACTTGGAGCGGCCCGTGGCTTGACACAGCTACCCGATGAGCAATTGAAAAGCAATCAGCAACCGTTGCGAAATTTAAATGATGTCAGACCACAGGCGGCAACGACTGATACAGTTACTGATAGCTGGAGTATATATATATATGTATGTACAAGAATCAAATAAAAAGAATACAAAATATATTATAAAATACTGACGACCTATCTGCATATACAAGTCATTAGCTTGTGCGTAGGATTCATCACAGCTGATTTATGTCGTAAGTTCCATTGAAATTCATGAGTGATCAACAAGAATTATATTCAAAGTGAAAACATAATAGCCAACACAAAATTTCTACAACAAATGTTCAAAGATAAAGAAAATGTGTTGGCGCCTGTGCTAACTGGATACCCTGCAGAGAGTTCGAGCAGCACTCGATGGAAATCTTTTCGTATTTGGGAATTAATATCAGACCCATCATATAATAGATTCGGGCACGGAGTAGTGAAAGCGTTTTATTGTCTTTTTATTGATATACCCTGCACCACCAGGTGCACTCTGTACAGGGTATGAAGACCAAACGAAACGGGGCGTGTTACGAGAAATGAAAATGTGTGGCCGTTGTGGCTTTGGCTGCACCTACGCGTCGCTTGAGATTTATATATGTATATGGGGGAAAGAGCCGAGCAACATGCATATATACGGTCGCCCTACACTTTAGCATATAAAACAAATTATAATTTATTTTATTTTATAGGGATTTCTTTCATTTATATTTTTTTTTCTCTCTCGTTTTTGTTACTGACCAAGAAATTCAACAGCCTATTTGGTATATAAAAAAAATAGTAATATCAATAATAAATAAAAACCTGTCCATAGATTATGAAAAGAACTGTTGATGTATGAAATGTATGCGACTGTATAAGCATAATCATAAATCTATTGAGACCCGTCAAGGTGTGCGCTGAAGTGTCAGCCATAAATTTAAAATTTATGTTCATCTTTCGGCCAAAGTCAAAGCTCAAAGAAAATGCTCACTATATAAAGAACGAGGGGTTTTCGATTTGGTTTCAGTTTTTTTTTTTTTCGCTGCCTGCCATCAGATCGTCTAATTTTAATTAAACGCTGCCACGACAATTGCGTCATTTTGGCTGACACATTGGCCCGCTTATGGCGTTAATTTCATCGGATTTGGAGACGCTCTCCCCCCAATCCCCCAATCCCCCATCCCCTTCCGTTCCGCACTCATTGTTGTGACTTGCCAAAATTGCCGCTAATCGGTGGTCTTGTAGACGTTGACATCTCACATTTGTCTTTGTCTTTCCGGCTTTGCAATATTTTCTGTGTGGAGCCAGAAAAGCGACTTTCCCCTATCTTCTGGGAATCGCGCTGTTTGTGAAGCAGATAAATATTGTTAAATCGTATGATACTACCTTAAAACCGTAGGGCTATAAAAGATTTGTTCGTCTTGAGGCTTGAACTCCATTATCAGCCAGTGTACTTTGGGATTACTGGAGACCTCCTTTAATTCCATTTTGCAGCTAGACATTCCGTTACGTAACTATCAAGAAGGCAAGTCATCAAAGAGCTAATTCTCACACACTCAGCCCATATATCCACGCAAACGGCTCATTAAACTCACCGACAAAAAGTAAAATAAAGTATAAATGCTCTAGGCGAGCGTGCCGAACGTGAAGATACCCTGTATGCTGGCGCAGATTGTTGTAACATATGTTCTCAATTTCTTATTAACTCGCATCTTATTCTCTCAGCCCTGCACTCTAAGATCTAAGGGGCGAATCTACAAACTAAGATATATATCTTAGCTGTGTATGAAAATCTGTGTTGAAAATCGATACATATATCGATTTCGGGTAGTATAAGGTGTTGTAGATTATTAGAAAAAACTTAATGCTGGTCGAAAAACCTCCTGCCTGTTACATACATTTGCACAACTTCATTATACCCTGTTCCAACGCATTTTGAATGGGAAGAGGGTATAATAGCACACAAAAAAGCAAAACAGAAATACATAAAATAAAAGTTGACCTTCAAAAACGCACAGAAATCAAACAATTACAAAAACAAAGCAACTCAACCAAGCGAAAATCAAACCCAACAAAAATATACATTTACCCGCAGCTGTGTGTGTGTGTGTGTGTGTGTACGAATGTATCTTTGTATGTAGATACATTATATAGATGCTGTTCGCTTGGAAACAGGTTGTTGTCTGTGTCAGTTTTTGTGTTATTGTTAACATTTATTTCATTATGCTTTTTCACAGCCAAAAAGCCGAGTTGAGAGCTACGCAAACTTTCGCACGCACACACTCACACTCGCACTCACACTGACAGCCAGTCAAACAAACAAAGAAACCGAAATCGGCGCGCCAAAAATTAATGTAAAGATACACATATGCATATGTACATATGTGTGTCTGTATCTATGTACATAAAGAGACCAGAATGTGATTGCACTTCAATTTGAAATGAATTTGAATGATTTTTTCTGTACAATCTCAAAAATAATTGTGCAATATGTGATGTCATCAGCAGCTAAAATTGTATGTGCATAAGACAAAGCGAACAAAATACAAGCAATTTTGGCGTAACGAATTTTGAATAGCCCTTGCAAATTTAAGTTTGTTATTTTTATAACGATTAGTGTTTTTTTATGCCTGAGTTGCAGTGGGGTATTTTGATAAGGCTCCAACTTTTCTTCCAAATGCAAGAGTTTTATCTGTTGCCGTTACATGTCTTAAAGGCTTACAAATTTGGCTAGCTTGTAGTTCCCCCATGAAAATGGTTTTTTTTTTTTTCTAAGAATTAAATTTAATTTTTATGCCCCATTGCTACGGTATACGGCTAAAATAATAACTGATTAACAAATAGTAGACAAGGTTCGACTTTATGCCGAAAAATATTTGGCGCTTTTTTTGGTTTCGGCGGCAGAGAAACTAAAAAAGGCGCCAAACATTTTAAAAGACGTCGTCACGGCAAATAGTATTCTTATCAGAAATAGACGTTGTTTTTGCCACTTCAAAAGCCGTGTTGTTGTTGTTGTGTTTCGCGTAGTTCTTGTTTACGTTACGGGGGAAGCTTTCTTCCAAGTGTGCCTCCAACAGTGAATAATAAACGAGCGAGCACGCGTATTTAGATATGTAAGAGTACATATAGAGAGATACATGAGATCTGGTAATAATTATTAGAAATAAAAGGGTTTTATTTAGTACTATTGTTTTTTAGCTTTTGTTGTTTTGCTATCACAGACCGAAGTGGACTCAGTTTTTTTTTGTGTTCCGTTTAGAAGATGTAATGTCTATAATTATAAGATTTGATAAGAGTAAAACGAAAAAACACGTATTTATTTATCTTTGTATACCTTAACTTTTTAAAACTACAGAAAATATAGATATGTGTGTGTTGGTCGCTAACATAAGATAAAGGCAACACCTGCATCCCGCACGTGCCGAATTTGCTAATGAATAGGCCAGAAAATAAAAGCAACGGCTTTGAGGTGTTAATCGGCGGCAGCAGCGAAACAAAAAAGGCGCCAAAAGATTGTTTAGCGGCGGCAGCGAAAGAAAATAAGGCGCCAAAAAGCCACTGGCAAACGTGCGCGTATCTAGATAAATATCTATGGCCACATATTCAAATACGCATACATATTGATGTGCGAGTGTGTGCATGTCTATCTGTGTGCAAATACACTTGAGGCGTGCTACTGTACATACGCAACGGCGACAGCGGACGTTAACTGCGCCGTGCGCGTCGTGTAGGCCTACGTCGCTGCCGCTGCTCGCGAAGGCAACGACCAACAGCAAAAGCACCAACAACAGCAACAACAAAGAACCGCGCAAAACAATCGTAAACAGATCATCGAACTCCCTTCGCAAACGCAGAGAGATGGAGTTGTTGTTGCTGCTTTTGTTGTTGCTGTATTGGCCTTGAAATGCGTGCGCTTTTAATATTTTTGGTCACTATTTAATTTTCATTAATTTTGTTTTTTTTTTCTCTATTAATTAAGTTGGCAACGCGTGCGGCGCCCACGCAGAGCAGCAGCAGCAGCAGCAGTAGAAACGGCAGCGACTGCAGCAGAACCGCCAGCAAACTTCACAGCGACAAGCAAAAACAGCTTTCACCGTTTGCCTTCGCTTGCGTCATACTTGCGTTTGCGTGAGCGACAAAGCTACAAAAACACGAAGCCGCTGCATCGGCATGTTGCTGCTGCAGCAGCGACGGCCTCACAACTCAACACACTCGCAGAGGGCAACAAACCACCACCACCACCAAGCAGCAACAGCAGAAACAGAAGCAGCCGCAATAGAAACGTAAGCAGCGGCGCAGTAACAGCGACAGCAGCAGCAGCAGCGCAGCAACGGAGCAGCAGCAGCAGCAACCAGCCAACCAACCAGCGGCAGCGACAAACCGACAAGCTACTTCGGCTTCGGGTTTGTTTTGTAGCTTTGTGGCGTCAGTCGCTTATTGACGGCGGACGTGTTCAGTTGTGTTAACGGTAAAACGAATGTAGCTGCTGCCTGTTGTTGCCTAACTGGAATTTCTTGATCGTTCCTTCGTACGTTCGTGTGGGTGTGTTTGTGTTGCTGCTTGTGTGTGTGTGAATTGCACTTGTAGCGCTGCTGCTGCTGTCGCTGCTGTTGCTGCTGCCGCTGCTGCTGCTGCTGCTGCTGCTGCTGCTGCTGCTGCTGCTGCTTACGTGCTCAAGTGAACGTCGACGTTTTCTAATCTGACGATTATCGATTGATAGCAACAGCAGCAGATAAGCAACGGGCTGCAACGGCAGCAACAACAGCTACACGCACACACTCACACACACACATCCCGATCCCGCGGCCAAACAGCGACAGCGACGCTGCCGCGCAGCCGCAGTCGACGCCGCGTGCTGCGCGCTGCGCTGCCCGATTTCGAGTTATTTTCTGTGCGACTTTGTTGCGTTTTTCTCAGTTCGCTTTTGGAGCTCGCACTAAACGTACACGAATCGCTCCGTTATGCCGACGCGACTTTTTTTTTCTCGTTTCAAATATTTCGTAAAAATACAAGTTAAAATAATTCAAATGCTTTTGCCGAAATGCAAAAGTAACAAAAAATTACAACTTTTTCGCAGTGCTAACTCGACTCAACTTTAACAACGTGTGTGTATTAAAATATAAAAACAATTACAAGTCCACCCAAAATTAAAAGAAAAGTAAATATTTTATGAACAAACGCAAATATGAAACAAAAATTAATGAACAAACTTTGCTATTTGAACTTCAAATGAATTGCTTTAATTAACATAAAAAAAGCTTTAAGAAAAATGACAAAAACAATCAATGTTTTAAATAAAGTCATAAAATATTTTTTTTGTCTTTTTTTTTTTTGTTTGTTTGATATATTCAGCAATCATGGTCCAGAATACCCTTTTATCTGACTTTATGCTAATAATTAACACCGTTAATACATATAAATATTAATTTAACAGTCGTAAAATATGCAAATAGAAATATAAAAATTTCCTGTGATGATTTTTTTAAGTTTTACCTTGCAACATTTTTAACATATCTGACACATAACAATTTTCAAATTAAGTTCAATATCTGGTAACTAAAAAATGCAACTGTAAAAACCAAGGAGGACGGCGAAAAGCACTGCAAGAACATCGAAAATTCCCCCATGCACACGAAATCCAAAAAAAAATGTTAAATGTTTTTTTTAAAGCTGTTTTGTGACTTGTTGTTGCCGTTGGGTAAGCGGAAATACTGCAAAAGAAAAGATGAGAAAAAAAAAAACGAAAAGAATTTTAAAATATGCTACCTGGTTTTTGCCATCAGCGAGGTATAGAGTTCCTACGTTCAATTTAAATACTCGTAGGAACTTCATACCGTGCTCTTGGAAGACCAAAACACAACGAAAAACACGAAACTTCAAAAAGAGTGCGACTAAAAACGCACACACGAAACGCTAGCGACTTTAGCACGCAGAAAACCGCCTACGTGCGCTGTGCCAAAATATCCCAGCATAAAGCTGGCGAATCAGAAAAAAATACGTGCTAAACGACCACAAAAACTTAAAACTTTAAATCGTGCAACACACGAAAAATGCCTGAGAACCCCGCAACCCCTGAAATGCAACAGAACCGATAAGTTCTAAAGATACAAAATTAATTTTTTTCTCTTTTTTTTCATGTTGATCGACATAAGTATTAGCCATGTTAAAAAAAACAGGTGCAGTGCTGCCCATTTTTCGCATGCACAGATAAAAGGACAGATAGCAAGAGTGTGTGAAAGAGAGAGAGAGAGAGTTGAGTCGAGTCTGTGTGATATGAAATTATTTAGAAATGTTTAAATCGAAAGATGATATTGTGAACAACCGAAAATGAATGTTACCTGGTGCCGGAAAGTCATTTTTTTCTGTTAAGGAGTGCACGGCTGGGAATCACACTGTGCCCAGCTACGAAAACATTCACAAATATATGCATATACACTCACACACACAAACGAACTCGAAAAACTTCCCTTAGAGCCCCCACTAATGAGAATTCGTTCTAGAACAACTTGCAAGTTTAATGCCCGAGCTTTTTGAAATTTTCAGGTCTTGGCAAGAGCATTCAAATGTACGTACAAGCCTTCAAATCGATAATTATCGATATTGAGATGGGTAAGATATCGAACAAATAAAATAGAAGCTTAGCATGCGTATGGCATAGGAGAATATATCCGAACTGTTGCGGAAGTATTATTATTATTTTTAACCATAAACAAACAAACACACACAATTAGATATCTTGTTCTATTCCATTTGCATTTGTTTAAATAATTCGTCTAAGTTAGTCAGAACTAAAATAAATGTATAAAATCAATCAAATGTACATCGTTTAACTGTAATTGCATTGTAATCGAAATCACTCAAAGAGGCGTCCTTTCGCCTGTTACATACTATATTTTACGAATTCCACTATATATATATACTGCATATATTTCAATAGTAGCCAAATTATTCGTAGCAAATAGAACTAACTCTGTTGCCCCACTGTGCAGGGGAGATGCGTTTGCAACCACGTTTATTCGCTTGGCCAAATGGCTCGTAATTTCTTGGCGTAATCATTTGGGGCTTGTTTTCATATTACGGTTGTACATTAAGCTTTGTACTTGCAGCAGCAGCAGTTAATGGAAAATCTTGATTAACAAGAAGAGACTTGTGTAATTGCGCTCCACGGTTGCATTCCAACTAGGTAAACAGAGACAGACAGAGCGGAGGGAGCGGGAGAACGAACGAGTCTAAGTACGAGCACGGCCATAACTTGGGCTCGAGTTTTATGTAACGAGCTTGTTAATCAATGCCGATTTTATATCTAATATTACTTGAAATCTGTTAGCTAATTTTAAGCGGTTTACTTAATTTAACTGTTTTTTTACGAGGGTATCGCGAACAGAAAGTATTGTAAATAACTGAATTACAGGCTAATAAAGGTCTTAACTATCCCCCAAATTATTACTCCTCAAACTAGCTCTCATTAAAAACGATTTTTCACACGTTTGTTATGTCAAAAATATATATCTATATAGATCTAATTCTCTGTGTACACGATAGATACGTGCAAGAAATATATTAACTATATGGAAAAAAGTAGACCTAAAAATGCAACTAAATACAAATAATTAAAAATTTCTTGGTGAACTTCACTTGAGAATTTATTTTCAGTACTTAAATATTTGAACTGAATAAATATATCAAAAGAAATGAAAAGAGATGCATTAAAAAAAAATAAATAAAACTAATAAAAACATAACATTTTATTCGTTTTCTTACGTAAGAATTCGCTCATCGTTTTGGAATTATTTCTCTATTATTATCTCTATTTCCTATTGTTGAGAATTCAATAATATACGATGCAAAGCTAAAATGTGTACTAATTGTGACGGGTGAGATTAAAAGACAGAACATAACAAATTGATAAAAAGAATTCATGGAATATTAAATCGTTTGAAAAGCGAAAAATGTCAAATTGTTGCAACGTTTTATTTAAAATTCATATGAAAAGAGAATTAGATGTATGCATCAAAATTTGAGACCAATTCCTAAAGTTTTGTTTTGCTAGAAATCCACAACCCAACAACACAGGCAGCGACAGCGACGATTGCTGTTGTTGTTGCTGCTGTTGTTGTTGCTGCTGTTGTTGTTGTTGCCGTTGTGTTCCATTCCAAAGACCTTCGATCGTTGCAATGTCAAAAACCTTTCGGCAAAAGTCGCCAGGCAGCTTGACAAAATACGAAGGAAAAAATAATAAAAATAAATTGTAGCATATAAGAAAAATGCTGCAAAAATTGCTGAACGAGTAGACTTTCAAAAAGTGCAACGCGCCAAAGCCCGAGCGCAGTTCGCAGTTAATGGCCCAACAATAAAACACAGCGACAGCAACAGCAACAGCAACAGCAACAGCAACAGCAACAGCAACAGCAACAGCAGCAACATCATCATCATCATCAAGTGCCAGAGACAGTCCCCGGCAATTGCACACGCACATTTTTATTTTGTTCGGCTTTTGGGCTTAAAGTACGTTCTCCACAGAGAGAGTCTGTAAGCGTGTGTATCGCACATGTGCGACAGTCAAAAAATAAAAAAGTGATATATATATATATTTATACATATAAATAAAATATGATTAAAACCAAAAAACATAAGCAAAGATATGCGTTTTATAGATACGCCTCAAGTTGACCGGGCTCTGGGCAGCTGCTGCTGCTGCTGCTGAAGCTGTTGTCGTTGTTATTGTTGCTGTTGTCGTTGCCATTGCTGTTGCTGTTGCTGTTGCTGAACTGATATCAACAAGCAAAATGCATACAACTTTATTTTGTGCGCGCTACGATAAGCGCGGAATAAAATATAAGTAATAACGGCGAAACACACAGATACTCGCACACACACACACACACACACACACAACAATATCGCAGCATACTCACGATACTTTATCTATACCTACTTTATCGTACGAAATGGGAATGGGAATGGAACTGCGACTGGGAATTGGTTTCCTTGTGGTTCCGAAAATGTTGCCGCATGCAATTTTCGCAGCCTCGTCAGCAACGGCAACAGCAAACGGCAAACGGCAAAAAATAATAATAATTTCTGTTGATTTTTTTTTTTATATTTTTTGTATATTTTTTTGTGCTTTTTTTCCATGCTGTCAGTCGGAGCAACTGGAACTGGACAACCAGCTTGGACTTGAGGCATTGTATTTTGTTGTCCATTTCAACGCTTGAAATTCTTGTGGCTGCCGCTGTTGGTGCTGCCTCTTGCAGTCTTGTTGTTGTTGTTGTTGTTGTTGTTGTTGTTGTTGTAGCTGCAGCAGTTAATTTAATTTCAGCTCATAAATCAAAACTGTGCCGCGCAAAATGTTTGCTTTTGACGCGGCGTTTTTGTCGCCAGCCTCACAACAGGCCGAGACAATTTTTCGGTCTGAAAAATTCCGGCGGGGAGGGGACTTGGAGACTACCAGCCGGAACTGAATACTGAACTGGGGCTGGAGCTGTTAAGTTAGTCAACTTTACAGCCGCTTGACGTTTGACAAACAATGCCAACAGCAAAAGCCACAACAAAGACAACAGCAACAGCAACAGCAACAGCAACAACAACAACATGCTCGAAATTCTGCAGCTTAACTTGGTCAGCTGGCAAACACAAATTGCAGGCAGCTGCATTTTGGGACAAAACTCGGGATTATGCGAAGAGAATTGAAAGCTGCTGAAAAGAGACAGTTTTGTTGGCACATTGAGTCTATTGAAAGGTAGACAAGCTCTAGCTGGCCGATAAATACCCGCTATTATATTACGGCAAGGCGAATTCTCAATTTAGAACTAATTGCATGGCAACAGCAATATCAATAGCAGCACCAACAAAGCTGGGCCCAGCCCACATGTGGCCCAGCCCAGCTACATTTAAGCCCATCGTCAGCAGCCGCTTGAAGCGCACTTGCGAGCGTGACAGTAAATAGTAAACTAAATGACAACTACTGGATAGATAGCTGGGCAGAAACTAACACACACACACACATGAGAACATGGCTGAAATTATGTATTTACTGGGTGTGTGTGTGTGTGTGTGCTCTGATGCCAAAATGTTAACCCTACAAAGCGCATTGGGGCGCTAGCAGTCACAAGCTGAATGCGCAGAGTCGATACTTGAAACTCGTTAAATGTTAATCGTTGACACGACCAAAATGCTGACTAAGTCCACTTCCAAACGTAAGTGGACAGTGACAGTGACTCGGAGCGGATGACGATGGCTGTGTTCACGATGGCGATGGCGAGGGCCGTCGGCAAACTTCTATAAAGCAAACAAACTAACGCAAATATACATAGGCGAGCGTACTTATAACTCAGTATCTATACTAAACAACTGCTGACAAGCGGCAATTTTGCTACCCTGCAGCGGCAAAAGCAGCCGAGTAGCATGCTTAAGGAATTATACGAAAATATAACTCAGATTCTGTTTCAACTTGTCAATATAAACATGGCTGTAAGCGCAAATAAAATTGCGCCTTCGTCACATTATTTTATATTCAAAAGAAAGTTAAATATTTATGGGAAAATATGTTCTTTTCTTATGTTGTTTATTTTTGATTAAAAGGTAGAATATATGCCAGTGAATTCTCATTAATGCAGCCTCTGAGATCAGGCAAATATAAATATTTGCCAGTGCAATTTACCGTTCTGCTGAAATGTAACCAAACCGTTTAAAAAAGAGAAAATGGTTCGGTTCCGCTTTAGATTATAATTTCAATAAAATTATGCCTTGACTCTGCAATGATTTAAATAACAAAATCATACGATTATCTAGGAGAGTACAAGCTGGACACGCATTCCACATATTCACAGGTTTTCCCCTAAGGCATTTGGCTTTTCTCAGCTCAGCTTAGCTGGTCTTTGTTTATTTTAGTTTGGCTGAATTCAGTACCCGTTCCCATTCTCCAGCCTAGCCCAGTTTCAGCACAAATGCTGACCCATATCGGCACAAAATATGCTAATTACCAATGGGGCCCAGTTAGTTGGGTTAACTCACTTCGCAGTCACCCAGTTAGTCAGTTGTTCAGTTAGTCAGTGAACGACAGCAGTGTCGACGGTCAAGGCTATTCAGCAAAAGCTGTGCAAAAAAAAAAAAAAGGTCCACAAAGCCAAGCCGACACCCAAACACACTCACATACTGCATTGCTATCGTGCATATTTGCTGTGTGGCTTATAATAAATCAGCCACGTGCAATTGAGTGATTCAGTCCGAGTCCGAGTCCGCGCTTGAATCTAATTCTGAGTGCTAGTCGTGCTGGTCCCACAGAGATTTTATGTAATTAATGCTGACGTCAGACACGGCAATTATATACAAGAGAATCAATTTTCAATCTGGCAGCTTACAAGTAAATATGCTTATATACAATTATTATATACTAGACGCTGCTGTAAGTCGAGAGCCCCTGGGGGCAACTTGCCGTTTGTCACGTCGGAAGTTGACTCAGCAGCGGCGATTCGACTTCACCTAACTTTCGATTGTGCAAAATACAGAAACTTATCTTAGCCGCACAGTTCGCCCGGCCGGGAGAGCTGAATGTATCTCAAAGTGTCTCAATGTTGGCAACGCCTACGTGTGCACCCAAAGAAAACATTTAACTCATTTGTAATTCATTAAAATGTGTTTATTTTGAAAGCTGGCAACGTTGTTGCGCTAAGATACATTTGTATCTTGTAGCTCACATGTGACTTGTACTATTTCACTGTCGGATTTGGCCAGCCAAAGCTGCGCATTGTTTGGCATCGCCGACCTAAGCCGATTTTAAGCTACATACGCGAACTATAGCCGACCCAAATATACACGTATTACCTGCCCCCAGCAATAGCAACAACAAACACCGCCCAGTCAATCTTTATATATGTATGTATATATGCCTAACGGTCTGCATCTACATCTACGTCTACGTCTATGTCGATGTCTGCGGCTGCGGCAGCGGCTGCGTTAGCGGCGACATAAGCTTTGATGGATTTTGACATAAATATGAGTTGGAATTTCGTGCCAAGTTTGGTGCACAGAGAGCTTATCAGGCCGGGTCCATATATAGGCGATCGCCACGGATCGATCGGATCGCCGGATTGGCAGCCAAACTGACGACCACTTGGCAGGTCACAAAATAGAAGCAAAAACAAAAGCTTCGCCATGCCAACAACCTGGGCCTGAACCTGGCTCCAAGTCTCGGCCTGGGCCTGGGCCTGGGACTGGGCCTGGGACTGGGCATGCGCTGTTCACAATTTATGCTAATCCGTGTGCCATAATTTGTTTTGTTGTACTGCTGCCAGCCCAGGCTGAAGAGTATGCTTTTTTTTTTTTTAGTTTTTAAGGTTTTTTTTCTCTTTAGCGTTTTCAGCGAGCAGAGCGCGTGTTGCGCATTTTCAAGCAGGCATCGAATAGTTGTCGGTCGATTTGGGTTAAATGATTAATTTACATAAATATTTTTATGATTTGCCAAGGCAGAAACAGCAACAGCAACAACAGCCGAAAAAGAAAAACAACGAGAGAAAAAACAGAAACTGCTAGCTGGCCAGCTGCCAGTCTTATGCAATCAGCCAACAAAAGTTTGGGCCCCTTTTTGCCACGTGCCGCTGCCGCTGCCGCTGCCTCTGCCGCTGCCGCTGCCGCTGCCGCTGCCTCTGGCTCAGCCTTTGGCTGTGACTCTGGCCTCAAAAGGCAACTAGTTCAAGCAACTGTAAAAGCAATTGGCCAAACGCCTGCCTTGGTGTCATCAACCTTTTAACAACGTCCTTTGTCTTAAGCTGGCAGCAGATGACAGGCAGCAGCTCACAGGACGTGCACCACATGTGACTCAATTCGTACTGCCAAATTCTTAATGTTGCAAATGCCAATGAACCCGCCTGGCAAGGCAGCCAACTACCCATAACCAGGAAGCAAAGTTCTACCAATAGCCAAGTGCAACAGGTGTCCGCGATCCGCTGCTGTTTCTGGTTCTGTTATATTGATCTCAGAAAAACCCATTATTTATCCATAGACGCACTTTAGCCAGGCGCCAATGATGATTTCATTAGCATGAAAATTTATCGCATTTGTTGAGTGGAGTTTAAATAGAGATGGTCGCGTGTCAGATTTTCCAACACGACACAAACACGATCGGACACTCCATACTTTGTAGATAGTTTTTACATATTTTCTCTTTATTATTTTCATAATTATTAGTTATAAACTTTCAACCAAACTTGTTTGAATAACGCTGGCCACTAAGACAACGCTAGCCATATTTTAGCCTTGTCAATACATATATTCAAGATATAGATATAATTTTATCTATTATATTAGTTTACATTTTATTTTATTTTAGTTTACATTTTACTTGAATTATTTGTAGCTTGATTTTTATCCGATATTCTTTAATTTCTTTTGTTGATTCATGTTGACGTACGACATCATTTCTATTAACACGAATGCGTCTATTGATTTAGTCACGAAAAAACACGACACGCGGCCAACTCTTGTTTGAAGGCCCACTTACTGTCGTGTGTGTGTATCTAACGAGTGCAATTGCACTATAAATATTGTGATTTCTTATCTGCATACTAAGGTAAATATTGAATATGTATAAATATTTTAAATATACAAAACAGGCACAAGCCTTGGAAATTTGATGAATTTACTGCCTGCAGTAAATATGTTCAGTATGTATGTATGCGCATATGTCAAATAGAGATCATGAGCTATTCAACTAAAACTATAAACTATGGATTTATACCAAATATTTTGAATACTCGTATTTGGTTATGTGCCCTAAGCTGCTTACTGCTGTTAACTCTTGTAACAATGGCTTAATCTCGCAAGAATGTGCTGGCTATTGAATTGAGATATTGGTATATCAATTTGCAGTTGGAGTTATTTCAATTCTTACACATATTGGTTTATTTATTAATTTAAGAATTTCGAAAACCTTTTTTTTATCAGCTGCTGATTGCTCAAATGAATTTTAGTTCTTTCGTGCACTGGAGACTTTGTGACTAGCCCTGGGGCGTTGTTAGGCCCCACCCTGTCCAAAGAAGCCCCGCCCGAAACTGGCTGCCTCTGCTGCTGTTGTTGTACGTTGTGTGTTGTTGTTGTTGTTGTTGTTGTTGCTGTTGTTGTTGTTGCTGCTGCCAGTTAATCTTCAGTTACTCAACCCTCTTTATGCAAATGCGGCTTTCAAGTAATTTAGAAAAAATACGAGTGAAAAATATACACAAGAACAACAACAAAATCAGCCGTAGCCACAGCAAGACGAAGCTGTATAAATTTATACATATGCGAACATACACACACATATATATACTTATACATATATGTATTTATAAGTTCATATGTGAGACTTGTAGATAAATTTGCATATTTCAGTCGTTCATAATCCAAGTCTTTCCTTAAGTTGAAGTCTCTCTCTCCCTCTCCGACAGCGACTCGAACTGGGACTGGGGACTGGGACTACTGCGGGCAAGCAGCCAGCCCAACACCAACAACAACACCAACAATAGCGACCCGCGTCACTTGCGAGGCGTCGAACCATTTGAAATGCCACACCTATCTACAATTTTGTATTTCGTTATTTTTTTTCTTCCATCAAGTTTTATTTTTATTTTTGCGCCTACTACCAAGTTTGTCGCTTATTCTTTTTATATACATATATATATATATATATATATATTTTTTTTTTTTTTTTACCATATTGCTAGTAAGTTTTTCTAGTCTCTACCTACTTCTACTCTGTGGCGGCCTCTTCGGCAATTTATGTGGTAGATCTGTCGGACGCTCCCCTCTTGGTAATTAGCATTTTTGTCGCGTATTTAATTCGATTTTATTGAGATTCATATAAAATTATCAACTTGCTGAACCACTTAGATCCCAAAGCGGGGATTGTTTTCGTTAGCCAAGCCGTTCAACGGTTCTTTTGTGTGCGCCTTGCGGCTCTTAATAGTTCCAGTTCCAGTTTGGCTTGGCTCCTGCACGTGTCGGCGTCTAAAAAAAAGTAAGTATAAATAGATTCCAGTCTTGAGAGAGTGTTTAGTTTCTTCATTTTATTTTTTTTAGCTATGCTAACTGTTCACTGTTTGCGACTATGGGCTACTTCATTGATATGATGAAGTGCCGCATGTCCACATCATCGCGCCGTTTTTAATGTTTAATTAATTTTGTTGCGTCAACTCTGATCACTATCTATGCAGATTTGAATTGACTATAATAAAATAGCGCTGTGTCTTCTTTTTTGTCAAATATATAGCTGCAGCTGTATCCTAAGAGGGGGTTTAGTCATATATAAATACGATATACCCAATACAAAGCCATGCTAATTAATTGTTCAATCAGATAACGTTTTACTATGAAGACATTTAAAAAATTGATATTTAAATAAAATAAATTTTAAAAACTGCAAGCCCAAGTCGCTGTTGTTGCTGTTGTTCTTCTGTTTCTTTTTTGTTATGTGTGTGTGTTTTTTTCTCTCTTTTCTTTGACTGTGTTGGTTAATTAATTTTATTTATGGCTGGCGTTGTGCTAAACAAAATGAGTTGGCTAATTTGGTGATCCGTTCGGTGGTGCTGGCATGGGAACAGTGCATATGGAAGGAAGCAGCTATTGAATCTTAATTTTAAATGTGAATGGATCTCAGCCATAAATTTGAAGAGATTATAGATAGACTTGGAACAATAAAGATCGAGAATTTCTAGTTAAGGAAAGCGATAAAGTTCAGCATTGAGAATATCGACTCTTAAAGGTTATTGGCTATTTAAAGGAACCAGAACCGCACAGCGCAGATCGATCAAATACTTACTCAATATTAAGCTTCGTCAAAGAATGCAGATACAAATACAAGTTTGCGAAATGCGACTTCAATAATTTCAATAATCTGGCTCGAGGGCGGCCCAAGTATCGTACAATCTCAATTAGCAGCTCTTCTCTGGCTGCGTTTGTTCTCCCATTTGTATTCTTGTTCGACGCTGCGCTACCTCTGGTATAAGTAATTGGATGAGCAGGCGGAAGATTTGGCATCAGAGCGCACTAAATCACCTCAGCGCGGCGCATAGAAACAACATGACAACAAAATGAACACTTCAACAAAATTAAGCGGGCAAGAAATAAAGCAAAAATCAAAAATATAAAATAAATAAAAAAAAAAAAAGAATAAATAAGAAATAACGAAAAATAATAAATAAAAATAATAAATAAAAAAATAACCAAATTATAAAAACGACAGCGAAACAAACGAAAACATTATTCATTTAAACGTCTATAAAAACTGCGGAAAAAATATGTTAGAAATATATAAAATGAAATAAAAATTATTCACACATATGCAGCATGCTGACAAGGGAGCTGTGGTTGTTGTTGCCGCTGCTATTGTTGTTGTAGTTCTTGTTTTTGTTGCTGCCTTTTTGGTTAAATAAAAAATCAGCTTGGAAAACAAACTGATTATAAATTATGACGCCGTCAGCTGACTGACAACTGTTTAAGATTCATACATTTATGATTTATGATGGCGCATCGCGTGTGTGTGCGTGTGTGTGCGTGTGTGTGCGTGTGTTGCGTGTGTGTGACATACATGTACATTTGTCCACACGGTCATTATAATATATAAATTAATATATATATTTATATAGTAGCATATAGCCTATAACTTTGCGCATTAAAAATCCTCAAATTGCCGCATTAATTTCTTCTAACCGACCCATCGACAAGTTAAGATTGTCAGCTAAATGTGCGAGTTTGTGTGTGTTTTTGATTGTACACTAACCTCGCTTAATTAACACAAAAAACAAAAACAACAAGAACAAAATTATAACAAAAATTGTAGACATCAATCATAAAAAATTAGTCATTTGGGTTTTTGGTATATTTGGTGGCGTGTTCAAGGCGTTCGCCTTGGCATCTTTTGGCCACTGTGTACCCAACTTTCGCAAACTTTGGACGCAACCCCCGCACTCTCTACACACAGAGACACACAGCTCATGTACTCGTTCATGACATCTATGGCTTTATAATGTGTATTTAATAGACCATTTTTACAAGCAAGCGACAAATGAGACGCTGAAATCATGAAGGTCAAGTTCAAATTGCTTAACATTTCCACAAAAAAAAAAAAAAAAGAAGAAAAGAAGGAACTTAATAATAAAACAAATTTATAAAATATTATGTACATTACGTTATCGTATTTGATAATATGTTGGTGATATGTGTGTGAGTTATTTGAAAAAATTCGCCTCTTTCTAACAAATGTTTCCCAAAGGAACTGCCTCCCATAAGCACAATAATTCTTTTTAAATTTAGCTTTTGCTTATTTTTTATTTATTTAATAGCCGAAAGCAATTTTTTATGACACTCTTTATTGAACATGTCGTGTGGTCAAGAGCTCTAGAGTCTAGAACATTTCTCAAATTTAAGCGCTTATTTTATTAGAAGAATTCAAAGAAAATCGGTTGCAGCTGTTACTTTTTGTTCGCATATATTTATGATATTCCTGAACTATTGTATTTTGCAAATATATATATGTATATATATACATATATATATATATAAACATATATACGTAAGTTTGTATATATTTTAGAATATTTATAGATATACTGAAATCAAATCTTGTGCAGCTGCTGGTGCTGATAAGCAAAGAGCAACTAAATTTTTCATTTTGTTTGGTTTAACTTAAATAATAATCAAAGTGATTTATGAGGCAGAGGTCAATGCTGTGGCGTTCATAAATGTTTTAAAATTCTCTGCCGTATGTTATTTAAGAATTTGCATCACAAAAACTTGATTTATATGAGACAACGCTGCCAAAAGGAGAATGCATAAAAGCATACAAAAAAAAAAAAAAAAAAAAAGAAAAAAAACTGCCGGCCAAAAATTACGAAACGCAGTCTTGGATCCTAACCAGCTCTATTATTGGGGGCTTGCTTAATGTTCGTGCCATTCGCCTGCAGGGCGGGCCGTTAAGAGGAGAACGGCTGGAGGTAATGCAGTCAACTGGCATACCATTCCACATTACTTGGCATTTTTTGCATTTTCTTGCTAATTAAAACGTCCAAATCCATTTAGCCGCCGAGCGCACTGCACTCGTTTGAATTGGATCCGGGGATTCCGCGCACTCGCATTTGCCTGCCCTAAGCTGATTAGCGGGAACAAGCGCACATCGGATTCCAACACCCAATACCAAGTGGAAAATGACACGCATCTGCCCTGGCATGACAATGCTATCATACTATACAGGGCTCTTTAAATAGAACAGCAACATTGTTGCAAATTGTAATTAATTGCGGTCAGGCGACACAGATTAACGAACCGATTGAACTGAGGAGTTCTTGATAGCAAAGCAACTACGACAAGCTATGATTATCGCTTCTGAATCATGGTTGCCACATGTGGTGCAAACCTATCTTTATTCCACGGAACACTATAACTATTATTTTTTATCTTATCTGACTTTTCCTCTGCGGCTTGGACAAAAAGCAATAGTGTACAAACAATTATATAAGTTATAAATAACACTATGATAGAAAAAATGTAACATTGTTTTTAATAAATATTGAGGAAAAACATAATCGCTTGTAGTTAGTACTGAAAAACATTGCAATCAGTGAATAAACAACTGTACACGGCTCAAAATCTACGAGAATTTATTCTCAATGCTTAGAGATTCTCATTAAATTAAAACGCATAAAGAAAATAAACTGATCTATATAAAAATATATTTATATCAAAAATGCGAGATTGTTGTTTCGATTTTTACTTTTAAATAAGTATCCTTAAATTATCCTTAAATTAAAGCCAAAACTTCACAGTTGAGGGTACATTTATAAAGCAATATTTATTTAAAAAAAACTTACTTTTACTACACATAAAACTTGGATTTTAAAGTTAAAACCAATTTTATTTAAATTAGTTCTCTAAAAATAATTTGTTTGTAATAGTTACTTAGATAGAATAAGCAGACTTGTTCTTAAAAAAAAAATTATAACACCATGTTTGAGAAAGAATGCAAAAATTAGTAAAATCTCATTGGAGTTTATATTTTAATAAAATTATACAACATATTTAAAACTACTGCATATATAATTTACAAAGGAAAATATCTTTTATGTGCTTCGACTAAAACTCAGATTGAAGACACAGAATATCACCTGCAAGCAGTTAGCTTTCTAAATCACTAGAAATATATACCCCCCATGCAAATGCGGATACTGTGCAGTTTTATCGATATTCGGTAAGCTTTAAAAATGGCATCCCATTAAGTTAATGTCCTGCTTGAGACTTGACGCAATTACAATTATTCCAAGTATATGTATATTACCAGGTGCATATTGCTAACAACCAGTTGGTCTGGAGCTGGAGCCCGCTTATTAGCACTTGATAGATTGTCCGCTGAGGGCACGGGCTCCGTTATTTGCACATTACTTTACGTTTTAACAACACCCAAAACATTTAAGCCAAAATAAACATGTCGAGCGTCATAAAACAGAACGACACGGACATGGACGTGGACACGGACATGGGCACAAAAGTGGGAACGTACGTACATAAGTGGAAGTGGGATTGGAACTGGAACTGGCCGATCGCTGGCAATACGAAGAAATTTGCAACTATTCATTTTCGCGCATGTTTCATATTTTTAGTGCGCCTGCATGTTTAACATGTTGTTTGTTTGTATTTGTGTTTGTGCTAGTGTTTGTGTTTGTGTTTGTGTTTGTGTTTATGTTTGCATTTGAGTGTTGCTGTTGTGTTATGTTGTTGCCGTCATCGTCATCATAATGTGTGCATTACTGTTGCCATTGTTTCTGGCCCGTTTCGCCCATGGTTTGTGGTTTAAGTTCACTGTTCGCGCAATTTTCAAATCAATTTTGTTTACTTTTTATGCACACAACAACTGCGACACACGCACCGCCACTCTTCTCCCCATCATCAATACGCAAAGTGAGTCCGGGCCTGGTTTCTCGGTCCCCGATTTCCCCTGCCGTTCGTTGTCCGCTGCCCGCTGCTCGTTGCCGTGTGTTTAACAACATTTTTATGGTTTGGCACACACCCTAAGCTAAAAGACAACAACAAAGTCGTCAATGTTTGAAAAGTGCATCGGTAGGCGACAGACAGACATACGGACGGACGGACGGACGGACGGACGGACGGACGGACGGACAGGCTGACTGACAGACATGCACATGCAACGAGCAGCAGCAGCAGCAGCAGCAGCAGCAGCTCTGTAACTGTAAATTATACATTTCATAAATTTCGCTACATATTTCGTGATAATCGCATGTAATTGCGTTTTATCTGCACCTTTCATCCGGACATGTGAGCAAACAAACGCGCTTAACGCAAAGCGCCCTTAAACAACACCAACAACCCCTTAGCCAAAAAAAGGAAAAAAAAATACAAATAAATAAAATTACAAAAACAACACCGAAAACTGACCACAGCAACCAGGAAAGAGTAACCAGTTAGCAGTTACCAGTTCCATTGGCCGCCAGCAGGCAAGTTCAGGTTGCTTTCTGGCCCAGGCGCGCTTCAATGGGCTTTGGCCATGTCCAGCGATTTACGGGCAGCGATAGCAAATTATGCGAACATTTTCTTTATATTTTACAATAATGCAATATTTGGGTTACAGCAAAAGTCAACACACACGCAACTTGGCAACTTGCCGTTAACTTGGCTCAACCCCTCGCCTTGTAAATTGCATTAAAATGTGGCGACGGACAGCTAATGCATTTTTCACAACATATACCCAGTGAGTGTGTGTGTGTGTGTGTGTGTGTGTTGGTGCGAGTGTGTGTGGACGTTGTTGTGATAACAACTCACGCGATTATCAATTTGACACCCAAACATTGTGTCGTTCGTTGCCCGCTCGTTGCTGAGTCGCCTGAGTGAATGACTGTGAGTGTACTCATAGCTGGCTGGCTGATCACGACATCGGGCCAACAACCACAACAACAGCGACAGCAGCAACAGCAAAGCTGTCGGCGTGTTGACTACCGCAGAATGGCAACAGCAGCAACAATAACAACAGCACCAGGCACCAGAGGCAGCGGGGATTAGGCAAATTTAGTGCAGTCGCGTATCGAGTGCCGGGGAGTAGCGTTAACGACCACGGCTAATATAGCAGTTATGCACTGGCCAACATTATTCAATACCATAAAGGGTTCAACGTTACCAAACAAACTCAAATGCGCGAATACCCTGTAAAACATTTTCCAGATAGGAGTATAAAAAACGCTGGAGAAGGGATACTTCAAATCTTCGAGATGCATGAAAGTAATAAGGAAATGCGACTAAAGGCAATTAAAATATTTGTTCTTATAAAAGTTCCACTTCAATTTCAGTTATCTTCAAACAAATTAATATCTAAGAGTATTTTATATTGCTAAATTTAGCCATTAATTTTTATTAGCTCATATATTCCCCATTTAAATTTGTATCTATATATTTTTTATGAGCGCGCATTTTGTCAATTTTGCTTGAAATTTATGCGAATTTTTTTAAAGATTTTTCATAAAAATATATGTATGTACAACAATTTCTGTTACACAAATATATACTTAATGTATTCCAAGCTTTTTGCTGTATTTGTATTTATATATGTTTATGGGTATATAAAATTTGTCTATCATTACCAACTAATTGGCAATAAACTCATAGTCTCAATCGTAAGAGCTACACAGATATCTATGATGTAAGTGCACACTAGGCCGTGGTTCCGGAAAATTCCACCCATAAGTTGAAATGATGGATCATACAATTAATATCTAACCTCACACTCTATATGTATGTCTGAACTACAACTTTGCGAACTCAATTCTTTCAGTGTAATTATGTAACACATCTGCGACGTGATCAGTGTCAACATCATCGACAACTTTTACTCATCTGCATAATTTGGTTAAGAAACGTGTTAAAAGCATTTTCATCGCCTCACAAGAAATGCACCAAACGACAGCTACTCCAGCAACAGCAACAACAACAACACAACATCGGGCTTAATTGTGCTGTCACAGGGGCCTTAAAGAGACTTTCATCTTTCACCAGCAGGCAGATATAAGGCCCAAGATAAGAAGTAGTCAAAAATATAAATACACCTTTAATCGCTTAATTACTTTTGACATGACAGCTTGACGGAGGGGCGACTAATCCAAGTTATGGATTATTTCGAGTGGCATTCAAATGCGTTTTTCAACAACAGCTACAGAAGCTCTCGAGCATTTAAAAACTGTAATTGGCACAGCGAAAACGCAGGTGGCCAGCACTTTCGCTACCCACTCTTCTTCTAGCGACGCCAGTGTTGGGCAATGCCTCAAATTCAAGGCATACGCAAAATAATTTAATAGCCTTGCCCAGCCGTTAGCTATGAATGTCATTTCGAATTAAAATCATTTTTCATGTACCACATGAAGGTATGAATGTGGAGCACTCGCCTCTCTGCTGGCCATTCATTTAAAATAATTGAAAACGAGAGGCTGGCAATAAAGGATTAAGCCTGGGCAAGCAATTTGCGCAGGCGCTTACAGCTGATGTCGTTTATTGTATTAAAAAGTTTTTTTTTTAAATGCATAAAAGACTGAAAAAAACAAAAGGCGGCCATGCTGCGGCCAACCGCAGAGTTATTATTTAAATGTACATTACACACAAGCACACACACACACAAGCACACACATAGAGACACATTAAATTAACACACAGATGCCTCGGTAAATAAAAAAAAAGAAGAAAATCGACAGTTGGCTGGTCGTATTCCCAGTGCCCGTCCCAGTTCCTCGCCCCGTCCCGCATACGACATGTTGTCATCGTCATCAACCCTTTTTCTGGTGTCCTGGCTGCGGCGGCGTCATAATTAATAAGAGAAATCCCTTTTCAATTTGACGGAGTGCATTTGTCATTGCATTTAATTTGCAGAGTACGCGACCGAAGACGAGAAGGAGGATGTCCGGAAGTTGTCGTTGTCGTTGTTGAGTGCGGTTGGTCCCTGGGTCGTTTCTGCATCAGCGTCTGGTGTCAAGTAGGGGCTGTCCTGTAACCGTTTTGGTGTTCACACGAAACATATTTAAATGCATAGCGCCTGAGTAGGCAGCGAAGTCAGCAACAGCGACAGAGAGTGCGAGAGAGAGAGAGAGAGACACACAACGGGAAAGAGAGGAGAGCTGAGGTATCGGCAATGAAATGCGTTAATTGATTTTTATGTTTTTTTCGGGAATAAAAAATGGGCTTACAGGACAGGGGTTCAAACAGTTGGCTAATAGCGTTGAAGCCCTGCCCAAGGCAAATGTCAGTTGGCTTAATGTAATTGGCTTCTAACGGCCTAAAGCATAAATTATAGAAAAACAATTCCTATAATAAAAAGTACGTGTATTTATTTCACTTCCTTCCAAGTAAAGTAAAAGCTTAAATTCGATAGCTTAAAGTAGATGGCAGATGCATATTTTTCATTAAAATTAGAAAAGCGTCCACTGATTGTTTTATTTACTCAATTTAATCAATATGCTAGTTCACAATGTTTCCATTGCAGAATGTTGCTGTTTGCAAATTAAATTAACTCATTTTATGCCTAATTCTCAACTTATAGCCATGCCATTGTGCTATAAACTTTTGTTTAAGCTTTTACTTATTTACTAGATTTTAAGTTTAACAAAACTGTTGTCGCCCAAAATCCATTTATTTATTTAAGTTGCAATTTGGATAATGTCACAAAGCCCTCCTTCATTGTACACTCAGAAAAAAACACAATGAATATGTTATTACTTAGAAACAAAATGATTTTTTCAAGAAACTTTTCATCTTAATGTATTCTTTATTTAAAAAATAAAATCACAAAATTCTGTTTTATGCTACAAGTATGGTCTATAATAAAATCAAGAAGATTTCGAACTTCACGTTTCTCTGACTGTAAAGTAAATTTGCACCAAGCAACATCTGTTGTCATAGGCCAAGTTCTGTTTAATGTGGCATTAGCCCAAGGGCAATGACAAGTGCGAGCAACCCCAACCCGATCCGGCCAGCAGCTCCCTAATCGATGCACCCACCGCTTGCTGAAGCTGAAGCCTTTTGGCGGAAGCGGATGCAGTCAGTCGAGAAGTCGATTCCCACTACTATCGACGCGTCTCACTGGACCATGTTGTTTGTATATTAAATTGGCAGCGCGCTTAGCACATCCGCCAGCGCGAAACGAAAGGCGATGGATGCATATGCGGATGAGGACGTGGACATGGCCGTAGATGTGGATTTGGATGTGGATGTGGATGTTAATGTCGCTCCAGTGTGAGTTATACGAATCGCGCTTACGGGCCAATAATTGATTGCCTTACCGTTAGGCAGCTGCTCAAAATGCGCAAGCGGCAGCAGGTGAGCGAGCCAATCCCCCAAACCCGACCGCCGGCCACTTTGCACAGATGAGATTTTCAATTTGGCTAGGGCCGCCCCGAATGTTTGCGTATTAAATTTGCATGGAAATCTGTCTATATTGACCGAGAATGGCCAATGCAAATGTTTGCCGGGCCAAATGAATGGCCGAGAACGAAGAGACAACGGCAACTGCGGCTGCTCTTGCTGTTGCTGCTGTTGCTGCTGCTGCTGCTGCTGCTGCTGCTGCTCCTGCTGCTGCAGTTGCTGCTGGTCAGTCAACGGCCAGCGGGCATTGCACCCGGCAGTGGCATCGCCATCGCCGTTGCCACTGCCGCTGCGACTCGATGATGTCTCTTTGGGCATTTTTAATACGCGTTTGCATTTGCGTTTGCCAAATGTTATCAGTGGAACGACAGCGGCTTGCGCCACAGTCACAAGCCCAGTGCCAAGTGTCGAGTGTCGAGTGCCCAGTCTCCAGACCCAGTCCCAGTCCCAGTCCCAGTCCCAGTCCCAGTCCGAGTCCCAGTCCAATGCCCCCCAATGGTCCGCAGCGATTGTTGTTATCGATGAGCCTACGCTATCAGTTGGGTACAGTTGCGCCCCATGCCCATGACTGTGAATATAGTCATGCCCACACTCTCACTCATACTCGCACTCGCACTCGCACCCGTACTCCTACCCGCACCCGTAATTGTGACTCTGTGCTCTGCACTTAGAATGAATGCAAAAACAAACATTTTACTTGAGTAACATTTGTTGTACGTTCAATTCTTTTTTTCGCAGCAAATAGTCAGACGAG
Organism: Drosophila sordidula; assembly: GCA_035047465.1. NCBI lineage: Eukaryota > Metazoa > Arthropoda > Insecta > Diptera > Drosophilidae > Drosophila > Drosophila sordidula. Next base: position 12,986,073 of record JAWNPQ010000156.1, on the reverse strand, counting down.
TCAGTTGATAAAATGCGAGAGCAGCCTGTGGATGGATGTGTCTGGCAGAGATGTGGACACATATGCCATTCATCCGACAGTGGACAGTGGACAGTTGACAGTGGCCACTGAACACTGGACACTGGACACTGGACAGTGGACATGGCAATGCCATCATGTCATCAAGCGTCAGACTGTGCACAAACAGTTTCAAATTGATTATTTGCCACTGCAAATTAAAATTAAGTCATTAAGTCTGACAGAGTGGAGAGCTGGCCGGCTGGCTGGCTAGGTGAAAGATGGATCTGGCCAATTGGTATGCGAATGGGGCCTTTAATTAAGTCGGCCTTAACCTTAGCCATCCAACATGCTGGCAATCGACAAGAGTTTGTATACTCGTTCACGAAGTGAAACGAATATATTGGGTTTGAATATATACTCGTGTATAAATTTGTATCCATTTTTTGGCTACGCCCACCGGAGGCGTGTCAATTCGATAAAATCGATATATCTCCCTTAGCTTTAAAGCTAGATGCATACATTTTTTTAGAGATATTAATGTTTACCTCCTCTAAAGATAATACAAAAATCGCTTACCGAGGACGTGGAAAATCGATAAAGTCCAAATACCTTGGGGGGCAATAACTGACATAATTCGATATTTTTCCAAAAACAACAATAATAATTAAGCCCGTTTTCGACTGTTTTAATCCTCAGGACAAGAATCGGGCTGTCGGTTACACCCGACGGAAGCCTTATTACATGTTTTTAACTGTAACTAAGCATGCTTTCAATCAAATTTTAGTTGGGGACTCGAGTAAATTGAATAACATTCATTAAGATTTCAGTTCTACCCACACATTGCTCTTACACTTTTTCCAAAAACTCACAGCGTTTGTAAAATTAATACACTTTTATACGAATGAATCTAGACCACAAGCACTCGCAGAAAGAATTACATCCAAATTCCAAATTGATTGACAATGTGGATATTACGTTTACGTAATGAGGTGACAAACTATTGTTCCAACGAACTGAAAAACTGGACTCGTGAGACAAAACGTTGGGAGAGCTTGGGAAAAGGAATGATTGGCATTCTGTCCAAACTGCCTATGCGAAATGTGAGTATGGTCGTGACTATAGGTGAATATTCAAATGTAGCCGAATCCACAGAACTCTCAACCGGAATTTGTGCGCCTATATACAAGTGCACCGAGTGATTGGTGATGCGGTCAAAGCTTACGTGAATTTCAAAATAAACTGTTGACTGTTATGTTCTTGCACAAAGTAAATTTTATCGCGACATGTGTATTACTGTGAATACCCCTGTTACCGTTTTATTGTTCTTATTTGATTCAAATTAATAAGTTTACAATGTATGTCCAGAAAAAAGTATGTGGTCCACGGCTGACTTTCTGATCTTTTTACAGCGCGATTCTTATTGCAATCACTGATACATAGTGAAAAAAGTAAAAACGTTGCAGTCAGGTGTAACCGAATGCTAAAAACAGTCAATGACGGTCTAATTTTTTTTTGTTTTTTTCTTTTAGAGGAGCTAATTAGAAAACTGTTGAGAGATGTGGATTTTCTTCGGCTACCCGGCCCCAGTCTTTAAATAATCTGTAATCTTTTGATTTTATCGAATTACCACGCCTCCAATGGGCGTAACTGAAAAACGCTTAACGTTTCATCTGGTGCGCTAACTGAGGTTGTAGATTATCGGTTTTAGCCATTGGCATTGACGAACCTACATATATTCGAACTATAGCTGGTATAGTATATATTAAATGCAATACTTGTATTATACTTAATCGAATTATATGGTAACTATAGCTTCGATCCTGTGATCTATCTCAAGCAAGCTCGCCCTACATGCGAAGCTTAATCCAATCTAACAATAGTGTAATGTGTTTTAATTACATTGCATTTAACACAGATGCGCAATTGATGAGGATCATCACCATATCGTTCAGTTTTTAATTAATACTTGGGAGTGCATTAGCAGATAGCTGCGGTATTTGCTTATCTTTGAACATATATGTGTTTTGCTTTTTAAAAAAGTTGAAGCTTTTTGCCTTATCAAAGAACGTGTTTAATGATCTTTAGACTTGTGGCAGCTAAATTCCATTAAACAATAGAAGTGGCCGAGAGTCCCATTTACTTCCTCGTTGACCCCTGAATTTGAACCCCAACACGTGCTTATCAATATTGCGGCGCATTGTTCGTGACACATTTGACAACTACGAGTGACACTCGCACATAAGCACAATATTTATTCATTTTCATTTCTATTTATTTAAATTGATGACTTAATGGCAAACTGAAATGATTTCATTGTTGTCACAATTGCAATCATTAAACAAAACCAACAATGAGGAATTAAAGCAACAACGCACTAAATGGGGAGCTGCGGCTGTGGAGCCCACACTCTGTGATAAGCGCATTTTGTAATTGAGCCAACAACAACAATAACAACAGTAATTGAATGGCGCAAACATTTTCATTGGCCAAAATGAGAGTACTTGGAAAACAGCGCCCGCCAAGGGGCTCTAGGAGCCAACAAAAACCTAACAAAAGCCCAATGAAACAAAACAAAACAAAACAAACAAGCGAACAATAAATCAACAATGAAATTTGTTTTCGGTAAATGCATCAAATGCAATTGGCTTAATTTCGCGTTATATACGATATCATATTTTGTGGCAGCCGCGGAGAAGACCAACGCACACAATAATTTCCATGGACGCAATTGTGAATGGAATATTTATGCCAAAAAGTTAACACTGGTCTGCAGGATTCAGTCTAATGACATTCGCATTAGTGCATTTTAAATAACACAATAAAAAATACTAATTTATGATTATTATTTTCAGTATTATTACGAATAATATTATTATTATTTGCTGGATTACTGGGACAACTCATCTGCCGAGGATTGCATTTACGGAGTTTATTTAAAGCAGAAAAAATAAATTAATAAAATTAATAAATTCGAAATAATATTTAAAAATACTTATTGATGATTTTTATTTTCAGTATTAAGATTAAGATATAGTCATAAGCCAACAATCTAGCTCGATCACGAAGTCAACTCATCTGCCAAAGACTGCATTTATGGAATTTATTAGGGTTTCGTAAAATCTGAGACGTTGTATACAAAAGAGAAAAAATAAATGAACCTTAGCTCTAAAGCATTCAGAAAAAATTAAACATTTATCACTAGGTTTAATGCACCTTACACTTTAGATTTACACTTGAGTTCATTTGAGAACCGGTTGTAATCGGAGCTGAGTGCTCTAAGGAAGTTTTGAAATTGCTGGCACCTTGGTTATATTTTTAAGCCACGAGATCTGGGCTCAAAAGATAGAAAGGTCATCAGTTCGCATCTTCTTGATGCGGTTTCAAACAAATCGGATAACTAGTGTCTTAAATTTATGCTCGCCAGTGCAATTTGCTCAAAAACATTTCTAAATTTAGCGTTATAACCGCACAATTTTGCGATGAGCAATTAAATTTGGCGTATTCGCGCTGTGAGCGAGGCGGGGTGCTAGGGAAGGGGGTCGGGGTGCCCACACGCAAAACCAAATCATTTTGAATGCCACAGCCCAAAAAGGCAACAGCACAAATCAAGCAGCCCTTCGCAGCCTGGCTTATTACCCCACTACCCGAAAAGGGTTAACCCCAAAAACAACAGCGGTGGGGCAGCGATGCCGATGACTGACTAACGGACGATTGGACAAGTGAAGGACTGGACGAGTGGACCGAAGGGTGCAATTCAATTACATGTTTGTGGCAAGCCGCAATGCTCAATAATGCAGTTAATATTGACGGTCTGGCGGGGGTGCGAGTGGGGGGCGGGTGGGTGGTGGAAGTTGGCGAGTATGACAAGGTAGATGAAATACCGTAATGGCGTCTCCTCCTCGGCCTGCCCCATGTCTATCTCTCTGTCTGTTGCGTCTCCCTGTCTGTTTGTCTGCCACACGGTCTGCTGCATCTAATTCAATTTTCAAAACCCAAAATTCTGTTGACCAAACTGCGTTGATGCGTCGGTCGCAAGGGGTTGCTTGGCGAGAGGAGAGCGCGCTGCGCTCTCGACCAAAGTGTTTATAAGTTTTTAGCCAATGTTGTTATTGTTGCCGTTGTTGCTGCTGTTGCTGCTGTTGTGGCTGCTGTGGCTATGGCTGTGTCCATGTCGTGGTCCGAAATGGAATTTTGTTAGCTAATTGAATTTTAGTTGCAACTCATTTGCCATGCACGGGCCGAGTCAACGCTCAGCCTCAGTATAGGGGAGTGCGGGAGGGCGGGGCTTGGCTTTTGGCCATTTAATTGATGTTTTAATTTTAACATTAGCAAGAACAGCAAACACAACAAAGAACCCGCGCTGTTGTTATTGCTGTCGGCAAAGGTAGCGCTAAAAGCAACAACATTTAAAATCGCATAACGTTGATTGTTGCAAAAAAGAAAACCAAAAAAAAAAAAAAAACACCCACGGGGCAATCGAAACAACACCCGATACTGCGCTTTTGCGATGCAAGGCGGACAACAGCAACATCCACATGCAAAATTCACAACTGTTGATTATTCTCACAAAATGTGCAAAGCGAATTGCTAACACAAACTATTTATGGCTAAATAATGCTTCGAGCTTATCACTCGGCTTCTTCTTCTGTGGCTTACACTATATGCTGCCTGGAGTGCCTTTGGGCTTATGTATGTGCATTTGGGATCGACTGGTAAGCCAGCTCAGCTCGATCACATGAGTATAACTTTTACACGAATCAACTCAAAACCCCACCATTCGGAAACAGGCACGTAACGCGCATGGTCAAAAATATCCCCAACACGGCACGACAGGCACGACTGAGCCATATATTTAAAGGAAATTAAATATTATTTCTAAGCTCTAATCTATAGTTATAAAATCATTATTTTCATGTCTATTAAAAGTTTGCATACTTTCTTCAAATTTCAATATTACCATGATTTTTGTTGAATTTTATTATTTGCTTTAAATTTTTTCTAATTTTTATTGTCGTAACTTAACCCATTCCATTTGGCTATAATAATTTACAATTATTATTTTCGCTTAATTCGAAATAAAAAATGATTTTTCGGTCTAATCATCTGGCACAATAGCTCGTATTGTAAAGTATAACCAGCATGCCCCTACAGCCCGGCTTGTTCTTGGCGTAGCTTGGGCATTGCCGAGGCAAAAAATTGATTTAAATACGCGTGACATGCGCCTGACTTTTGCACTCGGCGCGCGCCGCCAAAAAATCGAAAGCAAAAACCGCACACAACCAAGGAAATAGCCGCCCGCCCCTCCTGCACACACACACACACGCACACACAGTCAGTCAGTCATCAAAGCTTGGTTCGCCCTCTTTTGGTTTTTAGGTTTTGGATTTTTGTTTTTGTTAGCCACACTCCCGTACGAGTATCGTGTGATTATTTTGGTTTTATTTTCATTTTTTTGTTTTTTTTCATTTTATTCCGTCGAGCTCGCGCTGTGCGAATGATTCATGCTGTGATTTCCTGCACAGCCTCAAAACGCGGCCTGAGCTTTGGCTTTGGCCAACAGAAACTAACAGAAACTGAGTTGACGTGACTATGACATGACGCGGCTGATGTTGTTGTTGTTGCTGTTGCTGCTCGCTTGGGCATTATTATGTGCAATTGCCCGTTTGCTGTTGCTGTTGCTGGCCGTTCTAGTTGCTATTGCTGATTGCCATTGTCTGCCGAAAAAGCAGCAGAAAAATAAATGTATAAAAACGCGGCACAGCTTCGTCCGCTTTCAGCAGCAACAGCAACAGCAACAGCAACAGCAGCAGCAGCAATCGCTCCGTCTACGTCTCTGTCTGATTGTGTTACTCGCTTTGATTGAAGCCTTTCACTCCATGCAAGGCAATTGTCGTTACTCTGTGTTGCAGCTGTGATTGTTGCTGCTGCAGTCTGCTTTTAGTTTTTTAGTTTTATTATTGAAATTACCAGCAGCAGCAGCAGCAGCAGCAGCAGCAGCAGCAACAGCAGCAACAGCAGCAGCAGCAACAGCAGCAGCAGTAGAAATAACAGCGTCAGTTCTTTAGCTACTAAACATAACTTAACGTCTATGAAACAATTAACGAAATGCACTAGCAACAGCAGCAACAAGAACAACAACAGCAAGAGAAACAGTAACAACAGCAGAAATTGATGTCAATATAATGGCAAAATAATGGCATAGCTCCTCTGTCTGTTAGCTTCGGATCTCTTAAGGCTATTGATGACGCTGATTGCGGACTGGCAGCAACACGTTGCTGTTGCTTTGACGTTTCAAAATGATTGCAACGAATTACACACAACAGCTTTAGATCCAACTCTGGCGCTGGCTCTGGCTCTGGCTCTGGCTCTGGCTCTGGCTTTGACTAAGGCTGAGGCAACGGCAACCTTTCATAAAAACAATGCCAAGCTGACAACGAATCAATGTAACTACCACGCTGTGGAGCATCGAGCTCCAAAGCAGCAGTTAGCAGCACTAGCAAAAAACAGACGGCGCATTAAACATGCATCCTGTCTGTGCCAAGGTTGCTGCCGGCTTTGGCTCACTGAATGCCACAGCCACATTCACAGCCACAGTCAGAGCCACAGTCGGAGCCACAGTCAGAGCCAGAGCCAGAGCCAGAGCCAGAGCCAGAGCCAGAGCCTGAACCTCAGCTACAGCCTGGTTGGCCTAGCCACCAACGCCGACGCGAAGAAGCAGGTGTTACCAACAATTACTTTGCACACGGCTGGCTGGCTGGCTGGCTGGCTGGCTGGCTGGCTGGCTGACTGACTGCCTGCTCCCTCACAGATGAAGACAAAAAGCAATGTTGCCCATGTTGTTGCTGCAACGCCAGTTGTTTACAACTAGACGACGTCGACGATGACTTCCATAGGTAGGCAGGCTGTTGTAGAGACGCCGTCTCTGGCGGATGCTGGCGCATATTAAGCGCAAACTATTAAAAATAAATCATGACACAGTATCAAGATCAACAACGAAGCAGCGAACCAACCTCAGACGCGACTGCTGCTGCAGCTAGGGGCTCGCTGCTCGTTTCTGTTGCTGGTGTGGCAGCCGTGGCATGAAAAACAAGCGCCGTGTGGCGCTTTGCATGTAGCCAACTGACCAGCCGAACGGAGCAGTAGGAGTTGCCAATAATGTCATTGTGTTGCAATTGCAACTGCCATGCTCGACCTGCAGCAGCAGCAGCAGCAGCAGCATCAGCAACCGCAGCAGCAGCAACTATGTGGAGCAGTTGTTAAGGACAAACAAAGGGACAAATGATTGCTGCTTGCGGGCAACATGTGGCACGGCTCCGCCGATATCAGATCAGATATTGTCCCAGCAGCCTCCGAGCTAAGGGCTACTTACAGTTCAGCCACATGCTGCTGTTGCGCTAGTCGTTCCTGCAGTGTTGCTAAGCGATGTTGCTGCCAGCTCCGAAGAGCTCTTCTTCAGAATTTCAAATAGATTTTGATTTTATGCTCGCAGACAAATATACAAAGTTCAATTTTGCTGTTGTGTGCATGTTGTATGTTACATGTTGTTGTTATTGTTGTTCAGTCCTGGCTATTGTTGTTGTCGTGGCACCCGCAGCCACATTTGCTCATTATGAGTGGCCTCTTTTTTCTAATGGCTAACAAAGCCGGATATTAGTGTCACATTTAACAGTTTCGGCTTCCAGCAACATGTTGCCGATGCATATCCGGCTGACCAGTGCAACAACAGGTAAGAGAAACAACAACGGCGGCATTTAACTGCCAAATCAGCGTTACTTATTGCCGATACGAAGCATGTTGCCAGCTACAACAATTGGTAATAGTTGCAGCCGTTCAAGCAGCAACATGCAACAGGCTGCTACCGTCGTGCCTTGGACATTTTTAGCTGGACACAACAAAGAATTTATGGTTTCCCTATTACGGCTTTGACATGTATTGGTAGAATTATTTTTAGATTTATTGATTACGCGCGCTCGTCGCGTTCCAGGCAAAGGCCGGGGCAATTGTTGCTGCTGCTGCTGCTGCTGCTGTCGAGGTTGCAGCCTGTAATCGCCTGGCTCTATTAAAAACAACAAAACGTTTATGCCTTGTGGCGCTCTCGACGGATGTGTGGGCCGCAGCAGCAACTGTGGAACACTGAACACCACGTCAACATCAACAATATTTTAGCCGTTTGTTGTTGTTGCTGCCGTCGTACATGTTCACGCAGATGCGTGGTTGCTACCGTGAGCCACCTACTTGAGCAGGGCCCGTCAGTCTTTAAATACGGCCAGCTGGTGATGGGCAAGGGCGCCCCGAAAGACTTGGCCGCAGAGACAGGTCCAGTCTCGAGGCAAACAAATTTTGTAGAGTCGCGTGCATTGATAAGCAGCAAGAGATCTTACATTAGCCAGGGACAGTTAATGTCCAACAAAGAGCTTTACGAAGTTTTACGATCTCAATTAAATGTCAAATGAAATGCCAGAAAATTGCTATTTATGCGACAGGCCTCGACCGCAGACGGACGGACAACAATTGCCAAAGCGAACCGACACAGTCAACGATAATTTCTAGGCAAATAAAATCAAATACAAATAAACGGCTGAACGGGTGCCAAGGGGGGGCGATCTGGGGGATCTGGGGGATACGGGTACACGGATGCCGGTTGCCCCTACTTTGGATCGCCACGTTTAATATCACATTTTGATCATGACAATTTCTTTGCAATGTTTATGCAACTGGCTGCGTTCAATTGACAATCGTCGTCGCGGCGGAACGACGGCTCTGAAATTCGATATTTATGCAGCAGGTTTTGCATTTTATGCTTATCAAAATTGCTGAGACCATATTAAGTTTCACGCAGGTTGCATGGCATGCGGGCAACTGCGAAATGCACCAAATGCATGACAATTAAACGATTGCCGACGGACAGACGGACGGACGGACGGACGGGGCGGACGGACAAACATGGGTCAATCCTTAAATTGTTTGTTCCAGCACGATGTGCCAGCCTCCCACTCTTGCGCCCCTCTCACCATCCCTCTCTATCTATCCAGCTAGCTGTCTCTTTCGCTGCTGCTCTTCTTTGCTGCAGTTGTTGGCAAAACAAAAGGCTGCCCTGCTGCCTGCTGCCTGCTGGGGTGTGTCCGAGACACACAATGTTAACTTTACAATTCAATTGAAAGTTATTCAACTCACGAACTACTTAAGATCCGCGCGTTGCAAAAAGAAGCGACGCGACTCTGGGAAAAGCGAGTGCAGCAACAAGAACAGCAACAACAACAACAACAGCAGCAGCAGCGGCAGCGGCAGCAACTGCAACTGCAACAGCGAGCATATTGCACACGTACAATGACTGTTGCTGCTGTTGGTTGCAGTTGTAGCCTACGGCAGCAACAGTTGCCGTTGCAGTAGCAGCCGGCCAGTCAGCCAGTATCTGTGTTGATCATTTGTAAAGCGCTCTACGACAGATATGTCGTTGCAACAACAAGCGAACAAAGCCAAACTATATTTGGCAAGTCGAATCTCTTATTCGCTTGCTGCACACATTAGACCAACTAGACTAGATACGACAATCAGCCAATAAACAGCCTTATCCGGCAATCAAGCCCTGGACATTGTTTTCCGCCCGTTCATTTGTTGCAGTTTTAATTTCCTAAGCAGACCTTATGCGTTCAACTCTTACCTCTAATGATCACAGCAGATCAACAATTCCTGACTTTCAACTGTTCTGATTGGTAACCTGACTTAACATTTCATATTGGTCTATCCAGTGGGCCAACACAGCTGACATGCCCGGGATCCATTAGGGTATTATTAATGCCAGCTACGATGGCGACGACGCCAGCAACATGACAATCGATTTGTGCTGCTCTGTATGCGATTGTTGCGGCTACTTACGTGCCAATGCAAAGGTTCAAAAGGGCTTCAAATGCTTATATTTGTAGAGGCACACACATGCGATCTGTAGGGAAACTGGAAAACCTGGGGAATATACAAGCTAAGAAAAAAAGGAAAAAAAAAAAAAACAAAACTATAGAGAAACCGCTCTGATCTTTTGGCTGGCCCCGTTTGCTCTGTTGCTGTTTCTGTTGCTGTCCATCAGATGCATACGAAATTTTTGCAGATACTTAAAAGCAGTCAAAACACAACCTAACTAGGAAATGGCAGCAACAGCTAGCCAGGAATTTAGTTGCCAGCCACAGCAGCAACAACAGCACCAAAAACACAACAAACAACAAACAAACAAACATATGGATAGCCGTGGCAAGTCTGCAGTTAGTTCGGGTTCGGTTTTTTACAGTTGCCGCAGCAAAATGTCATTGTATGATAATGAGCAGCTCGACCGAGTCCCAGTCAGATGCAGCTGAATGAATGATAAAATATACTTTAAATGGTCGTTTCGACTGTTGTCTGTCTCAGCTAGCGGTTTCTCTGCCAGATAGCAACCATTTTAACTGGTTCACATCATTTTACAAAGTAGCTCACAGACTCTGCCTCTGACTCAGAGTTGGACTCCGACTCCGACTCCGACTCTGAATCTAACTCTGACTCTAAATCGGTCGTAGTCTTACAGATTGTCAGCTTTAGATGCCGGAGATCTCTGTTTTTGTTTGTCAAACGTTTTGGGGTTAAAGCAAAGTTCATTTGGGTCGATGTCGCCGTTGCAGTGACGTCTACCCCGATGCGGCGCGTGTTGCGCATGCCCAAGTGCCTGCAACTGCAACTGCAACTGCGACTGCGGCTGCGACTGCGACTGCGGCTTGAACTGTGGCCTAAGCTGCTGCCAGCCTTTGCGGGCTATCGCTGTTAAGTAGCTCTGTTTTGGTACTACATAATTTGGCAGCAGGCAGCAGTCAGCAGGAGTGAGTGATTGGCATTGGCCAACCTAACGAGAACGGGATCGCTGGCTTGTAGATAGCAAATGGCAACATTGCCTGATTATCTTCTGGCCAAATTGAAATAATGTTGCAAGTGGATTGAGTTGCTTGTCGACAGATTTTCCGTGATTGTGGGCTTATTTGTAATTAACTGGAGACTTAACTTAATGGCCAAGTCAATTTTAGCCTGCTCCCCGGCTTCCACAGTTGACCATATGTCAGTGGTCAGGTTTTTATCATCGAATACTTGTTGTACAGTTGGCCAACGGTTTCTAAGATCAAAGCTTAGACCGCCAACCACTAGCTCCCGGTCTCAACCGCTCTTCAGTTAATGAAAAACACTTGCGTACATAAATTAAACGCCCCACCAAATGCCGCCCAGAAAAATATTCTAATTTGCAGTCGACCAACCGCCTCGTACTAGGAACAAATGCGTTTAATTTGCATGCTCTTTCAAAGGCCATGGTACTTGTGGCATTGTCATTAAGCTTGCGACTACTTTCGAAATTTCTAAATTTATTTCAATTCTAATTATATATAAAATATAGATTCATATATTTACACACATGGTATACATTTTTATTATCTCTGGTTCCTTTTATATGCTACAAATATTCTTAAAAACTTTCTGTAACAGCATTGTTCTCATAAAAATTTTTCAAGCATTTGTACTTCATTCGAAGCTTAGAGTATTTAAAGTTCGTAGTCACGTAATTCCCTCTCTATAATTTATACCTCCTCTATAGCCTTTTGTGTTACTAACTCAAAGCGCGCTTATGTCCGAAGTCAAAGTACTCACAATATAGTTGGACCGACTGGGACAAGGAATGGGTGTGGGAGTCGGCTTGGGATTGGGATTGGGAACGAGAGTGGGATTGCGGAGCGGGTAACGTGTAACGGGCCGTGGCTGGTTAGCTCGTATGAAAATTGAATTCTAAACAGGTCTCGCCCGCTAACGCCTCGACGGCCCCTTCACCTGCCTCCTGCACCATCGCTCATTGTGCGCTGAAGCACGCACAGCAACAACAGCAACAGCAACAGCAACAACATCAGCGGCGGCAACAACAACACTGACACACAATCGTACATTTGGCGTTATAAAGTAGCAGCGTGACCGAATCAGATAAGAAAGTTGACACATTTTCACCATATATTTTGACATTTGACATTCCGCATTAGACGCGGGCCGCTGGTCAGCAGCGCTGGTCGCTCCCCCTCCCCCTCACCCTCCCGCTCCTCCTCGCTCCTACACATGACATGAACGCTTGTTGGGCTCCGGTTGGGATTTCGCATGTTGCGCGACTGCCGGGGACATGATGAGGGTTGACCGGACGACCCTAGGCCTCAGCCTTACTGTGGCTTTGCCTCTGGCCCGGGGTCTGGAACTGGGTCTGGCACTGGGCCTAAAGCTGCGGTTGCCCGCTGTGCTGTAAAGGTTACTGAACCTACAATTAAACGCGACGAACGCCTACAACAAGCAGCCAAATGGCAGCAAGAAAAAAGTTCAGATGCGGGCGCTTCTCAAATCCCGGGCCCCAATCCCATTGCCCTAATGAATTCTACAAATTACATTATTTTCGTTTTATTTGTTGATTTTGCGCCTAATTGCTGACAAATATTGTTGATGCCGTTTTCCATTTTAGACAATGACATTTTATGAGCTATTAAAAATTATTGTAATGCACATCGCTCCCAGCCAATGTCAATGACTTGTGTACATATACATGTGAATGTGTGTGTGTTTTTATGGAAGTGTTGAAAGCCTTTACTGTCAACTTGTACATTATTTCAAATAGCCGCCGTCTTTATGTTATCAGCTTCAGTTGGCAATTTAAATTTGATTGGTGTGTCATCGTTAAAATGGTAAAGTCAGTTTTATGTTTTATGACTCGGCTAACGATGTATCCACAACTGATGCTCTAATATACTTCGAATACCCTACAAAATATTTACATGTGTCTTGTATAAATTGCGTGTTTCCTTAATTTCTATGTTGAATTTTATATAAGGCTTAAAGTATAGAAATAGAATAAAATTATATTTTACATTGAAAACTGATGGAAAACTGAATTTTTGACAGTAATTTACATTTTATTATGCCATTTCTCTTTACTTTTATCCGATCGGTTTCCCTTTTTGAAGAGTTTCCCGCTTTATTTATTTTTTTTTTTTCTAATTTAAGGACTATGAACTGTTTTACTTATACATATTTACCCTTTTCAGAAAAAGAAAGAATTAGTCGCGCAACGCCGGGTTAATCCAGCTGGAAATGTAGCACTCTGATAAGCTTCAATGCCTGTCGCGTCTGTCGGATTCCCATCGACAAAGTCGAAGACTCCGTTACTCAAGCAGAAAGCTCCTAAAGGGGTCAGCTAAGCGTCGCTGTCGGCGCTAATGCCGACGCCTTATTTATGCGGCTGTGGACTGTTTGGGGGGTCATCGAATGGCCCGGCCCGGGAACCCGATTAGAAGAGACGGGGGCAGGCAGCCGGGCGGAGGCACGCAAATGCGACACCAGAACTCAGTGGCGCCTAATTGCTGGGCCGGGTTCTATTTGTTGCTGCGTTGTCTGTGCCTCATGTGGCACTAATTTGTAAATTGTTGCCGTAATCGCAACATGCTTTGCTGCTTATTAATTTGTAAGAGGGTGGCAACTATAGAAGGAGACGTCGCGACTTCTGTCTCTTTAATTATGCTGATAATTGATTACGGCCAGATGAAATGGGGTACATGATGGCATGGGCTAACTTTGGGCAATAAGATCGAAAGATTTATGTGTCAAAGCTGTACTCGCAACATATACTTAGCAATAGGGCACCCGATCCCCTGCTCGTTCCAGCCGCAGCCACGCATAACCAACAAAGACTCAAAATTATGGTATTGCAAAATATGACAGAGAGGGCGAGCCAAACTGTGGGCTTGGGCACGGAACTGGGACTCGATCTGTTGCCGGGGCCGGTACCTGGGCAGGGCTGGGCCCACAACTACTACCATACAGCCATCATTCATGGCGTGCCGGCAAGCGGAAGTGCGTAGCATGTTCATTAGAAATGCAAACGCACCTTTTTATGCTATTGTCAGTTACATTTAAGTCGTTTGCATGGCAATTGAAGTCGCAATTCTTTTCGTAGGGTTGCAGTACAATGACTTCATGCTGTTGGCAACGCCCACAAATTATATGTCTAAATATTTGCCCGGCACTTTTGGTAGCTCGCAATCAGCGTGGCCAATTGTTGGTCTGTTTTCATGATTGGCCCGATTGGCTGCTGTTGCATTTCAATCCTCGATTTCCTCGATGCGAATGGTGCAAAAACGAAACACCGGCCATGCAGCTACTGTTAATTGCATATTTGTCTAGGGTCCCCGGGAGCTGCTCAACTGTTGCTGACGCTAAGTAGCAACAGCTTGGGCCAACTTTGGAGCGGGCTCTGCGGCGCGGCAACAATCGGACGGTTCGGCTCGGCTGTTCGCCTTGCAATTGCAGCGAGCGCGTGGAAATTGCAAAACTAATTAGAGCCTTGGCCTGCTGCTGCTGCTGTTGTTGTTGTTGCTGTTGTTGTTGCTGTTGTTGTTGCTATGTTGCTGACGCTAGAAATTGCTGGCTTTATACGCAGCAACAACTGCAGTGGCATTGGCAGCGGCTCGGGCGGCGGCTCGGACAGCGGCCACTTGCCCAGTTGCCGCAAAATGTTGCACGTTGAATAATTGCACTTCCGCTTGATAATGCATTGTTGGATTTTATAAATATTTTCCATGCTACCATGCCACATTTGTTGCTGCTGATTGCCGGCTGAGAGGTCAAGCTGCGGCCCGCGAGAAACGGGCGAAAGACGGTTCTAGCGCTTGACAGGTGAAAATGCTGCCCAGGTGTATTTACGTTGCTCGTGGATATGCTAGATTTTCATACGCTTGCCACAATCGGGCAGGTGGCGTAAGTGCTGAAAGATCTTAAGCCAAGTGTATCTATAAATTGCAGTGTCAGTTCGAGTTTATTTTATTGCAACACAGGAGACCACTGAGATTACCTGAGATTACTGAGAGGCAACGTTCACGATTTTTCTGAAGCCCGACAAATTTCTCAAACAATGTATATTTTATTTAGTAATACTTCTTAATCATTTCAAATGTTTCCAGATGTTGAAAATACTCCTTGCGGATGGCAGATAATTTTAAATATTTCAATAAAGAGTATAGGATTCAGTTGTGTGTCTCGTTCAAAATGAGATTTTTTTAGGCACGAGACCGACAATTTTGCATAAAGGCCCATGGGCCACGCAGCCCGGCACGACCCTACTAAAGTCCGAGACCCCGCTTATAACACTTACTTTTCGCACACTGCTGGCCATAATTATATGTTTTTCTCGTTTCGCATAGGCCTGGCCATAATTATAACGCCATTTGCCGCCTTAAACTTCTGTCTAGAGCTCCAAGAGCTGCGAATACTCAAACCGCATTCGGCTAATCATTCGCATTCATAGTGCACAGCTGCCATCAAATACGCAACGGAGTTGCGCGTGGCACGCCCATAAAACACATGCAGCACGCATCTAATTATGCATAACGGAGCTGGAGTCAAAGTTGGAGTCGAAGTTCTTGTCATTATCACGATGCATGCAAATTTCGCTCTGCGCCGGCCGCAAATGACTTCTTTGTCACGGTTCCATGTAATTTGTGGGCGTAGCGCAACAGACACGCCCCCGGGCTGTTTGTTTTGCCGCCAGCTGATGGAAAGCTCTGCACTCTGCGCTGCTCTCTGGTCAAGTGTTGCGCATAACAGACGCACTGGCTAATGGCAAACGACACGTACGTGCCAATAGCCATTTGTATCTATTTGTCATGCCTATCCCCTGCCACCCCCCCCCCCACAACCACACACCACACCACCTTTCCCCTGGCTCCTTCTATTCCCACTCGCTTAACAAAAACTACACTTTGATTTAATTAACGTTACATTGACCAATTTTGGGAGCAAGCCGTGCTACGAATGCATTCAAGGAACGGGAAAGCGGAGAGGACCGAGGAGGGAGGAGCGGCAGGTACAAGAGAGCTGCCACCAATGCAGTCATTACCATCATTAAGGCAATATCATTTTCAGGCCTCTCCGGTCGCTTGGTATGGCCGGAGCGCATTTCCCAGAAACGCATTAGCCCCGCTCCAATATGGTCTAATAATTCATGCCACATAATATAATTATGGTCCGGTGCGCAGCTCCATGGCAGACGGTATGGCACGGTACTGGCCATGGCCACAACTGGTCCACTGGCCACTGCGGCCAGAGCTACTGTATCTCAAATATGATTGATATCTGTGCGCTGCAGGCAACGCGCATTCATCTTCACTTAGTTATGTCAGTCAGTTAAGGCAACGCGAAATGGAGCACATGTCTCAAAATGATGATGAAATGTGCACATTTTCTAGGAATTTTCAAGCCACGGCAGCAAACGATCGAAACGCGCTTTGTATTGCCAATGGGCCAGCAATGGCACTGGCCACAGCTCTCTCAGTTTTGGTCGGAGTTTGAGTCTTGAGACCGAGACTTCGACGTAGACGGAGACTGACCATCGCCTGCATTGACTATGCAGCTCATTCCGTTTGCC
This sequence comes from Drosophila sordidula, assembly GCA_035047465.1. Taxonomy (NCBI): domain Eukaryota; kingdom Metazoa; phylum Arthropoda; class Insecta; order Diptera; family Drosophilidae; genus Drosophila; species Drosophila sordidula. The sequence goes on along the minus strand of JAWNPQ010000156.1, from coordinate 12,969,620 downwards.
CAAGTTGGTCATCGTCAACGGGCCATAATGAGTTGCCAGTGCGGGCAGCCAGAGCTCCAGCACCAGCACCAGCTCCAGCTTCAGCTCCAGCTTCAGCTCTAGCTCCAGCTCTAGCTCTAGCTCTAGCTCTAGCTCTAGCTCTAGCTGTTACCTGTCTGTCAGCTGTTGACAGCCGTGGCATGTCAACATGCTAAAATGTTAAACATGCAGCGAGGCATTGATTAAAATTGTTTTCTTTCACAAATTAAATTAAAAAGTGTCGGTCTCGGGAATATCTCCAATGTTATCGAAATAAATGATTCCTCAAATCCACATGAAGCTTCATTATTTTGCTTGCAATTTGTTCGCAAGTCCGTCGACAGATTATAAAATGTACGAATTTTGAGTTGCAAAAACAATCAAAGAATCTATTTTTGGGTATTTGTGCACAATGCAACAAAAGATTACACACGTGGCTAAAATAGGTGTCTCGCACTACCAAAACCGGGCATTGTTTTAATACTCGTTCACGTATTGAAAGGAGTATATTAGCTTTGTGCAAAGTCCGTCCGTCCGTTAATCCGAACGCAATCTTAGTCTCTGGTATTGAAGCTAGTGACCTGAAATTTAGAATATATATTCTTGAGTAGCCCGATTCCATTTAATACATATATTTACTTCAGTTTTAAGGATAAATACATCAAATATCTTCTCTAAAAAGATAGCACTACAATTTTTTTGGATACGTCCACTGGCGCGTGTCACTACATAATATTTTGCAGACAGTTTTCTGATTACCTCCTCTAAATATAAAGCTGAAAAATGTTGGCCCCGCCACAAATTACAAAAGTCTATATTTTTCAAATGAGCAGTAATAGTTAAGACCTTTTCAAGCTTTTATTCGACTGCAAACGAGTATTGCGCAGTCGGTCACACCCGACTGCAACGACTTAAGAGATGAGTGCGTATTTCGACAGCGTGAGCTGCAATCACGTGACCATCTCTAGTCGCAGCTGAACTTTAAGTCTATTTAAGTGGCCCGCAGGGCGCGTCTGGTCTAGAAACATGTATGCAAAAATAATAAACCGCGCGCCGTTGCGAATACTTCAATACCTCAATAGTCCATTGCTTCCATGCTGCAATCGATGGCCATTCAATGGCCATTAATATGCGCTCTAAGTGATGTGAATTACTGTAATTTTTGCAGCAGCGCTTTGATGGCCATTCGGGCCGGGCCGACTTTGTAACGGCTCTGGGCCTTTGGCAGCCGGTAGCTGTGGTAGCCGTAATTGAAACCTCTTTAGTGTGGCTAAATGCCGTGGCAGGGGGGAATGTGAGTGTGGGGAGAAGTGGAGCGGGGAGGGGATTGGAGGGGAGGGGAGAGCCGGCAATGGCTTGCATCGAACATCCTCATGCTCCATTCAAGTGCGCTATGAGCCATAATTTTTGCATAGTTCTTGGCACGTTTTTGTTTCGGTCCGATCTCGCAAGTGCCAGGCGTCCTACCAAACTTGGTAGCTAGTTGTGCCATTTTGGCCCCCAGCCTTGAACATATTTGCCAAGCATTTTGTGTGGCCGGGCAGGAGCCGACACAGCCACAGCCACAGCCACAGCCATAGCCACAGCCGCAGCCGCAACCCATTGATCTGCAATGAATTATGCATGCCAAGATACGAATAGTCGGATAGTCGCCTTGTGGAATAATCGGATAGTGGGGGAGTCGCTTTGGCTGCGTCGGGTGCGATTTATGGCGCGGCAGATCGCATGCAATGCATATATAATCATGATTATAATATATTTAAAAGCAAATGTGTATATTACACGGCGCCTGAGCAAATTGCTGAGGATGTTGAGGCGATGAGGGCGGCGGGGCAGGTCGCGAGGGTGGGTGGTATTTGTTTGACTCGCAGCACCGTTATTTTGCAATTACAATGCAATTACAATAAAAGGAAGTGAAGTGCATTTAAGCGTGCGCTGCAATCCAGCGACCCCCTCCCCCTCCCCCTCCCGCTCCTCCTTCCCGTTCCCCTGGCCCTTCCCCTTCCCGCACATCATCCTCGGCGCTGCACATCCGGTCGGTGGTTGGTTTAACTTTTTTGCAAGTTGGCGAACAGCAACAACAAATGCAGTTAACTTCTGTGCTTGATGCGTTAATACGTTAATAAAGTGTGTAAATTGCGGCTAGCGCTTATCGTCGAGCCGCATTGGCTGCCCCAAGGCCCAGTTTGGGCCAACAAACCCACCCGACTGCCGGAATTAATAGAGCGTGTTAACAGTTGTGCAAATTATAAACATAATTAATATGATGGCCCATACGTGTAGGCCTCGCTGGCAGCCCAGGCCAAGTCCAAGTCCAAGTCGCACTGCGAGATTCATTTCAGCGATAATGTTTGCTTTTGGCTTGAGGTTGTTGTTTTAGCTGTGGTTGTTATTGCTGCTGCTGCTGTTAGTCTGCTGCGTCGACTACTTTGGCTTGTTAGCTGATTGATTTGCGCTTTGTTTGCCGTTTGGACATGACCAGAACGGGACATCAATTAGTAATGCCTGGCAGACACAATTATGCATATTGAGTTCGAGCTCGTGTCGTACTTAGCCTAGCCCAGAGTGTTAGTTGGCTTATATGGCAGATAGCACATCATTAATTGGCAGCTCTGGCAAAGGAAAAGTTGCCTTTAATAGCGTGAAATTTGCTATGCTCTTAGCATACATAATTCGCGTGATCTTATCGCATCATTAACTAGAGAATATAAAATAGCCACAATGATTGTCAAATTTATTTAACAAACTAAAAAAACAAAAAAAAAAAAAAAACAAAAACGGCTGGCAAGCAAAGCTAACCACAGCTAACCAGCAGCTCCCGATCCTAATTCCTACATCATTTTAATTGGAACACATGTCACTCAAGTCAACTTTATCTGCCACAATAACTCATTCCTATCCGCGCTTTCCCACAGTCATCACATTCAGTGCGGCAACCATCAACGCCAACATATTGGCATTTGTCCATTTCAAAATCCCCGCAGAAACGAAAGGAAGAAGCAGAAAAACCTATACAAATTAATGCCAATGGCAGGCACACACACAATCCAGTCCAGAGAGCGGGACAGACACGTCCAGAAAATTATATTTACACCACTTACATATAAAATTAGTTTGTACAACTGCAGCAGCAGCTGCCGGACACTGGACAGCCACTAGCTGCATTCAGCATCGGCGAAGCCTTCGCACAACCCCACAAGGCAATTGGTGGCTCCAAGTCCTCTGTCCACCACATTGACTTATATAAATACATTAAGTCACAAATCACAATTTTCCGACGCTTGAAATGCGCAAACGGAAGGCATACATTTTAAATGTGTGCGCAAGCTTCTGCACGGAAGGCCACGCTGGACAGCAGATGGCCAAGGGGGTGGGGGGTGAGGGGGGAGGCCAGCAAATAGCCTGCGGGAAGCCGACTGGCTATCGAACCAATGCCAATCAATGGGGACCTGCCTCGTCTGGCCCCGTATGATCAAAGTGGCTGGCCAGACGCGGACACGGCCGCGCTGTCGCATGTTTGTTGTCGCCAAGTGGCTCTGGCTCTGGCTGGGAGTCGTCCACATGGTCGCGCCTTTCTGTGCCTCCCACCTGTGCCAGCACCAGCAGCAGCCGACTCTCGCCAGAGTCAAGTGGAATTGCAACCTGTCTGTATCTGGCTAGCTGGCGGTCCGACGGGCTGGCAGGCTCGCCGCCTTGCGTGAGATTGGATATCAATCTTTTTGCAATTTGGTATGCAATTTAAAATTCATGAAACACATTCCTTTGACTCAAAAGATGCAGGCAAATGTGTGAGCAGTAGGCTGTCTGACAGAGCCCCCCCCCCCTCCACCCAGCCAGTGCCTGCCCCCAGACCTACACATTGTGCATCATCGTCCTGCGCGCCGTAGCTCAAATTGCCGTTTGCATTATTTATTTGCGTCCATTGATGAGCCCCTGCATGGCTGATGTCGATTCCTGTTGACGGGCTGCACACTGTCCACTGCACCGTGGTCCGACGTGTGGTTGTCTCTGCGGCTTTAGTCTGGCCGGGTATCTGTGCAACCGTTAGTTGTTTAAAATATTGCAAACAAGTGGGCAGAAAAAGTTTGCCTTCAATTCCCTGGCTCTCTTTCTGACCTCTCGCCAGCCCAACTCATCCCAATGTTCCGCTATTAGTTTAATGTTTTGTTTATTGTTAGCCATGACCACCGCTGCGCCAGTCCCAGTCCCAGTTCCATTCCCACTCCCAGTTTCTCTCTCTCTCTCGCTCAGCCGAGCTGCGGCTCGTGTTTGGTGCGTCTGAATGGCACTCCATGGCCATTATGTTGAGTAGTTTCACAAATATGCTTGTATGACCGCCAGACCTGCGGACTACCAGACCACCAAACAGGCAGCCGATGTCGATGTCGATGCCGTTCACGTTCCCGTTGCCGATGTGTTCGTCAGATTGGTTTGGGTATGGTGGCCCCGGCTGGACACGGGCTGCGGCAACAATTGAATATCCCTCCGGCTGGTGTGCTAGACCCACGCCCAAAAGCCAACACGCTCTTATTTCGTTCAATTGCGTTTGTCAAACCCAAATGCATTTTAATGCCACCAACAGAGGCTGCAAAGGAGGCGGGCGCGCTTTTCTTTTTGCCGGGCTATTTGCAAAATTCATCTGAAAATTGAACTCGAACAAAGCTTTAAAATGGGACAATGAAAATGTATACAGAACGTGGGTGTTGAATAAGGAGAGTATAATACCAGATAAGTCTTTTATTCAAATTTATTCATTTGTTTAAATGGAACAAATTACAAATTTACAGATCACATTATTTCGCTTTCATGTAAACCTTCGCTGAATAAAACAAGTAAACGATCACAATTTTTTTTACGATTGCGCAAGATATAAAATAATGAATATATTTTACACTGCATGACATGCAAACAATAAATTTTTCCTTATGTTAATATAATTTAATTCGTGATTGAACTCTAATTAGGATTAGATATGACTACCGAATACGTCAGACTTATAAATACCCTGCATTATTTCTTCTTCTCTTTCAGCTCTTCAGTATGATAAATGTGTTATAAACTTTTGAGTAAATTGTAAACAAATATTATGTCATTATGTCAAGTTTAGAAATCTAATGATATCTCTATGTCTGAAAGGAGACTATAGGAGACTATTCTGACAATTCTTTTGACTTATTTTATGCACTTCTGACCTCAATCTTCTGTTGTGCAGTCATCCCATTCTGTGGGCCATATATGATAGATTGGTAAATTAAATTAAATTAAGTTAAGTTCCAGTTGGTAAGCGTTTCCAACTTACATATATTTTTGACGGCACCCCACTTCTTGCCACGCTATATCCCAGCTTTGGCCTTTACCGTTCAGATTTTCTGTCTTGAATTAAGACCTTATGTTGTTTTAGCCCGTTCAATAAATGTGCTGATTCGCAGTGCTTTCGCCTTGTTATTCGCTTGTTATTTATGCAGCCTTCTAATGCAATTTGAAACTTTGCCCATTAGAGAACCTCCAGCATAGCCATCAGGTCCTTTACCAAATGCACCTACTTATGAGATTATATGCATTACACCCTCAAGCAGTGCGCATTAATCCGGCGAAACACGCCAACTTCAAGGAACAGGGGCAGAAGACCAAGACCGAGACCATTATTACCTGGGCAGCGAACATGTGAACGTTAAACGTTGCATGTTGCACACAGCAGTGGTTGTAGTAGCAGCAACAACACAACCAACAACAACAACAGCAACAGCAACAACAGCAACATCAATAAAAACAATAGGCACTATTTCAACAACAATAACTTGCAAACATTTCGCTTATCTATGAAGGCAGCCCGACTTCTTTGGTGGGAGTGCGGAGATGCGGGAGTGTTGGGGGACTACACCCATGTAAAACCCGGCAAGTTTTCGACGGATTAAGCTGATTAATTTGTCGCGATAAGAATGCGGCGCCTACCCTACCTCCGTCCAGGGGTCTCGGGGCTAATCCATGCGGTTCGAAGGGTAAACAAAAATATGTAATGCCGTTAGCTGCCTTGGCCATATCACAAGTTAGTGTAGGTAACAAAAAACTTAAGTTTCCTGTCTGCCAAGTTTTGGTTTTTTCTACACGACACGACTTCTTCTCTCTCCCGCTCTCACTCTCTCTCTCTCTCTCCCTCTGTCGTTGCGGTAAGCCAAAAAATTAACTGCTTCTTATGGCGCACATTTTTGTATAAAATTTCAAATTTGCTTAGCATCAAATTACGTGCATGTTGAGCAAGTCTGCAGAGACAGAGACAGGGACAGAGAAATGTGAGAGAGAAGGAGAGTGCGAGAGCAACTGGATAGAGTTAGCTAGAGTGGGCGGCATAGGCGCCAATTAAAAGCGTTTCAAATTACGCAGAAAATATCATAATTCCATGGAACTAACACAAGTTTAGGCCCAACAATGTTACCAGACTCAATTGTAATGCGATACTTTTTTGGGAATGACCGCAAGGCCAGCCGATCCCCCCGAACTGCAAATTCTTTGCAATGGGAAACCAAAGTCAGTCGAGTGTATGCGCTTTGTATATAAACAAAATTAATAATAAGCCGCCAGCTTGGAGACTCCTCTCGAGGCTAAATCTGGGCCTAGTCCGGCTTAGATTGGCCTGAACTGGTCAGCTCTAGGCCGAAGTCCACTTAACATGCAGTCGACATGTTTGGGGCTGGTGCCGGGCGTCATTTACATGTCCAAGTCGCCTTCCTCGTTGTCCACATTCAGCACAAGCAACATACAACATGTTTACATTTTTGCACTAATTTAATTTTTCAGCCAATAGACAAAGTTGCTGTTGTTGCTGTTGTTGCTGTTGTTGTTGTTGTTGTTGCTGTGTAGTGGCTTAAATTGCTGTTGAGTTAATTTAAATTGGTATTTGATTATATTTGGCTCTCGGTGAACGTTGCGCGTTCCGCCTGCCCGTTTATGGCCAACTCAATTAAGCGCAATCAACGGATTAGTGAGATTTTTGCATTCAATTGCATTATGTGGCTAGCCAAATATTTTTGCAGCTTGGCCGCTTTGCATTTAAGCCGCAACGCCCCCCATGACGAGACGGCCCAGACTATCGGTAGGCTACCGATGAGGCAATGTCTGGCAACATGTTCTTGGCCCTGGCCCATTGCATGTCAAATGCAAATTAATTTTGGCACTTAAACAAAAGGATTTGACTTTTAATCCCTGGCTATAAATGGCATGTGTGCACATATCTAGCACATAAATACATTGCCACCAGCGCCATGGTGGGTGGGTGGGTGTGTGTGTGTGTGTGTGTGTGTGTGTTTATGTGTGTGCGTGTGCGGCTTAAGCTAAAATAATGAAATTTTCTAACAAAGCAACACCTTTGCTTGGCTTCAGCTCTCATCGCAGTCTGGCACAGGCAGCAATTTGTGCAGACTTAACATGGATCTCAGATGACTGAGGAGGGGGCGTAAATTATTGCTGGGATATAGAGTCAAACAACATGCACTTGTTGTATGCTCAGCAGTAGGGAATTTTCTGTCATGTTGCAGATTTTTGGCAACAATGTCTTGCCAAAAATCTGTCGTCAAACAGCCTTATATAAGTGGCTATAGAGTGCACCTGAAACGGGCCAAAATAGCGCAATTAAGTAGAGTGAGAAAGAATCAGAGAACTAATAAAAGGTTTAAATTACATGACAACCGACTCCTTTAACTCAAACACCCCTCCTATGTAGCGCATTAAAATGTTTTCAATGTTTTCAATGTTTCAATGAAGGCGTGCCGAGAAAACTGTCAAAATGCTGGCGGAATTACCGTAAAAGCCAACCTGCCGCCGACATGTAAAGCCTATAGAGTCCACTGCAATTAGTGAGACGAATGAGAAGCCCTGAAAACAAGAGTCAAAGCCAACAAGCATATCTAAGGCGTAAGTTTTCATATTTGCTAAAATGGGCTAAAAATGTAAGGAAATATCTGAGCTTGTGTAGTTTTTCTATATACGATATCAATGTTGTCTTTGGGGCCATTGAGCGAGCGAAATGAAAAGTGTCATAACAATCACAGCTGTGGGGACGTGTCGTTCGTTTTAATGACTCACTAAATTATTCATACGCCATGGATGCCGAGCAAGTGAAAAGCGTTTTGTTTTGAGCATGCCAAGCGCTAAAAGTAAACAAGGCGCAATGAATTTTCCAGCCAGCCAAACAAAATATAAAGTCAACAAACTTGGCGAACGTTGCTTGAGCATGGAGCAGGGCTTAGGTGGGGGGACGAAGGAGGCGGAAGCCAAGCTGTCATATGAATATGCAATGAATATGAATGCACTGCCAAGATGTTGTTGCTTCTGCTCGTGCTAGAGCTGGTGTGAGCACTAGTTGTGTGTGTGCGTGTGTGTGCGGGGTGCAAGTGTGTGCGAGTGTTTGTTATTTCGGACTAACGCTAAAGTCACTTTCTACCCTCGCTTAAATAGAGGGATCACATGACTGGATTGCTTGCACAGTCGCCATAGAACATCGGCAGCAGCAGTCATGGAATATGCCATCAACAATTGCTGTCTGACGTATTAATATGAAACGCTTTTGAGCACGTAGCAACACTTATGGCCAGGCATTACATGCTGCAAGTGCCCCAACCTGAGCCTGCGACTGTGCCTCTGCCTGGGATATCACGACACTCATGACGACAATGCAGCACGGCTCTGCGGGGCGGAATGGGCCGGAGACCGGGAGAGTGGCAGAGAGAGCTGAGCTGAGCTGAGCTGAGTTGGCGTCATGCGTGCTTGCTGGCAGCCATTCAAGCGCCTGGCCCCATACAATTCCATTACCAAAATGTGGTGGGGATGTTGCTGCTGTGGCTGCTGCTGATGATGATGATGTATCATGCATGAAGCATAAATTCATTTTCAAGTGCTGCCTGCTGTACTTGGGCCTCAGTCAGGCAGAAGCTGCGAGCTGCGTCATCATCAGGAGGCTGCCAGCAGTCACCAATTGGGAGCTGCCGCCTGGTTATCCTTTTTGTGTGTGCACATTTTTGCACTATGGGTTCGAGTTAAAAATATGCATTTTTTCTGTTTTTTTTTTTATACATATTTTTTTTATTTTTTTTTTATTTTACTTGAGCTTACACTTCATTTAGCTTGCAGCACGCAGCGTTGCATTTATTGGTTGAAGTGTTTTTCTTTTGCCCTTCTCTTTTTCTGCTTTTTGTTCTTTGCATCAGCCTTCTGCCTCGTCTTCATACTCATTATCAAGTAGCGTGCAGGTTCTTGACTGATTGCAATGATGTGGCTGCTGTTTGGCTTTGAGGGCTGGGCCTTGTTGCTAATTAGCAAAAAGGGCAAAAGAGAAAAAAAAAATTAGTGGAGGTTGTAGAAAATGCACAGGGTTGAACGGAATGATTACCACAGATAAAATGTTAAAGCATTGAAGGAAAACAGTTAGGCAGTTTAAGGGAGAGTCCATGACAAAGTGAAAATACACTACAAAATATCTAGCTCTTTTAAGCTTTCGAAGCACATCCTTTAGGAGGAGAGAGATCAGAGTTTGGGCAAACGCAGTTGGCAAAAACTTGAAGAACTGTTATAAATTTCATCACTCTTTACTTAAATATAACATATGATCACACTTAAGATTTAAAATTTAGGTATTAATTTTTTGCCAAAAAAGAAATTTAATAATTACTTAAAAAAAATAAATTTATTTGTGGAAGCTTAAAGTTAATATTAACACCTATTTTTAATTTCGAATAAAATTCATTACGAATTTTTTGAAAATTTTAAATAATAAAATTCTTTAGTTGAGATTAAGTTATGTAATGGTTTTCTGGAACCTTCATTTTAACTCTGAAAAAATATTAACTATTAATTATTACAAAATAAAAACACATCTACACGAGGTAACAATCTGGTGGTAAAAGCATATTTAAACACTAAATTTTAAATATCAAATTTTGCGACAAATTTAATATATAAACCCTTCCAAATTACAAAAATAGTTGGGTATTCCGCAGTTTGCGCAAAAACTCCTTTGTACCTAAAAATAACTTTTTGCGAAATCAAAATCGATGCAGCCGTTTTCTATTAAATTATTAAAATGTTAAGTTTACAACTTGTTTTCACCTGTAACTTTTGAACTACTTAAGAAACAAAAGAAAAAGATAGAAAGAAAATAAAAGGAAAACGTGTAAAGGTAATAGCTTAATAGCTTTCAACAGTACCTTTCAACAAAAGTTTTAGAAAATTTGAGCATTTTCACGCCAATAAGTTCATAAAGTGTCAAAAAGCTAACTTAACTCTATCATACGTATTTCACCTTATTTTCGGAAAGATACGAAACAATTTTGATTCTTTATAAGTTTTGAACGAGTTGTCAGACTGGAATGAATGAATTACAATTCGAAACGAATGAATTCCTGAAAGCCCCTAATGGCTTCACAATTTTAACATTTTTCATAGTGCCATATAAGTCGAACTGATACATAGTGTTTCATTTAAGGGATTGAAAGAAAAACAATTACATTCTGAATACAGATTCAGTCTTTTTCCAAAGAATTATTAAATAAAAAAAACCAATGCCAGGAAGAACGTTACACTCGGAGAGAACTGACTGTGTAATACTCTGTCACACCTTTGAGCTTGACGTGAAATTCGGGAGAAGAAGCCTATAATTATAGACTTAATTATAATCAAGACTACCACCAAAACTCGGTGACTCAAGCGTAAAAACTGTGAGACATTTAAATGTTGCAGTTAGCCGCCCCCCAGTAGGGGCTTAAAAAAGCGTCTGTCTGACGCGATTACGAGTATTTACCAAGTTACAGGTCTCTCACTTGAATAGCGCTAAGAAAAATGGCGCTTATGCGGATAGACGGACAAACTAAACAAAATACTCTAGCGTATTTTTTGAACGTATAAACAAAATGTAGAATAATTGATAAGTTAAGAAGTATTAAAAATTCAAACAACAATAATCAGTGGAAAATGTCACAAACGCTGAAAGGCCATAAAAAGTTTATTAGCGAAATATTGCATTGTGTAAATTTATAGATTTTTAATAAAATATAATGTAAGCCCCAATCGCATATATTTTGTGAACATAAATAATAAATAAATGCATACACATAAATGCCAACTCGGCGTTGTAAAATTGAGTCATTTGGGTCTCATGGCTGTTTTATCTAAACGTAGCAATTATGAGATCTTTGCAGTGACACAGTTATCTCCCCATACATATGTATTTGTATAAAAATATATTTTTCGCGCGCTTTATAGAGTTATAAAAAGAAAAACATGACTAGCGAAATATGGTAATAAATGCCATGGCATTTAAAATGTTATTAAAAAAGTCGAGCCGTGCACATAAATTGCTTGGCTGCAAATAGAAACCAATAAATAAATATATGCACACACAAATATACGCACATAAATATACACATACTCATTTGTTTTTAAAGTAATCTGCGGAGTTCTCATTGGGGGGGAATGACGTCAAGTCAGTGACGACAACTACAACGCTAACAGCTGCCAAAATACCACTAGACCAAGTTTTGCGTTACAGCGAAATCACAGCATTTGCAATTTGATTGTTGTTGTTGTAAGAATAATAAACGAGAAACAACTTCTAAAAACAACTTTCATTTTGTACTTGTCTCAAATCGAAATGGAAATCGAAATCGATAGCGATAGCGATAGCGGTACCGATACCGATACCGATAACCGAAGCTAACAGTTGGTTAACTGGCTGAAAACGAAACCCCAAAAGAATGTGTTTAATTTGCCAATTGAGAATGAAATGCGATGGGGCCGGAAGAGAGGAACTGGCATCGAGCCATGGCTGCAATTAAGCTGAAGTCGCATAATTTAATTAACTTCTTATTGACTTAGGGGCCCAGTTTCGGAGAGGGTCGGCAGTGTCCCCTTTGTACTTACTAAGTGGAACTGGTCACTGATCTGGATTAGCGACAACAAAAACAAAAACAACAACAACAACAGCAACAACAACAATAACAAACAACAACAGCGACAGCGACAGTAACAACAAGCTGTAGCCGTCAACACAATCACCACACACCGAGAGCGAACCGCAGTCGAGTCGATAGGAAATGTTGTGGGGACACCGCTGTACCAAAGCGTGACAGGCATGAATTAACAATTTGAATTAATGTCAGTTACTCATGGCATAGCTGCTGCTCTTGCTGAGCAGCAGCAGAGAGAGAGAGAGAGAACGGGGGAGAGATGGGGAGAGGTGGTAGTGGGGGCAAGTTGCCCCACCACCATCAGCATTACCACAACCACCACCATAAGCACCACCAGGTGAGTGGCTTGTGAGTGGGCGCCCTAGTTGCTTAGTTGCACTTACTAATTTCTGGCTATCCGGCCAACTGACTGCGACTGGCATTGATCTTTGCGTTTGCTGTTCGCTTGTGGGCACAAAATGAAAGGAAAAGTAAGTTACGACTTTGTCGAGTTACTTTACGGCTAACTAGAGGGAAAGGTAATTGCATTTTACAGCAGCACTGCCAGCACTCCAGCTCGAGCAAAAGGGAAAGGTTTTCGTTTTTTGCTTGTGATTTGCTTGGCCAAGTGTCAAAAATGTGTGGCACCAACTGCGGTAGCCTGAGAACGGCTGCCAGCGCCCCGCGGCCTGGCTCTAATCCCGGTCGGGGTCCCGGTTACAGCCAAGAGGCAGTCCAGTCTGAGCTGGCGCCAAATTAACCGGAAATGTCACAATGGGCGACGTGTGGCCAGCTGCCCGTTTGGAAATTATACAATTTTGTCACGTGACATGCATTAGAAACACACACACAAACACAGTGGGAAAGGCAACTGAGACGTGCCAGACGGCAGTCGCGTCCAAGCAAAAAAGAGACCTGAAAACAAGTGAGAACGCTGTCGTCGGGCGTAGCCGACTGCGCAATACTCGTTCAGAGCATAATAACAGCTTAGAACAGACGAAAGCGGTCCTAATTGTTATTGTTAGTTTGGGAAACTGTGAATTTTTTAGTTTGCGGGGCCGAGAAGAGGTCATCAGAAAATTGCCTGCCAAATTTGGGGATTCTAGCTGTAAAATTGTGGGTGAAATGGATAAACGCCCCAAAGATAGATGGCTTTAAACGATTTGCCACGCCCCCAGTTGGAGTGTCCAAAACACTTGTGTGATCTTTACGGGTCATATATCTCAAAAATTGTATGTATATTTAAAACTGAGAGAAATATGTCGATTTTATCGATTTACCACGCCCTTGAAAAATCTTAACATTATCCGACGCGGGTATACACGGGTATATTTTCCAAATTTCAGTTGTTCCTAGACGGACATTCCATAAACCCAATATACTCTTTTCACATGGAAAGGAAAAAGAAACACAAAACGACATACAATTAAAGGCCGTCTAGAAGGAATTAACAAAAAGTAAGCAGGGAATAAACGGCAAATAATTTCACAATTTTCAGTGGGTCAAACGCCAATTGAACATTGTTATTCTCCAGATTAAAGGCCCCATATCTTGCATCAGTGTAAAAGTATACAACTAATAACAGCAAGCAGTCCCAACCAGAATTGTTTGAAGTATACCATAATAACGCAAAAAGCATTCTGCATACACAAGTTTCCGAATATCGTAAAAGTAACCCGACTTTTACAGTGCTGCTACACATTTTGATAAGCAGGTAATGAACCCTGGCGCACCTTCGAACGAATTACCAAAAAAATGCCCTCTTTTAATAGGGTATTTTTCATAATTACTGGGCACATAAAAAGGTAGCCGCCCTTAGATGTGAGTGTGAACATGTCAAGCCAGCTAAATGTCAACTAAACACGCGAAATTCCTGTGTAGAACTTTCACTGCTCGAAGTCGTAACTGAAATAATTCCCTGTGGCAACGTCCAACCGACGCCAAAGTCAATGTCCTAGTGGGAGAAGAAGTCAAAGCGACGCCGCAGAAAGAAGCCGCAAAAGCGCGAGAATATTGGCGAAATGTAAAACCCGCTTTGATGTCTGGCCCAAACTAACTGAGCCGGCCAAAACCGATTTGCCTTTTCATACGAAAAACAGTTCGCTTTTGAAGTGGCGTAGTTTTGCGTTTTAACGCACTTTCTTATGCACCTTGCGTGGGGCTAACACCCCCCTTTCACCCAACCCGCCTCCAAGATGGCGGAAATGCTTAAATATCAAAGGCAAAAAGCCGCACAAGCAACGTACACACATGATTATAGATAGAGATAGGGATACCGACAGAGAGAAGGAGATGGACATATGCATATGTGGGGTGTGTTATTTTTTTTCCCATTCGAGGGTGGCTTTTATGTGTATGTGGATCCAAGGGGCACTTTCACTTTTCTTCACACCAACGTTTTTATATGTTTGTCACATTGATTTTTTCTCTTTTTTTGGGAGCATATTATTTGTGTTGTTCGCATTTGATTGGAAGTGTTGGCGAGGGTGGAGTTGGACCCTCGATGGCGCATTGCCTTAGGGGTAGCCAGCAATGGTATCAAAGCAAATTTGACAAAGGTTTGACTTTGACTTCAAAAAGCCAGCAAATAAGGACACAAATGGGATGACAATTGAAAATACTCGCAGAAATTGGACGATAAAGTCTCACATACTATTTTTGAGGTCGAAAAGTAAAATTCTTAAAATCACAATTCCAATAGATTACTTTGTTTAAATCAATCTCTCTCTCTCTCTCTCTCTCTCAACTAGACGGAATTTTAGCCACGTCCAATTCTTTCATCATTTAATACATGATCGCGTCACATTTATTTGCAATTTAAGTCTAGACTAAAAAAAGAAATATACATAATAAATCTCTGCCACAATGCTAAAATTTCAAATTAATTTTTTAATTATATGAAGCGGCGCCTAAGCTACCGCTATCGGAACCTGAAACCCGCTAATCCAAGCCTCAAGGTCGAAATCGCACTGAACAGAACGGAACGGAATACATTAATTTTGTTGTCTATAGGAACCGTTAAGGTAATAACTCATCTTGGCTTGCAGCTTAAAACTAAGTCATACCCAATTCTATATCATTTTAAAAGTCGCATCAAAATCAAATTAGTTCCGAGTGTTGATTTTCTTCTCTCTGAGCTTGAGTGTGTGTGTGTGTGTGTGTGTGTGTGTGTGTAGCTGTGTGTGTGGCGCTTCATGCTCGTTGATTTCCAGCTAATTTCGCGCAGCTACATAAAAAAGCATTTCGAAAACGAACTACACACAATGGACAGTAATTATAATGCGATGTGGCGCATTTATCGCCGCGATCAGCATACATCCGTTCAGTTCTGTTTTGTTCGGTTCTATTTGGCTTTGCTTTATTCAGCTCTGTATCGGGTATGCAAGGTCTGGTAATTAGCTCGCTAATTTACATGAGATTCAAGCGAACATCCTTAGGTACGACACTCTGTGGCGTTGAGCAGTTGGATTCTGGCCGAACGAACATAATCAGTTGGCCGCTGCTGTGGCATGGTTGAGCGCAGCGGCGATCCAGCAGAAAACATTTCTCAAGAAAATTTACCGCAAATAGTTGTGTGCCAAAGTAGGCGCAGAAAAATGCGACGACGTTCGCTGAGTTGGCCTATCAGCCAAGTGGCATCATCATCATCATCATCATGGAGGCAGGCAAGCAGGCAGGCAGGCCGGCAGGCCGGCAGGCTTGGCCATTTGGCATGGCATGCCGTGGCGTGGTCACGTCAGGGCCATGAACTTGGCCATCGGTGCTGACCATCAACGAATGCCGGACGTGGCCAGAGCCTGCGCCTTCGCCCGATTGTCAATGATAAAAAGTCGTGGCCAACAAGTGGCGCGTCCTCATTTGCATCGGCAGCGTAGAAATTCTTGCAATGCTCAAGCGACCCAAAACCGCCCACACATGACATGACACGCTCCAACCCCTCTGCTAGCCCCCTCTACTAACCCCGCAAGCCGGGCACCCCGCCACCCTCGCAGTGCCCTTGTGGCAATGTGGCTGACTGCCTTTTGTTGTCATTTGCCGGCTGTTTTTGTGCATTTGCTGCAAATGGTCAAATTATTTCCTTTTCCGTATTTCTTTGCCCGGCTTTTGGTACGTTCTCGTTTTATATTTTTATTTGCATTTCTTTCTCTTTTTTTTTGTATTTTGCCAAAGCATTCACGCGCACGAAAGGATTTCTTGTAATTTGGCTGAGACTTGAAAAGCAGCTGGAAAGGGTTCACTGCCTTTGCTTTGCCTCTGCCTCAGACTCCGAGCTGATGAAAGGGATTTGTGGCTGCTGCTGATGCTGCTTTTTGGCGACTTTGCATTTTTATTTGTAATGATTTTTTGTTGTTGGCTGCGGCCGCTGCTGCTGCTGCTGCTGCTGGTTTTGGCGGGTTAGCAGGCAGCTTTTGTTTTAAAAAGCAGTTCGTAGTACGAGTGCACATAAATACACATGTATGTATGTATGCAAGTACTTGTGCTTGCGCCTGTGTTTGTATTCGTATTCGCATTCGCATTCGCATTCGCATTCGCATTCGCATCCGCATTCGTATTTGTATTCGCATTCGTATTTGTATGTGCATATGCAAAACACGGCAGATTGAATCCATTCGCGGCATTCGCCACGCTCAATGGGAATGGCTGCTGCTCCTGCTGCATATGCATTATGCACACTCATTACCCGCACCGCCATTCGCCATTATCCTTGTGCGCTCGTTCACTTTCATTTCGCATACTCACTCGTCTGACTGTAGATTGTGTGTGCTGCACTGTACTTTTATATCGCATTTCGCCGTTGCTTTTGTTGTTATCGCAATTTTTGTGCCTTACCCTTGCCACTTGAGACATTGCTTTGTTTTGCTCCGCTCTACAATGAAGGGGTTATGGCGATGGATGTACACCAAAAGCTTTTAGGCGCTTTTTTTTAGTGTCCTGAGTGCTGCCCCATACAGTGCAAATTCAATGCATTTTGATGTGCTGGAAGTCTGGAAAAGCCCCAACTTCAAATAAAAAGCTACAAATCCCTCTAATATTGCCATCTCTATTCAAAAAAAAAAAAATACAAAAAATCAAAATGTCAGGGAACATGTTTTTCCAAATCCATTAGCCCTGGTAGTGGCTCAACTTTTGGTTCGTTTCATTCTTCCCAATTATATGTGTATAATTTATAGAATTTAGCTTGGTAACTTTAAACTTAAAGTAAAGAAATAAATAATTTATTATAATTTGATTTTTTTTAATTAAATAAAAACAACTTTTTGCTGAAAAATATTGCCATATTATGTGCTCTTTTCTTCTTAAAGTTTTCATATTATATTTTTCTATATCTCAAGTTACGTCGCCTTGATCTAGTTGAGCAACCGTTTGCTCAGAAGTCAAATGAATTTGTCAAACATACATGGCATGACAATAACAATAATGAAACATGCAAAAATTAATTTAAAAATTATAAAAATTTTAAAGCATTAGTATACACAATAAGAAATACACTTTACACCTTCCGAAGAACTTAATATCATCTTTGGCGTTTCATTTATAACGTTCAAAGTACTTCCATACCGCAATATTTTTTCCAGACTTTTTTGTATAATTTTTTTACAGCTTCTTTATTAATAAATAAAATTACTATGGTACAAAATCAGTTTAATTTATGCATCGACTTCTTCGTCATCTCAAACTTTCGCAATTAATTTAAGTGGACAAAATATTCTGTTTTTTATTTTAAATAAATTTAAATTTAAATAACGTATACGCGTTTTAGGTTTCTATTTTATGAAATGCCTGCTTAACTTGGTCGGTTGGAGAAATGGCCAAATATATAATTCAAAGTTGGGAATATAATCAAATCTTTTTGTACTTTTAAAGAATCTAAACCTCATTTTTTTAAGCATTTGTTGAGTTTGTTTTCGGTTTCAAACCACATTCGAAGAGTTAAAAGATTTCCATCGATAATATTTCTATTTAATTTTGAAACTTGGTTTAGCTTTTGAAATTTCAGGTTTAACTAAAATCGTTAAATCATTTTTGGTCAACTGGTTCCAAGCAAGTTATATGAAATATATTTTAGTTCCAGACCTGAACCGGTTCGGTGAGAAACTAGTTTGCAGCCTTGGCTGGCAAAATTAATCAATTTGAAAAACCGAAATATAAAATTATCAGCTTAGAGTTCAGTCTTCAGTAGAAATACGAAGAACTCACAACCTAATTACATCGAAAGTGTTACATATTACAAGCAACTCTGAAACAAGTTCGTGGCAGCCAACGAAGACGCGAATGTTGCAGTTCTCCCAGCCATAGACAACCAGGAGTTACTGACCAGACGGACCAGAGCCAGTGCCAGTGCCAGCGACAGTCCCCGAGGCCGAGGCCGAGATCGAGACCGAGACCGAGACCGAGACCGAGACCCAAAAGAACCCAAGAGCTGAGTGGAGAGGAGGTGGTTTGTTTATTCATCTGTATCAAAGTAGACCGAGAATCCGCTATATGAGTGCTTGAACTTTTCTTATTTCAATTCGAATATGAACTCTGACGACGAATACTCGGATGAAGATCACGGAGATTCGCATCGTTCCGCAAACAGCCCATCCTCGTTCATGACTTGTGTGGAGAGCGATGAGGACACCTGCACGGAAATCGATCTGCCCGAACGGCCCAGGCGCAGCGTCGAGGTCGATGAGTTCGCGTACACGGTCCTCACGGCGGATCAGATAGTGCAGCACCAGCGCAACATCATCGACGAGGTCAACAATGTGCTGCATCTGTCGCCGCAGGTCACACGAATCATACTGAATCATTACAAGTGGGACAAGGAGACGCTCTTCGAGAGGTACTTCGAGAGCAGTCCGCAGGAGTTCTTCCGGCGCGCCCACGTCGTGAATCCCTTTGCGACGCCCTCAACACTAAGCCTGAAGTCTGCGCCGAGTGTGAGTGGGCGCGAAAAGGTCTGCGGCATTTGCTACTGCCCCTGCGATGAGCTGAAGGGCCTGGACTGTGGCCATGCCTTCTGCGCCGCCTGCTGGAAGCAGTATTTGGCCAACAAGACGTGCAGCGAGGGACTGGCCCACAGCATCACCTGCCCGGCCACCGATTGCGATATCCTCGTCGATGACGTCTCGTTCGTCAAGCTGGCCGACAATCCGGAGGTGATTGCCCGCTACCAGCAGCTCATCACCAACACGTTCGTCGAGTGCAACTCCCTGATGCGCTGGTGCCCGGCGCCCAGCTGCACCCATGCCATCAAGGCCAGCTACTGCGAGCCGCGGGCCGTGCGCTGTGCGTGTGGACACGAGTTCTGCTTTGGATGCGGGGAGAACTGGCACGAGCCGGTCAGCTGTGCCTGGCTGAAGCGCTGGCTGAAGAAGAACAACGAGGATTCGGAGACCTCCAATTGGATAGCGCAGCACACCAAGGAGTGCCCCAAGTGCAATGTGACCATCGAAAAGGACGGCGGCTGCAATCACATGGTGTGCAAGAATCCGTCCTGCCGCTACGACTTCTGCTGGGTGTGCCTCGGCTCCTGGGAGCCCCACGGCTCCTCCTGGTACAGCTGCAACCGCTTCGACGAGGAAGAGGGCAAGCAGGCGCGACAGGCCCAGGAGCGCTATCGCTCCTCGATGGCCCGCTATCTGCACTATTACAATCGCTATATGAACCACATGATGAGCATGCGCATGGAGCACAAGCTGTACGCCAACGTGCAGGCCAAGATGAACGACATGCAGGAGAACATGAGCTGGATCGAGGTGCAGTTCCTCAAGGAAGCCGTCGACGTGCTCTGCCAGTGTCGGGCCACGCTCATGTACAGCTATGTGTTTGCCTTCTATCTGCGCAACAACAACCAGAAGATCATCTTCGAGGACAACCAGCGCGACATGGAGATGGCCACGGAGAAGATATCCGAGTGTCTGGAGCGCGAGATAACCGTTCAGAATCTTTGTGAGGTGAAGCAAAAGGTCCTGGACCTGTCCCACTACTGTCGCAAGCGTCGCACCGTTCTCCTCTGCCACGTGCGCGAAGGATACGAAAAGGACTGGTGGGAATTCATAGAATAGAACTGTAATCCCCGTTAGCTAAGCTCCAAGATGGTTAACCGCAATACATCGCACTCTTTGATTGGCCTGACACAAAGAATCCAGCATTTCTCTGAAGACTATATTTAATTGCCTTTGGTTAGACCTATTAAAATGGCACAAAGCTTTTGGCTTCCTCTCTGGTAGAGTGTTGTTAATCTGCCAGAGCCATCAAAATTCTACAGTTATATAATGCAATAGGAATAACGATGTGTTTTATTTGCAAGCATGGTATGGCATGGAATGCAATCAATTTGAGCCGAGCTCCATAAATGATTAGCTCGATTTGAGCGATCTCAGCTAGGCAAATAGATACTCTGTTAACACATTCTTACGCTCTTTATTAATATTATCGCAATTGTGGATGTACTCTATTCTCGCCTGAGAATTGAACCCGGGATCGAGATACAATACACAATAGATTGTGTTTAGCTCGCAGCTATTATGCCTTATGCAACCCATTTGTGGTTACAGGGTATTGAAATCATTCAGCTCATTTACTCTCTGTCTGCTCAAGGATAGACACTTCATAGATTTACTTTGATGGCTAATGCAGCCTTTCCCTGACGTCGATCGGGTTTCGCTTCTTAATGACTTTTACCCGACACCTTGGAGAGCGCAGGCTCAGTGCTTGGCCATCAAATCGCTCACGATCATTATGTGTATTGTTGTGTGTGTGTTGTGTGTTGTTTGCCTACCTTCGTTTGCCGGCGATATGCGCCAGCTTTTGTAATTATAACATAAATCAATCCAATTTCATGTTATACTTTTTGGCGCAACAAAGCGATTAATGTCGACAATGCCACAAGATATGGCATGGCTAAAGGAAAAGCATAAATAAGCCATTGAGCCATGGCCAATAACGGAACGAAACGGAGCTTTGCGACGGCGCATGCGCAGCGTTTTCATATGAAAAATATTTCCTTATCGCGATGCGCTGCGGAGAGCCGAAGTTGGAGTTGGTGTTGGAGTTGGAGTCACCAGTCGCCGCCAGGTGCACGAGATTTACGGCAAACGGCAGCCAAGTCGTGCCCGTAACTGCTCCCTGCCCTGGCCTAGCCTAGGCTCGCCTCGCCTCGCCTCGCCTCGCCTGGTCTAGCCTGGCCTGGCCTGGCCTGGCCAAGTGTGAATTTTCGCACCCGTGATGAAGTTTCCAATTAAATTTTATTGGATTTCAAATTGAGGCTGCCAGGCAGCCAGCTAGTCAGGCAGTCAGACAGTCGCTCATTGATCTCCTGACTGCTGTATCTGGCTCCGTCTCTGGGCCTGACTCTCGCTTTGGGTCCCGCAAATATTTGCGCGCCATTGTTGTGGCAAGTGTTGAAAGTGGGCGTTACGCCATCTGCCAGACATCTCGCCTCCCAGCCCACTGCATCAGCCATTATAGACTGTCAGAGTGATTTCTTATAGCAGTTCAATGAGGGGTCAGCAACGTGGCGTATGAATTGCACAAAGAAATCAGTTCGGCAGATGCAACTGAGCTGTTGGCCAATGCCATACTTACATATGAATTGGGCACTTTGCCAAGAGAATGGCTAATTGATTACATATTGTGACAAAAACCTTTTATAAACCTTCAATCTTATTTAATTGGCATAATTGACAAGCAGGGATGCAAGCCCCAAAATAAATGTCGCTGGTTCGGCTCACGGTTCGAACCCATGTGTCTCCTCTGTGCCCTTTGTCTTTTTTATTTTCTTCACAAACAAAACTCAAAATTGATTAAAACTCTTGTGTCCACTAACCAAGCCATTTTTTAATGAATATGGTTTGGTTCGTGTTCAGGTTTGGCTATCTTTCTTTAAACGGGTTCGGTTCAGGGTACGGTTCAAAATTTAAAAATAATGGGTGATCCGGGTTTAAGCCGAACAGGTTTGCAGCAATAGACACAAATTTATATGCATTTAAATTCGAATGATTCAAACTAGATGGATAGAAAAACTTAAGCAAAAAGTATTTTGTGTATTTTTCAGGATATCTTAATCAATACTTAACATTCATAAATCGTTTAGTGCCCATTGCAACAATCGGTACTTAAGTATACATATGCAAGTGTGTGAAATCTTCAACACTCCGAAGATAACTTTTTACTTTACGCATTCTTTAATATTAAATATATGTCGAGCAATAAGCCTTTAATAATTAAATCTCGCTAAAACTATAATTTGTCTTTAAATAAATACGGAACTCGGATGTTTCGGTGAGTGGCTTTAAGTGCGGTATTTCCTAGGCATATCTACGTATTTGAAATATATGTATCCAAAACAGCCAAGTACCATTCAACAGTTGCTTTCGCCTGGCCCATTCAACAAGTCAACAAAATAATAAAAGGAAAGCCCGACCAAAGTCCTTCCAGTGCCGACCAGGAACTGCTCCTGTAGGAGCGGGGAGCTTCAGCCCGGTCAAACTGTTCGAGTGAGTTCCTATTAATTTTATTTATTGGCCTCGTTCTCAGCCGCCGTCGCAGCTGCGGCCACAGCTTAGCGGGCACAGTTCATGTCCTGCCTTCTTCGAGTGTCCTTTCCCCCTGCCAATGGCTTCGGCTTCGTCGTGCGGCTTATTGAATTTTTTATCTAGAGTTTGTTTTTGTGCTTATGGCAGCGTCTTGGAGGATTTCTCTGCCGGGCTTTAGTAATTTTTATGATGGCATATTTTCGCCTGGTCCCTGCCGTCCTTGTTGGCGTTGTCGGGCACTTCATGTTTTGAAATTTGCTTTAAGTCTTAGTCGCGTACTTTCAATTACACGGCATTGTCCTTGAATACGGTCAGGCGTGAGCTGTTGCCCAGACGAAGGTCAGCGCCGCACAACAATAAGGACACGGAAGTGTTTTAAGCTTTGGATGATGCGGTTTTTAATAGAGCAACTAAGTCGTGGCAAACTGTGCCAGCAAAGGCCACTGCACAAGCGTATCTTTTGACTGAAATAATAACAAATATTTTAACATAATGCTGCACACTAGCTAATTTTTTCGGTTGTCAATAGGTAGGTACTTTCTAATTGCCTTCCAGCCGCGACCAGCAGGTCGGTGTGGCCACTTCTTGGCCTATCTGCGGCACATTAGTTGAGCCATTGAGCAAATTTCGCCGCTGCCATAAACAATCTGCAGACACGAGCTGGAGCTGCCGTGAGACGCAGCAGTTGCGCTTGCCGCTGCACTTCCTCCTGCTACTAGCTCCGGCTCTGGCACTGGCTCTGGCTCTGGCTGTGGCTCTGGCTCTGGCTCTGGCCCGGGCTCTGGCTCACTATCACTTCATCAGCGACGTGAATTTATGAGGCACTTTGCGCAGTCGCCGAGCATCACTGGCCATAATTTGCCGCCGTCTATTGGCGAGTGCACAAATTGCGTTGATATGCTGACAGGCGGCGCACAGCGGGCCAGTCCCTCCGCCAGCCCTCCCCCCCCCTGGCCGTGGAGCTGCATGGAGCGTCTTCTAATGCGCAAACTCATTTGCCTATCGCCTCGCCAGCAGCAGCTGCAAAGTGCATTTTGTTAGCTGGCCATGCAGATGGCCGCTGATCTTCTCCACTTCTCTGCTTAAACTCAAACTCACTAACTAAATTGAAGCACGCGCGCAGGCGTTTTAAGCGGCATAAAACTCAATTGAATTTAATTGAAGGCGGTCGAACATAAGGCCGCTGAGTAAGTGCCGAGTGCTCGGCGGTCGGTGGAGAAAGGAGCGCGGGGAGCGCGGAATGCAGGTCATTAACTAGCTGTCACATTTTTGTGATGCGCGCGACAAGAACACACAATTTGGAAAACAACAAATAAAACAAAAGCATACAATGATCATACTGAATAAACAATACACTTTTAAAATGTATAAAATAAATTGAAATGGAATGATCTGTATGGTAAATCAAATCATCAAATTTTCATTCAGTCTCTTATTTATTTTTCTTTGAAAACATTTTATTACCACATACAGACAGAAATAAATGTATATTCACTTGTGTCATGCAATTTTTTATTTATTTATTTAACGCTTAATTTCTATTTCCAGTCTCCAGTTCTTATTTGCACAGAATAGGGAAAGGTATTGATGAAATGCTGATCAAAAATATATATACATACATTAAATGAAATTTATTATATCCTACTTTCAACAATTTAAAATGCGTACAGGTTTAATATAAATTTAAAATATAAATATTGCAATTGTATATTTGGCCAGTTCAACGATGAAATCGTACTACCCGTCTTCAGTTAGTGCATTCATATATTCGCAACAAGATCGTCACACAAATTAAGCGCATTCCTCCGTTTTGCGTTTTTTAGTGCCTTTTAGCTGCTTATCATTTGCATCATCATCTACACGGAGACAATTTTCGTACTCTGTGCACAAAGTGAATGCAGTATATTAGTTTTGGACAGTCGCACATTGCTTTTGACGCTGTTGTAGTGGCTTACAGACGAACAGCTAGAGTCATAAAGTTTGACAAGTAAATTACTGATAGTTAGTTTTAATGATCAAGCCGAACAAATCACTGTTTGAAAGTTACTAACTAATCAATCATACTCTTTGCTAGCGGTTAATACACTGTGAACAGAGTATTGGGCAGTCGATAGCATTTGGGAGCAACGGTCCGTCCTATTTGTTTTCGCTGCTGTTGTTTTTGCGCAAAAGGTCGTGACAATTTAATTAAACGTCATTTTAATTATTTCATATTCATATTGATTGCAAAGTCTAAAGCTTTTAATTGCAAAATGGCTCCGATGGCACCGCCAAACGCCCCCCACGCCCTACATACGAATGCAGCTCTTGATGCAGAATTTGGCATCGGAATCGATAATTTCAGCGGAATTGTGTGCGAAAATACACTCAACTGTTTGCCAGGGAACGTATTTAATATATTTATATTGTATTTCATTATGTTTATTTCATTGTTGTGATTGAATTGAATGCCAATGATGGACACTGGACGCTGCGCAGAGCTGTCTCTGATTCTCAGTAAATGACGCCCGCTCCCCCTTCCCCCCGTACCCGCCGTGCTCCGCTCGCGATGGCTGCCAACGAATCAATTATGCGGCATATTTTTGCTGATATAAATATTTGCGTTGAAATTAATTATTTTATATTAAAATGACCGCAATACATTTTATGGTCGAATGCAGCCTAGGACATTCAGAACAGGATATTGTAGCCGTGCGCGCACATACGCACACACGCACACACACACACGCACACTCAGCTGCTATTTGAAGAGTGTCCCGTGCAGTGCTGTTGATTTTTGCGGCCGGCTGACTGCGGCTGTCCTGATTGACACCGTAAATGATATGCACATTATGTGCAGGATATGTCGCTGTCCCTGTGTGCGTACTGTACTGCAAACAGGAAACGGAAATGGCAAGCATTGTGTGCGAGTGCATGTTCCGTATTGAAAGAGTTTGAGTTCGATCGCATTGTTCTTGGACAGCGGCCGAAAGCATTCAACCTCAAAGTTTAATAAGCAGGCCAATAAATTACGCTAGCTTCAATCTTGTGCTGTGTCCAATAGGCATCGAATATCTGTTTGTTAACTCTTTGCTGTCTCTTCAAAAGTGCATCTTCATGAGAAGCTGAACAGATTCGTTACGTTTTCGCATTCCTCACCAAAAAAAAAACACGTGGTACATCTGCTGGTTCAGCAGTCCTTCTATATATAATACATACACAGCGCACAAGACTCATCCCAACGTCATCATCATCACATCTTCGCACACTTCAGCCGAGGCACAGGGACTGTTCCGATTCAGAATGTAGCCATACTCAAGCCCCTGGCCGGCAGCAACACAAACAACAACAACAACAACAACAACAGCAACAGCAACAGCAGAGGCAGCAGCAGCAGCAGGAATAAGAGCTCGGCAGCAGAAGAAATGCTCTTTAAGGATCCACTTGTGTGCTTGGGCTCTGAAGTGTCCTTTGCATGTTAGCGAAACCACTCGAAAATATGACGCGTTTGCTGAAGTATGCAAAAATTGCACATGGAACAAATATGGGGACGCAGCTGGGCGAACAATGCGAGCACACAGCGACGGCGACAACAACAGCAACAACGACGGCGACAACAACAATGAATGGCACAAAATGCTTGTCGCTTTAAGTTGCCAGCAGGGAAATTCGTCAACAATTTGGGAATGCACATTAAACAACGATAACAGCAACTACAACAATAGCACCGTGGTCATAAATCGTATCTTTATCTTCGATGGCGGCATATCAAATGATCGTTCATTATGGGAGAAAACGGTGGCACCTTTGAACCGCAACGTCTTGACGGGGTGGGTGGGTGTGTGGTGGGACTGTGCAGGCATTAGAAGTACGTGTCGTCCAAGGAGCCGCTGCAGGCGCCGCCGTCGACGCCGACGCTCAATCAATCAATGCACGGCAGCAGAGGCGGCGGCAGCGGCAGCGGCAGCGATTTGGTCGATGGCGTTGGCGGCAAACATGAAATATCACACAGCCAAACCCTTTTTTATGAACATAAAGTTTAGGCTAACGATTTCGATTTCCTGCACAAACGTGAGCGTAACCAAATTTGCTCTAGGGCTTGGCCAGAGAGCTGCCAAACAGACGGACAGGCGGACGGACGGACGGACGGACAGACAGACAGACCGACAGACAGACAGACAGACAGACAGTAAAAAGCCGAAAAAAAATCAATTCAATTGCCAAATTATGCCAAGCAAAAGCATGGCCAATATTTCGCTGTCCCAATATTTGTGGCCGCAATTGTTGTGCATGACTCGCTCAACTCGGACTTGGACTGCATTTGGATTGCTAATCGATCATCTGGGCCATGTTTTGGCTGCATTTGTTGGCTGCCTCGACTTGTCTTGGCCTGAGTTGGGTTTTGTCATTTCAGCTAAGTTCAGTTCGGTTTGCTTCGGTTCGGCTTGTCTTGGTTTGGTCGTCATTTTTAACTGTCTTGGCACTTGGAGGCGGCCCGAACTACGAATATTTGCGCCGTACTGCATTTGCCGTAATTATGCCCGAAAAAGTAACACGAGGCAACGCAAACAGCAAAACGCGACGTGGTGATTAATTGTCGAATCGTGCACTCCGTCGGGGCTATTTGTTATCTCAAGGCGTTGAAATTATAAATTGTTTTGAGTGCAACCCCGGAGAGCAAGAGAGAGCCAGGGCCCGAGACTGTACCCAACGTCGCCTCGATCGTTTTTGGGCCTTTGTTCAGGTGTGAAAGGGTTCACAAAGGGTTCAAGCACGAATATCGCTGAAAGTTGCCCAGTCAGGCGATATAGCATAAAGACTTTTCAGACCGCTTGTGTTGAGTTAGTGACAGTCAATTAAGATTGCATAGATAATATATATAGAGTCAGCGTTTCGGCACTGCCAAAAGGCTGCGTTGAGTATCTGTGAGGTTAAGAGCTAAAGACTACAAAAAGCTTTGATCCTTTCAACAATGTAAGCGGTTAAAATAAAATTACTCTAAGCCCCAGGTTAAGCCCCCTCTCTCTATTTAAATATATATTTGGATGTTTTTAAACTCTTCTCTCGAAGTGGCCTTAGAATAGTTCATAATAAGGTGTTCATTTATTACATATTGTTAGAAGTTACTATCTACTTTTCTTTACGAAAAGTTATTTATTTGCTATTCGAGTAAAAGGTCAAGATTACGAGCCACGTTGCCATCATTGTCATTGTCATGTTTGATGGCAAAAATGTCTTGCCATTATTAATCACATTATTTATGCGTAATTTTATTGAAGCGTGCTTTGAAAATCGAGTTTCACCTTTTAAAGCGTCTAAATCACTTTATCATAATTTTCCACTTTTGTGCATAATTCACATATCACGAATTACACATCGTGAATTCGTGTCTCGCATAACAAAGCGTATAATTTTGACTAGAATCAACGAAAACTGAAACTTTTGCTCGTATCTTTAAAGCTGTCAGCTCTGTTGACATTTCAAGAAGCGTGTCTCACCTCCTGTCCGCGGCTCTTTGTGCATGAAACGCGCTGAAGTGCGTAAATGTTAAGTATAGAGAGGCACATGCCCCATCGAGAGTCGCCCCAGCCAAAGCAGCCACTGGAGCAGCTGTCAAATCAGCACGTGACATTGTGTGACATCATTGAGCTGGAATATGACGCGCCAAAGCGCCAAAAAGCCGTGACGACTTTCGCTCTATGCAGAAGACAAAGCAACGCCTCCAGCTCCAGCTCCAGCTCGAGCTCCAGCTCCAGCTCCTGCTCCAACTGGCAAATCCCAACCTAGCTGCGGCTTCTGTTTCGCGTGTCAGGTGGGTTTTTCGGGCGATGCTGTCGAGGCTGATGCAAGTGCACACTTGAGACACGGAGACGACTCCATGCGCGCAGGCAGCTGAGCCCCCAACCGAGGCAAGCCGAACCAAATCCAAACCCAAAGCCGCCACGTGGACCGGGTTGAGAGATGCATTCAGCACGTAATGCATAGATCAACGTTCACGTGTGTGTGTGTGTGTGTGTGTGTGTGTGAGTGCCGCTGCAATCACGTTAATTAAAAAGGTGCAAATTGTAAAACGCGCCGAGCGGCGCGTCGGGAATGCCACGAACCACGTCGCGTAGCCAAGTGCTGCCAAAAGCTGACAGCTGTTAATGAACGAGCTGAAATGTGGCACGGCCGGGAGGCGGGGCGGGGCGGGGCGGGTGCTGCTACTCGCTGACTGCAAGTCACGTGCTGCACGTCAGTCGGCTGCTTGGTAATTAAACGTATCATAATTTCTTATAGCGGCCATCCACCCACCCAACCAACGAGCTTTGGTCGCGTATGGAGCTCCTCTGCCCCAATCCCACTCCCACTCCCACTCCCACTCCCGCTCCAGGCTCCACGCTCCACGCTCCCACTGCCCACTGTTGCCATCTTTACTCCCACTTGCCACGTTTGCATTTTTACATGCATTTTAATATCAACGCCCAAAACGAGATGCGACGCGCAGCAGACAAAAAGGATTTCATGGACCAAAAGGATGCGACGTTGCTTCTGGGCATGGTCTGCGATTGCGACGCCCACACCTAAACTGGTCCAACCGCCTCGGGGATGGAGTATATTAAATGAAGTCTCGGTCTCCCAGGCAGGCGGCATAACACAAAATATGAAAAAAGGAAAACACATTTTTTGCACAATAAGAAAATATGAAAATTCATTTGGTTTGCTGCTGTCGCCAATGCCGCGGCTGCCGCAGTGCAACAATGGCGTCAAAGCAGCGCCACAGCAACAATAACAACAACGTATGGCCAAACATGCATCCAAACAACTGCAGCATGTGGGACAGCTGCTTTGGGAGGGGCCTCCGAGGCAAGACACATTAATAAAATAGACAACTTGAAAAGTATTTCAGCCAAGTGCATTAAAATGTTGTAAAACGAAATTATGATATTTAATTTAGTCAAGTGGAGTGCTTTCTGGAGCAGCCTAACAACAGATGGCATTTATACGAGCAATATAATTAAATTTATTGCGATCCTGCTAATGAAAAATTCTTAGCCAACATAAAAGCTTCAAATGGAAAAGTATCTCAAAAGATTTCAACTGAACTGAGAGACAAATTATAAAAGACTAGGTGCTTGCTTAATAGCGCAACAAATGCCAATTTTTATTATTATTTTTTTTTACTTTTCCTTTGAATGTATTTGTAATGAATGTACGGCTAAAAAAATAAACAAAATTATTTTATTAGGTATTTAAAAAGTATGTATATATACATTTTTGTGTAAAAGATAAAGTAAAGAAAATTGAATAGTGTTAGGTATTTTCTGTTTCGTTTTTGTCCCTCGGGTACGCACATGTTATATCTTGTATCATCTTTACAATTTGGCTCTATTGTGGAGCTTTTGTTTGTCGCTCGTCGAAGTTTGTGGTAAAATATGAGGACACTGTTGTGGTTTTTTATGCGCCTATTTGTATGTAAAAGTAAAAGGTTTCGGCACTTTTGATGCATTCTGTAAGATAGGTTTCATCGGTGACAAATATTGGCTCTGTTGTATAGTTTTCTTTGGGAATAAAACTTAATGTAATTACTTTCTGGTGTCCTGTGTAGTAATATGTATCATCTTCCAAAATTTCTCTATCAAAAAATTACAAAATATGAAATACACAATCTTAGACCGATAAGCCTCCTACGAAACTTAAGCAGAGTCTTTGAGATTTGTATAAACAAAAACATAATATCCATCGGCAACAAAAATAATCTAATCAACGAACGTCAATTCGGATTCAAATACAAACATTCAACGCCACATGCTGTCTACACGCTAATATCAAACGATTGCCAATTGCATCAGCATTATGTATATATTTGTTTTTGTTGATCTACATGTCCGGGAGCTTTTGGCCTGCAAGCACTTAGAAGACAACAACAACGCACTACTTTGGCAAATGGCATTTCTTAAGTGGCTTATCTTCTGGATGGATTTGAGCTGCACAGCTTAATTACGAAGTCGGCGTATGTCAACATTAAGCTGACTAGTCAGCACTATCTTCTCAGATCGCAAGTGCAATAGTTAACTGGATTAAGTAATGCCTAGCAGCCAGCTGCGACCACCTGCTGGCTTTATGCGATATCTGAAACTGTTCAATTAGCTCTCAATATCGGCTTGCAATAACTCAAAATTTGACAACTTTCAAAAATATGAACTCAAATTACCGGGCTCCACTTGCACAAATCTAAATATGCGATTTGTAATTAACATTTCATAAATTCGCAATCGTGATAAGAAAAGTTTTCCATTAAGAATCAATTAAAATGCAAAAATCGATCAAAAAGTGCTCGCTCCGTTTTTGCCGTTGCTTTTAGTCTTACTGCTCGGCTGACTGAGATGAAGTTATCGCGATTGAACCACTTTTCACACACGATAAAGTCTAAAGTGTGGCAATAAAAGAAAAATGTGTCTTATTGAAATAACATAATTTACATGAAAATGCCAATAAATTGCTAGAAGAGTATTATTATGGCTTATGCCACGACGGCCAACGCGGCGTATGCGCAAATTCGTTGCTCCATTAACCGCAAAACTAAAAAAAACAACAAAAATCTCTTCATATACCGAAGATAAGATACTCTAGGGTTCACTTTTAATAATATTTAATAAATATATTTTCCCAATTAATTGTCATATATATTTGACTAAAATTCGTATATAATAATAATACTTTGGATGAGATATTTTTTTTTGCAGATATTTACCCTTTCGAAGCGTAAGACATTTCGTGACGATATTATAACAAACTCTGCCAGGGTATAAAGTATTACTATTGAGAGCAGAAATAAATATGTACGTACATATAATATAAATATAGATGTGGAGCGATTTAATCGCTTGCTGTGCACTGTTAATGAATTGAATTGAATTTTTGCGCTATCGCCAGACAAACAGACCCCCACAGACCCCACAGGCCCCCACAGGCCCCCACAGGCCCCCACAGACCCGCACCGACCTAGCGCCAGTTCCAGTTTTGCAGTTCTCCAGTTCCCAGTGGGCAGCCGCTGTTGCTCTGTAGGCTTTGCGCTTTTTGATCTCCTCAAGATTGTCACTTTTGGCGTGGTCGGTCCAGCGTGCTCCGACCTAGCGCCACAAAAAAATAGCATAAATAAAATTAAGAGAAGCAAAAAAGCGAATAATAAAAATTTAATAAAAGTTATGCACTTGCCGGCAACTGCGCACAGAAATTTGCATAGACGTACGACTCTATTTTCGCTGTGTCTGTGTCTGTGTGTGTGTGTGTGTGTGCTTGTGTGCTTGTGTTTGTAATTGTTTAATCGCACTTTGGTCATCTATGTGGGTTAGATATGCCGAGCGACCAAAGCGAGCTCAGCCACCGAACGAACGAGCGTCCGGCTTCGAATATGTAATTGAAAATTAAGTCTGACAGTTTCTTTCTTTCTCTGTCATTTTCATGTAGAGCTCACGCCACAGTCTGCGATAGTGGCGCCATCTGGCGCCTAACGTGTGCGGCTGGCAAGGATGCACGGTTGATGACTTGGCTATGCAAGCAAGGACAATATCACAGGAAGCTTTTACTGTTATACAAAACAGAACGCGAGTGCTCCTTCTGCTGAAAGCTATTGGATGCGAGCTTCATCGACTTTAAGGCCCGATGCGGAAGTGTGCAAGAACAAAACCATCACGTATCTCAATTGATGGAACTGATGGATTGTTTCTTCCAACTTCATTAGGCAGGGCATTTAGTACTTCCGCTTGATTTGGCGGATTTTGGTTGAAACATCTGCCATTCTAATTAAATGTAAGGAAATAAATAAAGGAAACCCTTGAGCGGGTGCCCAGCGTTCTTGTCTCCAGTTATATCATTATAATCTTTATACTACGGGCTTTACGAGTGTAGAGGGGTTGTGCAAATGGATGTAACAGGCAACCGAAATCAGCTCCGATCCCAAGTCCGCGTATCTCTCGGTGTAAAAACGTGAGAAACGCGTATTCCCACTTAATAGAGAAACACCAAATTTTGTCTTCGTATCAGCAACCCTATATTCAGGAAAGCTGTCTTGAGCTATTTTAAGACCTAAACACATTGAAAATTAACAAACAACGTAAATGTCTGTAACAGATAAAGTATATACATACATATATTCTTGGTCAGCCATGTCTGTCTGACTGTCTATCAGTATGACTACAAGAGCTACACAGCTAAAGTTTGGCTTTTAAGTTCGTGCGTAACGTACGCAAATCAAAATGTCGATATCTCGTCTCGTTTTTTACCTTGTTTTTTGAGCATAGCTCAGAAAATATAAGACCTAGAGCCAACCAATTTGGTTTAATATATATTCTCCTGAAACATACGCTGATCAAAATAGTTATTCAAGGTTGGGCCAAGCGATTTGGTGTATGTAAGTATGACTAAAAGGGGTTTGAAATGTATGCAACGACAGCTCGCAGCTGGGTTCAGGGTATCTCCTAGTCGGACGCTTCCGACTAGAGCCGTGTACTGTGTTGAACACCGGCTGACAACGAAAGTTAATTAACGTACACAAATCAGATACATATATAATGTATTATTCTTTTTTGGCTTGTTAGAAATGCCAAGTATTAGATTTAGAGAAATTCCGTTTGATTTATAAGCGGCTGCTTAGGCGTACTAAAAGCTTCAAAAATGTTAATGTAATATCTTTAAATACATAGTCGAATCCATCGCTTAACATCTTCGACCACATGCTGGTGTGGTTGGGTCTGCCTAATGCATTTTCGACTGTAAAAAAAACAAACTGAGCAACGCCCGCATTCCAATGAAAGCGCCAGCAGCTGCACGAAGAGCAACATCAGCAACAGCAACAGCAACAACAGCAACAGCGACAAAGGCAACAACAACAACACCAAACATGCAGGCACACACAAGTCAAAGAAATTTGCTGTTAATTCACGTATTAACCTCTTGACATTTGGCAGCAGCGTCGCCAACCAAAAGAAAAACATGTCGACAAAATTCCAACATGGTGGCATTAGTAGGGACGCGCGGCAGGGGGAACGTGAGGCACATCTGCCCGGCTGTGCCGCTGAATAGAAACTGTGTCAATGTGCCAACAACAAACGTTGGGGCGTTGTGTGTGGATGTGGATGTGGATGTGGATGTTGTTGGCGGCATGTGGGAGGGCAAGCAGCGATATCGGCGTTGGAGTTGGAGTTGAAGCGTTGCCTTTGGAGTTGGAGCCACGCCAAATGGAAAACTGCGCGCCGCGTGTGTCTATGTGTCTATGAGTACGTGTGCCTCAATGACTTTCAATTAAATCAATATTCATCGTTTTGCCGGCCTCGGGGTCTAAATGGCAACGGGCGGCCCCGGCACAGCCCGGCCAGGCTAAGGCTGAGACCGAGGATAGAGCAAAGTGGCTGGGGCTGAGGCTGTGCCAGAGGCAGCTGCTGCAGCGACTTCGCTCCTTGATTAGACGCGACGCGGCTACAACAACAGCAACAACACCAAACAGTTAACAGCTAACAGCAACAGCTAACAGCAGCAGCAGCGGCAGCGGCAGCGGCAGCAGCAGCAGCAGCAACGACAGCAGCATGGGAAAATGTGCAATTTTGGCCAAAAATAAATAGTAAAGGCTTGAAGAGACCAAGCGAATGAGATACCTGAATGGCCTGACCGAGCCTGGGCACATTCATTGCGCAAATTTTGTGGACCGTCTGTGCAGCCAGTCTGCAATCAAAGATACACCACCAAATAAACATTTGAACCACTTGCCTGGGCCTTTCACAAAAACAACAAGAAACATAAACAAAAAGCGGAAAGCAAAACACAAACAACAACGGCAATAGCAACAACAACAACAATCACAGCACTAAAGTTGGCCAGCCGAAAGCCGCGCGCGAGTAAATAATTAATGTTTGGCAATAACCGAAGACACTTCCAGCGCCGGCAGTTGGTAGTTGGCACTTGGCAGTTGCCGATCGCCAGGTCGCCCGGCCCCAACAAGTGCGCCCGGTGGTCATGCAAATGAGGCATTTGTAATTGTTGGCTGCGCTTGGGCGATTCGGGAAGCGGACTAGAGAGGCACGGCCGGAGGCTTCTAGCAGGGGCCCCAAGACAGCTCCCAGCCAACTTTTTTGGATACCTCAGAAATCCTTAATTACATTTTTATAGAAAGTTGCAATCAATATTAATTACTTGAGTTCTGTTGCAACTTTCACGAGTCAAGAAATAAGTGATGCATCAAGGTTCTGTTTCACAACTCTTATAAGTCGAAGGGTTTCAGCTTAAAGGGCGGTATTTTAAGCAGGTGCTGAAATTATAATAAATATACCATTAGGTCTTTCATGTTGACGAGATTCTCCTTCCGATGTCAGCACACTTGAAAACAGCGTCCAATAAAAGTTTGTGACCATGACGTGTATCACAAACTTTTGGGAAAGTCACTCAAAGTCCGTGGGATAAACAACAAATGACACCAGCTGCTTACAAAATGCTCGCCAATTTCGGAGCCGCTCTTTCCATTGACGCCGGAAAACATTAGCATCCCGTCTCCAATGGGACCAATTACTGCGACCCACACAGTCCACGTGAATGGGCGCGCAAAATACAAATAGCTGGCAAGGGGTCTGGCAAAAGTAACTGCAATATGGTATCTGAGAAGATGGAGAGGAGCTCTGCTCGTTTATATGTATTTGTATACCTGGAAGCTGTAGATCAACGTACTATTTTCCAAGTTGAGTTTTAGCAAATCTTGCGACCTTCGCGCTGTTGAATTTTGTTCAGAGCTAATGACAGATTTTCCATAGCATTGAAGAAAAGTTAACACTTTCCGCTGCTAAATCTAGAGACATAAAACATGGTATATTTGCTTGTGATAGCCCTCGTCAGATAAAGTGTTGAGATCTTCGTTGACATATTAAAATTGATAAACAAATTTTTTCGAATCCATAGCTCCCATCTTTCAAACTGCCATAACTTTGTCAAAACTGAACCGATTTTCATATGTGATGGTATTAATTTTTTATATGTACAAATAATATTATGTGAAAGAGTATTGCGCTGTCCGTTATACCCGACTGCACAGTTCTTACTTGCTTAGATTAGTGACGTGAAACCTAAATGGAAGAGAAACTAATTCAATTAATTGCTACCACGTTCAAGTCTTTATTCTTGGCTAGCCAGGGCTTTGAGCATGCTCAAAGGACTCTGTGCCTGCTTGAGAGTTAAGTATGCTCTTGACTGATTCTTATCGGCCTTAACGGCAATTACACCAAGCCAATATAGTAGCCAAGTCCACATTTACATCTAAGTTCAAGTCGTGCCCAGTTGCTGCACTCCCAGTTAAGTCAACTCAGCTTGTTCTTATCGCCCATCTACTAAATGGCCCCTTGACCACATAATTGTTTGCTGGGGCTGAGGCTGGGGCTTGAGCTGGGGCTGTTTGTTCTTACGTGAGCGCCTATGTCATAGTTATTCTCGGCTCAGTGAGAAATATTAAGCGATTGAAACAAGTAAGAATGCTTTAGTCGAGAGAGTCCGACTAAGATGTACCCTATTCGCATCGCCTATCAAGCGGTCGTCGATACACATATTTTATTTTATTTTTGTGTACTCTGCGCCCATTCAAAATGGGTAACAAGGGGTATACTTGATCCCATAAAGTATATATATTCTTGTTCAACATAGACTATAAGCGCCAGAAGCTTTTATACGCTGATCACAATTCTTTATCATATGAAATATGAGTTAACGCAAGTAAAGTCTATATATACTATTAAAAACGCCTACAGCCAATTAATACGAAAGTGAGAGCCTGGGCTCAGGAACTCTAAAAGCTCAACGTATATTTACGAAATCTACATACTTGAACATTAAATATGCTAAAATGCACAAAATAAAAATTTAACTAAAACAATCCCTTTTTTATTGGTTATCTGGGCTACAATTGTCCGTTTTATCGAATTTATACTGTGTTATAAGTATATAATTAATTGTTTTAATTAAAGTTAATAGTTTGTTATGTTAAAAATTCAGTTTTATCATTCTAAAAAATCTCTGTATATTTAAATATTTATGCATTGAGAATTTAAAAGATGAATTCGAAGTGAAGAGTATTTAATTACATAAAAAAATGTATTCTATTATTTATTATAAATAAACGATAAATAAAAAACAGCAAGTTTTGTGAATTTTTTGGATATCCTTGCATTTACTTTAGCGCAAACCTGCGCCCATCCAGCACTCACAGATGAAGCACGCACCGGCAAGCAGCATGCCACCCAACCAAACCCCAGCAGCTACAAGGTAGTATTCGAGATCATTGGAGTCCACCTCCTGGTACCTGGCGCGGTTCACAAACCGCAATCGTCCGCTTTGTATGCCGTGCGCAAAGCCGTCGCTTTTCATCTTGAGCAAGATTCCGCCCTCAAACATGCGTCGCACATACCAGTTGAAGATCTTTAGGTAGGGGCGCCCGTAGGCAGCGGGCATGAAGAAGGGCTGCTGGTAGATGATCTTCGGCAGCTTGTGGAACAGTGGAACGCGTAGGAACTTTTGCTGGTACAGTGCGAACTCAATGCTGTCCGCGAAGCCGTTGTGCAGCATGCTGGTGTTCAGCTCCAGTCGATAGCTGTCCACCAGTTGCTCCGGAGTGGCCACCAGGCGCTTGGCCAGCTGTGGATGCAGATCGGGCAGACTGAGCAGAAACTTCAGTTCGACTTCCTCTTGCGGCAACTCGTAATCCGTGTCCACCAGGTCGTCGAAGCTGTTCAGCTGCTTTTCATAGAGGCCCGCGGCCAAATTGCTGGAGAGCTGCGCCAGGTAAAGATTGGTCAGCATTAGGCCGGCAATAGTCATCATGATGTAAAGCAGCAGGCGACGTGGCGCAGGTGGCGCAGTCAGATCCCTGCCGGGCGGTAGAAAAAGCGTTAGGCGCAGGATTTGCAGAAAGGCGCCACTCAAATTGAGGCGTCCCTGGGAGAGCAGAAACAACGCTCCGCTGCAGTAGCTCAACATGGCCAGGCACACCAACCAGGTGACCCAGCTGAAGGGCTTCAGCAGATACATAAACCGAGGCAACAGCCTGGCTGATGGAGCCATCAGGAAGCTGTTCTCATGCCAGAGTACAACGCTGCCCGTGAAATTCGGCGTCTCTGCCAGCAGATACGGCAGGAAGTCGACCGCACGAGTGCTCAGCGCTTCGTTCGCATCCCTGAGGGTGTCCAGCGTACGGGTTCGAATGCTGCCCTTGTAGTGCTCAATGAAGTCCAGTACCATGCGCAACATATAGCCGGCGTATATGACACGATTTCGCTGATCTCTGAACAGAAAGGCCCGCGGCGCGCCACTTGGCAGTATGCCGCAAGTTATATTAAAGCCGTGAAAGTCCCACAGCAAGCCACGAGTGCGATGAAAGTACTGCTGCGTGCTCTCCATGACCAGCAGTCGAAGCTGCGGATACGGCATATAGCTGTACAGCTCTTGAGTGTGCGGCAACAGCACCAGAATGTGAACCATGCCCTGGCGCCAGCAATGCGAGAAGAGCTGAAACAACTTACCCAGGGTTGCCGCCGGATAAATGATGAGCACCTGCAGCTGCTGGGCACGCCACAGCCAGGTGGTCAGGTAGCCGAACATGCTCCTGACATGCGCATCCTCCAGAAAGATGATGGTCAGGGCCCGTTCGCTAAAGTTGCCATTGAGCACGAGCTGCATCGTCGCATCGCTGATCCGGAGCGTTGGCATGACAGGCTCCTTAGCCGGCATCAGACTGTCAGAAAACGACTTATGGCCGAACTCAACGTAGACATTGAGTTCCATGTCGTACAAAGCATTGAGCTCATCAATGCTCTGGCCAACAAAGCTGCCCGCCACCAACGATAGATTCTGTAGCGTATTCAGGTATAGTAAGTCCATCGGAGTCGATAGGGCCGCCAAAGACTCGACAGGCGGCTTATATAGCCGAAAAGTTAAGGGTGGCACCAACAATTGGGGCACCAAATTAAAGTACTTACAAAGCGTTTATTTGAACGCACCAAGTGCATAATTAACTGCACAATTGAAATTGCCAAGTCATGTGCCACTGAAGAAACTCCAAAAGAAAACCCAGTAAAGCCAATGCCAACCCCCAAAATTCAAAAGCACAGCAAAAGAATTCCAAGCTAAGGTTTTTGGAGCCGCTATTTCCATTGCTATCTGGCAGTTATCGCTGCTATATAAAACAAAAAAGCCTTTAATCTCGAAGCTGTTGATATGATAAGTTATGTTGGTATGTTGTCCAACATATCCTGGAATTTATTTTCCGATTTGATAAAGATGTTCCAATGCTGCATTGAGAAAGCGAATGCATTCGAATAATTATTACTAATTTAAGTATTAAAAAACTGCTAGAGTTCATTTGAGATATTTTTCGTGGTTGCACTTTTTAATTCATTAAATTATTATACAAGAAAGAAATGATTTTTAAAACAGAATTTATTATAAGGGATTTATTAATATGAAAAATGTAAAACTAATATAAACAACAACATTTTATTCAATGTCACTTTCCGACAATAATACACATAAGTTCACGTAAGACTCACAGCAATTATTTTGTTCATCATTTTGGGAAATTATTGCTCTATTGTTATATCTATTTCCCATAATTCATAATTGAGTATAATGTCTGATGCGGAATTCATAAAAAGGATACAAAGAATATTTAAAATCGCGTGAAAACAAAACAATTCCTGTAAAAGAGAGAAAAAGAGAATGGACTGTATTTTGAAATTAAAGTGATCTGCTAATCTTCGATAAGAGGATAAATTTCAGTTTTAACTTAGAATTCGGTTAAGCTGTAAAGATTCCATACTTTGGCTTAGAAGTTAGAGACAAGCAGAAAATTTAGAACAGGCCCCGAGCACATAAAAAGGACACTATGCCTGTTTAAGAGCTCGGTCCACATTTTATAACTCCTCTGATTCTTATCAGCCTTAAAGGCAATTACACCTAGCCAATATAATAGCTTAGTCCACATTTATATCCAAGTTCAAGTCGTGCGAGGTGCCGCAGCTCAACTTGGCCTTATCGCCCATCTACCAAAAGCCCCTTAGCCACGACCATGGAGCGGGCACAGCCTGCTGTAACGTGAGTGCCAAGTGTCATAGTCATGGTTATATCTAATAACATTGTGTGGTTTAAATGAAAATATTAATCAATTGAATCAGCTTGCAGCTGATGTGATATATAATTTTGACAGCTAGTTGGTGCGTGGAGATTATAAGATATAAATATCTTTAGTTTTTCAAAAGATTTTTAAACGCAAGCCTTCGTTTATAAATATATTTTGTGCATATTTATTTAAATTCCATCATACATATTTGTATTCTTTGTTCGATGAATCGACTTGTTTGAAGATTTGTTAGCTTGATTTTGGCCACTGTCTGTGTTGTGGCTGCTGCAACAATGTTTGAAACTCGTTAGCCCACAGCAGCAACAACAATAACGATTGCAAACAATTTAAAATTGAAATCGCTCATAAATTCTGTCACTAATTGTAAAGAATGGCAGACCTTGAATTCAAATCAACGGCATAGTCAGCCAATGGCTACTGCTAAGCAAATGTCTTGCAAAATTATGAAGCTACACAAATCTACAAAAACCAGCAACAGCAACAGCAACAGCAGCAGCAGCAGCAGCAGCGGCAGCGGCAGCATTAGCAACAACAATATGCGATATCCATTGTATTTGAAAATAACGATAAATAAATATAAATTTCAAAGGCAAACATAAAGAGCTATTGACTGTTGACTTTTATGAACAATTAGGCGGCAGCCACTTAAAGAGGCGAATATATTGAGATACAGATACGCAGATACAGATACATAGATAGACAGATACAGAGTGCACACGTATATGGCATACAAGTGTTGCGCTCGCATGGTTAATGGGCCTCACTATGGGCTCTCTATGGGCCTGGCCAACAATAAAATGCAATTGATTAGATCGACAACTGCAGCACGCAACTGCAACGGCCAACGGGGTGTGGGGGGAGGCGTGTCGAGGGCGTTGCAAACTTGTGTGCCTTTGGACTTCAATTAATGCATTCAAAGCATTTATGCAAATGGCGGGAAATAATTTATCACCCATTCAAGACGCAACAGCAACAATTGCAATAGCTGCAGCAGCAACAACAACAATCAAACCTTCCATCCAAGCATTGCAATATGCAAAAGTTTTGTTCATTAGCGTAACGCCCACGCAGTTAACATTAAGTGGGCGTGGCCACAATCCGCACACGTTCTCACAAAGTGTTTTTGTATTCTTTCTTGTTTTTTTTGGAGGCGGCTTCGTTTGATTTGCTTCGGCTCAGCTGTCGAGTTGATTTTATTGTTGTTGGATTTGATATAATTAGTACTTAATTTATAATTTTTTGTACCGCCAATAATGCACTCAATTGTTTAGGTTGTTGTTGCCGTTGAGAAATCGGCGCAAGGTTAGGAGATTAGAGATTTGGAGTCTGTTGTGGGCTGTGCTGGGTTGGGTTAACTTGTCTCAGTGTGGGTAGCGCTATTTCTGAGCTGTCACGACACTGTGGTTTCAAATGAAATGAAACCACATCAAACTATTGAAGAGCACAGAAAAATGTGTATAGCTACGACTATGACTTGGGTAAAATTTTGATTACTATTTATTTAATTTTTATTATAAACAGTCGACAGCGATGTCAACGAAAGTGAATTAATACAAATGTAGTAAAAGCGAAAAGTCTAAAAGACTTATAAACATTTATAATAACATCACCGACACGACGCAGGCATTTTATTTTATTTACGTAAAACTATTCTAAATAATATACAAAACATTCAGGAAAAGTAAAACAACCAATATTAATAATAATAACAATAATTAGCATTTGATAGGTAGAAAAAGTAAAAAAGAACAGAAACCAAAGCAGATTATTGGAAACGTGGTACAGAGCTATATAGCGTAGGCAGAAGACACAAATAAGGGCAGTATTCCAGGATTGGATATATACTACATATATATTTCTCTGACCCAAAAAGTTCTTTGAGTGCTCCACTTTCGATCGGTTTACATTTAAAAGGTCATTTCTCTATCACTCCTTCTTCGTTCTTGTCAATCCGTTAGTAACGCCCACACAATTCGACACCCTCTTTTGTGTGCAGCGAACCGCAAAACCTGACCATAGCATTAAAATAACAATCATCTACCAGTTACTTATCGCCACATCATAGAGAACACCCTCCGCCGCGCCCAGCACTCGGTACCAATCGGTACCCAACGATCTGTTTAAAGTCTAAGTATGCCCTAGAGCTAAATTTGAGTTATTTCGCAGTCAGAATTGAAACTGTAGCCGTAAAATCAATTTGCCAAAACGTCTACAACTTTATCACACAGTCCCCTTAGTCACAGTCGCCGTCATGGACACACAGATCCCAGATGCAGGCAGTCTTTGGGCATTTGGGCATTTGGGCATTTTGGCCGGCTCATGCCAAATGCCAAAACGGCCGCTCCATCTGCCATCTGCCAGGTCAATCAGCAACAATTCGGCAACTTAAGCTGGCAACACATAGCTGGCAGCGCTGGGCATAGGAAAACACTTAAATTTCTGTCTATATCAATTGACTTTTCGGGGCAGCATAAATTATATAGCCGCGACCATCAGACGGTGCCAAAGACAATAATTCACAATCGATCGACTGACGATTGAGGGAGTGGAGGAGCCTGTTGGGCCTTGCAATTTTCGCATCACAACTAATGCCAGAGATTTGGCCAAATGGGTCACAACTGAGACAGCCGAGATTTGCAATTGCAATTGGGAAAGTTATCGGACGGAGCTGCGGTCAGTGGTCATCGGGCAGTCGACGGTGGTCAGTGATAATGGGTTTATCGCCGAGCCGATGGGCAAGTTATTAGCGTGACCGGGGTTAATCAAAAAATTGCTGACCCTTGAGCACTTGCTGTTGCGGGGCGTATCTCTTCGATGTCTGGCCAAAGACAGGCATGTGCATTAAAATTAATTGGCTATCATAAAATTGTGGCTGCTGACCAAAAAAGACAAGGAATTGCTTAATCAGAGAGTAGGCGAATGCTCGTATGCTCAAAGGCGTTGGCTGCCCGGCTTGAACTTTGCGCAAGCCAAGTTAATGGGCCATAAACATTGCTACGGTAAAAGTCAAGCGATTGTGCGCCTAATTTGTCGCTTGCCAGGCCAATCAGGCCGCTAGCAGCAACATGTTGCCGGCAACACAACATGAACAAGTGCAACAGCAACATCCAAATAATATAGTTTATTTGTGTGTGCGTGTGTGTGTGTGTGTCTATGTGTGTGTGCCTTGATTGTCAATTGCTGACATTTGCAACGGTCCAATATGTTTGACATTCATTGGCGAGCCGCATGTTGCCAAGTGGCTGACATTTTGCCGCTTGCATAACAGGCAGCAACAGCAACAGCAACAGCAACATCATCAGCAGCAACAGCAACAGCAGCAACAGCAACAGCAACAGCAACAGCTAACAAGCTGGCAAATCAAATTCAGTAAATCGACTGATTGCACTTGTTGCTATCGATAGGCAGATGCAAATATCGCTGCTAACATGATGCCGCAACAAGTGCGTCAACATATCATGTCACTGTCTGACGACTTTTTTGTCTTTATTATTTTCTGCGCTTATGTTTATGGCCAAGCATTTGGCATATGGTCATAAAAACCCGCAATCTAAGCGCGGCACATGACAACAATTGTTGATTGATTGCCGACAATTGGCTGGCATTTTGACGCAGGTGTTGCCATGTTGTTTTGGCCCAGCTAAGTAACTCGCGCATAATACATAAGTATATATATAAGCAACAAAATTGTCATGGCTCAAGCTAAACGTGTAATGTGTCTAAACGGCTTTTCCTCATGTATTAAAACATTCGGACAAATATTTCAGCCAATATTGTAATGTTTTTTTACTTTTGCTAAGACAATAGCTTTAAGAATCATGAATTAAATTTAATTTATATTTTATATAATGACTTTTATTTGTTTTTCATACTCGATCACAAGGTGAAAAAATTATATTGGGCTCGTCACCATGAACACTACAGTCTTGAAATATGGAGTATAAACACATGTATAGCCGCATCAGATAAATTCGTATGATTTTTAAACAAATTACTGAACCCTCTAAAGAACGAACAAATAATTTGTTGGGGGCAAATCGTTAAAATTCACATTGCCGTGAAAATGCACATCCCCTCCTAATTTTTTAACTAGAACCACCAAATTTGGCAGAGAATTCTCTGAAGATCTCCTCTAAAGATCGAGCCGGTAAATGGCAAAAAACGATAGTTTTCCAGTTGAACAATAATAATTAAGACCGAGTATTGCGCAGTCAGGTACACACGGCTGCAACGTTCTTACAATATCCATAGTGGAATAAAAGGAAATGAATTATTTGAATAAATTAATTAGAATAAAATATAACTCTTCTAGCTTCGTGCTTATTTTCACATACTTGTTTTTTAGCTGCATCGTTAAAGAGTCGAAATACTTATAATATAGTTTGCTTAGTCAGTTTTCTAAAGACATAAATGCCAAGCGCTGTCTTGTCCGTGAATTTCATCTTATCTTAAGCGCTTTGTCACTTGACTTTTAGCGCGTAATTATCGCAAAAGCACTTTGTTAAGCGCGCCTACACCAGCAGCAACAACAACGACAACAGGGGAATAGCAACAATTGCTATGGTAACAAAAACAGCTTAGGGGCCAAAAGCGGCTTGTGGCTTGCGCTAATAACCATAAAAAGTCAATGCAGCTCTCGCAGCAAGACCAAAAACCAAAAATTGAAGAGAAAAAGTTGCGAGGCACGCAAACTAAGCCATAAAAATATGTTTAACACACCCTCTGACAAAGCTGTTAACAGCGTAAAATGCGTAGGATAAATCCATAAAATGTGTATTGCTGTTGTTGACTGTTGTTGTTGTTGCTGCTGCTGCTGCTGCTGCGACAACTGACGACGAGTTGTTGGCAATTTTTCTTTTTAGCACTGGCTACAAACGACAATTAAAATGCAAACAAATTGAATGTGTGTATGTGTGTGTGTGTGTGTGTGTGTGTGTGTGTGTGTGTGTGTATGCAGAAGGTTTGTCCAAGTGTTTTGCGCCATAAAGTCGCACACTTAACTTGGCCAGTTAGAGCAGCAGCAACAGTAAGAGCACCAGCAACCACCGGCAACAATCAGAGCAACAGCAACATCAGCAACTTAGGCTCGCAGTTGGTTGCTGCTGCGCACGCGCGCAACATTTTTGTGTGCCTGGCAATGCGGCGAAAGTTGGCGTGCCGTTATTTTAATTGCAACATGTTGCCCGGTAATTTGTCTGCACTAGTAAATGTTGCGACGCTAATTGCCCAGCAAATACTAACAATACTCGCAGCAGCAACAACAACAACATCAACAACAACAACAACAATAG
The DNA here is from genome assembly GCA_035047465.1 of Drosophila sordidula. Taxonomy (NCBI): domain Eukaryota; kingdom Metazoa; phylum Arthropoda; class Insecta; order Diptera; family Drosophilidae; genus Drosophila; species Drosophila sordidula. The sequence goes on along the minus strand of JAWNPQ010000156.1, from coordinate 12,924,730 downwards.
CCAGGAGTGTAGGCAGCGAGGAGCTTTCTCGCCAATCGAGTGCGCGCCCAAAAAATTGATTTGGATTTGTCTAGTGTTAACGCCCTAAACCACAACTTAAAGCTAATCACCCCCTGCTGCCCCTCGAGCACACATTAACCTGTCAACGTGGCCAAGTTTGCAACACATTTAGTGAAGGCCGCAAGGCCCGTGCAACAGAAGCGGAATCAAAATCAAAATCTAATCTATAAGTAGTAATCAAATTTGTGCTCGCAGCTACCAAACGTCGCCTGGACGTCGCGCGTACGTGGCTGCCGCACAGCCCGTAATTATGCAACACATGTTCAGTGCAACAATTGGCCATAATTTAGTTAAAGGTAATTGAGTAAGCGCGGCGCGGCGCGGGCTAACGCCATTGTGGCTGGCCTATCATTAAAGCACAATTTCGAGCCCAAGACCCCACTTCTTCGCCCCCCCTCCCCCCACCCTTCGCGTAGCACACGCATACAGTAGTCGCCCCGATTGGGGAAGCCTGAGGAATCGTCGCTGCCACCGCGCTGCGTGCAACCTTGCAAACTGGGCGCCTTGTTTATTTATTTCTAGTTAGACGCGCATTACCTCTCCTGGTTACTTAATTGTACGGCGCGCCTCGTCCGTCCCCGCGCTGCCGCCGCGAGTCCTCGCCTCGTGGGGGCACTGGCTTGGCGAATATGTTTCTGAGCTGGACTGCATTCCTCGGGTGTGATATGCAAGCTGCGAGATCAGCGAGCCACCGAGTGTATCCTTGGGGTAATTGCTGTGTTTAATGATTGAAAAGTAGTCAACGTGAGCTAAGCACAGATATGGAGAATGATTGAGATTGCTCTTTAATTTGCGGAAATTGCGATTGCCAGAAGTGGTTTAACAAAAGCAGAGAAGCGGATTCAGCGGCAACAAGCTCTTGAGTAAGACCAAGTTAAGTTATTCTTATACTATAGATTGCATTTGGCAGGTTACTTAGGAGCTCATTGCCAAAAGACGATAAGGCATATTGCACCTTTTACCGAATGGGTGCAACCCGCCCCTTTTGAGTACCTATTCGAAAACAGCAGCAAGTTGCAACTGGCGCGCCCCTATGGCTTTTTGGTAGCAACCACAACCCAAAGCGGCTTTGGCAACATTTAAAGCAACTGCTATCCGATCTGCTGGCCATATTTGTTGAACACTTCACTTCATTTGTGCCACTTTATACACCTACAAATGTCACTCAAAGCAAAAAACATGTTAATTTACGAAACAGCAAAACTTTAAATACTCCGACCGAAAACAACAACAACAATGGCTAACAAAGTTAGCCAAAAAAGGCTAAAAGCTGCAGCCAAATGGAGAGCGAAAAAAATCAAACGGCGACGAGATCACAAGTCACGATAATGATAAATCGCAGCTAAACATTTAGCCGGGTTACCGCTGCCACAAAAGGTCGAGGGTGGATACCGACAACAACAGCAACAGCAACAACAGCAACAACAACAGCAAAAAAGTAGCTCAGTAGCAAGGAAATTTTATTTACTCATTTTATACAATAAAGAAATAAATAATAGCAAAACAGCAACAACAACATCAAATGGAGTAGCTAAACAAAAAAAAGGAAGGCAACGTGTCACAGTTCGTGAAATAACAATAGTTCACAATCGGCCCCAGCGGCTGGAAGATCGGGCCCAGTCCCACCAAAGCCCGGACAGAGCGTACCAAAGCCAAAACCAATATCCAAGCACCAAGCAACCTTAGAGAGCGAGATCAATATCTCAATGAGTTGACGATTGAGCCGAAGCTGCCGAAAAACAAACTCCAAATCTGGGGGCTATGAGGCGGCTTGTCATTCGATTGGCTTCTGTGTTGGCTCCACCATGGAGCGGCGGCATGGGGAGGGCCAGAACTGGGCGCATTGCCTTAGTTTATGTTGATTGCTTATGACAGTTACAACAACAACAACAACAACAACAACAACAACAATTGTTGGTTGCACTTTTCACAGTTTTTTTTTATATTTTGATATGTAAAAATATATAAAATAAGTTTTTTTTATGGTATGCATAAATTATGAATGTTTATAGTAATGCATTTGCTGTGAAAGGTCAACAGCAGCATGCTAAGTTGATTTTTATTTAGATTTTTGATTCGTTTTATTTCTTATTTATTTTTCTGCTCAGCATGTTGAGTATTTGGAGCGATGCTCATGCTGTTATTTTTTACTTTTAATTTTTTTTTTTTGGTTTTATTTGGACGCGTCACGATGTTAGCGACCTAAATTAAAATTTACTCACAGCCTTTTGATGATGATGATGATTTGATGCCGACTCTCTTGACATTTCCATAACACGAAGCGTTGGCTTGGTCATGGTTTATTTTAATTAAATAGCTGGGAACCAAACTAGCCATCGAACTAATTAATATGTAATGACCAATAAGGTACTCTAACTCTATGCAGCACTAGAATTGCATCCCAGCTGCTTCTCACCTTTTTGCAGCTAGACACGGTCTCTCTCTCGCTATCATTTTTTCTTTGCTTTGCAATTTCTTATAAATATTTTTATAATTGCCGATAATCTGATATTTAATGCATTGTAATAAGCGCTCATGTCGTCGTTGTCGTCATCGTTGGCATAAATAAACTCGTAGCTAAATGAATGATGTTTATCTTCATAACTCAGCAGTTACCCGCCAGATACGCGCAGAACTTTTTGCTGCTGCTGCTGAATGGCCGCATAATGTGGCCAATAACTTAAAGCACGACAAAAGACGCATTTCGCTGCTACTTAAGGCCAATAAATATAAGCAGCTGCACTTTTCAACTCATCGACCGAAAAGGCCTCCAAGTCTGGACCCCATGTCCTCCATGTCTATGCGATTGTCATCAGCAACGGCTTTATCATTGTTGTTGTTGCCGTTGTTGTGTGCTTGTTGCTAGCTGGCTAGATGGCTGTCTTGGCTTGGCTGTCTTGACATGTAAAAGGTTTCAAGATGATGCTGCAATTACCGCATAGAGACCAGCAACATCTGAGCTATCGCATTGATAAAATAGCCTTGAGTGCTGTTCGTGGTGTTGGTGATGTTGATGGTGTTGGTGTTGGTGTTGGTGTTGGTGTTGGTGTTGGTGTTGATGTTGCTATTGCTGTTGCTGTCGAGCTGCGTGTGGGGCAACTCATTAGTGGCATTTGACCTGCCATGCTCTTTCGCATGATTGAATTGGCAACTGGCAACGGCGGCCTGCGGAACAGCAACAAATTTCTGCTTGTCAAAAAGTTTTCAACGCTTTTGGTGCCTCAATGTTGCCCACAACGGCGGCGGCTGCAAATGTTGCCAGCGGGCAAAATGCAATGAGTTGCAAGCTGCTGCACATGAGCGGGACGTCAGAGAAAGGGGGCGGATCGTTTGGCATTTTTGTAATCAACGCTATGCAAATGTCGCAGCATAAATTAACTAGCAAAATGCTGCCAGCTGTTGCCAATGTTGCCCATGTTGCCCATGTTGCCCATTTTGCCCGTGTTGCCAACGCTGCCAATGCAGAACTGCAGCTGCGGGGCCATGGCAAAAAAGTTTGACAACCGCCGCAGCGTGTGTTGATTTGACACCTTCCCGGTCAGCGCCATTCAGCGACTGCATCGCTGCCGCTCCTCCTGCCAAACGTGTGAATTTGTACCGATTATCTGTCACATGTGATCGCTGTGCGCATTTTTCGCACCACATTTTGTGATTAGCGCTAACTGATTTTTCCTGGCAAATGTTTGCAGCGGCTATTTTGTTGTCGATTTGTTGAGTTTTCAACAGAATGCCAGCCGATTTGAGCATTTGTGTATTTGTCGCTGATAAATTGTGCCGATAAGTGGATCGCAAATGGAGCTTGACATGCCAGCCGCCAGCTAAAAAGGCGAACAAAATGGAAACCACAGCGAAATAAGCTCAAACAATGTCTACGCAAAAGAATGTTAAAGCTTTTAAGAGCTTTAATTACGGCTCTGTTTTAAGTTTAATTGCAGTTCGCATTAACAAGATTTTAAAGCTAAGCGAAAGCATCAAATCCGACACCAAGCAATTAAGGCAAAGCTCCATTGGCAAAGGGAAAGCGCAGGAAAATTGCACAATTAAACATGCTTAATTATTGAAGCTTAAGAGGATATTTTGTGTTTTATCATGTGTAACAAAAAATTTAATTTTATAAATTGTTATATGATCGCTGAGTCAATTTAGCTATTATGTAATTTTATGCAAATTATTCTCTTGATTTTAAAATGTTCTTTAAATAATATTGGCATAGTTAAGACTTTAATGGTCGAAAACTCATTTTATGGAAGGAAATATTTTTTGTTTATATACAAAGGATCAAAGGCTCAATCGGTAAATTCTTAGCTAAAATTTCATCATGCTGTGACTAAGCATAGAAATCTGTCATATGTTTGCAGGGGTATTTTACCTTGGGCAACGGTTCTTTCGCGTTCTGCGTGGAAAATAACTTCCACATTCGGCAATGTCTTGATTGATCGCATCTTTGCAACAGCAACAACAACCACCTGACACTGCACAATCCGCAGCAGGCAACTGAAAAACAATTTCCATCTGTGCAGCAATAAGTCAGCTCATTGTCAGTGCCGACCCACACGCTGACCCCGACACATACGAGAGACGACAGACGACAGACGACATACGACATCCGGACATCGGACGGACGCCACAGAGTGTTGGCTTCGGTGTTTGGCCAGGCGTCGTCAGGGTCAGCTTAGAGCATTAAGAGGCCATGCGGCTGTTGCGGCAATTTGTCAATTTCATAATTCCAGCGGCACGCGGCAAGAATTCTCTAAAACTACCAACTTCAGGTCTAACTCAAGGCGGCCCCACACGTGACGGGCCATAAAAAAATACTTGGAAAGAGTGAAGCTGCTCAATGGAGGCCAAGTCGAAGGCCAGCGAGCAAGAGTCACATGTGAAAGTCAAAAGCCAGACTGCTCCCATATGCATTTAGCTGGCCCTCCGCCTGCTGCTCCGCGTGCCGTTCCATTGCGGATGCGGGCAACTTTTAGAAAAGTTGGTGCAACATGTTGCCTGGCACTTGCAGTCGTCGTTGTCGCTGTTACGTTGCATTAGAATAGGGCAACAAATCATCTCCATTAACCTAAACAAAACTGCGCAGACAATCGCGGAACGTGCATCTGCAGCACGCCAATGAAGAGAGACCCTGAGCTTCGACTCTAGCTCTGCCCTGATGGTGGTCCACAAAAAGCATTTGCAACAGCGACAGCAACAGGCCACAAGCAACAAGCAACAACAGCATGAAACACATAGCAAAGGTGGTAAAATTGGTGTCACTTGTCACGTAGAACGTTAATTGTGAAACGGAAATGCTGCTACGTGCAACGTGTTGACGTTGTTGTTGTTGTTGCTGTTGCTGTTGCTGTGTTGCTGTTGCTGTAGCTGTTGCTCTAGCTGTTGCTCTAGCTGTTGCTCTAGCTGGTGCTCTAGCTGTTGCTGTTGCTGTAGCTGCGCCTGGCACGCCTTGGCAACATGTTGCAACTTTAACTCGGCTACATAATTTTCGCCTTCAGCTTGTCTGTTGCTCCTCTTTCATTTGCAAGCGAGCTCGTTGTGAAAATTGAAAAATGAAATCAAGATACCATGAACTATGTCACGAGTGCAATTCTCAATCCCAATCCCTGCCAGCACCTGCCCTCTCAGCCCACGACTCGTTGGGCAAACACTTAAGGCCCGCATTGGCATTTGCATATTTTTTGGATAATTGAATTGTTGCCCAGCAACGAGCAAACAACATTTATGCGGACACTCATGAGACCAACAGCCGCTGTCCAAATGACAATTCGAAAACGTAATAAAAATGCAAGTGTCTCTCCGCAGTTCGCAGCGGAATTCGGGGATACAACAGCAGTTATTCAACATCCAAGTCAGACTTGGCTGTCATGTGAGGGCGCCGTAGGCAGCAACCGGCCGTATGAAAAACCAAGAGCAACAAAAACAAAAACAAAAAAAAAACCAATCAGGAACGCAAAAATCTCTGACAACGTAACTGCAGTTGGCGTTGCACAGTTGCGCGATTAGTCGCGTGGGCGCAAGCGCAACATGACGGCCAACAGAGATTCGGATTTGTGTGTGCGCGGGGAGTGGGGATCGCTCGCTTAAACGGCCGCCGTCCTACGGCTTCCAAGTTGGCCAAGTTGGCAACGGAACGGCTACGTGCGGGCTTTGTGATTGGATTTATGTTAATTTCTGACGAGATTTGTGCAACGCTTTTAGCTGCCGTTTGTTGTTGCTGCCGCTGCTGCTGCTGCTGCTGCTGCTGCTGCTGTCAACTGACGGCTGCAAGTTGCTTAAACTGTTTTGTGTGCGTAATTAAATGGTGACATTTTTGATTGCAAAGTGTTTAGCCATGGAGGCAGCACGCTGCGCCAGTCGACAGTCGAAGGCATGCTGCATGGCATTTAATTGTGGGCCATCAGCCAGATATCGAGTTCCCAGCTGCACCCAGGACAACAACTTGTTCAATTTCTATAACTTATTAGATACTTTGCCAGTTTAATAAGATAAACAGAAAGTTGTTTGAATTACCCAATTGATTTGGCATTTAAAATTTATTACAAGTTGAAATTATATATTAGTATAATCATAAACCATGTGAAATTGCTTCAGTCGAAGGGACTCGACTAGCAAAAAATGTCTACAAATAGAACACGCAATTATATTTTATTTTTTGTGTAGTTATTTTTTTTTGTCAAGTGAACTATATTTAATTTGTTTAGTACTCTTAAGCATTTGATAAATTTTGGAATCAAAATGCGTTTTTTATTTATTGAACATATTGGTAATGGTAGTGTTCTAGCTTAAAGTTTGATTAATTCAGCTAAATTCGCTTAGTTCCCTACGTAAAATGTCCAAGCCGTTGGTTCCTAGATGATCCCCATATCCCTGTCAATCATACCACAGATATAGTCCTGGTGAACCCAACGCACCTTAAGAGTATGCAGTAGAATTGTGTGATCACAGATTTTTTATCAACTATTTGACGATTCTATTGTACTTCGGTTTAGATTTGCATGCGGAGTCTTCCATATCGTCGGTTCAAAATTTTAGCCTTGAAAGTATGGAATAGAACTTTGCACGTTAGATTTTTTAGAAGTCGTCGAGAAGTTGTTTTTTTTCAACAAAACTTAATTTTATATCTCTTACATCCTTATATTGTGATGTAGCTCATATATTAATTATTTATATTTATTTATTAAAAACTTTTGTAAAATTTAAATACATTATTTACTATACATTTAAAACGTCGTGTTGCATTTAAAAAATTACTAAAAAATATATAGGCAATACAAATATTATATCCAAAAAATTAAAAATTTTAGATATCTGTATATTATAGGCAACCGTATACCAATGTTGGTATCTCCAGCTCTTTACTCTCTGAGATTGGCACGTTCCAACGGACATTGCTTAATAGACTCGACTATTGATGGTGAGTGAGAAATATATACATATTATCGCAGATGCCTTCTTCTACGTAGTAAATATATTTGCACAAAACCATTTAACCCTTTATTGTCCATTGTCAATGGATTTCGGGGTTAAAAAAATATATGGCAAAGGTTATTCAAAGAACTCAATGGACATATGTATGTATATACCTTGGTATATTTTTACAATTTTATAATATTTAAAAGTTATGTGACTGCATGAGCATTAATTTCTAAAACTTTATTTAGCTTTAAAAATTTATAATACCTTTGTTTATCTGTTATATAATTAGTTGCACGAAGTAATTATACATATTCCACATTACTTTCTTCAAACCCGTTGAAATACTTAGCTATAAAAGTACAGACGAATATGGTTTCAACTTATGGTGCACTACTAACATTTCCCGCATATTCAAGCTGATATTTTGTGGCTGACTGGCTGGCTGACTCCCTGACACCTGCAACAGTCACACCACATAGCAACAACCATAATGTGGCCGCTGCAAATGCCACACACACAAACACACACACACTGGCACGCACAAGAGTCAAAGCCAAAGTGTCTCGTCTGTTCAAAAGCTGGAGCCGCACTTGCATTGCCTGACGCACTGGCTCAGACCCAGTCCCAGTCCCAGTTCCAATCTCCGTCTGTATCTCTGCCTCTGTCCGTGTTGCCAGCTTGAGTCTCTGCGGCGGCGGCTGTGGCGGCTGCAGCACTGGCATCGCATTACATGGCAACAATTTTGAAAACAATCAACAAATAACTTAAAATAATTTTCTAGCCATTTGTGTGCAAGTTGAAGTTTTTACGATTGCGGCGTGTGGCTTTTTGTACCCTTGCCCCCCAGTTGCAGCGATCCATTGGCTGGATCTTTGGAAATGCCTGAGGCGCTGCCTGAAACCTCGACGGTTTTGTCAGTTCTCTGTTACTCTAATGGGTCTCATAATTTTTGAATTATGCAGTTGTTGTAAGGCTTTTTTCTCTTCGGCTTTACTTATTTCGTTGGTCTGACAATACATAAATTTGTCTTTGAAGTGGGCCCAAAAGGCCGACGACAACATTGACGGCAGCTTGGCGAGAAAAGCATTGTTGTTGCTGTTGTTGTTGTTGTTGTTGTTGGTGGTGGTGTCCGCTGCTGTTTCTGTTGACGTTGCATTGCAACGTGCGGATTGTTGTTGCAGCTTTTGATGTCTTGTGTCATTGCTTGATTAGTTTTTAATTGTATGATTTATGGCCAATGCCTTTTAATTCACATTGCACAAAACGTTTGTCTATGTTAACTAATGCTAATGCCGCGCAAGTTAATTGAGAAATTAGCATTATACATTTCTGTGTTTATAGAAGGTCCCCAAAGCAGCCCAGCGATCGTTGACTGCTTCTTACTTGGCTAAATAGTTGATCTGTCCGGCGGCTTTGGCCGCTAATGCACATCAATCTTTGGGCATTTATAATTTGCTGATTTATTAACCAAGTTGGCACGAAGCGACATTTTGCTTTTAACAAATATTAGCATAATATATTTGCGCATTGCCCGCGGCTGCTGCAGCTGCTGCCCACACGCTATCGAATCTGGCTGCGATCGCAAAGTTTGGCATTTGCCAAGATTTTCTCACAACGCCCACCGAAACCAGCCGAAAAACCAACTCAAGCTTAAATCCATTTCCAAGTGCTACATAAAGGCCAACAAAATGCAACCAAAATGCTCAGCCGGCCTCTGACTTTCGGTAATTTGAAAATTAATAAAGTCGTTTGTTATGCAAAGTGGCAGCGGGAGGCAAAGCTGCTGCGACGGTTACAGCGGTTGCGGCAGCAGCAGCTGCTGCTGCTGCTGCTGCTGCTGCTGTTGCCCATGTGGGTTTTTAGGTGTGTGGGGAGCTGTTGGAGGTGAGGCTTGGCAGCTGTTCTGCATCGTGTCGTGGTGTGGTGCAAATTGCTAACTGAAAACTGAGACAACAAAGTTTAAAGCTGCGATTGAACCACTTTTGGTTAAATAAGACTAAGCTGCGTAAGAGAACCAGAAGATGATTGAAAAGATTAATATGCCGCCTTTCTATCTGACTCTGCTTCATTGTAAGCTACTTTTAGCAACAATTCTCAGATTTGTTATTAGGTTAAATGATAAATTAAATTAAGTGAGTTATTTGATACGAGCAGGTATTATCCGGCTTACATTTAATTATCACTCGGCTACGCACGTCCCGTTCACAGGAAAATAAAAATTTCTTCGTTATACATTGAATCCTTTTTTCACGCAATTGTTGGATTTTCCCTCAATCTTAAATGACATTTTACTTAGATATTCGATCATTTGTTTAAAGTTGTGCAAATATAAATATAAAAATAAAAATGTAATTGTCATTCAATTTAATTACCCTATCATTATGCCTGCTAAGTAACATAGTTTACAACCCATCTCTCTCTTTCTCTCTCTCTTTTAACAAATGTTTAATTTCTTATTTATATCAGAATGTAAGGTATGTAAGGTAATTCCATTTCTTATAATTCTTAAGTTCCTATAGCGACTTATCCTTAAATTGATGTATAATAGTTTTATAAAAAAACGTTACAATTCTCTGGAGCTTGCCCTTATTTATTAATTATTTACATTAAATTTATTTAATGACCTTTTTTGGGCTTAATCAAATATTGTTTGTATTTTTATTAATAATGTAAAATGTGTACTGAAGACCATTTCTAATAGCGAGTCATAAATTTACAACTAAATAATCAAGTTTCTTAAAGTCCCAGTTTAAGAAGTCACTGCCTTGGGATTACAGTATTAAAGCCAATAATCAAGAAGGTTGTCTTCAACTGTTTCAAGCTGTTATTACACAGTGAACAGAGTATTGGGCAGTCGGTAGCACCTGGTGCAATATTCACCATCGTTTTATGCAAGCTTTACTAAATATGAATTTATTATAGTACTCTTATTTATTACATACTTAATAGCCGCATATTTCCTTATGGTAGCAGGTTTCGGCCAGCTCGCAAATGCCACGTTGGAAGATGGTCAGGTAACTGGCAAAAAAGAAAAGCCAAGAACATCTGTTTTCAGTGGACCGTTACTTAACCCAAGCTGCAAGTGGGCCAACGCCAATTAACCCCAAATTGTTGGGCCCATTACAAAACAAAGCCCAGGCTAGCCATCATTATTATTGAACATTAGGCAGCCCTGTCTGGTCTCACCTGACAGCTGTGTGGCTGTACCTGTACCCGTAGCTGTATCCGTACCTACACCGCGTTCATATACCAGCCACTGTCGAGTTGACAACCAAGTGCAGGCAAATGTATCATAAATTTTCATATAATTTTTAAGTCTTGTTTGGGAAAAATTGCAAGAAAAAAGGCTGCATACAAGTGCCATGGAGGCTGCCAGACACTTGCAGCTGTTGCAGACACAAAGCGGCAACAACAACAACAGCAACAGCAGCAGCAAAGAGCACTTGTAGTTAATTTTTCACAACTGACGGCAACTTTTGTGCAATATGCGCGCCGCGTTTGGATATTTTTTGGGGGGCTGACCTGTCGCCAGGTGCAAGACAACACAAAACTCTAAAAATTCAAAGATTTTAAGACTTTGACTTTTTCTTCATTTTTTGCGGTTATTTATTTTATTTATTTATTTTTTTTTTTCTTTTTTGCCTGTTGTTTGGCTTTTCGACAGCCACTTAAGAGAGTCAGTCGCGGCGATAATTAATTCTGACCAAAATATCGCGACAAAGCCGAACTGCACACAAATCCGGTTCAATTATTGTGACCGAAGGAATTTCTTAGGGGCCGCACAGAGATTTCTGCCAAATTGGAGCAGTTCCATTTCGCATAGACAGCTGCAGGCTGCCCACTAGGGGGAAACAAACTGAACTCAACTGAGCTGAACTGAACTCAACTCAAATGCCAATGCAGCCAGTACCAAATTCTCAGGCTTGTTAATTGCCGTTGTCAGTTTCTGGGCTATTTATAAATACTTGTTGGACGAGGACACGCGGTCGCTGCATATTTCTGCAGCTATACGCCATATGTCTGCAATAATAACAATAATAATAAAACACAGCGGCGATTATGTTTTTCGGCTGTTTATGCGATCGATAGTGGGAATGAGAAAATTATTTAAAAAAAAAAGCTTGAGGAATTTGAATTGAATTTAAAAATGTTGCAGGTTATACTTTTTAAATTTGCTTTCATTTCTGAATTCGGAATTTATGCTTGAGCTAGTCCTCGTTTAAATTAACATTTCCAACCATTTACAGCTGTTACTTATCCTGTCTGTCTGGGCAGCTGCTGCAATGGCAACCTGCGATTAAGTGTGCCAGTTCACAGTTAATAACCAACTCTTTTGGGGTGTTGAATTCCAAATTACATGAGCGAAATCGCCGAGCTGCTTGGCCAGAGCTCAGCCATATAATCTTGTTGCATATATCAAAAATAGTTGTCTCTGCTGTAGCTGTAGCTGCCGTTTATTAAAAACAAATTAAAATGCAAGAGGCCCCGAGGGCTTACGGCCTCAACGCTGACCACCCATAAACTAAGCAAGCCGAAAAGAAAAAAAAACGTATGGCGTTAAATGGAAATCGAGTAAACGTGCCACTCTGCCCCGCTGTTCCCTCGACACATTAAATACGCATTTGTTATGTGTTGCAAGTTGGAGTGGAGCCATTGCCATTTGTTGCACTGGTGCAGCCTCGTCCATATTTCAATGGAGCATTTTTTTTTTCTTACTAGCATACTCTATCGCGAGGAGTATACGAAAATGGGCACAGTAACAAGTTTATCATCATAAATATAAGAACAAGTTAACAGAATGATTACACAAATATGATTCCAAAAAATTCCTCAAAACCTCAAGACTGCATAAGAAATTCTGAAGCATATTAAATTCTCATCTTACAAATAATTAATTTTTTTTTTTACATGGTATTTCAGAGTCGGCCTGTTTAAGCTGCGCTTTGTTAAATAATTTAATTCAGCCCGCTCTTCTCCTCTGATAATTTGCCAACGAAGCCAAACACTCCGGGCAATTTTTTAACAATCGTAATTGCAATTGTTGCTGCAACATCGAAATGTACTTTTAAAAGGCGCCCAGAAACAAGCTCAATGTTTTGGGTCCGAGTTTGGGCTACCGTTATGTTCCAATCGGGGCCACAATGAATGACAATTGTTGCCGCGCCAGATCTCCATCGTGTCTGGAGTGACGCACACGAATTGGCCAACTGACTGACTGACTGTCTAACTGACCAAAACCATTCGGTTTTTATTTGTGGGGGCGCACGTTTAAGTTGCCCGCTCCGCGACACCCCTCAGTGTGCTAGGCGGCAGCAGCTGCCTCCCTCAGTTCCAGCCGGCGCACGTGCCACACGAAGCAAATTGATTTTGCCAGTAGGTGGAAAATAAAATTAACTTTGCGGTTCGGATTTGTTGCTCTATTTGAGCCGGGCGGCCAGCAGCAATCGTCCAGTTAAATGAGTTTCGGCTTTAAAATTAGCTAGATTTGAATTTGTATTTGATTTGTTAAAGTTAAAGTTAGCGTGGGTCTATCTGTCTCTCAGTTGGTCTGTCGGTCTGTTGGTCTGTTGGTCTGTTGGTCAAGATCTCGGCTCGTACGGCTGTCAGTCACAGTCACAGTCACTGGCAAGTCGGAGCCAAGTCGGTGACTGGGACTCGCTTACAAGGCGCCTGCGGTCATATTGTGCGGCTTGATTTATGGCAAGAGATTGGTTAAAACCAGCAACAACTCGCATTTGCAATTGTATAAACATTTTTCAATTCATAGATTCAATTTTTTTGGCTTTAAGTTTGTATACTATTTGTGTGTATACATTAACTTTGCAAACATATTATTGACTATTAGTTTTGTTAAGGTTTTTTGCATTTCTAATTGATATTTTGAGTAGTTTTTAATTCATTTTTTAAACACGTTTTCGCGGCCAAAAACAAAAGACTTAGGCAACGAACTTGTCGTCGCCACCTTTTGGTTCACACCATGGACAAAATTGTGTCCGTGGGGACGACTGTAATTGGCCGTTAGGTTTCGTGTCTCTGCACAATTATCAATTACTCCAATCACTTTTATGTCACATGCAAATGCCACTGGCCGCCAAAGCCAATAATAATAATAGTATAGTTAAAAGTTGCCGTTACGCCCACATTTTGCAAGTATTGCTGCTGCTGCTGCTGCCATTGGCCATTTGGCATTAATTAGCCAGCAATTTTCGCTTGCGGCTTTTAATTTTTTGCCAGATTACCACCCACAGACAACGCTCGAAACATTGGAGACGTGGAAGGTGTTGTACAAAACAAATAACACGCTAAAGATCAATTAGACATGAGAAACAGACACAGCGTGGAGCAACTGGAACTCTCAGATTGACTGCGAACACGATGTATTCACATTCGACTAGCCGGCTGCAAATCGCTCGCTACTAATTGCCAGTAAATAGCTGGTTCTCTTTACTGGAGCGAACTCTTGAATTTTTCTCGTAATAGTAAATTAATTAAATCACAACTTGACCGCAAAAATACGTGGAAATAAAACAAAAAAGAGGAAAAAAAAATAGGAAAAGAAAATGCACGAAAGCTTATCATGTTTATGTTTGAATGCATTTTTCATGAGCCCGAACTAAATATGCAGCATAGCACTTGATCGTATGGGGCGTGCATAATTTATAACGAAATAGAAACTGCAGAAAATGTGCGGTAAATCCGAGTAACATAAACAAAATGAACAAGCGGGCGTATCATTCATAGTAACACTTGGAAACCTATACGAATAAATATGCAACGGATTGGGTCATACATTAAACATAAAAAAGAAGAAAAGAAAATAAAATATATATATATATATTTATATACAATATGCATCGTATATAAAGTGCATGTGTGTATAACATGTGCGTTTTGCAACAGCCAGTGGCGATTTTTGAAGCAGCCGCTTTTGTGGAGATTTCCTGTTGCAATTCGCAGGTCTTAGGAAATTGCATTTGCCGTTCAAGACACGGGAAATGCACATTAATTGAATTATGTGAGCTGCGCCGGAAATTATAAATGATGTGCCATATTTTATGCTTACACATTTGTTGCCCCCTTGCCTGGGTGCATGTTTCATATATTCATATTCGTTATAGGCACGAGTGTTGCCCCAAGCTTGAGAGTTGTGCCAATCAAAAGCATTTTGTGGCTATTCTCAAGGTTGGTGCTGTGACTTTCCAATAAGAACTCGCACATACACACACACACACACTCCAACACACTCATGTGTATGCCTATGATTGATTTATATTGTCAGTTAGCCAGGGGGCGGCCGAGAGAGGCGTGGCCAACGCCATGTGAGCATAAATGTGCAATTTGCTAATTGTAACACATAACGGCAAACGACAACGTCCGTCCGTCCGACCGTCTATCAATCCCTTTCCCGCCTCATGTCTGGCCTTTTGATGTGTCTGTTTGTGCTCGTATCTAAATCTGCCGCTCCACTCGTTAACCGTTTGTCATTGTTGCCGTTGCCGTTGGTATTGCCGTTGCCGTTGCTGTTGCTGTTGCTGTTGCCGTTGCCGTTGCCGTTGCTGTTGCTGTTGCTATTGCTGCGGTGGCCTTCAGCAACATGTTGCTGTTGCGGTTCTTTCGCTCGTTTTTCGCATTGATGTTTCAAGGTTGCCCAATTAAAAGTGACATTTTGCAACATAATGCGCCTGCACTTAACATGTTTCTTGTTTTCGCGTCTTGTTGTTGCCGTTGTAATTCGCGTTTTTTTTTTTCTATCTATCTATCTATCTATCTGCCTATCTAAGGTTGCTTACTAGCTCTGTTGTTTTTCTATTTTTGTTTGCTTTGTTGTGTGTGTTGCTGCTAATTCACGCTTAAATTATATAATTGACGTAGGTTTCGTAAAAATACACATTAAATTCCAATTTACATTTTAAGTATTACAACAAATAAAAAACGGATAAATACAATGCAATTGAATTGCCTTTAGGCTATAATTGGCGCAATACTGAATCATTAAAATGATTAGAGTTCACCTGGTACTTAAAAGTGGGAGTTGCTAGGAAGAAACATGAGAAAATATGTTTAGCATGTGGCTGCAATAAAGCCAATATACCAGTACAGTTACATTTAACTTAAAATTAGTTAAGGCCCATGCTCATAAAGAATCGTTAGCTTTAAGTGAATTTAATTTTTACTAGAGCTGTTCACCAGACTAGGAGTTACCCTGTACCCAGTAAGGAAAAAAGTTTTTTTACGTCTATTTTTTATAATGATACAGTTACATAGACTTGTTTTTAAGTTCATTTTATTTATATGCGTGTTCGATTGATCATTAAGTTATTATATGCATTAGTAGATCATATTTAAGAATATTTACAACAACAAAAACCCAATGCACGAAGAGTGTTCGACAAACACAAACTTTCATTTCCTTAAACTATGCGAACGAAGTTGAAAGAGGCTTCACCTAACCCAATATACCATTTTTGCACATTGTAAAAATGCTGAGTATTAAAGAGTATCCTTGCAAATTTACCCATTCACTCGCTTTTCGCTTTTTCAGCTTTGTCCACTCCAAAATTTTTACCAGCTACAACGGCAACAACAGCAAGTGTAAATATTTAGTGTGATTTACAATGGGTATTTTAATTATGATCAGGAAAGTGTGTGCGGCAAACAACAGACAAATCGAAAACGACAGACAGACAGACAGACAGCTGGCCAGGTCTCCAACTCCAGCTGGATGCCATTCGCTTCTGAACTCTACTGCTTCGGTGGTTTTCTGTGGTGCTGTGTGGTTGGTTGGCCGCCTGCTGGTGGTGGAGTTTTGCTTGTCATAAAAATGCGCGAAATGCAACAATTTAAAAATGCAAAATATGCGCGTATGCGTGGAATGATTACCACTGGGCTGGAGCAGAGGGAACCGAGAACGTTACCAATGGGCAGACTGGCTCTGTTTCTGGCTGGGATTAAAAAGCCGCTGCTGTGTTCAGTAATTATGCGCGCAACACGTCCAAGGCAGCGGTAGGTTGCCCCATTGCAACATGTTGCCATTGTTGTTGTTGTTGTTGTTGTTGCTATTGCCGTTGCTGCGGTGACTGTTGCTGCTGCTGTTGCGTAAGCCATTGAAAATTGCATTAGAAAAATCACTTCGCAGCAGCGGCAACAATTAAAGCGACTCGCATGTTTTTCGCTCTAAGTCGCCTGGGAACCACAAAAGCCGCACTTGGAGCTTACGAGTCGATTCGAGTTGGCGTCGCCTCCATTTGAAGCTGCACATTCGCTGGCTTTGACGTTCTAAAAGTCACGCGGCTTTTCGATTGCGGCTTGCACTGAGCGAAGCTGCGCGTCAATTGATGCCAAAGGGCATTAGACAAAAATGCTTTTACTTTTCATGAGCTATTCTATTAAGTGTGCACCCAAGAATTTTCAACCTATAATAGGCTACACAATTTAGTAAGATCTTGCACAGTGAACCATCAAGCATTAAATCAAACTGTAATTAATACTTAAAACTTACAGTTGCCCCGACTGCGCGATACAGTATTTCTTGCAGTGTAGCCATAGAACGTTTGCCATTCTAAATTTTTATTAGATACGAAATCGATACACGTAAGTCACTTTATTCGCCTATTATTGACTATATTCAGCATTAACGCATAAACAAGTTTTTGGATCTTGAATATTTTTATTGCCAAAAATATAATTACTTGACTTTTTGTTATAATGTAATATATATATTAGCCCTTCAAGATTCCGGTTAAAGAAATGTTAATGAAGTAATTTATTCCCTATAAGCTTATTGAACTCAAACTTTGAATAGCCGTATTATTTATAATTTCTTAATTTATATATATATTTATATTTATATATTTAATTAAAAATACCTTTAGAAAACTATTAGAAATTACAGTAAGATTAACAATAAAAAGATAAGAGTGCTCTAGTCGAGAGTCACCGCCCATGTCAGAAAATCTATATTGCCGCTAACCATGTACATAAATATTTTATTTTATATATTTTATACTCACAGCTTTGTAATTTTGAAACAAAAACTCATTCTTTAAAAACTTCTGTTTTTTTTTCTGATCGCTTTAAATTATTCAGGCTTAGGGCTTGTATTTAAATGTGTGTTTATACCAAGCAATAGCTTATAATAAATTTGATCTATGCTTTTTGAAAACCTTTAATCCAAATGTGTTGCATTAAGACTATTAATGAAGATATTGGTACAGTTTACCATTCACGATATGTCTCGTGTCTTCTGTTACACACATTTCTAGAACTTAATTTCTTCACTTTGACACTTCTGCAACTCCACAATTTACAATAGAAAAGGGTAAACAATTGTTAAATTTTAATTTGAAAAGCTTTTTATTGCTCTATTCATATATATTGATTTTGCACAGTGTATCAAATTACGCGTGCGACTGGCGATTTGTCTCTGCCGTAAGGGGCCCCAGATCTCTAAGCCTCTCCGCTGTCTAACTCTTTTTCAAGCTCTTTCTCGTTTTCTCTCACACACATTCTGTTTCGCTTTGCTCTATAATATGTACAATTTATTAGCATTACAAATCTTTGAGGCGATGTTAATCGCGTACAAGTCGCTAGCTGCTTTTATTGTTTGCCATTGCTCCATTCATGTTGTTTTTGCCGCTGTTGTTGTTGTTCCTAGTTATACATGGTCAGAGCGGGGCTACTTGCAATACCCTTTGGGGCAAAACCGACAGCGATGTCGGCGCAAAAATCAGCGTAGAAAATTTTAGCTATTTTTTACCAATTAAAAACGGATTCTCCCTGCAATTCTTCATGGCATTGCACAGCGACCTGGGCGCTCCCAGCAGTATGCATAAAAGCTGTTGTTGCTCTTGTTGTTCAGGTTGTTGTTCTTGTTGTTGCCGGCAGTTAAGTGAAAAATGCAATTTGCTTTGTTGCACGTTGCACTAGCCGCACTTTGCGAGAGTCAAAGATCTGCGTAGGTTTCAATTTATGTATGTTGTAATGGCTGTTTTTTATTTTTTCAATTGCATAAATAAAGGCCAAAATGTAGTTGGCCCAAAATGCATGTTTATTTATCATATTTAAAATGCAATAAAATGCGTTTCATGTCGACAGCAGAGCATAAATTAGGTTTATGCATTTTTAGTTGTGCATTGCAAGCCCTAAGTGTCAAAATAATTCATTATAATTGCCCACAGATCATTTTTGTCAACGCTTTTTTGTGCGCGTTTTTTGTCGCTGTCTTCGCGTCGCGTGCGTTTAGCTGGCGTTTTTTCGCCTTTATACCCTGTACCCATTAAAACTGGGTGATTTGATATGGCGACTACAATTGACGACTTGTTGCAATTGCATGTAAAAAGTTCGTAGAAGACATCTTCAACACTATAAAGTATATATACATACAGTAGCAAAAGCAACAACAATTTAGATATGTTACACTGTCTATCCGTCTGCATGGCCGGTTGTCTGTACGAACGTGCCGATTTTAGAGTCGAATTTTAAGAGATATGATATGCACAAATATAGATACTATATTTAAGCTCCGATAATACACTACGATCGGAGTGAAAACACAGCATTATTTAAGAATACATCATAGGGTAGCTACCGGTCAGGCACCTCCGTCCAGAGCACTCGTTTCATATTCGCATACGTTTTCGTCACTCGGCTCGGCTCTGCTCGGAGAATGAGTGAATAATTGCAGACATGCCATGTTGTTTATACTAAATTTAATTAATGATGACTTTTATTTATGTATGCGTGCCCAGGCGTCACACAGTGGGTCACATAAATATGGGCTGGCCACTCCCCAATAAGACGAAGGCGTTGTGGACTTCAGTTTTGAGCAAAGATGACTGGCAAAGAAAGTGATATAAAAACAAAATGCTAGTATCGGATGAAGCTCGTGAAAACAATATGTTAACTTTATCATGTTAAAAGAACCTCAAGTTTTATTTCAAAGTTTAACAAACTACATTGATAAAGTTGTTAAATAATTAATGTGTTTAAAGCCGATCGGGCGAAATTTCCATCCAAAATTTTTCAAAATCAATGAAAGGCTATTTTTTTTACATTACTTTAAAATTACTTTTTAAGGGGCTAAAAACAAAATGGATTTCTTGGAGGCAAAACTTTTTTTAATTTTGCGTATGTTAAAATTTGTTTTAATTTTTGGGGTTTTCTTTACACATTTCTGATCAAATTCTGAATTTTGATGTTAGTACAAATTTGAAGCAAAAAAAATTGAATTGGCTAGTTTTAATATTTTTTCATGAAAATCGCCGGTAAGATACCTAGTTATAACAATTTTTAAAAAAGCTTTTTAACATTTTTATCTTTTTTTTATTTTACTTAGAATACGCCGTTCGCTGCCATATAAAGTTTTGTTCGAAAACGGAATTTTTTAACATTTAATATAGTGAATAGATTGACTGTTTTGAAGAACATCGTCCTATCATATTTTAAAAATTATGTTATATTTCACTCATTTAGTTGGGACCTTATTGGATCTCCATTATATTTCTGATTTTTATTATTAGCTATTAGCTATTCACTTATAATTATTTACGATTCTTAGCTTTTTTAATTGGTTTTCAAATGTACGTACTCGTTCGAGTGTCCCAGGCACCGAAGCGTTCCACTTATGAGCGTTAAATCGCGTAGACCCATATATGGCCAGAGGCTAACCGCAAAAAATGATTGTGCTGAACAAATTTTGCAGTTTAATTTGCTGTGGGCCATAAAAATGTTAACATCATTATAAAGCTTAACACCTGCATCTGCACAGCCAGCTGACCAGCAACAAATAAAACGACGCACAACACATTTTTCGCATCTTGGGTTTATCGCTAATCGAGCAAAGTTTAGCTAGGTACAAACAATTACAACAGCAAATGCAACTAGAATCTATAAAATTTTGTCGTTGCCAGCTGTTCCAGCTCACTTTGCATTCAAGCCGGCGGTTTCTCACGCTCCTTATTGGATTTGGAACGCAAGTGCACGCGAGCAGCGAGAAGCGAGCGGAGAACAGCGACGTTTTGACATCGGCATCGGCAGCGGCAGCGGCGACGGCGTTTTGCGTGCCTAAGAACCGGAGGGCGATTGTTTCGACTTTGCCACCGACGCGACCGCCTTGGCATGTGTCCGGGCCAGCTTCAGCCCCTGCCAGTACCAGTCCTAGTCGCAGTCCCAGCCCCATTCGCTCTGGCAGACAAGTGAACGGCATATGAGGACCGTCGCAACAATGTTGCTGCAGATGATGCTGCGGCAACCGTTCCGACTACCCATGATTTATGTTCTCCAAATGTGCTGGCGCCGCAATTTGTTAGTTTCCAGTACAATCGTCTTTTTATGCGAACTCTCCCGCTAAACGAAAATCAGTTGCACATCTCGTAGATAAATCAAAGCTTAATGGTAACTACAAATGAAACCGGCGCCGCATTAGCCACATTCTTGCCAATCAAAGTTATAATTACGCAAAAGCAAATTTGTGGAATTCATACTTTGAAATATAAAATATAAATAAAATTATAAATTCCACCTTTCAGCTCAATCTTAAAGGGAGATCATCCGAACAATGTTTGCAAAATTTGGTGACTATACCTCTAAAATTGTGGGAGATATCGATTTTCGCGAATTGCGGAGGCGGGAGTGGGCGTGGCCAATCTCTAAAGGGGGCGACCATCCATCGTTTAAAATTCGGTTACTCTAGTTCAAAAAGTATCCTTTTTCGCGGTTACAGGGGCGAGAGGTGGCGTGGCCGGACATATTTCTGTGATCTCTAGGGGAAGTATCCGGTAATATATATACCAATTATGGAGCCTATAGCTAAAAACCTATGGGAGGTATAGTCATTTCCGATTTTCTAAGGAAGGGGCGCTGGGGGGCGTGGCTGGAATATCAATCTTTGGGGGTGGTCAACAACAATGTATATAACATATTTATTGACACTAACTTTAATATTGTGAGAAATATTCAAAGCTAGAAACTTAAAGTAAACCACTATAGATTCTGGAATACCATCCGCAGTACGAGTTTATAATTTTTTGTCGATATTTTGCACCGTTTCATTAATATCAATAGAAATAGATTTTAAGATTTAGTTTTTCTTAGTTATCTTAGTATAAGAGCTAGAGTATCGGATTTTGACTACCTCCCCCCAGACTAGCTTCATACATATATGAAAAATAAAACGTAATTCAAATTTTACAGACTTGCGCTTTGGTTTGTACATTGATTTGAATGCTCTTATTATGTACTAACAATTTCATTAAATCATGCTCTTAGTTTAAAATTTATTTCCATAGGGTATCCCTCAGTCGGGCGCTCCCGATTAGAGCCCCCTCACTTGTTTATTATTGTATTGTAGATAGCATTTACTTTCGGGTTCATTTGAAAATTAAGTAAATTTGGCATATCTAACAGTTGAACCGAATATTCGTATTTACTCGTCCGATTAACGTCAACCAATTTTGGTCTCGACACAAATAAATTTAAATATGTTTCACAATTGATAAGTTTTAATGCTAAAACTGTTAGTTTCGACAAAATGTAAAGTATGATAATTAACAAATATACTGACTTTTAAACAAATGATTGAACAAATACTTAAAAAATCACCTGAACTATGATTTCAAACTATATCAGAAAATTTGCGCTGGCCATTTTACATCCTTTTAGAGGCCATTTTAATTTCGTCATAAAAAAAGCATTTCGGACGCCAAACAAATTTAGCTTTTGTATGAACTATTGTTATTTTTAAGATATCTTAATCAAACTTAGCAATTATCGGCTTCTCTGGCTGCTGACATTATCAAAATAGATGTACATTATTTGAAATAAAAAAAAAAAACATTTTTATGTGGTAAAAGTAAAATATAAACATATTAAAAAATATGATTTTTCTCTGCAAGGGATTTTAATCTTCCAAACCCAAATATGTTTTCTTGTTTATTTGAATTTAGTAATAACGTGTTTTTAAATCATCTCAGTATATATTTCGTTAGCTTTTTCTCTAAACTTCATGTATTATGTGTACAAAAATAAAATTAAGAAAAATTAGCAATTCATTTGCAATACAATGATTGTAACTATTACAACTGTGTGTTATAAGAAAAATTCATATCATTTTTTAGAATATGTTCTTTTCTGTTTGTACCTAATCTTTCACATTGAATGTGCGTGAAATACTCACTTAAATAACTATGTAATATATAGCTGATCCAGCTTTTTGGGAACTTATTTCATTTTGTTAAAAAAAAAATATAATGCCTGAGTTTCTATAGTTTTCAGACTTTCAAGACTAGGAATCGCACTTCCATAGCGCTGGAATAAAAGTAATTAATGTGTTTATTGTTGACGTCGATAGGTCGCCATGTAATTGTCCACATAGTTGGCAATAAACTGATACTGCATCTGAAACAAATACTGCCAGCGAGCCTGGGCCAACGCAAGCTCAACGGTAGCATCATTCAAAGCGCTGGTATCATCATCCTGCTCCTCAGTTTCGGATTTAGAGTCCGTTTCAATAGTATCATCACCGTCCGCGGTGATTGTGCTCAAGGAACTAGTGTCCGTCTGGCTTGCATTGCTCTGCTGTTCGTCACTATCATCGTTCTCCTCTTCATCGATAGTCTCTTCCTCCTCCTCCTCCTCCTCTTCCTCGTACGAGTCCAAGAACATCGATGAATTGGTGTCATATTGTGAGGTATCAATGCCTGAGGATGCGCTCTCAGTTGACTCCACAAATCCGCTTGAAGAATACGGTTCCAAGCTGTCATCGTCCATACTATCGTTTTCGCTAATGTCATCGATAGCGTGCAACATGACGTCGGGGGGCACATATGAAGATCCCGCATCAGAATTCTCTGAATGGATCTCTTCTCCATTATAATTACCAATTGCTGCATCAGCGGGTGGTATGCTCAACTGTTGATTCACATGCACACTCAGTTTGCTCAGCGGCTGCGGTTGCTCCTGTTCTTCGTCTCCATCTTGTTGTAGACATGAGGTACTTTTCATGAATTCCATTAGCCGATTGTAATTGTCTAAGCTGGATATTTTCGGTATGGAGAGTTTGTGCAACTTCTTTGACTTGCTATGATCCACATAGTACAAATCGTGCATTGAGTCACAGAGCTGATCTATCCATTGCTCATGAGCCGGAAAATCCCATTTAGCTCTTTTGATAGAAGCTAATATGCGGTTTTGAATTTTCGGCAAGTTATTAAACTTCTTCAGCAGACGAAGAAAATTTGGGTTTTTTGAGATAGGGATCAGCGGCGTCTGAAAATGGAAAACAAATTTGATCAGAACAGGCTGGAGTTACAAGCGTTTATATTCTCACATCGAATTTGTCATTGTAAGGACTATCGTGCGAATTCTGGATTTTTACTTTCAGCTTCTGCAATGGCTCTTCTTCATGCTGTTCAGACTGCCATTCCTGGATGGGAGAGTTCATTTTAAACGTTTTAAAATATGTAAGTAGAAGCGCATGCGTGATTACCTCTGACTGCTCGTCTTTATCTCCATCTCCATCGTCTTCAGGTGCATAGATCCAATCGTGAGCGTGCTTTCTACCGCTCTTCGTAGTTACACGATTGAGCTTACAATGACGCCAATTAAAAATGCAGATATGACGCCCGGAATTACGTTTACGACGCTTTCGCAACTTATTTTGTACCAAAGCATGGCCCCAGATGAGTCGCATATCGCTCTCTGAATACCAGCTGCTGTACGAATCATCACTATCGTAATCATTCTCCATGCTGTCCGAAATAATGCTGCTGGCATCATCCACAGTGTTTGATACGCCCAGTGGATGCACTGTGGTTGAGCTAAGCTCCGTGGGCGCAGCGAGGCAATAAGTTTTGGTATTTATTGAGTTTGGTGCTGCCGCCGGGATTTCAGTTGAAGGTGTGAACTCTATGAGTTCTATGGGAGATTCTTGCACCGCTGGACACTTCTCGCAGGGTTCTTTACTTTTTTTGAGCGCATTTTTGTCATTTTTTTGCTTTGGCAATGCTTGCTTGTTTGCAAGGCTTTCCTTGTCTACAGTTATCGTTTGAAATGGCTTTATGAACTCAAGTTGTGTTTCCATAGTCGCATCTACATTAAGAGCTACTTCTTGAACTTCTTGGTGGTCAGGTTCAAGTATCTGCCTAGCCTCTTTTATTTTTTCTGCTCCGATTGTCATCTGCGTCTTGACCAGATCCACATCAGCGACATTCAGATGTTGTACTGCCTCAAACGACTGTTCCCTATTAATATTAGTGACTTCAATCTGCACCGCTTCAATCTCGACATTCTGCTTCAGTTCCTGTTCAGCTGAATTCTTCTGCAAATCTACGAGCTCAGTATGTTTTTGGAGAGTATTATCAGTATCATATTTATCCGAGTGTTCGTTGACAGTTTCGTCTGTATTCTGTGACTGTCCATCCTCACTTGGCCCCTTCCAGCGCTGCTTAATTCGCTTCAGCTCGGTTTCTTCTTGCTCAAATGCCTCTGTTTTTTGGAAAAAGGGAAAATCATAGGAAGCGTAATCCCAAAAGTTAAAGCCTTCCCGTATATCCGTGGGAAATCGCAGCACTGACATCCCCGTGCCAGCGTCAGCAATGATGCGCTTAAAGTTTTGGCATTGTTGCGGCGATGAGATAAAAGTAATCGCAATGCCCTTCGAGCCAAAGCGACCGGCGCGTCCAATGCGGTGCAAATAAGTAACAAGATCGTTGGGCGGATCCAAATTAATTACCAAGTTAGCATGTGCGGAATCTACGCCACGAGCCATCAAATCTGTGGCCACCATTGTACGCATTTTGAATTGGCGGTAGGCCTGAAAATAAGGCAAATATATATATAAAATATTAATCATCGAAATTCCGTACTTACCTGAAAGGTCTCCAGGCGCTCGTCCTGTTTCATGGCGCCCGACATTAGATCGCATTCGACGCCATCGCGTTGTAAATAGTTGCGGAAAGAATCTGCGCGACTCTGCGAGCTGGCAAAGAGTATACCTTGCTCGTAGGACAACTGCGCAAAGATCTTGTGCAGCCCAGCAATCTTGGCCAACATCTCCTGCATGCTGTTCAGCTGCTCTGGCAGCTCATAGACAAATTGACGAATTCCCAATAGTACCGTGGCACGCTCACTGTTCGATACCAGAACCGGGTTGTTCATCAATTTGGCCAGGCGCTCATCAAGCGCATTTGGGTAGGTAGCACTGCAGGCAATGATCTGTCCCCCAGTGGGTAGTGATGCTATCAGCGTCTGCACGTCCTTTTGCAGGGTATCTGTGGCATACAACTGATCTGCCTCATCCATAACGAGCATCTTGATGGCCGTCGTGTTAAACACTTTGTTCTGCATGAGATGCAGCAGCCGGCCTGGTGTGCCCACAATAATACGCCCCCGGGACATGCGTAAGCGATCTCTTTTCACATCGGTGCCACCGATAAAGCTCACGCTCAAGTAAGCATTCTTGTATCGCATATTGGAGACCAGGCCGTTTACAGTATCCTCCACCTGTATGGCCAGTTCGCGCGTTGGCACAATAATCAATGCTTGCGGCTTGGCCAACGACTTTTCAATCATCTGCAGTGCGGCTAAAACATAAATCAGTGTTTTGCCCGTTCCACTTTTCGACTGAACCAGCAAATCTATAAGCAAAAACGATGAATACACACATTTGTTTATTTTGGCAATTGCCTGATAATTAGGGAATCGCTTACCCATTCCGGCA
This sequence comes from Drosophila sordidula, assembly GCA_035047465.1. Classification (NCBI taxonomy): domain Eukaryota; kingdom Metazoa; phylum Arthropoda; class Insecta; order Diptera; family Drosophilidae; genus Drosophila; species Drosophila sordidula. Next base: position 12,898,539 of record JAWNPQ010000156.1, on the reverse strand, counting down.
ATCGCAATGGGAATAGCGGCGGCCTGAATCTTCGTGGGCGTCAGAAACTTATGCAGCTGAAGGCATTTCGAAAGCTGACGGTCTAGGTTGAGTTCTTCAAAGGACACTGAACCTGCAGCCACATCGCTGGTGCGCTGCTCGCCACTTTCCAAGTCATGCGCTATTGCGCTCTCCATATTTGTGCTCTTTTCCGCTAACGACTTGCAAATTATATTTAAATTGTAAGGCAAAACTGAAATTCACGTTGCCAAAAAGCCGCCAAGCAACGCTTGCACGCTTAACATATGATGTGAATCGACCTGCCACCACAATACAAGAATAGTTTTCGATAGCGATTGCGAATCTGTTCTCCACAACATCGTCAGAGTTGTAATTATGAACGTTTTAAAAATATTGCGCATTAACATCTTAAAATATATTATTATATATTAAATTAGTTAATAATAATAACGATATATTAATATATAAAGTTTCTAATAAAATGGTTGCTTTTAAGATTGAATATGAAAATTCAGTCGTACGAAAATGAATATAACAATATTCGCGAGATATCGATAAGACACAAAAGTATGTGACAACGGTTTCAAGTTTTACACAAAGCTTTAATAATCATTAAATAGTGAAATATTTATTTCCATCAATTAAAAAAAAGGTTATGGAGCATTTATCAATATGTTGACTTAGGTAAAAATATATGACAGCATCAATTTACATTCACGAGAGTACCCCAATTGTTAGCTGCGTGCAAACTAAATTTATCGATATAAGCGCTATTTTGATTCGACTGAAATATGGAAAAACATAAGATAACGGCTATTTTATTAACTGGACAGCCAGGTAAAGGCTAATTAATGAATGAAACAACTTAGTAAACTCACCATTCACCCGTAGGAGTCGGAAAGACAACGTTGGTTCGCAAAATATTCGCCAAATTGAGCGTCGACGGCAAACTGGCAGGCTTCTACACGGAAGAGGTTCGCGCAAATGGTCGACGGATTGGATTCGATGCAGTTACTGTAAGTGGCACACGCTGCATTTTAGCCCGCGAGCATCCGTCGGATAATCTACGCCGACCAATGGTTGGCAAATATGCCGTTTATGTGAAAGAGTTCGAGGATCTGACGCTGCCACTGCTGAAAGTCGCTCCCCATTCGCAGCAGCTGCTGATTGTTGATGAAATCGGCAAAATGGAGTTGTTAAGCAGTCGCTTTGAAGCTGCGGTCCATGAACTTCGGAGGCAGAGACAGCCGATTCTGGCCACAATTCCGTTACAGAGCCGTCAATCCATTCCGATTGTCGAACAGCTTAAAAATGCACCCGACGCAGTCACTTTCCACGTGACCAAAGCCAATCGCGACGACCTGGCCAATGAAATTACAGAGTATATTGTCAATACCCAGTTTTTAAAATAATACTTATGTTCATTGTTGTTGGCCAACAAAGTTGAAACAAAGTTATCGTGCTCAACACTGTAACTGTTAGGTCTCAAGTCAAGAATGACAATCAAAACATACAGAAATTAAGTTGAAATTCAACATAAAATTTTGATGACATGATATCTAAATTTTTATATTTTTTGCTCTTCCTGGCCCTAACGGTGCTGCACATCTGCGCCCATTTAAAGCCCATCATTGAGGCCCATGCCAGCATAAAAACCATCGATTTGCAGCTCACTCGCAAGCTGAATTTGCATGTGGGCTATGAATATCACCACTCGATGCTTTGGCAGGCAGTCATGAATTCAGCACTGGTTGTGTATGGGTTTTGGCGCTGTGAACGAGAAGTGGACAAGGAAAAGACAAGGTACTTCGAGTCCTTACACTCGGCTGATCAAGACCCCAAGTCCGGAGGCCAACGTAAGATCTCTGCAGCAACGAAAATTAAACTGAATTGGCTGCGCAGCAGAAGCAAGCTCCCCTCCAATTGGCAACTGTTTCCGCTACGCCTATTTTCTTGGTTCACTGTGCCCTGGCTGTCCACCTACCTGATGAACGAATTGTGCAATTACGCTCAGCTGAATTTGGTCATGCGACACTTCTGCACATCGCCGCTGGAGGTGCTTGAACTCTATGTCCGTGTCCAGCTGCTCTACCTGGGGCATTTGCTCTCCAGCACCGTGCCCTACCTGTTGCAATTCAATGGCGCCTTCAAGTCCATGACTGCATCCCATGCAAACTACATTAGCTATGAAAGTAATCTGTTTGTCGAGGATGAATAAATTGGCGCCACAATGTTAAAATCCACGCAATCATTTCGTAACAAAATTATATGTATATTTTGGTAGCGCTTCAGATTAGTCTTCATTTCATTAAAGCTGACTAAAATAAAACTGCATATGATGTCAACAAAAACGAGTATAAAAAAATCGCCTCTTTATTAACTTTATTTTTCATGTTGGCAAAAACTTTTCGCTCACGTGGGAAATGCGAGATTTTTTCGTCGGCCGCACAGGCAAAACTTTTGCCGCAATCATTTTAATATAAAACAGACGTCTCAATTTGTGGCATTTGTCTTCATCAAAACCAAAAGTTGGCCATATAAAGAATCCATTATGGATACTTCTTAGATTTGTTGGCAACATGTGGAAAATCGTTTGCATAACAGACTGTGGCAATGATCTTGTGCATTTATTTAATGCCATAAACAAATTCAAAATAAAACCTCACTGCAAATCCTACAAATCTTTCAGACACAGCAGCCATGATAACTAACGTAATTCAGTGTCAATTCATTTCTCAAAAGGAACATTCCAAATCATTTCACACAAAAATTAACAAAACTAAAACAATTGAAGACTGTGGACTTTAGCTGTGATTACACTGAACCGCGACCAATATTAACGGCTACTTTTAATAATTACGCAATCAGGCTAAAAGAAGCTCCTACATTTAAATTAAAAACTGTGGGCCAATTTTCTTAGCGCTCACAGGAAAAACTGTTTCAATTGATTGTTTTCCGTTTTGAGTAATTGGTAAGTTTGCAATGTGTTCAAGGGAATGGGAATAAAGCACTCTTGACTTGTGGGAGCCAGTTTATAGCGGGATAAGCGTGTTTTAGTCGGGAGTGTCTCACTAGGAAATACCCTGTACGCAGCTGCGTACGAGAGCAGACTTGTGTACCGAATATGGTGGCTTAAAATCGCTATTTTATTAAATGGAGCAAGATATCGCAAAATTATAAACTTTTCTACGTATGGTATTGGTGAATATACATATATTCCAAATTTCAAGTCTATCGTTGCATTCATACATACAGACACGCACATAAATTATCCTAATCAAGAATATGTATACTTTATTTCTTTTTCCTTCTGAAAATTGGTAACATTTGCAGAAAACCATGATACCTTAGTTCGTCCATTTTCAATCGGAACAGGGTATAATTAGCCATAGATTCTACTATACAATAAGATATCTTGCATCTCATGAATATTGATAACTATCGATTTTAAGTTGCAGTTTTTGTTATAACATGCACAGATCGCGAATATTTCAATTTTTGAATATCTCCACCCAATCGCCTTGCGCATTGGTTTCCATTTACATTTGGATGGCACATTTGAACCCGGGGTATCTCCTAGTCGGACACTCTTGTTATATTTATTTATTTATGAAGCCATTAAAAATGGGTAAAAAGGGTATAATAGTTTTGTGCAAATGTAGATAACAGGCAGAGGGAGGCGTGTCGATCTACCCGTGTCCGTCTGTGTGTCCGTCTGTCCGTCCGGCCATCTGTCCGTCCGTCTGTATGAACGCGTCGATTTCAGAGACCACAAGAGCTAGAAAGATGAACTTGGACTTTTTAAGTTTATTTCAAATCGTCTTTTTTTCTAGCATATCTCAATAACTATAAGAGCTATAGCCACAAAATTTGTTCTTATACCACCCCCACTCGCCCAAAAGATGAAAAAAAAAACACAATTCAAATATTACAGACTTGCGCATTGGCTTGTACACAGTTTTTAATGCTCTTAAGCCCTGAAAATTTCATTACGATCATTCTTTTAGTTCCGAAGTTATTCCCGAAATAAGTTTCTATAGCGGGGCCAATGTGTGATTCGGTGTATGTATGTAGGAATGCAAGGGGGTTGAAATTTACGTAAAGTCAGGGTTCAGGGTATTTCCTAGTCGGGCGTTCCCGACTTTAGCCCCCTCACCTTTTTTTCTTGACGTAAGAATCATGTTATAAAAGGCAGGAAATGTAACCAAATTATTTTTTGTATCTTAGTAGGCCTTGAACATATTTTTCTTATGTATATAACTAAAATAAATATATTTTTCATTCACTTTCAGTTCTTAACAACGTATGTACTTTAGTTATTTATGTCCCGGCATTCGTTACTTTTTTTTACTTAGTATTCAGAAACAAGCTCGAGTAAATTTTTATTTATTTTTTTTGTTTTATAAAAATTGCGACGCGGAGTTAATTTCTAAAATCTAACGACAAAAAGAGTCATTGTGTGTGCGCGAATTCGATACAAAAGAAATCTAATACCGAACAATACAGTATAAAATTGATACGATGTATTCTCTGCGTGGACAAATGCGCATGCTCTATGCTTCGGCAATGTCCAAGGGCCTGCGGCCCTTCAACAGATGCGGTGTCCTGCGGTATGCATCCTGCGATGCCAACAAGCAAGGCGGCAAGGGCCTCGTCTTGGGTCTGTACGAGAAGGAGAGCGGCAAGGGACCAAGACTCACGCCAGCCGGCGAGAAGTTTGATGATCGTGTGCAGGGCAAGCTGTCCGAGCTGATTTGCGAGACGAAGATCACGGGTCGGCTGGGCCGCGGCAAGGTGTTCAACAATGTGGACAGTGATTTTCGATCCATTTGCATTGTCGGCCTGGGCCTCGAGGGCATCGCCTTCAACGAGCTGGAAATGCTGGATGAGGGCATGGAGAATGTCCGTGTTGCAGCTGGCATTGGCGCCCGGTCGCTGCAGTCGCTGAAGTGCATTGAGGTGCATGTGGACAACATGGACTATCCCGAACAGGCAGCTGAGGGTGCTGCTCTTTCGGTCTGGCGCTATGACGAGAATCTGGCCAAGAAGTTTCGGGTAGTTGTGCCCAAGCTAGAGCTGCACGGATCTCCCGATATGGATTCGTGGACCCGCGGGTTGTTCAAGGCGGAGGCACAAAATCTGGCCAGGCGATTGTCCGATGCGCCCGCCAACTGCATGACCCCGACGATATTCGCTCAAGCCGCTGTGGACGCCCTGTGCCCGTGCGGCATCACTGTGGAGGTGCGCACAATGGAGTGGATCGAGCAGCAGCGTCTCAACTCGTTCCTTATGATTGCCAAGGGCTCGTGTGAGCCGCCAGTACTGCTCGAGATTGCCTACTGTGGTACTGCGCCGGAGGACAAGCCTATCCTCTTGGTGGGCCAAGGAATCACCTTCAACTCGGGCGGTATTAATCTACGTCATTGCGATGGCATGGACGAGTTCCGCGGTGATCTGACGGGCGCCGCTGTCATCCTGGCCTCCATGCGAGCAGCCGCCGCACTCTCGCTGCCCATTAACATCACGGCAATCCTGCCGCTGTGCGAGAATCTTCCCTCGGGCATGTCCTGCAAGCCGGGCGACGTCATCACTCTGCTCAATGCCAAATCGATGGCAGTGCGCAACGTCAGCCGCACCGGAGTCGTTGTCATTGCCGATCCGATGCTCTACGGTCAGTTGACATATAAGCCACGACTTGTGGTCGACGTGGGCTCCATGTGCGTGGGAATCAAGAAAGCTGTTGGGGGCGGCGCCACCGGTATTTGGTCCAATTCGCATTATATCTGGAAACAGTTCCAACGAGCCGGCTCGCTAACGGGCGATCGTTTGTGGCGCTTCCCACTATGGAGGTTCTACAAAGATCGTGTGGCCGAGAACCTGAGCTACGATTTGGCCAACGATGGTTGGGGCGAGGCGTCGTCCTGTTTGGCAGCTGCTGTTCTGCACGAACTCGTGCCGTGCAGCGATTGGGCGCATCTGGATACCTTTGGCACGGGACTGCTCAGCAAATATGGCATTATTCCGTATTTGGCAGCAGGTAGGATGACCGGACGACCGACGCGCACTCTGGTCCAATTCCTATATCAAATGGCTTGCCCTGAGCAGCCCAAGTAATTTTAAGTTTTAAACTCGATGTTGGCAGCCTTTCTCTGACACGATATCTTATGGATTCCAATCGTAGTTTATAGATCACACACACTACAAGTACTGCAATTATTTCGGTTTTAGAGTTACGTAACAAACGTCAGACGTAAGAGACACTCAGACAATGGACTAGGCGTAAAACACAGTAGTGAAGTCCCAGGACATTTTTAAACAATTTGAAAAATTTTAATGTTATCCAAAACTCGATTTTACACAAACTAGAAGAGGTATCAGCCAGTCGTGGCCCAACATCAGAATTTGACAAATAGTGTAGACTAAATTAAGTTGTTAAACTGAAATTGACAGAATTGGGTGAACTGGTATTCAGCCTTGTAATTATTTAAAATAAAATGTCTAATGTTTAATATGTTGCAAATTAATGTTTTTATTGGGTTTGCAGGAAATCACTTAACAAATTGAATTAATAAGTAACTTTAAGCTTTAAGTGAAATGCTATACTAAGGCCTGTAAAAGTCCAAACAAAAATAGATTATATCCTGTCGGAACTGGTCAGGGCGCAAGCGGAAGAGGAGGGCGGACTTTTGCCTTAGAGAGACTTTCATAGCTTAAAGCTAATAACGACACAGGCGGCCGATGTGTATTGAGTGTGGCAAATTCTCACAGTTCGAGTTGCCATAAAACGCCTCCTGCTGCATTTGGTAGCCCACTTCAAACGGTTTTGTTGGCCCACAAATTTTTGGGTGTCTGCGCTGCAAATTTTGGCCTTTGGATAACTTTTTAGCACGTCATCGAGATGCTTTTGGGCTAAAATCCGGTCACGTATTGGTGTGAAGTTAACAGCCACCAGCAAATTGAAAGATTATGTAGATTATTTTTGGTAAATTCAATCTGCAGTAGTAAGTGCTGCTGGCCATGGCTCAAACGGTCGATGGTTGACTGAAATATTTTAATCGTTGAGTTAATTTATCAAAATAACTGTGCACACTCCCACCAATTTGGTGCAGATGACGTTGGTCATTTATCATTATCCGAACTTCGTTTAACATCACTCTGCACTCTGCAAAATCGCCCACAATTAAGCGAACCGAAAGTGTGTCCAAAGTTTAAAGAGCCAACTGTGACAATCTATAAATTTTGCTGGAACTTGAATTGAATATGTTATTGCTGTGCGTGCGCGTGTTCTTTTCATGCCCTTCCAGAGGCATGGGGGACGAGCTGAATCGATACAGATCCGTGTTTTTATCTGTTTTTAGGCAAACAAGCCAAACAATTCATTTTTAATTCTATTTCATTTATATTTCATTGTTTAATTTTATTTAAAACATATAAAACTATAAATTAAATACAATGGTATATTTCAAACTAGAATGTAATTCTCGTTCTTTAATTAAGATTTGCGTTTTTTCTGGAAAACGGTATTTATTTAATTTTTTTTGCTAAGAACTTTTACAAAATAATTTATTTGATTAAAAATTATAGTATGCAATAAGATGCAATATATGTATACTTGTGTACACGTTAATAAATTTTTAAGTTAATGTATTTTTTAAGATTTTTTGGCTATATGTGTGGCAATTGGATTTAATCTATACATCTCGCTCAGTCTTAAAGCTAGATACATCAAATTGGGGAAGTGTGAAATCGATTAAATCTGTGTATCTTAGAGGCCGGTAAGCCACGAATCAATATATCTCACAAAACAACAGATTTCGACCTAATTTCGCTAAGCAATCCCGTAGGAGATATCCTGAAGGACTATTGACGAACAATATTCGATTCTTAGTTTTGTTCTGGAGTTCCGTCTGCATCGTCTGAGCTTTGACATCTTGCAGCTTTATGTCCGACCTTCCGCCAGCTATATGCCTGTGTGCGCCCCGACATCTTAATAGCTCTAACTTATTTGCATTCATTTTCATAATTGTTTTACGTAATGCGTTAAGTTAATTTAAAAGTTTAGTTGTGCCACGCCCAAGCTCATGGAAAGCGTTGCACGCTTTTGTGGCACCACCATTGAAATTTTGGCCTAGCCTGGCGTTTGGCCTCGACCTCGTCGTTGTCCATGTGGCAACTGCCGCTGACAGTGAAACTTATTTCGTTGCCTGTCAAGCTTTTAATGATAAAGTGTTGCGCTTTAATCCTGCATGCCTAGCAATTGGCCAAAAGTGCTGACAGCATCAGAGTGCGAAAGTACCAAATGGGCGGCGGGTGGCACTTACCGGCTGTAAAAGGTGTTGGGGCAAAGTGGCCACAGTGCTGTTGGATACTTTTGGGCTTAAAACTATTAAAAGCGCGTGGCAAGTGGTTTCAACTAACAGTCATTTCGTAATGGCCCATAAGACGTACATTCACGGACACGAGGCACATCAGAACTCTTCATTCAGGTCGCTGGAAATTGAGTAGGGCCTGAGATGTGCATTGTGTTGTCATTTGCCCTGTCATTTGGTTGACATGAACTCCCTTTGACTCCGGCCCGATGGCTATTGATATCGGCCATGGGCAGGAAGTACGCAAATGCGTGCGTGACGCTCTGTGACATACACACGTCAGGCCAGTTGGCCCAACGATGTTCAACTGAACGCACTGAAATGACGTTTTGCTGCTCCCGTGAAGCCGGGCCACGTTTAGGTTGCGACTGCGAGAGCAGGAAATGGATACTGCTGCAACTTGGACGGCATTGACAAATCGCTTTTGCCCTGAGCTGCTGCCCATGAATAATCCCTCAGCAAACAGTTGTTTCAAAGGGGCAACAGCTTGTGATTTTGAACTGCGCGAGATATCATCTGAAAATTTTAAACAAATTGCATTAAGGGTCAGAAGAATGTAATATTTGTAGCAGAGATGCAGAGATGGATGTAGAAACACAAACAGTTAAGAACGTTGCGGACAGTAGAATAACAGCTTACAACAGTCGAAAAGGGTCTAAATTATTAATGTTATTTTGAAAAAAATATCGATTTGTAATTTGGCTCGATCTGTAGAGAAGGTTATCAGAAAATTCTCTACCAAAAAAAAAAAATGTTTTGTAAGATCTGCAAAAATGGTATAATTCTAGCTTTAAAACTGAGGGTGATATATATTAAATTGAATTGGCACGCCCCCGGTGGGCGTAGCCAAAATATCTTCACACTTTATTTGACGCGGGTATACACGAGTATAGATTCCAAGTTTTAAGTATCTAGCTTAAATAGCGCGGAAATATTTTTCGATAATACGGACGGACGGACGGTGAATGCACAAGCCCAATATATTTTATTCATTTCATGAACGAGTATAAAAATGAGAGAATACGTTTTTTCGGGGTGGCAAAGGTTGAATACCCTTGTAGACGTTTAGATGATATCAGCTCTATATTTAGAGTTTGCTATGTTTTCATATAAAAACTTATTTTTTGACCAACTGTTTCCAAAGAAAATTATATGACATAGCAATTTGTATGGTTAAGTTTGGCAAAGATATTTAAGAAAAAAAATTTTTTTTGAAAAGCTTGATACAGAATAGTCCGATCCGGATATATATACTGCAGGCAGCAAAAATACAGACCTGTGACGGTAAATCTTTGAAACTGTGGCAAATTTGCATAGAAATAGACAGACGGACATGGAAAGAATATAAATATGAATATTGAATAGATATGTGTATGTCCTAGAACTAACACCTGATTAAATTTAACTAATAATTTATACATTTATCGCACTTCAATGCATTTTTTTGCCAGTTGTTAATGTTCTAAATTAGTTTGATCTATGTGTGCAAGCTGCTGTACTAGGGTCGTTTATGGTTTTTTTAGACCGTGACATACTTTTGCACAACTAAGTAAGGGCTATTCAAATTCGGAATTCCAAAATGAACAATTTATCAATAACAATTACACAAAAATAAAAGCGACGAATGAATTTTCGCGTTGCAGCTCTATTTCAGCAAAATAGTATAATTTAAAAGACATATTGGGTGCACTTGTTCCGCTTGTTGTTCATGCTGCGTCATGTGTAATGCCCATTAATGTCGTGGTTAGGCTCGTACGCAGCGCGATTCACACACACACACACACACACACACACGCCCGCACACACATCCTGGGCAACCATCTCTGCCCACTAAACACGACCGCAAAATGGTCAAGCGACTGAGTCGCTTTTAATTAATGCCCCGGCATATTCATGGCGCATAAATTTGCGCTCCAAAATTCATTCAGAGCTAAACCCCCCTCACCCACTTACATACACACAGTAAATGGGTGCAGAGGCTGCCAACTATTATCGTTTTCCATTGCGAGGAAATTTAGTGCAGAAAATGCGGTAGTCCAAAATAATTGAAAGAAAATCTTTTTTCCTTTTTTTTTGGCTGCAGCTCAGCAAAAAAAAAAAAAAAAATGTAAAGCGCACAACTAAGGCACTTTGAGTAGTATTTAACAACAATTAATTGGCAGCCCCAGTTTTTCAGAACATCAAAAGGATCTTTGCATTTTTGTATTTATTTATTTTTATTTCTCTACCAGGTAAATTTTACTCGAACTGTGCGTTGTGTGGTTTTGTTTATTTTGCAATTTTCATTTGGTTAACCTTTGACACACACAAACTGACACATACAAGCTGCCAACATGAGCCGAGTGGTGATTGAGCTAACAATTTAATTAAAATTAAAAGCAGAGAACAATGTGAAACGCGAGTCGGAGACGAGAACACAAAATACACATCATGATGGTGGCAGATAAAAATACATGGAGTACACATGTCCCGGCTGTTGTTGTCTTTGTTGTTTGTGTTTTTACTGCCATTCATGTGCCGCTTGTTTTACATTCGTGTATAACGACCAACCAAAAATGTGTCGACTGCTTTGCATAGATTACACAGCAACAAAGGAGAACTGACATGATTGACAGTGAGATACTCTTTGATAAACAAGCCATTTTAAAGCTGTGTCTCTCTGCCGAAACGGGCAATTTGATCATAGGAAGGCGTTGGCGTTCAATTGAATTTTTGTATAAAACAACTTTTATCTTGCTATTCAGAAATGTAAGGCAAGCTCAGCAATAAGTACTTTTATTACTTGAGAAAATAAAAATTTTTATTCAATACTTCAGTATTTAAATTATTCAAGTATGGAATTCATCATCAGATCTTCTGAATAATATCACTCAATTTTCATACCACTTCTATTGTAGTGGAACACTTTTTAAAATGTCTCATTTTAAAATATTTTTAGGCTTTTAGCGCTGTAATCTACTATTATAATTGACAACCTTTGCTTGTCGATTATTCATAGTAAATAAAAGAATAAGCTTATGTATTTTCCTATTATTTGCCATTATTAAGTCTAGACTGTCTCATGATATGTATAAACTTGGCACACCACTCGCATGTTCTCGCATCATGTACAGACATATTCGAAATCATAGTACTTTCCAGCGGATCCGTTTGACACATAGTTGTCACAGCAAATCCACTAAAAATGGCAGCCAAGCGTCCACGTGTCGCCTGTCACACCTGTTGGCAGGGGGCTAGTGACGCTTGAGATGATCCTTGACACACAAAAAAAAAAACAAAAAAAAAAAAAAAAACAAAAAAAACTGAATGACAACGCGGAGAAAAGCGTCAAAATAGCTGCGCAAGCTGCCGCCCATTTTGTTGACTGGCTCTTTTTTTGCCTCGAGATTTTTTGCGCACAATTGAGAATTTATAAAAAGCGGAAGCTGCGTTTTCCGGCGGAAAAAACTTGGCTGCTTGGCTCCTGACTGCTGGAAAACGTGGAGAGAAAAAAACGCGTCGGAAACGCGGCAACTTGATTCAATTCGAAGACGTAAATGGAAAACAGAAATGCGGCGGCCAAAAGCCAGGGCAACAATTCCGGCAACAACAATGGGAATGTAATCAAAGCACAATGCAAAGCTTGTTAAATGCAGCAGGGCCAGAAGACCAGATGGCTAGAAGGGGCGTGGCCACTGCCATGGACCGCATTGCCAAAAAGTCGCCAAGGCAACAATAAAAGATTTTCATGCAGCAAATTAAAGCTTAAAGAGAGCCGATGTGGCATTTGCGGCAAAGTGAGCTGCTTACAGCCAAAACAGTAAACAAACAGACGCTCGCACACAATCTTGTAATTTAGCTGCAAGTTCCCTCCACTGCACAATGGAAAACGTATCCTCTTTTTCGGCCAAAAACTCGATTTTTACAACTGCATAAGAGGAATATTTTTTTTTTGGATATCATGAAATCAAGTTATATTAAAGTACATTTTTTGGCAGTTTTTTTAAGCAGACAACTTTATATCTGCGAATTCGAAAGCGTTTTGCAGTGTATCGCTAAATAACGGTACGCAACGGGGAAAAATGTATGTTTCTAATTGCTGCAGCAGACAACTGAAAAATGTTTCTTGAAAAACATCTGTGTTTCTCATCCGATCTCCTTTAAAAATAGAATAAGTTTATTTATCTTTTAATATGTGGTTGAGTCGTTGCATTTGCCCACCTTTCTTAACAATTTAGGTACATATTACAGTCGACTAGACCCAAAAACTTTCTTAAGTCTTACAGTTATTAGTTGAAGCATGAAAAAGAGATGAAACTTCCCATAGTGCCTGCTTTGTCGCCCTGGGTATGTTTGCTTATATACATATGGAAAATTGGAATTAGACGTGATTTTTTATGCACACGCGTGCAAAACACAACCGACACGTACATACACACATTCACACACGCGCGCACTTACATTATGTTATAGACACAAATTTTGTGTTATTTTATTAGTTGCGTTACGCATACGCCGCATGTTCCGCTCTCTTGTGGGCCTTACTAGTTGTTGTTGTGCAATTATATACCACAGATTATGTGAATTTCGCATTGCTAGCCATATTCTCATTTAATTGAAAATTTTGTGCAACATTTCATTTAGTGTTTAGCCTGTTTTTTTTTTGTTGTTGTTGTTGCTGATTTCTGCGGCATATAAACGTCACTCATAGAACAACTAAACTGTGGTTGCTGTTGTTTTTGTTATTGTTTGAACTGCCAGCAAGATTTTTAATTGGAAATGCACAGCGACAATGTCGCCTTTTTGTGGGTTTCAGTTGCCTAATTTGTAAAGCTGTTTCCATTTTGGTATTCGTAAATTGATATTACCAACATAATGCGCCAAATTATGCGCACATATGCATAATTGAATTTTGTTTCGATTCTCATTGGTCATATTACAAATCTGCCATAAAACTGATAACTCAAATGGTCTAATAAATTGGCAGATATTTCATTTCACGCTAGTAATTTGCCTTACTGATAAAGTGTGATTAAATTAAATTTTGGAAAACGGTTTTTATAAAGCCAAAAATATAAATATATTTAATCAGGATGAGAATCGCGTTTCTTCTAGTTTGAAAGCCGTCTCTTGCAGTTCTTTATTATGCAATAAAATGTTTCAAAGTTAGTACAAACTATTATATCGGTCGCATGACAATTATGAAAATGTGTGCCTCCACCTAACTTTATAAATTGAAGTTATACATACGAGAAACAAGGGTATTCAATCATCATTTCTCCAAAAGTTTCAGTGCTCCTTCGTTCGTTTGAGTCTCAAAGCTGCGACCCAACTCAAATGCAAAGGTGCAAACAATGACAACTTGAGCCAAAAGAACTCCGTAAGTAGCAGCTACAGAGAAAAAAGCACACATTTTACCCCAATTTTATGGTCAGCTCAACCACACAGTCTCAGCAGAAGGCTTTGAGCTGCAAAAGTCGTTGCAAATCCAATTGAATTATGTTGCCAACATGGTGAACAATGGGTGCCCAAAGCTGTCAGCAAATATTGCCAAGTAGGCCCAACATTTAAGACGGCTTTACGTGAACTGACACCTTGAACATAGAACCCAAAGATGCCAAATTTTGGTAGCAATCTGCCTGAAAACATATAACAAATTTATAGCCAAAACTTTAAAGTTTATTAATAAATCAGGCTAACTAGTATATATTTTATATTTATCTGCCTTAACAGCTCGAACATGTCTATTTGGTTCAAACTTCTGGTCGAATCCCTTTTCATTGGCCTTTAAAGAGAGGGGTTAAACAGATTGCGAGCATTTTGGGTATGAAACTGTTATACTTTGAAATACGCTCTAAACTAGAGCTTTATTTTTTTTATGGAAAGGACAACGAATACTAACATAAAGAAATCTAATGGGTTGTCCATAATTTTAAACTTTCTAAACTTTATCAAAAGTGAATCGATATTAGTCAACATTTGTATTACAATTTTATTTGTATAAAATAATAATAAAATTTACGCTTCCAACAGCTTAGCAAATTACTCTTTCAAATTTTGTGCCAGTACAGATAAAAATATGGACAAGTTTAATTTTGTCCCAACCAGAATAATGTCGTTTTGTTCATGATTTTGTTTGTCGACCTATCAAATGTTTGTTTTTAAATTTGTTCTTCTAGTTCTACTTCTAATCAATTTCGAACAATAAATTGTTTGGGTTAATGGGATTTACGGTGAGGCATCAGCTGCTCAAGTGTCAGGCCAAACATTTTCGACGCCAAAAGTTTTGGTGTGCCTCATACAAAGAAAATGAAAATTAATTTTCAACGGTGAAGTGGGCGCATGTGTGTGTGCTGTTGTGTGAAATGAACCATAAGCTTTTAAAGAATATAGGAAACAGGCAGCAGCGATAAAGTTTAATGCATTATGTTTTGGACATGGTACAAAATTATTCAAACCAATTAGGAAAATGCTATCTTACTATTACGAAATAGTTCTAGCCTACAAAATTAAATTATCAGACCTGAATTCTTTTCATAAAACACATACAAATATTTGCTTAAAATATGACAAACAAGTCGAAATGATTTGTCAAACTTTGGACTTCAATGCAGACCCATTTTTTGTTCCACAACGGCCCAGACATCAATTCGAAGGGGTAGCCCCATATGATAAGCTAAAGTCTGCAGTGTACACATTTGCCAAAAATGAAGTCTGCTTCTACAACGTCTTCAGCCTTTTCCGTTGCTGGGGTACAGACACAAGTCATAGAGAGAAATTTTCTATTTAATAACGGCAAGAGAAATTACACTGCAGCATTTCTGTCTGGGTTTCTCTGTGTGTGTGTGTGTGTGTGTGTGTCTGTGTGTGTGCCCGTGTGTGTGTGTGTATGCGTATTGTATTTCAACTGCATTAATTTATGTATGAAACTCTACGGCACGTACAGTAATGGGGGAATTTCTATGCCATAGTATGGCTTTGGATGAGGGACCAAAAGTCAGACAGGCATAAAGAGGATGCAAAGCCAGTGGCAGGAAGTGGTAGCGCATGTGCAGTGGCTGCAGCCAGGGCCAGTGGCATTGCCAGTGCCAGGAAATCGTCGGCAGAGGCTTATTATAGGACGCAGCCTGCCCAACCTGCCCCCTGTCCATCAACTGTCGCAGCCTTTGTCTCATTGCTTGCCAAAAAAAAAAAAAAATGCATGACTTGTATCTGCAACTGCAACCGCAACTGCAGCCACAATCCAACAGCTACACACGTGCGGCACAATCATTTGTCTCTTTAAACTTTAAAGGATATGCCGAAAATAAACTCTCGTTGAATTATGTCAAGCCTTTGAAGGGCGTTTTCCCTTTTCTGTTAAAGCCCAAGTACGGTGTGTGACAAAGTGTTTGGTCCGGATCCTAAACAAACATGAACCGAACCGAAATAGACCATCCGCCTACATTTTACTTGTTTAGGGCAATTTCCTCTTATTTTATGTACAGCTAAATGTCAAACTCTGTTTTGGGCGTTGAACCCTTTAAATACAATTATCGATTAAGACGAAAGCCTTTTTTATATTTTGAGTCGCAATTTGCTAACATAGTTTATTTAAAGAGTGTGAGTCTTTGCTATTAATAAGCAAACCCTAACTAGGCTAAAATGGTGTAACCGTTCTGAAAGGAATTTGGTTAATTATTAAGCAACAAAAAACGTACGTCAATCTTCTATTATCTTTACATTCCCCTGGCTGACAATGGGGCCCCAAAGCCGGTCTGTGCCAGACATTTCAGTTTGTTAGTCTGCATTGTGTGCATTGAATTTGCATTTAAATGGGTTAAGTCTTACACATCCTCGGCGCACATTATGCAACTCAATTTGTATGTGCGGAGGCCTTGACTCAATTGCAGTCGTCCTTTTACCGCTTTCTACCATCGCCAAAGCCGAAACCATTTACCAGTTGCAGTATGGGCTAATGCCCTGATTTAAGCATACTTAAAACAAAGTGGGCTACTCAACAGCTGAAAATCCGTTCAATTAAAAAAATACATAAGTTAAATGTTAGAGGCCAATGAAAAAAATCCACTATTTCCAAACTGCAAGTGGTTTTGCAGAGATTGAAGATATTTAGACAGTTTTTATACCGTTCTTAATTGCAAGCGGCTTTAAATACGGAAAATTATAAGTTTTATGTTTCATAATTTCTCTTTAATTTTTCGCTATCTATAGTATGTAAAAGACAGGATATAAAGCACAAAAAATGAGTAGTCTGACTCGTTAAAATAATCAACAAGTTCAACATTCAAAAGAATGGCAAGGCAAAGAGGTTCTTGAAATAACTATGCAGGAAACCTGCTCACTTTTTGGTAATTTTTACACTGAGCCTGTACACAATGTTCAACCAATTCCTATGCACTCTATTAACTCTCCAGGCAGAAACTAATTTAGTTCACGCCAATTTAACAATCAAATCAGTTTAGATGTGCCACATAATTGTAATGGAATTAAAATGATATCAGTGCTAAGTAAATACGCAAATACAGAATGATGAACGTGTGCACAGAAAAAATAAACTACACGAGCCTCGGTTTTGTCTTAGTCTAAGCCTTCAGGATGTAGCCAGAGAGCTGCTCAATTATTCAGAGCATGCTCGCGCTGGCGTCCGACTGACGAACTGACTGACGAACTGACTGACGGACTGACTGAATGGCTGGGTGAGTGACTGACTGCATGGAAGAGGCGCTACCTGCTGCACGAGTGCTTAAGTGACTGCCGCAGACAAAACGCTTAGTCGACTTTTGGGCGCACGTTTGTTGTTTGCATTTGGCTGACGTGTGTGAAGGTCGCGGGCGTTGACGACGTCATCGTACGGGAAATATATTATCAACAATGTGTTGAGCATAATAATGAGCCGCACACACACATACTTAAGCGCAATGCGATATTGTACCCTAAATGGGTGTGCTTGACTCGCTTCCTGGTCTCGTCTCCCTCTCTCTCTCTCCCCCTTCCTCTCTCTCTGGGCTAAGGGTCCTTCCGCCTGATACTTTTACTATTTTTGCCATTTGTATTCTGTGTAGTAGTTGCTACTTAAAATAAATTATTCTTGGCTCGTTTCCTTTAAACTAAATGATATTTGTTTACCATCCTTTCATATATATACATCTTCTTTTATAACCCTATCTTTCTCTTTTTTATTAGCCTGACCAAGCGCTGTATCTGGACACCGTTTTTGTGCACGGTTTTGTGCGACTGCACTTAAAATAAAAACTTAAATTTAAACGAAAACGAAAATTCAAATGCAAATGAGCCTCGGGGACAGCTTTCGTTTCGTATTCCCCCAAGCAATTAGTCTGCCACTTACGTTCAATTATTTGTGTGTGCTTTAATTTTGCATCTAACCGTAAAGTTGGCACACTCTGTGTGTATGCGCAGGTGTGTTTGCATGTGTGTGTCGCACGTGCTTTGTTGTAGTAATGGCTACAATTGAAGGTAGTACTTGTCTTTGGCAGAACAGTTTTTGTGGTTGTTGCGGGGGCTGGCATAAAAAATGTACTAAATTTGCATAATCGTATTACGATGTCAACGGCTGAGACTTTGTTTTTGTTAATTCGAAAGTCCATGGGGATGTTTGGGATGCTTGTAATAGCCTTAAACAGAAGCCAAAAGCCAAACAAAAATTGTCGGTGGTTCGGTTCGCGGTTAAAACCCAATTCCTCGCCCTAAGGTTCGGTTCGTGAACCTGGTTTTCAATATTTATAAGCCCAGGTATAAATTTGTTGTATACTAATTTAGTAAGCTGAAATTGAATCAAACTATTTAAAAAGTTCATCGGCGCGGGCTAAGGCTTTGCTGATTTTTGGCCAACTGGTTTGCTTTAAGGTTCCCGTTTAATTAAAAACTGGTAATTACTCGATACAAGCGGTTCATATTAACATTGTTAAGATTCACTTAACCGAGTTTTGGACTGAAGCGGCTTATTCGTTAAATTCAGTTACATTATGCTTTTATCAGAGTTTTCAAAACTGAATAGCCATTTAATTGAATATGAGTCACATTTATCGTAATTCTTCTCTTCTGCTTACTTTCACTGTTATGTAAATTGATTGAAGAAACTTGAAATGACTATTGAAGTAACTTTTTCAACTCTCGTTGCTGCCATCGACACACACATAAAACGCAACCATTATCTAAGATTAGAGCTAATTCCAAGCAATAAACAAGGAAATTAAATTTATTGCCTGACCCGCAACTGCTAACAGAAAGTCTCGAATCTGCTTCAGCAATTTTACGAGCACTTACAGATGTTATTAAACCGAGGTGTGGCATATTCCATAAATAAGAAGCAGGAAACAGGAAAACTTTAACAGAAGCTTAAACTACATGCGGCAGTTGCCGTACAGCTGCCATTAAAGTGAAGCGCGCCCTTAAAATATTACGCATACGCAATGTTAACACTTTATAAACGCATTAGTGTCCGCTTGGTGAAACAGGCATGGGGATGGAGTGGGAATGCGTTGGTTTACAAACTGGCACCCACATCAAAACACAATTTGCAAGTTGAACGACAAAAATGGCAACACGACGGTTAAAAAAAATGATATGCAAAATATTTATGAGTGTGAAGGAATATATGCTGTAGGTATAGTGGGTCATAAATCAAATGACTATTGGCCACAACATGTGCCCAGATAAACAAACAAAATGCGAAAAATATGTGCGAAAACTAACTAGGCAAATGGCAGCCACGCCCACAATCGGCCAATAAGAAACAGCTGCCAGCACATTAAACTCAATGAATTGAAATTATTTGCAGCCGAAGGTCAGCAACTAAAATCGTGGCTAATGGGGTGGGTGTGGGTTGGGCTAGGAGGGCGAATGTGGCCGTGCTACGAGGCGTGGCATCTGAGCGTTGCCATTAAAGACAACTTCCGCAAACAATAAATTTAGCGCGCCAAACGAGAAGAAGTTGGTCCCCGGACACTTCGTGGGAAGCCACGTCGAACGCGTTGCAGGACGCTTGCGGCGGGTCACATCGGGGCGAAGGGGGATATGTACTTATAAAGCGTAAGCAGCAAATTTTTTATATGTATTTTTATACATAGCATTTTGTTGCTGTGCAGCTGGCAGCGTTTCAGCCAGCTTTGCGGTGGGTGGGCTGATTAAACTGTTATACATTCGATGAGGGACTGGCACTCGTGGCAGCACTTCCCATTTTTGGCTTAACGTATGCCACGCGGCTGACTGCCTCCGTTTTTGTGCGCCGCCTTAATTTGTAAGGCTTATTTGTGGAATCCACGTCTACCACAGCGACCAAAATGGTAGATGAGTCGTAAGATTTAACGGGACAGCAACTGAACCTGCAAAAAATCAGCTGGGAGCATTCGTCGGGCAAGGCCAGGGGGGAGTTGCCACAACAACGCCTTTAAAGTTAGCTAAGTTCAAGGACTTTTAAACAAAATCTTTGGATAAGCAGTTAAGCTCTTTTTAATTAGGTGTCAGGTAAAGATAAATACTTATATATAAATATATGTAGAAGATTAGTTCAAATAGGAAAATGTAGTTTTACGATCGTTTTGATTATGCCGGGGGATAAAATGGAAGCGACGGCGAAAAGTTTAAAAAAATGAGCTGAGTAAACTTAGCGGGCAACGCTGTGCTTTTAAAATCCTTGATTTTGCTGGAGAATCGAGAGAATTTATCAGCAAAATAACAATTTGTTCCAATTTTCGGCCATTGATTAATATATTTATAACAGCAAACCAATTCCTTTGTATACATTCAACTGCAATGGAGCCGTCCAGTCCGATATTATGAGATTCGAGCCTTACATATTGAACTTTTAAACTTGCAAGGAAAGAAAGTCACAGGTTCACTTCCATACTCCCCCCTTATTCATTTTCGAAAAAACTTTTTTTCAAAATTGAGAAATGCAAATCTATATTTTTAATCGATTGTGGTTGCCACAGATGGTATAAAAAGACAACATTAAAACCGATTTTGAGGGAGTCAAATTTTTTGTCAAAAGTCACGCCAAAATTTCCCATATTTCAAACGCCCATAACTTTTCCAAAATTTAACCGATTTTCATTTTTTGATGTCATCTAGATTGATTCTGCATTTTAATTATATTCAATATTAAAAATATATATTTTTTTTTTGCATTTCTTATGATAAAATATAATGTTGTGTGGAGATGTTTGGTGGAGATACCCAATGGTATATTTTCCAAATGTAGAGCCACTAGCTAAAACTAAACTGTAAGAGATACAGCCACTTCTGATTTTGTAAGGCGGTGGAGCTGGGGGGCTTTTAAGTAGGCGTGGCGAGGACATCAAGATCGCAATCCTTGAGGAGGGTCACCAACAATCTTGGTGTGGTGTACAATGCACAAACCCAATATACTCTTTTCACTTTGTGGACGAGTATACAAATTGAATAAGCAAAATTTAATAGAATGTAGCAATATTTATTGAATTTATAGCAACAAGCACGGCAAATCCCACGTGCGCTTTTGTCTCCGCTGCGTATGATTTTTCATGCGGCAAGAAAGCTGGTTGTTATTAAGTAGTCTTATTGTCTTTTTGTATAAGAAATTATTTTCTTTTCAAATAAAAGAAGCCAATTATATAAATTGGCAATGGTTGGCAATGAGAAACAACAACAATGAAAGCAAACAATAATAAGCAAAAGGCAGTTAACCGGAAGTTTTTAATGCGCTTGCAGAGGTATTTTCATTTTGTCGCGAAATATGTAACGGAAAGTAGGGAAAGTCTTATTATATGCCACCTTTGTCCGTCGGGCACATCGGCCCACTATATCATAGAGCTTCCATAGCGATAGTAATAGCCTTCTATAGGAACAATCGCTCAAAAGTGTTTTGTGTGATAATTATCGCTTAAAAAATGTAATAAAAACAATATATTAATTTTTCTGTAAATAGTTACTTTAAAGAAAGAAATGTTAGAGAGAGAAAAATAGAATATTGTGTATTATTGAGTAGAGTGAACAATTGTGAATCAGTTGAATGCTATCAAATCAGTGCAACAAAGAAATGCTCGAATCTTGGTATATATTAAACTGAATTGCTTGGGTCGTAAACACCGTCCGTAACTACGTTCATTGGACACACACGCAGTGCACCTGACTGCACATTAAAAATAATTATGAACGCCATTTCTCGTGCGACTGCTGCACTGGACAGACCTCACCATGCAGGTGCCGTTGTTGCTACTTATATTTCTATCAGCTGCCAATCTCATTGGAGCCCAGTTGGCACTCAAGCGCAGCACGGCCCTCAGTCCCAGGGGGCTATCGAACTGTATCGGTCTGCTGCACATGCAGAACGCCAATCTGACGAAGGTGTTGGAATGTTTGGCACGCTCCGATAATCGTACAGCGTTCGTGGAGGACACGTTCTGGAAACTGGAACTTCTGGAGCGCCGCTTGGACAGACTGGAGACCACGCAACCAGATGAAGTCTACGTAGCGTCGCCTTACGTGAACATAGACGATGTTCTGAAAATCGAAGGCAGCGTTGCCAGTTACAATTTACAGTCCAAGCAGCATGTGGTGCAGGCCATACGCAGAAAACTTTACCAAATTCATCTGATGAACGGCACGGAGAGCACTCTGTTCAAGTGGCCCTTTACACGGTTGCGGGCTGGTGGTCTAAACTTAACTAGGAATCCCGATCTCATTGCCACAGCACTCGCCAAAATGCCACTGAACGAGTACCACCAAATTAGCTGCCTCATTGTAGACGCCATAGAACGTCATCCCGAGCCCAAAGGCGGCAAATGAAATGTTGACTCAATTAAATACATTGCTTGAACTAATTCAAGGGCGGAACTACATTTAAATAAATATGTGAATACCACAACTTACTCACAGCGAACAAGCAACGCGGCTCTGAATTTGTTTGGTCACACGCGGCGTATGGGTGTTGGCCCTGAGCTATGCCCGCCTGCGACGGGCAGGTCCAGATGGCCCAGTTTACAACAGGACACTTTAAAGCGGTGGATGCAAATGTGGGGCAAAGGCCGAAGCGCTTTAAGTAATTGCTTAGAAGTCGCGCAACATGCGGCACAGTAATAACAATAATAACATTATCGTAATAACAGCAATGAGGCACGCAGCAAGTTGCACTTCCACCATCGCTGCTGCCATGTGTGCCCGGCACCAGACAGATGGCTTAGCCCTGGGCTGTGCTCCTTGGCCGCAACGGGTCGGGTCTGTTATGCTCTTGGCACTTGGCAGCGGCTGCGTTTCACTTTTTATACCCTGTAGCCATCATAAAAGGGTATTATGGCAACGGACGGATGCCGGTATCTCCCAGTAAATATATTGTTGAGCAGCTGAGTTGATCGACCCATGTCCATCTGATCTCAGATCTATAAACGGAGGTTTTAAATATAACTTTGTATATATCGTACGCGTATCAGGATTTTTGACATTTGTATTTTATTGATAATTTTCCGTGATTTGTTGACATCCAAAAATGGCACATAGCTTTGTAGGTCCCTTTTGCAGACTTGGGTAAAGGGTATTTTCAAGTCGAGCCCTCCCGGCTAGTGCCCTCTTACTTGATTTTTTTATGCATTTGCGTAGTTTATTTTAATGTGCCGTATAAAATAATTTAATGGACGCGTATGCAACAAGCGAGCAGAGATAAACAGAGTGCAGCAGAGAGAGCGAGAGGGTGCGCAGAGGGGTGTGGCAGCTATCTCCTTATAATTAGCGAAGCGAGCGACTGTAACTGGTAATTGTGGCACATTGGGTGGCACACATAGCAAGTACTGACCGGCGGACCCATCAATTAAAGTTGCACCATGAAACCCCTGAACCATAAATGCAAGGCGACCCTCTGATATCATTTGATTTTCTGAACTCAGTTGCAAGTAGTTTTCTGATTAACTTCTGCAAATTGATATTCTTAGATAAGACCGAAAAGTCTTAATATATTTAATATACTAATTATTTAATTAATTAGCTAATCATTTATTGAAAATAAAATAAATAAAAATCCAGAGACTTTTATGCCCTGTACCCATTTTAATTGGGTATAAAAGGCTTTATGGTTTCGTGCATATTTATATAACAGTATATAGTCTAGGAAAGGGCCTAGTTTACAGGACTGAAGTCCTGCGTGCTAACACATGAAGCAACAATCGACGAAGTCCGTCGTGACTTCTTTGTAAACCTTCTTCACCTCCCTAGCAGGTTTGCTGCCAGAACAATTGAATAAGTTGCGGAAATTATTGCTTGCATATTTACAACGTGTGTATTGAGGCTAAAGCAACTTTCCGTCTATATCTTCGTGTATATTTATTTAATAAATTAACCAATAGTCATGGCATGAGTTGGCATGGGGTAAATTTGATTTACTTTGTAAAAACAAGCTGATAATTAATAATAATCTATTTGCCTGGCAACGAAATTCCACTTCAAGTGCTGCCTACAAATATTGAAAAAAAAAAAAAAACAAAATATCATACAATAAAATTGATAAAGTCGAATAATTAAATTTAATAAACGAATTATTTATGAAAATTTATTATTTGTAAATTAAAATTTAATGTATGAAAATTAACCAATAGTCATGGCATTGCAGTCAGACATATCGAAAGCAGCTGCAATGCTTTAACTTAATCAATTTGCAAGAGGACTAAATTTGATTTACTTTGTAAAAACACGCCTATAATTAAAAATAATCCATATGCCTGGCAACGTAATTCCATTTCAAGTGCTGCCTGCAAATATTGAAAAATATGAAATAATATAATATAATTGATAAAGTCGAATAATTAAATGTAATAAACGAATAATTTATTTAATAAATTAACCAAAAGTGGCATGGCATTGCAGTCACAAATATCGAAATGAGCTGAATGTTTCAACTGCAATGCTTGAACTTATTTAATTGGCGTGAGGAATAAAGTTGACTTGCTTTGTAAAAATAATATTAAAATTGATAATAATCCATTTGCCTGGAGACGTAATTCCATTCAAGTTCAAGTGCTGCCTACAAATATTGTAAAACATAAATTAATTTCAAGAATTTCCATCTACCAATTTTACCTTTTACTTTTACGTTTTCTGTTGTTGTGTGCGTCACTTTGCTGCCATTTCTTTTGCGCTTTGGGCCACTGTTACGCAATAGTTAGGGCTTTATTTCAGGCAGAGTGTACCCCCGCAACATCAACTTGACTGCAATGTCAATAAAAATTCAATTACGTTTCGTACAAAACTTGTCTGGCATGCCTTTCTTATGGCCATTTCGAATTGGCTAGCGGCCGTGAAGACGCACAACGATTTCAGGCATCAACTTTGTTGTCTACTTTCGGCGCTGAGTGGCATTGCGAAATTTGTTTGACATTTGAATAGCTGCTCCAAATGAATTCGGCTGACAAAAGCGGGGTTCAATTTGCGTGTGCTGGAATCCGGCATTTGGAATCGGAGATCTCAAATCTGAAATCTGAGCCGAGCCACTTAAGTTTAATGGGATGTTTATGTAACCCAACGCCCACAGAAAACAGTAAACAATCATAATCATAATTTGTGCTCGCACTTAAAATACGCTTTTCAAGTTCTGCCTGGGCAGCCATCAATACAATAGGGCACGTCTCTGGATTCTCTTTTAGGCTCCAATAAGCACAAGTTGTGCGCATTAGATTGCCTATTTGCTGGAAGTGATTTTCGTGTTGGCCACATATGCCAAAAGTGTTAAATAGTTGCCGCCAAGGCGAATTCGTGTTAAGGCCGTTGTGCGTGCATTGGCCAAATGGTAATTTGGTAATTTTCTCTCTATTTCAGGCAGGTGTAATGAAAGAACCTTTCGAGTTACAGCCTCCAAAGAGCGCAGCCCACTCTCACCACAAGCAGCATAAGACTGTGCTACTGTTATACGGATGTCGTGCCGTGGCTGCTGCATATTTACAGGCGCGCCGAGACTTTGCCCTCAGTCTCCCTTTGCCAGTGCTCTCATTCGGACCGACAGCTTTTGCCAGCCGCTTGTTGACGTGTATGTGCCAGAAGAACCGCGTAAACTGTGAATAACTGTGAATACCCACGAAAAGAAACCTCAGCATTCACATTAATCAGGCACACACACTTTTGGGCCTGAACAGCCTTTACGTTTGTCTTGGCTTCATTAGTAGCTGGATAGCGCTGTCTCTTTCCCGTTTACTTTAATTCTTTTTGTGTGCGCGTGTGTGTGTGTCCATAAGCTTAATGAGCCAAAATTGTTTTATCGTGTTGTGTGTGTTTAATATTTGATACAATCTCAAATTAATGTTGCATAAGCTGCGTGTCATTCAGCATAACAGCGAGAGTCCGCAAGAGCATAAATTATTTTTGACTCAAAGTACATTAATTGACAGAAAATATCTGTTTGGTTTCGCATCAAAGTACATGTAAGTAGTGTCCTTTATTTATTTTCTGTTTAAATATTTATATTAAATGGAAAAAAACGGCATAGTAAACAATGTGAGTGTATTATGTTACCAAACATGTTGAAAATAGTGCTTATATTTACGTCAAGTCCTGATGCTTTAAGTAAAGCTTTTAAGTCTGACTTAAATACATTTTATTGACCACATTCTGAGCATAATTAAAGAATGTTTTCATATTTAATGTCTTAGAATACAATGTATCCGATGTTATCTGAAGAGCAGATTAGAACAATGTCAAAATTTAATGCTCCTCTCAAATTTTATGACCTTTTTTGGTCAACCCAGGGAATAAAATTTCTGGAATTTGTTTGAAGTTTAACGAGCTTTAAATTCTCTTCCTATGTTCAGCAATAAAATAAACACGCTCTAGTCGCGAATACCCGGCAAGGAGATACCCTGTACACAGCTCCGAACCAAATATCCTGCTATACACATGAAAACTTTGTTGAGCTTCTGTTTATCACTCAGTCCTGCTTTGGGAAGTAATCATAATTCACTTTTGTTAATTTGCGCACTGCTGTACCTCTCAAACTGTATTTGTCTCAATTTCGGGAGAATATGGGTAACGTATACAAAAAGTAATACAGGGCTTACTATCAGTGCTGACTAGTATGCAAAAAACGAGCCTTTGAAGTTTTACCACGATAGTCTGATCAGGTTGAGCTATATACTAATCGAAAGGTTTTCGAGCTGATAGGGCCGTTTCAGGAATACGTTCAGGTAGATACAAATTTGTGGTTCGAAAAATATTATTTTTATTGACTATTCTTCGTCACAAAAATTGATATCAGAAATTTTAAGGCTTGACCGTGCTTTCGCCACTAGATTGTTACCTCGTGTAACTTTGACAATGTAACTTTGTCAAAACGTGTTTACTTTTGATATTCATCTCAAATTTTTGTATAAATATTTTGAGGATGCAACTTGAAAGAAACACAAGAGAATGAAGAAATTTACAGCTTAACTTTATTATAAATAGGCATTTTATTTGACTTCACTATACTAATTACTATATTTTAAGTATCTACTTTAAAGGTTCGAAGATGCTTCCTCTTGCCTGTTACATACATTTGCGTAAAACCATTATACCCTTTAAGCCGATTTTTAATGGGCAGAGAGTATAAAATACATTAAATTTCACAAGGAATGTTGTCATTTATTCCTGCAAAATACTTGACCGATTACAATTTGTAAGTTTATGACAGCAAAATAGCAAATTTAATGTGAATTTTTAATTTAAATACCTTTGTGCAATGAAATGTTTTATAAACATTTCCTAATTAACAATAAATTTAATCAATGCGCACACAAATTGCCAGCATCAATGTTCGAATTACTCCTTTATTCCTTTGGACTAACCAAGGAGCGGCAACAAAATGAAGTAACGGCAAACACACATGCACACACACACACACAAACAGAAACCCATTTCCATACACCGTGCAGAGACTTTCAAATTAATTGAAGCTCAACGTTGTGCTACTTTCCGCAACTTACTGTAATGCTAGTTCATTTGCCACGCCCCTTCCACGAGAAATACACACACACACACACAGTAGCACGTAATGCGTAGGAGCATCCCAACTTAGTAAATAATGCGTAAAGCAAGTCGAGCGTTTTACGTTTGCCTCCCCCCGCCCACCACCACACTGCCCGGCTCCTCCCCGCATAGAGAAACAGTCAATTGTAAAATTGTGGCAGGCAACAAAGGCGTAGCAGGAGCCACATGGAAGTTCTCGTTCGTGCTGTACGCTGCTGTTGTTTCAGCCTGATGACTGTCGACTGCAGCTTGATGAAGGCAAAAGGATTGCCAGGACGAGTTCTGACGCGCGTGTACCGGTGTAATTCATTATGCTGACTAACTAAAGGGAGCAGGAGCAGCAGCAGGAGCAGCACCGGCACCAGTACCAGGAACAAGAACGGGAATGGGAGCCAAAGCTGTAGCTACCGCTGTCAATGCCAGCATAGCAATGAGGGGAGGAATGCTGAGGAATGCTTTTCATACAGATAAACATTTGTGCACATGTGACGATGACTACTAAAAAAAAAAAGATAAAAAATAAAACAAACAGAGAAGAAAAAAAAATAGCTAAAGCTTCAATTGTTGTTGTTAACGCAAAAATTGTCAGTCACGGTTCCGTCATCAACACAGAGAACTGAAGCTGTGCCACTCGAGCTATGTGTGTGTGTGTGTGTGTGTAAGTGCGCTTTGCCTGCGGCAGTTGTATGTTTGCTCTGCCCGAGTTGTCTGTCGGTGTGCGTACTTAGCCATTTATTTTATTATTTATGCCGTCTGCAAGTTATTCAAGTGCCAGTTGATGGCTTTTAATTAAGCCAACAAGCAAACGGAATAGTAAAGCTAAACCCCTTTCAAAACCTTTAAAAATTATAACATTTCTTGTTGTTAGTTGTAAACATAAGAATAATTAAATGTCAAAATAATCGCATTATTTAAAAGCGCAGATATTAAACTGTCAACACCAATAAAAAATCATTTAATTTTGCTTACAAAAAAATATATAACAAAATCTGCAGCAGCACAACAACAATTTGCGGCATACTAAATAAAAGTTTTGGGTTTTCCTGATCAGCGCCGAAAAAGTTTTATTTTGACAACAAGCTTTAAAAAGTGTGCTCCATAAATCAGTGGGGCGTTTGCGTACTATACAAACACACACACACACAAACAGATACACAGATACATTATATATGCAGCCATATAACTATCACAATATTGTGGCATAAACAGCAATTACTTTAAAGTTCGAACCTTGAGCTATTTGGCAAAAGTTGTTGGTAAACTTTATTTAAGCTACTTCGTTTACAGTTATTTATATAGCGGTGTATGTATCTGTGTCTGTATATTTGTTCCTAAGCAGTCAAACTGCCAGACAGATGGCAACATATTATAGCTAATTTCAAATTTATTTTACCACACACAAAAAAAGTATATTTATCGATAAAACAAAAAACCTGTTATACGTTTGATATACGAAAACATAATTTAAAAAGTCTGACTTTTATGAAATGAGGCAGCCGTATTTAGATCGACTGAGCTCGTTTTCCTGTAATTAAAAAAAATCGTTATATATAAATTTGCAACTGATTGTTTCGTCTGTCCCCAACTTCCTTAATGTAAACGGCTGTTGAACTAGCATCAAAGCAAACACACGGACCTGTTAATATTGACTCAACCCATAGTTCAAATCAATACTGTTAAGCTTCAAAGCTGTTACCACTCTCTAAGAAGGCTTAAGGCCATCTACTCTTTTAAAGGGTAAAATGCAAAGGCTATTACTTTTATGCACATATCTAAGCATAATAAGCACACGTAAAATTCACTAAACGGATTTAGAATTTTCTTTATTATAGCCACTTTAGATATTTTATTCTTCCCTGAAACGCTTATTGCCTTAATGTTTTCGTGCAACATTGAGACTAATCCCTTCGTCTTATTTTTTTTTAATAAATCTAATGGCTTTACAAAGCCCTACTCGTGGCAGGTTTTTCTTGAAGAGAATGAAATTTATTCCGCCTAAAGTTGATTAAATGCTTCGCCTCACACCGTGTGCATTAGCATACAAAGGAAGCTGGCCAAAAGAAAACCCAAAGTGAGAGCCAAATTCACTTCTACTTACGAGTTTACCAAGCTGTGCGGTAGCACATTTTAGGAAACTTTCAGCTCACGACCACATGTAAAAACAAACCCAGTTCCAGTGCCGGTGCTGGTACCGCTCTTGAGGAAATCCTCTTAGCGAGGAAAAAATAAAATATTTTTCGGGCACTTCAATCACGTACTAAGTAAAACCCAGAGTTTTCCATATATTCATATACGAGTATGGTGCGACTGCCTGCCCAAGCATGCAGTTTTTCGCATTTTTTTTTTTCGTATTTATTGCTGTTGTTGTTGATGCTGTCTCTCGCAGCAGACAACAATTTATCACATTTCAATCACTTGTGTCATCAATCATGCCAACCATATTTCAGCAATGCCAAAACGATCCAATGAACCAGACCAGCGAACATTTAGCTAATACCTATAATGTAAATGGGGTCCCAGCTTGGCACGAATGTAGATACATTCAAATATGTTTGCACAACGTAAACATAAGTAAACGTATCATCTGGATGCAGAAGTGTTTTTTTATTACATTTCTATGATGTTCAAAACAGACAAATAGATGCAGGTTTTTGTTTTTATTAAAATACGTTCGCGTTAGTCTTTTTTTTATTTTATTTTTTTGAGTTTCATAGACTTAAGAGTTAAATCTAAATTAAGTAAAACAGAGGTGAAAGAAGCCTTTTAATATACGCACTACCAATGAGTTTCAAACATAAGAGTTTATGAAGTAGTACCAATAATCCAGTCTAAGTTATCCTTAGGCCTTTTTGAACTATTTATTTTTAGTTTTTATATTTTGTTAAAACACTAAAACCAATTGCACTTTTAGCTTTTTTTGCCTTCGAATAAATATCTTTACAAAATTATACATACAGCATTTATATTTATATTCCAATTATTTGCAGACAACTCCTTAATTTCATAGGTGAGATAGTCTAATTAAAGCTGCCAGAAAATATGGGTTGATAAACTCAATAAGGTTTTGGCAGAAATATTACGCACACACATGGTAGGCGGACTTGCCATCAACGGCAGCAGTGACGTGACTGCTGCTCCATTAGGCAAAAAGCATTTAAGCCAGGCAAGTAAGATGCCTCCCAGATAAAGTACACGCACCACGCCCACAAATACATGCGTACAAAGTGGCGTATACTACAATAGCATTTTTTTTACTACGTGCTTGATGCTTGTTTGTTGTTGTTAGCAAAAGCCAGATAAAAACAAGCAAAAGTGCTCTGAGTTGGGGTTCCCCAATAGTGGAATACCCTGTAACCAGCTTGTGTGACTTCACTTAGGGTTCTGTGGGTGTATCCTACACCAGATTGTACCAAATATGGTAGATATACTCCCATTAAAAAATCAGGCTAGAAATCGACATGTATCAATTTTGGCAATGAGGATATAGTTTTCGATAATTTAAAACGTACCAAAAATCGGTATATACTTTATGGGAATAGAAAAACCTTCTATTGCCTGTTGCAAACATATTCACATAAATATCATACCTGTTTTTGAACGTTGGCTTTTGGTACAGGGTATAAAAAGTGCGCTAATGGTGAAGGTCAGGCCGCTGTTACGTTTTGCGCCTTTAGTACGGGGCTGTTGCTGTTGTCATTGTTGTTGTTGCCTTTGCTGTTGTTGTTACATTCGTTTTTTCTATCGCATTGGTTGCCCCTGCATCCGGCATATTAGCACAGTCCGCTCTCTTTGCAATTTCCACTTGTGCTCTTTGGTCATGCGCTCTGCGGCGGCTTCTGCTGGCCGTATAACAGTTTTGTAATTGCAGACTTTTGGGCGCTGCTGTTGAGGCCGCTGCTGCATGGATATTCTGCACTGTCAGTGTGCGTGTTCTTTGTGTAGCTCTTGTGGTTACAACAACACACAATAAATGATTTTTGTTCGAGTTTTTCTCTTTTGATTTAGTTATTTGCGCGAAAAATAGCTTCTTCTTCTTCGTGCAACCAGAAATGATGCTACACTTATGAGTTATATGTTTGGTCGAGAGTTTTTCACCCGCCACAGACGTATATATAAAACAAATTAATTGCCCGCTTGTGGCTTCAAGTGTTTCCAGTTGGCGCAAAGTAAAAAGAATTTCGATTAAATTAAAATCATACATTTTTGATATATGCTTGTGTAATGAATATTCTGATTGAAAAATAGTTCCATCTACATGAAATAGTTTTGTCAAGATAAATAAACACACACACACACACACACACAGCTGAACTCGAGATTTTGATATTGTTGTATTTTGTTTTTACAACTTGCAGCCATTCGTAATTAAATCATAATTTACAAACCGTATTTATGCACAGTTTTAATTTAGTTTAAAATTGGGTTGCTCTAGATCTCTAATGTATTTTTATTTAAATCCACAGCATTTATTTTACTCCTGAATAAATAAGTGAAATACAAATGGCAAATGAACAACGTTTCTTTTTTTCTGGAAATTTTCCCATTAACTCTTGAGAACTTATGCCACATATCTGTTGTGGCCCGTTCAGCAAATGGCTTTCTACAGTTCTAAACGCAATTGCACAAATTGCGTCGGCTCTTCAATTTTGAAGTGAACTTGGCTACCTTTTACTGCAATTTGGTGCACTTACTGCCAGAAGCGATTCGAGTCCTGAGTAACCGTTTGCCTTAAAGCTTATGGCCAATGGGCGTACTTTAGAGGCAAGCGGATCGCCTCGTTACCCCGCCACATGCCACTGAGAATCCCATAAACTGCCGGCATAAGGCTTAATAACTGACTGAAAGTCGCGTCGCTGCCGTCGTCACTTTAATGTCATTTTCATAATACGCCTCAAGCACCTTAGCATTTTTATCATCTTCTTGGCTCTTGGGCTGCATCAGTAACTCTGCTGGCAAAGTTTTATGACACGTTTAACGCTGAGTCTTGGACTGGGGGTTATACCTTAAATCCCTTTGTAGCGCTTTGACTCGGCTCCTGTGCTGAGTACCGACTGAAACTGACAGCGCAAATGTGTATTTAATTCCACTTGCGATGCGAACGCCACGCCCCCTACCCATAATGCTGACAATTGTTCTTCGTGTTATCGCTGTCGCTGCTGTTGCTCTTGTTGTTGTTGTTGTTGTTGTTGTTGTTTATGCGTTGACATTAATAAATGTCACATTTCAACTGCAGTGATGAAAGCAATGCGTGAGTAGGACGGCAGACACCTCAAACATATTGTACACATTTGAGCGAGTGTCGGGCCTGCTTAATGCCAACCTGACAGAATGACATAATGACTAGCACAAAAAGCTGATTGCGCCAGTGCTTTAAATTAATTAGACGTGTTTTTTATCTGCCTTCCTCGCTCACTTCCGCTCCCTTCGTGACTTCTTTGCGTCACTCTGATAAGTTGCCGACAAGCAGATTTTCGACATTAGCAATTTATGCTAGAGACAAAAAATCGAGGATTGCAACGCGAGTGGAATTTTGGGGCAAGTTTAAGTGCGTGGGTCGACTTGCGTCTGTGCCGGTGGCGATAATCGGCTTATGCTTAGCTTATGGCAGTGCGAAAATTGATAAATGTTGCAGACACGCAAAGTACTGCATACTTTTTGGGGCTGCCTAATTGGCAGCACGCTTTTACGCATTAGCAATTAGCTTAATGATTCAATTGAGCTCCGAATGTTAGCTGAAAAATGATACTGTTTCAATTGGCATGGCTTGTGCTGGATCTACTCTTTGGCGAATGTTGCAAATGCCAATAAAATCGTTTGATTTGTTGCCGGAATGCTAAGAGCTGCACACTCTCCTGGTGCTCATAGCAACTAAGCCATAGCTTATATTGGCTAAAACACGCACACACATGTGTACTATATATAGTGTGTATTTGCCAACTCGGAAAGGGGCTGCTGCCTTTTGATGCTTGTGCAAATTTGCTTGAAAGTTTAACATTTCAATTTGTAGCTGCAGCAAAAGGCAAGCAAGGGCCGCAGGAGAAGCACCCGCGCGAACTGCATATTTGCCATCAACACACACGCACACACACAAGCGGGTCCTTTGTGCAGTCAGATTACGGCTTCCATTTCTTATTTATCGTAAGCGTGTGAGTGACTAAAAGAAAAGACCAGCTTATATGTATTTCCGATATTTTGCTTTGTAAAATTAATTGCTTTAGACGCAATGTAAAAGACTTTAAATGAAATTTAAAAAAAAAAGCTGATGGGATATGTATTTTTTTATTTATCTTTTATATATTTGTTAGTTATATCCATTCAGAGTTGAATTTACTTTCAAGTGACACTTTAAATATGTACATGAAATGCCATAAATATTGATAAGGACATACAGATTGTAATTTGTTACTACTAAATAAATCATAAACAAGTGCGAACATTGCAATGGGGTGTAACCGACTGTGCAATACATATTCAGCTCTTTGGGAACGATTTAGATTTTATATTTTTTGGGGGAGTGGGCGTGACCATATTTTGTCGGATTATCCGAAAACTTTCTGCCAAATATGGTGAGCCTAGCTCTAAAATTCTGGGAGATATGGATTGTTGCATTTACCCTCACCCATACTATATTTGATTTTTTGAAGCATTTAGGAGGAACAGAGGAAATAATAATATGTCTGAAATAATATGTCTTTTAAACTGAAGGAGTTATATTTAAACAATTTTACCACTTTATCTGAAGGAAGTATATATTCCAAATTTCAAATTTCCTAACTTCAATAGCGCCGATAACAATTCACAAACCCAATATACTCTATTCACTTCGTGGGCGTGAATAAAAAGAATAGCATAGAAACAATTAAATTTAATTTGTAAAGTGTAAATACATACACACACCTACAATCAAATATGCTTTAAGCTATACGCTAACACAGCGATAAATTTTTCATAAACACCTTTTTTGTCACTTTCGAAACTATACGCTTTTTATACCCTGTACGCATTGAGAATGGTTAAAAAGGAATATAGTAAAAAGGCAAATGAAATGAAATTCCTAAAGTTTGTATATTATTGATAAGTAAAGTAAGGGACTGTAAAAGCCATCTGCAGGCTTACTTGCTTCGTCGAAATCGATAAATATTGTTTTCCCGCCCTGGTTGTTAGCACTGCCAAAATGAAGAGTATATTTTTCCCCACTCTCCCCAAAAAGCTTATCTAAAGTACAAAAAAACCAACATTCTTTCAGCAGTATGTCCTGTTTACGTTACGTTGCAGTTTAGGTATTGGCTACAACAATTTACAGTTTGCTTTTAAGCAAATAATATTTTATGTATTTTTCGCGTATTATCCATGAAGGATCAATTTACACATTTCAGTGGTAAAATTATGACATTTAAATGGCAGAAATATTGGAAATATTTACAAAAAATATGCCAGATGAACAATGATAAGCCGGGAAGCCATTAAACGGGTTCATTCCATTTGCCAAAAGGTCACCAAAAAATGTAATCAAAATTTATAAATCACTGCATTGCAGAAAAAAACCGAAAAAAAAAAACAAACAATTTAGTGGTGCGCTATGTGCCAAGTTTTCAATAGAAATTGTACAGTTGCCAGAGATACGTACAGCTGGAATTCTATGTGGTGTTTTGTTTGTGGTTGTGGCGGTGCCAGTCTGCGGCAGTGGCTGTTGCCACTTACGCTTGAATGCCTCGTCCAGTCATTGATGTGCGAACGCGCCACAAAAAGTTCAAATTAAAAACACTCGACTGTGTGTTATCCCAAGCACTAGAAAAGAGATTGCGAGTGTCGAAAATACGCGCAAAAAAGTTGCGCAAATCAATATTATGCACAGATATCCATCCCATTGAGTTCAGTTTTAAAGATTGGCCAGACTAAGGAGCCCACTTTTCCACTTGCAACGGGCCACTGAAAACTGCTTCAACTGTTGCACGCACTTTAAAACGCTGCTTGACAAATTTGCCGTAAAACTTTGTTTCACAACTAGCCTGGCATAAAAACTAAAAGAGGGGGGGGGGAGCTGAATGAAGCTAAAGAACGGACACACACGTTGGCCGTGTGTGGCAACTTGACGTTCCATTTCACTTGGCTAATCGTCAAACATACAACTGGAACGCAACTGAGTCCTGCAGTTGGTTGTCTGCTGTCCAAGGACATGCGATCTCGATGTCTGCACTCATTAAAAAGTAAAATAAACAAGTAAAAGTTTCGAAATCAAATGCGAATAAAACCCAGCAGCAGCAAGCATGAAGAACCAACGAAAAACAAAAGGAAAATGTTGAAAAAAAAAAAACCAAATAGAAAAGCAGAAAACCACTTGAGCAAGTAGCAAAAGTTTTCCATTTATAACGAGCTCAGTGCCATGTGTATACGAACTGGGGGTTGTTTAACTATGCGGGTGGACGAGGGGAGAGTGGAGGGGGGGGGGTATGGAGTATGGCGAGCATAGAAATGAATGTGTATATCCCGCTGTCTCATTTGCTATGTGTGCATGAGTGTTGGCAAAACTTTAAATGCGCGGTAATGAAATTGTTGGCAACAACTGCTGTCAACACACACTCATACACACACACACGCACGCACGTACACTCATGGACAGACATCGCCGACACCATTTTATGGCACGGTTCCGGCAAATGTCGAGAATGCAGGCATTCTGCAGATTTCTAAGACCTCAGGAAAGCCAGAAAGTTGTCCAACTCAAGTGTTACGCCCTAAACAACAAGAAACTGTGTTAAGTTGCCACAACTTGGATACGCATCAGCGGGTGTACGGCGGGGTCTTAGGTGGTTAGCCACCTCAGACATTAACAGGGAGTTAGCTACATGTTTTGCAGTAATCATATGAATGGCATTTGGATCATGATACTGCGGCCAAGTCGCTAAGATGCCAGATATGTGATATTCATTTGTAACCACCCAATGGCAATTGAATGTGTGCTCGGCAAAATAGCACTCAACGGTGCATTGCTGCGTTATCTCGAATGGGCTGCAGTTGAAAGTTAAGTTTACCAAAGTTTTCCTTAATGCTAAAAGTGCTGTTATGCTCCCTTTTTCACTTGATGAGACAATTTGTTCTTAAGTTTACATTAGCTAACTTGAATAGATAAGGGCGCGATTTGTATATAGAACAGTTTGTTCCCATTGATAATGGCGATTGGGGAAAGGAATTACTAAGACGGCATTTTCGAATATGCCAATATTCCCAAGCCCGCAATATGGAGAAAAACTGTTGTGTTTTGTGTTTTTTTGGTTCTCATCCAATAACGTTCCAACTTAATTTCAAAAATCTTTATGATATAAATGATAACTTTATTTAGTTTCGTGCGATTCATTTTCAAAACTGATGATATTTAAATTTTGGAAAGTCCGCAAATTCGCAAAACTGGCGGAGATATGTTTTTTGTTTTCCATTCGATCGGATTCAAAATCATTTTCAAAAACCTTAATGGAAATTCTATAAAAGTAGTATTCACTTTTTTGGAAAATCCAAGCGCTTGTGTGATTATCTTTAAACAAATTTCCAAAGGTACACGTAAGGTAATATTTTTAAATTTTGGAAAAGCCAATTGAAAAGTCGGAAAACTATAAAAATTATAATTTTGAGGAAAAGATATAAACACTCCGTACAATCTGTTTTGTTTTTATTTGGTTTTGCGATTTTTGTCTTATTAAATGCTGCGGAGTTTTTAGGGTGGATTGAGGTATTTCAGTTTATATGACGATTAAATGGTGCGATAATAACAGCTACAAAGCTATAAAGCTACAGAATATTGAGAATTTGATTTTCTTTCTTCTCTTTTTTTAACTATTCAGATATGTGCTCGGATCAGCTTTTGGAAGAATTCGTTTTTGCCGAACTGAAAAATGTACGCGTCTGATTGTCCATTAGCTTGTATTAATTTAGTTGGCGCTAATTGGAAAAACAGTCGTTTAAATTACTAATCAACATCCAATTCGCTGCGGTTTATTTAATCAGCGTGTTAATTATAGACGCATTCGCATACATTAAACAACCAAGTTGCGTTTAATTAGTGCCCACTAAAGTAATTAACATTATTCCGTCAATTAGCCTTGAATTATGCAAATGAATATCGAATTCTGAATATAAGGAAAATGTTGCATGTCGATCATTTTTATAATTGTACAAATAAGTTACTAAACCACATTATTTTTTCTTTATTAAGAGGAATCAATATTAATAAAAAAAAAAGAAATTTAATTATACCTATTTATAATATTTGCTGGCCCAAAGCTAGAGTCTGTAAAGTCGCTTGGCAAATGGATAGACAGCTGCAAATTGTAAAAATTGTATTAATTATTTAAGAGCTGTCCATTGCAGGCATTTCAATCGCATTTAGGACAACACCTGTAGTTTTAAACGAATGAAATTAGAACATTTTTGGGAACCCCAGCAGACTGGGCAAAATTTGTCGAATTGATGAAATGTCACAGCTGGTTTCCTAACGATTTTTAGTTAGTTTATTATGAACAGTGCTCGTGTCTTGTCGTGATATTCACTGGAAGTTTTGAAAAAAAAAATCTGTTTGTAATCTAAATTTTGTGTACAGTCATTATTCCTTTTTTTTTTCAATTTTTTTAAAAGCACACGATTTCTTAGAGGCGCTTGATTATTATTGCGACAGTTATCCTTGAAAGCAATTGTGTGCACCGTAAAATTTAGCTTAGTCTTACACAATGCAGAGTGCTCGTAGGCTACTGATGAAGGCCAGCTCGAGGCGTGGCATCCCTCTGATCACCAGCGTTCGCTTCTCCTGCGGCAAGGAGGCGCGTGGACGGGGCCTGCTGCTTGGCGTCTACCAGAAGGAGGGCGACAAGGATCCCAAGCTGACGGCCAGTGCGGAAAAGATGAACGAACGCCTGGGCGGCAAGCTGTCTGATCTGATATGCGAGACGAAAATCGATGGACGATTGGGACGTGGCAAGGTGTTCAACAATATTGATCAGGACTTTCGCAGCATTGCCGTCGTCGGCGCCGGCTTGGAGGGCATCGGCTTCAACGAGCTCGAGATGCTCGACGAGGGTATGGAGAACGTCCGCATTGCGACGGGCATCGGTGCGCAGGCGCTCCAAAAGTTGGGATGCACTGAAATCTCCGTCGATAGCATGGAATATGCGGAGCAGGCGGCCGAGGGCTCCGTGCTGGCCATCTGGCAGTACACAGAGATGCTGAACAAGAAATATCGTCCGGTTATGCCAAAGCTGGAGCTGTACGACTCCCACGACGTCGATGGCTGGACCCGCGGCATGTTCAAGGCCGAATCGCAGAATCTGGCCCGGCGCTTGAGCGATGCGGCCGCCAACTGCATGACGCCCACGCTGTTCGCTCAGGCCACCGTGGACGCGCTGTGCCCCTGCGGCATCACCGTGGAGATACGCACGATGGACTGGATAGAGCAGCAGCGCATGCACTCGTTCCTCATGATCGCCAAGGGCTCGTGCGAGCCGCCGGTGCTGATGGAGATCAGCTACTGCGGCACCGCGCCCGAGGACAAGCCCGTGCTGTTTCTGGGCAAGGGCATCACCTTCAACTCGGGCGGCATCAATCTCCGGCCGTGCAAGGACATGGACGAGTACCGGGCGAGCATGTCCGGTGCGGCGGCCTGCGTGGCCATGATGCGTTGCGTGGCGGCGCTCTCGCTCCCCATCAATGTGGTCCTCATCGTTCCGCTGTGCGAGAATCTGCCCTCGGGCATGTCGACAAAGCCAGGCGACGTTTGCACCCTGCTCAACGCCAAGGCGATGGCCATACGCGATCTGGACAAGGCCGGCGTTGTCGTCCTGGCCGATCCACTGATCTACGGCCAGACGACATACAAGCCGCGGCTGGTGGTCGACGTGGCCACGCTTGGCATGGGCGCCAAGAAGGCGATCGGCGGAGGTGCCTCGGCAATCTTCTCCAACTCGCATTACATCTGGAAGCAGTTCCAGCGCGCCGGCTCCCTGACCGGCGACCGCATGTGGCGTCTGCCCCTCTGGCAGTACTACCGCAAGCAGGTCACCGACGAGCTCGGCTACGATCTGAGCAACGATGGCCGTGGCCGGGCCAGCTCCTGTTTGGCTGCAGCCGTTCTCCACGAGATGGTGCCCTGCGCGGATTGGGCGCACATCGATACCCGTGGCTCCGGCATGCTGAGCCAATTTGGCATCGTGCCCTATCTGAGCAGCTGGCGAATGACCGGACGGCCGACGCGCACCCTGGTGCAGTTCCTTTACCAATTGGCCTGTCCGGAGCGCAAATAGCTCTCCCACATTTCAATAGTCTTTATATGTGTGTGCACTTCTACGGCAATTTGTGATGTGTGGATTTTATCACGGTTTTATGGGAACTCTAAAAATTATCGGTACCACATACGTTTCCGCTTCCAGACAGAGGACTTATAGCATACGAAATACCCATGTGGTAGCACTATAATGTGTAATATGTAGTAATGTTTTGCAAATGTTTGTAATAGACACTGTACGTTCAACACATCAGACAAATATATCTAAGCAAAAGCTAATCCTGCGTGTGTGACAAGTATATATTAGGCCAAATTTCCCGGTCGCAAACTTGCTTTTGTGCCAACGAAATTTGACTGCCATCAATCGCGTGGCAATAAATATCTCAACCGCCAGTGGACGGCCCAAACGAATGGCCTATACTAAATCAAGAGTGCTAGTCGGGAGTGCCAGACCAGGAGATACCCTGTACCCGGCTTCAAGATGTCGGTAATTAATAACTAAACTAAATGCATTTCTTTCATATTTGGGGCGAGTCAGAGAAGGTATCCAAAATCTGAAATTGTCTTTATCTGCGTCTGCTTTATGAAAACAAACTAAATTTTGTGGCTCTAGGTCTTTATTTTTATCAATAATACAAGGGGCACGATATCGAAAAACAAACAACCGCATAAAAAGATAGAAAGAACGTGGCAGCCGGGTGTAACCGACTTTCTATACGTCATATGATACCCTCTGCTAGGGTTTGCAAAAATTTCGAAATTTCAAACAGTTCCAATACAATCTCTGCTCTATTTTTTATTGACCGGAAAGACGAGCCAGCTTGATTAAGCCATGTTGCTGTACCTTAGCACAGATGCTTTTGCCCTCCAACACCGCTCTTTATGCTTTAAAAATATCTTCCCCGCCCAGCGATAAGTGCCCCCCTTCCTTAATTGGGACACTTGTAAGCTATAAGATCTTTTTGTAAATTCGTTCGCATGCCTCGTAAGCCAATTGAAATGCTACAAATAGAACGGAACATATGAGACCCAATTACTTGAGATGCGTAACTGGCAAGTACTTGTGTGTTTTATGGGCTATTTCGTAGAGGACGTTTATGTACCTGCTACAACCAATTATACAAACAAATTTGCAATTTTCACACAGGCATTTGCACGTTTGACACGTTTAGGCCATTTCCCAGGATCCCGAGGCGTGTCCTTGGTACTGTAAAAGGATATTTACCTTTACACATCTACCGGCAGTCGACTTCAGCCTCTTAGCTTTTGTTGATGAAATTGCTGCAGGATATTACTTTGAATTATCATAAATAACAGCGCACGGCAACGGCAAAGACACTTGTGTAACCATGTGTGCGTGCGCGTAAGTGTGTGTGTGTGTGTGTGTGTGTTTGTGCTTAGTTGTGTGCTGTGGCAAAAAGGATCAGGTGGTCGTCCTCTCTGTTTCGGGCTCCGGTTATGATGTGCCTGTTTATGCAATGTGCTTGTGTGTTGAAAATTCAATAATGTCGTCTGAATGTGTTTAACAGGTAATCGTATTGCTCTCGCTGAGCGGATAAAGATGAAACGCTGACTGAGCTCAAGTCATGCAGCACACATAGATTAGCCTCAGCTCGAGTTGGGTGCGCACGGCAGCTGGTTGGGAGCTTCGCTTTGGAAACTTGAGAGACGCTGGTTGTCATTCAAGCGAAAATGATTTTCAACTTTCATTAATGGTGACAATTTTATTTCAAGTGGAACGAATGTTTTCTTTAATTGGAGCACCTTCCCGGCCATGAATTAAAAATACAACTGATAATGTCCGTTTAATGTCGCCAGAGGCGTTTTTATTGTTGCTATCTCGTAACACAATGATTGAAATCGACTTTAATTGCATTTCCCTGTGACTGCAGTTAATTCCGCTCTCTCCATTACAATACGCTTGCCGGCGTGAACAATCCTTGCCTTTATCCAGCTGCCAGTGCCGCAGAGCCTGCTGTCGCGACACTTATGAAATATTCAGATACATCTGCCTTTGCAGGCACGTGTTGGCTGCATAATAATTTTAAAGATGCGGCTGGAGTAAAGTGTTACTCTACCTTTATGTACATATATGTCAATTTATAGACTTTTAATGCAATAACGGTAAGTGTATTAAACTCATTTTACCCTGTACAAAGTGGATAAGGGGGATACACAATGGCAGGTGAAGGCAACCTCGATTCCATAAATATTTCAATATATTGTATCTTCATACAAGAGACATGAACAAAAGATTCCTGCATAATTGTTTTATAATTACCACATTGCTTGTTTTAATCGTCCTATAATATGAACCAAAGTGATTATTATAAATTACAATTAGCTTTATATTTACCAATCTGCAATAAATAAATATCCATTCCAAATGGATAAGAAACGTATAAGCATCTCCAACCCCATAGTTATATATATTCTTGAGCCGGATTCGAGAGGATTTAGCCATGCCATGTCTTTAGTATCGATAAATAGCGATTTATCTATTTGGCATACCTCGGAGAATTGTGTACGTTTGTATATATCTCATATGTATGCTCCTTTGAGTCCTGAAAATTTCCTAAAGTTTTGACAATTAACTTAAAAGTACGGCCTTGGCTCCAAAAATCCAAAAATGTTGACCATAATGCGAAATGCCGTAAATCGAAACAGAAAAGTCCACACAATTGAATTACATTCAAAAACTTACAATATTTATGTTTTTCATATTCATTTCGAAACATACAAAAATTAGCTGTAGACTTTAGTTTAAACTTATTTAAAAAATAAAATAAAGTTGCAAAAAAATGTTCGCTGTTAATCAAAAAAAAGAATCCGTATGAATCCAAGGAAGGAACAAGGTATCTCGTAAGCCCAGCACACCCTACTAGAGCACTATCTCTTGTTCAACATTTGTATATTTCTTTTGTGCGGTATAAAGCAAGGAAATTAATCTGATTACTAGGAAAGGGCATAGGCTCAACATATTGTTGGCTTTACTGTTTTGTCAGCCAACAATAATTTGCTTGTAAACAATGAAAAATTCAATTACAGTTGCCTTTCAGGCCGCCTTTTAAAAGCTTATGAGCCACAAAAGCCACAAGAAAAGTTAGCTTAGAATACGTGTGTGTATGTGTCTGTGTGCATACTCTACATGTTTTGTATGTAAAGCTCATTCTGCAGAGAAAAACGGTCTTTGCCTAGTACTGAACAAAAAGCATCCCTTCAGCTACAATGAAGCCATTGAATTGTGTAGGGAATTGTTGGATGTAGCTGCGGATGGGGGTATAGGCTGGATAAACAACGTTTTTATACCCTCGCTAATAGCATTAATATTGTGTCACGAAATGTGTAACGCGATGAAGATGGGATTTCCGATCCCATGACTTGACTTGGCTTGACTTGACTTGACTTTGAAAGAAAAATAAAATCAATCAATTACATTTGCAATGCAATGCAATGTATTTTAACATTTTCATTACTTTTACATATAAGACGGACATACCGAATTTAGACATAAAAGGAACAAAAATGGAAAAATACACTGCAATGTATTGAACGTAGTAACGATGCGCTTTCTTCTGATGATTAAATATCAGTTAAATTAATTCTCAATTATATAACAGTGTATCTATTGATGATCGAACAAATGTACGGATTTAGACTTCAACATATCGATTTAACCTCAGATGTTTCTGTACCAAAAAAAAAAAAAAACAACTAATTTAGTTGACTGCATTTCCAGCTAAGTTGTTGATTCTCACCTTGAAATCACATCTGTGGCAATTATTTTGGGTTTCCTTAAGGAGTTCCAGAAAGGGCTGAAAACTAAATAAGGAATTTAATTGATGAGACTTTGCATTTTTTTTACGCAGCTTTGAACTGCGCAACTTTTTTAGCACAACGGGCACCAAACAGCTGGAAATTCGTATCATAGCTAAATATTCACTAATTTGGAATTTAAAAAAAAAATTTTTTTTTAAAGCAAACATGCAATTTGATAAAAAAATAAATTTGAACTGAAACTCAGTGACATCAAATTCAATGTAAAAGCATAAAGCGAAGTCATTTGAGATGTGTTTCACAGTGTTGAGAAAATCGTTATGTCCGTTTAAGACTGAGTGTTTCACAGTTCTTCCGAAAAATGTGAAACATAACCAATGTCGAAAATATGCGTACAATTATTATGTGAAACATTTTTAATTACACATTCGATCTACTTTTCTTCTATCTGCAATTTAAGACCATTAGGACACAAAAAATTTGAGGAAATAAAAAATAATTTCATAACAAAAATAATCATAAAATGAGTATTGTAACCGAATGTGCAATACTCTGCTCACAGCGTTAAACGAGTGTTAAACTGAGGTAAAAAGTTAAAAGGGTTTTTTTTGCGGTCTTGGCACCAAAATTGTAACCAAGGCCATGACATTCAAGCTGCAATAAAATATATATATTTTTTATTTTTGTGGGGCCCGTAATAAGTTGTCTACTTGACAAATTTAATGACGGGGAGGTATGGTTTTTTGCATTTAAATTTTTTTAGTTAGTTGCATGCGAGATATGTAAATATGTTCATGTAAAATTAATTAAGCTAATTGCAATATCTGCGGATATGCATGATGCCAAGGCAATATAATTAAATAAAATTATAATATCTTGGCTTATGTGTACGATTGTCGATTATAATCAATTATCGACTACAAACACAAAAAAGGGATTTAAAATTGTTCTATCCATAACGAAAAGCAGGGAGCTTATTGAGCTAGCCGGGCACTCTCACCTTGCCAACTCTGATTTGACTTTTAATTTTGTC
Source organism: Drosophila sordidula (assembly GCA_035047465.1). Lineage (NCBI taxonomy): Eukaryota > Metazoa > Arthropoda > Insecta > Diptera > Drosophilidae > Drosophila > Drosophila sordidula. Next base: position 12,854,141 of record JAWNPQ010000156.1, on the reverse strand, counting down.
TTGTTCTCATAAACTATACTACTACGACTATCTATCTAAATAAGCACGTCCGAGAGCTTTCGCTACCCGGACGTGCATGTGCCATGGTGTTGCCATGGTGTGAAGCTCTAGGCTAATATTTGGCTTAATTAAAGTGCATATAATTAAGCTCGTCAATGTCGAACTAACTTCGCACAGGAAGCTTACCAAATGCAGCTAACTAAAACCGAACTCTGTCAATGCACAGCAGCAAAAAGGAAACGAGGACGAGGGCGTGGTCGAGTTTGGATACGACAACAACGACCACATAGACGGCACATTGCCAAAGGCAATAATCGCAATTTAATATTCATGACATTTTCGCAGTCAATGTATTTCCAAAGTGTTGCCAGGAGCTGCAACTGGGGACATGCTAAAGAAAGAATCCTGTACGGTGCTCTGTGCAGGCGACGAGTATTCCGAGCTTAAAGTAATTTATAAGTTAATCGAATCAAATATACATACCATGAATAAACGGCTTATTTTGTAAAATTTGAGGATGATGTTTAATTATTTTAATCTGTAATTCAATTGAAAAATTTAATGTATTATGTAATGTATTAAATTTGAGGTAATCTGAATTATGATACGAAACTGAAGACACCAAGAGGGACAAACCTGCTAAGAGTGAACATAATTGCTTTACTCATAATTTAGCAATTTATAATTTAAACTGAACATACACTTAAAATAAATTATTTATTTTACTTTCACATTTAGGGATTTCGAAGTCAAGGATAGATTACAGGTATATATTATTTACAAGTTAACATAATTCCATTCACCGTAATTTAGCAATTTATAATTATAATTTAATATACACTTGAAATAAAATAAGTAATGTTTGCTCTATAAATTTCTATTTTGTTATATTAAAATTTTCTTAGTCTTAGAAATGTTTTTAAACTTAAAAGTTTTTTAATATTAGAAAAATATTGAAAAAAGGAGATAATATTTTTAGATAATTATTTTTGGGCGATTCTCTGATTGTGAAAAATTTAGGTTTAGAAAAGTTAGATTAACAGATAATATATATATATATATACTGACATCCTTGTCGCCTGGCAGGACTGCCACGGCGTGTGTTTGTTCGCTGTCATACTTTCAATAAGCAACAAACCCTTTCTCCCCCTTGGTAGCACATTGCTGACACTCTTTGCTCATCTGTTATTTATCAAATTGAGCGCTACCCTTCTTCGATGATACCCATGCATATATGTACCCACTCCTGTTTACACTTAGCGGCAAAGTTTTCCTGGCCTTTCTCTGTGTTTTCGAAAAGTTGCCTAGTGCCCTTTTTATAAGTCGTTCACGAAGTGAAAAGGGTATATTGGGTTTGTCCACTGTCCGTCTGTCCGTATGAAGCGAGACTTGAAAAATACACTTTGCTTAGCGGTGTCAGATAAGGGTTAAGAATTTTGGCTATATTTTTAACATTTTTAAAATTAGATACATTAAATATTTTCCGTCAGATTACTGAAGACCTTCTAAACATCGCACAAAAATATTTGAAAGTGCCTATTCGATCAAATATAGGCTATGTCGCGAAAATCCATATATGCCAAAATTTAAGAGTTTGAGATATTAAATTTACCGGGCAATAATTAATACCGTTCTCGACTGCCTTAACCTGTCATTATGCTGTGCATGAGTATTGCGCAGTCGGCTACACCCGGCTGCAACTTTCTTCTTTAACTTCCGCTTTGTGGCATGGATTTTTTCCGTCTTGCTTCGTGCTCCACTGTAACTTGGTGATTTGCGTTTACCGATAAGCCCAAGCAGCCGTTGAGCCCGGACAGGTCTCCCCACAGTTCTGCATTTGCTGGACGCCAGCGAAATTTATGATTACTTCGGCAGTCGACTGCGAATTGGATTTGCCAATTGTTGTTCTTCGTTGTCTTCCTCTTGTTTCAGTCGTTGCGCTATCGGAACATCAGCTGTTTATGCTGATTGGGATATTAATAACAGAACTTGTCTCTGACCGATTTCTGGTATACTGGCCATATTCCTGGGGCGCGGTCATTGTGTGCGCATTGGGCTATCAATTGTGGCTCTAGCATTCAACCAGAAATAATATGGCTTTTCAAAACTCTTAACTGGTCTTTGTGTGTTTGGCCAATCTCTGCATTGTTTGGCTTTGGCTCATTGTTTGCGGCAGCAATTTGGCTTATTGATATAATTGCGTCGAGTTTTTAATGTGAACTAGCAGGAGCTAATCCTTGCCAGCAGTCACTTGATTTATGTACTCCGTAATGGCCAAACATAATTTCGCTGTTGCGTCAACATTTGCGCCGGCTAACGCTAAAGAATTGCATAATTAATGATGAAAATGAAAAGTAAATATGCCAGCCTGAGCCTCTCCGAGTCCAATCCACAGATTCGCCGCACTCGACTCTCGTTATCAAAACACTTGTGCATAATGTCCAGCAAGTCGGCAAATCTCTTTGCATAATTGAAATCTGGCGCAAGGAAGTCACATTTTAAGGCAGCCGGAGAAAAACGTCGCTTTAACTTCCGACGGAAGCCACCAGACGATTTCCAGACAGTATATATATATATATGTATAAATAAATACTATACAAATATTGCAGTCAACTAGCAGCCGTTTTTCAACTTTAATCAAACGCATTGAAATTGATAACTCAAAGGAGGCAGCAGTGGTATTCATAAGCTACTCTTATTCACTATTCCTTTTTCCTTAATTTTGACTTGACTTTTCGTTTAGTGCTTTAAACACCGCGAGGGAATCGATTGGTATCGACAATGATATTGATATTGACCAGAAACGTTAATATTAATATTAAATAGCTACAATAAAAGATGTTAACTCCGTAAACAAGCCTGAAGGCCTGTATTGCTCTGGCTTAACTTAACTTTTTGTTACCTAGAATTAATTGCTAAGATACAATAAACTAAAGTATACTTCCTTCTGTACTATTCAGGCTTTTCGTAATTTCTTTGGCATTTTTAATCATTATTATGCTAGATATTTTTGCTTGCATAGAAAGAACAAAACTAGTGCGATCTAAAATAATTTGGTAGTGACAGACACAATTTATTAAACCAGCTATTCGATAAATTGTGATAGCTATTCAAATAGTAATTGTGTTCCTGGTTTTAATAGCACTGAGCACTAAGTACTTCAGCTAATACAATCGTTTCATCCATATATAAGCCTGGGATTCCAACCACGATCCTCAATGTTCAGATATAAATATGTATATTTATACAATATGTAAATATGTAATAATATATGTAATAAATATAGTAATGCAGTTTTCCGATGGTTTCTCTCTCCATCTGTATGTATTAGCGCTCCAATCTCAGAGACTCTTTGGGCATGTACAAAATCTTGCATCCAAATTTAAAATTTTACGTAAACGTTCTCGTATAACAACATATCAAAAAATCTCTGAACCTGCTTTTACTCACGAAAAAATAAGGAGAAAATTCCTTAAAATTTAATTTAGTACCATGGTTTTTATACTCGGTCAAGAAGTGAAAAGAGTATACTGGATTTGTACAATGTCCGTCCGTCTGTCTGCTCGCCAGTCTGACCGTATGAACGCAATTTTTCTCACTGTCATAATGGCTGGAGACTTAATATTTGGAATAAATACTTCTGTATACCCGCGACAGATAAAGTGTTAAGAATTTTTGGATACGCCTATTAGGTGTGCGGCTATTTGATAAAATCAATGGATTTTCCTCTGTTTTGAAGCTGGCTACAAACTCTTTTAAAGATTGCACTAAATATTCACAGGTGCGGAGCAAATCGATAAAATGCATATGTCTCGGGGGCAGGTCCCACGAGAAAATCCACAAATTTAGGGCAGACAGTTTTCAGATTACCTTCTATAAGGCTTAGACTGTTAAGACTGTTAAGAGTGTTAAGCAGTCAGTTACACCCGACTGCAATGTTCTTACTTGTTTTATATATACGCACACATGAGCGTATTCTTAGAGCTCTGAAATTTTCGTAACACAAACACAGTTACTCAAGAATGAAGAAAAAGAAGCACATCCGCTGCGAAAAGTGTTTGTGGTGGTGAGCGTAAATGGATATTTCGGTGCATGTGCAGAGAGGGGAGGATTCTAGGGGTATCGACGTAGCCTTCAGCACATTGGCTTGTTATTAAAGTAAGTTTCAGTGGCTTAAAATTGTTCGTTCAACATTTGTTGTACAACATTTCTTTGGTATACCGAATCGAGGGGTATCTGCAAGTAGATCAATGGCCACCTGCCAGCCCCTGTTGACTGTACTTTCCCGCTTTCCATTGTCTGCGTTTAGGTGTTGTGACGCACGCAGCGACTTGTACATTTTGCTCCATTACATTTTCCTTTTCTTTGCATTGTTGTTGTTGTGGAAATTAGCCGCACGGCTGTAAATAGGAACGCGCATTGCTTGGGGCGTTTTTCGGTGGATTCTTTGGGGCTGTTGTCTTTTTTTTTAGCTCTGTGCCATTTATGACACTTTCACGTTGCTCTTCCATTGTAGAGCTTGTTGTTGTTGTTGTTGTTGGGTTTCATTAGAGACCACGCGGCTGCTGCTTTGCGCCTCATTTGGTGGCGAGATAAGAACAACCACCCTGAATTTGATGTTGACAACAACAGCCACACCATTGTACAGATTATCCAATTATAATTTTTCGACAGAGTTTTGTCCTTAATTTCGTTATTTTAGGCACGAGGCTGTAGCTATATTTTCCTCTCTGGAACCCAGCACAATGAGCGATGGCGATGTCCGCTCGGACGCCCAAAAGTATGCTACATATATTTGCAAATTTATGCAAGTTGCAGCAGCAAAGCAGAGCAGAGCGGAAAATTTACGTAAACTCAGAGCAGCTTCCGCTAAGCATATTTCGAAGCAAAATATGCTCTCGGAATTTGCATATGTCAGAGCCGCAAGGTATTCTCAGCATTTTCTGTTGCCCAGCAGAATTTATGCGGCCAAGAGTTCATTAAAAACTGTAATTTATGCCTATTGAATTGCTTCAGTACAGTGGCCATATCGTAATTGTGTTGGATTAATGCCAAGCTTACTCATTTATCACTTATATAACTGTTATCACTTGCAATTAATTTAAGCTGAAATTTTGCCAAAACGCTTTGACAACCGTTTGAAGATAAAGATAACGAGTAACAAACGAGCGTTAAACCAAAGACTATATACATAAATATTTATATTGACAAATAAATATTTATATTGCCATTGTCTTAACTTTATTCATGGCAGAGTTGAGCACGTGTCGTGTTTTATTTATTTATTTATTTTTTTTTTTTGTGACACGAATTTACAAGATGTTTTCGTGTCTAATAAATAAGTTGAATATTCAACAAAGGCTAAAAAGAAGTCATCTATTTATAAAATTGTTTTCAAAAATATTTAAATATAAGAATAGATATAATCTATAAATTTTTTGGCGAACACCGAATATGATTGCAAATAGTTGTTTTAGAAAATTTTATTTTCTGAGGAAAAAATATGTTAGACAATATATAATTTTAAGAAAAATAAAAATATAATAAAAATAAACATGAAGAATATTAATTTCTTTTTTTGTTGCGAGTGGGCGTAATATTTATAACTAATTTATAAAGGATATGAATAGTAGCCATGTTTTATCAGGAACATTTGTTCAGCAGGACATTGCACAAAACCAATATACTCGCTTTCAGTTGGTGAAAAGTGTATAGAAACCGCTGCTCATATTTGAACTATTCCGCTTTTTACTGCACATTTTGTAGTTTGCATTCGGGAGCTCTGGATGTTCACTGGATCATTATGCAGAAAGCAAACAAACTTTAACGAGCCGATTTTTGCATCTTACAGTTTTGTGCTGTTTTCCACTTAATTATCGAGTGCAGCAGCTCAATTAAAACGGCATTTGAAGTGCTCTCGGTGCGGCATCCTTATGCATGTAGATGATGGCTTCACGGACTTGGCTGCGGTTGTTCTCTGGCTCTCATTGATCGATGGCGGCTTTTAGTTGAGGTGTAATTTGTAGTTGACATTCTCGACGGCAACTGTGAAATGCAAATGTGAAATTCAAATGAGTTGGACAAGCAGCAACAGCCAAGTTAACGCACACAAATACACACACATGCATTCTTCAGCCATGTATATATGAATTTACGTATGTATTTGCACTCATTCCGGCAAATTGTCGTCACTTATGTCCTTTCGGCTTCAACTCAAATATAGTATTTGCATATTTTGCAGCTCCCACACACACGCACACACCCACATTGACAAAATGCTATCCTTGTTTATGCATAATAAAAGCCTTGAATAGCATTACTTTTGTGTGGGTTGTGCGGCTGTGTCCTGTGCCAACATCCCCAAAAACCTGTTAAAAAACGCAGCTTACAGATTTTCAAGAAAAGTTTTACACAAAAATGTGACATGTGTTCGTCTCAGCTTTGGGCCAGATAGTTGATGCTATTGTTATTTTTTGATATTTTGGCCAGCCACATGTAATTTTTGCCAAAGGACCCCTGCACAAAGGAGCTGGCAAAATATTTAAATTATTCGCTTTTGTCAACAAGAAGTGCTTATCGAACCTTGTTGGTTAGCCAAAAGGTCAGCATAGAATTTAACATATTAGCATTTAAAACGATTCATTTAAATAAGCGTGCTCTAGTTGCCCGATTAGGAGATACCCTACCTTTATACTGCTTAAATATGAAATACATTTACTGGCTTCCTGTTCCCTCTGATTCGAAAATTTTAAAGCGCATGCAAAAAAAAAATTGTCGTTGGTTCGAACGTCTTTATGTTCGATTCGTGAACGTGTGGACCATTATTTTAAATTCAAAAGGATTATATTATCGTTATTATTTATGTATATGAAAATATTGAAATTTATTTTTTCTATGTATAGCGAATTCTCATTTATGTTCGGTTTGGCTTGTCTTGCTATATTTCAAATTTAGTATGTCTATCTCATGTTAACTTTTAGTTATGACCAAGAAACTAAGGCTGAAATTCGACACTAGCCAGTTGTAAGGAATTTTTCGAAGTTTATTTTAATAAAGGTAAGCTTGATGTTCGAGAATCGACATTCCATTAAGGCGATTAAGCTAAGATTAAGGAGCGTATATGGACATACGGATTGAAAGACGGAAAATATATTCGAAAAACCTTACTTGTGCTTGTAAAATAAATTTGCACATTTTTATTTAACCCTTCTGTGTTGCGTGTGTTAATGGGTATACAAAAGACCCAAAAGTTTCAATAATCTGTTTTAATTTTTGGTTTAAGCTATAAAGCTTTAAAGACGTCATGTATGATTAAAATTTCAGCGTGTCAAATTTCCAAACGTGGCCAAAGTTACGATTACATTGTTATTTTCTTGTCCAATAAAATGCACTAAACTAAAAGCTAAACATGCCAGAAAGTATACAATACATTTTCAACGGAAGCTAAAAGAAGCACCGAGTAGAGTGCATAAATCACTGCCAAACGCTGTCAATCTAAAAAGCCTGTCTGTCAAGCACTTGAGGACAACCACAACAACGACATCAACAGCAACGACAACAAGTTGTGGAAACACTTATTAAGCTCTCAAGTACTCAGTGCGAGCAGAGCAAAAACGCAATTAAAGTGCAGACTGTGCAGTCTACCACTCAAAAATCTGAATTCTTCCAATGTCAGACTCTAAGCAATTAACTGAAGGTCAAACAATCGACATAAAAAACGATTTGTGCACCAAAACGATAAATCTCAGTCGCAAATAACGGTAACAACAACAACAACTGCGCGTTGCAAACACAAAATGAATTTCATGTTTCAATGCCTGGCAACTGCGCGCCGTGCATCAGTTTGTAAATGTAAACAAAACAGACGCCAAAGAGCAACATCTGCTGCCGAAGAGAACGCAAATGTAACGGTATTTAACTGTTATACGTTATTTTGCTGTGGCAAGTGCTGCCACGGCCGCTACTGCTCAGTACGCACGCAGACTTCGGAGTGTGAGTAAGTGATAGCGCTTAATGAGAGAGATGAAGAGATACTTTAAGTATGTGTGAGTGTGTGTTTAGTATACGTAGTCGAAAGGAAGAGAGAGAGAGAGAGACGCTAGCACTCGCAGCGCATTGGCTCTTCGGCTTAGCCACGCGTTTAATTTGATGTGAAAACAAATGTTTAATGACCAAAGTTGATGCTGCTGGAAATTTGTGCGCTCCTCCAGAGTATTTAACAGTGGCAAATATTTGCGGGCAAATTAGAAAATGCCTGCCAGGTGCAAAACGCAGCCAAATTAAATGTATGAAGCTAGCGAGTTTGTGCCAAAGTTTTTAATCATGTATTTATATGTGTACATGATATATACATATGTATATGTCGATATACAATACTTTTGCCCCCATTGACCCCCACAAAAAAAGGGAAAAATAGCGTAAAATAAGGTTGTGCAAATATATAACAGAAGCTGGAGCCAGTATATTTGATTAAATGGAATACAGACACACACACAAAAGTATTGGCACAGCATGCATTTTTGACTTAGCTGTTATTTTGCGACATCATATGTGATCATATCTCTAAGACAATTTAATAAAAAAAAAAACCGGAAACTATTTTTAAAATTTAAGTCATATTATTTTATTTAATTTTGAAACTGCAACGTTATATTTATCAGTCAAGTATTGGCATATATTATTAAATACCTGCAAATGTGTGTTAATTTAAATGACGTCCATCATTAGCAAATTTTTCATTTTTGGTATATTCCAAAAATATATAAAAGTTAGTTAAGATGTCGATATGTGTGTATAATGTCAAGTCAGCTGGGTACATGGTATCTTCTATTCTAGTATAACACTCTTGTTTTAAATTATTTTTTTTTTTGGCACGTTTTCTCAGTTTTATTGTTCTTTGCCGTTTGTTTTGGGCAGCACTATAAGCGCAAAGCCAATCAGTCAAATCCCCAGAGTGAAACTCCTAATCAAGACAAAACCTCAAGCATAGCAATGGGATGGCCAAGAAGAAAAAGCTGTTAACACAGCAGATTGGCAGTTTCGCTTGAGTTCTCCATGAATTGTTGGCAATTCCTAACTTAAGTATTGCCTTTTTTTAGAGATATATAAAGGTACATATTATCAAACGGTCTAGATTTATCTAAATTTACAAATATGCAAAATAAATTAAATCTTATGCATATATATTAATTTGCTTTATCTTAATTCTTTTTAGCTGCTATTAAATTGATACCTATATTTAATAAACTATAAAGTCTTATGTGATTTCTTCAGATATCACACTTTACAAATTCGTAAAAATAATATTAAATTAGGTTTTAATTTCAATTCAAAACAATTTTTTTTAAACACCTAAGAAAATTCAAATACTCCGGAACGTGGACAGCTCCATTTAAAAAAGAAGGTAACATCAAAGAAAAACTAATATATACAGTATACTTTAAAAGAGGTCATAAAAATGTCTAATAAATGGAATAGTAACAACAACAACAATGTTGTGTAATCAACAATTGTATACCCATTGAAAAGGTCGAGGTTTGAATGCCTAATGCCATATGGCATATAGCCTGTGTTTCCTTACGAATAATTATTTAATGTAAAAATCTTCATGAACAAAATGTATTTTAAGCTTTGAGAATAAAAAGATATAAAATCTTTGCCAATTATAAATGAGTTTAAAAAGCGTTTTTTCTTTCTCCAAGTATATAAGTAATTTGTATGTAACGGCTATTCGGATCGGGTGCAGGATATCTCAAAATCTGTCACTTTCATCTTGATCTGCGTCAAAAGCCACAGCCATAAAACCAACAAAAAGAACCACGTTGAGAAATATATGAATGCCTCATAAAGTGTGGAAAAATGCTGCCGGGAAATTGCCAGCTGAGCGGTGCCCAACGGGTGGGCGATGGTGGGTGGCGTTGCCATAGTTGTTTTTGCTGTTGTCACGGCTAGTTGTCAATTGCAGTGCGGCGGGTGTGTGTATATATATGTGTGTGTGTGTGTATATATATCTGTGTGCAAACACGAAATTGTATAATGCGTGTGTGTTTAAGCTGCCAAACAAACAAAGTGTTCAACAATTTTGCTGCAAAAATTTATGAGCTCTGCAGTTGCCATATTAAAAATCATAAAGCAACGCAACAATAACAGCACGAACACTACAGTAAAGTCATGGCGAACTAGTTAATAAACAAGTGTCGTTGATGCTAGACTTCGAGATACTCTGTGTTCTGTCCTTAAAGAAGTATAAAAAACATTGTCAATTTAGTTCTTACAATCATACAAATTTAAATTGGGTATAAGATATTTTGAATAGTATAATTGACTATTAATGTCACTTAAAAAACAAAAAAAGCTATTCATTTGGTTTTAAGTTAAATATTTTTCACCTTGCCCGAGTTTCGGGATGCTTGTGATCGAAAAAGCTACACTTATCTTAGTTTATTATCTGAAATTATAGTCGCTTTAATTTAATTACCTGGGTAACTATGGTATTATTTTTTATTTTTAGAAATTTGAGCTAAAACAATTTTTAATTATTAAAAGTATTGTATCTGAAAATAATAAAAATAAAATAAATTGTAATTAGTATAATTACATCAAGAATGAAATTTAAATAATAACAAAAACTTAAAAATGATCAATATAATAAATACAATTTCTGATGCTAACAAATGATGAAGAAAAGTGGATTATACATGGAATTAGAAGAACAAGTTCAAATTATTATAGCTAAGTAATAGAAGATAATTTATTTTATTTCCTAAATCAAATTTGAAGAGATTCGCATACCCTTCATAAGCTAGAATACAGGGTAGAAACTGCAAGGAGACCAAACCGAAACCTGAACTTGGCGCAATTCGGTGCGCGCTTTTGTTGCCAAAAGCTAAATGTCATTGTGTGGGTTTTTATTGCTGGCTGTGTGTGTGTGTGTGAGTGTGTATTTGTGTGCATGCGTGTCTGTGTGTGTATTAGAGTGTATGTTGTTGCTTAAAGTCACGCGGAATGCAGCAGCATAGAGAAATTCTTAGAAATATTTTACGCGTGGCAGCGAAACCGTTCGGTGCAGCCATTGTTGTTGTTGCCGCTGTTGCTTTTGTTGTGTTGCCTTGGGCGCTACTGAAGAGTTTCAAGCAGAACAAACAGCAGAAAGCAAAACAAACAAATATGCAAACAAACGCGCAAAACTTGTGCGCAAAATAAACAGACAGACGACGACGCCGATGACGACGTCAACGCCGACGGCGGAGGCAGCTAAGTTGATAAAAATAAAAAAAAAGCTTGCAAATGGGTCGTCCTTGGGAATTTCAATACCTTTCTAGTATTTTGCATTATTCGATCTGGCAATCAAGGCAACAGTGTTGGCTAATGCCAAATTCAATAAACTGCAGCAGTGCTGCCAATGGAGGAAATCAAAAAAGAAAACGCGAAAGCCGCAACTCAAGTCTATTTATAGCAAAACCTTATCAGAGCTATTGACCATTCAATTATGGAAATGAGGCGCCGGTTTCGCATAGATTATTGGCAGAGCTCAGACATTACGATTGAGAAATGCTTTTTATCAATTCAATAAAAAATGTCATTGCATTTTATGTTTTCTAAACGTGCCATTTTAAAATTAAATCATCCTCCAAATGTATGCTATATAAATTTTGGTGGCTTAATGGATTTTAATAAAAGGCAATTTATTTTATAATCTTTTTGAAAATATAATAACACAAAATTTATAGTATTTTTATTCTCGTTCAGGAAGTGACAAACGTAAATTGAGTTTGTGCAATGTTCATTTTGCTGTCCAGCCATCTATCTGTATAAAAGCAATTTGTTCGACGTTATTGAAGCTTGAGACTTGAAACTTGGAATATGTACTCGTGTATCCTGCTGGAGGATTATTTCCTGTACATAGCCTACTCCGGTGAGAATGTCTATGGCATGGATATAAAAAAATCGACTGCATCGCCCTCTTAAAGAAGCAGGCGTTTTCAAACCCATGCAAAAACAATAAGCCTATACAGAAAATTCTAAATATATACATATATTTTACGTTTAGCATAACGTTTAAAATATAATGCAAAAAAACACAAAAAAAGAACGTTAGCTTAACAAATTGTGCAGGCCTAAGGCGGTAAAATATTAAAGAAAAAACAAAACACATACAAAAACAACTTAAAATTATCTTAATAAAAGAAAACGAAAAAAAGGAATTTAAGGAATTTAAGGTTATGTGAAAAATATTTTAAACAAACAAATTACCTATGCTTTAACAATTCTTACGTGGCACCATTTTCTTCACTTCTTAGCTTGTGTAATTTGAATGATTTTGTAAGGTATTTTACTTCTGTTCCCAACACCTTTTTTTCTCTTCTGTGTAATAATAATACAATAAAACACATTACGAATAGGACTCTCTTGATTAAGCGTACAGTAATTAATCTACTATTAATTAAATAAATATAAATAACTCAATAAAAAACCAAAAGAAAATAAATACCCGCGTCAGTTGAAGTGATACGATTCTTTAATTACGCCAAGTAGAGAAGTATTTTCTCCCAGTTTAAAAATAGTTAAAAAATAGTAGCTGAGGTAAATGTTTTAGTTTTTATTACACTGTAGGCGAGTATTATGTAGTCGGTTACGCCCAATTCATAACTAACTCACTATTTATTTTACGTCCATAAAATGTGGTAAGCCTATTTTAACGAGCCATGTTAGTTTTTTTAACCAAATCAAAATTATAAAATTCTCAGAGCCTTAATAAAATCCTAATGATCATCACACTCGCGCCCTGAGCTAAACATCGTCCGTATTTTCTGTAAACAACATTTTTATTTTTTTGATAAATTAAAAGCACTGACTTTTTGACTTTATGACTTCTATTTACTTTGCGCTTCTTTGGCCTTGCTGACTTCTGTTGCTGATGTTCTTCAGATTCCTTTTGACTTTTCGCTAGTCAAGCAAACACTCATTTAAATAAATAGACAAACATTAAAATTCATTTGCCACTCACAAAAAAAAAAAAAAAAAACGTGAAAAATGAGTAAAAAGCAAATAAGAGTGCTTTAGTCGGGAGTGCTCGACTAGGAGATACCCTTAACGCAGCTGCAAACTGTCGCCTGGCTCCCACTATGGAAAATTGAGTCTTGAGTAGTTTAGAAGACTCAAGACTCAATTTTCCATAGTGGGAGCCAGGCGTGACAGTGTTTTTAATGAAATTTTTACTTGAATTGCATTTTTTTTTAAATTTGGGGCATGGTATCTAAAACTTTAAATATTCCCGATTTGCTGATCTGATCTAGTTTTAATAATCGCCGAGGTTAGCTAAGGAAACCAAGTCTTAAAATAGATTCTTATCCAAATTATAGTATAGTATATATAGTATAGGAGAATCTATAGTTGAAAAGTTTAGCTTTTGTAGGTTCCGAGATCAGACGGTAAGACAGACAGGTGGACATAGCTAAAACTGCTCATAACGTCGTTCTGATCAAAAATCAGAATATCAAGGAAATGCCTCCTTCTGCCTGTTACATACATACATCTGCACAAAACCATTATACCATTTTTTCCGCTTTCAATGGGTTCAGGGTTCCATAAAAAGTGACTAATTTGTTGAGCTCGTCGAAGGACGCGAAAATGAAGCAATTCATACGAGTCAGTCAGCTGGATGTTGCCACATTTGGCACATGCCACACAAACTGAAACCAAGCGACATGCCTTTTGCCTTATTCCTCGATGACACCTAACCCCACGTAGCCCAGCCCTGCCCCCGCCATGTCCTCAGCCTCTCACTTTTAAATTCCATTCCCTGTTGCTGCAACTTACTACATTGCTAATGTGTCCCATTTGCCGTGGCAAACCACTGAAGCTTAACACGTTGTCTACGCAGACATTGGCCACAGTGCCACGCCCCCAGGCACGTTGCACTCACTCAGCCACCAACACACACACACTCACGCACACAGAGACAAAAAGAAAGCAGCGCAAACTTTTGCACTGAAAATGTCTGCTTTAGTCTTTGCCTTTCAGTTCTGGCACACATTCATCGCTGGTGTTGTGTGTGTGCGTGTGCGTGTGTGTTGGTGTGTGTAAAGCTGTTCAAAGTTGCATGTTTGGCCAGCAGCAGCAGCAGCAACGAGAGTTGACTCTGACGGCGTTCCCAGCGGTAATTGTCTCGTTACTCTCGTTGCATGTTGGCAAACATGGCACATTTTTGCAATGCCCCGGGCGGAGGCTTCACCGTACGAGGGTATCCCGTGAAGCTATTCCTTTCATTACCTTATTAGTGATTGTTAAGTATAGCTCAAAGATGATTTTTAAAAATGCTCCAAAACTATTTTGTGTTCAGATTTAAAACATTTTTTTTTTTAAATTTTGCTAAAATTTGGTTGAGCCAGAAATCCCTGCAACCCTACTAAATAAAAAAAAGGATAAATAATTAGTTAAGTTATAAGGACGTCTTAAATTTTTTTTCTCACTTACTTCATTGCAAAACAATGCAATAAAATTTCCAAAAAATAACTAACTATATAAAATGTATAAATTGGTAAACAAGGGTATTTAAAACAAATTTAAATAAAAATTTGTTCAGATTATAGTATTTGTTTCTGTTACAGTAGTACAATGTTAATGAGAGTTCTTAAAGTTCTTTATGTTCTTAGAGATATTTCAATAGAAGGGATTATAATCAAAAATTTTTTTTAAATGCTTTAATATTTGTAAAAGTTAATAAAGCAACCCTCGCTGCTGATAGCTGGGCAAGGGTTAACACAAAAGCACACGGCTTGACGCCCCGCTAATAATTTATTTACACTTAACGTTTTATAAGCCCCGAACGGAAGACGACTGGACGAGTCGGGGCGGGGGGTGGGGCGACGGGGCGAGAATCAGACCGTTTGATTTTACAAATATTTGCTAGCTGGTTTCCTCTTTTTACCTCTTAACTGGCCTGCCATTTGCCATTTCAGCGCTGAAGTTAAGTGAAATATGCACAATTTCCGTTTGCCATTTCGGGTACTCGCACACGACACGGTCCCCTTTCCACTCCGCCGTACAACAACGCGGCAGAAGTGAAAAGGTGGAGGTGGAGACGTTGTTGGCAATGTGTGTAAAACACGGTTAGATGTTTGTAGCTGCCACACATAAATGAATGCGCAGATGTGGAGACACTGCAACGGCATTTGGTTAAGCGGAAGAAGGCCAAAGCGAAACTCAGCCAAAGTTGCCAACAGGCAACAACATCAGCCGCTACCAAGGACCATTAAGGCCATTTGTAGCACGCTCTTTACATATATATATAGCAGTGTGTGTGTGTGCGTGTGTGTGTGGCAAAAACTACAAATGGAAATGCACTTCTAATGGCTATTGGCTAAGACAAAGTTATGTTGTACATTTATTTTATATCACTACGTATCTACAAAGGATAGTTGCCCTGAGGACCATTTGGCTTGCAGTTTGTGTCCATTTGACTTTTTGTACGCTTGTTGAAAATACGAAGTTTCATATGAAAAGCCAAGAGATTTACCGGGGTTATTTGCAAGTGAATGCGATTTGCATAGTTTATGCAGTCATTTCAAGTAGTAGTGATATGCTCGGCTATCGACCTGATCCTTGACGATATAAATTAACTGGCAGCCGCAAAAGAGCGCACTTTAAGAGCATCAATTTAAGCAATTTAAAAAAAAATGTATATTTCCATGGTTTTAAGAGTTTAAGGCTATTAGCTTTTAATATTTATTTTTTATAATAATATTTATATTTTTATTTATTGCTGCCATTAGTTTAATGTCAGGCATTCAATGACTTTATTATGAATTTGAAAAACATTTCAAACTAATCTTAAATATTAAGTTTGCAGTCGACTGACATTTTTTTGTTTACAAACATTTCACAATCTGTTTGCGAGTTAAAAGTGCAAGAATTGTGTTACCATTTCAGCAGTATGATATATTCCGTAACTGAAATGGATTTATCTAAGCTGCCTTTTCATCATTTCACTCTTTGCACTTCAATTTGATTACAGTTTCAATATTCTGGCAATCGAAATGACGCCCACATAAATACGAGTTTCCACACGTGGAAATCGCTGTCCAAGCTTTTAACAATCTGCATGTCAATCTAAACATATTAGCTTTTGCAATTCGGAAAACTCGATGCGGCACTGCAATCTCCGCACAGGTAGCGGCTCCTGCTGCACCTGCCGCCAGCAGATCCCGGCGTAGTCAGAAAATCAATTGAAATTCACTTATAAGCCATTAGCATCCAGTTAGCCAAAGTGTCGCATATGAATGTGTATATAGTACAAATACGTGTAACAGTACAAATTGGTATTGACTAAGTCAAGTGTTTTCACAAATTGTTCCCATTTTGGTTTCTTTAATATGATTTTTATAATAAATATACTATATTAAAATAAGCAAGTATATTGAAAATGGATATATTTCTTTTATATAAATTCTCACTCCTTTATTCTTTCTTTACAGTTGCAAAACCACAAACAAGGCATAAAAACCCGTTTAAAAGTCTCAATAAGCTTCCTTAAGCCAAGGTTTATCAACGGAAGCCCGAAAAAGGCTTCTCAAGGGAATCCTCTGGATATCACGTGCGCCCAAGCTGTTTATCGCATTAGTGCCACGTACAGTTACAACAAAGGCCACAACTTAAAGAAAGTCGCTGTGCAAAAAATAAAGAAAATTTCATATATCAAATTACAATGAGATTGTGAGAGTATTAGTGTAAAAAATACTGTGCCAAACTTGTAAAGAAAAACACAAATAGTTTACTATACTTGATTTTCACCAAAAATCTAACAATATTATATTTTACACATGTCGGCCGTTGAGTTAAATGGCAATGTGCCGGCCATGGAATTTCATCAGAGACAGGTGAGCAGCAATGCCGTTTTCGTTAATTAGTCTAGATTGATGTACACGAAATACAATTAAAATGTCCGCTAAAAGTTGCAATAGATTTGACAACTTAAAGTAATGGAATAAATATTGAAACATTGATATGAACGCTTATTTGCAACAATCGCATTATTTTTCATTAATTCGAAATTTAAATGAATCCTTGCGAATATCCGGATCAACGTTAAATTTTCTCTTTATATTACTTCATTACTCTCTATTACTCACTGCTCCTGCATGCGCCGTTATCTGCGCTGCAGTTGTTGATGACAGGCCAAGAACATTTTGTTGTTGTTGTTGTTATTCTTTGCCTTGCTAGAGAAAAAACAAGAACATCAGCCGAAGTTCCTTCGGCGGCTCGGAAAATATCAGCCGAGCAAAAATGGCCACCGCGCAAACACAAATAGCTCAACTGCGCGAGGGAGAACGACGATGTTAAAGAAGAACAAGAAAGAACAATTATCTTCGGAGTGCCGCCCTTTAAATACCCTTGCAAACGCAAGGAAGGTGTGCGCTAAAAATCTCTAGTTAACTGTTTCTTCACACCAAAACACAATTTTTGAGTGCTTGTTTTATATAATAATTTGATGTGGGTAATAATAGGCTTTTGTGTTAGGAGCATGGAAACGCATATAATTACAAAAAATAAAAATAAAAAATAGTTTTCTTATTAAATCTTTTAAAACAAAAAAGTTTTTCTAACAAAAGTTTAGTTTACGACCGATATTTATTGATTAGTGGAACATTTTTCGATGAAACTCCTAATTGCCTACTGTGGGTAGCAAGGGTATACAAATGCAGCCAGCTTCGCTCTCCATTGCACTCGCTCTCTTTCAACCTTGACGCTCACCTAGAAACGCTGCGCGCTCGGCTCGCCAAAACTATTATTTGGACAGCAAATTCTTTACTGCTGTTCAGTCGCATTTTCAGCTGCGGTTGATGCACTTTCCATTGAAGGTTTTGCGTTTCATTTGGTTTTTCTTCTTTTAATTTTTTTCAATACGTTAACTTGAATTTAATTTGAATTTGCACCAAAGAGAAAGAAGTGTTTTTAATTGTTTTATGTTGAGTTGTGCTACAAATTTATAAGAAATGGAGGACGATTGGCCTTTGGATTTACAGAGTTCTGATTTCGAGCCGACAAGGATCTCAATTACTGGCAATTGGAAAATTTTTTATCGCTGTTGCGAAATGAACGAGCAGTTAAATGTGGAATGGAGTCAGTTAAATACTGATATTTGGGTGCGTTTTTCGTTTTTTCTTTATTTTATTTTATATTATTTTTTTTATTTTTAATTTGCTGACATTTTGTTCAAACTGTAGTTGTTGAGTTTTTTTGTTGTTGTTGTCGCTATTCACTTGTAATGCAGCGGTGCCTGTTGCGCCTTTGGAGCTTTCAAGCTCTTGTGCTTTCAAGCTGTAGTGCTTTCAAGCTGTAGTGCTTTCAAGCTCCAAGCTCTGTTATCCTTTTCCACATTTAGCCGTTAGATGGTGCTGTCGATGCCAATGAGAGCTTGCCATTTTAGTACAATAGAGGGCGCTTTATATGAAATTCACAGCAAACTCAATTCAAGTCCTTTCTTGTGGTGTTAGCTGAAAGCTTTTTTCCCTGCAACGACATATAGCAATAGATTAGACAAGCTTTCTTTGACAACTAGGGGGCGCTTTGTCCGATTTATCCTTGGGAATATATCTTTGTGTTTTTTTTATATAAAACAAATCAAAGTTTGGAAAGAAAATATGCAAAAAATACCCCGAGAATAATAATAATGCATTTACTCTCTACTCAATTCCGAATTTTCATAACATTCTATAAAAAATGGTGTAGAAAATATAAAATATTTAATAAAGAACTTGTAGGAAATGTTTAGAATATAAGCATTTCACTTAAGTATACAATTATACCAATTATAACAAAAAGCAAAAGGTTTTTGTTTACATATTAATGAAACGGGGGAATTTCAAAGAAATGAAATAATCCCTTAAAGTCTTTTCAAACAGACAGGTGACAACCTGCTACTTCTAGACTACATATCGTGTTATATCATCTGCACAACTTTATTATGCCCTTTTATTTGTGATCTAGTAAAATTTAAAACTGAATTTTGACAGACAACGAAAATTTCGTATTTTGAGTTCTTTTAGTTATAGAATTCAGTTTTAATTGAGTGCTAACACATTCTGAGGTGGTTCAGTTTACGGTCAACAATTATGGCGAAAGTTAACAACAAATGTAGCTTGCAAAGTTATCAAGTACGTGGAATACCCTTTCTCCCATAAATTTAAGCCGATTTTCATGCATTTTAAACACTTTTTTTGAAGATAATTTTATCAATTTCTTTTAAAAAACTAAAATTCATTTACGAAAAAAAATTTTTTTTTCAAATCTTATAATCCCATCCATAGGTTTTTAATGCATTGCTGACAAAAATGATAAAATAAAACGCCACAAAATATGGTTTGGTACATTTCGAGGATTTGAGTTGTAACTTTATGGGATAAAATTAAAGCTTAAAAAACAATAGGTAAAAAAGGTTGAATTGTAATTGAATTTATAAGGATTTTAGACATATTAAAAAAAATTAAGTATGCATAAACTCTTAAGGGAATGTCGAATAAGATAATAAACTGTTTATAATGGGGATAAATAGGAAGGCTCTAGTCAAAAGTGGCCGACTCGGAAATACCCTATACCCAGTTCCAAGCAATAACCGCGTTCTTCTTTGCTCAGCCCTATAAAAGTTCCGTGTTTATTTTACCAAATTTTCAGCTTTTGAAACAGAAACGTGCATGATGCCAAACTGTACAAATATTTTCAAGCTTAAAATCAAGCACGAAAATAGGCATTCCAACTGCCAAAAAGAATGTTAGCCCAAATCTAATCGCAGCTAATTTTGTTAACGCTGCCAGGTGCAGGCTCTAACAAAAACTCGCCGAATTCACGCAGACACAGTGACTGATGTTGCCGTTGCCGTTAACGCTAGCGGACTAGGCCAACTTTTATTGACTTCCGGCGCAGTAGACAGCTGACGGCCGCCATTCGCATTCTCGCAAAGTGCAAAGTGCAAACTTCTGTAGAGGCTGTCGACGCGTTGCGGGTGCAGCAAAAAAAAAAAAAAAAAAAAAACCCCCGACAACCGGTAGCCGGCAGCGTTACCATTTACGCAATCAAACAGCAGAGGGCATTCCAGCCGCGTAGTTAACGGACGCCAGGTTGGGGCGGGGAGCGTTGCCAGCGGCAGCAGCCACGTCAGCGGTTACCCCAAAAACAAACATGCAGCAGAGTAGCATCCAAATCAACAGCAGCAGCTACAGCGGCTCCCCAGCTCCAGCATTCCAAAGCAGGCTCCTCCCACGAACACCAGTTGGCGCAGTTGCCCACCCTTCCATGCCCACTAACCAAATCAGTCAGACACACACACACACACACACACACACACACACATATGCACTGAAAACGTATTGCGACCAAAGTGAATTTCATGCGGCCATTAATGGACAACTTTTTGAGCTAATGCCGCGCATGCTTTAGTAGGGAAAGGAGAACAAAAAAAAAATTCCACTAAAATTGGATAAGCAGCAAACTAACCAACCAACTGGGCAAACAACAACAGCAACAACAACAACGTTGCAGCCACTCTAAAATACAAACAACAAAAAACTAAATAGTTTCTGTCGAAATCTTTCAATTGCGCAATACTCTGCTCCCAGCGTAAAGGGCCTTTTGTTTAATTTATAACATATAATTTGTAATTTGTTCAGCTTATACACTCTGAGAAAAATGTAGTTAAAATCCAAATGAAAACAGTGTAAAATTCTCACTTTTATTGCTTCAATTTTAGACCACATTTTCACAATTTTCTTGAATTGTATTGTATTTGAGTTAGGAAATTTGAACCTTGGCTGGATTTTGACAAAGCACGTTCTAGATTATGGTAGAAAATGCTTGGTTTTCCCTGAGTGCAACCAACTTTCTGTTATATACAGCAATAAATATTGTCATAACTCTTAAGAGGTAATCAATCGTCAAACACATTAAGTCAAGCCAATATGCTCTTCTTGCATTTGGGAACAGAGTATAAAATCTAACAACTACAACAACCACAAAAAACGACTAGCTGGAAACACTTTTGGCTGCTAGTTTTGCAGTTTTCAGCCGCCAACCGAAATTCAATTAACTTGCAACGTTTCACACTTTGTTTCCCGCTGTTGTTTTTGTTGTTGTTATTGTTGTTGCCGTATGGCGTTCACATGTGGGCGGGGCCAATGCATTGGCTCTGCCCGAAAAAGCTTTGTGGTCTTGCAATTGTTTTGGCGGCGCCTTAAAGTATGCAACGTTCGTTTCAATTAGCCAAGCGAAGCGAACTGTAAAACGGAATATCCTTCAACAGAGCCCGTTTGTGCGTTCCCAAAAGCATTAACAACACAATTGCACCATTGAACACTGAACAACTACCCTGCTTCAAATTACGTTTAACTTTACAGATTTAAAGTTATAAAATTTAGAAAATTGTGAAAATGGGTCAAAAGTAATTGTGAAATCGATTTGCAAACACAAATATACACTCATGGCTAAAATAATATCAGAACATAATTATCATTTCTATTGAGTAATAATAATAGTAATGCAAATTCTATTTTTTTAATTGCGTCGATAGCACAACACTTCAAAGACAGAAAATATAATAGTACATTCAGTCAAAATGAAAAACATTTAACTAAAAATGAGTGGACAAAGTAATAAGTACATTAACAAAAAAGGAGCTAATTATATATACATAATTGAATAGGTTAGGTTAAGTCTTGGATATGGATAATGACCGACATTTTCTTAAAATTTCCTACACAAAAATGAAAACCTTATATTTATGACCATATCAAATATCATTAATATACTTAAATAATATAAAAATATCTTGGAAAAAACATAATTGACCTATGAACGAAAAATGCCAAAGTTAAAATCAAATTGGATTTGTAATTAATTTAAGAGTATTTGATATTCATATACGCCAGGGTATTCAAGCTTCGCTATCAAAAAAAAAAGCTTTTGTTTTTATTTTTTACTGCCCGTAACATCTGCGAATAACGGTGCGCTTATTGGCCGCTTACATAACCGGCAACGGACAGCTTGGAGTTGGCGCCCAGTTGGCCAATGGCCAAATGTCAATTCCAATTCGGATTTCGCACGCGGCACACATCACGTTCCCAGCTTCGACTGTGCTTCTATTTTCTTCCTTGCGTCGGCTTTCGGGCGAGAAAAAAGTCGGCCATCAAATCAAACTGGCGACTGCACTTGTTTTATATAATACAACAACTGCGGAAATTATCATAGCAAAAACGAAAGCCAAGGCAAATAAAGAAAACAAGTAGGGACTTTGCCGTCGGGTGTAACCGGCATCGCAATACTCGTTTACACTTCATTACCAGCTAAAAAACAGTCGAAAACTGTCTCAATTATTATTGTTATTTATATATACATTTATGATTAGTGTGGCCAAATTTGGCGACTGGATTTTCTCGGGCTCTCCGCATCCAAGATATATGTATATTAAACTTTTTGTGTTATCTTTAGAGGTGGTCAGCAATGTGTTTGAAAAAATATGATGTATCTAGCCATAAGTTTTAAACTTTAAGGCGGACATTGCACCAACCCAATATACCCTTTTCAGCTCGTGCACGAGTATAAAAAGAAAACATCTCTTATAAATTTCGCCTGTAGCAAAAGGCAATCAAGATCTTCACACACACACACGCACACACACTCACACATGCGCTGCGATACACAGCCTCCATTTTGTTGAACTAGAGGCAGACATGCATGGCGGCATTTCCGGTTGCTTGGCACCATTAGTGCAGCAGACACGCCCTCTCGCCGCCCGCCTTACATTTTGGCTTTTTGTCGAGATAAGCAGTTTTCCCTATATATTTTTCCTCTACATTTTGTTTTTTTTTTTTTTCAGACCTGCAGCAACTTTACGCTAGAAGGAAAAACTTGTTTTTAAAAAGCGCATTTGACATGTGTTTGCTGCAGGCCCCCCAAAACCCCATCGCCCCCCCCCCCCTAACGCTGGTTACCGCAGTCCATGCCCCTCTTCGCAGAAGCTGTGTTTTCCTATGGCCAAAAGTCTTTGGCAAGAACTTGCCAAGTTTTTCGGCGTCCTTTTCTAAGCTGGTGTGCGTGTGCAAAGTACATATATTCATTATTTTGTTTTCATTTGCTCTGCGCCGAAGTTCGCAATTGAATTTTATTGCATCTTTTTGGATTTTAGTCAAATATAATAAGTTTTCACTCGAGCCACAAAAAACACGTTCTCGATCTCCCGGACACTCGAAGTGCAGTGGTTTTTACGGCCCTGCCAAGAAACCACAGTCTGTGGGCTCTTAGCCCAACTTTGGCACCGAGTTTGCTTTTATTGACTTTGGCATCGGTAATTATGTGACGATATTTTTGGCAGGGCAGTTATTTCAAATCGAAATGTGCTCGATTAACAAGTTTATTCTCTAAGTTTAAGTATTTCTTATGGAGAAACGGCAAAATGTTATAAATTATGCTGAAATGTGGCCGTAAAAATAACAAAATTTAAATATTGAGTAAATATTTGAAAGTAACTTTACAAGTGAAATTTCATCACAATTGTGAATAAAGTTCATAATGTATTTTTCTTTTTATCTTGAGTACAGTAAAATTTCTTCATTCCTTAAGATTGGCCTCCAATATCTTTAAGTTAACATAGGAATTATTTGTGGAAAGCTAAATTTGTGTACGAAATTATTGTTTGTTATTCACCTAGATTTCTATTACTTTTTCATATTTACTTTAAGACGTTTTCCCGACCTATATGCATATAATATGTGTCTATATCTATTTAATCTTATTTTAAAAATTAAACATTTTTGTTGGCACACATTTGAACGGCATATTTATATACTGAAAATCCAGCGTATGTGTTTAGTAGCTGCGTACAGGGTATCTGTTAGTTGTATACTCCTCTTACGTGTCTTCAATTTGTTTTTTAAGCAAATTTAATACAGTTATGTTAAAATAAAGTTCACAATGCTCTGTCAATGTAGGCAAATATTTCACAATTTGTCAGACATTGAGCAAAAGTTGACAAACTGCAGCTAAATACACGAAACGAAATGACAGACTCGTAACAGAATGAAATGAAGTGAGCAAAAAGCGGAGCCAGTGAAAAGAGTTTTTCCTGCTGTCGGTGGTGCGATGTGGGACATGTGGGCGGTGCGGGCCTGCTAAACCGCCAAATGCTTTTAACTTTTGCAAATGCTGCATACTTTTCGGCGTCCTCCTTACGTTCTCGTACCTACTCATCTAAGTATGTATTCAGACACACTCACATACATATATTTATATATTGTGTATATATATGAGGCTGTTGCTCTTTACTAATGTCAGGACGCGAACACAGCAGCTCCCAGGAGGCCTCGCAGAGGGCACGTGTGTTCAGCACTGGGGCTGTTTGTCTGTCTAAGCAAATTATAATTGAGTGCAGGACGAGCGCATTGAACTGGCGCGTCCCCCAGTCAGCCACGCCCGAAGGCAACAGTTATGCCAGGTTGACATGTGCTTAAATTGAACTTTAATGGGGTTTGTTTCGTACAAAAGTGCAGGCAACCGCATTTTTGGTTGCTATCGTTGTAACCGCTTCGAAATGAGTTCTGGCAATAATCAATACATAACAGTTGAAGTATTCATTTTATTCAGCTGTAGCGATTCTATTTAAACTTTAATGTGCTTTTCGTGTTTAATTTTGTCTTATTCCAGTCAAATTTCAATTAATAATAGCAAACACGAGTGTTTATCGAAAGCCATTGTGATCAGTTTAAGTGATTGAATTTAGCTTTTAATGTGCATTTGGAGTTGAATTATGTTTTAGCAGACTTTTCACTTATTACTTACCAGAGCTTTAGTGTACTTTAAAAAAAAGCGTTAAAAGGGAAATATTTATCGTTAAGCTTTCATGTGCTTTTCGAGCTTAATTATGCCTTAGTGAAATAAATTTTGTAGACCTTTCAGTTAAAAAAGGTTGAACTTTAGCTGTGCATTTGACGTTAAATAATGTTTAATAAAATTCGTAAGCCCTTTAGATTATATGAACTGAAATGTGTTGAATGTGTTGTTAAGAAATAATTTGATCTCTTTATGTATCTCTCTATGTAATTTTGAGCAGCTAAAGCGAGCGATTATATAGCACATTTAGGTTTTTTTTAAAGATTTAATGTGCTTTTCGAAATAAATGCAAGAGTCAAAGTTTTTGCCATTTTGACAGAGCATTTTCGAGGATTTTTAAGTGTAATTAATTTTATCCGAAAGTCTAATATAGAAAGAGTCAAAGCCAATTAAGCCCTATAGAGGATTACTATCACAAGTGCTTTTATACGGATAAAACCATTTGAAAGCTTTAAGTGAATACGTTGGGCTTTAAGCAGATTCATGCTGCGTTTACTGTCATGATAGCATTTGGGATTGTGGCACTTTAAGGGAGTTAAAGAGTCTCCAGTTGAGGGTGCACTGTTTACCTGTCGGCTTACGTGGCAGTTGCGCGGCTCTTTGTGGCAAGCTCGAAGCAAATGCGCTGCCACTTGAGACGACGGCGTCGGCGTCGGCGTCGGCGTCGCCGTCGACGTCGACGTTTTTCCGTGGCCATAAATTTTGTGCCACGTTTTGCCATTTTAATGAATGGATTTTTTAATGCAATGTTTTTGGCTCGTTATGGTGGCCCAAGAACGGCCAAGTGCTGCTGCTCCTGGCGCCTGGCTCCTGGATCCTTGCTGCTCTCTGCTGGCTGCCGGCTCCTTGGCATTCAGCGTGCTTTAATTTATTGACTAATTTAGCGGTCCCCCCGCCAGCCTAATAGATACTTTTAGGCGCTCTTAATGGCCAACTTTTGCTTTTATGCATGCATACAACATTTTGTTGCGCTTGCTTTTTGTTGTTGTTTTCAATTTTCTTCATGTTTTCCACACTTTTTAATGCTCGTCCACGCAGTGAAAAGAGCATATTTGGTTTGTGCAATGCCCGTCGGTCTGCTCTGGTTTTTTTTTGTCTAGGCCCCCTTGGGGCGTGGCAATTCGATAAAACCGATATATCTTCCTCTGTTCTAAAGCTATATATATACAACTTATTCAAAAGAACGCACAAAAGGTTTTTTGTATACGCCGAAAAAAATCCATATTTCCCACAATCTTAGAGCTAGACAGTTTTCCGATGAACTCCTCTGAATATCGGCATTTTCGAGCGCTTTAAGCTGACAACGAGTATGCCGCCGTCGGCTACACCCGAGTGCCAGCTTCTTTCCCGTTTTATTTCGCTGAGTTGCTTTTTAATTAGGGACAAGCTATCGGCAGGCTATTATGAAATTTAATTAATGTAAATTTTATGCTCGCCGCACGCATCATTAGAGGCGCCTCGAGGGGGCGTGTCTGTTACACCTGAGCTGCAGCCGGGCCACATATATGCTTGCGATTAGTCTGCTCATGTGGCAGGCAACAACAGCAGCGGCAACAACAACAATTTAGCTACAAATGAATGAACACATGTTTGCCATGCGTTTTACGAGCGCCCGCCGCAAAGTATGCAATGCTTTTGGCTGTGCGTGGAGATTTTATCTGCGTTACGCGCCATTGCCAATCTGTACACACACACACACACACACACACACACGCCCGTCCTTGCTAGGCGCGTATCCTTTTTGTGTATTCCTTTGCTTTGGCCACCTTTTGTCATCGTTTGCCTCGCGTCGCGTCGCCTCGTTCCGGCTGTGCGATAACAAGCATCATAAATCCTTTTTGCTTCCAAATGGCACAGCCCCTTGCTGCGCCCCACCCCTCCGCCCCCACTCCCCTTTTGCCGCTCTGCTGCTGCTTCTTTGTAGCCATTTTGTAGGCGTCATCAGCAGGCTGCGTCTGTTTCGGTTTCTGTTTGTGTTTCGCCTTGGCCATCGTTTGTTATTGTTTGCGGTTTGTTGGCCACTTGCCCCGAACCCAACTGCGCCCCACCTTGCCACCCTGCCACCCTGCCACCCTGCCAACTCAGCCATATATCAACTCTCTGACTCCCACAGTTTGCCGCCTCCGGGGGAGAGACAGCAGGAACATCTCTGTGTTAGTTTTCTCAGGTTTCTGCGGTTCGCTGCGCTGTCTTAAGCCAAAACAGATTGAATTTGGCGCAAACTGAAAATAGTTTAGCATTAGAAGACCACAGAAGAAGAAGAAGAAAACAGCGAAATTATGGCAGTTTATGTGTGTGAGTCCTGAGGCTTTCTCGCTGCATTCTAAAGCCGAATCCAAGCTTTGTTCTCGAACAATCGGCAACATTTTGGCCAGGTTCTGTTCTGTTCAATTTCGGCGCAGTGCTCAAAATAATTCCTTCTAATATTATTATTAATATTATTAGATTAAAAGTCGTAAAGCGAAAACCACATCTCGATATATTTGTATGCAAATATATAATATTTTAATTGCTATATAATTAATTAATTAATAATATAATTGCCATTAACCATTTGTTACTCGATATTATAATTGAGATAGTTCGATAGATATCCAGTGTAATCGAGAGAGTTACCACCAATAAGGGATTATTGCAAGCTCTGATGAAATAGGATAAACAACAACTCGTTCATAAAAGCAAATTTAAGAAAAGAATAATAAATTAAAGTACCGCAACAATATTAAGTTTTTCATATTGAAAAACATAATATATAATTCAATACTTAGCTTAAACAAAAAAAACAACAATTTTAATAACTACTTATCAATTTATAAGATGCTTACTTCAACAATGTAATTAAGAAATTTACTCAACCAACTTGTCCAATGTTGGCTAAAAGGCTAACAACTTTTTCTTCAGCGTCAAGACGGCTTAATAAATTAATGGTAGTGTATACTCCGTCTATTAAACTATTGGACATTTTAGGTTTTTGCAATGATCGATAAATTAGTTTGTTTTCCTACAATTGAAAAAAATCTTCAACCACCTCGAATTTTGTAAGCTTATTTCGTTGATTATCAGACCTGGAGCCATCACAAATTAAACATTTCAATTACTTAAATAAGCTATTGCAAAAATGTTCATCATAAAAAACAGATTTTATTCGGGGAAACCTTGTTCCTTTGCAGGAAATTTCTCTATGCATGTGCACATATACATACATGTATTTACTTTTATTGCGTGTATTCGTTTGAATTCGTACTCAATGCCTGGAAAGCTCTTAGGAAACTCATCTGTCAAGGACTACATTTCTTGTAATATTTATACTCGTTCACGACGTGAAAAGAGTATATTGGGTTTCTGCATATGAACGCCACTTTTTGCTCCACTATTGAGGCTGGAAACATGAAATTCGGAATATATACTCGTGCATACCCGCGTCGGATAAACTGTCAAGATGTCAATGGCTACACCCATTGGGGGCGTGGCAGGTCGTTAGAATCGATATATCCCTTCACTTGTAAAACTAGATAAATGCACATTTTTAGATAGATAGCTGATGACCTCCCACAGGGGGCGTGAAAAATCGATTAAATCTATATTGCTTGGGGGCGGATAAAACGCGAAAATTTATTCTTTCCCCAGATTTTGAGCTAGATACACAAAATTTGGCACAGAGTTGTCTGAAGCCCCCCTTTAAATACTGACCCGAAAAATGTTGGCCACGCCCACTCACACCCCACAAAAATCTATAATTTTTCAATACAAGAATAATAATTGAGATTTTCTTCGGCTGTTTTAAACTTTTATTATGCTGTGAACGAGTATACCCGACTGCAATGTGCTAGCCGTTTTATTTTCTTTTTTACCGTAGTTATCTACAATATTGCATTAAGTGTGCTTCCCACTTGATTTAAGCAGAATCTCCCTGCTGGCATTTCTGATTTCTACATGCTTATACCCTGCACTTATCAGCTGCTGCTGCTGCTGCTGCTGCTGCTGCTGCTGCTGCTGATGCTGCTGCAAGCGAATCCGCTTTAGCTTAGCAGCAGCTCATGCAAAACTCTCTTCACATTGCTCATCGTTGCGCTCCCTTCGGTTGAGGCGACAATTTGCCGGCCAACGGGGATTAAAAAGTTGCCAGCTCCCTGGGATTTGCATTTATGCAAGGAGCACGGCAGCCAAAACAAGCAATAACGCTGCGAAGGGGCGTGGAGAGGGGAGGCAGAAGTATCTGACTGCGGCCCAGGTCCAGGATACGGCCGGATCCAGCCAACGCCTGTGGCTGCCCAGTCGAATGGGGCGCTGTAAACTCGTGAGGCCATTTGCATTTTAAATCTGGCCCCCGCTTGGCGTCTCGTTGCGCCCGCTCCCCGTGCTGGTTAATAAGCCTCGCACGCCCAGGCGTGGCAGCTGTTGTCCTGGGCGGCGAGGCCTAGTGCTCCATTCTGCTACTGCTCGGTTTTGTGATGTCCACATACGGCTAATGCAATCTTGACAAGCGTCAGCCATGTTGTGGGGCAGCCGAAAATGAGGCATGTCACTTTTGATTTCCTTTTAGAGCAGCCGTGACGCATTTTTGATTTGCAGCAAGAGGCAAGTGCCAGTGGCGGGGATGGTGGCAAGGAGTGGGCGAACTGCTGCAGGATTCCCTTTATGTCATTAACAATGTGTGCGCAATTTTCGGCGTGAAGCTGCAGTTCTCTGGCCGGAAAGGCAATAAAAGCGGCGACGAAAAGTGTGCAATAAGAATTTAAAATCCTTTTCAAATTGTTGCGACTGTCATATTAAGCACCTATTGTCATATGTTAACATTGTCTGCATTTAAGTTTAAAAATATCCTTTGAATCAATTCAGTTGTCATCTGCATATTTTCAAATTCGATTAAATCGAAATTCAGTGCCGCGCTGTATAAGTTATCGATAAGCAACAGCAGTGCTTAACAGTGGGCTGTTAACGCTGCGGCACTGTTACTGCTTACTGTATGCATGCTCGGAGAGCACGCGCTTCCATTTGTTGCAAGTTCATAAACACAAATAGCGATAAATAATTAAGCGCAATATTTATAAAACAACGCCAGGCAAAATCCAAAATTATTGTGAAATTCATCAAGCGAAACTTAAAAAGGGCGCCAAGTTTAAGTGTTGCCAAACACATAAGGTTGAGTTTTCCTTACTCTCGCGCGCTCTCTCAACCGTGGTGCGGCCTTACGCTCTCATTTTGCGCAACGCACATAACATTCTGCCGCTATGCTCGCATCTTCTGTAATTTCGCTCCTCGTTTTCAGCGCTCATTCGCATTTCATTTGTCGTTGCGAGCGGACGTCTTTGATTGTTGCTGCGGTAAATTTAAGAGTTGCGCGCGTATTTACCTACCAATTGTAGTTGTATATTCTCGGTCTTCTCAACAAGTCGTGGGAGTCGTGAAGACGCTTTTAAAGTGAACAATAAAAAAAACTTATAGTTGCTGTCGCTTATCGCAATGCAGTTGATTCAAAATTAATGTAATTAATTAACAATCAAAATCGAAATAAATGTATAAAAAAAGAACCTCAAGTGATACGAATTTTTTTTTTAAATAAAAGTGCAATGCAACAACGAGCTATGCTCAAACATACATACATACATACATACATACACATATTTATAAATCGGAATCGGCAACGTACAGATACAAAATGAAATGAAAAGTTAAAAATAAATATATATGCCATCTCTCTCTCTCGGCGGCGGCAGCGGCAGCGGCAGCGGCATCGTCACACAGTCAGACAGGCGCGAGGGACGTGATTTCTCTTGTGCCTGTCTGTTCTGCCTGCCCCCTTTCGACCGCTCGTCCGCTGCCAGCAGCATCATTGCTCATACAATAAAAAAATTGTACATACATATATATATATAGGTACTTGTATATATGTAGATATGAGAATTCATTCAATGTGCCACATGTTTTTGGCCGTCGTCCCTCTGTGCTCCCTTTCGCAATTTATTTTGCGCACATTTTTCGCTCGCTGCTTTTTGTGCTTCTTCTCGTTGTTTATCCTTGGATCCTTTTTGGCACTGCCATTCGCTCCAACGTACGCCTGCCTCTTTTTCTGATTCGATTTTTCACGTCTCTCTTGCGGCAGCAGCATCCACAAACACACTCATACACACATACAGTCGCAGGCACACCAACACCAACACACGCTCAGCTGCTTGTCGCTGCTGCGCTTTGTCTTTCCCATTCAATGCAAACGAAAATAAAATGTGTGTGCCAGATGATGTCGCCCCATCAGAGAGAGAATAAAATGTGCCGCCGTCGCATAACCGAAAAGTGCAACAGAAACAGAAACAACAGAAACAACAACAACAACAACAACATCAACAATAATAATAGAAATGTAAAATGTTTTACCGTTTTCCGCCTGGCCACAGACAAAGCGTTGTCTTTGTGGGACGCCTTCCGCACGCTTGAATATGCCGCACAGAGAGCGAGAGAGAAAGAGAGAGAGAGAGAGAGGGCGAGAGAAATACGTGAAAACTTATCGCTAAATAAACCAGCCAATAAAAACAACAACAATAATAACATCAACAGCAACGTTCACAGTGACAACAACGAGCATCGCAATAGATTTTATAATTTTCTTCTTCTTGTGTTTTTTATAAACACATCATTTCATTCAACTGGAAACCCTGCCCCCCGCTTTTTAAAAAGCGCGTGGTTGTCTCATGCTTTTTTGTTGCTTGGTCTCTTTTGTGCCGCGCGTTTGCGCCGTGTTTTTATTTCGTCTTTTTGCGCATTTTCTGTTTTCGTTTCGTTTCGCTTGGCACAGCCGCCGCCATCCAACATCCTTTCGCCCTTTGTCCGGCGAGAGATCAACCCCTAAACAACAACAATTAGTTTTACAATGTTTGTCGTTCAAATTCCTTTTTCAAAAACATCGCAACATTCTGTATATATGTATGTATGTATATGTTTTTAGCTAACTGCGCAGAAAGCACTCCAAAATTCGTGAAATTCGTAAAATTCGCGAAATCGCGTTCAAATATATCCGACTTTTATTTTTGCGATTTAAATATTTTTTTAAAAAGCGAATTTGAACCGAAGTTGCGGAAAAGATCGGCCGAACCTGAGGCTATATTAATAACAACTACCTAGAAGATCTTCTCACTTTTAATTGGAAATAAACTAATATATTTGGCTTTTCATAAAATAATTATCTTTTCAATTTAAATGTTTTATTAATGTGGCAAATCAGGTGGGCGTGCCGAACCGATTCGAAGAACACGGTTCGAACAGTGAACCTAATCACTAAAACAATTTTTTTTGTATTTTTTTTTTGAGTTCAGATCAATGATTTGGAGATTCTCTAAATCCCATAAAAGTTTCTAACAAGATTATTCATATTGAGATTTTGAAATTCTCAGATATTCTTAATATTTTTTTTTTTTGGTTTTTTTTGGAGTATTTATAACTGCCCAAAATAAATTCAAAAATTTCGTCGTTAAACAGTTTAATTCAATCAAATCGTTAACTGCAACCAACTCCCAAGTGAAATTCACTCAAATTGTAAATTGTGCCAAAAACTAAATTGTAAAGAAAATACTCAACATTCAAAATAATAAAATAAAAGAAAAACATAAAGAAGGAAATTAATGACAGAAAAAGTGCAACAAGAAGCGTGACTATCCCTACTTGACGAGTGTAGAGAGACTGCGCAACCCTAGCGAAAATCAACGCACATAATTTGTTGGCTGGTGTCAATTATACGGGGCAGCTGTGCATATTATTTGCGACGCAACTGTAAACACAAAAAGCCGTCAAACTGTGGGGCTCCGGGGCATATTTTCTTTCTCCGCAAGGAGGAATGTATTATCCGGTAAGCAAACAAACTAAACTAAACCAAACTAAACCTAGACACAAACACATTATGCCCGGTAAGAGTGGACATTATGGCGACAGGCACTGTAGCACAGGTCAAGCAACAACAACAAACATACACATTACAGTGCACACTATAAATATTGGGACAAGGCGGACAAACGGACGACATCTCAATTCGGCTTGTATTTGCTTTTTCGTGCTGCCGTTTGTTTGTTTCTTTGTTTGTTTCTCTCCCCCCTCGACCTCTCTTCCTTCGCTTTTTAATTGTCGCCTAAGCGCAGCTTTTACTATTTTTACAAACTACCGTTGTTTTCACTCTCTCAATTGAAGGCAAGGCCGAAATTCGTGCTCGTTCTCTCCTTCTCTCGCTTGCTCTCTGCCCGTTTGGATTTGTTTACCTATTTACACAGACAACAACAAATATGCATGTCGAGTGTTGTATTCACACGTGTGCCGAAAAACTCTCGTTCCCTTTCCCCCCCCCTCCTTTGTTGACTCTCCTTAAATTGTTTTTTTTTTTCTTCTGGCGTTGCGCGTAAATTGTTTGCATAGTCTTCAGTTGCGAGAGAGCCTCTTATCTGATTCTTCGGCACAAGAAGGGGAATTGTGGGGGGGGGGGGGGTCTGGTAATTTGATAGCTTAAAATGCGGTTTGACTTGCGGCTCTTAATTTGTTGTTACTTCTATCGAGTCTCTTTCTGATATATTTCTGATATATCCCATAACATTTGATACATTCATGTCCCAACTTTTGGCGCCCGTTTCTCGCTTTCAACATTTTCCCACGTAATTTAAACGCGCTAAAATTATTCACAATTATTCACAATAAGCACACAAAATTTTGATATATGTTTGTGTGTGTTTCCTATGCAAATTCTGATACGATCATTTTTCATCATATTTATTTATTTGAATTATTTTTGGTTTTTATTTATTTTTTTGCAGGTAAGTCTCTCATTCAAATGCAAATTTTTGGGCTGGTAATGTTTCATGATTGATAAGGAAGTTGACTAAGCCACGATTTAGATGTTGATAAATGGAACTAGAAGTCTGTCCGTGTGCGTGTGTGCGTGTGTGCGTGTGTGCGTGTGTACCCAGAGATAATCATCGAGCGCCATGAGTTTCTCTAGTTTTCTATGATGTCAGCCATTTAACAACGCTGGCTTTGATCTCACGCGAAATGAAAAGAAGCTATGCTGGCCTGGTCTACTTAATCAGATGCTGTCCAAATTATCGCACTGGGCTTTATTGGCCAGCTTTATTATTTGTCAAGTTCATTGAATTCGCTCTTAAACTATGCTAATAGAAATCAACTAAAAGTAACTAAAAGTAGAGATTTATGATTTGTCTCGCACGTAATCCCAAAAGTGAGGAAACGATTATACGGTTTATTGCCGTGCAAACATTAAATATATTTATTATTATTATAATTAAGAGTTCTGTCTTGATTTTTTGAGCCTTATGTCGTACATGGTTTATGAAGTTATTTAAAGCCATTCCAGGCTAAAACACAGTTCCAAATCACAGCAGACACAGATATGTTTTATATATATTACCTAAAAGGTCTAGCATCGAATAGGAATATCATCGAATTATTCAGAAATTAAATTGAACAATCTTAAGAAATTTTTGGGGCTTGAAAATGCTTTGATATTATTTTCAGCTGATTAACTCGAATGCTCTCTTTCTTCTCAGAAATCACAGCTTAAATAACTTACTTAACATAACTCAAATTAAACTGTGACTAATTGCTAATTGCTCACATTTCATAATAATATAAATAATTCACTTTAGTTTCGCTATAATTTGTAATAACTCAATGTCGGGTTTTGTCTAGTCTGGCAAATGTCATTCTAATTAAGTGTTATTTCAAGTTTAGTTGTCAGAGAAGCAACTAAATTTTCACTATTCGCACATGTAACATTAATGTGGCAGCTCATAAAGTTATGTGACTCAAATTACAGCGTTGAGCAAAATAAAAAAAATTTATAGTAAGTAAAAAAAAAAAACCGAGTAAGTCAAACGAAATCTTCCGGTTTGCCATTTGTCGGAGTCGCAATTGAAAAATTGCACATAAATTGCATAAACTGCGATGCCGTAAATTGTTACAGAAACGCGTGGGGGCGGGGGCGGGGGGGGTGGGGGGTAGGTGGGGGATTTCTATAGAAACTTGTAGGTGTTTCCATTGTGCGTGCGCACTTAACCGCAAAGTTGGTAAATTTGTTATGATCTACAGATCTTGATATCAGCCGACCTTAACGTTTTGGGTTTATGGCTAACTTTTTATGATATTTGTTTATTTCTGCTTGCGCAATTAGCAAAAAGTGGGTATTTTTTTTATTCGTAAATTACCAACACCTGCATTCAGATAAACACTGTATATAAATTTAAAATAGTCCATTAGATGTTTAGATTGGCTTAACAAATAAATAAATAAATAAATAAATAAAAAATTGAAAGAAAAATAATAATACCGTCCTAAGACTTAAGCACCAATCCTAAGTTTGTTAAAAAAATTACTGTACAGCTAGGTTAAGATGCTCAAGAATAGTATCAATAAATTAGCTAATAAAACAAAAAAAAAAAAAAAAAAAAAAATTGGCTTAACAAAAAATAAAAACATTACTTTCACTTAATTAGCCAATTGGCTATTATGACATTTCAATCGTGTTTGAAGACAGCTGCTGCTCTTAGGCTTTTACTTTTTAGCCATTTCGACCAAGTGGCCATCAATCCAGTTAATGTTATATTGAAAATTCTGTCATAATGCAACAAAATTTCAATATTTTCCATTTGCTTGATTGACGGTCTTAATTTATGGGCATTTTTAAGTAGCACTCGGAAAGTACGAGAGAGAAGCGTTGCGATGGCCCGCAGATAAGCGAATACGCCATGTAGCCCACATATTTTTACTTATTATTATTATTTCTTTCGTTTTTCGTTTTTCGTTTTCCTTTCGTAAATTGCCAGTGAGTCAATTTTCTATTTCAACGCAAATGATATGACAATTTATTTCAATTAAAGTTGATTTAAAATTTTCTCATTCCCCTCTTCATTCTCGTATCCCACGTTGATTGATGAAAATGGATGCAAAAGAAAAGACACAAATAAGCAGAAGCAGCGTGTAAAGCGAAAGGAAACCTTTGTGTATCTATAGATGTTTCCGTTAATGAGGGCGGCTTAATAAGTCACCGGAAAGCAAAAAACAATTATACAGTACCTTAAAATAGTTAAGATTAACCTATAAAGGTATTTATACCTTTCATACTTCATATTTGATTTAACTACTAAAATTTTACCAATACGATGCTATTACATAATGACTATTTTTTAACTCATCGTTTAATAGAGCCTAAGTTTAATGAAAAATGTTTCTATCTTGAATGAATCAATGAACTTGAACTACATTTTGTTTAAAGTATATTGGATCTTAGTTTGGGGCCCGTTTTATGTACGAAATACTTGAATTTTTCCTTTTCTGAACTTTATGTGCAAAGCAAAAATAAATAAATAGAATAAAAAAAAGGCAAACTGATTATGTATATAGCTTTTATGATTTGAAACAGCCTTATTTTTTAGAAATTTGCCGTCGCAAAGCGCGTTCTGGCATATATATATATTATATATACATACCTATGAAATGGGGAATGTGCATATATTATATATGTATTATATTATATAAAGATTTGCTGCCTGATATTGACACATGTCCCACAATCGAATTTGATGGCGCTACGTGACATTTTTTTCGATCTGCTGATAAGAAGCTGTCGACTTTAATTTAATTAGATCGCATAATCCGCTTACTTAATGCCCTTCATTCGACGCTTGCACTCGCTATCACAGAGATTGAATTGTTTTTAAATCAAAATTAAATTCACATTAATTTTAGGTGTTAGCATTTGTTTATTTATGTACATTTAAAAAAAAAAAAAAAAACAAAAAAAGAGCAAACCAAAAAAAAAAAAAACAATTAAGCTTTGCTCCTCCTGCTAATACATGTGTAATAAACAATTTGAATCGATTAACTCGTATGCCTCGCGAATTGCACCACATTTCGAATAAAATGTGCAAACGAATAAATTAATTTTTGGGAATTCGCTAAAGAGAAATAATACAAGTTTTCGCGTATCGCTGACAAGTGCACACGTTGGGCGTGTGGGGTAGGGAGGGGGCGAGGGGCGAGCGCTAAACAAATCACAACCTACGGCAATGTGAACGACCCCCCGCAGCAGCAACAACAACAGCAATAACAGTTGGAGCAACGTTTAAGCGAAATCTTCATGCAAATTATTCGGTTCAACTCAACACACTGCGACGTCGACGTCGACAGCGGCAGCGACAGCGGCAGCGACGCTAATCGCCAGTGTCACTCACACGAGTTGCCGTTGGTGCTGGCAATTAGCAGAGCGCCGCACGCCTGCGCAATGACTCAGCAGCGGCAGCGGCCGCAGCAGCGACGCAGACGCAGTCGAACTGTAACAGGTTTATTTTCGCAGTTGTTGTTGTTGCTTTCGTTGTTATGCTTGTCTGGCAGCAGCAGCAGCAGCATGAAACGGTAAATGCAGCAGCATTAGTTTTTAGTTCCATTCCATTTCGTTTCATTGCTCGTTTCGCTCTCGATTTCACGCCCACGTGTTTTCCACAACATTCTCAACTTCGTCACATTTTATTGCCGGGTGTCGCCTCAGTTTGTTTTTTCTGTATTTTTTTTTTTTGAAATTTATGCGCCCGGCTTATTTTTGTTTTTAGTTTATTTGCATTTCTGTTTAGTTTGTGGCGAACACATTGTTGTTGCTCGCTACTAAATTTACATTTTATTGGGTTGTCATGAATGTGTGTGTGTGCGCCTTGTTGTATTTATTTGTTTGTTTTATTTACTCAATTTAAAAAAAACATTTTTTTTTTTTTTTGTTCCGCCTATAAAAATATTTTTGTGCTGAATAACCTGCAATGTTGACAAAGTTAAAAAAATATATGCCTGCTTATTGGCGTATTACGCTAGGCGACACTATTTAATCATTAGATTAAATAGTAGACATTGCATGTGGTACTTGTATTTAAAGTTTATGCAAATATCCAACCAGAAGCAATAGTTTTCATGGATCTATTAGAACGAGAGGTGTTAATATGAATGTCGTCAGCCGTTTTTAACGTGTATAATTTGCTAACAGATATTTAGCTGACAAATTTACTCGTTTTAAATAAATAGCTAACTGATTGACGGACTGATTGATTGGTGTACGTATATATCCGACTTGTTTATCGATATTGAAAGAATAACTATGGTATAAACAAATTTCAATTCAAAAATTGTATAGGCAAAAGTGTTATTTTCGTGGGATGTACAAATATTATTAATAATAATTTGACTAACAAATTTTGAATATCTGAAAACTGAGTGAATAATTAAATATAGAATTTTAATAAAAAAAAACACTTATCAAGTTAACCAAGGCTGCGAACCGACGAACCGGTACAATATTTTTTAAATCATAAACCGAACCGAACCATTTTCTCTTTGTAAATATTATTTTTCGTATTAGCCGTGATATTACCCCATTATATTTGCACGTTAGATTCATTATATTAATTTGACATCTTAAAAATAATGCAATACTATATTAAAATTTGTATTTTTAAAGGTCATAGTTCGAGTTCCTTTGACCAGTTGATTGGAATCAAAGCTCGTTTTAAAATTGAAATTAAATTGACTTTCCAAATTCAAGCCGGTTCATTTAACATTCAACGGGCTCTGCGCTTTTTTCACATCCCCATTCTGCATTCCGTTATCAACGTCTGATTCATTCCCACAACCGGAAGTCCACATTCCTGTTGAATAGAAAAAAAAAAAACAATTCGACACTTGTTCGATTGACTTTATCAAAGTTTAATCAAAAATTGATTTATTGTTTTAACAATTAAGCGAGGCGCACAGGAATTTCTATTATAATTGAAATGCATGCGTAATTTATGCAAATTCAATTGAACAACAATTAATTGCTTAGTCGGCTCCAATGCGGCTAGCAACAACAACAACAGCAACAAATTGTGCTCTCCCAAAAAACAGTACAAATAACGACAACAGAAACAATTTAGCGCCCTATGCATATTTACACGATTTTTTGCCATCAATTTTCAAATGCGAATTATTTTGAGCAAAATTGTTTGAAAAATAGGAAAAAAAGACGCGCGCGATTTTAAACGCGCGTAAAAGTGCGCTCGGCTTGATTCGACGATTTTAATTTATTGCCCAGTTAAAATGTGCAAATTTGTTGCCTTCATTGTTAGTGCGCTATGCTAAAGGAAAATTGTGTTTACTTTGCATTTATTGTTGCCAATTAGCATAAAACGGCAGCTGACAACAACGGCAACAACAAAAGCGACAATAATAATACAAAACGCAAGGTGAACCAGGCGACTTGCAATTAAAAGATAAATGAAGATGCGCACTGAACGGACAGGCGCCGCGCTATTGTTTGCCAACTTACAGACCATAAAAACTGTGACATCACCTGGCACCAAGTAGACACTTTGACCTTTACGGCCATTTGTCGACGACCTTCGGCTCCCTTTATGGCTATTTAATTATTGTAAAGGCAGGGAAAAATAAAAATCAATTTAAATCAGGCATGCTGCGGCTTTTCAACATAAAAATTGCATTAAAATGTGAGGCAATATTCTAAATGCAGCTGCATCAGGCAATGCATCACGATGTGTGTTTAAGTTGAATATTCCATAAAATAAAGCCGAATGAAACGTGATAAGTATGTTTAAATGATGTGTTTGTTAAACTATGTGGTAGGAGTTAATCATTTAAGTTAATCTCATAGTAAATTAATGGATTTTATTATTATAAATAATTGATGTCATGAAACTGAATGAAAGGAGAATTAACTGAAGAAATTCATGATATAGTTTATAAAACATTTTATTTTAGGAATAAGTGAAAAAGAAATGTTTTTTCTCAAGAAACGTTTTATTTATATATACACTAAAATTAACAAGTAAATCAAATATATTTTTGTAATGCGAGAAATTTGAATGAATAGATCCGTTATTGCCGTCATTAATCACCATTAATGAATAATTTATTACTCCCGCTTATATTGCTCATAATACTTTACATTTCTAACGTAAGTTAATTCTGTCAAATTGCTTTCACGTGAGAATGTTCAGAGTAAATTTGTTGCAACTAACAATTTTTACTGCTCTAATAGAATGTTATCCAATTCTTGGATTTCTATATAAAATAGTTTATAAATATGCTTAAATTTATGTATAATATACAAAATTATTATTTTTATGTTAGGGTATTTAAGCTTCGTATTGTGTAAATTATCTTGGTCTTGTTTTCTGGCGCATGCAAATTTTTTTTTTTTTAAGTTTTTGCGCCATTGCCAATAATGTTTAATGTTGATTTTAATGGCCGCCAGACTTTTGCTCATTTATTTATTTATTTAGTTTTACATTGTTTTTGTGTGTGCGTGTGTGTGTGCGCTATGTATTTATATTATGTGTGCACACTTTTCTTTCCACATTGTGGGCGACCTTCAACTTAGCCAGCCGCACGACTTAGCCATCAATTGAAACTTGTCTCTTTACTCGGTTCATCTTTTTGCCACATATACAAATTAAATTGAAATTATCGTGTGCGTTACTGTGTGTGTAATTGAATTAAAGCCTCAAGCAGGCTTAGTGCACTTGAGGACGTTGCAAGGTGTGTTAATTTTTGTATTTGCAACACCTCAGCCACTGCTCGAACGCTTAAATGCTCGAGTCTCGTTTCGAGCAGGCACTCGAGAAAAACTAATGAGAATACCAATCACGAACCCACACAAGATGTGCTTTGCCTTTTGCGTTGGCCAACTAATTCCCTTTGATTACAAGTCGAGTCGAGTCGAGTCGAGTCGCAAACGAAATTGAGTCCTGCCTGACTGACTGTCTAAAATAGACAATTTCCTTTTCGTATTAAATGCTATTTGTATTTCACTCACAGAGCGAATGCCGTTTGACTATTTATTTGTTTTTAGCTTTCTATCTGCGCCTGATGCCTGGGCATCATCCAATTACAACGGCCCGGCCCGTTTGACCCGAACACGGGTCCGGTCCGTTCTGGGTCTCGGTTCATGCAACCCTCCCTTCCCTTGCCCCTCCCCTCCCCGCGACACGTGGCCAGCATCTGTTACAGTTGTGGCATCGAAATCGGCATCGATTGCCGGCGCTGTGTGAAGTTTGGCAACGTTTAACGCACAGTGCCAGCGAAATGTATACGAACATTTCATACACACATATCTCACATAAAGTATTCCATTTATGAGCCCTGCTTAAAACAAATCAAAAAGAAAAAAAAAAAAAAAAAAACCATATGCAGCTGATGAAAGGCAGCAGCACAGGAAGGCATAGGAAATGAATATACACAAAGGCAAACGAGATTTAAATGGGACTGCTTGGGGTCAGGGTCGTGTAGTCGTGGCAAGTGCAAAATAATGGTGGGGAAAAAAGAAACTCATACATATTACATATAACATGCACAAGCGTACGTACTTAAATGTGTGTACTTGAAGCCGACATACAGACACCCCCCACTCGACTCGATTCGCGTGCAGCTCGCATGAGGGCGAACCCGCGCATGAGGGTTGACCCAAGTGCCAACCCCCGAGCATCAGCAGTGTGACATTTAAGAGGCTCACGAGAGCAGCAACAGCAGCAGCAGCAGCAGCCACCGCGGGGTCATGCCAAAGTGTTGAGCTAAAAACAAAACACGCACAGCCCACCCAAGCCCACACAGACCACGCACAGCCCACCCAAGCCCACACACACCCCTTCTCAACTCAGTCCGTGCTATTTTCACAGCAACCCTCGCGGTGAGCCACCCAAGTGGTGAAGGTGTGAGACGAGGCGCTTTGAATCGACTCTCAGTGTGCGGCCTCTCAGGAGCTCTGCTTCTCTGTGTGTGTGTGTGTGTGCCCCCGAGTGTTGCATACTTTGCGGCGCTGCTGGCTGCTTAAAATAATTAAAAATCAATATTTAAACAATATATAGTGAACCGTTGCAATCCTTTAAAATGCCCATTAAACTGAAATAAGATTAAAAATAGTACAAGTAACCGAAATGGTTCAAGTAAAAAATAGAATCTTATTTTTATAAATATTTTATTCTCTATATTATTATTAAGTTTCCCTAGTCCAGAAATATGATCAAATTAAATTCGAGCTGTTTTTCTTACTCAAAAGATTAAAGAACTTCCC
Organism: Drosophila sordidula; assembly: GCA_035047465.1. Lineage (NCBI taxonomy): Eukaryota > Metazoa > Arthropoda > Insecta > Diptera > Drosophilidae > Drosophila > Drosophila sordidula. The sequence goes on along the minus strand of JAWNPQ010000156.1, from coordinate 12,812,176 downwards.
AACTGCTCATAATTTGGTTGCCAACGAGGACATAATATAATATATGTATATGTATATCTATAATTTCAACAAGGACAACAGTAAAATGTCTCTCCACTCACGATAAAAACCATTTGCATAATATTTTCTTAAAGAATTTAATTATCGCTTCTTGTATTACATAATTCACAATTTGCATAAAATTTCGCTTGAATTTCAAATTGTGTTTCACGCCCACATAATGTGACTTCCGTTTTTGCCTTTTGGGTGAAAAATACTTATTGGCCAAAAATTGTATTTGCTTTGCATTTGCATTGTGTAAAAAGTTGTTGCTTTGTGCTTTGTTTAACTTTTATGCGAATTTATTGACAGCTTTACGACAGCTTAAAACTCAAGTTCGGTGGCCAAAAATCAAAAAGTTTTTAATAATTAACAGCAAAATGTTTGCTCGTCGGCTTAAATAACATTTTAATTTCTATTGCCATCGAAAGATGCCCAAACGCATTTAAAGAAACTCAATTTCAAGAAATTGCCAATTTAAATGAAAGCAACAATTTTATTGATAAACTGACGGCGCACAAAAATACGGCGCAAGCTGTGCAAAAACTGCAGAAAGTCTCGGCCATTAATATCCATATATATACATATGTATGTGTGTGTGTGTGTGTGTGTGTGTGTGTGTGTGTGTTTGTGTCTGTGTGATGTTTGGGTAGTGTTTTCCATATAGTATATGTACATATATCGGTTATAAATAATGCCGAGCAATGCTCTGGCAGTCAATGAAAGGTAAACACCAGCGGGCACAGAGCTGGCCCATAAAGTATACAAGCTGTGAATAAATTACAAAAACAAAAAATGTTATAGTATATGGAATTAAATATCTACAAATCAAAATGCACAAAATATATTTTATGGCAAGCGAATTGATTTATAAGCCGAATCAAAATTCTGATATGAATTTTATGCAAATTTGCGAGTACTTCAGAATAAGCGAGCAAAACAACATTTAAATGAATCAATGTGTCAAAAAACCATTGGCATATTATCTGGGCAATAAATATGTGAAAAAAAAAAAAATAAAGATTTATTAATTAGTTCACTTCCAAATTGTTTTTGTGTTTTCATTTTAAATGCTTAAATGTATTTTAATGTCAAAGCTAGCCAAGCTTTTGAACTATGTTGATGAAAATGGTTATGACGGCATGCTAATGGCAGTGTACTAGCTACAGGCCTGATTTAAAACTTGTTCGAGTGTAAATAGGAGAACCCATTAAACTTTGACTATAATCGAATATGAATTAAATGTCTCGCAAACGCATCTGTGGCCGGCTTATTGCCAAGATATCAATAAATTTTCTGAACTTGAAATACATACTTCTCATCGCACGTGCTTTCCCCTCTGTCTGTCTGCCTGTCGCGTCGTTGCTAGCGTTGAGCTTATCACGTATTCTCTGGTGGCTTTTGGCTAACCGAACGTTAATTAACGCATATCCAACCACTAAAACCCGCATGAGCCGATGCTGTAAGTCCCGCATCTATCAGGTTGACTTTACCGTATCCGTGCAGTTCATTAAAAGCTCGTCAAATGCGGCGACAGTCACAAAGAAAAAAAAATAAAAAAAAAGTGTTCATTCCAACTTAGCTCCAACTCATTAGAGATATATATATATTTCGCCGGGCAATATTATACAGATATGAATATGCTGCAACTTTGGCGATAACTGTCAGTTAGGCGGCTGTTGTCAAATGTGGTTCTTGCTGCTGTTGGCCATAGCCAATGGCAATTAGGTCTCTGATAAGATAAGCGCCCAAAGCTGCTGCCGCCTAAACCAATTAGATTTGAGGGGGTGGGGGGCGTTTGAGGGAAACCCCTTTTTATCGCGCGTGGTGGTGGCATATCACAAAATGAAATGGCGGCAGCTGTCACATACACACACACACACACGCACGCACACACGCACACACGTCCATATTTGACTTGCGTGTGTGTGCGAGCTTCAATCAGAAAAGTTTTGTTTTGTTTTGGCCATGCAAACGGCTTTTGTATCGCAGTTTGGTAACTTTTTGTGTTAGCACAACAACAATTTTAGCTACCTATCTTGATGTATGTTACTGTCACTTGCCTGCCAAACTTTGTGTGTGTAACTATGTGTGTGTGTGTGTGTGTGTCTGTGGATTCTATGAGCGCTTCGCTTTGTTTGGCTTTTGCCTTTTTATTGGCTGCCAATCAAAGCAGAAACAAAAAAGTGGCCAAGGTGGAGACGGCCCCACACGCATGACAAGGCACAAAGTATCTTGAAGATACATACACGACAACTTAATTGAGCAGCTGCATCTCTGCAATTGTAATCAATAGATTTCGAACTAAAAGCCACAAATTCCATTTGAGAACAAAAGCTCTTCTCTAAATTCCTCCCGTCATGGGTGTGCGTGTCTGAGTGTGTGAGTGTGTGCGCTAGTGTGCTTTATTCATGGTGCCAAATATGAATTCAATTTTCATGTTGTCCAAAATGTGCACATAAATTTACATTAGCTCGGCTCAAGCTGCGCTCCTCCTCCTCCTCCTCCTCCTCCCTCACGCCCGATTCCCTGCTCGGACCCGGCACATGTGCAAACTTTTTTGCTGCCTCGGGGCCCAGTGGCACTCGCAAAAACAAAAGTAGATGTTTCCAGGCCTCCGTTGCGTCATGTGCGTCATGTGGGCAAACATTTTGCGACGCAGGCTGGGCTATACTTGAATAACCACACCCTGGACATCATGCTCCCCATGCGCCCCTCCTGGCTGGGGCATACGTACATATTTATTTTTGAAATACCGAAAAACTGTTGTTAATTATGCGACTTGACTGACAGTGTGGCCAGAGAAGGCTTCGCCCGAAAGCGATGAATAAAATATTAATTAAAGACTTTGCTGGGCAGATTTGACAGGCGTGGCTTGTGGTCGGATAAGCGATAATGCTTTCGCCTGAAAATTTATTAAACGTCACGACAGCCAGAAAATGTGTAACGAAGGCGAACCAAAAACCCCAACTAGCTGATAGTAAAAAGACCGAAAAATGTTATGTGTCAATTTGAAGGGACGGGACGACATGGGCAACGAACATTAATTAATTTGAAACTCTGATAAGCTTGGAAAAAGCAAGAAAAGCTGCAAACATAAAAAAGAAATGACAATCCCTGGGTGGAGTTTAATCAAATTTAGTGAAATGTAGAAGATAATAACACAGAAATGGCAACATCAAAGAGAACATGCTGCAAATTTGAATAGCAAAAGCCATCTAATTCCCAAGCAGTTCAATCCGGTGACCGACTAAAACCAGCAAAAGCTTTCTAAACACGTTTTGCTCTTTCAGCGTGTACGCCATTTAAGGCAACCAGCTCAGAATGTAGGCCAAGTCAGCAGCTGTTGCCAACGACAAGCAGCTAATCTAATCTCAAGCAGCATCCTCAAGTGCTAAGCGCACAGATTGTTATTCAACGGCCTGCTGCCCCTGCCACATCCGCTTGGCATTAGCAGCTGTCCGCAGTTGCATAAATACTGCACGGAATTGCATTTCGTAGCTTCGAAATGTCATTCGCACTTCAAGCCTACCAAGAGCTAGAGAGAAAGAGTGAGAAGGGTGTGCACAGAGAAGTTTCCGACTGTCACTGACAACACGCACACACACACACACACACACACACACACACACACACACACACACACAAACACTCACACAACATTTTGGCATAATTTATTTGATGTGCAGAGCCCATAACTTTGCAATTTGCCAGTCGTTCATTTGGGAATATGTTTACTTCTCCCTGCCTCTGTTTCTGTTGTGTCATAATATATATTTTAAGACCCGGAATGTAGTGAAACAGAGAGAGAGAGAGAGAGAGAGAGAGAGAGTGTGAGTGAGAGGGAGAGGGAGAGGCGCTCAGTAGGCAAATATGCGAAAACTTGGGTGTATCTTGTTTATTTGTCTCCATCTGTTTGTCTCTGTGTCTACTGTGGCTGCAATTGTGTTGGCACCAAATGACGTTCAGCACAGTCAAGTGAATAAATTTGATTGCTCGGTGGCCTTTTAAGCCAGCTGGTGTGTGGCCCCGGTGAAGGTGTCAAAATCAATGGACGAAAGCTGGGTAAATAGTCAATTGAGATTGGAGTTAAGTAAATAAGTTATTTCGCATTGGGCCCACCCATAACACGAACGCATCTCGATATGTACTTAATGTCATGCTTCTCAGACTTCAATTTCATAGCTTCGTTTTCCAATTTGTGTGTACTAATTATTCAATTCCAAATAACCAAAATCCGCAAAATCGCTGTGGCCACACGCTGGGTATTTGAACAAAAAATCAAAGGAAAATCTAAAATTTGTTGCTTGGACTCAGCTGAACTCAGTTCATTAGGTTAATTAAAATAATAACTGTGGGCTTCCTGCTGTCAGTGCGACGTCAAAGTGTAGCCAAAGAACCCATCATTAAATCCCAAACTTAAACACAAACGCGGACACCGAAATGGATCGAAATTGAGAAATCGAAACCGAAACCCAAAACAACAACTAATTGGAGCCCACAAAAGTCTTTAGTTACACTCGCTAAACGCCGTGATTATTAATTAAAATTTTATTCCTTTTCGTGCATATTTCGTTTCAATTTGTAATAAGTCAATCATCAAAGCTTTAATTTTAAATAACAAAACAAAACAAAACAAAACAAGAACAACAAAAAGAACACAAGCCCAGACAAAATAATTAATCAGCAAAATTTATAGCAGCTGGTAACAAGAATTCCGTTTGACTATGAGATGCGCAGTATTTGGATTAAATATCGATTATAATAACTAATGCTGAAGCAAATATAACTTTGAACGTACGTTTTTATCGAATTACTATAAAAGACGAAAGTTTTATTTAATTTAAATTTAAAGACAATGAAAAGAAGACCTACAAATTTTGTAAAATATTAGAATCGAAATATTCATCAAAGCAGCTGGTAAAATGTATTGCTTTTGACAATGATATGAGCAGGCCAAGGAAACTTTGAATGTATGTTTATTTGTAATTACGATGCAAAGATTAAAGTTTATTCATTTACCTAAATATAAAGATGAAAAGAGGACATACAATTTTTGTAAACTATTAGGATCAAAATGTTCATCATAGCAACTGGTAAAATGTATTGCTTTTGGCAATGAGATGAGATGCGCAGTACTTGGATTAAATTTCAATTGTAATACTCAATGCTAAAACGAAGAACATTTTGAATGTATGTTTATGTGTAATTACCATGAGAAGATTAAAGTTTTATTTATATGAAGAGAATAAGAGAAGACCCACAAATTTTGTAAAATATGTAAATTGATGGTATACCTTTGAACATTTAAATACAGGGTACAAGAATAAATGAAAGGTATTCTTCGCCACGCTTCGATTAAAAAAGACCTGTCGACATAATCGAAAACTCTACTGCAAAAAAGTATTGCTTTTATAAGTTTTAAGTTTAATTGTAATACTGAATGCTGAAACGAAGTTAACTTTGATTGAGTGTTTATGACTAGTTACATGGAAAAGATTAAAGTTTTATAAAGTTATAATATTAAAATCAAAAGTATTGACTAGTATAAAAAAAAGTTTGAATAAAATTGATGATATACCCTTGAATACTAAAATACAGGGTACAAAAATAAATGAAAGGTATTCTTTGGCCACGCTTCGATTTAAAAAAGACCTGTCGACTTAATCGAAAACACCACAGCAAAAAACTATTGCTTTTGACTATGATATGCTGAGCCTTAAATATTGATTAAAATACTCAATGCGGACACGAATAAGACTTTGAATGTATCTAATTATTCTGAAAATATTAAAGTTGAATTCATTTGCCTAAATATGAAGACAATGAATATTAGACTGAAATGTTTTCACTAGTATAAAACTGAGTATTTAGCAGATACCTTTGAAGATGAAAATACAGAGTATTAGAATAAATGGAAGGTATGCGTTGGCCATGCTTCGATTTAAAAAAGGCCTGTCGACATAATCGAAAACTCCACAGCACAATCCGCCAGAATATCTACAACGCAGAATATTTACGCTGTCTGTGAATGATTTTTGCACGCTTCAAGCGATTTGTCCTTGAGTCGAGGCTGACTTGCTGAAGTCATCGCCATCGTCATTCGAGTCATCGTCCAAAAACCACTTGAGCTCAAAGCCAGCTTCGTGGCTTACATAAAAAGCCAGCGGCGGCGGCGGCGGCGGCGTCTGTTGGGCTGCGGTTTCGCTGGCCAGCTTACCAGTCTAATAGTTGACAGTCGTGGCGAGGCGAGGCGGGGCGGGGCGAGGCGTGTCGGTAGTGGTTGTGTTGTCTGTGTCTAAACTGATTATGACACCGATGCCACGAGGCACTCGTCACAGACCGGCGCGCGTCAGAAGAACCGGAATAACCAGTGGAAAAGCGCGCACTGCAATTGGCGAGTGCAATAAACCCGGTCAACGACAGTGAAAGTGGTTTACCAGCTGCCAATTGCCAGCAGCCAGCTGACCAAGTGCAGTCTGTTTAGTTATGGCCAGGATTTTAGCTGGTTCATCGGGGATAATGCGATGGCATGTTGCATCTCATATGCAAATGTGTAATATCAGCATTACGCATTACAATACGGTGACAGTACGAGTGGCAAATATGGCAGCGTTGCGAGCATAAATAGCAATTTCCGGTGGCGGGCAACCAAAAGAGAAATAATATATTTATTTATGAAAAGGCAGGAGATGACGCCGGTGGGCAAGACAGGGACAGGCACTGGCACAGCGAAATTTATATATATACATATATGTATATATGTGCATATGAAATGAAGAAAAGTTGTCGCTTGTTTGAATATGCACGCGCGAGTGGCAATAATTTATTCAATCAACGCCAAAGTAGCAAAAACCAACAGCAACAACAGCAGCAGCGACACCTAAATTGTCTAATGATGCCATCATTTGAGGCGCTTTGTGGCACGTTGCGGGGGGGTTGGGGGCAGGGCCTCTGAGGCTAATAAAAATTTAGGTATTGTGGGCACAGGAAGCGGCAACGACAGCGGCAGGAAGCGACACTTGACAGCTATGAAATATAGAATTAAATTAAAACGAAGCCAGATATGAGAGTAGAAAAGAACAGCAGGGAGCGAAGGGAAAGGGGAAGGGGGGGGGGGGTGGGGGTGGGGAAGTGCGCCAGCACGTGCAACAATAGACAGCTGCATGTTGAGAGTGAGTGCTACACAGACATGAGTGGCTCTAGAAACATTGAAAGCCACTTTTAGATACGACAAATGCCGACTCAAGTGGCACATACACCAATTGACAAAGATGCGGACGAAGGTGAATGCTGTTTGAGGAAGATATATTGGGATCTGTGTGCGCAGCTGCTTATCTAATTTGTATATAGCCCAATTCGCGGCATTTCAGCAGCCATCAAAAATTGTGCACATGGCTAATTGCAAATGTTGCGCCTCGCCTTTTGGCACCTGATGGGGCATACAACACCCTAACCGCAACAAGGGAAATAATAAAAATAGCCAAAACTCAAACTAATTTGTAATGACAGACGGACACAAAGAGCACAAGGCAGCTGCGGTTAAAGCTGATGATGATGATGATGATGATGATGATGTGGAACCAATACTAGCCAAGTGTATCTTTCAATGACATATGAACATAGCATCACCCGTGAGTTATTCATAGATTCAGTTTCCTATAAAAAAAAAAAAAACAAAGCAAAAGATGTAATTGTGCAGAAAAGTGCAGCGAACTTTTACCAAGTGCAATTTGATTGACAGGAATCCAAAAGCTAAGATCTTATTTAACACAAATTTAAGTGGCTTCGAATTTGTAGCATTTTACTCTTGAAATTTCTAGAAGATAAACGACTGTTGATGTTGCATAAATGTAATGTACTTTGACTCTTACATATTGATTTATCGATACTTCATTTAAGTAGATTATTTTTGATTATTTCTATGTACAAGGTTGTTGCATTCACAATATACTTTTAAGAAATACATATACGATGGCCCTTAAAGTCATTAGCTTATAATGTTTAATGGTATTTTGTGAGGCAAAACTCACCACAGAATAACGCAGAACAAGTAACAGCATTGCAGTCGGGTGTAACCGACTGCACAATACTCGCTCACAGCTGAAAATAGTGAATAACGACTTTAATTTTTATTGATAGTTTGGAATTATTTTTATATAGCTCTTAAGTTGTGGGAGTGGAGAGATTTTTTCTGGGTATACTAATATAGATAGTTTTTGTGGTATATATATATATATTAAAAATTCCACTCTCTTCAATATTACCCTCGTGAAGTTTAGAATAGTAGATAATGTTGAGCTAAACAATGTTCTTAAGATACCGCACTACAAGTTCGCGCAGCTTTGGACTAACACCCAAAGGCTTATGCGAGCTTAGCCACCTTAAGCTCTGCGGCACATCATGTCCAGCTGCCAAGCTTGTTGATCAAGACATGGCCACATCATTAAGAGCACATCCCAAGTGAGAGCCACACGGTCGTTGCTCTGTTGTCAGCAAACTTATGTGCACGCATTTTTTGTCTATTCCCCATCAACAAAAACAAAAAGCAAAAAAAAAAAAAAAAAAAAAGGAAAAAAAAAACGAAACCGAAAAACACCATCTGAAAGATCTTTCGTACATTTTTCCTGCTTAACTCGGTGCGCCGCCTTGTCGCTAATTCAAAATCATCAATCAAAGCCAAGCGGGCGAGGCACAACCTCATCGAGCCACATCGAGATTCAGGCAGCCATTGAGTCATTGAGTCGGTCGCTTGAGGGAGTTCGCACTGTGCTCCCACAAGACAAATGCACTGTCGCCTGGCCTCTGTGCTGTGGGCGTGCCCGGGGTGGGCGTTTGGGGAGCAGCAACAGCAGCGAGCAAATAGAACAAAGGAGGGGGGAAAAAAACTGCAGTAGTCCCAAAGTTTTCAACTCTTTTGTCGTCTGATGACAAAAGTTTTTGTAGGCGCTGCTTCTGCGACTTTGACAATGAATTTAGCCTGAAGGCGAGGAGGAGAAATACAAAAAGCCAAATCCTGTTTTGTTCGAAGGAATGGAAAACTGGTTTTCTGTTGTGGGAGTGTCGCAGCAACAGAGAGTCGACGTCATCAAGGCGGCTTTTGTGGAGCACAAAAAAACAAAAACAAAACAAAAAAAAAAAAACCAGAAAATAGCAACGACAACAATGGAAACAACTTGACTGGGCGCTGACAAGACGAGATTGATGGCCATCTAGAGCAGCATCATGTGTTGCATTGAAACAGTAGAATTGTCGGATTGTGGGCATGGTTTAGTGTTATCCCGGGCAGATTGAAGATGGAAGGTAGTACCCAATGAAGACAGATCTGTAAGCTGCTAATTGTGGCCCTGAGTGGCGTCCGAAATATAAGAGGAATGCAGTTCAAGACAAGGAAAAAGATGCTGTACTTGTATCAAAGTCAGCCGGCAAATGTCATATGAATATTAAGAGCTGAATAGTTTTGTCAGTATATAGGCATAATTTATTTCCCCCTCTCTCTCTCTCTCTCTCTCTCTCTCTCTCTCTCTTTCCCTATTAGCAAACTTTTACTACCGAAAAGTGGTTTCTAGGCTATTTGTAGCTTCGGCTGATGACTTTCTATCGCTTGTTTCTATTTAAAGACATTTGGGGCTAATTAGTTAAAGCATACCATAAAGTTGCCTTGCTGCAAGTCTTCTTTACACCTCGTACCTAACCATTTTTGGTTAGAATTCCAAGCTGCTACGCCAAGCACGCACTTTCTCATAAGCCGCACTTCTCATAAACATTCTGACTAATTTTCGCTAATTACTTATTCTTGTTTTTTTCTCTCTCTCTCTCTCGTTCTTTTCCATTACAGGTAAGTTCAACAGCTCCGACGAGTTCGTTCATAAAACCCAGCGGGGCCGAAAGTAATTTTTTCACATTCCCCCCCCCTCCACCAAGCGTCGCAGTGAGTGACCCAAAGCAGCTTTAATTAGACAAAAATCTTGACGTCCCGCGCTAAACTCTGGCCGGGACCCATAAATCTGCCAGGTAAACGGCTAAACAACAGGTGAAGTCAAAGCCGAAGTCTCAGCTGCAAGTTAATTGAATTAATGACAACAGCAAAGATGAAAGAGGCCTAGAGAAGGTCTCACTTTCTTATGGAAGAGGGAGTGAAATGGGCTGCCAAACTTTTCAGTCTTTGCAATATTTATGTTCAGAAAAACAAAAAAAACCAAACGAAAAAAAAAACATTGCGCTGCAAAATTCACTACCTGTTAAAAAAAAATTAAGAAAAAAGCAACCTACAACAGCTGCTGCGCAGATTTCCAACAAAGATAAGCGGACAGAAAGAGAGAGGCGGTGATTGGCGATATGGAGAGGGAGGGTGTGGCAAGGAGAGCGGTGGGCAGTTTGAGGAGGAAGTGAGGAAGAGGAAGAGGCAGCTGCCCTTACTGGACATTTCCATGCTTAACAAGATAAAAATCTCTACGGATTATTTCATACACTTTTGCCTGGGCATAACATTTTTATAACTTTTCTTACCTTTTTTGTTGTTGTAGTTGTTGATGCTGCTGCCGCAACCACGCCCAGTTCAACGCCCAGCTTAGCACTCAAGGCGCTTTGCGGTTGGCCTCTGTTTCACTTTTGGTCAAGACACAGCAAATTTTGTATTTTTGTTATTTTTTTTTGTCTGTGCCTTTTTCATTTCGTTTTCTTAGTCAAAAGTTTGTTCTGTGTAAATTATTCGCAGCGACGTTTTTGTGGAAAAACAACTCAAAGCCAAAGGTTCATTTGAGGAGGGTGGGCGGGGCAACGAGAACGTTTTCATGTGACATGTTTTGGCAGTTTTTTATTTTTATTTTTATTTTGTTGAACAGAGATTAGAACGTCGTACGTAAGTTGTAACTTTGAAGACGCAAAAGATTGGCGAACGGTGCCACAAAGTTTTGCACTTCGACTGCCAAGTTGTTGGCAAAATCTCTTAAGCGCTTCTTGCCAACATTATTTCAGCTAAAAATTTTGAATTTTAATGCCAGCACAGAGGCACATATACACAGTCGCACAAGCCGTTAACATATACGCGCACACTTCTAACTAAGCTCCGTATCCACAAGATGTCCAATAAAATGTAATGAAAATAATGCAAATGACAAGCTCATGCACGTAAAAGATATATGGCATGTTGATGATGATGATGTGGGTGCTGTTGACTGTCATGTCGCATAAAATGTTGCATAAAATCTCTGCTGTTGCAGCGCCCACTTCACCCCGCCGGGCGTCGGGGGATGAGATGGGGAAGGGTGAAGACCTTCTGCTCTATCGTTATCTGTGCGCTTTTCATGCCCCTCGAAGCGTGCAACAAGAGGAATAACAAAAGTTGTCATTGTAACTGCATAAAAACGAAATGCAGTAAAAATACCCGCAAAATACTCAAGCCAAACACAGTGAAACAGCGGCAACAACAACAACGTAAACAGCAAAACAACAGCGAGCGTATAAAAATAATTTTAAATGAGCAGGCAAGGGGTGGAGTGTGGCCTGTGGGGAGGGGGTTGTGATGCAGTGTTGTTGCTGCAGAAATGAAAACTATTGAATGCCAAACAAAACGTGGAATCGCAATCGACAAGACATTGAGACAGGCGAGGGGCGAGCAGGAGGGAAGACAAAGAAATAGAGAGAGCGAAAGAGAGGGAGCAAAATACATGGCGTATACTTAACGAAAATATTTACTCGCGCAAAATTGTGAAATTTGTAAATGCAGTGCGGCTGCTCTGCTGTATGCATTGAAGATTAAATGGCTTTTATGTTTATTTCCCAAATAGTTGTTGCTGCTGCTGCTGCTGCTGCTGCTGCTGCTGTAGTTGTAGCCATGCATTTTATTTGATAGTTTTTGTTTGAAGTTTGTGGCTTATGAATGGGGAAACCAGCAATTTGCGAGATAAAGTTTGAAGCACTCGATGCGATACGAAAATGCAGCCAAGTGTGCGTGAAAATAAAAGAAAAACTAAACAAAATCGAAAAGAAAATCCAAAGGATGAACAAGTTTCGATGAGCTTTCATCAGATGATCAAAAGCCAATATTCTAAAATGTTTCATAAATTAGACGCACAAAAGTTACTAATTACAATAGTAATTGAGAAGAGAGTGCCATTAAGAGCTGCAAAAGAAATCAAATGAAAGTATAATGCTGGACTGATTTGTTTCATTTTATGTAAACTCAATCAACTTTTGCTTAATATATTGTTTATTATTCTTTAAGCTTTTACAAGTTTTTGCCTGTTTTTTTTTCTTAGAAATTATTTAGCTCATAACAGATTGTTTAACATACATACATACACAAAACTGACCCGAGTCATAATTAAATCTGGAATATCTGTTGGTCTCTCTTCATGTCTTTCTCTCTCGCTCTCTCTCTCACTCTCTGTTCATGTCTTTCAACCATTTTGCGCACAATTTAATGTCCATGACAAATGCGTCTGAAATTTTACAGCGACTTCTTTATTATACATATCCGCACATCTTTTAGTTGCCATCTGCTTTCTATATGCCACAGATAAATCACTTCCTAATCATTTGTTGTCTATTTTAAGGCCACAAGGCTGTGAAAATGGCAATTGAAAGCCATCGATCAATGTAAAAGCAAATTCACAGCTCACTTAAGCGACGACCTTGTGTCTTCGCCTCTTATTCCCACCCGCTTTCTCTACCTACCTCGGATTGTCCTCTGTTCAATGGGCCAAAACTGATAAATGCGAAATTTTGTATTTCATTTCAGTTTCTTTAATTAGTTGCCTGACATTTGTATTCGTAACTCAGAAATTGTCTCGACTTGTTCGGGTCTTTAATTTAATTAAATTAATTAAAAACAATAAAAACGCGAAAAATATCAACAATCGAATGCAACTTGGCAAACCAAAGAAAAATTACGCTCGTTTGGCAGCACAGTGCTTGGCAATAGTTTGTGCACCGGCTAGACAGATAAATACTGGGATAATCCGATGTGGGCTAGCCATAAGACATAATCATTGTCAAGTTCGTCGCTGCCACTTTGCACTAAGCTCTGTCATACCCAAATTAATTGACAGCTGGCTTAAATTGCATTGCATTGGGCCAGGAAATTGAAGGGTCCCCGTACCCTACCAAAAAAAAAAGAAGAAAATTAAAGCAAAAGAAAAAAATGAACAGCAAACTTTGAGAAAATTGCTTTGGCATGGCCCTTGGCCAACGGGATAACAATCCACTTTGGCATAATTTTGGATCAAAAATTGTGTGCATAATCAAGTGAGCTATTAAAACGCTTATCGCAGACGCACTGCTGCTCCGGCGGGCTTTCGGCACTGAGGATAGAGTGTCCTAGACCCTTGGAAAACTTATTGATTAAACTCGCAGCAAAGTTTCCATGCAGCAGTCGGTGACATGGGCGCGGGCGGTTGCCAACCAGAAGGGGGTGGCAGTAAAATGCGACCCGACACGCGAGCCGGCAATTTTGTAGTTTAGTTTTAGCACCCAAGGCGGAGCTGTGAGTGTGTGTGGTTGTGTGTGTGTGTGTGTGTGTATGGCTAAGGGGCGTCGAAGAGGGGCGTGTGTGCTAATAAGCCGAGTCATTGATCGTTGTTGTTGTTGTTGTTGTTGTTGTTGTTGTTGTTGTTGCTGCTGCTGCTGCTGTTGCGATTGCTGTGACTACAAATTGCTTGGGCCGCATTGTTGTTGTTTATTAGTGCCTAATAGCAAATGTAAACAATTTAGAAATTTAACGCTGCATTTATATGGCATAATGCTCAGCATTTTCATTTTTTCGTTTTTAGTTTTGCTGCTGCCCATAATGAAGCAATTAAATAAATTAAGCAAATTGCTAGTGATATCACATCAAGCAAATATATAAAAAGTAAAATAAAAAACAAGCATTGTCGGAATTTCGTTTGAAATACTGGATTAATTGCTGGGCTCAATGAAAACGGAAATTGATCATACGCCGCGTAGCCGCATAAATGCTTAACGCGTTGCGCTCATAAAAAAAGCAACAAAAATTGATTAAGCATACGCAGCGTATGACAGGCCACATTTTTTTTTTGTGTGCAGCACATTGTTGCAACTTTAATGGATTCGTGCACCATATTTTAATTAATTTTTTTGAACAATACATTAAAAAAGAAACAAATTTTGCAGAGCCACAAAAAATGCGCCTCCATTTGTGAAAGATTTAAGACCGCCGCCGCCGTGTCTGGCGCTGATTTAAAATGATTATAGGGAGAGTGCAGCCAAAAAGCGGTTGCACTTCAAACGAGCAGAGCCAACCACAAAGCTGCCACGCCCCCCAATGTAAAAGCGTGTGCATGGACAGCATTTTTCACGTTTTTGTTTTTTGTTTTTTTTTTTTTGTTTTTTCTGCCACGTTGCTTGTTCGCAAAAAATGTTGAGGGTAATTGTTAAGAGGCCAGCAGCGCACGAAATGTGCAGTTTTTGCTATTGTTGCTGCTGCTGTTGTCACTTTATTGCATATATGTAAATTTGAGATACATTCATACCTTGATGGCGCGTGCCAAATGGCTGCATAATGCCCGTATGTCACAAACTAGTGACCTGGCATAATTATTATCGAATTATTTTTGGTGCTTAATTGCATGTCAAAAATGTTGTGTTTAAAAAGTGCATTTTATTTTGTCACTGCCAACAAATAAATTAGTGACTTTTTTTAATTCTGGGAATTTTCAAAAATAGCTTGTTATCATAATCGTTTGTGTTTATTTGTAATTTACTTTGACAGCAATGAATACAACTTTATTTAAATTAGTGGAAACTTAATTGGATTGCAGTTAATTAAGTTGGATACTAATTGAACATTTCATATAATTCGATTGAGTTGTTAAATATGATAATGAAAATAATGTCATATAAAGTAACATAAAAACAATATACGGTTAAAAAAATGATTTATATAAATTTAGGCGTGATGTGAATTTCTTAGGTTATTGCGAAGTACTTTAAATTCTTATATTTATGTCGCTTATGCTGCATACATTTCCCTTTCAGCTGTTTCCTTGAACAGGTTCCAAATTTAAATATGCTTCAAGGCGTCGTAATACGATCAACTTTCCCTACTGACAGCCACAATTTGGTTGGCGACACAATTTTCCCATATCGACAGACAATTCTTTTCAATTTGTCTTGCCAGACTCAAATTTCGGCTCTGCCGTGTGTCGCAGCTGTATGCAATAACGCAGACGAATGTTATATAGCACTGGCATATATGGTCTAAGTATGTACATACACACATTTTAAGCATGTACAGCATATCGATATGAACTGTCAATAATGCAGTGGGCTGAGCCAACTGGCAAAGACGACAACGACGCCGTCTTATGCTTAAACTCTTTGACAATTTCAGCGATAAAAATGTGTCAGAAAATATTCCAATTTCCCTCCATCTAAATGAAAGGAGCGACGGGGCGGGGTCGTCTCGCGCGCAGCTTACACTTTTCAATTTTCATAAAATTCTTTGGCAACGCGCCAGTCAACTGATTTACGGCAACAAAGGCGCAGGTTGGGTCTGACTCAGTGGGGCTCTGATGGTTCCAATTGATGGATGCTCTGACGTGGCGCTGACGTTGCGGCACTGCCAAATGCTGCTGCTGCTGCTGCTGCCTCTGTTGCTGTTGCTGGTGTAGTGCTCAGTACCAAAAAGCGGAAGTGCCCGATTCAATTATTTATTTAGCTCTCTACAGCCAAAAAAAAAAAAAAAGAATAAGAAAAGTAAAAAAATTAGTTGCCCTTTGTTATGCAACTCAAATATTTGTGCTGTATCCTGGCCACCAATGGACGACTATTGTTAGGGCTATTGTTGTTGTTGGCATTAGCCAGCTCTGCTTTAGCCCACCCCGTCCGCAATTGCAATTGTTGCTTCTCCAGAAGCTGCCCACTCCTGGAGGGCGCCCGCTGTGCGCAATTGTTTGCATGTCAATCTGTAGCGCAGGTTGGCGTAGACCTCATATGGTCATGCTTGCTTTGGGTTGTGTCATTTAAGTGCCTCATAAAAGTGTCAACTTGTTGTTGGCTCTATGGCACTCGTGCTGTCATGCCCTTTGACCCCCTTCTCCGCCGCTCTTCAACACTGCTGGCACTTTATACATTCATTCGCTGCTGCCTGCCTTTGTTCGCCCCCTCACAACTATATATATGTATACATACATATATATATATATATTTGTGTATATGCATGGCATATAGGGTCCAGTTTTTTGTGTGTGTCGCCTATGTCTGCCAGAATGTTTGCTTGTATGTGTGAAAGGATTTCATTTCATTCCTTTCGTACAGCTCCTTTGTTGTTGTCGGCGTCGTTTGTTCGCTTTTCATACCTTTTGATAGTCGCCCGGTCTGTCCGACTGTCCGTGCACTTAATACATATTTTTGTCACCCTTATCTGGCCAGGGACGTCACATGCCCCACGATAACATTGTCTGGGCTGGACGCCCTCTCTGCCTGGTTGACAATTTCAGTACCAGGGCCAGTGAGGCAGCCTGAGGACCTGTTATGATTGTCAGCTTGATGGCTTGCCAGCAGCCATTTGTGAATGTGTGTGTCCTGCCCTGAGTTACTTGTGAATAAGCTTAAATTGTTAGCAACTTGATGGTTTTCTATACATATACATTTATAAGGCCACTGATTGGGTTCCACATTTACCTACCTGAAGTTTTTCTTACTCCGAATTTCTCACATTTCTATAAAGTTGTCTTTTGCTTTGCAAACAATAAGTAATCAAGTCTTCACTCAGTTTCACTCGAGTTAAATTTATTTAGTTTCTATAAATACGATTTCCTTTTAACTGTAAAAATGAAATCGTGCTGAATTTATTAAGACAATTACTGATGGGGGAAAACCCCCCTATTTTTGATACGTTTCCAAAATTTATAAGTACTCTAGTTGTTTTTGAGTACCGGAGGGTACGATATTTCCCTTAAAATATTTTTTTTATATTTTCCCTAACTTTTACTTTAAAAGTCAGGCTTTTCCGTTAGCTTGAGCCGTCTGCCGCTGGCAATTTCCCATTTACCCTTTTCCTGTGTTCTGTTTTCCAATTGTAATTTACACATGAAAACCATTTGTCTTTTGTCTGCTCGTTTGGGGCCGCCGCTTACGCGACATTCTCATAATTTAGCCACTTGGCCATAATTTAAAACGGCGTCGCCCCCGTCATGCGACTTTTTAGCAAAGTTAATAAAGCCCACGAGACAGTGTCGCTTTTTGTCCTCCTTACGCTATTTCATTTCCTCGTTGTGGCACCCACACACTCCCAAACACACACACACACACCCACAAACACAGGCACATGTGGCTGGGCGCTTGTAGACAGTACGTGACTTCCGGCCAAAACAAAACGGTTTCTCAACATTTTATGATAATTTATTTGATTATTTTCTTGTTAAAGTGCAAACTTTGTCATCTTTTTTTTTGAGTTTTTTTCTTTTATGTTTTGTTATATTTCGCACTCAATTTTCTTTTCGCTTTAGTTTCGTTTGCTGGCAAAAGTTTATGTTTTATTTGTATGCGCATTTTTGGTGTAGCAGACGGAAACGGAAATGTTGCTCAGCATATGCGACAAAACAGTTGTCTGACTATGTAAGGGTATCTATTCGTGTGTACAGCTGTGTGTGGGCACAGATAAATTTTATTGCATATTTTTCGGCGCCACATGACACCCCAGCAAATGTCTATTTATATTGTGTGTGTGTGTGTGTGTGTGTGAGAGAGAGAGAGAGAGTGTGTGTGTGTATGCACAATCGTATTTTCCTGCTGCTGCTATTCAATCAAGCTAGAAAAATCAAGCACCGAAAAAAAATTGCAAAACAAATGAAAAACTTGAACCAACATTTGGTTTTTACAATATTTTTTTTGGGCTGGGCAAAGTTTGTTTGGCATCGGCAATATCCTGACTGTGGCTGCTGCAGTTTAACCTTCGCTTTGCTTATTTGGCATGCCATTTTTTGCAGGTGCCACGCGGGGGGATAACTACGGCAAATGCTGCAACTGATTGAGCCCTAAAATCACAAGTGTGTGTGAGTGTGCTTGCTTTGTTTTGGCTCTGTGTGTGTGTGTGTGTGTAGTGGCCAAGCAATCAAAGTGAGTGGATAAAGAATTGCCAGCTCCACTCGTTTAATTAATTTCCATTATATATATTATTATTTTTATTTTAATTTTTTTTTTTTTGTTCATCCGCAAAACTTTTTTGAGTGCATTTCCGGGCACCAAAATGGCGCCCGGACTTCCTTCCGTCGCTCGCCATTTTATTTTACGTTTATTTTTGCACGTTTCATAATTGGAATGCATAAATTTTGTTTGCGCGCTGTTTGAAAAGTTGGAACGCATCGCGTCGCCGCATTCCATATTTACCATATTATAATAATATTTTCTGCTTGTCGCATTTGCATTTATCCCGATGCCAGCTACCCAGTTCCGGCCGTCCTTAACGCGACTTTATTTTGTGCGCTCGATTTGCGAGCACTGCACAACACAAAACTGAATTAAATGCGCATTTCGCGCTAAACAATTGCCGTGCGAGGCTGAAGTGGCCAAAGTTTTTCCGCTGGCTGGGACTGTGCCGGCGCCATTTCATCATCGTTTGTTACAATTCGCGCCTTGGCCAAGATGAAAAAATATATATTCTCATTGCGGTTTTTAGCAGCATCCGACAGCGCTTCTTATTATCCCTGGACTTTTCTGTCTGTTTGCCAGTTGTTGCCACCTTTTGGGGCATGCATAAAATACGCATTTGGCGTTGCTTCCGCAGCCGCCACCAGCCATCGTCTTCATCTTCTCCTGGCTTTGTTTCCTTTTCTTGCTTCTCATTTCAATTCCAAAATTAAGGCATAAAAATGCAATAAAGCATATAAATCCGGACAGAGGCAGCGGCAGGAGTTGGGGGGAAACCAACGACATGAACAGCGACTCTCACGGAATGAAAGTCGTCGAAACATTTTGGGCCAATTTGGCGAGCCAGGCTGAATCCTTGGCTGGCTTTCTTTACTAATTACTTGCTCTTTGCATAATTGCGCCTTTCATTAAACTCCAACAGCAACAGCAAAAGCGCCAACAAAGAATCGTTCTTTGGCATTTTGTAAATCTTAAAGCAAACGTTTTGTTGCTTTCTTTTCCTCATGCATATGCAAATATATGCAAATTTCGTCTTGCATACGCGCAGGCGCCTCGACTGTAAGTGTAAACGTGAGTGGAAGTATATGTGACTGTGGTGGCTAGAACAACTTTCTGCATGGCCATCAAAGCCAAAAAACTTCTGCAGTCCATTCGTCAGACAACAAAAACGATGTCCGTTTATATATTTGAGTCTTTTGCCTTTGTGTATTTTAATTGAAAACAAAGTAAGATGACAAAAAATATTTTACTGGGCTCTTGGTGGCTTGTCTTAATTAAAATGCTCAAGTTTCGTGCATTTTGCGAGGGCTGCTGCACAAGTTGAAATTTGTATAGTCAAGCTATATACAAAATTATTTAAATATATTAAAATTAGTTTTTTTTTTAATACCATTACAAATACCATTTTAGTACCAAAAAAAAAGCAGTAATTGCATGTTTGAAACGATAGTCAAAAACAAAAGATCCCAAATGTTTTTCAAATAAATACAGTAAGCGAGTGCTATTATAGCTTTGGATATTGAAAATCTCCAGTTTTGAGAACAAGCCTGTTAGTATTCACAATTTAAAACCGAAAAGTTTTCAATGCCGAATGAAATTAATTATGTTCCTATGTTACTAAAAAATAAACATTTTGACATCCATTTACATGTACTTTTATTTAAATTATGATTTCATATAATGAGTTAAATAAAACAAGAATAATAAATCTATTAAATTAGGTAAGCAACTGAGCATATGAAAGCATTTTAATAACAGGAACTGACAAAGAATCTCAAAATTGTCCAACAGAGCTAAAATATTACTCGTCGTATTTTAGCCATTTGCATATTTCGTCAGCTTATGTCATTTAAAATGATTATAACACAAGCCTTTTAAATATGTAATTACCAATCTTAATTTCTCATACTTGACATTTTTTGAATGTGCGTGAACATTCAGGAAACAACCCTCTCAGGGAAAAGTTGTCGGATTTGCAAATTCTTCGCCTGCGTCGCTGCTGGCACGCAAAAATGACTCAATTTTCGCATACAATTTTCCTGTCACAATTGACACAGCAAAACAACTGGTGGAAAAGTTTTGAGAGAAGTTAACGCCAGCCCAATTTTTGTTTTTTCTTTTTGTTTTTTTTTTTTTGTTTTTTTTGTGTTTCCTTTTTGCATTTGCCCGGGCTTTAGAAATTAATTAAGCATGGTTGGAGCGTGCTATACAAATTTTCATTTGAAATGACAGTTGCCCAAGTTTGTTGCTCTCAATGTTGCGTTGCGCTGAAGCGTAAATCTCATTTTAATGCCAAGAGAGTTCTTAATTTAGTTTAATTACAGCAAACACACGCGCGCACTCGCACTCCCACACACATAGACACACACACACACATACACGTTCATGTACAAACATACCATAGACACCAGTCAACAAGTTTGTTGCCTTGCCTCAAAGGCAAAGTCTGGCCCAACTGACTGACAGTCCCCTCCTCCCCCCCTTGCACAGGCCTCCTGCCGGCCTGTGCTTCAATGTGATTTTAATTACAAGAAATATATGCAGTCAACGTTGCTGCAGCGTCAGCTGGAGTCGCGACTCTGCAGCAGCTCCTCTCGTACAACATGACGTATGCGTCATCAGCGAGTGCCAGACTCAGACAACAACAACGGCAGCAACAAATTGTGATTTTGATGAGCTCCCAGCCAGTTGCCGTGTACACGGCTGTGTGTGTGCGTGTGTGTGTGTGTGTGAGCTTACTTTTGTGCCTGCCACGTAATTATGCGCACACGAAATAGTCGCAAAATTTGCAGGTGAAAAACAAAGGCAGCCGTTGCCAGCCGCCATTAAAGACAATGGGAATGGCTGCTGTGCATCCAGCTTGACTGCCATGTTGATTATGTGTCCTGCGTGTGTGTGTAACTCACACCTGTGCTGGCAGATTTTAGCAACCTGTGCAACACTTTCAAATTTCGAGTCTCCCGTTAGCAATTAGCAGCGCAGCTTGCAAATTGTTTGTGAAAATGGCATTGCAAAGAGTGAGTGTGCAGCAGCTGTGAAAAAGCAGGCCTGCTGCTAAAGAGGGCAGCATCAATTTATATACTTTCATTTGATAAGAAACAAGTGGCCTGTCCTGGGCATGTCCTGGCTTTGGCTTTCGTTTGCCGCCTGCCGGCTGCTGAGTGCACCAGCACCGGAGCGGCGAAACGTGACAATGCAGACAGGCGGGTTGGCAGGCGGGCTGGCAGCTGGAGAGTCAGGCTGAAAGCAAGCCAAGGCAACACTTTATCATGTCAGTTAGCAAAGTGGAAAGAACCAACTGCATCCTGCTCCCCCCCCCCCCACATCCACAAGCAGCTGCAATGGCGTATATTATTTTTAATTTCGTGCGACTCACCCAACGCTGCTAAAGGAAACAAAGTAAAACAAGTGAGAACGTTGCAGTCGGGTGTAACCGACT
The DNA here is from genome assembly GCA_035047465.1 of Drosophila sordidula. Taxonomy (NCBI): domain Eukaryota; kingdom Metazoa; phylum Arthropoda; class Insecta; order Diptera; family Drosophilidae; genus Drosophila; species Drosophila sordidula. Next base: position 12,790,587 of record JAWNPQ010000156.1, on the reverse strand, counting down.
GCGCCATACTCGTTCCCAGTATTAAATCAGTATTATTATTCTTTTGGATATTTCTAATTTGTCTTCAGTGGAGTCCGTCAGAATACTGACTGCCAAATGTGATGGCAAAACTAAGGGAAATATATCGATTCAATCAATATATTAAAAATTTAAATTTCAGCCTCTAGCTGCAATAGCGAACAAGACGAACATTGCACAAACCCAATACACTCTTTTCACTTCGTGCACAAGTATAGAAACAATGAATGGGTTGAAATGATAAAAATCTTAACGAATTTGGCATGCTCTTAAATACAACAAAGAGGTGTTCGTTTCGTAATTTCAGCTATTGAAACTGATAATGCATAAGATATTACAATAATAGAGATCTTTAGAAAAAAAAACCGAGTATATTATTTACTTTTTTAGGTTAAGTTTAATGAAAGTGATACAAAAAATCTGGCTTTATTAAACTCTTAAGCAGAAATTGTGCGGCTGGGCCGAGAGAGTTTTAGGTTTGCAAATCTCATGCTAAAAGATAAACTCGTTAGATAGGGAACTTTTTTAAGAATAGTCTCTAGTTAACATGGCATAAAAGAGCGCTTGCAGCATTACACTGTGCAACCTGTTCTCAATGTGTACACTCTTCGCTGCGTTGCCAAACTTATATGAAAATTGTGTGAGCTGCCTCCCCTGGGTAAGAACAAGTGAAGGAGCCATGGCCTGGCAAAAGTTAAAAACCCCAAACGAGAGCTGTGCGAGGACACCGTTGAATATGCAAATGAAAATGCCACAACATCAGCAGCGGCGGCGGCGGCAGCAGGACGAATGAGGTTAAGTTGAGCAGCGTCAATTGTAGCTGACGGAAATGAAAACAAGATGTGTGCGAAAAGGCTGCCGTCTGGCTGTGTGTGTCTCTGTGTGTCTGTGTGTGTGTGTGTGTGTGTGTGTGTGTGTGTGTGTGTGTGTGTGTGTGTGTGTGTGTCGTTTGCAAGTGTGAGCAGGGCGTATGCGTTACTTTTGTAACCCTCTCCGAGTGCGGTGCGCTCTTGGGCATAAAATTCAAATGAAAATGTCGCGTGTTGTATGAAAAACTGCAACAATGAAACGACTTCAGAAACGTGCCCCGAATTGCGAAGTGCTAAATTATTATTTTTCGTCTTTATTTTTTTTTATTCTTAAAGTCAATTTTAATTTGATTGTAAACAACGTTCTCTGCTGTTATGTCAGCTATCGTCACAGGCAGTCTTTTTTTTTTTTTTTTTTTTGTAATTAAAATTGTTCCATGGACAGGCATAGGAAATTCATTTCTGAAAATGTCGTCATCGTTCACATTCGAAAGGGAATCAATTTTGAGCGCAAGCATTGATTGCCTCTTGGAAAAAAGAAAAACAAATATTGAAAAAAAAAACCTCGAAGGAAAAAAAAAGATAGTAAAAACTTTGTTTGTCGTTTGCTATTTGCTGTTGTGCGTGTCACATAGCAGCAAAGTTACACACCGACCCGCACGCACACACATGTGTACACACAACAGTATTGAAAACTCATTTGGACGGGGCAGCAAAAACAATTTGCAAAATGAAAAACTCGATTTCCACTATTTTTTTTCTCGTTTTGTCATACTCTTCTCTCATTCACTTGACTCGTCGTAATGAAACTTCCAACTTTGCTGCCATAAAAGCGTAAAAAAACCAGCTAACAGATGAGCTGCATTAGGAGTGACCTTCAGCCTTTGGGGTCTGGACTTGAAGCGGTAGTTGGTCAATGGGCTACACTGATGATTCCCACTGCCATTAGTGCACAGCAAGTTGAGCGCGCGAAAAAAATTATGAAATTATAAAGCAGACACACGCACATTTTCCTAGCATACCAAGTTTTTTTCTGTTGGTCTTTTAATTACGGGCCTGCCTGCGTTTATTTTTTTATTTTTGGTAACAGCTTATGCGTGGCCAAAAAGATCATAATGCGGACCCGACACAACTTGAACAGACTTGAGTAATAAGTGTTGTGATCAACGTTCGCTGCTCATTAAAAACTAACAACTCATCGCATTTGAGGCAGCGCTTAACGAGTTTCAACTGCCGCCATTGTACTAGGCAAAAAGCAAAAGTTTCATTTATTTGCCTCGTTTGTTTCCCCATATCAGAAAAGATGCCAGTAATGTTAAGTATTTGCCCCGACTCTTCAGATCTTCAGTTCTTCAGCTAAACATGACCCCAACATGTGTACATCTGTGTACAAATAACTCACAATTGATTAAACAACATAATTTTGAATGTTTTGATCGATGCCGTGTACTCAACGCAATTTGTCTTGGTTCTATTTGCAGGTATGTACCAAACGACAGCTTCGAGTGCCTCTCCGAACTGGTGGAATGTCAAAGATTGATGCAGTGCTAAGTAGAAATTGATTATAACAGCCGCAGCTTGCGTTATATTTTTTTTTTTTTTTTTTTTTTTTTTTGGGAGTGGTGCTAATAAATTGTCGGTGATATTAGGCAAAGAAATATATTGGCTTGCGGATATAATGAATGCCAATTCTTGTGTTTCGCAAGGCTACCTCTTTGAACCAGGGAAATTTATGAATGTAAATTCTATATAGGTTGATGTTTTGGATCAATAAACACAAATTAAGCTAAATACGCCCGTCCGTCTGTCTAGAGACTAGAAACTTGGAAAATATTTTCGTGTATACCCGGAAAATTGCAAAAATCGATATATATCCCTTTGTTGTAAAGCTAGTCACCAAATTTGTGCAGACGGATTACTTGTGGCTACGCCCACTCAAGCACCCACAAATTACAAAAATTTATATTTTTCCAAGATGTATGCAGCAGGTTCTAGTGTTTTCTGTATCCATGTGCAGACACACATACATTTGCGTTCCTTATAAGAATTGTTTTTGAGCTGCTTGCGATTGGGTATAATTATTGTACACATAAACATAAGTTTATTTTTTTCGCACCATAAATTGATTGGTAACTGGCGCAGCTGTCAAACTTACCGTTTTTTTTTTCTTATTTTTTGTATTTTTTTTTATGTGTATGCATAATGCTAGGGTACTTGTGTTGGTTGTTATCACACTATAAACGCGTATTGCGTTGTCGGTTACACCCGATTGCAATTTTATTACTTATTACTTATATGTTTTTGATTTAATATCTAAATCAATTGCAGTCCTCGGCAGATGCGTTGTCAAAGTGCTCAGGCGTTTTTTTTTTTTAGGTAACTGAGCAAAGAGAATCCGGGTTCGAATCCAAGGCTAGTAGTGTGTGGATGAAGTGTTTGTCTTAGCCGCATTCGCCACAGCAGAGCGTGATATTTAAAATTAGTTAGTTAACCTAACTTTAATAATAATAATTGAAATCAATTCCATTCATTAATTATAATGTGATAGAGAGATAGAGATAGAGAGATTTCTGTATTGATATAATTAGTTTTAAATGATTCTAACATTTTAAAAATATAGACACCATTAAATAGCGCTCAAATCAATTTTTATTATACCTTTAACGACTCGAAAGATGATTTAACTTTGTCATTTTAGACGCCAAAGTGGACATAGCATCTACCTATATATCGTTCATATAATGGTTCTATACTTTTTATACACTTTGAGCTACTTCACGTCTCAAAAAACAAATTTGCACTTGCCAGCTAGTTGATGCTTCGTTTCTGTGTTGACGCACAACAGCAGCGCGCACTTAGCTGCCTTACGCTCCCAACGCCTCTGCGACTGTCCCACCCCTTGGCCTCTTCATCGCGCTGACTACTGCTAGCTGATATCGCGCCATTTCGCCTCAATCATTTCAATCAGCTTTGACTCACTTATAGCCTCAGTTACATTGACTTGGCTTCTGACGTCTCCTCCTCACGGCTCGATTGCTCGACGGCTGCCTGCTGAGCAGCCCTAAGTGTTTATGTATATCCTGTGGATGTAACATTGTGTGTGTGTGTGTGTGTTTGTGTATATTTGTGTGTTGGGATATGCTTGTGTACTTTGTGCCTTAAGTTCGAACTTTAATCAAAGTCAACTTTTATGCGAGCTTTTTAAGGCGCTTTTTTCTTCTCTTGATGGATTTTGTGGCAGCTCTTCCCCTGCTGCACATCCTTTTTCGATCCTATCACGCCCTCATCCTGTCCGTAGCACTCTCTGTGGGGGCGTGTCATATAAAAGCACAACTAAAAACGTAACAAGTTGCTGGGCGTTTACGTTAAGGGAGGTTGGCAGCCAGGGAGGGAGGTAGACAGCGAGCTGCGATATAAGAAAGCGCAAAACTTTAAATTGAAAATTGTATTCAAGCGTTAAATTGGCTTTTTTCGGTATTGCTCTCCAGCGAGCTCTGTAAAAACCGCACGCAGCATACATAAATACTCACCTCTGGGGCTCCCTTTTCACTCCTTTCTCACTGTCGCTGCAGCATGTGCTGCAGTTTTTCATTTTTTTTCTTCTTTTTTCTACTCTGTTCGCAATGTGAAAAAGAGTATATTTGCTTTGTGCAGTGTTCTTCGGTTTTTTGTTTTTTTTTTGGGCGCTTGGATACTTGGATTATATACACGTGTATACGTAAAGTGTATAGAATATGTGACCACGCCCACGTGGGGCACATCTATATCACAGAGCTCCTTTGCTTTGAGGTTACAATGGTCAAGAGGAATGTTTTCGACTAAGCTTTCTTTTTACACTGTGATCAGAGTATTGTGCAGCTATTACACCCGACTGCAGTATTCTTGATTGGTTTTTTTTTTTGTTCCTTGGGGCACTTTTCTGCTCTTTAAATTCCATATCTTAAATCAAGTGGTCTCCCTGTCATTGGCCTTTGGCTGTTATTGTTTTGCCACATGTGGCCCATGTAAACAATTTCATCAAGATTTACGTTTTCATGAACACAGCTGCAAGACAAGGAAGTACCCCTTTGTCCATGCCCCTGTGCCCGCTGACCTCTCTATCTCTCTCTCTCTCTCTTTCCATATCAGACTGTCCGAAAAACAAAGCAATAATCGCTGTATGTTTTGCATGTTAATTATGCTCGCTCGTGTGTTCTCTTCTTTGCCATGCTTTATTGTCATTTTCATGTTTTTGCGCATTCAATAAACGCAACAACAGCGGCCTACACATGCTGACACGCCTCCACCCTTCCCCCCTCCTTGCACACACACACACACACACACACACACACACACCATTTGAATAGTCGATTCTATGATTTTGACATTTGTTTTCGTGTGCCTCTGTGCATGCAAATGACGCCGGCGTTGATAGCAACGCATACGATTGGTGGCTACGGCAATGGGGACTGGAAAGGGGTAGGGGACGGGGGAACGGTAGGTGTAAATCGCAGGGGTGTGCGTAAATGGTATGGAAACGCCTAGTTCAAAGTCTCTCACACACACGCACTATGTCATTTGTTTTAGGCTCGTTCTGACAGCTGTGCCTGACCATGGCTTTTGGCATGTTATATAATGAAGTGTGCGGCATTTGGGCTATGTGCATGCAAACTAGATGAGTTAAGACCATACTTCTGGCCTGGGCAAGGCTGTCAAAAGCTTAAAAATTGCGAAATGCCCTGTTCTCTTCAACTTAGAATCACGTACGCCCTCTTTCTAATGCTGGGGAATTACAACCAATGTTATATAATTTTTAACTATAATCGTAAAATACGCATCAGTTAATTTTGTTCCTTGATTGCAAACCGTGAAGTATAATGAGGAAGTTGAAACTTTACTTTTGTATAATAGACTTTATTTTCTGACAAACCGACAGCCTATGACAGCTTTTTATACTCGTTCACGGTGGGAAAAGAGTATATTGCGGTTGTGCAATGCCCGTCCGAATAAACGAATTTTGTTCGGCTGCTATTGAAGCTGGAGACTTGAAAATTGAAATATATATTCGTTTATACTCGCGTCAAATAAAATACCAAGTTTTTTTTGGCTACGCCTAGTTGGGGCGTGGCACATATGTAAAAATCGATATATGTATCTTTTAAAACTGGTCATCAAATTTAGCAGACAGTTTTTTGATGACTTCAGAAGATCGAGCTGTAATATTTGGGCCATGCCAACTTCCGCCTCCACAATTTGCAAAGAAAAGAACTTCTATTTTTTCCTAAGAAACAATCATAACGAAAACCGTGTTGGACTGTTTTTAGTTGTTATTATACTGTGTACGAGAATTGCGTTGTCGGCTTCACCGGATTCCAAGGTTTTTACTTGTTTTTTTTTTTTTTATTTCTTTTAGTCATTTTGTAGGCAATAGGAATTAATCAGCTTATAAGGAGCACTTAAAAGTGATTGAAGCGAACGGTAGCTGAATCCTGCAGGCATTCAAAACACTTTTCAAATTATCTTTCAAGATGAAAATGTAAGTTAATGTTGTTCGCAAATCGGTTGCGTGCCAGATAGCCATCAATATGCTGGCGATATTTATGAGGCGCGCCCGCAGGATACAGGCTTTAATGATAGCCTAAAACAGGGCACTTAATTTCAGCTTCATTGGGGAGCTGCTACTCATGTTGTTGCTTTTGTTGCTCCACACAATCAATAACGATTTGATGAGGCCTGCAGCACAGGATCTCACATATCCACCTAGGCCAGAACCACTTAATTGTAAGTGTGTGTGTGTGTGTGTGAGCGAAACGAAAGCGAAATAATAATGAGGGTAATATTAAAGCAGCAAAAAAAAAAAAAAAAAAAAAAAAAAAACAAAAGAGAAGAAGAAGGGAGAACAAAAAGAAATTGGTCAGCAAAAACTACGAGAACGTGAACTGTGTGTGTGGTGCTGTCAAGTATGAGTTTATTTCAGTGGATTGTTCCAAACAAAAGCGAAAACTAAAAGTAGCCAAGTTTTTGCCTTATTTGCTGGCTGTTGTCGTTGTTTTCAGCTGTTTTTGCTGCCCGTGTCGTCCTGGCAGCCTTTTAATGCGCGCCTAACACGCAAGCCTTCCAACTGCCAACCAATTTGTTGTTGTTTACCACTAGCGAGGAAAAAATTCCTTCTTTTTTGTGTTTTTTGTTGTTTTTGTGCCTTTATTTTTTTTTTTTTAGTGTGTGTGAAAAAACTAATAAAGGGGCAATTTAGGCAATTCAACGCGAATCGTTTGCTGTGGGCTGTGGAAATTTGTGATATCTGTTCTGTCTGCCGCCCAACAATGGAATTTATAATGCCAATTATGAGAATTTATTCAACTGCATATTAACTTCAATTGCCATTGCCATGAGTTCGTTCGAGGCAAATAAACAACGTTTTTGAATCAGCCACTTTATGAAGATACTCTAGCAGTAGTAAATTATAAATATTTAAATTAAAATTAAACCGAGTTAAGCCGGAATGTGCTTAAGACCGGAATGGGTTTAATTTTTTTCTTTTATTTTCAAATAAATTTTATGCTTTTAAAACGCTATAAATTTGTATGCAATCTCATTGACAATTTGCATTTAAATAAGTAACGTGAGTAAAAGTGGGGTTGTATACCTTTTCATATCGATTTAGATTATTTTCAATATTAAAATACACTCCCGGTTAAGTATCACATTTATTTTTGAATTGTATCTCGCCTTAAATGGATTTTAATGTTAATAACTTTATTATTTAATGGCTTTATAATGATTTGTTTGTATTTTTTTTTTCCTTTATGAAAAAATGGTTATATTTCACTGTGTCACATGCTTGTCAGATGCATTAAGTGTTTTGCAATAATTACTAAGCACTTGCAACTCGTATTAACATAATTCGGTTGCTGTTAAATGGTTTTTAAATTACTGAATTGACGTTGGGAGAACAGTAAAAAAAAATATTGTTTTAAGTACTTGTATAAGATCTGACGATTTTAGCATCGGATTATATACCATATTACATAATTCACTATATAAAAGATAGCATATAGAATAACAGTTGACGCATAAACGAACATCTTTGCAAGACAGCAACAAATTCGAGTGAAGATGAAGAAGATTTGAAGCATCTTAGAATTTCCGCATCTGCTTACTTAGGAGCATCTGTTTCCATTATACTTCATACATGTACTTGCACAAACACATGTGCACTTCATCAACGCCTACACACGCAAGCTTACACATACACACACACACACAGACACAGACACACACGTTCACATAACATCTCTTGCTATACATCTTTGTTAAGTCAGCGCTTTGGAAATCAAAATAATACACAGCTTTTGCCACGCCCTGAGCTAAGATCAAAATAAATAAAATAAATGTTACTGATTTTTTTTTTGTCACTCCCGCCCCTGCCGTTGTTGCCTTCGTTGTTGTTGCAAAAGCCATTACATTTATTTATGTATTTGCGTTGCCTGCGTACTTGGAGGCGCCTTTTGGTTGCCACGTTTACAATGACGACGTAGCAATCGCCTCGTTTGACACTGAGCGCTCAAATATATTTCTGTTTAATTTCCATGCTAGTCACGCATATCCTGACGGTGCGTAACCCGACCCCCCGCCTGTCATTTACTTTAAAAGTTATTTATAAATTTTCGCGTGCCTTGTAACATTTGCTTCTCGTTTTCTTTGACTCCTCCCCTGTCGATCTATGTAATCTCAGCTGGTTTGTTTTTCGGGCATTGCTTAGTTTCCAGGCCAACAGACACTTGGGCATTTCCTGTTGCTGTCTCTGGTATTGAATTTTCTGAGAAAGCGATAATTACTTGGCATAGGTACGCGACTAGCACATGGCGCATTCCATATTCTAATGCTAATGCTAATGCCAATGGTTAGTCGAATGGAAAATGCCTGCAGCTTATCTATTTTTGAAATTTATGATTTCGAAATGCCGTCGTAAAAAGGCAACGCCCTTGCGACGCAGTTCTGAGTGCTCCGATGGCGGTAGCAATAACAAAACAAGCGAAATATTTCTATCTTAATGAATTTGACCCCCAGTGTCAATTTAGACTGATTAAACGGCCAGACTGGGCCTGAGAGCTGCGAGTACAGAAAATGTGTTTTTTTTTGTTTTTGTTTTTTTTTTTTTTTTAAGTGGAGAACGAATGCTTCCCTCTCTTGCACTCTCCTCTCTTATACTCTCACATTGATGCGCTAAGCGGAAGCAGCTTCTCTCTCTCTATCTCTCTCTCTCTATCTTATTTATGTAATTGAAACATTGGCCAAACAATTTATTCTTTAATTTGTGTACGCATTAATTAAAACAAAGCCTGTTTAAATGGACGTGGCTTACATTTGTTTAATACATATTTAAACATAATATACACATTTTTTTTATCACATTATTATACCCTGTACCTCTCAAGAGTAGGTATAGAGAGCTTTGAAAATGTATGTAACAGACAGACGGAGGCATTTCAGATTCCTTAATGTATATATTTATATTCCCCAACAATGGCCAAGTTAACATCAAGGTATCGATAACTTCTTTCGTTTTCCCATAGTTCAAAAGCTATATCAATGCATGTTACGGCATCTCTAAATTGGGAGCACAGTATCTCTTAGTTAACTCTCGACCATAACTCGCTATATCTTAATTGTTTCCGCTTTGTTTAAATTGGAATTCATTTTTAGCATTATTCGATTTCCACTAAATATGCGCATAATTGCTCGTATTTATAAATAAAACTGTTATGCATATGTCTAAGCCATAAACTATAGCAATGATTAGTCAAATATGTGAAAAAAATCAACTCATTTTGCAGTTGTGGGAATAATGCAATGTACAAAATGTTCGTTTGCTAAATGTTTTAATTAGTTCTTTTTTCTACTACCCTAATGTGAGAACATTTTCAAAACGTAAAAAGAGATAATTACGAATGATTTTTGCAATTTTTCGCTTTAATTTTGCAACTTTTATTTAGGATAAAACATTTTAATTGAAAGTGAAAAGTTTGTCAAAAACTTTTGAACGAATTACCAAAACTAAGTTATTTACAGAAATAAGGTTAGATCCCAAAAATATAATTCAATAAACTCCTAACACATGCTGCATTAATTAGACCTGAGACTAATTATGATTCTGTTTATTTTCTTTCAGGTAGGTAGCATGTCGACGCTGCATAACACAATAGAGGTAAAAAGTAGTATACAAATTTACTCAAGTCTATAGCTTGCACATGTGTTGCAGCTTTGTGTGCCATCTGACAACTAAATCAACACACATTTCCCTTCCAATCCACTTGTATATATGCATATTGTACCTAGGGCTCAGTCATAAGTGCTATTATGCCTATTTTAAGTCCTATATTTATTGTACACTCTTTGGGAACCTGCGTAGAAAGCTATATACATATATGGACACATGTGTACATACATAAATGTATATATATGCACATATTCTCTAGGTCCATATCCGTGCTTATTTACTACGCATTAATGCCACAAATTAAAATGCTGTGCCGTATGTCGTTGCCATTGCCATTGGTGCTTAATGAGTGGAGCTCCTACAACGTGCAATGTCCCTCGAATGTCTGGAGTCTAATTTTAGCTGTAGCTCACTGGCTGCCGGGCTGCCTAGTTGCCTGACTGTGGCTTGTCCGGGTCCGGGGTCGGCACTCAGACAGTAGCCCACAGTGGTATACGCAGCATGGGGTGACCGCTCTCAAATCTCAACAGCATTAAAGGGAAAAAGATACAACACACACACACACACTGCGGAGGTAGCAGAGACGAAGAAATGAAAGAAAACAAAAAGAGCTGAAAAGTTTATTAAAGACCTGATCTGACTGACTCTGCCTGGCTGGCTGACTGAATGACGACGAGCTCTCCATACGCAATTACGACTAAAATCCAGTGCGCTGTATGTGCGCCGGGTGATAATGTGAACGAGCGACGGAGCAGGGATAAAAATAGACAAGTACATACACACACACACACTCTCACTCATGGTCGCTCACTGAGTTACGCAGTTACCCACCGAGAAGTTGCCAGAGTAAAAAAAACGGTGCTCGAGCCAGAAAGGATATTGTAGCAAATGGCAGCCAACGGACAAAGGGGACAGCGAATGCTTCGAGAAAGTGCAAACAGCATAGGAAAAGAAAATATTAAAAAAAATCGGTACAGATGCCGCCGCCATGTGTTGCATTTCAAAGTGTGTGTGACTTATGGTGCAAGCAAAGCGAATGCCAGATGAGTCGACAAAATGTCTCAAAAACACTGGGCAGCAAGAAATGTCATTCGCTGCGATTTCTGTATATTGCCGCATTTGCGCCCCAAATGCCATTGGCCCACCTGCATCTATGGATATACGCAGCTATACCTAACCGCATGCAAATCAATCAATTCCAATGCGGTCTGCTCAACAATGCACAATTAATTTGGAATGTAATTCTGCCTGAACTGCAGTTAAAAGTTATCCATTTCCAATCCGATTCGTATAAGTTGCTATCATTAAATTCACTGAGCACTGCAAACCGACATTATGGTGCTGCTTTGTTGTATATTCCTGTTGCTGGCTACGGCCAGACAGACCACTATTCAGGTCATTATTTGGCATCTTCTGTATCCCTCACATCCGTACAGATTTACCATGTTGTTCGTTTGCTTGGAGCGTGTATGCAAATGATTTACTTATAATTAATACCAAGCAACCTTGTTCTTAATATTGCATTTCCTGGAATTGCTGCTCCTTTCTTGCTAGCACTGAATAGTGAAAATATTTGTATAAATACCAAAAATATTTGGCATCGCATAAAATATGCATTAATATCGCCTGTCTGGGAAAAAGCAAAAAGTTTGCGGCGCCTGCAGCTGAAGTTTGTATGTGGAAAGTTGGTAAATGTTGAAATTTTTTTGCACTTTGCCAACTCAAAGGCGTAAATATGCATTATGCATCAGTTGGCCTGCAGTTGTGATAATGGGTGAATTCGCTTTGAAAGGATCAAAATGCAAGGGCATAAGTGTAAATAGTACTGAAATTTGTATATCCTTTAGGTTCCAATTCAGTGATTCGGTATCTTTAGTGCTTAAAAACAAAATTAATATACAGCTGAATCCCGATAATTCGAAATGGCAAAGGAACAGCCTTTTTTACGACCTACTGGGATTTTCGAAGTATCGGGATTTCCATTTAACGAGCTTAATGCTTTGACTGAAATAAGCCAACTAAGAAAAAACAAATTCAGAGTAGAACAAAAAAGTGCAGCGTGTAATGGCGCCATGATGGCGACAAACTTGTCTACAAAATCTAATGGTAGTTGGACTGAAAACGATTTTTTACGTTTTCATTACGAATTATAAGAGTTTTTTTTTTTTTAAATAAATAACGATTTACATTCATTGAATTGAAAATAAAATACGAATTAACGAGGGGATCAAAATGTATGGAAATCAACAAGGGGATCAATATGAATGGAAATTTTACGAATAAACGAAGTTTTTTCAAGGAACCAACAGTATTTTGTTTTTGAATAAAATTTACCTTTATTGATATTGCTATGCACCTGCATAAGAAGAATGCATTTCCATATTTCTCATCAAGATCATATCCATAAGCTAATTGCTTGTACTTTCTGCAAAATTACAGCCCATTTATTACAACAAAGTGGAACCAGCCCAGTGGCCGCACATTTATCATAAGAGGCCTAGGAACTTTACACCTCAACAGCTTAGAGCCGCTCCCCTTCCCTCTCTTTCTCTCTTCATTCCAATAGCCCAAATTTTAATTAAGGCAACGCTCCCCTGAGCAGCCCTAAATGTCAATGAGCAGAGGTCACAATTTTTGCTTGCACTTAGCCCATAAGTTAGGGCCAAACGAGGAGAGAGGATCATAAAAAAAAAGTGCCAACGTCAGGTTTCGTTGCGACAAAAACTAGACCCACTCCCCCACCCCATTTTCGTTGGTGTAAAAATGATAAATTATCCGAAAAATTTGCAAAGTTCTGAAAATTACGCATTAAATCATGCAGAAAACATTGGAAGCACCTTTCGGTAGGGCAGCAGGTTGTGAGTGCAGAGCAGAGTGCAAAGTCATTGTAAAGTTTATGGCTCTGATTGCGGGAGTAGTCGTGGGGGTAAAGGGGCATCTGGTGGAGGCGGCGGCGGAGGCATAGTGCGTTACGGGTTATAGGGCATCACAAATTTTATCGCTCGCATGAGCAAAGTCTAGCACTGCATTTTATAATGCTAGTACCTGTTTCTTTGATTTTTATATATATTTTGCTGGTCACGTTTCCCTGTGTGTTTCTGTGTGTGTGTAAAGGTGTATGTGTGTGCATCGTAAATTTAAGCAAACAAACAACACAACTAAACAACAAAAGGTAGCAACGATTTGCGTTTCGTAGCATAAAAGTTAAGCACCCGCTTTGGCTATTTTGTATTTTCATTATTATTACTAGCCATGCTGATTGTAGTTGTTGCTGCTGCTGCTCTCAGTTACGGTTTTCCTTTGCCTGGCACATATTTCATGGCTATGATTTACTCGTTGTTCACGGCCGTTGGCTCAAACAACCAACCGGAGCAACAGCAGCAACAATAACAACAACAGTAGTAGCTACAAACAACAACTCAAGCAGAACAAGTGCCCAGTTCAGAGTTGCCAACCCCTCCCACATTCTGCTCGACTGTTTGTTTATTTTGGGCTGGCTTGGGTCAACTAGTTGAGACATGAACCTAATTTACTGGCTGAGTGCCTTTCATACTCAGTTTTCCTGCTATCTCTCTCTCGCTCTCTCCCCCATCTCTATTTCTCGTACTGCGTATTTGGTATGTCTTATTAAGCTCTGTTTGTTTTTTACCAAAATTTATGCACGTGCTAACAATCATATTAAAGTTGGCTTAGCCACATATAACTTAATGACAGTGCCTTGAGTAGTCCCAAGGCAATCCTTGAAATGATTATCGTCGATGATTTTTTGTGAATAGTTCGGGAAGTCGCAGATAGCGAAAGAAACTACCTTAGTTGAGTTGCACAAAATCATAGAGCTAGAAAAATTTCGTTAATTCAATGAATAAATTGGGATTAGGACTTTACAGATTTCACTGGAAAATAATGATAAATATTTCAACAGCTTTAAAAGAAAAACTTTAATACAATGATCTGTATTTCGACTATTCGCACTAACCAATTTTTTCTTCACTATAAATCAGGCTTTAATGTGGTAAATATTTTGAAAGGCGAACCAAGTGCTAGCCACATCATTCAAATGTGGTCAAGTTCAAAGAAAATAAAACATAAACGCCACCGTGTTCATTAACGCTGACTATCGCTTTCAAAAAATCTGACCAGCGATGCGTGAGTGATAAACCGTCAACCAAACTCATCAGTCTTGCTGTCTGGTTAGCGTCAATGTGTGCCAATTTGGTCGAGTTAACAAGTTAAACTCAAGGACCCAACGACTCTCGCATCATCATCATTTAGCTCCGCAGAGTATGCAATAAAAACGTTTATTTTTTTGTTTTTTTTTTTTTTGCCTGACATTTCCCCATTTTCATTGTTTAACGTCTCGAATAACGCATGTGTTGCGCTGTGAGTGGCAGTTGGGTTAATGGCTGACAACCATTTAAGTGGAAAATCAGCCAAGTCGCGTCGATAATTGCCAGTCAGCTGGCAGCGACACTCACACCCAGACAGGCGCGCACACATTCGCCAGCTTTCAGTTGGGCTTTCGACTTTTTTCGTTTTTCATGTGCGGCAAGTTGTGTATGAAGTCTGAAGTCGGCACGGTAAACATTCTGCAAGCACTTGATCAACTTTACATGTGTTAAGTGCCAGACAAGTGGGAGAGGCAGTCATCCACTGGGACAATCACACACAAACACGCAAAGACAAGAGCTCAGCTTTTAATGAAGGCTCATCAACATTGTCGTTAGGCGGAAAAACAGCAGGTAACCGTAACTGCTGTAACTGCAACTGTAACTGCGACTGCCACTGGGTTACCATCTAGTCTGGCCCCATATACCAATTACTTAGTCTTTGTAGCTATTACGCCCACTTTATACTCGTCGTGCTTACTTAATTGCCAAGCCCGTCTCTTGCCACAGCATTCCAAATGCATCTCGGCCACTTTAAAAGCAAAAATAATAAAAAAAAATACCAGGAGGAATGTTCATCCCTTTTAACATGAAACGTAAGAGAACCACAGGCTACTGTGGAGATAGCTAAAGCAGCACAGCTGATGCTTTACCACTGAAGGATGTGGGTTTAGCTGACAAATGCGTACTCTAGCCACAAACCCTTTAAGATACTCTTCAAGGGTGGTAGTGTTTATTCCGCATATTTCAACATTGTATACAAGTTCACGTAGTGAAAAAGGTATATTAGGTTTGTGCAATTGAAGCTAGAGACGTGAAACTTGGAATATAGAGTTAATTAATTAAGTATGTAGATTTGTTGGCTACGCCCACAATTCACAAAAATATATATATATGTATATCTATATAAATTGATAAAAAATGTAATATTTGAGGCTCTCAGATCCATAGCTGTTGAATTCAATTTGCATTTAAAATATGTATATGTACTTTTGAAAATAAAATTTTGTAAAAAATTTTTTTGTCAAAATGTAGAATAAAGTAACAAAGATTCTGAGAAAGTCAAATTTGTTGTATTTTTTCAGTTTCTTTTATTTTATACTATTTTATTAAAAAAATAAAAAATTTATTTGTTATTGCATAGTGAACGGGTATTGCGCTGTTGGTTACACCCGACTGTAATGTTTTTACTTGTTAAACCAATACCTAAGCAAATAAGAATACATAAAAGTATATGTAAATTTTAAATTTGAAAGTTTCTAGCTCTTAAAATATTACAGAACAAATTCTTAGTTTTCACCTGAGTTTGGAAGCTTTCAACATGCTCCATTAGAAGCCTCGCATGGCCGCATATGGGTTGTTGATTCTCAAACAAGTCCAATCCCAAACTAAGCAACAGTAATAACATTTCATATTCCATTTAACTTACTTTGCGCGCACACACACACACACATTTACACACACACACACACGCGCGCAATTGACCCACTTATGAAGCTTCAAAGCCTGAGTATTAATTACATTACCAGCAATTCAACAGTCGCTCAAGCGAATCCGAAAAGCCTATACGCAAACTAACCGACAATTTGCCAATAGCAACTACAGCTACAACTACAACATCAACAACAATAACATCAGAAATAAACCCAACAAAATAATTCCCACACTATTGGGGCTTCATAATCCTTGCGCCAGTCGAGCGTTTCGAGCTTAGCTGGCGCTTAAGCCGAATGGCCAACAGCAGGTGGTGACTATGGCTAACAGGAGAAGCGGCAACAGCAGCAACAACAAGCTGTAAAATTAATTGATTTACAAGTGTGAAAAGCGTGAAAAGCGCCGAGAGCCACTACAGTCATAACAATAATGGAGAAATGAAAAGAGAAACAGGAAAAGGAATGGAAACAGCAACTGAAATAATACCAAAAGAATGCCCAGCACAGAGGGTATTTAGTTTTAGCTTAGTTTGTGTGTGTTTATGTATAAAATACAATCCGCTTAACGGTAATTGCCTGCTGCAGGTGTCTGTGTGTGTGTGTGTGTGTGTATTAATATCGTGCATACGCCGTGTAGTCTGGCAAGGGCCTGTGTCGCGTGCTCTTTAAAGCGTCCCTAACGCGCATTTAATGGCACTTTATATACATATACTTACTGGCCACGCCCTCGCATCCATAAGTTGCGTGTAAAGCGCCTCCAGGCCCAATAACATAAAACTAGCTCATTTACTTTTCATAACTTGCGCGCCAGGAAGTGAGCTTTTGTTTTTAGCCGTCAGTTCCTTCCGCTTTCAGGCGTTCTTTGTTTATGTTTCTCCCCGCGAACAGTGTGTGGGCAGGATAGCGTGGGGGCGAGAGCGGGGACCTGGTTAATAAGCCATAACAATCAGTTGGTCTGAGCGCTGCCTCGCGTGCTTAACCATTTTCGATATGCAACAGAACTTATCGCCCTAAAGGTTAAGCGCTTTCAGGTGTTTCTATTGATTGCTGCACGGCTTAAGTTATAGCCATGACGCAAGCGGGCGTGTCCAGCTGATTGCATTTAATGTCCATCCAAATCAATCAGACGCTTGGAGCCAATGTCTACTGGCATGCCCTGATTTGTTGGAGCAAGCCTCCCTCCGTCCTCCTTGCTGCAGTTGCAGTTCCAGGGACAAAATCGCAATCGCAATCATCGCTGTCATTTATTTGTCTCTGTGTTTGTGTGTTTACCCTTCTGCTCTGCTTCAGCTGTTGTTCAATTGCAGCCGCTTAACGGGTAATTCGAGCAGCTTCCCCCTTACGCTGCCCCGTTATGTGTGCTGTGTAATGCGATTTTTGTGGCTTCATTGAACTCGCAGTGCGTTGAGAGAGTGAAATGAAATCCGCAAATTGTCATAGCAACTGGTTATTCCAGTCGCCCAACTTTCAATTATTTTCGAGTAATTTAATATACTCCTCGCAGATCTCGAGCACTACTGCATCGCTGTCAAATTATGTTATGCGTATAAATAATGTGAGCCAAAATTTATGACTTTTCTCGACATCAAAACAAATTTTTTGCTTTCCTAATATGCCAAACTTTTTATTTTATATATATTTATGTGCCATAAATCAGGCCAAAAATCAACGCAAGCTGCCGCCAATTCACGAGTTTTCCATGTGGCCGCACGCCCCATTAAGACGCAAAATATATAGAATTATAAGCCCTTTCGCCGACGGTGGACACGCTTTCACGAGCCCATGCATAACAAGAAAACTGATTTGAAAATAAAATAAGCAAAACAGTTGTCAAATATAGGACGCTCGACTCTGGGTTGCCCTGGGAAATATTCCGAAATTTATAAAGATAGAGGCAATTTTACAAACAATATTTTCAGCTAAATTTACAGTTGGCTCCCTATCACTATATTTTCTGTTATTTAGGTTTAGCCCATTTTAATTCTCTGAATAAATACTAAACCATTCTTAATTTTTTTTTTACGAAAAAAAATATTTAAATTGCCACCCATAGAAATCCTCTGAAATTGAATAAATCCGTTTATATATATTTAAAAAAAAGCTTCTACTAATTTATTTATCCTCTAGGTGAATTGGTTATTTTTAAACGGAAGTGTGTGTATTTTTCATAACCTAATTTCTATATAGGGCATAAAAAGCGCTTAATATAAAATACTGTGTTTTTTTTTGCTTTATATTAATTTTGCTGTCGCGTAAATTGACAGCACCTTTAAACATGTGCACACAATTCGTTGTTGTCTTTTATACTTAATTCTTCTTCAGCTTCTGTCAACGCATCTTTTGGCTGCCATAATTCAAGTCTGTCAGCCTGGCCGACAACTGGCACGCCATTTGCATAGCTAAACATTTGCTTCTAAATACAAATTTCAACGATTTCTGTATGTACTCGTATTTGCACGCGCTTCATTTTGATGTTTGGGGTTTTTTTTTTTTTTTTTTTTTTGTATTCCTTTGCTTTTGCCTCGTTTATTGACAAGGCAAAGAACGTGAAGATTTTGGTAGTGTGTACTTTTGATATTTGTCTTCATTTATTTTTATTGATTTTGCTGCTACTGCTGCTTGGCTGATTTACTATATATTACCAGTAATATATATACGGGGAGTGCCCAATGGCCAATTTCATTTTCATTTGCTAAGCCATTGAATAATCACAATGCATTTTTTTCTCTGACTTGCCAGCTTCCATTTTGGCCTGGCATTTTACGACCTCTGGCAATTTTCGCACACTCTCTTCGCTTGGTTGGCTGGTGAACGCTTTTCAATTATTTAATTTTCCACTCACGTTCGTTAGGTCGACAAAAATTTAGCGATATAAATCCGGAAAGTGCATCTTCAGCGCGCACTCGACGGCGACATTCTCACGTTTTCATTGGCATTAAGGTTTAGTTGATCGCCTCCGCCTCCGCCTCCGCCTCGCCCCCGGCCATGCCTCGCCTCGACTTGCCTTTGCATGCTTCATTTGGCCAACTACTGCAGCTGAGGGCAATTGATGCCAAAGTGTTAGAGTCAGAGCTGAAGCCAAAGCTAGTCGAGAGTTGAAGGTGGCGTTGCAGTTGGAGATGCAGCTGGGTTTGGGCATTTGCCGGGCTTGGCTGCATGAATTCCATTGAAATGGCAAGCCACTCGTATCATCATCATCATCATTATCATTATCACTGTCGTCATCACGAGACATCTTCAGCTTTAGTTGGGCCATTAATAACAACAACTACCGCAATGTGGGCAGCACAGTGACACACAAAAGTAACAACTTACAACAGTAAAAAAAAGTGGGAAAATCTCAAAATCTACCACACGAAGAAGCATAGATGGTGCATTTGAATGTTGGGCCGGTTCTCTTGATTCAGTTCAGTTAGTCAGTTGGCTTAAAGTTTTTGCAGATGCGCAGCTAGCGGCTTGTCCCTCTCCGCCGCTCCAGCACGCCCCCGGGTCTACGGTGCATTAAGCCGACCGGTTTGTGGCCTAAGCCAAGTAACAGGCCTGTTTGCCGTTTAGGGCCAACTATTCGTTTTGTTTTTGTTTGCTTTATTCCCTCTGTTGTTGTGTTTAGCAAACGTTTTGTTGTTGCTGTTGCCGTTGTGGCTGCTGTTGTTGCACACCTGCAGCTGACGTTTGGGCTTACCGTTTGCGGCAGCCGCAACTTCAGTTCTCAAACGCTGTTCAGGTCTTTTTTTTGGCCGGGACAACTACTGAGTTTAGAGACGTTACCACAGCTGGGAGGCCTTAAATACTTTTAAGATTAATAAATGGTCGAGAGTCCTGAACAGGAATACCTGAAAGCGAGTAAGGTGTGATTTTAAATTCAATCCGATAACGATGCCACAAAAATATTTGTTTTAATTTGTAGATTAAACAGCTGGTGCGTTAAGCAAAAGGACTAGAAAATAAGCTTATTATTTATCCGTTACAACTGATTGCATTGTTACAAGGGCTATTTTTATACCCGGAATCCAGTGAAAATGGGTAGAAAGAGCAAGAGCTAGAGAGTTCAAGATTGGTTTTTTAAGTTCGTGTATTCCATATGCAAATCAGCTTCATATCAAATTGTCGATATTTAGTTTAATATGTTCTCAGAAAGCAAGGACTCGCATCAAATATGAAAAATACGATAGCTTGCAGCTTGGTTCAGGGTATCTGCTATTCAGCCAGTCCCGACTAGAGCAATCTTCCTTGTTAATATTATTTCAAGAATGTTTTCATTGTCGGCATGCTTTGATAATTCGCGATGCGGAGAGCCTTTGAAAACTTTTCAGTTTTTGTTATCATTACACTTATATGAAACATTGCATTTCCACATTCATTTGGTTTTTTTAAATTTATGCTATTTCAGTATTTTAATTAGGGTACTTGCAGTAACAATTCATTATTTCATTTGGATGTTGCCTTTGTTGTCGTTACTGTTGTGTTTGTTGTTTCTGGTATTTGCTGTACAAAGGCAACTCAAATTCTAGCTGGATGGCAACTTATTGTGTTGCAGAGAGCCAAACTGAAAATTACGTATACGCCGCGTTGTGTGTGCGCTGTTCACTAATTTGTTTCTCCCTCTCCCTCTCTCCCTCACTCCCATTCTTGTGTTGCGTTCGCCTTATTAAGGATGGCGGATGTGTAACGGCATTGCATGCAAAACACGGCGCATTTTGTATTTTGAAAATAAATTTCCGGCTCAGCCGTTGATTTGCAAAACAGAAGCCCCTTTACTGGAGCGTACTCGTATCTGGTATCTGACACCTACACGCTACATTTGCCATAGAAGGGGGCAAGGGCAGTGGCAGTGACAACGGCGGCGTTTGCTGCTGTAGTCATATTACATGACATGCATGCTACATATACCTGCAGGTCCCCAGCTAGACACATCCTTTCACACTTCAACACGCTCTTGCTATAATTTCCTGTGCGCCGAGAGGCAAACTGTAATCGTACACAAAACTGATTCATATCTGAGCGCTGCCTGGCCTGCCTGCACTAATTCAAAATAACTTTGCAGTTATCATATTCTAATGGAGCTTACTTTCGGAATATTGCCTTGTTAATTGCTTTGACAGCTGACTGGAAATGACCTTCATCCGGCCAATTGCAGTTTGGCAAATTGACTTTAACTGCTGCTTGACAGCGACAGCAGTTCGGCAAATATGCAGCGGCGCCTTCGCAACTGGAAATTGAAAGGCAGACGTGATTAGCATCGACCTAGAAAACTTTCTAGCGCACGCCCATTGAGCAATCGAGGCACAAATTTGGAAAGATAACAACAAAAACAAAGTTAAACAATCGACGCGTGTTGTACAAATTTCAATTTCAATTTCAATTGGCTACCCGTTTTAATTGGCATGCAGCGCGCCGTGCCGTTGGCTAACCAACTTGGAATGGGCTGTCCACTGGCTGTTGGCCCGGCTTTTAAGCCAGTGTCGCCAGCGCCCCAAATTTGCCATTGCATTGCCCAAAAATGGGTGCTTCGTCGACGTCAATTGCGTCAGCAGCAATCGGCAGCAACTATTGAGCAATTGGTCAAATGCTTTTCACTGTGTCAGGTTCAAACTCGGAACATGTTCGCTGCCCGTGGCAGCTGACGCACAACGCCGGACTGGGAAAGCACAAAATAATTTGGCATAGCAAAATATTGTGTGCTGTTCACGTCATGATTTATTAATATTCTGTTGATGTAATGGAACTATATATTTTCGCCACCAAATACAAATATTTGTGGCAAGCTGTTATTGTATAAAGGAAAAACTGAAATTATCTAAAAACTTGTTACCTAACCAATTTGAAAATGATCTCAATTTTGCTTTGTTGAAAACTAGATTTTAAGTCAAGTTGGTAGCGCAACATACGCATTAAAAGGAAATAGTGATAGGTGATCAAATTTGAGCTTGAAAAAGAGTGTTTCACACTACTGCAAACTATCATAATACAAGGGCGTAGTAGTATTTATATGTATGACCTTATCTTATTTTAATAAAATTAAAAAAAAAAAAATAACCATGTGACATGTTCAACAACTACAGCTTCTCATTTCCATTTTGTCACCAATAACACAAAATTTGCAACAAAAGCAAAGTTGTTGAATTTGTGCTTAAAAACGTGGGGAAAATGAGTTAATGAAACCAATTTTTCATAAGACAGCGGAACCTTGCAGATCAATTTAATAAAAATAAATGAAAAACATGTACAATTTCGTTAAGCACCGCTGACGCCTTGTAGCATTCCTTTGTTTTGCTTTTCCAACGCTGGTTCTTGTCACATATATATTTTGGCATGAAGCTTGCATACGTTTGCTTCATTTTGGGCCATCAATCAGCTGGCGGTATGTGACATACTTAATAATCAAGTATACGCAGCGTGCGGCGCACGAATATTTCAGCCAAGTGTAATGCATACATTAAGCGAAAATTTCTTCTCTTATATACATTTAACTTAATGCTAGAGGTAAATACTTGCATGAACGGTCTGCAGAACGACTGCTGCATTGATGAAATTTTGCGCCAACACTCAAGGCAAATACTTCAAATGCCACTTGAAAGCCAAGCCAGCGCAATTGTTGCAAAATGAAAAGCGTAAAGTGTTTTGTTGAAAATGTTCCAAAAACAACACATAGAACGCCAGCCGGCAAATGTAAACAAAAGTGTGCGCCCAAAAACGATGCCGTCGACGCAGTCAATAAAACAGCGCCAGCTGACGCCAGTTGAACGCGGGGAGCGGTGTATGGGACGCTGGAGTGCAAAATAAAAATTGCTATAGCGGGCAAAATATTTGCCATGCAAATAGGGCTCAAAAAATGCTCCACTCTCACGATTTTCGAGTGCAATTAAATGCAAAATATTTAACAATGCAGCAATGCAGAAAAAGGAAAGAATTGCTCGCAAAATTGACGTTAAATTATAAAAGTGCTGCCCCCAATCAATGGTCACGTTAATTGCTCGCTATTCAAGATGTGTGAGTGTGTGAGCTTTTATTTGCTTTCATTTTCACAAATATAAGTACGATATACGAGAGCAAAAATGGAGCGAGGGATAAAATATTATAGTTTTTGAGCGTGGAAAGCTAGTGCGACTGTAAGCAGTGTTTATAGATAGAGTAGTGTATATATTTCTTGACCTTTGTCGTAACTCATCATGTGGGCTAAGTAAAAGTCCGCGTAGTATCTTCATATGGTTTTGTGCGCGTATTGTTTTAGGTGCACAATTCAATGAACTTATGCGCCAGCCCCAAACGAGATCATTCCGAGACACAATTTGTCTTCGAGGGGTGCGATAGCGACGACGACGGTGGCGGCAACGTCGACGATGTCGACATGTTTCAACATGTTCGACGTCGAGAGCTTATTTGATGGCACCCAGGGAAGAATCTCACATAGCCTCAACCAAATGCATAATTTGCTGGCATAAGTAACGTCACCGTGTCGTAGATTGTCATGTTTTCTCAAATAAGTTCTTTCCACAGGGGGAGAAGAGTATTTTTAGACGATGTTGTCTGTCTTTTTATTACGGCATTGAAGCTGACGACTTTAAATTACGGGCATATGTTACAGGAAAAATAAATAAATTCATTTAAAAACTAAGCAAGAACTTTTTTAACGTTGTAGTTTTAAGAAAATTTGCAGTTTAAAAATCGCTAATGATATTTTTTAGCTGTGTCAACAGAGTATTGCGCAGTCGGTTGCACTTGCTAACTTTTTTCCCACTGGTACATCAAAATGAATTCACGAAGAATTTTATGCAAATTTAACATGACAATTTTCTGTTAGTCGCGAACATCACTGGCATAGAATATTTATCTACACATACGCAAAAAAAATAAGAAATAAAAAAAATGAATAGGAATACGAATACATAAATATTTCATACATCTTGCCGCACAACACGGCGAATGCGCAAAGTGTGCGCCAATTTGCACGGTGGATTACATCATAGCCGGGGCGAATGCTGCAAATGGAGGAAAAGACGGGGGAAAGCATCTCGACATGTCATATGGCTTGCATTTAATTAACAAGCTAATTTTTCAAAGCACAAATCGCTGGGCGATGCAATGCGGAAGAAGAAGATAAGCAACTGGATGAGACAGCGAAATACGTGGGGGAAGGGGGAAAATAGGAGGGAGGAGGAGCAGTCGCAGCGCTCTGTATGAGACTAGAAGAGATGGGCGGTGCCAAAAATATGAACACTGACATTTGTGTGCATTTACAGTGCTTGCTCTACGGGTTGCCTAATGAGATGAGATACGAACCGCAGCCAACGCATAAGATACGGTTTATTATTAGACAGCAAACGCTTCTGTTTAGTACACTTTTCTTATCTTTGATGTGGTTTGGGCTATTTCTTAAATATTTCTTTTTTATTATACCTATTATTATTTTTTAGTTGGTATGGCATATACCTACTATATATACAGATTTTATTTTGTGTTGATTTTGTATTGTTTGTGCTTGCTTTTAAGTATTAGGCTGAGCATCTTAAAACAAAATTAAGATAAACACAATTTATAGACAATACAAATTAACATCAATTAAAAGTTTCTCTATTTTCACAAAATGTTTGACGCAATATCTGTCTGTGACTATAATTAATATAAAAGAATCGCTATGAAATTGATCATAGGTTCGTCTAAATCTTGCAGGCAGTACCTGTGTCGAATTCGATCAAATTGAAACTAAATCACATTTCATTGATAAATCGATTTTTCCTGCATATAATTGTTTTTCCTTTAAACTAATTGATTTGCCCAAAAAAATTTGTTATAGTCTCTATTAGCTCGAATTCCGTGTGACAACTCTAATGCACAACTGCGTTACGCATTTTCCAGTGTATATATTTTGGTATATTTGAAACTAATTACATTTAACACTGCAGCAGCAATCTCTGTCATTTTTTAAATTCCGCAAATATTTCTGATGTTTTGGTAAATCCCAAAATTAATAGCCATTTCATGTAGCCTCAGCCAGCATCAGCCGACAAGGCAAGCGCCATAACCAACAAACACAACAGCGGCAACAAATTTACAGTAAAACATATTAAAATGCCACTCACACGATAATCCCCTTTGCCATTGCTTCCCTTCTCCCTCTCCCTATCATTTTCGCTCTCCCTTTCCCGCTCTGCTGCTTTCAAATGAGAAAAAGTTTGCTGACAAAATGGTTGGGACTTGGAGTTGGGCTTTGCATTAGGGGTTGGGATGGGGTTTATTTAGCTACAATAAGCTGCAAATTTTGCATATTTCATAGCTGTTGACGGTAGAGCTGTGTGCAAGAGATGGAAGGGGGGAGAGAATCTGTGTCCGTGTGTATGTTTGTGTGGGTGGCAGCTGGCAGGTAACCCAAGCAAAATAATGGCAAAAATTTATACAAATAAAAATGGCAATTTAAAGCTAGTACCGCTACTCGCCCAATGTATATGTGTATTCCGTTACTGTGTGTGTGCCTGGCAGTTGCCTTTGTCTACCCAAGAGCTTAGCGGCTGCCATAGATACCGGTCATGGGTTACCTGCAAAAGTAAACTATATGGATTTCATTTTGCACTTTTATGGCAGGCAACGACCGAATAGTAAAACACACAGAGACCAAATTTTTGGTGGTCCAGCCAAAATGAAATGTGTCACCATAAATGTTACTAACAGCCGTGTTTTACAAAGCAGGACTGTTGGATACGCTTTAAAAAATAGTCACTTCTGAAACAAATTTTTGTTGCAAATAAACCGGGCTGGAATTTTTCACTAAAACGAAAATTATTTTATAGTTACTCTCAGCATTAGGAAATATTTCTCAAATACTACAAGATAGGAAATATTTAACCAAAATCAGTAATGCCATCCCGAAGATATACTTATTATTACTCCAGTAATGAAAATCAATCAAAGCTAACAGCGCATCACAGCTATAGTATTTTAAGCTTTATTTGTATTCATTTTTGCAGTTTGTAAACTAAAGATAAAGTTGTAATACTCATTTGAAATGTAAATACGTAAAAAGGTTTTCCATACTAATCTGACTCCCTCCTTTGTCTCTCTCTCTCTCATTTGCAGCACATGGTGGCCGGCGTTGCGCAATTTCCAAGCGCACCAGCTGGCTATGCCGCTGCTCCTGGACCGGCCGCTGCTGGTGCGCCCACAGCGGGCGACAGCTTGTCGCTGGCGGTTACAGCTGCTGCAATAAAATCTGAGCCCGGTCTGCAGTTGAAGGCAGCCGGCGAATCCTCGGCAGCGGGCAATGGCAGCACAGGCGCCGCGGTGCCCGGTGCGGCACCAGCTACCGTGGCAGTGGCCACCAGCGTTGCCGATGGCGTTGTCGTCAATGCGCCATTGTATATTCAGCAAAAGGTGAGTTTGGCCCCAAATACGATAATTATACTCTGTCACCACTCGCTCTCAATGTTTCTATACACAAGTGTGTGAGTGTGCATTTGTGTGTGCGCGCGCGTGTGTGTGTGGGTGTTTGTGTTTCGGATTGCACTTTGTAGCGTTTATTTGGTTTTGGCTTTTCGGTTGGATTTGTCTTGCTCTGCTTTGATTTAGCTTGGTTTGGTTGCATACATTTTGTAGACTTTGGCTGTGCCCGTAATGCACATCTACACAACACACACACACACCCAAACACACACGTACACAACATTCGTCATGTTTGTTGTTGTTGCTTTTACATTTTTGATCGCATGCGTTGCGAGCAAAGCAGCAAAACAAGCAACGACAGCAGCAGGAGCACACACACGCACACTTACACACACACACACACGCACACTCTAAGCTCTCTCGCTAACAATTTAGCATTCATATTTTTCGTAGCATACTTTTAGTGCTGGTCCAGCACGTCGCATTTGTTATTGTTTATGCGCAGCAGCAAACGCCGGGGGACATTTTGCTCGGCTCTGTCCGTAGTTTATTGCATTCGCATACATTTTAGTTTTTTCTAATTAAAAAACACACACATGCCACATAACAACACTCGCACGCAATGCAACGAAAACTGCAACAAGAGCATCAAAAAGTGCGACCTTAAATCAAAGCAATGCATATTTTTTAAAATTGCGAATTCGTCATAGTCTCTCCCTTGGTGTTCAGGGAATCACGTTCACATTTTCCGCAAATTCAAATTAAAATTTTCCATCCGTTGTTCAACCAAAAATGTTTAATTTTAAATATCAGCATTAACATAAATTGTTCACAAATTAAATTTGGTTTATTTGCATCTGCGTGACAATTTTTTCGAACTGCTTTCCCATGCCGGCATTTGTTATTTTGAGGGCCAGCATGTACTTATTTGTTTTTGAAAATTGATTCGTGCATTTGAATAATTTAACATAAAAGCTTTGAATTTTTCAGCTAAGCTTTTGTGTAATTTTTAATTGGTGTGTAATACAATCACACACATACACACGCAATTGTTTAATTGTTTGCATTTAATTGTTGGTGAACTTTGGCCTCACATACGCAATAAATAATCAAATATTTAATTATTGGCAATAAAATTGCTCGTTATTGAATTTTGGTCTTTTACTTATTGTTACTGTTTGTCATTTGTAGTTGAACTTAATTTTGTGAAAATAAATATGCAATATTAATAAATATATTTAGCAATTCATTGTGTACAATGGATCAACTATACATTTATTTATGATCCATAGTCGCAATGTTGTCCAATTAAATTAATGTTTGCACCTTTTGTTCAAATTGTATTAAATAGTAAAATAAAACAAGAAAAAAAATGTCAACAGTATTTGCAAAATATTTTAGTAAGGAAGCTATATGATAAAGATATCTGACATAAATATGTTTTGGTCTAAATATTAAAATACCTTAAGAAAAAAAACAACAAAACTATTTTCAATAGTTTGCGTTAGTTTCTATGTCAGCATTGTTATATAGTGTTTTGATCCGGCAACAAAACAAAACTAGCCAAGCTTAGTTTGCATAGTAGCTGAAAAATAGGTAGATAGGGACAAAATCCATAATTGCATTGTGCTATGAATTTATGAAATATTTAAAAGCATTTACGAATAATATCAAGCTGGTACAAAAAAAAAAGGAATATATTAAATAAAATATGATTAAAAAATACTCAAATAAGTTGATAGAAAAACATTTAAATTCGATGTATATTTTTGGCTTTAAAACTTAAGCTTAGAAGCTTAAACTAATTTTGACAGATGTCATTTATTATTATGCCACTTACTTACACTTCGATTACAAAGCAAATACGCAATGTCATATTGCATTCAATTAGCCTACCGATATTTCCTTTATATTCAATTCAACATTAATTGGGCAGCTGCAGCAGCTGAACAGCCGTATCAACAGAAAGCTGTCATAAATAAAACATAAATCATGCATAGACATGAACTCGAACTCGAAAACTTATTCAGGACGACGACAAGAGCTGAACAAATGTACTGCAAATTGCTTAGAGCAAAATGCTTACAATAGCAAAGACAAAAACAACAAATATAAATCAAGATACAGTATTTGAGTCACTTCCGTCTAAACAGC
The DNA here is from genome assembly GCA_035047465.1 of Drosophila sordidula. NCBI lineage: Eukaryota > Metazoa > Arthropoda > Insecta > Diptera > Drosophilidae > Drosophila > Drosophila sordidula. The sequence goes on along the minus strand of JAWNPQ010000156.1, from coordinate 12,762,215 downwards.
TCTGGAGGAAAAATAATATGTAGCATAATATAAAACAACGACCCAAAAAAGAAAGCTGGTTGAATTTGCTTCTGTATGGATAATGTGCTGAATAATGGGGAGAATGTAAATAGTCAGCAATAAATCCAAAATAATATTTATTATAAACGTTACTAATCGGGGCTCAAACACTGGGTTTGAATGTACTCTCATGTAAATTCCAAAACAATTACGCATACGCCATGTTCGTTGGCACGCCGTTCAGACTAATCCAGCTTTGTACTTAATTAAAACATATCCTTTTTGATGGAAGCATATAATATGTGTTGGTCGCATGATGTATTGACAGATCATTTATCTATTTAACTGTATTTCTCTCAAAATATATGCATATATGTACTATATAACTGGCTCTTACTTATTGTTAGTAAAATACCCAACCCTGCCCCACCACCCTCTCCTCCCTTCCATTGTTAAGCAATGTTCTAAATTTGACAGTTTGCCGAACTGATTGATGAATTGTTATTGATATTGACTGGTTGATGAAGTCACATGTGTGAATCTTAGTTGAATATAATCCTAGACATGTACTCGTATGGTTTTTTATACATACACATACATACTATATATTTATATATACATATATATATATATATAAGATAAATATCAACCAAAAACTGTTAAATCAGTTCTAGTTCTCGCATTTTGTTATATCACTATTTTTATATACTCGTAATTAACAATAGGCATGTTCAAAAATAAATAAACAACAAAGCAACTAAACCATGACACATGCAGTTGAATATGAAATACTTATATATTAAATTTCTTCTATATATAAATATATATATATAGTGCAACATACTTAATACTAAGCAATTTTTTGGTGTTGGTCGTTTGGTTGGTTGCCTGACCGTCTGCCTATCGTAGTTCTTGTGTCACTTATACTCTCGCATACACACACACACACACACACATATATACACACACATACACACACCTAAGTATTTATACATGCACAGCTATGAAAGCGCCTGTGATGCCAACTAAACGCAAATCCTTGTTGTTATCCGCAAATTTATCACAGACAAATCTGTCAACACAACAACAAACACAACAGACACAGTACAATGGCAGCATCAGCAATGGAACCGCAGCCCCAGTACCAGCAACTGGCACGGGAACAACTGCCACGACGCTGGTCACGCAACAACAGCAGCCACCCGCACCCGCTCTGACAAATGGACACGCCATGGAGCAACTGCAGCAGCAGCAGCAGCAGCTACCGCATACCCCACAGAATGTGCTCAGCATTGTGAGTTTAGCCAACACAGCAACAGCAAAAAATTATAATAAAATAAACAGTCACAGTCAAGAAAAAAAAAAACAAGAAAAGAAATAAAAAAAAAAAATAAGAAAAACTCTAGAGCAATGCAAACAATTGAAATATACGTGCCATGAGTTTGGTTTCGGTTTCATGCTTGCTCGGGGTTCCTGCAGCTCAGTTTTATTTTGTATGCCTTTAGCTGGCCAGCTCCTTCATTAGGAAAAAGTTGCTACTTAGTCGTACCACCGTACCACCGTAGTTAGAATCCAATTCATTGCAGCTTTCGCATTGTCATCCGCTGTGCGTGTTTTAATTTGCTGTGCGACATAAAAATACCTATAAATTTGAAAGCAGCCCGAGTTCGTTATCTATTTTTCTAGATTTTCAAATAAATTTCAAAAGTTGAGTTGAAGTCAACATTAAACTCTATGAATTATCTTGGTGATTGATAAGTTTATTCTTCCAGCTAAATTAAGTTTTGAAAAAATTTAAGCTTAAATCTAATTTTCATAATATATACGTATACATTATTTATTCAATGTGAAAATATGTTCTAAAGTCAATAATAATTATGTTAACCATGAAATAAGATTCCGGCTGCAAAAAATATATTAACAAATAATTATGTAGTCTTAAGTAAATTTATAAATTATACATCAATGCGACATAATACGTGAAGCATTTAAACCATTACCTACAGAAAAGAATCCTAAAATGTAGGAAAATGCGACCCGCATTAGAAAATGCCAACACCTTTCGCACTCAAGTGAAACATTTAGCTCAAATTCCTTAGGCGTTGCCTTTTGCATGTTATTTCTTTGATTTTGGGCGAGTTAAAAAGTTTATCTACTCTGTTTTCAAAGTGAACATAGTATATTGGCTTTGTGAATGACTTATCTAATTAAGCCAGGCTGGGCAGGCAGGCAACGTACAAGTGCTTTAAAAACAAAAGCTGGGCTTAAAATTATGTAATATATATGCTGATAATAATTACAATAATATTGGTTTTGTCTAATGTCCGTTTGTTCATATATATATATAGAGTCTGTGGAATTATACTTATAATTAAAATGTATCCCACCAGAGAAGATATAGTGTTCAAGTTTTTGGCCACATCCAATAAATCACGAGAATATCTTTTGCGAATGCTGGCAGATTTTGGCAAATAACTTCTGGAAAAAAAACAAGAAAGACCACTGCAGCCTTAAAATGTAAAAAAGCTAATGACAAATTTTAAAAATCAGTGCCCAAGGATTATAGCCTTAAAGTATATAAACCCATTATTTTATTTTGCATCCGAACGTAACGTACACTGTGAACAGAGTATTGCGCAGTCGGTTATGTCCGACTGCAGCGTTCTTACTTGATTCTTTTTGTTGTCGAAATTTATGCAAAAATGTTTGATGGGGCATCAAAATGCGAGCGACCTTTTTGCTGGCGTCGCGTCGCGTGCCTTAAAAAGGCATTTTATAAACTAAAAAGCGTTAAATGTCATTTACGGTAACCCAATCCCTAGCCCAATCCCAAGCACCGCCCCCGCTCATTTTCATGCCCTACCTACGTTATCGTTAGCCATTTATACGGCTAAAGTTTTTCACGCTATTTCACTTTGTCCCACCAGCAAATGAATCCAAGGAAAATAGCGCAAATGTGCGCTAAACATGCAATCGAAATCGTATAGTGAATACTTTGCCATGATATACGTATATGTTTACAAAAAGGAGTTTGCTTAGATTTATGTGTCAACAATGCGCATTTAATTTGAGCAGCGAACGATTCGAAAAATTAAGTTGGCGTCATTTCTATTGCCTACTTTATGGCGGGCGGCTCGAATATATTCGAATATATTTGCTATTGTTATTGTATTTGCCAGTGCATTTTCATCGTGTGCGTAAATTGACAATAATATGAAATTATTGAAACCTACAGAGAAACATGCTGGAGGGAGAGGGGGAGAGACTCTGTGGAATGGTCGGTGGGCATGGCCTGGTTGGCTGACAACAACAATGCCAATAGGCAACATGCCACTGTGCATATTCAGTTTTAATAATGCAAAAATACAAATGCAAACATTTCCGCAGGGTCGTCGCTGGGATTTGGTCGCAGTGAGGGGAATTGCAGTACTTGCGCGACAGTTTTATTGCATAAGTCAACAAAAGTCTGTGCCACAAATGTGCCATTGCCTGGGTTCGACAGTCTGTCCGCTTGTCTGTCGAACTGTGTGTGCTCTGTAACTTTTTTATTGGGTCACCCACACACGTACGCACCGTGCATAACGTATGTGTATGTGTGTGTGAGTGTGTTTGCCAGTCTACAAACCACTTGAAAATTGTATTTTCATTTCAATTGTTTATTTATTGCGGCACTTGTTCGCATTCGATTTGCCATGCAGCAGCAGCAACCACAACAACAGCATCAGCATCAGCAGCAGCAGCAGCAACAACTGCATTCAGTTTGGATACAAGTAATGCGGATAACGAATTCTTCTGCATTTCACCAATTTTTAATAATGCATTTCTACCAAAGCATTGCAGCAGTTACCAAAGCAAGTGTTGGCAAATACTGTGCTGATATTGCTATTCAGTCAAGTTCTCCATTTGTGTGGCGTTGCATTTCAGATGATTGGATTATAAACAACTTTTTTGATGCAAAAGATTAGGCAGAATTTACCCTGAAAAAAAAAATAAAAATAAAAAAACAATTTGGAGAATTCATAAATTAAATTAAACTTGTATAGATGATGTGTTGAAATGTGAATAGAGGAGCAGTGTAATTGAATAATACATGTATAAATAAATTGAAAGTCTAGTTTAAATATACAAATTTATATCGGAATTAAATCATTTCGTTGTCATGGCAAGAATATTTGCGCCTAATTGGTTCAGGATGTCCCTTCCGTCCGTCCTATACACGCGATTTAACAACTTAAGTCCAACCTTCCTCATTTTTAATGGGTATGAAGTTATGCAATAAGAAATAAATACCCACACTTAAAATTTGAACATAGCTAATATATATATATATATATATAAATATGTTTCTAATCGGATTTAGTTTAAGACCACGCGAAATGTCGACCGCATTTTACTTATTAATTTGTAAAATCTGTTCTTTTCTCGTTTCTGCCACAGTCCACAGTATTGATTGCCAGCGAGGCAGCGGAGGCACAGCAGAACTCAGCACTGCCACATGCCGGCGGAGGCGGTGGTGGCACTGGTGGTGGCGGCGGTGGCACGCCCAGCTCACCGCTAAGTAGCTCACCGTCCAGCATCACAGTCGCTCCAACAGCAGCCACGCTCAATGGCAACAGCAACAGCATCCCCAACGATGGCAACGTCTCGGGCAACACGTCACCAATTGCTAGCGGCGAGCCGCTGCTGCAAACACCACCAACAGCACAGCAGCAGCAGCAGCAGCAACAACAGCAACAACAGCAGCAGCAGCAGCAACAGCAGCAGCTCAACATAAACAGCAGTCCCACAGCAGTCACCTCAGTGACCGCCAGCTCCATTGCATCGGGCACCTTGGCAGCCACCAGCAGCAGCGTCTCCACAGGATTACTCCCCACGGCCGGACTGGATAGCAATGCCAATTGTGGTGTGCCCGCAAGCACCTCGCAGGTGATTGCGCATCTAAACGCAGCCGCTGCAGCGGCCAGTGGCATTATGACTGCGGCCGTGCAGTCGCCCAATGTGGTCACTAGTCTGAGCAGCGCTCTAGTCCCGGCCCAGTCGGTGCCCTCCTCGGTGGCTGCCGCCGTAGCCGCCGCCGCCTCGCTGGATGCCAAAAGTCAGCCCAAGCGCTTGCACGTCTCAAATATACCGTTTCGCTTCAGGGATCCCGATCTGCGCGCCATGTTTGGGGTAAGTCAGCTGCAGTGTCCCCGTCGATTTGGCCAGCTAACCAATTTGTTGCTTGCCTTTTAGCAATTTGGCACCATTTTGGACGTGGAAATCATCTTCAATGAGCGCGGCAGCAAGGTAAGTTGCCAGGATGAATAATCTTCCTGTTGCACGATTCATTTAAATTATGCACAGAGCGAGCACTTGAAGCATATAGTTAAGCCAAGTGAGTCCTTTGGTTGCCTTTTGTCCAGCGACGGCAACGAAACGGCACGACGTTGCCAGGACAACCATGCACCATTGTGTTAAGGCTACAAATATCACTTGGATGGCATTTTCCTGCTTCACAACAGCTGCGGTAATAACGGCAACAAAAACACCATAAACTCAATGCCCAAACAGTACGCTCCAGTCAGCCGCCGGTGCTCACAAATATAATTGCATAGTAACGGGCGCTGTTGCCATACGACAGGAGAAATGTGCATAATTTAAGGCTGACGCATGCCCCTCGATGCTGAGCCCCGCATGTCCTTGTCCTTGGCACCCTCTTCCTTTCCACCCAATCTGTTTATGTGTACATTATAGCTTAGAATTAAATCGCAGTAAAAATCTTGTTTTGAATAGTAATTTATATAAGTACTCTACATATATATATATATACTCCTTATATATATATATACTCTATATATATATACTCTATATGTTTCTTTAATTGCATGTTTGATTGCGAATGGCAGGGATTCGGTTTTGTAACATTCGCTAACAGCAACGATGCAGAACGAGCACGCGAACGTCTACACGGCACCGTGGTTGAGGGACGCAAAATCGAGGTGGGTGCATGCAAGCAATACCATAAACCATACAATCACACAAACACACACACACACACACACACATAGTTACATCCCTCTCACATAGGAAGCTATTATCTGCAACTAATTGTAAAACTATCACAAGTTTCTCATTCGCCACTATAAATAAGGTAAAGCCGCGAATTCCGTATGAAAGAACTTGGCTTTCACGTTGCGGCCCTTGCGTGCCAATGTGACGTGGAATAGTTTTTATGTGTTTTCACGTTGCAGGAGCTGTTTTTTAAATTTCTCTCGTATTGATTGTGCTTTTGGCAATAGCGAAACGTATTTTAAATCGGATTCGCGCATTGTCAGCGTATTTTGGTTTCGCGTTTTAATCGAACTGTGATTAATATTTAAATTATGCGCCGCCTTTTTTTTATTTGCCTTTAATTAAAAATTAATTACTCTTTTTCATTTTGCATTTTCTTGCGTCCGTCCGTCCGTTCGCGCGAACAAATTTTTGTATTAATGTTAAGTGGACAGCCGCAAATAATTGGCATTTAAAATATGCTGAAAATGCGCAAAGTGCCAACTGATATTTAAACAAATTAACTGCATGGCACAAAAGGCGGCAACTTATTTTATATTCATTTATTTTATTTGCTGCGCAAGCGAGAAACGAAAGCTGCCTAATTACACGAAATGCGAAAAAGGATAATGTAAAAGTAAATTCATTTTAAAGGGGTGTTTTTAAAGCAGAAAACCCAATGGGCCAAAATCAAGCTCAAGTACAATTGTCGGAATCGGGTTCTAGCGGTTTTCATTTAGTTCTTATTCAGTTGCCCTAACAGCTTTGAACACACACAACACACACGCACACATACAACCCATTCAATTGTAATTGTTTACTAACACATAATTTATTTCTACATTCTTTGTACATGCGAAATGCGATTAAAATATAATTTAAAAACATATATATAATGTATACATTATATTAAAACAAACAAAAAAAAAAAAAAAAAAAACCCATCACCAAAACCAACCACGCTCGCTGCAACTCAACTCAACTCAACTTTATTCGTTACTTTGAACTCGTAACTCGAACTCTCTCGTTACCAATAACCATTGTGAAGGTGAATAACGCCACTGCACGTGTACAAACCAAAAAAGTGACAGCAGTACCCAACGGTAAGTTGCTCTAACATACACACACACACTCACACGAAATACACCTGCTTATACACTCGCACACACACACATATATAAATACATAACACCTACATAGAACTAAGTGTAAGCTATGTAGCGAAACAAGTTAAAATGTTGAACAAAGAAATGCAATTACGTCTGGCCTAGAAGAACTATAAGAAATTGAAGCACGCAAACGGCAACTTAAATAACAACAACAACAACAACAACAATAAAAACTTTAACACAACTGCCATAACATTTGACTGGCCGTTGCCGTTGTTGTGTTTAGTGCTGCCATAGTTTTCGTTTATTTATTTGTTCTTATTTTCATTTTTATTTTCCTTTTTTTCGGTTGAACTTTTCACATCAACTTCTTTGGTGGCTGCAAAAATGTTAGCTCCTGAACGAATGTTTCCTAATGAAAATGTTTGGTCTTGGAAATTTGTTGTTTCTTTTGATTTTATTTCAAGAACTTGTTAATAGAGCGTATACCAAGGCGTTAGGCAATCAAAAACTTGTTAACTGAGTTGCCAATGCCACACTAACAATAACTTTTTGTCGGATTTGCGGCTGCTAACCAAATAATAGCATAAAGCACACACACGTGAAAAGTATTCGCTTATTTATGTGTTGTTCGTTTCGTTTTCTTTAATTTGAAAGTTTACAGTGTCTGCATTTTAATTACCTAATTAACTGTTTACTGATACTTGAACACATTCTGATAATGACAAAATGAAATGTTTTTTTTTTAATATTTTGTTTTCTCTCACACACCACACAGTTGTACTGACCAAAGACGGTGCCCTACCGGCTCCAGCTCTAGGTGAGCAAACCAGAAAACAAATTATGATAAAAACAAACTAAAGAAATTTGCATTTTTTATACGTCTTGTAATTTGTAATAAGGAAAGCTCGTGCATAATTACTCACTTTATATTGTCAAAAAACGTAGGCACCAAAATATGTCCAAACATAACCTATAACCTCTTTTTGACAAGTGTCCTGGCATGTTGCACGCTAACGGTGGCATGATATCAACCCCAATATTGGCTAAACAACCCTAAATCACCTGTAATACCAACAATTAAAAATGTAGAAATGCATATATGCATTGACACTCACAGTCCCAGCATGAATACTGTCCAATAAATCCAAGTTTTCTATAATTATAAACTTTCGATTCGTACTCCTTCACCAGATAGAGGCAATTGCCTGCCCATAGAATCACTTATGTAATATCAGTTTGGAAGAATAGTTGGAAAATATGTGTATATATTTCGTATATATCTGTAGCTAGCCTTGATTTATATATAAGATCTCCCTTAGATTCTCATCGTGTGGCTTCTTTTGGGAAGTTTTGTCAGTTAGTTAGGTTCTGTTTCGTATGCAGCGCGCCAAATTTCATTTCAAGTTGCGGTTGCTTAAAAGTTTATTCTCTTACGAAAAAAATAAAAAATACATAAAGGCAGCAGCAAGAAAGTTTTTCAGGCTATGTGTAATAAATAATACTGCTGATTAAATCGCCTTTCCATGCAAGTTGCCATTAAAAAGTATTCAGAGCGCAAAATCTATACTTTAGTTTCGCTCAAATACGATAAGCCGCTTACCAACCCAACCCAACCGAACCAACCTAAACTGAACTGAGCAAGAAAAGGAAACCAGCTGAAACGTTGCCAGCAGCTGATTCCATGGACGGCACATGCAAAATGCTTTTGTATCGCCAACAAACTTAGATCCAGACATACAGACAGAAGGACGGACAGATGTGAGATGATATGCAGCACATGCGGCTGGGCTGCTGGCATCATCTTTGGTCTTTTTGCGGCCGGCATTCTTAGATGCCTTTGCCCAGACTTGGTTATTCTTACCTGTTCGTCCCTTCCACTGTTCAACTCCAGTGCTCTGCCGGTCACGTCCACGTAATGCGCTTCATTTGCGTTGCACTAAATGCGAGCTGTGTGTCCGCAGGGACGCCAAGCTTTTTGTGCGGCTGGCAGCACATTATAGACGGGGAGTGTGGGATAAACGGAAGGGAAGCGACCAGTTGCGGCAGGCACTCATTTTATCACGTCTTGAACTGGCTTCACTTGCCTGGCGAATGGCTGACAGCATTAGCAGCGACAGGAATGGGAGCAGAGCTCACATTATTCTCCTTCTCGTTGTGGGCGATCAGGGTAATTACAAGTAAACCACGATGTTGTAAACATGTTGCGGCACACATGTAAATTCAAAAAAAAAAAAAAATATATATATATAAAAGGAAAAACTTTCCACCAACTTTAAATGCCTCAATGTCCTTCGCCCGTTGTAGAAGCATTTTATTTGTGCTCCTTAGTTGTACTGTCTCATGCAAATGTGTTCGTTTCACACACTGATACACACACACAGCCACATTTTGCATTTCGAAGAAAGTTTGTCTTCTACTTCGTATGTTGATTCCAACCCTGCACGGACTCCCTTCCATATAAACATATACATATATGTAAATATATCTTTTATTTTTGCGTTGATCCTTTGACATGTTAAACTTAATGCGCCCAACCAACAAAAACATCTATTCTGGCTGCCTGTCTGTTTACTTGACATTTATTTAACTGCATTTTTCGATTTTTCGCTAGTTATAACCCTTCCTTTTTTGGTATTTACTTAGAGTCGATCGTAGAGAGATTGCTTTGAAAATACCCAAAGGGCGACAGGAAGCATTTGAGCTTATTTGCTATTTAACTGGCAATTGCAGCATTGTGTTTTGCACACTGAAGGACTCGCCACTTTGTATTGCATATGTGCGCGCCCTTGGGCAATTGGGCTGAATTTGGCGGCCATTTTGCTAGACAAAAGACATCAAACTCTGTAACAAACGCAAATAATGGTTAAATTAAAGCAAATAGAACAAAATTTGTTTAACACAATTCCGCCAACTTTTATGCACCATGCAATGTACAAATTTGAACTCAAAGCGTTTTGGATATGTCACAATAATACAAAACAATATACGCAAATAGATAAATGTTTGTTTAGAACAAATAAAATGCATGTTCTTTGCTGAAACTTCCCCCCGTACTAGCATCAAAATAAATTGAAAATTATTTAAACTATTCTATAACTGTTTTAGCACGGCCCAAAACTTGTAAATGTAATTGAGCTGCGTGTCATGTATAAAATCTAAAGCTATTTTTTATATATAAATAAAATCACAATTTAAATGTAAAACTAATGCAAATATTTTCTCTTGACTTTTCCATGCCTGCAACAAAAACAACAACCAACAAATTTATAAAAAAAAAATTATATATATATGTATATATATATATATATATAAATAAATATAACCATACCGATTCCTATAAATCAACTGGATGCAGTTTGTGTACAATGGCCTGAAGGTAAGCGTTCCGTCACGTTTTGTTAAAATTTTTTGTATTTGTATTTTGTATTTATTGCCTGCCGTATTTTGTTATAAATTCTCAAATAATACACACAATTGAACACTCACATGTATACAAAAACAATAAGTTATCTTTAATGTATACGAGACCCTTTCAGTTTTTAACATAAGTCTAAGCTGTGGAATATTTTCTAGCATGTAAGTGACAAAATACATATGTGACAGCCATTAAGAAAACTATGATAGGCAGCTTAATATGTAAAGTATATATAAATCTGGGTTCTTGGTTAGTTCAAGATATCATTTTAAAATTACATCGAATTTTCGCCTTACTTCAAATTTAATAGATTTTTATTTTTATTGTTAGGTACCGCGTTTAACTGTATGCTGCATATATTATACTCGTAAATCTACATACTTTTTATAATACTAAATATTCGATGATTGTTTGTAAATGTATTTTTTTTTTTTGCGTCATTTAGTTTTGCATTTAACCCAAAGTTCGAAAAAAGAATTGAACCAAAAATAGAAAACAAAAGACGAATGAAAATAAAAACAAATTGAAATAAAAATTCGTTACTTACCGCTCGCAAACCCATTTAAAACAAAAACAGGCGCGTCACCATTTTCTTTCTAGTCTTAATGATGATGATAATATGATGATCTTGTGATCATCTAATGATGGTTATGAATTTTAGCATATTGCGGCTGTGTTGTCTTATGCATACTACTTAACTACTATATATACTATTAATAAATATATATAATTACTATATATTTATATACATATGAACAATCAATATCATTTTGTTTGACACTTTTTTAACCAGTTTTGTTGTATGTGCGTTTTGTTTTTATGTCCTGAGTTCGTTTTATGTTTTGACATATTTTGGTCTGGTACTTTGGTCTGAACATTGTCGGAAATGCTCCTTAGCATAATTACTTAATACTTATGTATACACACACACACACTTACATATACATATAAACACAAATACGAATGATTGTAACTGGTAATTTTCGTCGCGTTCCAAACAGCTTAACTTAGCACTAGTCCTAAGCTCTACCACAAAACCAAATCAAATCAAATCAAGAGAACGCCATTCACTGCATCCCAGAATTCGATATGTAAATACAACACACACACCCACACGCCCATACATATATATATATATGTATTAATTTATATATATATATATATATATATATATGTACATACATATCATCCACTGATCCATCGAATGATACGTAAAATCTAACGAAACTTATGAACGTGTTATGTGAACCTAAAGGTTATCGGCTGCCCGTGGCCGCCGCTTGGCCATTTTTGGGCGCGCCCGTTGGTGCTGGAGCGCCAACGCTGACACCGATGCCGCTGCCGATGCCACTGCCGGTGGCACAAGCGGCGACAGTGGCACCAGCGGCGCACAGTGCACCCACGCCCACAGCTGCGCCAGCTGCCACGCCCATTGTGTTAGCACCGCGCCACCCATCGCACAGTGCTGTGACAGCGCAGACTGCAGCAGCAACGACACGGCGGAGGTACATTGAAAAGTCTCGATCGCATTTTTTTGAGTGTTTGCGCCGCAAAAAGCAGAATTCAAAAATTGAGATAACTCGCTGACTCACACAGAGACAAACACACACGCACACCAAAACACTTGCGTAGTAGCTACCCACACACACACACACACACACACACACACACACACACACAGGCATTACTACAACAGCAACAATAAGCAACAAGTCACAAACTCTTAGTTTTGAGATCTGTACCATATACTTACATACATATATATTTGTTGTCTTGTTAATTTGGTTGCGCATTTGGGTTTGACTATATGCTAAGTACTACTATATATTGCATACTTTTTGGCGCCCTTGAGATTGCATTGTTCTACGGCTAGGCACACACAAGAAAACACCAAACCGAACACCGAACCCAAGAATCAACCAATCAATCAATCAATCAATCAACCAATCAACCAACTAGTGGCAATTTCACATGACAACTGTAATTAGCTATTAAGTATGGAAAGGTTTATAGCTTTAACCATAGTGTACTTACCTACTATATATCGTAATTTATAACGTACCCATAATCGTGTGACGGTAGCCAATTTTTGCGCAGCAAGCATTTTATAAATGCATTTCTTTTAGAGCATTAGTTTTTTTTAGTAACTCTCGTACTCTCTTTTTCTATCTCTCTGTTATATATACCTCTATTTTATTATCTCTCTGTTCATACTCTCGATATATTTTTACTTACTTTGCAAATTTGCACGTCTTTCTTTTTGTGTTTTCATCGCTTTGGTCTGAGCCAACAAATATATTCATTAAAAAATATATTCATTAAATGGAAACGGATAATAAAATGATATAAAAATCCAAAAACAAAAACAAAATGTTGCCAATGTCCACAATGGACTTGTTTTCAAATATCGAACGCAGTACTTTTACAATTTGTTGCATGTTGCCAAAATTTTGAACTCTGACTAATTGGCTGCAATGCTTTTTTATTTGTAAATAGCAAAAATTTAAATGAATTTTAGTAATTAAAATTAAAAATTACGCAGTAAAACAGTGATATTTGCAAAAATTAGCAGAAAATCATGAAGCCTTTGCCAAGTTTATAATTGGCATTGAAATGTCGTATCGAATTGTGACTGAATGCTAGCCAAATAAATGTACAATTTGTTTTGGGCTTATAACATTTCAATTATAATTGGTGGACTGGGCTTTCGAATAGAGCTTTACAAAAGTTGCCACAATTGTGGCTGAGGCCTCCAATTATGGTCAGCAGCTCGCTTTGGCCTGGTTATTTCGGCCTAACTGCCAATTATTTATTTTGTGTGACAAACATTTATTAATTACGTGCCAAGCCGCACTGATTCAATATAAAATAATTGTAACAATTTTGAAAGCAACTCAAAGCTTCACTGTTCAAATATTTATGTAAACATATCCTTAATGCCAACAGTCTTAAAGCTGGATTTATTGAGCAAAAATGCTAACAGCTGATGTTTGCCATACAATCGCCCTCATATGGTCGCATTAATCACCTAGTTGTCTTTTAGCTGTAAACCTTGTTCCATTTGGCACTATCATTATAGTTTAGTTAATGTGTTTTTATGGTTTTGATTGTAATTTAAGGTTTAACAGTTTTGATAAGCGAACATTAGTTAAATCGTACAACTTTCATATATACGTTATATATATATATTTTTTTTTGCTTTGTATACAAAAACCTCTAAAATACACTGACCAAAATTAAGTGCAATGAGTTGTATAAACAAAGAGTCTTGCCGCATACACACGTAAACTATAAATTCTATATATGTTTATTTCTAAACTGCAGATCGGTCTAATGTTTTTCATATTGTTAATGGATAGTCATACAAAAAAGTTTATATGTGAAAAACAAAAAACAAAAAGCAATTACTGCGTAGCATTTCTTGGTAATTTATGTTATAATGTTAAGTATGTTTCAAACTGAATCCCCTTTTATATGACTGACTTCACGTATGTCTTATGTATTGTTATATGTATATACCAAAATCATTTCAAAGCTCAATCGATACGTTAACTATATACATTCAAACAGTTACTACATATTGCCTAGTATTTGCTAAACATATACTATATGCTATATACTATATATATTACATATATATATATATATATATATATATATATATATATATATATATATATATATATATATATATATATATATATTTACTTATATAATGAGAGAGAAACTAACCGCATGCGTTTTATGTTCTTTTCTTTTCCTTTTTTCTACTTTTTGCACACGAACACAAAAAAACAAACAAATACACACAAAACATATATAAAATGTTATGCGTGTGAACAAACACCCACACACAACACACACTTACAACACTCACACACACAAACACACACACACACACACACACTGGTAAAAATGTTGTGTAAAAATCGTTGCAAAAAAAATCAATCAAAAATCAAAATCCAAAAAAAAATCGTTTGGCCGCCTCACAGCCGCCGTAGCCGCCGCCGCTGCCATGCGTGGAGTTGCCATACAACGTGGACACGTGGGCGTGGTCGGTGCCACACCCTTCCATCATCCCCATCATCCGCACCATCATCCGGCGCTGGCCGCTGCCGTCGCCCAGCAGCAACAGCAACGTCAAGTGGCCGCCGCTGCCGTGGCCGCAGCCCAACAGCAGCAGCACCAGCAACAACAACAGCAGCAGCACCAACAGCAGCAGCAGCAGCAACAACAACAGCAGCAGCAACAACAACAGCAGCAGCAACAGCAACAACATGCCGCAGTAGCCGCCGCCGCCGCTGCCCAGCACTCACAGCACGCCGCTGCCGCCGCCGCCGCCGCCGCTCACACACAGCATGCACATGCGCATGCCCTCGCCCCTCAGCTGGCACAGCTGCAACCGACGCTCCAGGCCGTCGCAGTGCCCACTGCCGCTGGCAGTGCTGCGGCTGCTGTCGCTCAGCAGCATTCGGCGCTGCAGCAGTCGCTGGCAGCGGCCGCAGCTGCACAGAACTCTGGCGTGGCTGGCAACGCAACTGCCGCTGCCGCCGCCGCCTATGCGGCACGCCTCTCCGCTGCAACGGCTTCCCAAACGCCGGCTGCTGCTGCTGCGGCTGCTGCTTCCATGGCAGCGTCGGCCAATGCGGCCAACAGCGCTGCAGCTTTGCATGGATTTGCGCCGTAAGTAGAGACCACTCCACGTTGCCCCAAACTCGTCGCCATCGCAAAAATCGCCAAATTGAAAAAAAGAAAAGAAAAAAATACTACCATGTAGCTCTTAGTTGTATCTAGTTTTTTTTATTTTTTTTTTTCGTTCAATAATCTCTATATATTGAATGTAGTTTTAGCGCACTTACTTTTTTTGTTAATGTGGTGTCTAAGCTCGCTCTCAAACGCTTACTCAACTTAACAACTGCAACAACATCAGCAGCAGCCTCAGCAGCAAAAACAATTGGCCAAATGTCTTGCATGAAAAACATACGAAAAGATTGAAAACAAAAAAAAAAACACGCATACGCCGTGTTGTGCCTGCTGCTGCTGCCGCTGGCCTTGCTGTATGACACGCATATAAAACACGCTCCACACCCATCTGCCACCTTTTTACACACTTAACCCAATTCCAAATGCCATATACTCAACCTCACACCGTCCATTCCTCCCCACTCCATTGTCGAGCGCAAATTTGTTCATAGCTTTAACGTTGTTTTTGTCTCTCAATTTTGGTCAATGCGGTGATTTTTTAAATATTTAGCTACCTTGTGTGTGTAACCTTTTTATAAGTATATATCTATATATCTATGCATAGCGCCACATTTGCCTAATGTACCATCTAATTCAACGGCAAGTTTAGACTTGTCTCTTGTATAAAATCAACTACAACTACAACAGCTACCAAGCAACCAATTAACGCACGCCAACTACTACATAAACTATATAAATTACTTTAAACATATACATATGCATATATATACTTATATATATATATGTGTATATTCTTGACTGAGAGAAATTGTTTGGCATTGTTTAATAATCTTATTATTTTTATCATTGTTTTGGTTAAGGGACCGACGTAATTGTATATTATATACCTCTAGGCGTATGATGAATTTAAAATTGAATTGAAATTTTTTAAAGCGTCTGCTGCTGCTGTCGCGCATGTTTCCTCTATATCTCAATTAATATAAATATTATTGTTTCTAAATACACCCGTTATATTTTTGTGTTCTTTCTGTGGCTGCTGTTCTATAACTAAATAATAATAGCGTATGAATGACGATAACGATGATAATGCTACCATTATATATGAATTCTACCCAACTAATTAGCTAGGTGCATGAGTGTCTGTTCTGTCTATTTAACAGCAGAGGTCGAGCAACGAACATTTTTTTTGTAGTGTCGGGCAAATGTAATGTGTACTCGTACTCGTTCTTACCATGTATGGTTGATTATCCTTGCTAGTGTTCAACTTATGATTTACTTTGCATTGCATTACCTAACAATCAGCTCGTCATCAACTGAGAAAGGGCAAACAGGGGGGAAACGAAGATGAAGTTTAGTGTTAGTTGCTAGGGATTTTAGGTTAGGCTTTTCGGTTACCGCTAGAACACTGTCAGGACTTTATTCCGTTTTCAGTTACGCCTTAAGTTTCAGCCATTTTACCCAATGCACCCGGTACAAAAAACCAACAGACAAAGGCAATGGCAAAGTTTTCGCATTAAATTAAATATTATTTTGCCCATTGGTAAGCGAAAACTTTGCCCTTGCCTTCTGCTCATGGCGCCCAAAACCAAATACCCACACACAAGTGCGTTAAAAAAAAAAAATTAATAAAAAATAAAATATAAAAAAATAATATACATAAAAATTTTTGAATTTTGCTTTTAAGTGCTAGCCAAATGACAGTTGAGTCAGATCAATTAAAGAACCATCGAAATATATTTTGGTCTTGATCTGGTTCAGCTGACATTGAAACCTATTGAAACAAGTGCCCAAGTTAATTATTAATCTTTGAATTTGTTTTATCCTTCTTCTGAAACACACACAGCGTATACTATGATCCCTTCTTAGCAGCCGCTGCTTCCGCTGATCCAAATCTACGCTTCCAGGTAAGTCTATCAGAATTGCACTCCATATTAACTAGTTAAGATAATCATTTAGGCCTAGGATTTATGTAATATATGTTAAACTATGTTAATCTCTAGTTTCAAGCTGGCTAGCTAAACTAAAACACCTAACGTTTTGAAAATATATATACATATATATATTATATATAAATTTTACAGGCAGCCAAACCGGTCACTGAAGTTCCAGCCGCACAGCCAGCCGCCATATTAAATGTAATGAAACCTATTCAAATTAATACGCTAACTGTAAAACATAAGAAAACTGAATTAAGAACGCTCTCTAAACTATTTATTATACTCTCGTACACACACATTATTTTACACATTACTTTTAATGGTAACTTGTGAAAGACACCAATATTTGACTTGGTTTTTGAACAGAACTTTTTTTCTATGTTTGTAAATTTTTTACTTTTGTTAAATTTTTTTTTTTTATTGCATTTCACACTAACGACGCGTTTTTAGATACAATTTTTATATACGTACCTACACTTTGAGAAATGGTTTTTCCATTGTTGATTATTCTTTGGTAACTGGTCGTGCAATTGAGTCTGTAAAATTTTGTCATATACAAGCGTATATACATATAAATCACAGCAACAACAAAATATGTATATATTATAAGGCCAAGTGCTCAGCGTCATTAACAAATTATCATACATACATAAATAATTGCAATTATGTATTTACATACTCGTATTTATGTATTTTACCATTGTGTTTGAATACTTACGTCTATTTCTACTTATAAAGCGCTTCCTTAATTGCATCCTTTATTCATTTTGTTAACGCATTTTTCAAACTATCTAAGTATAACATTTACACGCGTAGTGTCCAAGAATAATACCAACATCAAATGCTTTTATTATCGGCCACAAAAAGACGCATAGCATACTTTCTGGCTGCATGCCGCCCTCTCACTCTCTATCTCTATTTATTCAAATTTCGATTTAAAAACATAAGATCTTGAGATTTTCTTTTGTTTTGTTTTGATTTTTATATTTCAATCAAATGATGATCACGCAAGTTTTTGTTTGTTTTTAAATTTTGCTTTTGCAATCTATATATACATATTGATATCTACCTGAAATCTATACTTAAGTAGCATATAAATAAATATTCTTCTATGCTGTAAACATTTTCGTAATTACTAAGTATGTATTCTTTTTTGGTTACTTTTTCACGACTGTTACAACATACGCAACAACAACAACAACTGCATCAAATATCGTTACAACATTATCAAAACTAAAAACGAAAAAAAAAAACAACAACAAAAATTACCAAAAATTATACCAAATATATCGAAAAACTTACAGCGCCGCACTGTGACTACGCTAAACAGTACCCCACATACGATCAACCGCATTCCGGTACCACAGAATGTTTTGGTAAAAATAATCATTTTTAGCAAGCAATTTAAAAAATACAATGAAATAATTTATTAAAACCCATAAGAGAATTTGTTTGTTGTGCCCAATTTTACGTTTTGGTTACATGTATGTGTGTGTTGTCATACTTTGTTTTGTTTATTTTTTTTTCTCCGTGGAACTGCGCTTTATGTCTTGCACCCATATCTAAGTTATAATCTTAATACTAGCTCTAATCTATATGCCATAAGTTCCTTGTGATTCCCTGCACCTTTGGCGCTTTGTTTGTAGCAACAGATCCTTCGCATCTTGGGTTTATAGTTTTGAATTCGCTGGTCACCTTAAATATATTTCAATATAGTGTATATATATATATATATTTATATATATACATATATATAATTTTCACACTGATATAATTTGTTTGCACTCCCTTCACAATATATATTTATATTATGTTTTTTTTTTTTGGTTTAGGTTCTTAACTCGTTTTGCCATTTTGCTCTCTTTATCACCTGTCGCTAGTTTTGTCGTTGCCGTTACATTCGCTTTAACTGCCCCCCTTTAACACATAATTTGCTTCACGTTATTCCAGGCCACTGCTCCGCTGTTAAAGACACCCCTGTCTCAGGCCCAGCAGCAAGCGTACGCCACGGCGGCCACCACCTACACGGCGGTCGCTGCCCGGGCCGCCTACGGCGCCGCTGCAGCTGCAGCCGCCCAGCCGGCACTCGCTGGCTATGCCACCGTAGCGGGGTAAGTTTTCATCCTATTTTTCCATGAGCGCCAGTTGCCGCCTCAACCCAAAGTTGAGCTGCTTCACACTCGCAAACCCATAACATTCAGTGATATCCACCAAATCTAATCGTCATTCATTAACTTTAACCAAATTAACGAAACTGACTGGCTTTGACAGTTACTGTGTTAGCCTTTATATTTAATATTGGTGTAGTTGGGCCAAAAAATTTGATGTAAAATGCGACCTAAATTCATTTGTATCTATTCATAAAATAAATATGATCTGAATTCCACTTTAAATGTATATTTTTAATATTTTAGACAGGTTCAGCTAATTGTTGGACATAAAAAAATATGGTCTATAAAGGTAGCATTGTATGAAATTGAACTGGGAACATGCGTGAATATTACTTAAGAATATTAATATAATATACAATAATTAATCAATTTTATTTGTTCTACTAAAATGTAGTTAGTTTTTTTTATGTATTTTAAGTTATATTATATGCTATATGTGTTCAAGTTTTTATTTTTTAGTTTAGTAAACCGCCTAAATAAAGAATATTCTTTACTTCTTACTTCTTACTTATCTTACACAGAGGGTATAATATTTAAACACGAAATGTGTATATTCATGTCTGTCTGTTCTTTTGTCCGTCTGACTGCGTGTCTATGTAAACTAGTTTCTTTCGCAATTAGAAGTTTTACTTCCTTAATAAGTAAATTATATCATATAAAATATATATGTACTATATGTTGGAACTGTTTAAAACTCGAATTTTTGTATTTATAACTTATTTTCTTACTAAGATACTCAAACCGAATTTACGAACTAGGGACATCAAATGGTCATAGTTTATGATTCAAATCTTAATAATATACAACAATGCATCTTCCATAGAAAGAAAGAGCTGTAAATTTTGTTTTTGTGCAACGTTGTGTTTTTAGTATAAAAATTAAGCCGTATGTCTGCTTGCGTACTTAATCTTTGGTACCCCGAAGAAACCTGATTTTGGTTATTGATATTTTATCTTTTTTATTTCAATGTATGTTTTTTTTTTATTGTAGTTTATATTACTTTATGTTATTTTCTTTTATATTTAATATTAATTTGAATTTTTGATTTTCTTAATACTTGACTAATTAATTTGATTTGATTCTCTTTGTACATTTTTAAAATCACAAAATAACTTATCAAGAGTAGCAAAAGTCTAACACCGATAACTGAAGACTTGCAGCTAACCATTGAACATTTTTGCAAAACCATATCGAAACTTAATAATTTTTACTAAAATAAGTCAAAAGAGACTGGGAAATAGATGGAGGAAACATAAGCTGAAAATGGGATGATGTTTTTCAAAAATAACATACTAGAAAGCAATGATGTGGAGAATTAATTTTTAAAGTTATGAAGAAATGACGCTTGAGCAAAAATCTAAATTTGGCACTAATCGACGAGAACAACTAACAAAAACAAAAATTCCACAAACTTAACAAACCTAACCCACATGGAATCATCAAGAACACATCGAATTCCCTAAACACATTTATAGCACCCAATGTACATATGATATTTAACTAATATGTTGTAAACGAAATATTTCTAGTTACGCGCGCGAGTATGCGGATCCTTATCTAGGACATGGCATTGGACCTGTGCCAGGCTATGGGGTAAGTTTCTTAAACAAATTGACACAATTTTTTGCCTTACACAAGATGCTTAAGTACGTATTTTCTAAGGAAATTACTTATTCCCCGTTTTCCCCATCTACTTCTTCCAATGTCTTACAGGCAACCATGTATCGCGGTGGCTTCAACCGTTTTACGCCATATTAGAAAGCTTCGCAAGTCAGCTAAATAACGCACTTGAACTACACTCGAAAATGCTCAATGTATGAACAAAAATTAGACGTAAATACTCCTCCCCTACAGTGCAGTAAGTAGAAGTTAAATCTAAAACGATAGATGCAGATACTCAAAAACAGATGCTCAATGATGAACGAACAAAATAAAAAGAAAACCCAATCAATATATGGAGAGTTGAAAATCAAAGCTAAAAGCAGCCGCAAACTTGTGGCATATTAAGCAAAAAGTAATAATAAACAAAAAAAAATTTTAAAAATCAATGAAAAAAAAAAAACAAATCAATGTCGTCCAACAAAAAACAAAAACAACAAATGCAGTATACACAAAATATTAAAATGGCAATTAGTTTGCAAAACGTGCTTCATGCGTAGATTTTTACCAAAAACAAAATTTTTTGCGTCAGATCAGAATTTATATATACCTACAGGATATATTATTATACCAATAGATATTGTATTTGTATATCAAAAAATGAGCAATTTTTATGTATTTTCAGGCTGCACACTCAAAAATCAAAAAAAAAAAAAAACAATTTTTTTGTTTAACAGTTTTGTTTATTAAGTTAGCTTTATACATATATAAAAGATTATTTCTGTTTCATGTAATTGTTACATATAGCATTGTAGTTTGTAGTCATCAAAAAGTAACAAAAACAAGCGCCACACCTTAAATTGTATATTATTTTTCTATATATACATATACGAAAAAAAATTTATGAAAAATGTTGCCAAACAAAAAAAAAATAAAAAAAATCAAGCAAAAAAAATAATTTAAAAGAACATTTAAAGGACAGACATGCGAACCTTTTATGTGGATTTCTTTATACATTTTTACATCTCCAAAGAATACTCATTTTATTATTGTCAACGACTTTTTTTTAAATGTTTTTTCTCTGCTATGCTTTATAATTGTTCCTAGAATTTTTTCGGCAGCTAAAATGCAAAGTCAACTCAATGAAAATGATATTGCTCAACTTGTAGCGCATAAGTAAATGCAAAAGATCAACACGTAGACATATCCTTGGAATATACAATAATAATTACTTTAATGCGGCCGTAGCAGCAAAACATAAAAAAATAAAGAAAAAACAAAAAAAAAAGGAAAGTGGAATGAGTATAAAACAAAAATATTAATACATAATAGTTTTTAACTTCAAGCTTCCAGT
Organism: Drosophila sordidula; assembly: GCA_035047465.1. Lineage (NCBI taxonomy): Eukaryota > Metazoa > Arthropoda > Insecta > Diptera > Drosophilidae > Drosophila > Drosophila sordidula. The sequence goes on along the minus strand of JAWNPQ010000156.1, from coordinate 12,739,893 downwards.
GACAGAAAGATAAAAGGAAACCCAGAATAAAAAACGTGAAAACTGTGTAGTAAGCATTAAAATAAAATACATTATTAGCTCTTACTCTGTAGCACCCTCTTTGTGTGTTGTGCAAATATATAAAAAACAAAAAACAATTTTAAAAAATAAGAAGCAAAATCAGAAAAGGAAAACAGAAAATCTAAATTCGTAAATTATATAACTTCACGACGTTTCAGTGTTGTTAATTTTGGGTCTAGACCTCAAACTTCCCTAAGCAAGCTAAGAATTTTTTTTTTTACACACACTCTATAAAATCTAATGCACACAATTAAATTATAGCGTTGTGTATTTTGAAAAGTATATTGGAAAATAGAATCCAAACAAAGAACAAAACAAAACAAAAACAAAAACAAAGTAAATGCTCAAAAAGTAATATGATGATTCTTAGACAGCTACTGTCGTGAAATTTATACTAGTTGTTTAAAAACAAAACTATGCTAAAAGAAACAAATACCTTGTAACTTTGATTCGTTATTGTGTGTGTGTGTTACTGTGCAATTGCTCTTTATGTGTTCTTCTCAAATTTATCCTTACGAATTGAACAAAATCCATAAATATTTTTTATTCGTGGTAACTCTCTATGTGAGAATAAATTTTAGCTCTTGAGTCCCAATTAATTCAATATAGTGTTTTCTACAAAACAATTCACTTTCTGAGATTGTACATATTTACTATGATTTTTCTTAAACACAAAAACACTTGCATACACATACAACAGCAATTCAAAGCAATTCAAATGTTTCTTTAAATATTATTAAACAAAAAAACTTAAATTTTTAAGCATATTTACGTTGACATTTTTCAAGCCAAAGTTAATATTTAAAAATGATTTTTAGTTAGATTTAGTTTTTATGCTGATTACAGACACAAAAATAAAGTAATAATAATACAAGTAAAGAATAAATCAAATCAAACCCAACAATTGCCAAATTAAATGTAGCTTTCAAGTGAATTAAATAGACACGTAATTAAAAAAAAACCAATAAAAAAACAACAAACTTTTAAATAGCGCAGAAATAAATACATATTAATAAAAGTGACAAAAAAAAGTATATCACACTTTTTGGCCGCACATACAAGAATAATTGAACAAAAAACAAATACCTTTGGGTTTGATATACAAGGCGAAATAAACCAAGTAGTTATTAAAACTTAAACATAATAGAATACATATAAAATTTATAAATTCAACTTCCACCGCAAATTTTTTTAAAACAAAAAAAAACACAGTCTTAAGCAAGGTATGAACTAAAATCAACCTATAAATATGTAAAATGCAAATGCAACTCAATCAAACACTGCAGCTATATATATATATATCTATATATATACATACCTACTTATAAACAATATTTTAATTTTTATTTAATTTTAAATTTTTTGTGCGCCCCTTCCTATAACACATCCAATTTTAACACCCAGTACAAGAGCAAGAATGAGAATTATGAATCTTTAAGCTGTAATCTGTAATCTGTGTAGTCTAACCATAAGCCAGCGCCGCTTTTGTTCACTTTCACATAGAGCATACGCATAGGCGTTATATAAAGTATAAATATAAACTATATATATAAATATATATTATATGAAATAACACTAATCTTTAAAGATGTGCCAAATTGTAAGTTGTACCATTTGTTTTTATGAATGGACAAAGCAAACAAATGCAAAATGCAAATTTAAATAAAAACAAAATAAAACATATATGAATTGAAAAGTCGGAAACAGAGCTACCCTCCCGAAGATGAAGAAATCATTATTTGGTTTTTCAACATTTTAATGTTGAGAATGGAAAATATTTTTAAAATTTAGCTTTGTGTATAGAGACGAGAGTTAGAAGTTTAGCGTCCCCAGGCGCTTCCTTACAAACAAAATTGATTATAGAACAAAAGAGACGAATAGTATTATATTAGCGGACTCCCGCAACAATCACAGCAGTTCGCCCCTCCCAGAAGTCTTAACATGCTCAATACTTGTGTTCACACACACATAACATGCCCTTTTAACCACATTCACATTTATTTATAAACACGCAAACAGATACCAAACATAAATGGCTATAACAAGAGACAAATTTCATGAAACAAAAACTATATATTGGTTTATTTCAATTTTCAATTTGTAAGGTTGTGACAAATTGTAAACAAGAATAAAAAACAGAACAAAAACTAACACACAAAAAAATGAGAAATCTTTAAAAACGTGCAGAAAATGTAATAATGTATGCGAGTGGCAAATAAAATGGCAGAAACAAACATAAAAAAAATATTTGAGATTCATACAAACGAAAAAAAAAAGGAAAAATGCAATAAAAATAAATTTTAAAAATATAAAATAAAATTAAAACTGGCATTTATTATTTACGAAACGCGGTAACTGGGAACTAATATAATTGATTCAGTTGGCTATAGAACACAATTTTCACTCCATTTTGAAATAATTCAACGCGAGAAGAAATAACATGGCAGCGAACGGAAGGTTAACAAAAACAATGCACATTATGCAAAATTCGTGTGTGGCAAAACGGAAACCTTTTAATATTTCACACCGACATATGAACACACACGCATGCACGCACAACAAAAGCTGATCAGTCAACAATTTGCTCGTTTCTAGTGGCACTTTTTCTTCATTATTTCATTCCATGGCTATTAAAGTTGATGTGGGGTCATTACAAACATTTAACACCTCCTAAGTCCATAGTGCGCGACATGCAAAAGCTATTAAACCGATTAAATCAAATGGGGCACGCTGGGAGTTCGCAATGGGCCTCTAATTATACAAAGTTTCACATTTGATTCAAAACTACCTTGCCACCCACACACAAACAGCGCACACACAAACGCACGCACACACACACACAGACATGAACGCGCACAATCACACATCCGCTGTTTTTAAATGGGCCATGACAAACCAGTCGACCACAGGAAGTAAACGCCTATGCCCCAGCCCCAAGTCACAAGTGGTTAGTTCAGTTTGTCGGTCCCACTGCCCCCCACCTCCCCTCCCCCCGCGGCTGCTCCTGCGCCTGCGGCTAGTGCGGCGTACAGTGTGACATAATAAATTATGCTGCATAGCAATGATTAATTCGAGTTCAGCATGACAACATGACAGTCGGCGAGGCGTGCGGCATCCAATCAAATGCATACAGAATGAGTGCTTCGAGCTGGCCAACACAGATACACACACGCGCACACAGCTGATGTTCCACTTTCCATTTAGCCGAAAAGAAATCAAAGTTTGCCCGCTGGCTATCAGTGTTGTGTGTTTTCTTCTCTCTTCCGACGTCTCCCCATATATTCGCCTATCTATTTATGGCTATGTGTGCGTGTGTGCGGGTATTTGAATGTCCCGCCGGACCCAATGAATTATTACGTGCAATTATTTTCTAATTAATTATTTGACAGCTCTGCGAACTACGCGAAGCTGCGATAATTTCAGCATTGGCGATGGAGCACATGAAGTTCGTAATGGCTACCATTAAGTTGGCGGACGTTGCTCTCTAATTCTCCGATATAGGCAATAGGGAATGTGGTCAAATGTGTTTTCCTTCCACCCAAACTGCAGCAAGTTGATACAGAAGCTGCTTAAATATTACTCACAAGTACTAAGGCGCCATAACTAAGTAGGCTAATTTGAAGCATGGACAGAGCAGCAGGGAAATGTTTAAGATCCTGTGGAGCTGAAGCTACACTGGTTTATTGTGTAGCATTTCAAAATTCCATAACACAAAATCAATATTTTATATGTAGGCCCAAAGGCCGCTAGAAGGACAGATAGCTTGATGGCACCCTCAGCAATAGACCTGAATCCTGCATTTGATTTGTTACGTTACGCTAATGAAGCCAAATAAGATTCATAGCTGCAATGGTTTTCATTGGATTTACCCAAAGGCTTGGTGAATAGTTTGTGAATTTGATTTTTTAATAAGCAAATAGGCCACATTACCACTCACCAATATCAGCCCAAAGCTATGGCTTTCGAAATGTAACTGAAAGAAATATGTATGCAGTATTTCATTAGCAGGGGCGAATAGAAGTGAAGCTCGGCCCAACTAAATTAAAAAGGCAAAAATTTTGTTTTATTCATTATTAGTTCATTAGAGCTTAATAATCTAGTTCGCCTTTTATTTAGAATGTTTCCAGAATTTTGAATATTGAGATAATGAAATTGCGAGAGCTGCATGAAAACTCTAGATCATGTGTGATTTCATTTCGTTAATTTTAGGGCTTTGGTGTGTTTTGTGCCCGGCATAAAATGGGATTTTTGGGCACGAGCCTGACAATTTTGTCTATCTCTAATTTTGTGGATTTGTGAAGGAGAACGCGCGGTCTACACCAGTATACCACGAATGAAATGAGCCCAAAAGCAATAGTATAATTGTTTTCGAACTGCCACCGACGATTTGGAGCTCTCGTGCTAGTGATTTAACAAAATCAAAATCGCTACATCTTTCAAATACAGCCAGATAGAAGCGCGTGTACAAACAGCCAATAGACAAAAAGGGCAAAGGGATGGCCCAAGTGGCCAGTCCACAGTCCAAACCAATTGCAAAGCCACACATGACCCGCTGCTAACCGCGGCACAAAAACTAATTACATTATTTCAAGTTGATGCAATCAGGGAGTGCGTGTGCCCCCTACGGTTCACCCCATAAGGCAATCCGCGTTACGGTTCAATTGAAAGTGCGGACTGGACCAAAAAACTGCCCGCACAGCACACACAAATATTATACAGACACACACACACACACTCGGACAGGCCACGGCCTCACAGGACATGCCGCTGCATGCAAATCACTACAAAATGCGATGGCCAAAAGAGCAGCGGTTTGGGTTCTGATTGGGATTGGTATTGGGATTGGAGATCAGCAGCAGCCACCGGAAACGGGGCAACGGGCACTGCGGCATTGTTGGTTGCTTTACGAGCCGCAACCACTGCATGCGAATATCTGTGTATCTCTCTCTCTCTACCTCACGCTCTCTGGCGCTTGCCGTCCCGCTCGCTTTCGCGGCGGGCGAGTGTTGGATTAATGCCGCCAGCTGCGTTACGCTCTGGCAGCAGGCAAAAAAAGCGTGCAACTGAGAAGATGAACCACCAATAATTCAGTGGCAACCGTCGAGCATAAAAATCGAAACAGCTGCAGGCGTCGCATCGCATCGCCTGCCGCTATTTATTGTTGCTCGTATTTGCCTGTTAATTGCCGTTGCAGCGCAATAAAAATGCACAGCCCAAAACACACACACGCACGCACACACACACACGTGTAGGGATAGAGAGAGATTTCAGACTTTCGCTGTAATTAACCGTGTAGCTGTCGCGGACATTTCAATTAAACGTATTTTAAAGCGTCCGTAATTGGGCGAAATGCTGCCGTTTAAAGCTTTGCGAATAACAACAAAGGCCAAATTGGCGAACAACAACAAGAACAAGCACTAAGCCCAAAACGTCTAATTAATCGAATTCTACAGTTGAGTGTGTAAAGCAGCGTACTGTACGCCTTTGCTGTGCATGCACTTTGCACTTTTGCCCTTTGCCCTTATTGCGCTTTTAATTAAAAGTGGAAAAAAATACTCGCTGGCTTTTGGTTTTGCATTTTCGCTTTCACTTTGTGGGTCGGCGAATGATGTGCCCCAACTACCAAATGCAGCCAAATGGCTCAGCTCAATACCACGAAATCACTTTGTCGATGCAAGCTAGAAGAAGAAATTACCCACACAGCAACATTGGACACACCACCCTGCAGCTCTGCAGTCTTGTTATCTATCTAGTCCCTATACGGTTGACTCCTGACCCCCACCACTTTCTCAAACCAGCATTGCATAAGCGTATTTTAGTCCGGAGGTGAACCCAGTTCGGTTAACGGGTGACTCTATGCCTAAAAAAACACGGTGCAGCCGAGTTCCCAATACTCTGTACATTGTTTAGTAAAGGCCTAGAGCGATTTGTATTTAACTACATCTTTAGAGCAGTTTATCAGTAGTATATTACACCTGTTAAACCAGTTGATATATAGATTTATGCTGTTGGCCCGTGCCTTGAAACGCTTTCAATACAAGAATGAATATTTTAAAATTCAAGTCTCTCAAAAATAAACAAATTAGTTTATTCGGGCAGCAAGAGTGGCAAGAACATTGCACAAATTTATTTATTTATATATATTTTCAATATTTCACCTTATGAATAGAGTACAGCAAGAAGGGCCAGTTATCTTTGTTATCATTCCAATGTTAAGCCAGGGTTTTAAAATTGTAATGTCCCGATAATGGAGGTATATGATAAGTAGCTCGTTGTTGATAAAATTATTTTTATTTCTAGCATAAAAAGATCCGGTCAAGCCATAAAAAATGTATCCGTTTCTTTTTTATTTTAATGAGAATTAAATTACAACAACAATAAAGCACCCAGCCAAATTTTGTTGATTTTTGACTTGGAAGTGGAAGTTGCAATCTTCCTATATCCTTATAGGTATTACACATAAATATTTATTTTTAGGCCTGCCTAAAAATAATCCTGCATTTGATTAACCAAACTCATATTCCGATTCAGGTGTCTCTCGCTCCTATAGTGCTTAAGCCAACTAACGCAATAAATATACATGGACTTTATAGTGTCGGAGATGCCTGCTGTTGCCTATTATATACCCATTTTTAGTACGTACAGGGTATAATGCCACAATACTAACAGGTTTTTAGTTGGTTACGAGCAGTAGCAGGGCGTGACGATTGATTGGAGTACCCATGAGTCCCTTGCAGTGTACTCCTGTCTCTTACAGGTTTACCGAGCCTGTGAATTGACCATTTGTGGCTAGACGGTGCTTGAGTGTGTGTGTGTGTGTGTTTTGCCTTTTCTGTTTGCCTTGCCGTACGGCACCTTGACCACATTTCCAATTGTCTATTGCATTGTTGTTTCTGCTGCTGCTTCTTGCGATGAGCATTTTAACTACAAAATAAATGCCTCCAATGCCCCACATCTTGTTTGACTGTGTAAATATTTGGATGCACATTGGACAATCAATAAATTCGCTTCGGTTTCCCATTGGCTTTCGCAAATTGTTTAGCCTCATTCAATTTTCTGGCTACCGAGCCACAAAAATGTATGCAGCAAAATTGGTAAATGTCATTAAACAATTTTGATTTAGCTCTAAAAGGCACTTGAATCGGAAATTAATAAACAATACTCATTTTTCAAATGGTGACCTGTTTCCATAGTATCTGATTTTATGCGGTATGAAAAACTCAATATGTACTCGAGTTCGGATGCCAGTAAATTCCTGGCTGTCTGTGCATTTATACCCTGAGCCCATTGAAAATGGGTAAAAAGAATAAATTTGATATTGAATCCCAACCCCCACTCGCCCATATATAATAAAAAACACAATTCAAGTACTACAGACTTGGGCTTTGGTTTGTACACAGATTTAATATATATAGAATTAGTTGTGAAACTTTTATAACTTTCCGAGAATGGCGCTACAGAACAGTATTGCCAATTTAGCCTATTCCGTTCTTATTTTAACTGATTTTAACTGAAACATTCCCTATACGGAAATCTGTCCTTTGTCAGTTTTATGATATTCATATTTTATTAACCAACATCATGAATATGTTAAAATTACAACAGTGCTACACCGTATTAACCACCAAAATAATATTATTGCAATATAATTATATTCGCTTGATCAAGTGGCAAAATATCGCAGATACTGCTACAATTTGGGCGGAGGCTATTAATTGCGAGTTCTCAGCAGGGGGAAAATCAATTTTAGAACCCGCAACATTTGCCTAACTTTGTTGTCGTTGCCGTCGTCAAAAGCGGATGTTGAGCGCGAATTCAGCCAAGTAACTTAGGCAAAGTCTAAATTGCGAAACCGCATTCAAACGCAGACGTTAAATGCAATTATCTATCAAATAAAGTTGTACTGTTTATACAAAGGAAAATTTATATTTATAACAATTCACTTGTCATTTGATTTGGAACGGCACAGCGCATGCTTAAAAGATGAGGCAATAAGGCTAAGTATTATTATAAAAAAGAATATAAATTAATAAGGATTTCTATATAATTTTTTTATTTCGCTTGTGCAGATTTTGTGAGCTTCCTCCAGAAATTACGAAATTCTTATTTTTTTACATATATACTGTATGTATGTACTTTCTGTGTTCGGATATGTTTCCTGCTATGCGTTGGCATTTACTTGACCGACAGCTGTTCCCGCATCATTGCATTTGAGAGACAGCCGTTGCCCAATCCTCAAACCTCCCTAGCTGTCAATTGCAATGCATTAGGTCATCCCCCACCTTCTGATGCCTCCTGGCGCGTCAGTTACAGCTGCTGGTTCTGACCTTAAAGGAATCCCATAACTCAAACTAGAACGTTGTCTTACCGCCCAGCGCCCTGCGCCCTACGCCGTGCGCGCTGTACCCCGGCTGCGGCATTATGCAACGCTGCCGTGCAGCCATTTTTCAAAAATTCAATTGTATATACAATTCAATTTGTGTGATCAACAAAGTCGACATTGACAGCCCCCAGGGCCAGGCGTGGGCACATATCACGCGTCAAAGCTTTGGAGCTCTAACAGCGTTACAAAGCATTTTGATGTTGCATGAATTCGCGACTGTGCGGCGTGACGTGGCACATGCTCCTTTTGATTGAGACTGGCCGGGCACAAAAAGGTAGCATACTTTTCTGCTGACAGCAAGCGGGCAGCAAGTGGATGGCCAAATAATTACGCTAATTACGCGTGCCAGCCTTATTAAAATAAAGCTTTGGCTTGGGCCAAGCATCGCATCGTCCTGCCGAGTCCTGGCCGCAGCGCTGCGGCCATCAATCACTGAAATTGTGCGCTCTCTCGCTTGTAAATAAATCATAAAAAACCAACAACAAGGCAGCAACAACAAAAGCTCTAAGCGTTGTCCTGACTGCGGTCGCCAGGCGTTTAGCCAAGGACCCTAGTGTGTGTGTGTGCGAGTGCGTGAGTGTGAGAGTGTTTGTGTGTGTGTGTGTGTGTGTGTAGTTGGGTGTGGTGTTTGCGCTGGTGTCTGTCATTGTTGGTGGTTTTGCGGTTACTGACAGTGGTCGGCGCTTTTAGCCATTTGCCTCTACCTGCCCTGGCGCACACTGACAAACTAACGGAACTGGGCGGCGCCGTTGCGTGGGAAGTGCCCTCGAATGCGTCTGCCCGGGATACAGGGGACTGTAGGGAGCGTAGGTGCCCGTGTTTGAACTCAATTCTGCGTTAGAGTTTGTGTTTTTGTGTGTCTGTTTCATTATAAGCTCAACGGCACTTAGCACACAATTTAAGCGGCTTTGGATTTGCTGCTGGGGCTGTCTTTTCCATTCCCGCTCTTTCCCTCTCCATCCCTCTCCCCCTCTCAGTCTCTCTGGGTGGCCGTTAATACACACCTCATGAATGCGTTACTTTTCACGCTGTTGCCACGGCTAAATAATTCACAAACTTTTGGCCTGCTGCTGCCGTTTTGGCCAATTGCCCAGTTCCAGGTTGATCTCAATCCGAGTTAGCAGCTCGTATCTGTTGGCACAGGCATTCGCATTATGCAGTTATTCCATTTTTAATTTCCATGTCGAGTCATTTAAAATAATTTCAACAGTTTTTGTTCACCGCTGCAATTCGAGAGACGCTTGCCAAGGACCAACAATCAACAAGTTGTCTATGTGTGTGTCTGTGTGTGTGCCAATTATGCAGGCAAAAACATGGGAATTATGAATTTGGCAGCATTTCTATCAGGATAGAGAATGGCCTATTCAACAACAAGTCAAATTGCCCCAGTCGAAAGTGTCCGACTAATAAAATTATCCGCCAAAAAATATGTCTATCGCAGACAATTTCTCTTTTGGCGTAAAGGCCGAAGGAATCTAAAAGTGAAATACGCTGTATATAAATGAGAGCCTATATTTGGTACCCCTAGCAACAACAATCCGTTACAAGTCGTACTAATGAAAGTACTATAAGGCGACGAATTATGATTGAAAAACTTTTGACTGCTGCCATTTAAGACATCAACAAATTGATTACTTTTGAATAATTTACAAGCTATCAATCGACAATAATAAGGAATGTAAAGAAAATATAATACAAGCAAATTCTATCATAAAATTGTTATCCTGTTATTGACATTCGAAATTGAAATTTGAATATCTAACATCGCACAAGTAAATATAATGATCTTCAAGTGACCTGCTTGGTATACACAAGTTACCGTAATACATATTGCAGCACAAAATTTGATTTTCCAATTAGATAAGCACACATTACGCATTTGCCTGAGTGGAGCCATTTAAACAGATTCGGCGCTTTCACGTCACTGGCCGCGTCGAGCTCCCCGTTGCCAGAGTGCATTTAACGTGTGTGGGCGCGCTATCTGGCTAATTGTATTAGCCAACTCCGCGTCGGCGATGGCCCGACATAAGCGCATTATAACGCCTCATAAAGCGAGTCAAGCCAAGGTCCTGCGTGGCAGCCATCGCGATTTGTACGCTCGTCCAATCAGACAATTACATATTACAATTACACGAGCAGCGCAATGAGGCGAAATAAATTATGTGGGGTAAGTGGGGCGTCGCACTTGAAATGTAGCTAAGCGACACCGGCGCCTCCACGTGCCCCCACCATCCCCGCAATGGCTTAATTGTTGTGCACGCGGCCCAAAAACGGTGCCCTCAACAAGTTCGGGAAAATCAATAGGCAACGGAAAAAGGGGCAGGGGCTGGGGCTGGGGCAGGGGTCTTATTAATTGGACGGTGTTACACCAAAAAGGCTGCAAATACTTTCACGCTCGTTTCAAGGCGGCTGCTAAGGATAAGAATATTTGCCTTTACCTTGTGCCACTGCCACGTGCTCAGCAGTCATCGACGACGTCCTAATGGGGCCACAGCACGCAAGCCGGCCCGAAGGCAGGCACGGGACTGGCAAGGCCGTCAACGAGTGTGCTGGGCGGCACTGGGACTGGGACTAAGACACGGCTAGAGACAAGCATCTTGAGGTCTTTACTTCACCTTTGCTGGCCGGATTAGCAGTACGCACGCCTCGTGTGTGTTGTCTACTGTTTAACTTTTTAACTGGGAGCCGGGCAGCTGCCGGTGTGCTGGATTTATGCTGGTCACTGATTTCACCGGCGGTCAAGGCTGACAATATAGTACCTGGGCATCGCTAGGGCCAAGTCCCAGCTCCAGTTGGCGCTGCAGTTACAGTCCCAGTGCCCCACCCGGTAGCTGCTTGTAAATTTATGTCCATAAAAAGGCATAAAAAAGCGAGCGGAAAATGTGTTGTGTAAAAAGGACGACGTTGAAAATAAAATCAACAATAAATTTTGCATGCAGCAACATTACGAAACAATAGCGATGGCTCTCTCCCTGTCCCTCTCCCTCTCCCTCTCTTTCTCTCTCTCTCTCACTCTTTCCTTATCTCCGCACCTACGGTGTGTGGGCGTACAAACTGCAATTGGTATTTTTATTGCGTGCTCAACACGGCGAATGCGTAATACGAGTAAAAGGCTGCCAGTTGCCAGGACATGCAGACGTACGGGTTTTTATAGCCTCTTTTGACTTATGCGCCATAAAATGCCATAAAATGAAATTAAATAAACAAAATGTAAAACTCATTTTTACATATTGATTGCAATTTCTATCAACAAATTTGACACGCCTATCGGACACGGCAAGGACATCAAAAAAAAAGGGCTTCTCGTTTTCGGGCTAAGCCCAATATATTTGGCCAATGACGACGATCGGAAATTACGAAATATGAGAATGGTTTGGCACAGAAGGTGTACTTTTACCTTTTCTTAAAAATTATATTGACCCTTAACCCTCAAAATTGTGATGGCCTATTAAAACTACTATTAAAAATTATCTTTATATATAGAGCTCAGAGCAAAATAAAATTATCTATATTTTTTCCACAGTCAGTTTTATTGCACATAACTCTGGTTTCTGGTTTGAACGGAAACGCACTTTAAAATGTTTTTCAGATCTGTTTGCCACTGAAAAAGAGTTCATGGTCTGTTAATTTAAGTCGCATTTTGTATTTATGCCGCGTACCGCGTGACAGTGGAACGGGGCGATTACGTGAGGCACATCAAAGCAACCAGGAGCCACGCCCACTTTTTACGCTCGAGGCAACGCAAAGCGCTTGATGAGCGCTTGGGCTTGGGCTTGGGCTTGGGATTGGAGTCTGGGCTTGCGATTAGTTCAACTGATGTCGCATTTGTTGATTAAGGATGCGTCTTCGAGGCACAGAGAACACACTTTTGTCATCATTAATCAACTGACGTCGTGCCTATTGACAAAGCCAACGGCAAGCCCAAAGAAATGTGAGCAAATTGTCGGGTCTGAATGCGAATGTGAATGTGAATGTGAATAAGCATCGTCTTAAGCTGCACCTGTTTTATAACTCCACTGCTGCTGTGTCTATGGCAACTGTCGTTGCCTAACAAATAGCAAAAAATCCGCACTTTGACACATTATTTTGCAGTACAGTGAACAACTGAGCCTGACGCAAAGCGACCTGACAACGGCAAACTCTGAACTTTAAATCGAACCTGGCGCCCGGGCAGACAGCCCTTACGGATGTAACTGGCAGCTGGTAGCCGGACAGTTGAATAACGCCTTCGTAATCTGCCACAAAGCATTTCAAATCAAATACAAATACACACAACGCACAATTTGAGGAGCAGAGTGGCACAAAATGTAACAACAATTACATAAACTTAATAACTTGATAGCCAAAGATAAACTCGAAGGGCAGGAGAAGCAGCGAAAGAGCCAAAGAGCTAAAGAGCTACCAAATGCCCATGGGGGCTGTTGGCTGTCTGCTGTCGGCATGACGTGCAACTGCCTGGCGGGCCATTCGGTTTACAATTTCAGAGAGGGCCCTACAGGAGTTGTTGGCCTTGCTTTTGGCCCTGGCCGGGCCGACCTGCACACACAGTTTTATGGCCGCAAACAATTTCGCAACGTTTCGTAAACTTTTCAATGAAAATAGCCACACGCCTGGGGTTGGGAGCTCTGCTAATGCTGCCCAGATCCTGCTGATGTGCCTGCTGTTGTCGCTCTCTGGCAAATACACTTCACTTATTACACTTACAGCTGTAAAAGAGGGGCGGCCGAAGACCTGAAGGCCCTCCCCTCAGGCTCGTTTGTTAGACGGCGAGTTCGAGTTAGCAGCAACTGAGAGCTGCATAAATATTGCAAAAGTGAAAGTAACAAGCAGCGCCAAAGGTGCACTGAACTAAAAAGATAAATGTAACTCAGAGAGTGCCACACAACAATCTGAAACGGGGCTCGACTATCTTCGAATAGTCGTTTATGAAACCAACTTACCTCTACATTTGAGTTATTGATATTTATCACATCATTATAATGAGCAGCTAATCAACTCGAGCAACTCCAACTCATGATGGTTCAGTCCCGTCTAAGCCATTAAAAAAACGTTTCAACTACCTGAAGAACCAAGAATAAGTCAACATGCAAATAAGCAGCAAAATATGCTATGCAAACTTGATTACCATAGCTGTGTAAAAACTATAGTGCAGTGTAGAGCTGAATAATTTAAACTAGGCAGTCCTGGGTAGATGAGCTGTTTAAGTGACCCAGTTGTTCAGGCAGCCCCGAATTGTTCGGGTTCGGGTTCGACCTGATGCAGTATTGTCAAGGTTAATAATTTATTTTAACTACATCCTACTCTAACGATAACTAATAACAGTTTTTTTCAGGGTGCCGATGATAAGATATCGTAAAAGATATGCACTATATTTTTATAGTAAACTGTGTTTCGAATAAAAACAATAAAGTGTTTCTACAATGCCGATTTCAGTTCGGTCCGAATCGGCCTTCTATGCTTCCATATTTCAATTATGCTATTCAATATAAATAAAACAGATTTTACTATGGAAGCTCGACTGAAAGCTGTATGTATTTAAAAAAAAAAACAATTATTTTTGAAGTATCGATTGTAATGGATATTGTTGATATTAGCCACAGAAATGCGTTCCTAAGAAGCAATCGATTGTTTTGATTGAGGAAATGGCAGTGCTTCAATGTAAATTTGCTTTGTTGAAAATGCTAGAAGTATGCTGAACTTAGCAGTTATGAACTTTGTTTGTGGTAACCCGAAAAAAACAAAAGTCTTTGTAAGACAAGAACTCTGTTTTCAACCGTTATTCAACCATATTAAAGAGCATTTACTCTGAATTGGCAACGTTTGCAATAGAAATTACTCAGGCTTTTCATTTGTACGCCAACACAATCCCAACAGGCTTAAGCCCGATAATATTCAACAGAACCGTAGACAATTGCGCCCTTGCCGGGAACTCATCAAACAACGAACAAAAATGTGTTATTCGAAATATTGCGAATGCGCCACATGCCAACCTCGTGTGAAGCCCAGCAGGACGGGCCAACGAAAACATTTGCAAACTAATTTGGAAACTATTTGGCAGCCGCAAAACTACAATGCCCAAAACTGTGGCACTTCAACGCACAATTCAACGACATGGGCCCAAGATAATCATTTCCAACAATGGCAAAGCAAAGGATAGCAACTTGGCAGTAACATATGAGAGCGACGGTAACCGAGCAGGCAAGCACTAACAAATCCTTAAGCCCCCTCCCCTCCCCCCACCCTTTCACCGTCAACAAATGAAAATAAAAAAATGAACAACTTTTGCGTGTATGCCCTTTGTGGCCATAATTTATAGACTATCTGCCAAAATATTCCAGCTGAACCATAAAGATTCAATTTCACAAGCAATTTATATAGCTGGGCAGGCACCCCTTTTGGAGCAGACTGCGGAGCTCGTATAAACAATTTATATACCCACAGAGATGGGGGCGTGGCCAGGACAGGGCAGCGAGTCCAGCTGTACAAATGAGCAACATGTTCGGACCACAAGCTCTTATTTATATGCCTTAAATACGTATATGGCAACCATTCAAATCTCTCCCTAAAACTGGGCTTCAAAATAAAAACGATTCAATTTCTCTCTCTCTCTCTCAGTCTCTCTCTCTCCCTGTCGCTCTGTCTAGCGTCTCACACATGGCAACTTTAGCACTCAATTTGCATTTGAGAGTGGAGTGTAAATTGAATTAAAATAATTATAGTATCTGCCCGACAGGCAGAGACAGACAGAAAGACTGACTGACAGACAGACAGACAAACAAGCCACGTGCAAAAGTTTAATTAAATAATATTTTATTTTTGCTGCAGCTGCCTTGCCGAGTTTTATCCACATAACTCGTGCATAAGTTCAGCCGTCCCACCCAGCTCATTTTGCCACCAACTTTGCATTAGATGAGCAGAGGGAGTTTGAGGTGGGAGAGGTGGCATTAAAAAAGTTTTAATTTGTTGACTTAACCGCAGTTACAGTTACAGCGTGGCTGTTGCGCTGCTGCTGCAACTGCAACTGCTGCTGCTGCTGCCGCTGCTGGTGCTGCTGCTGTTGCCGCTGCTATTGCTCCTGTCCGGTCATAACTTTGCTTTACGCAACTTAACATGCATATCTCGTAGTTGGCAACCCTTGGGAGCCGCTCTGTTCCTCGCTTATCGTTCACTGCACACGCAGCTGCAACATTTTGCATGTTACCCCGTTTGTCCCTTCGGTCGGACCATTCGGCTGTTGCAATTTATTTTTTTTACTTTTGGCTCCTCTGCTTAGCCATAAATATGCAGCTTAAAATGGCTTTCGACTGGCGGCTTTCGGATTGCGGTTTACGTAGCGTATGATTGATGCCACTCGGGTGATGCTACTGCCTTTTTCTGTCGCTGGCCTGACGGCCATTAAACAACATTTTGTGGAAACAAGTAAAAGTGCTGCAAACTGCTGGCCTGCCTAATGACTCAAAACTCATTTGCGAGCCAAACAAAAAGTAGAAGCGCAACAAGCTTGGCTATAATCAGATAAATATTTAGGAAACGGATTTCGAAAATAAATTTTCATTAGTGTGATGACAGGTAAAGTAACGTGACTATGAACATATACCACACATATACATACAATATATGCCGTATGCATATACAACACTTAGCACAGGGGGCGGAATAGCAAACTGTTAATCATACGCCATGTGCGCCCGACCTGTTTAACACATTTGCATTAAATTGATTTTAATGAATAATTAAAACAGTATATGTCAAATCTGGCGCTATCACAATTATAATATATTAAAAACTATTTTCCCTTGTTTTTCATATGCATATATTTATATACTGATAATGAACCGCGATTTCTGTTCGCACATGAAATAAATATAAATTATATGGCATTGACAAGCGAAAAAAAATGTGGAATGTAAAATATAGGGAACATGGGAAATAATTCTGCAAAAAATAAACGGAAAAACGAAACGCCAACAGTTTTTACGCTCTAATCAATCTAAATCGAACTTTTTGCCCAAAGCGCTTGCCAAAAGTCGCTCACTCGTCACTTATGCTAAATTAACAAAAAAGCAGAGAGATCAAAAAAGAGGGATATACTATATATGTATGTACGTTTTTATAAAAGAACGGCGAAAAGTGTGGGTCCTTTATGGAGCTATGCAAATGGATACGTCACACTCTTGCTGGCAACCAAAAAATCAACAAAAGTTCCGAATGGTCGAGTTTTTTATTTTCTACATTTGTTAGTACTCTGCGCTATTTGCCATTCATTTTTTGCATATTTCTTTTTATTTATTCCATTTTTTTTTTTTTTTTTTTTTTGAGAGAGTTTCACTTTGTGTGCTACTTAGCCACACAGTCAGAAATTTGCATTGTGCTGCTGTGGCAGGGGCAGAAGCGACGTGCAGCGAGAATTGAGCTGACTCGCTCTGGGCTAAAGATAGATTGCATATAATGCCACATCACGCTGGTTACTCGAACTCATTTGCGTGAAATACCCCCAGAGCATTGGGCTTGTATTTACGTTTTTAATGCATTTGCTGTGAGCTTATCTTGCACACTGATATGTTACAGGGATAGACAGGCAACACGGAAATAATGCCAGTTTAATTGATCGAAATATCAAGGGACTTTGATGCACTCGCTTTGGCTGGATGGCTGTCGGGAGCGCAGACCGAATGCGAATGCGAATGCGAATGCGAATGCGGATGCGAAATAAAAGGTAGCCGGCAATGCGAGCATTTTGTTGCCACGTTCATTAGATGGGAGCCAGCGTTGTTGGGGCAGCAACAATGTTGCACCAAATGAGTGAATGAATGAATGAGCAGCTGAATGAGTGACAGCATGAATACACAAAAGCCTTACCATTGCAACGCTTGGGATGACGACAATGTATTCAACGTTCAGTGCAAAACGTGCACTTGGCAATGCTTTGCAGTTGCCGGTAGCTAGCTTTTCGCTGTTGCCGGTGAGCTGCTAGCCAGTCTGCAGCATGCCACACCCACTGGCCATGTGCAGCATCACGTGCTGCCATTTGCAGCGTTGTCATTTCAAAATGACTAATCAGTCAAATACCTGCTCAAAGGCCCCGAACTCCATACTGCTTCGCCTCCGACTGTGATTCTTCGACGCTGCAAACTGAAGTTTTCCATCCAATTAATCGCTTCATGTAAATCCCCGGGCAACCTATTTAAAACGTCAGGTGTGATTACACCCGTACACACAACAGCTTCTCTCCGTTGAATCCCATTACCGCTTCCTCTTTTGGAATAAAAACACGCTTCTTGCAACATCCTTTAATGAGTTTTGTTTCGAAACTGGAATTCAGTTAGCATGCGCTTTGAGTTCCCAAGTGATTGCTGCTCAATACAATTTACGAGGAGCACTTTAGCCAAATGACTTGAGTTCCTTATCCCGTGGCGCAACAAAACATTTATACACATTCACACCCACACACCGGCAAAGTTGAGGGAGCTTATCTTTCAATGCCGGGCCTTCATTAGTTTTTGCTAAATACTATGCTAAATAGCTGCCTCCACACATGCGTGTAGGGTGAGAATGTGTGTGTGTGTGTGTGTGTGTTTGCCACAAGTTTTGCTAACACTATAGCTAAAGCTACACATGTTGTTGCTGCAACCTCAAGTTGTTGCTACTGCTGCTGGCAGCACAACACTAAAATAATGCAACCTGGCTTCAAACTAATTAAACAGCATTATAGCATGCTCGCACACACACACATACTGGATACACACACAAGCACACTCATAGCCAACACACCGCACTAATTATGGCAATCAACATGCTTGGCCCGTGCTCGACTTGGCCCATTCCGAAGAATTTCCTGCTCAATACTTCAATAAAAGATGCCATCAATGTGCAAATTAGTCGACTGATGGGTAATCAGGCGCAGGGGCGCGATGCCACGCCCAGACACGCATAGCGACAGCTGTCTTTGTGTGTGAGTGTGTGTGTGTGTGCGTGTGTGCGTGTGTGCGTGTGTGCGTGTGTGTGTGAGGGCGGCACGTAATCCGATTAATAAAGCGATTAGTGCTCAGTGATTAACAATATTTTCCAGAAATAGCTAACATTAAGTCAGACCAAAGCCCAGCTCTAAGCCGACATCGGAAGCAAGCAAAACTGTTATTTTATCATATATTTAACTTAAGAACCTTTTCATTAAGGAAAGTTGAAGCTTTCGCATGCAACGCCTTATCATAGAAATAATAAAAAATAAATTCGCGGAAGTTTAACCAACGTTTAGATACCAACTGAGAATTTGGAGCACCGTGCCGCAAGGGAATGTTGATTAGTTTTTGGGGCAACAGTTACTGCCTAAGGTGTCTGCGGGGGTGATTGACAGTCCTTCAATGAAACTTGAAACATTGTCGGATATATCTGGCAGCTTTATGGCCACGACCTGGCCACAGCCAAGCCAAGACGCGGCCCTTCGCAACTCCGTTAAGAGGAAGAGAGAGAGAGAGAGAGAGACGCTTCGCTCCGCTTGTTTAATTTAAACTTCGAGCGCAACTAGCGACAGTTTTTTAATTAAAATTCCAAAAACAAAGCGTCGAATCCAACGCTGCTGAATGCTGCTTCTTCCTCCTCTTATCCATACTATCTCAGCGCGAGACAGCGCGAAAAACTTGGCGAAAAGTTTGAAAACACCTGAGCAGGCTAGCCAGAGGGGGGGGGGGGAGGGGGAGGCACAGGTGGGCTGGCAGGGAGGAGCTAGCGTGTTAAATTATTATGAAGCACTTAGGTTCGCAACAGAACGAAACAGTTGGCTACCCTCCACCCCGTTCCCGCCCACTTCTTCGAATGCCTGCAGTTTATTCACAGCTAACTTGGCGTACAGCAAAGCGCAGCCAATAAAATTGAGCTATTTGCAAATAGACAAATGAAAAACAAAGCAACAAAGATCAATAGGAAACTCAAAGCAGCTCTTTAGGGGCAGCCGGGTCACGCAGCCAGCGAGTGCAGGAGGGCACAAAGTATCCTTGCCAAAGTCCCACCCCAAACCTTTTAACCAATAGCCAATTTGTATGCCCAAACTTATTTGCATAGTACACTTGACAACGGGGACTACAGGACTAAGAGGTGGGGGGAATGGGTGGAACAGCCGGATGGCCACGTTTGTGTGTTCTCAATGAATATTTAAACATGGGCTGAAGCAGAAGATAAAGCTGCAGCTGAAGCCAAAGCTGGTGCTGGTGCTGATGCTGATGACGCTGATGATGCTGGCCGCTGCTGCTGCTCCTGCTGCTGCCCGTTGATGTTAATAAAAGCAATTAATTTTTGCAAAATTCAGCCAAGTGCAATTCCCTGGCCACTTGAATTGCATGGCGCCGCTTAGTCCAATCGGAAGCGAGTTTAATTTGAACGGTAAATTGTGCAAAAATCCAAAAATAATCGCTACACTTTAACTTAATTACTTTTTGAGAGACAATGACAGCCTTAACACTTAGAGAAATCATTGCTTCCAACGGGACAGAATATGTATTAAGATCATGTCCTCAACCTTATTAACGCAAGTACAAAATGGCTAAGATTGAGTTTTTTACTTAACGCCTATACGGCTACAAAAACTGTTTTCAAGTACAAATTGTGTTCCCAAGTTAACAAATTGGTCAGAAATTCTTTGTTTTTTCGTAGGAGTTTGGGCTTAGATACTCTACACTGCTGTCAATCGTAAAAGTGCTGGCTAAATTAGGTTATAATAGGAACAATCGGAGCAAGCTCTGATTCTTATAAGCTATTCCATTAAACCAGACGATTCAACCAATTGGCTGCTTTTCTTAAGCTTCTGAGCACTCTGACGTTCAGGAATTATGGATGAAAAATGAGTTTGCAGCTGATTGCATCGGCAAGCTGTTGAATTGCTCTAAGCTTGGCAACAATAATTCATTCAATTATCCGCCAACAGTTGTCCCTGCTCACATTCCCCCCGGTTGCCATTGCCCAGACTTATAAACGACGCACCGTTCGTCTTTCATTTGGCCATATGACAAATAGCAGAAGCGTCTGGCTTGGCCAGCACCAGACAGCAAATGGCAACTGCAACTGCACTTGCCACAGCAACAGGAGCAACGGAAGTTGACTTGAATGCGCTTCAAAATGCTGTTAAATTATTTTAAAACGTTGCAACTTGAACTCTCCTCCTCCGACCCCCACTGGGGAGCACTGAGCACTCTTCACACAATGGCGCCACTTGAGTACTGGCAATTATCGTTAAGTATGTGAGTGTTGAAGAAGCTCAGCAGCAGTTGCAATCAGTTTTTTTTAGATGCTAAAGGTTTTACTAGTCACAAGTAAATTAAAAATTGTTAGCAAAAAAAAAAAAAGAATTTAAGGCTCGATTAGCGTGCCGTACAATTACTTGCTGTCCTCCTCTCTCTCTCTCTCTCTCTCTCTCTCTCTCTCTTATTGTTCTTATTGCTTCTATTGATAAACCCACATGCAGCCCATCAGCAGGGGATATCGGGCTCTGCGGTTGCCGCTAAATCCATCGAGCTGGGTTGGATCCTGCATCTGCTCCGAACATGTCAGGCCTTTGATGTTCGACATTGTGTTTTAATGCCCTTTTAATGGGTATATTGCACTAGGCAAAAGGAGGTACCTTCACCACCTACTACATTTTTGAAGATTATAGCAACAATTTCTTGATGATTCAATGATGAAGAAATAACATAGCCGCTGACTAAGGTGTTCAGCTTGCGACGGAGCAGGGTACAGGATAGTTTTTAGTCAGGCAGTTTCCACTAAAGCACTCTTGTTCATGGCCAGCATTGAATTGTGTGGTATATTAATTTTTTTTTTTTTTTGTTCATCAAAACCACACACCGACATAACTAAGGTTTGGATTTCCATTCTAAAACGAATTGTATTTAGGCATGGGAATGCATAAAAATAACTAAAACAACACATTTTTTGTATAATCTTTAATTTTATTTCACCATTTGAAAAGCGTTCATTATTATATATATTTTAATTGAAATACACAATTGGTTAATTTAAACGTAGATATAATCAATATGGATTAGGACTAAAAAGTTACATTTTAATATTGTATACGAACAATTGGTTAACAATTTAGATGACTATTGAAATAAAACGCACATTGAAAATATGTGTGAAGGGGTATTTAATCCCTGGCGTCCCCACATTGTGTAATAGTTCAATTTTTTGTCTATAAGCTGTACCTATTTTTTAAAGCAGATTTATATTGAGGTCAGAACTGAACCAAACGGTATTGGAATTGGTTTGTAAACGTAAACTTTCTCCGATCAGATCGAAAGATTTCATTTAGAAGAAATACATAGCACAACATGTGGCAGATCACCTGGTTCATAAGATATGGAGCTGTAAGGGTGTAAGCTGTAAGACTTTAGCTCCAAGCCGATATTTTGCGCCTAATTAATCCAGCTATATAAATAAATGGGTAACGAAAAAAATATTTTTTTTCGACTTTTCCCCGAATTTAAAAACCAAAATATCGCGAAAAATACCACACAAAAAATCATAAATATCTTAATTCGAAAATATATAGTTGCAAAACCAATGATTTAAATTTAAAAGTGTGTAGAACTGATTAATAGATATATTAATTAGCTTTCAGCAATTCAAAATCGACATTTCCGAGTAATGATCAATAATGCAAGTTCACTTCTAAAAAAAATCCACTGAAAAAAACATATTTTGAAAAATTTTAATTTTTAAACAATTTTTTTTTTGCATATCTCAGAAACTATATTTATATTCTCGTGAAGATTACAAATATTTCAGATTTTAAGCCTTCCCCCATTTGCCCCATATATGAAAAAAACGCAATTCAAATACCACGGACTTGCGCTTTGGATTGTACATAGATGTAAGTGCTCTTGTTAAGCCCTGAAAAGATCGTTATCTTATTTAGAAATTATTCACGAATTTAGTTTCCGTAGTGGAGGCCAAGCGCAGTAGCTGTTCACAGCTTGCGGCGTGCGTTTGCATGTGTATGCGTGATTCTGTGTATGATGTATGTATGAATCCAAAGAGGTTTAAATGCATGTAAAGACAGGGTTCAGGTCGGGCGCTCCCGACCAGAGACCCCCCACTTGTTTATTATGTCGGATATCTTGGAACTAGACACGAGACGATTTTGAAGCTGGCGATGACTGTGACTTCGACCTGACAGTCGCAGCGACAATGTGCGACCCAAATATGGCCTCCAAGTCGACACCGAGGGCAGTACGACCGGGCTTTGAGTCAGAGTCTGTTCGACGCTTAAAATTCGGTTCTCCTGGGTCCATATTGGCCGAGTCCTCCAAGCGCCGTTTCATGGGGAATTTAGTTGGTAGTTCAGGCGGACGTGGCATGGCCTCTAGCTGGAGCTCCGCGTTCATCCAACTACGGGGTCGCTGTGCCAACTTGACCTGCAGCGGCGGATAGCCCACCTGCAGCATATAGCCGTTCATAGCCAATATGGCCCTATCGGCAGAGGACCTCAGCTCGAAGCGCACAAAGGCAACGCCACGCGGCTGGCCCGTGCACTTGTCCCGGAGTATATTCAGGTCGAGTATGTTGCCATAGCGTCCGAACAGGATCATCATCTGCTGTTCGTTGAAGTACGTCGGCAAATTGGCCACGTAGATTTTTGCGTTTTGGATGTCCACCGAGGAGGGACGCGCCAGGGACACCTTCAGTCGCTTGTTGCGCACCTCGCGACCGTTCAGACAAATCATCGCCAGCTTGGCTTCGCTGGCCACCTCGAAGTTGACAAAGCCGTAGCAATGGCTGATGCCCGTTTGGTAGTCCCGTATGATTCTAATGTGCTGCAGTTTCCCAAATTGGCGAAACATCAAGTACAGCTCCCGTTCCCGCATATCGGCTGGCAAATAGTTGACCAGTAGATTTGTGGTCTGCCCGGCTTGATAGACGGGTGGCTGGCTGCCAAACGTGGCCATAAATTCGGCAAACACTGCGTCCTTCAAGTTGGCCATAGATGCCGTCTATGTAAAGCGTCTGCTGCATAACAAATCAAGAAAATTCGGTATCTCTGTCCACTCAAAATCTTTTTAACTTACCGAAGAAAAGAGCTTCAGAAGGAGAACAGAACAGATCAGAGATTAACTTCCGAATAAATGCTCGGTCATTTCTGCTGACAGCTTTCATGAAGCACGCTTTACAACACTGGCTGCAAAGCATAACGCCAGGATGGTAACCAGAGCTGTGAAATCATCAATATTGTGTGGACTTCCAATGAATATGGTTTGTACGCAGAACGTATGCAAAATGTCGCTTACAATGAATTCTGTAATTCATCTCCCTTTTTATACCCTGAACTCATTGAAAATGGGTAAAAAAGGGTATAATGGTTTTGTGCAAATGTATGTAACAGGCAGAAGGAAGCATCTCCAACCCCATAAAGTATATATATTTTTAATCAGCATCCGTCTGTCTGTCTGTCTGTGCGTCCGTCTGTATGAACGCGTCGATTTCGGAGACTACAGAAGCTAGAAAGCTGAACTTGGACTTTTTAAGTTTGTGTGTACCATATGCAGATCAAGCTTATTTCAAATCATCGAAACCTTATCTCGTTTTCTTAAAGTCCACAAAAATGTAAATCTAGAAAAACTTTTCTTCCAAGCCCACTCCTTTATAAGTACCCTCACCAACAATAATTAATAAAAATCCGAAGATTTCAGGCCAAAGTGACGAACCCTTTGAATATTTCACAGCTCTCTAAAACTGAAAGGGAAGTAAAGCGACCGAAAATTGATATTTCTTCAATTTTCGGCGCATTGCCGCTTCAAATCACTCAATGCGAACACTGAAAATGCTCTGCAGTGTGAGGGAGCAAGTTGCGAAACATCTTCTATCTCCCTCAATCCACACTAAGCAACTGGAACGGTTACACTCATATTCTCTGAGCACAATAAAAGTGCCTCAATTTTTTGTTCTACGTTACCTATCTATTGTATCATTTTTTGTCGATATTTTACACAGTTTCATTAAAATCGGTAAAAATAGATTGTAATACTTGATTTTTTTCTTAGTTTTCTTCGCATATATCCTAGACTACAAGAACTATAGCCACGAAATTTAGTTTGACATGTTCACGTGAAGCTAAGAATATTTCGTATTTTTATAAAAAAAAAATTCACATACTACAGTCACTACATACATAAAATGAGTGCTTATGTAGTAAAAGTTCATTTAGATCATGCTCTTAGTTAAAAAAAGTAATGTATGTGTGACTTCGTGTTTGTGTGTATGAATGCAAGGCGGCTCAAATGTATGTGAAGTCAGGGTTCAGGGTATCCCCTAGTCGCTCCCGACTAGAGCCCCTTACTTGTTAATAGTGTACAATGTTATTTACAACGCAAGTATAACATAACATATGTATAACATGTGCCATGAAGTATATTATGCAGTAAAGCGGTAATCTAATCGAGCTTCTATCTCAGTTTTCAGCCTTTCTTACATAGGAATACATTTTTGAATCAGACCAACACATAAAATTCTTGCAGATAACAAGTAAGAACGTTGCAGTCGGGCGTAAACGACGGCGTAATACTCGTTCACAGCACAATAAATTTGGTGACAATAGCAAAAAAATTGTGGGAGATGTAGACTTTTGCGATTACCGGTGTTGCACCGGGCGTACCCGAGAAATTTTTTGTGTCTGAGGGATCTTCCCAGTAACATATATTCCAAATATGGAACTTCACGCTCAAAAACCATGAAAGATAGAGCCATTTAAAATTTATTAAGGTGGGGGCGTTCTAGTGGGCGTGCCCGGAATATTTTACACAATTTACACACCTAATTTGGTGACTTTTATCGATTTACGATTTGAGGTGTCTCGACATGTTATCGATTCGCCAGCCTCCGAGTGAACGTGGCAGGAAAATATTAACACTTTTTCCGACGCGGGCATAGTCGAGAATATATTCCAAGTTTCAAGTCTAGCTTGAATAGCGTCGAAAAAATTGCGTTCATACGGCAGACGGAAGGACGAACAGCACGACGGATATTGCTCAAACCCAATATACTCTTTTCACTTCGTGAACGAGTATACAAACTGGGATATAATAAACGGTCAGTATCAATGAGCTTGTCGTGTCGATCGGATACTGTTTGGGCTGCGTAGCCAATTTTAGCAAAATTAATTAATTATGTTTTAGAAATTGAATTTTACTGATAATAATTCTAGAAAACACCCAAAAATGGCAGATATTACATTAGGCGAGGTAGTATTGCGATAAGCGATGAAAAATCTAAAATTAATGCGAGCATTCTTTTAGGTAATTCATGTTGGTAACTTTTCCGATACCTACAAAGCCTTCAAAGGTAATAAATTGATTTTGGCAAAAAAATTAAGTGAGTTTTCACTAAATGCGGATGAAAAACAATTATTAATGCGTTTAAAGCATGAGAATATTGCTGAAATATGTGGATTTCATCAAGCGTCTATATTAATGGAATATGTAGAGGGTGTCTCCCTTGACAGCTATTTGCATGGTGAGGAGCCACAGGACTACAACGTGACAGATGCACTTGATTGGATGCAACAGGCTGCTAAAGTACGTCGTGGAAAACATATTCAATATTTTAACACATTTCAACTTAAATCATTCATTAAACTCTTAGGGCCTTGCGTTTGTGCATACATCTGATCCGCATTTGGCGTACGGTTGTCTAAAAACAAAGAACCTACTGCTATTTAATAATTTTCGCTGCCTGAAGATATCCGGTCTTATCATCGGTTTGTCTCGATGTGTGCACATACCGATTAGCGAATATGTATCACCGGAGGTAATATTCAAGAAATAAGTTTTACTGCACTTAGAAGTTTATATAGGTTTCACTACTTCCTGTGTAGGTTTTAAAAGGAGATAAGAACCTATCGCAAAAATGTGACGTATACAGCTTTGGTATCATATTGTGGGAGTTGATGTCACGCAAAAAGCCCTATTTTCAGCAGAACTATAACGTTTTTAAACTGGATAAGCATGTTATAAAAGGTAAAAAACTGCCAAACATCGCTAAATATTTAGTCCATAAAATGAGAATCTAATTAGGTGAACGGCCACTCCTTAATGCAATAAAAATACCCTACTCGAGGTGTATAACAGAGTTAATTAAAAAATGTTGGAGCTCGGATGTGAATAATAGACCAACCACCAAACAACTCGTCTCAGATGTCAATGAATGCCTAACGTGAGTTTAATAATTTTCGTTTTAATCAATTTAAACTAAATTATTTGTTCAATATTTTATAAATGATTTCAGCATATCCAAATCAAAATCGCGACATGTCTTAGAAAGCAATCTGAGAGCACTTGAATACATCGAAGATATTTCATTCTTAGAGGTTGTGTTATTACAACTATGCATAACTGTTTTCACTGTAAATAAATATTCTACAGCAAATCGGAGAAGGTGTCTTTGGCGTTTCCCACAAAGCAATTTGGGAGAAGAGAACTATAGCTGTAAAAAAATTTAATAACTTCGCTGCCATTTTTGAAGATCGAATTAGAGATGTAATGCTCATTAATTTTGAGTATGCAATACAAATATATGGGTATGCTAAGGATGCGGAATCTATATATTTGCTAATGGATTATTCGGAATGTGGATCCCTGTACAACTATTTGCACGGCGAGGAAAAGGAAGAGTATTCTGTGTATGATGCCCTCAACTGGATGTACCAGATTTCCAAGGTATTTATAGTATTTGTTGCCAAATAATTTAGAGACACATTTTCTGAATTGAACTTCTAGGGTATTCACTACCTACAAGGCGCCTGCAAACTTAATCGTATTGTACATGGCAATTTGAAGCCTCAAAACCTGTTGTTCTTTGGGAACTTCAAACTCCTGAAAATCAGCGATTATTGCTCTCCTGTCGACCAGGCAACTATGCTAAAGAGTAATTCAAGCACGGCCTCTACAGCCTATATAGCACCTGAGGTTTGCTTTTCCCCAACAAGTTTTTGCACAACTAAACATCTTTATTTTCGCACAGGTTATGGATGGAGAATCGTGTACTGAAAAAAGCGATGTATATAGCTTTGGAATTATTTTCTGGGAGGTGATGTCGCGCAAGAAGCCCTTCTATCACTTGGAAGATCTACCTCCAGAAATGACTACAACAAATTTCAAGAGAGGTTCGAAATGATACATTCTAGAAAACGTCAATATTTTGAGTATTTAACTTTGCAGGTGAACGCCCAGTTCTAAGTGATATTAGAAAATCAGAGTTTAAGTATATAGAGGAAATGGTTAAAATGTGCTGGGATGAATATCCGGAAAAGCGACCTACAGTGAAGAACTTGGTCGACATACTGTCTGATACTGAGTAAGACTAAAATAAAATAGCAGGTTTAAATTACTAATTATTATTGTAATTCAATCAACCAAACCTATTGCTCCATTGAAAGCTACTAGTGAGGTTCCCAACGCGACCTTTGTAGGTGTTCCACAAAAGAAAAACAAATCTTTGTTTCTAGGCTTTCCCCAGATACTACATCTAATGATGTCAAGGCCTTTTTTCTGACCAAATTTAAAGCCAATATAGCAGTGGAAAAATTCCAATTTCCGGCCGAACATTTCAGCAAAATTAGTTGTAACGAATCCTAGCCTAAAGAATAGTCAGTCTCCGATTGCAATTCCGCCACCTTATATTAGTCTAAGTCAACCTCTTGCGGTCTCTGTTAGCACAAAAAACTAGCATCTTCCATCTCTCTTGGCTATCAGAATGTAAGACCTCTTACAATAGTAGTAGTGTAGTAAATTTTGTTATCTTTATACTAAGCTTTCCTTTTTATGTCCTTGCCTTCTCTGAAACATGGTTAGGGCCTGACATTCTAAATTCTGAAATCTTAACTAGCAACTATTTAACTATTTATAGAAAAGATTGCACTCCTCGTCGTGGTGTGCTCATCGCTGTTGATGTATTTATTACTTGTTTCTATATTCCTCCTTCCGATAATTTTGTCTATTCTTTGCATTTCTCTGCTATACATTCTGTCTCCGCTATGCATTCCGATTGTGAATTTCTTATGGTTCTCGGTATTCAATATTGCTGGAACTACTTGGATTTCTAGTCCTGATTCTAGCGTGTTGACTTCCACGACCCAAGATGATTTGCTCGATAATTTATTTGGGGTGTATCTATTTCCCGTACTGAGCCCACATAATGTCCTGAAGATCCTTATAGCCCCACTGTTGAGGTGTTGATTGATTTGCCTGCCCGGGTGCTAATCCCAGGTAGTAAGCCTCCAGAGCGAACTCGCCAATTTCGGAAAACCGACTTTGCCAAACTAACTCAGCTCTTATCCCAGACTGACTGCTCTCGGCTTTACATGTGTAGGGACATGGATTGTGTAATCGCGATTTTGTATTCCACTTTAAACCATTTATTTGATGCATGTGTCCTGATTTGTGATACAAATAGATCTAGCAAACCTATTTGGTTTACACAGGAATTAATCAACTTAAAAATAGGAAGCCGAGGTTGTGCGGCAAGTTCTAGAAACTAGCTCTTTCTTGGATTAAACTCAATATCTGATTGGTCGATCTTATTTCTCAGTCCTTAATAACCGCTGATTACAGTTCCAGCAGGACCCTAAACGGTTTTATAATTACCAGGTCCCAGGCTGCCTGCTTAGGTACTGTGCTGAAGGTCTCTCAAAGCCTTTGTATAAACTATTTAATTTGTCCGAATTTAGTTCTTTTCCTAACATTTGGAAAGAATCATTTATTATTTCTCTCCTTAAAAAAGAAAACAATTCTAATATTCAGAACTATAGAGGTACTTCTTAGTTCTCTGCTATTTCTAAGATATTTAAAAAGTTTATAACTTTAACCAACATCTTGGTAGATCTATAATTTCACCCTGCCAGCACGGGTTTATGAACTTATTAGAATTCACATCTTTTGATTTTAAAGGATTCTAAAATAACATGCAGCAGATGTCATTTATACTGATTCAAAGCGTTTGACTCTGTTAATCATTCGCTTTTACTGCATAAGCTGCATTTTCTGGGATTTCCAAATAACTTAATTATCTGGATATCTAACTATTTATCTTTAAGAACCCAAAAAGTTTCCTTCAGAGGCCTTGTCTCTAAACCTGTTCAAGTTACTTCCGGAGTACCACAAGGAAGGCGTCTACTAATTTTCTGTCTGGTCAAATGTTGCAATCCGATCTTAACAGTTTTCAAACCTGGTGTCAAGTAAATTTATTTAATCTTAATTACACTAAGTGTACATTAATGTCGTTTTATAGACGAATGCCCCTTTTGAGTTCACTTAATGGGCAACCACTTGAACACTTTTAGTCAGCTAATGATTTGGGCAACCTTCTTGATCCCAAGCTTATGTTTGACTAGCATATTTCTACTGCTAATCGCGCTTTTGGAGTCCTGGGATTCATAAAGCGCTGGTCAAAAGAATTTAACGACCCGTACGTTACTAAAACTCTATATACTTCGCTTGTTCGTCCAAATCTTGAATATGGGTCTTGTATATGGTGTCCCCAATACAAGGTTTACCAGGATAGATGAAAAATCTTCCCTTTCTTTCTAATCGTAGAGCAATGCTTGGTGTAATCTTCTTTCACCGAATTCTACCGAATTCATCAACCAAATTAATTTTGCGGTTTCGAGCAGAAGTAGTAGGAATTTTTTACCGCTTTCTCTTGAAATGTGTAATGCAAATATGCTATCCATAACCCATTTCGGATCTTATGTTCTAGTTATAATAGCGCCCCTCGGCGGTTAGGTCTGGGTCCGCGCGATAACAAGCCCTTACTTGGTATCGTTGGGCCTCTTGAATAAGCGTTCAATACTACATCTACGTAAAATAATAATAATTATTATTATTAATCTTCTCTATCCACCATCACTACATTTAATTATTCTTTTTCTCACAGGTACATTAACGTAGCGATTGCTAATTATTGTATATTTAGTTCCTTGAATATTGCGAATATTCAATATTTTACGGTAATTACTTAAATATGTATAAATAATAATATATTTAATATAAAATAAATATACACATCAATGCAGGTTATAGGAACAGGTACATTTGGTAATGTCTACAAAGCTCCTTGGCGTGACAATGAGATTGCGTTCAAAAAATGCAGAGAGATCATTGTTGATAGAGAAAAAGAAGCTTTGAATCAGTTTACAATACAGATCAAACAGCTGTCACGTGTTATGCATCCGAATATTATAAAGCTATTTGGGTTTGGTTTTTATGACGAATCTCCATATTTACTCATGGAACTTGCCGAGTGTGGATCCCTCGACGACTACCTGCATGATGACAAACAAAGAGAGTATACAATGGCAGAAGCTATTGACTGGATGATACAGTGTGCCAAGGTTTGTTCTTTTACAATATCAAAAAAGACTTGAGTTGATCACTTTTCCATTTATAGGGTATATCTCACCTACATGCGATGAAACCAAATTCCATCATTCATTGCAATTTAAAACCCAGTAGCTTACTTCTAACCAACAACTGCCGAACCCTGAAGATAGGTGGTTTTGGAATTGTAACAAAATACGAGACTTATAAATGGAGCGAATATGTGGCTCCAGAGGTGCGTTTTCCTTATTTGTTAATCATAAGGTTTAAACATCAGTTGTTTTACCTACTCGCAGGTTTACAGCGAAAACGGAGAATATACGATTAAATGCGATATATATAGCCTTGGCATTATTCTCTGGGAGCTCTTGACCCGCTTAAGACCTTTACATTATTGGCTGCGTTCCTCATTAAGGAGTTTATGCCCTCCTCTTAATTTAGATATATTCGAATTTGAAGAGATAAAAAAAATAATGGAAAACTGTTGGATTTCGGACCCAGATAAAAGGCCAACAACAGAAAATCATATCGCCGATCTAAAAGGTTTTCTAAGGTCAGTTAGGTATTACTTTAAAAATTTAAATTGTTTGATAAAGCTGGTTATTGTATGTAATAACTGAACAATTAAAAGGTAACATCACACAAAATGTGATCTGCCTGTGAACTAATCTGTATAATAATCTATTTGCAAACCTGGAGTTGATAATAAACTCTCCAGATTATTTTAAACTCCAGGTTTGCAAATAGATTGCGATACTCGTTGCGAATTTAACAATTTTGACTAATTTATGATTTCATCGATTGCAGAAGTTCCGACCCTTCAACATTAGAACAGAACTTAAATATTTTTATAGACATTTCAGATATTTGTATAAATGCGGTAATGTCATTGTACCCAGAATAACTCTACTTATTGTAATTAAATAAATAATTAAATATTTTACAGCAAATAGGGAATTTCTCTGAAGTTTATAAAGGAATTTGGCATAAAAGACAAGTAGCTGTAAAACGTTTTTATCCATATGAAAAAAAATGCTTTGAAAGTCTTTCGTTTAAAAAACAGCTCAGAGAGCTAAGAAGAATTAACCACGCAAATATTTTAAAATTATATGGCATTGCTTGGACTACAACGTTAACATATTTAGTAATGGATTATTCAGAATGTGGATCCCTGTTCAACTATTTGCACGGTGAGGAACAGCGATCGTATTTAGAGGACGAGGGCATCCAATGGATGCATCAGGTTGCTAAGGTATTTTATACTATGTGTTTCCGAGTAATCATCAGATACTTATTATGAATTAAATTTCTAGGGTATTGACTTTCTACAGCATGAATGCAATTTTGATCATAGTGCAAATGGCAGTTTGAATACTCAAAATTTGTTGTTCTTTGAAAACTTTAAACTTCTAAAAATCAGTTACTGCCCACGTTTGGACCAGGCATCTTTGTTAAACAGCCATTCAGAAAAGGTCTCTATACGCTATATAGCACCTGAGGTTAGTTTTCAACCCAACAAGTTTTTGCACAACTAAACATCTTTATATTCCCACAGGTGATGGATGGAGAATCGTATTCGGGAAAAAGCGATGTATATAGCTTTGGAATTGTTTTCTGGGAGGTGATGTCACGCAAGAAGCCCTTCTATTTCCGGAAGAATCTCTCGCTAAGTAATATGGTATCAATTATTGAAAAAGGTAGGAAAAGTACCACCCAATCCAAAGTTATTTTAATAACTTGACTTTTGACACTTGCAGACATACGTCCGACTCTTAACGATATTAAGCGTTCAAGGTTTACGTACATAAAGGATATTATTGAAATGTGTTGGGATACGGATCCGGAAAAGCGACCTTCAATGAAAACATTGGAAAAAATGCTACGTAATCCTGAGTAGGTTTCAAATTGCACAGTGGATGAAATCTAATATAATTGATGTCTTTATATTAATAGTCTAAGCTTTCCTTTTTATGTCCTTGCCTTCTCTGAAACATGGTTAGGGCCTGACATTCTAAATTCTGAAACCTTAACTAGCAACTATTTAACTATTTATAGAAAAGATTGCACTCCTCGTCGTGGTGTGCTCATCGCTGTTGATGTATTTATTACTTGTTTCTATATTCCTCCTTCCGATAATTTTGTCTATTCTTTGCATTTCTCTGCTATACATTCTGTCTCCGTTATGCATTCCGATTGTGAATTTCTTATGGTTCTCGGTATTCAATATTGCTGGAACTACTTGGATTTCTAGTCCTGATTCTAGCGTGTTGACTTCCACGACCCAAGATGATTTGCTCGATAATTTATTTGGGGTGTATCTATTTCCCGTACTGAGCCCACATAATGTCCTGAAGATCCTTATAGCCCCACTGTTGAGGTGTTGATTGATTTGCCTGCCCGGGTGCTAAGGTAGTAAGCCTCCAGAGCGAACTCGCCAATTTCGGAAAACCGACTTTGCCAAACTAACTCAGCTCTTATCCCAGACTGACTGCTCTCGGCTTTACATGTGTAGGGACATGGATTGTGTAATCGCGATTTTGTATTCCACTTTAAACCATTTATTTGATGCATGTGTCCTGATTTGTGATACAAATAGATCTAGCAAACCTATTTGGTTTACACAGGAAGAGGTTGTGCGGCAAGTTCTAGAAACTAGCTCTTTCTTGGATTAAACTCAATATCTGATTGGTCGATCTTATTTCTCAGTCCTTAATAACCGCTGATTACAGTTCCAGCAGGATCCTAAACGGTTTAATAATTACCAGGTCCCAGGCTGCCTGCTTAGGTACTGTGCTGAAGGTCTCTCAAAGCCTTTGTATAAACTATTTAATTTGTCCGTGGATTTTAGTTATTTTCCTAACATTTGGAAAGAATCATTTATTATTTCTCTCCTTAAAAAAGAAAACAATTCTAATGTTCAGAACTATAGAGGTACTTCTTAGTTCTCTGCTATTTCTAAGATATTTAAAAAGTTTATAACTTTAACCAACATCTTGGTAGATCTATAATTTCACCCTGCCAGCACGGGTTTATGAACTTATTAGAATTCACATCTTTTGATTTTAAAGGATTCTAAAATAACATGCAGCAGATGTCATTTACACTGATTCAAAGCGTTTGACTCTGTTAATCATTCGCTTTTACTGCATAAGCTGCATTTTCTGGGATTTCCAAATAACTTAATTATCTGGATATCTAACTATTTATCTTTAAGAACCCAAAAAGTTTCCTTCAGAGGCCTTGTCTCTAAACCTGTTCAAGTTACTTCCGGAGTACCACAAGGAAGGCGTCTACTAATTTTCTGTCTGGTCAAATGTTGCAATCCGATCTTAACAGTTTTCAAACCTGGTGTCAAGTAAATTTATTTAATCTTAATTACACTAAGTGTACATTAATGTCGTTTTATAGACGAATGCCCCTTTTGAGTTCACTTAATGGGCAACCACTTGAACACTTTTAGTCAGCTAATGATTTGGGCAACCTTCTTGATCCCAAGCTTATGTTTGACTAGCATATTTCTACTGCTAATCGCGCTTTTGGAGTCCTGGGATTCATAAAGCGCTGGTCAAAAGAATTTAACGACCCGTACGTTACTAAAACTCTATATACTTCGCTTGTTCGTCCAAATCTTGAATATGGGTCTTGTATATGGTGTCCCCAATACTAGGTTCATCAGGATAGAATTGAATCTGTACAAAAACAATTTCTGCTTTTTGCCGTCCGGGGTCTTAACTGGAACCCTAATTCTCGCATGCATTCTTACCATAGTAGACTATTACTAATAAATCTTTCCTCTCTTTCCAATCGTAGAACCATGCTTGATGTAATCTTCTTACACAAACTAAGTAATGGGGAAACTGATTCTTCCGAATTAATGAGCCAAATTAGTTTTGGGGTTCCGAGCAAAAATACTATACATTTTTTACCGCTTTCTCTTGAAATGTGCCATGGTAACTATTCTATGCATAATCCATTTCGGATCTTATGCTCTAATTATAATAATCTCTTCCGTGTAATAAGTAACGCTACTTCTATTCCTCTCCTTAAAACTTTAGTCTTATGTCATCTATCTATTTATTCGCGATCTTCGTCTCCGTACGTTATGTGACGTTTTTTATGTGGCATTTTGCCTAGGTCCGCGCGGTAACAAGCCCGTGCTTGGTATTGGTTGGGCCACTTGAATGTACTGCTCGTTAGTACATCTACGTCCAATAATAATAATAATAATATACTCACCAAATTTGCCAGACAGTGTTCAGGTAACCTCCTCCTAAGACCGTGCCCCCGGCCCCACGAAATAAAAAAATGCAATATTGGTCCAAAATAAAAATAATAATTACACTATGAATGAGTATTGCGCAGTCGGTTACGCCCAACTGCAACGTTCTTACTTGTTTTTTAACAGCGATTAATTCTTCAATCAATGGAATACTTTATTGAAGTATATATATTTGGGACTATCAGTATTCTTAATTGCATACTCTCTGTCCTTATCAATATTTCTTCTCTGACTACACTTAATTGATTTATTTGTTTTATCTCACAGCACGTTTGACGAAGAGTTTTACAAGTTTAAGTATGAAATGAATTTTAAAGACATCGTGTGTTTAGAGGTATCATGATATTCAATATACATTCAATTTGATACAAACGTACTGAAAATTGCAGCGCGTTGGCGAAGGTTCCTTTGGTGATGTCTACAGAGGTATTTGGGATAAAAAAGAGGTTGCGTTAAAAAAATGCAGAAATATCATTGTTGGAAGAGACGACAAGGCCATGAAAAATTTCGAAAAGGAAGTCAGACATCTCTCCCGTGCTGCACATGAGAATGTTGTGAAACTATATGGGATTACCTTCGACGAGCAATCTCCATGTTTAGTCATGGATTTTGCGGAGTGTGGATCCCTCTACGACTACTTGCATGGAAATGATCGAAGAGAGTATACAATGGTAGACGGTATTAACTGGATGATACAGTGTGTTAAGGTTCGTTGCTATAGAATAACATATAAGATATGATTTGATTTCAATATTCCCATTTACAGGGTATTTCGCACTTGCATCAAATGAGTCCAAAGCCGATAATTCATCGCGACTTGAAGCCTCATAACCTACTACTCACCGATAAATACCGCATCCTGAAAATTGGTGATTTTGGCACAGCGACCGAACTAAGAACTCTGATGACGGTAGCGGTTGGAACATCCGCTTACACGGCACCGGAGGTCTTTAATGCCTAACTAATCAATATAGAGTTAGGAATTTATGAGTTTTATTCAATTGCAGGTTGCCTCAGGAGCGGAGTATACGGAGAAGTGTGATATATATAGCTTTGGCATAATCCTCTGGGAGGTTATGACACGTCAGAAGCCTTACCATGGTTGGAATACTTATGCGATTACATATTGTTCAGTTAATGGAGATCGACCGCCTCTGAGTTATTTAAGCATACCGAACTGTGATCAGTTAAAAACATTGATTACCAATTTATGGCATCAAAATCCGTCGAATCGACCAACTGTCGATGAAATTAATCTTTTTAATGTTTCTTGTTCTCATACTCCTATTGTATATCGTCATATTGAGGAGGAGGATAATAACCTATAAACCTAACTATTTTTAAATAGAAGTTACCCGAATAGCTCCATATAGGAATAGGAATATGTATAACAATGTGTAACAAGTTGTCCTTTACAAATTTGAATTAATGCTAAAAAACAGGGATTAATGCTAACTTTTCGATGACGCAACTTTGTTAAACAGCTGTATATATATAAAATATTTCTGAAGCTATATTCATTGAATTAGAAACAGAAGCATTGAGCTTATAAATGATAAAAGCTAAATTGAAATATGTTTTTGGTACTTTTATTTGTGTTTCACTTGAGGTTAGGCTTGTTTGGAAAGTGCTAAATAAAATTTGCATAAACAGGCATATCAGGAATCTGTGGGACGGGAACAATTGAGGGGATAATTTAATGCCTAAATGTAATTGTTTTGTCGCATCGATTTTATGATAGCACATGCACGCAACCTATATGATATGCAAATTGTATTAACAAAGCGCACAAATTTTTTCTGTTTCTCCCTCTGTCGTTATTTTTTTCATAAAAATATTTGTTCTCAAAGTGAAAAAAGGTATATCGGTTTTATGCAATGACCGTATTTTTCAGCCACTATTGACTTCGGGTATATTCTCTTTTAAATCTTTTATCAGAAAAAGGGTTGTGTTAAAGTTACAGTTTTCAAGAGGACCGTCTTTGACTGTGTGAAATTGTTATTACACAGTGAGGGGGTATTAGGCAGGCGGGTGCACCCGCTCGTTTTTTTCTTATTGTTTTTCGTCACTGGGTGTTATTCGCATATAAAAGCGATTAACACATATTTTTTCACACTCTATACCCATTGAAAATGGGCAAAATTGGGTATAACAATATTCTGCAAATATATGAAACCGTCAGAACCAAAGGATCTCCGATCTCTCTTCAGCCGAGTCGATCTAAACACGATCGATTGCAGATACATTAAGATCAGAAAGATTTCAATATGGAGTTTAGACTCTCCTAATCCAATTGATTTTATAAAACACTCGTATAGCGTACACATTATATGCGCATTTCTCCTATTTTGAGTGAAGATGAAGCTCATCCGCTGTGTAAGGTGAGCAGTGTATAGCAACTGTACAGGGTATATGCCCGGGCCGCTCGCCTTGAGCACTTTTAACTGTTTATGTTGCCATAGATAAAATGGAGAATTTGTTAAATTCAATTTATTTTTATTAAATCACATTTTCAATTGGGTACTCAATAGCGCTCAAATTAAGCCTTAACATAAAATAGAATAAATGCTGGGATAGCTCAAGTTCATGAAGGTAAAAAAAAAAGTTTCCAGGATGGCTTCGTTTATGACATTTTAAAAAGAATAAATTAAATTCATTATTTATGAATTTATGTTAATTCCAGAAAAGTCACAACTGATTTTAACTACACTTTTTGATCACAGAACAAAAACTCATATTAATGCATTGCTAATAAGCTTTTGTAATAACATTAACATAATTTGTTCGTTCCTTTTTATTTATTTGCATATTTTTAAAAGGTGTTTTTTTTTATTGCGTGCATTTACTATTAAAATTAAGCGTAATTAAAACGCAGCCCCACCGGCAATAAAGGACAGTGAAGAAACAATTGGGCTGGCAGACTGGAAATTATGCCACAGGTCCGGGCCAATGTCCAGCTGAAGGAGCACTTTAGAGCTGGACGAGACCGAGTGCCACTTCACAGGCGGATGACCGAACCGCTTAAACCTAGTGTTATAGCATAAGCACTCTACGCACTCACACACACACACACACACACACACACACACACACACACACACACGGGGTAAAGACGCACGGTTAACAAATGAGTGCCGTAACATATGTAGCAGATTAGCAGGAAGCTTTCGCTGTTCCTGGCGCTGCTTGTGTGTGGATATCGGTGTGTGCCTGTTGTCTGACTCCTTTGAGCAAGTCGCCTCGGTTAACGCTGGCAATGACAACAGCTTCGATGCATCGCCATAGCCATAGATTATTGCATAATTTAGAAACACAGCTAAGGACACACACTCAAATGCAGAGACCAGCTCACGCTGCTCCGACTGCTAGACGGCTCCACAAAATGGACATCATTTGCAAGTGGGCCACAGCTGGAGGCTGCTTGCCCCCGGTATAACTAGTGATGGTGTATCGTGCCTGGTCACGGACAGGGCCAGCCTCAGGGGCGGGGGGAGGGGCAGGGCTAATCCTTGCAACGATGATAAATTGTTAAGGTCTGCAGTCAGACGGCTGTTAAACTTGCCGGGTTGGCCAAGGCGGACAACTGCTATGAAAACTCTCTCATTAAATTTAATTTGCGCTTGCTTTTAATTAAAAGCGTACAATGCATCATTAAAAAATAGTTTGCGCCTGCTAATTTTTAGCTGGCGATTTACATAATTCAATTAAAATTTAGTTATAAAGCGGACGCACATTTCGGCTACATTGTCAAAGAGAAGGAGGCGAAGAGACAGAACGAAGTAGCAATGTGCTTTATTTTGACGACTCTTTGCTCACTTAGCCATGCAAATTATGCAAGTGGCCCGAAGAGTGGGGCGCTGGGCGGTGGGTGGTGGGGTAATGGGGAGCGCCGATTGTGCCAGTTGGCTTTGTTTGTTGAAGCAGCAAAAATAAATAGCGCAAAAAGTGCAAATGGCAACAGTTTAAGGGACACAGCAGAAGAGGAGAACGAGTGAAAGGGGTTCGAGAGAGAGAGAGAGAGAGAGACAAGGAGAGGGAGAGGAAGAAAGAGTTGACATTTTAGCACGCAATTTCAAGCAGTTTAATGTTGCGCCACGCAATTTATTTGCAGTCCTATTAGTGTGTGTAGAAAGTGGGTAAAACGGCTGCATCCAAACAAAATAATTTCGAATGGTGGAAAATCACAGCTCACTCAGACAAGTCTTGGAAGTTAAATCTTAAGTCCAAAATAGTAAAAGTAGGGAAACTAAATAATCCTTATTCAATTAATAATTTGACGAAGTTTGATGCTGTTTGGACATTTAAAATTAACCATAAATTGATTTAGTACCCCTAAATGCACTTTAAAGACCAACTAAGGCTATGGCCTTTAGCTAATTTCATAAAAACTTTTGCTTTGTAAAATTTGATTTAATTTTAATGAGTTTGCGATAAAAAATACAAGAAACGGATGTTGAAAATTACATACCAAAAATTATTTGTTCGATTTTGAAATGTGCATTGGGTCGATGCGGATATTTTGGTTATATGTTAGGAACACAATGAAAATCATAGTTTTAAAATTTCGACTAGATACTAAAAGGCAAGAAAGTTGTAATAAAGAGTTGCCATTCGGATATTGGCGACAAATGTTGTGTGCTCAGCAAAAAGACCGACCTATGCAAAGTTATATCAAGATCGCATTAAAAATGAGATACAAATTTGAAAAGAAACAGATAGATAGACGGACAAAAGGGCCGACGGACATGGCTTTATCAGTTCAGCCTATCGACCTGAAATATATGTTATAAATGCGTTACCCATTTCGTAACAAAAAATAATCCCCACTACAAGGAAATAAAAACAAACATACACATATATTTAATGAGTTTCTTGCGTCATGGCACTTGGATCTGTTACAACAAATAGCAAATCCGGGGACCAGTAGGTATGGGTACTGTGCTGGGATAACGACTATCACCCTCTTCGACACGGTAATGACGTGGGCTTATCTTCCGGCCCCAATCTGCACAGCTCGACGCACCCAATTGTCTGGTGTGGGGTGGATT
Organism: Drosophila sordidula; assembly: GCA_035047465.1. NCBI lineage: Eukaryota > Metazoa > Arthropoda > Insecta > Diptera > Drosophilidae > Drosophila > Drosophila sordidula. The sequence goes on along the minus strand of JAWNPQ010000156.1, from coordinate 12,699,768 downwards.
CAAGGTTGCGACACAATTTACACTACATTGACAATCAAAATACAAGGGGCAAGTGTAACAAGCAACAACGCACTCAATTATTTTTATTGTCTTACACACGCTCAGCAAATTTGGCAGCATTAACAGCGTGTGGGGTTGCCCACCCACACGCCCACACGGGGAAGTCCGCCCCGTCGCCCTTCCATACTGCCACTCGGCAGTACATTGTTGATGCCAATCAATCAGTGAAATGGTCGGACCCAAAAAACTTTTGCCCGAAAATACGCTTTAATGGATTTCTTGTTGCCACACAATTGCACAAAATTTCATTACATCAGCGGCTGGTGGCTAAAAGGCAACAACAACAAGGGCAACAACAACTTGAACTCAACTTTTCGAGGCACACAATTCAGGTTAAAGTGAAATTCAAATGGAATCGCGAATGCTGCGTATGAGTGATCAAATATATTTGACTATTCGCTGCTAATGCTAGGATATGGCCAGGATGTGGAATGGCGTCCCAAGGAATTGTGTGTGTGTGTGTGTGTGTGTGTGTCACCAGCCGCAGCCAAAGTGAAAGTTGACAATGCGGCGTCAGCAGAAAATGTTCGCATTAAGCGCACGTAGCACACGACACATATATATATATATACATTGCTGCTGCTGCTACTAACAACAAATGTCGGGCGAAATGCGAAAGGTGGCAACACACATAAATAATATATTGAGCCCGCCGCTTGCAACCAGCCCCCGAATACATAAATTAAAATGTTTGGTGCGCCTCGCTCTTGTTGTTTTTGCTGTCGCTGTTGTTGTTGTTATTGTCAAAAGTTAGTCAGCGAAAATCGTCAGCCCGCGAGCTGGGCGGGGGAGGTGGACAGCTTTTCACACACAGCTGGATTTTAAATAGCTTAACCAGTTGGCTATTTTTTGCAGTAATTGAAACTCGTAGTTTTCGCTTGTTTGCTGAGAGAGAACCCTCACAAATAATTGGCAAATAGTTGCGCAAATTTAACAGACAGCAGCACACACACATTTGAAACTGCTGTAAAAATTAATTAAGGCTTCTTGAACTTTTGTCTTGAGTTACCGTCAGGTAGTTCCCTGAGTAATCTCTGCTGCAGATTCCTTTGGCGGCCGCTGCCAACTAATTGTGAAATTAATGGCCAGGCTGCGTTAACTCAAACAATGGCCAAAGCAAACGGCAATCGAGGCGTACTCACGCCCACGTAGACACCTAAGACTGAGTGCTCGCGTTGTCCAATGGGAAACGAAGTTTGAATCAAGTCGCGAAAGTTGCCAAATGGCAATTAGCATTGAAAGTTGAATCAGCTGGGAGCACAAAACAATTGTGTGTACAACTGGAAGTATATTTTATATTTAAGCAGCTAACTGTGACCAAATTTGTTTGAACAAGCTTAAAACAAAATTGGCAAGCGCTTTAAGTAAAAGATATCAAAATGAATACCATTTCAGTATTAATACATTCACATTTAATTAATTACACATATAAAATGCCACTGTTTTGGGAATATTATTCCAGGCATGTGCCGTAATTACAATAACCGGGTTCTGTAATCGTTTTTCAATTTGCCATATTTATCAGAATGAAACAAATTTAAGATTACACAGGATATAGTCGTTAACCAGTTTAAAAACAAGTGAGAAGGCTCCAGTCGGTAGCGCCCGACTGGGGTATACCCTGAACACTGTGTTTTCATACATTTCAGTCCGCTTGCATTCATACACATACACAGAATAACACATACACACACACACACACATTTTCACTATGGAAACTAAATTCGTGTATAACTTCTAAACTAATAGTATGATCTTAATGAAACTTTCAGGGCTTAATAACAGCATTGAAATCTATGTATAAACCAAAGCCCAAGTCCGTAGTATTTGAAGTGCACATTTTTGCATATATGGGGCGAATGGGGGAAGGTATGCAAAATCCGAAATATTCATTACCTGCGTATGCTTCACGCGAACAGTTTAAACTTGGCTGCTCTAGCTCTTATGGTTTTAAGATATCTTCAAAAAACACAGTAAAAAAAAACGATATTTATCGATAATAAGAAATCGAGATGAGTTATCGATTATTTGAAATAAACTTGATCTGCGTATGGTGTACACGAACCTAAAAAGTGCACAAAACCATTATACCCTGATTTATCCATTTTCAATGGAGTCAGGGAATAACAAGTGAGGGTGCTCTAGTCGGCACTCCCGACACCCGACACCCAATAGGGGATACCCTGAACGCTGTCTCTACATACATTTCAATCCTCTTGCATTCATACCTTCATACAATAACCACACAACCTGTGCGCTTTACTCTGCAACTGGGCTTGGCTCCCACTATGGAAACGAAATTCTTGAATAACTTCTAAGCTAAGCGTATGATCTTTATGATATTTTCAGGTATTAAAATAAGCATCCAAATGTATCAAGCACATGTTGCATTAGTTGAATTGCGTTTTTATACTCGTTCACAAAGTGAAAAGAGTATATTGGATTTGTGCAATGTCCGTCCGTCTGTCCGAATAAACGCAATATTTTCGCCACTATTGAAGCTAGAGACTTTAAACTTGGAATATATACTCCTGTATACCCGCGACAGACAAATGTTTGCATTTTTCTGTCAAGTTCACAATGAGGCTGGCAAATCGATAACATGACGATTGCATGTTATAATATAATAATATATAATAATAAATAATAATATAATATTTCCAGAATATTAAAGCTACACAGAGAGAAAAACGGCGGTCTAAAAACAAGCTTGGTCGTACTTAAATTGTGAACGGATCGAGCTTGAAATTTTTGAGCCCAAATCAGGGTAATAGTTTTACTTTATAAGCTCGAAATGGTCAGAGAATAAGCATGTAAGTTATTGAAAATGCACAAAAGAGAATAAAATTGAGAGAATTGGCTCGCGCTCTCTCAATTTGCTTCACGATTCTTTTGCTGCAGCCGTCGCGTGCCCGTCGTGTCGCCGTCGCTTGCCGTCGTGTGTCAGTTCTAATTGTGACAGTAGAGAAGAAGAAAATGTTTATTCGATCGGCGTGTTTATTTCTTTTATTCTGCCAGTTTCTGTTCGTGCATTAACTGTTAGTGTGTCTTATTATTATTTTGCATATGCTTGCATTAAAGACTAAACACATGTATGTACATATTTTAAATTCACTTTATAATTAATTTGCGGAATTCGTATTCATGTAGAAAATGTACTATATGCATGTATATGCATATGTATGTGCGTGTACGCGTCAAGTAAAGAAAATTTTTCCTCATTCTGTTAATCTGTTTTGTGTGTAACGCATTGAATGAATTTGTATATTTACATATGTATGTATGTATATAATATTTATTATATACTTATAAAATCAACAAGCCGATATTGTGAAATGTCTGTTCTTTCAACATGAAAGCCACAGCAATTTCGCAAATCGACTCGGCTTGTTAAAAACCTTATTTATTTATTTAATACTTTTTGGATTTTTAGAGGCGCATGTAGACTACCATATTCTGCAATATATAAAGTCCGAGGACTTAAAAGACGTAATATCTCTGGTGGGACAGCGGATTGAATTTCGGGAGAAGCTATTTGCTTGGAGGACAATTCAGGTAATAATACCATCTACCTAATAAAGATGGGTATGCATATTTATAAATTGTAAAACTTCAAAACTTTTTTTAAATAGTTTTGAATAGATGACGACACATTAAGTGCGCCATCAAAGGTTTGTAATTGGCTGCAAACTACTCCGCGTAAAAATTATGGTGGTCGGCTAATATTAAACAAAGTAAAATATAAAAACAAATTAAACATCATTTTTAAATGTGAATTTTATCTACATTTCCCTTTGGTTTATTTTCAGAGTTTATTTTCTTTACTGTAGGAAATCGTATGCTAGAAATAAGTATTTGTAAAAAATTAAACAAATAAATAAAATATAAATGTAATATTTAATGTCTTATTTTCATTTAAGTTGGGATTGAAACAAGAATAATATAAGCTTGATTCAAGCTTAACCTGGTATTCCTTTAAGACTAAATCAAGCTTAATTTAATACTCAATAAATCTTATTTCGAGTTGAAAATGGGATTGAATCAATAATTTTTGGTCTCAAAAAAATACCATTTATGATTCTTATTTCGAGTTGAAAATGGGATTGAATCAAGAATTTCAAAATCTCAAAAGAATACCATTTATAATTGATTCGACACTGTTTCCTTCTTAAAATAAGCTCGTTTGGGCTTAAAAACGTATCAATAAAGCTTGATTCAAGATTTTTCGTTCTAAAAATACCAGTCGTGAATTGAGAATTTTGGTCTTGATTCAAGCCAAATGCGTATTACCGTACTTTTGACAACGGTTGGTCACGATTCAAGCTCGAAATTCTTGATTTTTTCTCTCTGTGTAGAGTCACCAAATTTGGTATGTAGATTGTTGGTGACCTCCCACAAAGATTACGATTTTGATATCGCGGCCACGCCTACTAGAATGCATCCCAGCCGTCCCGCCTTAAAAATTGGAACTGGCTATATCTCCCACAGTTTTTGAGCTAGAGTCTCGGCCACGCCCACTTCCGCCTACATGCCGCCCCAACCAATCGTGAAAATCTATATCTCCCACAATTTTAAAGCTAGATTCACCAAATTTGGCAGACAGTGTTTGGGTGCAAGAGTATGTAACAGGGAGAAGGAAGCATGCCAGACCCCATAATGCATAAATATTCTTGATCAGGACGACGAGCTGAGTCAATCTATCCTGTCCGTCTGTCTGTCCGTCCCTTCGTCTGTATGAACGCAGCGTTCTCGGAAACTACAAAAGCTAGAGACTCAAACTTAACGACTATAGATTCTCTAATTTAAACCGCAATACGAGTTTATCGTATTCGTACGTTCTTACTTGTAATGGGTAAGAAATTCATAAGTTGGTCCGATGATTGATTAGATTATAATCTTATCTCTCGGTAATTATCGCCTTACTGCGTTATACAGCCGTTGACAACTAATTGGAAACAAAGGTTTTGACTAAGTGTCATCATATATATTTCCGAAACTTTGTATGGGCACCGCAAAACTTAAACATTTTTTAAGTGTGCTACATATTAACGTAAGAAAATATAAAGTTAGATTTCAACAGATCTTATGTATCTATATATAACGGAAGTTTTTCTATACAAACTGCAGATTCGACCGAGTCAACTAATTGGAAACAAACAAAATAATATAAAAAAACAAACGATAAACATAACAAATAATTTAAAAAAAATGTATAATAGATTAAAATAGTATCCTTACTTTGTGGGGAATCCATTTTGCATCAATAAAGCTACGCATCGACCCTATAATAATAAGGTACTTGCACCTTACCTACACCTACAGGTATGACATACCAAAACTTTCTAACTTTTTTGAATAATATTTGGAAATGCATTATTTTTTGCGCTGAATATATACAGGATATTACTAGGATTAAATTTGGACTTCAATATAATCTAACAATCTATATTTTGCAACTATTGCGCTGTCTCTTTTTTGGTGAAACGTTTTCTGTTGTATAACTTCTTTTTTTAAACAGTCAATAGCATTAAAAACTATTTGTTTTTAGGAATTTAATGGCGTTGCAGTGCCCTGATAGGTCCTACCAGAGCTCCGAAGCTCTATAATTAATTCACTGCTGCATGCCCGATTTCCCTATTACCTTTGATTGACGATGTTCTAATGACCAAATTTAATACAAATACATTGTAAGAACTAAAACAAAAAAAAAACTTACTGAAATATTGGCAAAATTTTTCAAAATACAATATATTCTTCGCCAAATCACACTTGTTTCCAATTAGTTGTCAACAGCTGTACATGTCATGACGTTATATGCTATCTCACACATATGTTATAAATAATATTGAGCACTATTAACAAGTAAGGGGCTCTAGGCGGGAGCGCCCGACTAGGGAATACCCTGAGCCCTGTGTTCACATACATTTAAACCCCCTTGCATTCGTACACACATACATAAAAACACGCACACACACAGCCAAATTCACGCCGCAGGCAGTGAGTTTTTCAGCCGCTGCGCTTAAGCCCCACGAAGGAAACTAAATTCTTGAATAGCTTTGAAACTAAGTGCATGATCTTGATGAAATTTTTACTACGTAATAAGAGTGTTCAAATCTATGTACAAACCAAAGCCCAAGTCTGTATTAATTGAATTGCGTTTTTTCAAATATGGCGCGAGTGGGGGGAGGTATCCAAAATATTCGGAAATATTCGTAAGCTGCGTATGCTTCACGCGCATACGCTTAACCAAATTTGGGGGCTCTAGCTTTTATAGTCTAGGAGATATGCTAAGAAAACTAAAAAAACAGGGGTTTAGTTAAAAATGTAACTAAAAATGTAAAAAAATGTAACTCGATATGAAACGGTGCAAAATATCGACAATAAATGATAAACTCGTATTGCGTATTAAATTAAAGAATCTATAGTCGTTTAGTTTGAGTGTCTAGCTTTTGTAGTATCCAGGAACGCTGCGTTCATACAGACGGACAGACGGACATGGCGAGATCGACTAAGCTCATCGTCCTGATCAAGAATATATATACTTTATGGCGTCGGAGATGCCACCTTCTGCCTGTTACATACATTTGCACAAAACCATTATACCCTGATTTACCCATTTTCAATGGGTTCAGGGTATAATAAAAACGTTGCAGTCAGACGTAACCGACTTCATAATAGTCGTTCACTCGATTTTGAAAATTATAGAATTTTGGGCGTGGCCAAAATTTTTCGACCCGAGTACTGTGTGCCAAATTTTGTGCCTATAGGAAGATATAAATTGTTCGTGATTGCGGGGCGAGAGTGGGCGTGGTCGGAATATTTTTTTACCGATCTTTAAAGGAGGTGACCAGCCATCTACCTTTAAAATGTTGTGATGCTAGCTCTAAAACTGTGGGAGATTTCGGCTTTCGCGATTCGTTAAGGCAGGGTAGCTGGGGGGCCTTATAATGGGCGTCGCAAGATGGCAGTGTTTGAGAGAGGTTGCCAGCAATCTGCATACCAAATTTGGTAACCCTAGTTTTAATTTTGTAGGAAATATTCTCTTTTTCTCGATTTGCGTTCGTCATGTTATCAATTTGTCAACCTCCCAGTGGGCGTGGCATACTATACAGGAGTATATATTCCAAGATTAATAGCTCTAGGTTCAATGCCGGCGAAAAAAATTTCGTTCATGCGGACAGACGGACAAACGGACGGTCGGCAAGACGGACATTGCACAAACGCAATATACTCTTTTCACTTTGTGAACGAGTATAATAAGCGCAATAGTGCAACACTCAGACTTGGTTATCTATACTATTTGAGACAAGTGAACTTATCACAAAAAAAAACAAGTAAGAACGTTGCTGTTGGGCGTAACCGACTGCGAAATACTCGATCACAGTACAATAACATTTTAAAAAGTCGAGAACGGTTTTCGTTATATTATTATTACAATACTCGTCCAAATTTGGTGACAATAGCCGTAAAATTGGGGCAGATGTAGACTTTTGCGATTACAAGGGTGGCCGGGAAATTTTTTTCCAGTGATATATATTCCAAATATGGAACATCTTGCTCAAAAACTGTGGGAGATATACCCATTTCCAATTTTTTGAAGTGCGGGCGCTAGGGGGCGTTTTAGTGGCCGGGATATCAAGGTCACAATATGGGGGAGGTCACCAGCTATCTACACACCAAATTGGGGCACTTAGGGTTAATATTATGGGAAATATCCACCTTATAGCGATTTGCAATTTGAAGTGTCTCAACATGATATCGATTCGCCAGCCTCCCAGTGAACCTGTCAAGAAAATCTTAGCACTTTGTCTGACGCGGCATACTCGAGAATATACTCCAAGTTTGAAGTCTCTAGCTCCAATAGCGGCGAAAAAAAATGCGTTCATACGGCAGACGGACGGAAGGACGGACAGCAACACGGACATTGCACAAATCCAATATCTGTTTTAACATCGTGAACGAGTATAAAAACTGAGCTACAATGAACAGTCAGTATCAATGAGCTTGTCGTGTCGATCGGATACTGTTTGGGCTGCGTAGCCAATTTTAGCAAAATTAATTAATTATGTTTTAAAAATTGAATTTTACTGATAATAATTCTTGAAAACATCCAAAAATGGAAGATTTAATATTAGGCGAGGTAGTATTGCTATAAGCGATGAAAAATCTAAAATTAATACGAGCATTTTTACAGGTAATTCATGTTGGTAAATTTTGCGATACCTACAAAGCCTTCAGAAGTAATAAATTGATTTTGGCAAAAGAATTAAGTGAGTTTTCACTACGTGCGGATGAAAAACAATTATTAATGTATTTAAAGCATGAGAATATCGTTGAAATATATGGATTTGAGCAAGCCTTTATATTAATGGAATATGTAGAAGGTGTCTCCCTCGACAATTATTTGCATGGTGAGGAGCCACAGGACTACAACGTGACAGATGCACTTGATTGGATGCAACAGGCTGCTAAAGTACGTCGTGGAAAACATATTCAATATATTAAAACATTTCAACTTAAATCATTTAAATCTTAGGGCCTTGCGTTTGTGCATACATCTGATCCGCATTTGGCGTACGGTTGTCTAAAAACAAACAACCTACTGCTATTTAATAATTTTCGCTGCCTGAAGATATCCGGTCTTATCATCGGTTTGTCTCGATGTGTGCACATACCGAGTAACGAATATGTATCACCGGAGGTAATATTCAAGAAATAAGTTTTACTGCACTTAGAAGTTTATATAGGTTTCACTACTTCCTGTGTAGGTTTTAAAACGAGATAAGAACCTATCGCAAAAATGTGACGTATACAGCTTTGGTATCATATTGTGGGAGTTGATGTCACGCAAAAAGCCCTATTTTCAGCAGAACTATAACGTTTTTAAACTGGATAACCATGTTATAAAAGGTAAAAAACTGCCAAACATCGCTAAATATTTAGTCCATAAAATGAGAATCTAATTAGGTGAACGGCCACTCCTTAATGCAATAAAAATACCCTACTCGAGGTGTATAACAGAGTTAATTAAAAAATGTTGGAGCTCGGATGTGAATAATAGACCAACCACCAAACAACTCGTCTCAGATGTCAATGAATGCCTAACGTGAGTTTAATAATTTTCGTTTTAATCAATTTAAACTAAATTATTTGTTCAATATTTTATAAATGATTTCAGCATATCCAAATCAAAATCGCGACATGTCTTAGAAAGCAATCTGAGAGCACTTGAATACATCGAAGATATTTCATTCTTAGAGGTTGTGTTATTACAAGTATGCATAACTGTTTTCACTGTAAATAAATATTCTACAGCAAATCGGAGAAGGTGTCTTTGGCGTTTCCCACAAAGCAATTTGGGAGAAGAGAACTATAGCTGTAAAAAAATTTAATAACTTCGCTGCCACTTTTGAAGATCGAATTAGAGATGTAATGCTCATTAATTTTGAGTATGCAATACAAATATATGGGTATGCTAAGGATGCGGAATCTATATATTTGCTAATGGATTATTCGGAATGTGGATCCCTGTACAACTATTTGCACGGCGAGGAAAAGGAAGAGTATTCTGTGTATGATGCCCTCAACTGGATGTACCAGATTTCCAAGGTATTTATAGTATTTGTTGCCAAATAATTTAGAGACACATATTCTGAATTGAACTTCTAGGGTATTCACTACCTACAAGGCGCCTGCAAACTTAATCGTATTGTACATGGCAATTTGAAGCCTCAAAACCTGTTGTTCTTTGGGAACTTCAAACTCCTGAAAATCAGCGATTATTGCTCTCCTGTCGACCAGGCAACTATGCTAAAGAGTAATTCAAGCACGGCCTCTACAGCCTATATAGCACCTGAGGTTTGCTTTTCCCCAACAAGTTTTTGCACAACTAAACATCTTTATTTTCGCACAGGTTATGGATGGAGAATCGTGTACTGAAAAAAGCGATGTATATAGCTTTGGAATTATTTTCTGGGAGGTGATGTCGCGCAAGAAGCCCTTCTATCACTTGGAAGATCTACCTCCAGAAATGACTACAACAAATTTCAAGAGAGGTTCGAAATGATACAATCTAGAAAACGTCAATATTTTGAGTATTTAACTTTGCAGGTGAACGCCCGGTTCTAAGTGATATTAGAAAATCAGAGTTTAAGTATATAGAGGAAATGGTTAAAATGTGCTGGGATGAATATCCGGAAAAGCGACCTACAGTGAAGAACTTGGTCGACATACTGTCTGATACTGAGTAAGACTAAAATAAAATAGCAGGTTTAAATTAGTAATTATTATTATTATTATAACACTAAACAACATTAAGTTCGATTAATCTTTTTCTCACAGATACTTTGACGCTAATTATTGTGAATTAAACGCTTTGGATATTGCGAATATTCAGCATTCTACGGTATTTACTTATATTTATAAAAATAATAATATATTTAATATTAAATAAATATACACATCATTGCAGATGATTGGAGTAGGTACATTTGGTGAAGTCTACAAAATTCTCTGGCGTGACAAGAAGACTGCGATAAAATTATACAGCGAGATCATTATTGATACAAAAGAAGGAGCTTTCAATCAGTTTGCAATACAGTTCAAACAGCTGTCACGTGTTTTGCATCCGAATATTATAAAGCTATTTGGGTTTGGTTTTTATGACGAATCTCCATATTTACTCATGGAGCTTGCCGAGTGTGGATCCCTCGACGACTACCTGCATGATGACAAACAAAGAGAGTATACAATGGCAGAGGCTATTGACTGGATGATACAGTGTGCCAAGGTTTGTTCTTTTACTATATCAAAAAAGACTTGAGTCGATCACTTTTCCATTTATAGGGTATATCTCACCTACATGCGATGAAACCAAATTCCATCATTCATCGCAATTTAAAACCTAATAGCTTACTTCTAACCAACAACTGCCGAACCCTGAAGATAGGTGGTTTTGGAATTGTAACAGAATACGAGACTTATAAATGGAGCGAATATGTGGCTCCAGAGGTGAGTTTTCCTTATTTGTTAATCATAATGTTTAAATATCAGTTGTTTTACCTACTCGCAGGTTTACAGCGAAAATGGAGAATATACGATTAAAAGCGATATATATAGCCTTGGCATTATTCTCTGGGAGGTCTTGACCCGCTTAAGACCTTTACATTATTGTCTGTGTTCCTCTTTAAGGAGTTTATGCCGTCCTCTTAATTTAGATATATTCGAATTTGAAGAGATAAAAAAAATAATGGAAAACTGTTGGATTTCGGACCCAGATAAAAGGCCAACAACAGAAAGTCATATCGCCGATCTAAAAGGTTTTCTAAGGTCAGTTAGACATTACTTTAAAAATTAAAATTGTTTGATAAAGCTGGTTATTGTATGTAATAACTGAACAATAAAAAGGTAACATCACACAAAATGTGATCTGCCTGTGAACTAATCTGTATATTAATCTATTTGCAAACCTGGAGTTGATAATAAACTCTGCAGATTATTTTAAACTCCAGGTTTGCAAATAGATTGCGAAACTCGTTGCGAATTGTAATAAAATTAAATTTCGCTCTCTGTTCTCAAACAATATTATTAATTTTTGATTTGATCTATTGCAGAAGTTCCGACCCTTCAACATTGGAACAGAACTTAAATATTTTTATAGACATTTCAGATATTTTCATAAATGAGGTAATGTCATTGTACCTAGAATAACTGGACCTCTTTTAATTAAATATTTTACAGCCAATAGGACAGTCCCTTATCGTTTCTAAAGCAATTTGGCATAAAAGACAAATAGTTGTAAAACGTCTTTATCGATATGACAACAAATGCTGTGAAAGTCTTTCCTTTAAAGAACAACTCAGAGAGCTAAGAAGAATTAACCACGCAAATATTTTAAAATTATATGGCATTGCTTGGACTACAACGTTAACATATTTAGTAATGGATTATTCAGAATGTGGATCCCTGTTTAACTATTTGCACGGTGAGGAACAGCGATCGTATTTAGAGGACGAGGGCATCCAATGGATGCATCAGGTTGCTAAGGTATTTTATACTATGTGTTTCCGAGTAATCATCAGATACTTATTATGAATTAAATTTCTAGGGTATTGACTTTCTACAGCATGACTGCAAACTTGATCATATGACAATTGGCAGTTTAAATCCTCAAAACCTGTTGTTCTTTGAAAACTTTAAACTTCTAAAAATCAGTTACTGCCCACCTTTCGAGGCGACATTTTTGTTAAATATATATCCAGATGAGGTCTCTATACGCTATACAGCACCTGAGGTTTGCTTTTCGACCAACAAGTTATTGCATAACTAAACATCTTTATATTCTCACAGGTTATGGCTAGAGAATCGTATACGAGAAAAAGCGATGTATTTAGCTTTGGAATTCTTTTCTGGGAGGTGATGGCACGCAAGAAGCCCTTCTGTCATCTGAAGGATCTGTCGCTAAGTGATATTGTATGGATTGTTAAAGCAGGCAGGAAAAGTACCACCCAACCAAAAGTTATTTTAATAACTCGAGTTTTGACTCTTGCAGGCGGACGTCCGACTATTAGCGATATTAAGCATTCAAGGTTTAAGTGCATAAAGGATATTATTGAAATGTGTTGGGATTCGGATCCGGAAAAGCGACCTTCAATGGAGAAATTGGAGAAAATGCTACGTAATCCTGAGTAGGTCACTAACCAAATAACATACATATAACTAGGCCAAAACTTGAGGCACCTTTTTTTGCGTGGCGGGTATCGAATTCTCATTTCATTCACAGTCTCAGAGAATATGAATGTAAGTGGAGCCTCTAGCTTAAAAACTTCGGGAGATATAGCCATTTCCGATTTTTTAAGGCGGGGGCGCTGGGGGGCGGTTTAGTGGGCGTGGTTGGGATATCAAGGCTGCATGTTTTGGAGAAGGTTACCAGCAATCTTTATACCAAATTTGGTGACTCTAACTTTAATAGTGTGAAAAATATTCACCTTTAATCGATATGCGATTTGAGGTGAATCAACATGTTATCGATTTGCCAGCTTCCCAGTTCGCGTGGCTCAAAAATTTTAACACGGACAGACGGACGGACAGGGCTAGATCGACTCAGCTCGTCGTCCGGATCAAGAATATATATACTTTATGGGGTCTGAGATGCTTCCCTGTTACATACATTTGCACACAACCATTATACCCTTTTTAACTATTTTCAATGGGTTCAGGGTATAAAAATAGTTAGGTTGATAGTTTATAACTATATCCTTTACTTGAATAATAATAATTATAATAATAATAATAATAATAATAATAATAATAATAATAATAATTTATTATTATAATAATTATTATTATAATAATAATAATAAAATTAGTAATTTGTTTCATCTCATAGCACTTTTGACACAGAGTTCGACAATTTTAAGTCTGAAGTAGGTTCCACTGTGGATTTTGAAGACATCGTGTGTTTAGAGGTATCATGATATTCAATATACATTCAATTTGATACAAACGTAGTGAAAATTGCAGCGCGTTGGCGGAGGTTCCTTTGGTGATGTCTACAGAGCTATTTGGGATAAAAAAGAGGTTGCGTTAAAAAAATGCAGAAATATCATTGTTGGAAGAGACGACAGGGCCATGCAAAATTTCGAAAAGGAAGTCAGACATCTCTCCCTTGCTGCACATGAGAATGTTGTGAAACTATATGGGATTACCTTCGACGAGCAATCTCCTTGTTTAGTCATGGATTTTGCGGAGTGTGGATCCCTCTACGACTACTTGCATGGAAATGATCGAAGAGAGTATACAATGCTAGACGGTATTAACTGGATGATACAGTGTGTTAAGGTTCGTTGCTATAGAATAACATATAAGATATGATTTGATTTCAATATTCCCATTTACAGGGTATTTCGCACTTTCATCAGATGAGTCCAAAACCGATAATTCATCGCGACTTGAAGCCTCATAACCTACTACTCACCGATAAATACCGAATCCTGAAAATTGGTGATTTTGGCACAGCGACCGAACTAAGAACTCTGATGACGATAGGGTGTGGAACATCCGCTTACACGGCACCGGAGGTCTTTAATGCCTAACCAACCAATATGGAGTTAAGAATTCATGAGTTTTATTCGATTGCAGGTTGCCACAGGAGCGGAGTATACGGAGAAGTGTGATATATATAGCTTTGGCATAATCCTCTGGGAGGTTATGACACGTCAGAAGCCTTACCATGGTTGGAATACTTATGCGATTACATATTGTTCAGTTAATGGAGATCGACCGCCTCTGAGTTATTTAAGCATACCGAACTGTGATCAGTTAAAAACATTGATTACCAATTTATGGCATCAAAATCCGACGAATCGACCAACTGTCGATGAAATTAATCTTTTTAATGTTTCTTGTTCTAATACTCCTATTTTATATCGTCATATTGAGGAGGAAGATAATAAGCTATCAAGAAGAGGAGGAGGATAATGAGCTATCAACCTAACTATTTTTAAATAGAGCTACCCCGGAGGCTGTAGGATAGCTCTATAGCAATGTGTAAAAAGTTGTTGCGCTTTAAAAATTTGCAACTTCAAAAAATCAGGGATTAATGCTCATTTTTCGACCACGAAATTTTGTTAAATAGCTACTCAATGTATATATACTTATTATATATGTATAAAAATAACTATTAAAAGCTAAAAGCCTAAAAGAATTATAAGCATTTCTAATAATATCAGCGAAACAATGGGGGTATTTTTATACTCGTTCACGAAGTGAAACTAGTATATTGGTTTTGTGCAATGTCCGTCATGCTGTCCGTCCGTCTGTCCGTATGATCGCCATATTTTTCGACGCTATTGAAGATAGAGACTTGAAACTTGGCATATATACTTGTAGTTATCTGCTTCAGACAAAGTGTTAAGATTTTTATGCCACGCCCACTGGAAAGCTGGCAAATCGATAACATGTCGATACACCTCAAATCGCAAATCGATTAAAGTTGAATATTTCCCACAATACTAAAGTTAGAGTCACCAAATTTGGTACGTAGATAGCTGGTGATCTCCTCAAAAAAATGCCCTGATTTCCCGGCCATGCCCGCTAGAACGCCCCCCAGCGCCCCCGCCCTAAAAAATCGGAAATGGCTATATCTCCCACAGTTTTAGAGCTAGACTCCAAATTTTGAATATATATTACTGGTAAGGTCCCCCAAACATCACCGAAAAAATTATCTGGCCACGCCCCCTTCCGCCTCCGTAATCCCTAAAATCGATATATTTACAAGCTCAAAACGGTAATACGTGTATAATTAACACAATGTTAAAGCTAGAGACACCAAACGTATGTAGATTGCTGGTGACCTTCCCAAAAGATTGACACCTTGATATCCCGGCCACGCCCACTAGAACGCCCCCCAGACACCCCGCCTTATCTTCCAAAGTATTAGAGCTAATCACCAAATTTTGAAGGTAGATTAGTGGTCAGCTCCTCTAAATAAGGGTACAAAAATTTACCGCCCACGTCCACCCCCGCCCTCTCCCGCCCCCGCAAAGTGCGAAAGCCTATATCCCTCTTTGGATATAGTCACCAAATTTTAAACGGAGATGGCTGTTCACCCCCTTTAACGATTCGTAAAAGAATTTCCCACCTACTCCGGCACAAAATTTGGCAGAAAGTGTTTATGTGACCTTCTCTTAATGTTGGCCACGCCCACCCCCGCCCCTACGAAATATAAAAATTCTATATTTTTTTCAAAATAACAATAATAATTTCCGTGTACTGTGAACGAGTATTACGCAGTCGGTTACGTCCGACTGCAACGTTCTTAATTGTTTTTCTTTTGTCTGTCAGGCCAGCTAGAATATGATCCAAAATATTCTAATCTAAATGATTATAGTATAACGTCTAACGCGTAGACATAAAACACGAAAAGAATTGTGCATAGCATAGTCTGTCGTGTATGTAGGCAGAAATACGGTGTAATAGCATCTAGGTCTCAACGGAATAGAAAAGTTCGGGCGACCTAAAAGAAACGCGGAATCTATGCTGCCATTAATCAACTTATGTAGGAAGACAACGCCAAGGATTGCCCTAAGATTGGTTAGGGAGATTTAGAAGTAAAAGCTTGCTGGAGTACGATGGCAGACGAAGATTGGGATCCCAGTTTAAACCACGCAAGGCAAAGAGCAGAAATCGCTTCTGAATGGACTCAATTCGATCCTGGTGGATTTTGTACTGCGGACACAAGATACATGAACAGTATTCCAGGATTGGACGTGCAAGTGATATATAAAGAAGTTTCGTTTAGAAAAAGAGCGAAGATTTATTAGTAATAGTCTACTCAGGTAAGAAGGCATGCGAGAATTAGGTTGCCAGTTAAGACTCCGGAGGGAAAAAAACAGAAATTGTCTTGAACAGATTCAATTCTATCCTGGTGAATCTTGTACTGGCGACACATATACAATATCCATATTCAAGAAATTGACGAACAAATGAACAAAAGTCTTAGTAAAGTAGAGATCGACAAATTTTTTCGTCCAACGCTATATGTATCCCAGTAATTCAAAAGCTCGATTAGCAGTAGAAATATGCTCATACTTAAACTTGGGATCTAGATGGAGACTCAAATCATTAACTGACTCAATACGGTCAAGCGGCTTAGCGTTAAGAAAATAATTATTCCAAAAGGGTTTTCGTCTATAAAAATACATAAATTTACACTTACTGTTATTAAGATTTTATAAATTTACTTGACACCAGGTTTGAAAATGATCAAGTTCGGATTACAACATTTGGCCAGACAGAAAGTTAGTAGACAAGAGGCAAAGTTTTACGTCATCGGCGTACATCAGCACCCGAGAGTGAATTATTTTAGAAGGAAGGTCATTTATGAACAACGTGAATAACAACGGACCAAGTTGACTTCCTTGTGGTACTCCATAACTGCATTAAGAGATTTCGATAACTGATTTTAATTACCTTTAACCAAATTCAAATTAGTTGACAGAATTTCGATGCATTTCGAAGCACCTCAAATCGCAAGTTGTCAAAAGGTGAAAATTTCCCATAATATTCAAGCTAATCACCAAATTGATGTGTACAGTGTTGGCGACCTCTCCCAAAGATCGCGACCTTTCTATCCCCGTCACGCTCACTATAACGCCCCCGAATAAAGGTACAGAAATTTCCCGGCCACGCCCAATCTCCTACAATTTTAAAGCTGAAATTTGGCATTAAACCAAATTTGGCACACAGTATTCCTCTTAAGATCGAGCCAAAAATGTTGGCCACGCCCACTCCCGCCCCTACGAAATAGAAAAATTCTATATTTTTACAAAATAACAATATTAACTAAAAACGTTTTCGATTGTTTTAAGCTGTTATTGGACTGTTGTATTAAGCAGTCGGGTACGCCCGACTGCAATGTTCTTACTCGTTATATCCTAAACCCATAGAAAATGGGTAAAAAGGGTAGATTGGCTTTCGACTATAGATCCAGGTATACCATACGAAGTACGAGCTTATAATTTTTTTTCTATATCTTGCACTGTTTCATTATTATCGATAAAAATTGATTTTAAGACTACGCATACTTTAGGACGTTTTTTTTTAGCATATCTCAAGAGACTATACTAACTATACTAACTAGAGCGACATTTAATTTGTTGTGTTTTCGTAAAGCAGATGCAGATCAGAAATATTTCGGATTTTGAATACCTTCCTCCATATGAAAAAACGCAATTCAAATACCACGGACTTGCGCTTTGGATTGTACATAGATTTAAGTGCTCTTGTTAACCCCTGAGAAGATCATTGTCTTACTTAGAAGCTATTCACGAATTTAGTTTCCGTAGTGGAGGCCAAGCGCAGCAGCTGTTCACAGCTTGCGGCGTGCGTTTGCATGTGTATGCGTGATTCTGTGTATGATGTATGTATGAATCCAAAGAGGTTTAAATGCATGTAAAGACAGGGTTCAGGTCGGGCACTCCCGACCAGAGACCCCCCACTTGTTTATTATGTCGGATATCTTGAAACTAGACACGAGACGATTTTGAAGCTGGCGATGACTGTGACTTCGACCTGACAGTCGCAGCGACAATGTGCGACCCAAATATGGCCTCCAAGTCGACACCGAGGGCAGTACGACCGGGCTTTGAGTCAGAGTCTGTTCGACGCTTAAAATTCGGTTCCCCTGGGTCCATATTGGCCGAGTCCTCCAAGCGCCGTTTCATGGGGAATTTAGGTGGTAGTTCAGGCGGACGTGGCATGACCTCTAGCTGGAGCTCCGCATTCATCCAACTACGGGGTCGCTGTGCCAACTTGACCTGCAGCGGCGGATAGCCCACCTGCAGCATATAGCCGTTCATAGCCAATATGGCCCTATCGGCAGAGGACCTCAGCTCGAAGCGCACAAAGGCAACGCCACGCGGCTGGCCCGTGCACTTGTCCCGGAGTATATTCAGGTCGAGTATGTTGCCATAGCGTCCGAACAGGATCATCATCTGCTGTTCGTTGAAGTACGTCGGCAAATTGGCCACGTAGATTTTTGCGTTTTGGATGTCCACCGAGGAGGGACGCGCCAGGGACACCTTCAGTCGCTTGTTGCGCACCTCGCGACCGTTCAGACAAATCATCGCCAGCTTGGCTTCGCTGGCCACCTCGAAGTTGACAAAGCCGTAGCAGTGGCTGATGCCCGTTTGGTAGTCCCGTATGATTCTAATGTGCTGCAATTTCCCAAATTGGCGAAACATCAAGTACAGCTCCCGTTCCCGCATATCGGCTGGCAAATAGTTGACCAGTAGATTTGTGGTCTGCCCGGCTTGATAGACGGGTGGCTGGCTGCCAAACGTGGCCATAAATTCGGCAAACACTGCGTCCTTCAAGTTGGCCATAGATGCCGTCTATGTAAAGCGTCTGCTGCATAACAAATCAAGAAAATTCGGTATCTTTGTCCACTCAAAATCTTTTTAACTTACCGAAGAAAAGAGCTTCAGAAGGAGAACAGAACAGATCAGAGATTAACTTCCGAATAAATGCTCGGTCACTTCTGCTGACAGCTTTCATGAAGCACGCTTCACAACACTGGCTGCAAATCATAACGCCAGGATGGTAACCAGAGCTCTTAAATTATCGATAATTATGTGGACCAATGAGCAATCTTATCGCAATAATACAAGAGCTAGAAAACTGAACTTTTTAAGTCCGTGTATACTATACGCAGATAAAATTTATTTCAAATCATCGATAACTCATCTTCGATTTTCGAGCATATCATAGATATTATAAGAGCTAGACCCACCAAATTTGTTGGAACTTTGGATACCGCCCTCCCTTCCCCAAATTATGCAAAAATATGAAGAAAAAAAAAAACAAACTCAATTCAAATACGAGGGACTTGGGCTTTGGTTTGTACAAAGATTTCAATGCTCTTGTTAAGGCATCAAAATTGATTAAGATCGTGCTAACTTTTTTGCCAAAAGACAGAAAAAAGATCACCAACATTAAACTTCTATATAATATAGCCCTTTATAGGAATAATCGATCAATCATTAATTTGTTGTGCAAACACAGTTCACTATAAATACACATCTTCCACTCGTCTGCGAAGGTATTTAATCTTCGGCACCCCGAAGATGACTTTTCCAGTTTGTCAGTCAGTCAGGATAAGCAGTGAAGATAGATAAATTGACAGCAACTTTTTAAAAAAGGAAGCCTCTTCAAAGTCTCAACTTGTGCAAATCCTTACTAATGATGCTGCTATTTGGTCGGCAGGCTTATTTAATTTAATTGAGTTTAACTAACTTTGGATGTCATGGCAGGAGCCTAATTAAAAGAAATTCAATGTGCTGTAAATAAGGAATTTGTGAAATTTATAATGACAACAAAGATGACGTAAACAGTGGCAGGGTGAAGTGATTGTGGGTGTCTTGTGTGTGTTAGTGTGTGTGAGTGCCCTCTGCCGTTGTCCAGCTAGTAAATCCTTAGAACAAAGCGCTGGAGCCTGCAGAAACTGATTACAAATGGAAAGCAACGCAGCGACAGCAATGCGAACGATGCCAGCAATGCCATGGACCGAGACAGGAGAACAGGAGCTGCGCGTAGAGGAAGTGCGCCTTATGCCATGAGCACTAATTACGCCTGGCGCACAAATATCAACGGCAACGGCAACGGCAACTGCAACGGCAGTAGGAAGAGCGCCGGGGGCGGTCGCAGTGGCAGTGGCAGTGGCAGTGGCAGTGGCAGTGGCTGAGGTAGAGGCTGCAGAAATGGCAACTGTGGCGACATTAACAGCGACTTCAGCAACGGAAGCTGGCGCAGACTTGACTTGGCTAACAAAGCAACAATGCCGCATCAGCAGCAACAGCAACAAGAACAACAGCTTTAAAAAAATCAAATGCAGCTTTAAAAAAAAAAAGACACACACACTCATACACATGCAGACGTCAGACACACAGACACACAAAACATGATTAAAGAATTTGCCTTGCTGCGAATTTGCTTTCCTTGCCAATTTCTGTGCTGTTCTATAAGCCGGAAACCATAAAAAAGCAATTCGTTATTAAAACTGCAATACAGAGAAGACAAAACTGAGGAAGTGTAAGAAAGAAAATGTGCTTTCGCTATGCAGAAGTTTGCATGTTCTTTAAGGCAATCTTTCAAACGATTTTTTAATGTATAATCCTTTTTATACCAAGCACTCATTAACATGTGGAAAACGCACATTTTAAACGGTAGAAAAAAGCATCTGTGGTCCAACTGACTTTCAAAATGTAAATCGCTTGTTTATTCTTATTGTTGCTGAAGTGAAAATCCTCTATAAATGTGGCCTATAATATGTTTATATAAATAATGTAGATAAATAATCAGATAATTAAACATATACTAATAAGTATTTATTTAATTTAATTTTTTTTAACAAAATATAAATTAAGAACATTTAATCTTCTCCTTTAATAATGTATAGGGCATGGTACTATTTACATACAGATTATGAACCTCTAATAAGCATTAATTTATTTATCAATATTGAAATGTGCGTTGGAAACTTAACAAGTGTGCCAAAGTATCCTTTAAGGTGAGGTATGAAAACGTTGGTAAAATATAAAGCGTAGAGCGTAGCCGTACAATGCATATTGATAATGCACACAACAGCCATAAGTAACTGGCGTCCTGGCAAACGTGACCGAAGGAATAACCGGCACACACATACGGACCAACCACAATACACCCACACGCAGAGAGAGGGAGGGAGAGAGCAAAGCAAATGACATGCAAATAAATGAGAACAAAAGGATAAACGAATGGCATGGACCCAGAACCAGACCCGGACCCGGACCCGGACCCAATTCCTGTCCCAGATCCATTCCCTGCCCCTGGGTGGCAGCTACAAAAGCGGCAGTGGCAAACGAGCCGCATAATTTTTGCTGGCTGCACTTTGCGGCCAACGCAGGCGCCCGGATGCACTGCTTGGACGCCCAGCTCCTGCTTTAATGAACTATGAAGCGACCAAATGAATGGCATATTAATAAGATGTCGGCTTTCAGTGCCATTGCTGCACTGCATTGATATCTGAGGATAAATCAAGGTAGTTGGGGCAATTTGTAAGTCGGATGTGAATGTGACTGTGACTGTGACTGTGCGTGCGTGTGTGTGTGTGTGCTCATAAGTAGGCTATGGAATTCTTCTTCTTTTTTTTTGCCTCTGCTGGCCCACATACATAATTAAATGGCTAGACAAAAAGCATAAATAACAGAAAAGCTTGGCCTGCTAGCAGAAGAATACGTTGGACAGGACCTTAGGCTAGTATGCTTTTCAGCACTCTTCTCTCTTTGTCTCGCTCACGTCCTGTGCTGATTAATGCTTGTTTGTTTACAAGAGCCGTGTATCCACTAATGGAATTCACATGTTGCGACATGACTGATTATGTACACATTAGTCGACTGATTTGCAATTCCTAGTGTGTGCCAGTGTGTGTCAGTGTGTGTCAGTGTATATATATGCATATATTTATATATGTATGTGTCGTGTCCTTCGCGCCGTCACCTCAAACTTGTCGCGAAAGCACAACTTTTCACTACTCGTATGTCCTAGAAAACAATGTCAGCCGTTTTGTACCCTTAGCAAAACAAGTGTGGGTGCCTGTGTGTGTGTATTGCACGTGTTCTATGCCACTCTGCGAAGGACCTGGCCTGACTAAGCACATTACCGAGACAGCTACGTGCCGAGCTGCGCTAATTGCCAGCCGCTTTGTCCTGCTCGACTTGCTAAAGCAATTTTGCGTACTCGATAATTTACTTAGGGCAAAAGGATGCGGCTGTAATTATGGTGGCACATTTTTAAATTGTTTAATAAGCATGAAACTGAGTTCCCCTCGTCAACTAAGCAACGCACTTGCAAAGCGCATATTTCTTAAAACATTTCTGAATTATAATTAATACAACAAAGTATTGTGATAATTATATTGTCAGTACTCCCTTTACTTATACATATTTTCGTATTGAATTATATATGGCTACATGGCTTATACAGATTTTTTTTTTTTACATTTTTACAATACACATAATTCTCTTTTTAAACAATAGATACGTTTCCAAAAAATCGTGTAACAAAAATTTCGTGTACAAAAAGATATTGGTTATACGGAAAAATAGTAGATTGGTCCCAGACTCATCTTAAAAGCACAATAAACAATATTAAACATTTTTAGTCTGAGGTAACTGTAGAATTTACCGTGCTTAAACATTTTAATTCATTAAAAATATTATAAAACATAAATGCAATAATTACTTATATATTATTGTCTCTACTATTGTCTCTAGTTCCCATTGTTGGTAATTCTGTGAGGAGTGAGAATTTAACAAAATTCAAACATACAAAAATGGAAAACAATGCATAGAATATTTAAAATCGTGTTAAATTAAATCAATTCGTGTAAAAACTTTTTAAAGCGTGTTATATCAAATGCATGTAAAAAAAATTTGCGTAAAAAGAGAATTACGTATAGTTGAAATACATTTTTTGCTAGCAAGTAATTAGCCCAAATAAACGTTTGAGCCCTCTACCAACATTTGTATACATTGTTCAGGTGAAAAACAGATATGGAAATTGG
Source organism: Drosophila sordidula (assembly GCA_035047465.1). NCBI lineage: Eukaryota > Metazoa > Arthropoda > Insecta > Diptera > Drosophilidae > Drosophila > Drosophila sordidula. The sequence continues at coordinate 12,676,607 of JAWNPQ010000156.1, read as the reverse complement.
AAGATTACTGTACTCTGTTAAAAGTTCTTTACACTTGTACTATTATTAAATTTGCGTATGACATCTGGCTCTTTGCCATGCAATTCACTTAAATTTTGAACTGCTGGTGTGCGTGTGTGTGTGTGTGTTTTAAGTTTAGCACCAAATATAAAGCTATACAAACCGTGACTTTAGTTGGCTCTGGTGTCATTTCTGGCTTAATTGAGCATGTAACAAGTGAAGCTTTTGCTTTTAGCAACACACATACGCAGCGTACGCCACTGCCAATGCCAGTGGCAAAACTATGCAAACATAACCGGATAGCAACCCGGGCAGTTGGCAGTTGGCAGCTGGCAGCTCTTGCCTCGGCTTGCACGCATATTCTGCCACCCATTGGCTGCATTTGCCAAAAACATGTGCGCCTCGGTATATGTTTTGTCTGAGTTTATGTTTGCTGCCAACATATCAGCTGCAGGGTCCACGCCACACACATGGCTGCCACATTTGGTTGCAAGTGCAACAAAGTGCCCAACTACATAAACGGCTAATTGCAAGCCAAAATTATGGCTTACGGGGTGTCAATGTCTACTCCAGCTTCTGGCCGGTTGGTCATTCTGCGCTCACAGAATCCCGCCAGACCCGAGCGAATTGTTTAGCCTGGTTCTATTGGTTGGCTTGCTCTTTTTCAGTTTTCACCGCACGAAGCGGAAATCAATCAATTTCCTGCGTAGACTTTGCAATTTCAATACTCTTTCAGCGCACCTTTTCTATTGAAAGGAAAGCGAAAAATGACGACGCTTAAAAAAAACTGCAAGTTCTATGTGTGAGTAACAAATTCTTGTTTCTTTCCAAGTGGCAAAGGTAAAATATATCTTAAAAATCAAGCTCACCTGTTAGGTGTCTAATTTGCGCAGCTGCCTCATCAATACCCAGAGTTAATACAAAATTGCATACTTCAGTCTTAAACCCTGTGCCGAACTCTTAAGAATATGTGCTAAAATACGTTAGCTAATGTAGAGACAGGCGTGACTGTTCACGCTTCTTAACAATTTACAAATAATTTACAATCATAACGGGGTAATATGTCGAATATTTTCAACTCTTTTGTCACTTATTTCATGGCTGCAGGTTATACAAACTAATTTCATAACCAGGCTCTGCCCTATTAAAGTTGTTTATTTGTTGTTTGTGACTCTTTAACTTTTGTTTAACTCTGAAACAACAACTTTGCTTTTGCACTAAAGTCATCCTTCGTCTTTTCGACGACGCCGCATTGAAAAAATCCTGAGCACAGATAAAGTTTATAACTAAATTTTGTAATACAAAATAATAGAAATACATATTTATTTATTGTTAAAACTTTAAAGCCTGAAAAAGCTACGTCGTTTCGACGAAGGATGACGGTCCTGGGTTAAGCAATGACATAATATTTATACATATGTAATTGGCCTTCTGCTAGCCCATTTTACAGTCCGCTTTTTCTAATTTTCTTCAGAGTGCCAACATTATCGACCACGCCCTATAGCACCAGAAACACCTATGGAATCAACTAATCCCAATGTGATCTCCGTCAGATCTCTCTTGCTACCCTCCCATGGCTTTCTCTTCACACTGCTTTCGACTTTAGCAAATTTATTCAAGATCGGTTCATTTGAAGTATTGTATTTTGCATGCCTAGTGACCCCAGGACAGGCAGCTCTGTTTACCTCTCCACACTTCTGTCATTTGGGTGTATGTATATCTTCACCAGACATTGGATCGTCCTTAAGTGGAACTAAATAGCCGAATAGAACATTACAACGATATAAAGTCAGCGCATTTCACTTGCCATCTGTGAGCAGCCCAGTGCTGGAAATCAGCAACATTAGCAACGTCAACAGCCACCGCATTGCGAACAACGTCAACTGACTCCAAAAGGCCGAGTTTCGCCCTATTTATGGCCACCCATTGATACGCCTAACCATATCAATTGATGGCAAACGAAATTCGATTTGCTCGCTTTCTCTCTTGTCACAATTGAACACTAAGAACGTACCCACACGGTTACACGGAGGAGAACTCACCTCATTTCGATAGAACACCTCCACAGTCAGATATCCCAACAGTCCAACAAGCAGCAGATAGTTGGAAGAGGCGGAAAGAGCACGCCGGCGACGCAACAAGCAGCGAGCACTTAAAACAGCGCCGGGGGATCCGGCACTGGGCTCCACGTCAGCTTGAACCCAATCACCATTATTTGTTTGGTGGCCCCAATAAATATAATAATGTTGCGTCCAGCGTACTTCATCATTACGCCAAAAATCAAGCCATTGGTGAGCATCACGAGGCCAACCCCATCTGATGCAGTGTTGCCAAAATAGTATCCCTTAAATTCATATGGCTGCAGTGGCTACTCTTGCGTTCTTCCCCATAACGCTTAAGTGGCTCCAACTTAAAAATATTCAGGGTACGTAGATCCATATTAGTGTGACAGCTCCTGTCGTATCGGCCGTTCTTGATCGCAAAAATTTGGCCTTTGCTGCCAGAAAGAAAGAAAGAAGAGCTGCGCAGTGGGATTTGGGTGAGAAAAACGCGTGCCTGGGCATCGAAGGCGCGAGCGTGTGTTCCAAGAATTACTTACCACAATAGTAGTTGAGGTCCCCAAGTAAATCTTACCTCGATTTAAAAAACACATTACAGGGATAACTTGAATGAATTCAACAAGGAAGGCAACCGCAGCGCCCCTTTCCCCTTTCACCTCCCGGGTCGTTTCCCTCTGGATTTTGTTAACGCTGGTATAAAATATTTGTTTATTTTTATTTTTTTCGAAATATGTTTCATGGCACATCAAAATCTTAATAAATACTAAAAAGTCATGATGAGCTGCCCATCCACAAGGCTATCAAAGCCGTTGCCCGAGTTGACAAGCTTCGAGATGCTAGGAGGAGCTGCCTTGTGCCCGGCATTCCCAATAGATTTTGCAGTTGCTCGTGCGTGTCGACAAGAATTTCAATTTGCAAACAATAAATTTGAGCAGCCAGTGGCTCCTTGGAGAGTGGCGTGGGAGTGGAGCGGAGTCGTTGGCAGCCAAGAAGTGGTCCAAGCACTCTTTATTAAAGAATAAATATATTTTTACTTTTGCTGAGCTGCGAGTTGCAAGTGACAGTTTGGCAGCTTGGCAGTTGACAATGCCATTGATTTGAATGTGCTTTGGCATAAGAATTTGATTTGAACTAAGCCGACGTTTTAATATTGGATTACCCACTGTTAGCTTTAAACTGATTTCGTGGCTGCTTCATAAGCGCCAGACTCCGAACGGAAGTGCTGAACAAAAAACGGAAATGAATCAATTTCCCTGTTGCAGACTATTAAAAACTACAAAGGACTCGCAGGCAAAACACAAAGCAACTATAAAGCACGCTATAAAAATGATGTCGGGGGACGCAAAGCAGAAGGTACTTGTTCTTATTCTACTTGTTCTATTCTCCTATTCCCTCTATGCTGCAGCCACAATTAAAAAGCACAGATTTAGCATTCCGCCTAGGCATTTGATAAAATATGTGTTATTTACCGCTTTTTTAATAAAAAATCAAAAAAGACTATTTAAAAATTAATTATATAACATTCAGATTATAAGCCAACAAGATCTGTATTTAAATGACCGCATTTTGTTATTTGTTGAGTGAACAATTGATTTCATTAATATTATTTTCGACAGGTTTTCAAACTTTAGTTCCAAACTTTGGTCGCAGTAAGCAGGCCAACCATATCAATTCAATTGGAAACATTTCAAAAACCATTTGCTTATCAGGCAACAGTTTATAAACTAACAAAAATTACGTTCACGAATTCAATTCAAAGAAAATGTCTATAATAATTAACTGCGCCGGCTATATGGCGCTAGTTTACGAGGGCTCTGCCGCATTTCTCACCATGGTTCAGATGGTACACTTTTCCAAAATCATGAAGGTAAACACCCAACTCATAACCACTGACTATTTAATGGCATTCGTACCAAACAGTTTGATATGATGGATGTTATGATAATGGTCGGGGAAATGTGCAAGGTTATGTGCTTCGGTATCTTGGCAGTTGGCATCATTAGCGTAAATATAAAATCGATTGGAACTGACCATGGCTAAATAGACTTTTTAGCGTTACAGATTGCTGCTGAAACTCTGGTTGATCATGTCCTATGTTCAGATCAAATGGGGAGCTGTCGGAGAACTGTTTTTCACCTTGTATGAATATTTATTCACCGAAAAGTACAAAAGCAAAGAGGAGCTAATGGAAAAGGTATCTGTCACACATGGGCCACTCATAGGTCAAGTGCTAACACGTATCGGCATCACACTTATGGTCTATCGATTCTATAAGTCCCTGGAGCCCCCAGAAATCAAGGCTAAGATACAACTTGACCAGAAAGCAGCCGAGCTGAAGGCCAAGTGAGCCCACGGAATAAATAAAGTCATGGAAGTCTTTTATTGTTTGAAATAATTGTGTAAAATTAAAATAAAAAGTGTGAAAAGCGCAACAAAGGATTCACATTGGATTGGTCATCCTCGGTTGGCTGCGTAAAATTCCTATAAATAGTGTATATAACATATATGAACAAAAGTTCAATAGCTAGATCCGAATAGAAAATTGAATTGGAATGTGGTCAGCATGGACGCAGAAAGGCATCGACTAAAACTTACCCATGGTCAGGCATGAGATTAGGATGTTGGTCAAAGCCTCGATGGCATCGCCCGTGCACAGCTCCACGGTCCACAAAGTCATGAACACCACATCGAACACCAGCCCACAAGTACACCAGATGAGCCAGAGCAACAGCAGCTGCGAGTTGTGCTGCGGAAGCCGTTCTCAGTTCGCGATGGCACATTAGAAATAGGTCTGAGCACTACGCACCCATATAATGCCAATAACCATGAGGATTGAAACCACTATCCACACGTTCAATATGAACAGATAAATCCGCAGCATCCAAGGGCTTACCCTGTTGTCAATGAACGCTAGAAATGTTTGCGGATTACTGAGGAGTTGCCGACAACAATTGCCGCTATCGAGCTCTCACTTGTCATAGGCTTCTGATGGTGAGTCATAAAGTCTGCTTTTGTCTCATTGGGTTTTTTCTGAAGCAGCATGCAAACAACCATCATCTCAAAGAAGAGAGATCCAGCGACGTCCATGCACCCAATGGCCAGCCCGAATCCATTCAGTGCGCTCACCATTTTCGTTTTGAATAGATTTCCTAATTTTCCTTTTCTTAAAAATGTTCTCTCTTGACAAAAATATAAAAAATTTTTAAAGTTGAAACTGCTGGAAAAGATTTTATGCCACCCAGGGGAGCTACACGACTTGACTGCGTGGAAAATAAGCGCGAAAAAGTAAATTATATTTGACATCAGGGCAGTCAGACGCGTGTGCAAGTGTGTGTGTGTGTTCGAGTGATGTTATGTGTGCTTACCCACCGCACGTATTTCATCAGCCCGGCATTATAAGTATAAATGTATACGTATATATGTAAATATGCAAACATTTTTTGCATAAATAGACAAGAGTTCGCTGGCTGCCAAGTCAGCCCCTAGACTCGCGCCAGCTTCGAGTTGTGAGTTGCTGTTTCCGTTTCCGCTTTTGCTGCTGTGCAAATTATTTTAAAAGGATTTTGTTTTCAACATTGCCAAATGAATATGAGCGTGTGTGTTGTGTGCATATTAAATGGTATCATTTTAAAGGCTAGACAAAAGCAAGACGCCAAAAGAGATTTCCAGCCCATGTCCAGACGCTGAACACAAAAGTACCCTGAGAAAAAAAGACAAGTGCTATTATGCAAATTAAACTATTCAAAAGTACGCATAAATGAGTCCAAATCGAATTTGAATTACATATGAGATTGTTTCCGACGGACTTTTGCGATCGAAGGTATTCCCCCAGCAAAATACATTTGTTTTTCATTTTTGAATTTGGTGTTTATTGCATTTGTATTTCCTTTATTAGATTGATATAAAAATATATAACTCAACTCAATTAACATGGTGACATCCTGTCGCTGATCTTGTCTTCTAGGGTACGTGCATAGGTCCGCAGGTGTACGGACTGGTGTTACCTCTAGTTTGCAAAATGTGACATCTGTAGGACTGAGAACTTTTCTGGGTCGGCGCGCGACAAGGTTGTGGCTCTGCTTGCGGCTGTGGTTGTGGCTTTGGCTGTCGCTGTGGCTGTGGTTGGGACTGCACAACTTTGTCTGGACATTGCCTTTTGCACTTGGACACCGCCTGATAGAACTGATTGATAACAAACGCAAAGATGGCTTCGACAACTGTGGAGAAAGCGGAATGAAAACGATAAACTACCAATATATAAGGTATATATGTAGGGCTGCTGCTCACTGAGGCCGAGGCACAGTATCGCGCTGTTGCTGGCCAGGCCTATCTGGAAAGTGGTCTGGCTCAGAAACGCATAAATAATCAGACAAGTCTCCACAAAAATACCCACGCACGAGAAGATCAGCCAATAGCGCAGCAGGTCCGCGTTACGCTGCAAGGCAAAAAGTTGTTGGGGTCTAGGAATGTGGCCAATACTCACCCTGTAGATGCCAGAGATAAGCAGCACAATCAGTGTCAGCCAAAACAGACCAAAGCAGACAGCGAATATGGTAAGCCAGCTCAACTGTAAAAAAAAAGCGATTGATAGCAATCTCGTCACTCACTTCAGTTGCCGCTTACATGGGTGAAGATCTTGACCAGACTGAGCGCGGCGAACAGCGCGGCGCAGAGCAGGTCGAAAACGGCTATGGCATAGGCACAATATAAGAGTGAGTCCTTCTCCAGCTCCATTTGCTAGGCTATCTGAGAACATGCCAGTAATGCTTGGCCTACTCCTTAACGGACTTGACAGTAAAGTGTAGGCTACAAAGGAGATGGGCATTAGACTTGGCCCCTACGGAGCTTGCGCTGCAGCTCCCTGAAGGCCGCTTTCTCCTCTCTTTTGTACATCCTTCGCAGACGCTTGCGCTCCATGCGTCTGGTGTCCTTGCTACTGGAGGCGTCCTTGCTGTTCTTGGTTAAACAGCCGCCTGAATATCTGCGCTTGGGCAGCGGGAGCCACTGTTCACGATCCACCATATCTAAATAAAAGACGTAGATAATATACACAAAAGTCATTTCCACGGCTGCAAAAGGCCGCGATTAGGCTCGGTGTGAAGCAAAACGGTTGGACAGGGTTACCCAAGCCCACAAAGGGCATGAAGGTTATCCGGACGCCCTCCCAATTAATCGATACGGCCAGTGTCAGCCCATAAAGAAGCAGAATCGCATCCATCATTATGCCCAAGCAGGTAAAAACCAGCCAGTAGCGCACATAGTTCAACTGGCGCCGATAAATGCCCAGCAACAGCATCAGAATGATGCATATCCAGACGATGGAGAAGATAAGCGCTAACAGCGAGGTCCAGTGATTCTATGGTTACAGATAGCCCGCGCTTGACTAAGCCCCAATCTTTGGCAACGTGACTTACGTGTTGAGCGTAGAGCATGCCCGAGATACTGGCAAAGAGCAGCGCAGACACGAGATCCAGCAGTGCAATCGCATAGCTGCAAACAACCAAATATCCGTCGGAGGAGCCGTCCATTCTCATCGAGCAAGCATTTCAGCTATAGTTGAAGCGTAGGGCAAAGCTGTGCACTAAATCAAAGCTGTAATGATGATAAGCACGTAGTCTCAATAGAGGGGAGTGCGGCCGGGCTGCTGCTGCTGCTGCTGCCAACACCCCTGGTCCTTCTTAATCAATGCCATTTGATTGCCCAGCGCCGAGGCGTCGGCACAGTGTGCCAGCGCCTTCAATGAACAAACAACAAACATTTGTAGTTAACAACCTTTTTGAACAAAAACATTGCTCTGAATTAGAGAACTGATTCAGCTCTCAACACTAGAGAAAAATTGGCCAAGACATCGTTTAAAATGCGCACAAGTTTCATATCTTGAACCCACTGTGCATTTGCTTTACTGATTTGCGACAAGTCTTCTGGCCATCTTTCATTTACGGCATTTGTTTTGTCAGCTGCTGCCTCTTGGTCGTTTTGAGATTAGATTTTGCTCCATTGACAACGTGACTCTTCCAAGTCAAAGTTCGTGATGGCACAAGAAAAAAGAGAAACTATCTAACTCAATTATTATTATTGTTTGCGCTGGTAGCTTCGAATTGATTTTGGCATCGACGCTAGCCAGTAAATTGAAATAGGCTGTAAATGCCAATCGGAATCTGTTCACTTTATATATGTGTGTACATGCATGGATTCGAGTACACTATATATTCGTATTTCTGTGACAAAGTGTAAATTCATGCATTCGTAATATGGGTACAGTAAACTACAGTAAATTACAATATAAAATAAATGTTGATTTTTAATGGTTTCCTTCCTTTCTCATTTGCTTATCTGCTTCCTGTGTTTTCGGCTGTTCGACTGCGTCGGGCACTTCAGATTTTTCCAAACTCTTTTTCTTGGGCCGCCTGGGAATACACAAAAATAGATTAGATGCCATTTGAGCACTGTTGGCCTTCATAGGTGTGTACTCTTTGAACTGCTGTTGACTTGGACGCTTTAAGCTGCTCCTGCGTTCTTTGAGCTGTTCATGAGGCATCAATCGACCCGGAGGATCCGAGGCTCGATGGGCCTCTTCGGCCCCGTCAAGAACACGAACAGTACCTATCTTTAAACAGTATCTGTAGACAATGTAAATGCACAACCATTCAACAGCTGAATAGGTAAGGGCTTTGGATAAAAAGAATCACGTTTCGAATTTCGTTGTATTATCACCTATGCCCAAGTAGAGAAGGGTAAACTGAATGATTTGAGGCCATTGTACATACTCGGAGCTCGAAATTGTCCAGATGAAAAAAAATATGTCCATAACGATGCCAATAATCGAAAAAATCAACCAAGAGATTATTAAACGAACGAGGCCCTAAAACTCATTGTAAAGAAGTTTTATAATTATTGGTCCAATTAGTTCGTAGCAGTACCCACCTTGAACAGACCCACTAAAAGCAGAACAACCATCAAAATCCAAAATATCGAGCCCACGAGCGCTAATACTGAGTAAATATCTACCTGGAGATCCGGTTAGTTAGTTAGTGACTGGGTATTGCAATTATATTAATACAGACATTCAGTGACAAAAGAGCGGTAGACCGAAACAAAAAGTATAATGATTGAGCCAAATCGAATATGGCAATTATATAACAAAGGTGCAATAAACTGACACCAAACGGCGAATCACATGGCTTCTGGAGGGGAGGGCCACCAGATTCTTCATGATCCATCTTGAGATCCCTTGATATGTAATGTAATGTAGGTAATGTAGACAAAAATAAATTTCTGGTTTATATTGAAAATATATTATATATATGTCAGTAGAGCAACATGCCTACTATGACAAAATTCAATTCAAATATGACACAATACTATTTTTTATTTTTTTGGTTTTGGTTTCGGTTTTTGTTTTTTTTTCTTATTGCTCTTTTTGCTCTCTATAAATGGTAAATATACAATAATGAGTATAATACACAAAAATAAATAATTTTACCTACCTTTGCACGCCTTTGCATCGAGCTGTTTCTTTTTTCTTTTCTTTTTGCCACCCCTTTCGGGCCCATCAACAAGTTGACAAGGGTCCATAACCAAATAGTACCTGCGTACAAGGTATATACAGGTGCTTTCGATAACTGAAATGAGAATGTCGTTAACCAAAGTTGCGAATTTTAAAACACAAGGTCACGCACAAATTCCTATGAATATAATGGTAAACTCTTTTAAGTGATCCCAGTCCACTGATACAGAAGAAAAGATTCCCCAGATCAGAACACTAATGTCCGCTACAAAACCAGCTATAGAGAAGATAAGCCAGGCTTTGACAAGCAGAGGACGTCGCTATATGATGTTGAAATTATTATAGATTATTATTATTGAGTTAAAGCATCTAAGCAAGCTTTACGCACCTTCCACAGACCCACAATAAAGAGAACCACAATAAGCACCCAAAATATAGTTCCCAATAGTGCCAATGTTGAGTATATATTGAACTGTTAATTAGATCGTTTTGAAGGTCTCAGAGATTATTCCAACTATCTGACCGACTTACACTCGAAACCAACGAAATGGTCGCTTGGAGGACAAAATAGAGCGCATGTGCCAAATCGAATGCGGCAATGCCAAGACATATTTTCGACAAATTTTGTTTAATAAAACGCGCTAATTGGCTTTCTTCTTTTTTTGTTTTCTTTTTCTTCTTACTTAAGGCCATACTTTAAGGTTAAATAGTGGAATTTTAGTTATATTTTTTACAGGTGAGTGCTATAACAAAGCACACGAGTCTACTTATAGTCACAGATATGTATATTAACTTTCTAGATAAACCCTCAATGGTTTGTAATGATATTAGAAAGTCCTTCAACACCAATTTTGAGTAGTGTTTTCTCAAAAAAAAAAAAATACCATCTATTATCTGTGTGCAATTGCGTTCTAATTTATGTCAATAATAGAGTTTGAGTTTATGAGACTTAAATTCAAATTGAATAAATGTTAAGCATGTGTAACGTTTTTTTTCATTGTACACCGTCTGTTATTTAACATAGGCCCACCAACTGTTTATGCTCGGATGTGGCAACGCTCAGTGATAGTGGTAGTAGCAATGTTAAAACCACTGCAATAATCCCACACCGTGTTAATGTTGCTGCTCACAAGCGAATAAAGTTCAACTTTTAAAGTGTTTTATAAACAAAACCATGCCAATTATTGTCAAAACGTAAGTAGCCCCACGAAATAGAATTTTGAGCGCATTTTATAAATGCTTGTACAAATACCCAAAGCCAAACTACATACACACAAATGTAGCTTACGTAGAAGATTTGCCAATTTCCGTCAATGTTCGCGCCTTTTTTTCGCCTCTGTTTTAAACTTCACAACACTGCAAAACAGCTGTTTCATAAATGAAACAAAGTTTCACCGAAATAGAGTTTCACCATGGGGCCGCCGAAGAAATCAAAGAAGGACCGCGGCGCGGGCGATAAATTTGGTAAGCATTGACTCCGCCAGAGTAACCTTTGCTCCTGGTAAAACTGCTACGCCTCCACAGCTAAGAAGCGACGCGCGGAAGATGAGGCGTACACCCAGCTGGCGGAGGACAATGACAGCATGGACAATGCGAGTGAGTCGGACGGGGTGCCGGGCGCCGCGTCCAAGAATGCTGAAACCAACGACGAGAACATTAACACCGACGAATACGGTGCCAAAGACTATCGCACTCAGATGCAGCTGCGGCCAGATCACGCCAATCGGCCACTGTGGGTGGCACCCAACGGGCACGTCTTTCTAGAGTCCTTTTCGCCGGTTTACAAGCATGCTCATGACTTCCTCATCGCTATCTCGGAACCAGTCTGTCGGCCCGAGCACATACACGAGTACAAGCTGACGGCATACAGCTTGTATGCAGCTGTATCCGTGGGCCTGCAAACCCACGATATTGTCGAGTATCTGAAACGCCTGAGCAAGACCAGCATTCCAGAGGGTATATTAGAGTTCATACGCCTGTGCACCCTGTCGTATGGCAAGGTGAAGCTCGTGCTCAAGCATAACAAATACTTTATTGAGTCACCGCATCCGGAGGTGCTGCAGAAGTTGCTCAAGGATCCGGTCATACAGAAGTGCCGGCTCATACGCAGCGAGGGCGAGGGCTTTATACAGGGCACCATGGATGGCAAGGCCATTACACAGTTTGGCACCAAACTGCCACCAGGGACTGACAAGCCGGCGGAGGATTCGGCCAGCACCTCAGCAGCAGCAGCTACGGCAGGGGCAGCGGGAGGCACTGCGCCCGTAGAGGGCGCCGCTGCGGGTGTCACAGTGCCCGAGGACATTACCGACTTTTACGAGAAGATTGACAAGGAAGAGGAGGACGAAGATGAAGCTAATCTCAAAACGGTATCCTTTGAGGTCTCACAGGAGAAGATTGAACTGATACAGAAACGCTGTATTGAAATCGAACATCCGCTGCTCGCAGAATATGATTTTCGCAACGATACCAACAATCCGGACATTAACATTGACTTGAAGCCAGCTGCCGTGCTGCGTCCCTATCAGGAGAAGAGCTTGCGCAAAATGTTCGGCAATGGGCGCGCACGCTCTGGCGTGATCGTGCTGCCTTGCGGCGCTGGCAAATCCTTGGTGGGTGTCACCGCCTGTTGTACGGTGCGAAAGCGCGCCCTGGTGCTGTGCAACAGCGGCGTCTCTGTGGAGCAGTGGAAGCAGCAGTTCAAAATGTGGTCCACGGCAGATGATAGCATGATTTGTCGCTTCACATCGGAGGCAAAGGATAAGCCCATGGGCTGTGGCATTCTCGTTACCACATACTCTATGATAACACACACACAGAAGCGGTCGTGGGAGGCGGAACAGACCATGCGCTGGCTGCAGGAGCAGGAGTGGGGCATCATGGTCCTGGATGAGGTGCACACCATTCCCGCAAAGATGTTCCGACGTGTCCTGACCATTGTTCAGTCCCACTGCAAACTTGGCCTGACGGCCACGCTGCTGCGTGAGGACGACAAAATTGCAGATCTTAATTTCTTAATTGGTCCCAAGCTGTACGAAGCCAACTGGCTGGAGCTGCAAAAGAAGGGCTACATAGCACGTGTGCAGTGTGCCGAGGTGTGGTGTCCCATGTCGCCGGAGTTCTATCGCGAATATCTGACCACCAAAACTTCCAAGAAGATGCTGCTCTATGTGATGAATCCCTCAAAGTTTCGCAGCTGTCAGTTTCTCATCAAATACCACGAGAAACGTGGCGATAAGACGATTGTCTTCTCCGATAATGTGTTCGCCCTGAAGCACTATGCCATCAAGATGAACAAGCCCTTCATCTACGGGCCCACATCCCAAAATGAGCGCATTCAAATTCTACAGAATTTCAAGTTTAACGCCAAGGTGTGTGAATAATGCTTCTCGCCAAAGTTGTACTCGCATTTAACACAATTTATTTTATTGTAGGTCAACACGATTTTTGTCTCCAAAGTGGCCGATACCAGTTTCGATCTGCCCGAGGCGAACGTGCTCATTCAGATATCGTCGCATGGCGGCTCACGTCGTCAGGAGGCGCAGCGTTTGGGTCGCATTCTGCGCGCCAAGAAGGGTGCCATTGCCGAGGAATATAATGCGTTCTTCTACACGCTCGTCTCGCAGGACACAATGGAAATGAGCTATTCGCGCAAACGCCAGCGTTTCCTGGTGAATCAGGGCTATAGCTATAAAGTCATTACACATCTTAAAGGCATGGACACCGAAACGGACCTAATGTACGGAACACAGGAAGAGCAAGGCCAGCTTTTGCAATTGGTGTTGTCCGCCTCCGATTTGGACTGCGAGGATGAGAAAGTGCCCGGCGAACCGGGTTATCGTCCCGGCGGCACCACCAAACGTACGGGCGCCCTCAGTTCAATGTCAGGCGGGGACGATGCCATCTATTATGAACACCGTCGCAAGAATGTGGGCAGCGTGCATCCTCTATTTAAGAAATTTAGGGGATAAGTGACTGTTCGCAGCTAAATAAATATATCTCGATCAGACAATATTGTTTTCCTGCAATTTATCATATTGGAATTTCCCTTGGTTTCTATTAGTGTAACCATTATCTGATGGCCTGTTGAAATTCTTTCTTACAGTCACAGCGCTGGCACTGGCGAATGGGCAATCATTGAGCTGCAGGGCGACCTGGAGGTGCGCAGCAACCAAAACATGCACGATCAGTTTATAGGGGATCTGTATTACAACAAATATGGCCAACCCGTAAGTTAATAATGCGCCATCGAAAGTCCAAATCTAAATGTAATAAAGCTGTTTTCAGATACTCATCATAGGCCACCACATACTGCAAGGACGCGAGCAGAAGCTGGACAAACCCTTCGCGGTGCTGGAAAAGTCCAAGTCGAATGAAGGCCAGCAGCTGCTCAACGAAACTAATGCCACGCTAGATGCAAGCGCCTTGAGTGCCACCGGAGGACCTGAGCGCACTCTGCTGGACGATACAGTGGCACTGGAGCACAAGAGTCGCCAGCGAACCGAGTACACCGTGCGTGCCATATGCACGAAGAAGCTCATTTTCAAATCGCGGCCCAAGCCCATTATAGCCAATGTGGCGAAAACTGTTTAACTGTCGATTGACATTTCTATTAATATATATATTTAGCTGGATAGATTAATTTCGTAAAATATAAATGTTAGCAAACACATTAGACGATTTCCATTTCACGTTCGATGCCAACAAACTTGAGCTGCTCAGTGGGTCCGTATCTGTAGTCGAAGAAGAGCTCCTCGCCTGGCTGTATGGCGCGCTTGGCGAAGATGCCGATGCGATGGTCGCCGGTGACCATCATGACCTTGGCATAACAATTGGGATTGATCGAATGATTGGCAAAGCGAATTTTGTTGCCTTTGCGTGTGGCATCCACAACGAAATCGTTGTTCAAATTGAACAAAAACGAGCACATGTATTTGTCATACACCTTGCCACGACGGTCGGCCTCATCCTGCGAGATGATCTCGCCACAATACTCCGATATGAATTCATTTTTCTGGGCGCCCTCCTTGAGGAAAATGCCCCAGCCGGCAATGTCCGAAGGCGCCATCAGCAAATGCTTGTCTGAAAGGACAATCATTAAATATACAACGAATAGTTTTGGCAACGACAAGGCCACTTACGCAATCCACGCTGCACGCACACGTTCTTGCACGTGATTTTGGTCAGCTTGAATTGATCGGCACCGCATGCCTGACACAAATCCGGATCGCACTCGCGCACGGCCAAGTAGCAAGGACATTGCTTGGTGTTGCACTGCGCCTTGCAGCGGCAACCAGGAAAACGATTCTGGCAATCGCTGCTGCAGTTGCAGAACTTCTCGCAAAAGTTTTGCGTTTGTATGCAGGAGCAATTCATGTCGCACGGACCAGCGTGGTCGCAGGGTGTGTAGTTGTACACGTGATTCGATGACGAGTCCTTCTTTAGCTGTATCTTGCGGCAATGCAGCGACCACAGCCGCTGCTTCTTCTTCTTCTTCCTTGGCGGAGTAAAGTCCTGACGCAAATCCTCGAAACTGAACTCGGCAGCCTCCTTCTGCGCAAACTCATACACCTGACGGCACGTCTTCGTTAGCATATTGTGCGCAACGGCACAATAATTCTTGAGATACACCTTGTGCAGCACTCGAAAGAGCGCCTGATCAGCGCCAGTCCAAACACACTGCGTGCTCGTGATGTTCATCATCCCAGCTGCAACCAATGGAGTGAGAAAAGAGAGTAAGAATAAGCAGCGTTCGTAATTAGCCTAGTGACAGTAGGCTGTCAGGCAATTCTCGTGGTGCCCTCTGTGAGAGTGAGAGCGCAAGATAAACGCCGAGCCTCTCTGCTTAGCACTGAGATCTACTTGAATCCCGAGAGTGTAGTGTGTCTCGCTCACATGTGTGCTAAGTACGCTATGAATGCGCACGCTAGCCGAGAAATGCAATGGCAACGAATTGCATTTGCAGCATTCCCTCCCTTTCGAATGAGGAAAATGTGAAATATTTAAAGGGTAACAGCATAGTTACTATTAACCATTTGAAGAGAAAGCGGTACAAAATTCTTAGTACTTCTACTCGGAACTGCAAAACTAATTTAGCTGATTAATTCGGAAGGATCAATTTCCCCAAAAAACGGAAATTGTTTTTGTACAGATTCAATCCTGATGAAGCTTGCATTAGGGACCCCCATACAAGATCCATATTCAAGAATTGGACGAACGAGTGAGGTATAAAAAGTCTTAGTAACGTAGGGATCGTCAAATTCTTTCGACAAATTCTTTCGAGCGCTTTATGAATCCCAGGACTCCAAAAGCTCGCTTAGCAGCAGTAGAAATATGTGCTTGTCAAACTTAGGCTTGGGATCTAGAAGGATACCAAATGATTAACTGACAACTGAATAACGTGAATAACAACGGACCAAGGTTACGTGTGGTAATCCGGAAGAAACTTGAAAAGGCTAAGAGACAAGGCCTTTAAATCCAACGAGTTAAGTTATTTGGAAATACCAGAAAATTAAGTTTATGCAGTAAAAACGAATGATTGAGTCAAATTCCTTACTGAGGTCAGTGTAAATAACATATGTTTGCATTTTGTTTTGGAATCCTTTAACAACAAAAGACGTGCATTTCAATAAGTTAGTGGTAGTAGATGCATATTTCACAAACGCATTCTGACAGGGTGGAATTGTAAATCTACAAAGATGTTCTAGTTGAGAAGTTATTAACTTTTCAAAAATCTTAGAAATAGCAGACAACTTAGAAGCGTCTATAATTCAGAACATTGGACTTGTTTCCTTTTTACAGAGGAATACTAAATGATTTTTTCCAAAAATTAGGAAAAGATCTTAGCTCCACGGACAATTTAAATAGTTTATACAAAGGTTTTAAGAGGCACAGTACCTAACAACGCCGTCTGGTCATTTAGTAGTGAAGTGAAGGCCCAGAAATGAATGTTGATAGTAGTGCTGAAGAGCTACTCATCGTATTAACGAAATTATAAAAACGCTTAGCATTCTGCTTGAACTGTATCCTACAACTTTTCAGGTACTCCTTATAACATTGGTTACCAAGCAATCGAGCAATCAGATATTGAGTGTGATCAATCAACACCTCGAAAGGTGATGAGGATCTTCAGGACATAATATAGGCTCATGAAATATGATACTTATAGATAATAAAAAAACGAGATGAGTTATCGACAATTCGAAACTTAAAAAATCCAACTTCAGCTTTCTAGCTCTTGATACCTCTGAAATCAACGCGTTCATACAGACGAACGGACAAACAGACATAGCTAGATCGAGTCGACTATTAATGCTGACCAAGTATATATACACTTCATAGGGTCGGACCTCAAAAGAGATCATGCCGATGTGGCGAACCCTTCAAATATTTCACATTAGTCCCCATTCGAAAGGGAAGGAATGCTGCTTATGCATACAGACATACATTTCGTTGTCATTTCTCGGCTTGTCTGCGCATTCATAGCGTACTTAGCACACATGTGAGCGAGACACACTGCACTCTCGGGATTCAAGTAGATCGCACTGAGGCTTAGCGTTTAGATTGGGCTTTCAGCAATCTTACTCTACGATTTGACGACTCTATGCATGCTTAGTGGGCTTATTTAGCAGTAAGTGCTCAAATCCTTTTCCCATTTTGGAAACGGAATAACATGGGAATAACACGAAGTTTAGGAATCACAATGAAATGCAAATTTACCCATAATGGAGTTAATCTCCGCGCTATTGACAGCTATGCCGTTATCCTTGCCACTCTCCGGGTTGAAATCCTTGTTGCTAAACTGGCTGTTGCTATCGTTACTGTCCTCAGAACTGGCCTCGTTGCACGAATCTATTGGCGGCGTTTTGCTGTCAGCAGCCAGCTTCTCCTTCATTCCATCCTGTTGGCAAGAAAATACTGAAAACTCCCATATCGGAAACAAATCAGGTATAAAACTTACAATCAACATGTAACAGGAGTTGCTGCAGGGCTCCGCAAAGGTCTTCAGTTCTGGATAACGACGCTTCTGGAGGTTCGGACCGGCATGTCCCTGCAAACCTGTGAATCGAAAACGCATAAAACTTTAGTACAACTGGATTCGGATCGTTTCTGGAGGGCATGACTATGAGACGCTTGGGGTTAGAGCATGAGTCAGATTCGTTACTTAACAGAGGATGCAAAAGCCGCACGAAATGAGGCGAGAAACACCGAGAAAATTTTGACACAAGACAATTTTGCCGATTTCCACAGACATATAATAATATATATAGGAAAGATTGATGATGATGTGGAGCAAGGCGAAAGTTGGGCCTAGTCGGCATGAGTGTGTGTGCGTGTGGTTATCGGAAACAACAACTACAACAACGACTCACCCTGTACATGGTGACCTAAATTGCAGTTATTTTTTTGCAACATTTTAAGAGGTTTTGATTTTTTTTTTTGTTTTTTTTTGTTTTTTTTGACAAAAGAAGTGTATTGCAACAATTTTTGTTTGTTTTCCAAATAAAGAGAAAAAGCAAAAACAAAAGGTTATTAAGAGAAACCCAAATTTAAGTAAAGTCAAAGATGCCACTTACGGTGCAGAAAACAGTCATATTTAAAGCAGCGTCGGCAGAACAGCGTGTGGAACGAGTGCATGGTGCGTTCTCTGGAGACACTCTCCGCCTTGGTGCCATCGATGTTAGGTGTACATTCCTGCGGACGTTCGGGGTCCTGATGCTCCGTCAGCTCAATGTACCTGAATGGAGAAGGTATGTTTAGCACACAATTTCAAGGATATTAAAAGCCACACAAATTGCGTGTCACGCAACACACTTTTCCTTCAGCTCCTGGGCAGTACCCTTGTCCGGAAAGTTGGCACTGATTGCCTGAAATATGATGGGTGTTGGGAAAGGTAGTTTCTCCTTCACTTCCTCCACTTTGGGCTTTGTTTCTGTAACTGTAACTGTAACTGTTGTTGCAGCTGTAGTTGCAGCTGCAACTGTAGCTGTAGTTGCAGTTGTAGCTGTAGTTGCAGCTGTAGCTGTAGTTGTAGCTGTAGCTGTAGCTGTACTTGTAGTTGTATCTGTAGCTGTAGCTGGCGCTGTAGCTGTAGCTGTAGCTGTAGCTGTAGCTGTAGCTGTAGCTGTAGCTGTAGTTGTAGCTGTAGCTGTAGCTGTAGCTGCAGGTGTAGCTGTAGTTGTAGCTGTATCTGCAACTGTTGCAGGTGTATCCTCCTTAACGTCAGCAGCAGCAGCAGCAGTAGTAGCAGTAACAGCTGCTGGCGTCGGCTCTGTCAAAGCCGGAGGCTCCTTTTTCTCATCCTCCTCCTTCGATTTTGACTTTACTGTCTCTGTTTTGACAGATGCACTCGTCGCGGGTTCGTCCAACTCTTTGCTATGCGACCGCATCAATGCATGCACCAATTCCACAAATATGGCATCGTCCATAAACGAGGGATCCTTGTCGCCGTGCACTTTACCATCGTAGTTCTTGATCAGCTCCTCTATGAACTTGCCATCCTTGTCGAGCACCTCGTCGCCCATATACGGAATGTTGTGCAACACAGTCTCATCCTCGACCATGAAGTTCTGTTGTGTGGGCGCCCATGTGTACATTGTGGGTATGGGCGTGACGGCGTTGATCACGCAAATGGGCACACGCTGCGGCCCGCTGGCGCCACTAGCGGCATTGTAGCTGGTCACCTCGGCGCGCTTTACGCAGTCGACATGCGGTGGATCGTACGGTTTTGCCTGCCACACCTTCGAATCGCAGTACAAATCCTGCACATTATGGTTGTGTTCGTCCCTAATAAAGAAAAAAAATCGTGTAATACACACTCACAATCAAGTAGACGCCAAGTTGCGCATTTTCCGGTTCAGCTCGTTTACCAGTTCTTTATCCACGCCTCCTTAATTTCATCAGCACGCTTGTAGCGCTTCTGCTGGCGTATTTTCATGTACTCCAACTTGACCACACGTTTCCATTCTTTGCTACTCATGTTTTATACAAATTTTTGCAGCAAATTATTTCTGGCGGACTCGCTTAGTGTTCGTCAGCGCACTTGAGCCCGTCAAGTGTTGGAATATGACACAAATGTAGTGTTAGCAAGGAGCAATCAGTCAGTCAGCTGCTAGTTGTTTACGCCGCGTCTTACACTTACGTTAGTGCCCTTCTACTTTACGTTAGGTATGGTAGTAAAGGCATTTATGGTATTTATTTTTTAGGTATAAATATTTGGCAATATTTAGGTTCAAATTCAACACAAAAACAAATCAAATGTGAAATCTTATCAAAATATAGGAAAAAAAATTACACAAATAAGCTGGACAATTTCAAACACATCAAGACAGCCACGAGCATCGAGGAAATTGGCGCGATGGAACCATCAGCTTGCGAAGATTTGAAGGCATTCGAACGGCGTTTAACCGAAGTGGTTTCCTCTTACCGGCCATCCACGTTCCGCTGGCGCAGTAAGAACTATTTATTCCATGTTATGCTGAGAATGAGCACGACCACTAACCGAAATACTTTCATCAGTTATACTGTCTGCATTGTCTGTGTGCACGGCAATCAGTGCCTGGTACTGGCTGAGAGATCCACGTACGACCATCGTTCCGCTGTCCGAGTCCCTCTGGATACACCCCATATTCACTGTGGCCACGGTCACATTGATCGTGCTCTTCATATTGGGCATACAGAAGCTGGTTGTAGCGCCCCAGATAATCACCTCACGCACACGATCCGTGCTGACCGACTTTGCCCTGGACCTAGAACCGCACACCGGAAAGTTGATATTAAAGCCGCGACAAATAAACAACAACGGCAACAGCACATGAAGCTCTACGGGGACGCCGATTTAGTTTTGCCTTGCCCTCTAATTAGGATGACTATGATGCACACTTCCAAGACAACAGCTTATTCGCATCCACAAACTTTAGTTTAATGCATACCGCAAATTTAATTGTTTAAGTACCCTTCATTTGGTTAAATTATATAAAAGCTCTATTGTACAAAACAGCTGCTGATGCATTTGCTTATCTGTTTTGTGTGGCCGTTGGCGATTGCTGCTGCCAAACCCAGGAACAACCAAATAAATGAGTGGCTTATTGAGCCAAAGACTTGAACAATATTTACATGACGTGTTTTATACAACATCGCATTTAGGTACAATAAACAGAATCATTTCAATGTCACATGGACTTTCACGGCAAAGTAACGATTGATGAATTTTGTCCCACGAGTTGCGATAAATTATTTGAAATCAAAAAAAAAAACTTTATAATAATTTATAATTTATGCCAGTTCCAAAACCTTGTTAATCGCAAAGCATGGCAAAGTTTCCCGAACGCCACACTTTTTAAAATAGATTATTTAAGTGCAATAGTATATTCAAAACTTCATGAGATTCAAATTTGGCTCTCAAAATCCACGAAATAGACTTAAACAATCTGAATATGTTATAAATTTTCATCGATTTTAGGTGTGAGTTAGCTCTAGCTCTTATAGCATGTCCGATCCTATAAAGTATATATAATATATATTCTTGATCAGGACGACGAGCTGAGTCGATGTAGCCACATCCGTCTGATCGTCTGCATGGACGCAGCGATCTCGGAAACTACAAAAGCTAGAGACCTACATTTTTCAACTATACAGCTATATATATACCTATACCATATACAGAATGAGCATATCATTTTATTTTCCTCGATTAATTAATATTGATAAAAATTGATTTTAAGACTTGGTTTTCTCAGCATATCTCTAAGATTATAAGAGTACGAGCCACCAAATGTTGTATAATATATCCTTATGTAAAGCGGCCACAAATCCGGAATCAGCATTCGAATTTTGGATACCTCCCCCTAGTTGCCCCCAATTAGCAAAATAAAACAAATTAAAAACTACATAGATTTGAATGCTCTTGTTTGTCATGTAATCACAGTTGATTCATGATTGCGCGCTGACAAAAATGTTTGGTTTTTCGGTCCACGTTTCGGATGAATGCCTCATCTTAGGGTTTGATACATAAGCCTAGATTCCCACATTCATGACAGACCTCTGAGGTCAGGGATGGAAATTGCCTGTTGTATTCTAATTAAACCATTTGGGCATATATTTGGACAATTGGTTCTCCTCAAGATTCGATTCAGGTATTACATAAATTGGGGTTCCAGATTAACTGGTTTGAAGCTTTGGTTTTGTTTCTGCTAACACGATTTTAAATTATTGGGAAAATTCGAAGCGGTTGCCTTGCCTGTTATGCCCATAAGCGAATTGCCTATTACCACCAGTACCGTAATGAAAAGGTGTGTTTTAACTCAGGAAAATTATCCAGCTAATAGAAAATTGCACCTGTGTAATTAATGAACCAAGTAATTTTTTGGGCTCATATGCCGTAATTCCAGGTGTCGCGGCCAAAACGGCCCAGTATAAATAGGGGTCGCTGTCCACAGTTAGGCTACAGAAGTCACTTGACCACCACACAAGCGCAATGATGAAGCTGTTCTTTTTGGTTGTCCTCCTCTTGAGTGTCGTCTTCAGCATGTCGGCAGGCAAGTTGAATGAAGTCGAATAAGTTCGCAGTTGTTACCATTTAAATGCTCCAATTGCAGCTCAAACGCGCGAAAATGTGCCTGACTTAGCACGGGCTCCACACACAGGACATCATTCCAAGTTCGTGCGCAGCGTGACCCTCGATGGCGACCAGGAGCAAGCTAACAAGGACGCCCCTCAGGCTTGCTGCGGTTGAAAGGCACGCCATTGACATGGCAATGGTATTTTAGGATATCCAGTGCCACGTATTATCAATAAAGAAGCAATACTTTGAAAATCCATATAAATGCACTTTAAAATTGGGTTGGCGGTGAGGGACTTGGTTCTGCACAGATACAGAACTCAACTTTTTATTCAGTAGGAAAATAATAAAGTACTTAATATAAATACACCTTAACTTTCCTATCTGAAGACGAGCTGAACAAAAAAAAAACAGATTTTTTCGAAGGAGAACTATTCAATATTCAATAAATATCTGGAAAATAAATCATTTATATTTTTCTGAGCATCCACTGGAATTCCTAGAAAAATGTCTTCGTCAAATTTTGAAAAATTTTAGCGAAGTACATTGCCTACGATTTCTTAAGCTGGGATATCCTAATCTTTGTCATCTAAAATCTTTCATTAATTATTTAACTATTTAACACAATCCTTGGTGATATCTTTCTACACAAGTGACTTATCGGTGATATAGATTCCGCGTCTCGTTTGCTCTTCTTTGTTCCAGTTTACATGCTCAAAGTATAATAGTTAGTTTCATGTAACCCTCATTGAAATCTTCGTTCTCTGGCTGACCTCTCGCGACTATGAGCTGGCGCCTACCGGATGGACTTTCCCCACGAGTCGATGATTTTTCCGTTCTCTTTACTATTATTTTTTAAACTGATCGGAAAGTATTTTCAATCCCTTAGAGTAGACATATACTTGACCAGGCTGACGAGATAAGTCGATTAAGCCATGTTCGTAGTTCTGTCTTTCGGCCTCTTTCTTTTAAACCTATCTTTATAACATTCTGCATAGTTCCGTCTTATTGTTCCAGGCAGAACATAAGGTGGAGTCTTTCAGATCGCACCATAGGATCGATCGATCGAAAGTGTAGTTTTTGTATAAAAGATCAAAGTCTAAGCCTTTGGGAGATATATTATATACTATAATAAAGTTAATGAAAGATGTTCTTGATTCAACGCTCCTAGTGAGCGTACAGCACATAATTATCACTTTTTAAAGTGTACTATATTTAAAGTCTCAAATTAAACTGAGGTCATAAGTAAAATAAATATTGTTGTCATAATTAATATTATAGGATACAGTTGTAAACTACCTACATATATAAATATACTAGTCTGGGAGAGAGAATAAAAGGAGCAAGCTTTTACGTTTAGAAATTTTAATATTTTGTTTTTTAAGGCGTGGGAGAAGATAATCAGTTAGCTAACAACCCAAATTTCGAAAGCTTCACAAGGTTTTAGAACTTTTATTTTTGCTGCACACTTAAACATCAATAATTTGTGAACAACGTAGCTAAAATAGATAAGCTGCCGATAAGCATCACGAATATACATTTTATACATACATCAATTTCATACCCATGTATGTATGTATATAGGGCACGGGTAACCTCTTCTGACGCACTCATCTACACTTCATTATACTATTCAGCTCTGTTTCATGCAGTACAAAACTCTAAGGAAAATATTGACAAATTTCACCTGTTCTTTTTATTTGGTTTTTTGAATGCATGATTTGTGCCAATTGGTCCATAAATCGTGGGGTTTGTAACGCCAGTGGTCCATAATTTGTGGGGTTTTTTACGCCAAGTGTTTGGTGATGAGTGGCTTATTAGGAAATTTTAATTATGAGAAGCGAGTATATAAGAAGACCGCTGTCCTCGGTAAAGCTACAGAAGCAACTTGTTCGCCAACGAAGCTTAATGATGAAGTTATTCTTACTGCTCGCACTCGTCCTGAGTATCGTTTTAAGCATGGCAATAGGTAAATTAAAACGAATCGAGACTTTGCCATTTTTAAAAATAAAAAAATAAATAAAATACTTTAATTGCAGGAGAGATGAGTGAGGAGTGGTCTACCAACGTATACGTCGGAAACGTTTACCCAAACCCTAGCAGCACAAGCAAATTTCCAAGGTACTTTCGCAGCGTAACTTCCGAACAACACCCGAATCAAAAGGATGAGCCAAAAGCTTGTTGCGGTTGAGTGGCGTACTAGACGTTTCCATTTAGCCCAGATTTGTATAATCACTAAATAAATATTTGAAAAATTTATACAAACTGAGTTTAAAATTGGTTGGTAGTTAGGTATTTGTTACTGGACGGTCATATAAAAGAACCAATCACGGAAACCTTTGTCTTTCAGCTCAATAGAAGCACAAAAGAAGAGAAAAGCGTAAGAATCTATCTACATCCAAAAAATTAAAAAAACAAGTGAGGGAACTCATCTCCGAGCGCTCGACCCGAGGATACCCTGAACCCTGATACCCTGAACTAAATTCGTCAATAACTTTTAAACCAAAAGTATGATCTCATATTTAGGGCGAGTGGAGGAAGATATTCAAAATCCGCAGCTTACCCACTCCAAAGATATATAGATTAGATCTATCTGCTTATCCAAAAAATTATTGTGCGTCATATAGGGACGTCTTTAATGTGTCTGAAGCATCTAGTTTTAAAGCTGAGGGAGATAAATAGATTTAATCGAATTGCTACGCTCCCAGTGGGCGCAGCTAAAAAACCATAACACTTTATCTGACGCAAATATACACGATTATATAAGCTTAAGTTTGAAGTATCTAGCTAACTTAATCTAGCTAACCAAACTTAAGCTCTGTAGCTCTTCTAGTCTCCGAGATCAACGTATTTGTGGCTAGCTCTGACTAAAATAAATTTTTTTTTGGGTTCGGAGATGCCTCCTTCTGCCTGTTCCATTTGCACAAAACCATTCTACCCTTTTTACCCATTTTCAAAGGGTTCAGGGTATAAAAATAATAAACTGTGTTATATATTTATCCAGACGAGTAAACAACGGATAGTTCTTATTGTGCGACAACTATTTAGTCAGATTCCTCATTTCATTCTCTATTTGTTGCTTTTGTTAGCTCTTATCGCATATACATGTAAATCTGTAGTCCGTGATTTCAGTTTATTTCTTATTTGCTTTCTTATTTGATTTTCTTTTCAATACAAGTTTTATAAATTTCTATGTGTAAGTCTTAAAATATTATTGCGCAGCGTTCTTTCGTAATTAGTCATACAAAGGTTCGTTTTAATATGTTTATCAAATCTTTTCTTTTCTTCAGAGTGGAAATATAAATGCATCTGCGTGTTTACTGCATGTGATTTAGTTTGTTCAGGCCATTTTAGTTGGTATGTATTGTATTTTGTGTATAATTAATTGTAATTGTATATAGAGTCATGTACAAAAAAAAATATGCTAAATTTTATTTAAAAATGTTTTTAAATTTATAATCTCTGGTTAGTAGTTGAAATTGAAATTTAGGATATTCATTTCTATCATTTTATACTTTGCGCTAATTTGTTTTTTTTTTTTTATCAATTTGCCATAGGTTTGTTCATTACTTAACATTAGTGCTAGATTATGAGCTAAATATTGTTTTGTTACTGGTTGTTATTGATATATTTGCATATTTACTTCACAAGGAGGCGCTAAACAATAAAAAGAAATACAAATTAATACGACAAATGTTGGAAATGCATAAATAAAACTAAATGCTGCCTCCTTTCTGCACAACACTCACACAATTTAAACATAATATTTATATATATATATACTCGTATAAGAAGCCTATTAATTACATAAATAAAAACCGTTTAAACAAAGTTAACGATACAAATTTTACACATAAACAAAACGATTGTGGGCGCTTGCATTTGGCTTGTTCCCCGCCGATCGCCGGCATTATGCGGCTAGCATGTTGCGTATATTCTTCGGCGTATTCTCCTCGTTTAAATGCTTCGTCGTGTAACGCAGGGCGTTCAGCAGGGGCTCCGCCTTTATCGCTGGCTGCGCCTGCAGCAGTCGCACACAGCCCTTCACGTCGACGTGGGCACCGCGCGCAAACGCCCCCACGGGATGCACATGGTCGTAGAGTATGACCAAACCGACCATAACGCGCAGCACCAGCATTTGCGTCTCCTCCCGTTCGATCTGTTGCAGCAGTTTTCTGTAAAGCATCGAGAAACTCGGTTAGTGCACAGTAATTAAATCAGGGACCCTTACTATTCAAATTTGAACGTAACAACTGCACTGTAATAATTATTATTTTTTAATTTATTATATTGCCCATCTTTTACTTAAAAAAAAAAAAGAAAAAGAAAAAGGTATAATTACATTTTCAATTTTAATTTAAAAGTTTCAAAATACTCAAAGCATAACAGTTATGATATTAATTATTAACATATATGCAAAATATTTAAATATGAATTTAAATACTCATAAATAGTCATCGATCTAATATATAAAAACGGCATTACAAATATGTGTGATTCTTATAATTGAATTAGATTTTTATTTTTGATATTCTTAAATAAAAGTTGTAGAAAAATATATAACTGCTAACATTAAAAAAAAAAAATAGAAAATATAATTATTTTGTAAATTTAAAAAAATAAATAATTTT
Source organism: Drosophila sordidula (assembly GCA_035047465.1). Classification (NCBI taxonomy): domain Eukaryota; kingdom Metazoa; phylum Arthropoda; class Insecta; order Diptera; family Drosophilidae; genus Drosophila; species Drosophila sordidula. The sequence goes on along the minus strand of JAWNPQ010000156.1, from coordinate 12,649,850 downwards.
TATTACAAAAAAAGTAAGAAATACGTTAAGCTTGCAGAATACTTTACTTAATATAGAAGCATTGCTGAAATCTTTTTTCTGTACCAAACTTCATTTAAAGCTTCATTTAATATATATAAATTCATATATGATATTGCTTATCACTGCTACTTACGGATTCTCCAACATGCGTAGGCACACTTTGGCCATTGTACCAAGAGTTTCTGTCGTATTTTGCACATCGTCCGCATTATCATTCACAAACTTGGACGTGGCCTCGCTGAGCACCTTGAGCATGGGCGTGGCATGCGCATAGAACAGCGACATTCGATTCGCCAGCTCCGTGCTGACCAGCATGTTTTCCATGGAATCCACGCGCTGTCGACTGACAATGCGCCTGTAGTAGCTGAAGTCATTCTGTATGGCGGGTGTTTTCATCTACAAGGACATTTTAAAATACAGTCAATTGTTTTATTAAGCGAATTCGTTTATTATTTATATTTTCAAGTTGTGCGGTTTATTCATAAGCTCTGAATGCGATCTTTTTCTTACAACATTTCCATTTACAACATTACATTTCTTTTTTTACCCGGATTGACATTCCAGCGTGAGCTGACAAATTATACTTATGCATATCAGTAACTTCACAAGAAATTACAGAAAGAATGGCAAACAACCTGCATCAGTGATAATAGTGATTTCGCACCAGGTCGCGAGTGTTTTCAGAATGTCCAGAATATGACAAAAATTTTGAATTTTCCTATATATAATTCCCAAATAATTTAAAGTGAAATTAACATAATTAATTCGAGTTTATTAAAAATTGTTTATTCCTTTTTTCTTCATTAAAGTTTAGCTATCCATTGCTTTTCTTTTTGACTGAGATAACGATTTTTTGGTCTTAGGGGCTATTCGAAAATTTTGAAAATGATCCCCAATTATAGTTATGGCTTTTTCTATGCGATTACGCAGTTATGCGTTTTTCTGTGGAACGTATCCACCGCATAATAAAATGTGAATTTAGTGACTGCTTGAATTCGAATAGGAGAGTAGCACAGTTTACTGCTTGTGGGGTTACTTTTAGAGTTGTGCACTGCTTTGTACAATCCACTCTAATTGTCGCCAGCACTAATTTATCTCTAATTGCAGTACGTGACATCGCAATCCGAGTTAATTTTGTAATCTTTAAAGCCAGGCCCAAAACTCAATTTTCGAGTCGGGCAACATTTGATGACGCTTCAAAGTCTATTTAACTGTCAGGGCTGCACTGGAGTCGTGCGTGAGAAATACTTCTGAGAGCTGCCGCCTGGCCGGCCCCAACTGTTTAGAGTGTCCCATCATTTGCCTTGGGGGAGCGCGCTTGAGACATGACAACGTTTTATACTATACACGCGACAATTGCTAACGAAACTTTATATAAATACGTTATTAGCATAAATCGTTCTAACAGTAAGTAACAATGCGGCAAGCAGCTCGGAACAACGTTCACATCAACGGCAGCTTCAATAGCTGTAAGCGGGTGAGTTTTGTTTATTGATTTGATTACTATTAATAAACGCACAGATGACTAATTAGTTGTTATGCAATCTTATCTTGCAGTTAATAGTGCTGCTGTTGATGACGACACGCTTAACAAGGGCCCAATATGCGTCACCTCCGTATAACGGCCAGTTTCACGGCTATAATCAAGCACAGGTAGAGCCGTTACAACGCAGAGCCTATCCAGACGCACCACTGACCTACACTCGGGAATATCCTTCGGCTGTACAGTCCATTTGGTCTAGTGCGCCCATTGTTGTGCACGATGAGGCCAATATTCTCGGGCAGCAACGTCAGCAGCAGGAAGAACGTTATTTGCCCATTAATTACTACAATAATAGAGAGACCTATGCCGCTGTGGAATCGGAGGGGAGGACGCCCAATTGGATCAACAACAACAATGAGCCGCCGCCGCCGCCGACACGCGCTGCCAATCACAATTACAACAATGGCTACTTCTACCACCCACAACCGCAGGGCAACCGCCAGCAGGAACTGGAGCAACGGGAACTGCTCGCTGTGGCTGATTCCCGACGCGAGGAGGAGCAAATCATTCGAATTGGCGGCGGTCGCTCTTTGGCTCACAACAACGAATACTACCATCCGGCTCTGCCGTTGCAACATCGCGACTTTGAGGCCAAATATGCCAAGCATTACTCCGACTACCTGCGCAGGTATCCGCAACGATTGCAGCCTCTATACAACACTGGCGCCTCATTTGTTGACAAGTGATCTAAAATATGGCCAACAAATTGAAATCAACTCCTTAATTCGCTTTAAAGTATCTAAGCTAAATACATTCCACTGTGCCAAAAACTTGCAAATGCATTTTATCTGTGCTTGTGCCAAAAGTCGAATCAAGTGTTAGCAGATCAATGCGAATATTCGGAAATTAACTACGTAGTTGGCGCCTGAACTGCTTTACAAAATTCGTTGCTTCGTAAATAAAATTTGCAGCATACTTTGCGGCACTCAAAGAAAAAACACTTAAAGGCAGCAGCAATGCGGGCACAAAGCGGCTATTGCCCAGAAACGGAAGTGATTGTTAGTTGCTGGTAAGGCACGTTTGGACCCTATATATAAGTATATAGAGTGCATATACTTTGTGCATGTAGATGTGTGTGTGTGTGTGTTTGAACTGACACTTGAGCACACAATGAACGCGCAAACAGCATCCTCGACATCATCATCACCATTATCATCTTCAGCATAAAAGCTGAAGTCGACACAAGAAAGAGAGAGAGAGGGAGAGAGAGAAACGATGACGTTGCCCTTTGCCAAGCTGCGCTGCCGTCAACCTTCTTCATTCAGTTCGATTTCATAAAAGTTTTACACAACGGAAACGAGATACAGATTTGTCAGAACATTAATCGATTTGTTTTTGGCAAATATATGCCAAAAGCGAGACAAGAGTGCGAAGTCAGATACCACAAGTTACAATTTTAGCCTACATATTGGTGAATTCAAGAGTTTTAAGTTAAGATTCGGATCGAAAACGTGAATTTCCGTATCAACAAACTCAGGATTTGATTCAAACCTTGGTTGGCTACATTATTTTAGAAGGAAAATATATTATATGTATTATTTATAGAAAGATATTTAATTTCCTGTTTATATGTTGTTGTTTATATCTACTTAGGGGGAGAATATGTTATAGCGAATTCTCGTTAATGCAGCCTTTTAGGTCAATATATAAATCTTGAGCTAAAATATTCCATTCCACTGAAATTAAACCAAACCATTTAAAAGACAAAATGGTGGTTGGAATCAACTGAATTTTTGGGCAACTGATTTGGTGAAGGTTCGGTTAATGATTTTTAAAATATTGAAAATCAAACTGGTGTTCGAGCCCTTATTTAAGAAAGACAATTTAAAAACAAGCAAGAACGCTGCGGTCGGGTATAACCGACCGCGCAAAACTACCGAAAGCAGTCTTATTTATGAATATTTATTTATTAGAAAATTATAGATTTGTAATTTTTAATGGACGAATGGACGAAGTTTTTCGACACGATCTTTACATCAATTAAATAAAAGTGTTTGACAACACCCAACGGCCCTGAGGTTCACTTCATCGCTCTGGATTTATTTTACTTGTAAATTGAGCTCGATAGCAGACGATTCAGTAAACTTTGTTTTATTTTCTGGTCAAGTTGACTATTTAAATAATATCAATTGAAAATAAATAATTTTAAGCCGCGAGTACTCATAAAAAGATTTCGATTTCGTTCCGATTGCTGTGGGCTCTGCGGCCGTGGTGAATGAGATTCTCGGCCATGACACACGACTCTTTCGCTTTGGGCCAGCACATTGATCGGATTGCGACGATTGACAACGAGCTGGCCATACGCCCGTATACACCCGTCTCGTCGGATGAGGATTTGGGCATTTGGACCTGGTGGTGAAGGTGTACCTAAAGGATATAAATCCCCAATTCCCAGCTGGCGGCAAAATTTCATTCCGTGGACCCTCGGGCCGTCTAGAATACCTGGGCAACGGCACTTTTTCGCTTCATTTGTTTTCAAGCGCAACGAAAAGGACAAGACGCAACTAGCTTTACTCAACTACAGCGTTGGCTATATCGATGATGAAGTGATTGATCATCTGCTGCCGGCCCAGCACTAGACAAGCTGGACTATCACCCGGACACCCGATTTGGATATTGGGAGAACTCAGATTCATTGGAGACATAAATCGCATTTTTGATTGGCACCATAAATGTACCAGATTCAATATGGATTAATACACTTTATCTGACGCGAGTATAAGTAAGTATCTAGCTTCATAGAAGCGTAGAAAATTTCGTTCATATGGACAGACGGACGTTTCACTTCGTGAACGAGTATAATTACATAATTATTATCATTATGCATTATTGAAAGTGTACGGCGAATTCAGGGATTCAGCTATTCGAATTAGAAGAGAATTTCTCTACCTCCGTATGCTGCCAATTGGAACATTGCGTTCCGCTTTGCGTGCTCGCTGAAGCGCCGACAGTTGGCCAGTTGGCCGTTTAGGCGAGTGCGTGTGCGTGTGCGTGTGCGGAGCCCCAATTGAGGCTTCACTGTAGATTTTTCATCAATGAGCCGCAGCACGCGCTCGCTTCAACTGACAGACGGCCGGACAAGCTGGCAGTCAATTAAAAATGCAACCACGCGCGCAATGAGTTGGCAGCTCGGCGAAGACCCCAACCGGCTGTTGCACCCACATAAGGTGAGCCAAACGACAACAAACGCTGGCTGGTCTGGTCTCCAAGAAGACATAGCTCGGTTGACCCACACGCTTTGGAACCGCGCAACGTTTGGTGGGCGTAACGTGTGCCCAAATCAGGCAGAGTTGTAATGTAGCGAAAACAAACACAGACGCTACTCACCTTGTACTCATCGAATTTCAACACAAATTCCAGTATCTCGGCCAGCTGCTTGACCAGCGCCTGCTGTGTCTCCAGGTGCTGTGTCGGATTCAGTTTGCCGCCAACCAACTCGCCCAGCAGCATGGGCACTATTTTGTCCAGCTCCAGGGAGTGCTCGTAGCAGCGTTTCAGCTTGATGACCAGCGGCAGCACTGCGGACCACGCTTTGCCCTGCACCTCGGGCGAGGGATCGGCAATGGCTTCGCGGATTTCTTTGTTGGCGCCCTGCAAAAGTAAAACATATATATTTATTTTTTTTTTTCTTAGTTCAATAAAGCTTAGTCCGTAAAATGTGCGCTTAACATGCAAACAATAAGCGACTAGGCGAGTAAACGATTTCCTCGCGTTTTATGCTTTTCATTTTCTCTTTTCATTTTCCTGCTGCTGACCACATTTCAGGCATTTGTTTTATTACAACAACTGCAACACAATCAGCCCACTGTGAGGCGCTGGGGCTTTGACTTGTAGTTGTTATTACTCGTTAGCCACGTGAAAAGAGTATATTGGGTTTGTGCAAGGTCCGTCTAGCACAAGTTTTACGATATTTTATCGACTACATATCTCATATCAAAAGCAAATAGCAAAAACTGACAGAGATATATTTCAAGGGCAGCTCATCTGTCATATCCCTCAAAATTGCAGAGCTGAATCTAAGGATCCAATTTAAAAAATCAATATTTTTTCCAAAATAACAACAGTTAGGACTATTTTAAGCTCTCATACAGTGAACGAGTATTGCGCAGTCGCTCACACCCGACTGCAACATTCTTGCCTTTTTTTTTCTACGCCACATGCAACAATGAAGACGTCGCCGTCGCCGCCGCCACCGCTGCGTGCAGTGACCAGCGCTGCGATTTTTATCGACGCTTTATGATCTAGATTCTAAACAGAAAACCAAAAAAAAAAATAAATAAATAAAATGAAGCCTAACGAACGGTCGGTCATTGCATGTTTTCCAAAGTTAATTTTGCCTCCGCTTTTTATATTTTTATGCCGCAGAGGCAATCAGCAAATGGCGTTGATTATTTCAATTGCTGCATTTCAGTTTCTCTAATACTCGACATACGTTTTTTCAAGTGTCACTAATAACACTAAATTTGCCATTTGCATTTAAGCAAGTGAATGACCCGTTGCAGAGCACCTAATTCAATATAAATGCCAATTGTTTGTACTACAATAAGTTCGACAAAAAAGTTGGATTTAAGGAAAAACATACCACCTCTTATTTAAATATTTTTAAAATATTAAATTAGACGTTGGAAAAGATGAATATCTGCTTTAAAGTTTGTAATTTTGCAAAATATAAGACTAATTAGATCATTTATTCTAAGGTTAACTAAAATCGCACTTAAGACTCAATTTGCGAGTATCCAGTGTATATCGAAAGGCGGACATTTCTGCGTTGGCCAGCACTACAGCTATAAATAATCGATAACAGTTCCGTTAGCTTGGCGCGCAAGCACAGAAACTGACCTCTGAAAGCGAACTTGGCATAAATTGAAATTTTGTATAAATAACTTGAAGCTAAATTAAACTGCAACTCCCATTTCGCCTACATAATTTACAGCTGAATGCCTAGTGTGATGTTATTTTTGGTTTGCGCACCTTTTGCTGCTTGTACGCTGTAATGAAATGTGCTCGGGCCAGCACGTGTTGTGTGTTTATAATTAAACCGCCGTCTATATATCATTAACCAGAACCATAAGCAGAAGCTGCAGTTGTGGATGTAGATCTAGATATAGCTGTAGTTACCCTTAGACACTCTCACACCTCGCGTTCTTTTTTTCATTGTTGTTGCAGGCCCATCGACGACTGCTTTGGCGTAATCAAAATGCAACTGTCTGCAACAAAATCAACACATGGAGCCCAGCGGAATATGAATCGGGGCTGGTGCTGCCGTGGCGCATTTCTTTGTGCTCCACGTCATTTACACCTGTCCGTGAAGCCAGGGCATGTCCTTGGCCAGCGAGAGCAGCTGCTGCACTTCAAGCTGCACAAATGTTAAACGCGTACAAACAAGTCAACAAACAAAGCGGCAACTGGCGGGGGCCCCGAGTGTCGAGGAGCGAGAAAAATGCGCATACTTTCGACTTTGTTGCTGTATTGTCTCGTTTACGCCAGTGACTCTCTAAGGACTCTTATGGCTGGCCGAGGAGCGGAAACTGGGCTCCTGCTAAGGCTGTGTGGGCAGACAGATGCACGGGCTGAGATTGCGCCCTCACTGCATTTATGTAGCTGCGTGTGTGTGTGTGTGTGTGTGTGTGTGTGTGTGTTTTGCTGTTTTACATTGTTTCTGGCTCTGATTCAGCCCCTTTGCTTATTTTTCAAGCATTTATCTCACGTCGAAAACAAAGGGCCTAGCATAGGTGGAGCATCTCGCGTTTTGTCACAGGAAGCAGGCAACTCCCCCCACCACGCACACACACACACACACACACACACATGCGAGCTCTGGACCATTCAACATTTGTTGATTCATCGCCTTTTTCTGCAGCATCGCATAAAACGTTACATGCTCCAATAACAAAGCACGTGCTGTGTCTGCTTCATGCATTTTACCAAGAAAACTTCTCACTTCACCCACAACAACAGCAACAACAACAACAACAACAACAGCAACAACAAACTTGAACTTGCATGACTTTTATGTTGCGGCGGTAAAAACAGTTTTCGTTTTGTAACTGTTTCTAGTTTTTTAATTAACACTTAATGCGCCCAACTTAATGCTGCTTGGCGTTCTAGCAAAGCGAAAAAGAAGAAGATGAACAACAACAACAACGACAACGACAACGACAACAACAACAGCGTGGCTGAGCTCAATCATTCAGCCAGAGAGTAGAGTAGATAGAGTGCGAGCGAGAGGGAAGAAGCAACGCTGGCCGAATAGTTAATTAACTTTGCCAATTGCAGCACTCTGCATGGAAGAAGTAAGAGCGCTGTAAATGTTGTTGTTAGTGCCGGCTGCTGTTTTAATTGTAAATTAAATTACGCTCAACGCGGAAACGAGTGCTGGTAATGTGCGGTTACTTTGATGCTGACGACTCTGTTGACACTTGCCAGTGTTGGTGGCCGTTAGCCAGCACTTAACAAGACACTTGGATTTATCGATGAATGTGCCCGAGCTCGCTATCGATAATTATACTTAAGCTGCTTGCGCCTGGCAATTGCTTATCGGACAACTTTGGACACTCGCCTGCAATCTGCATGTGACGCTGCACAAAACAAACAAAGAGGGGGGCCCGACTGGGAGATACCCTGTACACAGTATCGCAACAAACAGTTTCATTTCATTATATGCATATACGAGGAGCAGACCTTAAATTTGTAGAAAACCTATGAAATATGTCCTAAAACAAATACAATTTAAAAAAAAAAATGATTGCCAAATTAATTTGTTTTGATGGTTCGTCTAATAATATAAAAATAAACCCTTTAACTAAAGTCTGAAGAAAAAAATTAGTTTCTTAGTTTAAAGTCTTTTGTTTCTAGTTTTACAAAACCCAAGAGAATGAAATTAATTTCCTTGATTATTATTTTATTAACTTTTTTTTAAAAAATTTAAAATTAAATTTATAGAAGAAAACTTTTCAAAAGAAACAAGCCGTGCTTATAATTTTTCATATATAATTATATAATTTTACTGTACACAACACACACATACTTTAAAAAATTTAATTTCATTTATTTGATTTCAAAAATTTTATTCAATTGATATACGAGAAGCCACATATCAAATCAAGTCTCTAACAAACATGGATAGGACTAAATTGACTTAGTATAAGAAATTGATAAAGTGCGTCCTTTGCACAACTTCAATATACCCTTTTTTATACATTGAGCACAGGGTATAAGTCAGCAGTTAAGTGAGCGCCGCAACAGGAAAGTGTGGGTGCGCAATGTTCAAATTTGTACATATGTATGTACAAGTGACATATGTAGTTGCTTAGCGTGCATGAAATGCATTTGTAGTCGTGCATTCCTCAAAAGTTGCTGTGTTGTCACTTTCCGCAGTCGCTGAGAGCTTTGTGCCAGAAATTGCAACGTTTGCCCAGTACAATAGAAACTCCAGAGGTATAAGGAGATCAGAAGCAGAAGATCATATGCAATAAACAATGATCAATTAGCCAAATAAAATGTTGTTAACTAGGCTATTGAGTGAGTGTGTCAGCATAAGATATAATAAAAATAACAGTACACATAACATCATTATTCTTCTGCCGGTCAATGCCAATGTACATTTGTTATACGTTTTGCAGGGTATTGATAAACTAAGTAATAATAAAGCAGAATTGTGCATGTCACAAAATTTTAGCATGTACAGTTGCGGCAAAAAAAATAGCACCACTATGACATTTTTTCTTATTGATCAAAAAAATAACAATTAGTATTGCGATATTTTAAAAATTTTATATTTAATATATTGCTTAGTATTCCCCCTAAACGAAAAGGTAGTACTTCGGTGTAATGGTAATAGATTTTTTTTTTTTTTTTTTTTAATTTTAAGGGAAAAGGTCGAAAAAATGGCGGAAGGTGATTGGGGTCTTTGAATGTAAATGCTGACGCCGTCATAGTTGTTGTTAACTTTGCAAAGGCTATTTTAATTAGTTCGTGACTCCAAAATGTATATTTATTCTTCTGCAGGATGAAAAGCGAAGCTAAGACAAGTTGTTAAGCCATCTTAATGAAAGTTATTATAGATTGATTTTTATTTTTAGGTGCATCCAGTTCTTGCGAAAGTCCAGTTAAGTCTTAAAGAATTAAAAAATTAATTTCGACAAAAAAAATTGTGGCGTTCGACTTTAACCTTTGTTCATGAACTCATTTTAATATATTCCGATAAATGTTACCAATTATATTTATTTTTACATCGGACTACTTCAACAATTGCTTTAAAAATATATATATATGTAGATACACTTAGGGTATTTCCGGAAAAAGAAGAATCCGGGACTTTAATCTAGAGACTTTTATCAATATTTGCAGGCATATTGAAGAGCTTTGTGCTTTTGCAATCTCTTCTCGTTTGCATCACAAGCTTTAATGTTTTACCTTTAATTCCAGTCACGTCGTAACGAATAAACGAATCCGCAAACTTCAAGAGAACACCAAAAGAAATCATCCGACAACGGCGAGCAGATCAATAAATTCCACACAGAAAACGAAATGGCCAACAGAAATATGTTCATATATGTATGTCTGTATGTTGATACACAAGTTTGAATTCCGCTTAAAACCAGCTGATGACTATTAAAATCTCATCATTTTTGTTTATTAACCAAAAAGTCCCAGCAAATGGGGAGAATCATCCAAATTAGCGAGTGGCAGACACTTGGCCGCCGCTGGTGACATCTGTGGCCCGGAGTTTTCCCATGGTAGACCCCCTAATCCCGCCCACTCCAAGGGCCACTGTGTGTGACAACACAATCATAAATATTTCATAACTTATTTACTTACATTTTGTTGTCTCTCTTTCTCTTTCTCACTCTCTGGCTCTGTCTGTTATGGTTGTTTGTGTTCCTCTTTGTAAAATGCCTTCCGCTGACATGGACTTCTTAATTATTCAATGGACCCAGTGAACGTCGCGTTGCCTTGATATCAAATACGACGTCGAGTACGACATACAACATATGTTTGCGTATTGCAAAACTCCCTTTGTGCTGTCGAAGCGCTGACAACAAAAATAACAATAACAGCAACAAGAACAACGATAGTCATGTGAGTCATATAAACTGATCGTTGACTGGGATCTCTGGGCTCTACTCGACTTGCTTGGAAGCGGCATTTGGCGCTTTGTTGTGGTTATCGTTGTTGTTAAGGTAATTGGCTATCGATTTTGATGAGAATGCAATGTGAACTATTGACGAAATATGCAGGTGATGCCGGTGATGCAGGGCTTTATAAATAGTTGCAATCGTAATGAACACACCCGAACAAAGTGATTAAAATTCAAATATAAAAGCGAGAGTCTCAATATGGACACGGAGCGTATGCTGTGGCATACGATTATACGCATCATGAGAGAGTTTCTAAAACAGCTGCTCAGTGAATCACAAGCATCATTCATCCACGATGATGATGATGATGATGGTGATGATGATGATGGGTCAGTCCATGGGCTGACTAACTGGTCTCATAGCACACGGCATCCATAATACATAATGCTGCTCATGGGGCACGAGAACAAAGGCGATGTGGACTCAGTGAACTGCGCAATAAACAGATGCTAATTTAAGTACAAGTCGTATGTAAAACTGGCAAATGATGCGTAAATTTCAGTTAGCGCATTTAAAAATAACGACAATGGCCTAATTTTCAACGCACTTTTTTCAAGGGCTATAGGCCATTAAAAACAGAGAGGGGAAAAAAAAAGTTAACAAAAACGAAAAAAAAAAAAAGGTTTAATTCCGCCAGTTGATTGTCACGAGCGTCGTAATTTATCAAGATAATCGAAATAAGCAGCCAACCATGTGCAATAGCAACAACAATGCCATAAAGATAAGATAAACATGTCAATTATCAATGGCGTGAGCAGGAGAGCTACAAAACAACGAGCGAGAAAGAGAAAGAGTCAACGACATATGTACTATGAATGTACGATATGCCAGGCGATTGCATTCAATTATCGACCAGTGCTGTTTATCGAAAAATTCATACGTTCATTTAGTATTGGTTCACAGAGTATTCATTACTTTGAATTGGTTCACATTGTATTTAGTGTATTTAGTTCAATTTGGAGGGGGGGACTTTTAAAACTACAAATGAAATTGGATGAACGTTCAGACAATATTGTGCAATATCTATTTGCACAAAGACAACTTTCTACAAAGTTATTAAAGTTGAAATAACCGAAAGAAAAAAAAGTTCCATTAAGAAATCGACCAAATTTTACATTTACCAACGCATCAGTTTTAATATAATTTGAATATTGTCAAGCAAGGGCACTCTGCTAGAAAACAGTCAATTGCGAATGTAGCCAAATAATTATGCCCAATTGGCCTATTCACTTGCACGGCCTGTTGTGAGTGTTGAAAATTGGGTTAGCACGGAAAAAATCAACTGGGGAATGCCGACATTTTAATTGAATTTTACAACAGCGAGAAAAATTCAAAAAAGAAAACGCAAGAAACATTCCCGGGACATTTCACATTCAGCTTTGGCATCTGTCTGCTCTGCTGCCTGTTGTAACGAGACCAGCAACATAAAAATCCAGGCAATATTTATTTTCAGCAAAAAACACACACATCTTACATAGACAAATGTAGTATATACAACGGATTGCACTTTTTGTCGGCTCTATTGAAGCTAGAGTCCAAAATCGAAATAAATACTTATTAATCAACAACAGGCGACGAGCAAATCGTGACACGAGGGATTACTGACAACTTTTTTTTTTAAATTTTCAGAACTTAAATGAAGCACCCAAATTTATGTATAAACCAAATCCAAGACCAAGACTGTGCCTCTTAAATTGCGTTTTTTACCTTGGGCCAAGAGGGGAAGGTATCCAAAAAGTGAAATATTCGACATACATATATCAAATAATGTAAGAAATATGCTAGGAAAAACTTATCTTAAAATCGATATTTGTCAATATTAAGGAAATTGGACGAGATATCGAAAAATAAAAATGATAAGCTTGTTCAACGTATGGTATTATATTTTTTCAAATTTTAGGTGTCTAGCACCGATAGTTTCCAAAATCGCCAGGACTAAATCGGTCGAGCTAGGTGTCCTGATCAATAATGAATATACCTTGTAAGGTTGTGCAACAGCATTATACCCCTGTTCACGTATTGCGAAATGGCGAAAGAATTTGAGACTTGCCATTTTGAAGACAACTTGCAGTTTCTAAGCTAAACAAAACAAAATACGAGACAACAGACGGCGGGCGAGACAGGTGTCAGACACGCGCACACACAATGCGAGTTAAATGGTCATTGGCATTTTAAGTGACACTGGAAAACAGTTAGAAGAGCAATAACAGCGAAGGCGGCGTGTTGCAAAGCCGTTGCCACCTGATCCTGATCCAGCCATCCTCAGGGATTATTGTGCATCTCAGACATAGACAATGCAGCCTTCGCTCATCATCATAATTGAGCTACGGTTTATTCAATTGAAATGAGTTCAATTCAGTTAACCAACAAAAAAGAACGCTTTTCAGTGCCATTTCAATTCAGCAAAAAGAAAAACAAATTGTGGGGCCGGAGGTCGAATGATTTTATGCAAAACTCGCCTCAATTGCCACCTGAGAGGAGAGCATAATGAGGCATCATCATCAGGCAACAACTATGTGCGCCCGAGTGTTTTGAGTGCTCTTCCTCTTGCTCTGTAATTACAGAAAACATGATAATAAACTAAATGGACCGTCTGTTGTTGGGCAACAGTCGGATACCACGTAATCAATTTTTAAGTCCGAATCAAACCAACACATCTGGGATCTAAATAAACCAAGCGATTTTTGGCAGTTTAACTGATTATAGTTTCAAAGTTTACACTATGCTGCGAGTTTGAAAGCTCAGCAACTTTGAAAGTGCTTTTCGATATGCCCCATGCGGCTTCCTCTGCTGGGTAGACTCACAAAAATAAACAATAAATAATGAACCTAAATTCGCGTTGTGTTTGTAAATTGTTTAAATATTTTGTTTACTTTACTGATTTTATATCTTGCGTATCTTTTTGGTTCGGCGCAATTAATTTGCAGCTGATGACGTCGGAAATACAAATACGAAAATAAATACACAAATAGATATGTAGATGCACGACTACATACATCTATATGCATATATGTGTGTGTAAGTACTGCCCAAAAATAATAAGCAAATTAACCGTAAAATGTTACAAGACAACACCGCTTAGAAAGTGAAAATGGATAAATGATAACACGAAATTTTTAGTTGAATTTGTCGCCAATTTGGTCTATGAAAAGAAATCGTTGGGGCTTATAAATAAACATTCAAAAAGGCCGCAGCTCAAATGCAATTAGAAAATGTTTAAAGCATTTTTACGATTGTGCAATAAAACTAAATGGCGGGGAGCAGGGTGGACGAGGCTAGGGGGATGGCTGCTGTGGGAAATACTCGAATGCGACTACGGAAATTGAATTGTCACACAACAGACAACAACGTTGACGGCTTGGCCATTTCCAGAGGAGCTTAGACGTGGACAAAGGGTTCCACGAACGAATATTATTATATTTATACTCGTTCACGAAGTGAAAAGAGTATATTGGCTTTGTGCACTGTCCGTCTTGCTGTCCGTCTTTGTGCCGCTATTGAAGCTAGAAACTTGAAATTTGGAATATACCTGCGTCAGATAAAGTGATTTTTAGGCTAGGCCCACTTGGAACTTGGCAATTCGATAAAATCGATGTATCTCCCTCAGATTTAAGTTTTAAGCTAGACATATTCACTTCAGGCAGATAACTGTTGACCTCCCTCGAACATCCATATTTCCCAAAATTGTAGGCAGTTTTCTGATAAACTCTTCTTAATATCAAGCCGAATAATTTTGTCTCTATTTTTCCAAAATAGTAATAATAATTGAAACAGCTTTTGCGAGTATTGCGCAATCGGTTACACCCGACTGCAATGCTCTCACTCGTTTATTTTATATAATATGCAAACAATCGTGCTGGGCACGCACATTACAGCAATTACTTATATATTGGCTGACTGACCAACTGGGTAACCGGTCAACTGGCTGCCTGACTGCCCCACACCGGAAGTGAGACGACGCGACGCTTATTTTTCGGATTGGCCGCACATCATTTAAAATTTTCGCGGAACTCCGGGAACCGGGAACCGGGAACCGGGAAGGGGGAACGCGACTGAGAATTGAAAGGGGAATGGGAATGAGCTTAGGCAGTCTCTAATGACTGCTCATTTTGTCATTATTGTGATTGTCGCTGCCGCCTGTCGCGTTCATTATAAAGCTGGCATTAAACATTTAAGTGTTTGTTCATTCATATGCATATGAGGCTCATGGCTGATTCCTCGTTTATATGTGGAGCAGCATTTGATATACGGATCGCTGGCCCGCACTTTGTTAGCCTGGGGGACGTAAGTTTTTTGAGTAAAAAATGCAAAACATTCTTATATACGTATATTCTTAAGCCGGAGCACTTAATAATGTTTTGATTAAAAAAAAAACCCAAAAAATTATATGGGCATTTCCACAGAAACGTCCACCATGACCAACAAATTCAAACTTAATATATTATCTAAGAAAAATATACAAATTTTATTAATTTACACAATTAACACTTGAATTAATTTACCATGATGAGCAAACCAACTGCAAAGCTGCATAAAAGCTAATTCACATTTTGGTAATTTTTCATAGCATTTTAATTTAATATTTTCTTCTTTAAGAAAGCTGATACATGAAGATACAAATTTAAAAAAAAAGTATCTTATAACAACAATTAATTAAAAAAAAATGCAGCAAATTTTTAATTTTTTCAAATTCTTATTCTAATGTCCCGTTCGCGATCGAAAAGCATTATTTGTTCTCTTTACGCGATCGATAATAGCAGCAAGTGTGTCAAAACTGCTCTGTAAGCAGTTTTATGCCATTATTAAAAAACAAACATGGTGTGCAATAAAGTAAAATTAAGACTATTTAGGATTACTTAAAGTTTGTCCATTAATTGCATTGCATTCCTTGTGAATGGCATATTGAAAACATTTTGTTTTTTTTTTGGTCATAACAATTTCATTTTTTTATTACAAAAAAATATCCCGTATCGAATCAATACAAACTTTGTTTAAAAAAAAACTCAAGGAAGATGATTTTTTAATCAAACAAAGTCTAAAATAAAATGACAATATTCGGACATATTTTAAAATTGATGGCATGAAAAAATGATGCAAGGTTTCGCTGACTTTGGGTTTTCTATAGATGCAAACGAAAACGATTGCCATTGTTTGTCCCTTGGAGCCCGGATTTCGTCTGCAATCAACTTTACCACTGCTCCCAAACAGCTGTT
Source organism: Drosophila sordidula (assembly GCA_035047465.1). Taxonomy (NCBI): domain Eukaryota; kingdom Metazoa; phylum Arthropoda; class Insecta; order Diptera; family Drosophilidae; genus Drosophila; species Drosophila sordidula. The sequence continues at coordinate 12,633,933 of JAWNPQ010000156.1, read as the reverse complement.
AGTTAAAGTAATATAAGTTAAGAAAATCTGTTTACTTTAACTTTTTCACTTTAAAAGTGTGCGACGGTCCCGTTCGAAAGCGTGGAAATGCTCTTATATATTCTTCGATATTTCTGGATATATCCTATACTCTAAGTAGCAATAATAAAAAATCCCACCTGACACACGCCTCGTATTGGATTGCCCCAGGTAAATGCTTTCTCAATTTGATTGCTTAATTTGCGTGTGAGCTCATTGAACTCGCATTAGGTGCACATCATCCACAGGTAGTATCATCATGGGCAGCCTTATCCACAGTGTCATATACAGGTGCGTGCACAGGTGTAGCCACAACTGCATTTCATGCATTTCATTGCTTCTTCTTTACGCCAGCAAGTGCAGTGCCAAGGCTGCCTCTTGGGTGGCATATGTATGTAGATCATGTAAATATATACATACAGGTATATAATATTACAATAACGCCGTCCGTTCTCGATTGTATTGCGTTACCCAATTAACCACATTTTATGACCAGACCCGAGGCGAGTTTTGTATGATATTTGCAAATAGTTCATCAGGTTTCAATGGCTTTTTACATCTTGTGGCACACATTTTGAGGTACTGTTATCTGTGGCCCCCTCCCCCGTTCCATATTTGACAAGCTGTCGTATTACTTTTATGATTATTATTGTTAGAGGTGTGCGTAGTTGGCGGATATTGTTGATGCTCTTGTTGTTGTTGTTGTTGCTGTTGTTGTTGTTGATATTGTTATTGTCGTGCGTTTTCAATGAGCTTGCGTTTTAGTCAAAGCTGTTGTTATTATTGTAGGCCTTTATTGACAACTGCCTGTGTTGCTCTCAGTTGTTGTTTATTGCACACAAAAGCCGCATTTGTTGATTTAGTTTGCCTGTTTTCGGCCACAATAGCCCGTTGACAATAGAATGATATGAGCTATGATAGATTCACTTACTAATTGGAAAGAGTTTTCTACAGCAACGGGCAAAAATCTCAATGCTTTCCCCGTTGTCAAACTAGAAATGAAAATCGCAACAACAAATAAAACAAACGACGAAGCGTCGCGACGTTGAACGATTTTTTTGAAACCTCTGTAGAGGGTATTATAATTCTGTATCTTATTGAAGGAAGAATCGAAACCCGAAACTTGCACTGAAAAAGCTGCCCTAAAATTCATGCGAACCGAACCATTTTCGCCTTGAGAGGGAAGCATATTCTACCTTATTTAACAAAAAATAAAAAAAGCCTCAAATTTTTCTATAAATAATACATATATTTTTCTTTGTAATATAGCATGTCAAGCAGCAAGATTCAAACCAAAATCTGGGTTATTGATGTGGAAAATCAGGTTGACAAAGCATCGATATTCTTTTTTTAGGTTTGCAGGCAAGATATATATATATGTGTTTGTAAACGACATATATAACCAATTAAAAGTTTTGCATGTTTTTATATTTTCAGATATTTTTTGAGGAAGAATCTAAGGAAATGAGCTTAAGGTGACATATATGTATATGTTTATGTCTGCAAGAGTATTTAATCGTCGATACCCCGAAGCTGTTTCTTCCAGGCGCACTTTTCACTTTATTTATAGCTGCAAAAAGTGCAGAACGTGAAGTTTTTCCTTTTTCTTTTGCTGCATTTGGCGACTAGCCAAAGACTGGAGTGTCAGGCAGGCCAAAGGGGAGCTGTGGGGCTGTGCATACACAGCGTACATAACCAGTTTACTGCGTTTTTGTAACCAGTCCACCACCCACAGTCTGCGGGAGCAAAAAGCCGCGAATGCTGCCACTAAAAAAATCGCAATGAAAATAAATGTGCACGAAAAAAGAATTGGGCGCATTTCAAGTTGTTCCCCCAGGGGGCGGGCGGGAGGAGCTGTGCGCTGGCAAAGGCTGGAAATGGTTACGAGGTCGTCTTTGTTGTGCGCTGGTCACTTTTACCGTTGGGTCAAACAGAGAAACACACACCAACACACATGCCAACAAAGGAAATGAGCTCATTTGGTTGACATTTTCCAGTTCATTTGCGTTGATTAAAGCTCTCTGGGCAGAAATTTCATTTGGCTTGGCCGAAAGCCAATTAATAATTCGCACCACGACACCAAAATCTAATTCGAACACGAGTTTGAATTCAAACACGAGCTTAGCAAAGGTCAGCAACAACGTTAACGACGACAACAACAACAACTATTACATTTACGTTAAACGCCACAAGCGCTGACTAATCCCACGTAAAGAAATAGGGTGAAGCATAACCGCAAGAACTTCGCGCCGAATGTTAGTTAGTGACGTCACAAGCACGGCGGCGATACGAAGAAAGTCGATTGAGTCAGCCCGAGGCAGCAGAGTTGCCAACTTTTAGCAAATAAAAACATATATTTTCGAGAGAAAACATTAACCACGGATCGTTATCATTACAAGTTGTATTTTAAAAACTGCTCGGTAATGATTATTTTTTATTTGCATTGAATTGCTCACAAGGTTGATGATTAATTTTAAAGTATATTATTAAAATTCCCTATCAAAAGTCATACTTCCTTGTTTTTTATTGCGAGCAAACAAAAAATAAAGCTAATATCATAATCATTATTTTTGAGTTTTAGTTTTATTTAATTTAATCATGGTTAGTTAGTTTTTTTTTTAATTCAAAATAGAAATATTCAATAATATATAAATAAAATATATATAAAATATATATAAAATATATATAAAATAATCATATAATCATTTTTAGATGTGATCTTGTGATCGCGGCGACTGATCAAGATTATTATTTATTATATAAGTCAACGTTGCGTTCAATATTAATAGAATCGACGGCATAATGATTATTATTAAGAAAAAGAGCAAGAATTGGCAACCCTGACTAGACGCGCGTAAATGAATGTGAGAGAGTAAAGATTGCGAGAGCAAGAGAGGCAGATCACATAACTGTTGACGCTGCTGGCAAAGGTTAAATGCTCAATTTGTTGCCTGCCCCCCGTTATATTTCGCACATTGTCATTTGAATCGACTTCGACTTATCAGCTGAGGGAAGGGGGACAACGAGAGCGCAACTAAATATTTAAACGGTGCTTGGGCGCAAACGCAGGCGAATATGGAAAATAGAGCAACAATTTATTTCAATTGAATATTAGCCACTAACGACTAACCCCAACCGGTTCGCGATCTCGGCGGGGACTTTTGTTTTTTTTTGTTACCCCAAAACGGGTTTCTATGACGCACTCACCTTATAGATTTGTATCTCCTCCAAAACGACTTCCGATTCCTTGAGCACGCGCTCCACCTCGTCGTACACCAGACGCTCCGTGTCCGTGGGCGCGGCGTTCTCAAAGTCGAGGAAAACATCGTAGGATTTGGCCGCGCAACAATTCGATTCGTCGCGTGACAACAGACTCAGCAGTTTGCCCATTTTCCTAATTAATTTGGCTTATTAAATATATATTTGATTTGATATTTGCTTTTCTATTTTATTTTCTTTTGTGTGAATGTGTTTTGATTTGCTAGCACTTTTTGGTTGCGTTTCACTCTAACATGCACTTCTTCACGCTGCAATAGAAAGGAGAGAGAAGATGCGTTAGGCTTTAGCAGCAGCTGGCAGAGCAGCACCTGTTGTTGTTGTCGTCGTTGCTACCTGCCTGCTAAGGGTTAATAAATTGTGGCGGCAAGGCAGCTGCTACGATCACATAGTGGGTAAAGTAAACAGTTTTCTTTCTTCCTCTTTTCTTTTATTTTTTTGACAGGGTGACACTGGGAGAACACAAACAAATGCACGCAATGTGATGCGACATTTGCATTGCGGGGGGTGGATGTGGAGAGAGACTGTTTGCCATGTGTCTCGCTGTGCATGTGCGTGAGTGTGCGTGTGTTTGTTCTTTGGAGAGCAGCTTGTGCGCAGGAAATGATGCGAAACTAAAACTTATCGAAATTAGTAAACAACGCTCACACACACACACACACGCACAGCACATACATATGCAATAACCGCAAGGCCAATGTTCACACCAAGTAGGAACACGGCAATTTTCCTCGCCACGCAGCCACATGTAAACATTTTAGGCAGCCGCAGTCAGCCCCCCTCCGCCCCCAGCTCACTCGCTTAGATTAATTGCAAAAACAAAGCAGTGCACGGGTTTATTATATTTATAAATTATTCTACATATATGTAAATATATAATATATATATATATATATATGTACTGGCGTTGTCGCTCTGCGGCTTTGTTTATCTGCATCGCCTTATCTGGCTGTCACTTCTCTTCTGAATACCCTTCAGCAAATCCCCAAAGGGGTAGCTTAACATATGCTGGCATTTGTTGAAAGGCAAACAGTTATTAGCTACTAAATGCACACCAAATGTTGATTAATGTCTTGGCACAGTTTACATGCCAGCGAATTGATGGGTATATTTCAGTCAGACACTTCCAACTGCAGTTGTTGTTGCTGTTGCGTTGTTTTGCGCGCTTATCTGTTTTGTTATATGCACACCAATTTATTATTTCTCAAGGGTGGTTTCGAGGCTTATTCCTGCATTGGAATTTCAGCAAAAAACAAGAATTTCCTCGAATACAAGAAAAAAAAAGAAAAAAAAACACAGGCAGGGCCAATTGCGCGCTTATCACCTTTTTCGCGTGTTTTGTGTGTGCAAATGTGTTTGTATGTCGAAGTGTTCACGTACTGCAGGAGCCGCCTTTTAATATAATTTCGTTTAATGGCCGCGTTCTTGCAGTGAATCTTAAAACAACACTGGCGTTTACACAAGACTTATGTTTCAAAAAATATATAAAAACACACACCAATAACACGCCGCAACACACACGCAACCACCACTCTCGACGGCAGCTAAAAACGTACTAAATTTGGCATTCACAAAACAGACGGACCGTACCAGAGAAATGAAAAATTTGTCATAAGGAATAGTACGCTGCTTAAACAAGTTCCAAGCGAGTCTTAGCAAACATATCGATTTTTGTTTCTGGTAAGTCATTTTCTTTTTCATGCTTTGAACACCCTGAGGATACGAAAGTATACGAAAACCTAACCACCTAAGGAGAATATTAATATTTTAACAGTTGAAATTGACTTGATGAGTACATTTGCAGCAACTTAAACAAAGCTTGTTTTAACTTTTATCTGCCAAATTTCAAATTTTGAACACCGTACCAGGCTGGTTTTCGCTGCTGTAGCGTTCAAGTGTTCAGTGTTGAAAAACGAACAAACGAAAATGTGATGCTCGGTTCAAGCTGTGTGGACACACTGACAATCACTTTTCGTTTCTCATATTCGTGACAAAAAAAAAGGAAGAAACATGAGCGAGGACGGCAAGAAGTCCCAACTGGACGACGTGCAGCTGTTGCTGATCGAGCGCATATCCAAAAATGACACCAACGGCTTCAAGCAGCTGCTGGGCCAGCTGAAAGGCGGCGTCAACTTCGTCGACGACAGCGGAATGTCGATTCTGGCGCACGCGAGCTTTAAGGGCAACAAGGAGGCGGTGCAACAACTGCTGGACATGGTGAGTGAGAAGCACAGAGTGTGCGCGTAACTAAACCCGAATTGTTTGCTGAACCCAGGGCGCAGATGTGAACCTTAATCAGCACGGCGCCGACTACACCCCGCTGCACTTCGCCGCCCTCTCGGGCAGCACGCACGTGTGCCGGCAACTCCTGGATGCGGGGATCAATCCAAACAGCATAAACAGCGTTTCGCGCACTGCCTCCCAGATGGCCGCCTTCGTCGGCAACCACGCCTGCGTGGAGACCATCAACAACTACGTGACGCGCTCCAGCTTGGAGTATTACACAGAGCTGCACGGCCAGCAGACGGAGCCGCACATACCGCCCGTGCTGTTGAAGTCCTTCCACACCTTTGTCACCGAGATCAATCTGCATCCCGTTCGAATTACGCTTAATGCCCAATCGCTGGGTCTGCTGAGGATCCTGCCCAACTTGCGCAAGGCCTTGGTACTGATGTGCGAGAAAGAGATGCAAAAGACGCACGACATAAACGAGCTGCTCGCATTCAAGTTCCATTATCTGGGCTGGGTCGTGGGCGAGCTGTTGCGCTGCGAGGAGCAGTTCAAGGCGCAGCACAAGGAGAAGGAGAAGGCTGGCGACGGCGATGCCAACAAGAACGAATTCCTCGAGGTGTTCGTGAAGCGTGTGCTCAAGGAGAACAAACTGGGGCAGCTGGGCTATGTCGAATTTACCGTGCGCGAGTGCACTCGAGAGTTCCCCTATCGTGAGTGCACGATTTTCCGCCAAATAGCCACGCAGCTGGGTGCCCTGGATGCGCCACCAGCGCTGGTCATCCTGCGCAATGCCATCAACGGGATGCGCGGCTTTGTGGTGAGTATCAAATAATAAATGAATGATGAAAAATAAATGACCTGAATATCCCTCGAAATTTCGCAGGACGAGAGCAGCTACTGCAGTTCCTGTGGCCAGGAGAAGCCCGACAAAAAGTGCTCCAAATGCAAGGCGGTGCAGTACTGCGACCGCGAGTGCCAGCGTCTGCATTGGTTCATGCACAAGAAGAGTTGTGGACGTCTGTTGGCAGCAGGCGCCAAGGATCAGCCAAAAGCGCCAATCGACACTTCCGAGCTGCACGAGGAGCTGGCCAAATTGGCAGCATAATTGTATACCTGCATTTTAAATAAACTAATTGAAATTTGTTTAAAAGCACTGAAATTCCGCGATAATTTTTTTTCTTACGTTTTCCTTATCTGTAAATCAGCTGTTACGTTAAGTGGCGTCATCTTGCGATTCCATTCTGAACTACTATGGGTGGAGCCAATGCACAACCAAAACTGCCAGCCTCTGAACTGCCGGAGGAGCACACTTCTATTGCTTGCGCAATATTTACCTGTATTTTACATAAACTTATTGCAATTTGCTTAAAAGCAATATTATTTTTCCATTAGCTTTCATTATCTACAAAGCAGTTGCTTAGTTAAAGTGGCGCCATCTTGCGATTCACCTGTGCACTACTTTCGGTGTAGCTAAGACACAACCAAAAGTGCCGAATGACACCACCAAGCTGCAGGAGGAGTTGGGCTGCATAATCTTATCGCATGAGCAATGATTATTTTAAGTATTAACTACATTTTAAGCAATCTAATTAAAATTTGTTTAGCGATATTTGTTTTTCTTTTAGTTTTCCTTATATATAAATCAATTGTTTACGTGGTGGCGTAAGGGCGCCATCTTGCGCCATCGGGCATTACTATGCCGGCCTAGCCAAGACACAGCCAAAAGTGCCAACTAACACCTCCGAGCTGTAGGAGGAGCTGGCTAAATTGGTAGCATACTTCTGTCGCCTGCGCTATAATTTGCTGTCCTTTAAATAAACTAATTTATATTTGTTTGACATCATTGCGATATTCATGTTTCAGTTCAGTTTTCCATATCTATAAATCAGCCGATAAAAATAAGTGGCGCCGTCTTGCGAGTTGGCTACGCCCGTGTAGCCAGGACACAAACCACTTAAAGTCACCGCTAAAATTTAAATACCGATAACCAGTTTGCGTCCGTTCTTAAATTTAATTAAATATTTTACTCGTTTCTTGTTATTCGAATCGTAAAGCCAAGCACGCCAACACTTTTATGGCCAAATCATATACATATATTATAATTAGTAATATAAAAATACGCGACATACACATAAAATCGCAAACACGTACGAACGGCAACACCTTTGTTACAAAAACAATAAAGCATCATTATCGGAATTATCATTATCAACAGCTTTGACCGCAAAACCGGATCGCGAGATCAACCTACACATAAAGATTCATTAAGTATATTAAAACAAGCACAAATTAGAAACGTGAGCGAACGATTTGCATTTTTATCGCATAATCTACGAATTTTGACGCTTTTTGCCACTGTTTTTAACAAGAAAAAAGAGCACAACATCAATATGCACATATATTAATAAGTCCAACAAATTAAGGCTCCGCGTTTAAAAAACACTTCCAAAGCGCAGCTGCCGACAACAGCTACACATTTTGTTGGGTGAAAACGTGCAAATCCCATAATTTAATTGTTTCAAAATCCAAAATACAAATAATTATGTGACAAAAACAAAGAAGCCAAAACGGAATGAAAACGACTAAGCCCAAAATTAGTCAAAGCAGCTCTAAAACGTTAATATTATTCCAGCTTTCGTGTAGTCAGTGAATTATTTCGCGCTGTCTTAAGTTATGCATAAGATATGCATAGATTTCTATGAATGAAATTAGTTGCCGCAACAAAACAGAAAATAAGCAATTTTTGTGTGATTTCTGTTTTGGTTTTTATTTGTATTTTAAAAGGCGCGCTTGCGGCGGCTGTTTGAACTTTTCCGTAATCAAGCTAGAAATTCTAGTTGTGTGCCGTGTACCTAAAAACTTAATTAAAGTTATTAAGCCCGAAACGTTTGGCGCCACCGTTTAGGAAGCCAGCCCCAGCGTGGACCGCACGCATGCGTCGTCGTGAGTGTCGCCCCGCTGGCTTATCGAACCAATTATGCAGGCTAAAAAGGCGGCCGCCGGCGCACAGACAGATTTGTCGCATTTGACGCGATAATAATGCACGAGAAATGGCCACACCACTCGATCGAATCCACAAGCCCCAACGCCCAAACGGCCAGGGGCCATAAAAGGTGCGATAAAAACGAAAATTTCACAAGCCAGAGAGATGCACAGCAGCCGCTTCTCCGCTTCTCCGGCTCTCCAGCTCTCCAGGTCTCCGGCTCTCCGGCTCTGCGTCATCAGACGGTCGACAGGCGGCAAAGACCAAACGCCTTCAAAGCCGTCAAATCGCTGCTCATAATGGATGCCTTATCTGCGAGAATTGTTTTAACTACTACCGGAGTTGGTTTTAGGCCAAATCGACCGCACAGTCGTTGTCTGTTGGCTTTCGATTGGCGCTGATGGAGCACATTTATTTGCTTTAGGCCCGCCAAAGTTGATTTCAACTTGCAAAACCTGTAAAAACGGAAGCTCCGAAGGTTGTGCGCCTGCAGACGCTCGCCAGTGCTGGAAAACTATCGATTGACACTTTCGATAGGCAGGCTCAGCGGCTGGATGAAAGTTCGATAACATTGAAACTGCACTTAAAAGCGTGATTGCAAATCCAAAAACAATGTCTTGCCATTAGCTTCGGTTCGTGAACCTGATTTTCCATATCGAAGATCCGAGACTTACAAGAATAATTGTAATAAAACCAAACATTTTTTTTTTAGAGTTTTTTTTAATTAAGAGTTAGAATATCTTCGAGCAACGTTTCATTAACGCTGCCTTTGAGCTAGGGCAATATAAGGTTTTGAGTTTGAAATTAACAAAGCTCTAAAATTAAACCAAAACATTCTTCAATTACATATGGTTCGGTTCAGCTGGCTTAAAACTAATTAACAGATTACAACTTAAGGCTAATATACTGCACACTGTGATCCCAACAAAGCTTGACAGCCCCAAGATCAAAAGAACCCACCCAACAGACCTAGTCGAACGTTAGCTTTAGTGCCAGACTAGACAACTAAAGTTAACATTAATTACTTACTACTTGTACATAATAAAAGCTAAACTAAAACTATGAATCCTATACTCACTCTGATAACAGTTGCTAGATAACAGTAACAGTATATCAGTATATAGTGAATATACAAAAAAAAAAAAAAAAAAAAAAAAAAAAAAAAAAAAAAACAGCCCCAATCGTTGCTAGATAACAGTAACAGCATATCAGAATATAAATAAACCAAATATATATATATATGTATGTCTAAAAAAAAAAAAGAAAAAAAAGGCCCAAACGTTGGCATCAATAGGCTAATATGGCCGAGATGCTGAAACTGTTGCGTTTTGTGGAAGTCTTCGTGCGCGGCGTATTCGTTGCTCCGTCGGATGAGGGCGATGCAGCTGGCACTGTCGCGGCAGCGGGTTCCGCCGGAGCAGGCACCGATGCCGGCGCTGGAGCAAAGGCCGGCGGCGCCGCGGCAAAGTAGGCCGCCTGCAGCAAAGCTGCGCCCGGCGCGAAGCTGAGCGCATGTCGGTACGGGTGGGCTGTGCTTGTGGCTGGTGCGCCGGCGTAGTAGGCCGGCGAGAGACTGCGCTGCGACTCCTGGTCGAAGTCGGAGCGCTGACGCTTTGCCTGGGGCGAATCGCAGCTGCTCACGCTGGAGCCGTCGTCCTCGGAGTCGCCGCTGGAGTTGGAGCTGCCGTTCAGCTTGCGCTTGCAGCGCGACTGGCCGGACTCGCGGAAGCCCTTGGCGAACGGATTGTTGTCAATCTTCAGCTTGGTAATACGATCGTTCTGCAATGCAGCAAAAAAAAGGAAAAAACGGAGTCTTGGTTAGTCCACGTAGCCGTAATCGGAGCCAACCGGCGTCAGCGAGCAGCCACTTGAGCAACTGGCGTGTCAATGTGACAGTCAGGCAATCAGCGACAGTCCGGGATCTCGCTCAAGTGGTTTCGGCGCCAGGGAGAGTTACCCACCTGATAGGCAGTCACGGCGACAAACTCCGTCTCCGGAAAGACAAACGCCTGCTGCGGCGCCCAGGGCAGCTGGGTGAGCTCGCTGCTGCGGATGATGTGGAGACGCGGCTGATACTTGTGCATGCTGGCCAGCACAATCTGAGGGAGAGAGAGAGAGAGAGAGAGATAGTGAGTGACTGTGCAATGGGAGTCGGAGTGCAAATGTCACTTACGTGTCCGTTGCTGTCGAGCGTGTTGTTCGTCAGCTTGACCTTGTTGAAGAGCAGCGCCTGGGATTGCCAGTGGGCGCCCGTGGCCGGACTGTCCGGATGGAGGTACATGCGCTGCGGACTCTGCGGCTCGGCGCCGCCGGCTGGCACCCATTGGGAGCCGGAGAACTTGTAGCGGCAGTCGCCGATGGGCACCATTTCCAGCAGGACGCAGTAGCTGGCCTCCTCCTCCAGGCCGCTGAGCGAAACGCGCATCGAGGGAAACATGCGTCTGCAGGAGAACAGGAATGGATGTTGATTAAGTGACCAGTTTTGAGCACATACACAGAGGTACATAAATCACACATAAATCAAGGTCTCTTTCTAAGCGCAAAAAAGGCGTTGCCCTGGCATTTTGATTTGTGGCCTGGCCTAACAAGTGTGTAATTACGGCCAGCGGGGGGGGGGGGGCGGGGGCGTGGCGGGAGGGAGGGGCAGGGCAGAGCGGAGCGTTGCATCGATTTAAAAGGTAACGAAAACAAATCCCGAAATCTGGGACTCAAAACAATGCCAGCTCGATCGGTTATGCTGTTCCCTATGATTAATTGCAGGCAGCGCAGGGCATGGCGCCAAACAATTAGACAAGATCTGTCGGACTGCAGCTTAACGGCTTCCAAATGTGGCGCTACGAGCGGTCAATGCATGGCTAATGAGCCGAGAAAGTGCTCCACGCTCCACGCTCCGCACTCCGGCCAACTCATAATTATGTTAATTTCCGACTAGCTGCCGCTCGGTAGTCGGATTCGGGTTCGGAATTCAGCTATCAGACAATATATGCATATAAGATACCCGAGGGCCAACAACAAAGCGACCCATTGTAGGCAAAAGTGTGAAAACGCAGGTAGAGAGCGACGGACGGGCCGGGGTCGATTGCCCTGGCCCTTGCTCGGGACCGGGTCTGGATCTTTGTCTCGCTGCATTGTCACAGCCAGACAAAGATTTTTATGAGCGCGCCGGCGCCAGGACGGCGGTTGCGGCTGCACTTGTTGTTGTCACCGCTGTCCGCGCTGGCCGGGCAGCGGGTGCGCTCCTGCTGCGTTTTGAATTATCGCTAGGCGCCACATTAGGGCGCATTTTTTCTCTACTCTTCTCTTCTCTTCTCTTCTTTTTTTTTTTTTTTTGTTGAAGAGCCGGGTCATGGCAAATATTTACATAGGCCCCGTTGCCGACCACAGTGCACTTGACTCTTCGAGTTGTGGAAAACACGAACTATTTGCATAGGATGTGGCACAGTTCGTGGAAAACCTACCTGCCGCTTTTCGTGATGATCATTTCGGTGCCGATCTGATGGAACTGCTGCCACAAGTCGTTGTTCTCCAATTTGGCCTCCACGCCCGGCAACGTGGGCCGGCTGGGCATCATAATTTGCGGCTGCGCCATGTGCAGGGGCAGCATCGCCGGAAAGGGATCTGTGGGTTGGATGTAGAATTAAAAAGATGTTTGCCTAGTTCGTTAATTAACCGCCAGTTGCGAGTGAATAACTACAAATTGCCACTGTCTCCCAGCTAATAATAATATGTAATCTATGAAGGCTTTGATGTGTCTTTAAGATGAAGCCAATAAATTATAAATGCAGCTGAACAAAGGGTTTCGAAAGAGAGAATATATACTAGAGCTACTGTATTAAATTTTTTATTTATTAATTCATTCATTATAAAATAAGCGATAAAGATTTCAAAGTTAATTTGCTAATATAATATACCGATGTATATATTCTTTTATTTATATTTTATTTAGCTGAATTCCTAATACTCGCTAGTAGCCTTGATATTTAGCATTCAGATTTTTGTTTTATATATTTTTTAAAATTTATAAACACCTATGTTCAACTTTTTGCCTTGCTCGACTTTATCTCCAGCTGTGCCGTCGGCACTTGGACTACTCGTCGGCGCATCCCACGAAAACTCACCTGGTATGCGCTGCATGATCTGCTGGCGGTAGAGCTCATGGGCCAACTGCTGCTGCATTCGCATGTCCATTAGTTCGTGCATGGACAACATTTTCGATAGATCGATTTTGGGAAAGCACACACACAAAATAAGTTCACTGTGGGTTCTGGCACTACTCGTGTTACACTTCACTTGGACACTGGGTGCTTTTGCTGCGCTGCGCTCGAGGTTCTGGCACGGACGACGTTTCGCAACGAACTGATCTTGGACTGATCGCGGCGGCCGCTTAGCTGCGTGCGCGTCGTAGCCGGTTCCAGTTGCTCGCCTACCTGCCAAACCGGTTCGGAGCAGCGGCGCACGCCGATTGGCTGGCCGGGCAGACGCCTACGCCGGCAGCGCGCTCGACTATGGCGCACTCGCTCTGGCGGCGATCGTGCGCCATTTTGTGTGGAAATGCGAGGGGGAAAAGCAGCCAGCTAGCTGCTAGCTAGCTAGCTGGCGAGGCGGCGGCGAGCGTGGACCGTGCTGGGCACCTAGTGGCGAAGTTAACGCTTAGCACTGTTGATTTTCATCAGCCGCAGTGTTTTTCTGCGCCACTGACTTCGCTCCCTCTGCCGCTGTCCCGCTCTCGCGCACTGTCAGTCAGCCTTCAATGTGGCATGCTTTGTAATTCAGAAGTGAGATTTTCCACAGCGCGCCTGTCTGCAACAGCAGCAGCAGCAGCAGCAGCAGCAGCGGTCGGGAGACGGCTGGAAAAATGCCCGTTGCTATTTTCAATGCTTTGTCTTCCGTCGTTCTGGTCTTGAGGGTCTTTGGGTCTGCGAGTGGAACTGGGACTGGGACTGGATCGGTGTCTGTGTCTTTTGGGCATTCGCCGTTTTTCGTGGCGTGTAATTAGCCACCATTTTGGCTCTCGCTGGCATTGTCTGGCATTTTGTATTTATGTATTTTATGCAGACAGGTGAAACATAAATTTTGTTGGTTTTGTTAATTGCCCGTTTCGAAGTTTCGAAATATCCCATGCCATATACAGCCAGTTGCTGTTTATTTGCCAGATTGCTGGCCATAGTTTCCCGAAAATTGATACATTTTGGGTCTGCTCAGGCCCTCAACTATTGATTAGTGCTTGTCAGCGCTGAAAATTGCTTCTAATCGCAGTTGGAGTGCATTTCCCGAAACCTAATCACAAGGCCGCAGTAGCCGCAGGAAGTCAGCATGAATGTTAACATTTTTGACTGTACCATGATTCATAGCTAAACATTTTCAAATTTCCACAGACTTGTGCAGCCAAAGGGACTTGAAGGAAAACTGTTATATGACATTTACAAATTTGTATATTAATTCTTCTTTTTTGCATAAATTAAAACTCAGATATGAAACAAATTTTTCTTTTATATTTATAGTGGGAAAACTGAAGAAAGCATAGATTAAATTAAAATATTATATAAGAGAGTTAAAAATATTGGAAGAGTCATTTAAATAGATATTGAACATTTTGGGCTTTGCATTAAAAATCTAAATTGCTTATCAAAAATTTGATTGGTTTATAGCTACAGTACATACCCCTTATAACCAAAAGAGAAAATGCATTGAATTCAATGCATATATGCAACATTATAATTATATTTATAAATTATTATTATTCCTATAATATACACCGAACATATCAAGCATTCCATTTATACAATAATTTAATATAAGCGGTGCTCCTTATAAAAGGTATGTATGTAAACGATGGCAGATCGAGAGGGGGACGGGGGGAAGCCCCCCACAGCAAAAAAAAAAGATTACTATTACTAGTAATATTATTATTATTATAAAAATTAATTTTTATATTGAAAACACTACAAAAATACACTACTTGCCTGCTACTACTTCTAATACACCTATACGCCTGTTAGCGGACTAGACTGGGACTGGAAAATAAGGCCGTAAAACGAAGACCAAATTTTCATACAGAACAGAAATTAGATTGGTTCCACGACCAAAATAAATGCATATATATTGAGTTTTTAAACTTGAACAACGTCATATATAATTTAATATTTATAGCAAACTAAAAAAACACTTAAAGAACTGATTTTCAATTTAAAGATGTAATTAAGAAGTTAACTAAAAAAAACTTGTCAAATGTTGGCTGTTTAGCCTTTGTTTGAAGATCCTTTAAAATTTCACTATATGGAAGCAGGGCTAAGTTTACATTTAATTTTACCCGTGAACTACGACCTGATCAGCTATCCGATTCTTTATTTTGTTTAATGAATAGGTGGATATGTATGGGAAAATGTCAATTTAAACCCATTACACATAAGACAAAAGAGTACTTAAATCAGCTAATGCAAACCTATTTGCAATTAGACATTATTATAAAGACCTTTGTGTAGGGAGGAGTAGGGAGGAAGGGAAAACACATCTTGATATTAGTTCGGGGTTGACATTGATCTTGGCAATTGGAATATTTAAATATAGACCGCTGCCTGTGTCCGCACAGACAGCTTACAGACAATTCGCAGTGTGCCCCACAGCCCCTATATCCGAGGCAGGGACACTTTCCTGGGAATGCCCGAAAACAATTTGCACTTCACGTCAAGCGCTACGGCCAAAACACATTTCGTCGCCAGCAAATAATTTCGAGCTTGACTTCACTGCAAACGGACTAGAAAGGAGGATTCCAGCTAAACGCAGTGCAAATTCGTCCGGCGCACTCTATAAATTGGCAATTTGGGCACATTAGCACGTTTGCCGGCGTAGACGGCATATTTCCGGCGAACAGCCCGTCCAGAACCAGTTCCAGTTCCAAGCCGGGCCCGGCTGGCGCATATGCACATATGTTGCTTGGTTGGCTGGCTGGTGACATTGCGTCGGGCGCCAGTGCATCATAAAATATTTGTACAAATAGCAGCGAAACTTGATTTGACACAAAGACAATAGGAGCGAACAAAAGATATGAAATCGTAACGCTTCACGCCTGCCTGAAGCACACGAACCGACAAAGAGTCCGGGCAACAAAAGGGCCAGACAGTAGTCGCTGGATGCTGGACAGCATCTGGGGCGTTGCTGGCAGTTTTATGGCCGATTCTAGCCAGCGATAGAAATATGGCCCAGTTGGGTCAGGTGTAATTGCGTCACTAAACGGTCCACTCGGGCGCCTAATGCGGGCAAGGTCGCGCGAAGCCGACTTGCCACGTTTTGCGGCAACCTATTGCCGTGGTGTGAACTGAGCCGTAGGCGGGCATTTTTTTTTTTTTGTGTTCATTTCCAATCCAACTTAAGATGTTTTGCGCGCCTCTGTGTACCTGACAGAGACGAAGAGGCGGACGAGGGCAAAGTTGTCGCCAATTGAAGCAATAAAATTGTATTGTTCCTTGTCGCGCGACGCGACAAGTGGCTGGCATCGACCGACTCTCAAGCAGCGCTTGGCGCCAGCTCGTCAGGTCCTGCCGTCCACTTGTCCGCCGGCAGCGCCTTTGAGCGCCGTTATCTGCCGCCAGCGCATCTGCCCCGGACGGAGCTGCACAGTAGCCAGCAGCGGCTCAGCGACATGTGTTTGGTTTGATAAGAGATTTGATGCGGCTACCGTTAGGCAACTGCCAACTGCCAACTGCCAACTGGCAGCTGAGTGCAGTTAGAGAAACGCCCAAGAGCTTTGTACTCGAATCAGGACGAGGTCTGAGCCTAAAAACAAAGTTATTATTCTTCTTAAGGTTTTTTTATTTTTTAAAAATCATTTTTTAAAAATTACCCAATTTAAGCAATACTCGTTATAATAGCTTAAAACAGTCGAAAATTGTATAATAATTCATATTTTCAAAAATATAGATTTTTTTACTTTGTGCGGGCGACTCGAACTTTAGAGAAGGTCATCAAAAAACTACCCCTAAAACTGTGAAAGATATGGATTTTACTTGAGCTCTAGATCTTAGTAATCTGTCTGAGAAAATATTACTTTTTTTTAAACAATTATTTATTGTTTTGCAAGAATTCGCTGCCCTATGACTAATGTGTTACATTAAAAATTATATCTATGAAATTTTTATGCGACCTTTAGAGGAGGTCATCGGTAATCTGTCTGCAAAATTGGAAGTATCTAGCTTTAAAACTGAGTGAGATATATAGTTTTAATTGAATAGCCATGCCCCCAGTGGGCGTAGCTAAAAAATCTTAACACTTTATCTGATGCGGGTGCACGCGAGTATATATTCCAAGTTTCACGTTTCTGGCTATAATAGCGACGAACAAAATTGCGTTCATACGAAAAGAGTGCAAAAACCCAGTATACTCTTTTCTCTTGGCTGATAGTAAAAACAATTATGACACAAAGAATATTTATGTGAATTGAGAATGTTGATTTTCTCTGAGTGTAGGGCCAAAGCAATCAGAAGCCCCGTTGCTGCGAGCAACAACCCACATGGGTTGTAGACAGGCCACGTCAAATCGGTGGGCTAATTAAAATATATAAAACTAACAAAGCTAACAAAATGACGAGCCAAATGCGTTTATTAAAAGACCATCAACATTGTGGTTATTAGGGCCGTAATCAATGGGCAGACAGGTTGCATTTATGCTGCCCCCAGAGGCACAACAAATCAATAAATCATGGATAACCCTAATTAACCCATACACAGGGGAGAGGCTGCGACTGTTGTGGATTGTCACCTGCAGGAATCAAGAATACAACCAGTTACATATAATTTATGAAAACAAAAAGAACGATCTACGAATATGGGCATCATAAAATAATATAAATGATATAAACGACACTGTCTGCGCCTAATAAGCAACATTGCGAGGCGTTGCCGGGCCCCGAATCCTGAGAAAAAGATGCATAAAGATGCAAACAATGCGATAAGTCACCAGTTCCAGTCCCAGATCCAGTCGGAGGCGCTGTCTTAGTGTTTTAGGCGCCTGCAACTAAATGCTAAACGAGTTAACTCGCTGATAGAGATCTTTGGGTAAATACTAAGCCGCAGCTCAAGGTGCGTTGAGCATCATTAAGGCAGCCAAAGACAAAAACAACAGCGGCCCAGACGACCACGACGATGATTTAATTTTCCAACACGCTTTCTACCACGCTTGGCCCAAAACTTATAGCCAAAAAAAAAACACACACACACACACACACACACAAAAAATAAAAAGAAATATATGTACATATAAAGAGGAAGACGAGACCAAACGCCAGCATGGGTTCAGGCTCGATTTTTGAATGATCGATGGCCTGTCGTTGAGATGATCACTTTCCGTGGCTGCCTAGCGGCTACTAGTTGAGATACTTAACGTCGACGAGCCGAGAGCTCGACCCAGTCCGGGCATAATAATTTGTTAAGATGTTTGTTGCGATCGATGGCTCGATTGATCGCAGCAACCTTTTCCCTTTTTTCCCAACCAAAATACCCCTCTGTCGCCGTCTGCTTCTTTGCATATTTATATTTCTCACGTTGTGAGGCTCCACTTAAACTGGCTACCCCTGGCTGGGTCCACAGCGGACGCCTGTCACAAGATCAGAAATCAATAAGTATCTGTTAGATACATTATAGCCAGGCGCCCACAAGTGCTGGTCTCAGAGAAAGAGAAAGAGAAATAGAAAGAGAGGGGGAGAGAGCTCTGCAGTCTCCGGCTACTGATCGCTGTGATCATCTAGACGTCGCCACCAGGGCGCTGTTATCAGCAGTTCGGCATCTGGACACATTACATTGCTACTTAAGATACATTTTCCAGGCTGCGGTATCGATTGCAAGCGTTTCGCCATATCGATTACGGCGACGCGACCCGTCGCTGGCGGCGGCTTCTCTTTGCATTGGCCTAGCGGCAATTGACCCTAGCACAGAAGTCGATCTATGTAATCGATACGAGATCTCGATCTCACTGGCAAACGCGATCGCGATCGCCAAACTTGTATTGGCCGTTTGTCGCGTCTTCCTGCTACAAGATTTGGCGGCCTTTTCGCCTGTGATCTTTGTTACATGGGCGGGCGGCTGCGATTCGCCTGAGGCTGTCATTGATCAGCGATTGCCATTGGCCAATGGCCATTTGGCAGCCGCTTTGCATGGACCGGGTCGGCCATGAGCCGATCTCGAATGTCCAGCCCGTTGTGACACTCATTTAGCATGCCACTCACAACTCCATCGCACTAATTAAAATAAATTCTGTCAGACATTCTCGTTTAATTTTTTCGCGCACCTCCATTGCGCTCCTTGCCCATTTCATAACAGCACCAGGCGAATGACAAACAAGAGAGAATTCGCACTTCGGTGTGCCGAACTCTAAATACGCTTGCAGATATATTTAATCCATCAGTTGAGCGCTGATTTTCTGATCTGCGATTTTCGCCCCCATGGCTCCCATGAGAGCTATTTGGCCAACATTAAGCATAACACGTAATAAAAAAACAAATACAAATGTATTCATAAATTTATTATATGGATTATATATTTATAGTATTATAAAAATTATCTTTTGGCATTTCATTTCTAAAATTTCAACAAAAAATTGTTTTTAATATAAATAAAATAAATAAAGTATAAATAATTTGATATTTTACAAGCGTTAA
Organism: Drosophila sordidula; assembly: GCA_035047465.1. Taxonomy (NCBI): domain Eukaryota; kingdom Metazoa; phylum Arthropoda; class Insecta; order Diptera; family Drosophilidae; genus Drosophila; species Drosophila sordidula. Next base: position 12,614,776 of record JAWNPQ010000156.1, on the reverse strand, counting down.
AAAAAATGTCCACTCTTAACTGATTTGGCCTATTGAAGTACTTGATTTAAGTTAAAGTATCTTGTTTCTTAAGAAAGCTTCGCATAGAAACAGACAGACGAACACGACTATGTCAAGTCTTCCTTGCGAAACCGGAGATCTCTCATTAAATGGATTGCACAATTTTCGACAAAATTAAATTACCCTCAGCAAGAGTATAGCACACACACACACACACACTCGCACACTCGCAAACCCCAAAGTCGAAGCGAGAAAACATGCAATAAATACGTCAGGTAATACGTCAAATGCTCCAATGGAGACGGTGTCCGATCGCTTGGGACGATTAAAAATGCACATTATTAATTAGTTGTTATAATTGCATTTAAAAATCCATTAATATTTATAGAATTCATAATAAATAATGAGGCGCAGTGGCAGTTGCGCTGCGTTTCTCGGCTCCCCCCAAAAAGACGGCGACGACGAACGCCTCCAAATGTCAAAACAGTCGACGAGGAGCCGCATCCACATGGAGCTGGCGGCGGCAACTGCGCCAAGTTTGGCAATTTATGCGGCCTGCAATTTGGCGAGTTAGGATCGCCCCATGATGTGTGTGGCATAAGTATTTGAAACGAGTCGCGACGAAAATGTTGCTAGTTGCCTTTGACAAATACTTTAGAGTGTGTCCGAATGTACGTGAGAAATCTTCGAATGGGGCATTCTCGGCCGATCAAGAATTTGGCAACGAAGCCGATTGAGACCCACATTTCAGTAGATACTTTTGTACAAGTATCTGGGCTAATACCACGCTGATTGAAGGAGATTTTCTCGATTGAAATTCTGTAAATCACGTAGATAATACAATTTGTGTTTTTCTCGTTCACTATCAATTGCAATCTTTAGCTTCAACTCCTATTCGAGACTTTTACAACCGCTTTTATCGCCGAGCACCTCGGGTTCTGATAAACAAAACAAAAAAGATCCTGTAGCGCATGCGATGATTCCAGCAGGGCCTAAACTGAGATGGTATTCCTTTGGTTACCTTTCTGGCGCAGCCTTCATAAATATTTATGTCTCGTCATTGAGTCCAATTTTTTATAACGCATATTAAATTGTAAATTAAAAACAAATTTTTGTTGACTTTTCTACACTCGAGCGCAGTGTTTTATTGCAGTGATATATATGTTTATATACATATGTGTGTGTGTGTGTGCCCAAAACTGAACCCATAATTAAATTTTAACATTTCCACCTTTTTATATTCCGTTCCAATCCGCTTGCTTGTCTCTGGCTGCGATCAGAGTGCAGCGAATGTCGCCTCTGTCCCTGTCTCAGAGATTCTCAGGCAAGTTCCATGCTGTTCCTCTGGCCCGCTGGCCACAAGCCGGGTTCCCAGTGCTCCGCAGTCATATCAGAAAAGGGTGAAATATATCACTGGCGCCAACGTACCGCCCGCTGTGCCCCAAACGTGGTAAATTTTTTATTGCAGCCGTTTAGGCGAGCGTTTCACTGCCAAGGACATCAATCAAAAATTCTGTTGATTCTTTTTTTTTGTGTTTTTTGAGTCCCCCACACCCAGAAGGGGAGGAGGTAGGGGTATTCTGTTGCTGTTTGTTTACTGCATTGACACAGAACACAAGTGTGGGCCTCATTCGATGACCATTAGATGCTGGAACTGAAACTTTTTCGGGTTGGAGACGCGTTAATATGATAATATGCACCTCTGTCTAGGCTTTGTACCTGTTGCATCTTTCTCTTTTATGAAATAATCAATTAAAAATGAATTTGAGGCAGCCTCATGCTGGCACTTTAATGACCCCCATTTAATTGGATTTCAATGTTTTGTCTTTTATGCAGCTCTCAGCTCTCTCGGCTGGGATGTGCGGTGGGTCCTGTCCCGAATGCACAATTAAACATCTTTGATGGTAAAACTATAATTAATTTAAACATTTATATTGGCAGTTTATTAACCTCGACTAGGCGTGGGCTCATCTAATCGCCGTGGGGTTATCAAAGTCTCTTATGCTTTTATATGGGCTTGTCAACTGCCTATGGGGCCTGATTGAGTTATGAACGCTCTGATGCGATGACAGCGCTTGATACCCGGAAAAGTCTAGCCCGGGGTAATAAACATAAACGCCAGGCATATGTTAAGTTTACTAAGTAGTCACATCTTACACCAATCTCAGGCTAGAGTCGCGACACGAAACTGCACTTTGACATGACAAGCACACATACCGCCTACTCCAAGTAGTTGGTAACCGCCCATGCAAGTGGAACTGCCATTGTTTATGCAGGACATTAGTCAACCCCAAAGCAGACAATTCCATTTGCACCCGAGCAGCTCAATCAAAACCAGAAACTGCTCGCCGGCTGCCCGCCCACCAAATGTCATCCTAACTAGGACATGGCTCCATACCCTCGTGCATCCCTCGGTATAATTGTGCAGACAGTTGGTCAGTTGACGAGACCGTCGACTGGCGCGACGTCTCTCAAACACGCCCCTGTCTCCAGCAGTCGACAGTCGACTGACCCAAGCCCAAGTGAATCAGATTCGAGTAGTGTGCGGTGTGTGTGTGTGTGTGCGACCTATAAACTTAACGTGATTCCTCTGGTTTTTATTATTTTTTGTTCCCAGATCCCACAAGTCGACTTGAAATCGAGTTTAATATGTGAATGCGTTGATTGCCTCTGCTTTTTAATAAAATGATAACTTTTATACCAGTCAAATATTTCATTTCCTTTTCGACAATGGCGACGGCGACGGCGACGACGACGGCAGCGACAAGACGACCAGAGGGCAAAGACAGAAACGTAAAATCATCATCAAGTAAGGGCCAGATAACAAGCTCACTTAAAAGTCACGAAGCTTATATACCCTGCATTTATGCGTTCTTATAAGAACTTTAGAATTCCTTTTAAACTTCCTTAAATTTGACTTCCCACTAAACCTTGAAAAATATTTATTAAAATTCGGCCTAAAATTTAGAAAACTAAAATTCTAAACTTGCAATTTTTTTCTAAAAAATAGCGCTGAAATTTTTATGAAATCTCCGCTATTAACTTTCTTGTGAAATGCATAACATTCTGAAAACTGGAACATTTAATTTAACATTTTTAAAACATTTTTTTTAAATAATTTAATATTTTATAAAAAATCAAACTTATTTCTACTAATATAAATTAAAAACCCAACATTTTGAGACATTTAATTCAAAAAAATTAAAAAAATAAGAAAATATTTTGTGAAAAATCAAACTTATTTAATTCAAAAATGTGTTGAAAATAAGAAAATATTTTGTAAAAATCCAACCTTTTTATACTAATAGAAATTCAAGGCAACAGTTCAAAATTCAAATTTAAAAAATAAGAAAATATGTAATAGAAATAAAGAAAAATCTACACACTTATGCACTAGCTTGATATTTGGACCCGGATGAGGCCTTACGATGAATTGCTGGACAATTTTGAATATGTATAGTTGAGCAGCAATACCTATAGAAAAATTTAAAATTTGTTATATTTCATCTATCTTTGGGGCTGCCGCTTCGTGTGCATTAGCTAGAAGCGTTTTGGCAATGCAGTAATGGGTATCATAACACGAGCTGGTAACAACTGGAACAACTGGAAACAGCTTTGGCGCATGAATAATCACTTCCCAGCACAAATTGGAGACTGGTCTGAACGTATTTGCACCTCTGAATTCGGTGTGGGCACAGCAGCAGCAGCAGCAGCAGCAGCAGCAGCAACAACGAGAACAACAGCAACAACAAGAACAACAGCAACAACTTGGCCCAGACCCAGACGACGATAGCGCCAGTCGGCTGCCGCTGGCCCAGCAGCAGTCGAGTCGAGTGAAGGGCCCAAAAACCCAGAGCCCAAGCCCGGACCCTGGCTAACTGGCTCCGCTTGAAGTTCGTAGTTCGTGCGTGTGCCGTGCTCCGGCCCCCTCGCGCACTCCCCGCCCGCCCCTCTCTCCCGCTCTCCGTGTGTGCGTGTGTGTGGCATGGTGTGGACGGGCGGTGGCAAGATCGTTTAGCAGCGCGCCGGCGCACTTCATTGCCTGCTCTGCCCTGCCTAAAACGCTGTTCGCCGCATTCCAGCCAAATTTGCTCGCAACATGAAGAAATTGCTGCTTATTTGTTCGTGCTCTCGTTGCAGTTGTCGAGATTATATGGACATGAATGTGGCCATGCGGCTGCTGCGGCTGCGGCTGCTGAAGCTGATGCTGATGCTGTTGATGCTGCGCCTGGCGCCAGTTTTTGGCTGCTCAAATGTGGCATTTAATGAAAATTTCCCCCAGCTTTTGTTTTTTTATGGTTGTTGCTGTTGTTCCTGTGTTTGCTTGTTTGGCTGCACAATGGTTTTGGCAGCCCCTTAGGGTTTCAGGCCGAAGCCGTCGTTTAGAGGTCTTGCGAGTTTCTACACTCGTTCACGAAGTGAAAAGAGCATATTGCGTTTCTGCAATGTCCGTCCGACTGTCCGTCCGAGCCCCATTTTTGTCGCCGCTATTGGCAATTTAAATTCATCTATATATCTCCCTCAGTTTTAAAGCTAGATATATCAAATTTAGCCGACAGATGATCTCCCACAATTTCAGAGCCACTTAAGGTCAACTTAAGAAAGTTTGTTTTAGCTATTATTATACTCTAAATGAGTATTGCGCAACCGGTTACACCCGACTATAATGTTCTTACATGTTTTTTTAATTGTAGGAGAGGCAGTCTAAAAATTAACGACTTTCAAACAGGATTTGTAAATATAATTTAATAAAATGATGTGAAATGTCTTCCTTAAAGAAAATATTAGCTTTCAATTTAGATATGCACATACTTTTTGTAAAAATATTCCAAATAATGTCTCCTTAAGCTTGACTATGACTGCAAAGCAACGTAGCTCATGGCTAGTTCGTTATGACCCTGTCAAAAAAGAAGGCCAAATAACGAAAATCGGTGCTGTTGGCGTTAACGAGACTTTTGACAGGTTGATTCATGCTCACGTCGCTGACTTGGCTTATTTGACCCAAAGTAGGGGTCTGTTCGTATGTGTGTGTGTGTGTGTGTGTGTGTCTGGCCCACCAGTCAGGCAGCCAACTATCCAGCGATCGCCTGTCCATTTGTTTGTTTTTCTTATGGCTTATGGGAGTTAACCCAAAGCAACAAAAACATTTTTATTAATGACCACCGAACGAGAGTTAAAAACAAAAAAAATAAAATACAACAACTGATGCCACACAATTGCAATGGGCGCCAAAAGGGCCACTTGGTTGTGGCCCAGACGCAGTTCGAGCCCAGGCCCAGTGCCAGTCCCAGTCTGGAACACATCCCCAGCCGAGGGGGCCGGGCCAGCGCCAGTTTTGAGTATGTGTTGAAATGTGGTAATTTGTCTCGCTTAGAGTCTCGCCAGCGTCGCTGCTGCCCACACCAAACGAACGTAGCTGATGATCAGCGTTTCATTAATAAAACATTTGTTCGCCCGAAGAGTTCGAGTCAAAGCGCAAGCTGGAGCTGGAGCTGGACTTGACCAGCATGGAGTGGCGTCTTCTAAGCGTAGTTAACATTTCCATAATTCATAAATGCCAATGCGAACTGCCAACAACTACTGGTATTGAGTTTTTGTCAATAGTCGGAGATTAGAGGCCCGTAACTTGAGCTGCCTGCTGCCCCCCTATTATGGCTAGACAAACAATAAATTTCACAGCTTAACGCGATCGCATAATGAGCTTGGCCCGGCAACATCTACGGCTCGGTCATCCAAGTTGCAAACAAGTAAATACACCGAGCTAAGCCAACAGCAACTGCAGCATCAGCATCAGCAGCAGCAGCAGCAGCAACAGATTCAACACTTTTTTCCAAGCTACCCGCATTGCACGGCCAATGGATGTGTTTGCTCAGAGCTTCAGTTGCGATCCGTTGTCGCCGGTCCCGGCTGCCGTTTCATGGAACTGCCAGCGACTTCAATAGAATTAATTTACGCCTCACGTTTGCCGCACAGTTACATGTGTATGCACGTACGTGTATTGAAAGTAGTTATTGCAGCGGGTCTTCAGCTTCACCTGCATCAGCCGCGTTCCGGCGACCCCCTGCCCCCACCGCCCCCTGTGGCATTTATACAAATTATCAATATTATTGTGAGCAGTTAGAAAATATTTGTGCGCCAAGGTGTTAAAATGCATTTGCATAAACACTTGAAGCGTTGTCATGCCTCATTTGGCCTTTTGCTGGAGCTGGGGCTGCGTAATCGAGTAGATAAATTATATAAATAAACTCCTTACGGCTTTTTGTCAGCTTGTGAACCAATTTTGATAATATTCGATAGTTTTCAATAAATTACTGAATACTCAAAATCTATTTTCAATTATATGTTGAGCAAACTTTAAAAAATAAATATATTAATTAGGTAAATATCATGCTTAAGTTGTTTTTACGTAATATTTACAATTTGGTTGTTTTAAATGTTTTTGAATTTTTTACTTAAAAAGGCTGAGAAATTTCGAAGATGGCAAATAGTGCTTGAGTGTGGCTTTTAATATTATTTAATATTATTTTGCAAACTTATTAACGGTATTATAATTTATATTTTAAGCCATGGAATTTTAAAAATATATTTTAAATAATTATTAAGCTTTTCAAATATGGTTAAGGAAAATATTTGGGTATGTAATGAGTGGAAAAATTACAAATTAAAACATGGGATCAGAAAAAATTGTGCTGATTTTTTGATTTAGGACCAAAGTTAATGTGCAACATTGAATACAGAAAGTATATACGTAGATTCAGGACGGCAACGTGAGTCCAAATAGCTTTGTCCCTTAGTCTGTCTTGGCATAGATCTGACTATATCATAGGAATAATCTATAATAATCCATTGTTTATTTTTTTTACCAAAAAAGCGTGATATATGTCGGCACCACGAAGAAATTTTCTTTTTTGGAATTTGTAACAAATGTAATAAACAATTATTTACTGATGTTTAAACTAAAAATTGGTTAAATTATATTTTAAGAAGAATCTTCTAACAATAGAATAATTATAATAATTTTAAAAATGTTGTAGTTTCTGTTTTGTACCTTAGACCTTCCTTTGTATTAAGAAACGAAAATATACAAACTGTTTTTCAACTCGCAAAAAATGTAAAGAATAGCAAATTGTAAAAAGAAATAGGTGAGCAGACAATAGATCGAAAGCAAATCCCATTACACAGCAGTAGCTCCACGCCTCAAAAGAGCAGACAACAGCCGAGAAAGTGGAAGCACCCTAACTAAAAGATGTTACAACTTCACACTAAAGCATTGAAAAAGTGCGGCAGCCCAACGCCAAAGGACCCCTGACATTGGCACCAAACAGCAACCAGGAGACATCAAATAGAGCCCAGCATGAACTCGGGCCCAGGCCCAGACGGAGCGCGGCAGAACCAAAAGACAGCCCAATTTGGCTTAAAATTACGCTACACTGATCAAAGGCAGCTGCGCCCGATAGCGAGTGAGTAGATGACGATGACGATGACGGGATGACGGAATGATGAGATGAGATGGCTGGCGAAAGTGCAGTGACGTGTGGATGGTTCGAGTGATGCGCTCCGAGGCGAGGCGAGGCGAGGCGAGGCGGTGGCTCGTCAACACAGGCGATAAGCCTCATCCATGTCCGTGGCAGGCTGCTATTGATCTCACCTGAGCAGCAGCAGTACCTGTGATCCATTTTACACGGCAGCGCTCCAGATAACCCAGCCGCCTCGACCTGGCCTCGGCCTGGCTTGTCAATTGGGCGGACAACGATATTGTTATGCTTATTACACTGACACAGCTACCGAATGTTGGAACTGGCTACCCCGGACCCCGGACCATCGACCTGGTTCTGGTTCTGGTTCTGGCTCCGTCTTCGGCTATTGCTCTGGCACTCTCTTTGCGTTGTAGGAGTACGCGGTGCACTTTGAGTTTAGTTGCCGACCGTCGGGGATTATCTCTTTATCAGCCTTAATCTCAAGTAGTTAATAAAGTGCGATGCTTTGTACTTTAACCGCTGCCATTGTTCGCCGCCGTCTCTGTCCAGTGCCCAAAGAAGAGGACGATGCCGGGCTTCGATGAGTGTGCTTCGATGCAGATAATCGTTTGTGGTATGCCGAAAAGATGTGAACGTGCATTACCAAAAAAGCAGTACGGGCGTGATTATCATAGAGTAAAAAGTGCGCGGACTGGGAACGTTTCAACAGTCAGACTTTAATGCGAGCAAGCATTTAAATTACATTCGAAACATTTAATTGTCTTTGCTGCCGCAGAATTACTTTTCTAAAAATCTCCTTTGCGTAAAATACGATTATCATGACAGTGTTTAGGTATTCCAAAAGAGACAGTAATATTTGGCCGAAACTGCATTAGAATTTTAGTAAAAAATAATAATGGTAATTAAAATGTTACACAATCGAACTAATTTATAATAATTTACGAAAATATAAATTTGGCATTTTATTGTGTGTTATAAAAATATAAGACTAAAGATATTTTTTAAAAAGTCCCAATAAAAAAATGTATTTTTTAATTACAAATTTAATAACTATAGTGCGACACAGTGTAATAACAGCTTAAAACAGTCGAAAACTGTCTGAATTAATATTGTCAAGATTTGTGACTCTAGCTCAATAATTCTGGGCAAAATTACAGTAGATAGGAATTTTCTTGGGTGGGGTTTTTTTAATATGAGAATAGAGGAAGTGTCGTTTTTTTTTTACCAACTTCCAAATATACGTTTAGATGTGGGGGCCTAATCCCAAACCAGCCACCCCCCTGCCTACGCCACTGGTTGGAGATATGAATACCAGACATATGGATTTTATCGATTTGCCACATTCAAATAATTTCTTTAGCTATCTTTAAAAGAGGTGAACTGTCTGTAAAAATTGTATGTATCTAATTTTAAAACTGAAGGAGATATACTGAGCTTACCTAATTGCCACGCCCCCAGTGGGCGTAGCCAAAAAATCGTAACACTTTATCTAACGCAGATATACAAGAGTATATATTCGAAATTTCAAGTCTCCAGCTTCAATGAAATCAATCGAATTTTACATATAAAATATGGTTGCAGCCTTAAAAGTTGATATAGAATATACTTATGTATATACACATTAAACGTATTTGCGCGATGATCTTAAATGTTTCCGAACCCTCATGATGTTCCAGAGCCTTTAACTTCTGTTTAGATCAAAATTTGGATCTTTGGCAGCTGTTTAGGCAGCTCCATTACGAAAGTAAACAGATAGACAAACAGATGACAACATTCCTGCAATTGTCCCCCTCTGCTAAACAATGATCGAAAATTGTCAACAATGGGAAAATGATTGTTATCCTTTAACCAAACCTCTTGTGGTAAACCCAAATCCCATTTGCCACAAACAATTTAAGCGAAAATTGTTTAAGCAGCAGTAAAAATAAACCAAAAGAGACTGCACACATATGCACAGACCCGGAGCCACACAGAAGAGTCCGACAGATTCCGAGGGACGCGATGAAAGAAAGGCAAATCCTTTGAGCAAATCTTCGCTGAGAACAAAACGGCATGCTCGTATCTCTTGTGAGTGAAATGAAAACAAACCCGGAATGGGATCTTAAAGGCTGCGACAAACTGTAAAAACAAATTGCGTTTTGTTTCAATTATACAAGGATTACATGCTCGGCGACATATGTACATGGACGTGCTTAGAGCTGAGCCAAGGTCCGCCCGTCCGTCTCAAGTGGGTACGCCGTGCATTTGGACAATTTGCACTTGATTCTTAAGTAGGTGATTTCTATTATGCGAGACATTAGCTGTCATACAAACGCCCTATTCAAACCTAAGGGCGCACAACCGGCAGAAGCACTTGATTAGCATCTGAATACATTTGAATGCCGGGCCCGGGCCCGGGCCAGTGTCGGTGCCGGTGCCTGTGCCGGTGCCTGTGTCTCTGTCTCTGTCTCTGTGGCCATAAAATCTCAAGTACCTTCGCATTGTGCGCGTAACGCCGGTGCCAACCGGACACCAGGTAGGATAATAAAACCGCAGGCTGCAGCTTTCCATTTTCCGGCACCGGCAGCGTCTCTTCAATGGCCTGGCTGCTGGGAAATTCGCTGGAATTTCCTAGCCACCGGCCAGTTGATGTGCCATAAAATTATGGCGGCTCATAAAATTCATTAATCGCTGCTAAATGCGCGTCATTAGTCAACATGCGGCGGCGCAGGCGCTGCACTTTTCCAGGAAGCACTCGCCGCAGGCACCACCACCACAACGCGAACGCGTCCGGCGCATTTCCCGCCGCCTGCCCCCTGCCCATCTAACGAGCTGCACGGCCCAACGGGGCGACTACGGCGACAGGCGCGTCGCGTGAAAACGGTGATTAATGCTTTTAGTGCGTGGATTTAATAGGGAACGCACGCTCGCCGACCTGCTCCTGCGCCCGATCAACAGGTAGCCCGCGACGGAATGGAACCGCACTTGGAAAGTCCCTGCGAACTGCGATTGATAAAGGCCTGTTACGGGAACGAGGGCAACAACAACAATTACGCTTGTCTAGAGATAGTTATAAGGGGTTTGGAACTTTATCGTAAATTAATTACAATTAAATGTATACATGTTCAATTGCAACCTGAGATAACAATTCTACAATTGAATTTATTCAAATCTTCTATTCATAAATATAAGACTTAGTTAGAGTATTTAAGAGCGTTTTATGCTTATTTTAGTAGGAAAATATTGTAATGAATATTTGATATTATTTAAGAATTTTCACCGTTCTTCTGCTAACCTAACAGTCGTATATAATATCACAAACTTTTGATATTTGTTTTAAGAATATTTAATAAAGAAATCTAATATTATTATTATTAATTTTAGTATTCCATACGTGCAACAATTTTAAATAAATATCATACATATATGTATATACTCAATATTGGGGTAAATTATAGAATATCAAATACCTAGACCGATTCGTAATCAGGAGTTTAATATTTAGTTTGATTTAATTGGAGTGAAATATAAAATATGAACATTTTTTGTATTTCTCAAAAGATACCACAATACTCACTGATTTTTTAAATAAAAAAAGTTCGGTTAAAAGTTTATAACTTTATCCTAAGCTAATAGTCAGACAATTTTTTATATATATACTGTAGCAGCAATATGATTAATGAGTAGTTTGAAATCAATTATATTTTTCTCATGTGTTGAGAGTATTGTAAAGCATGGAATTTCTGGGTATGACGAAGATCTCTTGGCAAACAATAATGTTAACATTATTATATCTGACAACAATAGCATCTGGCAGTCCGATGTGGTCAACTTTAACACGTATACCCCCTGAATCAAAAAACCACAAAAGAACATTTGGCTATCCTAAGTCTAATATCGAAAGAAACTCTAGCAAAGAAAATAGTTAACAAATTAATATAACGAATTTGTTGTTGTTACTGACCGAGTATATATATTTATGATCAGAGATGTTTTCATCCCCTAGAAGGATATGGTAAGACCAAAACCTCTTCTATCTTTGGCTATGTATTCTTGGCTAAAAATGTAGTTTAAGATTTATTATTCGAGATAGGTGTGATATAAATTTTTTCCCACTAAAAGGATGCATTTTTCTACGCGTATATTATAAGTCAATATTTAAGGATATTCAGGTATAGTTATTAGTTTATATTTAATACTAAAAAATCTCTTTTTTAATTTCAAATAACTTTTTGATAAAGACTTAAGCAGCCGCTAACCTCTTTTAATAGCATTTTTCCTAGTAATCCTACCCAATTTCAAATTCAAAAATTTTGTAAAATGATCTGAAGTTGTTTCGTCGAGAAACGAATATAATAATTAGCAAAGAATTTGTGGAATTCTGTTAAGTAGCCTCTAATCTCATTTTAATAACTTAATAAATGCCAGAACTTTCTAAGAAAATTATTATAATGGCAGAAGACAGGCCGAGCTGGCCCGGAGACGAGTGGTGTGTGTGCACTTCAAATGCGATTCCGGACAACGCTTGAGCCACACACCAAACAAACCAAGCGCTGGGCCGGGGGTCGAGCGGGGGCAAGCACGCATGCAACACACAGCAGCAACAAAAAAATGTGTCTACTTCATTCATAAGATTTTTTAGTGGCGCCTGGCGCCAACATTTTTCACTTGCGTGCTGCAAGCGGCGGCAAGTTGAGTGTGTGTGTGTGTGTGCGAGTGTGTGTCTCTGTGTGTGTGTGCGAGTGTCTGTGCATGCGCTTGGCTGCGCCTCGCAGCACTTGACTTGCAGTGCCAACATTTTCATTAAGTCAAATGTGCCACGTACCTCCCAAAAAGATTTTGTTGTCGATTGCTGCTGCGGCAGCGCTTGAATGCTTTTCGTTGATTTAGCGTATCGCTCATAATTTGTTTTTATGGTTTTGCATTAGAGCGCGGCACGGGGCATGCGGCCTGATTGGAGTTGGGGCTGCCGAGCGGCAGCTGCCACTGGCAGCCCGCCCCGATTGGCGCTTATCTGCAACGAGAGCGGAAACCGAAAGTGAGTGCCACTGCCACGAAGGAGAGCCGGGGGCGGCGCACAAATGTCAACTGCGCGGCAAAGTGTGGCGCCACGTTTCAACTGCATAGATACGCGGCACAGATAACCGACACTTAGGACCGTTTATTGTGCGGCCGCTTTATGGAAATTTTAAGACCAACAACAATCATGTTTTTGTTTGCCCGCCCAAATTGGCCAACCTGTTAATTTTGGTGCAAATTCGGTTCGAAAATAGACAAATGAGTGAAATAAAAATATTCCATCTGCCCACGCAAATATTTTCCTCTGCCTACCGCCTAGTCATCGTGGCTATTAACAGAACGCACATGAGGGCATGAGTTTTAATATTTATGCTCGTTCGCGAAGCGAAAGGAGTATATTGGCTTTGTGCACTGTCCGTCCGTGCAGACGAAATTCGGAATATATAGTCGCGTATAACTTATATATATAGCCATATAACTTTTCTAACTCCCGAAATTTGTGATCTAGCCCACTCCTGCCTAAAAAAATAATAATTTAGACAGTTTTCGAGCGTTTTAAGCTGTAAATATACGGAGAACGAGTATTGTGCAGTCGGCGACACCCGACTGCAACGTGCTCACTTGTTTTTCTTAGCTTTTTTCTTAAACTCGTTTTGAGATTGTGAGTTTGGGCCTCAAGTTTATGGGTCGGCGCGTCTCCAGAAGCGCTACTAAGTGTTGACACTTTCAATTTGAATGCAAAAGTCACGGGCTAAAAATTGTCGAACGATCCGAATCTTCCCAGTCAATTCGTCTGCGGGCGCTGTTAAAAAATTTGTTATTTTCGTATGTAAATGTTGTTTAACGACTCTATATGAATTCGTATGTAGCATTCGTATAGTCGTATTTATTGTGCCGCTGATTGAATATGCAAATGCATTTTCACACGTTCGAACCACCGCTCGGCAGTCAGCAGTCAGCAGACAAAGGCAAATAAGCTGCGACTGGAAAGAAAGAAGAATTCTGTGCGGGATCTCGATATACATATAGTATACTATATTCTGCTCTCTGACATGCTGAACTGCACATCACTTGTGCTGCTTGTACAAATATTGGCTCAAAGCCATTGGGCGTCTGTTTCTGACCTACAGCAGACGCGGCTACAGTGTTCCACCTTTAAGCGTGCAGGTGATAATGGCAGCTCCCATGCCGCATTCTTCTCCACATATAAAAAATTAATATTACCTAATAAATCTGTCAAAAATATGGCTAACTGCACATCAACAGCAACACACAAAAGGCTGAGAAAAATATTTTTTAATTTATTATGAAACATCATTTTCGTTTGTGACACCGATTATTAGATACTCTATAATCTATGGAAATTAGTGTGATAATAAAACGAAGGAGGAACTTAAGTAAAAAATAAAAGAAAAGTATTTATTTATTTTTATGTGAAATTTTAAATGTTCCTTTGTCACTTCAAAAAGAGAAAAACAAATGGAATGTGTGATCATAAAATAATTGAATATAAATCTATCTAAAAAGATCTATCTGGCTGAGGCAACTAATTGAATATCTATTTACATTCAGGTTGTGCACTCCGCAGAGAGCATTCAGAATTCTGTAGGCCGCGTATGCAAAGATTCGGGCAGGAAGGCGCGGCTGCGATAACCGGGCGGTCAGTCGGTAAGTTATTTTTTTTTCCCAGACGTTTACCTGTCAAATGTTGCACTCGCACACGAAAAATGATGGAGTGAAGAGTTTTAATTTTATGACGCAGCAAAGGAGAGAGAAGCCTGGGACGGAGCCGGAGTCGGAGTCGGAGACGGAGACGATGATGATGGCGCCAAGAAATTAACGAAACGCGCCATAATAAACACAAAACGAGGAACGAGACTGCGACGGGAGGCTGTAGGATCATTGCTGTAGATCGCACACACACCCAGACACAACTGCTGTGCGTGCGTGTGTGTGTGTGTGTGTGTGTGTGATCCTGAGCTGGTCGTTCAGTGGGCGTTGTCCGCAGGTAAGGTGGGAATCATGCATGGCTAATCTATTAACTATGCAGTTAGCTTGTTGCTTATCTGGCGACAGCATCGATCTTGTTAGCCGCTTTTAATTGGCTGTGAAAGGTTTGGTTTCAGCCTCAGTTCATTCAATAAAAAGCTCAATCTGCATAATGCAAACGGCTCAACACTTTCCCACCAAAGTCCATTGACATTGTTCGACTGCTCATTTAGCGGCAATAGGCACTAGCCACTACGCATGCGTACAGGGAGGAGGAGGGCGGGAGGGGGGGGGAGTGTATATATAAAAACGCGATACAAGATTGTATCTCACAATCAGTTACAACAACATGCCTGTAAATTGCCGCAACCGCAACGCATACGAGATCGATCCATAGTTAATTATGCCTCTGAAAAAAAGGTAAAACAAAAACACAGCCAGAGAAAACAAAAACAAAAACAAACTAAACATTTTTACGAGCGAAATTTGTAATCATTGCCACATTCATATGCAAATGGGTTTCCTCCATGTGCCTAGCACTGTATCTGTATCTGTGTCCGTGGCTGTGGCTGTGGCTGTGTCTGTATCGGTATCGGTATTGATATCGGTATCTGTATCCGTAGCTGAAATTGTATCTCCAGCTAGTAAACGTGTATCTCTAGCTAAGGGCCAGCTGCTGCTCGAACAGCAGCTACGCGTCTGTCGCTTCTGTGCTGTCTTGGCCTTTGTTGGCGCGACCCTGTTTCTGGTGTTAAAAGTACCGTATTGTTTGCCATATATAGCAACTAAAAGTCTATGAAAATTATAAAAACAACATGCTGTGCGACTCCAGTCTCCGTCTCCGTCTCCGGAGCCACAGATAGCGATAAGGAAGAGTGTCTCACAGAGGTTAATTTATTAAATGTTTCAACCGTTGTCTCTTGTCTTTTTTTTTTGTGTGCGTTGTCAACGAAAAAGCCAAACATAAATTCCCAATGCGACATCGTATCATTTCTTCTTTGGCTCCCTTTGGCTCAGTTGCTCGCTTCTCTCCCATTTTCTTTATGCTCTTACCCGGTAGCTGCTAAGGTTGTGAAAAAGCTTAAATTTTAATCAAAATTAGATCTTTATCTCCTGCAATTTATTTGCTTTTTAACAAATATTTTCATGCTTTTCGCTTTCGCTCTATCTCGTTTGGCTTCTTTCTGGACTGTGTTTGTGTGTTTTTGGGCTAATTGTAAATATTTAAGCTTTTGACGCCTCACATGAGAGGCTGAATCGGAGACCCTCGCGCTAGACAAAGACCCATTGCAGTGGCATAAATTGTTCTCGCTTTGAGCAATGGCCGTGTGCCTGTTGACTTTGCGCCATATTTGTCATACCCTATCCACAATAGACCTACTGGGAGTATATTCCATTTGGGCAATTAGTAGCACAATTACTAGCACAACAGCTAGTAGAGCCACTTTAGCTACTTATTGGCCAAATTCTGCGCCTTCATCGTTTCCCAATTTGATATCTAACTAATGTTTCAAAACTTATAGTCAATTTAAAAAAAGAACTTTCTATGCACTGGACAAATTATCGTTTTAGCTGCAGAATCCCCAAATTACGTTTAGACAGACAAGTTTCTTTACTGGGTATTTTGCGGTCGATCAGTTTTGATCGAACATTTCTTGTTATTTGTAAGTGTCGGTTTTTGTATACTTTTGGGTTTAGGACGGTTGGTTTTGGTAGCTTCTAGGCTTTTTTACAGCTGGTGAGTAACTCGCCAGATTCTTGACTATTTTTTGGTAGATTAAAATGGTTGGTTTTGTAATAACAGCAATAAAGATTTGGTTCAAATCAGCAAAACCATATGAATATCAAATTTTTCAAATAAAAATCAGAAGAATCAAAATGAAAGTTTCTTAAGAAAATTTTTATTTCAATAACGTATTCTCCCAGTTATATTTTCTACTATATGACCCACTTACAGTAAACTATACTTATTGGATTTACATGAAAATTCCTGTAGTCGATATTTGTTATCAAATTCAAAAGTTTTTGCTCTTATTTAGCCGAGTATGATTTATATTAAATTTAAAAATATATTTAAAAAACGAAGCGAACCTTATTTATTAACTTTATTCGATTTAATTTGTAAAATTAAATCAGCCAGATTTTAATTTAAAATGGATTAATAACATGCTAAGTACGCCTGTTAGGAAGCATTAAAATCCCTCTCGAAACTTAAAATGTAGTTGAAACCATTTCAATTTGCCCTACCAATAACATTTAAGAACATAAGCTTGCCTTTTCTAGTAAACTCCTTTCAGATACGTACACAGACATTATATAACAATCAAATTTCTCGCCGAGAATCAGGTTCCAGCTAATGCACACAGATACGGTTCGTGGAAGCAAGTGGTCCATAAAAGCGAAAGTCTTGACGCCATTAAAGCAATCAACAAGTGCGCAGAGGCAACAAGTGTCAACCAGTGACTAGTGCCATAAGTACACATAAAGAAGAAATAATAAAAAACGAGATATGAGCTAGTCAAATAAGAGTTGAAGACGTGCTGGCTAGGCTAATGAAGCGAGTGCTCGTACACCCAAAGGCATTGGCCGAATGTCCAACACCAGTCGAGATAGGGGGGAGGGGGGGAGGGGGCTCTCGGAGATGTGTTGTGACGCTGTATTGCAAGAGATTAAGGCATTTCCTATTTGACGTCAAACATGTTTTTTAGAAGGTTCTCCGCGCTGTTTTCCTTTTTATCAGGCAACGCAGAGAGCATTGTAATTGCGCACTCATGCCCGCTGCCCTGGACCAGAGCGAGGGACGGGGAAGGCGAGAGCAGCTTGGGGAGAGCGAAAGAAAGATTGTGCGACAACAATTACCCCGCGGCTGGCCGGTCAGCTACTCAATCAAAGCCAAAATGCCGACACAATGTAGAAAATAAGGTAGCCAAAGAAGCCGTCAAATTGTTACGCATAATGGATGTTTTTATCAGGCAAAATGATTTCTTGACTACTGGACTTGGACTTGGATTTGGATTTGGCTTCGTTTTGGTCTTGGTCTTGGTCTCGGTCTTGGCCTCGGATATGGATTTAGATTCAGAAGTTGGGTCCGCCTTTGTTGCTTGGCTGCCTTTTGTTTGTGCTCTTTGTCGGCAATCGACAGACTTGGCTTTGATGTCAACGTTCACGGCGCGTGGCCATTGAACTTTCAACCGAAAGCTGCATATTAATGAATTGATTTACAAAAGAATGCTTAAACTATACTTAGCTGGCCGATTTGGCGAGCTGTTGACCACGTTTAAATCGATGATCTGGTTACTACGCATACCAACAACACGCACATTTCGACCCATTCAACAACCACACCAGCCAAGTGCCGGCTCAATGAGCATCGAAGGTAAACAAACAAATATTATTGTCGAAAAAATATAAATACACATGTAGTTATATACACTCGCAAAAAATGCAATAACGTTGAAGCGTGAATAAAATTTGTATAAATTTAAAAATTTGTAAATATAAAACTCAAATACAGTTCTTAATCTAACAAATATTGTACTTCGATTAACTTTAACGGGCAATTTATTCTTGATTGAAAAATATTCAAACACACAATGCAATTCAATAATATTTGAGCTTGGATTTGAAACTGCGTTTTTCTCCGCGTGTATACACATAACAAAAAAACTTTATACATATGCAGATTCTTTAACTCCCAGCGACTGTGAACGATGTTGAAGAATGCCAGCGAAAAAAAAACTACTCTCCAGTAGCACTTGAATTTTGAATATATGTATAATATTGTAATAACTCAAGTGTCTACACAACAGAAGCGCCTCTCAGCGCGTCGCGTCGCCAGCAACTTTAGCACTTAAGTTGAAGTCTCAAGCGCGTAAAGTCGAAACAGTCGGTCTCGGTCGGAGTCTCGGGCTCGGTTTGGGCCGTATTTGCTTATGATAATTTGAGAGCAAACAGCGATCGACAGTGGAGCACAGGCGATGGCTAAGGAAAGGTAAATCTTGTCTCGCCACAGTTCGTGAATGTGCAGAAAAACAAAAAGCGAAACACACGATTAAACACCTCTCAATTATGTACACATATTTATATATACATCTTTTTTGTGGGGTCTCGGTGCGGGCCTACGTGAGCCATTGGAAGCTGCTAAGTGGGCTGCTGTGGGCCATTGTGGTCGCCTAGCCGCACGGACCCACATGATTATGATGCCTTGGTCGCCGATTTTATTTTTAACTGTCCCCGATCTCAACAGGCCGTTGAGATTTTGCTCTTTTTTCGCTGCCGATACCCTGTAGCCAACGTGTGAAGAAGCGTCTTAAAAATGGAATTGATCAACTCTCAACTGCTTAAAGGTACTATATAAATGCTATATACTATGCTAACTTATTATGTTTATGGCTCAAGCTGGTAATTAATCAAACATGCTGCTGCAGAAAACCTAAGAGTGAATGGACCCAAAGAGCCAGGCGTGACTCAGGATCAACTTTGATCAGGTAAGGCATATATACAAATAATATCTGTATGGAATTCGCACGTTTTGTTTTTAAACCATTTCTAGACGCTTTTATTATAAGAACATTTCGTCCTAAAACCTACCTAAATGATGTAAAAATAAATAATTTATTATATTGATTATCGTTTTAAATTTGGTAACAACAACCAATAGCCAATAAAATTAGTGCAGTACTGAAATATTAAATAATTCTTAATTAAACAAATTTAACGTTAATTATAAATAAAAAAATGTTTGAATTATTACATTTTAATTGTACTTAAAATTAACGCAAACGTTCCTATTGGAAATGCCGAAATCTTATTCGAGTATTTAAGAATTTTGAAATTATAAAACAAAAATTAATTTTCTTCTCAAGTTACGAAATTTTCACCTATTGCCTTTTGACTGCGCTTTTAATTGATTAAAGCACAAAATTGTTTCTTTTAATATAAATGAATATAATTATACCATATTATCACAGTATATCAATAGGGTATTCAACCGATCATATTCAAATTTAATTGGAGCTCTTGTTGATATTGTTGTTGTTGCCATTGCCTTGTTGATTGAGTCGCTTAATTTGCATACAAAAGTAGATTTACATGCCAGCCAGACAGTCGAGCGTCAACAAATAATCGCCGGGCTAGTCCGAACCAACATCGGAGCGTCCTCCTCGTGTTGTTGCTGCTGTAACAACGAAGAGACGTCGAGTGCCAGTGGGGGCTTCTTCAACAACAACAACAACAACGACAACAACAAACAGCAACAACAATTTAATGTACAAGTAGCTAAAAGTTTAAATCAATAAATTTCGCAGCTGTTCACTTAAGCCCTTTAATGATAAACAATAAAAGGGGAAAAATACTGACTGAAATGGCAGTTGCTCAGCATTTGTTGTGTTTTCCATTGAAAATTACATTGGCTTCGTTTGGTCTTATGCTAATTTTAATTTGAATAGCCGTGTGAGAAAAAGGCTCGTGCTTATCGCAGTTTTATGGTTAATTTCGCAAGAGCACATTTTTACAAAAGGGGGATCCAAATTGAAGGCTGCAAAGCGCAAACTCAGGCAAGACTTAGAGAGTCGAGAAAAATATAAAAAAAAAACATTTATAAATGCGCAATGTTTTCTAGTTGAGTAACATTAAATGCCTTAGTGGATTATATTTGAAGTTGAAATTTATATTTTGTTTGAAATTTTTCTTTATACCAAACGGAGATTAATTGTATTTTAAATACAATTTCAATATTTATTTTGTTATATATGTTTTCAAACTATTTATTATAATATAGAATTCAGTATTTATCTATTAAAATATCATAAATTTGTGATACATTTAAATAAGTTTTGCAAAATTATTGCCTATATAAATGATGATACCTTCAATGTTGCTATTATTTAAGGTAAAAGGAAGGCGAAATCCTTTTCCCTTACAGTTTCAAATCAAGTATCATGTCACGCATATCCTCAAGACAAACTCGGTGTGTAGGACTGCAAATGGCAATTACTCCGGACTGAGTCAACGGTATGGAATGCGGCACGGCTACCTGTTGGGCCGGCGATACCTCCCCCGAAAGAAACGGAAGTAGGCCAAAGAGCATTAGTCAAACAGCAGGCAGATCATTTTGAGCAGCACCAATTAGCTTGGTGCTGACAAATTGCACAGCTATTGGCGTGGTCGTCTCAAGAACGAGCCGAACTCAGACTTAGACCCCGGCAGGCAGTCAGACAAATCGACCCGAACCTTTGGCTAATTGTTTGCGATTGCATGTGGAAAGAGGAACCGGAAGCGTGCGCGACCAAATGTGAAAACGCGAGGCATAAATTAACGCAGACGCACATATGGGCATGGTATCGGGTACGGGGTGCCGGGTAGCCGGGTAGCCGGGTACCGGGCACACGGGGCAGACAACGTACGTAATTCGGGCGAAAAGCCAATGCCAACAGGCAACTGCTAATAGTAAATTAATTTCTATCGCTTATCGCCGCTGGCTGCCACAACATAAAACAAAACAAAGTGTATGTGTCAGCCAGCAAAGTGCTGTGTAAATTAGCTCGCAAAACTATTTATCAAGCAAACTCAAGAATTTCGCAGTAGTGCAAGACAGTCTGATAACGGCCAATGTTTAATTACTTGAGCCTGCCTAACGGAAGTGGTTCTGTTTGCTCAGAGATTGGAGCTGCAATATTTACTGTGCAGTATGCAAAGATATACAAGATACTGGAATTGCTGAACCGAGAGCGAAAGTTTTCTAGCAGCAATCGCACGTTGCGTATACTTAACGAAAAGTCAGAGTTCAATCCTATAGAATACCTAATTTAATTGGCATTCCATAGGAGGTATAACAGGTTTGAACTTAAGCAAGCATTTCGATATTAACAAATATTTATATGCATATATATATTCTTTACATTTGTTAACTATATGAAAGAGGCTTTCAAAATACATTCTTCTTAATAACACTTGTTGTTCTTTCAATATCGTAAAAAGCAGTTATTTAAAACTCTGATAAAATTATAAACGTTTGTAGACAACAATAAAAAAACATGATAACAAAAAGAATATATTATATATTTATTCTCGCATACCTTAGCGGAAGATTTTATAATTTTGTCACTAGATGTGTAACGCATTCAAGGAGACATATCCGACCCTATAATATATATATATTCTTGATTCTAAAGACAAGCCGAGTCGATATAAATGGGTCCGCAGGTTTGTCTGTCTGTTTCCAGGTAATCTAATCTAAGTTTTAAAGATATCGTTTTTGCTGCAGATAGTATATAGAAATGGCATATTGGACAAAGTTGGCTATTGCACTACAAAAAAATATAGGTTCTATAGAAAAAAGCGATAACAATTTCGATTTTGCATTTACATTTAAATAAATTTAATGTTTTTATTTGTGTTTATTTAATTAAGCGCCAAATTAATGCTGTCTACCTATGTAAAAATGCATTCAAGTTATATAAAAAAAAAATTACAAAAATTGGAATAGAAAAAAATGCAGATTATTCATTAGTTCTCTTTACAGTACACCCTAGTTTGAGCCAACATGGAGATGGTGAGTACACATTTCAGCTTCCACGGCGGTCAAACGCCCCCATGGGCAAATAGACTGCTCTGTAAATTCATCTGCTTCCCGTTTGCCGCCTTCGCAGCAATGGAATCGAATGGCCGGCAAATTTGTAGACGACATGCGTTTCCGCAGTTTAACAAATGTTTTGTCAAGCTCGAAAAGGTCAGAACGAGGAGATGATAAAAGCAAGAGAAGAGCCAGAAAACGACTATAATCAGCCAGCTGCATCGGCTGCGCTCAGTTCGATACCGTGTTCGAGTTTGGGTTCGAGTCCATATCGGTGCTTGGGGTACATGTGTATGCCGCCATATCAATGCCGCCGAATGACGCAGCGTCAAAACCAAAATCAAATAAATGAACAGCAAAACGGCAGCCACAACAGCAACAACTCTAGAGAAGACAAGAGGACCACCATGATGGCAGAGGCTACAAATGGGCAAAGCATAAATAAGTATAAAAAAAGATGCCAAATGAAAGAGGGAAAAAACTAAAAAACAATTTCGATCATGGTGTATAATTAAAAGGCAGCACTAGCACAACACACACACACACACACACAAACACACACAGAGAGAGGGAACTGCGGAGCATGTGGCTGTCCGTTTCAGCTGGAGCGACTGCTGACTGTGCAACTTCGCACTTCAAAATTAAACACAATTAGAAAGAGAGAGAGAGAGAGAGAGAGAGGGAGAGTGAGATCTGGTGAAGGCGGAGCCAACACTGCGTGAAAAGAGCATGTGCAGCTGGTGTCAATTTCAAAATGGAGGCGCCAACAAAGAGAGCGAGTGCCCAGTGTCGGACAGAGATAGCTAGCTAGCTGGCCGCTCTCGCTCTGAGCCAATCACAGCGCAGCTGGAGGGCAACCTGCAGGCGGTGAGCGATCGGAGCAGCTGGAAGAGCCGCTCACAACAACCGATCGCAGGTAATGTCGATCAATGGCTCGAACTCGTCAAGCTCGTTTTGCGCCGAGCGGCGGCAGCGACATTTTGTGCAACTTGCTCAGTTGAAATGCGAACTTGGCGAGCGCAAGACGCGAGCGTCGGTAAATCTTTGACAAATATTGAACAGACCACAAACTCACGATCACAAATCCAATTCCCAACCAGTTGTTGTCATAATCAAATTAACACCCACACGCCTATGAGACATTTGCCACAACTACGCCACTTTGGTAGCTGTGATTTGCATAATTGACGCTAATCGAATTCGCCTCGTGGCCAGCACAAAAGAGCTGAGAACTCATGCTGTCAGCTTTCGTTTATATTTTTTGTTTTTACCTGTGATTGAATTGTGCCCAAGCTTAAACAATTTTTTAAAGTGTGAAATATATATACGTACATACTATAGTTAATCATGATCACCATGAATGAACTCGTCGATCTGCGCATGCAGCAGCACATCGCGCACGAGATCTACCGCCAGCAGATAATGCAACGCATACCGGGTAAGTAATCCTGCCCCCCAACCACCCACATTGTCTCCTCCTCATCCACATTCGCCATTTTGGGATCGCCGGCGGCACCAATCGATACGAAAGCTGTTAAGGATCATTAGCGTTAATGGCCGCTACTTTTGGATTAGCCGCAATTGGCGCTTTGTTGTTTCCGTAACCGGAGATCAGCGGGCATTGGCGCTATTACCGTTTTTATGACCACCGTCCCATAAAGCTGAGTAATGTGAGAAAGCGTTTGTCGATTTTGCATACGGCTAATGCGAGAGATCCCAGCGGGGGGCCTGGGGTGGTAACTGATAACAAAATGCATTTAAGCTGTTGCAGCATCTCAAAACACAGCAGGCGAATCACTTAAATAACTATTTGCATCTTCTGAACTGGAGCTTCGATTCTACTTAGCCTAGACTTTTATAGATCAACAACTAGTCGCCCTATGACGGCAGCCAACTTAAAAACCTATCATAAGCTTTTTAATCACTTCATTTAATAGCCCACATCGTAACCCTGGATTATTAGGCCAATGATATATTTCAAAGGACAATATTGTTTGTTTTTTATTGGGGGGTAACTGTAAAAAATCAAATACAAATGATTGATTGATGATCTCGTAAAATAGTATGCATCTTTTTAGCCTATACGTCGTTATGTAAATATTTCTGTTTCACAAGACCAAAATAAAATAGCAGAAAAAACAACCTTATTGACAATAACCCAGAAACCAACCACAATCTAAAAATCTTTGAAATTGCGTTGATCGCTTGAAAAACAAAAGATCAGCAAGCAGCAGTTTTCCGATTGTCCTTAAGCTTTGAAAATGAGCGGGTGATAATTATCCCATTGTTGTCACCCAGGAAGAAAGTTTATCCAAAAAGCGCAGCACGTGAGCCAACAAAGATCTCATAATTGTGTCTCAAAGAAATTTGCCTTATAAAGCGGTCTTTTCTTAGGAACGAATTTTTGAATCATAAAAACGTTCTTTAAATAAATATGTTGTTTTCAATTGACTGATCAATTGACTACGGTTAAACCAATTGTGTGTAGCACCTTTGGTTTTGTTTGATCAACAATCAGTTGGTCAGTAAGTCAGTCTGTCCACATGCAAAAAACTTGACTCAAACTTACAATACACAATGTTGATACTTTTAGATTTACTTTCGAGAATTCAGAATGTTTTTGGATTATTTCGAAAAGTGAAACAATAACTTCTTATAGCTATAATAATAAGCGCTCTCCATGCAGATCCATTTCCACCGATGCTGCCCATTCCGATGCCGCGTCACGTGATAATGCCACCACGTGTCTCGTTGCCCGGCGTGGAGATGACTCTGCAGAATGATGAGCTCTGGAAGCAATTTCATCAGATTGGCACGGAAATGATTATCACCAAGAGTGGCAGGTAAGACGCCAATATTTATGCCAAAAATAAACACATTTCACTTGTAATGTCCGCAAATGCAACTCCAATGAAATGTTGTTAAACATTTTTGGAACAAAAACAAGAAGTATATGTATGCTTTATCCCTTTGATGTCGCGCCCAAAAAAACTTTTCGAATGTAATTACACAGGCATCGGGCAACGTGCAACGTGCAACGGCAACGTGCAACGGGCGATGCATTAGCACGAACGTGAAAAACAATACCCGAAAATGCCGGGCAAAGAATAACAACAACATGCCAATGGCGTTGGCACTTAAAGCGCCGGGCTGCTGGCCAGCGGCGGCATCAGCTCTCTGAGCTGGCATCATCGTCACTCGGCACTTAGCCTCAGCTTCATTGCCCAGCCTCGTCCTCGGCGGCGGCGCTGTTAAATGCTCATTAGATGCAGGCGCCTGCGAAATTGTTTACAGCGACGTCGCGACAACAATTTTCACAGGCAAACAAAGCGGCGGAAGGATGCAGGATGTGAAATGCTGTGGACAGGTATATAGCGGACAGTACTGGGCCCGCTGGCGCGATTCAAGTGCGATCAAGGCCCGGCATGCCCGGATCGAATACATATCTCGACCGAGGCGTAAAGCGAACAAGTTCACTGGCACTTTGCGTGTGCTGCGTTCTTGTCGCGATCGAAAATGAGCACGAAATATCAAAGCGCTAGCGCAATCGCCCAAAGATATTGTATCTTGTATCTGTTTGGCAGTTACGTGAGCCGGGCGCGCTCGGCTCGCTCGGCCCGGCTCGAGTAGTTAACTACCTAAAAGTGTCCGGCACTTGCTCAAATGTGCGTAAAGTGGCGTCATCGTAATTTATTGTAGGCCTAGTATGGACACAGAACGCCGTGGGACGTCCTTTGGGTCGGCGTTTTTAAGAGAGACGCGTCTTGGCCTGACCTGCCGCTGCTGCTGTGGCATAAATCTTAGCGTCAAGGATAGTTTGTCGTCATCTTTGTTGCGCTCAGCGTTTTTATTGTGGCGCCTGTCTGCAGACAGCCTCGGCTACACACGCATTCGTATCTGTATCTGTATCTGTGCTCGCATTCGTATTCGTATTCAATTTCGATTTCGATTTCGTATCCGTATCTGCACGTTGCGCGTTGACAATGACCACAGCTTGTCGAGAACGTCGACAGATACGAGCAATTTCACACTTTGGCCGGCGAGATGCACATGTGCCGATAAGATCGGATACAAAGACGGAGGGCAGCATTCTGACAGGCTTCCCGTGCATTAACATAAAGTTTTGGGACGTTTTGCCGAAAACAGTTTAGACGGCAAACCCTTTCTCCGTTGACTTGTACGCACACACAAACACACACATATATATATGCACATACAATATGCCATGAATTATTCATAAAGTCTGCGTATTAAATACTTTTTATGCTCATCAAAAATGTTTTATGTGAAATGCAGCCAGACAATGATGGCGACTCTGTTGCCCTTGTGCGTGCAATCGATTTGAATTTTTAATGATTAGGCGCCACAGTGCCACACTGCCACCGTGTGCTCTGTCGCCCAATGCTGCTCAACGCCAAGTGGCGCTCATAAAAACTAATTAGTTGCTTGTCCCCACTGTCCCCCCCTAGCCGTTGCCCAAGATTGCATCGGCTTTCGGATCGCACGGGTGGCAAATGCGCGGACGACCATAAAAGATAGCTAGAACAAAGCGTATCACATATAATGCATGAGTTTTGAAAATGAAATGACTCTGTCACGATGCTTTTAGTGCGGCTGCGCTGAGAACAAAGCCCTGCCACGAAGCCAATGAGAATCGCCGAGAGGGGTCCACGACAAGCAAAGCACATTAACTGAAAACGAAACGTAATCTGGGCCACAGCGTAATACTGGTGAATCAGACACTTCGAGGACTATCAGAGCGAACGACATAAGAGTTCCATCTTTGAACCGAAATGTAGGTTTCATGGAATTGCCATAAAGTAGGTTGACGCTGAATGAAGGAACCAACTCTACTTTATTATTATTTAAAGTAAAACTTCAAGTTTATAAACTATCAAGCTAACTCTTATTAAATAGCTGACATGGCCTTTGGCTAAAACAAATACTATATCAATGCACTAGCCTGAGATTAGTTGTACAGTTTTATATACCCCAGTGTTTGATTAGTACTTGTAGATCTCAGACTCAGTTCTATTACTCTTATCAAAAAACAATATTTCACTTTTTATACGATAGATACGTTACCCAAAAATTCATACATGGAATATATTTGAAAACACATTGCATTTTCAAAAATATAATTGGAAAATAAAATGTATAATTTGTGAGGAGTGGGAATTAAAGAAATTCAAGGATCTTAAAAAATGCATAACAAAATCTATAGAATATTTTAAATTGTGCAAAACAAAACAATTCACTTAAAAAGAAATCATATGATTTTTTAACGCGTGTTATTTCAAAATCGTGTGAAAAATCGCGTAAAAAGAGAATCAGATGTCCTATATTTTTATTTTGTTCCAAATTTGGGGCGCAATGAAGTTTATGGCATATATACTATCTATAAACAGAATAGGTATTAGCATCGACAACCGAGGCGATATAAAATTCATACCCTTTTGTTCTTGTATTGTCATGACAATATTATTCTTTAAATAATCCTTTTCATAATTGATAGTAATATTTAGAATTATTTTTGATTTCATAATCCAAAATAAGTGCATTTCAATAAACTATTTTCAAGAATTCTAAATGAAAGTACATCGTTTTTTAGGAGTTAGTTTGAGTGTTATTTCAGGCATGTTGGAAATAAAAAGCACACTTTGGCCCGGTTTTGATAAACGCTTGTACTTGATTTAAGTACAAAAACATTCAGGTGTTTTCTGTGAATGTACAGGGACACGATCGCAAATACCTTACCCCATATAACAAGCACTCACTCACGCCCCGATCAGCTAAAACTGCACCTGTTTGGATGCCACTACAAATACCGTGAAATGCTTCAGATGTTTTTTGCCTCTTCTCCCACAATCCGTGCACCGATCCTCGCGTTTGTTAATTATGCGCAGACGCGCCAAAGATCAATATCTTAACAAATCGTTTGTCAAAAATGCACGCGCAACTTTTTTACGAACGTTCAAGCAACGAGAGACAAACAAAACCCAAACTCAAGAGGGCAAATTGAAAATGAAATTCTAAACCGCACGAATGTCGAAATATTTGGCTGCGGTCTAATGAAATTCAAAAAACCAGAAAAGGAATCAAATTAAATGTAGGCAAACGCAACGCAGTCGAGTTAAATTAATTAATCATCGCGCAGAGCACGGCCAAAAACAAAAATAAAAGGCACTTAAAATACAAAATCATTGCCAAAAAACAAAACAAGTAAGAACGTTGCAGTCGGGTGTAGCCGACTGCGCAATACTCGTTCACAGTATTGAAACAGTCGAAATTCCACCTAACTCTTATTATTGTGAATTATTTTTGTAATTTGTGGGAATGAAAGTGGGCGTGGCCAAAATTGTATCATTTATTTATTTATTTATTCAGTCGACAAAGTAAGTGTCAGCAAATGTAAAAAGTACAAGGGGAAAAAATTAAAAAAAGCTTAAAGTCTAAAAGGATTATATACCTTTCTAATAACGATGGGGGTATTTTATTTATCGGCTTGATCTATAAAAGAGATTGTGGGAGACAAAATATATGGACTTTTATCAATTTGCCACGCCCTTAACGTGCGTATCAATAACATTTTTGTGCAATCTTTAGAGGAGGTCAAAATCTTATGAATCTAGCTTTAAAACTGAGGATGATATATCGATTTTATCGAATTGACTGGCGACCACAGAATATATAGAATATATATTCCAAATTTCAAGTCTCTCGACGGACGTTGCACAAACCCAATATGCTCCTTTCGCCTCGCGAACGAGTGTGGCAAGAGGAATATAACAGACTCTAAACAACCACAAGCGGCATTCGGAGGAGCGCAAACATTTTAAGGCTGGCGCCAAGCGCGCTGGCCACCTGCTGCGTCTCTGTGGCAGGCTCTTGGCCTGCGCTCTTCGTTCTGCGTACTCCGATCGGCGATCTGCGATCCTTGTTAGCACAGCGCAAACGCAACCTCTAGGCGAGGCCTGGCCTTTATTTGTTTTTTCCGTGCTGTTCCTTTTTATGCCCGTTTGCCTAGGCTAATTACATGGCCCACGAGCAAACTCACAATTAAATATTTGTAACGCCCACGTTCTGAACAGGGATTCTAACGATTTCATATACTTTATATATATGTTGGCCTCAACCTTTGTTGACTTTATTTCAACTTGATCCATTTTTTGTCTCCCTTCTCCCCTCTCTCAACGCAGACGCATGTTTCCCTCGATGCGACTGAGTGTTGCAGGCCTGGAGGACGAGACCAACTACTGCGTCCTGCTGGAAATGGTGCCCATCGGCGACTGCCGGTACAAGTTCTCCGGCTCCCAATGGGTGCCAGCCGGCGGCGCCGAGCCGCAGAGTCCGCAGCGCATGTACCTCCATCCGGACAGTCCGGCCACGGGCGCCCACTGGCAGGCCCAGCCCATACTCTTCAACAAGGTGAAGCTGACGAACAACACGCTGGACAACAGCGGACACGTAAGTGAACATCAGTGGAGCGAAAAGCGCGAGACAGTTAGCCAATGCGTCCGTTTATCCGCAGATCGTCTTGGCCAGCATGCACAAGTATCAGCCCCGTTTGCATGTCATACGGACCGCTGATCTGGCGCAGATACCCTGGGCGCCGCAGCAGGCTTTCGTGTTCGGCGAGACGGAGTTTGTGGCGGTGACAGCGTACCAGGTAAGAGGTCCCAGATTTTGCCAATTCATTGAGCAGGGCACACTAATTGGTTAATTTCGGCAACGATCGCTCACGCCGTGGGCAGCCCGACCGAACCTCTCAAATTAGCATGCAACGCCCTTTGTCTACAAATGCCACAAGCGGGCAAAAGTCATTCGGCTGTTGTTTTAGGAAGTTGGATAGCCACATCCTTCTGCCGCTCGCTGTGTTTTTGTCTACGTCTGGGCCCATTGAGAGCGACGCCAGTCGTCGGTCGTCCGTCTGCCTCTAATTAGCGTGATCACTTCCACCAGATCATCGTCACAAAGTTGTCAAGTCATGACAGCGAGACAACGACTCCGGCCCTCGAGTGGGTGACTCCCCGGCAGCGGTGTCAAGTGGCCAGCTACTGGCCGCCGGTTAACGATGATCTGGCTGCGTCATATTTCATGCAATTTACAACTATGTGCGACTGCTGCAACATTGACTCTGTGTCCTTTTTCACAGAACGATCGCATCACGAAGCTCAAGATCGACAACAATCCGTTTGCGAAGGGCTTCCGCGAAACGGGACAATCGCGCTGCAAACGCAAAATGTCTTCATCGCCAACCGATGACGATCAAGATCTGGCCCAGACGCATTTGCAAACCTCTGGCTCGCTTGACATGTCGCCAGCCAAATCCACGACGACAGCCGCCGCAGAAGCAGCAACAACATCGAACAACAGCGAACAGGATGGGCCGCAAATTAAGCGCCTGAGATCAAATGGTTCCGCCTGTTCGTTATCGTCATCGCTGGATGGCGCTGAGGCCGTCGCCGTCCCGATGCCGATGTCAGTCCCAGCCCCAGCCCCAGCCCCAGCCCCAGTCCCAGTCGCAGTCACAGTCCCAGTGCCTGGCGCCAACTCAATTGGATCGCCCCCCGGCGCCGCCACCTTCATGCAGCATTTTCAGCAGAACATGCAGACGCTGCTGCGACCCTCGCTGGTCGACCTGGCCTGCACTTACTTCGGCCGGCCAGCACACGAGTACAATGGGGCGACGCCGGCGTCGCATTTGTATCCGCCAACGTCCATTTTGCAAGCCGCACTCCCAGCACTTCCGGCGCTCGCCTTGCCACACAACATTTCCGCTCAGCACACCGACAGCGACTCGGCCACGGACGAAGCGGAGCTCGATGTTGGCAGCGAGACAGCAACAACAACAACAACAACAACGCATTCGCCGCTGGGGCAGCAGCAGCCGCCCGAGGCACCCGCCAAGCGCAAAGGCTTCAGCATTTCGGCCATTCTGGGCGGCGGCAGCTAAGTACTTAGATATTATCCATAGCTTTAGCCTTCGATATTAAGCGCTGTACAAATGTAAGCCAACTTTTTTTTTGCCTGATTAAAACATAAGTAAAGTTAAGTTTAAGTTTACACAATAAAAGCTGCTATCTATGAACATATACACATTTCAAAGTGTTTCTCTTGACTGACTGTAAAAAGGGTTCGATTCTTTCCAGCTTAAATAAAGTTACTCTTGCTTTTTGAACAACAATTCATCACGAATTAATATTATTGTTATTTTGAAAAACTATAGATGCGGGAGTGGGCGTGGTCTGTCATTTACAGGAGTTCATCAGAAATCTGTCTGCAAAATTTTGCTTTATAACTGCAGCAAATATAGAGATTAAATCGAATCGCAAAAACCCAATACAGTATATATTGCTTTTATCCAAATATTGCATATACATATATATACATATATTTATATTGTATATGCAAATTTAATGAATTTTCGCTGTTCCATATAAGTGTATAAGTATACCCTATTCACTTCGTGAAAGAGTCTAATTGAGGTGTTATGTGCTTTTGATTCTCGGTCAAATCTCTTGAGAAGTTTGAGTTTGAGAACAATATTATTATAATTACTAGTCCGGGCAATGCCTGCTAAAGTCTTGGAA
The DNA here is from genome assembly GCA_035047465.1 of Drosophila sordidula. NCBI lineage: Eukaryota > Metazoa > Arthropoda > Insecta > Diptera > Drosophilidae > Drosophila > Drosophila sordidula. Next base: position 12,583,145 of record JAWNPQ010000156.1, on the reverse strand, counting down.
ATTCAGCAACGAAAAGAAAAACGATTTTTTACTGAACAACAGTTAGGATCTGGGGTGTAACAAGAGTGAGTGACAAAAGTCCACATACCACCCCAGTCTATCTAACGAGTCCCAAAACATACTCCGAAAAGGTAATGATGTAGTATTGTTTTTAATCCACTTTTATTAAGAAACAAAAAATACAAAAAAACAAAAAAAAATGCTGAGAGTATTGAGTGGTCGAGAGAAGCTTGATCGAAGAGATGTCTGCTTTATCTTAAAGGAATTGATTGAAAATCCAAAGGTGCCCAAACTTGGCCGAAGAATCGAACTACAAACGTACCAGTAAAAAGTCTTAAAGATCTATTTTGAAATGCATTTGAGCTTTCGGCAGGGGAAGTTCTGCTATTTTAAAATTACCAATTTTGGTATGGTAAAATCGAAACTATTGTAGAGTTTGAATTTAAAGGCAAGCGAAGTGAAATCTGTTTTTCTAGGCACCTTTTATGTAACTACCTTAGCAGTGGCAGCAGCTCTTAAGTATTTAGGACAGACATGCACAGCGCCCAGATACCTCTTGCTAATTGGAAGATCTTAAGGATACTTCAAAGCCTTCACGCCCACACACTTTGCTGTAGGTAAATGAACATGTAGCAGTCGGTTGGCATTTTATCATTGGTCCGGCATCTAGCTGCAGCCAGTAGATGCAACTCAAATCACAACTTCCGCTTAACATTAATCCCAAGCAATTTACAAGATAAACGCTAGAATTTCAACAACATCATCAGCCGCCGAAGATGACGCCAGAGCTGCTGCATCCATTAGCTGCGCTGCAGCAGCATCAGCAGCAGCGACTGCGACTGGCCAGAACATAATTTGTTTGCAATTAAATAGCTCGACAAGGCATGAAATTCGGTTGCAGCCCTATGAGCGGCAACAGTTGCACGGGGAGAATACTCCGGAGACTCATAATGGTTAAAGATGTTTATGAAATGGGCAGAGACTGAGACGAAGAGCGGCGGCAGCAGCAGCCAAAAAGAAAACAGCAACAACAACAACATACACAAGTTGTTATGTAAGCTGCAGTTGCTTCTTGTTTGTCGGGGTTTCATAGTGCCAGAGAATGTAGCCAATGATGAAGTTTACGATGACATGCGTCACCACCCACGTCTGCAGTCAAGACGACGTCGCGTCGAGGGAGGCGTGTGCAGACGCAGTCTCTGCCCAGCAAAAAAACAAAAAAAAAAAAAAAAAAACAAACAACAATTTCAATTTACCACCAAATCGATTTCGAAATTGTAGTCGCCAGGGAGCAACAGCAACAGCAGCGGGCTGCGGTTTTATAGCGCACAGAACGGGTGACAGATGTCGTTCTAGATGGAGACGGCGCTGTGTTGACAGGCGCAAGGTTGTAAGTGCATTGAATGCCTCATTAAATAGCTGCGACTGCGACTGCGCCTGGCAGATGTCGCAGGTTGCCGGCGTGTGCGTAATTAATGCATTTGGCTGTTGCATTTTACGGCTCAGCATTTGTTGTTGTTATTGCTGTTGTTGCTTTGTTTGCCCCATGAAATTAGATACACTTTGTCTTACAACCAATTCTTGTTGTGTAAACAGAAAATGGGGAGCAACCCGAACAACAACGAAACCATTACGATTTCCTAAACGAAAGTTAATTACTTGAGTGGCGGTTGCTGCAAGAGTAGCAACAAAAACAACAACAACAGGAAAAACAAGTGCTAATGAATGAAAAGCGTTTTACGCGTGGCAGCAGCCACTTGAAAATGGCTGCCAATTCGAATTGCGCGCCATGTGGCAGCAAGAAGTTAAGCGCGTCATTTGCACTGCTTGCCAAAAAAAAATGTCACCCCACCTCCCACATAGAGTAATTCTTAAGAGAATGGGAGATAAAAGATAAGCAAGAAGTTCGGTGCGGCATTTGCACTGCTTGGCAAATGTAGACAATGTAAATAATGAGAGGAAGAGAATGACAAACTCAAGTATCAAAGCAAATGAAAGGATTTCATCTTTCGCTGCAAATAAACATATTTGGAAGCCAGAAGAATGCAACAAAGGCCAGCATAGGGTTGCCTCAGCGTCGTGTGTCGCCGGTGCCAAGCCATAAAACTGAAACTGCTCATAATCTCTATCCCTCCCTCCCTTGTTCTTGCTTAAGCAGAGTCCTAAGCCGAGGTTTTAAACTGGAGCGAAGCCAACCCACTAAGAATGCAGCCAAGCAGTTTATGCAAATGGGCTCACATGTGGGCCGAGTCCGGGTGCGCGTCTGAGCCCGGGGTCGGGACAATTAACAAAGCGTGTAATTTTTCAAACGTAGCGTGTGAACAATAGCGCAAACAATTACAGGATAATAAATATCCACCCACACATGCAGGCAAGCGGCCTGTGCGACCGATGCGAACTGCGCATCATTTTTGCAAATCCCTCTGAACAATTACAACCAACAACAATCACAATGGCCGCTGTCAAGTGCGTGTCCTGCGCGCGGTTTTTGTCCGCATTGTCAGTGCGCATTGTTTACAAGTCTATTGAGTGCAAACTGCACCAGTATTTAAGTTCTCTACATAATTTGCATATTATTCCTTTGTCCAAACACTTCACTCCACTTCAAACGCACATCCTACCTGCTTGCGGCGTTTAAAACTAACCATATACAGCAACAACAACAAAAACACTCGCCATTTGATTTATCGAAAATATCAATAGGAATATCGTTAAATCGACAATGCGCAAGTGCAGCCCGGATGACAATATCAGTGCTGGCAACATAATGCTTTTTAAGCACGATCCGTGTATGTCTTGAAATATAATAGCAAAAAAGTCGACTTAACATTTAATTAAGTTCAGTTTCTATGGTCGAATGCAGCAGGTATTTACCCAAAACGGCAACTTTTTTGTTTAAATTATCCTGTTTTATATTTTTTAAATGATTTTCTAGTGCTTTTTCTATAATTAAGTGATTAAGTGATTATCGCTATTAAAGAAAAATAAAATTAACCAAACAAGTTTTTTTGTATTGATTTGTTTTATTTATTTTTGGGTTTTTAAGTAGCTATTATTTTTTTTTTTTGAGCGTTCTATTTTAGTAATCAAAAGTTGACAACACTGGCCCAGCTTACTTATGTCGTATCGTGTGTCTGTCATCACTTTGCACATCTCTACCGAAATCTTCAAATTACAAGCATATTAAAGTGGTGTAAAAAAAAAAAAAAACGCAAAATGAGTTTTAATAATAAAGCTATAGAACCTTTTAATGCAGAAATTGATGATGAAAACGACTCATTTCACTCCTTCGCACAGAGCTTTAGCGATCCATCGGACTTGGGCTCCCTTTCCGACATAGATGATATCACAGATGCATGCAAACCTGAGTTTGAACTGGACCATACTAACCAGATTGTAAGGGATAGCTTTAATAAACTATTTCAAATCAGATAATACGTTTCTGCAAATCAAACAGGAACCGACTCAGCGGGCTGAGTCACGCGGCAGCAATAGCTCCACGGCTAGCGCTTCTGTGACAAACCCGGTCGAATACCAATCGCCAAAGTTGACGCCCGTGCGTACGCCATTAACTAAGTGTCAATACATGGTGCCGCAGTTAGCGGCCAGCTCCCAGATGCCAGATACGGACGTATTCTATATGAATGCACCACCTTCAGTCGCGGCCAAGCCGGTGCAGAAGGCTCTAATGGACACAAGTCCCGATACGGAGGTATTGCAGAAGTACGCCTTTACTGAAATTTGGATTGAAGGGCAGCAAAGATATCCCGCACGTAAGCGTTCGCTTCATCGCGAATTTACAGCCGCTTTGGAAAACTATTTCCAAAAGGATAAGACCGAACATTTGGTAAATCTTTCGCTGGATGAGCAACCAAAGGTACGTACCAACGAAATTAAATTAACGAAGAATCGGTAACCTTAAACATGTAATAATCGTTGCTCTTCACAGACGCGCAGAACTCCTTCAGCTAGCTGTCAGAGTATTCCCGAAAACAAACCGTATGTGTCGCCCTTTGAAGACATGCCAATAGTGCCCGAAGAGAAAGTTTTACCTGGTCAAAAATATGTCGTTGTGCCGGCTGGTTTCGATTTAACCAATCTAGTGGAGTACAAAAATTCCAATCACTGGCACCGACGCGCCACCACCCGCAATGATTGCAAACCCTAATTCATAAAAAAAAAGCCGATTGCAAGCAAGAACTGCATATTATTGGGTTACAAGTTTGAAATTTATATTCTTATTAGCCTCTGAGCTTATATGCGTTAATAAATTTCATATCTCAGACAATTCTCAAACAAAGCTGTTGGCAGCCAGGCGCCAAAGGCATTATATCGCCAGCGTAGTTCTAAAGTGGAACTTCAATGTCGCCGGCTTCAAGTTAGAGATAAAGTTAATACGGGATCAAGCGAAAAATCAAATTCTTAATTTCAGAGTATAATCCAAAATGTTTCATGTACCTGCTGAAAATAGGTAAACAATGGTATATAGTTTCGTACAAATGTATTAACAGCCAGAAGGAATCGCCGACCCCAAGGGTATACATATATATTCCTGATCAAGACGACTAGCTGTATATGGAAATATATATATGGAAACATTTTATCACTGTTTTTCAGCTTCAGCCACCATGGTGGTATACGCAGATCAAGAATATTTATCTTTTTAGATACCACCGCCACTCGCCACTTGTAATTTTCCCAAAACTTCAAAAAATTTGACCAAAACGCTTTGGGGTTATTTAAAAGGAAATTTCCATTGGGAGGGCTAAGAGACTGGGCACTCCTATTATTTCTGGCCATATTGCTAAAAAAAAAAAAAAAAAAAAAAGGACTTGCAGCTCACTCTAAGAGTGAGTAGCTTTAAAGCAGGCTAAGCTATCGTGCACTAGTGATGGAAAGTTTATAACTAATTCCTATTTAAATGCTACTTATTCCAAATAATTTTATTTAGCTTGCTTTTTAAGCAATATTTTCTAAATATCTTTGCTAGTCGTGCATAACACGTCTTGGTCAGTTATTCATGCTCGTGTCACGACAGAAATCACGCCACGCGCCCAACTCTATCGAGCTGGCTACAGCTGGCGCCCATCTCTACTCCAAATGATTTCATTGCGCTGTCGATAAAATTGTCGCCAGCGAAATGCCCATGACTTTGATTTTGGCCGCCATAACATTAATTTCCAACGAAATTACACATACACCAAATGCAGAGAGAGAGGGCGCAACAACTGAAATAAGAACAAAAACAATAAGAGCAGGAGCATATAGCAAACACAAGGCCTGGGATAAAAAGTTCGCTTATCTACGCTGCAAGATCGGCGCTCATTTGACTTTGACATGCGAACGTTTTTGAAACTGAGCCTAGCTCTGGTTTGTGGCTCTCTGGCTGTTGCTGCTCCTAAATGAGAATTCAATAAATTTTAGCAAATAACCTGGAGCAGCGGCCACAACAACAACACAATGGCCGTTTGGCGACGTTTAACATGAATATGCAGTGTGGCTAATGTGGAGCCCATAAACACTTCCAGCGGCAACATGAATGGAACTGCAGCCCCACGGCCGACAAGCAACAGATGTCGCCACTGAGAAAAAAAAAAGCAAACAGGTTGTTGCTACGTGTGTGGGTATGGAGTTGTAGCTGGAGCAGAAAGTTGGGGAATCAGCCGCTTAACAATTGTTTCTTAACGCGATTTGAAATGAAATGCCACCGTCGAAGATTTGCAATTTGGGCAATAGCCGCGTCTCGCTCCGGCTACCGCCTGGCAGTCCGTGGTGGCCACTCAAAGATGCCGCCGCATTTCCGTTGGCCAGCGCAACAAGTTGCATGTGTGAGGCTTCGACTCGGACGATTTTGCATGTAAATGGCAAACAACTACAACGTGAAAACATCAATTACATTTGCTCGTACCTTGCTCGGCGAGCCGCTGGCCAGGATTACCTGGCGGTCGTCGCGCTCAATCAGCGCATTGGCGCTGGCGCCAGCATTTAAGATGCGGCGCTCTCTGATCTGCTGATAAGCTCATGTCGTCGGCGTTGTAGTTGTTTCTGCCGCTGCCGTTGCCGAGAGAGCGCGAACTGTGCAACTCTCTGCGAGCAAGGCTGAACTGGAGCTGGAGCTGGAACTGGTTTTTATGGCCAACATGCGAGAGATAGGAGACGCAATTATGTATACAAAGAATGTGGGCAAAATGGAAGCACAGAGAAGAATTTCAGAAACTAAATGAAAGCACAACAAGTGAGAATGCACTAGTCGAGGCGACTCGCTAGGAGATACCCTTTATTGTAAAATGTGTGCGCATACAAAAAATACTTGCGGTTGCTGCCAATTGGCTTGTCAAATTTTACCACACGTTATATTTAATAACGTCTGTGTTTATTAATCGATTTGATGAAACTTTTTATATACGTATACACTTAATGGGATCGGAGATGCCTCATTCTGTCTGTTACATACATATGTGAAAAGCAAGCATACCCTTATTACCCATTTTCAAAGGGCTCTGGGTATAAAAATAAGTTATAATTTATGTGCAAGGGCAAGAAAGATTATAAGACGACAGAAATTAGGTACAAAACTTAATTGTGTACAGTGCAGCCAAACTAAAAAGAATAGTGACAATATGAGAACTTCTCTCGGCAGGTTAGGTTGAAGCGTGAATTTTCTAAAAGCTTGTTATTTCTTTATTTAATAAAGTAAATAGGTTAAACACGGCGAACACTTTTGTGACCATGATATTTAAAACAAAATAAATTGCTGATTGTACCATAAAAAAACCAAGTTTTTTAACCAAGTTTGTTTTGAACTAAACCAGTTTGAACCCGGAACTCAAATATTTAAAAAAAATTAAAAGCCGAACTATGATCCGAACCAGCTGCCCAAAAATTTATCCGAACCGAACCATTTTCTCTTTTAAACTCGTTTGGCTTTCAGGAGTACCAGAATTGCCAGCTCCAAACATTTTTATTCTATCCCCAGAGATTGCACAAATCAGAAATAGCCAGAAGATTTTCTACTTAAATAGAAAAAAAAGTTAAATATTTAAATAAATTGAGGAACCAAGGCTCGAACCAAAACCTGGCTTTCATGATGTGGTTCACGAACCGAACCCAAAAACAAGGCATGGGATCGAACCGTAAACCCAATCCCTAACAATTTTGTTGTAGCCAAAATTTAATTGAAAGCCATTAAACAATGCTTTGCAAAATGTCCGGTGCGCTGAAATTGTTCATTAATGAAAACCCTTTCTGGAATTTCTTTTAAAAAAAACTTTATTTGCTCGCATTAAAATGCCAAAGACAATAAATCCATTACGAAATCATTTAAACAATTAAAATTGCATAATAAATACTTAAGATAAATACTGATGGTAAATACCTGGAAATCTTAATTAACTGCAAAATATCACAATTTAACTTACTGACGACGCTGGCAACTAAACGCTAATTAAATGTATAAGGCACTTAGGAGCTGCAACCGAAATGGGAGCAGCCGCCACAACAACAAATACAACTACAGTATTTACTAGACCGAGACGGTCGTTCCTAATATGTCCAAGATGCTGAAGCTGCTGCGTTTGGGCTTCGGCACAGCAGCAGCAGCAGCGGCAGCAACGGCAGCCGCAGCCGCAGCATTGGCAATGCCGGCGATTCGGCTAATCGATTCGGATTCCAACTCGGGCTCAGCTGCGCTGCTCGCAGTGCCCACCACGTCCACAAAGGTATCGGCATCTGGCTCGGCGGCCGAGTCGCAGCTGGAGGAGGCGCACGACGAATCGGGCGATGGTGGCGAGTAGCCCCAACTTGGATAGCCGGCGATGTGCCTGGCATAATCAATGGCCGACTGAGGTGGCGCTGACAGATAGAAATTGGCCTCCAGTGTATCCAGCAGATAGTGGCGCGGCACCAGCAGCCCAGAAGGCTGCCGAGGCGGCAGCGACAGCTCCTCAGCCAGACGCAAGCGTTTGGCCGACGGCGAGACTGCGAGCTCCACAGCTGCTGTCGAGACTGCTCCTGCGCCTCCTCCCACTCCTGCTGTCTGCGCAGGCGGAGGGGAATCGTTTAGCTTGCGCTTGCAGCGTGATTGGCCCGACTCACGAAAGCCCTTGGCAAAGGGATTGTTGTCGATCTTCAGCTTGGTAATGCGATCATTCTGCAAAGCGAAAGCCGAGCTTGAGTAATTGATCAATTGATTGGGCAGCTCCAAGAGCACCTACCTGATAGGCCGTCACAGCTATGAACTCTGTTTCGGGAAAGACATAGGCCTGCTGCGGGGCCCAGGGTATCTGCGTCAGATCTGCGGTGCGAATCACATGCAAACGTGGCTGATACTTGTGCATGCTGGCCAAGACGATCTGCAGGCAGACAAAAAATATGATAAGTGGGGGTTCAAAGTAAAGCGAGAGAGACTACACCTACATGTCCATTGTTGTCCAAGGTGTTGTTCGTCAGCTTGACCTTGCTGAAGAGCAGCGCCTGGGATTGCCAGTGCTTGCCCGTGGCCGGACTGTCCGGATGCAGGAACATGCGCTGCGGACTCTGCGGCTCGGCGCCGCCGGCTGGCACCCACTGGGAGCCGGAGAACTTGTAGCGGCAGTCGCCGATGGGCACCATTTCCAGCAGGACGCAGTAGTTGGCCTCCTCCTCCAGACCGCTGAGCGAAACGCGCATCGAGGGAAACATGCGTCTGCATAGAGTGAAGCAACCATAATGGCGGTTAATGATGATCTAAGTATGTGATCTCATTCTGCGGCTTATCGCGGCTCTGCATGCCATACTTGTGAGTATGCGATAAGCGCGAGTAGAGATAGGCTAAGCAAATGAATGTCCGTACACACCTGCCACTCTTTGTGATGATCATTTCGGTGCCGATGTGATGGAACTGCTGCCACAGTTCATTGTTCTCCAGCTTGGCCTCCACGCCCGGCAGTGTTGGCTGCGCGGGCGGCGGTGGGGGCGCCACAAAATGTGATGCAAAATTGGGTAATAGGCCGCACAGTGGATCTGGAAGAGATGGCGTTAGGGCCCGACGGCAAAGCATAGATAACAAGTGTGTCTACCTGGCAGGCGTTGCATAATTTGCTGGCGATATAGCTCGTGGGCGATCTGCTGCTGCATGCGCAGATCGGCGATGTTTGGCAATGCCAACATATTGAACTTCACGGTATACTTTATAGAATTAACGATTATTACGCGTCTATTAATCACGCTCGGCGATTTGTGTTTCAGAATCTCGATATTTGTGCTGCACGATTGTCTCTCTCACTAACGAACTGCTCGCCTCGCTGTTCGAATTGAAACTGTTGCGCTCCGAAAATCGTGCGCACTAATTCGATTCCAGCAGAATCCGGTCGGTTCACTTTTCGGCTCTCTGCTGCCTGTTTCAGGTAGCGGCCGCTCAGCTTGCGCTCTCCTCTCTCCAGCGCTGGCATTGGTCGCCGCTTGCGGTGTATCGTGTGGTCTCGCTCCAGCAAATGGATGCGCCATTTTGAGTGGCTTCTGCGCGACGGGGGGAGCTAAATAATGGGCGCCCATATTACTGTTGATAACATTAATTGCATTGGGGGCATCTCTTTGAACTCCACACTTTTTGATATTTTTGGTAATGCAAATGAAAATGGTTTAGATTTGGCCCAATTAATAATAGCCTATTAGCGTAAAAAAAAAAAACGATAATAGAGGGAAATGTATTGGAGATCTGTTAGAAGTTCTTACTTTATTGCTGTAATTTTCGAAAATATTTCTTTTTTCGTTTCCATTTTTTCAGAATCTTTCAGTAAGTTCTCTTTTTATAGAGTTTGGGGTGTGTTTTAAGGCTTCTTGTAAAATCCTTATATATTTTTATACGGTGGCGATATCGAAAAAGTGGATTATTCTTGATCTGTGTATACAATACGTGCATTTTTTAACCAAATTAAGAATCTCTCACTCTGTTATTCTCAAAAAAAGCTAAAATCTATATTTATTAATGTTAGGACAACGGAGTTATCGACAATTTGAACTTTGATATCAACTTTAAAAACTTGCTGACTGAGTATATAAGCACAATTCCCTTTTCACGATAGATTCGTTGTCAAAAAATTCGTGTGAAAAGGATATTGGCTTTAAGGAAAAGTAGTAGATTAGTTCCAGATTTAAAAAAATCAACTTAAACGTACAATAAACAATATGCAAGGCTTCTGAGAGTTAACTTGAGAATTTCCTTTCTGTGATTAAACATTTTAAATCATTAACTATAATATAACAAATAAAAAGAAATGCACTAATGTAAAAAAGGGTGAAAATAATATAAACATACCACAATTTAATTATTTTGTGCAATATCACTCCGATTCCTTTAATTATTTTGTTCATCATTTTGGAAAATTATTTTTCTATCATAATTCAGTATAATGGATCATGCAAAGTTAAAAAGTATAATTTATAACGGGTAAGAATAAAAGAAATTCATAGAAAATAAAAAAAATAAAAAGAAGAAGAATAGAATATTGAAAAATGTGTCAAATCAAATCAACTCGTGTAAAAAGAAAAAAGTTTCAACTTTTTAAAGCGTCTTTTTTCAAAAATGTGTAAAAAGAGAATTAGGCGTATACACTTCATGGGCTCGGAGATGCCTCCTTCTGTCCGGATTCAGAATATGCGTACAATCGTCAGATCATCTCCCATCTGGTTGGAATGGATAAGTACTAGGGGCAAGTGCCCCTTATCGAAAATCAGCATACAAGCTGCCGTTTATCGCATCCCAAAATTGTGTGCGGGGACCAAAGAGAGATCCGCCCGGTGATAAGTTGCCGTAATCAAATGTTAAACGGTACTTGTGGCCGGGCGCAACAATTTGTTGAGGAACATCAAACTGGCGCCAAGTGACAGCCGCAACGGGCACTTGACTGCCAGTCGCAGCCACTTGTCCTGGGACCGGTAGGACGACAAAAATGACAAAGACGGCGTCACTGTCGGCAAAAACTCACAGGCAAGTCATAAAAGTGATCACACTTTGTCCCAGGGATGCTGCTGCTGCTGCTGCTGCTGCTGGGAACAATGGGCACACACAAGATGTGCATTTTATGGCCCAACGGACCGCCGACTGTTTCCGTGTCTATGAAGCGTTTTGGATATTATTATTATTATGATTATTGTATGTTTGTGGGTCTGCACAACAATTTGTTGCTATTGTCTGGACCCTGGCGAGAGTTGGATCGGCCAAAAAAAAACAAAAAAAAAAACAAAAAAAAACTGTAAGGGAACACCTGAGCCATTGTTGTGCTGTGCTCTATAAAAATGTCACGTAGATTTAAATGATTTGAAATGGGAATATAATCACTGCGCTCAACCGAAACTCGTTCTTATCTGACGGAGTCATTAGTCAGTTGAATTTCCGGTAATTTGAGTCGCTTTGCATAAATTCTGCGCAACATTTCCGCTTATGCCGCAACCTAAGTGCACTTCCCATCTGCGCTGACTCAGGCAATTAGCGTCCAGGCACAGGAGCCACTGTCCAGACGGATTTGTGTGCCATTAGCGTGCGTCACAACTCATTCATTCATTGCCTGCTCCTGGAAAAACCCGGGGAAATTTTGAGCAGTCATTCACTAATTGCCGCCGATTGGTTTGTAAATTTGTTTGTTATCTTTGGCAATGCGCTTAGGCTACCTTACTACACAGCCACATACCTCGCTTTACGGCCGTCTCTGTGCTGCATATTTGCTTAGCGGCCTCTAACTAGAGGCCTATTTTGTAACATTTTTGTAACTTGCAAATTTTGTTTTTTAAATAAGTATAAACTGAAGTATATTGTTATCATACTCGTTCACGAAGTGAAAAGAGTAAATTGGGGGGGTGAAATGCCCGCCCGTCTGACTGTCCGAATGAACGTTATTTCCTTCGCTGCTATTGAAGGTGGGAGCTTGAAATTTTGAATATATACTTGTGTATACCTGTGTCAGCTTAAGTGTGACGATTTTTTTGATTCGCCTATTGGGGCCGTGACAGTTCGATAAAATCAAAATACCTTCCTCAGTGCTAGAGCTAGATACATACAATTTATTTAGTCAGTATTAGTATTACTGAAGATCTCCTCTAAAGATCGCACAACAAGTTTTTTATACAGGGTGCATAGAAAATCGATATGAACCACATAACTTAGGTACCCAAGAACCCGCCCCCAAGATATATGGTTCTTATCGATTTGCTAGCTGTACCCGGGAAAATCCATATCTCCCACAATTTTAAAATAAGTCACCAAATTTGGCAGACAGATTTCTGGTTACCTCCTCCATAAGTTACAAAAATCTATATTTAATCTAAAAAAAAAGGAAATAATAATTAAGACCGTTCTTGACTGCCATAAGCTGTTAGTTTTAGATGCATACATTTTTGAATGCTATTCATTTGTATGGACTTTGCAGTTTCCATTTACGGCATTTCCTATTATGGCGAACATTTTTGGAGCAATTTAGAAAATTCGATTTTGCACATGAATCAGACATATAGATTTATTGTTGCTGTTACTTTTGGTTTTACACATAACTTATGCAAGCCACATACAATTATATATATTTCTTTTTAACCTTATAATAACTTTTTTAAATTAACTAAGGTGCATTTTTTTTTTGTTAATTCAGCTTCGTATTTTGTTGTTTTGTGTATTTGTCATTAGTTTATTTAATTTGTTTATCACAGCTATACGTTTATACATATACAATATATATAGATATATATTTTTGTAATGGTTAATTGATTTCTTTTGTATTTTTGTTTTATAAAATGTGTATCATAAAATAGCTACACACTCACACACGCAGACACACAATACACACAATTGCAAGAAACTTACTAGTACAAAAAATCCAACATGAAAATGTTGATAAAAAAAAATAATAAATTTAGGGGGGAAGATAAGTTTGATTAGGATACATTTATAACAATATTTCAGCCAGATTTAGGTGCCGAGCATAAGTAATGAAAAATAGATAACAACACCGAAAGCTCAATAGCCATTGATATGTAGCAGCTGCTCCAGCTGCGCCTTTAGGACAGCTCAAAGCCTGTATTGCTGCTGACGGCATAGCGCAGCTTATCCCTTAGCGTAGACTTCTTCTGGTAATTGGGCAGCTTAAGCAGATTGAAGCAGGTGGACGAGGTGGGCAGCCGATTGAGGGGATCCTTCTTGCGTATGGTGAAGAAGCCGCGTATGACGCTTCCTATGGTATCGCCGGTGTCCTCGTCGTCGCCCACCTCTACACAGCGTATGGAAAACGGAGGCTCGAGGTGCGCAAAACCCAAAAGTGGCGGCTTCGAGCAGCTGGTGACAAACTATTAAAAATTTTTAAATTTAGTCAGGCTCCATATCACATTGTTTACTTTGCTACACACCTTAAGAAACAGTTTGCGCTCTTCCTCCGTAAAATCTTTGGCCAGTATGTCCCACAGCCAGCCGACAACGCGATGCGAGTCATGGAAGCCACCATAATACTGTGTATGCTTGCGCAAATCTCTCAAATCCAATGGCACCGTATCGCCCGAAATCAGGCGCTGCAATTCCGGGGGCGAGAACAGCGATAGCCACTCGGGATTGACAATGCTGCGAAAGCCGCGATTGAACGCCTGCGTCTGCTCGCGTATCTGTGTGTTCATGTGAAAGTAGGCCATGTAATGGATATAGACCAGCTTGTTGTGATCGTTCACCACACGCGCCTTGCCGCCCGGATGCAACTCGTGTGTGACGATCTTGCCCATGACATCCTGATCGACGGAGAAGGTCAAATTCAAATCGGCCACATCCTGTTTGTAGTGCTTAATGAAGGTGAGACTGCGATAGAGTTCGTTGTCCAGTGATGGCAGCTCATCCATGCAGGAGTAGAGCGCCTGCTGAGTCTGACCCAGCAGCTGGGAGAGAAAGAACGAGGCGAACGGAACATCCACCACGATGCCCTCGTAAACAGCCTTGCCGAGCATGCGGCCCACAAACTCAAAGAGCTGCAAATGATTGTCCTGCACATAAGAAATTGGCGATGGATACAGCCGCTGATCGGAGGTGGTTTTGAATAGGTTCAGCGATGGATCGAACACTTTCTTAATGGTCTCTTCAAGGAACTCCTTGAAAACGCCATCCTGATCGATACCCGCCTCGTGCAGTCCCTGCTGATTGATAAAACGCACGCGTATCACACCTTTTAGAGCATGTGTCGGCTGGGCGGCCAACTGGCGATACCCATCCTCAACAATGCGCTCCCGGTGAATGACAATCAGCGCTGAGCGCGGCGAGGCGCACGCGCTCTCCGTCAGACCCATCACAGCCTTCTCGTTTTGTACGAACTTGCGAAATAGCTTGACGCGGTCCTCGTGTGGTATGATGTGTGGCATCTTGGCCAGCAGCAGCATTGCATTACGCTTGGCCTTCTCGAGATCGTTGATGAATGTCGACGGCTTGACCTCCGGTATGAGCCAGTGGTTGGCGGGCGTAAAGGGACGTCGACAGTCGCGACGGTAGAGGCAAAGCAACAGCGTGTGTAGCGAAACAAAGACAGGATTATGTACAATGTTCTTGGCACCTAGAGCAAAAAGTGTGATATCAATTGAACGGGCTTTAAGATGCAAATTCTGCAGGCATACCCAAAATGTTGTCGTTGATCAGCTTGTACAGCATATTATTAAGAAAATAGGTTAGCATAACATAGTCGTTCAGACGAAAAGGATTCTGTTCCGTATACATTTCATACTCGTCCAAGATGCTACAGTAAACACAAATGTAAGAAATATGTTAAAATAAGAAATAATGAGCTGAACTCACGTCACGTAGTGTGTCATGCAGTCACAGAACAGCATAAGCATGGCTATCTGGGGCTTTTGCACCAACGTCTCGCATCGCATCAGATCGAGATATTCCTTCATGCCGCAGTTGGGCCCCAATGAGGTTAACAGCAGCCAAATGTCATAGAGCACATTGTCGTTATAGCAAATGCCCGTCAGAATGTCGAGTTTCATTTGGGAGAGTGTGTTAAGGGCCGCATAATACATGCCGCAAATTCGTGACACCTGCATCACCTCGTAATTGTCCAGCTTGCGCCATTGCACCTTTGTCTGTTTGCCAGCGGCGCTGGCCAGCAAGCCACTGCCGCGTGTGGAGCTGCGCTCCAGGGCGCGTCGCAACAAGTTGCTTGTTGAGGGCTGCTGCGGCGATTGAAACTCAATGCGCTCGTAGTTTTCGTTGATATCCTTGAGCAGATCACCGAGCAGCAACTTGATGCAGCGATGGTCCCACAGCATGTGAAATTGTTTCTTGATCAGCGACACATTTTGATTCTGCGCCGGCTCCGCGCAGGGCGTGTGCCAGCCGAGCAGCTCGTGCCACTGTGTGAAGACGCCCTTGGTGGTCACCGTGTTGGGTATTAGTTCCAGCAACGATGTCGTGGTCTCCTGCAAACGTCAAGAAATAAGCGAAAGCAATCAGCGTGTCAATTGCCCTCTACTCACGGTCAGCAGCGGATAGGCCAATAGTTTGGCCTCGGCCAAATTGTCGATGTTGAACATGTTCACAATGTTGCCCAGATAGGCGAGGGACTTGGTGCCCGACATGCTGGCGGCAAACTCCTCGAACCACTGAAAATCGTCCGATATGCTCAATGCCCGCTTCAGCAGCCCCATAGAGCTGAACTGTTCGATGCACTGCGGCACGCTCTGATGCAAATGATAAATGAGAGCCGGCACCGAGAGGATTTCGCTGAGAAATTGTGAAAGCAAATTGCGACTGAAATCGCCGTCGATCAAGGGGCGCAGACAAAGCGTAATTATTGCAACCAACGTCACCGGCTTGACGGACAATTCCTCGCGTGCGGTGCCCTTCAGGAGAATGAGCTGCGAATCGAAAGGGTCAGTAAATTTTAACAGGCGAATGTCTGAACACACTCATCGTTCTTTCTTTTATGAATAATGTAAGAGCACAGCATCTTTGTGAAGTACTTACGCGCATAGTCTTATAGAATGCGTGGTGCATTAAATGCCCCTGAACGTTGCAACAGATCTTTTGCATAGCCGGCTGCAGTCGCTCAAACTGGGGATTCCGCAAGATGGCCCAGGACTTGGGAGCAGTGAACACAATGAGCGTGTGCAGGAAAAGCGCCAATGATATGCTATCAGCGTGGTTTTCCGGCTTCAGTTCTGGCAACAGTTGCAGGCACTGGGTTAGCAACTGCTTAATGTGCCCAATCCAGGGCAAGCTGCGCTCCTTGTGCAGACACAGAGCCGCATACGACATCTTTGGATTATCCACCTCCATTGCCCGGTTGACATAGCGACATATTTGCTCCAGGCGATCACGCATCCGTCCATCCTTTTTGTCCAATTTAATTTGCGTTAGGTAGCGACGCAGGACGGGATAAACTTGGATGGCGGGCAACAGCTCCACATCCTGCTCATCCTGTTCGCCCGTATGGGAGCCCATGAAAAGCACATCGAAGTCTTTGCTGTGGGTGTGGGCAATAAGTGCAAATGAATTAAGGGGTATATACAAGTTGATCATTAGACTCACATGATGCGTTTCTGGTACTTGCTACGTGCCGCATATCCTTTAAGTGTCGCTTGCAACAGAATGGCGGCCTCCTCCCTTCGCTTTTCAAGGGCGCGTTCCTCCCGCGCTGCTTTTGTATGCTCCAAAAAATTGCTTTTATGCGATTCCGTTTGTGCAAACATTTTGTATACAAATATGTTATGTGTTTTTTTTGTTGTTTGTTTTGTGGTATTGTATGTGTTTTCGATGGGCTATATTGTTGCTTAGCAATTCGCAGTGTCTTGTAAGCTCTTCACTCTTATGTGCATTGTAATTCCAGCTTGCAGTAGCACTTAATTTTCCAATAACAATAATTTTTCATTTTTCTTCGCCTCTAGCTCGTTTATTGTATATATGAACAGGTTCGGTTGAACAAATTAAAATTCAACCACATGGCAACGTTAGCGTCGAAAATATCGATGATCAAAATATCGATACAAGAGTGCAAAATTGTTCTTTAGACACAGAAATTAAGACTCTTATGATTTACTGAACTTAGGAGAGTAAATTTAATTTAAAAATTAAACCGTATTTTTATTATCTAACATTGTTAATTTTTGTAAACAATTAATTGCCTGCGAAATTGTCTTGAAATAAAATATATCGAATCAGTAGTTAATTGCAGTCAGTTCAAGTGAACTAAATCGTCTTAAACCGACTCAACTTTATTTGTCATCTCCATCTCCAGCAGCACTTTCTACGAGCGAGAACATCGTTGTCGCGTTTGCGTGAATTAATAATTAATTAACTATAAAAATATACTATAAAGTTGCAAAAAAAAAAGTAAAAATGTTAATAACTGCGAGCGGATACAGTTGTATGCATTTTGATTTCGTTTTGTCCCAAAATGTGTTGCGTGCACGCGCAAATATGTCGTGGTGATGCCAGAGTCAGCTAAAAAAGGCGATGTAGTATGATTTTGCAAGACTTTGAAAACACACACAAAGCAATAACAAAGCCAAGTCAAGGTGAAAATTATACAAAAAATTAGTGGATGCGCGATCCGATAGCATAAGCATCAGCATATGCATATCAAATTAACGAAATATGCTCGTATTTCGGAGCGATCAAAACTGTGTGAAAATAATTTCAAGGTTTGCAGCGTGAGCAAGCGAATAGAAAGCAAAAGGTAATTGAAAAATAGAACGATTTTGGCACAAGCGCACTGTGTGTATAGTCTATGCTATTGTGTTGTTGTTAACGTTTTGTCTATGACTGGGTGGGTGGGGCGTGATTTGGGGGCAGCAAAACAAAACAGCGAGCGTGGGGACGACCGAAGCACTTGCCCAAAACGGAACCGAAAGTGAGTGCAATTGCAAAGAAACGACATGAAAACAATTGTGCTGCGCTCTGGGCTGCGAAAACAGAGGCACAACAACAACACAACCAGAGGCATTGCAAAGAAGAAGATGAGAGCAAATGCCTGCCTGCTTTGTAATCTCATGTAATTTGCCGCAATTTTTGTTGTGCATTCTGGCTGCTTCCGTATGTGCGTGTGTGTGAGAGAGCGCGCTTCGCTTTGGGGTCGGTAGGTCGTTTTGTAGCGCGCGACATATTGTCGCTTGCATTCCGCCACTCACGCATACACACACACACACACACACACACACACACACACACACACACACACACACACACACATAAAGGCGCATTTGTGCAAATGTGTGCATACGTATGCATGTAATACTTTGAGAAGCTCTCCCACACACTCCCAGCGTAGGGCAAGCTCCTTGGACTATATCAAAAAAAAAAAAGGCGCGCGTTCGCTTTGCTCTGCTGAGAGTTCATTTTGCAGGCTCCACCATTTTTAAAAAGGCCAGCTAATGTTGCTGACGCCAGCGCCAATCATCGTCATTCGTTCGCCCGCCGCTGCTGTTGACGCTGATGCTCTGCTTCTGCTTGTGGCTTGTACGCTGCCATTCTCAGTGCTCGTTGCAGCAATTATAGTTGGGTTGTGTTTTGTTTAATCCTCAGTTCTGTGTTTGTGTTTATTCGAGTGCAGATAATCAAATTTATATTGTGCATGCAAAATAAAAAATATACAACACGAAAAGAAAAATGCTAAAGAGAATACGATCGTTGCTGCTGCTGAGTTAGCAGCTACATGAAACGCCACATTTGTGAGTACCGCACAACGGCTGTTGTTGTTATTGTTGTTGCCAGTTGCCAGTTTTTCGCTGTGAATACGTATGTATGTGTATGTGTATGTGTCGTTTATTGAACTTTCGCGAATTGACAGCTATTATAAGTGTGTTTTTATAGGCTGTGTGTGTGTGTGTGTTTGTGCACAATTTACAGCAATTTGTGACACTGACACATAACCTCAAACATTAAAAATGATTGCCTAGTTCGACATGCCTAGTTACCGTTACATTAAAGCGCGCGCCTTTGGCGAATCTCTTTTTTTTAGCTCCTATTTAGCTGCAGCAGCTAAAATATCGTTCATTTGTATTTAATTGTGTGGTACAATTAAACAAAAAAAAAAATGTGAAATCCCCTTTAAAAAGTAAAATAAAAGCAGTAAATTCCACTTGACCGCTCTTTAATACTGTAATTGGGTCCGTTATGTTTTAATGCTTGCTCGTGTACACACACACGCAAACATATACATATATGTACATTGACACAGCTGCATTGCTGAGAGAGCTTTAAAATTGTAACAGTAGACAACAGCAACAACAATACAAAAAAAAAAATCGAAGAAAGTAGCTAGCGAAACAACTACAACAACAACGACTGTAACAAGCTTCATGATACCCGTTCGAAATGAGCACAGCGTATAAAAGAAAAAATAAATAAAATAAAGCGTAACGAAATTAAATGAAAAGTGTAAATCGCAAAGAAACAAAAAAAAAAAAAAAATACAACCTAACCACACTTATTCAGAGAATTATTTAGCTACCCCGGCGCCCTTGCCCCCACCCCCTAGCTAGAAACCTAATAGGTAAATAATGATTTTCAAAATGTGTGCAGTATTATTATTGATTTATCGCCACCGCAAAGCTCACCAGGCGAAGGTGTTATGTACCAAACTCGTTATTTATTTATTTATTTTTCTGATAAGAGGACCCCGGTACCCTCAACCCTCTACCCCCGATGGTGTCTGCGATCGACGGACGAATGGAACGGGCCAAAATTAATGCTAATTTTTTTCAATTTTTCACATTTCATCATAATTCATATTTTTCTTTCGTATTTGTCAGTTTGCAATTTTTGTTATTGTCGCATTTGTAAATTTAATAAATTAGCAAAAAATTGATTTGATTAACTTTGAATGTTGTCGTCGTCGTCGACATAGTCGCTTGACATCTATTATCGCTACGAATGGGAGCAACAACAACAACAGCAACGGTTATAGCAGGGAAAAATTTTCTTTCCGTTTGTGACGTGAATCGTGCTGATCACGCGGCTTGAATACACTGCGATGCATGAGCCTCAATTATCTAACTAAAATTCTATCAATACGAAAAATAAAAACTCAACCAAGTACATTCGGAGTACAACAATTGCAAAATAAACAGAAAACTCGCTGCCCAATATCCAAATGAGTTTTGGGAACAAACGAAAATGAAACACGAAACATAAAATACTGGGTTTTTGTATTCGTGGTCGGCGTGGTCGGATCAATATGTCATATATGTAGCTGCCATAGAAATTATCAGTCAAGAAATGAGTTTTTCTATCGAAAACTTTTTAGTTTTTCAAGATATCCAAATTAAACTATAAACCTTACATAGAAGCAATATCGAACTACTTAATAATGGGACGAGTTTTCTATATGTTTGCAAGGGTATTTAATCTTTTGCCACCCCAAGATACTCGTTTTTCTAGTTTTCTTTTCAAGTTGTATAGTTATTGTGCAGTTCGGCTAAACACAAGGAATTTTTTTTCTTCTTTTATTAATATCCCTACTTATATTTGCCTACATTTTCTTTCTTTGCAGTCCTGGCAACTTAACCAAAATAAATCAATACACACTACAAACGCCAACAATTGTAATAATAATACAAAAACAAAACTAAACATTACTATTTATTGAGTAACATTAATGAACCGCAACAACAACGATATGAAGTACACAACAGGAACAGACAACGCGCTGCCCACGGGCAGCAGCAGCAGCAGCAGCACCAGCTCCCAGAATGCATTGAACGAATTGCAGTCAGGAGCCACAACCACACAACAACAACAACAGCAGCAGCAGCTGCAGGAACAACAATCCGCAACAACGACAAGTGCCGGCAACACGTCGGCCGCCACTACGAATCCCATTACCAATACCAATACCAATTCTAATACCAATACCAATTCTAATACCAATACCAATACCAATGCCAATGCCAATCCCAACAACAACAACCAAGCTGATGCCAATGCCAGCGCTGAAGCGCAACAACAGTCGGCAACAAATGCCTTATTTTGCGAGCAGGTGACGACAGTGACGAATCTATTCGAGAAATGGAACGATTGCGAGCGCACGGTGGTCATGTATGCGCTGCTTAAGCGATTGCGCTATCCCAGCCTCAAGTTTCTACAGTATTCCATTGACAACAATCTGACACAGAATCTGGGCACATGCCAATCGAATTTGAGCAGCGTCGTCATTGACATCAATGCAAATAATCCAGCCTTCTTGCAGAATCTATTGGGCGCTTACAAAATGTGTCAGCCCAACGAGCTGGTGGAGGGCATGTCCTCCTCCTCATCAGACAAAGACTCAATGCCCTGCTATGGCAGCGATTTTCAGATAACCAGCAGCACCAACCTCGCACAGTGCACAGATGATCGCAAACTGTATGTGCGCAAGGAGGATATATTGCAGGAGGTGCTCAATATGCTGCCGCTGCTTAAGCCCGGCAACGAGGAGGCCAAGCTGAGCTATATGACGCTAATACCGCTTGCGGTAAAAGACACAATTCAACAGCTGGTATCCACCGAGCTGGTCCAGCAGATATTCTCCTATATGCTAATACATCCCGCCATTGGCAGCGACGATCGGCGCTCGCTAAATGTTTGGCTACGTCATCTTGAGGATTACATACAGGCCAGCAAGCGCAGCAGCTACTTTGTACAGCCGGAGCAACTCCAGCTGCAACTCCAAATGACCACTGGCACCATTTCGGACAGCTCGTCGTCGTCCTCCTCATCGCTGGGCAACTTGACGCGCAGCGTTGATTGGCAAACGATTGCGCCGCCGAGCCGGCACCACAGCAAACAGCTGCCCAGGCAGCCGGGCGAATGGCGGGGCAGCGTTAGCGGCTCCTGCGGCTCGATTAATCCACTCTGTGATAATTTAAATGGTATTACACTGAACGAATTAGCATCTAGTCAGAATAGCTTAGGCCTCTCCCTGGGCAGCAACTCGTCGCTGGTCAACGGCGTTGTGGCTGGCGCTGCGGCGGGCTCCATTATGGGCATTGGCGGCAACGATGACCATGACACCTCATTCAGCAAGAACGGCACCGAAATCCTCGACTTTGAGCCGCTCCACTGCGACGGTCCCAGTGGCACTGGCGAGGCAAGCGCAATTGCCAGCGGCAGCCTTACCCAGCAACAGGTAAGACCTTGTACCTTCTCGGACAACGTGTAGGTCGTTGAGGGAGACAGTAGTATATACGAGTATTCTTATTTCATATTTTTCTATGCGAACCAACATTAAACCGAACCGAACCATTTTCTCTTTTTAATTGGTTTGGTTGAATTTCAGTTGAACGGAAAATTTCAATGCCCACAATTTATAAATAATATAAAAGATGACGAAGAAATGTTTTTATACAAATATTAAAGCTAATATTTTCCTTTTAAATTTGCAATATTGTGACGTAAACAGAACCTGTGGCAATTTTGTTTTTTTTTTTTGTGTGTGTGTGCACATATACGTCTTGAACTTCGGACAGTACATATTTGGAATACAGCCGGATCGGCCATAGTTTTTGCGTACAAACAATTCTTTTGTTTATCGCCAAAATATCTTAACAAACTTTTAAATAATGACCCTCAACAATTTAATAATAACGCACTATCCTATCAACAAAAAATTATAGAAAGAACAAAACATACCAATATCGGATTAATATATCATATAGTTTCAATAGAAGCAATCAACCGATGAGTAAGGGTATTTTATCTTAGGCAATGTTCTTTCTGGATTATTTTAGCCCGTATTTAACAAGAGTGCTCTAGTCAAGATATTAACTAATTTTTTGTACATGGAGTAAGAATAGAAGTAGAATATTATGTGGAAAATATTATTATAATAATATGAGTTATGGCATAGTTAGTATACCCCCGTACTCTACATTTATTGAGCTACTATATTAATACTTTTTAGTAGCATTGTGACTTAGCTTTCAAATTTGTGTATTTCAAACAGACACAAGTTATTCACACAACTACAACAATCTCTGCTCAGTTCTTTTTCAAAACGGCTATAAAGTATTCAAAAGGGATGATTATCGCAAACGCTGACCCTTTTGTATTTCTCTTCGCAGGCTTCTTCTTTAGCACAAGCTCCCTCCATTCTGCCGCAGATGTTGCAGCCACCACCGCCGCCGCCGCCACCGCAGCTTCCGTACGCGTCCATACTGATGGGCTATGTGGGCGATCAATTTGGCGACGTCAATCGCTGGAGCCTGGACAGTAAAATTGCGGCGCTGAAGACGCGGCGCTCAAACAGTCTGACCACACAAACGATCTCCAGCTGCTCGTCGAACTCATCGAACTCGTCTGTGATCACGGTGAACGACAACTGCTCCAATTCGACGGAGAATCTGGCGCAGTTTGCCAATAAGCCACGCAGCTTCTCGCTGTCCATTGAGCACCATCGCGCCAACAGTACGCTGGCGAACAGCACATCGGACACCCGCCTGGACGACTTCAAGCCCAGCTACATTAAGTTCCAGACGCGCAACGTGGGCATGTCGGGGATTGGGCTGTGGCTGAAGTCGCTGCGTCTGCACAAGTACATTGAGCTGTTTAAGAACATGACGTACGAGGAAATGCTGCAGATTAGCGAGGATTTTCTGCAGAATGTGGGCGTGACCAAGGGCGCCTCCCACAAGCTGGCGCTGTGCATTGAGAAGCTCAAGGAGCGCTCCCACATACTCAGTAAGGTGGAGCAGGAGCTGCACACGGGCCAGATGAAGATCAGCACCGCCATTGAGGAGCTCACAAACATTGTACTGACACCGATGAAGCCTTTGGAAAGTACACCTGGCGAGGAGAATATTGGACTGCGTTTCCTTAAGGTTATCGATCTGGTCAGCAGTGCCCTGCAGCAGGATCCCTACTGTGCCCAGGATGAGGAAACACTGGGCGTGTTCATGTGGATACTGGATCGATCCATACACAACGAGGCATTTGTGAATCATGCCAATCAACTGAAGGAGCTCAAGTTTAAATTGTCCAAGCTGAAGATGTCCATGGTCCCGAAGCTGCATCACGTTAAGACAACGGGCGGCACCACAGGGAACATGAATAAGCCCAGGTGAGTGACAAATGCCAGCCTTCACTTTAGAATTTTTCTGATTTATCTGCTGCTTCTGCTCGTGCTTAGGTGGAACGGCAAGACCCGTAAATGTGATCCAAAAAACGGCAGCACCGATCGCATTAATCATCGCAAAAATTCAAACGATATGCTAAACTTTTCGCTGAACTGCCTGCAACATCCGTTGCAGCATCATCAGCAGCAGCAGCAGCAACAACAGCAGCAGCCGCCTCCGCAGCAGTTTGAGTACAACAACGGCGGTTATCAGACGCAGCAGTACAAGAGCTCCTCTTATCCCAGTTTTATGAATAATCCCCAGCAGCAACAGCAGCAGCAGCAGCCGCCGCCGCCGCCGAAGCACCATTCACAGCATGCACAGCAAATGCAACAGATGATGCAGCAGCAGCAGCAGCACGCACAGCATTTTCCGGCGCTGCCTCAACAGACGCCGCCGCCGTCGCATCATCGCCGCTCGCTGAATAATCTAATTGTGGTCGCCGGCGGCCCACAGCAGCCGCAGCAGCTGATCTTCAAGCCCGGCCAGGGTGTGCTCACCAATAGCGGCAACGACAACCTGCAGCAGCAGCAGCAGCGCAAGCCCAGCCTAAATGGCCTCAGCGGTCTCAATGGAGCCTCAACTGTGGATCAGCAACCAAAGAAGACGATGGCCGCTGTGGTAATGGTTAGTAGTGCAAACCAAACTGAAGCCGCTCAGCAGCAGCAGCAGCCGCCGCCGCAAATATTAATTAACAACAACAACAACAACAACAACAACAATAGCAATATTCTAAACAACAACTTAATCAATCATCAGCAGCTGCAATTGCTAGCTGCTGCTGCCGCCGCTGCTGCAGTGGGCAACGGCAGCTGTTTGTGTCCTGGTGATGAAGATGGTGGTGGTGATGATGATGTCGTTGCCTGCAGCGGCATCTGTAGCAATAGTATCTGCCAGCAACCTAATAACAATAACAACAACAACAACAACAATAATAATAATAACAATAATAATAATAATATCAACAACAACAACAATATGGATCACTGCCTGTCTCAGCCGCAGCTCATCAACCTAAGCATGACCTCCCTTAAGGACAGCTTCAATATGCCGCCGCACGATTATAAAATGAATGACTTTAAGAGCTTGGAGCAGCTGGAGACCCTGTGCCGCCAAATGACGGAGCAGGCAATGAACTAAACTGTTGGCAGTTTTTTGTCGTTTTTGTTTTTTTTTTTTTCCTTTTATGAAATTCAATGTTTAAATGTTATTTACGTGTGTGTGTGTTTAGGTGTGTGTGTATATTGTAACCCTAAAGGAAGGACCATGTTTTGTAATCGTTTTTAGTTATGTAAGAATCGAAAAAGTTTGTTTAAATGTTAAGTTTAATCTCTCTGTGTGGTGTGCGTTTTTTTTTTTTTTTTTTTTTTTTTGTGTGTGTATGTATGTTTAATGAGCGGCAGCTCTGGGTAGCTCTGTCGCTGATGCAATCATAATGCAACGGCTGGCCGTTCAAAACTGGCAGGGCCTAGATGAAAACACCCCCTCCAAAAACAAGCACTAGGCACGGCTAGGGCGCAGCTTCAGCTCTGACCCGGAGGCGCCGCTTTTTGCTGCCAATGTTATTAATGTTTAAGTTGAACATGTCAAAATGTAGTTCCAACTAATCGAAAACTCCATGCAACAAGAAAGAATGCAAGATAAAACGAGAACAATAACCAAAACAATGAAAATGAAAAGGCAACCAAAACAAACAACAACTTTCTCTCTGTAGGAAAATTTGGCCAAATTTGATCAACATTTTACGCTATTTTGACGCTGCCCCCGCTGCTAATTAGAGACTTCGACGACGAAATAGGCTACATGCAACTTGCGTACAATATATAAGCATGTATATGTTAATGAATTATATTATGAACTCTGCATCGTGACCATGAGACTGACTAAGATTACTATATATTCGCAACTATAAGAACTAGAAAAGCTGGAATAATAAAACACGTTTGAAGCACACGATACACACGACACACGCGAATCAAAAACGTTGCTTGCTGAAAGTCACATAATGAACTATGTTTATACACATATATACCTAAAGATATAAATTTAAAAATAAACATATACACATAATTTATTTTAAATTTAAAGGAACATAATTGCTGAAAACAAAATGTTAACTGTAAATGTAAACTCTTAAAGAAATTGTCTTGTTTTTCGAGTTGGAATTAAATGCAGGAGTGGTTTAGGAGCATAAAGCTAAATCTACATATATTGTATTTTGTATAAGTAGTAAGAATATAAGCCAAAAAAAATTGTACATGTTATCAGGCATTGTATTGCATATATATGTTATATATATATACAATTATATATGTTTTGTTTCGCTTTTAGGCTTATTCAATTGTTTGTAATAATGTGCTGTATATGATAATGATGGCAATCGATTATGTTATGTTATTATTTTTAAATTGTTTTGAGAATTGCTGTATATATATATACATATATATATGTGAAAATATCGATCGCGATTGCTTTGTAGCTAAGCTTAAGCTAAAACTAAAACGAGAGTGGGCCACTGCATGCCACTGAAAATTGTAAGAACATAAGCAACAAATTGTTAGCCTAATTTAAAATTGTGTGTAAACTGAACGAAATGCATAAATGTTGCAAAAAATGTATAAGTATGGCTTGACAAACAACTATATAATTGGTTTTTTTTTTTTAAATAATAACACACGATAACAACAACAAATGTGCTGGTCTTGTTTATTGCCAGCTGCAACGCCGTAACTAGGCAAGAAATATATGTAAATTATATATATATATATACATATTAACAAAATTGATAGCCATAGAAAAGTTCAAAACTCACAACAACAACAAAACTGGTTTAATAAGCAAAAGTTCAACTATTAACGAATTGTGCATAAAGTCAAGATATAACATAAATGTGTTTGCATTGCAATTGTGCATATAAATGCAAAATTAAATCATGCTGCAAGTCAGAAAAACAGAGAGAGAAAAAAAAGTGAGGAAGTGAAGGGCAGGGCATGGCAGGCAAAGAACAAATTATCAAATGTGAGCATTCAAGAGTGTACCTACTACCAATACACATATACATACAAACATATATATTTATTTTAAATAAATTATTTCGAGAATTAACACTGGTCACTGTGTGTGTTTATGTGTGCGAGAGTGCAAACAACGTAGGTTGCCTAACAACGTAGGTTGCCATGCTTTTCCGGCGCAGTCTCCTGTTATTTTAAGTACAACGTGCGAGTTTTCAAAAATAAATAATCGCATTCACACGCACAACGGCTGGAGACGAATCGAAATACAAATAAAGAAAACTAATTTCTGAGCAAAATTCGAACGATTAACAAGATGAACAAGCATCGCTATAATAATGTGCAGCTAGATGGGCTGTCCTCGGGCCTGTTGAAGCACCAGCGGGAGCAGAGCCAGATGCAACAACCGGGACAGCCAGCTGCTGACAATGAGGAGCAATTGCCCATGTGGCCCAGCGAGCGCATTGCGCCCGGCGGCAGCGGCGCCTTCCACACCCCAAAAGTGGAGTACAGCAAGGAGACGGCCGATTTACTTAAGCGTAAGTAGAAAGTCCAGCGTGCCATTTAGCCACTACTCTCTGGGGTGTTGCAGTGCTCATGAAGGAGTCCAAGATGTCCATGGTTATGCGCAAGCAGATCGATAATAGCCTGCGCAATGGGGAGCCACTGCCGTTGCCCAAGCCGCCGCGTCCAAATACCAGCAACGATCTGGATAAGGAAACGCTGGCTATTCTGGAGCGTGCTCGCAACGCCAAGCGTAAGAATCTGCGCCAAATTGAGGGTAGTGGCGTCTATGAAAAGAGCTACTATCGCCCGAAAGTGGACAATCGCATGATCAGCGATAAGGCCAAGTCCCGACTGCAATTCACTATGGCGGGCATTGAATTGCCCGATCCGGCTATAAAGCCACTCCGCCGTTCCCGTGAGGATCGTTTGGTCACCGAGAACGACATCATCAATGAATGTGAGTTAGTTGGGGGCTGGTTTTGGTTTGGCAAACATTTGGTTATTGTCTTTTTTTGACAGTGCTTGATCAAATTAATGAGCGCGCCGAGTGGCTGGCCGAAATGGAGGCGCTGGGACAGGGACAAAAATACCGTGCCGAGATACACGATCAGATATCGGAGCGTTTGCATCGCATCCGTGCACTGGAGACCAAGATCAAGATGAAGGCCGATGGTGGCTATCGCTTTGTGGACTAGAATGAAGTCGATAGCAAAATGTGTTAAATGTTTAAAGTATAGAATCAGTGTTATTGGAGTAAATTGGAAACATCGTTGGAGCATACAAATTTCTTAGGTTTACACAAAAATCAATTGCATACTTTAATGCGCCCTCGGAAATTATCTGCGTCTATTGCAATAATTTTCGCACTTTATTCAACTTATTCGCTTGGCATACAATATAATAATTTCGTATTAGTTACAATTGAATGTGGCACATATTCAATACATCCAAAAAAACGCACAACATTCCAACAATTTAAGAAGCGCAACTTAAAGCAAATGCGAGTAATCATACTCTATGCTGGTTCGAATAGAATTTGGCAAAACGAGCAAGAACTACAATAGTTGAAAATACATATGGTTTTGTTTAAGAAATCGAATAAATTATTGGAGTATATTTATATATATATATATATATATATATATGTATGTATATATATAGATAATACGGCTAAGGTATATCATTTCTTCCTATGCTCTATATTTGTGTATATATATATATGTATATGTATACGCATCTGTAGTGCTCCATTTAAAAATAGATATTTTTGTGCTACAACTGTACAAGGACGTCGCTTAACAGGATGGCATGTGGCAGCGAAACTCGCCAGCGGCCTCGGCAAAACGATTCCGTATCAAATAGCCGCTAATAACCTCGGCGACTTCGTGTGGACGGTCCTCGTGCACGGCGTGACCACAGCGTGCCAACACCTGCATCTGGAATCGCCCCTGCATCTGGCCAACGGTCAAGGTGCGATCTAGTCCATCGATGCTGGCTAGAAGCAACTGTTTGGGCAACCGCAAATTGAGGAACTTGTCGCTGAGTCCCGAGAACCAGCCAACCCAATACTTTTCCGATTTGGCCAGGTCGATACGCCAGGTGTAGCTGCAACAAATGTCAACTGAATGAGCGGCTTTCATTTTGTAGGAATTTAGTAGGCCGGCTTACTTCTTGGCCGCATCCGTAGCAGCCTTGGTGGTTATGGGCTTCTTGAAATCGATGCTTTCGGCGCCGTCCTCGCCAGTACTGCCCACCTCTTCATCTTCGGAAATGCTAAACGCATTGGGAAACATGCTTGTGTGATGCGCCTCCTCTAGCACTTCGTCCGCCAGTGGAAGATCGTTCGTTGCCAGCATATTCGTTGTACAGCTAGCGCAACAATGTCAATTTTGATATAAAATTCTGCATTTCGGCTTTTCCTAAAATGACGTCACTCACTTGATTATCTGTCCCGGCATTGAGACTTTGGCACTGTCCACATTTCGCACCTGTCCGCTCCGTATGCACCACTCGATGGCATTCGGTATGCTCTGAAAGTACTTGGGGCGCGAGCGCAAGAAGCTTTGCATGCTGGCCAAAGCTTCCATGGCCGTGCCCTCAACGACATCGATAACCGTAATGCCAATCAGACTCGGCACCAGCGCCATGTGTGCGAAATGCACAGCAATGGCACCGCCCATTGAGTGGCCAACCACATAGAACTGAGGCACGTCCTCGGGATACAGTTTCGCCACCAAATCGCCAATATCCCTAAGTGCACACAAAACGCTTAAGTACACACACACACACACGCACACGGACATATACGTATACAAGCAACAGGCTAGCCACTTACTTTGCCAAAGTGTCGGCCGACAAGTCGTCCTCGTCATCCACTTTAC
Source organism: Drosophila sordidula (assembly GCA_035047465.1). Classification (NCBI taxonomy): domain Eukaryota; kingdom Metazoa; phylum Arthropoda; class Insecta; order Diptera; family Drosophilidae; genus Drosophila; species Drosophila sordidula. The sequence continues at coordinate 12,553,165 of JAWNPQ010000156.1, read as the reverse complement.
TGTCGCCGTGTCCCCGAAGGTCGATGCACAGGCACTGACAGTGTATCATGCTTGTCACTTCCGACTTTGAGGCAAACAACAAGCAAAAAAAAGACGCTTAGTGAAATTATCGTACACATGTACACAAATACATACGCAAAAGTGCGCCCAGGTGAGGGCCGAATAGCCCCCGCCGTGCAATAGCAATAATACGGGGCCCGGTTTCTCGGGCATTTTTGTTCGATAGATGCGAAATACGCGCTGGTCATCCACGGCGACATCTTCCTTCTCGGCAAAAAACTCGTCCCACATGCATGGCTTGTAATCCCTTATTCGTGACTTTTTAAATGAATCTCTGCAATGGTTCTGTATCAATACAATGTCCTGTCCTTCATCCTCCGCCCACACACAATAATAATATGTGGGAAAAACTTACGCTCTGCCAATGCGACCGCTCGGAATTGTCGGTGGCAGTTTGGACTTAAGCATTGTACGTTGTAAGCTCGACATTGCGTACGGATTGTCGGCGCAATAATTGCAGATGATATATTCTTTAAAATTGTAAAACTGTTTTTTTTTTCTGTACGTTTTCGTTGCTGTTGGGCACCCCAAAACCTTAACATTAGCTGAAATGTTATTAACAGAGCGCACTAAATTGCTCCTGGAAAAGCTGCCGTTAATTTTATTTACAGTTTGGCAAACAATCTAAAATTTCTTACAGTTCAGTGTGAACGTGTCTGTGAAGATATTTATTCTAAACGGTACTTAGCTGAAAGGAGAAACAGCGAAGTAGGCTATTAAAGCAATTTAATAACTTGCTCCAATTGACTGTCTCTAACAAATTATAACAGCACAAGTACAGAGCCGCAATAAAACAGCTGTTGCTTAATATCTGTCCTCTATTTGGATAGTTTTGATCAGAAAGCCAAAGCGAGACCGTTTTTAGCTGTAGTCCGTCCGTCATTCAATGAGCCCAAGATACACATTTGTATTTTTTCTGTTTGTTTACATTTCTGTTTCGTAATCGATATCGAGTACAAGTAGTTATATCGAAAGTTGATTGTTGTTTGTATCTTATCGATAGCATTTTATATTTATCGGCGGTTTCAAGTTAAATAAGTCTTATGGAAAACCAATTATCTGAACAGTGGAAAATAAGTAAATAATTAATTTTTTAATAAAATGCCAGCTAAATATATTTAAATATGTTATATATGTTGCCTGTTTAAAATCCACATTGTATGCTTGCATATAGATTTTTTGTGAATAAATGTATATTTTATTTGAAACCTGTTTTAAAAAGCGCATACAAATGTGTTGGCAACGAAAGTGAAAATATGTTGCATGGCCGAAGTGACTTCGGTATTGGGCATGACCCACTTGGAACTGAGGCTGATAACAAACGGCTAATGTAAACAAAACTCTAGACGCAATTCACTATTTGTTGATATCTGCCTAAACGAAAACGGAAACTTAATCAGCTTCGGTGCTCAGTTGCCCGTTGGAAGTCGCAGCGTTCGCCTCGCACAGTAAATTGTACAAAAAGTATCACTCGTCAACTTTCTTGATAACAAGTGCTTCGAACTATTGAAAAGGGCGATAATAATTGTTGAGTAAGTAAGTACATCATTGAGTGCTGTTTAATGTTTGGTTCGTTGAACCTGCAAAACAAACGTGCTGAAAGTACTTTAAAAAACCGCCATTGAATTATTTGTGTATCACAAGTCTGGCAACGCCTGCAGAACAGCTGTTATCAGTGGTCTTTTCTCTCTACCGGCGGCTCTCTCTCGATTTGCCGGCGTAATAGGCCAGTCAAAAGTTCGTGCACTTTGCAGTTATTCTTTCAATTAAGTTAATGCAATTTGCGTCAATTTAACAGCAAGTTTAACTGTGCAATAGTTCCGCCATCTGCCATGCTAGTTAATCCCTGATTTTATTAATTGCTTCAATGACATTGTGATAAGGTGAGAGACGAGCTGATAACAAGAATTCGCACACCTTTTTTGTATGTGCTTCTGTGTAAATTCATACATTTGCAAGCACATTAACTTATGTGAATGTAGCTGTGTATTTTTGTTTACGTACTCGTGTGTACTGCCTGTGTTATTATTATAACAGTCCAACGGGGTTTAAGTGACACATCATCAGCCTAATCACCTGCGAACATTTTCCAACTGCATTTCAGGGCAGAAAATGGCAGCGAGCGGTACAGTTACATCCAACTTGGGTGAGGACCAGGTTGCAGTGCAAAAGCTACACCCGCAAGCCAAGATCTACGATCGTCTGATCAAATTGGGCGCCTTCTACAAGCAACAATATGGCGTGGAGCCAGAATTTTATGTGCGCGTGCCGGGACGGTAATCCGATTTATTACTCTATATATGTACTTAACTATATCTATGAGTATTCGTATGCTAGGGTCAATATTATAGGCGAACACGTGGACTACTGCGGCTACTCGGTGCTGCCCATGGCCGTTGAGCAGAGCATCATTTTGGCTGTCGGCACAACACCGCAAAAGGCGCAACTAGAGCTGCATCATCTGGATGAGGGAAAATTCCAGAGCTTTGATTGCGATCTAAACGCCCTTGAGTAGGTTAAACGTTTGTACCTCAATACTGATAACACGATTAACCGTTTCAATGTTAGCATTAAGCTACCGAAGACTGGCGGGCCGGCCTGGTACAGCTATTACTTATGTGGCATCAAGGGTATACGGGAGGAACTGGACGCCAAGTGGCGACCCATTGGCATGCGCATTGCACTCAGCGGCAATGTGCCCCTCGCCGCCGGCCTGTCCAGCTCCAGTGCGTTGGTTAGCGCCGCTGTGCTGGCCACAGGACACGTGCAGGGCATGCAGCTGGATCGGAAACAGTTGGCCTCGATATCGGCCAGTTGCGAGCAATATATTGGCACGCACAGCGGTGGCATGGATCAAGCGATTGCCTATCTGGCGAAACAGGGTTGCGCCCAGCACATTGAGTTCCATCCGAAGCTCAAGGGCACGCCCGTGACACTTCCGGCGGGCAGTTGCTTCGTAGTGGCCAATAGTCTCGTGCAGAAGCGCAAGGCAGCCTCCTCCGACTACAATGAGCGGGTTGTCGAGTGCCGTTTGGCTACGCGTTGGCTGGCCAAGTCTCGGAAGCTGCCCAATTGGAAGGAGTTCACCAGATTTATAGATCTCGAGGATGCCTGCAATTTGGACAACGCCGCCTACGCGCAGCTGATCGAACAGCAGTTGAAAAAACCACTTTACACACGCGAGGACATTTGCGAGGCACTCGGCATCACGGAGCAGCAGCTGGAGACCGATTTTCTAACGCCCAGCACTCAACACATGCAGCAGTTTAAGCTGCGCCAGCGCGCCTTGCATGTTATACAGGGTAAGCATTTTGGGCTTTTGCTTCTTTAACTTGTTTTCTCACCACTGTTGCCCGCAGAGTCCGGTCGTGTGGTCAAGTTCCGTGAAATCTGTGAACAGTTGCAGCTTCGCGCCAGCAAGCAAGGCATCGAGCAGCTGGGCAAGCTCATGGAACAGTCGCATCACAGCCTGCGCGAGCTCTACGAATGCTCGCATCCGGACTTGGAGCGTCTCGTGGCCTTGTCCTTGAAGCAGGGAGTTAGCGCACGTGTTACGGGTGCCGGGTGAGCATTGGACTCGAGCTCCTTATCTCGCCGCATTTAACAGTAACTCTTCCAATTTTACAGCTGGGGCGGCTGCATTGTCGCCATGTGCGATTCGGTGAAAGCGGCCGCCGAGTATGTCAACGTGCTCAAGCGTGAGTACTATGCCCAATTGCCAGTCCATCTCTTGGAGCGCTATCAGCCAAATGATTTCAATGAAGTCGTCTTTGCCACATTTCCCAGCAATGGTGCTGAGCTATATGTACAATAATTCAAATCAATTTTATAACCTGTATATAATCATAGTAAACCCTTACTAGATCCCCACATGTAATATTTTATACCCGGCACTCAGGCAAAGTGGTAATAAGGTGCATAAGTTAACGACCTCTAAGCAGTGCACTATATCATTAGGCATTCAATATTTACGACCGGAGAGTCAGATCGCTGAGCGCGCCAGCTAAGCGCTGAGCCTCAGAGCAAGACAGAGGTTCGCTCTTACTGCTTACCATTAAGAACTCGTGTAACCAGTATAGTCTGTCTCGCTCACACGGCATGGTGTTGCTCGTGCAACCCCGAGCATATATACATAAGTTTGACATGTTTGACATGTCCTTAAAGGCTTTATGCAAGCCCTTAGGTATCCTCACCAACAAACAATGTTAAAGCCCTTAAATAACGAACCCTTTAAATATTTCACATAACTCCTCATCCGAAAGGCAAGGAATGCAACCGAATATTTGAAAATTTGGGAGCCTTGCTGCACACATACATACTTGCATACATATGCAGCACCAGGCAGAGCGAGACAGACTATACGGGGTTCTATTACATCTGTGCGTGTTTTTCTCACAGGAGCTCTTAATGCGTATTTTTAAATACAAAGCTTAAGATATTACCAAAATTTAAAACAAGTACAAAGGCTCTAGACGGGAGTGCACGACTAGGAGATGCCCTGAAACCAGCTGCAAGCAGACATACACAAAATCACCCATACATACACACGATCTAAGCGAATGATCGTTACGAGATTTTCAGACCTTAAGAAGAGCATTCAAATCTATGTAGAAACTAAAGTGCAAGGCTGTAGTAAAATTGGTGTTTCTTTTCATATTTCGAGCAAATGGAGGAGGTATCAAAAATCCGATATACTCTTGGCCTGCGTATGCTTCAGGAGAACCTATTAAACCAAATTTGGTGGCCGTATAGTTTCTGAGACAGTCAAACAAAATATGTTATGGTATACACGAACTTAAAAAACCAAACTTCAACTCTTTAGCGCTTATTACAACGCTGTCTTAACAAATTTTACATGTTTTCTTTAATAACTTATCTGTTTCTGAACCGATCTTGACGATCTTTTTGCACTACATTCTTTAAGTGCTACATTATATTAAAACATTAATCTCAATAGAGTTGGGCGTCTGCAGCTCTTATAATCTACAAAATAAGCTTACAAAATATAAAGTTTTATTCATATCGAACATTTGAAATAAACTTGATGTGCGCGTGGCATGAAAGGAGAATTGAAGTCTTATAGTTTATCAGACAGACAAGCGGACACTGCTAAATCGACTCGGCTGTTGACCCCAATCAATAATATAGAGTATAATCTCGTTAATTCGGACACCTGCTAATTCGAACATGCTGAAAATTCGCAAACAAAAATGTTTTTTATTATATACTCTGTAATTCGGACAACCCGCAATTTGATGACCTCTAAAATCCGGACTCATTAACTTCTGTATGTAGTAAATGGTGAGAAGTTGCGAAAAAAAATAATAATTGAATAGTAGAAAGAAATTTTTTAAATAAAATACAACTGACATAAAAATAATCTGATTAGAAATGTATGTCAGTAAGAATAAATTTAAAATCCCTTAAACAAGTTTTTCGAATACAGTTGCTATTGCTAAAGAAAGATTTTTGTACAGAAATTTATGGCACAAATGTTGGCTAGAAAAGGTTAGCAAAAATTTTCGATAATAGAAAAACTGTCCAAAAGTTTAACTGGCGTGCAATATTTTATTGCCATTATATATATATGTATATATATATTAGCCATACGCAAAACTTGCAGAAATGGACACGACACTTTTTTGGCTAAAGTTGCCGGAAAAAATCCTTGCATTACATACCCAACAAATTTGCTTCAGGACGAAAAATTGGGAAAGGGTGAGAATTTTAAAATTTTATCACCAACTGAATTTATTGATGGTCGGAAAGGATAAAAAACTAAGAGAACTTAAAAAGGTTAACTTCCCGCTATGCCAATAGCATGAATGTGAGCTTACTTTTACAAACTAATTTTAAAACAGCTTTTTAAAATAAGTTTACGCAAACTTAATAATATAAATTGTGAATTTTTTTTAACTCGGTAACCGGAAAATCGGCTAGTACTGTATGTACTATATGGGGTCGGAGATGCCTCCTTCTGTCTCCTTCCGTTACATTCAGGGTAAAAAAATAAAATATTCAAATTTTTAATACCCATTAAAACCTATTGAACAGGCAGAAGGAAGCATCTCCGACTACATAAAGTATATATATTCGATAATGCGATGTCTGTTATTCTGTCCGTCCGAGACTACAAAAGATAGAAAAGCTGAACTTGGGCTTTATAAGCTTGTGTATGCCATAAGCAGATCAAGTTTATTTAATATTATGGATAACTCGTCTCGTTTTCTTATTATCGATAATTATCGGTTTTTTGATCCTGTTTATCGTTTTATAACTATAAGAGCTAGAGCTACCACCAAATTTCCATATCAATTCAATTCAGATTAAGAATATTTCGGATTTTGGATACCTTCCCCCATTCGCCCCATATATGAAAAAACGCAATTCAAATACTACGAACTTGCGCTTTGGTTTGTAAAAAGATTTCAATGTTCTTATAACGTACTAAATTTCATTAGTCATGTCATGCTCTTAGTTTAAAAATTATGCACGAATTTAGTTTCAAGAATGGGGGCCAATGGCAGCAGCAGGTGCTTAAATGGATGTAAAGACAGTGTTCAGGGTATTGCCTAGTCGGGCGTACCCGACTAGAGCCCCCACACTTGTTATACTCGTTCACGAAGTGAAACTAGTATATTGGTTTTGTGCAATGTCCGTCATGCTGTCCGTCCGTCTGTCCGTCTGTCCGTATGAACGCAATATTTTTCGACGCTATTGAAGATAGAGACTTGAAACTTGGCATATATACTTGTGGTTATCTGCTTCAGACAAAGTGTTAAGTTTTTTGTGCCACGCCCACTGGGAGGCTGGCAAATCGATAACATGTCGATACACCTCAAATCGCAAATCGATTAAAGTTGAATATTTCCCAAAATATTAAAGTTAGAGTCACCAAATTTGGTATGTAGATAGCTGGTAATCTCCCCCAAAAAATGCGGTTTCTGATTTCCCGGCCACGCCCACTAGAACGCCCCCAGCGCCCCCGCCTTAAATCGGAAATGGCTATATCTCCCAAAGTTTTAAAGCTAGAGTCACCAAATTTTGAATATATATTACTGGTAAGGTCCCCCAAACATCACAGATGGTCACGCCCCCTTCCGCCTCCGTAATCGCTAAAATCGATAAATTTGCGAGCTCAAAACGGTAACACGTGTATAACTAACACAATTTTAAAGCTAGAGACACTAAACTTGGTATGTAGATTCCTGGTGACCTCCTCAAAAGATCTCAATCTTTTTGATATTCGGGCCACGCCCACAGCAACGCCCCCCCACCTTAAAAAATCGGAAATGGCTATATCTTCCAAAGTTTTAGAGCTAGAGTCACCAAATTTGAAAGGTGGATTTGTGGTCAGCTCCGTTAAATAAGGGTAAAATTTCCCGTGCACGCCCACCCCGCCCTCTCCCGCCCCCGCAAAGGGCGAAAGACTATATCTCCCACATTTTTAGATCTAGAGTTACCAAATTTTAAACGTAGATGGCTGGTCACCCCCTTTAACGATTCGTAAAAAATTTCCCGGCCACGCCCAATCCCGCCCCCGCAAATCGCGAAAAGCTATATCTCCCACAATTTTCGAGCTAGAGTCACCAAATTTTAAAGCTCGGTAAGAAAATTTCCCGGCCATGCCCACTCCCGCCCACTCCCACCTACTCCCGCCCCCGCAAAACGGGAAAGCTATACCTCCGACAATTTTGGAGCTAGAGGCACAAAATTTGGCAGAAAGTGTTTGTGTGACCTTCTCTTACTGTTGACCACGCCCACCCCCGCCCCTGCGAAATATAAAAATTCTATATTTTTCCAAAATAATAATAATAACTTCCGTGTACTGTAAAGGAGTATTACGCAGTCGGTTACGTCCGATTGCAACGTTCTTACTTGTTTTAATTTTAATTAGTGTTCGATCTTGGGAATCAAATAGTCGTCAAGATAATCATATGATCAATATCTTACCATCATCGAATTACAGTATTATGTAGCTCCCATATGTGCAAAATGTTATCAAAATTCAAAAAATCTCATTAGTGTTAGATCTAGGAAATCGAATAGTCGAACTTTTGTCAAGAAGAAGCTTTAAAAACTCAGTTATCAACGAACCCATGAGCCTAGCGTCGGGGTCGAATCTTAGCCCATTGGTACACTACACAAATAAATATGTGTCGTCCTTCTGCCATAACTTATACCCTTACCCTGGGCTGGTCGAAGCTTAAAAGATTGGATATAATATATTCACAGATCATATTTTATGAACATACGCATTAACAAACTACAAACTAGAATACAACAAGGCACATGGGAAACGGAAAGTGTCCTCCCGTCTATCGGCGACTCAGGTAGCCGGCGTTCTTGAAGAGCTTGTAGACCTGTTCGCGTGGAATCTTCTCCGCCTCGCGGTGCACGACGGCCATCTCCTTGCGCGTCAGCAGCGACTCCTTGGCCAGATTGGCGGCTATGACGGGATCGCTGTAGAACCGCGAGCTCTTGGATAGTTCACTCGGCAGCTGCGACTCCCATTGGGCGTTTTGGACCACGGACGGATGCGCGTCCGCCGTGGCATAGCCAACGTATTGGGATTCCGGTTCGTAGGACGACTTCGCTGGCAGCCCCAGCGCCTGGTGGTAGAAGAACTGCGCCTGGACACTGTCCAGGGCCAGCGAGAGGCAGCCGAGCGAGCAAAGCAGGCGTGGGATGGACAACATGATCGCTGCAAGAGAGGGGTGCGAGAAGCAGAGAGAGGAACTTATTGTCGCTGCATTGTCAACCGTTCCCATTTTGGTTAATTGAAAGCTAATAAATGATATGCCTGATTTATGGGCGCGTCGGCCGCTGGCCAGTGGCACTTTTTAATCTACTGGCAAAAACTGTCAGTTACGTGCGTCATAAATTATTTACGGAAAAATCAATTATCGCGCCAGCTTGTGGAGCGGCTAGCCGCAGCCACAGGCACGACTGCAGCCGAAGTTGCAGCGCAGGCATTGTTGTTGCTGCGGCTGCTACGGCTGCTGCACCAACTGGCACTTTATCCATGAACTTTTCGCAATTGGCGTTCTTTGCTGAGTGATAACACTGCGCTTTAATTGTTATGTGGAGCAGGGTGCTCCAGTTTCGTTTCGAATAAATCACAGACACGGTCCGAAGCACAATTAAAAAAAATGAGCATAGCCAAAGTCAAGGCTGCCCGCAGCACAGCCCACGCAATGCTGCTAAATATCTATATTTGGCTGCCCGCTGCACTGAATCTGAACAATCTGCTTAACGCCCACGATTTGTAAGTGGCTCACAGTATTCAACGCTGGCGAACTGGAACGGCACCTGGCTGGCGAAGTTGAAACTGAAACTGTAACTGAATTTAGAATAACGAGCGACGCGTACTTTTATGTGCTCGCCGCTGAATGCCACAAGAACGAGTTTCACTCGCAGGCGTTGAGATAAACGCGCAAAAAAGCGCTCAAAGTTGTCGCCGAGCGATCTCCGATCGCCGATCGCCGATCGCCGAGCGAGCCGCTCTGAAGGCGGCCTGTGTATTTTATGAAATTAATTACGGATGAAAGAGCACACAAACACGCCGTGTAAGCAGCCACAATTGCTGACCTAGGCCTAGGCCAGAGTTTGTGCAATTAAAAGCGCGCGTTTTTCAGCTCGCACTGTTTCTCATGCTCCACAAAATGCCCGCCAAAAAAGGTCGCGTTTTACCGGGCGCTGTTTTGGTCAATTACGCACAGCAGCAACGAAAGCAACAACAAACGCAAATTCACAACAAGAACGCTGCAGTCGGGTGGCACCGGCTGCGCAATACTCGCTTACAGAATAATAACAGTTCAAAGGATTCGAAAACGGTTTTATTTATTGCTGCTCCTTTGGAAAATTATTTATTTATTTATTTAAAAGGTTGACAATTCGAATGTCAACCTAAGTGAAATGTATAAATATAACAATTAAAAGCTTCAAACCCAAAGAATGAGGGTATTTTATTTGCCTGTCCGACTAGCTATGCCCTTAATCACAGCTAAAGAGAAGGTTTTTATATAAATCTGATCTTATAAATCAACAAAATAATACGGAAAGAGAAGGATTCGTAATTAGTAATAATAATAAGTATAACTAGAATTAGATAGATAGATAAGCGGAAAGAGACAGAGACGGAAATCATCGACCCGAGGGGTCCAAGCACGGCAAGCTGAGCCCCTGCCCACAGCAGATGGTGGTCAATGATTTCCCCGAAGATATCCTGATTATAGGGGAGGGCGTGGGCGTTGTTTTTTTTTATTTTTGATTTGGTTTTTTTATTCGTGATGAACATTAATTAGCTTTCTTTTACTATTTTAACAACTTACTAATGGGGAACAATTTTGGCTTTTATTAGCTTTAACAGCTCAGTTTAAGTAGTTATATATGTATATAGTGCATAACAATATAATAATATGGGGTTACGTGACCTTTACAAGAGGTCATCTGAAAACAGTCTGCTAGCCTAGTTTGGAGACTCTAGCTTTAAAATTGTGGGACATGTGGATTTTCGCAGTTTACCCAAGTGGGCGTGGCAAATACATTTTTTTTCTTTATTTTTAGAGCGGTTCTGACTGCAAGATTTGGTGTATCTAGCTTTACAACTGAGGAAGCTATATAGTTTAAATAGGATTGCCACGCCCCTAGTGGACGTAGCCAAAGAATATTAACATTTTATCTGACGTGGGTATACACGAGTATATATTCCCAGTTTCAAGTCATGGGACATTACATTAGGTTATGCAAGGACTTATGAGCTCTTAAATTAGTGACGTCACAATATCGAAAAACTGAGTGCACGCATTATAACGACTAAAGTAGGCTATCTTTAAGAAACTTGGCATAGATCCGTATTATTAGTCCGCACAGCACGTATGTATATCTAAATTGTCCCAATCAAGCCACTATTTCATATAGCTTCCAAAGAAAAAATCGCATAAAAACTAAAATTTATTTTATTCTAAAAATTGTTTAATCTTATTATACATTTCGGTCTTTATTAAACCTTAAATCGCGTTTACTTGTTTCGGCGCTGAATAATCACAAACCCAATATACTCCATTCACTTCGTGAACGAGTGTAACAACAATAAATTGCACACAAACACAAATTTACAATTATTGCCTGGCATCTGTATACATGAGACTAGCTTAGAATCGGATTCCGAATCCGAATCCGAGCCCAAATCCAACGGCGACTGCCAGTTTCGAAAGTGTAGATTGACCCTGAAATTTAATGCTCAGCCAACTCGATGTCTCAGTTTCAGTCGCAGTCGCAGCCTCAGCTGGAGCTGAACGTGGAGCTGCACATGTTTGACCCTAATTTGTTACGGTTGCTTGTAGCTGGCGCTGGGGTTATTCAACCGCTGATGTCAGCTGATGCGGAAGCAGTTCGGCTTGGGGCCGTCGTTGGGTGGGTCTCGATCGCCTTGAACTTTTGCGCGTAGGTGGCACAGGTGCGTATCTTAATATTTCTTTGTGGTATTTACATTGTCTGGCTCTTGGCTTCGTTTTGTTTCGGGGAGTGGTCCAACAAATTGCTGCTTATTTATTGGCCGTCTCGAATTTGATATTTAATTAATAGACATTTTGCAGGTGCATAATAAAATTGGTTAATTGTTGAGGCTGCATTGTTTTTAGCATGCAAACGTTGAGCTCTTAACAAGCTTGATCTTTGAAATTTTCTGTATTTCATCCATGAGAACTTGCTGTAGTAAATAATATTCAAAGTTGCATTTTCGAATGAAATACTTGAGCTGACATCATAATTGTCTTTATTTAATACACTACTTTTTTCTAGCACTAATCTTTACCACTTGTTGTAGCTTTTACTAATAGCTTACTTTCATTGATAAGTTCGTTTTTTTTTGAAGAGACAGTTATTTCTAGACAACCTTCAAGTCTGATATATTCATATATTTGCTTGCACCAATACCAACACCTCAGCCTACACACACTCAGCCAGCTCGACCAGTGCAGTGCGGCACCAAGGACGCTTGATGCAATTCAAGTGCACGCAATTGTGCCACAATGCAAACGACTATGCACAACGCGGCGTATGCGCAACATCACATCCGCTTTGCCTTTGCTGACGTTGAGCATACGCACCGTGTGCGCCCGCTAAATGAGTGAAAGTTCGCACTGGCTCAACCTTGAACGGTGACAACAGCATTGAGAGAGCGACGGGCTTGCCTTCAATGTCTACCGGCTTTCAAATGCACCTGCACTTCAAATGGAGTGAGAAAGAGAGTGACAGAGAGAGAGAGAGAGAGCGTTCAAATAAGTTTGCTCTCGCTAACTCTCTTTCGCTCGAATGCACTTGTGAGACTGTGTGTGTGTTGAGACATATAAAAAGGTTGTGCAAAGAACAGTTCCGTTATTCGGCGATGAAACGTCACAAAATCAGTTTGAGCTTTGTTTACATTGCGTTGCAGTAGCTTGTATAAATAACAATGCCACTAAAAACTATTTTTAAGCCAAATAAAAAAAAAAAAACAAATAAAAAAAGCTTATTGCAGTTTTACGCAAACATATGCGTTTTATTGTAAGCAATTAATATTAAATTAAATATTGTTATTCTAATAATAGTTTTACTTTTGTATATTAATGCGTTTCTGATCATTTTTTTCCAATCTTAATTTATTTTTTAGAATATATATATATTTAATGTGTTTTTAAACCAATATATGTACATGAATTATATAAATTATAAAAAACAATAAATCCGAAAATTTGTAATTTATATCATATATTATATCCACGTCCAGTTTCATTGAGACAGCTCGCCCACCTTAGTCGTATTTTCGTACAAACACGCCGCGTGCACACAAAATTCCGATATTGTGACGTCACAATGGCAACAGCTCAGAATTCTTTGCATAACCTGTGGCTCTCCCAGCCGTCTCTGTGTGTGTGTGCGTGTGCCTGTGCATGTGAGTGCACTCCTATTGCAATGCAAAATCGTTCTGGCGTTCTGGCTCAGTTGACGCTGTGCAGCGCGGCGTGCGGTTCTTCGGTTCGCTTTAGTGCAGCGCATTTGCACGCCTGTGCGAAAACAACGAAAAGAAAAAAAACGCTGAAACAGATTTGAGCAGTAGCGAAAATCAATGGCATAGGCAAAAATTATTATACAATAAATATTGTATATGTTGAACTGACCTGTGCCCGATTCGCAAATTGTGTCACTGGCGCAATGCTTCGAAAATGCTGCAGTTGCACAAACTAATAAGTTGGCCAAACGATTCGGTTGCAAGTGCAGTTTCAGCTCCAATCCAGAACCGTTAAACACTTGCCAAGTGGCAGCCAGCGAAATGACAACGGCAACAGCAACAGGACCAACAAACGGCGTCGCTGCACTGCCCGCCGGCGCCAGCTCGTATGTGGAGGACATTGAGTATTTGCGCCAACTGTTTCGAGCTAAGAACTTGGTAAATTTTAACATCGGCCTGATAGCCTGCAGCGCGGGCAGCAGCAGCGGCGACAACTACATGTCCTTGGTGAAGCGTGTGACAATCTACGATGCGGCAGGCGACGGCAAAATGGGTAAAGCAGCTCCAGTTGCTGGAGCAAATTTCAGTCTAGCTGCGTTCGGCAGGCCTATTGATTAAATGTGCTGCCTTTGTTGTCTTGCTTTTGTCGTTGTTGTTGCTGCTGCTGCTGCTACACATTTAGCGGCGGCGGCGGCGACGACGTCAACTGACCTTGTTACACGAATTCTAAATGCAATATACGTATATGTAATATACATTTTCTAAAGGTCAACACGCACACTCGCCCACTCACACACATTCACACACGAGCGCCAACTGAGCGACTCTCTCACGCACACACTCACACACACGCATTCTGACAGAGAGCCAACAATTTCATTCATAAATTCTACTACGGCGCGTAAACAACAATCAGCTGTTTAGCTGCACGGCGCGACGGAGAGCGAGAGAGAGAGAGAGAGAGAGAGCTTTGAGCGCCGCTCTCACTGCTTTGGTTTTTTGTTTTTGATTCGATTTGTTTTCGTTTTAGCTGCCGCTGCCGCTGCCGCTGCCGCCGCCGCTGCCAGCTGCTCAGTCATCATCAAGCGCCAAATTGCGAGCATCTCGCGCCGCCAGCTTTACCGCTGCGGCGAGGCGTTCACGAACGAGATCAACGTGTATCGGCACGTGGTGCCGCTGCTCTGCCGGTACAGCCTGCAGCCCCTGTTCCCGCAGTGCCACATAGCCGCCACCGATGATGGGAGCCCCACTGGCGAGCCCATTATTGTGTTGGAGGACCTCAAAGCGTTGGGCTTCCGCATGAAGAATCGCTTGGCTGGCCTCGAGCTGCAGCATTGCGTGCTGGTGATGAAGGTACCCGGGTAGCTGCCACCAACCCAAACACACACACTGCTCACAACTTTTATTGATCCCCTCCAGAAACTGGCGCAGTTGCACGCAGCCTCACTGGCCGCACAGCATCTGGAGTCCGCGCACTTTGCGGAGCAGTGCGCGCACATCAGCGAAATCGTTTACTGCCCGGATGCGGCGGACTTTTACTCGCGCATACTGGACACCTCGGTGCAGCAGGCGCTGGACAGCCTGAACGCCTCGAATGCGGATGGCGAGCTATCGGCGCCCATTCGGCTCATTCAGCGGCTGCAGCCAAAGCTGTTTGGCCAGCTGCAGCAGAGCATCAATGCGGCGGCAGAGGCGCCCAACAGCGTCATCTGTCACGGTGACCTGTGGGTGAACAATCTCATGTTCCGGTCACAGCCCGAGGAGGTCATCTTCTTCGACCTGCAGGCCATGAGACGCACCTCGCCCGTGTTCGATATACTGCATTTCATATACACCAGCACGCGCCGGCAGCTGCGCGACGTGCACACGGACACGCTGCTCGCCGCCTACGCGGAGGCGCTGCGCAAGGAACTGGGCCAACAGCTGCGCCACACGCCGGCGGCCAGCCAGTTGGGTGGGCTGTTCGAGGCCTTCTCGCTGCAGCGACTCAGCGAGGAGTATGTGCGTCACGTGCACTACGGACTGGCCATCTCGATGTGGATACTGCCAGCGGTCACCTTTGATCCCAACAATATACCCGATCTGGATGTGATAAGCGAGCTGAACCTGAATGGAAAAGAGATTAACTGCACACTGAAGCTGACGCCGGAGTATCATCTGCGCATCAGGGAATTGGCATTAGAGTTCTACGAGCATGGGTACCTGGGCGTGTGAATATCCGTTTTACCTTGTTGTACCATTAGACATTAGTTTTTCTCTTCTGAATAAATTAGAATATGTAGCCATACTAATTGGAGCATGAACTTCCTACTTGCACTAGCTTAACATTAACTACAATTTCTAACCGAAATTCGGAACCGAAAGTTAGACGAACAGAGATGTTTGCAGCATTTGAAGCTTCCTTTATTACCAATATTTCCTCACTATTGTAACTTAAACAAATTTTGTCGATAAAGGTTAGTTTTTTTGTTGACTGATTTCGGTAATATACTATAAAAAAAATAGGCCAGGATCTAAAAGGCAGACACAAATATTAAACATCCAAGTTCGGACGTTTTGTTTTTTTCTTTTAAAAGCAACATCAACATGGAATTTCATAAGAGGGGGCTTGGCGTTTTGATCATGTAGCTGAGCTCTCACTTATTGCCACCTCCGCCCCAGCCAAGGAAGCCCTTAACAAAACCGGTAATGGAGGCACCCTTCTTGCCGGGCGATTCGAGCTTGTCCTCCAGCGATGGTAGCTCCAAGTAGTTCATAGCCAAATCGAAAAACAGCGGCTTGCAGGGTATGGGCTCCATGTCGGGCGTAAGCTTAAACACATTGGGAGAACGGGTGTGCAGCGATTGATCCTCCTTATATTGAGAGAGGCGCTCGTATAGCGGTTTCGTTGTTTTCTGCGACTTTGTTGAGACACCGGTGGCATCCTCGCTATTGTCATCCTCCAGCACGCTGTAGGCATGTGCCGAGAACTTGCTGCCATCGATTGATGAAAGCATCTTCTTCAGCTCCGATTGCAGCTGGAATTCGGCACAGGATTTGCCCTTGAGCGCATCGTTGGCATAGTTGGAGGCGCGTTCGTACAGCGCCACAGCCTCCTTCCACTTTTTCATATCGATGAGCGTGAGCGCAATGTAATAGCAGCGGAAAGCCTTAAATGTCAGCGCCAAATTGGCCACCTCGGTCTGGTACTGAGCATCATCCTCCATGCCGCTGATTTGCTGCATTTCGGTGACATTCTGCAAGATGATCTCGTACAGACGCGCCAAATCCTGTGGGCGCACGCGTTTTCCGTCGCTCTGACCTTGGGTTTGCTGCGATTGCTGATTGGGATCGTCAAAGTTCAACTTGGCCTGCGTTAAGTAATCATTGACAATTTAGGTGGAAGCGATAATTGAGCTATATACGGATATTACCTGATCAACCAAACACAAATTGCGCTGCAGCGTGCGGCTGTGGCGAATGTAGCTCAAGTATGCCAGCAAATATTGCACGCCTGAGACCGTTTGGCCTGTGGTCAGGGAGCGTAGTTTCGGATCCTGTTTGATCTCGTCCCGCACTGTCTGTATGGCGTCCTTGCAATCCATTAGTATGCGTTCGATCAGTTCAATCTTGGCGTCCTGTTTCGTTGCCTTGGCCAGAGATTTGTCCAGCTCTTGGGCGCTAAGCAGAAACAGACGCACCTTCTCCGGTCGCACGGTGACCTTGCGACCACGCCAATCGATCGTCTGCAGACCCTCGCTGCTCTCCGATTTCGTTTGGCTAACCAGCACATCCAAGTTCTCCAGAACACCTTGAGCATGCAGTTCGAGGATTTCGTCAATTTTCCCACCGCTGGCGCCACCACTAATATTGTAAGCGCAGTAGCGCAAATTGGGCGTAAACTCATTGACCTTGGCGCGATACAGCTCCTGGTCATCATCGGGCAATGCCTTGGCCAAGTTCTCGTACACCACCTGGGCGCGTTTTAAGTGCTCACCGGCCGACTTCCACAGCTGCAGCTCAAAGTGCAGCGTGCCGTGCATCCAGGCCACATATGCCTCGCACTCCAGTTTGGTGCGTGCATCAAACGCCTCCGTCTGTGGTGGAAAGATGAACATTATTCGTTTAGTTTTTAGGTAATTCGAAAGTGGCTGACATCAGATATATATACAAAACTTACATTGCACAGCTCCTGGAGCTGAAGAGCATAGAAACAGGCGCGTCGCAGCTTGTTGACCAAGTGAAAGCGCTTTCGCGGCTCCGTGTTGGCCTCTTGTTTCAGCTGCATGGCGTAGGCCCAGGCGCGCTCGGCGCTAATCAGCGGTATGTGTATGAAACGCTCGTCCGCCTTCTTGCCCGTCAGCTGGGAGAGTGTCACATCGCGACGCTTAAAATGACGCTTGTCGCCTTGGGGATACTTCAGCGCCTTGCGCAGACGACGGATACGGCGTGTGCAGTAACCGCGATAGCGCTGATAATCTCCATGGCGCAGACCGTGCTGTTGCTGAGCATCCTTGATCATGTGCAGGACTGTAAACGATGGGGAGAGTTGATTAGTTTCCATATTTACATATGCACACCTTTTTAGGCCCTGAACCAATTGAAGGAGGCATCTCCGACCCCGTAAAGTATATATATTCTTGGTCAGCATCAATAGTCGAGTCGATCTAACCATATCCGCCTGTCTGTCCACTTGTCTGTATCAACTTGGAAATTATCAGTCCGTGGCAAGCGCAGATCAAATGATCAAATATTTCAAATGATCGATAACAATCTCCGTTTTCCCAAAATCGATAAGAACCGTCAACAGCTTCAAATTGTTTAAGCTTTTTTCGTAGATTGTTTACATAAATAATTAAACACTATAGCACTTAAATAATCTATTGCAAAAAAAAGATCTGTTAATAAACTCTGAACTTATTGAAGAAACGTGTGATAAAATTTCACAAGCCAATTGGCAGCATGTGCATGTGCACACATACAAACATTTGCGTCTTATACTTGCACATAATGAAGGGTTCAGGGTATCTCCTGGTAGAGTCCCTTCGAATAGACCACTCTTACTTGTTTTTTTTAGGTTAATTGTCATTGGCACTGCAGCAGCCCTCTTTTGGAGGGTGCTGCTCACACTCACTTTCGACGGTGAAGATTTTCACTGGCTCGACTGGCACGGCGCTGGCTGTGCCGCTTTCAGATTTCTCCACACTTTCTGCATTGTTTGGATTCGGCTCCTCGACGACCATTATTATTTATTAGCTATGCCAGCGATACACCTACAACGTGTAAATTTCCACGGATTTGTTCAAAATATACGAATGCACGACGGTCGGGTCGTCAAACGTAAACGTCATCATTGTTTTCGATTCCAGAGGTGGTACTTTACGACATGAAAGCATCGATATTTCACAAAACAATAATAATTACATTTCGAGCGGTTATCGCGCTAATTGGTAAAGAGGTTATACAAACCATTTAATTAAATATTATTGTGATATTTTGAAGCAAACATTCATTTATTTTGGGCTTGTTTAAGATCACGATAATATTTATCGATAGCAATTATCGATGCTTTCGCTTTTGTTTTTTGTTGTTTTTGCCATTACCCACCACTAACAAGTAGTATCGTGCACTCCCTTTGAAACTTGTTGGCTGACAACGCAAGAGCGTGCGTTGACGTTCTGCCTGTTTTAAATAAATTTCAGCCAAGTTCGCAGGTAAAGTAAAAATGAATTTATATATAAATACAACAACGGCAACGTGCATAACGCGATAACTGTCATAAAACATTCGAATTCGTGCTAAATAGCATCTGTTTTGAGGTTATACTTTCACTGCACGCAACTCTAGCCCCCCACCTGCCAACCTTGCCCTCACGCTGCACCAGCTTTGTTTTGACATTTGCAACGTTGACAGTGAATTGGAAAATGAATAATTTAACAATCGTTTTACTTCCACAGCATGTCGCGCAGAAAGGACCACGAGGAGACGGACAAGCAGACGCGTATTGCCATTGTCAGCGATGACAAATGCAAACCGAAGCGTTGTCGCCAGGAGTGCAAAAAGTCCTGTCCAGTGGTGCGCATGGGCAAGCTGTGCATCGAAGTGACGCCCACATCGAAGATAGCATCGCTGTCCGAGGAACTTTGCATCGGTTGCGGTATCTGCGTGAAGGTAGACATGCCTCCTACCTTTGCCTCGTCCAGTCTGGACTCCATGTCAAAACAGCTGTTAATCCAACATTTTCTTTTTTGATGCAGAAATGTCCTTTTGAAGCCATCACAATCATCAACTTGCCCAGCAATTTGGAGAAGCACACAACGCATCGTTATAGCAAAAACTCGTTCAAGCTGCATCGCCTGCCCATTCCCCGGCCTGGTGAGGTGCTCGGCTTAGTTGGCCAAAACGGTATTGGCAAGTCGACGGCACTCAAGATTTTGGCTGGCAAGCAGAAACCCAATCTGGGCAAATACGCCAATCCGCCCGACTGGACGGAAATTCTGGCCTATTTCCGTGGCTCCGAGCTGCAAAACTACTTTACGAAGATATTGGAAGACAACCTAAAGGCGCTGGTCAAGCCACAGTATGTTGATCAGATTCCAAAAGCGGTGCGTGGCTCTGTTGGCGATCTACTCGATAAAAAGGACGAGCGTGATCTGCAGACGAAAATATGTAATATGCTGGACCTGTCACACATTCGCGATCGGGAAATTTCCCAGCTGTCTGGCGGAGAATTGCAGCGTTTCGCAATTGCCATGGTGTGTATACAGAATGCGGATATTTTCATGTTCGACGAACCGTCCTCTTATCTGGATGTTAAGCAGCGTCTTAATGCTGCCCTGACCGTTCGCTCGTTGCTGCATCCTACCAAGTACGTTTGCCACATCATAATTCATACTATACGCTGATGTCCACTTTCTTGAACAGATTTATCATCGTTGTGGAGCACGATTTATCGGTGCTGGATTACTTGTCCGATTTTATTTGTTGCCTGTATGGCGTGCCCGGCTGCTACGGCGTAGTCACTATGCCCTTCTCGGTGCGTGAAGGCATTAACATTTTCCTGGACGGTTTTGTGCCCACGGAGAATATGCGTTTCCGTACGGAGTCGCTCACTTTTAAGGTATCTGAATCGGCCACAGAGGAGGAGATCAAGCGTATGAATCATTACGTCTATCCATCCATGGTAAAAACGTTGGGCAAGTTCGAGCTGACCGTTGAGAAGGGCCACTTCAGTGACTCTGAGATTCTGGTATTGCTGGGCGAGAACGGTACGGGCAAGACCACGTTTATTCGCATGTTGGCCGGTAATCTGCAGCCCGATGGTGAAGTCGAGCTGCCCATGCTGAACATTTCGTACAAGCCGCAAAAAATTTCACCGAAATTCCAAAACCATGTGCGTCACTTGTTGCACGACAAAATTCGCGATGCTTACGTGCATCCTCAGTTCATTGCCGATGTTATGAAGCCCATGAAAATTGAGGAGATTATGGATCAGGAGGTGCAGAACCTCTCCGGTGGTGAGTTGCAGCGTGTTGCCCTTGTGCTCTGCTTGGGCAAGCCAGCGGATGTCTACCTGATTGACGAGCCCTCTGCCTACTTGGATTCGGAGCAGCGTCTAGTCGCTGCCAAGGTGATCAAGCGGTGTGTATTGCTGTATTCATATAATTCGATGGGGTTTATTAATATTTGTATAATTTATCCTATTGCAGTTATATTTTGCATGCAAAGAAGACCGGCTTTGTGGTGGAGCACGATTTCATAATGGCCACCTACCTTGCGGATCGTGTCATTGTTATTGAGGGCCAGCCCTCGGTGAAGACCACTGCATACTCGCCCCAATCGCTGCTCAATGGCATGAATAGGTTCCTTGAACTGCTGGGCATTACTTTCCGCCGAGATCCCAACAACTTTAGACCGCGTATCAATAAGAATAACTCGGTCAAGGACACGGAACAGAAGCGCTCTGGACAGTTCTTCTTCCTGGAGGATGAGGCATCGTAAGACAGTTCAAACAGGACCAAAACACAAAAAATATGTAATTCTGCATATAGTTGATTGCCGTCAGCTTTGTTCGAGGACTTGGTTTTTCTTAAATCGTTTCACCTGCTGTCGTGTTTTTCATTCTAAAAGTTACCTTGTCTTTTATTGCATTTTTTAAACAATGAACACATCTTTCAACATTACTTTTGTTATAGTTGTGCAGAATTACGAACAATCGAGCATATTGAGAGTTCTTTAAAGTGAGTTTTTTATACATACACCGATAATAAACGATATACAAAAAATACAATAGGAAAAGCAACTTTGTATAGTGAAAATAAATTAATTTACTTTATAGAAAACGGCAAAATAAACCGAATTTTATTTTCTGTTTAACAAATTTTTTGATAATCTCGAACGTCTTTGTTTCAAAGCGTAACAGGTGGCAGCGGTGCACTGTGAATGGCAAATTTTGCCAGGGATGCATGCGAATGGTTTGATTAAGTCCCCTTACTCAGAATAAATAATTGAATATTTTGCAAAATAATACGTTTTTATTGCAGTTAATTTTTAACTAGCATAGCCCACTCAATATACGCACAATAGATATATAAATATTTGCATACAAATGACATAAGAATTTCTGATTTAAAATACCATCACAATTCAAAAAAAAAAAAAAAATACAATTATGCATCATACTAACTATAAACATTTATATTAACACACATATATATATAAATGGATTTACATGTATTAAGCAACGGCTTAGTTAATTTTCTTTTTTTTTTTTTTTTTTGTATTCTTCTATTCATTTGTAAACGCTTTCGAAGCATTAAATGTATGCGATTCAATAAAAATGTACAAAATACCAACTTTTCGAAAAAGGCAAATGTTTGAGGGATATAATGCTAAATTTGATCTGTGGCTTAACCATCATTAAGTAGCACATAGTAAATTTGAAGACTTATTTTACTAAAAATTCCATACGATTAAATGCGTCAAAAATTGACTCAAATTGTTAAACATTTGATGATCTTATGTGCAAAATTTGAAGAGAGCTCTGTTAGAGTACACTGAGAGAGGGAGATCGTTTTATAATTACAATGAGAGAACTTTTGATTAAGACATTCATTTCTATAGATTACATTTTAAATTGGACATGTCAAAAATAATTATAAAGAGAGTCTGTTTTGATCCAAAAGCGGATCTGTGTTTTGTTGGGTTTTTCTTTTCAGCAATATTTTTAAATGGAACTTTTAGAGACTTATTCATTAGTGTCGAACTTTTATACAAAATAAGATTTGCTCAAAAAATCGATTTAAAATGGCTACAGAAAGTATCAAAAATAAGTGTGTATAGGTATATATAATATGGTTAGAGAGACAACTGCGTGATGAGGTAGGCAAAAACTCATCCATTATCCACATCATTTAAGAGTGCCGTAACCTCTTGGCTTAGTTCCACGGCCTGTTTGCGCAGCTTGAATGCCTACAAAAATAGAGTTCTTTAATCAAATGATCACTGTAGGCTGTGACAGACTTACCTGGCTCCTGAGCTCCTTTTCACAGGTAACCAGTTCCTGTATTTGTGCCATGGTAGTTACCAAATTGCGTTGATCAATCACCCAACGCAAATAGAGTTCTGTTTTAGGAACAATGTTTAGATACATATTTACGCAAATTTGTAGCTTGCAGCATTAAATGAAAAACTCACCGCTCCACAGCTCCAAGCTAATGGGAGCTACCGATGGCCAAATTACGCTAGGATTCGGCTCATACAGTGGATTAAGCAGAGTCTGCAAAACATCGGGTCGATTTAGGTACGACCACAAGCTTGTGGTCCTTGTGTGCACTTGAAGCTCGCAACGCTCCCGTTCCGAGTCGCACAAAAAGGTGCCATATTGCGAGAAATAGCTGTGCTCAAAGAGCAGAATGAGCAGCTGCGTGCTGAACTCAAAGCTGCACGGAAACTGCGTGTACAGCTGAAAAATACAATCCAGAAACAAGACAAAGGTGGCACCCGAGTTTTTGTTTCGCAGCTGATGTGGCGTGTAACAGGAATAGCGATGCCGCGAAGCAAACGGATGACCCGCCTGGATCCATTCCCGCTCTATCAAAGCTTGCAGTCTGCAAAGCAACGTTCAATAAAGTGATTAGTGAAAATACATCTGATAGGAGAATACGCCCATTACTAACCCGCGTACAGTGCGACAATCGGGATTTAGAATGATCTGCACCAGAGACGTCACAATCAGCGTAGAGTCAAGACCCTTGGAGCCATGGACCAGCACTGGACTGCCCTCCTGATCCAGGCACTGGGCCACCACACAGGAGGCATTCAGCGAGTTGAGCACCAGGCTCAGCCAACCGCTGTTCTCCAGACGCGAGAGCCACTTGTCTGTGCTGCAGCCAGTGTCATTGCAGGCCTCAATCAATTTGGCAAAACTGTCCAAAATGGAGGCGGGCGAACTGACATTGCCAATGGCGCGATTCACCTTCTTCCACTGCGAGTAGTGCAAGTCCGTTTCCGTGTTCGATTTGCCCTTGCCCCACGTGTCCACGATGAATCCCTTTTTGCTGCGCCCCAGCACCAGATTGAGTATGGCCTCGTCGGCGCGACAACGTTTGATGCCCTGTATGGACAGGGGCTGTGCGCTCCGCATCAGTGTTGCCTGTGTGCAGGAATGCAACAAGTTAATTCGATTGAGCGCACACACTCAGTGATCAAAAATTAAATTATACGTACGCCGTTCTCGTGCCTGTAGCTGAGCACTGGGAAACGTCCGCCATCGCGGAATGCGGCGGCGAGTGCTATTTGCTCATCGCTAATTGCTTTAGGTACAATCAATGTGGCGCCATATGTGGCACAGACGCCGAAGTCTTTGTTGACGTGGCTGATGCGCCACTCGCAGGCCGATATGCACACACCTCCCCCGACCAAAGCAGCCGCCGCCTCCAGCGTGAAGCCATTCTGGAGCGGATGGGGTATGCCCACAGTTGATGTAGACGGCGTGCAAATTGTTATATTTGCCACATTCGGCGATGAGGCACCGCCCATGCTCATGCCGCTGATTAGATGCGCAAACTCCAGCTCTGGCCTGCAAATTGAAGGTTAATTGGGTAATTTTGATGAGTTGCTTTTCGAACAGAACCTAAACATGGTGAAGCCATCCTCTAGTATCGAATACATGGGTCTGTAAAAGAACGGATAGTCCAGCTCTGCGTTTTGTATTGCGCTGAGCGCCTCCAGGGAGGCGGCCACATTACAAAAGTCCTTGGCATACTTGATCTCCAGCGCTATGATGCGCAGATCCTTGCACTTGAGCGTTATAATCCCGCCCATGACAATGTTCTGGCCCATGCTCGGCTTCTTCTCCACGCAATCGATGTTCTTGTGCAGCAGCTGGAAAGTGCACAAAGTAATTCAATTAGCCGGCTAACAGGGTTACTTTTCGCATCACTGGGCACAGCAATTACCCATAGCTCCTGTGTGCTCTCCTGGCGTGCGCTGAGCAACAAATGGTGGCCCGTTATGCACAGGGTGCCCTCAACTGTTGCATTTGCCGAGTTCGTGTGCAGGAAGACCCCATCCAATTTGGGTGTTTTAATCAGATCAGCGAACTCCATGGCCCACCGACCAAAGCACTAAATTTAGCTGACCACCAGGCGAGCGGTGATTTTGTGCACGCTAATTAACTTTTTGCATTTCGCCTGTGGCGCTGCCGCAGTGGCTGCTTCTTTGTTGTTGTCGTAGTTGCCACTTGATTGCTTCTTCTTGCTCCGCTACCCGCCTTTTCCTCTTCTACCTTTTCTGAACAGGCAGCAGCAGTGTGGGCGTTGCAGTGTCAAGTGAAGCTTTGCTTGTGTTACAATGAATTTCTGTACGTCTGTTAGCACTCATGCACACACTATTAACATTAAAACATTTGTTGTATATTTCTTTTTACTGCTAAAATAGCATTTTTGTAAATTTCGCAAGCGATAACGGTGTGCTGTCATTCACAACGATACGCAGACACACCGCAACGAAAGCTCGCACAGCCGTCATTTATGGTCTGACAACGGCGTATAAAAGTTCTCATATATCCAGCGCAGGTGCGCGCGCAATTCGAATAAAAACTATCGGTATGAAAACACGCATCAATATATATATATAAATATTTATTCATACATAAAATTTGATTTCAAAAGGTTTGTTTACAAAAAATAGGGAAGTTATCCTTTTTGTCTGTTCCATGGCATTGAAACCAACCACAACACTTGTCAGTATTTGTCTTTCAGGCTTATAAGTTAGGGTGTAATTTGTTTCCTCTTTTTTTATATCCTTGGGATTGTGATCTTGTGAATTTCACTTTCAAACATAATAGAAAATATATATTTATGCGAGTACCCAATCTTACGGTTTTTGTGTCTTGTGTTATGTGGTTTTGGAAAAAATTGCTTCTCTGTTAATTGTCACAATACGAATATATAAATACTTAACAGCTTTAACGTACAATAAATGTATTGCAAATATACGCATCGACCAACTAACACACTTAAGAGATGTTTAATTTACGATTTTTTTTTTGTTTTTGTTTCGTATAAGATATCACAACAGGATGCCGAAAACTGCCTAAAGCACGAGAATGAGGAATGAGTTTGATAACTAAAAAATAACCAAAAGAAGCCAAATAAAATATTTAAAAAAAAAAAAACAAAAGTAAAATCATTGGCGATACGCTTTATTTTCTCGCTAAAAATATGGTTTTCGATTCTTTGTACCAACAACTTAAGCTACGTATACGTTATAAAATTATACTAAAATTAGGCACTTAAAACAAAATTATAAATGAACCGAACTCCGATGAATTTCTTAATAACAAAAAAAATTCTGGATTTAATTTCGATTAGATGTATGTATGCGATATGTGTATGTACATTATGCAATATAAGAACAAAGAAATGCACACAGAAATTGGAATGCATAAACAAAACGAAAAGTATATGAAGAGGAAGACATTTATGCAATGAAGAATATATTAAAAAAAAAAAAAACAAAGGTAAATATGGCAATTGACAAAATAAAAAAATAAAAGTATGTATGCATGCGTATGTACGTATTATTAAACATAATTATTATGCAATATTGGAAGAGCTTTGGAAACAAATCGGTGGAAGTAAGTTAATATGCTAACAAACATAATTTTGCATTAACAATTAACTTTTCTTTTTTTTTTTTGTTTTTTGTTTTTCGTGTCGTTTTAAATTTAACATGAGAAATTAAATGCATTCAATAAATATGTATGTATGTAAAATGGAAGTAAATTTGTTCTTAACAACGCTTCGTTCTTTGTTTTTTTGTATGTTTTTTGCAGTGTGCCAGAGCTTTAAATACATATCTGTAAGTATGTGTGTATAACATTAGCTGTATGACAGTTAAATATATAACTATAAATATGTGTAAATGTACATACGTTTGCATGTGTGTATGTAGTTTTTGTATATAATAGTAGCGCTCACAATTTGCTAGAATTATTTGCTTTTGTGTGTGTGTTGCTTAGATCAATCCTAAATATCTAGCTACACATTTAGATAGTTGCAATTTGTCTACGCCTAGCATAACTGGTATATGTATGTAGTATTTGTATATATATCTATATATATATATGTATATAGATAGTATTAAAGTATGTTTAGTCTTAAGTATACTTTCTGCTATATACAACATTTCATTTCACTACTACTCGCATGTATACATATATCATATATATAAATATATATATACGTATATATATATATTTAAAGATAGATCAATGTATGTACTTAATACAACTTACGAGGCTAGGCATTTAAAAAATTCTTAGCAATTTTGGAGTTGTGTGTTTCTTTCTTTTTAAGTTTTTTAGCGGCTTACATAGTTATCAGTTTTGCTTTGTATGGGTATTTCGGCTTTACAAAAAAAAAAAAAGTAGAAAATTTGTGTGTGTTGTACAAATACAAAAGAATAATAAATAGGCTTAAACATTTAGATTTCGCTTGCTTGTTACGTTTACGTTTCCCCCGTATATAAATGTGTATAAAAATAGTTAATTAAAAAACCTTAGGTCTACACATTTTAAATTTGTAATCGTACAAAAAAAAAAAAAAATAAAAAAAAAAAACAAAAAAAAAGTAGTTTAAAATTAGCACACGCTTAACGCTTCTGTTGCTGTTTGGAAGTGTTTCGAAGTACTGTTTCTGTGTGTGTGTGTGTGTGTGTGTGTGTGGGGGGAGCGGGGAGGCGGGCGGGGGCAATGGGCGAACAGTTATGCGCATTCACCGAGTCAAAATGATAGCTCTGGGTATGGCAAATACGCACAGTCTTGAACGCTAATAAATCGGCGGCGCTGGCTTCGCCAACACAGCAGCAGTTGTTGCCACGGAGGCGCTCGTGGCGCTGCTGCTGGGTGGGGCAGCTGCCACACTCGATGCGGTGGACGATGGGCTGGACGACGATGCATTGCCGCAGCTATTGTTGTTGTTGTTGTTATTGTGGCGCTGGTTGCGCAGTTGCTGCTGATACTGCTGCTGTTGCTGCTGCTGCTGCTGTTGATGCTGCTGCTGCTGAAGCTGCAATCGCTGCTGCTGGTGCTGCAGATTGTGCATGAAGTAGGCGTTCACATTCATATTGCTGTTGCTGCTGTTGGTGGTTGCCGGCAGGGCGCGCACATGCTGCATTTGTGGCAGCACAGGCTGCATCTGCTGCTGCTGCTGCTGCTGTTGCTGCTGTTGATGATGATGCTGCAAATTCAATTGGCCGGCGGCGCGCATCATGTGCCAGTAGTTGTCATCGCCGATCGGTGCCTGCCGACTGCCGTACTTGAGCTGCCGCGTTATGCCCTGCTTATAGTCGCGATGATCCTTGTCAATGGCATAGGCCTTCTCGCGCAGCTTTTCGATTGTCTTCTTGAACTCGACGAACGCCTGCGGCGACTGTTGCTGCAGCGCGCTGGCCAGCGGCACCAATGGATTGTTTTGCTGCTGCTGCTGCTGTTGTTGCTGCTGCTGTGGCAGGGGCAGATGCTGATGGTAGGCGAGCGGATCGAGCAGCGCGTCCAGCAGATTCATGTTGGACATGATGAGCGTGTGTATGCGCTGCAAATCCAGCGCCGGATCGAGGGCAGTGACCAAATCCATCTGAAAGTAGTCCATTTCCTTGGCGGAGACGTTCTTGCAGCCGGACGCATTCTCATCGGAGCGACCGCAGCAGCTGTAGTAGCCGCTGATGAAGGCCGAAGGATGAAAGTATTGCATGCGGATGGAGTTCATTAGGCAGATCTTGTGCAGTAGGTCGAACCATTCGCGTTCCTCGACGCAGTTCGTTGTTTGTACAATAAGTGGGCGGTCTTTGTGCACGATCTGTGAAATGGAAATGCGTGAAAAGGAGCCGTGTCAATTATTTGCGTTCTTCTCACTTTCAGCCTATAAAATAAACGTACTATAATTCTGTTGCTTGCATTTGCCAAACAATCGCCCGCACAGTGAAATCGCGCCAAATGACAATTCACACGCGGCGAAAATCCCACGCACGCCCCACCAACGTAACCGAATTCTTTTTACTTCTCTTTAAAAGTTAGTTTTGAAATTTCCCTTTTTGTCGCCGCAAAACCAATGAAGAAGAAGAATATAACAATGGATGGCGGTAGTTGCCTGTAGCTGGGACAGCGTTGCCAACTCATTTTCATAATAATGCTAATTATTTTTAATTGCGAGCTTGCCATTTGCATAGACGCAACGCGTCTAGATAGATATACAAATAAGTGAAAGTTTACGCTGTTGATACTACTACTGCGCTACTGCTGCCCTTCGCAATTACAGTACAAATTTTCTTTTCACTTCGAGTGGCTCCGCATGAAATCACAGTTTAATCTCGTTGCCAACTGCATTGCAAGTTCAGTTATCGATACTCGATTACGATGCCCAAAAGTGCAGTAGCCTACTCACTCACTCACTCACACATGCACACACACTCATACGCACACGCAATATGGGCTCTCTCAACGCTTTTGCGTGTGGAACGAACTGCTTTTTGAGCCGTGTGGGCGGCTGCCTGCGCCTAATTTATTTATAAAAATGCATTTGTAAACTTGTGCATTTCCGGTATTATATATTTGCATTGTTGTTTCTGTACGCTCATTGGGTATATTAGCTGGTGTGCAAGGAAAATACATACGTACGTATGTATGTACCAACACGAGAGTATTCTTGCAATGCCTACGGAGTATCTAAGAATTTAATTTTGTAACTAAAGTCTCGATTGAACTATACAATATATTCAAAGACGGACCTAAAAACAGGTCTAGAAGCCGTTTAGCAAAAACGCTTAATAACAAAATATTAAATTGATAACTTTTCAAAACTTGTACAGTTATAAGTCCAATAAGTAAGGAAAGTCAAAAATGGATGCTGTGTCAATACTATTGTTTGTTCATTTTTGAATTGAGCATTTATTTATTGTTATTGAAGATAAATAATGTAATATTTGTAATTAAAACGCATTCAACGATCTTGGGAATAAAACGTACAATGAACCAAGTGAACGATGCTTTCGATCATAAAAATTTAACGACTGAACTAGCTCTTTAAATTGAACTACGATGCCCAACTCATTGCGACTATCTGTGCTTGTGTATGCTGTGTGTGTTTACCCTCACTTTTCTGCCAACTGCAACGAGGCGTGTCTGTATTTGCCAGCATTTCAAATGCTTGGTATGCTGTTCCACTTAATAAACATCCACAGTATGGACCCCAGATTTATCGAACTCACCTTGAAGCAGTTTTGCATTTTGAAGCTTTTGTCTTTCAATTGCTCGACGCTTCCGATTTCCTCGAGCGGTATATCACAGATGGGTTGTTTGCCCTTCGACTTGGCATAGCTGAGCGAGTGCGTTGTCAGGCGAAAGTAACGTTGCTTAAATTGGCGTCCAAAGCGTTTGCGGCATGTCGGATATTTGGTCATCATGCTGCGCGCCCAAATGGGGGAGAGACAGAGAGAGAGAGAGAGAGCGAGCGAGGGGAAAGACACGCATAGCAAAGAAAGAAAAAAAGAGAACGAAAACACAAATGAGCAAATGTTATGCATTAAATGCTAAATTATTATTGTTTGTAATTCAAAAGTAACAAAATAAAATAAAAAAAAAAACAATCGTTCCAAAAAATAAAAGCAAATTTTCTCTTACCCCTCGCTAGACATTAGTATTATTTTTGGTATGTGCAAATGGTTTAGATGTGTGTGTGCGTGTGTGTTTGTGTGTGTATGTATGTTGTGGATGAGTGATGGGAATTTGTTGGGCGTGATGTGATGATATGGGTTTTTATTTTATTTTTAAGCAGCACGCGCGTAAAAGAAGAGAAAGACAAAGAAAGTTTTGGTATTAGAATAAAATAAAGCGTAATCAACCAAAATGTAGTGTATACAAAATTTGGGATATATACTAAGGGAGATAGCCAGAATGGAAAACTATCGATAGCATAAGATATTTACAATGTATATCAATCTAATTGAATTGCAACTATGAATAGTTACCAAATGGTATTCAGAATCTACTATCAATTGTTTTCCAACTCCACTCTAAAAGGCCGGGCCAAAACGTCTAGAAAGAACTTACCCCTCCTTTAGTAATACTGGTTCTAGTGGCATCGCCTGCAGCTGATTGCTGGGCGAGGACTCGCAGGCGTTTGGCGTGGAGATGACCTCGAGGAAGTGCTTGACCGCATCCACGTGCTTCTCCGTGCAGAACTTCTTGTACAGCTCGCCGGTGTACTCCTCCTTGCATGGCTGCTGCGAGGAGCGCGAGCTGACCAAATTGCCCAGCGATTGGATTGTTTTCGAGATTAGGGTCAGCGTGCGATTCGTTTGGGCATCCTGCAAAGGCACAGAGAGAGAGAGAGAGAGAGAAAGAGAGGGAGGGAGAGGTAAGTGAAGGTTCGATTTGTACTTCTGAAAGTCTTTTACACACCAGTCGCTCCGTGGTCAGGTCAAAGAGCTTCGGACCCAGGATGGCGGGCGCAAAGAACCGCAGAAATATGAAGCCCGAGACGACCGAGTAGCGCACCTCGCGATTGCGCGGAAAATGCTTGCCGGCGCACTCGCGCAGATCGTGAAAGATCTGACAGAGGACCTTGGGACAACGTTCCGCACTCTTGGTGATCGCCTCGAAGACGCGCTCCACATAATCCTTCAGATTGTGCAAATTGGTGTCGACAGCGGAGCGATCCTTCACCTTGCTGGGATCAATTTCGCAGGGCTTCTTCTCGGCGACAATTTGCGAGAGCACCGGACGCAGTGTTTGATGGAGATAGTGCAGACCCGACAGCCGCATCGCCTCATCCATCATCTTGGAGACGAGCGTGTTGCCGCGGAAAATAGTCGTGGGATCGGTCAGATTGGATATCTCGTGATCGGCCAGCGCTTTGATAATTGGCGCAATGCGTTCCGTATGCGTAAAGAGACGTACGAGGGGCTGGGCCACCTCCGTTTTGCCCGAGACCAGTTCGCCCAGGATGTACACCGAGGACAAAGTGATGGGCCGCTGATCCACCGATTCCAGGAGCAAGTTGAGCAAATCGTCGTAGGTGGCCAGCGGGAATACATGATCGGCTGTGTAGTTAAGATTCAGGCGCAACGAGCCAATTGTCGAGTCGACGCTGAGACGCGTTCCGGGTGGCGTGGCGCAGGAACGGGGCGTGGCATTCAGCGATCGACAGCTGGGCGTCGCGGTGCGCGGCTGCAGGTAATACCAGGCGGCGGGCTGCACCGCCTGCTGCTGCTGCTTGTTTAGCATGGGCAGACGCACCTCACCGAGGAACACCTTGTCCGCCATGGCGCCGTGTGCGTCATGCCACAGCGTCACGGCAATCTC
Organism: Drosophila sordidula; assembly: GCA_035047465.1. Classification (NCBI taxonomy): domain Eukaryota; kingdom Metazoa; phylum Arthropoda; class Insecta; order Diptera; family Drosophilidae; genus Drosophila; species Drosophila sordidula. The sequence continues at coordinate 12,521,267 of JAWNPQ010000156.1, read as the reverse complement.
GCAGAGATCGGCGCCGCCCAGCGGATAAATCGCATACGCTTTATTCGCCGACGACTCAAGCGACGCGGCGGACTTGTTGCTATTGGTGGTGCCGGTGCCATGGCCAGTGGCGCCACCGCCCGTCTCACAATCAATGGAGAGATCAAAGTACATGACCTCATCGAACTCGGGATCGACGGTCTTCTTGCGCAGTTTTGTGCGTTTCGTGATGATATGCTTGTTGCTGTAGTAGGCGGTGCAGATGACAAACGGATCGCAGGTGCCCTGTTTCTTGGCCAGGTCCACGCAGGCGGGCACCCGGATCGCCACGCGCACATTGCGGGCGTGCGTATTCTTCCAATTGGCCAGCTGATCCGTCGAGGACGTTGCCAGTGTCGCCTGCAGCAGCTGCTGCTGTTGTTGCTGCTGTTGCTGCAGCTGCAGCTGCTGTTGCTGCTGCTGCTGCTGCTGCTGCTGCTGGTGATGCACGTGGCCGAACAGGCCGGCCGCACGAGTCTTGAGTGTCATGGCCGCCGTATTGCCACTTGCGGCAGCTACGAGCGACCGTTGAATGTTGCTCAGTTCGTTGTTCTCCTTGTAGTCGTTTAGATGAGCGCGCTGATGGTGGGCATGATGTGGCAGCGTGTGCTGGACGAGCTCGATGCTTTCCGTTAGCAGTTGGGGCACCTCCTCGAAGGCGACCGTGATATTAACCATGCCCTGCACCTCCGAATCGGCGTCGACGGGCCGCAGCGAGAACCAGTGATCCTTGTGATTGTACTTGTGCAGCTCCTCGCGCTTGATCGCTATTTTGCCAATCGGCTTGTCCTGCTTCATATCCCGGTCCCACACATACACGGACAGATAGCGGAAGCGACGCGGTATTTTAAACTGATACTCTTCGCCAAAAAACGGCGACAGTGTGCGCTCGCTGATCGGCGTGCGGCATATCTCTTCCTGATCCAAGGCAATGGTGCAGTAAACATCCCGTGTGCCCTGCGTGCTGCAGCTCGTGTTGGCCGCATTCCGACTGCTCAGGTTTTTCGCTTCACCTGCAAAACAAGCATGCAAAGTGCAGAGAGAGGCGTTAAGTTCAATTTCAATTTTGCTGAATTGCGACCGAGTTATCGAAATCAAATTGCTTTATCTTTATTTTTATTAACAAATCGCTTAGTGATTATAAATACAATTAATTCTCTGTTTACACAAAACGAGTACAAATTCAAGAAAAGATATTGACTAAATGAAAAATAATATAATAAATTCATTTATATAAAAAAAAGTAAATTTGTATAAATATAAACTGTTTTTTTTTTTTCAATGTCGCTTTCTGACTAAAATACGCACACGTTTACGTAAGACTGCAATATAACTTATTTTTTTTTTTTCATAATTTTGGGAAATCTCTATTTCCCATTGCTCATAACTCAGTATTCATAGAATGTGTAAAAAGAACTTCAATTTAAATTTAAAAATCGTATAAAAGAAAATTAGCTGTACCTTACAGACTTGGTTGCGTTCTCGTAAACTCAAACAATACATTTTACAAAGTTAATGTTAGCTTTTAAAATTGTAATCTATAAATCTTTGGCGGAGGTCCAACTATATTATTAATACTGTTGCTTATGAGGTATATTGCCAAGTTGTTATCATGCTTGTGCAATCTACTTCAATAATCTACTTATAAAGCACAATCGAAATGTTTAGATCCTTACTTTAACGAACATTTCATCCTTTAACCTTTAAACAATTTTTTTGATCATGCAAAGTTCTTTTGTGGTGAAATTGCTTTAAAAATTTGATTGCTAAGCTAACAAACAATTGACCTTGACACCTGCAAAAGTTGCAAATCTCTTTGCGCACATACAAACATATTTTTATTTGACGAATTATGTTTAAATTCAATTTATTCAGCACATCATATTTGAGCGTTGCCTTTTGTCGGCTCACTTTGATGCCGCGAAAGGGCAGGCCGACAGCAACGTGACTTCCTGTGCATGTGTTTGTGCGCCGATAAATTGCATTATCGATGCGCAGCCACCTGGGCATAAAAAACAGCAGCAGCAGCAGCAGCAGCAGCAGCAGCAACAGCGGCAGCAACAACAATGGCCGGCGCTTGACTAGACGGCCTGTCCCTGTCTCGAGTGTTAAAAAGTTAATAATAACAGTGCGCTGCTGCTGCTGCTGTTGTTGCCTTGATAAGCCAAGTTAATCAGGCAATGACCAGCGGGGGGTAGGGGGGCCAACGGTTGCTCAATGAAAGAAAAAAAATTAGCAGCAGGCAGCCGCAGTCGAGCGGAAATATAATGCGTATTCATTCATGTACGTGGACGTGTGTGTATGCGTGCGTGCTGGGCATCATGTAGACAATGCACTATGGCGAATTCGACTCGTTTTTCTGGCAAAAATTTACTCTTAAAAGTGCTTCAATTATAATTACATCAACTGGCAATGTTCCAGACAAGAAATCTTAAACATAGCCTCGCATTAGGTGAACTTTCTTGGTAAATTAAAAATGGCTTAAAAAGCCTCTGCTGGAAATTTTGGGTTTATATTGTATATTTTTGGTTCGTATACAATATTTTAACAGCTTTCTCTTGAATGTAGAGTGATATAAGCTCTTGTGCGTCAACTTGAAAACTTCATATTTAGATGGAGCTACACAATTAATGAATTACGAATTCAGGGCATTTAATATCAAATACACTTTTTACAAATTCCCATTTCAAACAGGCAACTCAAATTCGACGAATTTCAACCTTTTTTGCAGCCTATCGCCAAATAACGCCAATAACGGAACAATAAAATACTTGGGTTTTATTGTTTAAATGAGCGCCATTAGACTCATAAAAGTTGAGTAGAGATAATGCACTTTTCGCACGACTGAAAAAAGTTTCTTGAATAGCTGCTGGGCTTTTAGAATCGACTAGACCCAAAAACTTAGCAAAATCTTACAATTAATAAGTGGCACAAAATTTAGCAAAATTCTCCATAGTACAAATTCTCCATAGCAAAGGAAATGCGCAAAAATGTTGTGTTGTGCGCCACTTACGCGGCTTTTACATAGCCCAGTGTGAGAAGGTGTTTCCTCCCCTGTTGACACAGCTGTTTGGGCTACGTAAACTACGACCGTGCATGTGTGTGTGTGTGCGCGTTAATGTCTTTTGGCATAGCTATCAATTGGGTTATATTTGCCCGCTATTCGTGCATGTGTATTAGTAGTAGTTGCTTTCACGCTCACACATCTGCCGCTGCCTGCTGCTGCTCTCTCACTTTATTGTCGTAAGAAGAAAAACACCAACAACTACAAGTGATAACAAAAGACGTCGTCGTCGTCGTTGCTGTTGTTGTTGTTGTTGTTGTTGTTTTCGTCGTGGCATTCCATGTTTCTTTTTATGAATGGAAGTCGAGCAACGTAAAGGCAAAAGCAAACGATGAAAAAACAGCGGCACATTTTATATGCAAAAACAAATAACGAAAGCAGCAACAACAAAAACAAAATGAAATAAAATACAAATCAAATGACAAAAATCAAAAGTGCTTTTACTCTCAGCTCTCCACAGCACCCCTCCCCATTCATAACGTTTTCTCGCTTGGCGCTGTCTTTCTCTCTTTCTCTCTCGCAACACGACAGTCAATTTTATTCATTCATTCGCTCATGATTCATGAATCGGCATCGCGCGCTGCTCTGCCGCTGCCGCTGCTGCTGTTGCGTCGTTTTCACATTTTTTGTTGCCTCTGTTTTTGTTGGCAGAGGGAATTCCAGTCCGCAGCCCGTCAAATAAACTGCCGAATTTTGTATGCTTGTGACGCTTTATTTATACTAAATTAATTTTATGCGAGTTTTTCTCTGCCGTTTTATTTATATTTCTATTGCGTGGCGTTATCATATGACAATACTCCCATACATCGCCAAATTCCACTTAAGTTGGCTGCGGCATTTGCTAAAATTAACTACAATACTATAAACCATTGGGGTTTATACCAAATAATTTGAGGCACAGGGAAAGCAAAGATGTTGAGAGCAGGCACAAGGCGCTACGTTAAACAGATAACGAATTTCCAGTGAATAATCTATTGAAATTTCGAAAAATAATTGCGAAATCCGTGGGCCGCGGCACACATCACTCATAAAATTCAGTTTACAATAAAATCGTATTATTTTACATATGCCAAGCACGCCGCAAAACAAACACAGAAGCCAATACATAAGACGCAGGCACGCAATGGGAGGGGACGGGGTTTTTTTTTTGTTAACTCAACCGGAAGCTAAGTCAGTGCATTTTTTGCGTATATGCTACTATGGAATATTCAACCGATTCTCAATATACATATTTTTTTTTTATATATTTATTCGTATATTTTGTAGGAAAAAAAACCCCCAGATTATAGCAAAAATCTCGTCACAGTGCTGTTGAAAATTCCATTTACTTAATTACTATTATTATTAGTATTGTATATTATTATTGGTTCGTCACATTTTTTCAAATTTAAACTATTATAGTTAATTTTTTATAATAATAATAATTAAATAAAAATTATAGGGATTGAAATTTTCCATAGCACTAAAATTCAACTTTTTTTTGTTACTATAGGTTCAGTCGGGTTTCAGATTCAGTTCAAAACCGCCCTGCCACACACTAGTCTGGGATTCAAACGCAGTTTCCCTATGTATATTTATCTATATACATTATGTTCTCAAGATTCTGTACTTCAAACAAATGCAATTATGAAATTGCCTAATTAGTTCATTTATGTATGCATATTGAGGCAATTGAAAATTAAATTGCGTAATGGTAACAAGACTCAAAAAGTGCTTAAGTTAATGCCTCGTAGTTAAATTTCAATCAGTTTATATGCTTAGAGAGATATCTCGTTCAGCTTTTCCCCTGAGCTGTTCCGTTGATGGGGCTCTAATAATAGCTTCCGATACACGTGCACCATGTGGTAACTTCTAACGCGTGCCGTGCAACGTGCCCCACCTACGCAAATAAAAAAAAAACAACGACAAGGAAAAAAGACCAAAAACAAATTTGACATTTGCCCATGGAGTGTGCTCGACGTCAATGTCATTCATGTGCACAGAAAATTACGAAACGATTCGTGCAGCAGGAGAATAAAGTCTGTTTATAGATAAATGTGTATATCCATATATATGTATATATGTGTATATGTGTGTTTGAAAAAAGGCCTGCCTTTCAGGCCTCGTGTTTCAACAGACTCATTAAATGCTTTCAATTTCCAGGCCCCCAAAATGGCAAAAGGAAAATTAAATTTAAAGACTTCGTAAGTAGATTTTATTTTTATGCCGCCAGCATCTCTGGTGCGCTTTTCTTTCTTGTTTTCTGTTTTCCTTTTTGCACAATATGCAAATTGATTCAGTGCAGCATGAAACGCCCGCGAATTAATGAGGCGATTACTTCAAGAGCAGTGTACAAAAGTGCAAAGAGGAGGAAAACAGCGCAAAAGAAAAATAAGTCGTTGTGGGGGATCTCTGTTTCGGAGCATCCGGAGGAGGAGGCGGCGCAGTGTGCTAAATTCTAAAAGCAAAAAAAAAAAATAATAACAGGTAAGTGCACGGCGCTGGCATACCCTCTAGATACTCTTACGATTGTAGAAAAAAACAAAACCTAATAATGGGCGAGTTTCATCAAAATGTAACAAAAAACAAGAGCTTTTCCTTTCTTCTTCTTCTTCTGCAAGATATTTTCAATGTATTAACTGTTAACTTTACTGCGTTACAAAGTGCAATCGAAAACTAGAATACCCACTGTAGGGGTAGCAGAAAAACGAAAACGAGCAGCGAAACTTTTATGCAAAAGAAACGGAAATAGAGATAAATTCCCTCGCAGTGTATATATATATTATATATATTATATATGGATATATATTTCGCGCTGCCGAGTCAGCGGATGAGAGATTTACAGACAGATGGCGATGATGACGTTGTCTGGGTCTCTGGCCGTTTGTCTAAACGTCAGCTTCCTGCCGGGCAAAGATTACTTGCACTTTATGCAGATTTGAGGCAAAGGTGTTCGCCCTCAGGTCTATGCATGCACAAATGTGTGTGTGTGAATGCATGTCTGTGTGTGTGCATATGTGTTTATAGCCCGTTTCTTGGTGATTCTTTTGCCACTTATTCACAATATTGTTGCACACTTCAGCTGCACTCATTTCCCTGAGCCGCCGCTCTGAGCCCTGCGAACAACTTCCTTTTTCCGTTTACCACTTCCGTTTTGGCCATATTTAAAGTGCATCCCAAGGGTTACAGGCCCAATATAATTGGGACCAAAGGAAGTAACTGGTTAGTTGGCCTGAAATCCAGTTTATTTTAGTTAACTTCTGCTTCAAATGCAATGCAATGCAATTTTCATTAGATGTTCTCGCTTAAGTATTGAAGAAATGCGCCCCATTTTAATCATTTACTGGAAGAGAAAAACCGGCTCGGTTCTCGGCTGTCTCTCTGGCCTTTGGTTTCCACGTCAACGTCTGCGTCTTCTCTTTCTCTTTCTCTTTCTCATCTGTTGAGTCTCTGGCTGTTGCCGCTGTACGTGCCGATCGATTTCCGGTCTGATTACGTTCCTCATCCACATGATCATCTTCTCGCCTGCCTGTTTGTCTGTTGTTTGGCTTCTGCTCGCGTGTTTATAGCTTTTCATTAGCGTCATCGTTCGATCGATCGAGCGATCGTTGATGGCCGTTTGCCTCCCGTTTTGACGTTGAGCACACTGATATCATTATTACTTCTTTGTCGCACAGTTGGCAATACTTAGCTTAAATGAGTTATTCCTAAGAGAGTTATATGCTTTTCAAAAGGGTTTCGCTACTTTGATAAAGTTCAATAATGGTTGCGTACAAAACAAAAAAAGTTGTCGCTGGTTCGAACCAATGCAAAATAGTTAATTTTTAATTTTTGTTGTATTTTTAATTAGGACTCTTAAGAACAACTAGTTCTGTTCGAGATTGGGTTTATGACTGTTAAAAAATAGATATGAAACCGATTTAAACTGACGCACCTAACTTGACGTCTTACTTTTACGATTATATCAATATTACTTTTAATTCTCATAACAGCACTATTCCATACTATTGTTTATATGAGAGTATTTTTTGTAGGAAGAGCATTTCTGTTTCTGTTTGCGTTTTATTTTTGGTGTCAAGCCTGAAAGAATTTCTTTCTTGTTTTGGTTATCAATTTCATGTCTGGGCTATTGTCAGCGCCTCAATAATCAATATGGCAATGAGTAACCGCTTTTCTGCCTTGTCATTGCCGGTTGGCAGTGGGATATTGTGGTTGCGGTTGGATTTTTATTTTTTATATTGTTTTTTGTGTGCTTCGAGTACTTCAGTTGCCTCAGCATTATTCATTCAGCTACAGGCTCTTTTATATGCGAGCTGTTTTTTCTTGAGTTTTCAGTGCAACTGCAACTAATTATAAATGTATTATTATGACAGGTCTCATGTGGCATGCCAAGCGACGCGATGCTCATTTTTTTTTGTTGTTGATTTTGTTTTGGCGCCATTAACCTTCAATTAGCCATGGCTGGCAATCAGTCAAGTCAGTGACTTTGTCACCAACTTGACGACGACACACGACTCGCATCTAAAAAAGCGGCGACATGCTTGACGAGGCCTCTGGATGTGACCAAAAATAGACGCCTATTAACTGCGGCAAACCTCTAAATTAATTAACAACAACAGCAACAACGACGACGACGACGTCGACGACAACAGAACTGCTTTGACGCCAAGTTTATACGCGTAAGCCGAGTTTGTATAATAAAAATAATAACAAATAAACTTTTGTACAACGCCCACAGCACATTGCGACAAAAGCGCCCAACAAAAAATATTGTCCCGTGTGGGCTTACAGTTTTCATACGGGTTTACCTATATGTGTCATATATGTATATACATATACTATATACTATAAGCGTTACGATTCTCGGCAAAGTAAAATTGCATATTTATTTACGAGTTTATCCCCCACATAAACGTATACATTTTTAAAGCTTATTGTTCATCATCAGGAACGCGGAATATCTTTTTAGAAAGAAAAAAAAAAGACGACTTTCTAACGCATATTTATTTATTTATACATAAGCAACTTGAAACTGTCAGGGCCTTAAGCTCGCAAAGTGGGTACTTTTTTAAAGAATAGTAATCACACACTACACCCATGCCAAGCAATTGAAAACTCTTTTATGCATTACTATCATATAAAATGTGTCCCCAACTAGAGGCTCTAGACACTTCCGAAACATTTTAGCCTATGTATTCCTTTCCACACACCAAAAACGAAACATGAAGCAAGCATAAATAATTGCATAAAAATTATTTGTTGTGTACTCAAAACGTAATAAGGGAAAAACTCAAGTTTTAATAACAAATTACACGAGTGAACTTCTGTATTTGAATGTCAGAGAGTTGTAATAAAAAAAAAGAAAACCCCAAAGAAGCGCCAGCACAGCGTGAAGTTCAAAGCCTTGGTGGGTAAATGGTTGGGTGCAGAGGGGAGCCCAAAGACAGGCAACCCATGGCTGACCCCGAGCAAAGTCAACACACATCAAAGTGACGCGAGATGAGGTCAAGCGTTAAGTCATAAAAGACAGTACAACCAGAGGCAAGAAAGTAAAAGACAAATGTTAATCATCCGAGCTGTCACCAGGCGCAACCTCATCTTGACGGCGATGATGATGATGATCAACGTCATTACATCGATGACGTTGTCAACTTTTGATGTTGCTCAACGCTGCAACAGCTACAAGTGAAACAACATTGCCACAAAAGTCCATGGCAAGGCTTTTGTGAGGCCAGTCGAAGGCGACCTGAATGAAAAGTATTTTAGAAACGCGCTAATTACGTACAACAATTGATGTTGTTGTTCTTTGGGAGTACAAGCACAACTGCAAACTGAAAACGAACAGCAACATAAATAATTAGCTATAAAAAGCTTGGCTTAACTAAATCAAATTGGACTTCAAAACTAAAGCCTTGAGACAGTTGCTGATATATACTATATATTTATTTCAACTATAAACTACAACAAATCCAAGGCAGCCCTATATAATTGAATTTTAGTGCAATTATTTTATACTAATAAGAAGAAAACAGTTTGGCATGGATATTTAAGCCCCGAGCTAAGCGAAAATTATATTCCTTAATTATTTCCAGGCTGCAAAACGGGTTTGAACCGAACCCGTTTTGCAGACCGTAATTCCAATATTTTAAAAATCTGAAACTAAATCGTAGATTTAATGATGGGAAAAACTATGTTCATGAACCGAACCAACGACAATTGATTTATTGGGTTTATAATAACAATTAAGGCATTGGATGGAGGGTATTTAACTTTCGACCTAATGCCTAATGAAAATGTACTGTAATTCGAACTTGTTTATTTACTTTTTCAAAAGAAAAGATGCCATTTTAATTGTTGTTCAGCAAAAAATGAGCGAAGCTTATAAAGAAAAATATGTATTAGAAAAATGATTTAAAAAATTAACAAAGAAACCGACAAAGACAAAAGGAACACGACAAACGAGACAAGGCAGACTAATTGTCAACAAAGCAGAGAAGATCAACAGAGATCAGAAAAAGAGACTAGAACATGGCCAGGCAGGCAACCAGTTTGGGATTTGCTGGTCAGGCCTTACAACCAACAACAACAACAAGAACAACACAACCGGCTTTTAATTAATTGCCTTTTTTAGGCAAAACTATTTCTTGTTGTGCACACACACACACACAGAGAGAGAGAGAGACAGGCAGCAATGCGTGCTTATTTATGTCTGTTACAAGCAACAACTGTCAGCTACTTGTTAGTGCTTTCAAGTTCAGCAGAATCCAGAGCGTGTGTGGCCCAAGCGAAACCCACTCGCGACCCTTTGCACCACCGAACAGCACCACCACAAACTGAGTTGTCAGCTGGGTGTCGCGTCATGTAAATTGCCATCAATATTTCAGCATAAATTGCATATGGGCATTTCCACGCCGTCACTTTTAATGTCCCCCCACTTATGTAAAAACGTCAAATTATATATATATAAATATTATATAGTTGAAGTTATATAGTTAAAACATAAAATCGTAAAACTTGCATAATTGTACAAATTTAAATATCAATCCAAAATGTAAAAAACAACTGCCAATGTCCTGAGAAAAAATTTAAACTTTACAAAAAAAAAAAAAAAAAAAAAAAACTTTTAATGTGAAAAAAAGTCAAAGTAAAACACATTTTCGTAACTTGCGTTACTTAAACTACATAATAGCTGGCCGAGAGCACTATATTTAGTGCTAAAGTTGATTGCAGAAGAAATCCAGGATCGGGACAAAAAATGGAAGTCGATGCCAATAATTGTAAATTGTGAACGTTACGTTATTTTATATTTTGTTTGATTAAAAAATTAATTGGAATTAGTATCATCAGGTATCATCATCTTTCTTAAAGTAGTAAGTTTTCAACAGCTCATCACTTGTTTAAATTAATCAAATTTGAATATTTTTCTATATATGAAGTTTGAATTCGTTGGTCATGGTGGCATTTCTGTGGAAATGCCCATATCTTGTCTAGCATCCACGTCATGAGTCAGTTATGAGTCACGGCCAGAATAGAACGCGCCCTCTACATGCCACAAAGTGCAACTGTGCTCAGCTAATCGGGGAAGGGGGAGGTGGGGAGGTGGGGAGGCAATCGGGTGTTGCGCTCATATAGAAAACGAAATTTAGGTTATGCGCGCTAAACATTTTAATTAAGTGGAAAAGTATTACGCCAATTTCGGTCAGTGCTGGATGGTGTAGAAATCGCAACAGCCAACAAAATGGAAAGCCCCAACAACAAAAGCGAAACTTTGTGTAATTGAAACTGGGCACGAAGTGGAAGTATTATTATTAAGCATGCAAAGCATAATGAAGTGGAAATATATGAAACTTGAGAAAATATGCACAGACACAGAGACAGAGACACGAAGAATGGCTGAACGAACTGATGGATGGATGGATGGATGGATGGATGGATGGATGGACGGAATGGAATGAACGTTAAATTTGCGCTTGCAAATACGCTTGACTATGCTTAATTTTTCCAATCAATGATATTTGTCATGAATATTATATGAAACATATATTTATATATTTTAAATTATGATATTAATATATTATTATAATTATAATTATATAATATATATTATAATTATATAATTATATAATATTAACAATCAAATACCCTGAGTTGTGGTTTGAATATACAAATATAAATGGAGTTTACCGAAAGTTATTTCAACATTGACCTCGAACAAGTCAGCTTACCTATTAGTAATTTTCTAAATAAAATTAAATCGCCAAAATTTAGCTTACTGAACAACGATGATCATGACTCGAATCCCAGGCTGGTGTATAGAAATAGTATTAATCTTATTAATAAATATGTGAATCGAAAAGGTCCTGTCGTTTGATTAAGATATCTTCACAGATATATTGTGTTTTTGCACAAATCGTTCAATTTATATTGAACTTTGTTCTTTTTAGCCTCAACAACGTCAGATATTACATAATACATAAATATGTAAATGTAATATATGTATTTTGAGCGTATTGAACGATTTTTCCCACAAAGGAGAATAAAGCGAACGATGAAATATAATCTGGAGCACATTTTGTGATGCTTTTTTCCATCTACATAATTTATGTATATTTTAGTGTCATATCTTCCATAAAACGGTGACAAAACTCGAAAAACCTCAACCCACCACCTTGGCAAATATATATAGAGAAAAAAAAAGCATAAAAGCTGCTGAGGAAGCATAATGCCGAAAGCGGGAGAAATGACAGCTGAGTTGTGCTGCGTTAAAGCAAAAAGGAAGCGGACAGCAGGCAAAAAGAAGAAGAGACGCAAGCGCAGGCGAAAACAATTGAAGCGTGCAAAAAGAGCAGCAACAACAACAACAATACGCGCTGTGCAAGGGGAGCAGCAAACGCAAAAAGCAAAAGTTTTATGGCAAAGAACCCGAACACCGAAACCGCACACACGAAAGAAAGGAAATTCATGTGATGGGAAACGGAAATCAAAAGCTGCTACAATGTTTGTTGTTGCTGCTGCTGCGGCAGCAGCTTTGCATATAATTTATGACTCCAAGGGCAAAGGGGGCGACAGAGAAGCGTAGCAAAAGCTACTTTGAATTTGTTTGGGCGGAAAATGAAAACGCAAAGCAAAGCAAAGCAAAGCAAAGACAAGAAGGCACTGCGAAGCGAAGTAAAAATAAATGTGTATCAAGATATGTTTATTTTGCAGAGTTGGGGGCCCGTGCAGGTGTGAAATGCGAGCGGACGACGGCGGTAGGCAAAGAAGGCCACACTCACATACATATACATATACCTACATATATGTATATATACTCCAAAGTAACCCTTTTTTGTAGTTCTTGCTTTCATAATTCTGTTTCACACGACAAGAGCAAGAGCGACAAAAAAGGCGATACAGGAAATGTAAAACCAGAGTCAAGTACACCAAATAAACCGCAAGAGCTCGAATCTGTCGCCTCTCTAGTCGCAAATGCTGGAGTGGTTACAGTTATGAGCCGACGAGGAGTGCGCCATAGATAGAGTGAGAGAGTAAGGTATTGAGGTGCGAGTGGCCCATTCATACGTTGACCTTTTTCGATATTGGCGCACACATTAATCGATGTGAAGAAGCTTTTTGTTGTTATCGACAGCCCACAGACGTGCAATAAAACGAGGCAAAAAAAAACGAGGTTATCGGCAACGCACATCGCAATTCAGCTGCTCTTGATAATCATTCATAAAACAGCAAATGTACGTTTGTGTTGGTGAGATGACATGTGTGTGTGTGTGTGTTTGTGGTAGGCGGCAGCGCCAGAGAAAAGTACACCGAATTCGAATTCCATTCATGAAAAAACCCACACATCGCTGTATGTGCACGTGTATATGTGTATGCGTGTGCGTCTCTTAGTGTGTGTGTGTTGGCACATGCGCTCGAGCTGAAGCGTCGTCTCACATACACGCATACACAAACACACAAATACAAACGAAATTCATTCACAAAAAGGGGCAACTGCACGCGGCGGGGGCGGGGGGCGATGCCGTAACATTCGGCCAGGCCAGGCAAACGGCAACAGCCAGCGGAACTAGCTTCGTGTTGGGTTTGCCAGCAGCAACAACAACAGCAATGTAAAATGTTGGTTTGTTGCTTGCTGCATCGAATAAAAACACACACACGCGAGTGTTACCAGAACGAGCTGGCACGAGGCGGCTGTACCGTGCGCGAGAGCAGCACCGCACGCTGCTGCCTCACACTCACACTCGCACACACAGAATAATGCATTTTCAGCCAAAAAAAAAAAAAAAAGAAACGAAATAGAATCTCTTGCTGCATTTTGTTAAACGTTAAAACCGCATTTCAGTGCATTTTGCATATTCTTCTAATCACTTATTCAACATCAATTCGGTGCATGCTTTTCTTTCAGTTAGCAGCCTAAATTGTATATTTCGCATTTGCTTGGGCGCCTTGCATTCCAACACACTTGTCACATGAAAAAATTAACGTTCGCGTGTAATTTGTTGTTCGTTGGTGCGCACACGATGTTAGTTTAGCGTTTGATTGGGACTTTTTCATTGATTTGCACAGGTTTACATACCAATTTTCACTTTTAATTGCTCTTCAATTCGGACTTCGCGTGTTTCAGCCATGTTGGATCCATAACTACTGCTGCTGTTGTTGTTCGCGTTGGTGTTTCTGTTGTTGCTTGCCTCGACAACGGCGACGATGTCAATAGCGTCGTCCTGCTCTTCACACATATAGCGCTTCTTTTTCAACAGCATTATGTTGGTGTTGGTGCGCAGTGTTGCATTTAGATAAGAATTGTAAATGGAAATAATTCGATTTCGTTCTGCCGCAACCGCTAGACTACAACGTATGCTTTTTGTATGAGATTTTTTGTTGATTTTGTTTTATATATAAATGCTTTTAACATCACTTTATTGTTGCTGTAAGCACGATAATTCCATATATGCACATCACTTGTGCGTTTCAATTCAGTATTGTATAAAGCCGACAACGAATACACAAGAATGAAATGCAGTGCGCTAATAATATTCCGATTTCGACTTGTGGAGAGCGAGAAAAAAAATGCAACAAAATATAACTCGCGCGCATCGACGCACGACCGTTCGCAACGAGAAGTAAAACGACAATGAGCGGCGAATGGCATACACACAGAAGAAGAAGAAAACTGACAATACAACAAAACAGCAGACAGAGAGAGAAAGCTATAGTAGTATGCTGTTAATAGTATGCTGTTAATACAATAAAGTAATAACACAATATTTTATTACTCGGCATTTAGATGGATAGTTAAGAACGCGTTAATATAAATAATATAATTCGTTAGTTTCTTTTGTGATATTCATCTGCACATTGTGAGCGGCTGTCGATTCGTGAGCAAAAATAATCGGAGACGTTTTCTAACACTGGAGGTGCTTGATTTATCGAACAGCTGAGTAATGGCGCAACTCGCTAGAATTACAAAAAGAAAACGAAATAGTTTATTGTGGCAAAAAAAGAAAAAAGTAGCAGAATAGATACGATATACATAAATATTATATATACTCTTACTCTACTCTATACTCTTTGCCAAGCGCGTTGTGGAATCGGTCCACATAAGAAATTGTAAATAACTTCCAACCAGCTGAAATTTTATGAATGAAATGAAATTGCCCAGCAACAGGGGATGCGCCGGCAACAACACACACATAAAAACATTCATACACACACACACACACACACATATATATATATATATAAATTAGGGCTGGTGCACACATGTTGCGCTAGCGCCAAGCGGAAGCAAAGTGAGTTCCGGGAAAGTTTCGGGCGTTTTTGTTCCGTCAAGTGCGCTACATGCGGTCAACTTTGTGTGTTCGTATGTGAATCTTGAGTCCTGTGAATTGGTAAGGTGGGAATATACTCATAAGTACTCACTCATACACACACATATATGTATATATATACCACATATACAATACAAGTATATGTGGTCGTATACATATAGATATGTATATTGTATATATTTATATACATGTATATTGGACAGAACAAGTTACATATGTATATGTAACTAAAATTATATAATGTTATTATAAAATATTATCAATAAAAAAAAATTAAAAATATTCCTTGTTTAGTGGAAGATTTTGAAAATTTTAATTTAATTTAGATTGAGAATTTAAAATTTTTCTAAGAAAACTGGTAAAGTTTCTGGCAAAATAAAGATGTAAATTATATGTATGTACAAATACAAATAAATTATATACATACATTAGTTCTTTCATCTTACGTAAGATATTTTGCATAATGAGTGTTCCCTACTGAGCCAGGTAAAACTGGCCACAACTGGCTAATGGCACAGTCAAAGGTTTATTATTGGTCTGAGAAATTTGTTATAAAATGTTTTTTAAAATATTGACAATATCTGATTTGGTTCAGAATTTACTGTTTTTGATGGAATTGCAAATAAAGTGGCGCCAAAAATTTTAGACATATGTACTGTGTGTACATATGCTCTACTTTTTTACATGTAGTGTATTGATGTGTGTTTGTATGTCCACGTACATATATTAGGTGGGCGTTTCGGTTCAGGGGCCAAGAAACCGGTAAACTATGTTAAAATGTACAAACGACACTGTGAAATGTTAAATTTACTCGCATTCATTCATTGTTTGTTTGCTGCATTCGTTGCTGCTGCAGCTCTTCGAGCCACACACGCATCACACCAACAACAACAGCAGCAGCAACAACAGCAACAACAACAACAGCGGCTTATCAGCAACTGGCGCACATTCATTAGGCGTTGCCGGCGCCGCCAATAAGTGGAAGTGCACAAGTGGTTGTTGCAACGACATTCGCCGGCGTTGTTGTTGCTGCTGTTTCCGTGTGTGTCCTGTGCATGTGTGCGTGTGTGTGTGTATACCCAAGCGGATGCCCAAATTCTCGGCACTTTCGACTAGCTGATGTGTTTATGCATTTATGCAACCAGGGCTGTCAACTTTTTCAATCATAAACCGAACCCGGAACCGAACCAGGTGGCCAAAATGGAGTCGAATCATTTTCTGCCTTAAAAACATAAATGTTTTTTTCTAACTCAGGAAGTAGAATTCTCAATAGATAAGAATTCACTCATTCAAAAAAAAAAAAAAAAAAAAACGTAGTCATAATATTTTGATATGTATTATGTTCTCCATTTAAATTAAAATATATGTGCTGAATCAGGGTTCGAACCCACGCTCAATAATGTGGAAAATCAGGCTTACGAATTGAACCTCAAATCGAGGCATTGGTTCGAAACATGAACCGAACCAGCGGCAATTTTCCTTTTTTAGGTTTGCTTGGAACTAATACTAAAAATTAAATAAACAATATAGAATACTAGAATAAAAGAAAGGCTTTATAATATTCCCCGATCTCCAGGGCTCGAACCTCCAGGCTCATTATGTGGAGGTTCAGGCTTACGAACCGAACCTAAAGGTGAGGTATGAAACGTGAACCGAACCACTGATAATTATTTTAAAAATGTTAATGAACATAAAAATATATATAAATCTTAACAGCGAATTTAGCGGTTGTGATATTTCAAATGCTGTTTGTTCGTATAATAAAAAGGTTTTCTCATATCCCTCGAGCACGCCAAGGAAATTCTGTCATAATAAGTTATCTCTTGTGCCAAAGTAAGGGTATTCGAAAGTCGTGCCCGTCGGTTGCCTGCGTGCCAGCGTGTGTCCGAATGTCATTTGCATTTTCATCATTTGGCTCAACGAAACGTAACCGACGTGGGAAGTTGGACCGTCTGTGCGTCAAGTGGCTTGGCTCCGGCTGTCCACTTGCCTTCGCCCCCCCCCCCCTCTCCCTCTCCGTCTCCCTTCGTCCGGCCAAGGTGCATTCGTCTGCATCTGCGATAAAAATATTTGTGGTAGTTTTTTTTCTTCTTTTTTTGTTATTGTAGCCGCATTTATTTAGATGTGTGTTGGCGTCATTTTCGGGTTTTGCGTCGTCTCGTTTTATTTATTTTTGGTCTGTGTTTGGCCATTTTGCTGGGCTTCCGTTATTTTGTTTGAAAATTCCATTTCGCCCGGCTTTTTTGACTTGTTAAATTTATCACATTTATTTTTGTAACTTTTATTTAATTACATTATGGTGCATACATAAATTTGTAGGTTTTATCGCTTGCGCGCAAAAAAAAAAAAAATTTGGTTTACATGTGGGCTTTTATATGTTTTTAAATTTATGTATTTACAAACATCGACTTAATGAAAACCTGTAAAGATATATTTGTACAGTAATTTGAAACTTTTCTCATTGTTGACTTATGATTACTAAAAAAGGCTAAATTGAAATTTGACTTATGTGTAATAAAAAACTACCGTTTAAACAGAATAAGTTATGGGTAAACTTTAGCGGTAATAGACCACACAAGATTTTAAAATATTGGAACTTCGTATTCGTTTTGATTGAAATTCACATATATCTCAATATAGTGCTCATACTATATATCTATAAACGACTAGATCTGCGCTGAGATGTTGCAATACAATAAACTAACATTATAAATATGAATTGGCCAAGTGACGCCGATTTCTACGGACTAAGCTAATTAGTAAATGGATAGGATTTTAAATCTATTAGGACGCCAATTCCCATAGCTAGGCTCAACTTTCTTACTCAAAGAATCGGTTTACACATAAATTCTACACACATTTTTGGCAACACGTATACCCTACACGTATTTGGCCGATCCGTTAGCAGACCGACCAGCAAAAGCACACAGATACAGAAAACATTTCGTTAAACGGCTTGGCTTAGACCCAATTGGTGCGCGTTGTAGGCTATAATGCGTCGTTGTGGCTCTTGGATATGGTTGTCTCGATCTGATCGATGCGCCGGAACGAGGGCATGTACGTGGAGCTGGCCTGCGTGACGATCGAGTTGTTGGAGGAACTCTGCAGGGAGAGAGAGATCTATTGGTGGGATGGAGCATATCCGATGCCTGCGACAATAAATTACCTTCTTCTGGCGATAGGAGCGGGCGCGCACGCGTGTTGTATTCCGCCGTACCGGGTTCACCGTGGTCGACTTCTGGGAGAGGCGCACGGAGCTGAAGGTGCTGCCCCGGTGTCCACGACGAATTTGGGGCGAGGGTGTGCCGGTGGCTGAATGAACAACAAAAAGGATTAGGGCCAGTGAGAACGTTGCGGTCGGGTGTAGCCGACTGCGCGATACTCGTTCACAGCTAATATTTTGGATAAACATCGTTTTTTTGCTATTAGTAGGGGAAATTCTTTGCATATATCTTTAAGGGAGGTCATCAGAAAACTGCCTGCTTTTTTTATACGATCCTTAGAGGAGGTCATCAGTAATCTGTTTGTATACTATGGTCGGGAAAAGTATTTTGACAATTGAATTAATAAAATACTTTTCGTTTTAATAGTTATTATCACCTATTTTATTTTGAGCTCTAATAGAGACCTATTGCTTATCTCAGTTTATACAAAACAAGCGATCTTAAAGAGCACACAGCTTTGTCAAAATACTTTTTCCTACCATTGTAGTTTAATGTAACTAGCTTTTAAGTTGTGGAAGATTTTGTAGACTTGAACGATTTGCCACGCCCCCAGCGGGTAAATCAAAAAATGTTTTGTGGGATTTTTAGCTTTAAAACAGCATTAAAACTGAGGGAGATATATCGAAAATGACTATAGTTTCAAGTCTCAAAATTGCGTTCATACGGACAGACGGACAGGCGGACAGACGGACTGACGGACATTGCTTAAAGCCAATGTACTCTTTTCTCTACGTGAACGAGTGTGATAGGGAGCACGCTGGGGGCCATGCAGGAGGTATTTACGTGTGCCTGGGATCGCGGTGCTGCGCTTGGTGGCCTGCATCATGTTGAAGACCACGGCGCTGAAGGAGCCGTGGTGCGAGGTCTGGCGCTGCAGGTTCGGTGTCTGGGCGAGTGGAATGCCAGCGGGCAGGCGCACTGGCGAGATCAGCTGGCTGTCGGAGATGCCCTTTGGATGCACGTAGAAGGTGGTCATCATGCCCTTGCCCTTCACGTTGATTTCGCCGCGTTTCTGCAAGAAGAGGAGGAACCTTTAAGACTTGCTCGCCTCCGCGTTTGCGACTCCGGAGCTTACCACACACGTGTAGCCGCGTGAGCAGAGCAACTCGGCCGTATTGTCCGGCACCTGGACGCGCCAGTTCTCGCCCGTGGAGTCCATGCGCGAGGCGACGTTCACGGTGTTCCCCCATATGTCGTAGACGGGCTTGCGGGCGCCGATCACGCCGCTGACCAGCGGGCCGCTACAGATGCCGACGCGCAGCTGGAAATTGTTGAACGCATCGCCGTTGATCTCCTCCAGCTTCTTCTTCATGGCGAACGCGAACTCGACCAGGTCGCAGACGCTGTCCTCCGAGGTTTCGCCGCGAACGCGCAGATGCTCGTGATTGAGTCCGGCGGCGGCCATGTAGGTGGCGCCGACCGTTTTAATTTTCTCGACGGACGCGAAGCGCGGCTCCTCCAGCAATTCATCAAAGTCGCCTGCGGCCGAGCGGAGCAAACGTTAGCAAGCCTCATTAGGCATGTGGCACGAAGGGGGGCCATTTAATCAATCAATCAACTCACAGATAATCTCGTTCAGGATGCGAATACACGCCTTGCCGTTGTCAATGTCCTCCGAGTAGAAGTCCTGGAAGTTGGGTATGGAGGCGAACATTACGCCGCACAGATTGTGCATTTTGGAATAGAGCTCGTCCGTGTGCTCGTCGGACAGGTAATAGGCAGCCACGTGGTCCGGCAGGATATTCTGCAAGGCATTCAAATCGGGCGTTTAATTAATGAGCCGTCACCAGGTGGGGAGGGTAGGAGATGGGAGGGGGGGGGGGCTGTACCTTAATTAATGTGTCATTAAGCGCACGATTCGATTTCATGTTGGTCAGCTCCCGTTCCGCTTGCTCCTTCCAGATAAAGTCCAGCCGCGAGGTGACCTGCAAGGCACAAACGAACAGATTAAAGTCTGTTAAATCCGAAGCTGATGATATGGCGCACCTCGACGAGCCGGGCGTGGTAGCATACCATGATGAGGAAGGTAATCAGCAGGATGAGCATTTGTACGCCCAGGGGCATGCCGCGGTCCCGCAGATGGACCAGGCTGAAGCTCTCATCGGTGCTGAACCTGATGAAGATCAGCGTCGTGTAAAACGCGACCATGCCCAGGGCCATAATGGCCTTAATCAAATAGTAGAGCTTCAGGGCGGTCGCCAGCGAGACGAGGCAGAGCACCCAGGTGAAGACTATATACTCGGGCAGCACGCAGCCCAGGCCGTCGTCGATGGAGGAGGCAAACGGACTGCGCCCGTGCCTGGTCAGCCCGTAGGGTCCGTGGGAGTACTCGAAGGTCTCCAGCGGTGTGGTCAGATTGGTGAGGGTCACCGCATGGGTGAGTGTGTGCCGCACCAGCTCCTCGGAGGCGTTGACGAAGCTCTCGTTCACCAGGGACACCAGCGATATGGCCGCTGCCCCGCCGCTGGCCGGCGTGCGTATCGTGAAGTTGTGCTGAATCGTTTGCGAGAAGGAGACCGTCGAGTCCATGTCCAGGGCCGATGCGGAGACGTTGCTCGAGAAGTTGGGCTCGCTGTAGGACGGGCAGAGCACCAGCCCGATCGCGCTGAGCATGCACATGGACACGATGACGCCGCAGATGAACAGCGTGCGACGGCGGCGCTGGTGGACCAGTTTCGCGGAGTTGATCTTCAGGCAGCTGGGCAGACCTGGCCGGGAATCAGAAGCGTCAGCAATTGATGGGGAAGGTAAATCATTACACTCGTTCACCCAGCGAAAAGAGTATATTGGGCTTGTGCGGTGTCCGTCTTGATGTCCGTCCGCCCACACTCTTTAGGAAAAGTGTTAAGATTCTTGGATCGAATCTATTTATCTGCCCCAGTTTTGAAGCTAGATAAATCAAACTTTTGCAGACAGATTACTAATGACCTCCTTTCAAGATGGCTCAGAAGTTTTTTAAATACGCCCACTGAGGGCGTGGCAAATCGATGAAATCTATATATCTCCCTCAGTGTTGAAGCTAAATAAATCAAACGGACAACTAATGACCTTCTTTAAATATGACAAAAGTTTTTTGGCGTCGCCCACTGAGGGCGTGGCAGACCGCGGCTAAGCCGCGACAATCCATATTTCCCACAATTAAGATTTTCTAAAGTAACAAATATAATTAGTCAGCCTTAAGCTGCTTTTACACTGCGAACGAGTATTGCGCAGTCGGCTACACCCGACTGCAGCGCTTTCACGCGTCTTCACCTGGAAACTCCTCGGCCATGACCAGGACACAGCAAAAGGTGAGCACCACAGTGCCCACAGCCAAGCAGATGATGACAGTGGTGCAGCGTGGAATAATGATGACCTGGCACAGCACCATAAATATCCAAATGACAAAGACACACAGCATGTTGGAGCTGAAGCGGGACGAGGGAGGAAACAGGAGGCAGAAATCAATTAGCAACAGTTGATTAATTAAGGGGCCCAACAGGCGGGGAAATAAATGGGCGGCCTGTTGGGCGCAGGCCTTGAGTCCTTACGCACCGGAACATGTCCTCGCGCAGCTGGCAGAATTTCTGCTCCTGGCTCTTGTCGATGAACTTCAGTGTCCAGGCGTTTAAATACTCGCGTCGGATTTCCTTATTGGAATTGATTTGAATATTCTGTTCGATGAATTCGTCAATCTGTGTTGGGGGGTATTTCATTGACCGGATAGTTCTCAACGTAGTTCGCTCTGGGACTTACCTCCTCGTCCAATGCGGTCACCGAAACGCGATGATCCTGTTTCGGGTCGACCAGAATGGAATCGGCCCGATTTAAAGCCTCCTCGGGACTGTTCAACTGAAGTATATTTATGAATCAGCCGATAATGAGCAAAGCGAGGCGCCAGATCTCAAGTTGACTTACATTCCTGAATGGTATTTCGGGTATCCACTCGGTGGTGCTCTCGTCCTCTACGACCAGACCCTTGGCCCCGATGGCCTCTGCCAGATTTTGAATGCTGGCTCCGTTGCGCGGCCTCAGCTGCTGTTCCAGCGGCGCCGACATCATGGCCGTCGGCGAGGAGACCGTGGACAGGCCCGCCGGTGCTCCGGCGCCACCTGGACTCGGATTCGCGCCAGCGCCGGCGCCGGCCATCCCGTTGCGCAGTCGGCGGTTCTCCAGGGCGACGCCCTCGACCACGTTCGGCAGCGAATTGAGGGAGATGTTCTTCTTCTGCTGCTGCTGCAGCAGCTGCGCCGGCTGCTGCACGGCCAGCGCCAGGGCGCACTCCAGACTGCGTCCGTCGATGCTGCCGCCGTCGCCGATGCCCCCACCTCCCGCTGTGGCGCTGCCCATGCTGCAGTCGTTGCCGCTGCCGCTGGCCGAGATCGACTTGGGCAGCGGCCCACTCGCGGCTGGGGGCGTGGCCATGCTGCTGCTCAGATGGGCGCTGCTGCGCGTGCCAAAACGCCGCTTCGGCCTGGAGCGGGGGTTAACAGCGATTATAGCCAGGCAGCCGGCGTTAATTGCATTGGAAACTTACCGCAACGGCTCCGTGCGCTTGATGAGATAGGTGGTCACGTTCAGCTTATTGAGGTGATTATCCCGAGAGCCGCCGTTGCCCGGCTCCACCTCGTAGGCATCGTTGAGGCAGTTGAGCGTCGCCTCCGAGATGTGAACGCGCCTGGCAAGTGGAAAGCGGAAAGTGGAAAGTGGTAAGTGGTAAGTGGTAAGTGGAAAGTCGAAAGTGATGGAGGGGGTAACAAATGGTAGTTGGTAGCGAAAATTAAATTCAAATATTTGCCCACGTTTTCTGCGATTGTGCGTGAAGTTTGCCGCCCACACTCTTTGTGTGTGCCTTTCATAATTGGGTTGCTCTACGATTTCGGTTTCTAGTCCGTAGCTGTCGTTTTATGTTTATGCTGCTGTTTCTCCGGCTGGCTGTCGTCCTGGTCCTGGTCGTGGTCCTCGCCCAGGCCACAATTACATCAAAGCATTTTGCGTTAAATGGAACCTTTTGCTTGTGCGCTGGTTTGGCTTGTGGTTGCTCTGATTTGATTCTTGGCTCTTGGCTCGTGTTCTCGGCCAGTTGTTGTTGCCGTTTTCGGTTTGGTTTCTTGTGTCTAAACACGCCGAGCTAGCAAAAATTACCGAGCAATTGTTGCTGGCCAGCATTGGACATGCCCTAATTGGCCAATTAAAAATGTGGCTGACTAAGATTTAGGGGCACAGCACAGCAAAGTTATTTGGCAACACGTTTCGGGTTGCGGCTGCATGGAATTTTGAATTTCGAATTCTTGAATTGTTGCCAATAAATTTGAGATGCCTGCTGCCCAAGAATTCGTTTGAAATAACCAACTTCAAGATAAGCAAACTTTATGCTGACGAAGGCGCCTGTGAACTGTAAATGCACAGTCTGGCCGAATAGCCTAAAATATTACGAAACATCCGAGTGCGAATTTATAGCCCCAAAAAGTATGCTATACCAAACGTTATCGATTAACAACAAGGTATTCTCATTTAAACTTGTTTTATAGATTAATTGTTAATATCTCCTGAAATTCGATTTCTACACTCAAAAAAAAAAAAAAAAAAAAGAGTCTCTAAATATATTTCAATATTTCATTTTAAATAAAATATAAATTTGTTGAACAAGAATGAATGTAAAATATTTAAGGAACTGAAACTTCTCTTAAATTAAGTACTATATTTTAAGAGTTTAGGGATTTCATCTTGAACGGATTTCGTCAACGCTTTTACTTGATTTAATGAAAATATACTTAGCTTCTTTTTGAGTATAGACCGAGTGTAAGGTTAAGCTAATTTACACTGCGTCAACAATTTAATAAAAATCTGTAAGGCTTCCAACATTTTTTTTAAATCTGTAATTAAAATGTTATGAAATATGCTATCCGATCTGTCTGCAAGGGCATTAGCTCGTCGGCCGTATGAAAATGCCTTTCCCTACTTTATTTGCTCACACGTTGTTTTCGACAAGAAGGATAATTACAGGACCATGGCTTGACAATGCTTTGCGCATAATTTAGCGACTGATTCAAACACACACAAAGGCAGCAGGAGCTAGGGCCTGTTGAACGTGACTGGACTTACCCGGGTATGCCGCCGGATTCCATGTGATTTGCAATGATAACATCATTAGACCAAACGTCAAAATGCCATTTCTTGTTGCCCAGAACGCCGCACATCACCGAACCGCTGTGGATGCCGATGCGCATGTTGAGGTCGACCTGCAAAATTAACAAACGCACAATTCACAAAATATGCAAAGCACGCGCTCAGCTGCAACTGCAGCTGTAACTGCCACTGTAACTGCCACTGTAACTGCCACAGCCACTGCCACTGCCTCTGGTGCCACAGTGTTTGAGGGCGCTGCAGTTGTCAGCAGTGCTGCCTATCATAGGGAGTGGACACAGTAAAATAAAAGTTTAGAACTGTCGAAAACGCTCTCAATTATTCTTATTTGAAAAGACAGATTTTTGTCATTTGTGAAGGCGGCAGTGGACGTGGCAGGAATTCGGCTTGATTTTTCGAGGAGCTAATCAGAAAGCTGACTGCCAAATTTTGTGACTTTAGCTGTAAAATTCTGGCAGATTTGGAGATTTGCGGCTTACCCGCCCCCAAAATACATAGATTTTATTGATTTGCCATGCTCCAGTGAGTATTTCCAAAAAATTGTTTATATCATATTTAAAGGAGGTCCTCAGTAATCTGTCTGGGAAAATACGATGTATCCAGCTTTAAAACAGGGGGAGATATATAGATTTCAATGCTTTGCCACGCCCCCATATATACAAGATCCAAGAGTTTATATTCCAAGTATTAACTTCAATAGCCATTGCACAAATCTAATATAGCATTTTCACTCCTTGAACGAGTTTAAAAATAGAATTGAAATTAGAAAAGGATAGATTTCTCGCCCGGCTAAATCAGTTATAATAGGGCAAAATCTGTGCGGGAAAAGGCTAAATTGGCAGCACTGGTTGTCAGAGTGTCAGTGCCAGTGTCCGTTGCACCGACAGTCGCTCGGAGGCTGCGTCTGCCAATTGTCATTATCCAATGGCAACTGTGGCATTCATTAAATGCGCTTAAAGGGCCATCGAGTGGAAAGAAGATGAGTTCATCCCCCCCTTGTTTGGCCCAGAAAAAATCTTTTTATTTTTGTTTTGCACTTGCACATAGCCGGGGGCATCGAAAATTTAACACATATTGTTTGCTGTTGTTGTTGCTGCCGTTTGTCGCTGCCTTTTGCTCTGCTGAGATTTGCATACAAATGAATTGTCAACACGTCCAGCAATGGCCGCCAAAGCACGGCGCAACAACAATGTGCATATTCGTAAAATTTAAGCGGCTTGCCGGAAAAGAGAAATGCAAAACAGCTGACAGCTGAAAAATTTGTGGCATTAAATTAAAAAAAAAAAAAAAACAAATAAGAACCGTGCAGTCGGGCGTAACCAACGGCGTCATACTCGTTCAAAGTACATTACCAGTTTTATAGAGTCGAAAAGGTTCTTAGATATTATTGGTATTTTTGGTAAAGTGTAGATTCTTGTATTTTGTAGGGACGGGCGTGGGCGTTTTTGAGAAGGTCATCCGTGGTCACCAGCAATCTACCTACCAAATTTGGCGATTCTAGCTTTAATATTGAGGGAAATATTCAACTTCTTGTCGATTGGCGATTTGAGTTGTATCGATAAGTTATCGATTGGCAGTGTGAAGCAGTCAGGCGGGCGAACAGTATAACGGACTTTGTACAAAACCAATATAACCTTTTCACTTTGTGAACGAGTATAATAAATATTGCGACTTGGCAGCCGTTTAACAGCTCTCGCTGCGTGACAGTTGACTGTTATTGCCTAACAGCCTCCTGTTGGCTGACTGGTTACTTCAGGCAGCACCTAAAAGTATGCAACGCTTTTAATGACTTTCCGCAATGGGTGCTGTTAACAGAGCACTAACATTTCCCCGCAAAAACTGACTGCATTAACATATTACAAAACTAAATAAGTAAGAGGGCTGCAGTCGGGTGTAACCGACTGCGCAATACTCGTTATTATTGTAATTCTGGAAAAATATAGGTTTACTTAGGTCAGGAAATGAGTAAAACTGACGCCATAAAGTCTTAATCCTTTATACGGCGAACAGCGTATTTTTATGGTGGCAACAATTGTCGGCCATTTGCGTGGTGTGACTTACGTGCGTGTGCAGGCGCACATCCTTGATGGCCTTTATCATGTGGAGCCCAGTTTCGACGCTGCACACCGCGTGATCCGGCCGCGTCTTCCAGTTGTCGCTCTCGAACTGCGACACGCAGTAGTAGCAATCGCCGAGCAGCTTCACGCGCAGGCAATGGTTGTCCTGTGGACGAGGGAGCAGTGAAAAGTTGGCCCTGGACTTGGCCCACATACTATGTGGCCACTTACCTCCGCGATGCGATCGAAACGCGCAAAAAGGTCGTTTAAAATTTTCACCAGTTGCTGGGCCGATGTTTTGCTCGCCAGCTCCGTGAAGCCCTGCCGTTTAAATAAAGTTTTATCGCGGCTTTTGATTGCGCTGTATTCGGCTTACCTTAATGTCCGCAAACAGAATGCTCACGTTGTCCATGGGATATACGTATAATTTGTTGAACTGCGTCTCGACGGTCGGATCCGTGCCTTTGTACATTTCGCTGCGTATTTGATTATTCACGATGTTGGGCAGAACTGCAACCGGAATGCGAAAACACACAGTAATTTTAGGAATTTTCAACTTGGCTAAATATTTATTTATTCTGTAGTGAACTGAGCTCTTGGGTTATTTGTGCCGTCTGCAGTCGTTAAGCAACTAAAAATTACTGAACAGACCTCAAACATGAGTCCTGACAGCTTCTCTGCGGTTACCTGCAGCCGTCAGCTGCCGGCTACCTGGTCTCGGCCAGAGACTTCCTTGGAACTGGCATTTTCAGAAGTACGCCAATGGAAAACTTGGTTAGTTTGCTTACAAAGTAAAACGAGTATTTCGGGCTTATGCAATGGCCGTCTGTCCGCATCAACTCCATTTTTTTTCGCCAGAAATTTCATTTTTGACAAAAGTTGTGTCTTGTAAAACTCTCGGATCATTAGCTCTTAAAACTAAACCGACTTTAATGTTTGATGACGTTTTGTCCATGGATAGATTTCAAATATATGCTTTATTGAAAAATACATTTTTTGCCTTTTTAATTTTTTGAAAAAATTTGTTTTTAAAATTCACATTTTAATATTTATATTTTTCATCAATTGTGCTGTCGCAACTATTATAAAAAGGCGGTCAGATTTGAAGTCAGAAACTCTGGCAAAACTAAACCGACTTTAATGTTTTATGCCATTTGGTCTTGGTTTGTCCTCTAGAGTTAACCTGCATTTAATATATAATATATGCATTTTTGATAATAATTCAAAAAAATAAAATGTTTTCCTTTTTTAAATTATTATCAAAATTGTATTTTTTATCGATTGTGATTGTCACAATTAGTATTGTTGAAATTATGTTCTGGTCGTTATTACACTGTGAACGAGTATTGCGCTGTCGGTTACACCCGACTGCAATGCTCTTATGTGTTTATTTTTTATTTTATTTGTATTAAATTATGTTTGGGGTTTTCATGTGGGGTTTTGAGGTATGTCGCATTGCTGAGGTTTTAAATATGTCTACGCTTTGTCATAGGTATAAGAAAGAGCTAGGTTTTCTCTTTTTACACTAACAACAAATCCTCTTCTAAATTTAATTATGAGTGATATTTTTTTTCAAATTTCAAAAAAATTCGTTACTGAATATTCTTTTAAGACGAATCATTTTTGTTTTCAAAATTAATTTGCATGAAATAGAACAAAATTCTTGAAAGGCGCTCGTAAAAAGTTCTCTGCTTGAAATATACGTATATTATTAGGAATATTGAAAATAAATAACATTTTAGAAGTCTATTTGTTTAAAGCTTTAAAGTTGTAACCTAACTCGATTTGGACAACGCACCTAATCGATGATATTTTCTCTCTAATTTACAATATTTTTCTTCATCCGGTTTGTTTCATGGCATTATTATACTTATGTATCTGTATCTGCAAAATCATCTTTATTATCTTTCGCCTATCCTAATGTGCACTTAATTATCTATGTGTATTTACCATATTTTTAATGTCATCTTTAACTCACTTGAATCGAGCAATTTCTGAGTGCGCTGCAGCTCCTTTTCGGACTCCTTCTTGTGCTCCATGGCCTTGTGGGTCTCGATGAAGGCCAAGCGCTGTCCGCGGTCCGTCAGATACTTGGTGTACATGCCGGCCACGTTGATGGCCGTATACAGGATGAAATTGGCAATGATTTGGAACAGCACGCAGTTGGGGTCCAATGGCGTCTACAAAATCAAAAATATTGCGAACATAAGCCGTAAAGTTTCGTCCAGAGTGCGTTGCTCGGCGTATTTTCTACCTCCTTGTCCTGCAGTTTGTTGATGGTAATTACGGCCAGGTGGCAGCTGGCCGTGATTGTGCCGCCCACAACGCACCATTTGAGCGGCAGCGGCAACATCGCATAGGGCACGAATATGACGAACAAAATGTACCAGACCAGGTACTCACGATTCTCAAAGCCGACGCCTTCGCTGATGAATCCTGTCGCAAAGGCAATAAAACATTTATGATGGCCAAAGGATTAGCAGATTTAATGGCCTGCGCATGTGACGCATGATTTATGTTCTATACGAGCCACCCCGTCCTCACCCACCCCCTCACCCTCACCTTGTATGTTGAAGAGCACCCAAGTGCAGACCGCCGCCCAGTGCAAGTAATTGTTGGCAAAGCAGCGCCAATAGCCCAGAAAGCAGATGGCCAAGTTAGCGATGCCACAGCAAACCGACCAAGTGATCGCAGTGGCCGTGCTCGCGTCTTCCGAGCTCTGAATAGATCGGCGAATTTCCAGTTAACAGTTAACGTAAACGCTGGCTAAGAGCGGTCCACTTACCGACTCTTGGCGGTCTTCCTTCGGCTGGAGCATCCAGATGAGGGCCATGACGATCTTCAGCACAAAGTCGACCACATTCACGATGATCAGCGACTTTTGGCGCTGCCTGTGCGTGTAGGTCAGATAGCTGCGTTCCAGGGAGCTCTGCTTGAAGGAGTTCGTCAGCGAGGGGCAAAGTATGCCCTTGACCACGTTGCCGCTCTTAAAGGCCGAGTAGGTTTCATTTGTCAGCGGGCGTTGGGGTCCGGCGATGCTGGCTATGGATTGGCCCGATTCCAGTTCATAGTCTTCGAATATACAATAGAATAATGACTTTCAAAACCTGATTTCGCAATGCCAAAGCTTAATCTAGAGCACTCCCAGAATTTGGACTCACAGTTCCCATCAGTTCCCGTCAGTGAGTGCTGCTCTTCTGTTGTACTAACTAAGATTCCCTTTTTCAACAAAATTGCTTGATTGTCTAATGAAAGCAATTTACTGCCTGCGTGACAAGATCCACACCAATCAGTGAAATCATACCAATCGGCAGGGCGATTAGGCCGATTTTCCACAGTCGGCTGCATTCAACTGCACTCTTTTTTTTTTTTTTTTTTTTGCTTGAAATGTTGCTTGTTCACAAAGCAAAGGGGTATATTGAAAACATCTTCAAACTAAAACTCAGAAAAAGCCTTTTCTGGGTATGTTTAAAAGTTAGATACATAAAATTCAAATGTTCAGGCAGATTACTGCTAACCTCCCTTCAAGATTGCACGTGATTAATTGCGAAAATCTATATCTACCTCTATGAAGATCGAAAAAAGTCTGCCTGCTTCCACAAAATACAAACAATATTTTCAAAAAACTGCGAACGAGTATTGTTGAGTCGGTTACACCCGACTGCAAATATTTCCAGACTTCAATTTTCACATGAACAGTGCCCGACTAGGAGATAACGCCAGTCTGCGTTCTATATAGAAACCTCTCAATTACTAGAGAAGAGAACTCAAGAAGGTTAATGCTTCATAAATCATTGAAATGTGTCTATATTAAAAATAATACCTTTTAAATTTGGGAGCAGGGAGGGCATACAAAAAGTAAAATATTCTTGACTGTTAGAATATACATATAAAATTTGGCTCACATAATCTCTGAGCTTTTGGCGTTAAATCAATATTTATCGGGGGGTTCTATAGATGGGAAGTCATCGAGGAGGGGGAGCTAACAAAGGTCAGTTAATCTTGTTCTGTAAATTGTCTTGTTTCTAGATCAACTCTGCCTGTTGTCCTTATCAGGAATATATGTAGTTTATGGGGTGAGAGATAATACGTATAATAATAATTTTTAGCTCACACTTATTATTCATTATTTGAGAAAGTTTTACGAGTTATAGCCTAAGAAGCCATTTGCGCCTTGACTTATTTTTTAACAAGTAAACGATGGCTTCATTTTATTAGGTGTGCGTATAAAATATCTTCAGGTCAAGCAATATCGAGGAATGCAATTGTCAGCAAGCTTAGCAGGAGGAAAGTTAACTGGGAGAGAAAGTGATTTGTCAGACTGCCATTGTGTTTTATGGTTGCTGTGATCCACTCCATGTGCTGCCAAACATCCGTATAGACCGAGGGCAAATGGCTCTGGCCGCAACCGAGGCCATATGTGGCGACGCCGTAAATGGTCGTGTTCAGCAGGAGGGGATCGCCCGTGTCGCCGGGACAGGGATCTTCGTCGTAGGCGTCGTCCAGATTGCCGGCGCACATCATTTCCGGCATGAAGTTCTCAATCCTCGCCTCGCATACCACGCGCTCGTGCAACTTGACGTCGACAAACAGGATTCTGGACGCCAGAGCGCCGCCCTGCAAGCAATTGGGTTGCGTGAGCGACACCGAAAATAGGATCAGATTGGGTAACCTAACAGCGTAGACGCGTCCCCAGCCGAAGACCCTGTAGAAAATACCGTAGGTGGGTGGCTCGACGGGCAGCTGGGCAATCCCAACGTAAGAACTGTCGCTGGGCAGGTTATGCGCCAGCTTAATAATCGCCAGATTGTTGGTATTATACATGATATAGTTTCTGGGCACATATATCCCGTAGACCGGTATATTCAGGGTCTGGCGCGCAACACCCTTCAATCGGTTCGGCGTCCCAGCGACGACCAGGAGCAGTCGACTCCGGTGCAATATCTTGCGTTGGCTTTGTTCGATGGTTTGCAGTTGGATCAGTTGTAACGGATACCTGAAGGCTATATACGTACTCCATCACGCACAGCGCGGCCGACAGGACGAACTTGGGAGCTATTATGGTGCCGCCGCAGTAATGATTGTCCCCAAAGAATTTGGTCGGCGTTCGCGACCTGATGGACACCACGTACTTGGACATCGTCTCGTACACCTCTTGATCAAAGCTCGGCGTGGCCAGGCGCTTCACGCGATTCTCACCTGACTCCAGTTCGTCGCCACGCGCTAGTGGCAATATTACCAGAAGCGGCAGCAACTTGAATATCGTTCTGTTCATCATCGAGTGTACTAGAAAATATATATTCACAGCGACGCTGCCTCAGATTGAATGCGGGCGAAACTTCAAAACCGTTTCGACAACAGTTGGCACTAAAATCAAATGCTGTTGTGCTTGAGAACCCGATAATAAATTGTCGCTGGTTCGGTTCGAAATTCAAATCTATAACTCCCATTGTTGTTGAGGTAGAGTCCCCAAATTGGGCAGGCTTCCGCTAAAGATCGAGCAAACATATTTCGGACAAGAACACTCCAGCTCCTACAAACTAAAAAATCTCTTCTTTTTTTTTGGTTCGGTTCACAGTTGGGTTCATAGTAAAGGGAAACAATTGGTTCGGCTTAAATATATTAAATATATTTATACTGCTCTAATCTAAATTGGTTTAAAGTGAAAATTCATAAAATTGCATTCAATGAGTACAGGGTGTAATATCGGGAGGCTTAAGGATTTT
Organism: Drosophila sordidula; assembly: GCA_035047465.1. Taxonomy (NCBI): domain Eukaryota; kingdom Metazoa; phylum Arthropoda; class Insecta; order Diptera; family Drosophilidae; genus Drosophila; species Drosophila sordidula. The sequence continues at coordinate 12,489,251 of JAWNPQ010000156.1, read as the reverse complement.
TATACTCCTTCAAGTAGTGAAAAGAGTATATTGGGTTTGTCTATCCCTCGCCGTCCGTCCATCTGTTCGTATGAAAGTAATTTGCAACTTGGAATATATAAAGGGGTCAGTTTTTTTTTTGATACGCCCACTGGAGGCGTGGCAATTTGAAGTAATCTATATATCTCCATCAAGCTACCTCCTCGCAATAAAAATAAACCGCAAAAAATACACATCTCCCATAATTTTAGAGCTATTTAGAATAATTTTCTGTAAAGATTAAGCCGAAAAGTTTTGGCCACGTCCACTCGCGCTTTGACAATTAAAAAAATAAATTTTTCCCAGAATAACAATAATTATTGACTCCGTTCGCAACAGGTTTAAGCTTAAGTATTGCGCAGTCGGTTGCACCCGACTGCAACAATCTCAGTTTTGACAGGCGAAGGAGGCATTTCTGAACATATTTGGTTTATATTCTTGATCAGCACAATAAACTCAGTCGATATAGCCGTGTCCGTCCTCATGCATATAAATAAATATGTATATAAACGTGTCGCTTGGGGATAATTAATGTCGGAGAGAAGTAATCTAAAATCGATATACACCCTTGGGTTTTTCTAACATGTGTCGGATTTAATAAAACATCAGGTTGGGCATATAGGCTCTGGGATGCACAAATCAAATTACCCTTGATTTTCTGTACACACCTCAATTTAAAAACAATAAACATGTGAAAACCTTAGGAATTGTTGTGACATGGAAATGTCATCAGATGTTGGCAATTAGTTGCCCAACCATGTGTAGCTTAACTGTATACCCGACTTACCAAAATAACTGTTGCCAAATATGCTGCAGCTTTCGGTGCGGCGCTTTGGCCCATAGCCGGACTTGGCCTCGACGATGCGCACGGATTGCACTCGCCGTGGAGTTTGTTTGGCCATGCCCCCGCCCCCGCCGCCGCACTCGGCGCCGCTGCCGCTGCCGCTGCCGACGCCGACGCCGAGCATTGCCTGCTGTTTCTTGCGCAAATTGGACAAAATTGATGCTGTCGAGGCACGCAGCGAATGGGGCAGATCGCCGCTGTCGTCCATCTGGGCGCCGTCGCCGGGCAGGCGTGGTATTTTGGACATATCGTGGGCGGTTATGGCCGGCTTGCCTGCGTGCGCCGTGGCTGCGGCTGCTTCCTGCTGTTTCGTTTTAGTTCAGCTTTTAATTAGCCCTGAGTGCTGGCCACAATTGAACTTACCTCGGACGCAGTCGCTGCCGTTGTTGTTGCTGCCGCTGCCGCTGCCGCTGCCGCTTTTGCCGTCGCCATTGTTGCGGCCGTAATCTGCTCATCGTTTGTGGTCTGCGCTGCGGGATTGCTCAGACCGGGGCCACCGTCAACGTCGTCGTTCGCGTCATCGTCGTCGCCCTCCAGCCTTATGTCGTCTATTTGTGCCAAGGTGATGGCCCCCTTGTCGGGCGCGCGCCGCAGCACCACAATCTGCTCCTCCTCCTGGTCCTCTTCCTCTGGCTTCTCCTTTTTTTCCGGCTCCCGAGCAGCCACCACGTCGGCTGGGCCGCGCTGCGTCAGCTCGGGGGGCGCGGAGTGTGTGACGCTGTTGCTCTGGCGGCGGTTCTGCAGCGCCGAGGATGGCGTCGAGCTCAGCTGGCGCAGATGCACCTCATCCGAGACCAACTTGTCGTCGTCGTCGTCCATGTTGGGCTCCCGGTCGTCTTCGGCGGTTCTGCAAAACGCAAAGACGGTCTGCATTAAATGCTGTTGGAGTTGATAAACAATTGAGGGGGCGGGGGGGTGTGTGCTATAATCATCATCATCAGCGTCATCATTGGCATCGTCATCATCGATGCGCGGCAACTGAAGCTTTAACTTTCAATTTGCGCTTTGAAGTTGTCAACGATTTAATTCTGCTTGTGTGCGCCGAGAGCCTGATTGCCGGGGCCCGACTCTGGCCCCAAGTTTCTAGGCCTTTCGAGGCGGCGCCGCTTCTAATGAATACAAACAATTCCCCTCCACAATGATGCTGCAGCTCACAATCAAGTTTGAGTCGGGCACGAAATGTAAATGGTTTCTAAGCGCCGACATTTTCGACGAGGCGTGAAGCCATTTGCCAAGCTCCCGGGCCCGGCAAAAGGGCATAATAAACTAAAACGGATGTGCCAGCTGAAGGCTATATAATAGACGGACTGTCGACTACAAAGCATAGGAAATGATTAATATAAGTATGTAGTTGCTGCTGAATCAGCGTTTGCTAGTTTTCAATTTGCCCCGGCTTTAAAATGTCATTCAAACTGCCAGCCAAAGATAAATGGCTATTAAAAGCTGCATAAACAAGAACAGCTGTTAATTAACATTAACGTTTGAAAACGGATTTAAACTCGATGTTGATAACACTCAAGCACAACATACAAATGTTAACGAGAGCGCATTTAAGCTGTTTCAATTTCGAGTTTATAAATAAAATGCAGAGCCTGCTGTTTTTATACTCGTTCACGAACTGAAGAGGGGTATATTGGTTCTGTTCGTACGAATGCAATGTTTTTCGCCCTTATTGAAGCTAGAGTCTTCAAATTTGGAATATAGACTTGTTAATATCCGCGTCAGATAAGGTGTCAAGATTTTTTGCATACGCCTATTGGGGGCGTGGCAATTCGATAAAATCGATATATGTACTCAGAACGAGTATTTCGCCGTCGGTTACGCCCGACTGCAGTGCTCTTACTTGTTTTTGCCCTTTTATTTTAAAGCGAAATCAATCGAATTACCCTCAAGGATAGATCTGTGTGTCCCACCAATCTTTTAAAGCCATTATGGGATAATGAAGATTTTTGTGCACTTCAGCCAGATAGAGCATTAAACTTTAACAATACTGTTGTCGCCGCCACGGGCTGGCACGCGCCGTATCGTGTGGGTTACCTACATTATTTACTCGTTTGTATAAGTATATTTACTCGCATATTCCATATAGCAGCTTATTCAACTTAAATTCACGATGGCGCAGCGGAAACGCAAAATGGCGAAGACGACGACGATGACAGTCAACAACTAGAAAATGGCGCGTTGATGTCGTTGTCATTATTCAAATTAGCATTTAGACACACACGGTTGCACGCACACACACACACACACACACAAACACATACACACATTATACGCACACTTTCGTCGTCCGCTCATTCATATGCGTCATGTATAGAAATCGTAGCATACTTTTGGGCAAAGAAAATGCTGTCGGGAATATTGTAGACCTAACAGAAAAAATTCCAATAAATCGCAGCAGCCAAGAGACATGTTTGCGTATCGTATATATACATATATTATGTATAAAATATGGGTCTGGTATGAGCCACACAAAATTTAATTTGGAAAAACCTTAACGCCTAATGCAATGAACTGTCAACGGTGCCGGCAACATTTTTGGCCATAAAAATTTACTTTTTCGCACATTTAAATAACATTTTATTTGATACGCTCTTTTATGTTTGCCAAACTTTGCGCTTGACTGTCCGTTTAAGTTTCCTAATTAACTTTAACGAGTGTTGCCCTCAAATTTGCAACCTGGAAAAAGTTGTTCACCTCAGCGTTCATACGGTTTTCCGCAACTGCCGCCGTTGTCCACCTAGCCGAAAAGTTGCCAGCAAGTTTATCAACTGGTGCTTAATGTTATCTCCGCACATATCAGAATACACAAATAATTATATGTATGTATTTAACCTGACTGCGGTCTATTTCGGGCTTGTTTGTTCATTGGGCTCTTGTATAGCACGTTTTTGGGCGCTATAAACTTGCTTTTGCATTTATATTTTCTGCACATATTATCTATATATTTATTTATACGTATCTTCATGTGCCATTGTTTGTGCTTGCGTTCGTATTAGTGCATGTCACATTAGCTAACTGCACTTCCTTGCCGCTTCCTCGCCCCGCACTCCCTGCGCACATCACATAGTTGTTATCAGTTATCATTTGGCCATGTGGAAAACAAACGTTGAATAATGCGAACAACTAACAATTGGAGCTTGATTAATGTGTCCAAAATGGGGAATAGATAGCGACCTGACGCTATAATATCTAGATGATTGCATCATATAAATATTTCTACAAGTTTCGCATTAAATGATTTTCTAATAAAAGCTGAATTCATTTTGTTTTTTTTTTTTTTTTGATTATGAAAAGCTTTTATCAAATTTGCATTTTGGTGCAAAATAACTGCGAGAATATTTAGCTTTTGTCAATATTTGCATGCGGAGAGAGAGCACTAAAAAGTATCTTTTTATGCAAACTGTAAATCGCTTACTTTGAGGTGCTAAGTGTTCTTCAATGTACAAGAAATACAAGTGCTGTAAATTTCCAGTTTGCAAGCTGGGAAGTTTTCGCAGCCCCATAAAAATTATAATCGATTCATAGTCAATTGAGCGTATCTGTTTTTTCCCGAGCATTTCATATTTTCTCGGTCGAAATTCGAAATTTACACACCTGTTAGCTTTAATCTCCCACTCGCGATATCACATGCCACACATCAGTTGAGAGTTGTTTTTCTTTTTCATTACTAGACACACGATTAGCACATTTTTTGAACTGATACGAGTTAATTCTCATGTGTTTGAAATTCGACACAATTTGAATGTTGCACTAAACGGGCTGTTCGGGTTGTTTTGGCTGCTTTTATCACTGGTTTCGGATGAGTAATCCGAAAGATAAACAAAGTATTGTTTATCAAGCCAGCCGCAGTGCAGCCAGCGAGCGAGGGCGAGATAAACGCCTAATATAATTATCACTTATATAAATGTGATGATAATGGCGCAACAATATTCAAAATACAAAATCGATAAATTGCCTCGCAAGCGTATTGGCCTTTCAGCGGCCCTACTTTGTTGGCCATGATTTAGACCTGATGATAGACGTTGCCTTTGTTTAAGCCTATTCTGGGCGTCCAATCTCGTTTCACTTTTGTTCTATGCAAATTTTCCGCCCGACTCGTGTGTCAAGCGAACGGAGAGTTTTGATTTTCACTACGTATTTGGCCAGCACATATTGAATTTTATACCAAATATCATGAAAATAGCTCTAACCCACTTTTATGTTGCTTTTATTTTTGTGTTTTTTTTTTTTTTTGCAACCGCTCGCGTCGCGCTCGGCTTTTGGAACGGATTCAGATATTTCGCGTCTTTCACATCGAACTGCCGTTTGGCAACTGAGCGCCAAAAGCGCCAAAGATTATAATGTGAGTACTCATTTGGAGTATCAAATGTGAAATATGGCACTCGGCCACGTTTTCAGTTCAGAGCGACAAATCAGTTGGCCGTTTTTGCTCATATGGTAATTGAACTGCTCTGCGGCTAATGATAAATTCGCTTGATAATCAGATATCGATTACTATCGGTTTTGACGAACCAGGTTAGGCCAGGTGAGGACAATAATTTAAAGCTGTATTATTACGTGCTTTTTAAATAATTCTAGGCCAAACTAGTAGCATTGCTTTCTTGTTTCAAAAGTATACAACTTACGTTGCTTAACAAATAATTGAAAATCAAAAATTATCAATTTGTTTTGGAGAAAACATTTGTAAATAGTATTACCAAAGTTATGTGTTTCACGTTTAAAAAAATATTAAATTAAAGAAAACTACAATAGTTCACCGTGTAAGTAAATTTCGATTAACAAACTTTATATCTCTATATCTTATTCGGGTGTATCCGACTGGGCAATACTCGTGCACAGTATAAGAGCGAACTCAGTCGCAAACGTTTTTTGTAATTTCTGGGGGCGGGAGTAGGCGTGGCCGAAACTTTTCGCGCAATCCCCTCAACATTTTTGGTGTGATCTTGAGATGAGGTTAACAGTAATCTGTCTTAAAAAAGTTGACATATCTAGCTTTAAAATTGAGAGAGATATATAGATTAAATTGCAATTTATCTAATGCTGTATATATTCCAAGTTTCAAATTACGTTAATACGAACAGACGGACGGACGGAGCGCAAGACGGACAAACTCAATATACTCTTCTCTTTGTTTTATGAATAGTGGGATTATTAAACTAATTATAATTTGTTTTAAGCATAAAACAAGTAATTGCAGTTTCTTTTTCTAATCGAAATAGTTTTTCAAACGAGTCAATTAAGTTTAGGATGAATTGATAAACAATCTTGTTGTATATAAATATAAAATAATGCAATGTTAATTATTTATGTGTTTAGTTTGCAAATCTAAAGACTTGAACTTATTTTTTTAAAGTGTTTTTAAAATTCGTATTATTTTAATTTCTTATTTTTTTTAAATCAGTTTAATTTGTATGTTTTGCTAGCAGGAACGAAAAATATTGCTAAAAATAGACTAACAAATATCTTCACCTGTCGTTTTGTGTCATACGGTTCTTATCTGTTCGTATCAGCATCCTTTAGATATGCCCATCACTTACTGTTATCAAACTTTTGACTAACTGTTAAAATTCACGAGCCACAACACACACGAATATGGCCAGAGGAAGGAAGGAACTGAGCCAATATTGCAGTAAGACATTTAAAATAGGAAATGGTCTGTCGATAAGCGTGTCTGATAAGAGCACATTGTTGGCCCGTACGAGCTGTTGTTGTTGTTGTGCCTGGGAGCAGTTTTGTTATTTTGCGAAGGCTACTCTTGATTCTGTGAAATTTCCCGTCAGCTGTTGTGTGTGTGTGTCTGTGTCTGTGTGTGTGTGTGTGATATGATATGAAATGTCAAGGCATGTCTGGAACGTTCGCTTTTATTTATGTAGGCAGCTGTTAGCTGGGGTTAGCTGCAAAGTCGCCAAGTAGCCAGCAATTCATCCAGCCAGCCAGCCAGCCAGCCAGTCGGGCTGCCAGCCAGGCTGCCGGCCCAGGGCTGGGGGCATTTTGCGGGGTGGGAGGAGTTAGCCCTTTTTATGAGCTTCTGTTGGCTTGTTGAATTTATGGCCATAAGGAACTTGTTAAAGCGTATTATTGGGTGTGTAACAAGTGTGTGTGTGTGTGAATTCTATGAGTTGTGTGTTAAGTTCTTTTTTTTGTTGTTTGCGGCTTACGAAGTCTTAGGCAAGAGGCAACTGGATGGGGGGCAGGGCCTCAGCTACTCGTAAGTAGATTAAAGTCATATTTACACGCCGCTCTCATCTGGGTATTATGCTCACATGTAGGTAGGTTTGTGTGTGCCGCACTGTTGTAGTTGTATTTGAGTTTGTGCTCTTCGTTAAGTGGCAGCAATTAACACTTGACATATTTATGCCTGGTCCCGAGGCGAAACCTTGTCCCCCCAATTGTGCATGATGCCCTGCAAGGCCCCAACAACAACCGGGAGGAGCAGCAGCAACAACCACAGCCACAGGCACAGCCACAACTACAACTACAACTACAACTATAACATTAACAACAATTAAGGCAAGGCCAACCCATCGATATGGCAACAATGTCTGGCAAGCTGCTTATTTTATTTATTAAGCGTTTAAGCCTGGGGTGGGCGTGGTGGCATTTTGAGGAATGTGTTGACAACAGCAATAGGGAAGCAGCATGAGCCGGGCGGGGGCGGGGGCGGGGCGGGGTCAGTTGGTATGTTGGGCTAATAAGGTTGAATGTGTGTGGCAAATATTTAAGGATAATTAGCTGAAGACGCCAACAAACAGAAGAGACTGACAGAGATGAATAAAGGCTCATTAAATAAAATAAAACTAAAACATCAAAGTAAAAAGTGATTATTATTATTAGTTATACAACATAAAAAAATAAAGATACCAAATACCATCAAACTTTCGAACAAAAACCCAACTTTCTTATCGTTAATTGTTAAAATAATATATGAATTCATAGGTGTAAATATTCTATATATAAAGAATAGTTTTCGATACTATTGCAAACAAAACCGAATAGCAAGAATATTATTATTATTATTATGGCTAAACATTATTATTATTATTATTATTATGAACACTTAGACAACTCATCTTCCGAGGACTGTCGGCCATAAAAATAATAAAAATATACTACAGTCTCTTTTAATGCGACATTTTTTTTGCGGTTTTGAGTTTGCGCGGTTTTTGATATGCTTTGAATGCGGATTTTTTTACATTTCGAAATAACATTTTTCTTTTTCTGCATTTTGTTTGGGATTCCCCTTTATAGCATTTTGTTCTATTGTAATAAATGAAACAATGGAATTTTAATTAACGTTGAATCTATTGTCACACAATGAACTGACTGTCTATTCCAGCGATGATAATGATTATTTTCCTATAACTACCTATAAAGGGAAAAAAATTAATTAATTAAAAATAAACAAATATTATTGTCGTTTCTTCAAAAAGTTTAGGTTACTTTATCGACATCGACTTTTTGGACTTAATTATATACGAAGTCATTCCTTTTTTTTCGATTTTTTTGAAAGTTTTGGTATATGTTCTTATCTTTACAATGGTGTAGCTAGTGCGGTTTTCTATGGAAAGTATCTACGACATATTTATGGAATGAAGAGTGTTTTGTACTAAAGGTATTCCATAAATCTACCACTCCCTATACATAAACATTTGGTTTTCGCATAACTTTAATTAGTTCCGCCGTCTGTATTCTATACACTGAAAGAGAACTCAAACCATTTATTCACATTATCATTATTGATAATGTTTTCTGTATTCGCTCTTTTCCCATTTACTTAGTAATCAATTAAAGCATTTTCCGTGAATAAGTTGATGAGTCGATGTAATTAATTTCCGGCACAAGCCCAAATGTGTTCCCAATGGCAGTTCACTCACAGCCATAGGAAACGCAGCAGGTGGCAAATTTGCCGTCAAGAAGGTTTTTTGTCTGCCACTAACGCTTGACTTCTGTGCGCATTATATGGCTGATTCATTTAGCTGAAAGTCGGCCACAGTAACAATAAAACGCTGAAAGAGACAAGCCACTGGCGTCTTCAATAGTCCCATCGGCTTGGCGAGAGACCTGGAAATAATACCTTGACAAGTGGCCAGTCCCATTGTAAGTTTATGTGTGTATCTGTGTGTGTGTGTGTGTGTGCGCGCGTGGAGTGTGTGTATATCTTTTGGATTTGGGTTAATGTTGTACGTTGGTCAACATGGGTGTGCATTTGAAAGGGCGCAACAAAGCAGAAAATAGAAAAATTACTCAGCGGCACAGAAGTAAAGCACAAAAAAGGGACAATTGCAGGCGTTCCGGTTAACCCTTTCTACCACATTACGAATGGATATAAGATCATTTTTGATGGTCACCTCAAATTCAAAACGCTTGCAAATGTAGGGTAGATAAATAATGCAGCCACTGTATGTTAAGTATGTTTAAGCTTCAGCTAACAAAAAAAAAAAAAAAGAAATTGCAAAGTCAGTTTAGGGAGCACTAGACTTAGTATGATTGTAAGCCACCAAAGTTGTTTGGTTCTTCTTGTTTCAGTTACGCATTATTATGCATAAAGTGAGCTTAAGTTGCCCACAAGCCGACATCTAGCGCTTTGATGTCCTTTTTCTAAGGACTTTTTTTTTTTTAAATCAAAGCTATTTATTTGGCGGCCGTTTGCTGATTCGAGGGAATTCTGAAGTGGTGCAACATTCGGGCCTGGGTCTTGAAGCTAAAAAGAAAAAGGCAATAAGCCGTATAAGTGGCCACTTTATAGGACCCGCCATCGGAGAGCAGAGTTCGCAATAAGCATTTGCTCGGCCATTCAAAAGCCATTAAAATTGATAAATTGTGCTTTCGAACCACAAATCCAGATATTTTATTTAAGCAATAGCTGTAGAAAAAACCTCAATTTACTTTTGACATTTACAACGAGAGTTCAAACCCAAGACTGAAAAACGCTTGTAGTTACAAATGTTTTTGTCTCATTCATTTGATTCGTTCCTTGGTCAATTAGCCGCAACTTGGATGTTGCGGCTTTTTTTTTGTTCCCGAATGCAGCTGTTTAACAACATTTTGTTTGCAAAGTTTGCTGCCATTAAAAGTTAGCGATATCATTTGATTTAAGTTAATGCGACCTGTCATTTCGTCCCGCCTCTGAGTCGAATTTCTAGACCCTGTTCCAAGTTTGCTTTGCGTCGAAATTCGCGTTTATAAACAGAAACATGACGCAGGCGATATGAACGGTGAACACAAAGCTGCCCTCCTAGTTATCGCTGCATGCAGGTCCTTGTAGAGGCACTCAAATACCCCGTTTCTCCGACGCTCTAAGATATATAATGTTTGCACCCAGAATACAATTAAAATAGTTGATAAACAATCAAATAAAGACAAGCTCAAACAAGGGGGTTGACAGACACTTGAAAAACTAACATTAACTATTCGAAGAATAGAATAGAACAAGTTCCTCGACAACTATTCACTCATTCCCTCATTCATTCGCAACATTCGCCTTTGATCACTTTAGCGGTTATATAAGTTAAATATTATTAGGAAGGCTCATCCTTGTACATTGGTTGTAAACAAGTTTCGAATGGTAAAATTCGTTATAGGATATTTCAAAGTCAATCATCGGTAAATGTTGTTGCCTGGCTGGTTGTTTCCTTTGCAGTTTGTTGTTTACTCCGCGAAATTTGCATAGTAAAAGAAATTAGCATAAAATTAAATAGACATTTTGAGCTGTTGTCGTCTGCTGGCGTTCACAGCTGCTCTTTGGGGTTGGCGAATCGAGACGCAGTTAAATGAATCCAGGTCTAGAAAGTTTAATTCTTTTGAATTGCACTTGTTTTCAGGTCGTACGTCCTGCAAAACTGTCAGCGTCTTAAAGCCAACGGCAACGACAATTGACCAAGGTTTACGACTAATACTTGCCGTTGGACACTAGGCCAGTGACGTCACACACTCTTTTAACCAAAGTTAGCCGTAGTATTGTATTGTACTGAATTGTCATATAGGAGCATGAGAAAATCTACCATTTACAATTAGTACCATTTTTCTAGGTACCCAGTTCTTAAGGTCCTTTACCGGTTGCGACAATCATGGCTGACAGACGAAATGCGAAATGTTATAAAACAAACAAACAAACAAACAAAAATATGTCTTACATTATTATATAATAAAAAAAGATAGATTCGAGCTAAAAGTTTTTTCAAGAAACGAGAAGTATAAAATTTGCAATAATTTCAAATCAAATATATAACATTCGTTTATTTTGAATAATTAAATTTATTTCAATTTATTTTACTTAGGAATTATAGGAAATTTCGACATTTAGTCAAATTCCCGTTTGTGAACTGGTGCGAAGTTATCATCTTCACTGAAGTAGAATGTCAGTTGTATGACAAGATTATTTCTTCACCAATAGATACAACGTTAATTCAAATTCAATTTATTTTCTATCTATATCCCATACGAAATGCAGAAATACGAAAAATCCGCATTCAAAGCATATGTAAAATCCCCACATCAAAACCGCCAAAAAAAAAAAATTAATTCGCATAAAAAGCGAATTGACTGCAGTGATGCATGTATCGAGTATATTGTTAGTATTTAACAAAGTACGCCTATTTAACTTAGCCGCTAACAATACTCGGCTGTGCTAAGTACGATGTCAACTCTGGAAGCTTTCTTTCATTTAATTTTGCACAATTTTCAGGGCATTTGTTTGTGGGGCTTTAAGACGACAGCATTAAATTCGTTTACCTGTGCGGTATTTTCCGCCCTCTCTGGGTCTGCTGTGTGTCTGGGTAAGGGTAGCTGTGCATTCAGCTGGCAAAAAAGTTGGTTGTCAGAGCGTTATTATGTAATTAAAATTTCATAACTCGATCAGAGTACTAGTCAGACTCAATCTATAGCTCTCAGTAAGGGCGTTTTATGCTGTAACAGGCGTTGTGGCATATTTTGTTGCATACTTTTAGCCGCCCTTTAATTGGCGACTGAACAAAACTTATAATTGCCTGAGATTTTTGCAAGGCATGTTGTTGTTGTTGTTTTTTTTATTATTACTTTTATGCCCATTACTCGACCACCTTTAATACAAGCATTGAGTGCAGAGCTCGAGAACAAACACCAACAAATACAGAAAGAACACCGCCAGTCTGTCTGCAGCCATTTATAAAACATAATTGAAATATGAGATTGACATTGAATAGCAACGCATTGTTGCTGTAGTTGTTGTCGTGTCGTTGTCGCCACTTTTGTTGGAATTGTGCGCCTTTCACAACGCCATTGCGACAATATTTTTTGTTGTTTTGGGCTTGTTGCTGTCGCCAGCATCTAATTGATTAATGTAAATAAGAGAACATAACACTGCGGCCCTCTATCATATTTAATTTCTTGGCAGAACGACTAGAAAACGAGAGAACGTGCAGTTTGTTGATCCCACATTATGTGGATGTAATGGACACTTTTTCATCGTGAACAGTGTCTGGACATATGTTACAAAGCACACCAAACCCCATCAAGTTCAACTTTTCCTTAGATATGTACATAATAAATATTTTGCTGTGCAAAAGCTTTGAAAAGGTTACACTTTTACAATATGTCAGTATATAAATGAATGCCCTGTATACATATATAGCTGAAAGTACGTCGTATTGACATATTACTTAACATTTATGCACCCAACTGGGCTCTATAAATACGCTCTGTTGAGTTAAGAACAGAAACAGAAAACGTTAGAAGCCTTATTGATATTATAGTAATGCAAAATATTTGAAATCTTGTAAGAAATTGAATCAATTAAAGTCGGGCCTAAATTGAACGCACGAACTATCTCATACACAATTTGTAAATTAAATACAACCAAAATCAAAGCCCAGTTTAACTAAAAGCTAGAGAAATTGTTAATTTATTGGCAGCCAAATAGCCACAATGGCTGCCACACGTTCAATATACACACAGAAAAAACACACTCACCTAAGGCAAATACGCTCCTCCTCCTGTTCGACATTCATCGTTTTGCACTGTTTGGCGTTCTGCCTGCGCCCGCTGCCCTTCCCTCAGATTTTTTTTTGCTTTTTTTTTTTTTGTTTTTTGTGGGTTTTTACTCCTCGTCAAGTGTGGGTGTATTTGTGCCAGAAACAGGCGGCTGGCAGCAGTTGAGAATCCTCGAGTTTGACAATATTTGCTGGGCTTTAAGGTGCTGCAAATCGTTTTAAGCTGTTGTCAATTTGCCTAATGCCGCACAATGACGTCGAGCAGCGGCAGAGAATGTTGTCTATGACATGATTTGGACAGCACCCGCTGAGATTTGCTGAGCTGTAAGCAAATAAACAGGAAATCGCATACATTAAACAATGCTTAAAAAAAAGCTGTCAAAGAAAGTCTATAAATGCTTTAATTCCACATGAAATCTGTCAACAGGACGAGCGATGATGGCCGAACACTTGTCCTGTCTGTCCTACTCTCTCTCTCCACTTAGCCAAGTCATTCACATTTAACAATGCCAGTATATAATTTAATAAATAGTTGCAGTTGACAGATTTCAAGTGGCAACGGGGCAAGTGTTGCTGCTACTACATGTCGGCAGCAACAAGAAGCACAACAGCCGGAGGTACAACAGCAGTAACAGCCACAGCCACAGCAACAGCAACAGCAACAGCAACAACAACACCAACAACAGCAACACTACGCCTCGCAACAATAACAATGGTTCTATAAAGCAATTCTCGTATATCAACGACAACAAGTGCAAACGCGTGTGCAAGAAGTGGGAAGTAAAACACAATTTTCATTTATATCTCGAATACGGGATACACTCTCTAAAGCATTTTTAACCAACTCTTGCGAATGGTATTAATTTAGCTAAAAATCCATAACAAATATTGCATTAAGGATGGATTTTTATTACTCGACACGACTTAATAACAAAATCTTTTTTTTATTTTTTATTTTTATCCACTTAAAATCTACTATTTGTAAATAGCACTGCATCCATAGATTAGCCTGGAATCCGAGCTATTTGTTTTTTATTTTCATCCCTTTGCCTAAAAAATTACCTTTCGAGATCTACGATTTAAAAACTTTTTTGACATTGTCATTCATTAGTTATATATATATGCATTTTTTCTATAAATAGAAAATACTTTACTTATTACCTTTCAATTTGTATGTCTTTTTAAGGCAACCTTTTTTATTTTATATTCATAAATAATCTGTATGAAGCACACAAAATTAATATTTTTTTATACCTTTAATAAAGTCAAACTTGTGATCCCAATATAGCAATAGTTACAGTAAGTCTTAAAAAAAAACATTACGACAAAAATTTATTTGTTTTTTTTTTTTTTTGTATATATATTTATATACTTGTACAGCTTTTTCTTGAACTAAGTAGAGTTGTGCATGGGTCGTCCCAAGTTTCAAAACAAATACAAACACAAGATCCAGACAAAGGCAAAAGTTTTTAACCTGCGAACAGAAATCCTTTTTCAAGCCTTTTCGTTTATCCGGCAACTTGTAAATACTAGACTAGACTCGAATTAATTAAAAAAATACTTATTGACACAATTTAGACAGTCAGAAAAAATGTGGGCAACTTGTTCGAAGATAAGATAAAAGTAGGAAACAAACCGTTTACAATCTGGTTGAATTGTACTGAATGTAAGAACGATAATTTTTTTGAGTGTAAGAATGTCAAATGTTTTACACCCACTCGAAAAGGAATGTCTGGGCCAATAATGCGCTGGGCTCTTTTCAAGTGAAGAGCAACCGGGAACCTTTGTCGGAATTTTCACGGCAACTTCTCTGGCCGAGCGGAGGCTGGCAGCGAAGCGACATGAACATCGAGTCAAATTCAATCAGTGCGTGCAACTTGGTGGCCACTTGGCGATGCTGTTTGTGGCTGCCACTGTGGCACTGCCAGCAGCCAGCAGCCAGTAGCCAGTAGCCAGGAGGCAGGAGCCAGGAGCCTGCAGCCAGCTGCCTCCAGCCAGCAGCAACCAGGCAGTCTGTCATCATTTGCCGGTCACATTTTGCATTGGCTGCTTTTGCAGCGGCATTCAGGAGTAATTGCCAGGCCCTGTGCTCGGTCGCGTTGGTTGCTTTTGCCTTGTCGCATTATTAAGTCATAAAACTCAATTTAAGGCGCTTAAAGAGGATGCACTTACGTATAATCGCATTTCTGACGGGGCCGTCTATTAGCCTGTTGGCGTTTTAAAGACAACTTTTTAGTTTCAATGGCAGCAGCTGCCGCCGTTTAAAGGACACATTTTACAGTCGCCGCGGAATTTTTATGGCGCGGCAATGATTTAGCTGCATCCTGTTGCGTATAAAGCGTGTCAAGCGCAAAGTGTCGCAGAGGGGCATGGCCAGGGGCAGGGGCAGGGGCAGGGGCAGGAACACGGACACGGACAGGGGCAGAGTCCGCAATTTCTTTCACACATTTCGCGTCGAGCGGGTTGACAATGTAACAGGTTTATGAGTGCGGCCTGGACTAGTCCTGGCCCACTTCCTTGCTGGCATTTATCCTACGCGTGGCATGCAGCAATGAATGTGTCAAGAGTTATGGCTGCTATATGCAGCATAAAGCATGATATACGAGGGTCGTTTGTTAACTAACAAAAACTATTCATTATGTGGCAGCTCTTTCAGCGCTTGTGGCAGAAAAGTTAAAACCACTATTCGGGCTTAATTGTGTTTAATATACAATTGAAATGCATGTCGAAATAATTGTTATATTACACTGATTTATTATGATTTGTTTGTAAACACATCTATTGATTGGGGGTTATAAATAAATACTTATCAGTGAACGCAACAAAAATAAAAACAATTTAAATGATTCACACTTTCAATTATCGATACGAATTGTTTATGTTGCTTTATGCAAATGTGATATATTAAACTTGTTTTTTCTTTATTATTTTAGGTAAATGCTGTACTAATCACACACACGCACAACTCGATCTGATATTAGGTCAGTAAACGATCTAACTAAAGAGCTGTTGCGGCTTAGCTAACATTTTAACACATGCTAACAGAATATGTTATGTAAACTGCTGAGCGAGAGAGAGAGAGAGAGAGAGAACTAAGGAAAAATAAATTATTTTTAAGAGATTTTTAAAGAAGTTAGAGTTTAAGAGAGTTGTGTGTAATATCGAGTATTTCATATTTAAAAAGTTCATTGAAGACCTTTATTTGATCAGAACTTCGGAAAATGTATAATGTTCAATATAATAAAATTGAATAAAATTTTGCAGTTATTGCAGACTTTAGGCACGTCAGCGCCTTACGTCTTTGGCCAACAAAATTTATGAAGCTAACCGTGCCCTAAAATCCAAAACACATTCGAAATGCGTGTTGCGTTCATACATATATTCAGTTTTGTAAAAAAGGGAAGTAAGAACGTTGCAGTCGGATGGAACCGACTGCACAATACCCTACTTCACAACTGTTCACAACTGCTGAGTGACTGCTCGATCTTTAATATAATGTGATACGTTCTCAAACAGGCTTTAACTTTTAAGAAAATATCTACAAAATACACAATTTATTTTCTTTATATCTGACGTATTTAGTTCTAGTAAATCGAGAGTTTTAGTTGATTCAAGATTCTCTTCTATTATTATTTTTTGCACTTAATTTAATTTAAAACGTATATAGTTCAAGAATCGCGAATAATTTATGTTTTTTTCTCTGTGTACATTTATTTAAATGAAATTTACAAAGTTTTAGGGCTTTTAGCTTCGCAAGCGACGAATCAAATTCAAACTTGCACTAAACCAATATTCTATGTTCAGTTTGCGAACAGGGTAGAAACAGCACAGAAATTTAT
The DNA here is from genome assembly GCA_035047465.1 of Drosophila sordidula. Taxonomy (NCBI): domain Eukaryota; kingdom Metazoa; phylum Arthropoda; class Insecta; order Diptera; family Drosophilidae; genus Drosophila; species Drosophila sordidula. The sequence goes on along the minus strand of JAWNPQ010000156.1, from coordinate 12,472,581 downwards.
GACACTTGGATTACGTAGTGCAGTCGGAATACCCTTCTTTTCTTTGTACGCAAACAAACAGAAATCCGCACGTAATACCTTTGAGTTAAAATCGAGAGGGAGTGGGGGGGAACTAACAAATTGACTGTAAATATGCTTACGATTGCTTTGTTGTTGTTTTATAACGCTGCAGAAGAGTTGTAAAATTTTGCGAGCTGCGTCAAAACGTCCGCTGACGATTTATGTTGGCCTTTTATCGTTGTTGCTGCTATTGTTTTTGTTGCTGTTGCTGTTGCTGTTGCTGTGGCTGTGTCGGTTGTTGGGTTGTTGTTGCGTTGTTGACGTGTTTGTTTGCGCAAAACATTTTGCCACCGTGCGGCTGAAAATAATTAAGTTTTTGATTCATGTCGACGATGCCAAGAACAGACAAAGGCGCGCTAACTACTCTTGGCAAGGACATGGCTAACATGCACAAAGGAACCGTCGCAGGGGGCAGACAAGACAGTGGCGAACGCGTGCAACATGCTCTCTGCATTGCTCCGGCTCCACTGTTGATTCTGTTTCCTTTTCGCCATGTTTTCGCATTAAACCTGCGATTTATGTAGCCAGGGAGCGTGAAAGGCCCGAGACGACCAAGCCGAGTCAGGACCCAGTCGCAGACAGTGGCGCCCATTAAAACCGAACCATCCGTGCAATTCGAGCCGCCTGCAGTTGCAATTGCAGTTGCAGTTGCTGTTGCTGTTGCAGTTAAGGCTCCTGCTCTACCTATCCTGGCCATTATGCACGCCAGCACAACGCACATATCAAATAATTGCCATGGGCTGCAACTGGAGCAGCTTTTCGGGTTAAGTAGCTGCTCCGGGTGAGGCTTGTTGTTGTTGTTGTTGTTGCTGCCACCGTCGCTGGGTAATTATGTGCTTCTTAATAATAAATTACTGTCCGAGCCTGCGACTGGCCAAACTGTCAGCAGGTAATTAGCTCTCGTTCTTGCTGAGATTTTAAACACTGCTGCAGTTGAGCTCGAGGTCCTTTAAAATCACATTACCATCGCAAGTCTTCAATGTTAGTAAAAAAGTATAATTTGTATACCCTGTTGACAAAGTTGAATTTTTTTATCTATCTATCGCAAATCGCAAAAATCGAGATTTTCTTAAAATTATCTTAAAGGGGGGTTTATATCCCATAATTGGGATGTTTAAAGCTATTATTAAACTTTGAATTAAGTATTCCGGTCAAATTTTTATTTCATCTGTAATAAAATTACTCTCTTGGTATAATTGCTAATTGAATCGTCATTTCTTTTTTAAGCTCCTTAACATTTTTTTTATAAATTACATGAAAAATAAAAATTACTTGGGATTTCAGGAATTTCTACAACTTTGTATCTGACTTTAACTACTATTTTTAGTTTGGATTTTGTTGTATTTACAATATAGTTTTTATCATATCAGAGCAACGATTATATATCTCTAACTATACACAAGCTACTTATATGTAAAATCTAAATATTTAAGTTCACTTAACGATAGAAGAATTAAATTTGTCTAATGCAAATAATGATAAAGAAAACTACGATATCTTTTAAATACTGCAAAAATACTATATTTGTGTAACAATTGCTGGCGAACCAATGTAAATAAATGTAACAAATATTGCCACAAAAGCAGAATAAAGCAGATATATCCATATGCTTTTCATCGAGATATTCATAAATACCACGCAGTTGTAAAAAGTGTAAAAATTACAAATTTAATTTGTCAATATCTGTAAAGAAAAAGTGTCCAATTTATGGGTATTAATTTTTGAAATGCTTGTGAAATACCATAACTGAAATTGCAGCATTATTTCAGTTGGTGCAATTTCGATTTTTTGATTTATTGCCTGAAAATATGCAGCCTTTTAGTTTTAATTAGCTTTAATTATTGAAAAACTGTTATGCGTAACTGCACAGCGCACACAACACACTCTGATTATTATTTAATGCATTTAAATTTTTAATGAATATGGTTGCCGTCAGCCGGCGATGGCATTTTAATTAAATTTGCTCACCACTTGCAAAAATCGAGAATGTCTCGGATGGCCATATAAAAATACAAACGGTTTTCGATCCGAGGGAAGCGCAAAGCGAACTTGCTTTTAAAGTCCACCGTTGCATATGGCAATTTATTCTAATTCGATCTAACCGGGTAACGCCTAATCACGTGATTCGCCCATTTGCATTATGCGGCGAGGGAAAATTTAAGCTGTTGTTTAGTTGTTGCTGCGGCTATTATGGCTGCATTAGTTGGCCAGCATGCTGCATTTGGCAAATGGATGCGGTTGCCGGCGGCGCGAACAAATTTAGCTACCTATTAAAATGCTTTGTAATTTTTAATGATGCTTTTTGCATCACTTTGACAGGCAATTATCAAGAGACATAACGTAAACAATTAATTCTTAATTTGCTCACTGTTGTTTTTCAATATTGAGCTGTTTACTTTGATGTGAACATTAATTTCAATTAGGTGATTTTATTTATCCACCTATAGGAAACCAAATAACATTTTTTAGCGAAGCTTTTAATAAGTATAAAATTTAGGATTATTTAAAAGAACCCACTAAAACTGCAAAACAATTTAAGTAATGACAGGCATTAAAGAAAAGCGCCTGAGGCATATTATGCTTCATCTCCACAAAGTCGTAAAAAAAGCATAAAGACAACAAAGCATAACACTGACAGGCTATACATATCAGATGCAATGTCATAATCCGAAACGAAATTGCGCTGCAGTGGCTTCAAATTAAATCCTTTTTATACCCTACTCCCCGTTTCAAATGGGTAATGAAAGGCATATTGAAGTTGTACTCGTATATGTATTAGATACAAGGAGGTATCTCCGTCAGGTATCTTTGTCTCCATTTGTCCAATCTGAAAGCTGGTGATGTCAAATTTGTGATGATTTGTGACGTATATTATACGCAAATAAATTGTAGTTCCTTTTTTGGAAAACTCCACCATTATTCAAAAGCAATTAATTTTCCACAGTCTGGAACAGAGAGAAGTTAAGTTCATTTACAATCTAAAATGGCCAATCGGCCACTCTCGTCTATTGTTTTTAGTTTCCCCAGGCGACAAAGCAAACTAACCACAAATGGAAAAATGAAAAAATAATAAACAAACAAGCTGGTAAATTTTGCATTAATGAAAAACAAAGCGTTTTCTCTATTGTTTGGGTTGGGGTGGGAATTGGAAAACTAAGAGCGGGTGTTGCTTCCTTATCCGCTTTGAAAAATTATTGTGATGCTAAATTTCGTTGACTTTGAGTGACGTTGAAGCGCATTAAATAATGATTAAATAAAGGAATTAAATGGGGATCTGCTTTGAATTACGAAGCGCGGGGGGGTCCGCTCCCCAACCTGATCTCCCACCGCTGGATTTATTCACATTTTGGGCATCAAATTAATTAAAGCTGCGCTTAAAACAAGCAGATGTTCGTTATACAATTATACTGAGTTTAATTAATTTATTACAAGGCACGCTTATTTTCTAATTTCTTGCACAATTCTCGTGTGGTTTCCGAACTTTAAAACAACTTGTTAAAAATTAGGATTTTCAATTTGGCATATTATTTCTGTTAAGCATGATCAGCTCACAGCGACATAACAGAGATGCAACTGTAAATGCAACTGTAGACTTATTATGTTAACGTTACATTGTAGTGTTAAAGTAAAGACAATATAAATAAAATATAAAATCAAATAGTATTTATATTTAATGCAAATATAATTTCTAACAGAGCCCTTTCCCTTCTGTTATGTTAACATTAACGAGCAGTCTCTGTTCTCTGTAAACTTCACGATTTTTTTTCAAACCTTCAATTATAAGTCTAACTATCTTTTTTATATAATATTGGGTTTTCAGTGACAATCAAAATTTGCTTTACAGCTCTAAAAGGAATTATGTTTGGAATTATGAAATAATATTTATTTTAATTTTACTCACTTGTTATTATACGGACAATGAGTAATTATACCCATGTATTGTTGTTGTTGTTCTTTAATTTGTTTTTGCTCTTTGGTATGAAATTTATTTCGAGCGCCGGCTTATCAGGTTTTTTTTCTCGGCTCCCTTTTTGGGGGGAGTGTAAATACGTAGCAAATTGATAAATTAAGATGGGCGCTGCGTGTATAATTAATTTTTTAATTATGAGGCCTTAACTTGTGTTTGTTTTGGCCGCCTTGAGGTAACGCGGCAGTTGTTGCCCCTTTTTATTAAAGATATTTTAATGCGACTTTTATCAGTGTTTTATCAAATTCGTTGCAGAACTGTTAACACACAGCAGCAGCGACATGGGGGGTGGGGTTTGAGCGCGGCAAAAAGCCAAACAAACAACCAGTAAACGAGCAAAAAGCGGAGCAAACAAGTCGCGCATTGGGGCAAGGTACAAAGGCGAAAATACCAACAACAAACAACTATGAGTACTCCTACTTGGGATAGTTGACAGTTGACTTCTGCCAGTGTTTGCATATGCACTTTGCTTGTGCGTGTGCGTGTGTGTGTGTGTGTGTGTGTGTGTGCGTGTGCACTTACAATTGTTACAGCAGCCAAACAAGCAAATGCGTCAAACAAACTTACAAAGTGAGCAACGCCAAAGGATTTGCCTTTTTCTTTTCAAAAAGTTAGGTAAAGTGCGTTTTTTAAAAGTATGCTTTATGGATATTCCTATGGCGAATGAAATCGACTATTTCATGATGGAGTCAAGAATAATTCAAGCTAATTAAAAAATTGTTTCTATTATTTTTCGATTTTCTTTAAGATGGTATATTATTTTTGTAACTATACAAACTATATTGGCCCGATTCTATGGCTCAAAAAAGAAATATCTTAAGTAACCAGCTTATGTAAATATTACTTAAAATTTAAGTGTCAGCAAGAGTTCATTGACGTTTCCCTATTTTTAATCTTATCGAAATAGTAAAATTTTCAAACAAAAATTTTAGAGGGTTATGCTTTTCATTTAAATATATATATGACAATTTATAAAAACAACCTATTTTGAATCCTCCCCAAAAAAACAGATCCTGCCTACGCAACTGGTAACAATTGGTAATAAATATAAAAAATATGAGTTAATATATATTTGTTGTTGTTTTTGCTCTTTGAGCACTTATGGAGCTTTAACTCTAAATATGCAAACACATACATATCGTAATTCTAATATAATTGTTAATCAATTCGTGCAATATATCTATAAAAATCTTTGCGGATACGTGTTAAATGCAATACCCTGCAAAGCATCCCCCATCTGTATCCGATTTCTCACTGTTACTTAGCAAGACATCGCCACATACTTTCAATTGCATTTACAGTTGCATATTTCTCCGCAAGTTTTATATGACGCCATTGTCTGTGGCTCGGAAGAGCTGAGCTCCAACATCTCTTCCCTGCTCCCCCGGGCAGTCCGCATCAAGTGCTCCACGCTGCGGCAAATAAACAGACAAAGTGTATAAAGTGAATTTTTATCAGCTTGCAAATAGACAACAAATTCTTGGCAACGCCCCATTGACTATGCCCCCCTGCCCCCTTCTCCCTTGATTACACACACACACACACAAACACAGTCACACACACAGACGCTTACCACTTTTCGTGCAAAATATTGTTGCTTGTTTCTTTTTTCGGTGGGGAGATTTTCTTCTATACAATTTAAAAATTGAAATTTTAATGCCGCGCATATGAATGAAATTGTTGTAGCTGTCGCTTGGCTATAAAAACAGTTTCTCGAGATAAACAAAATAAAACAAAGCACAAGCAATGTAAATATGTGTATAGTTAACGACTTTATAAGGTATACGATATGGAAATATGTGCGTGTTTAAATAGTCGCAGTTCCTTTTATCACTAAAACTTTTGCTGTACAACAAACAGTTTGTGGAGACTTATGGTTCTTTCAGCTGGTGCTACCTATTTCTGACTCATTCACTGATTTTTATGACTTTACATATTAGTGGGTTGCCTTTAAATGGACAGCCATAAGCAATAATAAACAGTGCAATTTGATAATCTAGGCGTTCAATCAATCATGACTAGGTATCTATATATCTACATATATATATATATATATATATATGTTTTTATGCACAAACGAGCTTTGCCAATTTGGCACATGTTTTTGGCTACTATAATTATATTTATAATTTGTTTATTTCTTGTATTTTCGTTTTGGAGCCAAAAATGCAAGCGGGCTTAAGTGATTTTAGGATTTTCATAAAAACCAACTAATTTGTTTAGCCGGCTGACTGCATTTGATGCGCCACATAAACGTGGCCCAAACGGCGCAAAGGCAACAATTTTTGATTGCCAAATGCCTCGCCAAACCGATGAAAGTTCTGGCCACAATAGTTTTTGGTGCAAGTTCACTTGATTTTGTTTTGTATTCTCTTGCACTTTTTCCGCTTTTGTTGTTTCGACTGCAGCCGCAGCCTTGACAGCAATTTGACAGACAACAAATAAACAACAACAAAAACGGGCGAATAATTTGTGCCGTGCACACGCCGGAATACTGCAAATTACTAACTTCACTTATTTTTCACTTAATTTTCAAGCTTGCAAATGTTTGTTTACCACGAACAAAGTTTATCCTACCGCAGGCAACTTTTATCTCTTGTAGAACTTTATATGAATTGAGTTATCATAATTAACTCTTCATAAAGTTGTGGAATCGCAGTATAACAAATAGGTTTGTTATTTGAGCAGCTAAAATCAAGAGATCATGTTCATGTTATCAATAAGATCTTCCGATCCCGAATCCGAAGTAATTTTTAGTTCTTTACTTTTAGTTTCCACGTTTTCAGTCAAATTAATAAAAAGCTCTTTGTTCACTTTGTCTACGGAAGTTTTAATAACACAGCTACGATCATACTGAAAATACACATGCGTATATTTTCTTATTTATTTAGTTTGATTAGTCGATTATTATCTTATGATCAATTTACCAAGTATATTGCATACGCCGACAGAGGTATTGAAATATATACATTTTGTAAACATGTTCTGTTTTTCAAACGAAAACAAGTACGAGCGTTGCTGTCGGGTGTAACCGACTGCACAATACTCCTTTACAGTATAATAATAGCTCAAGCCAGACGAAAAGGGTTTTTAACAATTGTTATTTTGTGTGACCTTTAAAGATGGTCATCTAGCATATAGCTTTAAAACTGAGACAGATACATATATAGATTAGATCGATGACGCGGGTATAAACGAATATAAATTCCAAGTTTCAAGTCTCTAGCTGCAGTAGAAGGACTGTAGCTAACAACTTAAAGCCTCTTTAAATGAAATCTATAGAAGAGCTGCTGTTTTTTGACATAGGAATAGTGTTTTGGAAATATATATAGTAGTTATATAGTTTGAAAGTAAAGAGTAAAGAGCAATAACGAAGTACACGGAAATTGCCGCAACAGCAGGTGGAAGTTAGTTTGCCTAAAACTAGGCTATCATGTCGAAAAGGTGGTAACGACAGCGGCAAAAACAACAACAACAACACTTGGCACTGAAACTACTGAGCTTGGCTGGGAGAACTGGTTGAGAGAATGTCGCTTTTATTAACGCCTGGGGAGCGCACTTGACTTTGGACATAATTGTTGTTAGTTGGCTGACTTGGCCAACTGGCTATTAGCCAGGAACGCCTCTTACTTGCTCTAGTTAGAATGTAATTTACAACAGGAGACCTGAATGCGATCTCCCAACGTGGCAGTAAATTAATAAAGATAGCCTACTCCTAACTGACAACATTATATATTATCATATCATTTGCGTGGCATCTCTTCGAGTGGTTGTTGTTGCAGTTGTTGCTGGCGCTGAGCTGCTTAGCGACACGTGGCTTATAAGTATACGCCGCATGATACACAACACCCGACAGCCGACAGGCAACACTTAACACCCCACGATGTCTGGCCCGATTTCGGTTAGGTTTAGGCAGCGCTACATGTATATAAGCTCGTATTTCAATGCTTTGTGCTCCAGTTGACAAATGCTTGCTGTTCGAATTGCTCTTGAATTGAATTAAATTGCGTGTGATTGGAGCGTAAATAAATTCATCAAAATTATGTAGCATGTGGAAATACTTATGTGTGCACTACCATCGAGCAGCTCTCAAAATTGTCAACGTATTTGTCTTTAAGCATTTCAACAATGCAATTTGATTTGTGCTTGCCCCATCGAGGCATTTACTCAACAGGTTTTTTGTGCTCCGGCTTTTTCGTTGCCCGAGCAACCTTCGCATTGGCCTGCAGCCAAGTCCATTTCACTGGCCTTCGGTATGCGTCTTATTGATTCAATCATGGGAATAACAGCAGCTTGCTCTCGAGCTCTGTATTTATGTGCCCCCCTGGTCACGAACCCACCGGCTACTAATATTGTTCTTCTCTCACTGATATAAGGGTCCCCCCCCGACGGCTCGACGTCAAGGCTGCTGGGAAATGTGATTGTGACCCTGCCATGAGTGATGGATAATTTGCCAATGGCCTGTGACTAGTGTCTGATATTTTGTCGTGTGCTTGTCATCTGCCAGCAAACTACTTGTACTTTCAAAGCACAGATTTACATGGCCCACGTAGAGCAATTTTAATGGCAGCCCCTCGGGCTGCTTATTAAGCGAATTCTTCGTAGCTCCAATAAGCAATTAGTCAAATACATAACGCGTCCCTAAATATTAAAAAATATATATGTAAGTGCCGTATAGCAGGTGCGGAACTTCAAAGCGGCTGTTAGACTTTAAAAATTCAAGTTCGTATTTACTACAAGAAATTTCCCTTGAAATTCAGGAACTTCTTGAGAACTTCATTTACAGATGCTCGGCGTGGTAGACCAAGTGAGAAACAGCAAGTAAATAATAAAGTAGGAAATAAATTATTTAAGATTAACAATTAGAAAATTTTTGATTTGTAACTTGACCTTTTATCGCCCTTTTTATACCCTGCATACAATGTGATAAGGTGTATCTTGCTGTCGTTTAAAAATTAGGCATCAACCTATTTGTGAGCTCCTCTTCTTCCACTCCCGTCCCCCACTAATCACACGGACTCTAAGCTTTAAAAGCACATTTGACTGCATTTTAAAACCGACGTGAACGCTTACGGAAAATCCACGTGCCAGCGGGAAAACATTTATACTCTAAATGCCTCAAGTTTTACGTTCTTGAGACAATTTATGTATTATATATTAATATCAAAATTGAAAAAATAACATTTCTTAGATTATGTAATATATTTAAGTTATATTAACAAGAAAGAAATTCTCACCTTTGCCGGCTCTAAGTGGCCTTTGAAATTTATCTTTTAACCGGAACTTCAAACCAGCGGGCTTTAAGGGCTTTTTGGCCTCTTTGAAGCACGTTTGCTGACACCTAGCTGAGTCCGAATGTCTTGAGCTTAAATATGTGTCTGTGGGAGTGAATCATAATAGACCAGCACTAATTATGCGCGCCTGCCTATTCGTATGTCGTACATGTCGGACATTTCTGACTAGCCGATTATGAAGACCGCCTTTGAGGTCCTAGCTAAGCCTGCAGGTGTCCTAGTTAATGCGAGCACATGCCAGTGGCCCGGCATAATGCGCCAAATAGGTAATTAACAACTGCAGTAGTCGCAATTCTTTCCGGCCTGCCCGATTACTAGTCATAGCCATTAGTCGCAACAGGACATAGAGCTTGCGTGTTAAATTATTGCTGGGCATTCATTTGATTATGACATACAGCCCCACACACACACACACACACACACACACGTGGCTGTACATGTGCACACATTCACGTACACAATTAGCCAAAGGCGTGTCCTGACTGCCGCTGAAAGGCAGGCTTGCTTTTTGTTTCGCCCTGTTTTTGTACTTTCTTTCGCCTTTCGCATAACGGCATTTTTTTCAGAACCGGTTGCCGAAAATTAAACAGAAACAACCAAATTTGGTGTCACGTCACAAGCACCGAAAATCATTAGCAACCCGAAGAAAATTGGCTTAAGTTTAATGGGAAGCAAAGTACATGTTGATACCCTTGCCGCGGGTATTATAGTTTTGTAATGCATTAGGCGAGATATTCCCAAACCCATAAAGTATATACATATGTTTCTGAGAAGGTCTGTGGCTGATAAAGCTATCGGAGTGAGAGGTCCTTCTTTTTGCAGCAGGTGTTGGTCGGATCGGACCTCTATATATATCTATAATTTAGCTGCACATTACATTTACTTTATTTGTTAACACTTTCCTTTCAAGGATTCAAGTTCTTAATCTAATAAATGCTAATATTTATACGGCCGTTTGTTTGCTAGAGTATTTCGCCTTCGGCAGCACGAAGATGATTTAGTCTTTATAATTACTTAGACTATTCAATATTTCGGCATCTGGCGCAAATCTCATAGCCTCAAAATAGTTTCGCAAATTGAAGTTCATAATTATAATTAGATGGATTCCGCAAATATTTCAAAAATATTACGCAGCAGTTTTTAGCGCAGCTTAAAAATAATCTCGGAATGGGCGCTTGGGTATGGAATAGGCCTATTTATGGATTTGGGGTCAAGTGCTGGACAGGCGCTGAATCCAAGCCAGACGACATAGCATCCGCATCGGCAGCCCCCGCGGCGCATTGTATTTTAAAATTTAATTTATTTTCGTTACTGCCGAGTTGCCCGGTTGTTCGCTGGTTTTGGGGCGCAGCGAGGCTGCAGTAATGCGCATTGATTTTCCTTCGAGCCCATCCATCGATCCGGCCGTGAGCTGCTTACCACTCAATAACCCAACCAAATCTCAAGCCCAAACTCGAATTCGAACTTTATGGTGGCGGCACAATTTGACGCTAAAATACCTGCGAAAATTGTTGATTTGATTTGGGCGCGTTAAAACTTTTTAATTAATTGCTGCGAGCTTGTAATATGTGGTTGTTGTGGCTGTCGTAGCTCGTGTCTGCGTAGCTGCGTGTCTACGGATGTGGATCCAAGTCTGGGCTCCCAGTTTGTATCCATCACTTCGCCTGGCCAAATGTCAAACGTGACCCGAAAGTTGTTTGCTCTGCCTTGGCTCGCACCCGGACGTGACAGTAATAGGTCATGCTTGATTCGATGCGTTTTTTCCTCTGTTTGGCCAAAAAGTTTGTTTTATTTGATTTTGATTTGATATTTTTTTATCGGAACAGTTTTGGCACATAAATTTATCTACAAGTCTGTGTTAAAAATTGTTTACTTTTTATGGTTTTTAGGTTAATCAAACTTAGCTGCATGCCGAATAAAAATGGGCGAGTTCCTAGAATACTAAATTTACACTTTTGGGGTGTTTTGAAAGTAAAGAAAGCGAAAACGTTGCTGAAATATTTCATTAGGAATACCTTTTCTTAAAATAATTTATAGTTTATAGACAAAATACGTACATTATTTCCATATTACGTGAGGCGAAATTACAGCTTCAGAAATAAATTGTTGTATTTAATTTATACTTTCACACAAAAATATTGTTATTAACATTAATGTTCTTATTGTTATTTGTATTATTTTTATTATTAATAGTTATATTGTTACTATTTTTGTTACTTCTTATAATTGTAATTATTTTCCAATAATTGAATTTAGACGTATTACCGTTTTTTTTATACAATTATATTCGATTTCATAGTATGATATCTTATATATCTTTTCTCACCGACCTTACGAACTTATCAGCGAATTCATATTCTATTCACTTTGAAAAAATTTCACTCAAAAAAATATTTTGCTAAATTATGCACACACTTTGCGCGCATAATTGGGAGCTCAAGACAGCGCACACACTTTTTCGCAAGAATCCTGCCCACACAATCCACATTAAGGTAACTCACTTTTTAAATTCTTTGCGATTAATTGAATTTCATCTAATTAACACCTCGCAAGCCGCCGAAAGGCAAACTTCAAAAAGGCGCGCGCTCCGCTCGACAAACACACTTCTAAGTCGCTTGGGCTTTACTTTTGAAATGAGGCAATGCGTCGTATACGCAACTTCCTGCCGCACTGCGACGCGCTCTAACGGCTACTGAATGGCCGCTCGGCGTTTCGCACACCAGCGACCAACCAACGACAACGACGCCGATGACGACGAAGACAACAGGCGGCAATATTTGAAGCAACAAGCATTTGTTCAGGAGCGGCGCGCGGGCTGTCACTGATATTAAATCATGTCCAGCATCTGTTCTGCTGTTGACATCATCGTCGTCTTGTTGGGCCTAGCGTTTGTTTGGCGACGTGCTAGATGCACAATTAAAATGTCTGCCTAATCAAATACACAGTTTTATCTCGTCGGGCAGCTAACACGAGCGAGGTGAAACCACCTGTTAACAGCCGCAGCGCACTAGCTGTTGGCTAACAGCGCGCTGTTAACTGAAAGCTTTTACATTCACATTTGTTTGCCCGCATTGCTTGCCGGCCCAAAGCTTTTTTGCACTTCTGTTGCAAACTTCATAATAACAAGTGAGGGGACCTTAGCCGGCAGCGCCCGACCATGGGATACCCTGAATCCTGTCGTTACATACATTTAAGCCCCTTTGCATACCCACGCATACAAGCGCAAGTCACACGCTTTGCGCACTATGGAAACTAAATTCGGGAAAACCTTCTTAATTAAGAGCATGATCCTAATGAAACATTCAGGACTTAACAAGAGCATTTAAATGTATTTATAGATTTCATAGTATTAAATGGCGCGAATGGGGCAAGGTATCCAAAATCCGAAATATTCTTAGCCTGCGTATGCTTCACGAGAACATATTGAACATATTGAAATTTGGTGGCTCTAAATAAACCGAGAATATATATGTATACTTTATTGGGTCGGAGATGCCGCCTCCTGCCTGTTACATACATTTGCACAAAACCATTATACCCTATTTTACCCATTTTCAATGGGTTAAGGGTATAAAAAATGAAGATAAGGAGAGTGCAACAAACACTAAGTTTAAACCTTTGTACAAGGTATTATAATAATATTGTAATCTGCATAGAAGCTGACTTCTCCGACCTTTAATGAATATATATTCTTAATTAGTATTAGCCGCTGATCCGAAACAGTCAGTCTATCTGAACTAATCTTTTAGCTTCAAATGTAGTGAATGAAGCTTTGTAAAAGTCCGTCTTTTGTTGACTTACATATATTACGTATTAAAATTTGTATTATTATTATTATTATTAATATTATTTTTATTAACATTATTGAAATTATTATTTTCATTATTTGTATACCTTTGCAAAGGGGATTCTAATTTGATTTTAAAATGTATATCGCATTGAAGAAGACATTTACGGCACCATAATAATATTAAAAAAATAATAATATAAATAAATATTAAATATTAATAAATAAATAATATTTAATGTGCATACAAATATTTTGAATATTATCGTTAAATAAATCGTTGACCAATTGATTTAAAGGCAGCTATATTAGATAAGTTGTATATTTACTTATTTTTATGTATGTGTACATATGTATATTTATATTTATGCAGTTTTTAATTGTTGCAGTTGGATTATATTTAATTTAAGCCACTCTGAAGCGTGGTAATTAACGTGAAAAGTTGCTTTTAAATCGTAATACTAATTAATTCAACAACCAAATCTTAATGTTTTAATTGTGTGTTTGCCCACAAGACAAAAAGTTATGCAAAAATATCTACATTTCTTGAATTTTTCGCAAATGTTAAAAATATAAAATATGAGAAATATGTTGCCTGTACGATTTTCATATCTTTCATATTCCACATATTCAAAAATGTTGCAATTCAAGTAATTCGTGTTTTTTGCGATGATTTATCGGATTTCTTATCGATGTTATGAAATATATGAGACCATCATACCACAATCAACCAATATAACAACAAAGTTAAGCGCCAATTTTTGATTTTAAAAATTTGAAAATTTAAATAATTTAAGTCTGCTGACAATTTATATTATTTAAAGATGAGCAAATCCCAAATGGCGTCATTTAAATGGGGCCACTACTACGAGACCGCATTATTTTACATTGCGGAAAATCAGTCATTAAGTCGTTGTCATATTCTACAATAAACTCATGTTGCCACTCAAGTATTTTGCGCGATATATTTGTAATGTGGCCTTTTATCACAACCGAACTCATTCTATCATAATTATTTTGCTGTTTAATTAATGCAAGTATCAATTTTGACACTCACATATTACCGACTGCGGACACTTGTTAAAGGAACAGAAAATGTAAAATATATATGTATGCAAGTGGAAGATATGTTGGGCAAAGTGGAATTAGATTATTAGTTGTTTTGTTGGGGACTTACCAGAATGGAAGAGACTCTACTCTGTTTGTATGTATGTTTATATGACAATTATTTCTGAATAGTAGCTTCTCGGGAATGTAGTGATGTCTCCATATACATAGGTGGACTCCTTGGAAAATATAACAGCGTATATTTAATATAATTTTAAATTAATATCCCGATTGTTATCGATTACTTGAAAATCACTATTCACAGCTGATAAATTGGTGCCACGAATAGCGCAATCTTTATAGTTCAGTCTGATCTTTCAATTTATATTACCATAGCTTTAACGATTTTGGAATTATATATATTCTTCACTGGCCAAGATAGTGATACAGTGAACGGTTCAGCACGTAAAATAACAAAAGACTTTTCTTATTATAAACGTTCATATTGGTTAATTTAATATTGAAACGCAAATTGTCGTCGAGAACATGTTTGATTCGCAGCGCATTCATGACCAAAATATCGTCTCGGGAAATAAACAATTTTTTAAAACACTATTATTTCAATATGGTAATTGTAAGTGGCCTAATTTGGATCTGTACATATTTAAGCCAGCGTCACAGTTTGGTATTTTTGTTTGGCAGTTTTAGGGTATATTTACGATAGCCATTTGCGGTCACACTGAAACTCATTCCTTGATTTTAATTCCTCGCCACGCCACGGACGGCTGAATCGTAAGTAGCAAAAAAATTTAGTTTAATTGCATAAGAGAAAATAATCACATGCTCATATAAGCATAAATATTGTTTTTATATTCATGTTTTGAATCATTCAGGTAAATGTAAATTCTCGTTAAGCTTTCGCAGCCGCTGACCTTATTTGCACGGCATTATGTAACCTCTAAATGTGAACAGCAGGCCCTGTGAAAATTCGCAGCTGATTAAATTAGAAAAAGCTTATCTAATTTTACACTTTCTTGTGGTCTTTGCAGTTCAGAAAGTAAACCACACCTCAGGAAAAACAAAATGTTCTCGTCATTCTTCCAAGCTGCTCGGAATTCTCCATTCAGATCGCCATTTACACGGGCCCAGTGCGATGAAGCCAGGTCGGGCGCAGAGGGCGCTGTCCCAGCGGTTGACGATAACCCCGCACCAGTGGTTGGACGCGAAATCGCAGCTGCAGCATCGTCTCAATCGGATTCCTGTGAATTTGGCAGTCTCAAATACTTTGCCCTGTGCGGTATCGGCGGCATTCTAAGCTGCGGTACCACGCACACCTTTGTGGTGCCATTGGATTTGGTCAAGTGTCGTCTGCAAGTCGACCCAGCCAAGTATAAGAATCTGGTCCATGGCTTCAAGGTCACCATTGCTGAAGAGGGTGCTCGCGGCCTGGCTAAGGGTTGGTTCCCAACTCTGATCGGCTATTCGGCTCAGGTGAGTTGTGCCTGAGTTACATAATTTCCGTAATCCCCCTTAAACGTGACTACACGTGACATGATTACAGGGTCTGTGCAAGTTTGGCTTTTATGAAGTTTTCAAAGTTAAGTACGCCGAACTTTTGGGCGAGGAAAATGCGTATTTGTATCGCACTTATGTGTATCTGGCAGCATCGGCTTCCGCTGAGGTCTTTGCTGACATTGCACTTTCGCCATTTGAGGCTGCCAAGGTTAAGATTCAAACCGTTCCTGGTTTTGCCAACACATTCCGTGAGGCAGTGCCCAAGATGTACAAAGAGGAAGGCATTAATGCCTTTTATAAGGGTTTGGTCCCATTGTGGATGCGTCAAATTCCGTACACCATGATGAAGTTCGCGTGCTTCGAACGTACCGTTGAGCTGCTCTATAAGTGAGTAACCTCGTACTCAACTGCTCATTTTATATTGTTTTTAAAATCTGTGTGTTTTACTCCTAAAACAGATACGTGGTACCCAAGCCACGCTTGGAGTGCTCCAAGGGCGAGCAATTGATTGTTACCTTCGCCGCTGGATACATTGCTGGCGTATTCTGTGCCGTTGTGTCGCATCCCGCCGATGTGGTCGTCTCCAAGCTTAACCAGACCAAGGGCGCTAGTGCTTTAGGCATAGTTAAGTCGCTGGGCTTCATGGGCATGTGGAACGGATTGGCGCCCCGTATCATTATGATTGGTACGCTCACTGCTCTGCAATGGTTCATCTATGATGGTGTTAAGGTCGCTTTCGGCATCCCCCGCCCACCTCCACCAGAGATGCCAGCCAGCCTTAAGGCTAAGGAAAAGAACAAGTAAATCGTTCTAAAATGTTCTAAATTCCAATCACAATGCTTACAAGTGGGAAAATTAACTAAGTTAAGTCTAAATCAATGTGAAAATTAAGCAACTAGCTGGAATCAGAGCGTCAACACAAATTAGCAGACTATATACGAGCTGGCGAAACAAACATACCATATATGATTTAAGCTTTTGACTTTCAATTTTATTTATTTCGACGTTTTGTGTAAATTTTCGATCTATAGTCATTCCAACACAACTGAGCATTTTCTAAATACTTTATTAAATATAAATCTTTATTCTGCGCTAAGCTATTTTCAACTTTATGTATTCCATTCTAAAATTGCATGTTACATTGTGAGCTTACATAAGTATGTGTATATCGATTTATGAATAGATGCAAACGCCCTAGTATGCGCTGGAAAGTTTACTTGTATGTTGTTTCTCCGGCCTCAATGATATGTGTTGTTGGCATGAGAATATGGTATTATGTAATACATAGATATGATAACACTTAAATGCCACTTAGAAAAAATTCCCAGACACTCTGAATAAAATAAATTATAAAATAAAACAGTATTCAACTGAGATTTGTATTTGAACTAAACGCAACCGGTTTTGCACTTGCGATTTGCACAAACGCTGGCGTTTATATATAAGGTCGACTCAAATAATTGATAACCTGTGATTCCAGAACGAATTCTACTGAAATTTCAACTTGTTTTATTAGCTCCAATGACGACTGTCTTAGTTTGCTAAAACACATTTGCAATGGTCTCATGATGCTAACTGTTCTTAGATCGTCAGTTTTACATTAATTATGCCCTGGACCCATTGAAAATGCAAATGTACGTAACAAGCAGGAGGAGGAGAAGGAACCTCTACAACACAACGGTATATATTCATGGTCGGCAACAATAACGGAGTCTGTTTAGCCATGTTCGTCTGTCTGTTTGAACGCGTATGTATGAATGCAGACATTTAGCAGGTTTGGTTTATTCCTATTTGTTTTATATGCATTAACTGAATTTTTCTTCTCTCGATTATCTCGATAGATGGGACGTCTAGAGCAAAGAAGTGTGACGCTCATTTTCTACATGGCAGGACATACATCGACTTCATTTTTGCTCGAGTCCCCATTTCAGCGAATGTGAGTGTGAGCGTCCCATTTGCTTAGTGAGGATAGAGGGAGATAGAAGATGTTTTGCAACTAGCTCCCTCACCCTGAAGAACTTTGCCTGGGTTTGCACTCAGAGATCTCAAGCAGCTCTTCTTCCCTTTCGCTTGCAGAGTTCTGTGAAATATGTAAAGGGTTCGCCACTTTAGCATGAAAACTTAGGATTTGTAGTAATAATTGTTGGTGAAGGTTCCTAAAAGCATATTTTCATGTTCATAAATCCACATGTATATGCATTATTGTGATTGTGGGCCCATGGTTTGATGGCTGGCTGCTCGATGTAAAAAGTCTAGCGAAAATTGTATTATGAGTGTGTGTCAGTCGCGAGCCGGCAGAATGATTTGGCCTGATATTCATAGTAGTCAGAGAGAGATTTTTCTCATACATTTGAACCAAAAAGATTTGGTTAAAATCAATCTGAAGAGTTTTTCACAGAAAATTAAATTTTCCACTCTTTGTTCCTATAGAAACTTTATAAATACGAAGTAAGTTTTACTGAATGGGATATTAAAATCCAGAATATCCATGAGGTTATTTTGATGTAGCTTGTACGTAATTCAAGAGTTTAATTTTTAAAGCTGTTGAGTATTCCCTTTTTTTGTACTATAAGGCTTTCCTTGAAAAACAAGTCAATTAGCCAATTATCGTAGAAGTTAAAATGCAATTTTTATTATTTGAAAGTTTATTTTTATTTCTAATGTTAGAAAGCGAGTAGTATTTAATAATCTATAAAAATGGGGCAAAAACTATGATTTTGGAATAAATCAGTATTGGTAGCTATGGGATTTGATACCCCTTAAAAAATAATATTATATTTTGCGATAATATAATTATAGGTAAAGAAAACATTTAGATTTTTTTTTTTTAAATTTATATTTATGATCAATGAGAATAATAATGTAACATATTGGCTCGTTGTATCATAATTTCATTGCGTATATGTTGTGTTGCAATTTATGCTGCAATTGGCATCAGTTAGAAACTAAATAATCATTGAGTTTTGGATAAGAAAATTAGTTTTCTCGTGAGTTGCTGGGAAAGGGGGAAAGGTGTCTTAAAATTAAATAACCTCTAAGCACTACAGCTAAATCTTTACAAAACTAAACGCATAGGTAATGTGTATATAAATGTATTTAACAGGCATTTTTCTGGTGTATGAATTATATATATATACAAATTGTTTAAGACTACGTTTCAAAGTCGGGTTACACACATAAGAACAATTAGAGACATAGAGCTTTTGTTGTATGTGATGTTTCGTATTATATTTTGATTTGTATGGTATTATATTGTATTGTAGGACGTGTTTCTCCATAACAAGCCATTTCAGTCTTAGAGTTTCAAATAACCAAAAATAAAAATAAACAAAAATTCTATAAAATTTTCCATGCAAAACTTATTGACTAAATTTTCATATATTTGTTAAGATTTTATATATTTTATTAAATTTCCCTGTTTCTTAATTTGCAGATAAAGACAATTTCGAAACAATGGTTTGCTAGGATATCTCACGCTTTCGTTTGTAATTTTTGTTTTTTGTTTTGTTTTTTAGGTTTATGTTTTTTTTTTATTTTTTTTATTTATTTATTTGTTTTTTATTTATTTTTACTTGTGTTGTTTTGTTTTTAAACTAATATCAGTTATATAGTAGACAATCACACAGGCATACAGGCAAACATAAAATACACGATAAAAAAAAATTGATGTTGATATCATTACGCAATCAAACATACTACAAAACATTTTAGAGATATGCACATGTGTTTAAGGATATGAGCTTAAAATTCAACTGAGCTGGTTTTTATAAAACTCAATTCTGCTTAGAATTTAAAGTAGTTTCTGTTTGATTGTACGTAGAGAAAACCTCAAGTCAATGGCACCTTTGGATTTGTACCAAATTTTGGCTTAAAAAAAAAAAAATAAAAAATGGGTCCGTTTCATCGACGCGACCGTACGGTAAAATTATGAGTTTTTCCCCCTATTAAAATCAATCTACTGCATAATTTTTGTATTCCTTAGAGCCAATTCTGGGGTGGGTTGCTGTTTGGTTCAGATGGAAATCAATTCCAGTGGAAAGTCCACAGTCGAAGGACGTCGCTTGCTCCCAATATCGGACTGTCCAGCCACAGAGCTGTTTAGCTAAATGGTTAGCTTCAACTTCTTCATATATTCATTCAACGGATATTCTACCAATACGGGGTATTGGGCTCCCGGGTCAAGCTATTCTGCTGTTGTGCTTTGGCAAGTGCATCGGTTAAGGTGGATCGCATTTGCTGACTGGAGCCGCGGCTCTGGCCCTTATCATAGGGCGACAGGGCATTGTAGTAAAATGGCGAACGTTTGCTGATGGTGTAGTTTTTGCCCTGCAAAGAATGTCCTCGTTATATAATTGAGCTATTCAATATTTGATTTTGCTGATACTTACATCATTGTTGTCCCAAAATTCCTTATCGTTTGTACGATAGCAGATGCAGAATTCCAGACGCTTGGAGGATGGAGGCAGCGTGATCTTGAATGAGAATGTATCGAAGACAACGTGTGCACAGGTGGCAGGACCATAGGCCCTGGCAAATGTACAAAATATGTCCTGTTGGCTCTTCCAGTCGTCCCAAGTGACGCGCACAATGACCTCCTTTGTGAAATCGATATTTCTGACCTTAATGGTGCCCACCACGATCGATTCCTCATCCTTGACAATGACATTCTCCAGCGAGACAAAGTCGCGTTCGATCTTTTGTCTGTTGAAAAGCAATTGGTATAATTTATGCTATATCTATCTTGGGTATGGGTTTTGGTATCGTACCTAAATGTCAAATAATCGGATGCTGGCTGCTTAAAGTCCACTGTCCACTGATCTGGGGGATGCGGACTGACCAGCCCTTGTGTGATCTGTTCCAAAAACTTCATGCTCCAGTAGGGCGGCACATTTGAGGGCTCGGACATGACCCTCACCTCCGTCAGAGATAGTCCCTCGTCATCTGCAAAGATCACATGCTTTTTGCGCAAGCGACTGCAAAGAGAAAAAGAGAATAGCTTTCTTTGAAATTTACGTAGATAATGATTGTACTGTTCTTAATTTTTTGAACAATTAAGAGATAGACTATATATTAGCCTTGAACCTGGCCTTATCAGTTCTCGTGCCTCGGACCCCCCGTAAAATCGCTTTCAATGGTCGCGAAGTCAAGTATCATTTAGGATTTTTATATTTATGCTTTAAGTTTATGGTTTTGTTTGCATTCCATATTGAAACTGCGTCGTTGCATTTTTTATGTGTTTTATTTTTGGCAAATCGATGTTTAAATTTGACAATAACAAGTGGCCAAACCGTCAGCTGATAAATTTTAAACAACATTTGGGTACATTTTGATCCGCCTTGCCAGAAAATTGCACTAATCGGAAGCTGTCAACGCCCATTGCCAGTAAATTGGCATTTAAACATTCGATATTTTTACCAAATGCGATTTGACTTTATTTTTTGTGACAGCCCCGGTCTACAGGCACAACTTTGTTGTGGTCTATTAAGTTTACTTGTATTCTTTCCCTTCTTTTTTACATATACACATTTTTTTTTTATATATTTTTGCGTCACAGTTTCGGGGGGCACAGTGTGAAAAAAATGTTGTATATTTTGTGCTATTTTGGTCTCCACGTACCGTTTTCTTTTCAGGCCAAAAAAATAATATACGTCCAAAGATTTAAGTCGGGAGAGGGACTACTTCTTGGTATATATTTTTCTTATTGACTAAACGACGCCCACGATATTTGGATGTAAATAAAACACGCCCATTTTCAGATGGTGTGATGTGAAATACCTAGGCTTATAATATATAAAGTGAATTTAAAATAAATTGTAGAGGTAGAGACCCAAACGATATTTCTTTATGCAATCATTAACCAAATTGCATGTCTATAAAAATGATAAGATTAAAATGTATCATGCAATTTATTAGGGGCTCGTTTTATCGTCACAGTTCACAATAAAATAAATATAGAGCCGTTGAAAAAAGCTACTTGCCAATAGACCTCACAGAATTCAAAGTGTTAGGCAATCTACTGTGAGAAACACATTTCTCATAATAGGGTGAGGAATAATTATTTGCTTTTTTTTTGCTCATTTAATGAATGCAAACAAATAGCGAACACAGCGAGCGTTAGAAATGGATGGGCAAATACATGTATGTATGTATGTGCACATATGTGTGTGTGTGTGTGTGTACTTTCTACAATAAACGTGGCCAACAATTGTGGCTATTTGCTAAGTTGGCTGAGTTTATTAGTCTGACGCCAATATCAAACAGCCGGCTGGGCGAACTGGCTACGTTCGCCGTCGATTTGATCACGCGTTGAAGGCGTGCAATCGACGCTGCATTTTCTTCAGCAGGTTTTATTCATTTTTTTGTTCACTCGACGATCGTTCGATCGTTTGATCATTCGATCGCCGGTCGTGTGGGGGCCCCAGAGCAGGTCTCGTTTGGAACGCGCTTTCCTGCGCTCGAATCTGGCCGCCTGTGTCAACTGTTAAACTACATTTGTGGCTATGAAGTTGTCGCCGACAAAATTTACATAGCTTTTCAAGTTTTCCAAGCATTTGTGGGTTGTTCCAGCAGGGGTCTTTTATAGGCCAGCTCGGCTTGTGGAAGCGTTTAAACGAGTTTTCATTTCTTTCTTATTTTCTGATTTTTTTCTCTCTTATTTCTTGACTGCACTCATTTATATGCATTAACCGAAAAAATGCATAATGCGATTGGGTCCGGTTTACAACAAGGCATCAAAAAATTTACAGGCCCATAATTTAGCTGTATTCAATATGCAGTCCACATGCCGGTGTGAGAGAAACACGTTCCCAAAAGGGATTACAAAAGCACTTTAGCTTGTGGTCGCAACCAATTGATAAGCTATAATATACGTATGTTTATATGCTGGTATATGTGGGGCTATAATCGGATTATCAAGGAATTTCACTTGGCTTTATAGTCTCTTAGTTCCCATAGTTCGATTTACAACCGAATTGTAAAAGTCAACAACCCTTAGGTCCACTCTACAAGTACGCCCTGACCTTGTCAAATGATTTGTCACATGATGGTCAGTCTGGTGACCTTTACATACAGCCTTGTGTGTCTTTAACCCATAATGATGACAAGGTGGTTCCGTCTTTTCACGCTTCTGACGTATTTCACTTTCTCAGCTAATGCAAAGTTTCCCGAGAACACGCCGAATTAGTTTGCCCCCGCACATCTTTTTTGTGCGTGGGCGTATTTTGCGGACACCTATAATTAGTCGAACTGAGCTGATATATAGTATGTGTGTTCACAAATTTTGCCCAGTACCAGTGTGTTACATCTGTGACACGTCTATAAGCAACATTTACATATTTCATTTTTCTGTGCGCCATCATTTCGAAATCTTTACAGATTTTCAACATATCTCTACACGTGATGGGTGCATGCACAATCCAATCTGTCTATATAGTATATACATACATATATTACATTCATATGTACATATGTGTTCATTTGTATAGTAGGTCGTCTTGGCTTTTAATTTTGAAATATACATTTTTTCATACACGAAAAAGCAACGCAATTATCACGCATTTAGTTTGAAAATTCTGTCTATTTGATGGCCTTGGCGTGACCTGGTAGCTGCCTCGGATCTTGTCGGGTTTTTGTGGGGTAATTAAAAGTCTGGCAAGTCTTGGTGACATATACGACTTGCGAGGAAGCTCGATTGTGATTGATGAATGGCAGCATAATTGCTTCGTGAATTAGCTGAAGACTTTTTACAAATATTGACAACTGAATTTTATGCTATTCTCTATTCTCTATTTAAAAAGAGCCAAGTTTTCGAAAATCCAACAAAATTAATATTCTACATTTACAGCAAGTTTTAAGCGAATTGCTTGATGCAAAAAAAGTATTAGGAAATGGTAATAGAGACAATTATTTTAATTTTTTAAACAACTATAAAAAAAAGGCTAAAACTTTATAAGATATGTTTACCGAATAGTAATTTTTAAAAAGCGGAAAAAGGTAAAAGTGAAGTTAAATTTAATTGTTTAAACAGCTACAAAATAATGGCTGCAACTTTATAAAATATGTTTACTGAATAGTAATTATTTTAGTAAAAAATTTCATTATATTGAGGAGTGGTAAAAGTGAAAATTATTTTACTTTTTGGCGTATGTTTATAGAATAGTAATTTTAAAAAGTGTAAAAAATGTAAAAGTGAATTATTTAATTTTTTAAATAGCTAAAATATAGTATTTTTTCTCTGTAATAACTGTTTTTGTTTTAGGGAGTGGTAAAAGTGAAATTTATTTTAATTTTTAAAACGCGACCAAATAATGGCTAAAACACTATAAAATATTTTTATCGAAAAGCCATTTTTCTCAGTAGTAAATTGAAATGATGCAATACGCAACCGCAACACAAACACAGACATCAGCTAACAAATAATGCTTATATAGCCTGTGTGTGTTCTGGTTTACATTGATAGTGTGTAAGTGTGTATGTCGTATATGTATGTCGCCATAGCTTTTAGGAGATATCAACTGGTGGCAAGCCCCGTCTAGACACGGCCTAACCAAAAATAGTGTCTCTTCAATGTACACTCGAACTGACGTCTGATGTCTGTTGTTTCTTGGGAACTGCACTTTCCATTTCGTATTTTTAGGCACTTTTCAAAATGTCAAATTCAAGTGCAGTGGAAAATGAGAAATAAAGAATTTCAATTTGCTGAACAAGATTAAACAAATATTTCGAGTGATAAGCTACGAGAATTAATAACATTTTTATTTCGCTGACATAGTACCATGTTTTCAGGTTATCGTGGGAAGGGAACTTTAATTAATTTGTGCTAATGCGTAAATTTCCTTGGCTTCTATTAGCTTTCATTAACAAACATGTATACTATATATATTCTTTAGATAATATTCAGCGTCAGATTTGCAAACATGCTCTTAAATATTTAAAATAAGATTATCGTGTTTGATCATATTTCATTGCCCGATATCTCGAGTGCATGTTTTATATTATTTGTGTTAGCCCATGCACTTTTTTATTATACGTATGTACGTACAGATTTACTTTTAGCCAAGTGACATGTGCTCGCTATGACGTCTACAAAGTTTTCCGCCTGCCAAAAGAAATGTTTTGATTTGGTTGTGTTTTCGCTTCCTGTTTTTTGATATCTGGCCAAATTTGGTTGAAACGCGACGAAAACGGAATGGCGAAAGATTTATTTTAGAATTTTGGTGCTCCTAAAAACTGCAGTGAGCTTCTGCTTCTTAGCTGTTTGCTTTCTATTTACCTTATTGAATATCACTTTCAATCAATTCCACACCTCAGATCCAGTCAACTACAATATAGTTCAATTTGCGGCTGTCGGCGCCGCCATTGCCATCTAAGGCTGACGTCAAACGGATTGCGGTTGCCAGCGATCTCACCACTCGGATTACCCTTACGCAAGCGCCCATTCAGCTTACCTTTGCTCGCAGTGAGTGGGTCCATCCAGATCGCTGCTCTCTAAGAAATCGTCGTTCTCCGTGGGGGCAACATCCGTGGGGCTGTTGCTGGAACTTTGGTTGCTTTTGTGCAGGCAGGATTTGCGGCTGAGGCACGATTTCGGCTGTGTGTTGAGCATTGGGGCCGAGACCATGCGCTCCAAATAGCTGCGACCGGAGCGGCTGCCAACGCCGAGGGGCGTCCCGCCCGTCTTGGTGGGCAGCTGCTGGCCCTGGGCAGCATTGGATGCATTGTTGACCATGGCCTTGGAGGCCAGAGTCGCCGCCTGAGGACGGCAATAGCGCGAGGCTATGCTGTTGGGTTCGTCATTGTAACTGCAAAGATTATGAATCGCAGATGAGTACGCATACATACACACATATGTATATGTTGAGTTAATTATGTAATTATTACTTAATTTCGGCATGGCTCTCAAACGATCTCTGCATTATGAACGCAATCGTACGAGTTTGTGGCTCTTGGGCCACGCGGCGCTCACGTTTACTTTCTTTTTATCAGCCTGATAAGGCTGCCTTTATTCTGGCTCAGTCTTTTATTTCAGTGCGATAATAGATGGCATGTACTTAGCATGGCATTGTTCGCTCCCTATAATATACGCGCGTATGCATATATTTTACTATCTATAAAGAAATAGCGCCAGGCTTCTGTCATTGATAAGCGATAAGTTGAATCTATTAAGCACGACCTCCGCACTTGATTTGAATAGTACTCGTGTGTATGTGTTTGTATTTCTGAATTCACAGTTCGCATGGGTTCCTCTCACTCATGATTCATCATAGAACATTATTTTTGGAAAGACCATGGGATGGAAAACAACTGTTTGCAGTTTTTTGTGCTGATTCATATCAACAATTTTTTTTTGTCTAGACGCAGAAAACTATAATGTCAATGCCTGATAAGGCCATTATTTTCAATATTTGCGAACATTTATTAGGCTAATGCAAAGTTAATTTGGCTGATTTCCAAATAAAATTCCTATCAAGGCATGTAGCTATTGAAACATACGAGGGCTAAACTTTCAGAAGCTTTAAAATAACTTGGTTAATTTTATAGTGAATTGTCTTACAAACAGCCGAGTTAGTTGTAACTAAACAAATTTTGTATTAACAATTATATAAATAATTTAACAATTTTTATTATTTCATATTTTGAAACTATGTGTTAATATTGTCTTCTTTGTTTCCTCTTTTTCGATATACTTAAAAGCATTTAATAATTATTTTGTATATATTTTATTTTTAGCTTGACTTTGGCATTTTTTAAGATTTGCTATATGAATTTTATTGCCAAAAAAAAAAGCAAACAAAACTGATTGATGCGCTAAAGGTCTCTGAAGCAAATGAAGCGCACAAATGTGATCAAGCATGATTAAAATCAATTGCGTGCAGAGACCTCAGGCAGACTCCGAGACCCATCGTTCCTTAATAATATTGCCGACAAAAGTTTGTTCCATTTTTCAAGCGCCACGCGAAAATTTGTCGCCAGCGTCACTTGCTGTACTCGTGCTCGGCAGAAGAAACCCCCTCGCCCGCCGACGCCGTATTCTAGATCTCTGCAAAAGTTTGTTTTGATCGTTCCATTGCCTTGATCTTGAATGCTTTCAACATTTGTCGCAATTCTGTTGTCAACCAGAGCAACCTGAACATATTTTTAGTACGTGCTGCGATGCTGTGCAAATATGCGTTCATATGTACTCCTATAGGTACGCGATCCCTAAGGCGAGCGATAATTGAAATAAGAATACAGAATTACAGTTGCTGTAGCAAGTCTCTCTGAGTCACATTTTAATGTAATGTCAAAACTAAATATCAATATTTATCCATACAGTCTACCTGTCAGGGCTGACAAGCAAACATGGATATTTACACAACGAATATATGCAATCGCGTTTATTGTTTGCATGAAATTTATGAAACCTACATTTGAAGTGTGTTTTGTAATACCTTAAGTGAATTGACTTTGAACTGTCGGAATTGAAGAGTAAAAAAAATAGATCATATTGAAACAGCTTTAGAACATTTTCTAGGATCCTTGCTTTTGTTCATTTTTGAAAATGTTTATAATTTATTTTTAATTATTTTGGGTTATGCAATTTTTAATTATAGCTATTAAGAACGGAAATGAGTTATAGCTTGATCAGCACTTTTTCAAAAACCATAATATTAACTTGCTCTTTTTTGTTACCAAAACACGTTCGCAGCTGTTCAGGGTATATCAGAAAATACTCTGTGCTAATCTAATGATAAGAGAAATTCCAGAAAAAATTTCTTTCATGTGAAAGCTTCGGACGTGACACAAGCTTGAAAATGAAGAAAGTAATCGTTGTCGGCTTATCAAATCTTCAGGCATTAAGGCGGCCTCATATGCCAAATCTTTTTATGTGTAACTTATAAGTAACTTGCCTAGCGAAGAAGATAAATATTAATAATAATTAATAAAAGTGAATAAAAAGAATTGAATTTTGATTCGCTGCCGAAACCCGTGTATTCAATTGAATTCAATTAGTGTTGAACTGGTTCACTGCCTCAAATTCGGGTTTATAGTCTTAAGAATTATTTTCCAACTTACTTCAATGCTTGACGCTGATGTCCGCTCATGTATTCCGCTAAGAAACTAACGGGTGGACTGTGACTGAATATGGGTGGACTGTGTGAAATCATTTTATAGATTGCTTTCTCTCTATAGGTCTTGAACAAGGAACTATTATTGATGTTGCTGCTGTAATTAGCAGCAGGGCCTGGAAAATTAGAAGAAAACGAATTGATAAAGTGAGCAAAATTGTTGTTGTTAAATAACGAAGCGTAAAGCGTATAAAGAATTTTAATTGGAATTAACTATAAACAAAATGCTCGAATGCAAATATTTATAAATTGGTTCAAATTATAGATTTTGATAGAAAAAATATAATTGCAAACAATATACAATATACATTTTGTTTATATTTATTTGAGCAGCCCAATTGCGTTTATAGGGAAACTAACCGTTGCTTGATATATAACTTTGTTGTGTGCTTTCTTAGGTCTCTCTCTCTCTCTTTCTGTATCTTTCTCTCTCCGTCTATTAAGGAACTTTACTGGTATCACTTTACTTCTTTCGCCAAACTTTCTTGGAGACTTTTTTCATATGTGCATCACGCGCGGTGTTCGTGGGCCCCGCAACGCGCGTCAGACAATGAAATTTGGTTGTGTACAAATTTTTAATTTATGTTGAAAATTTGAAATTTAAAACACAGACACACACTTTTTTTTAGCAGCACCGCAAAAAAACAAAACGACGAGCGACTACAACAAATTAACAATAATTTAAAATTATTGATATATTTTCCTTTTTCCCTTTACTTTTTTTTGTACAAATATAAATTCGCGCGTTTTTTGATTACATGTGATTTTATGTTATTTTTAGTTATTTGTAGTTGAAACGACACGAATAATTAGGACCGCATCGCGTTTTGTCGTTGCCTGTTGCTGTCCGGCTTTCGGTACCGTACGCCTCGACGATTCAGAGACGAATAAACTCACATCGTTAGGGCAACTCGCCGTCAAGACTGGCACCCAGGTACCGCAGTCCGCACAGTCCCAGAGAGCGTCGTCGCCATACGATCGTCGTCGTATGCTCTGGAAGGCACTTGGGCTCTCTCGCAACGCACTCTCTCGCGCGCGCTCTCTCCCTCTGCCCACAGCTCGCTTCGCGCGGCTGCATTCAGACGATAGTGCACTACTGTTAGTTGTTGTTGTTGCTGGCGTTGGGTTCATTTAGTTTAGTTTGTATTTAGTTTTAGGCGCCGTCTCAGAGGCGATGTCACTTCATGTGTCAGGCTGGATGGACATGATCAGCGTACGATCATTAGCTCGTGCGCTCGTTTTCGGCGTTTGTTTTAATAATAAATGCGAATATTCGTACAAGCATTCCTGCGTATTCGATTCTGTTATGTCAAACAACTTTCCATGTGATCTGTTTTTGTTATTGCTTACTGTTATTATACGCATTAAGGCAGCTGCTGTCTTATGCTATACATTTATCTTATCATTCGCATTTGCTTAAATCTTTCATCCTTTCCCATGCCGATAGAAGAGGAAAAGAAAAACTCACCGAACGAGTACCCACTCAGTCGTTTGAGTGTCCACAACTTGCTGACGTTTTTCGGTTCGAGTCTTTCGAGTGGATTTTTCTTCATGCACTCTGGGGCATAAATATACTTATGTGGCTGCAATCGGAGACCCGAACACCTTTACAGCCTACGCTTTTCTTTATGCAATTTATGTTTGTTTCACGTTGTCTCCAGTCGAGTTGACGGCTCTAAATCAATTATGCTCTGGGGGAGAGGGGAATTGTGTAAAAGTTGTCGTTAGATACCTAAGTAATCTCGTTTTTCATCGACTTTCTCATACACTACGTTTAGGCATATCGATTGACTGACAAGCGCTGACTGGTCGAGAAATGTGTTTAAGATGCAAATTTATTACAGATTGTAATATATTTTAGATATTCAAAATTTCAGTTTAATTTTGAGTTAAGAATCTAAGGATAGTATGAGAATTTAAGAATACTTAACATGAAATGCACACAAAAAATAATACTCCTTAAAACAACTTGCATTACAAAAAATACCGAATTTAGAAATGTTTTGATTTACTTTGTTCGAAGCGCATTTAACCCAAAAAATTAATAATATTTGTATGCGTGTGTCCGAGATTGAACTTATTGTTTGGAATTGTTCAGGGTTTCTTTCAAAATCCCACATAAAATCACTTACCAGCGTTTCCATTTGTAGTACCCACATCATTTCAAAGATGACGACGACAACTCTGTGAAATTGTCGACGTTTTCCGCCACGCATTGTCGGGGACCGAACATATTTCTTGTCGTGGTGCATAGAAAGTGTGCGTGTGTATCTGTGTGTGTGTGTATCTGGTGTGTGGCGTGCGTGACTCGTTGACATTCACTTATGGCGGCCTAGGTCTTAGTCGGGCCTTAGGTCGTCGTGAAATGCTCTCACAACGCGTGATCTCCGAAGCATCAAATGATAATGCAGTTTTTGTGTGAAGTGCCTAACGAGATGTTGGTTCAAGTGTTTCGATTGATCTGCAACCACTGTGCCACTTTCATTGGGCGGCACTTGGGCAGGGGCAGCACGCACACGCTGCACAAATGCGGCTCCAAGTCCGAGTAACGTGTTTGCTTTTGGGGCCCACTGTATCGCCAGGCGGGTTACAGAGTGCGCTTCGGAGATCTGCCGGCCGGCCGGCACTTGTTCACCTAGTCTCTCCCTCCACACCGCCAGCCGATCGCCTTGGCTAGGAGCCGGTTTAACGATGCATCATTTCTGGAGTGGCCTGTTGCATTTTTGCCGGCCACTTCATCAGCATTCGCCCATATGCCAGAGTCGGGTCTATGTACCTACCCATAGTATATGTACATAGACTCGAGCTGCCTCTTGCTCAGGGAGATCTTCCTTTCTCTCTCTCTGGCTCGATCGCGATGCTGCCCTGGTGCACTGCCCTTTGAAGCGTTGGCCATGTGGCATCCGCATTTCTCAGGCTGTGGCTGGCCCGATTATGGATTGCACTTGAAATGCTGCAGAAATTGTACTAAAATATTTATAATTATATTTTGTAGCCAGCTGTCTGTCTATTTCTGTTACACTTTTTATATGTGCAAAAAACTCTCAGCCGAGCAGCGGATGTTATGCATTATTTAACGGACGACTTTCCATTTTTGGCCTGCTTGTGGGTTGCCTTGGCTAAGATCCAACGATATAGTATTTTGGCCAGTGGCTGCGGCTTAAAACCAGTTTGAGCACCTTAACTGTTAGTCGAGTGAAAAGTTATTATCATTATTTAAAGTATAGGATATACGTAGTTGTAAACTATTTTTTTAATAACACACTGCTATAGCCTTTGGGTAAGATAAAAACTACATCCATACACTAGCCTGAGATTCGAGCCTGGGGCGTCATTGATCAGTTATATACCGCGGATTCCGTAGCCATATTCTGGCCTAGTATTCGACGTAGTCCTATGTCCGAAACTAGGAATAAATACTCCTGCATACCGGCGTCAGATAAAGTGTTAAGATTTTTTGGCGACGCCCACTGGGGGTGTGGCATTTTGATTTAATCCAGACAGATTACTGATGACTTCCTTAAAGATCGAACAACATTTTTTCGGATACACCCACTAGGGGCGTGGCAAATATACTATATCTATTTAATTTGGGGGCGGGTAAATCCACAATTTTTTAGCTAGAGTCACACAGTTTAAATTAAAAAAAAATTGTTTGTCCACTCTTTTTATATTGTGAACGAGTATTGCAAAGTCGGATACACCCGAGTGCAACGTTTTTACTTATTTTAATTGCTCTAGCCTAGGATCTTAACTCAGCCAAATACAAATACAAAGACTGCCCCCTTCTCAGCTATATGATATGGTAATCCGATGATAATAAAGTCGGTATTTTTTCAAACTCATAAAGTTTGTTTATAAAAATATCGATCTTTGATCGGCTGAAGACCATGAATGGGTTATTCGCAGAACTCGAGCGTGCACAATGCTCTCACCTGGAAAACCTTCGATATTGATATTTAATAATTTTACAAAAATGTAGCACTCGCTGGCTGCGTGAATTGCATCCAATAACCGATGTTAACACACATTTCTTCTGGTGAATAAATCGCCACGTTTTGTCCCCGTCTGTGTCGCGCTAGAAAGCCACGTCGTCTGGAACAGGGTCTGGACCTGAACTGGGGGGCAGCTCGGCAGCAGCAACAACATGCTGATGAAATCAGCAGAGCTGCCAATATCAGCAACATCAACGGCGCCAAGAGTGGAAAGATTATCAGCGATCACACTATATACTAGTAAAAAGGCGTATCTACAATTTGCAGCTA
The DNA here is from genome assembly GCA_035047465.1 of Drosophila sordidula. NCBI lineage: Eukaryota > Metazoa > Arthropoda > Insecta > Diptera > Drosophilidae > Drosophila > Drosophila sordidula. The sequence continues at coordinate 12,440,539 of JAWNPQ010000156.1, read as the reverse complement.
GTTAGCTATACGAGAGCATATATGTATGTGTGTAGTATACGAAAGTAAGCCCGCCCGAAAGTTTAAATTTAGAAGCGAGGCGTGCGCCTCAGCGCTTATCACTGCAGGCGCGATCATGATGCTCAAACAGAGACAGGGGCCGCCGGTGGGTGGCGGGGGACATGGGGCAGGGGCAGCTGATAAACTGCGCAGCATAAACTAAATACGAAATTCATAAATATAGCTGCGTTTATTTTTGGCAGACGAACAGCATGCCGTAACTGACCTAGAGCACCTGATCAAGGCGTGATCATTTATTTGGCAACTGATCTGGCGTAAAAGTAGAAAGAAATATATTTGGCTATACAAAGCAAAACGGAATAAAACCGAAAGGCTTAACTAGTATAACAACAGGTTTTGCCCCACAGTCTAAATTGTACAAGTTAATAATCACTTGTATAATCATAATGCATTATCGTTTGAAGATCTGCTATAGTTTGTGCGAGGGTCAATGGAATAGGCGCTTAGTTGATCGATTAATGTGTATTTGTTTTTTGCATCGCGTAATTTTGCCGCGTAATTTTCCATTGCAGCTCTCGCTGAAAACTTAATTATGCGCTTTATTATGCAAATAGGAATGCTCGACGCGAGTCTACGTCTATTTAAAGACCCAGGCCTTGTTTGTGGTTTGTCTGAAGCCGCGAACACGAGCCGATCACGTTTTTCAGTTGTGCTCGACACCCTCGATCGGGCGAGTAACGCATAAGTGGACATCAGAGTAGTTTGAAAAGTTGAAAAACTGTTTCATTGACATCAGAGCGACGCGACGTCTGCCTGTAATTATGATATGGCCCATTGTGTCTACTGATAAGCGTACGGCTCCTCCCAGAACTACATACATATGTAACAGCCCAGACCTCAAAAACAAAACATCGAAAACCCTCGTACCATTCATGTTAATCAGTTCGCCTTATCAATAAGCCCGAACTATGAGTATTCCTCTTTTTTTTTTTGTTTTTTTTTTAGGGTATGAGGCTCTAATTATAGTCTACTGCGAAGCAGACGAGACCAGCCAGATATGTTTGTCTACATGTCTGTAATATATTAGCTTAGCTCTCGATAGTGGCGAGCCGCAAATTGAGTGTTTGAGTTTTTTGTTTGCTGAGATAATATATTCAAGCATCAAACAGGTTGCCAGATATTCACATGCAATTATTTTTTGTTGACACCATTAACAAATTTCGTTCACACATTTCTACTCTCTGAAAACCTTTGACGCACATCTGTTCCACTGATTTCAACATCTGCTGTTTGTTGCCAAGGGAAGTGGAACAAATTGTTATCCCCATCAAAAAAAAAAAAACAACTTTTTTATCTGATTTTATTAAGTCATTTTGATACAAATAATTAATAATTAAAATTATCTAAATTACATTAAAATATCCCATTAAAATTGCCAACTGATAAGCAAATATTTTGCAAATCTTATGCTAATTACTCACATAACATTTAAAAAATCAAATTAAGTCAAAGATAAATAAAATTAAAAATCGAAAGCCGAAAGTAAAGGCATAATGTGGAAATAAAGCAAATATACAATGTGTATAACAATTGAAAATATATATGAAAATATTTCAAAAATGATATAAATACAGCTTAACTTTTGGTACACTTTTGCCAATTTAAATTAGAAAAACAAAACAAAGAAAATTGGCAACTTGAACGCTGAAAACATGAAACGAAAACCCAACTAAAAATACGTAATAGACCCCAAGTAATTCCGCCTTTCTTCGAAAGTGGGTACAAGGGAGGAGAGGGAGGCTAGTTGCCACTATTTTTAAAAAAAACTATACAGCATCAGTTGGGATTTTCATTCCGGTTCCGGTTTATGGGACATTAACATAAAAGCGAACGAGGCAACATAAAACATGTTCGGGCATTGCATTCAAAGCTAAATTCGTGCATTGCACCTCACAGATACATAGATAGAAACGTATCTGTTGGCACATGCAGCTGGCGAATGCAGCTAGAAGCTCGTAGATAATTTACAAGCTGGCTAATGCGTCAGTCGGGTAAACAATTTGCAAAGCGTGTCGACAGGTAAATATATTTGTATATATATGAATATAGGTATTGAAATACCATAAGTATATACATACCTATTTAGCTGAATTTGATTTTAGAAATGCGCGACACAATTTGTCAATTTTCGCTTAATTTGAGTTTTTACAGGCAAATTTAATTTAATTAACCTTCGATAGAAGGTTACCTAAAACTTGATTTGTACTTTTTTTAAACGCACCCAATTGAAATATCACATGAACCACTATTTGTGCTTAGATAGCAAACGGTTTGGGGTCATTGAGCTCCGTCCGTAGATGGTCTGGCAATAACTTAATTGCAGCTTGCATTTAGTTTGTTTATTTCAGTTATTTGCTTGCCTGGCGAATGGTTTTGTTTGTTTGGACAAAAGCAACGGCATCGTGTCTGGAGGATTGTTTTCATTTTCACTGGGAGAGCGCGAGACGATGCGAAATGATATGACATTATGATGATCATCATAAGTTATCGCAATTTTGTTAACATTGTGCATAGGGTATACCTTAGGGTCTACCTGGACTTCCTATATTAGCTATACATCTCTGTTAGGCCTGAAAATTTTAAACGCTCATTAGTCTCAACTGGGTCACCTTTTGGCTTATCAGGGCACACAAAGGCTGATTAACTTTATATTGCCGTCTACATAAAGTCGTTTATAAATAACTACCGATACGATTGCAATTTTTTATATTTTACAATCAGTTTTCGCTGTCATTAAAAACAAAATGAGAAGAAAAACGTCACAACAACGAATTTATATGCATAGGAATTTTCCATTTAAAAAAATTCTGCCAAATTCAAAGGTTTTTTTTTAACTATTATTTGTGCATGAAAAATATTACAATGGTACAATTGTTCACAAAATGTTTAACATATAAATGTAAAAACTGTTATATAAACATATTTTTTTACAGACTTAAAATTTTTATGTTAGATTGATACAGGATCATACACATCGGCTAGGCCGCGCAATGCCGGGTAAGTACACAAAGTGTATTACATAAATATATTATAGACCGTTTTAATATTAACAGAACATTTGTTTTATATATAACATAGGTTATTTCAAGCTTAGGGACGTGTAGGAGTTTATATGCGCAGTATAATAAGTTAAGGGCTAGCGGTCTTATCTCCAAGCCGGGTTCGAAGCCAGCTGTTACAAATAATTGTAAAATATTGTAATGCAACTCAGTGACGTCAATGAAACAGGCATTATGGCTGTGCTTGACAGCCACAAATATTATGGAAATAGTCGTAGGTGTAGGAACTTTTAGTGCATTCTTACTACACGTGTTTGTCGTGAAAGACATACATTTATATTTTTGTTACAATCCGATTGAATATTTATTTATTTTGTTAATATTTTTAGTTTTGCGATTTATTTATTTATTTACGTTTTATAGTGCCGACCCGAAAATGTAACAAAATGATAATCAAAATGCAACTGCAATAGGGGGGAAAACCATGTACTGAGAAAAGCGGCTTTAAATTCAGCTCTTTGGATGCTTTAACGCCCACGCCCCAAACGACACCTGGTGGCGTATTTTTTGTTGGCGAATTTGAAGCTATTTTCCCAGAGTCCATTATATGTATATACATATATATATGAGCTTCTTGGTTGACTAGTGTATCTAATCAGGGGCTAATCGAGTTGTTGGCTCGATGGGGTCTTTTTATGTGAAAGCATTTGTTGTTGCTAGCCTGTCGCGCGACTGGCGAATAGCGACGAACTATGAATATGCTTTATCATGGGCTGTTCAGGCTCTTCCTCTTGCAATGTTAAGTTCAATGACTAAATTTAAACGTGATTTCTTCTTGTTGTTGTTCCTGTGCGTTTAATATTTATTTATTTATATTTTTTCTTTCTTTTTTTCGGGCTATGTTTAATCAGCTGCTATGGAGCTTGTTATCAGCTTTATGCATGTATATGTTGCCCTAGTTTTTTATTTTCTGTATGCCGACCAAGGTTTTGGAGATTGAAAGATGCAGCGAGATGTGAGATAAGCATAAAGCATATATTCCAGATATATATATTATACAAAAAGATTAAATAAATTTGTTTACGGTTCCTTTTTGATTAAGATACATTTTTGCAAGCCTTTGTCCTGGCTGATTAACCAATTGACTAACTGATTGGTGATTAACGGGCGGCCCAAGAGCTGGGAATAAATTCTTCAGAGAAGTTAAAAATAAATAATAAATTCTTCATGCAATTGTGAGTTCTATTGGAAAACCTTGATAATACGGATCTTTGATATACAAAATTTTCTGATTCACTTGAAACTCATTTTCATATATTTCGGGTTTTCCAATTTTGTGTGGTATAAAAAAATTAAAAAAAGAAACATGATTGATCGATGTATGCTATACGAGAACATAAGTTCCAAATATGTTAGCTCCAGATCTTATACGCCTCAAGATGTGCAAAAATTATCATGCATGAGATATCGAAAAAATTATAAGCTTGATTTGCATAGGGTATATATGGTATATATATATAGGAGAACAAGTCAAGTCTCTAGTTATAGGTGTTTCCCGTGAACACATCGTTCATACAGACGGACGGACAGACTGACCTGGCTAAATTTGTTCAACTAGTTGTCGGTCGGAGATTCCTTCTACCTGTTACTCACATTTACACATAATCATTATACCCTTGTTAGCCCATTTTCAATGGGTACAAGGTATACCAAAAAGATAAAATGACAATTGCCAAAAATATAATTGCTTTGCTTCGTTTTAAATAGAGTTTTCTCCTGGCACTCTGAGTTTCTTCTACAATTTATTGAACATTTTATTAGTTAGTAGGCCAGATATTGTGTGAGACGTGTGGCGGCAAATGTTGCCCTACGTCTGAAGAAAAATTAATAGGCAATACCTATTCATAAATACTATTATATCATAGGCAAAGACTCGTACCTGCCCCACCAGCCTTGTTTTATTACAAATTTTCAACTCCCCAAAATATTTTTTTGTTTTCTTTTATTTGTTAAAATCTCAGTCGGCTTTCTTTTTTGTTGTCATCCCTTTTTGTTATTTATTTGAATATGCGTATAAGTAGATGCAAACTGATGCACATTATTAAAAGCACATTAACTGTAGGATATTATTTTTAATTTATTTATGAATGCATAATCGATTAGACCTAAGGCAAAGGTTGCAGGGAAGGGCTTAAATCTTGATGATCTTGGATACATAACTGGTACAGTTAATTTAAAATTTTAATACATAATCCTTCAAAAACAAAAAATATGCATATATATATATATATATTAATTCAATAATATATTCATGATTTTTGAACCGCTTAAATATAGACACCACAGGTCACATTATATTTTCGAATGGACCCAACGCAAATTTTTATTTAATCTATATTTTATTGTTTTCATGAAAAAAAAATTGCTGATAGGTCTTTTATTACATTTTTGGGTTATCTGAATTATGGCGCATTATAACATTTGGGTCTGGCCTGTATATATTTGCCAAATGAGTGGCAGATAGCCTTTGGCCGGGGCTTGACCTGATTAGGGGTTTTCGGGGGACATGGACGTGTCAGGCAGCTGGAAGGCAGCTCGGACGCTGCACTACGAATGCAAACGACCTGATTACCAGCTCTGATTAGCCTGCGACTTAGTTCCGCCATGAGATTGTTTCGGTTTATGCGCTTTAAAACCGGGATTCAAGGGAACAATTGCTATTTATATAGCAGCACCTACTCAAATCCGCATTATTTTTAGAATTTCTACGCGCACTTTGAAATTTTTATATAATGGGAATAGGAATAGTCAATATATACCAGAAATCGTTCTCTATAGCCCGCCCCCTAATCAAACTAATCAACCGAAACAAGCCCTAATCAGCTGTTTTAGATTGATATGGCCGAGAAAATCCCAAGCATTCGCGGCAGCTCCCCTGTTCGGCGGCGCCCACTTTGACAGTTGCGCAGTCGGCAAAAAAACTGAACAAAAAGTGCATACGCTGTAAATTACTATTTTTGATTTGTTTTACGATTATCAACTGGTTTAATGATTTTCAAATTCAGATTTGTGGCATGGCCCAAGCGCGATTAGTAAACATTTGTTTTGAGCGTGTTCCCCGAGCCAAAGGCTTGAACTGAACCCCAGAACCGAGATGAGATAGCATAACGCACATGTGATGTGAGTGACAGCCTGCAGCTCGTATGCCCCCCATCTCCCACACGTACCTAGTATGTGAGTATTTATAGACGAGCTTTATAGATTACACCGATTCACCTTCAATCCGTTTTGGGCTCTGTCTTTGAGGGCAAGGCATGCATTTGGAGGCAGGTTTATAGCAGCTGCAACATTGCTCCAAAACTGTATATAACTGATAATTATTTTTAGATTAGGCATTTTGCGATGAAAAGTGATATGGGCGTGTATATTACTATAAACAAGTCATAACCAAAGTTAAGAAATCAATATATTTTTTGTATGTAATTGCTGATTTCATGTAAAAAATGTAATGCATTAAAAGAAATTTCTGAACTGTTGTCTACAAATATGTTTCGTATTTTTTTTTTTAAATTAGCTTATAAACTTTAACAAATGATGACTTGATATAATTGTTTTTTATATTTTTTATATTATTAAGGCTCAATATTATGACCAATTTTATATTAAGTGGAATATGTTTTTAAAATGTCAGTATTAGAGTGTTAAAATAATTGAGAAGAATGATGAAATCAACTCGAGTCAAATTTGAGCTATTTTTTTGTTGGAGTTAATATTTTTGCAACTAGCTGTTAACTTGTTGTTAAAACCTGTTAGTGAATAAATTAAGAGTTTCGAGTTGAGCAAAATGTAATGATTATTTATTTATTTCTTCAAAGTTTTAATTCAAATTACAACGATATTTAAAATAGCGCGCTTCATCGCAGACCGATATATCGGCACGACAGAAACTCGGCAAGCAATATCGAGAGCAAGTGAATAACAAATATGGTTATCGATAGCGTTGTGGTGGTGGTCGATATTAGCGTAGCGTTCCTAATAAGAATTGTTATAAATTTAATAAAAACAATAGCACAAGAATGGTGAGTAACCTCTCGCTGCGTTTTTATTTGTTGTTGGTAAACGTTAAGAACTAGTGCCGTAGTTAATTGATAGATTGACATTTCATACATTTCTGGAACGACGTAGTGAGTAAGTGGAACAGTAACATTCTCAATCGAGGCAACGCCAATCCACTGATTAGTAATAATTGTGTTCCATGCCTGCGCCCGCTACGGCGGACACCGTCTCGGGCAGTGCCAGAAGTGCTCCGGCTGCCGCTTGATCAGGGGACCGTTTGCCGCCCCAGGAATGGAAGCGCTGCTTCTTGCCGAGAACAACCGAGTTGCGTTTGTCGTCCCGTTGGAGCTTGAAGCGACAGCGCTCGATGACCGCATCCCGTATGATGGTGGCGAACTCGACGTCGTTGAACTGCGCCATTAGCAGCTTGAAGAATGCCCAAATCTCGCCGCGCTGGGAGGTTGGTGGTGGCGCGTATTGTCGGAACAGCCAGGTGTCGGCCAGTGGGCCATCCTCCGTGGTCACGGGTCGGGCGTTGTACGCGTCGCACACATCCTCGAAGCTCAGTATGGCCTGAAGAATGAACTTGCGGTACTTGGCCAGCTGCAGCTCGCAGGTGTTCAGCTCCAGGTCGGCGGTCGTGTGGCTGGGCAGGGCATACAGCTGCCGACAAATGGCCAGCAGCAGCAGCAAGCGCCAGGTGGTCAGCATTCTGTTGTTGGTAGTTGGTTTGCTTGGCGATACCTTCCTAATCCTCGTGGAGTACTCTTGGGCGGCACAGGCACCGGGAACGCGTGCACTCGCAGATTAGCAATGAGCAACTGTGCGCTCAAAGGGCGCCCGCAGCGGCTTTATATAGCGCCAGCAGCGAGGAGGTCCACGACACCCACGGACGACTGGCAACTTTGAAGTTCATAAAATAATTATAAAACGCTGTCGTTTACATTTCTAAACCGTTACACACGTCCAAAGAGCGGGTCCTAATAAGCAGCCTGTTTGGGGCTGTGTGGGTGGGGTTTGGCTTTTCGTCCAGCAACAAGTGTCATAAATTTACGGCGTGCTCCTAAGCTGCTAACTGCTGCTCATTTATATTTTTTGTCGCTCCCTCGTTGGGAATTTATTAATCCTGCCCATAGATAAACGTGACGTTCACTTGAAACTGAGCGCTGCTGCGAGTCGCCTTTATATGCGACGAGCTGCTCATTAGCCTGTGGCATTCAGCCCAAGCAGCCCACTATCCCCACTCCCCACCGACCCTCCAGCAATTGCGCACCCCTTTTGGCAGCCTTGTCAGCCAGTTGTACAAATTGCTCGCTGATTAGCAGGCAAGCGTATGAAATTAATCATATGCAAATACGAGCATGCTACACTTTACGCATTTCTTTTTTGCTCGAACTTCTGGTTTAGCCCACTTGTTGTGGCCCATGCTCTTTAATTTACTTGGAACATGACGAATGTGGAGCGCGTGGGCGTCGAAAAGGGCGGACAAGCCGTTCTCTAAGGGTGCCTTCAGCCATTTCATCTTTAAGCAATTCATTTTCAGCCATATGACAAGTTTTCATTTCCTACCGTTTGCAGAAATTTCGCTTTTGCGGCGATGGCGATTGTCCTGATTGGGTTTTAGCTGAAATCATATCCACTCTCTCCAACTTGAGCGTCGACAACTTGGAGCAATTGGCCCAGCTGGTGGCCAAGCGGATAAGTGGCGAACAGTTCGAGGTAGGTAATTTACTCAAGCTGAAAACTTAGTTTAATTGCGTGCAACCCAATCGCAGGAAGCGGCCGTCAGATCCCTCACTGCGGCGGTGACAAATGACGGGAAAACAGCCGTGGCCTGCGTCCACTACATGCTCACAAATGCGGCGCGTTACAGCTGCGCCGAGGGCATCTTTGGAGAGGAGATCCAACAGCTGGGCTTGCCAAAGGAGCATGCGGCGGCCATGTGCCGTGTGCTCCAAGCGTACGCGACGGCCATTCGACAGAAACTTATAGATAGGGCATTTAGAAGTGGGTTATTCCAAGACTCAAGTGATATTACTTTGACATTAACTGTTATTGCGCTTTCAGTTAATGAGCTGCAAAGCATACGAAATATTACCTCGCCGGGGGAAACGCCCCCCAATTGTGCCACCTTGGAACTCAAAATCTCGCAGGAATTAGTCGATGGACTACCTAAAGATACCACCCATATTGTCAATATTGAGTGCGCGCAGCTGGGAGCCTTGCTGGACGAGATGAAGTTGGCGCGTGATATTATGTTCAAGTATGAGAATAAAGATAATACGTAAAAGTGAAGTAGAAATGGGAGCGCCTTCCGAGTGATGCCGTTTACGTTGCAATTAGCGCCATTCCATAACCCGTGCAGACAGCTATATAGAAAATCTTAGCACTATCTGAGGCGGGTATACCCGAGTATATATATACCCGAGTATAACAGTCGGATAGACAGCAAGGCGGACATTCAATTAGGAGAAATCTGTATTTTAAACAAGTGAGGTAGCTCTAGTCGGGAGCGTCCGACTAGGGGTTATCCTGAATCCTGTCATTACATACATTTCAACCCCCTTGCATTCCTATATACATACACAAAATCACACATACACACAGACAGACGCAGATTCTAAACTAAAAGTACTATGATTATGAAATTTCAGTAGAAATCAAAGCGCAAATATCTATCCGAAATATTCCTGATCTACGTCTGCTTTACGAAAACGTAATAAACTAAATTTGGCTCTTATAGTCTCCGAGATTAGTATTGATAATAATGAAATAATAACTGTTCAGCGTATGGTATAGCAGAATATATAGTCGAAATGTTCAGGTCTCTAGTTTTTGTTGTTTTCGAGATCGCTGCGTTCATACAGACGGAATATATATATACTTTGTGCGGTCGGAGATGCTTCCTTCTGCCTGTTACATACATTCGTACAAAGTGTTATACCCGTTTTACCCATTTTTAATGGCTTCACGGTATAAGAAGATGACACTTGGTCATAAATGCACTTAAAAAGTTTGCTGAAGATTTCTGTCCGTATCCACACAAATGTTGAAAGCCCAAAAACTATTTATGCTCGTTCACAAAGTGAAAATATTATATTGAGTTTATGCAATGTCCGTCATGCTGTCCGCCCGTCTGTCCAGATGAACGCAATATTTTTCGGCGCTATTGAAGCTAGAGACTTGAATTCCGAATATAGGCTTGTATTTTTGTGCCACGCCCATTGGGAGGCTGGCAAGTCGAAGGCATGTCGATTACACCTCAAATCGGAAATCCATAAAATGTGATTGCTGTAGATTGCTGGTGGCCTCCCCAAAAGAGTGCGACCTTGATATCCCGGCCACGCCCATTAGAACGCCACCCTGCCCCCACAAATTGCGAAAGTCTATATCCCCCATAGAGCTATAGTCCCCAGATTTGGAAGGCAGTTGGCTGATCAGCCCCGCTGTTGAAGCTAGACTCGAAATTGTTAATAAGTACTCGTGTATACCCGCGCCAAATAGAGCGCCAAGGTTTTTTGGATACGCCCACGAGAGGCGTGGCAGTTCGGTTAAATCTATTTATGTTCCTTAGTTTTAAAGATGCCTAACATTTTCTGGGTACGCCAACTGGGATATATATAGATATAGTCGAAATTTCGGATGACCTCCTCTTAAAATCGCGCTCAGAAATGTTGGCCACGCCCACCCCGCTCCTTCAAAATATAAAGATCTATATTTTTCCTAAATGACATCAATAACAACTGATGGGGCTCAAGTCGGGAGCACCTGAAACCCTGTCTTTACATACATTTCAGTCCCCTTGCATTCAAATATACATACACAAACACACGCCGCACTTTACTTAGCTGCTGCTCTTGGCAGCAGCCACAATGGAAACTCATGGTCTTAAATAACTTTTCAGAACTTAACAAGAGCATTCAACCAAAGGGCCAGTCTGTATTATTAAAATTGCGTTTTTCCTTGTATGGAGTGGGGAATTCGAACCGAAAGGTCCAAGTTCAGTTCGACGGGTTCATACAGTTAGACGAACGGACAGACGGACGGACAGGGCTAAATCGACTCGGCTAGTGATGCTGACCAAGAATATATACTTAATTGGGTCGGATATGCTTCCTTCAGCATGTTACATATATTTGCACAAAACAATTTTTACCCATTTTCAATGGGTTCAGGGCAAATTAAGAACGTTTTCGACTGTTCAAGCTGTTATTTTTACTGTGAACGAGTATTGCGCAGTTTGTTACATCTGACTTTAACGTTCGTACTTGTTTTGTATTCCGCTTGATATCCTCAAACTATATAGTAACCTTCATTTCGAATTTTTTCGATTCAATGTCGAATCTCATGACACGAACCAGTAACCATGGTGGAAGTGGCTTGTGAACTTGATATTTTTGGGTCGTGTCTTTACAAGCGTTGCCAACCATTTGTGTCACTTACATGTATGTTACGTTTAACAGTAGTGTTAACATTGCTGGTTCAATGCAGAAATGTTTCGGCCAATTCTATGTTTATTGAGAATCTTGATTTTTGTACCCTGAACCCAGTGCAAATGGGTAAAAAGGGTATAAGGGTTTTGTTCATATGTATGTAACAGACAGAAAGAGGTATGTCCGACCCCATTAAGTATATGTATTCTTGATCAGGACGACGAGCTGAGCCGATTCAGCTATGTCCGTCTGTTCTTCCTGTATGAGCGACATAAGCTGTGATTCTACTGTAAACGAGTATTGCGCAGTCGGTTAGACCCGACTACAACGTTGGTACTTGTTTTAAATTCTGCTTCATATTCCCATACTGAATAGTAAGCCCCAATTGGAATTTTTCGAAACAATTTCGAATCTCATGACACAACCAGCAAACATTGTTGATATGGCTTTGTGAACTTGATATTTTTGGGTCGTGTCTTTGCTAGCGTTGCCAACCACTTACTTGAATGTTAGATTTAAAATTTATGTTAACATAGCTGATTAAAAGCAGAAATGTTATTGGTTCAGGGAATTCTATGTATATTGAGAATGTTGATTTTATACCCTGAGCTCATTGAAAATGGGTAAAGAGGGTATGGCGGTTATGTGCATATGTATGTAACAGGCGGAAGGAATCATCTCCGACAACATAAAGTATGCATATTCTTGATCAGGACGACGAAGTGATTCGCTTTAACCATGTCCGTCTGTCCGTCTTCACTCGCTCCTTATATGGAAGTACAATTGAAATACTTAAGACCTACGCTTTGGTTTGTATGAATGCACTTGTTAAGGACTCCCATTTCTGTTTTTACAGAATAGATTTGTTCCCCGAAAATTTGTGTAAAAAAATGTTGAAAAAAATAAATATATAGATATAAAAAAGAAATATATAAATATATAGAATATATTGCGCAAATGGGAAAAATAGTAGATTGGTTCCAGAAAAAAAACGACTTTAAAGTTCAAAGAATTTATTTTCTTTGATTACACATTTTAGATATATTATAGCAAATAAAAACAAAAGAAATCCATTAGTGGTGATTGATTTACCTGTCCGGGTGTTAAGCCCAGGTAGTAATCTTTCTTTTCATCTTTCTTGGATTATACTTGATTGCTCGATCTAATTTCTCTGTCGTAATTAACCAATGTTATAAGGATTACCTAAAAAGTTGTAGGACACAGTTCCAGCGAGATCCTAAACGGTTTCATAATTTCATTTATGCGAAGCGTAGATCTTCAACACTACCATTAACAGCAGATTTATTTAAAAAAAAATTTTTTTTAAATTTTTTTCATGCGACTTATAGTGCTCAAAATTATGAACTGTGTTTGTTTAATTCATGTAAATATTTAAAGTTGCATTTCTGGGCCTTTGATCAAGGAAAGTTCAATACTAAATGATCTAAGGGTCATCCAGCCCGTGCGCTGAAGGTCTCTTAAAGCCTTTGCATAAACTATTTAAATTGTCCGCGTACAACTAATATTTGGAAAAAACGATTTTTTTTTTCTCCTTAAAAAAAGGAACACGGTCAGAACTTTAGCGTAATTCTAAGTTGTCCGATACTCCTAATACTTTTGAGAACTTGATACCTCCCCAACTACAATATCTAATTTCACGTTGCCAGCACAGGTTTATGAAATATGGATCTACCACTAACCTTTAACCTATTGGAATTCACGTCTTTTGTTATTAAAGGTTTCCAAAATAAAATCCAAACAGATGCTATTTACACTGATTCAGTAAAGCGTTTGACTCTGTTAATCATTCGCTTTTACTGCATACACTTCAATTTTTTAGGGATTTCCAAATAACATAATTGTTTGGACCTCTAACTATTTATCTTTAGGAACCCAAAAACTTAACTTTAAAGGCCTTGTCTCTTTCGGAGTACCACAAGGAAGTCACCTTGGTCCGTTGTTTGCCTGTCGACTGTTAATTTTACATTTGGCCTAAGGTTACAATCCGATCTTGTTAGTTTCCAAATCAGTCAAGTGAATTTATTAAATCTTAATTGGAGTAAGTAGGTAATAATTTTGTTCATAATGGCAAATCACTTGAGTCAGTTGATGAGATCCCAAGCTTAAGCTTGACAAGCATATTTCTACTGCTGCTAATCGAGCTTTTGTCCCCAACGCAATGTTCATCAGGATAAAATTGAATCTGTACAAAAACAATTTCTTTTTTTTTTCCTCTCCGGGGTTTTAACTGGAATCTAGTAATAAATCTTCCCTCTCTTTGTAATCGTAGAACCATGCTTGTTGTAATCTTCTTACACAAACTAATTAATGGGGAAATCGATTGAGAAATACTAGGAGTTTTGTACCGCTTTCTCTTAAAATGTGTAATACTAACTATGTTTTTCTTAGCTCATTTCGGATCTTATGTTCTGGTTATAATAATCTATTCCAAATAATCAGCAATGTGTCTTTTATTCCTATTCTTAAAACTTTTCGTCACCACACGTTATGCGGCACGCCCCTCGGTCGGTTGGGCGGGAAGTGGGTGGCATTTTGCCTGGGTCCGCGGGATAACAAGCCCTTCCTTGGTATCGTTGGGGCATTTGAGAAAATGTAAAAGTAAAAGTTGAAGTAAAACATAAACAATTTTTATTTGTTTTCTGACAAACGCATTCGCATTTTGTTCAACATTTTGTTTTCTATTTGTTGACAGTTTCGTAGTTTCTAATACGAAATCCTGCGGAATTGACAGCGCTGCACTTTCTGGATTTTTTCGTGTTGTTGCAAATTCATGTAGAAAGAGAATTAGGTGCACTGAGAATTTCATTACGATAATGCTCATTATTTAGTTTTTTAAGTGGGGGCCAAGCGCAGCCGCTGAGTGAAGGGCACAGCTAGCGTTTGCGCGTGTGTGTGTGAGTGATTTTGTGTATGCATGCACATACATAGATAGCAATCGAACGATTGGGCTTCTGTGTACGAAATTGTAATATTCTGGAAAAGATAAAAATATTTAGATTTAATATTATTCGTATATTGTACTCACATGAGACGGCGAGACGCCGTTGCTCTCCTATCGCCCGACCACATAAATTACGGGCATAAATGTCACCAGAAATCAACCACAATTTGAACCCTTTTCTAGCCCAAACAGGCTAGCTACACTCACCCCCTCCGAAGGGGGCGGGGCTGCGCCCACTCGCTGCCCGAGTCGCCCTGAACTGTGTCAAATTTAATCAACTGGCGTGCAACCTGCGCAAGTATTTTTAACTACCTTTGCCCAATTATTAATTATAACGTAACGTGCAGCGTAAATAAAGCGAAATTTGTTGGTAAAAAGCTGGGCAAAATGTAAACCCTTTCGCCCGGGAAACCCTAAATCTTCCTCCATTTGGCCTCTGCGTTATCATCCGCTCGGCCACGGCAATTACCGGCGCATCCTTTTGACTGCGCGCGGTGTGTGCCGGGCAGGTTATTAAAATTATCTGCAGTAGCTAAAAAAACGATGAAAAATAAGAGCACAAATATAAAGAAATTTCAATTAAAAAACGCAAAAAGGAATAAATTAATTTGGCTCCGTTTTGGCTACAAGTTCTAATTATAAGCAGCTGCGCGGCGTTAAATGTCAGGCCAAAAGTCGCGTTAGGCATTTGAATTTCATTTTTTTCCCTTCACTTTTATAACAAATTTGGCTGTATTATTTTTTCAATTAAACTTGACCATGTCAGAGAGTCGCGAAGTTCTCAAATTTTTTCCATTTGACTTTGATTGCTGCGCTGCGCTTATTTCTTTAGCTCAATTTGTTGTTTCTGCCACATGTTGCTGACACTTGCAGCATTCGCCTTGCCCCCACCCCCCCCCCCCCCCTCCTCCCTCCAGTCGGCACTTGAACTTTGATTTATGACGGCCCCTGGCAACTTGTGGCCCTTCCTGCAGCATTGTCACCTGTGCGCCTTAATTAAATTTCTCCTAGAGCCTTTCAATGAACTGCAGCACGGATTTTTCGTCCTGTGTGCACAGTTCGCACAGCCGACGGGGACAGAGGTAAATAGATGTCCCAATTACTCGGGCAACTATTTGCCCAGCATTTAATTTTAGTTGCCGCTATTTGCGCAAAATGATATCCAAACATTTGTGGGCACTATTTGGAGTGTGGAGCACAATTTGTATAAACAGGGCAATGTCAACAGAATGGGCGCCAATCTCACGTAACGCCAGTTCGAGTGATGTAAATGGGAGTGGGAACCCCAAAACTTGTCCTACGCCTGAAACTTACACGGGGTGGGTGATGCAAGGAGTTTCAGTAAAAGGAAACGGGTCTACAAATGTATACATTATAATATATATTTTTTTTAAATAAAATTCATTCATGTGAAAAGTGGTCGAATTTTGGCCTAAAATATTGTAAGAAGTGTCAATCTACTTATGTAAATACTATATCTTTCAGTTTACAACAAGTTCAAAATAAAAGTCAATATATACTTTATTTATATATTTTTTATTTCTTGTAAAAGGAGTTTTATTAAAAGAAGACGGGTCTACAAATGTACATATATACTATAATAAATGTTTTTTTTTTTAAATAAAATTCATTCATGTGAAAAGTAGTCGAATCTTGGCTTAAAAAATGGCAAGTAGTGCCAATCTATTTATGTAAAACTATATCTTTCAGTATACAACAAATGCAATATATATTTTTATTTATATATTTTTTATTTCTTGTTAAAGGAGTTTTGGTAAAAGAAAACGGGTCTAGAAATGTACATATATACTATAATAAATGTTTTTTTTTTAAATAAAATTCATTCAAAAAAAAATTTGCTCGTTTTATTATTTTTTAGAATATATATTTATTTATATATTCTTTATTTCTTGTAAAAGTATTTATTTATATTACTATATTTTATTTTTATTTATAAGCCTGCCACCCGAGATCTGTGATTTATCCAAATATTTGCACTCTTTCTAATCCCACCGGCCTCCTTCGGGCTACCCTCGCGGCGCACAGAGAGCCACGTCATGGCCCCCCTCCCCCAGGCAACTGTAATCAGCCGCTGGCAACGCCTAAACATGTGTACCGTTCACGACTCCCTCCGCCCGGACCCCGGACCTTAAATGCTGTCACATTACGCGCCTGTTACCATATCTTTACAACTGTATCTGCAGATCGTCCTCCACGCACTTATATGACAAAGCACAAAACTTAAAAACCTTATGCATGTGATTTGAGGTCGGGTCGCGGGGAGGACGCGGCGCACAAGTGCCAGCCTTTTTCGGCCAGGCTTAGTTGTTGTTGTCTGACTGAGTCGGTTGGTGGTGGGCCTGATTGTTCCGTTCCGGTTTTTAGCTTAGCGTTGAGGCCAACCCCTGTGGGTGGGCCACTTTAGTCACCCTTCGGGCCTTTGTTTGGGGTTTCGCGCTCAAATGCTGGAAACATTTTTGACTTTTTCAATTTGACTTTTGTGCCGGTGGTTCGGGTGTTCTCCCCCTGATGCGTAACAATGAAATAAACGTTTCGCTAAATGCCTACGTATTTGGCACGAAGTATCTGGGGTTGGGCCCCGAATCGTTTAATTTGATGAGCTTTTCAGGGAGGTGAGGGAATGAGATAACTAATAAATAATACAAATACTTTGCGACATTGCATTTATTGTGTCTTGTACTTAGCTAACTAATCTAATCAATGCGTTTGTTCTTTTTCTAATCGTTTTTGGCTGCACTTTTAACAGAGCTTATTTACGATCGTATGTACAGTGTATTAATGTTAACTAAAAAACTATACAAATAATAGTTAAAGTCGGTATATGAAGTTTAATTAGAAAGTTTCAGCTTTTATGGCCATTTTCTTTGTGTATATACAAATGCACATGGAGTGCTTTTAATTATGAATTACATTAATAATACTTAAAAATAATAAAGTATAAAAGGCTATCTAAATTCTATCTAAAATCTCCACTGTTACGATTTAAACAAATGATGCTGTAATAGTAAGTAATAAATGTTCAACTGTAAGCCAATAAATGTTCAACTGAAATAAAAGCCTAAATTATTAAAAAATATATACATATATGTATATAACTTTCAAACAGCGTCTGTCAAAATCAAGGCATCGTAAGGAATTTCATTGAAAGTTGAAATTTGTTCAATATAGTTGGCTACCATTCAGATCCATCCAGATCTCAATCCATCGTTGATGCAACAAACGATTTATCGCGATTGCGGGAAAAATGCCTTCCATATATTATTACACAATCAAAATAATATATTATATTTTGATATAGATGTAGATGTTTAAGTATCGTTTGTTATTTCGAAATTCCTGTATGCTTTTCAGTTTTAGTGTCAATGACATATTTGGAAACTCCGATGTCGATTCGCCGTGCAAATTTAGTTTACCTTTCCAGATCTGTCCTTCGCCTTGAAATATGCCCTTGTGCACTAAGCAGGGTATTCTCCTGGAGATCTCGATGTGGCTGCCTGTTAGATCCGTTCCAAAGCCCTGAACACTTGTAATGGTGGTATTTACATAGCCATAATTAACTTGATATCAACAACATCAATTGGCTTCAAGCCTATTTCATTTATGCCTTTGGGGTATGTTTTTATAACGTTATTTCCGACATTTCCTGATTTCCTCTGCTGTTATTTAAGCGAACAAGAATTTACATGGAATGCCATGAAAAACTCTTATTTAATCCACTTACAGCCAATACGTGGGACATCATTTTTCTTACTTATATATATATATTTTTTATATATATATATATTTTTTTATCTTAATCATTTGATTTTTAGACGCGGTTGCCAGTCCAGTAGCTCGGCTTACAATAAGTTAACCAGACTCAATAAACGTCTGTGGAACCCGTTGAACAGCTTCTATACTCGTCTTTTTGCATTTTGTTACATTAATAAACAGCATTTCTAGAGAGTGAGAAAAAGCTTTATGATAGTTGCATTTAGGAACTGCTCCCATTATGAAACGTTATTTCCGAATTGAATTTAACATGGCAACAAAAATGCTCACGTGAGAACACAGCAGTCTTGTGGCACCGACCGCGCGATACTCTGTTGGCATTTAAATAACAACTTAAAAGAGTCGGAAACGTTTGCCTGATTATGCCATATGACAAAAAACCAATTTAAAATTTTTTCTATGTTGTGATTTTTTTTAAAGAAATTAACAAAATCTAGTATTTATATATTGAAACTATATATTTTTGAATTTGGAAAAATATGAATTCTTGTGCGGTATTTGCACGATTCTTTTAGTTTCAAAACCAATGACTTATTTTTAAAAGTGTGTATGACCGATTAATACATATATTTATAAGCGTTTAGTAATCTGTAGTAATGATCAATAGTGCAGCCTGGCCTTTGAAATAAAGCTAAAAAGAAATACCAGATTTTAGAAATTTTTTATAAAAAAGTCTCACCATAGAAAAATTCTTAAAGTAACGGAAAAAGTAGGTTCGGTAAATAATACAAAAAAATAATTAAATTTGGTTACCTAGTGTAATAAAGACCGTTTTCGTATGTTTTAAGCTAGTATTATACGGGGAACGAGTCTTTTACACCTAACTGCAAAATTCGCACTTCTTTTTATTGACTTTAAGTCATCAGAAGAGCTAAAGGAAAATGCTTACACACGGAAAAAAGTGCCCGGCTAAGAAATACCCTATGCCCGAGCTGATATAACATAATATCGAAATTTTTCCCAAATGAATTCTTGAATAACTTCTCTGCTGAGTTTTCGACTGCTATGAATTTCTTGAGACAATTGAGAAAGCTATCAAAAAAATTAAATATTCTATTTAAGAACAATTAACTTGCTAAACTTTGTTGTCTTTAGCTCTTTTATCTTTAGGATTAGTTAATTTTTGGAAATGGCAGGAAGTTATCGAAAATAAGATATGATTGTTTTGCGTATGATATACAAGAATATACATTAACAAATGTCGGGAGCTTCCGACAGGAGATACCCTATACCAAATCTGTTCTCTTTTCGAGAACATAACAATCTAAATATGTTGGTTCTAGCTCTAAAAGTAATAATGAAACGGGATAAAATATCGGAAAAAAGTTATAAACTTGTTTTGCGTAGGGATTAGGAGAATCTACAATCGAAATGCTTAGGTATCTAGCTTTTGTAGTTTCCAAGATTGCTGCGTTCATACAGACAGTCTAAATCGACTGACTTGGGGTCGGAGATGCCTTCTTCTGTCTGTTACATGCATTTGCACAAAACCCTTACACCCTTTTTACGCATTGCAATGAGTGCAGGGTATTAAAACGTCAAGTATGAAGATGGCAAGAGGCCCCTGGATATGTTAAATAATATTTATACTTTATAATGTCGGAATGTGTTTTTTCAATATTTGCGAGGCATACAAAAATGAATATATTTTTGAAACTATTAAGATCTTTGAAATAAGCTGAAATAGGCAAGGATTATATACATAGTTGATGGGGCCTCCTACCCTTTTTTGTCCAGCTTCCTATTCAAAAGAGATGCCAGTTGTAAAGCAGTAAAAACTGGGCACTTAGTTCGCCAATGTACTGAAATCAATTTGTATCCAATGTGTATTTGAGCTCCGTGCTCCCGTACAGCTGGAGAGTCCTCAAAGTGCTCGCCAAATATTCATATGAACTTGTTGTTTTGGGTGCTCGAAACACCTGAGCATGAAAAGTTCCCGTTGCCGTTCCTCCCGCTTTTGTTGATCGACTGCTTCGCATTAATCAGCGCATAAATTTAACGCATTATTATTTATGTGCCTGCTCTCAGCTTCGTTGTTGTTGTTGTTGTTGTTGTTGTTGCGGATTTCATTTCGAAAATAGAAATTGTTTTACAAATGTCACGCCCCGGCCGCCTACACACCAAGAGCTGGGGAGGGGCGGGGGTGGCAACAAAATAAATGGCGCTAAAATGATTCAATTACGCGAACCAAAAAAGAAATGGAAACAGGTGGCAGCCCTGGCGACACATTTTAGAATTGAAGGTGGGCATGAGAAAAATTTGTAGACGTGTTTATTGGCGGCGGCTGCAGCTGCGCTTCGCATCCCCAAGGCGGAGACGGGGACGGGGGCGGGAGCGGGAGCGGAGACGGAGGCAGAAATGTAATAAGCGAAAATAAGATTTTAATTGCCACTTTATGGAATGCGTTGAATGCCATTTTAATGCCGCCCAAAAAGGTGCGAAGCACTCAACGCGCCACCTGTGGGACAATTGGCAGCCAGCAAAGAGCCGAGCAAATTGAACTGCACTAATTGCTGTATGCTCAGCCGACTCCGTTTGCATTCCATTTGCGCGCATCGATCAGATTTGTATCTGGCCCCGGGCGGGGGGTGGGGGGTGTGTTCAGTTCTGGCATTCGATGTTTGCTATTGCGCATTTGCTGCTGCCCCCCCCCCCCTCAGCAGGGATAATGCGTAATTCTCACTCACAATTCTCGCCGGCGTATCCCTTCTCGGTTCACGCTCCACTGCACAGGCCGAGAGGACTTTTAAGTGGGCTCACCACGCTCTGCGGGCCCAGTTGGGGTTCTGCACTTTATTTAATGCTGTTTGCCCTGCCAACCCGAGTGAATCAAAGTTGTCGTTTATTTATGATTTCATCCGGGCGATTTACCATTAGTTAAATTGCGCTTGTATCTGCTAATAGGTGTGAGCTAAAAAGAGTTGATGGCAAGCTCAAGGAAAATATAAAAAAAAATTTTAATATATATATATATATATATAATATCAAGTATATGGTTAAACCCTAAAACATAAATTTCTTATTTATTTTGAAATTAGCGCGAACATTGTGAAACAATTCGTAGGGGAAGATCAATGCAACGAAGAGATAGAGATGTAACTTATGAAACTATATAAATATGGCATCTAGATATACGAGGGATATAAATGTTTTTATTTTAACTTTTTTTGGCATACCTAGTCTAGTCTTTATAGTTATATATATATAGTGTAGATAGAATAATCTTTCCTAGCTGTCAAAGTCTCCGATGTCGACACATTCATATTAATGCTGATCAGAAATATATATACTTTAGAGGTTCGAAAGTGTTTCCTTTTACCTGTTACACACATAATTACAGAACCTACATACTTTTGTTGAATCATTTTCAATAGGTTAACAGCTCCAAGTAGACTTTGAATCAGTCTTCAAGTCTATCCCCATAAATTTCCAGTCCCCGTGGGACGTTCTGTTTTCGGTTGAACAAGTAAGTGCATCGCTTTGGGCATGGGACGAATGCATTCAAATTGTCGTTCACTTAGGCTAGTACCAATGCTAGATTGATGAGCAGAAAATAGAAATTTGTACACCTTGGCTTTGTGCGAAATTATTGCAATAATCCAGTTATCGTTATTCAAGTCCCACGTCTGGCGCGATGTGCATGAAGCTTTGTCGCTTTGGCTGTGGAATTCCAGTGCCCAGGATCTGTTGTCGAGCATGTGGTGGCTGCTCACCTGGGTGTTCAACATGCTGTTTCAGCTGCTGTGGGTTATGCCACGAAACTTGCTGCGGCCCATTCTGTGAATCCTGCTTGGATCCAGCTTGGTTCAGCTGGCTGGCGCCGCGCATGTGTGGAGCGTACTGTTGCTAAGGATATTTTCGATTAGTTATTGCAATAATTTCCAAACGACATTTATAATTAGTCAATTGTAAATAAAGCCGATGAACGTTTCTGCCGTACTATTTTACAAACTTAACTAGAGTGCTCCAGTCGAGCGGACTCTATGGGATACCCTGTACCAAAGACAAAATAAATACAATTTATATTGTCTGTACCTATTATGGTAAGTAAATGATTACACAAGTAAATGTGAAAAACATTAATAAAATATAATTAAATATTATTTAAATAGATATCAAAAATATGAAAATAATGCGAACCGAATTTACAAAGCTTTCATTTTGCCGAATCAAAACTCCGCCCATTTAAATGATATTATTTGGCAAATAGCTCAATACCTGAACCTAAACTAAAATCAATCGTAAAATAGTAATAAATATTTATGGTTGTTGTTGTATTTGCCGTTGGCGTTGCCGTTGCCGTTGCTGTAACACATGTAAAGATTATAAAAATGAATTTTTATTGTTGACCAAGGCAACCAACCGGCAAGCGACACAATCCCAGCGACCCTTGTACACTGAAATTTTAAAATCAGGAATTGGCGATTATGCAAAAATCCACAACACACACACACACACACACACCTTTATGGCAGGGGCGGATTTGTGGGAAAGGGTCTGCCCGTGGCTATATACATATGATTTCTTACCGCCTCCTGAGTATGACATTTGTTTTATGCCGACTTCAGGCTGCGCTCGCATAAAGGCCGCCTTCTTAGGCAACACATGAGAACGGCATGCGATAAAAGTTAAATATGCACAGATGAAAATCTATAATTTTTTATGAGCTTTTCCTGCGACACCGGCCGGTTCCGGATCAACCACAAAAGTGGCGGGGGCGGTGGCAGGGGCAGGCACAACACAGCCACGTTGCCACATTATGTCGCATTTTTATGTTGCTCACTCGCGTGTTTTTGGGACTAATTTGCCGTCCCCATCCGCCCAGCCGCCCATCCCCAGGCTCCCTGCGACTGGGCCGCAATTTGTTGCGGTTTTTCGGCATTGGCGAAATTTGCGCAATTTTTACGATTTGAGATTTGCACGAATTATATATATATTTTTTATAGTTTTACAATATGTCGACCCAGTTCGGCCATCAAAGTTGCATTTGCTGTTATTTTGTATTGAATTATGTATGTTTTCCGCTTATTGTTGCGTTTTTGGGAAAGGGCGAGGTTCGCTTGGGCTGCGGCAAGGATAAGGGAGGGGCAACATTAACTGAATGAAACGGGCTGGCAGGCAGCTTTTCATTTTTTTTTTTTTTTTAATATTTGAAAACGCTTCACGATAACGATCACAGTCCATAAGACTATGACTGTGCTTGGTTTCATCTAAAGTTGGTGCAAGGATCCTGATGCGTACACGACAAAAATACTTTTTATATCCCTTGTCCTTTGGTGA
Source organism: Drosophila sordidula (assembly GCA_035047465.1). Classification (NCBI taxonomy): domain Eukaryota; kingdom Metazoa; phylum Arthropoda; class Insecta; order Diptera; family Drosophilidae; genus Drosophila; species Drosophila sordidula. The sequence goes on along the minus strand of JAWNPQ010000156.1, from coordinate 12,416,957 downwards.
ATTAAATAAATCTTCCCTCTCTGACAAATCGGAGAACTATGCTTGGCGTAATATTTGTTCTTAAGTTGATTACTGACTTGATAATTCAATTACATTTCTCGGTTTCAGCCAGACTATCTCGTAATTATAGATCTCTTTTGTATAATGTCCGTCCATAACACCTTTCGCGATTTGACTGTTTAATGACTTTAATAAGCATTACAGAGATATCAATACGCAGTCTTGCTTTTCTTCTATTAAATCATTATTCCTAAACTATTTAGCATGTAGATAGTCCTAGTTTTTATTGCTTTTTTTAATTAGTGAGATCGAAAAACAAAAAACAGGTAAGACTGTTACAGTTGGGCCGATAGCGCAAAACTCGTTCAAAGTAGAATAACAGCTAAAAGAGCTCTTAATTATAATTAACAATTAAATGTATTATTGTTATCGTGGAAAAATATATATTTTGGTAATTTGTAGCGGATGCCTTCGTCCAACATTTTTTGGTGGCCTTACCTCTAAAAATTGGAGAATACACGGATTTTTTGTGCAATTCTTAGAGGAGGTCTGTCTGCGAAAATCGTATGTATGAGGGAGATATATAGATTAAGTGGAATTGCCAAGCATCAAGTGGGCTTAGCCGAAAAATCGTAAAACTTTAACAAAGTTTCAGGTAGTTAGCTGAAAGAGTGGCAAAAAAAAAAAATGATGTTCATGTGGACGGACCGAATATACTCTATTCATTTCGTGAACGAGTATAAAAATAACTGTTTGGGAACTGTATATCGGTATATGTATTGTAATATTTTTGGACCCTTGCATTTCGGAAAATACTGTAGCCCTTGTCAATAAATGTGTAATGCCCAGCTTATGGTTGACTTTTTAAGGCCTCCAACCCAAACATCATTAAAAAATTTCAACACGTGTCTGGCCTAACACCCTAAAGAAGGGACAGCCCACTTTTTGAATGGCTGTTGCCGCAAAACAAATCCCACGGTTTGTAAACTCTGTAAAATGTTATCTCTAACGCTTAGAATTTAAATTTTTGGCGCATAATTTACATGAGCATTAAACGAGCAGCAAACAACGACATCCACATGAATGATGAGGCGTCGGCACGCGGCCAACCGCAGATACCCTGCCAGTTGTCCCGCCCCCGTTCCCGTTCCCGTTTCCGTTCCCGTTTTCCGGCCTGCCGCCTTTACCAATCCGTGGGATGTGCCAACAACCAACTATTAAACGCCTAATGGCAATTTCATTGCATGGCCAGATATTAGTTCTCCGATAGCCGGAGCGAGTCACGGCCACATGTTTTGTTGTGATTACATGCGAGTTGACACGCCGATTTTCCGCTCTTCTAGGGCGTCTCAGCCACGTGACCTGGTCACGTGTCGCCAATTCGGCCACAAACAAAGTGCTACAAGTTACGCCGCCTGCTTAGCCTGAAGGAGAGCATGTTAGCTGTTTGATGCACTTGGAGCTGAGCATGTTCTTAATTCTGAAATTCTTAATACATCGTATTGACCTTAATTAATTAAATATATTTTAACCTAAACTACACTAAATTAAATACCATTTTCAAGCCATATAGCATACAATAAATTACAATAAAATTACAATTTAAAGTAAAAAAATAGTCATAGTCACAACAATAAATATAATATGTTGTTTAGATATATTTCATTCTCAAAATACACAAACATTTTTTATACGACTTTTTTACACTTTTTTGAAAAAAACCACGCGTAGCAAAAATGAACATTTTAATTTCGGATTATACTTTATACTGAATTATAAACAAAATGATGAACAAAATAATTATAGAGATATCATTGATATTGCAGTCTTACGCAAATTCATGCTTTTATTTTATTTATTTATTATATTATTAATGAATAGAATTTAGTTATGTCTATATTAGTATGACTTTTTCTGATATTATTTTCTTTGTTTTTCAAACATAATTAATAACCTCAAGTGAAAAGAGTTTGAAACGAATCTACTATTTATCTATTTGATCAATATCTTTTAAAAAGAGAATTATGTGTACTCGATTTAATATATGGAATTGTAAAACAGGAACAGAAAAAACTGTGATATGCATTTGTTTAAGGGTGTACAAGTGTCGCCTATAGCCACACATTTGCTTGCCCACTGTTTGTGCCTCTTAATGTAATCAAATTATGAAAATAATACGAGCGCGTCCGTAAGTCGAGTTGCCAAAATGTTGAGTGATTGTTTTCGCACGGCATCTCTCTCGGCCCGCCTGCTGTGATTCACTTAAGCAACCCCTTTGGGGGCTACCAGATAAATTATATTTAAAATGCTAAGCCCTGGTACCCGTGCCAGTCCCTGGGCAGCGTACTCCTCCCAGTGGGTGTTTCTATTTCAACACTTGAGACCCGCTCAGTTTGCTCCAATTGGATTTATGTTTGCGCTTAGAGGCCCTGAGTCCCATCAGGGTGGGTGAGTTGTGGGTTTCTTGGATTTGCCGGCTCTGGGCTTTCTGGGTTGCCGGGCTTTTCGGTGACTCGTCAGACCACCCACGAGGCTTTGCTTATTACTTTTAAAAACATTAAACTCTTGTAGAGTTTGTTGTTCTTGTAATGGCCAGCCCTTCCCACTTCCTCAACTGTTGTCAAAGTGACACATCACGAACTTTTTTAATTTGTTTATGATAATTTACGCATTTTGTAATGCGCTGAGACGTGTCTGGTAGTCATTTATTATGGTAAGAGATATGAGAATATAAGAAATTCAGCTGAATATGACTTATTTCGTACAACATTTTATGAAGATTCGTGTGAAAGTATGAGAAATAATAAGAAATAAATTTTTTAAAAGGGGTTCTTATTTGTTTTTTATTTTTGAAACAAACTTGTTGAAATCATATGCGGGTCAAAATGATGGCTAGTATGCCTGTACTGAATAAAATATTTGAATGTGGTTTTATTATGTTAATATAATATTTCTAACTATAAATTATATTTGCGAAGAAGAGAAATACTTTAAAAATTTGAAATCAGATTAAAAGTTTATATACTTCATTAACTGACGGGTATTTACAGTGCAGCAAAGCATGAGGTTGGTTCCCAAAACCATTTGATACTTTAAAGACGAATCCTTGCCTCTGCGCAATCAATCTCAGTGATGCCCTCAAATGTTGTGCGCAATGTGCGCAGATTAATTAATTTGTATTAACACACACACGCAGGGCGAGCCAAGCAGTTGTTGTACAATAATTAATCAAATCAAATGCATGAGATCTAGTAATCATATGCGTTCTGTGTGTAGCAACAACTGGGAAATCAAATCAGCGCCCCAAATGCGCTCAACTTGCATGTCAATTACAGCTGGCGAATAATGCCACCGCCCCCTGTCCCCCTCTCCCCGTGTGGCCCCCTGCCCCGTCTCAGCTAATATTCAAAGTCAATCGGCGGAACTCATGAACTTGTCGCACGAGGGTCGCAATAATAGATCGGGGTTCGGGTCTCGATTATTCATGCCACACGCACCAAATATATGCAAATCGAATGCGAATTGCGAGCGTCATAATCACAGAACTGAAATTGGCAACGGGATAACGGGACAGACGAATATCAATATAATTTTCATTTTGGCCAATTTCATGCTAAATACGCCGCCATTTGCGTTTAATAGTTGATAAGCCCACAAAAAGCCGCGCGCAAGATGCAAATTCAATTTGGCCATCTAAGTCGTAGCTGCAACGAATTTGCATACCCTTGCCAAAGGTTGTTACAAGTTGGTCATGAATTGTGGAACGAGTGCTTATACACTCAGAGAAAAATGCAAAAACTACTTGCATCAAATTGTGTAAAGTTATATAATACATTTATTTATTACAAATTATATTTTATCTAAATATTATACTTAAATAAAAATCGTTTTAACTACAAAATTAATCATAAAATAAAATGCATTGAACTACAAAGTTCTCAAGAATCAAGAATTGTTTTGTATGTTTATGTTGATGCTAAAATAGAAAAAAATTAAAAAAAAAAATTGGAAGAATTTAGATCATTTAAAATCTGTTTCACATTTGGAAAAGTTGTCATTAACAAAGGGTATTAACCATTCAGCATGCCGAAGATATCTTCGTTTTGATCAATTTTTTTTATTGCATTTTGAGTGAATTGCTTCGGCTTTTGGCCGGGCGTCAGGCTTTTTTAATTTTTCTAAAAAATGCATTGGCAGATCTGGGCCGAGATTTATGCACACGCAGCTGTGTGTTGTAATTTTTAGCATAGATTCTCATTTTTTGGTTTTATGTAACTTTTTTCATTTTTTAGATTCTTTTGCTGCTGGCCGCGATTTATTGTGCGCAATTTTTTCTATCTTTGCGCGCTGGACGCGCACATTGAAAACGAATCACGTGAAATCTAAATAGCATCATAAATCAGAAAACGACGGCAGGTTGCTTCGCTGTGGATTCGTTGGATTCGCTTGGACTCGCCGGGATACGTTGCATTCGGTTTTAGTCTCTCCGTTTCGGCCAGACAATGATAAATGTTGAGCCCCCGTTCTGTCCCTGCCCCTCCGCCGACCCCTGGCCCGTTCCCGCTCAAAAAATGGCGAATGCGTCGCTCGACTCTCATGTGTATGAAATTGGCAAATCGCTAGACGGCCTTTGATTGCGCGAAACTCGCCCCTTCCGGCCGATATGGCATGGAATTTGAAAAAGGGTAGCACCGGTCATTTGCTCAGCCTGTGCCCCAGGCATGTAAATGCAAATACCGCTCGGTGGCGGCCCATAAATATAAGTGAGGGTGTGGCTGCAGCGGACGGCTAGTTTTGTCCTTGGAGACCATACAAAATGGCAATGCCTTATACGCCTTTTGTTTATTTATTGACGCCGTGTAGCTTGCCAATTCTTATAACTTGTGCGATAGTCTTTCCTTTCCACTTTTTTTTTGTATGTATGATTTATGCCCGATGACACGATTGCCAAAAGTACAGTGTAGCCCGTGGTATTCGATTTTTATGGGGTTTTAGCATATATATACTCATAAGTAGATCAAATAAATGTACTAACGAAATTGTTTGTGGGTTGTATTTTATATAAATAATTAGTGCTATAGATATTAACATTTTTATTTTAATATAAGTATATTTAAATATTCACCATCCTAAGTTAAAATTCTATAAAACGGAGTAGTGCAAAAGTATCTAATAAATAAATATACAAAAAAAAAAAAAAAAAATACTCCTCTTGTTATCAAAACATCCATAATATATGTAAGTTGGAAACTTATTTACCAACGAAGGCAGTTTAGTATTTAACTTTTAATATGCTATATATGACATACTTGAATCTTTTTTTTTTTTTCATCTGATTGGCTTTAAATTTATTTACATATTTTTAAAATATCTTGAGAATTTTATGAACCATTTTTGACTCACTTTTCAACACCAGAAATAATTTGTAGCTTCCAGTTGTAGTTTCGTAATATAATATAAACCCATATCGTGGGCAAATATTGCGTCTTTCTCAATGGTTGTACTATACAATATACTATGTAGAGCACCTTCTTCCCAGATGATTTCCAAATTGAACCATTTGACTTTGATTTCCTCAAATACCATGCAAAGTTATGCCCAAAGTGATTTACAGCACAAGCAACTGCTGAAGGCGCACATAAAATGAAATTGTTGTAATGATATTACGAGCATTACTTGCAATTACTTAGTCACACCCAGACCCCAGCCCAAACCCGTACGCCACTTGACCCATTTGGCCAGCACATAAGCAGATTAATTATGCGACTTTTGCTATTTGCCGCGCTCACAGTCACAGATTTTCAGTCAGGGGTCGCATGTGGCCGCCTTCAGGACGATGATGGGAGCGGGAGCGAATTGGGGCTGGGGCGAATTTCAGCTTCTCTAATTATACGATAAGCAGAAATTGACCCCCACCAGATGCGGCACACCATTTACCCAGTAGCAATATAATGGCGTGGTGTGCCCCTGTCCGTTTAATGTTATTAATACATAAATCTGAATATTAATTTCGCCTCGCCGTCCAAAATGGATTATGAACTCTCATATGGTAGAATGCTACGCCATTCATAAGGCTTCCCAGTTTGGTGGCATTTTCCGTTTATTGTTTGTAATTAGAATTAGAAATTTTGTGTGTGCATTGCGTTTTCCGTTTATTGTTGTTAACACATGCGCCAACCAAGCCATTATTTATAAAACTAAAATGTTTCCCATTGGTAAGCACAAAATTAAACACAGTTGCCGTTATGTCCGATTGAGAATATTGGTTAATATTCCGTTTGACTCGGACTATTTTTGTGCCTTCTGTGCGGCACATTAAATGCGTCAAATTAATTGTACCATATATGTGTATATTTGAATTATGGCTAAAGAAAAATCTAATAGACCTACTCATATGTATTTTTCCTGTCACTTAGGAAAGCAAAAAGCTTAAGATAAAGCCAAACAATGCTGAATAATAAAATAAAGAAGATATTTTTCCACAAAACAGTTGTAGTTTTTTTTAGTATTGGCCAAAAAAATTGAATAGATCACCTATTCCTGTCACTTAGAAAATATTCATGTTACAAAAAGGGATTTATTCTAAGCTTTAAAAAATGTTTGATAATAATTTTGCAAACATTATTCTTCATATTATTTGCCTATTTACCTCGATTCGAGCGATTCAGCAAAGTTTCCTCTGAAACCGCAAAGAAACAAACAACCCAAAACTAATAGTCCTTCTACGCCATGAAGGTGGCACCAACTAATTACAATTAGAAACCGATTTACTTAATTTGTTTACTTTGCGGTGTCGTTTGCCCAAAGATCTGAGCCAAGTTTTAAATTTATGGATGTGGGTAGATTTTTGGCATATTTTTGCAGGCACGAACTTTAGACATTTGCGGTTGTGCAGTACAAATACATTTTTTAAGAGACATCAGCCAAAGCTAAAATAATTGAACATTTTTGGCAATGTGTGGAAAAGAAATGTTGCCCAATTAGCTGATTGGGTTTGTGAATGGTGAAAAGATTTGAGAATAATTGCTTGGAATTCACTCAAGTCTGCAAAATAAAAGGAGGATTAAGAACTTATTATCATTCATATGAAATGGAACGAAACTTATTTTCAATTGGCTTTAAAGCCAGCTTTTTTTTGGCATTAATCACAACCCCTTCGAAAGTGGTGGCAGTTGTTTGATTTATGCATCGTCGCTTTTCGCTCAACTTATGATCGAGTATATTTCACTCAACCATCTACTAAATAACGAAACGTTTAACAAAATTCTAAGTAGGGCCATATTTCAAATGGCGCAGCTCCCAAACCGACGTATCCATGCATTACCACAAGTTGCCGTGGCTAAAGTCGCTGACAAAGCTTTTAGTGTCACTTGAAACAATTCTGTAAATGCCCCTCCCTCGGCCAGGGACCTCCCATGGCTGCCCAAGTGATAATTGAATTAGAATATGGCGTCTCACACAAACACACACAGAGACGCGCACATACACATGAGCACTTGGCCATAACTTTGCTGAAACAAAAAATACAACACATGTGCGACATCATTTGGACATGGTTCGGGTTCGGGTTCGGGTTCGGGTTGGGGTTGGGGTTGGGGATGGGCGATGGGTGCGGGCTTGTTGCTCGGGGTGGTAGCCAAAGAAATATTATGCTTTTAACAATTTTAGCATTTTCTCCATTTACATACATCTTAATTATTTCTCAAGATGGTTTTTGTGCGGATTACAAAAACACACACACGCACACACACACACTTAGGGAGTCTGACATGTGTGCCAGAGGGTTGTAAAATTTAACTGGTAGCATCCTTGGCGTCGTCGTCATTTATACATTTGCATTTCCAGCTAATTTGCTTAAATGTTTTTAGGTGCCCCGCTTAGCTCTCTGAATCTGCTGCAATAATAATAACTTGCGACTTTGTCGTTCAACATATTTTTACGATTTCGTGGATTACGACATGAGAGGATTTCGCTAATTACTTCTCCACCCGCGAGCACATGTGTGGTGGGGCCCGCGGGGGCAGGTGGGGGCTTGTTGGTTTAATTAGCGCGACGCCCCATTAGCGTTCCATCTTAATTTTCATGTGCATCCCCTCGGCGGACCAATATTAATTTGAATTTAAATGTTCATTTAAGCGTCTCGCGGAATTTGAAATTGGCGCCAACATAAAATGTGATTTACTCAATGAAATTCCATTTGAAGTGGCTTCGGCGTTAATAACAATTTTTAAATGCTGTACGCCGTTAAGGGTATTCAATTTCACACAAATTCAAAAAGTCGCAGAGTCACATTGAAAAGCTACCCCTAATTATGTGCTTACCCTAAATATGATCAGTTAATGATAGGGTGAAGAATGCGCAACTATAGAAATAGTAGACAAAGAGAGAGTAAGAGCGAGAGAGAGGGAGATATGGAGGGAAAGAAAGCAGGACAACGATCAACCCCTGGCTGACTTTTTGTATATGTCCAAAAGTCAATTGGGAATAATTAATTTAGCTAAAATCCTTTTGTATTCTCCATGCAGCCGAGTGTTTTGCCACGATTTTGATGAGGGACTGACAGTGGCAGTGAAAAGTAATTTGTGCACTAATAAGGCGTCGCTATATGACAAATAAAGTACACTGCAAGAAATGGCAGTTGATTTTTTTTTTTTTTTTTATAATAAATACCTAGAAAAGATTGGTTTTCGTTAAGGTCATAAATATAAATATTAAATAAAGGACATAATATCAGTACTAATTAGGTTGAAAAGTTATTAATGGTATCTTAATTGACCAAAATATTTTTCACAGTGTATTTACATGACAAAATGTCCCCCTATAGAGATTGCAATTGTTTATATCCTCACACTCATATACATAATCGCATTTACACTAATTGGGTGACGGTGATCAATCAAAAAAAAAAAAAAAAAAGAAGTGAAATAGAATCAACCATAGAGACAAACTCTCCAAGAGTCGGGACATTGTCAAAGCAACAGTCGCTCGTAAACCTGAAATTAAACTCAATGAACCGATTTCCGGTTGTGCGTGCCAGGGGTACCTGAACCAGATTGTGCATTTGAACCCCTCGGCCGGAAAAACGGAAGCAATGCGACGCAGCTGAGTCGACTTTTGGCACGACCTGAGTTCCCCTCGTCTGTCTGTGTGTTGTCACCGCTGCCATTATCCTTGCTAATTTCGCAGCTCAATGGGTCTCTGGAATTGCGTTTGCTCCCATCAGTCGGGTGATCTTTAATTGCGCAGCTTGGCAGCGTATTACAAGCAAAACGATGGACCCGATCTCGGCCAGAGACGAGTCGGGTCGAAAGTGTGATAAATGCGTTTTTGAAAAGCCCGAAAACTGGCTGGGCTCGTTATGGGGAGTTGCCTTCAGTCCAAACGTCTTTGGCATAATTAGTTATCGTCTTGTTTGTTGTTTATTAATTGATTTCGTTGTGTCTTTTATGATATGTTGATTTTAATCAGCGGTATATTAAAGCTACCTCACGTCTTCCCCAATCAGCGCAGCTGCCGATTGCCACGAAAATTCCCAGTTGCCGACATTTGAGTGATAAATATTCCGGAATTGAATCGAACCTTGGATTATACGCAGTCAGTCACGCAGAAAGCGCCATGCAGGCAAATCAAATGGTGTGGAAAAAATGTATTGAAACTCTCACCATTTCCACAAAAAATCATAACATCTGCAATTAATCCGCCTGTCATTTCACCGATTCCTAAACTGAACCAAAAATGTCATTTAAGGGCTAAACTGGCGCGTGAACACCAAATTGATTTTTATAGATATTTATAGATTAAAAATTTTCCACAAAAGCGCAAAAAAAAGAAGAAGAGGAAAGTAACAGTTCGGAACGAGCACAAATTTATTCGATTATTTCGATTTGCTCTTATTTTTTGGTTTTTATGTTATTTTTCGTTTTTTTTTTTTTTTTTTTTTTTTTTTCTGTTTGGTTGCAACCCTCATATGTGATAGATTATGAACTTGAAATGGTAACAGTGGCAAACAGCAAACACAATGTCCTTATGAGCCGGAGAACGAGACGGAATATGCGGCTGGGTTTTATGAGTTTGCTTTTGCACGAGGACAACCCACCCGGAATTGAGTTACTTGCTGCCAAATGAGGGACAGCTTCCAGCCCAACCCATTAAATTAAAAGGCCATAAATTAGTTGGCCTTAATGTCAGTTGAAGATTTTCGCAGGCAGTGCGAATTGCATCAACTCCTATTGATTGTCTCTCCTTGTTGGATAGTTTATTGAGTTCGGTAACTATTTTATGGGTTTTTCATTGAATTCGCTGAGGTTCCTTCAAGTTGAGCTCAGTTTGCGTGGATCACTGCACATTGGTCTGAAAGCATTTTTAAAATAACTCTGCAACTAATTAATTAAATGTGTATAACTGTTGTTAACTGTGAGATCGCAGTAATTTAATATTTACTCGCTAGAGGTAATTGTTTAACTATATAGAAATATATGAACACAATTTATTTAAATTTTTTACAAACATTTCACACCAATAAACACATAATATCACAAGAGCAACAGCAAAAGCCTAAAATTCCTAACATGTTGAATTTTTATACTATACACAATTCATTCCTGCATAACTTGTGTGTTTATTGTCCAATCGTAATAAAATTAAGGGCTTTAGATGGCATTTAAGTTTGCGTATGAAATAAAAATCAAACCTGACAAACTGCTGTGTATTAATTTGATTTGAAAAGGGAGCATCGGGAATTGTATGAGAACCTTTTTGGGATCAGAGAAGCTTTCTTCTGCCTGTTGGACACATTTGCATAACTTCATTATACCTTTTTACCTATTCGCATTTGGGTACAGGGTATGAAAATAATATTCGTTACGGTCATATTTAAAAACTTCATGCCTATTAATAACAATAGATGTCTTCCTGCATCTGATTTAAGGCATAAAAATGGACAATTAATAAACTGTGCCGTAGCTCATCGGACGAGGTGACAAACGTTTAAACAATAGAAATTGATGAGATCCTGTAACGCATGCATTATATGGCAAATTAATTGTATTCCCCGCGCTGCCAAATTGTCAATCAAAGAGCAATAAATTCAGCAGCTGGGGGGCATGTCAATGAATGAGGAGAGCATTATACAAAAGAGAATACGGCTTCTAAGTAATGATGAGCGAAGGCCCATGGAGAGAGAAAGAGAGAGTGCAGGGAGTGCTACTTAGATATTCGCATCCTTTCTATTATCCACTTTGGACTAGTACCAAGTAACAAACTAGAGGAGAAGATACGTTCAAGCTAAGTAACTAGCGCACATCAAGCAATTACAAAAACAACAAATGCGACACAACTAAAAGAGATACAACTACAGTTGCTTACGGCCACACACACAAGCACACACACACACACACACACACACACACACACACACACAATATATATATGTATAAAATGTTCAAATCATCAAACAATAAACTCAAAATGGACTCCATCGCTTGTCGCACGTTTCGTTGCTCATTTTCATGTCGAGCGCGTTAAAAAGCTAGCTCCCCACCACTCACTTACTCACTTACTCACTCACTCACTCACTGGCGCGCTCTCTCTCTCTCTCTCTCACTCTCTTCTTCTGTCCCTCTCGCGGTCCGCTTGTGTGCGTTTCTCATACGCAGTTTCCATGCAACGAAATGGAATCGAACACAGGAAACCGCTTGTATGGCCATTTTGATTCCATCCCTGCGCATGACTCAGTTTCTTTTGGGGGCGTGGCCAACTTTACTCAAAACTCACTCAATTTCCGCGCGTCTTTTGTTGTGTGTGGTGAAGATAATGAGCTGCTTTGAGCTCATTGCCTTGGGCTTGATTACATTTTGACCTTCTCTACTTTTTTCCGAGAATTTTGTGTTTCTTTTGTTGCGACTTGTTTGTTGCATTTTTAATAGGCTACCGAACGCGACTGGGTAGCTCATTAACAGTCTAACTTGATTGCCTAAGATTTTAATTAAAACATTTTTAAATAAGGATCTCTGTTGTGTGAATATCGAAATATTATTATTTTAACCTATGAACTTATTAAATTAATTCTATTACACAAACAAAGCTGAAACTTAGGAATTTTTTGCTGAATCCTTTAAACAGAATTTTTAATGTAGGGTTAAAGGGTAATTAACTAAGATATTATATTTATTAAGGGCGAGCGTTAAAGCCCAGTAATCTTAAGAAAATATCTTTCAAAATAATAGTAATTATAATCATAAAAATCTTTCCTTTGTTATACGTTTTATTTGTTCGATTCTTTCATCTGTCAACTTTAATATACCCAGTGGTCATTAAAAGAACATACGTATATTATTTGGCTATAACATAAACATAAACAATAATTCAATTTAATGTAAATAGCAAAAAAGAAAGAACCAGCAAAAAACACGGCATAATCAATGTCGTCTGTCTGCAAAAAAAAAGACACACACACACAAGAGAGATCCACACACACACTCACGCTCACACAGACTCGGACCCATATGTATATAGACATCCCCCAAAATAGACAGAAGCAACTTGCAATGCTCGTATATCAGCATTGGAATCCACCCGGCAAACCCTAACAACGAAAACAATTTGGTAAGTTTTCGAAAATTTGCTGCACAAGCGACTGCGACTGTGTGTATGGGTGTGTGTGTGAATGAGTGGGAAACAGTCTAATCCTTCGAGCGGGATAGCAATACATTTTGGGAAGTCCATGTACAAAGCTTAGAAATAGACAGACAATAAAAGCTTCATGAAGCGACATCGCCGCCATTTGCCATTGTGTGGGAGCGAGCAAGCGATAGAGCATCCATGAAGTTTCTGTTGATTTTTATCATTTATCGATTTCGAATTTGTGTCGAGGGACAATTTAGTAGAACCCATACCAACGGTGTCTGTGTGTGTCTCTGTTCCAGCGCTCCCGGACATTCATGAGGTGTCAGTTGAATAGGCGGCCTGCGGGACAGGAAGGCCGCGGGGCTGCGGGGCCGCGGGGCTGCGGGGCTGCGGCGCCTGCAGGCCAAACAATTTGATGGCCAACTTCACTGACTGGCTGTGTTTTTGGCATTGGCAGATTGGTATAGCTGGCCTGTCATTGTCAGCCTAAATGCCTCGACAGTGGAGTACATTTTTGGCCTGGCTGTGCAGACGACTAACGAGTATCTATTGCTATTTATGGCCCTTACATATTCTTGTACTCGTCGTTTTTCACATTTTCCAAAGGAGCCAAGCTATTGTGACGCTGTTCGCTATTTATCGATATCTGGGCAGCCTTTAAAAGCGGCTCCGAAATTGCACTATAAAGTTTGTTAAAGGGTGCAAAAGTAGTAGTAGTATTACTAGTAATAGGTGCTGAGAACCAATCTATATCCATCTAAAATAACCAACAATTTTTCGTAAAATTCGTGTCAAAAAGTATTCGGTTATTCCTCAAATAGGAATATATTTTGAGTTCCCCGTTCCTGTTCCCTATTCCCTATTCAAAACATATATGGACACCTTATTCTCTTTTTACACGAAAATTGCTTTAATGTAACACGCTTTTTAATATTCTAAGAATTTTTTTATGCATTTTTTTTTAGTTGTGCTTACTTCTGTTCTTATGACCTCTCACAATTTATGCATTTCAACTTAGTGTTATAGTATACTATACTGAATCGTCAACAATAGGAAATAGAGATAATAATTGAAAAACAATTTTCCAAAATTTATTCTATTGTTTTTTTCTCAAAAAACGAGTAGAATTTGGTTGTGTTTATAAAAGTTTAAATGTTTATCCACGGAAAATAGATTCTAACACGAATTTTTTAATATTTGTTATTTTACTTTTAAATTCCTTTTTTATGTCTGGAACCAATCTACTATTTTTCCATATAGCCCATATATTTTTTTACGCGAATTTTCTTACACGAATTTTTTGGGAACATATCGTTTGTGTATAAATAATATACAGTTAGACAACTATTTATCCTAATTGACTGGCTGCTGATCATTCCAAGCCGTAACAGCTAGAACTCTGAATAATTCACAGTAGTTACCTAATGTGATGTAAGTGAACAATAGACTGAGCTTTGGAAAATTCCTCCCGCAATGTTGGAAAATGGTGGAAATCGGTTGTTCGAAATACTTCCGTTTTTCTCCAAAACAAAATAAGTTAATCTAATAGAGGATCTCAAGACTTGATCAAAATGATATTTATATAAAAATAAAATTAATAAATTCACAATAAATATCCGATCAACTGAAAGCCAATTTGCAAAGATCAGCTTGAAAATATATAAATACAATTTTCAGAAAATAAAACCTTTTGAGTGGGAAACTGGAAACCCGTTTGTTTGAACGAAAGTTCAAATTAAAATGTTATTTTTTTTATATATATTTGTTCAGATAGTATATTAATACTATTCAGGAGCATTGTTACTTACTTTGGAGTTTGGGGGAACGTGAGAGAACAATTTAAAATTCAAACTAAATGATTAAAAGACAAATAAAAGTAAAAGTAAATAAATGGCGAAAGGATATTCGATGGAATATAAATATTTGGGCATTCTTCTCCAGCTTGAATCTAAAAATAACTGTGATGGTAGTAGAACTTAAGTAACCGCAAAGTTTCAGAAAGATATCTCCAAGTTATTTCACACATTTCATCTCAATTTTGGAGACACACTTTATAGCTTTTTAATGAGATATCGGATTGGCATGAACGAAGTACCATTCGACGCGTATTCGAAATACAAATTATTTTATATTAATCAAATTCCACGAGCCACGAGCGCTGATTGTCATTTTCCCCGATTGGTTAAAGAACACTAACAAAAAGTCTCGATTTTAATTTAAGGTTAATGCGGATTTTCCAAAGTTAATTCCGCAGCGACCTTGGTAATAGATCACATTGATCACTTTCGTGCTCCGCTCTACATTTTATGCAATTCCATTCGGGTTCACTCAATCTGTAAACTCAACAATAAAGCAATTAATCAATTTTATTGACATACCAGACACAAACAATGCGAACCCGAGTCAGCGCAGAATTCGCAAGCCGAAAAGACCCGCAGCAGCTTGCAATTTTTCAGCGAGCAGATTAACAGGGTCCTAACTCAAATGGTGCACGAGGGACACGTACGGGCGACCAGTTTATTGTGTGATACCGAAATTCTATTAACCTCAGGCTCAATAAGCGGCTTAACAGGATTTACCTGAAACCGAGCGATCGCAGCAGCAGAAACCCGAAGAGGGCACGTAGCTCATGCTATATAGCCATATAGCCATATAGCATATCACATACGCCTGCGCAGCTGGAACGAAATGGCAAATTCAAAGGCAATTCACACTCGTTCGTCAATTGCTGGAAGTTGACTTTAGGCGCGTACTAACACACAAAACAACAGCAGCAACAACAACACGCACACCATGAGCCGAGACCAGGTCCCAAAGCGGAAGTGTGCGGAAGTGCTTCCATGGAAAGAATTGCAATGTGGAAACGTGCGTGAGTTTGCAATTTGCCGCTGAAATGGAGACCAGCTCTGACTCCGATCGAAACTGCGGCCAAAAAGGCTGTGGCTGCAGCCGGGCCCTGATCATTATATAATTGAGGTCTGATCTGGAATTTCACAACGTAATACGGCGGCTGTTTACTTTGCAGCGTACGCGCCTGCTAATGGCTCGTCGAGGTAATTATCGGCGGTATGCTAATGGTGTTTTGAATAGGTCAAAGTTGGAACTCTCTTTTGCCGCTGCGCCATTGTTTGCACAAAGCACAGCAACTTAAAGTATGATAAATGTAGCTCCATTAGGCATAGTCATATCCATATGCATACAATAATTCGGTAGTGATTCCAGCACTGCAACAGAGTCATTAGCTGGCGATCCTAACAAGCCCGCCAGTGAATAGAAGCCGACTTCACAGCCCCCAAGTCCAAGCTCCCCCACATCCATTCGACGAGTGCCCGAATCTGAGGCATTCATAATTCGGTACTGCGCATTGTTCCATCAACCTGTTTCGATTTCATTCATTACTTGTCCAAGTCTTTTCTAGCCGCTTTGATTGACAGTTAATCAATCTTTGGATTTTCGTTGATTCTTTTCACACATTTCCCATTCATTTCGGTTCCGTTTTGTCTGCACCTTGTTGGCAGAAGAAACTCTCCGCCTTAAGCCTTTTGACTGCAGCCGGGAACATTTGAAATTTGACGGATTGCCGTCTGACTTACTGACTGACTCAGTGACTGTGTAAGCAGATTTCCGGTGTGTAATTGTTATGAGCCCTAAGCCATCGATTGTTATTGCTCTTGTGGGTGTCTCTGAGCCGACTTTGGGTGAGCAATACGGATTATCATTATTGGCCGCTAGTTGTGCGTAGGTCTCTAATCTCTTTCTTGCATTCTTGTCATATCGATAGGGCCTTAAATTGTTCTCTGTATTTAAATTTGAAATAAGACGCAGCACAATTTATTAGTTATTTGTAATTTTATTATTTTATTCTTTATCAATTTGAAATAATTAAAATTACAATTTAATTTAAATACATTTTACATAAGTCATAATTTTATAATTCATCGCCATCCATTATATTATTCAAAGTTCGCATTCCGCATATTTATTCATAGTTAAATTTATTAAAACCTAAAGTCCGTTCGAATGCACAAAAAAAACATTACAATGCTAGGGTTGCTTTAACGCTGTTCATCTTTATGAGAAACTATCGAACTAAACATACAATATGTAATAAATTCAGTAAATTGTCTGACTTAAGACGACTTAGCATTTAGAGCCCGGTTATTAAATACAAAATACCTAAATTCTATATATCTATGCGCTTTAAAAATTAACATAAATATTTACACACATATTTCAATGAAAAAAAAAAAAAAAAAAAAAAAAATAGAGTAGAAATCGAGGAAGAAGTTAAGTTGCGTAGCCTTAAAATTGACGTCTTCAGAAGACTGTAAAGTGGCAAAACCTTTCTTATTTTGTTGTTGTTGCTGTTGTTGGTTTCTGTGACTAGCTAATAAAAAACGGAAATGCCCGACAAATGTTGAGAACCTTTCGCTGTGTTTTAGTTTATTAGCTGCTGCTGCTGTAATTGTTGTAATTGCTGTTGCATATCCTTTGCCATTTGGTAAATTCGTTTTAATGACGATAATTATCCTGATGCTGCTGCTGCTGCTGCTGCTGCTGGGCGCTGCTGCTGCTGCGACTCCGTTTGCTTTGGGCGGGTGCCTCGCCCATGTCCAGGCTCTCATTGTCGCTGTCCATGGTCTCGCTGCAGTCGCCATCGTTGTCGCCACCCATGTCGTCCTGTTTCCGCTTGGCCGTCGCCATTTCCGCCGCATGACGTTTGCGCCATTTGGTGCGACGATTCTGAAACCAAACCTGTAAAATCCCAAATTGAAATGGCAAACTTTAGAAATGCGTATGCTTATGCGTATGCGTGTGTGTGTGTGGCGAGGCAAGGCAATTAAAGTTTTAAACAGGCGCCGGCCAAGTTTCATGTGTAATTAGCCAGTCCAGTGCAGAGCCCATGAGGCACACATTGTCAAAGTCATTAAGTCGAGGCCCGTCACCCATTTCCCGTCTCACAGCCCATAAGTCGCATCATCAACGCCGGTTAACCCTCAATTAAGACAGTATTAAGCCTCGGACAGCGTTGCCGTTCCCGTTCCCATTGCCGTTGCCGTTGCCCAACAGCAGTTACAACAGCCAGGAGCAGCAAAAGCAGCAAAAACTATGCAAAACCATGACTAACGTCTTTGGTTGCGCTTCATTTTCCATTTTGCAACCGCCTCATAGCTGCTGCCGCCCCCCCCGGCAACATATGTTGCATGCCCACCCTGCGCCCGGCGTGGCACCGCCTGGACGAGATTATTCTGCATAGGCCTAGACACGTTTTTTTCGAGGCGTGTGCTGCTGCAAAATCGGGCATAATTTCGACATTTGTTTGATGATGGAGCACTTTCCTCATCTCTGGCCGGGCCACCGTTGACCAGGCCAAACATGTAGTTTAGGCTGTAAACAGCGCTCCTCAAGGTGCGAATTTCAAATAAGATTGACCTATTCGAAAACGTCATCTAGACACAGTCTGTCTATAAATGAACTCCTTTCTTATTAGGCCATTGGCCATTGGCGTTCGGGGCGTGCAGAAATCAGCGCCCGAAACGACCCAAAGGTGCAATTAAACCAGATACAACATAATTTACAGCTTCATTTGCACATTCGTGTAATTATTATTTGCAACATTATGCGAAATAAAAATACAATTAATATTTTTGCGTGTGTTACATGCCGCAGCAGGGCCAAGAGAGCAACGGGCCAAGAGACTGGCGACCGGATAGCGAAGACCGGAGATAGGGACGTCTTTTTTGCCCGGCAATTCGCCCCAGCACAGACGGGCGGCAACAACATTAGTTGGCATCATTAAGGCTGCTTTTCATGGTCATTATTTTTTGGTAACAGCTGTGTCCATGTTGTTTGGGATTTGCTCGGCCAAAACGGGAACTTGCGCCTTGGGGGCTGGGGGCTAGGGGGGAACGCTGTGTGGCCAGCTTGGGTAGCAGCCCTGCCGTTTTCGACATCATAACGATGGTGTATGCGTCATCTCGCACCCACTAAAGCATAGTTTCCAAGTGGAAGGCAACAGACTGTTGAATTGAAGCCTTGTCGCCGAGTTTGCACATGAGTTGAATGCATAAAACTTTAAGAGGCGCTCGAAGAACTGCTTTATTCTTATGGGGTATTAGCGTTTTGTCGTGAATTGTGTCACGCATGGGAGGATTCATCATAAAGTGTATTTTTAATCTCTTTTTACACGAATTTTGAAATAATTTCTCAATATTATATCTATTATAAAATTTTAGTATTTAATACTTTTAATTCGATTTTTTAGATCTGAAACCAATCTCATGTGAGAAGAGAATTAGACGTATTCTAAATCACTACATAGAATATATAGAAATATAGCGCACATCTGCTATAGGTAAAGGGTATTTCATCTTTGGCACCCCCAATTGTTTCTTATTTCTAATAACATTTGTTGTGCAACGTGGAAATGGAAGAAGAAGAATACACAAACTATAACTTTTTTATATTCAAAGAACAAAGGGTATCTAATATTTGGCATCCTGCAAAAAAATTATTTTCTTTTTTATTCTAAACAACATTTGTTGTGTAACGAGGAGTTTGGAGAATTCTTGTTTGGGCGCCCGGCACAAACTAGAACTTTTCTATATATTCAAAGAAAGGACAACTTTAAACTTGAAACAAACTATTTTGAACATTTGAGAATTGTTGAGCAACTGTTAGAGCACGAAATATTGCAGGTCCCCAGATCTGCCATCGAGAGTTTTTCATAAATATGCGCAACGGTTTTATGGCCACACAGCGAGATCGAGATCAAGATCAAGTCAGAAGCGGAGCCGAGCGGACACTAGGAAATTTATGACAGGCAACATGTCAAAGTCAATCAAATATTGTGGCAATCAATTTGACGTGGCAACGTTACGCTTCGATTGGTGGCAGGGCATGAGGCAGGTATAAGGTATGGGCTATGGTATTGGATTGGTTTGTGCATTTCGGGCACACGGATTTATTTATTGCGGCCAGGACGGAACGCAGAGTTATAAAACATATGGCAATGTTTTGGTCGGTCCGATGTCCGATGTTTTTGGCACCGCTGCGGGGCGTCCGTCAGGTGTCGGGGCGAGATAAGGATGAAAAGCGTTATGTAAATTTCGTAGGAACGGATGTCAAAATCAAACCTTTTATTTTGTTCGCCGCACTCCGACGTCTACTATTATGCATTGTGTCTCGGCGCTGGCAAATATATGACTCTGGCCAAATTGGAAATTTATTTGTTTACGCGCGTCCTGCTCGGCGTGTTGCGGCTCGTATCGGATCGCATAGCTCTGGGTACTTAAAAGTCATGAAAATTTACAGCATGGCTGCACACCTTTAAAACCCGTCCCCGTTCCCGTCCCCGTCCCCGTTGCCCGCCCCTGATCGACTGTCAAGTTGCAGTTGCGTTCGGCTCGCCGCTTTTTATATTTTCCTATTGGTTAACAAACATTTTGTTGTTTTTTGTAGTTCTGGCATTTAAGAGGTGCTCGTAAATTTTATTTTGAACTACAGGCTCGCCCTTCCCTTATATGGCGGTCTGCGTAAGCGTATTTATGTGAGTTTCTGATTTATTTGCGTTTTGTAGCCCATCAACCCAAAGTCGCAGCACACATAAAATGTGTTTTTATTTGACTAATTGTGAGTCGAAAAGTGTGGAGCAATGGCGCAGTCGCTGATAGTGCTTCTAATGGAGGGCCTCTCCGTCTCTCATTGGCAGCGCTCTCTGTGGAATTTCTCTCCATTCATTAACACACAATCAAATCCATTAGCCGGCAACAATGGGCCAGCTGGTATTTTTGGGTGTTCTTTCGGCTAGTTTTCTATGCGGTTCCCTAAAAATCAATTAGACAATATTTCACATATCTGTCATAAGTTTTATGATCAGCCTGTCCCATTGTCAACTTGTCGGCTTGTCACTCAGCCCCACAGTTCCACAGCCATCGCCCGATGCCATTGTCTTTGTCACTTCTGACAAACGCCTCGAATCGATTTGGTCTATAAGCTTTCATTATCCATGTGCTAATTATGCGGCAACTTATTTGATTTGATCAAATAGCATTCGAAAAATATTCGAGAGCCAATAAAAAAAATAAAAAAAAAACTTATCGAAGTCAGGCGAAACATGAATTGAAATCATTGTTTAAATTTAAACTTGTGCCTTTTCAATTTGCACGCTAATCATATATATATTTTAATAATATTGATTTTATTGTATATGTAAATGTGATGTGAGTTACTTAAGATTTTCCCTAATTTATTAGACTCTATTTATTTTGGAAATTCACTGTTGAAATGTTTACATGCAAAGGACCCAAAATCACCTTGGCAATAACATAAACCCGAACAACCCCAATCAGAGCGCCATCGCATTTGTTTACGTGCATGTAGTCCACAATCATTGGGAAAATCTCATACATTTATGCAAAAGCTAAATCACGAAAAAGCTATAACAACGAATCATGCAATAATATTATGGCTTGTACTAACTACACAAGTCCATAAAGACGCACAGCTAGAATGTCATTAATAATGGCCGCAGACGCTATAATTCACAGATAGGGGGGGAGAAGGAGTGCGAGAGGGACAAGGACGGGGTATCGTTATAAGAACGTACAAAATGGCGACCATTTGCATTAAATGATTGCTAAAACGAAATGTCCCTCGGCCGGGAGTTGAGTCTCTGTGCTGTGTCCAAAAACGGTTTTAATTATGATAACAGCGCAATTATTCTTGTCAAGATCATTTGGCATACGCCCAGCTGCAGCCACGCCCACACCCGAGCACACCCACACACACACACACACCAAACAGCCTCCGACTGTTTTGCATTTTGTGTGTCTGTCATATTTTTGGGGCCGTGTGCAGTGCTTGTTGTGTTTTTGTTTGTCAATTTGCATACTATCATCGTCATGGCTGTTTTTCATCTGTGTCGCTCTAGGAGAGGAGGTCCTCTATTCGCCCGGCCGTCTGCCCACACAACGACACACACAGGCACACTAATTGAATATGTATGAGGCCGATGTCGTCGTTGTTGCGTCCTTGCACAGAATTTAATTTACACTCACCCAAAAGTCATGCAGTCATTTGGCATGTCTATCAGACAGAGGCCAACCCAATCCTGGCCTGCACTCATCCATCTCCCTGTCCATTTGTACTCGTCATCAGGCGCTTTCCCCCTTCTCTCCCTCCCGCTCTCTCGCTCCACACATCTATCTCTTTCTCAGCCTCTTGTTGCCTCTGTATCTCTGTTTAGCCCCTGCACAAATGACGCATATTTAGCTGCAGCTCAAGCTATCAATCCTGCTCTCTCTCTCCCCCTATCGCTATCCTACTCACTCTCTGCTTGCCCGTCTGCGGTTCTGCGACTGGGTCTACGTAGAACATTTCTCGTTTCGTATGCCTCGCAATGCCAACGGCCTCATTCATTGGTAATTAATCATTTCGCTCATCATAAACGTGATTTCTTTTCACTCGCATATCTCTAAGCTGGGACCCTGATTTGTGCCCAGTTGTTTGGAGTGTTTACGGGGCTGTTTGGACCTCAGCGAGAGGGTTGTAATGATTGGGCTCTGCAAATTGCCTAATAATAATAAGAATAATTCTAAGGAAATCGCAAATCTGAGTGCGTCACTAAATCAAGCGCAAGCCTAGTTAAAACCCATCCAAGGTGCTCAATTCCTGGTTTCTAAATCTCAAATTATCCAAAACTATTCTATTTTGTTAAGATTATTTAAGAGAGAAATGTTCTTAACTGTATTTACGCACTTTTAATATCGTATAATTATGTAGATAATGATTTCAGGTCATCTTTTTTTAGAGAGGAGTCAAAGCTTAAAAATTATGTGTGCGACTTTCTATATAAAAAGTGAATGATTTTAAATTATTCGGATTGTTTCACCTTTAACTCAAAAATTCGACTCTACTTTCTTTTGCCCATCAATTTACTTTTATAAATCACAGCTCGAAGCTAAGCTTTCATATATCGCAACGGCCGCCCAACTAAACAAAGCTCACCGCAAAACCAATTAACTACCCGGGCTTACGACTAATTTAAATGACAAGCCCAAAAGAGATCCAAAAGCCGCGTCGCACACGCGATTTGCGGGCAACGGCAATGACACGTGCGATTCTGGCGAGGATTACAACAACGGTGATAGCGATGGCGATGGCGATGGCGATGGTGACGCCGCTCGACAAATTTGACGACGCAAAGGATTTATATGTTGATAACATTTACGGACTGGGGGGGAAAAAAAATCAACCTTCGCCGCAAACTTTAAAATGACGCGCACGGGAATGTTTTTTAGGGCTGGGGCTGAAGCTGAACCCGGGGCTGGGTAGCACGAGGGGCAGACATGTGAACTAAGCCTTTAGGGCATAACCCACTGGGACTGGAGAGGGGACTAATATCCCTGTGGCAGACCATTGGCGCCATTTTGTTTTCGGATTTCGACAAAAAATAAACCAAAAATCCACGAGCTTTGCGTTTCAATAAAAATGCAAATTGCCACAAAAGTCAAAGGCGGAGTGGATTGGGGCGGATGAGGAAGGTTGTTTGTAAATTCTACCTTCTGGTTTTATTTTTTGTTTTTTTTTTTGTTTTTTTTTGTTTGATATCCGCCGCCATTTTATGCGTTTTTAATTTGCATACACTCGCATGTTCAAAATGTGCCCCGAATCTTACCTTAACCTGCGACTCGGACATTCCTAAGGCATATGCGAGCTTGGCACGCTCCGGTCCAGCCAGATATTTGGTTTGCTCGAATGTCTTTTCCAGCGCGAATATCTGCTGACCACTGAATGTTGGGCGGGTGTGTTTCTTTTTGCCATCCTTATCGTTGGATGGATGATGCTGATGGGATTGCGACAAATTGGCCGACACTGCAATAAATTCAGAGAACATTTCGGAGTTAGAATTTCCATCTTGTGTAAAGAAGTGCATGAAATATAGATTGATTTTTTGATATTATAAAAGACGTACTTTGCGTACACACTGATAATTACCAAGAGTTAGTAAAGTTTCATGTTTGAATATTCTTAAATAATTCCTAAAATGATTATAACATGATATATATTAATTATACGAAAATAACAGATTTATTCTCAAGTTAGGAAATGTTTATCTTGGCTAGATTTAAACACTAAATTTTGTATTTTTGTTTAGAAAATACGTACATTATTTCTTAGGTATTTACATTTTGTTTCTTAGAGAATCAATCAATATTTGCTATTACTTTAGATACTAATCAATAAACCTGGCCAAAACTCAGCTGTATCGATTATAAGCAATAGCCCAAATAAACAGCTTTGATAATTTATTTCCATGCTAATAACCAATCCATAAACATTACTCTCCGCAAACTTTTTAAACATGTAAAATTTACGTTTAAGAGTCGTGTTTACAAGCTCCAAAAGTTGTCGCAGTTTGCATGATTTAATTATGAAACAATACGCAGTGCAATAAAATTTATCGAGATTATAATGTCCTTAAAATAAAGTTGGCAAGGTAAAAGGGGGCCGAGGCTGCTGGCCTTGTTGTTGTTGTTGTTGTTGTTGCTGCTGTTCTTGTTGTCGCTGTGGCAAAGTTTTTTGACATTTATTAATTGTTTATGTTGCGCGCTTGGCGACAGCTGCGAATTTGGGAGGTGGTTGAGAAAGCCTCAGTTGTTGTAGTTGTTGTAGTTGTTGTGGGTTGTTGCGATTGTTGTATTGCTTGAGATATTCGTGTCTCTGCCGACCCAGACAACTGATTCAAAATTTTAAATTAATTTTCGAATGTTAAACAAAGCTGAAATTTGCAGTTATAATTAATGCAAATATTGTGCTTTCTTGTTGGCAATATATTTTGACCAACTCTGGTTATGGCTTCCGCATAACAATTAGACACTAATTAGAGTTGAGGTAGGGGTCTCGGAAAAAAGTTGCCAACGTTGCGGAGCTGAGCACACGTTGCGACAATTAACAAACCCAAATTGACCACAGAATTTATGAGAGCCACTAAACACTGGGTCCATGGGGCCTCGGGCTTTCATTAAAATCAATTAGCCAAAACGACAACGACGACAAGAGGCCAATAAAAGCCGGGACCACGCCCCCCTCCGGAGGGCGCTACGTGCACCCGCCCGAAGGCTCGTAAAGGCAGTCAAGTGGACACGGCCTGGGTGGTGGTCATAAAATTAAACGGTAGCAGTTGACTCTCTCTCTAAAAGTGTGAGTGGGTGGTCTCAGCCCTGCTGAGGGGTGGCCAACAGGCAACAGCCCTTGTGCATTGTGTGGGTGTGTGTGTGTGTGCTTTCAATTAATGTCACCCCATTATTAAATGATCCCTAATTATGTGAAATGATTTAACTAAATATGCACAGGGCGCGCCTGGCGCTAGGTAAAAAGGCAACGCCACAATTGTGCAGACAGCCCGTGGGTGGTGCTGGTGGTGGAGGCACGAGGGTTGAAAATAGCCTGCTTTCCGGCGGGGTTCGTCTTTGTCGTGTGGACCCCGCTCGAGACTCGCGTACACTTCAACAAATACGAGCCGGACTCTTTTTCTCGTGGCTAGTTCGCTGCTAACTTGGGTCCCTTTACGATACTTTGGTGCAGTTTCTGTAAAATTATTAATTTGAATTGTTACAGAAATTGTGACCGGAGAAAAGGCAGTACGTGCACGCACTCACACACACTTTGAAAAAGAAGATATGGCGGGAATAGCGCGGAAACTTTGAATATTAAATTAAGTGGCAAAGGCTAAATAGTGCAGTGGAAATATAAAATAAGACCTAGAACACTTGCAGTCAAGTCTTAATCTGAGATATCAAAATTCAATCAAAATTAATTAAAGTATTTCATTTGAATATAAGTTGATTATGAAATCAGAAATGTGTTCAATTTAAGAATGGTCAAGAATCTTCACAATTTCAAATTTCGAATAGCAGTTGAGAAACGAATTTTCACTTGCTTTCCCTTGGCCTTCTTATTGGATGCACTCCACAACCTTCTGTCTAGTCCATTGTCGCCTGAAAATGCACTAAGCTAATTCACAGCTTCCATTGATTGTTTTGCAAGCTCAGCTGCATTTGCGCAATTTGATTGCAAAGTGCGAATACACAAAATATAAAGCCAAATAAAATCGCATCAAAATAAATATGTGCCATAAAATTTATGATTTTTTTTCGCAGACAATTCGAAAGCTTAACAAGCTAACAGTGGCAAAAGCAACAAAAAAAAACTTGTCATTGAAGAACATTTTCCTACAAGTTGTTGGAGAGGGGGAGGGCAGGAGGAGGGGGGGGGGGCGGCTAGGTGTCATTTTGCAACAAGGCCAAGCCTGGATCGTCACAAGCTTAATCCGTTGCAAGAAAAATTGTGGCAGTGATAATTTTGTTTTTTTCCTGAATGAACGCCCTATCTTCTCTCTTTTTCTATCTAGCTATTGGGCCTGCAGCTGCGTCCCAAGGACCCTCATAAATAACCGACAAATATGAAGCGTTTATTTGCTCATGTCACGGCCCTCACGCAGTGCCACAAAATGAATTGAATTGGCAGTGGAAATGGCAAATGGCAGCGGGCTCACTTTCTCGAGCGACCCTCGCCAGTTCCCCCCAACGGTTCCTGTTCCAAGCGGCAGTTGTCTATAATCGCATAAGTCACCCCGCTGCCAACGCTGCATTTGCACTTTTCTCCTCTTTTCCGGCTCTTTCTGCCTTTGTTCTCTTTCGGATATTTTTTTCGCCTGCTACTTTTTTATGGCGTTAATATTTTGGGTTTCGGATTTTTTCCTTCGCTCGGTATTGATATTAATAATGTGTGGCAAGGGGCGCGCAAGGTGGGCGTGTTATGTTTTGGCTCAATGCGGCGTTATTGAAAATATTAAAAAGTCATTTGTTACGGGCGTGTGGCCCGGGAAATAGGTAGGGCGAATTTGTACAGAGTCGACAATAGCAACTGTTGAAACATACCCAAAAAAAAAAAATATGTGAGATATTGTTGTTGAGGTCTTGGTATTATTCTTTTTTAACTAATCTGATATAATTCAATATTGCAACAACTATATGCCTATTAAATAGTCACAGCCATCTAACACTACAAATGGATTTATCTATTTGATATTAATAACAATTTATTTGATAAAAATAATTTGATCTTGAATGTTTTTAATAAAGGTTGCAAACCGGTTTTGAACTGAAACTGCTTCCAGCCAGAATTAAAATATTTTTAAAATCATGGACTGTGCTATAAACCGAACCAGTTACCAAAAAAATATAAAATATTAAGCCCAAGCCGTACCGATTTTTTATTTTATTTTAATAATTCGTAAATTTTTATCCATTTAAAGTTTTTATTATCTAAACGCATTTTACTATTATATTTAACCCCATAATTGATAAAAAATTAAAAAAATTTTATAAATTATAAATATAATATTTCTTAAACTTCAAAGAATGCAAAGAATTACGATTCGAATATGGAAAGCAGGTTCACGATCCGAAATCGAACGTAATGTAATGTAAATTATTCTTTTAAACAAATTTTCAAATTTTTTTTTAATTGCGGGAAATAGTTTTAATAGAAATGCAACAAAATGTCGTATATTTCGAAATTTTAAATGTTCACCTATATGGACTTTAACTTGATTTCATTTAATCTCGGCTTTTTTCTCCCAATGTATTTTATTGGGTCTGTGGATGCCTGCTACGACCTTTACATACGTTGGCACAACTGCAATATACCCCTTGATTACCCAGTGGCTGCCACGTTAGCATATGTTTTCTTATTCATATAGCCTATAACAATATTGTAATATCTTTATGCCAATCAGAAGAACAACTGACAGGCAGCTTGTTTACCCCAATAAACTTAACGATGGCTCGACGAAGCTGCCTGCCACGCCCTTCGACTGCTGTTATGTAAACCCCACCGGAGGTAGCTCCGCTCATTAAGTGTCGCTGCTCTGTAGCCTAGCCTCTGGCTCTGGTTCGGGGTCTGGCTTCATTGCATTGTTTTATGGCCTGTTTTATGCCCGATTATATGCTTAAAGCACAAGTTCTCTTGGGTAGCGATTAGGAGAACGAGAACGAGACCGACACACAAAATGCCACTTGAATTTTAATTAAACGCAACAGCTAGAATAGGTTTATGCCCAGCCCTTGACTGTCTACCTCTGGCTCGCTCTTGCGCCATTTGCCTCTCTCTGTCCCACTCCCGCTGGCTGTAACTTTTTTATTTTGGGCCTCGTTGTTGCTGTCTTCATTAAGCTTAATGAATTGTGTCAAATGCAGACAGCGGTTTTGGTTGGCTGGCTCGTTGGTTACTTGCTTTTTGCTGCCTTCGGCTATCTGGTAATCCGGGAAGGTCTGACAGCTATATAACTGGCTGTATTTTAGTTGCTGCTGCCTTTTATGATACACTTTAACGCATTTTTTTTTTTGGTCCGTATTTACTTTTCGCATTCAAGTTAATTATTTTAGTCGCAGCGTGTGGCTTTACCTAAGCGAAGAGTGAGAGGGAGAGTGAGGAGCAAAAGAGACAGAGCACTTTACGAACATGCAAAAAATAGTATGATATACATATGTACATACTAATTATTGATGCTTATGAAAATGTAAACCAAAAAATAAAATTCCAACTTGGAAATCTATAGCTTCAAACTCAAACAAAGTGTAAAAATGTTAAGATATCTGCATTTCCAGGTAGAATATATTTGAATAAATGACGCTGAGGTGCTTGCAGGTGCAGAACAAGAAGGAAGAATTAGCTTATCCCTTATCATTATAGAGAGCTTCGCCCTAAATTTATTTTTATTAACAGCCTCTGTTCTTTAAGCTTCTCTTTAGCACACTTTTCGTATCGTGCACACATGCTATAAATTCGATTTAAAAAACAAAGAAAAAGTTGAGAAAACATGTTTCACTTGCTTGTCGATGGTTTTTCCTCATCGTTTCCACATAATTTTCCAGGCCAAAACATTGTCATATATTCCGCACATTCCGCACATTTACATAAAAACACAACACAAACACGAACTGATGTGCGTGTGTGTGTGTGTGTGTGTGTGTGTGTGTGTGTGTGTGTGTGCTTATTATTTACATAAAAATGGTATATTTATTTATTTATTATTTGTATATACATATTTATGGCTGAGAGATGCCCGCCGATGTCGACGAATATGCGACAGCTGCTCAGCCAGACAAAGCGGAGGGCGAAAGAAAAACTTTTACCGGAAAAAGTGCCTGTTGTATGCTGCTCTATATAAATGTATACTATATGTAGTACGTAGGGGATGATGGGGGCCAGGCATAAGATAAGGGCAGACGCAGACGCTGCGAGAATATGTTGCCACATTATTATCTAGACGATGGCAAAGCGAACCTACAACAACATGGGGAGGGTGACTGAAGCTTTATAGTGCAGGGGATGCCAAAATGGGGCAGATTTGTGTACGTCTGTGTGTGTGTGTGTGTGTGTCTGTGCGTGTGTGTTTATATGCTTGTAGGCTGTCATGTTAACAAGGCAGCAAAAGCTTTATGTGTACGTGTGTTGTTTAAGTGTCTGCGTGTATGGGTGTATGGGTGTGTACGTTGTGTTTGTTTTATGCGAAAGCTGCGCCCAGGATACGCCACCAAAAATGGCGGCTGTCGAGTTGTGTTCGTTTAAATGGTTATGTGCGCACAAAAGTATGCTATACATTTGTTCTGCTGCTCTGTTTTGATTTCTTTATTTTTCATTTATCCCTGCACTTTTTATTTGTTAATAACAATAATAGCAAATCATTTTGTTAGCTTAATAGGCAATATTTTTCGCGCCATTCACTTGTTGATAATGCTTTACATTTTGTTTAATTTGATTCTTGTGATATATATTTATTAAATAAGTGTAGCGCAAGTTGTGTTTGCTCTGCCACACTTTTTTCATGACTAATAAATGCACATTTGCCTTTATCATTATTCTTTTTTATTAATATTTGCAATGCAATTCATTAAACCCAATTGCATAACTGCGAATTTCGATGAGTTCGTTGTGCTTTTTATGGGCGTGGGGCTACAATTGTTTAAACAGACCCCCATTCAAGGGCAGAACTTCATATAAATGCATTAATAAAGTCGCTATCAGTATCGATTATCGCAGTGCACGTCGATTTAGCCGGTGAGTTGTAGATACCATTGGATAGGTTAGTTATCATGATTATTGAAATGAGTAAATACAACTATCAGTAGCTGCGATATGGAGAACTGGGAAAAATGGGCATAATGAAAGAAATTGCATTTATAATGCTTAAGCATCAGATAGCACTATTACCTATACTGTTTTTTCCCTTTTTTTATTATTACCAGTCAAACAGTTAAATATTTTCAAATTTATCTACGATTTTCAACGTAAATGTTAATAATAAACATTTTGAAATTAAGTTTATCAATACTATTTCCTTGTTCTTATGTCGAATAAAGTAATTTTCAGTTGTCTACAGGCTCCACTGTATCCACTTCCTAGCCTGCTCCACTTCAGTCATCTTGAGACTAGCTCTGCGCTGTTTGGCAAATCAATTGGAATAATATTTACTTAATCGGAGCAGCTACCAAACATTCCACGATACACTTCAGAAATCAAATCGAACACAAGACAAGCACAACAAACACGACAACATTTCTCCTACGATCTCTGGTGATCTCGTCACTAATTCAATAAGAAAATTATGTTCAATTTCCGACTTTAAGTCCAGCAGCGAAATGTGCAGAGTCATCGGCGCAATTAAAAGGCAAACAGCAGCTGACTCCACGGACTCCCTGATACCCTGTCACCCTGCCCAGCTGCCCGGCAGTAGCCACAGCACTAAATCAAATCAAATCAATTGCCAATGCGAACGATCATTAACCATAGCAACCAAAGAGCCAGCGGGGCCCACTCGGGGAGGGGCGTTTAAATAAATAAACAATGTGAAAACGAGTTCGAGTTGGAGTTGGAGTTGGGCGATTACTTAATGAGCTTAGGTGTGAAGTGTGGGGCGAGGGGCGAGGGACGAGGGGCGCGGAGTGGGGGGCGACGGCTCAGTGCCTTATAAATAGATGTAATAATGAAGTAACCAGATCTAGAAATCGTTGCCCAGAGAAGTCGAAAGATGCTCGAAAGCGTGCGAGTAAATTAATTTTTCATATGCTTTTCAGTTCAAAAAATTCATCTTTTATGTGCAGTCATTGTGTGCTCCACACTTCGATCGCTGGATGCGTCGATCGCTGATCGTGTTAAAGTGATTCTCTTTATTTGTGTTTTTCCTCTGCTTTTATTTT
The DNA here is from genome assembly GCA_035047465.1 of Drosophila sordidula. Taxonomy (NCBI): domain Eukaryota; kingdom Metazoa; phylum Arthropoda; class Insecta; order Diptera; family Drosophilidae; genus Drosophila; species Drosophila sordidula. The sequence continues at coordinate 12,386,067 of JAWNPQ010000156.1, read as the reverse complement.
TCTGCCAGCTCTTTTAATGAGTTGGACAATGCGCCATCGGCTGCACTAAGCACATTGGACGCGTCATATTGGTAATCACTTGAGTAGCGATCCACGATCATTAGGGGCAGCTGCCTCATTCGCTGCGCTTTGTTAACGGTATCAACAGGAAGTCGGCAACGAGGCACGGCTTGAACCCCGAGGTGTGGCTCGCATTGTTGACAAATCATCGGGCCCCAGAGCCGGCAACAATTGTAACCAAATTACGTGCCACCGTGCCACTGAATGCACTGATTTCTCACCAACTCCACGCGATCCATCGATCCACCGGCCCGATCGAGTGCCTTGTGGAGTGGTGCGAAGTGCCTCTTATTTGCAAATTAGTGCACACATTCATTAACCGGGCTATTTCATTCACTTACTTGTGTTCGATAGACGCTCGCGCCACGCTATCGGATTGGCCACCAGGCCCTGCAGTCCGGGCCAATACAGATGCGTGCGATCCACGATGTGGCCGGCGTGCGTCTTCAGTGGCGCTCCTTGGCTCTGCGACAGATATTGGGCCATGCCCGCCGCGGCGGCGGCGATGGAGAAGCGCGGAATGCCAGCTGCGAAAGAGGCAAATGGAAAAGTCACGAGGTTGGCCAAGACAATTTATAAAGATTCGCTGCTTAAAAATTTATAAAAACAAAATGTGGTTTTAAATTGTAAATTCATTAATTTATTCGAAACATTTATTTATCCCTGATATGTTTACTGAAATAGGTTATTTGCTTGCAAAATATTTAAATGTAAATAATATACAGTCAAGAAAAAAATAAAAGAAACGGCATATATAATATTTATTTAATGTTTATTTAATTATGTTTCTGAAAAACATATATTCAATTCATGTAGCCTAAAACATTAATTAATTGTATGCATTTTTAAATTTTGTTAATAATTGCCTTTGTTCAAAACTCAAATCAGACATACAAATGGTATATTAATATATTATTCGTTTGAAGAGATTTTTCCCTTTTTTCAGTAAACCTCTCCACAACCAAGCCCCTCCACAAACAAATCTACTCTGCTAAACACATGAATTTAGCTCTGGTAACCTTTCAAATCTATAAAATTTCTGCTCCAAGGTCCACACAGAAAAGGAAATAAATATTTTCATTATTTGTTCCAAACATCTGCCAACTCATTCGGCTTAGAAGTTCGCCCATCTAAACGTTTTAAACGAATTAATTCGGAGCTATTAAATAATTTGTCATAAGAGAATGAAACGATTACTGTTTTTTATGTTTTACAACTGAACCAAAAAACAAGCAACAAAATCAAATTAAATCACATAAACGCCCTCGTTAAATATAATTAAAAATGTTATGGTAAATTGTCAACGCCCTGTCGCGTAGATGGCCACAATGCTCCAACCACAGCCCCCACCCAGACCCTGCCCCTGCCCATCCCCCTGCCCCTGCGCCTACACCTTTATTCATTTCGAACAAATGTTGACCCACTCCTTAGTGGTCTTGTCGGCTCTGTCATGCCGCACAATTGGGCTACATTTAACTGTCAAAAATTGAAATCATTTTAGTGAAACGGCAAAGTCATATTTGTTGTACGCCCCTCCCCCTCCCTCCCTGGTTTTCGTGTGTCATTTTGATTTAATTACAAACAATTTGACAACTAATTGCTAAACGTTTAAGTATCGCATTACGTTTTGCGTCATTTTGCAATTTTGATATTATATGATTTTGGAAATTGTGCCCAATAAAATGCTCTACTCTCTACACCACGTTTGGGCTAGGGCCAGGGGGAAGGTGGCCTCCATTATTGTAGTTGTAGTTGTTTCTGTTTCTGTTTCTGTTGTTGTTGCCATTTTATTGTGGAATCATGTCAAACCGGATTCGTGCACAAAACATTTGCTGCTGGTAATTTTGAACGAACCAGTTCCTAAAGCATTTAAAACAATTTTTGGGGCCGTGCATAATGTCTATTCAATAGATTCACATTGCATAATGATGGGCAAATGTACCACTTATGGTGTATTTAATGGGCATCGGCTCATTCGAATATCGCTGAGAATTAATCGACAGTTTTCCACAGTTGCCGCCAAGGGAAATCAGATATTTCAAAGCCCAATCAAATAAACAAATGGTCATCTAATCAAATCTTCAAATTTACGATCTTTTATCTTAGCCCAATTGCATGAAGGGTTAATGGTGTCGAAGTCTGGAAATGTGATTTATTGCAGATATTAAATGCAAATGTAATCTATTTGAATTGTAGAAAATAAGTCATTTTTATATTGAAATTTAAATACATTAATTAACTATTATTTGCTTATCCGATTGTTTACTATGCAATTCACCGATACCTGTATTTAAGATACATATATTCAGTTTGTTGGCATTTCTTTTAATAACAATCGTTTAGTAGTAATTGATCACTAATTGTGTGAAAATCATATTTGACCTATTTAATTATCGGAGGTTTATTTATTTAATTATTTAATTAAATGCAAATAATGGAAATTAAATATAGAAAGGAAGAAAATGAAATGAATAAAAACATGATTGAAATACTATTCATTAAATTAAATTGATTGACAAGTTGATGTTAATGTCAATAGAATAAGTTAAGATAAGAAATAAAATATTAAATAAATAATTTACAAACTTTTGTAAATATATTGTGTATAATTTCAATTAAATGAACATAGAGCATTAGAACGTTTATATTCCCTACTTTAGTAATATTCGTCTGAACGTTATTTAAAATAAATTGTCTCCACTCGACTTATTTAATTTTTGTTTATATTGCATATTTCATACTAATAGCAGCATCTGATCTCTTGCATGCAAAGATCAGTAAAATACTTATTTTTTTTTTTTTTTAATAAAAACTAAATGTTATGGCAATTGAGCAATTGTTACCTCAGTCTGAAATGCAAATGTATTATTAATTTCAATTGTGCCCATTTTATAGAAAAAAGCTAAACAAAAATCTTTGAGATAGAAAACCCTTAATAACCCAAATATCTACACGGAATTTGATATTCCCCTTATCGAGAATTGGCACTCACCTCCGGTTAAAGCACTTAGACCCGCCGATGTTACCGGCGGCGGTTTGGATAGAATTGTGTCGATGCCGTGCGGATTGGCGGCGCCTTGTGTATTTGTTGTTGTGGAGCTGCTCGAGCTGGAGCCCGCCACACGTTCGCTGATCAAGTGCGCGTTGGGACTGTGCCCGTAGACCAGGCCATTGCCGGAGGCACCTACTCCACTGCCCGGTCCAGCGCCCACGCCTTGTGCAGTCTTCATTTCTGTGGTCATGGAGTGCAGCGCCGCCAGCGGCGGGCCCAGGAAGCTCAGTGGCAGCTTGTGCTCCATGTTGTTGTTGTTGTTGGGATGGTTGCCACTGTTGTTGTTGTTGTTGTTGTTGCTGTTGTGCAGGCTCAGCGGATTGAGGCCGCTGCCCTGCTGCTGATACTTGCGACTGGTCAAGTTCTCCGGACTGTAGTCCGACGGCGGCGGGCTGGACTCGCTGTTCTGGCAATGCTCCTCGCCGCCGCTGCTGCGCTGGCTCAAGGCGAAGGACTTGGCGCTGTCGACGCCGGGGCTGGAGTTGTGCTCGTAGCGCGGCGAGGGCGACGATTCCGAGTGTAGGCGCGACGAGGCGGGCGGCGGCGTTGTCGAGGGCGAATCCTCGGCCGATGATTTCGCCTCCAGACGGGCGCCAACGGCGCCGCCGTGCGCCGCCTTCAGCAGCATCAAAGGGCTGCTCAAGCCGTTGTTGTTGTTATTGTTGTTGCTGTTGCTGGTGGCATAGGCCGCCGCCGCCGCCGCGGCACTGTGATAGTCCGCCAACTGTTGCTGATAGTCCGCCGCGGCCATCGCGTGTGCATGGACGTCGGCGAACCCGTTGCTCAGGCCAGCGGCCGCCGCGGCGGCCAGATGATGGCGCTGGGCCGCCGACGGGGGACTGCTCTGGGCGGCAGCGGCGAAGCTGTGGTGACGCATATAGGGATTGATGAGATCCATGTCCGGATCGGTGCTGGGCGAGTGTACGTAGTCGAGGGCGGCGCACTCTTGCGCGTTAACCGGACTGGGACCGGGGCCGTCAGCAGCGGGCAGGCGATGGTAGAAGCTGGGCGGCAGGGCAAGATTGAAGGCCGAGTTGGCCGACAGCTGAAATGTCTGGGCGAGCTGCTTGGCTGCCGATGGTATGGGGGATGGGTTGTTGCTGCTGCAGCTGCCACCCGCGGGCGTCGTGTGCAGAAATGGACTACCCAGCTTGGGATATTCGATGAACACGCGTCGCACTTAGAAGATTGGCCAGCTAAGCCAGTGGCAGCAGAGTACGTCTGAGTATTCTAAGTCAGCTGCTGCGATCACTCGAAAAAAATATATACGAGAGATAGCTCAAATAGCACTGTTCTGAGAGGTTCACTGGAAACCCGTTCACTAGCCAATCTCTCGGCACGCCAAAAAATGTCATGGGCTCAATAAGAGATGCAAAAAAAAATTCGGTACTTATGCACTTGACAAGTTTCGTGTTCAACTGCGGTATTTGGTTCGGAGTTTAGCCGCGCGCGTGTCCGCTCGTTTAGGCCTAAGACTAACGAATGATTTCGAAATTGACTTGAACGACTTCAGTTCACATGGCCACAGCCACGGCGCAAAGCAATCTCGGCAGCGGCCACAGCCGTCTGAGCAACCCTGGCGGCTCTTTTCCACTCATTCGCGGCCAGCATCGCAGCGCAGCCGAGAGATAGAGGGAGCCAGAGAGCGCAGGAGCATCTGTTTCAGTTGCTCTTTCGTAAATCAGTGTGCGGGCGCAATATATGTGTGTGTGCGTTCCACAATCAGTGTAAACACGCTGTGAAGCTGGAACGCATTGGCATTGGCACAAAACGAATGGGAATTTTATTATGTACATCATTAAAATCAACTATTTCGGATTGGATTGGAGCTGGAACTGGACTGGTTGCGTTTCAGCACTGAGAGTATGTTGTACATGCGAGAGAGTGGTGTGTGTGTGTGTGTGTGTGTGCGGTTGAGTGCATTTGCGATGTTGTTGTTGCTGGTGGGTGGCCTCTGCTCGAGGCGCGGCCCGACTGTGAATGCTGTTTATTTGTTTAAAAAGCTATAAATATTAAGTGAAGCTGTAGCTGGCAGGGATTGAATAACACTTTTTTCTTCTTCAGGTTATTTAATTTAAATAATTAAAATTTGTTCATTTGCATAAGGAAATGACAATAAAGCCAACTTAATGTGGACAGGGATAAAATAAAATGCAGTAAGGCAGTAATTAGAGCTTGAATGAAATGCTTCTCTTTAATTTATTAAATTAATTAAAGTTTATTAAATAAATTAAATAGAAATTATAAATTTGACAAACCTTTAATTTACATTTAATGAATTCCTACAAACAAATTATTTTTTTCGTATATAAACTAATTTTTCGTACCATTAATACGTTTATATTTCCTACTTAAGTATTACTCGACCGAACCTTATTTCAAATAAATTGTCTGCCCGCCCTTTTATGGGCACTCAAATGCAAGCAAATAAAATAAAAACTTAATTAATACGCTAATTAACATTTCAATATTATTATGTGACTGTGCCAGGCACGACACACAATTTACAATTCCCATATGTATATGGGCAGGCATACATACTTGCATATATAGAAATACGCGTACACTACGAAAAGCAAAGATACCCATACAAACACAAAAATGCGCTTCATTTAATAATAAACTACACAATTTTAATTTACTCACACACAAAAGAGCAACAACAACGCCATCACCTGAAACGCAATGGAAACGAAACAGCAGCGAATAGGCCACACCCACCTCGAGCACTGGGCACACTGAACACATGCACGGGCGAAAGAGAGAGAGAGCGAGAGCGGGAGAGCTACAGCCGCCATTGTTCATCGCCCTTCTCATGCACGTGTGAGCAGCGAGAGCAAATTCACGTTTGCACTCAAAACTACACTCAAACTCGATTCAGTTGTCGCGCGAATTGTGAGCGGCTTAAAACGTTAAAACGTTTTTCACCACAGCTGTTGCTGCTGATTGCGACACTGTTTTTCTCTATTTAATAGACTTTACTATATGTACATATATGCATATATACACTTTAATGTATGTATGTGCAACTAAACACAGAAAAACCCAACCCAGCCTGTTTTATTTGCCCAGCATCTTTAACTTTGATCTTCCTTACAATTCAATAAAAATTTATGCATACAACAATGTCATGGCAGATTATCGTACTTAACAGATCTCGAACACAAAAGGGAAAACTATGGAACTTTTTTTATAAGTATAACGCGCACTCATAAATACCCACAACTGCCAGCAGGCATCTGAAAAGAACCTAACAAGCCACTAAAAAGTTGGAAAAAGATAACGAAACATAGCACAAACGACTCGGCCTTTGTATAAACCCTAACATTGATTGATTTATTGTTTTATTGCGCAAAAAAGCAGAACACAAAAAATACTAGAAAATCACAAGGAATGACAACAGCGATAAGCAGAGAATAGTTTGGAGAATATTTCCTTTATGGCAGTGCGGGAGCATCTCGAACACAAAAATGGCCCAAAGTTGATTAAACTCACTCGGGCCAGGCACAAAAAAAAGCGGGTAATTAATAAATAATTTGTGAGCCCCCCTTTTTTTCACATGTTGGCACTAAAATCAGCCATCAAGGTAAATAGCCATGGTTAATGCTGACGGCCAGAAACTGAATCTGGCTGGGTCGGCTTTGCCACATAGTTCATTAAACTGTAAACTGACAGTGGGACACAATGCAGCATCGAGACGGTAGGCAGCTGTAATGGGAAGAGCTCTATGCTGGTATTTATGACTCTTTTGTTTGGGTGGCAATTGTACAAGAAATGGGCCCTCTAACAATGCCCAGAAGTTTTTTAAGAAAGGGTACTTGTAGCAAAAACTGACAAAAAGTAAAGAAAGAAATTAGAGTTACGATATTTACAATACAATATTATATATATTACATTAGATGATTACGTAACTAGGAGTTTTCTGAAGACTAACCACGCTTATAAAAATTAACTAGTTCAAACGGGATTGTTTTTGAAGTTATTCGTATTGATTGTATTTAACTTAAGTACGAATCCTACTCAATTTATCATACTTAAAATGTGTGTGTTTGAATTCGCCAGCTTCTCCTACTTGCTAAGGATTGCACAAACAAAGGTAAATTTATGAAATTATATAAATATGTATAAATATTATATTAATATTTATTATTATATTATTTTTTATTTTTAAATTATATACAGATTTCCAATACTATTTGGTAGTGATATTATTAACGGCGATCTTACCTTCGGAATTTCGCTTCAAGGATAAAACTGGAAAACATCACAGGACTCGTGCATATAAAATGGGTTATTCAAGTGATAACACATATTTAATGAATTCCTTTCCTCTATGTCCATGTTTAAAATATATTTTCAATATATCTAATAAATACAAAATTTCTAAAGAAATGCAAATTCGTATTGTACTTATTTTGTGTATAAATAGGATTGTATTGAGAACAATGCTATAATTGTTATTAAAAAAAAAATAGCGATTGATTTAAAAACGAATCAGGATTAATTTAAAAACAATTTTCATTTTCCTTTTTTGAATACAAATCTGAATTTTTTGAAAACGAACCTGGATTGCTTCCTTGTTGCTTCAAACCTATTTCGCACTCAATTTGAGTACGCAGGTTCTTAATATAGTTATTCAAAGGAACAAATAAAATCTGAAACGGAAATGCAGTAAATAAAAAACGTTCTGAAAGTAATCCCAAATGTACTTGAAACGAGCCAAAATCAAGTATTTTGGGTACTCGATTTGAGTACGGAATACTTGATTTTTTCTTTGAGTGCAGTAAAACAAGTCTAATTCAAATTTTAAAAAATGCATAAAACAAGTTTGAAGCCAACTGAATGAAAAAAAGTAGAAAACCAAGGGGATTTTAATCAATTTCCGAGCGTTTCGTTGGATTTTCAAAATTTCCGAAATATTGATTAATTGCGTTTTTGTTTAAGGCTTCTAACTGAAGCCGTTCGCACGAAAATTAAATTGTTGTTTATGCAATCTTGAAGTTAGTGGCGTGGCCAGGGTTTTTTCAAAATAAATATTTTTCAAAGAAAAAGAAGAAATTAATTTCTTACAAAAGTACAATACACAAACGTCTTTTATAAACTACTGAAAAGTTACTTCGATTGTTAATATTAGTAGTATGACAAGAGTTTTTGGAAGATTGCCGCTTTGTGTTTACAAACTTTCAAATATATATTTAGGGCGGAGCTTTAATTGCCAAAACTTAGCTACTGGACTAAAAGACAGAAGGATAGACGGACGGAGAGCAAGACGGACACTGCACAAAATCTATATACTCTAGCTGCATAACATTTTGTTCTTACAATTTCTAAAAATATTCTGCTATTGAATACTTCGATGTATTAATCATTATTAATTTTATTTTCGTAAATTAAGATGAAATATTCTTGATTACTTAATCGCTGTATAATGCTTTATAAGATATTTTCGAATGAGTCTGTACTTAAGTCTAACACTTATGCATTTCTGCATTATAAGAAACGTTTTTAAAATAACAATTTTGGTTTAAAATAACAGTTGTTTGTAATTTATTTAAATACAAAACTTACGGTATTTTCGCTGAGTGTATGTGTATATATTTAATTTCGATTTTTTAATTACAGACAGAGACTAAAACCTACATCCAATTCTTTTAACACACGAATTTGAAATAAAAGGCTTTAAAAAACTTGAAATTGATTTTTTGGATTTGATTTAACACGATTTTAAATAATCTATAAAATCTTTTTATGCATTTTTTTATGTTCTATGAATTTATTTTATTCTCACCCGTCACAACTTTACATTAAACATTATACTAAATTATCAACAATGAGAAATAGAGATAATAATAAAGAAATAATTTTCCAAAATTATAAGCAAAATTTTGTTTTTATTTTTTATAATATATTTAATGAGCTCAAATATTTAAGGCCGAAAAATAAATTAATAAATTAAGTCTAACAAGATCCAATCTACTATTTACCCATATAGCCAATATCTAAGAATGTATCTATGTTTAAGAACAGATAAGAAGATGTATATTGATGCAGAGTTAAGCGACTTTTAAGATAAGCAATAATAATAATATATAATATATAGCCAATAATATAACCCCGTAACAAATATTCACACACACAGACACGCAGGCACACTTTAATCTTAGTATAACCGGTTCAACCCTTACCATGCCACAGTTTTGATTGAAACCAATGCTCAGCCAATAATCCTTTCCAAATTTGAATTTCCTGTTGCTCGGAGAGCAGCTGCGACCATCGACTCGAACTCTCGAGCGTTGACCAATCGCTGACCAAACCGCACAAGTTTTGCTTCACACCTACTGCAAATTTGGTGTTTTCTTTGCGTTGCTTCTTAGTGGTATTATTGTTATTATTATTATTATTATGGTGTATTATTATAATGCGATTTCAAAATGAAATTGGGGCAACCACAATAAGAACAAAGCCCAGATGGGTCACATGTGTGCAGCATTCTGACATTCGACAATATTTGAATGGTCAGCACAAAGTGAAAGGCGAACATAAAAAACAAAATCTCAACATTTGGCATGCAATTTGCATTTTTTTGTATTGTTGTTTTTACGATATTTTTTTTTTAGGTTATTACTCAAAGCTAAGTCGTTCGGGGTTACCGGGATTTGATGTATGTCAAAGTTACGTGCGCGTTAAAATCTTGTCTAATTTAATATCTATAAATCCCGGCTATGACAGGACTACCCCTTTATAGGCCGAAAGGGTTGCACGGCTGTTGAGCCTAACCTTATCAACGTGGCAAATTGATTTCGGCTCGTTATGCGGTCATTGGGGTATATTTTGTTGGTTTAGCATGGTCAAAAGAAAGCAAATTGTAAAACCGAAATTGGCCAAACGTGCGTTACAAATTAATGTTTGTTCGGGATTTGTCTCTCCCCACTATCTAAAAAAAAATATATACGTATATATTGCTTATCGTTTTCTTTTTTTTACTTTTTGTCAAACAGGTCATAAAACCCTTTTATACTTCAACAGACCCAGCGACTGATGCCAAGTTATGTGGTGTAAATGCTGTGGGGTCGCTTTGAAGGTGAAAGGTGGGATGAGAGGGTTACGTTATTGATAAGCAATCAATATGGTATTAGTTGGGGTTGTCATTGTATGATAGCGATATGGGCTATTGATATTGATATGCTAGGTTTATCTAGAGTAGGCGAGTCCTAATGGGGCACAGCGAAGAGGGTGAGGGGGAAAAACGCTTCAATACTGCAATTTAAGGACTTTCAGATGCAGTTCTGGGCAGATGAGTTGTCTAAGTGGTTGGCGGGGTTCGAAAACCACGAGGGTAGTGTTAGGATCTAAACAGAAAAAAAATACCACAAAAAATTAAAATACTTAAAATAAAATTGAGTAGAGTGTTTGCATTGGGTTTATTACTATATTTATGTTATTTTATATATAGCTATATAACTTTAAATTATAAAACTGTAATAAACAAATCCAAGCTCTAAATAGAGATACAACATTTTAATACAGAAATCTAAGTTATATTTATATAATATTTGTTTATTCTTATATTTTACAAGCTTTAAGAAAATTAAATCCTTTAAAGATAAGAAATTATTGTATTAACTTCTCAGCTTTGATAGCACGTAAACAACTTTATGCCTTCCGAAAAAATTGTATGTGCCCATTTAGCTCTTATATATATATTTTGTTATCCTAACATAATACTCGTCAAAACAATTGCGCTCCTCCTTGCACTTCTAATCATATTTTTATTGCATACTTTTGTGCGCGCTCACGTTAGATCGGAAAATGTCGTTTCTGATTGCTTTCATATTTGTTTACATTTCCCGGCTATTGACAGCGAGTAAAGTGGGAATAACAATGCGTTGAAGGCAGGGGGCAGGGAGGATATAGAACAGAGGCGCAGACGTGTATGGCATATCAAACGACGAGCGCACGACACATGTTTCAATCATTTTCCATTTTTATTTATTGTCAGCGTTTATTCTGCTGACACTTTCCGATATTGTGTTCGTGCGCTTAGAAAACAATTTGCAAATTGCTTAAAGTACCCTCCTGTGTCAACCAGAATGAATCACAATTTGAATAGGACTGAGTGCGGAAAGTGCTTTTTGACGCAGTAATTAAACAAAAGAGTTCGTTTGCCAGCTAATCAGCTTAAGAAACTGGCAATCGTGAGGTCCTTGGCAATTTTAATTCCTTTAACATGGCTCATAAATTTTTCCACTTATAAAGTGTGTGGGTGCGCCAACGAAAACCAAGGCCTGGACAACTTTTTGTTTGGTAGCCTTGCAGCGGATATGTTAGCTTTGGCAAGCCGTTTGTGACAAAGACAAAAATTATTAAATAACCATCTGAGATTTATTATTATTTATTTTTATTATTATTATTATATATTATTATAAATATTAACATACACTTATTTAAAAAAAAAATTGACTAAAAAAAGCACAATAAACAATATTAAAGAAACACACCTAATATTAAACAACCTTTGTTTGGGACTGCAATATCCCTGTTATCACTAAAATTAATTTGTTCGTAATTTTTCGAAACTATTTCTCTACTATTATTTACATTTCCCATTTAATAAAAAGCATTCATAGAAAAATAAAAATTGTGAAAAAATGTGAACTTTCTAACTTTCCGGAGATTCGAATGTGAATCCTTGGATATGTCTATAACTTGGTTTATCCGACTTAATTTTAGCACACAAACTATATATAAATTTGTGATATTTATGAAAAATTAAAATGAAGAGCACAACTTAGCATGAAAACTTTATTATTGGCTTATAGTCAGATCTCTGCCATTGCACAAACAAGTTTTTAAAACATTTGGTTTTATTAGAGTATGTCAGCTGCCTTCGCTGTAGTTGCCCCATTGATTTCTGCCGCAGTGTCGTCCTGTTGCCAATTTATGTGCAAAGTGTGCTGAAGGGGACTGTCCACTCGTTGCTGTCACTGCCACCAGTCTCTGCCGCTGCCTCTGCCGCTGCCGCTGCCTCTGCCCACTACACATTGTTGCTCATACAATTTCAATTACTTTTGCTGTCGATTTTCGAATACGTTTTGGCGTTTCCATTCGATTTGCAAGCCTGACCCCGCCCACCCGGTCACGCCGCCTTCAACTTGATTTCAATTAAACTGAGTTGCCCCATTGGCGCGGACGCTTTTCGACGTGTCGCAAATGCAGCTACCAAGTTTATTCGCTTGTTTTCTTTGCCCAACGACGGCTGCTGCTGCTGCTGCTGCTGCTGCTGCTGCTTGGCATTTAATTGTTTTTCTTCGTTTTTCATTTTCCGATTTCCTCTTCTCTCTGTCGCACTTTTTGACCACTTGCATTTTATGGCGACGCGAAAAAGCTGTTTTCCTCGAGTGCCCATTCGAAGGGGGACAGCCATGTTGTTGATGATGTTTAAGTTACTGGAGTGAGTTCGTGATCGGAGTGGGGCACTGGGAGCAATACTACAGTGAGTCAGATAAGTGCTGGAATGTTTTCAAATTCCCATCGGAATTCGTTTGTTCAAAATCTTTGGTGGTTTAGATTTTTGTTTTCAACTAAATAAGTGTTTAATATTTGATTTAATTAAACCATAAGAATTCTGGTTCTAAAGGAAGTTCATTTTCATTCATATTCTGTGGTAAAAAAAAAACAGTTGCGTTTCTTTTACTCTTTCTTTTATTTATGGTATATGGCTTCTTAATGAAAATAACCAATTTGGGGTTGGCGCTCACCGACAAAAACGCACACTAACCTCTCTTTGCACATATACCATTTTTGTTTTATTTTTTTGACTTATAAGTTAAAACAAAATGAAAATGTTGTATTATATTTCTTGTTGCTATTCATTAGAACTATAAATTAAAAAAAAACGTTTGTCTTATTCAATTTGTTTAAAGCTTTTTTTATACTTATTTCCCTGAGGTACATTTATTTACTGAAAATTTAAATTCAAAAGCTTTACATATTAGATTGGGGAAGAAGAAATCCATTATTTTTACGCCAATTTTAAACATCATTTAATACGGCTAGGGTTATCCAATTTATGTCTATGTGTATGTATATATTGTTCAAAGGTTTGTTGCCATTTTAAGGCTAGCTTCAAAATTCCTCTAGAAGCTTTGGTCCATGCTGCTAACTCAGTCAAGCGTTTTTCGCAGTCCGCCATTAAAACCATTTTTATGGCACCAAAAAAATGTTGTAATGTCTAAAAATGGTGCCAGATCTGGACTATATGGAGGCATTGAAGACTTCTCAACCAAACTCCCCGAGTTTCCGACGAGTCATTTTTGACGTGGTGATCTGTGGTTCCTTTTGGCCAGTTCAGGGTGCTTCCGGGCAATCGCCAACTTCAAACGGTCCAATTGGTGACAGTAGAGGAAGCAACTCATGGCAAATGATGCCCTTCTCTCTAGCCGTTAGTCGTGGCTTGGACAACGTTTAAGCTGCTTCACTACGCTTTGACCAGGTTCGAAGTCGCTGTTCTCTTGTTGTTTGACGCCTTAGAATTTTCAACAAGTTCAAGCTTCAGAAGTGTGGCGTTTTAACCCAACAACCATAGAGCCCACCAGCTTACCAGGACACTATATAATTTTTAATTACCTATTTTGCTTACAACTAACAATTCAATTTTCACAGGCAGTTTAGATGGACTCTTTTAAAACCCAATAAAACCTTAACAATTTCATTAGACATTCATCGGCTCTGTGCCACTGTGCCTGGTTGAGCCCCCTGCCAGTCCGACGAAATCGCAGCCAATCGGGCGCGTTCCAATCGCCAATCGAGCTACAGAAATAAAAAGCAATGCGCTGCTTGTTTAAAACAAAGAAATTGCCACTGTAAATAAAAAATAAAAATCGAACAAAGCAGGGAGCGGAAAGTAGAGAGCAGAAAGCAAAGTGTACGGCGCTCGTACACAAAGCGCCAAGAATAAAGTTTTTCAAAAGCGATAAAAACGAAATGTCGCATATTTTTATGACATTTGCCGCGACACTACAGGCAGTGAGGTGTTTCACTCCTGCACCTTCCTCCCCCGCCCCACCCGGTGCTCCGGCCCCGCCGAGGGTATCCCGGCGTAATTCGATGATACCCCGCCCCACCCCCCCAGTCACAATGGCGCAAATTGAATTCGTAAAACGAGAAACAAAGAAATAAAAACGTTAAAAAATTCGTTGCGCGCATATTTTTGACTCTTACTTTGCCATTGCCAATCGCAGAAAACCAGACAAAAATCTGATGTTGGCGATTTTAGTTTGTGGTCGTTCTCAATAGTGCGTAAGCCAAATTATTTGCATGCTAACTACAGCTAAAATGAAAGCTGAAAAATAGCACATTTATATTCCTCATTTGACACAGCTATATACTCTGTTACAATTCTTATAAATGCAGGATATACCTTATATCTATATCTAGGATATACCTTGTACCAAAGACTCGAAACACACACAAGGACAACGACACGGGGATAGAGAGACACACAAACATTTAGATTATATAAACACTAGCTGAAAACCATTCTACCACTTTTTAATTGGTACAGGGTACACAAGAATACTTAACCGCTTGTTAACTTCACTATCGTCCTAGACCGTATAATTGTTGCAGCTGCTTACTAGTGTATCTCTTAGTCGGGCAGCCTGGACTAAATTGCTCTTATTTTTTATACTCGTTCAAGGAGTAAATAAAGTGGGTTTATGCAATGTCCATCTTGCTGTCCGTTCGTTCGTCTGTCCGTCTGGAATTTATAATCCACATATCTTCCCCAGTTTTAAAGCTAGATACATACAGACAAATTACTGATGCCCTCCTCTAAAGATCGCAAAAAACAGGCGAGAAAATGCATATCTTCCGCGATTTTATAGCTGATTCAACAAATTTGGCATACAGTTTTCCGATTACCTCTTTTAAATATCGAGCCGAACAATTTCTTACTCCCTGCCCCCACAAATTACAAAAATGTATATAAAAACAAGTGAGAAGGCTCCAGGGGAATACCCTAAACCCTGTTTTTTCATACATTTCATACATTGCATTCATGCCTAAACTAAGAGTATGGTCTTATACGAACCAAAGCCCAAGTCCGTAGTATGTGAATTACACATGTTTCACATTTTTGCATATATGGTGCGAATGGGGAGAGATGTCCAAAATCCAATGTAATTCTTACCTGCGTATGCTTCACGCGAACAGTTTGAATTAAATTTGGTGGCTTTAGCTCTTATGGTTTTTAAGATATGCTCAAAAAACAGAGTCAAAACCGATAAATATCGATAATAACATATGAGTTATCGGTGATTTGAAATAAACTTGATCTGCGTATGGTATACACGAACTTAAAAAGTCAAAGTTCAGCATTCTAGCTTCTGTAGTCTCCGAAATCGACGCGTTCATACAGACGGACGGAGAGACGGACAAACGGACAGACAGACGGACAGGGCTAGATCAACTCGTCTTGATGGGGTCGGAGATGCTTCCTTCTACCTGTTACATACATTTGCACAAAACCAACAACCAACAAAACCTGATTTACCCATTTTCAATGGGTTCACCGTATAAAAAAAAACAATAATTATTAAGTCAATAATAATTAAGAAGGTTAATAATAAATAATCCGACTGCAACGTACTTGCCTTAGAGTTTTTTCGTCTAATACAAGTGATATTAAAAAATATAAATATAAATATTCGTCTCGAATAAATACATCCTTCCTTTAGAATGCTTTAGGCTTATTATACTTAATTATATGCAATAAAAACGGTCGATAAAGAAATCAAAAAACGACTTACAATTAATTTTAAAATTATTCAAGAATCAAAAAGTTCCACTAACATTGCTCATATTTTTAATTTTTTCTCCCTCATTAGAGTAGCCTCCCGTAAATATGACTTGGCAAGTGTCACAGGAGCATAAACAATTAAAGCTCTCCTTCTTTCTTTAAAATTCATTCACATGTTCATATATGTAATTTAAATTAGACCATTTCCACTTTGCTCAGGATGCGCCCGGTTGAGTTTAACCCACTTATTTTGGGCAACTCTTTCCTGTTTCTGCACTCGTTCCTTGGGAAGCCCATCATTCAGCTAGTCCCTTCCGAAGTTCCTCCATTGTTAGTGCGAGTTCGCTGCCTTTTCAATGTGCCACTTGGGTGCAATTAAAATTCGGCCTCGAAATTATTATTATTGCTTATGAAAAACACTTTTCTCCGGCTTTGGCTGGCCCCAAAAACTTTTACCCCAAGCACATCAACTCGCTGGCTGGGTTTTAAAAGCACTTTATACGCCAGTCCACACGCCGGCCAGTGCGTAAATTCTCCTATATCTATATATTTGCGTCTCTGTGCGCCTTTATGATTATTTTTCATAAACTTGGCAAATGTTTTGGGAAATCCATTTAGCAGCGAGCGCCGCATTACTTTATCTATGGCCAACAGGATTATGATTTGTGTGCGGCGTTTCGCTTCCGGGTGAGATGAGTTCGGAGCTGGGGTGAGTACATGCGTATAGAGAGGAATACATATTACGCGTTTAGCCAAGTCAAGAAAGTAACTCAAAGAGTTGCCAATTCTTGGTACTGTGCTGAAGTTATTTTATTTATTATTTACATTTAATTACATGGCTCCCCACTCGCACTTAACGAAACAGACAGATCCCATTAATATATACTCTGTTCAAATAAATTAATGCTCTTTATTAGCATTAACAGCCGCATGTCTATACACTCAGAAAAAAACGACGTTTGTACCGGGTTATTCCTTTCCTTCACAAATGTTTTTGGTTTAAATTTACATATAAATTAATCTGTCTGTCCCGACTGTTTGTGTTGCATTTTTAAATTTTAATTAAGCAGGGTGAAAAAATCAGTATGATTACACAAATGTTTCTAATTCAACTTAAACTTTTTAAAAGCACAATAAACTTTTTCTTATCAATATTTTTAGCTCTTAAAAGTTAAAACTTTTATTTCAAAGTCACAAAATAATTACTTACAAGTCGTGAAAAAACTTTTTTCTTACATTTTTTCAAAACGCTCAAATCTTTTCTGATTTGTACTGTTTTGTACATTTTTCAAAAAAAGTTGAAAAATATTACCTATTACTAAAGTGCAATTTGTACGTTATAATAATTATAATAGTTGCGGTCCCTGGAATTAAGTACAAAATACTTTAGCTTTGTTTTGTCTAACTTGTAAAATTATTGTGATTTTGTTGTTTTGTTTACAATATGAATGTGTATGTATAACGTTGGAGTTGTTTTATTTAATAAACACGGGATATAAACTTGTCGAAAATTTAATTAAATTAATTACTAAACTATTTGATTTCGCCTAGGGTATCTCTATGTCGAGTGGTATTTTTTTTTCCAACTTTCATCAATCAAGACTGGAAAAACATGTCGGAAAACGCGGATTTCGCCTGGTTATGTCTACAATAAGAATATTATAATCCATTAAAATACACAAAATTAATTATTATGTAGAAGTATGTGCAGGCAGCTGCTTGAGTGGGTGGCAGCGGGGGTGAATGACTTGCCAGGTGAGCGCTCAGTGGGGGTTGCAAAAGGGTTGTGGCTTCAGTCTGCGTTTATTGTCCTGTCGCGGGCTAAATGCGGCTGCCTGTTTTTGTACTCGGCGCCAAGTTTCATGCTCAATTAAAACGTTTGTTTAATGAAAACAAATGCGCTTAATTAATAAACACGCATTTTGTGGCTTTTACCGAAAGCTTTAAAGGGGTTGGGGTTGGGGTTGGGCTGGATGGGGTTAAGCACAAACAAGGCGCCCCGTGGCTGGCACCCAGCTTTATGACAATATTCGTAATGCGAGCTTCAAAAAACTGTCGCAGCTGTTGATGTCGTGGGTTGTGCGTAATAATCGTTGTTTCCTGCTGTTTATTGTTGCTGTTGTGTGTGCAATTGTTGTTGTCGGTTTTCCGTGTTTAATTACGCGTGGTGTGGCTGAATTGCGATTTATAAAAATTAAGTGGCAGCAGCAAAAATAAATGTGCCATTAATTAAATTTGATCATTTGTTTATACTTGTGCCATAAATGTTTATATTAAGGTGGCACTCAAACATACACACAAGCATACCTGCATTTGCCTGAAGGGAACACCCTGTGGATTTACTCGAGTGGAATGAAAAATATTGCAGCATACTTTTAAGCGTCGCGTTTAATGTGTCTTGTGTGTGCGTTTAGTTCAACAAATGACCGTCAATTCTGAGTGCAGCGCTAGCTTCAAAAACATTCTATGAAATTAAGACGACATTTTTATTCTACACTTCGGACCGTGTTAAAAGAGTTTGAATAACTAGTATGGTGACCATAAAAACACTTTCGCAGTTGAATATCCAATATATTTGGATACACATTTTAAGCTATGAAAAGTTTATCTATGTATATCGGACAATAAACTTAGAAGTTATTCCACGATGAATATCTTATAATGGGGTCTATGATTTTGTGTATGT
The DNA here is from genome assembly GCA_035047465.1 of Drosophila sordidula. Lineage (NCBI taxonomy): Eukaryota > Metazoa > Arthropoda > Insecta > Diptera > Drosophilidae > Drosophila > Drosophila sordidula. The sequence continues at coordinate 12,367,470 of JAWNPQ010000156.1, read as the reverse complement.
GTGAATGCGAGGAAGGTAGAAGAACAGGGAACAGGGTATCTCCAAGTAGCGCACTCCCGACTACAGAACACTTCCATGTTCTATCTGTTGATGGTAATAAAACTTGACGGAAAAGGTTCAGATTATAAATAGATCATCCAAATGCATATCAATTTTGGTGCTTCTAGCTCTTAAAATCACAAAGATATGCTTCGAAAACCTTGTCTTAAAATCGATATTTATCGATATTAAGAAAGTGGGATATCGAAAATCGATAAAACAAATGAAAAATTACTCTGCGTTTCTTAGCTTTTATAGTGTCCGAGATCTCTGCATTCATACAGACAGCCGGACATGGCTAAATCAACCCAACTAATCGCCCCGATCAAGAATATTTATACTTGGTGTGCTCGGAGAAGCTTCCTTCTGCTGCTATCTGCCTTTCCACAGAAATTAGTATACCCTTGTTTATTCTACACGCTATAAATAGTGTTTACAATTCAATTTAATATATTTAATCAGATAATTTTCGTATGAACAAATTCTGACAATTGCTTAAATATTGTTTGCTTTTTCGAACTTCAAATAAACCAAAAATGCTATTCGTAACTTTTTAACTCGTTATCAAATTTTAATAATTTACAAATAATTAAGCATACGCACTGTTGGAGTTCCCCGACCCTCCCTGATAAGCAAGCCAAAAAAAAAAAAAAACGAAAAAAAAAACAATTATCACGTTAAAGACTCGTGCGGGTTCGGGCCTATAAATTTACTGTTACGAAATTTGCATGCGAGTCACATAAGCTGCGTTTAATGCGGCAATTGCAAAAAGTGCATGACTAAATAACCTAGAAAAGCGCTTTGAACTGAAATTGTAGACAAGCAGACCGAGTCTGGCTACAGGCGGGCGTGGCGCGGGGCGGGACGGGGCGGGGCGGAGTTGGCGCTGGTAACACGAGTAGCGCCATACGCGGGCCCAGAGCTATGACAACAAATCGTTCGACGAAATATTGAAATATTTGACCTATGCAAAATGAGACCCGGTGCAATTTCTGTCGAGCTATGCAACACGAGACACGAGAAAGTCTGAGAAAGTCTGACCGGCGGTGAAAATATGTCGCTAATCAAAGCCAAAGTCACAGCCTAGGCGAGGAACTACCCAGTAAACTAGACCAGCCAAAGACCTCCCCAGAACGATTCCCGCTGTGCGCTTTCTGCTGCTGTTGTTGTTGTCGCACAATTTGCCCGCCTCGCAAAGTTCGAGCGGGTTCTCCACAATGCGGAAATGCATTTCGCATAAATTGATTTAAATTTTTGTTTGTTTTTTTGTTGCTCAACAAAGTGATCGGGTGAGAGAATGATGTAGAAAGATACGACTTTTAACGCTTTCACTGTAGCTAGAAAGCCCAAAGTTTGGTTAATTACTGCTTAAATGCATGGAATCATATTAATTAACAATAAATCAACAACTCTAATATATTGTTTTTGTACGACTTAAGATCGACTGATGTTCCATAACAACAAAAAAAATAAAATAAACAAATAAAAATAAATAAAGTGTGTATTGGAGATCTTCAAATATGCTGCTCAACAGATATTTATTTATTTATTTATCTTTTTCTGACCATCACCCAAAATAAAGAAAATAATTAAACATAATTATATACGTACTACCTTTAATGTAGATTAGATATCCCCAGTTAACTATTTGTATCATAAGGGAATCCCTTTAATTTTTTCTAAGCTTAGCATATAGTTATACAAAGCAAAAATTAATTTGATTTGATCAATGAATGCTTTCCCCACACATAGGTACACAAATCATACGAGCTCAGTGCTTTGAGCACCTGACCAGCATTAACCTTTAGATTATTTCGAATCACATTTCCTATTCGCATTAGTTGATAAAGTGCAGACTGCTATTGAATTGAACATAAACAAGCAAATGAGAAAGCAGCGAATGCAATAGAACGCCAAAATAGCCCAGTCTTATCAATCCGAAGTGCAAGAGATCAACACGTTGAGTGTCGGAGAAATTTGTTCAGCACGCGAAGAGGAAAGAAGAACCAGCCAAATGAACAAAGGCAGCGGGAAAGATGCGGGCACTTGAAAGCTAAGCCCCCTCGCACAGATTCCGAGCGACTACAATTTATTAATTATGGTATTGAGTGGACACTTGTATAATAATAATAAAAAAGGGCCGCTCGCCAACGCTGCTGGGTCAAGTTCAAGGACAAGCGAAGCGACTACAATGCAACGTATGGAAATGAATGGGAATCGCCGGAGCGGAGGGGGGGGGTGAGTGTGTGCGTGCCTCAATGAATGGGGCAGCTCTAGTGTGTGTGTGTGTGTCGGAGTGTGAGTAGGGCCCCCGGGCTTGTACCCAGAGTAGATTATGTGCCGATAGATTTCGCTTTTCTTATCAGCTTTTGGAGCCGCTGCCCCCGCCCTTTGTAGATCATTGGGTCAGAAAGACGCCCGTGCCTCTTGCGCTGGCCCTCGGCATCGATTTACCGATTTACTGGAGTCGAGGATGCCGCGGCAGAGGCATCTGCCGGCGGCCCAAGGGGCACAAGCATGCAATGCGCAGAGGAAGACAACAAGGCAAAATGAATTTGCAGCTCGTGTAAATCAAGCGAAACACTCGCATAAACACGATTACATACGAGTGTACGCATTTCGAGTACTCGTATTTATGCTCGTGCACTCAGACAGCGTGGAGCTGATTGTGAGTAGTTGTTGCAATGTACCCTGCACGTCCAACATGTGGGCAAGTCACACCCAAATCGCACTTTTGACACCTGATAATAGAATAAGGTTCATGAAACACAATTCGAACTCCATGCCATTAGAGATTCGAATGATTCAGCAGATTGAAGGCGGTTTGCGTTTAATTTGAATATGAGAATTTGAGAAGCGCAAAGAAGAGCGACTGCGTGCAGGGCACCTGGGGATCGTCGAAACCCTTTCATTAGCTGCGGTCTCTCCTCTTCAAATGGAGCATTCTTGCCTGCTATCAATTGTTGTTGTTATTGCATTTAAGTGCAGCTTGTTAATGCTCATTAAATGTTAAAGGAACGCTGAAACTGTGGCTGTGGCTGTGGCTGTGGATGTGGCTCTGGCTCTGGCTCTGGCTCTGGCTGAGACTGAGACTGACACGGCGGCAAGCGGAGCTCAGGCTCCATCAAAGGCAGCAGCTCCCCCAATAGCAATCGCTGTGCCGAGAGATGCGGCGACTCGGCGCAAAACCCGATCCAAGTCTTACGCTTTAGTCCATAAAATGACGTGAGCCGAAAGTGTCGCGGCGGGCGCGTTGAAAAGAACTTTGTGGCTGGGCGAGTCGGGCTTCATTTACATATAAACTGAGCGGCTCTCTGAATATTCGAAAATAGTGGAGAAGAAAAGTTCTAAGCCCCTAAGGAACAAACTTGTCGTGAAATGAAAATTCAAATGAAAATCTTGAAAACACAAACCACAAGGCAAAGAACGTTGGCGTCCTCCACAGCGCGTGAAAAACCTGTTCGTTGGAAAAGATGCTTGTTGTTGTTAATTGTGGTTGTTGTTGCTGTTATTTGTGTGTGCGTGTGTGCGTGTGTGTGCGTGTGTGTGCGTGTGTGACGTACACAGCTAATTGAAAAAAAGAATTAACAGCATTGCCTTTTGTTTTTGCCTCTGATTGACTGACCAACCGAGCCGAGATTGAGACCGAAATGAAGACGAGACAAGCCACGGACAGGGGAGCCAAGACGAGGCAGCCAGCCGGAGCAGGCAGGCAGTCTGGTATGGCATAATGGCTGGGCTCACAACGAGAAGCAGCCAACAGCAGTCGGGCTAATTAATAATGCAGAGCCCAAGCGCTTGCCTTTAGTCAGTCATTCATTAATTCATTCAGTCGCTCATTCGCTCCGTCAATCAGTTTGTTAGCCCAGTCAGCGCGACGAGACATAATCACGCAGTTGATGCGTACTTAAGGAATCCGATGTTCTTGATCCCCCAGCCGATCGACAGGACTCGTTCCTCGCCGCGGCATTCGTACGAGCGTGTGAGCTACTTAGAAGTCAATGAAGCTGTGCGCGGATCCAAGCTGGGAGAAAAACAACTAGGAGTTTTCAGAAATATGAATCAGAAGAAGCAGCAACGTCGAAGTCGGGTGTAACCGACGGCGCAATACTCGTTCGCGGAAGACAACAGCAGAGGACAGTCTGAAATAGTCTCAATTTTTAGAATTTTGTGATTTGTGTGGGCGGGAGTGGGCGTGGCCGGTCTTTAGAGGCCACCAGATTTGGTGATTCCAGCTTCAGAGGGAGATTAACACTTTATCCGAAGTGGGTATGCACGATTATATATTCCAAATTTCAAGTCGCTCCCATAAAATCTTTTAACTTCCACGAGTGCAAAAACTGATCCAAAAACATGTTCTCAGATTAGCCTTAGACTTCGGTAAAAGGTATATTAAGTGGAGTATACCTGACTGAAAGGCTGTCTTAACTCAATCCGTTCCAAGCTCTGAACAAACCCCATTTGCTGGCCCTAACTCTAGTTACTCTATCTGCCCCGGCCTTACTCAGTGGCTCTATTAAATTATTACCACAACACTTTCAGGCACTCGTGTTGCCTCTATGTGTGTGTGTGTGTGTCATGTGTGTGTGTGTGTTTTCGCGCTATCGCATGACTTAAAACAACAGCAACAACCACAACTTACAACTCAAATTCGCATTAATTTAAAACTCAATCAAGACAATTAGCGCGCACACTCGTTCCCCCGGCTCCGCCGTGCCCGTGCCCGTGCCCGTGCCCGTGCCCCGTGCACCAGCGCCGACACAATACACTGCACGATCCCTAACCCGCTACTCCACCCCCGCCACCTCGTGCTCCGCCTGCCGGTCGCGCTGCTCGCACGCACAAATCCCCGCCAACAGGCGGCGGCAACGGAGCACAGCTGATTCTGTTGCCTAGACGAACCAGTTATGCAGTTGTTGTAGTCGCCGTCGTTGTTGTAATAGTAGTTGTAATCCAACCTACCTCACGCCAAGCAGCTAGCCGAGAGGCACCTCCGGGCAGCGCACGCGGCCACGCATTGAGGTAGTTGCCGCCGCTGCTGCTGCCGCTGCTGCTGTCGCCGCCTGCCAATGTGTTGCATAAATGCAACTCTCGATGTAAACATTTCAATAAGCCAAACAACAACAGCAACAAAACGCCTTGGCTTCCATTGTTTCTTAGCAAACTTTCATTGAGATTTTATATGCAAAGCAAAAAAAAAACACAAAAAAGGAAAGAAATAAAACAAAAAACAAACGCAAACAGCGAGCGAGAAGTCAAACGACAGCAGCACTTGTTGTTGTTGCCCTCTTATCAGCGGGAGAGCGCAAAGAGAAGCACGAAGAGAGCGAGCGAGCGAGCGGGAGAGGGAGCGAGAGCGAGCGCTAGTCTCTGGCCAGGCGAGCGTGAGAGAGAGAGAGAGAGAGAGAGCGTAGGCAACTTCTGGCTCAGACACGACGCTATCATATCAAGCGGCATCGCCTGCCGGGAGACCAGACCCCACACACACTGACACACACGCACACACGCACACACTGTCACACACACACGCACACATGGCTAGAGAACCTTACCTTACTCACTCAGAAAACGGATTCGAACAGCTGGTCGGCCAATCGATTGTAGGCTCGTTGATTGCACGATCACATGAAAGCCGATCAACACGATCGATCCGATCCGAAGCGTAGCCACTTGTTGCATCTGTTGTTGCTGCTCTCGTTGTTGTTGTTGTTGCTGCTGCTGCTGCTGCTCTTGTTGTTGTGCTTGGTTATTAAATCAGTTGAAGAGCCGCTCGCGATCGCATTGCCGAGGCGCTCAAACGATCGCACATCGTGCTCGTCGCCGCTGACTGTGGGCTCAACATTCGTTCCCATTCATATTCAGTCAGTCTTTGACTAAGCGTCGCAGTTGTCATCGCAGCGGGCACTGTGGTTACGGCTACTGTTTCGGACTCTGAATCGGATTTTGGTTCTGCCAGTAGGTTGCTCCTCCGGTTGCGGGCTTGGACAACGCTAGAAGCTACACACACACACACACGCACACACTCACACACGCACACACTCACACACGCACACACTCACACATTTCTATTGAACGGATACGGATGCAGCACAATAGGGAGCCCGCAATTACGCATCTTCAGTACGAGCGCAAAAGTGCACTGCCGGGATGTGAATAAATATAAAGTTCAGCCTATTCTATTGTTTTCGGAGCCATGACGAGAGCAGCATTCACAACAGCAACAACAAGAGGAGCCTCTGGCTCTGATTAGAGAGCGCGGATCGAAGCAGACAAAAAAAAAAAAAAAAAAAAAAAAAAAACAGAAGAGCTTTAACAACAACAAGTAGAATCAATGTGCAATATAGCTAAAATATTTATAAAATATTCTAGAAAAAAGAAATATCAATTAGTTATACGTATTTTAATTCAAATCAATTCAAATGCCGGTTAGTGATAATAGCTTTACACATATATACATATCAAATGCAGTGCAATGTTGTCCATAAATAAATAAGTAAATAAGCTAAATTAGTGAACAAAAAATGCCTGAAACGCTAGCTGAAAGTCCACTCACATAACAACAACAACATAAACCGAACGGATCTTCTATTGGATTGACAAATAAATTCGCAATAAATAAGGTAAGTTGAGGATTCACGAGAGAAACATTAAACATTAAGGTTATCCATCCAGGCGAAGGCAAATGTTTATAGATTACGATAGTTCGACTTTGGAGTAAATCACTAGATGAAATGGGTCAAGGTCGAAGATCTTACACCAGCCCATGGCATATATAGTCGACCCAATATAACGATTATATGCCGGCGATCAGTTGTTCAACTATCTCGCTGAGAATTTCTTAGAAATTCCCATTATGACTCTTTTATGCCTTTGCAGAGATTTTATGTTAACATTAAGATAACGATTTAATAAATTAAAACACATCAATTTCAATTTAAAGTTTTTACTTTGGCGGTTTTTTTTATTTTTTTATTTTTGGAAATCTTGCCAGATCTCCAGTTGGATACGCACAACAGTTTTTTTCAAGTGCAAGACCCGCAAATAAACATGTTTTTTAGCCGCAGTTAATCAAAAAATTGTATTTAAATGTTCGCAACATCAAAATGATATCAGAAAACAAATACATTTATTTATATTTATATATTATATACATTTATGTATACACACATAAAATATATTGTATTTATATTACTTTGGCAAACATTAAATTGCAATTAGCTTCTCAGCTCTTCTCACGGCTGTTGCTCTTATCGAGTGTTTGATTGTGACTGTGTGATCGCCTTACTGGCAGCTCATTTTTATTTATTTATTAATTATTTACTCATTATTATTTATCAGCCAGGGGCGCGCAGATTTTAAGTATGTGCATGTGAGGAAAACAATTTTGCCTGCTCCTTTTTTTTTTTTTTTTGTTACTACTTTAATAACAATTTTCTTTTGTTATCAAATATCAATTATACTCGGCTCAAGTTCATTATCATCGTTAAAAAAAACTCCACCTTACACAGACAACACACAATTTGACACTCGCCTTTTATTGTTTGTCGGATTAGTAATAAACACAAATAAATTATTGTAAATTTTTATGCATTTTCAAAGTGAATGTCAGTCGCTCCTCTTTTTCTTTTCTTTCTTTTTTACTTTTTCATTTATGTTTTTTATTTTTGTTTTTATAAAACGTGCATTGACCGCCAGTTTTCGAGGCGATGATACATTTTTTGTTTATGGCATTACTGGGGTCTGAACTGGGTTTCGAGAATCAAATATGGGGTATAGGCACTCATTCATGGATTGTGTTCAAGTCTCTAATTAAACCGAGTTTGACTAAATCGAATTATGTAATATTTGAAATGAATTCATGAAGTTGTCAAATTGACTCACTATGAATCCCTTGGATTTATTTAATAATTTGAATAGCTTAGAAAATCGAAGAGAAAAACAGCCATATTCACTTCGATGAATACCTAACATCATTCAGGTTCTTATGTTGGTTCAAAATGTGGAAAAGATTAGATATTGCTGGCTCATTGTTATTCGAAGAATGTATAATGTTACGTTTTTATGATCCCCTTAAAAGTTCTTTCACTTTTCTTCTCTATTGCCTTTCTAACGATTCTCCAGCTATTGAATAATTCACACAATCAACGGCAGAAAAGACAACAAAGCCCAAAGCTAGTTTGGCCATAACCAGACGGAGTCGGAGCTTTGGCTCTTCTGCAAAAATCTAATGCGAAATTTCTCTATTTCTCTATTTCTCTATTGCCATTCAAAGGCAGAGAGTAGGATGGCGAAGGCAGGTGGAGGAGGTTGCTCACAGACTCCTATTCAGTTGTGGTTGTCTCACGCGCGTCGTTGGCCGTACGTTGAACTTGGCCAAACGTCGGACAGGGCTTAGCTAATGGGCTGGGATCTATCTCTCTCCTTTCCCCTCGGCCCGCCCTCTTTCTCCGTCTATCTGGCCGTGGAACAGCTGACAAATGCTATGCGCGAAAAATTGTTGGCCCGCTGCTGTCTGCTATCTGTTGGCTGTTGGCTGTTGGCTGTTGCCCGTTGGCCGTTGGCCGTTTGTCGCTTGAGGCTCGAGAGTTGGCCGTGACCATGAAGCCATCGGTTCGGTTGGGTTCCGTTGCGTGTGCAATGTTATATGGTCGGTAGTGACATAATCTGCTGATGTTGAGCGTTCTACGCTTTGAGCTGAGGTTTCTTCTTCTGTAACTGCGCAGCGGATCGCGTGGCTTTTATTTATTTTTTATTATATTTTATTTTTGGTTCGGTTGATTTGCATAAATGTGAAAAATGTGCCAATAAAAAAATAGCCAAGAATATGATCAAAACTTTATGTAAATTCTGATGAAAACACAAACTTGTTTATTTCGCAAAATAAACAACGACAATATATCGGCTAATTGGTAGAACACTTTTTTTCCATTTTTAGTTTTTGTATTTCATTTTTTTTTTTTTATTTATTTATTTTTTTTTTGTGTCACATTTTAGCAACGTTCGCGGGTCGCCTTGTATAAGTACGAGTTTTTTACAAAGTAACTAAGCAAATGCTGAATAATTTTATGTAGGTGTCAACAATAATTTGCAGTTGCACTTGGACTTGGACTGCCTGACGCCACAGGAATCAGTTCAATGCGAACTAATTTGCTGAATTTGTTGAAATTATTGACATTTTTATTCAAAATTTGTGCTTTTTGATTTTTTTTTTTTTGGGAAAGCATTCATCGAAAGCTGTAAACTAAAACCAAAGAAAACACACACCTGAAGAAAGCTGAAAAATGATCAACAAATTAAGCAAAGGAATGCCACGGTGCGCGTGGAGCTCAGAAAAGGGCGTGCGACCCGTACAGTGGGCTCCGGCCCATAGAAAACTGCTTGAAATTCGGACTAAGAACCATAACAAATTTAATTACTTAATCTTTATTCCTAATGTTTTCAAAATATATGTGGCCTTTTATCAGTATTTATCCATTTAACGATGTTGCTTTATATAGTATATATATATATAATTATCTTAAAATCAATGTGTGTGCTTGAAGGTGCCTCGAAAATGATGAATGCTCGTAGACCAACACCAGCTCTACAGAAGGTAGATGGTACAACGCTATTTGTCCAGATTACAAATACTAACACACACAGCGTACATCAGATAAAACGCCAGGAAATATATTTGCGAAGAAATTAAGATAAGGGTAACTATATTTCGGGCAAGGGTCGACACTTTGGGGTATCTACGTGACATAGCACAATTCCCTAATGTCGCCAACTCGCGCTCAGATTTGATATAGGGGCTCCGTTCGGCATTGCGCCGCTTCTGAATCGATAGGCTTGTTGATTGCCGGCTGGCAAAAAGTGGAAACACAAGAAATTGAAATCGCAGCCAGTTCAGCACTTCCTTCTTTGCTCTTAATCACTTCCTCATCTGTGGGGCTACGCGTGCGCCGTTCTAAGCGCATCTCACTTTTCCAAGCAGCCAGCTAAAAAGTAGATGAAAAAACTCGCTTTTTAATAAGAATTCTTGCGAATTCTGCTAAGCAGCCGATCTCGGCTCCGCGGCTGCCAGCGCCGTGATTAATATGCATATACATAGATCGACTCGGAATCGAGCGGGGGAATGAATCTCGTTGCGTGCTGCTCGTCGTTAGAGCCGCGTTAGAAGCCCCCGTTCCAGTCCACTGTCAAAACCGGCTCAGAAACTGGCCGCAGGCAACGAGAAGAAAGCATCGGCCAGCCAGAATGCGACATTAGAAAGCATATTATGTAATTTATTATGAAACACGAGACGATGGGAAAGTTTCCGTTCTTGACTCTCAGTCTTCTGCTTTTGGTTTTTTGTTTTGGTTTAGAATTTCACAATTTCTAGCAATTTTTTCTCAACACAACAATTTAATGGGCCAATGCGCAAATAAAAATTCGGGTTTTTCGGGCTTTGTTTATCACACCAAAGTTTACGACAGCTTCGGGTAATGACGCTTTAAAAATATATATTTTTGCCTATTAAGTTCTTATCGTATTCGCTTTTTTTTCTGTCAAGACATGTTGGATTTTTTGTAGTTGAAATACAATGAAATACAATATATATGTGGAAAAAAAACAGTAAGCATTGGCTTATTTAATATCAATATATATTTCATTAACGTAGTGGAAATAATGTAGTTAGGTTGATAGTTTTGAAACTATATCCAATACCTTTGATAACAATAATAGCAATTGGGAACAATGAGAAATATGCAAATATAAATAATTTTTTTGCCTTCTTTAGAGGAGGTCATCAGTAATATGTCGGTAAAACTTGTATGCATCTACCCTAAGAACTAAGGGAGATAAATAGATTTAATTAAATTGCCATCAATTGCAAAATGACCATTAACACCTTATCTGACGCGGGTATAGACGAGTATATATTATATATACTATCTCTATCTTCAATAGCGGAAAAAATAAAATTGCGTAGACACTGCACAAATCCAATATACTCTCTTAATCATACAATCATACAAAACTTAAGGAATATACGAATATAAATAATATTTAGATTATGAATGAACAAGGTCTCTGTAGTTAAAGCTATGCTTAGAATACCTTATTAATTTATAATAAACAAAAATTATTAATGGTTTTAATTACAATTAAAACATCCGCAAATGGATAAAAGAGGGTATAATGATTTTGTGCAAATGTGTGTAACGAGAATATATATTCCTGATCAGCATCAATAGCCGAGTCAATTTAGCCCTGTCCGTCTGTCCGTCTACAAAAGCTAACGCTGAACTTGGACTTTTAAGTTTGAATAGGCAGATAAAATTAATTTCAAATTCTTTCTTCATATCTTTAGATACTATAACATGTTCTCGTAAAGAATATTTCGGATTTTGGATGCAAATACTTTCATTTGATTTCATAGATTTGAATGCTTTCGTTAAGATCATGCTCTTAGCATGGAAATTATTCACGCAATTAGTTTCCATGGTGCGGGATGGAAATGTATTTAAAGACCGGGTTTAGCGTATCGCCTAGTCGGGCACTCATTTACTCGCTGTTCGATCGTGTTGGATCTTGTTTTACACACCCCAGACGGTCGATTTGGCCACTTAAACTTGCCCGATATCGGGCAAGTACTTTCGCAGTTATAGCCGCTCTGCGCTTAATTGCCCCATTTTCGTTTTTTTGGCAAGTCACAGCGTCTTAGGTTTTTTCGGACAACCTTGAACTGTATCGTTGTTGGTTTTATCTTATCGGAACGCTTAGTGTATAAAGACAGTCGCTAGGTAGTCGCTAGAAAGTGAACCAAAATTCTTATCGTGCTCCCGAACACAATGCAAAATCAATGATTAGCAATGATTACAAATGGCAATTTTCGCATAAAGCAACATTTAAGGTTAGGCCAGAAACCAGTTTGGTCTGGGGTCTGTGCATGACTTCAATTAAATGCCTAAAACTGTTCAAGTGCTAGAAAATTTGCATAAAATAAAAAAGCAAGGCTTTGGAAACGCGATAAATCCGAAAGGCAAGCGACTAAATACGATAGACCCCTAACTGATCTCTCCCCCTCTCCCACTCTCCCCTCTCCGACAGCGTCCAATGGTAATGGCCGTGATACTGTTGCTCGCCCTGGCACTTGTACTCGGGTGCTACTGTGCGATTCATAGGCAAAAGATCAGCGCGATTTATTTGAAGCCCCTGCTGAAGAATACGCCACTGGAGGAGTGCTATCATGCCACGCCCATCGAGCAGCGCAAGCGTCGCAGCATCTGGGATATACCGGGGCCGCAGCGCATTCCGTTCCTGGGCACCAAGTGGATATTCCTGATATTCTTTCGGCGCTACAAAATGACGAAGCTGCATGAGGTCTACGCAGGTGAAAGACCCCCACAGTTTTGAAGAACAGATGCCAATAACTTTCTCCGCTTTCTATCGTACGCACTGCAGATCTGAATCGACAATACGGCGACATTGTGCTCGAGGTGATGCCCTCCAATGTCCCGATCGTGCACCTGTATAAGCGCGAGGACCTGGAGAAGGTGCTCAAGTATCCCAGCAAGTATCCCTTTCGCCCGCCCACCGAAATCATCGTCATGTACCGGCAATCCCGGCCCGATCGCTACGCCAGCGTCGGGATCGTCAACGAGCAGGGGCCCATGTGGCAGCTGCTCCGCTCCTCGCTCACCTCGAGCATCACCTCGCCGCGCATCCTGCAGAACTTTCTGCCCGCTCTGAACGCCGTCTGCGATGACTTCGTGGAGCTGCTGCGCGCTCGACGCGATCCCCAGACCCAGGTGGTGCCCAACTTCGAGGAGCTGGCCAATCTGATGGGCCTGGAGGCCGTCTGCACCCTGATGCTCGGCAGGCGCATGGGCTTCCTTGCCGCCAATGCCAGGCAGCCGGAGAAGATCAGCCAACTGGCGGCGGCCGTCAAGCAGCTGTTCATCTCGCAGCGCGATTCCTATTACGGCCTGGGCCTGTGGAAGTACTTCCCCACCAGGACGTACCGGGAGTTCGCGCGGGCCGAGGACTTGATCTATGAGTAGGTATAAGCTGCAAGCGTTGGCCACCGGTGCAGCCATCTCTAATGTGTGCTTACAGCGTCATTTCGGAGATCATCGACAACGAGCTGGAGGAGCACAAGAACTCGGCGGCCTGCGAGGACGAGGACGCTGCCGGACTACGCAGCGTATTCCTGAACATACTCGAACTGAAGGAGTTGGACATTCGGGACAAGAAGTCGGCCATCATAGACTTCATAGCCGCGGGCATTGAAACGGTGAGTGTTAACTAGACCTCTGCTCAGCTCGAAACGAATATTTGAACGGTGCGTGTCGTTATTTCTTTCGTGACACGAACACGCACGACTCAACACGTTAAGATTACATTTCGTGCGATAGGACTTATCAAAGAAGTTTGAGAAATTTAGGATATACAAATATATATACAAATTAGATTGTTTTTTTTTTAATTTGCACCTTTCTTTCAAATTTGGTATAATCGAATTTCCTACGATACGCCTTTTTAAATAAGTTTAAAAAATATTGGCTAATATACGATATATTTATATATATGATGGTTTTTTAACATTTACACCTTTCTTTTAAATTTATTAAAATATTAAAATTCGTTAAAAATCTAAGTTTGGCTAAGAAACGATATCGATAAAAATGTAAGATAAAAGAAGTGTATAAATATAAAAAATTATATTTTTTTTTTAACATTTCCATTAAAAAATCCAGTTTCGAGCGATATGCCATATGAAATAGATTTCAAAATATTGCCTTAAAAATAATATATATATATAATACAAAATATTTAATTAGGAAAAAATTATAATTATTTTTTAATGATTTGCAAAAAAATTAAAATTTTTTTTAAATATTAAAATTTGTTAAAAACCCAATTTCATGCGATACACTGTTACATATAGTTATTAAAAATTAGCTACAAAAAGAAATCTAACAAATTGTAGTTTCAAAAAAAATATACATGTACATGTTGTATATAAAAATAAAAAAGGGGAATTTGTTTTTAAACATTTTCACCTTTTTTAAAACTTGTTAAATTATTATTTCAAATTTGTTAAGAAAAAAACTTTTCGAAAATCTTATCTTATATTTAAAATTAGTTTAAAGAAAAGTAACTCTTCGCCTAAAATTAAAAGAAAGATAACTTTTATTCGAATAGTTATTTTACTTAAAAACTAATTTTAAATAATAAACAAACATATTTTAAGGAAAACTGCAAGTGCTCAGAACAAAAAACATTACCAGAAAGTCGTGCATGTAGTCTAGTGTTGCTGATGTCCGTGTTGCGTGCCTGTGGCTCGTGCTCACGTTAGAAAAAAACACGAGCACGCGCCCATCTGTACATCGTGAGCATCGGCTCACTCTCACATTTCTGAATTCCTCTATGCTTGGCATTCGTGAACGTTCTACTGTTGTTGCTTGCCCTGAAGTCTAATGTAAAAAAGACCCTTTTCAATAGATGTTCTCTCTCATTGCCGCTCTAGCTAGCCAACACACTGCTCTTTGTGCTCAGCTCCGTGACGGGAGAGGCGTCCGCAATGCCCCGCATACTCGGCGAGTTCCTCGAGTATCGCGACACGAACATTCTGCAGGATGCGCTGACCAATGCCACATACACGAAGGCGTGCATTCAGGAGTCGTATAGGCTGAGGCCAACGGCCTTTTGCCTGGCACGCATACTCGAAGAGGATATGGAACTGTCCGGCTACTCCCTGAATGCGGGCGTGAGTATACAGCGAATATATAGAGTATACGCTCTTAATTATGCAAATTCCAGTCTCTAACAGTTTTCTATCGCTTTGATCTCTGCCTTTAGACGGTGGTGCTCTGTCAGAATATGATTGCATGCCACAAGGATGCCAACTTTCAAGAGGCCAAACAATTCTGTCCCGAACGCTGGATCGACTCCAGCTCGGGCAACTTTACAGTGAACGTGGATAGCGCGAGTATTGTGGTGCCCTTCGGCGTGGGTCGACGCACATGTCCGGGCAAGCGATTCGTCGAAATGGAGGTGGTCCTGCTGCTCGCCAAGGTAAGCCAACGGCCATCATGCGATCCCAAATTGCAATCACTAACGTTCAATTGTGTGCAGCTTGTGCTCGCCTTCGATGTCAGCTTTGTGGAGCCCCTGGAAACGGAATTCGAGTTTCTGCTGGCGCCTAAAACGCCGCTAAGCCTAAGGCTGCGCGATCGCGAGCTGTGAAGCGTACTGATCGTAGGCGTTTGTATTTAATATAAACTCCGAAGGTTTACACCTCATGTATGTGCACGCTCGCAATTCGGAACCGATCAGTTTTTCAGAGGTGAATCTTTTGCCTGAGCAATTGTCTTTTTTGTATGAGTAGATTTCAACAAACATTACCTAGTTGTGGACTGCATTGCCTAAAGAGTATCTCAAAACTACTTAAAAATTTACTACAAAAATTCAAACTCAAAAGTACGGGGTACAAATTCAACATACTTAAGTTTTGCTCCGAAAAGTATGCTTTAAAATTGACGAGAAATGATTTCCCTTCTAATTCGAAAAGTGCAATGTGTGAGCGTTTACTGTGTGAGGCATGTTACAAAGAGAATTCAAAATATAACCCAGAAATCCAACAAAAACGAAAACAAAAAACCAAACTGTACATACAAGAAAAGTCTAGCAAGTAAAGTCCATATAGATGCAGTTACTCTTTATGTAACTGCATTTGTGTGCGTTTCATTGTGTTGTTGTAGCTAGTTATTGTTAATCTTAAGTAGCGGCAATTATTTTTGTGGCGTGTAAACGGAAAGACTGTATTTAAGTTTTGTTGTTTTAATATGAGGTGACACGTAATGTTAACTGTATCAAACAACTAATGCATAATGCTCTGTACAGTTAACCAATATGTATTTATTCAAGTTTTCCATTTTTTTTTTTTTTTTGTATTTCCTAGTTTTCTATCTGTGTATATTTTTTGTTAAATGATAAAAAAAAGAGAGAGTTGAAAACAATAACGAAAGAAATAAAGCAATGCTTTTAAACTGTGTTTATAGCTGTTAAAGAGTTTTTCATTGGGTGTGTTTTATTTGGAACATTTGTGGCTTACCAGAAGCTATTGGAATTATATCACACTGAATAAATATACTGATAATGTATATCATATTTTAAGAACTTGTAAACATATGTTAAAGCAGCTGATATAATGTAGTGACAAAAATGTTTAAAGAAAGAGATTTTATCGTCTATGCCAGGATGTATTAAAGAAAATTTGAATAGTATATACATATATTTTTGAATTTTTAACAAATTTCTAATATCGCAAAAAAAATTTAATCTTTCCACTTTCCAGTTTTAGATCAGGCAGCACATTAAGGTAAGAAAATAAATAAATAGCCCGGTTTGCAACCATCGCATGTGGTAATGTCGTCCCGCATATTAGTCAAGGTGTCGCTCTGGCTGGTTCGAAACTTGGCTAGCACGCTAACTTGGCAAATTACACTGGTGGCCATTTCAGGTTTTTCAAATTGAAAACCAGGCTAAACATTCTATAGCCCAAATTCACTTGCCTAATGTAGTATTTGAAAAGGTGTTAATTAAAAATGCACAACTCTTATTCAAAATCATATTCATATATTTCTTGCTTTTATACGCTGTGCACACAACGTTGATGCTATTTGGGTTTCCAAACATGTTTCAAGCGCCAAGCGCTCGTTCTCCGTGTCTGCTCAATTATGCTCAGAGAGCGCCTCAGCGTGTTTCTCTCTATCTCTCTGGGGCTGGGGCTTGGGCCTGAACGGTTTGGGTTTTAGGTACGTTACAACAGTTGACGTTGGCGTGTCGTCGGTTTCGGTTTTAAACTTTCCCGATTGAGCAGAACAAAAATTAAAAATTAAAAATAAAAAATAAAAATCCAAATATATCTACATATTAAATTGCGCGCTTGAAACTCTGACTGTAGCTGTATTTGTGGCTCACTGTGAAGAATACTAAACGCTAACAACAAAAATTGGCTGCACTTTAACGCACCTCTAATAAGTATTAGCCAAGTACGCAAATGTAAAAGATGTTGTAACACACACACACACACACAAACTAAAAACCTGTTTTTTTTTTTAAGTCAGCAAAGCCTACAAAAACTAGTAGAAAACACAAAATATTTGTAACTAACTTATGGCAATACTCAAAAGTGCATCGTCAATGGGTGTCTCAGACTCCATAGTCGGAGTCGGAGTCGGAGTCGGAGTCGCAGTCAGAGGCGGAGGCGGAGATCGAGTTAAAGATACAGATACAGTGCTCTCATCTCCAAGATCGACGCTCTCGTTGAGTCTGCAGCCCCGCCCGAAAACTAATTGTTATTGTAGTACAGTAAACAACAATAAGAGCGTGACATGTGTTGTTGTCGTTGCTGTTATTGTTAGACTTGCTAATTATGCACTATTTACACTGGCTAACAAACTGTTTCGCGTCTGCTTAGGCTGAAAGAAATACCCAAAATTTAAGCTGAATACGGAATATTGGGAAATAGAAACACACTTTTAACTCCAGTTTGTACAGTTGTTGTAGCTTTTGTTTTCTCAGCAGTTAGCGCGGTAATTGCTGCATTTATTTTCCACAGTGTTTATATATCGAAAATTCATAAGCCCCATTTAACGTTAGCTGACAGTGACCTTCGGCTGGGCTTTGTCATCGAATTCGCCAATTGGGGTGCCTAGGCAACCAACCCCAGCCCCTCTAATAACAGGTTGAGTGACTGACCGAGCCTTGTGCTGGCCGGGCTAGCGAGTCCGTGTGGGCGGGCGGGTCGCCCACTGTGCTGGGGTGTGGGCCCAAATGAGGTCAACAAACAGCGCGCTGGAAAATCGCAAAGCTCTGTTTACATCGTTCACCTGCCCTTAGGCAACAACATTGGCAGGTACAGTAGGCGCCTACGCGACCCGCCCTTTCAAAGCCAGTTTGCCAGTTGCGCATATCAATGCAATTGGGGCTGGGTGCTTGGTGGGAGGGCGGTGGGGGCGTCTGTTCAGCGGGTTATTTTGCGTGGCAAAACGGGTTTTGTTACGTTCTTCAATGGGAGGCGGCTGCTGGAACAGGAAACCGACAGCTGAACTTCAATTAAGCAAATTAAGTGCAAGATGTCAAATAAGGCGAGCTGAGATACTTTGTCTATAAGAACGGCAGAGCAAAACAAAACGGAACAAGAGCAACAACGACAACACCGTCAGCATAACTGGCAAGTCGATGACCCAATACCAGCCAGACCAGTTAGAGGGCTGCCCGCCAAGCCCTTGCAAGATCCCTGCGACGGAAAGCGAAACGAGGTTAAGGCACAGTGCCGGCCACAATATTGTGCAGGCCTGCATTGAGAGGGACTATGGGCTAGAGCGAGAGAGAGAGAGCGAGTTTTGTGGCTGCGCGAGCGCAAAACAGGTGTGGCTGCCTCGCTCACTTATCGCTCTCTCTCTCCCTCTCTCTCGCTCTCTAGCCGTTTTCCCTCTTCGAAACCCGTTCAACTGGTCAAGCGATTTGTTTACATTTTTTCGTGGTTGTTTTGGTTGTCCAGTTGTTTGTTTTTCTTTTAGCTTTCTTCTAAACTGTTTTGGTCTTTACCTTTCGGGTTGGCCTGGCTAAAACAAACGTGCGAAGCTGGTTAGAAACAACACGAAAAGTGTTGGCGTGTCGGGTCCTCTTTTTCAGGCACGCATTTATAGCAATTATTTCGTCTCGGGGACTGCTACCGTAAATTACTCAGCTGCAATTTTCTAGATATTATCGCATAGTCGTGAGCTGATTCATGACAATATGTCATAATCAAATTAAGATTTCTTAAAAGTGATGCAAGCTTTGCTTAAAAAACAACTTTAAAGACATAAAGCATTTTTATGTATCTTGAGCTTACGATAACAATCTTTAAGAAAAAAAAAAAACGAGAAAGCCAGAGGTGCCGAAGATTAAATACCCTTGGAAGATTTATAGTTAATTGTTTTTGCACACAAAATCTTGTTTCTCTGTTCTGTTCTTATATAAGGCTGTGTAGAATCGCAATTGCCAAATTAATACAAAATACACTTTTCGACCGATCGTTTCTATGGGAGCCATATGTTAAAGTCTCCTGATGTTCATAAGATTTTGCAGCTATGTGGGGAATATAGTAAGACCCTTAATTATCAAGTTTTGTTCGGATATCTGAAAAACCAAAATGGGTTTTCATACAAAAACACACTTTGCGACTGATCGTTCCTACGGGTCCCAAAAAATATAGTTGTACAACATGTGTACTGCCTGCCTCTGCAAGGGTACAAAAATAATAAGAGCCGTCCCACTTGAACTGTTCTTAAAGTTGTGCCGACTTTTGTTTGCATTAAAATCAAATAATAATAAATAAAAACTTTATTATAGGGCGTTTGAACAACTAATTCGGCCCTGAAAGCTTCGCTATTGTTTACACTGTTTCGTTAATTATTTCAAAGCAACACGCAATAGTTGAGTACCTCAGCTGTTTTAGACCCTAGACACTAAATTGTTTATTAGCACATGAAGTTAGTATGCGCTTTCCCCCTCTCTCTCTCTCTCTCTGTCTCTTACCACCTCTGTGGGCGAAAGTTTGTGTCGACTTTTGTTGAATTTTGGTATTTAGTTCTGGTTTTCCCGCTTGCATTTCAATTGCTTATGGGGCGGGGAGGGTGACGCGGGTTAACTACGCAAGTCGCCGCGCTTCGACACCTCCCCCCAGCCCCCAGCCCCCCCAATTGAGCGTTTATGGTATTTATTTTATGGTACGTGCTCTTTGCAGTGCAATTATTCTTAATCAATGCGTGTCGTCAATGGGGCATAAATGAATGCCCCGAATAACTGAACCATGCAGCGAACAGCATTTGTTGGATCATAACGATTGTTGTTGTTATTGTGGAATGCCTTAGCCAGGCCAAGTGTCGCATTGTTGTCTGCTTATTGGTTGAACTGTAATTGTCAACACGTCATGGAATTAATACTTTGCCAGCAATTAAAGCTGATCAGTTATTAAGCGCGTACCTCCGTTCAATGCGGCATTTGAATCATCTATCCACAGAGCTAATTTGCATGTTGTGCGCAAAGTTTTGGGATTGCTTGGAAGTGCGGCCACGCCCAGTTATGACATCATTCGCCAGCCTGGCAGCCCTTTGTAATTTCTCCCGGCAATCAATTAGACGCCAGTTGAGAACCCATTTGGCTGTTGTGTAGGTGGAGGGAGACCTTCGCCAACAATTGACACAAATTCCCAGCACATTGCGTGGCATTCTACACGCTCCACTGCGCACCCGAGCTAATAATGAGAATAACAAATAACCCAGAGCCAAACATGGCAAATCTTTGAAAGCCCACAGATACTGAAGAACAACTCAAAATCTTTCATCGTAGGCTGTCCAAAAAACGATCTACAAAACCTACATAAAAATAAAGAAACGAACAGAATGAGTTACTTGAGCTCTATAGGTACTTATTATACAACATAAATGAAGCTCTTGACTGACTGATCAATACGCAATCGCATTACCCAATTGAACAATTCGTTAATTGATTAATTATCCGCATCCAACTATCCAACAGAAATCTCACGGGTCGAGATGTCGCCGGCAGATGACAATTCCTTTGCCACAACAAGTGGCAACAAGAAGGCAACCTACATTCTGATATCCATCAAGGTTGTGGAGCTGGTGAGTCAAGAGTCCCACAAATTGAACACAGTTCGATTCATAAAGGCAATATAATTATATTATATTATATTATATAATATATTGAATTAGGAGTGTATGACATAAAATCTAATTTTCCCATTTTATTGAGACCCAAATGACATAAACTTATAAAAGTTTTGAATATTGCAAATGTACGAATAACTGTATAAGTACAACTCAACTTGTTGAGGGATGACTCACATATTTCACAAAAGTTTGTGCGAAGAATTACAATAGAAAATTCTTTTTTAATTATATCATTATAAGGGGCCGCTAATGCTTTGGACAAGCAAATATTTCAGCCTTACCGCATAAGACAGTGTATTTTTATTTTTTTGAAAAAGTGTCAACGAAAGTAAATAAGGCAATACAACAAAATATTAAGTAGACATAAATTCTTAAATGTAAAACTACTCTAAATGGTAAAAAAAAACTCAGGAAGAGTAAATGAAACAATAATAATAATAACACAGTAACGCACAAGAACAGCTAAAAATAGGCTAATTACTATTACTTTGGAATAAATATAGATTTGAATAATTTGCGGGTGTGGGACTGGGCGTGGCCGACATTTTTCGGATTTTCGCGGCTTACGGCATCCAAATTATCATTTTTACTATTTACCACGTCCCCAGTGGGTATATCGAATTGCCACGCCCCCGTGGGCGTAGCCAAAAACATGTTAATACATCATGTGTATATAAGCCCCTATAAGCTTTAATAACAAAACCCCAATATACTCTTTTCACTTCGTGATCGTGCATATTAATTAGTCTTCATAGATAGAAGTAAGACAGAGATAGATATGAAAGGGATGCCAAATCACTGATCCGATAGAGTTTCGAGGAGAGCACACATAAGACACGAAATGAGTTGCTGGCAGGAATAAAAATAGTTTCTAGTAGGTCAGAAGGCGACCTCAAAGAAACGAGGAATCTGTTTTTAAGTGTATTTGGATTAAACCAAAGATTGGTGATAGACGATTAGGAAGTCAAACAGCCTGCTGGCTGGCAGAGTAGGATTGAGATCCCTGTTTAGGGTAATAGCTATTTTAATAAGTTGTAGGAAAATGTGAAAGTCTAATATATTATCTAGTTAAATAAGTTTAAAGCTATGGTGGTAATCCGAATAATAGTTTTCATTACGTTTGCTTGTGGCACCAAGGGTATTAGGTACAGGAAATTCTTAAACTATTTTCGCACTTCTTAACTGGATTTAAACATGTTTATATTTCTCTGCTTACCAGTGCCTGCTGATATGCTGCCTGGGCCTGATAGATGAGCCGGCCACGAACTCGCAGTTGCGGGTATTCATTACGCCCCGAGTCATGGCGCTGTGCTACGTGACCTTCGGAGCACTGGCCATTTACACGGCCATCTATTTGATCATGGCGCTGTTTGGTGATCTGTGAGTAGCGTTGATCCTGGTGGAGCTATTTGCCAATTGAATATGTTTCTGCAGCACGCCGTGGCGCACTGCGACGCTGTGGGCTCTGGTCGGCTTCGTGCTTTATGTGGCCGTGACGGCGCTGTTGTTCCGGGATTGGAGCACCACCAAGGACCGCAACTACTGGCACCCCAACATGCATCGCCTGGATCTGGTAATGGCCTCCGCCTCCATTTCGCTCGTCACCGCCTTGGTCTATTTGCTGGACGTGCTACTCACCATCCGCTTCGGTGTGCACGGCGATTTGGAATGACATGGCGTCCGCACCTTCCGTACACTGGCCTAGTGTGACTGTAATATTTACAGAGCGTAGTTGTAAGCGTCCCCACTCCCTGCTAATTGTAACAATTGTTCAGAAGCACATGTCAAAATCTGTACCATAAACATCATAATTGCCATCATTGAAAGTGAATGTACAAAACGAATTGTAGGAAATTTTAAGAAGTCGCGAACTATCTGTAGAATTTTCGCTTAAAATCCTTAGAATACGAATCACGAAATGTTTTTTTTTTCTAATCCACCTAACATAAGTTTTACACCGAATATTTTTGTAACGAAAGAAAATAAATTATCACCGAAATTTCCAACAAATGGAAATGTTTATAAATTAAGCTAAATTCCGATTGATCTGTAAGTGCGTTTAAAAATATTTAGAGCTGCTTTAATCGAATTCCTGTCACAAGATTATTGATTAGTAAGCACTTTTTTTTTAATTGTTATATCAAATTTAATGAAATTTTCCAAATCCAACACTAAAACAATCAAAATGAGTATTTGTTTAAAGGGTTCAACACAAACATTTTAATTGAACATTGGCCTTTTCATAGGGATCTTATAACCGATCATTATATTTTAAACTTGGCTTCCAAGGATTCGTTAGCTTTCTAAATGATAATTTTGAAAACGTTTGTGTGCAAGTTTATGTTGATTAAAAAAAATTCTTTATCGGTTAAAAATTATAGATAATATTTACATACAAGACGGCAAATGATTAACGACAAAAAAAATTATTAGCTCTTAAAACTGATAACATATTAACAACATTTCGAGTAGCTCTCACGGCTTCTGGGACATTGGCAAACATATATATATAAATATATATATATATATTTATTTTTAGCAAAATGATCTCGACCGAATTTTGTAAATTCTGCTCATTTTATAGAAATTGTAAAGTATTTCTCAATATCCTGATCGTTTTCAATCATTTTCAAGCTGTGAAAAGTTTCCTTGATGTAACACTTGCACACATCTCCATTACCTATTGGCAAAGAAATGAGTAAACTTTAAACGAACTCTGCATACAACATTGCCCATGGTACTTACCCAGGCTGCCGTCGCAAATGCGTTGCGTGATTAGTTTGGCCAGTGCCTTGAACAGCTCCTTGGTGGCTATTTTGCGCTTATAGTAGGGATTTAGCCACTGCACCACAGATTTGCTGACATCGTTCTTCTGCTGATTGATCTGCGGCTTTTTCTTCTCTTTGCTGCGGTCCAGCAACGGATCTGATTTCGACTTTCGTGACTCATTTTTAATCTTTGCTGGCAGGCTCTCAGGCTTTTTACTCTCTTTGCTGCGCTCCAGCGACGGAGTTGTCTTCTCCTTGTGGGGCTCATCTTTAATCTTTGATTGTGTGTGTTTCTGTTCCAACATTTGTCGTGCCGTCATGAATCCTCCCGAAACTGCCGTAGATTCTCGTTTTTTGTCCGACTTCTTCTTTAAATTTTGTTGCTCATCATCCGAACTCGATTGCGACTTTTTGTCTGCCAACATTTGGCGGGCAGTTAAAAACCCTATTGAATTTGTGCTTGCTTCTGTTTCCTTTTTGTCTTCATCCGCTTCCGATTCAGTTTCAGATTTCGCAAAGTTAAGTGTACAGCTGGCCGTGCGCTTTGCTGGCTTCTTCTGCGTCTCCTGCTCCAGACGCGAGACGCGCACTTTGCGGTGCATATCGTAGCTGCCGTCGCCGTTTGGCAGTAGTCTGTATTTCCTTTCCCCAAATTCGAGCTCCAGCTGTTCCTCTTTCACTGCATTTTCCTCTTCACTCAACTGCTGTTCCCGCTTCACCTTTGGTGCTTCGCCTGCTGTCTCTGAGGCTGATTCACTGGCATGTTCTTCCTCATTCTCCACTGGCTGATCACCAGCTGCTTCTGCTGGCTCGGTTTTCACCGATAACGGTGCCTCCTGTTCCGTTGGCTGCTCCACGGACTCCTCCTTTGGTTCCTGCTTGACCTTGACAAGGAAACTGGCAATTGATGTTTGCTTGCTTTGGTCCTGTTTGAAACCTTTGCGCTCGCGCAATGCCTTCGGTGGCTCCTTCAATGACTGCGGTTTCTGCTCCTCAAGCTCCTTCAGCTTGCGCTCAAAATAGGCCACACTGCCGCCCGTCCAGACGCCCTTGGCGCTCGTTTCCGGCTTCGGCACATAGTCAGCAATGAGTGGCATTAGTTTCGTTGTGGCAGTTAGTTGTTTGATGCTGGCCAGCTAATAGATCAAATGAACAATCATTTAAATGCCAAACAAGTGGGGGGACTCGACTAGGGGATACCCTGAACCCTGTCTTTACATTCATTTTTGCATTCACATACACATCCACCATAGAAACAAAATACTTGAATAACTTCTTAACTAAGATTTTCAGGAATACACAAGAGTATTCAAATGTATATACAAGCCAAAGCAAAAGTCCGTAGTAGTAGTAGTTGAATTGAGGCGAGTGGGAAATATGCTAAAACCGACCGATAATTATCGAGAGGAAAACGAGATGAGTCATAAACAATTCGAAATAAACTTGAACTGCGGCATAATGAACTTAAAAAACCAAACTTTATCTGTGGCTCTTGAGTCTATGAGATCGACTGACGGACGGACAGGGCTAAGTCGACTATATATACTTTACATACACTTGCACAAAACCCTTTATCACCCATTCTAAATGGGTTCAGGGTATAAAGCTAAGAACAAATCTTCAGCGCACTTTGCCATTTTCTCATTTGATGGCACCTCCGCCTAACCAGCTGGTAGTCTACCCACCTGTTTGGCCATCGCATGTCGATACATATTAACGACACGCTGCTGCTCGAACACCTTATACTCCAGATCCACAGCCATAGCCTCGTAGTCGTTGTGCCTGAGAGCGCTGCGTGGCCGCTGTTCCGGGTCGCTCTCAGATTTCTGTGAATTCGCCTTGAGTGCGTCTATGATGGCATCCAGATATTTTTCGCGCTGTGCGTGCTGCAGTCCGGCGATTTTGGTGTCCGTCGATTGGGCCTGGCGCACACGCGCAATCTGCGTGCTCGGCTCCTGCTCCAGCTGGCGTGCAGCGCCCAATTGTTTGCGCAGCTTAAACTGCTCGCGTATGAAGTCCTCAGTTTCCTTTTTGGCACGCTTGGCAATAGCCGAGTGACTTTGCCCAGACTCACTGTCCGAGTCCCCACTGGCATACTCTTGGGCAGCGCGTTTGGTGCCTGCGCGACCACCTAATCGAAGGGGGACAAATGCCATTTTAGGAGACCACGAGCTAAACTAGGCAGGCAGACTCACCCTCGTAGAGATCAGCGCAATCTTGCAGCGACACGTGCGACTTGAAGGTGGCATCCATGCAGAGCCGCTGAAACGTCTCCAGTGCCTTCTGCGCTTGTTTGGGTCGCTTGCACACATCACACTGGGCACTGCAAGCGGGCGCGGGATCGCCAAAGTAATCCGCAAAGAGTTTGTGTCGACAGCGCGTCTGTTCGCAGAAGTCCACGATGCGCTCAAACTGGCGCAGAGCGCGTTCCGTGAGCATTTCGCGGTCGCCGCGACCACGAGCACGTTGCGCATCGTTCTGCAGCAGAAAGCGTATGGAGCGCACATCCTCACGACCATAGTAGAGGCGGCAATACGACTGCAGGCCATCGCGTCCGGCGCGTCCCGATTCCTGGTAGTAAGCGGCCACATTTTGCGGCACGTCCCAGTGGATGACAAAGCGCACGCTGGGCTTGTCCACACCCATGCCGAAGCTGTTCGTTGCACAGATGATCGGCTGATCGCCGCGCATCCAAGCCTCCTGGACCTCAGTGCGCTCCGTGGTCTTCAGCCCGGCATGGTAGGCCACCGCGCCAATGCCCTGCTTGGACACGCCCACAGCGACGCGCTCCACCTGGTCGCGAGTACGACAATAGATAATGCCGCAACCTCGCTTGGGCTTTGGCAACGCCTTGAACTCTTGCTCATCGCCCAGACAGTGCTGGGCGAAGCCAGCCAAATGATGGAAATCATCCTCAATGGAGTTCTTGTACACAATGTCGTAGTAGAGATTCGACCGAAAGCTGGGCGTGGAGAACTGGGCCACAGGCTGGCGCAGGCGCAGCTGCTTATATATATCCTCGCGCACCTCAACTGATGCAGTCGCCGTCAGCGCCAACCAAACTACATCCGGATATTTGGCACGCAGCTCGCCCAGCTTCAGATAGTCTGGCCGAAAGTCGTGGCCCCACTGGGATACGCAGTGCGCCTCATCCACGGCAAAGTAGGCCAACTTCTTGTGCTTGTACAACGAGTGGAGCAGCTCCTGAAAAAACTTGGTTGCCGCCTGCTCGGGCGTTATATACAGGAACTTAATGTTGGTTTTGATGGCGCGCAGATCCATAATGACGCGCTCGCGCTCCTTGCTACTCATCTTGGAGTTCAGCGAATCGGCCGGCACCTTCAGTTTGGCCAAGTGATCGATTTGATCTTTGATCAGCGCCAGCAGCGGCGAGAAAACAATCGTCAACTGATCCTTGCATATTAGGCCAGGCAGCTGGAAGCATAGCGATTTGCCAGAGCCTGTGGGCATCGAGACATACACATCCTGTTTCTCTGCAAGACGAAATACGTGAAATTGGTGATATACACGTTACGAACTCCCTTCCGCTTCTGCTTACTTTTCACAGTGCATTTGACAGCTCGCTCCTGCAGCTCCGATTTGAAACTTTTGTGGCCAAAGTGTTTTTCCAGTGCCTCTGTTATTTCGCTTTTATCCGTCATTGTAATATTGACATTTGACAAAGGGCAAACTTAATAAAACCTCCACTTAAAAAATTAACTCATTCCAAAAATGTTGCGTATTTCCTTCACGGCGTGAATGCCGCCAAAACAGCTGTGATTAGCGATGACACAAGCGATTCGCAAAGATGCAAAGCGATAGCTCGTTGATAACATCGATATATCGTGATAAATACATGATTAGAAAACAACGCAATTACCCATTAAGGCCACAAATGCACAACTGCAACAGCAGTTTCGAATTTGAAAAACTCTAATACCTAATTCTTGTTAGTCAATATAAAAGAAATAAATAATGATAGAAATAAACAAATTTTGCTTCTAAGACACAAAAAAAATTTAGCCGGTCCATTGTCTGCTAAAAGTTTTTTAAAATTTAAAAGTCTAAGAATTTCTTAAGTATATAATAATAATTTCAAAAATGTATGCTTCCCGCCGAAAAACTGCATCAAATTACTCAGCACTGAATCCAAGCAATGATTCAGTTCATATATTAAATAGTAGTTCGATAGACTTACTTAATGAACTAACTTAGTATGGTTGACAATTTTCTTTTTAAGCTGAACTACCACTTTTTTCAAATGAGTGCCACACATATCATAAAACTTTTTCTTAAAAATTGGTATAGCGTCATTGTGGGCCATTGTATCTGATATAAAGTATAAGCCTTCAGACGCAAGTCTAATATTTTTAGCACATTTTTATGAAGCTGACAACGGAGCAGGACG
Organism: Drosophila sordidula; assembly: GCA_035047465.1. Classification (NCBI taxonomy): domain Eukaryota; kingdom Metazoa; phylum Arthropoda; class Insecta; order Diptera; family Drosophilidae; genus Drosophila; species Drosophila sordidula. The sequence continues at coordinate 12,339,535 of JAWNPQ010000156.1, read as the reverse complement.
TATCAGGAAGTCACAGATTAAACTGTAGGCTTTAATCGTGTATACCAGATTTTGTGGGTTTTATGTGTAAATTAGGAAATTTTCGGGCATGGCAAAAACTCTATTTTATAACCTTTTATCTTACGCATATTAAAAGCTTTAATTTAAAAATAAGTAATTATATGTAAAAACAAAAGTGCGGCTCCAGCTCCGAAACAAGTTTCCAAATATAGACGCTAGTTACCGATGCTAACTTGACGCACATCTCTACTCCTGGCAGCTTGCAGTCGACAACACGCTTGAGAAAGCGACAGGGTATGCAAAGAATTCTAGCTGTAAAAATTGTGACGTCACAATATCGGAATTTAGATTTAAATGATTCAAGTTAAATTATTTCAATTTTTTTAACAATGGGAGCTTAATAAAGACCGAAATGTATTATTAAATGAAAACATCATTAAATAATAAAAAGCGCGTCGAGCGCACAAAATTCCAATATTGTGACGTAAATATTTAATGAGCTCAGAAGTCCTTGCATAACTAGTGCCTCTCTCAGTCGTACTTTGCACAACCTTTACATCTCTCAATCGTAGTCGACGGCGTGACCAAAGTTTGTTATCGGAGTTGTGCGATATTCATATACACATCGCTACTGTCGCCGGTTGATAGACGGAAAATTTTTCAGCAGTTCAGCAAATTTAAGGTAATTTAATTGCGCAAATGGTTTTTTGAGCGTTGTTTTTTATGTGACATTCATGTGTTGTTTGGTAAACATTGATGGGTCTCCGTGCGTGCTATTTGAATACATGAAAAATGCATTAAAACTGTTGTCAGAAAAAATCGATACAGAAAAAAATGGTGGGGGCTACCTTTTTGGCCGAAACAGAGAAACATGACGTGACTAAAAGTACTTTTACATGCATTCTATTAACAGATATAACTAGGCTATTATTCGACAAGCACAAATAAATAAATATACTTTCAAGGCAAATATTTGGCACAGCAATAAGAAAGTAATCGGAAGTAAATGTAAATGTAAGAACTGATTTGTCATTTAGTCAAGAGGGGGCGAGTGGAGTATTAGCCCGAATTTGCATTGATTGGTAATTTGTACGTTCGTTTCGTTTTACAGCAATTGCGTGGCAATGGCAAACAACAACTATGCCGGGTTCAACTACGGCGGCACCCAGTACAACACGGGCCAGGTCACCTATCCGGCCGTAACCAATGCAACATATGCAAATGCGGCTGCCTATCAAAATGCTGCTGTGGCTGCTGGCCAGGGCGGGGGCGGGTATGCAGCGGCCGGCGCCGGCGCTGGTGCTGCCGGCTATGGTGGCTATGGTGACTATCGCAATGCCATGCAATCGTACGATGCCACCAAAACATTCTACCAGCAAGCGCCGGCTAGCTACAACACGGCCTCGGCGGCAGCAGCAGCTGCAGCAGTCAGCAAGACGCATTATTCGGCGCCACCCGTCAAGAATCCAAACTCTGCACAAAAGGGCATGGGCAAGATGGACAAATCGAATGGTGCACCGAAGCCACCGCAGAACGTGGCGGGCGGCAACAGCTATAGCGGCTATGATACGGCGCTCTACAATGCGGCCAGCATGTATGTGGCACAGCAGCATCCGGGATCGCAACAGAAGCCCAACGGCGGTGCCAACAATAGCTGGTATCAGCGCAAGATGGGGCCCACGATTCCCGGCGCCGTTGCCCTGCGTGGCCTACGTCCAAAGGCGCCGCCACGACCACAGCAACTGCACTACTGCGAGGTGTGTAAAATCTCCTGTGCCGGTCCCCAGACGTATCGCGAGCATCTGGAGGGCCAGAAGCACAAGAAGCGTGAGGCATCGCTCAAAATGCAGGCGAGCGCAACTAACAGCACCCAGAACCGCGGCAATAATTACCACTGTGAGCTCTGCGATGTCACCTGCACGGGCACCGATGCCTATGCGGCTCATGTGCGCGGTGCCAAGCACCAGAAGGTGGTGAAGCTTCACCAGAAGCTCGGTAAGCCGATACCATCCGATGAGCCCAAGAAAATGGGAAAGATTAACTTTGTGCCCGCTGCCGGGCCGAATGCACCCGCTGCAGCTGCAGCCGCAGCGAGCAAGTCTGAACAACCAGAAGTTGGTGCAACCGCCGGCGTTGATGCTGCCACAGCAGCAGCACTTGAGAATATGGATGACAATCTGGACGATTCGCTGGGCGAGAACACGGACAACATCAAGCCCGTCGGCGGCGAATACATTGAGGAGGTCAAAGACGATGAGGGCAAAATATTGAGCTTCAATTGCAAGCTGTGCGACTGCAAGTTCAACGATCCGAATGCCAAAGAGATGCACATGAAGGGACGTCGCCATCGCTTGCAATACAAGCGCAAAGTGCAGCCGGATTTGGTCGTTGATTTTAAGCCCACGCCACGCCAGCGTCGTCTGGCCGAGGCACGTGCCCAACGTGCCCTAATGTCCTCGCACCGTGGAGATGATCACGATGGAGGCAACTACTGGGAGGAGCAGCGCAATCGCCAATACAATGAAGAGTATGACTACAATAATTGGATGTCACGCAGCTTTGGAGGTAGGTGTTCGGCTCCACCACCTATCGATGCCAACCATGTATATAACAATTCACCTTTTTCACAGGCGCCCAGCGTTTTGGGCGCATGGGCAATGGCCCGCCGCCACACTTTGGCATGATGCCCGGCGGCGGAAACGTGCGTCGTCCGGAGAGCACCGACGATCGCCACGCCATAGCGCGTCATGCCGAGATCTATCCCAAGGAGGAGGAGCTGCAGACTATACAGCGCATTGTCTCTCATACAGAGCGCGCTCTGAAACTCGTGTCGGACGCATTGGCCGAGCTGCCCACTCCAGCAGCCGCCAGCGATAGCGGCCCGGCCGCCAAAAAAGAGAAGCCTGACAAGCCCTCGGAGAAGGATGGGCGCGATAACCAGATATTCTCATTCCACAAGGATGCCGACAATGGCGGAAATGTGGTACGCATCTTGAAGGGAGTCATGCGTGTCGGCTACCTGGCCAAGGGCCTGCTGCTCCACGGCGACACCGCCGTCGAGCTGGTCGTCCTCTGCGCGGAGAAGCCAACGACAAGTCTGCTACAGCGCGTGGCGAATGTGCTGCCCGACAAGCTCAAGGAGGTGGCAGGTAAGTGGCACAGCACTCAGTGGCAGTATACCACATACACATACATGCATAAATATATCCCTTGATATATGTATATACATATATATATATTTTGGTGTCCATTGTGAAATATTGATTGCACTGCCTTCAAACAAAGGCAACAACTTTTTCCAGAGAAATGGCTATAAACAGAAGAAGCAGCTATCTAATTTCCTGTAGTTGGGAAATTACATTTACCATGGATATGTCTTAGGCTTTCCACACACGTGCACACAATACATAACTTGATAGAAATGTGTTTATGTACATAATCAAGCGTCTTGAAAGGGATATTTTAGAAAAGCATGAGTCTAATATTGTTCTTAAAACCTGTTCGAAAAGCTGATTCTATTCGTAATTTACACAAGTATAGAACAACCCGATGTGCTGAAGATCAATAGATATAGACCATAATCTACTAATCTACTTGGACGCAGAATAGTATTATTATAGAAGTACTCAATTTCTCTTATGGCAGATTCATGGTTTAAGCTTTTATCCAAATAACTGAAAGTTTAATAGAGCTCATATTGTGTGACTATAGTCAATATACTTGAAAGAAACAAGTTTACTTACATGAACTCAACTTTCGACCGATAGCAGCTGTAAAATATAGTGGTCCGATCTGGCCAGGTTCTGTGTCTGATTTGAATTCATGAAGATATATGTTTACTAAATGTAAAAAAAAGCATATAAAAATGGGAATATATACTCAACTTGTCGTCCTGCTTAGGAAATGTGTTCGCCCTTTCCAAGGGTAAAATACAGACGTCAGATTTAATCAAAATCAAATATCACAAATTTCATTCAAAACATACAATTTAAAAAATTACATAATTCGTCTAATTATTTTCGTACTTACCTTAAACTGCTATTATTTAAAATGATAAAAAGGCTTTTGCCTTATTTTACTTGCTGCGTTATCCCCTTTAATTATATTTTTCAAATATATTGTTGACCTCACATACAAAAATGCAACTACCCTGCAATACACGGCGTACATTTATACTAAAATTCTTGTTTGGATAACAACAAAAGAAAAATGTGTACATCGCGACATAAATATTCATAAAAATATATAATAAACAAAAATTCTAGATGTGATCCCAAGACATATCCATGTCGAATAAAGAAACTCGACAAATTGCAAAATCAAAAGCAGCAAATCCAAAACTTTAATATTACGCCTGGCCAATTTCACAATGCTGAAACAGAATGTGAACTTCGCCGAGAGATTGAATACATTTCGGAGCGCAATGTTGCTAGAAATGCAATGCAATTAACAAAATGTAATTCCAATGCACATAATGTGATATCTATAAAAAAAAAAAAAAAAAAAAAAAAAAAAAAAAAATTAAGTTCGTTTGCGATGCGCAATTTGTGTGGAAAAAGTGAAATTATTGTTTGAATTAATGTATGTACATACTCTACTACTACTACCTACCTACTACTACTACTTCTACTTCTACTGTTGAGCCCTGTTGTTGTTGTTCCCGTGGTGGATTTGAATTTGTTTGACGACCAGAACCAACAACGAACAGAAACAACGAACAACAGCAGCCTAATAAGCCAAACTAGCAAGCCATAAAAATAAAAACGTATTTGCCGTTTTCAGCTTCTCTCCTGCAGGATAAGATTTGAGCCCTTAGCCTTGAGATGCTATCACTCACACTACTCACACTCAGGTGTCTGTTAGCCGTCTATAGCTTTCCAAGTCGCCGCTGCCGCTGCTACTGCTACTGCTACTGCTGGTGGTGGAAATCAATCAACGGATATCGTAATCGTAATGGTAACACAAGCAGTACTCTGTACACTGTACCCGCAAGCGGAAGCGGATGCGGATGCGGAAGCGGAAGAGTTCATATGTGTGGAACAATGAAACTTTAACCAAACCAAACCAAACCAAACAATCGAACCAAAGGAATATATTTATACAAAGTTTGGGTGCTCGCTCTGTTGTGCTCTGTTGTTGTTCTACTGTACTTGCCACCAAATACAAACACAAACACACATGCACGCCCACAAACTCTCTTACCCCATTTCCACTTCCAATGCGAAGAAACTTTGTGTAAATAAAGTCCTTTGATATATTAGGCTCAGAGCAGCTAAATAGTAAAAAAAAAAAAAAATTAAAAAAAAAAAGTAAAATATAAAAATAAACAGCCGACCTGAAGCAATGCGATTGATCCACACAGACAGACGCATAGAAGGCGCTTTGATGATGGTACACACACACACATGGAATATATAGAATATGTGTCATGTACAAGTACTTTACTGTATATATACTTTATATCAGCCAAAATTGTTGCGCCCATACAAACGGGCAGCTCCTCCTCACTAGAGAATCGATGCCTATTCAAGCAGCCGTTTTGTGTGTATCAAGCTTGATTGTATAACTATGTGAAAAATAAGCTAACGAAAAATTGCGACCGAAATTTATGTTGCGAACGGTGAACGCTGCTGACTGAGGACTCATAATGATTGAGCGCGGCTGGTCACTGGTGCCGCTGGTTTCTCCGCAATCCGCAAACAAACGAAAAATTTCGGTCAATGTTTTTTAGTTTTTTTTGCAAAAACTAACCAAAACAGCCAGCCACACGCTCTAAGTGGAATTGCAATTCCATTTGAATATCAAAATTTTTTCTTGCAATTCCGTTTACGAGGCCGAGGTGGAGGTGGCGGTGGTGCCGCCGATCCCGCTGGCTACCCGGTCCGATCCCAGCACGCAACGAACATACAACACGATAAATACTTGTATAAATATGTTTGCTGGGAACAGAGCGGAATTTGAGATCTGTGGAACGTAGGAAGAAACAAACATTTACATTTTGCTTTTGATTATCAGATGCGCATCTTTATGTCGTATATATATATATTTATATATATACATATATTTATATAGATATATATATATTTTGTGGGCCCACACATGGAATTATCTTTCATCTATCTACAATGTTTGTCTCTTTTCTAAGCCGAACTTTTCGCGTAGTTAAACTTGTTAACGCTTATTTTGTTGCCCCAACACCGATTGGAACTAACACATCTCCAAACACTCTCCGTTCCAGGTGACACACAGGTTAACTACCGCGTAGAGGTTAACGCCGAGGAGGCTGCTGTTATAGTGCTCGACGAAGTGGTCGCAGTAAAGATTACACTGACATCGCCGCTGCTACGTGAATCCTGCGATGGTATCACCAAGGCTGAGGAAGCTGCCGCTGCGGCATCTTCAACAGCTGCTGAAATTGACTTTTTGCCACGCGAGCCGTGTCTGCGGGTGCGTATTCCAACAAATATAACGTTCTGCCGGAACAAAATTGGAGGCACTTGTGTGTGCCAGGCGATAGCATGTTTTTATATTTTATATTTATGTTGCTTGTTTCAATTGCAGGCACTGGCTGATTTGCGACATGCCAAATGGTTCCAGGCACGTGCAACCGGACTACAGTCGTGCGTGATGGTTATTCGCATATTGCGCGATCTTTGTCAGCGCGTCTCTTCGTGGCAATCGCTGCCGCAGTGGTCGCTGGAATTGCTTGTCGAGAAAGTTATTTCGTCGGCCGGTTTCCCCATCTCACCCGGCGACTGCCTGCGTCGCATTATGGAGGCTTTGTCTTCGGGCTTTCTAATCAATGGGCCCGGCCTGCTGGATCCCTGTGAGAAGGATCCGACCGATGCCCTGCACCAACTCACCAAGCAGGAGCGTGAAGATCTCACTGTGTCGGCACAGTTATTCCTGCGTTACATTGCTTTCCGGCAGATGTATAAAGTGCTCGGCATGGATCAGCTGCCGGCCATGAAGTATCCGATGCGTCCGTGGCGCATTAATCGCAAGCGACGCCGTTCGTCGGGCAAAGCTGGAGCGGCCGGCACTGAAGCGGATTCGGCCGACATCGATGAGACCGGTTCCGATGAGAAAGTGGCCAAGAAGGATGTAACCCACGCTGCTCCCGCCACGGCCTAAGTGCCAAGCAATCAGCAATAGGAATACGTAGCCGTCAGCAAATATGAATAACTAATTTTTTTCTCAATCTAATTGCGTTACAAAATGCGATCGATCAATAATATATATAGCTATTTCCATTCACACTAATTAATTCTGGACGCTCACTTTTGCCGTGTCCAACATGTTGCCCAATTTGAAAGCAACAACAATAAATAGAGTCCCCAACTAACAAATATTAAACAACATAATTTATTGCATTTTTCTATATTATGCAGAAGTTATTGCAAAATGTATTCGATTAGACGTGGAGGCGTTGATACTCTATAAAATAAACTCCGTATTCATCAGCTGCCTCCACAACGCGTTTCAAACATTAAAATGAAAAAGAAACAAATTTTAATAAAAATACCTATACATTATAACCAAAAGCGCATTTAATTTCAAGAGCTTCTATAATTAAAACAACCAGATTTTACAACTAGAGAAAGTTTTGCCATTTTGAGGAGGGTTTTTTATTAACAACAAATTCATTTTGAGCCTTACGCTTGCGGGAATCACTTGACTTTCTTGTGGACGAACCAATCTCCGGCTCATCCAATTCTGGTGGGGAATGTATTTTAGAACTACTTGTGATCTCTGCAATGGGTTCATCTACGTAATCAGCCCATTTGCTCGCTTCCTTAGTGCGCTGAGCCGAAGAAATATCGCTCGCCTGGCTCTGTTGTGCTGCCAAGATTTTACCCTCTTCCTGCGCTTGTCGCTTCTGTCCATGCTCCAGATTTAAATGCTGCACTTTTGCACGACATTCAGCACCGGAGCCGCGAAAGAATTCCTTATGTACCATCTGTTTTTGGCGGCAAACTTTGCACTCCCATTTGTTAGTCTTCTTGACCAGATCCACCTATATAGTTATGCATTAGGGTTAGTCAAGGATGTAAAACACATTTTTCTTCTCATACCTGATATAAACTGCATTCCACGCATTGTAATACTCGTATTTGTTGAGACATTATTTTTTAAGTTAAATCCTACTCGCCGAATGGAAAATGGCAAACATCAAAACAGCACTTTATTATGATGCGACTTAGTAATTTTGAAATGTTTTTAAATAAACGCCGGCATATGTGTATGTGCAGTGTTGCCATATTACATTTCGTGATCTTGCTTGGTCAGCTGTGTTCGTGGTCGGTCTGTTATGACTATGTTAAGGCTGGATTTAGCCGTTGATCGCGGTTTGACAGCTGTTAAATTAAATTTTCTACCGCGTTTTTACTTCCTAACCAGAGAGTGCTCGTTTAATTTTTCTTAATAAACAGTTATAATAAACGCCCTTCACACCTAGTTGAAAGTACAAATATTTTAATTTATTTCAACACTCAATGACATTTCCTCCAAGTGTTAATGCTCGCTGTTAACAACATTTGATTAAATGTTATGTGCTGGGACGCCATCTGTTCTTTAACAGTCGTCAAACTGCCCTGCGTCGTCACGGCGACTAGCGCTTTTCGCTATGAGATTGGTAATAAAAAAAAAGAGCCGCACAACAAGTGTTATCAACGGAAATGACAACGGAAAACTAATCTAAATTATACATTTGCAGTACTGTCTCAGCGGTGATTTGGCCAAGCCATGCTACATCATTACATTCAAAGGACTCCGCATAATGCTCGATTGCGGGCTGACGGAGCAAACGGTCTTAAATTTCCTGCCCCTGCCCTTCGTCCAGAGCCTGAAGCTTTCCAATTTGCCAAATTTCGTGCCCAGCAACGACCATGATCCCCAAATGGATGGCGAGCTCAAGGAGTGCTGCGGCCGAGTATTTGTGGACTCGGTGCCCGAATTCAATTTGCCGATGGACAAAATGCTCGATTTTAGTGAACTGGACGTGATACTCATCTCCAACTATCTGAACATGCTGGCACTGCCGTACATTACGGAGAACACGGGCTTCAAGGGCAAGGTCTATGCGACGGAGCCAACGCTGCAGATTGGCCGATTTTTTCTCGAAGAGCTGGTGGATTACATTGAAGTGTCGCCCAAGGCGTGCACGGCACGTCTCTGGAAGGAGAAGCTGCATTTGCTGCCCAGCCCGCTGTGCGAAGCGTTCCGTGCAAAAAAGTGGCGCACCATTTTTAGCCTGAAGGATGTCCAGGGCAGTCTGTCGAAGGTGACCATCATGGGCTATGATGAGAAATTGGACATACTGGGCGCCTTTATAGCGACGCCCGTCAGCTCTGGCTACTGCCTGGGCTCCAGCAATTGGGTGCTCAGCACGGCCCACGAGAAGATTTGCTACGTTAGCGGCTCCTCAACGCTAACGACACATCCGCGCCCCATCAATCAGTCGGCCCTCAAGCATGCCGACGTGCTAATTATGACTGGATTGACGCAGGCGCCAACAGTCAATCCGGACACAAAACTGGGCGAACTGTGCATGAACGTGGCGCTGACAATCCGTAACAATGGCTCGGCGCTGATACCATGCTACCCGTCGGGCGTTGTCTACGACTTGTTTGAGTGCCTCACGCAAAATCTGGAGAATGCCGGGCTCAACAACGTGCCCATGTTCTTTATATCGCCCGTGGCAGACAGTTCGCTGGCGTACTCCAACATCTTGGCCGAATGGCTCAGCTCGGCCAAGCAGAACAAGGTCTATCTGCCCGACGATCCCTTTCCGCATGCCTTCTATCTGCGCAATTCGAAGCTAAAGCACTACAACCATGTTTTCTCCGAGGGGTTTAGCAAGGATTTCAGACAGGTGAGTTTACTTTCAATCTGGATTCGATGGTAGAAATTCTATTTTCAATTTCCTTCGGTCAGCCCTGTGTTGTGTTTTGCGGACATCCGAGCCTGCGTTTCGGCGATGCGGTGCACTTCATTGAAATGTGGGGCAATAATCCGAACAACTCGATTATATTCACGGAACCAGACTTTCCGTACCTGCAAGTGTTGGCGCCATTCCAGCCACTGGCTATGAAGGCCTTCTATTGCCCCATCGACACCTCCCTCAACTATCAGCAGGCCAACAAGCTCATCAAGGAGCTGAAGCCAAATGTGCTGGTTATACCGGAGGCGTACACAAAGCCGCATCCGTCGGCGTCCAATCTGTTTATTGAACAGCCCGATAAGAAAATCATTACCTTTAAATGCGGCGAGATCATCAGGCTGCCACTGAAGCGCAAGCTGGACCGCATCTACATCGCCTCGGAGCTGGCCCAGAAGATATTGGGACGTGAGGTGGCGGCTGGTGTGTCGCTTTCCACGCTCACGGGCGTGCTCCAGGTGAAGGACAAGGTGCACTGCATTCAGCCGTGTGCCGACAGCATTAAGGACGAGGCCAGCACAAGCAGCGGCGTCCTCAGCGCCCCGCCCTCCAAAGAGGATGTGCTCAAGAATGTGAAATATGAGTACGGCAGCATCGATGTAGAGGCACTAATGAAGCGCCTGGCCCAGGATGGTTTCTCCAACATCAAAATGGATCGCAGCGGCGGCAACCTGACGCTGCAGCTGATCAATGAGGACACCATCATCAAATTCGAGGACAATGAAACCCACATCATTTGCGGCGGCAAGCCAACGACGCGGCTCAAATTGCGCGACACGCTGCTCAAGTGCTTACAGAGTTTCTAAAAATCTATATACATGTATCAAATATATTATTTTCTTTTATCTTTTACACATTAACCTATACAACGGGGAGCCACTAAAAACAATAATATTAATCATCTATTGCTTGGTAGACAGAATGCCCAAACACCTCTTGCAGACCTCCTGCTGTGCCTCCTCCACGCCGTAGCGCCGACACCGTGGACAAAGCGGCGCGTTGAGCGTTTGCAGCGTGACCGCTGCTCCTTCCGCTGCCGCATCCAGCTGGGCCTGCAAGGTGACACTGCCCACTTGCAGAATCTCGCATAACTCGGAGTTCGTAGCGGGCACATTCAGCTGGCCATGCAAGGCGCAGAGCAGCTCCAACTGTTGCTGGGCGCCACACTTGATGTCCACTGCGAGATGCCAGCTATTGACATCGCCTGCCTGCTGGTTAACCAGGCGCTTAATATCCAGCGCTGCGTTCACAATCTGGCTGGCCTGCACATTATTCCAATCCTTATCAGCCTGCACCGACTGCTCGTGAAAGCCCCGCCCAGTTCCATCGTAATAGCTCCAGCTCTCCTCGACTAGATACGGCGCTATGGGCCACAGGGCCTTGCAGAGCTGCCTGTAGCAGTGGCTGAGCGTGTGGCGAATAGCTTGCAGCTCCTGATTATCGCCACAGTAGAGCCGATCCTTAATCAAATGCACATAAATGCCCGAGACCTGATTCGCTATGAAATTCTGAATGCTGGCCACAACCCGATTATATTCATAGGCATTGTAGAGCTTCTCGATCTGCGGGCACAAAATTGATAGTTATTATTATAGTTCATTTGGTTCTCTTGCCTATTTACCTCCGCCTCGAAACCCAGCAGGCTGTGCAACAGATACTTGTTCAAGTAGCTATCACTCTGCAGGGCAATGGGCAACTCGGACTTCTCCTTCTGATTGATGACTCCGTTGAGGTAGCGCAGTGTGCCCCGGACTTTGCTGAGGTTCTCGGCCGCCTGCTGCAGCAGCTTGTCGCTGACCGTGATGGACATGTGCTGGGTTCCATGCGAGGCCACCCACCAGCGTAGCACATCTGTGCCATATTTCTGGGTTATCTGCTTGGGCGAAATGACGTTGCCCACTGACTTGGACATTTTGTGCCCTTTCTCGTCCACCGTGAAGCCGTGCACAAAGAGCGCTCTGTTCGAGGAGAAGTTAGTGGCATTTCTGGACACAATGATCGCGCAGAAAACTCACTTGTAGGGCGCGCAATTGCGTGCGGCGATGCTCGTCAGGAGCGAGGACTGAAACCAGCCGGTGAACTGATCGTAGCCTTCTAGATAAAGATCGGCCACTTGTTGGGTTTGCTCCTTAAGCACCGCGGACCAAGTGCTGCCCGAATCGAACCATATATCGAATATATCGCTGCCTTTGATCAGCTGATTGGCTTCACAGCCCAGTTGCTTTAAGAGATCCGCAGGCAGCAGCTCCTCTAACGGTTTCGCCCACCAGAAGTCCATGGAGCCCTCGCTGCACAGTAACCCGCACAGGTGTTCAATCAGCGCGGCGTTGAGCACCACCTGGTTGGTCTCCCTCCTGTACAGCACTGGGATGGGCACACCCCAGGCACGTTGTCGTGATATGCACCAATAGGGGCGCTTGTGCAGTTGCGTCAGCAGCGCCTTTTTGCTGGCTTCGGCATTGATACGCGGATATATGTCCACCCGCTCCAGTGCAGCAGCTGCGGGCGCCTTCAGCTTATCAGTGTTGATGAACCACTGCTCGCTGGCGCGTATGATAACTGGCTGCTTGGTGCGCCAGTCGATCGGGTAGGCGTGCTCAAGCTGGGCGGCATGCACTACGTCCTCGGCTATGTGCTGCAGCACCAGGGGATTGCCCTGCGCCAGCACCGACTGACCGCGCAGAAAGGCGGGCGCCTCCTCTGTATAAATGCCCGCCTCGTTGACATAGCACTTGACGGGCAATTTCTTCGACAGGCTGACCAGAAAGTCGTCGGGCCCGTGCGCCGGCGCCGTATGCACCAGGCCCGTGCCCTTGCTGTCCTGCACATGTGTAGCATCAAAAAATGGCAGCTTCGTTTGCGCCGCGTCAATGGGATGCCGGTAGCTGCAATTGCTCAAGCCACTGCCCGCCAGTCTCTCCACAATCTCACACTGAAGCTGGGTGCTGGCCTCAAAGTCTGCAATGAGCGCCGAGGCCAAAAGGTAAAGCTCATTCGGACTGCGATCCGACAGCCTGACCAGCACATACTCCAACGAGCTGTTGTAACAGATCGCCTGGTTACTGGGCAGTGTCCAGGGCGTTGTTGTCCAGACCAGCGCATAGATCTGCTTGCCCTGCACCGCTCCAACTGCTTCCAAGCCGTTCAGCGCAAAGCGCAGGTACACCGAGGGACTAATGAAATTTGCGTCATACTCCAATTCCGCTTCCGCGAGCGCTGTTCTATATAAAAGACCAGATGCAATAAGGACAACCAGTCAAGGGCAGTGCAGCAGCTTACTTGGAGGAGGGTGACCAGTAGACGGGCTTTAGATCTCTGTAGACAAGACCGCGCTCGTACAGGTTGTAGAACATGTGCAGCTGGTTCGCAATGAACTCTGGCTGGAAGGTCAAGTAGACGTTCTCCGGCTGCCAGTTGGCCAAGATGCCCCAGCTGCGAAATTCCGCCTTCTGCGATTCGATGGCCTCCAAGGCAAAGGCGCGTGCTGCCGAAGACAAGAATTAGCCCAACTATTGGCCCTGTCAACGAGATCCACTCACATTTCTGCCGTATGTCCATGGCACTCTGCTCGCCAGTCGCTGCGCTCGTCGCCTTCAGCTCGATGGGCAGCCCATGGCAATCCCAGCCGGGTATATAGTTGACCTGCTGTCCGTGCGCCACGCGCTGGCGCAATGTTATATCCTTGAGTATCTTGTTGACCGCATGGCCCATGTGCAGCTGCCCGTTGGCATAGGGCGGTCCATCGTGCAGCACGAAGGTGGGCTTACGCTTGTGCTGCTCCTGGTGCTGGTAGGCGGCGGCAATCTTGTGCTGCAAAGTGTTTTTCATACATTGGACCACTGTGTGGAAACTCTCCTGGTGCATAAACTCACGTCGAGAATTTGCCGTTCCTGTTCCGCGCGTTTGGCGGCTGTCAAACGGTTCGGAAATCGCGTTCTGGGCAGGTTTATTGTATCTGTATATTTATTGGCGTCTTTTTTCACCGGTTTCACACAGTATAGCCGTGTGCCAAGGCGAACATTAAAAACACGCAACATTTTTCACGTAACCAAAACAACTTTGCCGGCCCAACATCCAAATCAGCTGTTCGAACAGCTGATAGCTTCCTCTCACGAGTGAGAGCGATTTCGAGAGAGTGACGTCACATTTTCTGTTTGTGCTCTGTTAACAATGCAAAATGTGTAGCTCAGGTTAAGTCGTAAGTAAAAGCCTGGCTGAACTTAGAAGCCTAAACGACTTATAAAAATTGCCCGTCCGGCCAGCGCTCCTATTCTCAGGTTTGTTGCCGTATTATTTATATATTTAATATCTCAGCTTGGGTTTTCAGCTACATTCTGTAGTTCTGCTTTAGAGCAGGCTCTTAAATAGATTTCAGATTTTTTATTTAAAAACAAAAATATTCAAAATTTTAAGTCCGTTGCAAAGCTTAACTATATTTTCATTTGCCAAATTTTTTTATTTATTTATTTATTATTTGTTTTTAAATACATTTTCCATGTTTGACGTTATATGGGGGTCTCGGTGTTTCTTTCATTAGTCTATACTGTATAAATGCTATATTTTCGAATTGAAAAAAGTATGGATTCACAGAAAATCTACTTCTTCTTGTCTTTTGGATCATCCTTCTTGTCCTTAGCTTCTGCTTTTGGTGGTGGGGCCTTTTTGGGATCAGGCTTGGCTTCCTTTCCCTTTTCGGGCTTCTGATCCTTCGCTTCTGCTTTAGGTTTGGCAGCGTCGCCAGGTTTTTTGTCGTCCTTCTTTGCCTTGTCGTCCTTCTTTGCCTTGTCGTCCTTAGGAGGGGGCTTGGCGTCGGCTTTCGGCTTGGCGTCGGCTTTCGGCTTGGCGTCGGCCTTCGGCTTAGCTCCATCGGGAGCCATGCTCGACGCCAACTGATTTGCCTTGGCCAGCACATCGTCTATATCGCCGACCATGTAGAAGGCAATTTCTGGTATGTCATCGTATTCGCCGTTGAGCAAACGCTTAAAGCCTTCTATCGACTTCTCCACGGGCACCAACTTGCCTGGATGGCCGGTGAATACCTCGGCGACGGCGAACGGCTGCGAGAGAAAACGCTGCATTTTGCGGGCCCGTGCCACCGTCAGCTTGTCCTCTTCGGAGAGCTCGTCCATGCCCAGAATGGCGATAATGTCCTGCAATGACTTGTAGCCCTGCAGTGTCTTCTGCACGGCCCGGGCGACATTGTAGTGGTCTTCACCCACAATGTCCGGATCGAGAATGCGAGAGGAGGAGTCCAGCGGATCCACGGCCGGATAAATGCCCAATTCGGCAATTGGACGCGACAAGACAGTGGTCGCATCCAAGTGGGAGAACGTGGCAGCTGGGGCCGGATCCGTTAGATCATCGGCAGGCACATAGACCGCCTGTACGGATGTAATCGAGCCATTCTTGGTGCTCGTAATACGCTCCTGCATAGTGCCCATGTCGGTGCCGAGCGTGGGCTGATAGCCGACGGCGGAGGGTATTCGGCCCAGGAGCGCAGACACCTCCGACCCGGCCTGGGTGAAGCGGAAGATGTTGTCGATGAAGAGCAGCACGTCCTGTCCATCAATGTCCCGGAAGTACTCGGCGATAGTCAGACCGGTGAGCACGACGCGACTGCGAGCACCTGGCGGCTCATTCATCTGACCGTAGACGAGCGCCACTTTGGAGCCGTCTCCCTCCAGGGTGATCACCTTGCTTTCAATCATCTCGTGATACAGATCGTTACCCTCGCGTGTGCGCTCCCCGGCGCCAACAAACACCGAGTAGCCGCCGTGCGATTTGGCAATATTATTGATCAGCTCCATAATGAGCACCGTCTTGCCCACGCCAGCGCCACCGAAGAGACCAATTTTGCCGCCCTTCACATAGGGTGCCAACAGATCGATGACCTTGATGCCCGTCACCAATACCTCGGGCTTGACACTCAGCTCGGTCAGTTCCGGGGCATCGTTATGTATGAACGAGTAAAATTCACTCTTGATCTCGCCACGTTCGTCGATCGGATCACCCACCACGTTAATAATCCGACCCAATACCGTTTTTCCAACGGGCACCCGTATGGGGAAACCAGTGTCAAGCACTTTCTGGCCACGCCTAAGACCCTCTGTGGAGTCCATAGCCACACAGCGGACCACATTGTTGCCCAGATGATGAAACACCTAGATGGGTGTTGAAGTTAAATACGCCGTAATTAGCTGAAGTGGCAGCTCTTACCTCCAGTACCAGACGACTGATGGGCGCATCTTGCACCTCTATGGCATTGAGAACTTCGGGCACCTCTTCCGGAAAGTAGACATCGATGACCGGTCCAATGACGGCATGAATGATGCCCTCGCGGCGTTTGCCGAGCAACTGACCTAAAGCTGCGCTTGTACCTTCGCCGCCTGAGCCTTCGCCGCCAGCGCCAGCGCCAGCGGCTGCGCCTGCGCCTGCCGCTGCACCTTCGCCACCAGGCTTGCGCGCCGGTGTCTTTCCAGCATCGCCTGGTTCACAAGGATCACCTTTTCCGCTACTGCCCACGTGATCCTTGACAAACGTCTCGCTTGGATCTACGCCCTTGCCACACGGATCCTTTTCGATTTGGCCGCTGACGTGCTCAGCAATTGTCTCGCCCTCCTTATCGTCCTCAGGGCACAAGGGCTTAAAGAACGACTCATCCCTACATTTGTCGTCTTCATCCTTGGTGAGCATGAGCGCCGTGTGAAAGGAGCGCGCCTGCAACGGCCACTTCACCTTTGCCGGCTGCCCTTTCGAGTGTAAGCCGTATTGACTTACTTTAAATCCCATTCTTGCGCAAGCTTTAAATATTTAATCAATTTCATGAAATTCTGCTGACTAATTCTAAAAACTAAAAATGCTTACCGGTGGCCAATCTTGCCCAGATCAACATTTTGAAAATCGTTTGCCTTCTTAATTGATCGAATGATGTTTGTTAAGCTTTTTCAGTTTCGTTTAAACGGCTTAATTATTCAGCAATATTTTTTTTTAATAAATTTTCTTTTTTTTATAGTTGACTCAATAGCGTTCGCAAATGAAATCCTATCAATTATGACAATTTCATTAATTTGCCGCAAAGTCAAAGCCTTCTACCGTACCGTTAAGCTTAAGTGTTATCGAAATAAGTATTAAAAATACGATAAGAAGATATATCGGAAAATCATGGCCATTGGCGCTCAAATTCAAACCTTAAATGAGAATTTAAATTCAAAAAGGAAATTAAATCATATACTTTTGTTTTTGAGAAATTGAAAATTAATTACTTCTATTGTTTAAAATAATAATTTGTTTTAAAAAAGTAATATTTTAGTAAAAATGAAAAATTAATAAAATTATCAAAATGAATGAGTCAAAAATATTATTAAACTATTGTATTTTGGTTTTGGAAAAATGAACATTAAAATAACTTAAATCACATATTTGATCTGTAAAAGATTAAATAATATTTAATAAAAGATAATTAATTAATTTTATAAAATTATTGATCGAAAATATAAATTGTGGCCAACGTGTTATTCCTGTGTTTGTTGTGGCTGGTTGCTATCCCAATTGGCAGTTGCCATGCCAACCTGCGAACGCTGCCGTGTCCAAGAGTTGAATATCTAGACATTCATAGAATGGACGTGCTCTCCCATTATAGTTCGCCGGTGATTGAGTTCCCGGCTACTCAGCCGATAGAGAAGCAAAACGCGCTGGTGGACAATTGCACGGGCACGGATCCGCCGCCGCCCAGCACAGACGTTGCCACCGCGACGCAGGAGAAGCAGCATGTGGCCACACAGACGGAGCAGTGGAGCAGCAGTAGGAGCGCCGAGTACGATGAGCGTGCCTTGGCCAAATGGCTGCGCCAGATATGTCCGCTGGTGGAGCGCGAGTTGGGCCAGCCGACGCCGCTCATGGACGAGCAGCAGGCCAGTCAGTGCTCGCTGCAGGAGCAGCTGCAAGTGCACACCTACCAGAAGCTGGCCATGGGCAGCATGGAGAACTCGCAGGGATTGGCCATCTGGCTGTGCGTGCACACAAACAATGCGCCCGTGCTGGTGGCCACGACAGTGGCGCCCCACGACGACTGGTGCGAGCACGTGGACCAGCAGCTGAAGCTCTTCGTGCCCCAGCGCTTGTCGCATGGCAGCTTTGTGGTTTACTCGGAGGCCAAGGCCCTGCCCCTCAAGTCCTGCCTGCGCAGCCTGTGCACGAACGGTTTCGACAAGAACATCTTCGCCGGCGCCACCATGGACGGCGAGCTCTTCGTCTGGCTCTATGAGCCGGCACGTGGCGGAACTGACTCGAGCGTCGAAATCAGGCAGCTGCACAGCGTCTCCTCCACACAGGGCGCCGCCGTGGCGCTGGACTGGGTCACGGAGCAGCGTCTGCTCGCCTGCTATGCCAACGGCACGGTGCTGCAGTGGCTGGTGGCCCAGCAAATGACCTTGGACTGGGAGTAAGTACTCCGGAGGAGACACTGGAATGAGCTACGCATTTAAATGTGCTCTTTAGGTACTCCCTGCCGGCTACAGTTGACGCGGAACTGACGACCATGGTGTCGCTCGGCCCGGACGACCTCGTCTTGGGCACCAACAATGGCGGCGTCTATCGCTGCTGGAGCACCGGCCGCCAGCCAGCTGCCGAGCGGTCCAGCAAACAGTTGCAGCTGCTGGCCCTGCGCCGGCATCGGTTCATGGTGTCCACGCTGCTCAAAACTGAAATGGATGGCCACCAAATTGTGGTCAGCTGCGACCTGAGTGGCCAGGCCTACTATCACGACATGCGCCACGAGGACGAAGTAGGCTCCATCCCTCCCATGGTACCCCAACCGATTTCATTTCACGTGCATGTCTTTGACAGGACACCGCCCAGTTGATTGTTCAGATCCCGCTGCCCTTCAAGAATGCCATCGCCTGCAGCCGTGACGGCAAGATCATCTACTGTCCCAGCAACGACGGCGCCTTGGACTACTATAGGATCAGCGATGGAGCCCATGCCAGTGCCAAGGGCGTCCTGCGCGGTCGTGGTCAGTTCATTCGCCTCAGTGACAATGGCTGCTGGTTAATCACGGGTCTCTATGGCAATGAGTTCCAGATATTCTACATTGAAAACAACTTGAGAGACTAATTAAAATCTAGGAAGAATCAGTCCAAAATTTAGTTGGTCTCAGTGCCCCGAGTGAAAAGGGTATATTGGGGTTGTGCAATATCCGTCCGTCTGTCCGTATGAACGCTAATATTTTCGCCGCTATTGCAGCTAGAGACTTGAAACTTTGAATATATACCCACCTATAACCGCATCAGATAACATATTAGGATTTTTTGGATTGCTTAATATTTTTTAATATTAAGCCAATTTAACTCTGGTATAAAAACCATGTTTATGCATTGCTTTATTTCTCTTTCTGGCTTTAACAGCTACTTACAAACATTTTTTTTTCTCAAATGCTTAAATATAGACATTTGTATTATTCAATTATAAATTTTGAAGAAGCCAAATGCGTTTACTTGGCTTTACTTGACTTGCCATTGGATTTTGATTTTTTATCGGAGGTAACCGCTTTTTTGCAAAACGCGAAGAAAGACGTTTTTTGGGGGGCAGCCGCTTTTTTTACATCAGCCGCTTTTGCAGGAGTAGCCGAGCTAGTAGGGATAACCGAGGCTGTAGGAGGGATGGTCTTCCTTGCGCCAATATGTTCTTTGACATATAGCTCACAAGGATCTACGACTTTGGCACATGGATGTTTTTCGCACCTAGCGCCGACGTGTTCAGCGATTAGCTCCATTTCTTCGTCCACAATACAGGGATCAGGACACAATTTCTTTAGATCATCGCACTTGCACCGTTCAGTACCCCCAATAGGCTTGACCTCGTCAATTTTCTTGTGGAACACCGATCCGTTGTGCAAGCAACTACGTCCGTGCAATTCGAATTTCACCTTTGCAGGCTGTCCTTGAAAATGGAAACGTCCTCGTTGGCCAATTGTAAAACCAGTCACAGGACATGCTTAAAAAAAAAACAATTAAACAGAATCACATTGATTTAAATATGTGCGTGGGTCCTCATCTTACTTATTGCCAATCTCCCCAAAGCTGTCAACATCTCGGTAATTTTTAAAATTTTTCAATAGGTATTCAACATTACTCAAAAATGTTTTATAAATAAATTTTAAGTGTCCAGCTCGTCAAAATAAACATGATTTTAGGCGCAGTGCTATGCTGTTAGAGACAAAAATTAACAACTATGCTTCGATTTAATATATATTTTTTGTATAGCTGCGCTTAACTTTATTTATGATTTTATATTCTTTCAATGTTGCTATTTACAAGAGTTTAGATTAAAATTTCACAGATCTCTAACAAAACACAATATTTTGATATATGTATTTTATATTATATATATATATATATATATATGTAAATAAAAATTTAGAACAAAATGCAGAAGTCCTTTCTTTTCCATTCTCGCAAGTAAAATCATTTCATTCATTGCGCATTTCCCGTTCAAACTGTTACATAAAATACATCTCTAATTCCAAACATTCTTTCCACATGCGCGTGATGTACATAGGTATATAAAAAATAGTGTGGGTATGTATAATTAAAGTATATATAGAAAATATTATTTTGAATACGTTTACAATGACATAATTACAAAGTGGAAATTAATGAATAGGTTGCAATCATTTGCACTACATATCAATAAATTATACAATTAACATTAACGAGACATTCATATGTGTATATAATTATGTGTCTAATAATGTATATATAAATATGTTTATATAGTAGTACTGCACACAATTTTTCTATATCTCTCACGTTCGAAAATCCGATCGTACATTTTCTAACCACTATTCTCATGCTCAACTTTTGACTTATTCATATTAAATTTTTCTGATTTCTGCTGTATAGAGATAGAACAGGTAATAATATTTGCTAGGCATCTGCCTAGATTGCTGATTGGCTAATAAATTCAACTTAATTGAAGAGCACAGTATTGGGATCTTCATTATCCATTTGTTTGACATGTCGCAGTACATCCTTTTTCGTAATGACGCCCAGCAACCGACTGCAAACAGTTAAAATGTTAGAGATAATATTCAAATAAATAGCATTACTCCAAAATACCCGTTGTGTGTGACAAGCGTTTGACGCAGTCCCAGTTTGCGGAACATGTCGACAACAGTTTCCATGGGCGTTTGATCTGTCACCGTAATGGGAGCCATATCGAGTATCTTCTTTAGTTTGAGGGGCGACGGTCCCAGATTTTGTGTGGGTGCCGTGGACGTAAATAATACTATAGAATTGCTATTAATGCCCTCGATAAGTCGCTTTGCGTTACCTGCCAATTAAAGATAGTTTAAATGAGATGCTCAAAACATGTATAGTTAAGTCACAAACTCACCAATAGCCAAGTTAAGATCTCTGCGCAAAACAAAGCCAACTAAATATTGATTTTCCCTAGACACGACGACGGGATAGCCATTGTGCTCGGTCTCCTTAAGCAGATTCTCCACATCGTCGACCGTCATCGAGTCCTGCGTGATGACATTTAACGTTTCATTGCGCTTGGGTTGCATGACATCTGCCGCAAGCGTTGTATGTGCAAACTCCTCCTTACTGTCAAGGAACGGATAACCATTCAACGCAATATGCGCGTCATATATGCCCTGCCTGCCCAGAGCATCCCCCACCCACTTGGAGGCCATAGCGGCCGCCATCAGTGGCACAATGTAGCGCACGCCGCCCGTCAGCTCAAACATGATGACCACCAGGGAGACGGTCATGCGCGTGACGCCGCCGAGAACGGCAGCAGCGCCAACAACGCCATACAAGCCGGGTGTTATCAGATTGCTGTCCGCACACTCTCCGGTAAAGAACCAAATGTTGGGATAGCTATACGCAAACTGCTCCACGCCGATGCCAACTATGCGCCCCATAATGGCGCCCAGCAGCAGTGATGGTATAAATAGACCCGAGGGCACCTTAATGCCAAATGTAAAAATGGTCAATGCCAGCTTCAGTATAAAGGTTAAAACGAGCAGCCAAATGGAACGGTAGACGCCGGCACCTGGCACGGCCACCTCGATAAAACTGGTACCTGTGCTGACGTTCATTCGCTTGTAGTCACTATTACAAATCGGAGAGTTCAGTTTGGGTTTAAATTAAAACGCACAACTATAATACGCACCACAAGGGATTGTTGACGTCGCTAGGCGAGCACTTGCTGACCAACAAGAAGATCAGTTCATTCATGTTCATTCGCGTGAAGGGATTCGGATAGCAGATAATGCCGGTGACCAGTGTGACAAACAGGACTTCACTAACGGGATATTGGCCCAACTTGCTAAACTTCCTGAAGCGGCACCACCATAAATTTGCCTTTATAAAAAACGTGCCAATGACACCCTAAAATTTAAAAAGTGTTAGCAATAATAATAAACGGATAATACTACAGTCTGTTACTCACGCCCATGATGCCCAGAAAGACGAACGGAATCAGCTCAAAGAATATCCAGGGCTTGTTGTATTCCACGAAGAAAAGCACGGAATGCTCGTTGCCAAATGGAGTCAGCGAGCGAAGAACGAAAGCTGCAATGAGCGCACAGAAGAACGAACGCCACAGGGTCTTCAGCGGAAAGTAATAGGACACCTCCTCCAAAGAGAACAGCACGCCGCCGATAGGTGCGCCGAAGGCCACCGAGACGCCAGCTGCCGATGCTGCCGATAGGATTTCACGCTTTTTGGCCTCGTTCCGTCCATATTTGGGAAACAGATGCGAAAATATATTGCCAATGCAGCTGGCAATATGCACCATTGGCCCCTCCTTGCCCAGCGTCAGGCCGGCCGACACTGAGAGCATCAGGCCCACCGATTTGATAAGCAACGTCCATTTGCCCAAATAGCCGCGTATAATAAAGCCCGACAATATGGTCTTGATCTCCGGTATGCCCGAGCCGCAGGCGTATGGCGCAAACATCCGCACCAGCGAAGCACTCAGTGAGGCAAACAGCAACGCCCACAAAATGTACCAAATATAGGAGATGATATACGGCCCCGTGCCGGTGCGACTGAGACCAAAGATCTCCGGCCAAGTTTTCCACTGAAAACAGAAGAATAAGCTGTAGTAAATGAACGCGTTTGTGCTCTTTAAATAACCTACCGTGGAACAATTGCCCTCCTCGAAGACAGATTGCTTGGCCGGGTAGCAACATTGCTCGCGATTAAACCAAAAGGCGGGCGGACATATGCCGTGCTTCAGATCTGACATCCAGCTGGCACCTATGTCAACCATGCCCGCTACACAGCCCGCCGCAATTCCCACGAGCAGAACGCACAGCCAGCCGGAACCGGCATCAATGGATCCCTGCAACAGAAAGCGCGAGCATTAGTTGAGATTCTAAAATGAGGTGGCCAGGAGTTACCTTGATCAAATCCCAAACTGAGTCCTGCCGCTTTTTGACTATGTAACGGTGTCGCATGCGATCACGCGCAATATCACGCTGCCAGTCGATGGTGTGGAAATCCTCATACTGTCCAATGCCAGGTATGTCATCCTGCACATCCGAGGAGCCATAGAACGAAAGTGCTCCTAAGGCGGTGAACATGAGCGCAAAATAAAAAGTACTTTGATTTAGATTGTTTATTGTTTAAGCACATTTCGACTTTGACAGCCTTATGGCCTTTCTTTTCTATCTTTCTCGATCAGCTGATCGGCTGTAACTAACCATTGATTAATTGAAATTAAAAAAAAAACAAATAAATTATGAAAGACAAGCTTTTCCATATTATATTATTTTTAAAAGCAAGCATTAATTTATTGACATACGAACGCACAGTTCGGAATAGGGACGTAATATATCTGCTGCGGCTTTCCGGTATATAGTTATATTTATTGTACTGGGAATACAGACGTAACGAGTTACACTGGAAATGTGCACACATCTGTATTTATTAATATGTACATGAATTAAATGGAAACGAGTAGCCCGCATACATACGCATCATATATATATATGTATATATAATAATAATAATAATAGCAATAAAAGTAAGTACAGCCTGCCCAGCACAGTCACAATTTCTGTGACGTCGCCGACAACGAGATCGGAGATCGCGAGTAAGATTAACAAATCAGCACACGCACACACTGGTGTATCTTATGCTTATGTTGTTGCCCTCCAATCACCGTTTGGCCCACTCACCGTCCATGGGGTCGCCGAAAGCGCTGTGAGTTGGCACATGTTGATGCTGATGATGGTGCATTGTTCGCTGATTCGGCGCAAATTCGCGCTCCGTATCCGATTCGGTGACAGTCTCACGGTGATGATAGCCCCCCGGCCCACCGATTAGTTCGCCCGGACTGGACCGTGGCGTTATGTCGATCATATCCTCGTCGTCTGTCGCGGCAGTCAGTGATGTGGTTGCTGCCCCATACGATTGTTTTGAATGCGTCGCCAATGGATGATCGCCATCTCCGGCCCCAATGCTGTGGCCGTTCGACTGTAAAATCGTAGAATCGTTAAATCAGACTACAGTTTTAAATTGTAGTATTTTGCTCGCATTTCGTCTGACCAGCATACTGGCCATGAACAAAGCTGAGGCTTAATAGATCTTTGTTTACGCACTGATATCGATAAGATTAAGGTACATATGGCATTTTTGTTGCCATGCATGAAGACACAACGGAGGGAAGCGGTGGCAAGGGGGCGAAGAATGAGAAGGGCGACTGCTCAGCTGTTTGGCACAGCCAAAGTGCGACACCCACGTAGACACTTTTTCAAACCCCATTTCCGCCCCTCAATTGCCAAATAATTAATGTATGAAATCGTTGCGAAAATTCTGCCATTACGTACCTTTTTCATGACTGTTTGATATGCGGTTATGTAGTTGTTGCCTTCCGCTGCAGCCTCTCTGCTACCTTTTAATGGGAATTTGTCCATTTTATTAAAACGTACTTTTTTCTTAAATGCGTGTGCCCGAGCGCCACGCAGTAGGGTATTGGTGTGCGTGTGCTAACTTGCTGAACGAATCTGTTGACTTTTTTGCGTTGATAGATTGCACTTGTTTTGCCCTTTGTTTTTTTACATATTTTAATTGGTGTTAGTGTATTAAAGCAATTGCAGCCAGACGTCACACACACAATATCACAAATACACAAACAGTTGTTCGACTAGGACAAACAAACACTTTCTTCACATTTCACTTGCACTTGCTGCTGTTTGTACTTGATCTCAAAATCGTTTAAGGACTTGTGAGTGCATCGCTCGACTACAAAACTGTATTCTGCGTAGGTTAATTACATTTTTAAAGAAATATATCTTACTCGTTTTTTAGTGCAATTATTCAGTTTTATTGCAAAAATCACGGTCACATTCAACGTGACCAAGTGCACGCACAACAAATACTGAAATTTGTATTTAAATACCAAAAGTACACAAATATCGTAACTTCAAAACGATGTTTTTTGCACAGCTTCAACATCAATAACAAATTTAAATTACAAATCAGCTGTAAAAGTTTTCTTAAGATTTATCGAACAAATAAATACAAAATAAGGGCCTTAAAATTATTTTAAAAAATTATTAGTTTCCCAACAAATTTTAAATCTGTTGTTATTCATTCGCAATAAATCAAATAAATTGAAAGGTAATATTCATAAGAATTAAATAAATTTTTATTTTTATGCATGTATTTAATGTATATATAAATTTGAGCTTTTAATATGCGCAAAATAGGGGTAAAAAAAACTTCCTGACAGATTACCTTAAATCGCTAGATACCTTTCTGAGATACTTGAAACGGCATTCAGCAACCTCGTTGCCAGCCCCATGCAAAATGTGCGACAAATTGTTCCGTTGCATTATATTTCATCTCAGAGATATTTGTCCACATTGCACGCTAAACAAAATTTCATATTAAAGAATTTTATTCATTTAAAACAAAAAAAAAAACATAATTCAAAAATTACCAACTAAATAGTGTCGTTTACTTTTCACTGAAGTGCAGTAGTTCATATTAATGAACCGCTCAATCGAAATTGTTCTGAACTAAAATACACTGCGATGGGCACTTTAAACAGTCAGACTACAGAATAGAAACAGAATAGAAACTAGTTTTAGTAATGCGAGAAAACATTTTATTGCAGCTCAAACACTGCACATGTCGATGCAAGTTGCAGCTGAGCAGAAACGGTTTCCGTTGCCACCACAGCCGTTATATTGCATTGGGTAACATTTTCGAGTCAAGCTATTATAAAACCACATTTGTTTATTGGCAAGACGGGTACACCAGCTGTAACGGTTGTGGCCACTATCTTTACCAGGCCTGCAGGTCTGGATTGCTGTGGATAGATCACATTAGAATTCAACATTAACTTACATATATAGCTGAGTACCAACCGGGACGGCCCCTACAGAACTTCTGGCCTTGAATGTGGGCCACGTAAAGTACCAAGCCAGCCAGGATCAGGAAGAATTTCATTTAAATGGAGTTCGCAATAACCTCAGTTTAAATTAGCTTAGCTAAAAGTAAGGTGCGCTCTTATATAGCGAAAAGAGGCAGCAATTTCTCTGTTGTGCAATTTCATTATGCCTTAGCTGTTGCAAAACATGTCCAATAAAAAGGAATGATATCTCACAAATAGCTAATTACTTTGTCTTATTTATTGACTTTTAAAAAGTCGCTAGAGCTAGATTTATGATATTTTTTCTATATTCGAAACAAAATCAGCTGATCCATTTTTATAATATTGCTCGGTTTAATTTAAGCTCTTTGGAAGGTTTTATTTCCTGATTTTAGATGAATGAGAATTTAAAATAGTTTACCTTTGAAACAAAATAAAAAATATATGTATAATAAATAATATTTAATATATAATATAATAATATTCGAACCGTGAACTAAACCACCATGATTTGCATTTAATTGTATTAAATACATTTTCCTTTAAATCTTAACCAAAATCCGTCATTGTGTAAAGTGCATAGTGGGTAAAGTGCTCCCAAAATAAAAGCGATAATTAAAATATCTAAATGTTAACCACATAATTTTCACTTTAAAGTAATTTAAAAGACGCCAAAAATTTGGTCTCACAGCAATTAATATTTTAGGTGTTTAAATTACATTATTACCGGCATTATGAAAGGAATGCTAAAAATATCACTACTTCCATACTAAACAAATTCATATACATATGTATTCATACATTAAATATTTTCGATTGTTCCCTTAATATACATACCCTTAATGTCCTGTTCGACCAGTATTGTAAAGCACAAATACGCAGTATTTTTTGAGAAATCAGTATTTTGGCGCAATCAGCAAACGGTTGTTGCAGTCTCAGTTTCCAAAATTGTTTAAACAAACAAATACCAAAATAGCATTCGTCTGTCGTAAACAAACGCGAGTGCAGTTGCCGTTAGCAGCAACAAGAAAACAACAACAACATGGCTGGTTTCGTAGCGGTGCACACAGGTTCGTTTTGATTGATGAGTTGTTGTTTATTTATGAAATATATTAAGCACGCATATTCTGCTTAGGAGCTGGAAATTGCATCGACGAAACCAAATACCAGCGCGTCATCAAAGAGTCCTGCATGCGGGCCACAGAAATTCTGCGAAACGGCGGCAGCGCCATCGACGCCTGCGAGGCAGCGATAATGCGCTTGGAGAACTGTGGCCACACGAACGCCGGCTTTGGCTCCAATCTCTGCTTGGACGGTTCGGTGCAGTGCGACGCGGCGATTATGAACGGCACCACGCTAAACTTTGGCGCCTGCACCAATGTCAGTCGTGTTAAGAACCCCATACAGCTGGCGCGTCGCATTTGCGACAGCCAGTCGGATCAACAGCCGCTGGAGCGCATACCACCGATGGTGCTGGCAGCCGGCGGTGCCGAGCAGTATGCCGAGCAAATGGGCTGTGCGATGGTCGAGCCCAACGTGCTGATCTCGGCGAAAGCGAAATTCCATTATAATCATTATAAGAGTAAATACGATTTAGTTGTCGGCAACAGCAAGGCCGTCGAGGAGGCTGTGCCCGAGCCCGGCAACGAGGTGGAGCTAACCGCCGCCCTGGACACGGTCGGCGCTGTCTGTGTGGATGGCGCCGGCAACACTGCAGCCGGCTGCAGTTCCGGCGGCATTCTGCTCAAAGTGCCCGGCCGTGTCGGCCAGGCGGCCACCTACGGCGCCGGCTGCTGGGCGACCGATACCGATGAATTGGCCATTGCCACGTGCACGACGGGCAATGGTGAGTACCTGATGAAAACGCTGCTCGCTCGCGAGATATGCAATGGTGCCTTTAGCAGTGACTGTGCCGTGACCAGTCTGCACAAGACGTTCAAACAAAAGTTTTTGGACTCGCCGCTGCTGCCGCAACAGCAGGATCTCTATGCCGGCGCACTGACATTGCTCTACTATCCCAAACAGAGTTGCGGCGAGGTGATGTGGAGCCACACAACGCAATCGTTCTGTGTCGGCTACATGGCAACGACGCAGAAAGTGCCAAAGGTTTGTGCAGGCCGGCACCCAATGCAGGCATCAGCTATCCATCATCATCACTTATATATGTACTTTCTCTAATGTTGTCGTCTTTATTTTTTAGTTTGTACACTCGCCGCTGCCCACGTACAGTGTGCCAGGCAGATCGTGCGTCGTCAACGGCCATAATTTCCATTTGCGCATTTAGTTGGGGCCAGCCAAGTAGCCTCAGACACAGCCTCCTGCTCATCGTCATTCAGTGTCAGCTTTGCAGTTTTCTGCAATTCATTTTATTTAATGTTTAATTGCCGCGACAATCGCTGCCAATGAAGGCGCGCCGCCCGAACCAACCCAACCCAACCCAAACCAACCCAAACAAACCAACAAAGCCAGCCAGGCAGGCTGCAGCACCAACAGCCACCAACAACGACAACATTTCATATTGCTTTTGTCTCGATGAAATATTAAGAATCATTAAATGGGAACTTTTCATTGTATAGTACTTATGAATATGTATGTTTACGTTTATGTTTATGTGTGGCCATGCCGCACAACTAGCAATAAAATAAGTGTATTTCGAATATATATAGAATATGTTAGAATAATTTGCCTCGTCGAACCTAAGCTGAGGCGCAACGCATCTGCCCGCGCCATAAATCAGCCAACAGTGGTCGAAAACGTGAATATCATATTCTATCACATATTTAGAAATGATGACGTATGTGCATGCACATACATATATATACATACGTTGGCTGCTTGTATTTATGGCCAAGAAAATTCAGAACTTGACCCATTAATTTTGCCGACACATAAATTGTATTAATAATACCACAATCTTGTTTTTGAAAATGGCAAATAACCTAAAGCTAAGAATTCTACTATTACATCAAAAAAGATCCTAAGCAATTGATTCAAATAGTTAACATATTTTGTTCGGTATTTATTATTGACAATTTTTAGATTATACAACTGTAGATTAGTATTAATATAATACAAATCAAATTCAAAATTAATTATTAAAACAATGGAAAACGTTTGCAGCTTGCTTGCAATTGTAATTGTTGCGTCAAATCGATCAAAAGCAATTGATTTAAATAGTTAACAACATATTTTGTTCGGTATTTATTATTGAATATTTTGGAGATTGTACAACTGTAGATTACTATTATAATAATACAAATCAAATTCAAAATTAAAAGTTTAAAACAATTGAAAACGTGGAAAAACCAACAATTCTTGTTCCATTAAGTAGAGCAACTAGCCGGCTTTGTGGCCACGCAATCTTTAATGCGCGTGTCGAAATACGGCGTGGATGCTGGGCACGTTCTGAAGAGGGTGACTTCCCATTCAGTGCTGCTTGCACTGTTCCTCTGGCAGTATATAGCGGTCTTGCACGTCGTATCGAAATAGGTGTAGAAAAACAGTCCGGTAATACCCGTTGCATCTTCCTTGCATTTAGTTCGTCGTACATCTGGACTGGGCGTTGTTGTCGGCGGTGGAGTTGGTGTGACAAATTCATCGTTGCTACAGGTCGACTCATAATTGGCCTACGAAGAATCTCTTGATGATCTGCCAAGTTAAGAGCTCCCTTAAGGAGTAGTACTTACATAGTTGGCCACACACTGCGGCACACAGACGGAACCAAATATTTCAGCTCCGATCACACAAATTTCATCAGCTGCGCAATTGATTACGGTGGACGGTTGCCCTTTGATACAACGGGCAGCTTGTGTCCTACTGACACAGGTGTACTTCTGGCCCGTAGGGCAAACAGTGCAGCCTCCGCCGGTTCCGCCGGACCCACAAACGTTG
Source organism: Drosophila sordidula (assembly GCA_035047465.1). Lineage (NCBI taxonomy): Eukaryota > Metazoa > Arthropoda > Insecta > Diptera > Drosophilidae > Drosophila > Drosophila sordidula. The sequence continues at coordinate 12,309,312 of JAWNPQ010000156.1, read as the reverse complement.
ACTTGCGCCGTGTCTTTTGCCTCGCATATGTCAAGTGAATTGGTGCAAACGCTGCCCGAATCGCATTCCAACAAGGCGCCAGTTTTATTCCCATCTGTTTGGATTTGGGCTATTAGCCAAGCTCCTTTCGCATAGGCAGCTCCTACTCACTGAAGCACAGGTAATACGTGGTCTCCGACTCGCAGGAGACTTCGTTGATGCTCTGGCATGCTCCACACTTGGGATCCCCTACACTCTGCCCTGCAGCTATTTCCAGGACCAACACGACGGCCACGATTCCGCAGAACTTGATCATTTTCACTTTTGCTTTTGATTTGGGTGTTTATCACTAACTGATCCCATGTCTACGCGTGGGCTCTTTTATATAGCCGAATTCGGTAGAGCATACGCGAATCTTTGGCCAGGGTTAGGTTTATGAGTCCTGTCATTTAAAACGCTGTTGACTCGTCATATGGGACCATAAAGCAATATCGAAGCATTCTTTTGGGACAAGCATAGCAAACGACAAATTGTATAATTTATATTGCATTTTTGACTCAAGTTCCAGTTAATTTTTTCCTTTTTAGCTTATCTTTATCTAGGCAAAGCTTTTATTATCTTCTCTGGCAGAATGTACAGTATTAAGAAGTGATAAAGTATTTAAAACGAAGGCCATTTTATATTATTTTATATTTTGATTATTGTCGGAAGTCAGTTGGCGTTGAAATCGTTTGTTTAATAGCGTATGTTAGATATCACTACAGGGTATATTAAAAGATTTATTATTAGGTTGGGAAAATAGAAGAAAAATAAATATTATTTTTACCCTATTTTCAAAGTTTATTTTATATTGCATGGCACTGTTCCGTGGAATCCATTATTTCTGTCGCTAAAAAATGTCATTTTGTAAAATGTGAAATTGTCAAATGTTCCTGATGTCTTTTTAGTAGGGAGTCCCACATTGCCAATAAACCCAAGCGTAAATAAGTGTGACCAATACTTTACCTATTATAAGATACTGACTAACAAACAAAAAATAGATTTCTTTTTCCCCAAGCAACATTTTGAATTGCAATTTTTATAATGAGTGTCTTCAAGTCAGACATACCTGACTAGAACATTACTAGTGCTTATATAGATATGTATCTCTTGTTATTCATTTAAAACCTATAAAACCATTTAATACAACTAAGGTACACAATAACACGTGAGAAGGCTCCAATCGGGAGCGTCCGACTGGGGGATACCCTGAACCCTGTGTTTTCATACATTTCAGTCCCCTTGCATGCGTGCCACTATGAAACAAAATTCTAAATAATTTTTAAGCTAAGAGCATGATCATGGGCGAATAGGGGGGATATCCAAAATATTTCTTACCTGCGTATGCCTCATGCGAACATTTTGAACATAATTTCGTGGCTCTAGCTCTTATGGTGTCTAAGATATGCCCAAAAAACTGGGTCAAACAACCGATAATTATCGATAATAAGAAAACGAGCCAAGTTATCGATGATTTGAAAGAAACTTGATCTGCGCATGGTATACACAAACTTAAAAAGTCAAAGTTCAGCATTCTAGCTTCTGTAGTCTCCGAAATAGATCCGGACAGAAGGACAGGCCTAGATCAACTCGGCTAGTGATGCTGATCAAGAATATATATACTTGATGGGGTCGGAGATGCTTCCTTCTGCCTGTTGCATACATTTGCACAAAACCATTATACCCTGATCCATTTTCAATGGATTCAGGGTATAAATAGTCCTTAGAAAATAAGAATATGTGCACTTTCGTCTATGCTTTAATTTTTTAGATTTTATGCTTAATAGTTTATATGTTTTCCACTTGTAATAATAAGTCCAATTCGGCATGGAGTCCGCCAATTCTTTAAGAATTGAATCATGGCTTTGGTTCCACTCTGCCAGCCAAACATCTTTTACTTGTTTGAAAGTCTCAAACTGTCGCCCGTTCTCGTAAACTTCGGCTTACAGGATAGCCCCAAAAGAGATAAACTCGTACTACATTTGCACAAAACCATTACACCCATTTATAATGGGCTGAGGTTATAAAAAAAATGTTCACAGTCAATCTAAAGGACAAGCTTAATCATGAATATCGTTTATATTTTAACAAAGTTTTGAAAGTTTGAAATATGGGAGATATGGATCCGAGAACTTTACATTTCATATTGGTTAATTTTACCACAAGTATATTATATTCCAAGTTTCAAATTCAAACAGAATTGTTTAAGCAATAGAAAAAGATTGTCGCATGCTTTAATTGTGGACTTTGGAACAAAAAAATGCCTTAAATTTTATATTAAACTAGGCGGAGGTGTGACATCAGGTGTACCATCAGTCACCCAGTTGTAGACTCACTTACAGTCTCAGTTGTAGAATCAGAAGTAGGATTAATTGTAGACTCAGTTGTAGACTCAGTTGTAGACTCAGTTGTAGACTCAGTTGTAGACTCAGTTGTAGACTCACTTACAGTCTCAGTTGTAGAATCAGATATAGGATTAGTTGTAGACTCAGTTGTAGACTCAGTTGTAGACTCAGTTGTAGACTCAGTTGTCGACTCAGTTGTAGACTCAGTTGTAGACTCAGTTGTAGACTCAGTAGTAGACTCAGTTGTAGACTCAGTTGTAGACTCAGTTGTAGACTCAGTTGTAGACTCACTTACAGTCTCAGTTGTAGAATCAGATATAGGATTAGTTGTAGACTCAGTTGTAGACTCAGTTGTAGACTCAGTTGTAGACTCAGTTGTAGACTCACTTACAGTCTCAGTTGTAGAATCAGATATAGGATTAGTTGTAGACTCAGTTGTAGACTCAGTTGTAGACTCAGTTGTAGACTCAGTTGTAGACTCACTTACAGTCTCAGTTGTAGAATCAGATATAGGATTAGTTGTAGACTCAGTTGTAGACTCAGTTGTAGACTCAGTTGTAGACTCACTTACAGTCTCAGTTGTAGAATCAGATGTAGGATTAGTTGTAGACTCAGTTGTAGACTCAGTTGTAGACTCAGTTGTAGACTCAGTTGTAGGAGTAGTTGTAGTAGGCGGTACAGTTGTAGTAACTGGACAACTAGCCGGCTTTGAGGCCACACAATCTCTAATGCGCGTGTCGAAATACGGCGTGGATGCTGGGCACGTTCTGAAGAGGGTGACTTCCCATTCAGTGCTGCTTGCACTGTTCCTCTGGCAGTATATAGCGGTCTTGCACGTCGTATCGAAATAGGTGTAGAAAAACAGTCCGGTAATACCCGTTGCATCTTCCTTGCATTTAGTTCGTCGTACATCTGGACTGGGCGTTGTTGTCGGCGGTGGAGTTGGTGTGATATATTCATCGTTGCTACAGGTCGGTTTCAATTTCGCCTGCAGAAAATCTCTTGATGATCTGACAAAATGAAAGCTTGGTTAAGCGGTTCTACTCACAAAGTCGACCGCACACTGTGGCACACAGACGGAACCAAGTGCTTGAGCTTCGGCCACACAAATTTCACCAGCTGCGCAATTAATTACTGAGGATACTGCGTTATTGATACAACGTCCAGCTTGCGTCCTACTGACACAGGTGTACTTCTGGCCCGTAGGGCAAACAGTGCAGCCTCCGCCGGTTCCGTCGGACGGACAAACCGTTTCCGCCGTACCTTTTAGCTCGCATATATCAAGTGAATTGGTGCAAACGCTGCCCGAATCGCATTCCAACAAAGCGCCAGTTTTATTCCCATCTATTTGAATTTGGGTTATTAGCCAATCTCCTTGCGCATTGCCTATGTTCCTACTCACTGAAGCATATGTAAAACGTGGTCTCCGACTCGCAGGAGGCATCGTTGGTGCTCTGGCACACTCCACACTGGGATGCACCCTGCCCCACAGCTATTTCCAGGGCCAATACGACGGCCACAATTGCGCAAAACTTGATCATTTTTCACTTTTGTTGCGGATTTGGGTGTATATCGCTAACTGATTCCATGTCTCCGATTAGGCTTCCTTATATACTCGAGTAAAAAACCACGGTTGCGTTTATGAGTACTGTCATTTAGAAGAGTGTTGACGTGTCGTATGGACCATAAACCAATATCGAAGCATTAAGCATAGCTAAGTACAAATTGTATAATTTATCTTGCTGAGTTTCTGAGTTTTTTTCCTTAAGTTTTCCGTGGAACTTACTTGTAGCTTAGCTTATCTTAAATACAGCAGTGTCTTTATTATCTTTACGGGCGAATTGTATTAGGAAGTATTCAAAACGAAGGTCATTTTATGTTTTGCCTCTTGTCGGGAGCAATGTTTAATAGGGAATGCCAGATATCAGTACAGGGTATCTTTTTATTATTTCCCAAAATGATTCTTGTTTATTATTAAACCTTGCCTATTCATTAAATGTATATAGTGCAGAAGTATAATTTGTTTAGCTGCCTTGGGTACATTGCACATACTTTAGAGGCAGCTATCGTATTTTGTTTTTCTTCCTAAATAAATTTTTAAATGTTTGTGGTCATTACATGTACAAATTTCATATGCAGTGCGGCTAAATAAATATTAGGAATTATATGGATGTTACATTTTAGATGCATGTAACAAATTTCTTAGAAGTAGTGTGCATTTTTTTATTTTTGCAATGCAGCCGCGTTTATACAGTATGTAAATAGCGTAGTGTAGCAAGATAAATACATTTTTTTTACTTCATTTGCAAGTAAATGCACCTAAAATTGAGTATTTTCGTACACGCATATTTTTATTATACTTGGTTTTTCTTAGAACTATGTAAACTGTATACAAATAATTTAAATACCTTGCTTCAAACATTTTACTGAATAAAAAGAAATATTCAAATTATATGCTGTCAAGAAAGCGTTTTTACATGAAATTTTAATACTAAATAACAAAATAAAACAAGGAATTTTTTATATGGCTGCCCTTGGAATCACATACGACCTGAGTTTCTTTTTTTTCTGCCATTCTCCCAGTACAGCAGCTTTCAAATCAGATTTTGTTTTGGGACGTCGCTTTGCGACTTTTTTTTCAAATATCTACATACATATGTATTTCTGTAAGTAAATTAAGAAATTTGTCTTTCAAAGACATGCAATTCTTCACAATTATGCTTTTGCACAGCTCCTTCTACCAACCCCTGTGCAATTTATCGTTGCTTTTGGACTTGCTTTTTAAATTGCCGCTAATTGTTGATCTGTCACACCTGTACACATTTGTCGATTTTTTCATTTACACCTGATTTTCTTTAATAATGCAACCAAGTACGCGCTTTGTTTTAACCATTTTTCTAATTACACAATTAATTACATATATGTACATATATATGTAGATATGTATGCACTAAACGGAAAAAACCTCGATCAAAGCTAAATTCTGTATGTACACATTGTAATTTTCACTGAATAAAAAGAGACTCCCAGTTTACAGAATTTGTTCATAAAATATGACAACCGATATGAGGCGCTTAACTGAGAAAGGTTATTTAATTGGCTTTAAATTAAATTATTTTCGTACAAAATCAACTTTTGTGCTGCCATAAGAATATGCAGAAAAAAAATAAAAATTTCAGCATCTGCGCCCACCTGCCAATACGTGGAGAATTGCAAAGTTTGTTTGGGTGGCAGGGGAAAGGCAGCCGCGTTGCTATTAAAGAGTGTCCCCTAGTCGAGCATACTTGACTTAACCATTTTTAGTGTTTATCTATTGTTATTCATTTAAAATCCATAAAACAAAACTGAAGTACATAAAACAAAAGTCAACAAGGCAACCGATACTGAATGCATTGATAAATGATTAATTGTATACAAATAATTTCGTTTATATGTATACATAAGTACGTACAGTGGCTAAATCCAGCCCATACAAGAACTTGAACAGCCCATAACTTTTAAACTTTTCAAATCCAATCGCAGAATCGTTGACAACGCCTTCATTTATTTTTTTTCTGCTTTAATCTGTTCTAGAATTCAAAAGCAAAAACCACAAATTTTCAACAATTTAATGTCACTGCTTATTCGACCCACGGTTGTCACTTCCAGGGTTGCAATTGGACAAAATTTGTACCAGAAGCCACAAAAAGATGTACCATTTTCAATGAAACGTCAGTTATCCTTTCAAAGCACTTTAAATAAATATTAATTCAAACAAGTTTAAAATTCTTTCAGATTTTTGACATGCACATTCCCATAAATGAAACCAAATTACCTTCTTTGTATAAATCCTACATTCGTTTAAATGAATCAATGAATCAATCAATCGTATTTGGTGGAAACGTACCAAAACGGGTACTTTATTGATTTGATGGTACACAAAACTTGTTCTTTAAAATTTCATTTTTTCTTTATAGAAATAATGGTATCGAAGCTTCTTAATTATAAGAGCTGCCTTTTATATTTGATTATTTTAATTTGAATTGGAAAATATAAAGAGAATTTCTTCAATTTTTTTGTTGACAATTGTATTTCTTCGTCAAAAACTGTACATTCTTTTGTATCTACTGAAACGGTTTTTTTTTTTGCCAATGACAATAATTTTGTTCGATTTCTGAATTCGGTTTTTGGCGCAATTAATTGCTTCCACAATAAATTTATTTGTTTGCTATTTTGAACACATTAACACTCCAATTTTGTTCCAACACGTAAGTGCAACATAGTTATGTGTCCTTTTTGGTAGTTGCATTGATGCTCCTACTCCTCGGGCGCCGGATCCGGAGCTTCTTCAGCTTCAACTGGCTCAGCCGGTGGTACTGACTGTCTATTGCGGGTCCCTTCTTTTTGCTCAAACTCCTGGGGATCTTCGTCTTCTTCCTCATCCCGCTCGAACGGATAGAAGGGATGATCCTTGACCTCTTCGAACGTAGTTAATCGATCCTTGGGCTTAATGCCCCGTAAAGCGCGCGTATCTGCATCGCTCAACTGAAAGTCGAATATATTCAGATTCTGCTTAATGTGCAAGGGATTTGCGGCTTTGGGTATGGGCACAACACCATAGTCGACCTAATAAAAGTAAATACCTATAATCCCCCATTGATTTGGATAGCTTTTACCGTGTACGTACCAAGTAGCGGAGCACTATTTGTGCCGCAGTACGCTTGTTTCTCTTCACCAGCCGCCTCATGCCCTCGGAAAAGAAGTAAATTGGAGAATGTGTCTCACGATCTGGCTGACCCAGCGGCGAATAGGCGGTAACAACGATGCCGTTGTAGCGGCAGTAGTCGACCAGGTCCTTTTGCATGAAACCCGGCCAGATCTCCACCTGGTTAACAACCGGCTTGGACGAGCTACACTGTATGATGCGCTGCACCTGCTCCATGTTAAAGTTGGAGACCCCAATGCTGCGCACCAAGCCCAGCTTGACAAGTTCCTCCATGGCATGCCAGGTGTCAATGTAATCGACATCGCTTTTGTGACCAATATATGCATGTTAGAGCGCTTCAATCCCAACTTGTTCCCTACAGATCACTTACGATTGTTGAACTTTGTCGCCCTCCATTGGCTCAAGTATCTCATCGCACATGTGCTTATAGCCCACTGGAAAGTGCATAAGGTATAAGTCGATATAGTCGAAGCCAAGCGCCTCCAGTTGCTTCTCGCATATGCGGCGCACCTCTCGGGGGTCGTGGTGTGTGTTCCAAAGCTGGAAACATACAGAGGGTGAAACGTGCTTGAGGGCGAGCTATGGGGACAGATGACCTCTCACCTTTGTGGTAAGAAAGATGTTCTCCCTTGAGACATTGCCCATTTGTATCTGAGTACGTATGGCCTCGCCTACGTCCCTTTCATTCTCATAGAAGAACGCCGTGTCGAAGTGTCGAAATCCGGTCTCCACGGCACAGTGCACTGCGGTCAAGCACTGATAGCCGCGCATCTGCAATGGAATGGAACGGATTAAGTGATTCAGAAACGTATATTGAGCATCGTTTGCCTTATAGGTTCCAAACCCTAGTACGGGCATTTCGTAGCCGCTGCTCAGCTTGATCTTGGGGGCCATCAGCAGTGCTTTAACGCCGCACACGGGCTTTTCGCCCAGTATCAGTGCAACCCGCGAGTTGTCCTCTTCATCGTCGTCACATGTAGTCAAACAGCGTGCCGGTATCATAACGGAAATGTTCTCAAATAAAAACAACGAATTTCTGTATACAAAATATTTTACAATATATTTGAAAGCAATTTTGATCCCTATACGAATGAAATAACTTTGCTTTCAAAATTTCTTCAACTATGTCAGAAAAGGAAATATTCACATGGAAAAAAGCAGCCACAAATTGCAATATATATTTGATTGTATTTATACAGCTGCACTAGATGAAGCTTTTGCCTTAAAACTCAATGGCAAACGGATAGTACTTGTGATTCTGACCCTTGATCAGGTTCAAGGGCACCATGCGCTCGCCAGTGTTATATTGGTCGAGCACACACTTCTCCTCCTCGGTCAGCTCAAAGTCAAAGACATTAAAGTTTTCAGATATGCGGCCGACATTGGATGACTTCGGTATAGGCATCACACCCAGCTCCAGCTGAAAAGAGGCAAAGTATTAAATGGATGATATTTTACTTCTGTGTTATTTGCAGTGAGAAAAGCAAACTGTGGATTTAATTTCAGTTACATGGAAAATTTCAACCCGACAAATGTTTATTGCCTGACTTCAGAGGTTGCATAACTAAAAGAATATCTATCTATATAACAAAAAAAATGTAGAAAGGTAAATACCAAATATCTTATAAATAATAACTATAACGCTTTTTTTAAATCATGAATCAACTCACCAAATAGCGCAGGACAACTTGTGGCGTCGTCTTCTTGTACTTCTCAGCAATAGCCTTTACTGCAGGCGAGTATATAAACTCTGGCTTCTGCTCATCCGGCTTCGGTTTGCCAAGTGGTGTGTACGCCGTAAGGGTGACGCCGTGCTTCTTGCAGAATGCGGCCAATGGCTTCTGGCTAATTGCTGGCGAGCACTCAACCTGATTGGTAACCGGCTTGATCTCACAATTGTCAAGGACACGCAACAACTGCTCGCTGTTGAAGTTCGAGACGCCAATGCTGCGCACCAGGCCGATCTTAACCAGCTGCTCCATAGCCTTGTACGTGTCCAGGTAGTCCACATCACTCAGCTGCAGCACACCGTTCTCATCCTTGGGCATCAGCGTCTGCTCATCGACAAACTTATAGCCCACCGGCATGTGCATCAAATACAGATCGATATAGTCCAGGCCAAAGTTGCCCAGCTGTTTGCGGCAAGCGGTCTCTACGCGCTTGGGATCATGATGTATGTTCCACAGCTACAAAAGCAGCAACGATTAAAAAACCTGAAATTCTTTCGAGTTTCGACTTTGGATCTCACCTTTGTCACTAGGAAAATATCCTCACGCTTGACCACGCCCTCAGCAATCTTATCGCGAATGGCCTTGCCCACCTCGGCCTCGTTCTGGTAGAAATAGGCGGTGTCTATATGCCGGTATCCAATGTCAATGGCGTGCTTGACAGCAATCTCCCCTTCGTTGTCTTTCGACTGCAATTAAAGGAAATTTGGATTAGCCAATGACAATGTATATTTAAATGTCAACCAATCTTTAAATGTCAACCAATCTTAATTTTCAAATAATGATTAAATATTTTGATAAGACATACATACGTGTATATAATACTTACATTATATGTACCCAAGCCCAAGACGGGCATTTCGTAGCCATTGTTCAATTTAACAGTGGGTGCGAGCTTCATAGCTGTTTAAAAAAATAAAAGACAATTTAAACAGAAAAAAAAAAAGACGAAAGCAGTTGCCCAGTTGTTTCTCAAGCGAACTTGCAAGCAATGCAATTTCAGGCGACAGCCGTAGGCAGCTAAAAGCTTTAACATTTACTGAAATGTTATCAACAGGGGACACTAACATTTTACATTTGCCGGCATCACAAAACATCGTTTAACCATTACACTAAGCGATAAAGCGCTTTTAAAGTATTGTCGCATTTTGTTAACGAGTAGATTTTTAATAGGACACACACAATGCCTTTTTGACTAAACGGTATACTTATGTAAAGTTCTGTTTTTAATAACAGTCACAAATATGTGCTATGCATAGTAACTCGCCGTTGTCACAGTAAATTTAAAAGCACTTGTAATGAATCATTATTTGGTTGTCGCGATGTATCGGTTCCGTCTTTTCTTATCGATAATTTAGGATAAGTTCATTCTGCAGAAATTGGAATAGTACTGAAAGTTCAGTTGTTATATTTTTATTGAGCAAAATAAATAAAACGTTCGCTTTATGCTACTTAGTACAATATCAATAAGATTAAATTACAGACATTACATAATTTATATATAATTGCAATCAAATATATTATCGTTATTTATTATATTTATCATATAATCTTCACCAAAATTATACATTACATTTATTTATTTTTAAGCAGTGAATAACTGAAACAAAAATTAACCAAAATTTGATATGATTAGGACTCAAAGAAACACAACTAACGGTAACTATTTTCTCGGTCATAGTTCATTAGTTCAACTAGGTAGTTTAATCGAACTTGTTCAGAACAATTCGCTACAACTCTAACAGGAATATATATGTATATATGTTTATGTTTTGTTTGTATACCCAGGTCAGCAAGTTGATTTTCCTGATACAATTTGCACATGGAGGAGAACGCGGATACTACACCAGATCTAGAGTCTTTCAATGGCTATGGCTTCAACAACTACACAGCTGCGGAGGCATTTATTCAGGGTCTGTCTGGAATGGTTAACCAGAGCGATGTTGAGACCATGATACGTGCCCAAAAACAAATGTAAGTAGATCACAAAGGAAAATGAGTGTACATTCAAACAGGCATTAAATGAACAGTCATCAATAAAACGAACGACTTTTAGGTTGCAACGGTTCGAGAAAACCAACGAAATGTTGCTCAACTGCAACGCCTTATCACAGAGCCGCTTGAAGAGCGCTAGTGAGGATTTCAAGCGGCACGTAAAGCTGCTGAGTGAGATGAAAAAAGATCTGGATTACATATTTCGCAAAGTGCGTATTATTAAACAGAAACTGCAACAGCAATACCCCGCCATATACGCGGAAGTGCAGCCTCAGCGCAGCAGCCTGGCCGAAGAGGCGGAGGATGAAACGGAAAGTGCGAAACCCACACAGGTTGTCGAAGCAGCCGCGGTGAAGTCGGCCTCCACGGAACAAGCGCCCAAGAAGAGCGCCGCCACGATTGAGTACGTGCAAATGCAGGAGGCCATCGACAATGGGATAGTTGAGATCGAAAATGAGCTCATAAAACGTGTATGTTCCGTGGAGACTGCCAATCCGAATGACTCGTCCGATTGCACGTCAGAGGATACTGGTTAATTCATAGTTTATAATTAGACTTAACATAGAGTCTATAGTGTATTTATTTATGTGTTTTTAAAAAACTAGTGGAAAATTCTGTATTCGCAATAGGTTAGAAAATAATTTGGTACTTGTATTGTTTCGGTACTTTTGAGATTATAACGCGTCCGTCGTAGCTTAATGACGCAAAAATCCAAGGGTCCACGTTACTCCATTCTGCACAGTACACCGAATCCTCGTGTTGATCAAAGGTCTGAAGTAGGCCATCAGACAGCACTTTGTGCCGTTCCTGTGCGACAGCCGTAATCCCCTCGCCAGATTCTATACTTGGCGCTTCCGAACTAACCGAGCCCGCACAGGTCAGCAGCACCTTGCAATCACTTGAGCTGGACAGTATCAATTGGTCGTGGAATGTATTGAACCGCACAGACCAGACCCAATGCGAGTGGTCGCTGCGCTCATAAACTGGCGCCTTCACCATGCGACAGTCCCATACTTTAAGGCATCCGTCGTCGCCACCGGTCACCAAATGACACTGTTTATTTGGATTGCAGTCAAGGTCGCGAACAAGCTGCCCATGTGCGTCCTCTATGCTCCAAGCGCAGTGCTGAGTGTCGCGTACATCGTAAGCCCGGACGCTGGTATCGTGCAGGGCCAAAAACTGATGGCCCTGATGGTGATGCGACCATTTACCATTCGTAAATGGTGACAAGTGCTTCGCCCCGCTGCTGCTGCTGCTGCTGCTGCTGCTGACTTCGGCCACCACGCGAGTGGAAGCCTCCGCGCGCTGCATAATGGCCAGCTTGTTGCCAACAACGCAGCCCAACGTCTGCTCTTGACTGGGATGGAATTCTATGGTCTTAACGCGTTCACCCAGTTCGGCAGTGTCCAACACCTCAACATTTGCCCACGGTATATATTCGCTTTTAATTGGCTCGGGAGCGGCGTCCTTTGAGTCCTCAACCGGCAGAGTTAACAATGCCGCCTGGGACAGCACCTGCGCCCCCTTTTGAACGTTGTAGACGGAGGCCAGCAAACGTGAATTGTGGTGAGAACTGCTGAGTTTCCAAACTTCACCCAGTGCATGTTCAAAGATCTAAAACAATAAACGCAACATATGAGAAATAAGCTGGTGGCACGACTTTCACACTCACTTTAGACTGAATGGTTGCCTGCTCCTCGTCGTATTGCAGTAGGTGCAACTGATTGGTGGGCTTCAGCGAGTTTGTGGCTATAAAAAAGCAGACATCATTGCCCTCACCGTACTGCGGCGTCAGAGCGCGAGCCTGTAATTCCAATCCATAAATCATGCCGCTCTCCTCCATTTGAAACGCTCGCAGCAAAGCGATTCTAATTGGAACATACAAAAAATGAATATAGGCAAGAGCTAAGAGGAATTTGAATGGGAACTAATAAAAGATTTTGGCTTGATAAAAAAAACATATGGATAAATGTTTAGATAACGTTTTGAGTACTTAAATACAATAATCAAAACCTAGATATAGATAACAATTTTGCAATATGCAAGTACATACTATGTACATACTTGATTTACTTTAATTTAAATTAATCTTATTCTACGCTTCTGAGCCAGGATGTTCAGTATATGCATAAATATGTATGCAATAACCATTTGCATCCGTTAGAAACAAGGATATTTTATGGCAGGATTTAATTTGTGATAACATTATTTGAGGGTGGAACTAAATAGCCGATATGTTTGAAAATTATATCTCAGTTTAACTTAGACATCCAAAATCAACAAGTCTCACCTTATCCAAAATTTTAAATCAAGGAGCTCCTGTTTACTTGTATAAAACCAGCTATAGCTATTTTTATTAGAGATGAACTTCTGAATTCTGAAATATCGTTAAGCTTGAAGCCTGAATAAATAAAAAAAATAAAAATAACGCTATGCTGCCAAACTAAAAAGAAAATATAAAAAAATAAAATAAAAAAAATTGCCTTCCCAGAGTATATAATTAAATTCACGGAAAATTTATAAATTTTGTGGTGCTGCAACTAAAAACCATATTAGCGAGCATTGATGTGTATCTGTGTCATTTGTTACTCGCTGAAACAGCAAGCTACTAGTTATTTTTCAGCTGACACAAAACACAACCCTGCGCACGCCCAAATCAACACTGTGTTGCCTCCATCCATTTTGTTTTAGTGAAAAAAGATTCTCAAAAGTAACAGACGCGCATTACCAAAATTGACATTGCAGTATAATTAGGGACACAGCATATTTCACAACTAATTAAATTTCCAGAGTGCAGCGCAATGGCACAAAACATCAGCCCTGAACAGAGTGGTGCTGGTGGCAGTAGCAAACACAATGATGACTCGCTGCCTGTCAAAGACAATCATGCTGTGAGCAAAAGGTAAGGCGCCAAATTTTGATGCATACATATGTATATATACAATATATGTATGAAATGATTTGCAATAAATTCTCTATTGAACAGACTGCACAAGGAACTCATGAACCTAATGATGGCCAACGAGAAGGGAATCTCGGCATTTCCGGACGGTGAAAATATCTTCAAATGGATCGGAACCATTGCTGGGCCCATAAACACTGTGTATTCAAGCCAGACGTATCGCTTGTCGCTCGAGTTTCCCAATTCCTATCCGTATGCGGCGCCTGTGGTCAAATTCTTGACCCCCTGCTTTCATCCCAACGTCGATCTGCAGGGCGCCATCTGTCTAGACATACTCAAAGACAAGTGGTCGGCGCTGTATGATGTACGCACCATACTGTTGTCCATACAATCGCTCCTCGGCGAGCCAAACAACGAGAGTCCACTGAATGCGCAGGCCGCGATGATGTGGAACGATCAGAATGAGTACAAAAAATACCTGGATTCCTTCTACGAGAAACACAAGGATACCTAAACACCAAAACTCACTCACTCCACTCATTCTATGCTCATATTGCGGCGTATTTATTTACATGTGTATGTGTATGTGTGGTGCGAGCAACATCTACACACACCACTCATCCTCGCCCTCTATATTAGTTAATGCTGTTTTCTTTTGGCACACCTTTGCATTTCTTCTGATTGTCATTGATAGACATGATTGGATTTTTTAATTTTTGCAGCAAATTAATTATATGTATTGTAATAATGGTATATGTATGTCATTTTCAGACCGTCAGTTTCTTTAAGCTTAAGCATGAATTTTAGTTAATTGTTTTTTTATACATGATTTTTGAAGTATGTAAGCGGGTTATTGCCATCAATTTGTACTGATTTCAAGCGATTGTGCAGGCCCGGCCATTATGTGAATGTTAGCTAATTTTATAGTTACCTCCCAGGATCCCCCTCCTCTCACTCACTACATATATGTATTTACTTTTAATGCAGCAGTTTTTCGACTCCATTCAAAATATATAAACAAAATTTTAGTATTTCAAAGGAAATTGGACTTTTTGAATTGAATAATAAGTCGTGTTAGCTTGAAGAGTTATTGAAATCACACATATATATATGTATATATATATATATATATATAAATAAAAGCGAATAATTGATTAGTTCTTTCCATGGAAACGCGTTAATGTTTGTGACTATTGACATAAGTTGTTAATCCTTGTGACTGCTAAAGGATGCGCAGGACTTCAGGTGCTTCTTCGTGTGCGCAGACAACGCGGAGCGAGCTGTGAAAATACGCGCGCATCGCTTGCAACGCCAGAGTTGCTTGTGGCCGCTGTGGCGCCGCAGGATGTGATCGTTCAGATTTTGGCCAGTGTAGAAGCGCTGCTCGCAGTGCTTGCACGCGAAGGTGCACTCGCTCTTCGCCCTGTGCACCCACTGGTGGCGTGTGAGGAGCGCCCTGCGGCCGTAGCCCTTGCCGCACTTGTCGCATATATGTTTCGGACTGTCGGACTCAACCGGCTCCATGTG
Organism: Drosophila sordidula; assembly: GCA_035047465.1. NCBI lineage: Eukaryota > Metazoa > Arthropoda > Insecta > Diptera > Drosophilidae > Drosophila > Drosophila sordidula. Next base: position 12,294,093 of record JAWNPQ010000156.1, on the reverse strand, counting down.
CTGCCGGCGCACATGATAGTTCAGGCTGCGAAGCGCAGTATAAACCTTCTGGCAATTCGGCCATGTGCAGCGATATGTGGCTCTCTCCTCCTGGTGCGCCTCACGCAAGTGTTCGGCCAGCAAGCCGGCTCGGGCATAGACCCTGTCACATCGGTCGACTGTGCATTTGTGGGGCTGCTGTCCTTGATGCTTCTCCATGTGCGCCTCGTACAGCGACATTTTGTAGAAGCCACGGCCGCAAATGCTGCAGTCCATCTTCTGTCGCAGGCCCGGAGGACGCTTTGCATTGGCCAGAGGAGTGGCTGTGGCAAGTCTTTCCTTTCCCAGCGATTGTTTGGCAGCATCATCCTCAATAATATATACTTCCTCCTATGAAAAATAAGAAAAACAAAATCAGCACAAGCTTTTGTCAATTTGGTTAATTTAGTCCACTATATATACATACGTATATGTATATGTAAATACCAAAATCCAAACAAGTTTTTTTGTTGGTTTATAAATTCAACTAATAAATAAATAAAAAAGAATGCTCTTGACAAGTGCGACCGAATAACAGATACGCTACACACATTTTTTTAGAACAAATTTGGTTACGCTTCAAAATTGGTACGTCAAAAAATTATGTATAGAAAATAATTATGAGCATTATATAAATAAATCAAGTGTCAACCTTGAGCGGAAAATGTGAAAAAGGAAGCTAACAAGCTGAGCAAAGCATTTGCGCGATTCCGGAAAAGTAAGTGTTTGACAGCCTCGTCGTACAGTTTTCATCAAGATTGAGAGATCTTAAGGTTGCGCAAAGCGCAGTCTCAAGAGTGTGACGTCACAATACCGGGTTGCGCTTTGTTTACCTTTCTTTGCAATTGGCACGCTTGTATAAAGTCTGGTTATTTACTGAACAATACTGCCCCAAATGTGTAATTAGATCAAAACATCTTAAAAAACAAACAAGTTGAGCTTTTATCCCCTTGGGAGCTATATGATATAGTGGCCCGATCAGGAAATTTTTGGTACATGTGCTCCGTGTACTAATATTACGAATCATCATACAAACGCAAAATTCCGTTGATGTGACGTCACAATTTGACGAGCTCAGAAGTCTTTGCATAACCTGTGGCTGTCTTAATCAGTTTGAGCTTTGTTTAAAATGCGTTGATTTTTAGCCTGTATTAAATCTAGATACTGATTTAATGAAGACCGAAATTAGCTAAAAACATCTTTGAAATGAATTATCTAATTATTCCTGTGGAAGCTATAGGGTATAGTGGTCTATGTGCAATAATACGGGTGCCAAGTTTTATTAAGATGTCTTGCCTACTTTAGTTGTTATTTTTTTTTTCGAGCGTATTTGTCGTTATTTTCATACAAACACCGCGCGCACACAGTTTACCGATAGTGTGTTACAATGTCAAAAGCTCAAAGTTCTTTGCATAACCTGTGGCTCTCTCAACAGTGTTAATCCTTTCGAAAAAGCCGCTCTCAAAACTTCTAAAAGCTCTTAAAAATGCAAACCGTTAGCTTTACGCATATTTCGATGTATACAAACACAGCTCGATAAATATTTACATTTGCAATAATATAAATATACATGATACATATATATATATATATTATCATAAATGTATATCAGACAATTTATCTGCGGGCGCGTGTACTTTTATTTCGTTAGATGCCACGTTCTCACGCCAATAAACTAAGCGTGCCATAAACATATGGATGTATGCATATACATAAGTGTGCATATGTATGTGTGTGCTCTCTTCCGCATCCAATACACACTCATAGATACATGCATGCCCTCTTATTAACAGTTATACATTCAAACGTGCCTGCTGACAATCAAACCACATTATGTGATTAGATTATGCCAAACTTTCAAACACACACTCAGGCAACAAAAACACAACAAAAAAAAGTACGGATGTATGTCTGTTTCAATAAGCACTCACAATATCTTCAATGGCCTGCGACGTGACGGACCCCTCTGTGGTTTCAGCCGGAGCAATTAATTTCTCGGGCTGCGCCTGGAAACGTTCCGCCGGAGCTTTTGCCGGCGCAGCGGTTTTCGCTTCCTGGCTGGAGTTGTGGCTTTTGGCAGTGGAGTTGACTTCCGAAAGGAGTTTCTCAAAGTTCCTGAAGGACTCCTCGCACATGCGTTGAAAATCATAGAACTGGTGCACCAATTGGTAGCAGCACTCGCAGATGCACTTGAGCACGATTTGAGGGTTCAGTTCGTCGTCGACAGGAGCCGGCAAAAATCGAAGGCCGTCGTCGCCAGCTCTCATGCAGCCAATAAACTTGCTCGCCAAGTCCTTATCGCGGTACAAATCGTAGGCTGAATCCTCAGCGCTGAGCAGAACGAGGCATCCCCGGCACAGCGACATTCTAGCAATAGTATCGCTCCTTGATGCGGTCGTGGTGTCGGCAAGTGCGCGACGTGCACTTCGTTGTGGTTCTGATTTAAACATCGTCGGGTTACAAACGTTCAACCTGCTGCTGCTGCTGCTATAAATTAACATCAATTGTGACAATAACCACACATTTGTTTGTTTGTATTCGAGCTCCCAAACTGTGGCGCCCGTGCCCTGCGCCGCGCGGTCTTTTACTGCGCTGGATAATAAAAGCTTGACGGTCGCTTATTAGATGCTGCCGTTGTTTTTATCTGCCCACACGAATACAAAAAAAAAACTGTTATGCCCCACAGGGTGGCTCGGCAAAGCTTTCGCTCGCATAGGGTGCGCCAACTGTCGCAGCCATCCAAGCTTGGCGCAATTTTTAAACATACTCTTTGTGTTATTACAGATTTTATTTAGATTATTTATTTACGAAATTAAAATATTCAGATTACATGTGTGTTTTGGTTCGGTCTCAAAAAGTAGCGAGGGAGCCCAACATACAAAAATTTACCGTTAACTGTGTGGGGGCAAACTTGTATTTATAAAAACAAGAACTAACAAGTAGCTTAAAATTTTAAAATATAAACTTCACATGAATGAAAGAAACTTTTTGTTGCAAAAGAATAGTAATCCGAAGTATACCTTATATCTTTAATATATAATTGTATGTTCGAATTTGTTGGATAAGACGCTAAGAAACAAAGTATCGTTAAAGGCGTATTTTATGACAATATTTACGGACTGAGTGGGGAAAAGGACGTCTGCTTGCATTTCAATTATTAATGCTTCTTTAGTTAATTTTTTTTTTGTCAGATTTAAAAGTGAAAGAGGCTTTCCTAAATATATCTAAACTTATGGCAATCAAAAAAAAAAAAAAACTTATTTCATTAAGTTTTGTCACGAGATTCGCATGCACTTAAACTTTGTTTGACTTCTGTATGTGTATTAATATGGTTTTATTCGTGCTAAAATCGCACTAAATGAATTAAAATATGCAAATTACATGTCTGAGTTGTGTTAAGTTTCGATAAATCTGTGCTAAATACTATATACATACGCGTGTATGTATTCACAGACAGACTTACAGTTACGTACACCCTATACACTATCCGTTGTCATTGTCGAGCCGAGCGTTACGGACGTTGCCACCGACGATATTGTCTCCATGGAGGCGTTCATCTTCTTTTTGAATGCCCGCAATACGTCCAAGTGGTAAATCTGCTGAACGCCCGCCTGCTGATCTATGGACAATGTATAAATGTTTCTCTCGCCGCTGGAACTTAGCAAGGTGGGCATGTAATGGGGCAAGTAGAGACGCTGCATCTCTGGAGAGTCGCTGCCTTCCGAGTTCACGCCGCTGGCCAGCTCTTTGGTGTAGGAGCGATGCAGTCGCATAATCTGCACGTACTGATAGTGCGAGACGTAGAGGAATGGTTCGCGATATAGGAAGCCTGTTGGCGCGTAAACCCAATTCAAGTCGTAGGGACGCGAGCGGCAGCCAAACTCGTCGACAAAGACGCCGCACTCGGCGAAGCAGAGCAGGAACTCCTGTCGCGAGATGCGAACGGCGATAAAAGGCTGACAGTTGGCCGTGTGCTGGAGCATCTTGTCCGCCAGATCGACGAACTCCTCGGCCGCATAGTTGTCCAAATCGATTTCGTAGAACTTGTCCGAGCTGACAATTGCCGAGTGGCGTGTGTAGAAAATCGATGTCACGGGCGTGGCAGTATCGAGGGCGCGCACCGGCTTAAACTTGTGCAGCTTTAGGTCGTACTTGAGGATGACAATGCGCGTCGAGGTCGCCGCAATGGCCACCGAGTCGAGGGCATTCTCCGATTCGTTCGATATCTGGACGAGCTTCCATTTTTCGCTGACCGAGCGATTGGCAAACGGCAGCTCAATGACAGACGTCTCCAGCACCGGCTTCTGGCAGGGAATCGCGCTCTGGCAGCGCGACTCCAGCTGGCGATAGTCGCACTGGTATAGCTTCTCCCCATTGGCGCCCACCATCATGGCCTTGGCCAGGCGCGTCGAAATGGACACATAGCTAACCGACTCGATGCCCGCAATGTGCAGCAAGCGCTGCGTCTCCACGTTGTACGCAAACAGGCCGCTGTTGCAGCCAAACAGCAGTATTTTCTGCTCGACTATCTCGAATGCGCAGTTGATCTCAATGGCCTCGTTGCGATTGCCGTCGCCAGAGTCCTGCCCGGCACCGCTGTACGCCAGCGTGCCTATGTACTCGCCCGTGCAATTCTGCTCGCTGTCCACCGTGGCCAGGCTGTTGCAACTGGACGCGATTGGAGCCTCGTTCACCACATCGCCCGCCTGCTCCACTTTGCTGCCGCAATTGGCCGTTACATTGGCCCGGCACTTGCGGTGCGCCACTTCCTTGCACTCCCTGCAGCGCCAGTATGCCGAGCCGTTTACAACTGCCTGGCCGCAGGCCAGACATGCGAGCGCGTCCAGCTTCGACTCCTGCAGGGCCAACTCGAAGCGATGGTACGCCACTTCCGCGTCGCCCGGCTTCTGAGGCGATCGCACTTTGCTTTTGGGCTCCGTTTGGCTTGCAGATCGTTTCAGAGTCGTCGCCTGCTTTTGCGGGGATCGGGGCACAACGGCGATGCTCGCAGGACGCAGCTTGGGCTCGTCCGCGTCGCCATTTAAAGCGCTCGACTTGCGAGGCGAACGCAAAGTTGCAGTACCTGTAAAAGGATGCGATCAATACGGGCTGGATTATGATTATACATATTTATAGCAATTAAATTAATTATTAAGATTAGATACAGCCGAATCCCGACAATTTAAAATTGCATGGGAACAGCATTACGAATTAATTAAATATGTATCTACGTCTAACATACTATTCACTTAATAGGCAAATAACAACAATTAATATAATATTAAGAGAAAGATCTAGCTTTAAAAAAGCTTGTAATTTTTGATTGTTTGAGTTTCTTTTGGCCTATCTCTTCAATTGTATTTTCGAAACTTATTAAACAATCAGAAATCAATTTTAAACATAATATTGTAGTTTTTGGCCGTTTTCGCTTGTTTATTTGTTATAAGTTTTTCTTTATCTCTTTTTCATTGAATTGCAAATAAAATAAGAATTAACAAGGGGGACAAAACATATGAACATTTTTACAAATTAAAATTTGTTCAAGGGATCAAGCAGTTCGAATCGAATTATCGCATTATCGAGAGTCGACTGTATTTATTTTATGCCACTGAAATATGCTATTCAATAGGAAAAGATGAAGCACTGTTAAAACTTTTCAATCATAGTCATAGGCATAGTCATAGTCTTCAAATTTGAGACACTATTTAGAACGTGGCTTTTATAATCAATTACATTTGTTGCTATTAAATATGAATTTGCAACGGAGCATTGCGCAATCTTATGTTTCTAACTGCAAAATTGATATTTGTTTACCATTTAATTGATCCAACTGCTCCTGCAGCATTTTGGAGAGCTTCTGTTCCCGGCGCAGCTCTTCCTTGAGAGCACGGTAGAGTATGGACGATTCCACATCGTTGGGCGATATGTTCTCCTTGGCATTGCTATTCGATCCAAAGATTTTGTCTGCGAGTGTCTTCTTCTTCTTGGCGGACAGATCTTCCACCTTAAGCTAAATTGAGTACGCATAAGTGATAATAAATGAACACTCAACTACCACGCATATTTTACCTGTAGATAGTCGATGAGTTTCTTGTGCTGGGCCAACGTTGCCATCGCCTTGATATCCCGCTGCATATAGAACTGTTCCTTCTCCGTGAGCGCATTTTGGAGCTCGTCGATTTCGGTGTGCAGTCCCGTTTGCACGGATTGCAGATTCTTGACCTCGGCGTGCAGATGCAGCACCTCCTCTTTGCTGTGGAAGAGGTCACTCAGAATGCGGGCATTCTCCTCCTTCAGGCTGAGCAGCTCTCGCTCGTAGTCGGCGTTCTGGGCCTGGCAATCGGCACTCTGGACATCCAGCTGGTACGCACGCTCCTGCGCGCCGAAGAGGGCGTTCGTCTGCTCGACCAGCTGGGACTGCTGTGCGATTAGCTTCAGCTGCAGCTGCTTCAGGTTCTCCTTCAGCTCCTCGAGCTCGACGCCGAGTATTTGGGCACGCTGCTCCGCTTGACGCTTGCCGGACTCCTGGGCGTTCAGTTCCTTGCGCAGATCGGTCACCTGCTCGTTGCGCTCCCGCAGCTTGACGTGGCACGCGCCCAGCTGGGACTGCTGTGTTTTGTTGCGCTGCTGCTCCGCCTCCAGCATGGACTCCACCTCGGTTAGCTGGTTGTCGGTGATGCTGCACGCGTATTTCAGCCGCTGGAAATTGTCATTCAGCTGCTTCAGTTCCGCCTGCAAGGCCTGCGTTCCCTCGCCGGCTGCGGCATTGCGATCGCGCTCCTCCTGCAGCTCCCGCTGCAGCCGCTTCTGCTCGAGTCCGAGGCCATCGCAACGCAGCTGCGTTTGGTGCAGCTTCTGGCGCACCTCTCTGGCCTGCTGCTCCAGGCGGTGCACGTTGGCCAAGTGCTCGATTACCTCGGACTTGCACTTCATGCGCTCCTCCTCGGCTTTCTCCCACATGCGATGCTCCTTGAGCACATCGCGCTTGCTGGCTGCCAACTCGGCTTTCAGCTCCTCAATCCGTGCATCGCGCTGTTGGAACTCATCCTGGGATGATTTCAGCGCACGTTGAGCCTCTTCGCGTTCATTGTGCGCTTTCTTCACGCGCTCCTCTGTCAACTCCATGCGCCGCGCCAGCAGCTTCTTCTCGGTGAGCGCCTCCTCCAGCTGCTTTTCGACCTTCCAGAGCGAAAGGTTCGCCGTCCGTGCCGCCTGCCGCTCGACAATCATCTGCTCCCGAACGGCGGCCAGTTTGTCCTCCAGTTTCTCATTCTGCCGCTCGAGCATGTCGCCCACGGCGCTGTGGCCTGCGCCGGAGTGTCCCTTCACTGGCGACAGGCTTTGCTCGTTGAAGCGTTCGAGCATCTCTTCGAGCTTTGAGACCAGCTCCTGCAGCTGATCAGCGCGACTCTTCTGCACGGACTCCGCATCCTTGGCGGCCACCAGGTCGGCGCGCAGCTGATCTTCAATCGCATGCAGTTCCGTCAGCGAACCGGGTGCCGTCTCATAAGGCGAGCCCTGAGATGCGAGGGACGATTCCGCAATATTGCATCGGCATTCGGCAAGCTACAGCGAGGAGAAATCTATTATGTAATATGTTTAAGCAGCAACAGTTTTTATTTAATTAATAATTATATTATACCCAATACACACCCCAATAATAATCTATACCCTTCAATCATTTTTTCAATTTGAATTCATTTTTTCACTCAAAGTACCAAAAAGAACAAAAGAAAATGACCACAGAGTACGTTTATGTATTTAAGAAATAAATACCCCCCATCTTTATAGCATACCTGAAACATATTAGCACTAGGTTTAAATATAGACATCAAATATATTCGTAAATAAATTGAGTTTTTAATAATTGTCACAACTAGCCGAAACCCGAAAAAAATTGGTTTACTTTGGTACAGATTTTTTTTCTATATATATCTTATCAAAAAGAGACAGACTGAATGAAATGAACAAAAAACATGACTTCAGATTAAATGTAATGTAAAAGTGTGTGTTTGTGTGTAAGATGATAGCGATTTATAATTTCACCTTTTAATAGACTAGAAAATTAGTTCAATTAATTTGTCTCATCTGAATTTATTTAATCATTTTAACTATAATTTCTTTACTTTTAACCTTAACCTTTTTATTATATATTATTGCACAACACAATAACAGGAAAAATATATTTTTTTAAATTGCAACTTTCAATGCTCAAGCAATGTTGATATCCCATTCTAATTAGTAAACGGTTTTCATATCGAGCATTCACTGTACGCATTTTTTACAGTCTACACTTTTTATACCAAAGTTCAATTCACGGCCTTTTTTCGATTAACTGGGAACATTTTGATAACAAATTTTAAACCTACAACTAAAGTTTGTATAAAAAGTAAATATTTATAGATTCTTGAATATAATTCAATTGTGTGGATTTTTCCGTTTTGATTTACTGCATTTCGTATTACGGCCAAGAACGCGTTGAGGCCGTAAAACGAGATATGGCTGTATTTCTACTTTATGTTTATAAAAAAATTGCTTTGAATTGAATATTAATATTAACAAATTTTGTTAAATAAGTAAACGAAACGAATAAATTGATTTTCCATACCTGCAGCTCGCGCTCCAAGCGCTGGCACTCCGCTTCGGTTTCCAGGGACTCCTTTTTGGTGAGATTCAGCTGCGCCTCGAGGTCAGCTTTGGCCGCACGCAGCTCGTTGTTGGCGCTTATCTCGCAGTTGAGGCGCTGCAGGATGTCCTCGATGCTGCGCTCTGTGGCATGTTTGGCCTCCTGCGTCGATTTGCCAGAGCTAATCGACTCGTCGAGCTCGGTGCGCATGCTCTGCAGCTCGAAGGTCATGCGGCGGTGCGTGTCCTGCGACTCGCGTAGCTTTTGCCGCATCTCTGATAGCTTCTGCTCATAGTTCTCTGTTAGCTGCGTCCTTTGCTTCTCATGGCTGGACGCGGCCTTAACGCTCTGCTCTTTCAGCTGCTTTAGCATTTCCTTGTAGTTCTCCAGCTTGTCGCCGAGGTGCTTGCATTCGTCGCTTTTCGCATGGAACTCCAGCTCACGCGCATCCAACTTTTCCACCGTGCAGGCCAGCTCTTGTTTTTTCTCAGCCAGCTGTTTCTCGTATCGCTGCTCGGAAGCGATTTTGGCCTCCTCGTACTTTTGCCGATTCAGGCGTAACAGGTCCGTGATTGTGGCCTCCTTTTTCGACCACATTTCTTCGTCAATCTTTGCTGAGCTCTGCAGCGTTTTGATCTGAGTCTTGCAGGTGGACAGCTCCATGGTCTTCTCCTTGATAATATCCTGTAGTTTTTTAATTTCCACTTTCGCCTCGAGCACCACCTGAGACTTGCCGTCGGTCTGCTTAAGAGTCTGCTGTGCCCTTAGCAAATCCTGCTTTAGCATTACAATTTCCGTTTCACGTGATTTTAGCTTCTGCTGCAGACTCCGTAGCTTCTCCTGCAGTTTGGCAGTGCGTGCCGTGTCCGACACATCGGATGCACTGAAATCATTTTCCAGGTGAACGAAACTGTAGCCAATAAAGGGCAAATCCTTGCCACTGAAGTCGTTCGACTTCATGTTCGAGGTCAAGGACTTCTTGGCCTGCTGTTCCCGGCGGGCCTTGTGCCGTATTCCATCCTCAAAGTTGGAGATATCGTCGTCCGACTTGATCGTGGGTATAATGGGCGGCACCTGCGACCTCACTGTGCTCCACTGAATGTTTTCGAAAAATGGATGCTTAACGATCTGATCGTAGGAGAGTCGATTCGTTGGGTTCGTGACCAACGATCCGATTAGGTGCTTCAAGTTGCTAGAGATTTTCAGATCAGTGGGAAAGCTAATTATCTTCTTCAAACGGCTATCCTCACAGTGCGACAGTATCTTGGAGTAGGTCTCGTGCACATTGTCCTCATGGAACGGCGTGATCTCACAGATGAGCTCATAGCCAATTATGCCCATGGACCAGTAATCGCAGCTGACCTGTTGGTCACGCAAAATAAATAATTGCAAATGATATTAATTAAATTATTTATAATAAAATTACAAACAGTTAAGACTTCTTTACTCAGCCTCACACTATAGAAAGTGAAAACAAAATAAAAAGAACCGGGTAAAAACCCGATATTTATCGATTGTACGAAAACGAGCGGGTTATCAACAATTTGAATTGTTATATACACTTAATTATAAATTAGATATATTACTATATACCCACATTAGTAAGTTATAATTATTCGACGATGTTATATGGATGTTATAAGACTAGATATATTACATTCATATGAAATAGACGGACAGACAGACATGCGTAATTTATAATTAGTTTTCGTGATGAAAAACTATGAAAAACTTTTGATTCTCATACAGTTACACTCACGTCGTGCATGGATTTTGATAGCTTATAGGTGGATATAGTCTGCAATAGCTCCGGCGCGATATAGTCCGGCGTGCCGACAGGCGACAGACTCAACACATGTCCGTCACGATCCAGGGCAGCTGCGTTGCCAAAGTCGGCCAGCTTAATGTGGCCAAAGCGATCGATCAGAATGTTCTCTGGCTTAATGTCGCGATGAACGTAGCCCATAACATGCAGCGTGTGCAGAGCCAACGTCAGTTCGGCCAAATAGAAGCGGGCCAAGTCTTCGTCGAAGGGTCCGTGACGCGACATTAGGCTGAGCAGGTCGCCGCCAGGTAGATATTCCATTATCAAGTACAGGTTGTCGTTGTCCTGTGGATAACGCAAGCGGGAATTGAACAAATGCATTTTACGATTTTACATCTTGAACGTACCTGGAAGGCGTACTGTAAATTGGTGAGCCACTCCGAATTGCGTTGCGACATAATGTCGCGTTCCACTTGGGAGGTGGTCACCATGGATTTCTTAATCTTCTTCATCGCATAAACATCGGATGTTTGGCGCTCCAGCACCAAGTGGACATTGCCAAAATAGCCCTTGCCAATGAGAGCCTTGATAACAAAATCATCGGCATTAACGCGCAGCTGGCGTGTTTCCTCAACAATAGGACGAACTGAAAGCCATTGTAATGTAGCTCCAAGGATATACGACTTATTTAAAAAAAACAACAAACTTACATTTATTTACAAATTCGGCTATGTTGCGGTCGCGCTTCTTCAGGGTCTCCTTGTCGCACTCATTGTACAGCAGACAGAACGCGTCCAGCAATCCCTCTCGACAGATGGCCTCCGCGACAGCTGCACTTGCGGTATTCACGGGCACAACGCTGCGTCTCGATGCGTTCGCAGCGGGTTTTTGTACGGCGCCAACTCCTTTGCCGAGTATTAGATTGTTAAGTCGCGTTGTGCGCACACTAATTGGATCGCGTTGTGGTGGCATTTTGATTTCGTTCAATTAAACAATATGTTAACAACTACATGTACCGCAATTGTAATAATTTGGCCGCTGCCATTTACAAAAAAAAAAAAACAAGCGACGCCTAGCCAAGAATCAGACGTTTGAACGTTAAACGCGGTGACAAACACAGGGCTGCAAATGCATGTGCCAGTGTTGTCGCGGCACAAAAAATAATTAGTAAATTATGCTATTTAAATTACTTGGCATATGCAAGTGAACATATTTTTGCACATCAATTATTTATTTATTATTACTATATATAATAAAAAACATAAATATTTTAATTTCAGCCATTTTATATGATGCAGCCCCAGTTCTCGTTGTTTTACAACACTGCATTGGATAACGAGTGCTGCTGTTCGTTCGATTATCTTCCACTTTCGACGGGTAGGTTTTTGCAGACGGAAGGTGAAAAAATTTTCCACATTACGAATTGCAAAAATTGTAAATTTTTATTAATTTATTCATTTATTTTGATTAAATTGTCAAATTGTGTGCTGTATCTCCATCGTATTGTAAATCTGCCTATTGAATGTTGCAAAGTTGAAATTTTGCCCTGGAACTAGAAAGTTATTGCGTGCTTGTCAACGTCGAAAGGTTGAAACTGCAGCGCAGCAGGCAACACTCGCTCGAAAACGGGGCAACGTCGCGCTCGCTATAATTGTTTGCTTTGCTTGATTATTCTATTCGTCGACGATTGTCGGCCGTAAGCAGAAACATTTTGTTAAAATCGGTGAAATAAACATTTGGATTGCTACGCGACTCATACAGTGCTGATTATAGTTCAAATCCAAAATGAGTGGGGGACTACCGGAGTTGGGCTCGAAGATCAGCCTGATTTCGAAAGCTGACATTAGATATGAAGGCCGCTTGTATACGGTGGATCCACAGGAGTGTACTATTGCCTTGTCGAGTGGTAAGTAATATATGAAAAATATATATGTATTGCTACACATTCGTGTTATTTTTCTTTTAAACATGTGCACATACTTGCATACATACACACATAAATTTATATATATATACATATATATATATATATATATATATATATATGTGTGTATATACATACGTATATATATATATATATATATATATACATATATTCATTTGTAATGTGTGTAATCTGTGCTGTAAAACTAAAACGGTAAAATGCAAAGGCGGGTGCTAAAAAGAAAATGGATTCTTTGAAATTTTTTGTTCACGTTTTTGGTTGCTTCAGTTAGTTTTTACAGTAATTTGCTGCTCATCGCGCAAAGAGCGGACAGAGACACACTCGACAATAGCCAACTCGCTCTCGCACTCTCTCGCTCTCTCTTGTGCTTTTTGTTTGTCATGTTGTCGAAGCTCAGATGCTGTCGGCACACAGATAGAGCTTCGGGTTGTACAGTGTTGCTCTTGCATCCCCATGCACGCGCAAAATTACATACGTACATATATATATATATATATATATATATATAAATAAGTATATATATCTACTGTATATGTACGTACATATGTGTACATTTACATCAAAATAAATACATGTACATGTAAAGACCGATTTTGTGCATGTGGTTGCGATTTTTCTGGCAAAACCAATTTTTGGCGCCAGCGCCAATTAACGGATTATGTGGCATCGCTTCCTACAGCGACTACCGTTAGTAAGGGTAGTGATTAAAATGGAATAAGGGAAATATGTATATAATTTGCAATTAGATATGTGCGCGTGACAATCACGCACGAATTCATAATGTATTTAATATGAAAGTTATCAGAATTGTACATATTTCTTTTTATATTTAAAACGCCTGGCATTAATTGATGTAACTTTTTGTTTTAGAGTCAATATTCGCAAGTACTGTTTCAGAAAACATGTATTACATACGATACATTTGTGTGTTTGTAGCTAGTATAAAGTTGATTGATTTTAAAAAGTAAAGTAACGCAAATGAATGTAGTAAATTAGTAATAATATATGATCTCAATAACGTCCCAAAAGTGCAACAATGTCAAAAATGCATGGTGTGCCAATACTTTTGTTTGTCTCTGTACATACATACGTATGTAATTTTTACATGGTTAATCGCATTTTGAGGTTATGCTGAAACTTATGTTTCACATATATGGACATAAATACATATGTATGTTTTTTTTTTTTTCATTGTTTTTCCATCAGTGCGCTCCTTTGGGACAGAGGACCGCGACACACAGTTTCAAATAGCACCGCAGTCGCAGATCTACGATTATATACTCTTTCGCGGCTCGGACATCAAAGACATTCGCGTTGTCAACAACCATACGCTGCCCCATCACAATGATCCGGCCATAATGCAGGCACAGTTGCAGAATGGTCCCCAGGTAATGCCACAGCATTTCCCAATGAATGCGCCACAACCACAACAACAACAGCAGCAGCCACCACACAATACTGGTCCATCGATGACTGGTGGCAATGGAGCCGGTGCACCAGTAGCACCAGGCGGCGGTGCTTTTGGCAATGGCAATCCATTCGGCGCCTTGGGTGCACCCAGTTTGGGCCCCGGCTCTTTGGCACCTGGTGCCGGCGCACCCGGCAGTGGAGGGCCGTTTATGAATTTAGGTGGTAATCAGCAGCAGCAGCAGCAGCAACAGAAGCCTCAGCAGCAGCCAAAACAAAGTAAGTTTATGCAATCATTAAATGCACCCACACACAAATACACCCTTAAAGAGGCATTAAATAAATTCAAATATAGTTGATGTATGATATTATTTCGTACTTATTGCTGAATTATTTCTTGGCTTCCACACAACTACACACACCATTAATTTCAACATATATGCACGTTGCCGTCTATATGTAAAGTTTCCGTTTTAGATATGCTTGCGAGCGCTTCGCGTTCGACAACACCTATTAGCCTCATTATCAGTCCCACGGCCGACCTGACCCAGCAGCACTCCCAGCAACAGCAGCAGTTACATCAGCAGCAAAATTCTGTACAAGCTCTCAGCGGTGGTATTGCGCGCGATGCCGGACATAAGCGCCAAAACCACCAGCAGCAGCAACAACAACAGCAGCAGCAGCAGCAGCGAGGACCCAACAATATGCAGCAACAGCAGAGGAACAACCACAACCATAACAACGACTTCTACAATCACCCCCATCCCCAGCAGCATCAGCGCGATCGTCGTGATTCTGGACGTCAAATGGATAATAATTACAACAACTATAATAACAACCAACGTAATCGCGGTGCAGTGGGCGGTGCCATGCAGCAGCGTGGCGGCGGAGGAAATGGCGCATGGAACATGCATCGTGGTGGTCCACAGAATTCCAACAATATGATGATGCGCGGCAATCGCGGCATGGGTGCACGCGGCCCAATGCGACCCAATCAGGTAAAATTGTCACTTACATATTAGTCCGTAAAAGCACAGAATTTATAACTATATAGGAACTGTACATGAAATGATTTAATAGTATAAATTGGCACTTTTCTGTATTTTATAACTAGATATATCAGTAGATATATCATCTGATACAGTTATTTAAAATATTTTATTGAATATATACAAAAATTAATAAGAAATAATAAAAATGTATGTAAGTGTTAAGGTTTTTAAACTTTTTAGGGCACTGTATTTGCCAAGGTACAGTCTGTCTGTGAGTAATACATTAGGATATATACACTACTCCCAGTTAGACATGTGCATAGCGTGCTTGTCCAGCTAGCTGCTGCTGAAGTTAACATTCGTATTTAATGTTTAAATCTTTTGTTTATTTTTAGCAGGGCTATCGCCCACAATCGGCCAATCAGAATAAACCTCGCAACAAGATCAAATTTGAGGGCGACTTTGATTTCGAGCAGGCCAACAATAAATTCGAGGAGCTGCGTTCTCAGCTGGCGAAACTCAAGGTGGGCGATGAACCCAACAATAAAACCACAGCTACAACAACAACCACAACAACAACAACAACTTCTAGCACTACTGAGCAGGTATTTGTTTGTATTTTTTTCCTGGCTGATTTTTTGTGGGACTATCTCTGTTAACAAATAAACTTCATTTTTCATTCAATACTGAACTCTAAACTGAAAACATGATATATACAGTTAACTCAATTCATACACTACACAAAAATAAATACCAGAAAGTGTTTGATTGACTTGGACTTAATTGTTATCTCTTCAACTTTGTAGTCAAATGGAGAGACCGATAAGAAAGATGATTCTGGTAACGAGACTGGCGCTGGCGAGCACGAGCCTGAGGACGAGGATGTTCATGTGGGCTACGACAAGACCAAATCATTCTTTGACAACATCTCGTGCGAGGCTGCTCAGGATCGCAGTAAGAATAAGAAGAATGACTGGCGTCAGGAGCGTAAATTAAACACCGAGACATTTGGAGTCTCCTCCACTCGACGTGGCAGGTAAGTTGCCCAAGTCGCTCTGCCTCTCGCTGAAGCCATTTAACAAGTCACTTTTAATAGCTACCGAGGGCGCAACCATTACTACAACAATGGCAACACGATGAGCGGCGGTGCAGGCAATGGTGGCATGAATGCCGGATACGGCGGCGCACCAGGCTACAATCGCAACAACTATCGCATGGGCGGCGGCAACTATCGCAACCGCAGTAACAATCGCAACAATAACGGCGGCAATCGCCAAAATAACATAACCAATGGAAATGGCAGCGCAGCCGCAGCTCTGAAAGCTGCCAACAATGCAGGAGGCGCCGGCACGGGCAACAATACGGACACCACGGCATCCAACGCCGCAACAACGAAGACGACCACGTCTACGCTTGCAGAGCAGACGCAACAGGTGGCGGCAGTTTGTGAGTGTTTTATCTGACAATTTGGTGGATAAACAAATTTTAATTTTTGACTATCCATTATCTATTAATGTTTCAGCTCAATAATGTCGCACAACTGGAGTTCCCTTGCCTAACTTTACAAAATCTAAAAACAGTCCTACTCATTACAAAGCTAGTTACCCGAAAGCAACCTAATCAAGCGACCGATCGACGACAAAAAAGCTCTTATCATCAAGAAGAATCGAGTTATGGATCTAATGGCATAAACAAAATAATTGTAAAATTTTACTTAGTGTTGTAACGCTCATGACGTCCTGCGCGCACTCTGCCCGCCCACCGTGCTGCTTTACTATTCAAATGATCGAAGACGTTCAGCAGCCATATGATAGGAATTGTGTAAATGGCATGCTATAAACGTCCCTAGAAAGGCAGCACTTGATAATAGTGAGAACATACACACCTCTACATATATATAGTAATAAATGTGAAGAAAACATTAAGCATAAGTCTATGAAAAGTTAAAGAAAAAACTCTAGGAGTCGCAAATTATGAAATTAAAGGAAAGAAACAATTAAATCCATGGAATTCCCAACATTAATAAAACAAAAACGCAATTAACATGTTTATATTTTAAAGCAGAAGGTCTACAACTATACTTAATGTGGGCATACAACATAAATAAATTAATTCAAAGCGTTACTAGCATTTAAACTTTTTTAAGAAAATTTTAATGATGGAGAAAATGGAAATACATGCATATAAATTACAATTAGCAGCAACACGTACATATATTGAACACAAAAATTGTAAAAAAAAAAAAAAAAAAAAAACAAACAAAAAGAAAAATCACCTATCAGCAGTAGTGTGGGCAACAAATAAATTTACTTAAACCGATTGTTTACAAAAAGCAAAACAATTATAACGTGTCTTTGAGAGATTAGTTCAATTTTCGATAATTTTCAGTGTCTATAGCCAAAACTGTCTAATAGTGTGTAGTATGCGTTTCATGTGGGAGCGAAAGTATATTTTAAAATTATGCTACTTAAATATATATATATCAACACCAACTGTGTATTTAGCTACAGCCTTCAACACATGCAACAAGCTAAAAAATTAAATATTCTGTTTCCAGGAATGCACAATAATTATCTCATACCACAATTAAGTTTAAGGCTATTCATTGTCAGCGACGCATTGTGGATGTTCGCGCGTAAGATTCCGATATATATGATCTAATTTTTTTTTAACAATTTATTTTAAAGTTAACATTTTACTTAAAATTTGTATTGAGTCGTTGGAGTTAACGGAGATATTACGATAATACTCCACGGATTGTACATCAAAAATGTTTTTTGTAAATGTTTCATATAAATAAGCCATATAATTCATATTAAATTCAGAGCAAAATAACTTACCGACTTACTTTCATGGCCTTAAAGAGCACTATGGGTTTACCAATATCGACAAAATAAGCAGACGGAGACGTTACTTCTATGTCGAGCACAAATCATGTATGAGATTGTAATAAATACTATATGTTTATTTATATGTATCTGTCACTAATAAGTAAAGAAGCAAATCATATTTTCCAATAGATAAACTGTTTATGAAAGGATCTGTTAAGGTCTATTTAATTGCGTAAATGAAAAATCAAAGAAACAAAAAAGAAAACCAGTATTTGTGCTTATAAATTACATATTTCAAACACATGCTTAATTTGAGAAGACAGACAATTAAAATAGGAACTATCAAAAAACAGAAAGAGTACGTTTATTCGACATACCATGTAAAAGGCCTTAAACACAATCATGAACTTTGACGATTTGTGGAATTGTATATTCCATTCTTTAGCGAAAGCGATTGCGGAGAACGGTATTATCTTTGGACTGACCGTTCACACTACGTTCAAAGTTGGTTTTGCAGAGCTTCGACTTAAAACTAACTTTGCGATCAATTCGTACCCATTTAAAACAGTTTTTTAAATGTATTTGATATAATAACTTTCCAATATTTATTTTAGTAAATCTAAAGCGCCTTCCGTCTTACAGTTTAATATAAATTTTAACATTGAAACGAATTAAATATATAAAAAAAAGTCTTATAATTTATCCAAATATTTCTGAACAAAGTGTGTGTACAAATTATGGGAGAAAACTTGCCCAAACTGATTGTGGGCAATAAAAAAAAAAATATTCCAAAATAATATCAATAACATAAATATTTATAATTTAAAATTAATTTTTAAAAAGCAGTGTTAATATTTCAAACGGATTATTCTATAATAAATAAGGATAGAAATGAGATGAAATATAACTTTGTATGGTAAATGAAAACCTAGGAGCGCATAGAATCATTTAGACACCGAAATCGCATATATGTTTTTGTAGATAAGATAAAGATGTAACTAATTTACTCATTTCAAGCACTACAAATGGGCTCGTCACATCATTTGTCCCACAAGCCCAGTTCGCGCATTTTGGTTTGAAAATAACGCTCGAGTGAATTGGCGCAACGATAGTACTCAGTGTCAGGGGAATTGTAGAAGCGACAATTTAAGAAAATACGTGCCATGTCGGCCATAAACAAACGGCGTGTCTGATAATAGCCCTTTTTCAAGCGTTCGCCCATTGTTTTCAAGTCCATTGGATATTTGATGTGATCGTAGTAGTCGGGCACCTCGGCTGCAGTGACTGGACGTAGGAAGGGCCATGCTGTGGCATGTTGACGCACAGACTGTAATACAGATGTGAAAGATGATGCGAGCTTTTCTGGATCTGTGGACTCTTCCAAGGGGCGAGATGCGCGCACCGGACGCATTTGTGGCTTCCAACCGATTTCCCTTAAACCGGGTATCGACTCAACTGGAATAGATGGCACGCCCTCTTTGAAACATGTCAAGCCAATTCTAACCTTCTGGACTTCATTATGGCGTTGTGCAATGAGCTCTTTAAGAATTTCACTTTGATTCCGAATAACTGTAAGCAATAAAATAACTGTGTTCTTTGGCAATTCAATCGTAAGCATTCTCATTGAACTTACCAGCTATAAATTGGGTATTCACAATATTTGGATGCAGTTCACAGTGCATCAGTGTGGCGCTGTCATATTCCTTGATATAGCCGGCATAAACGGGTCGTGCTAGTTTGATGTCTTTGGAAAAGCCCTGTTTCTTGAAATACCCAATGGCATCACAGTCGGCAAAGGTAAGCAGATGCTTAATGCCACGCTGGATGCTGTAGTCCTTTAGGTGATTCATCAGATGGGTGCCGTATCCCTTCACTTGCTCCGCCATTGTGACTGCACAGAATACAATCTCCGTGAAGCCCTGCGTTGGAAAGGGTCGAAAGCATATGCCACCAATTGGCTGGTTCTCCTTGATCAGGGCCAGGGTCTTGTGCTTGGTGTCGAAAACCAGCTGGCTGATGTATTCACGCGGCATCTCGGGCAGCTGGTGCGCGAACACAAGCTGCAGTCCCAGGAGCCAAAGGATCGTTTGCTTATCCACAGGCTTTGTCAATGAGTTGCCCACCACGTGGAACTCTATGGCACGCTTCTGCTCTTCGGCTTTGACATTCTCGTCGCGCGACACATTAACGGGAAATAGGATTTCGGCTTTGTTTGTTGTTTTGGACTCCGATACCGATTTCATGGCACGCATTACGACTTCGGCTGGCAGGTCATCTAAATTCTCGCTACAGAAAACAAAACCGAAATATTGATAAAACATTTCTTTTAGATAAAATGTTAATTCCATTTAATATTGTACTAACTCACCTGGTAACCCGCTCAATAATCTTGGCCCTCTTATAGACGGGTTCTCCAATGGTGTAGCGTTTATTAAAGAAAGCAGCACCCCCAGCACCCACAGTCGATATGGTTGCAGGCGGTCCCACTTCCTGATGGCGTTTCCTTTGTTGCATGACAAATGAGTTTGGTGGCCTATAACTGGAGTCCCATATGGGCGAATCATCCTTCAACAGCTCGGCTCTCAATGCCTCCAAGAACTTTGGCATTTGCGTGATTATCGAACGTTTGTCCTCTGGAAAGCGATCGCGTTCGGAAATGCACTTCTTCTTCAGTTGCTGCGACATATATTGGAAGACCGTGCGCAAGAGGGTGCGTCCAAACACCAAGGAGGTTTCAAATTGCCGCAATGAGTTGCAAAAGGCGGGTACGTGGCAGAACACAAGCCAGCGCGTGTAATTGATCTTATAGGTCGAGGCATCCTCGTGCGTCAAGGTGGCGTCGCTACGTCGCGCCGAAGGCGACTCAAAATTGTAATGGTTGAGGAAGTTGAGAAAGGTTTTGGCCACCTCCGTCATTGTCTGGAGCTCAGTGGCATTCAGGTGGTTATACTTGTAGAAGACCAAGGAGAGCACAGCCTTTGTTATGCACGGCGACTCGAATGGAGGATCTCCCAGGGGGCCGCGAATAACAGCCTGCTGACGCGTCAGGACGCACTGTCGGAGCAGCCTGAATAGATACAAGTAGACTTTCTTGGTGTCTTCGTCCTCGACGCGCTGCATCGACATGAAAAGGTTTTCCATATCGATGATGGCGCCCAGGAGGTCATCCATACTTGTCCGCGAAATTTCGGTCAAATGCGAAATATGTGCTCGCAGCGGGTGGCGACAGCTGACATTACGGCACTCTTCGCCAAGTTCCGGGCAATAGGAAGACTCTACATCTCGATGCCTGTTCTCCTGGGGCGTCTTCCAGCCAGTGCAACGGCAGCCTTCGGCTTGGCAAGCTGAATACATTGAGAGCTTGGCCAGCTTCTGGGCCTCGGGCAGGTTGAATACCTTCTGCTTTCGCTGTTGGATGCGCTGCAAGCTATTCTGGCGGGTACCTTCCTGGGCTGGTGGCACAGTTCCGCTTGTACCGCCTGTACCTGTACCCGCAGCAGTACCTGTACCCTGGGCAGCCGAGGACGACGCGGCTGGCGCGCCGTTCGCTGGTTGTTGTTGTTGCCCAGCGGCATTGCCAGTGTTGTTTCCATCTATCGGTTGGCTTTTCAGTGTTATTGCCGGACCGCCAGACATACTTTTCAGTTTTCAAAAACCACTTATTTACTTCAATTTCACAATATGCGAAAATGCTAACGAGGGATGGTGACTGACGCAATTGTTACGGCGTTTCAAGGGTTGGCGAATATTACTAAATCATGAATGCAGGTATACACATCTCGTTTAACATGTGTTTATATATGTAATTTAATAATTATTATATTCGACTTATAATTTATTTAATTTAACAAATAAACGCTTGCTTGCAAAAATCTTGTTTTGAATCAATCTTCTCCTTGTGGCATGAGCCGCAGTTAATGTGAATGGCATACCCAGAATTAGTATCGATAGAGATAATGCTGTTGATATCGATTTGAAAACTCAAATTCGTAGCACGAACGTCAGTAGAACGAAACGTAAACAATTCAAATGATAAATAATTGATTTAGATACAGATATTTAGAAAAAAATAAGATAAAGGGTAGAATCATATATGTGTTCCTTGTCGATATGATAAACATGACGTCCGACGATATTGAAGATCAGCTTGATAACTTCATCGTACGAAAGCCAAGGGATCAAACAAAAATATTCGAGCCCTTACGAAGAGAAACAAACAGTGGTCAAAAGATCCACAACCACATACCGTTACTGGTGGCCGATCTATTGGAATCGTGCCAAGACATAGACGACGCAACGGTTTACAGGCTGTCCAATCCAACCGCACTGAACTATCGCACCTGCCTGATCTACGGGTTTGTCACGGGACGCGGCGTTCATAGCCAATCCTTTTACAAATACTTTCTCGATGATGGCACTGGGACAATAGAAATCAGTATTTACTCTAAGCCAAAACACGCTGAGATCATTAGGTGTCTTAACAACGAAGCAAAGGCTCTGGTTGGCAGTGCGGAATCGGATCAATACGAAAAGATATCGGCTAGCATGATTCGACTCTTGGGCAAAGCCATGGAATACATCGATGGCTCTGTAATCTTGCCCGGACACAGTGTCTTGCTATTTGGACGGCCAAGCATTTTTAGAAACAAAATATACCTAGATGTTATCGCATTTACTGTGGACAACGCCAAATCCCGAAAGCTAGAGATAGATTTTGCTGATAATGTGATAGATTTCTACCATGGTCTTGGAGCCAGATGATGCACAATTAGCAATTTGTATTTGTATATGTCGAAATTTTACTTGTATAATAAAAAATCAAATTTAAAATATACATAATTTATGTTGTTTTTGCTCGAATGGCCGCACGTTTGCCTGTGACAGCTTGGAAACCAGACTTAATGCTAGCAACAGAGCACCGAGAACCGCAGGATTCGCACTGAAGGAAGAACAGACGCGTGTCCTTTTGCAATATTGTCTCCGGTGAGCGGCACGTGTGGCAGGTGACATATTCCTTAATATAGCGACGCAGCACATTCTCAATCTGCTTTGGCTGGAAGCGGCCCTTAATGATCAGTTGCTGGTTGCCATCCATCGATCCACTTGTGCCCAACTCGGCTAGTAAAAAGTCGAGAAGATGTTTGGGTAAACGATGCAGCGTTTTCGCGATATCCATGAAATTAGCAAAGGACGTTTTCTTCGTGCCCACACGTAGCACCTGAGGTGGCCTCATTACAAACTTGGGTTTGCGACCAGCGGCCATGTCTGGGTTCTTGTCCAGAATAATTTCAAAGACGCGTTTCAGCAGCTCGTCGTATGTATAATCGCGATCGGAACCAGCCCAGGTAGTACTGTTATCCTCAACTGCAAATTAATTGGCAAATTCGCTTCATTTATACACATAAAATGCAATTTAAACTCTCTACTTACAATTCTCTTTGTCTTCGCTTTTATCGTCGTCCATTTTGTCGGCAAACAGCTCGTCCAAGTCTTTCTTTTTGCCTCTCTTCTTCTTTTTAGCCATTGTAAAGTCCATGTCCAAATTGATCTCTTCCTCCTCAGGATCCTCAATTGTGGCAGCAGCAATGATGTCGTCGGCGCCCTCTGCCAACGCCCCCTCCAGTTCATCCAAATTGAAAGGCTTCTTCTTTTTCTTCTTCTTCTTGCCGAAGCTTTCTAAGTCGAGATTGTCGTCCATCTCACCGCCTGTTGCATCAATGGCAAAGTCTTCATCTTTGAGGTCCTCTTTCTTTGCTGCATCGTCCAGCCCCAATGCGGCATCCAAATCAAAAGTAGTCTTCTTCTTCTTCTTCTTTTTTAACAGAGTGGGATCGAAACCCTAAAATATACATATTTCACAATTATTCAGATGGGCGTAGACACTAAATATCTATGCGAGTTGGTGAAATTTATGCAAATGTATTTGGAGGCCCCATATGCGCTACATAACCTCACACATGGCAAACACACAATGTACGATCCGTTCGTATATTATTTTGTATCGAAACAATTTGCTGCGAAACTTACGTCTTCGCCTTCCATTTTAGATTTTTGACCAACGTTGAGCGAACAATGAAATATTTCTGTGATTTTATCCAGCAAATTGCATCAGAAAATTTATATTTTAGTGACAGCAGGGCAGTTTGACGGCTTTGCTGAAGGGATGTTGATTTCTTATCGATTAAATATATATATTTAAACGATAGCAACTGGTGCATCTAACAAATTATCGGTTGCTGGTGTTTGTTAAATTTCCCTCGCACTTGACGCGGGTTGTTAACTCGAGTAGGGTCAGCATGTATCCATAATTTCTTTATATATATATAATAAGAAAGTATATAATTTAGATGCCAAATCAATTCGATTATTCAACAAATCAAAATATTATGTATATATTTTTAAGGTTTTGAAACATTTGTAAGCAGTTATGAATGTTGCATTGAGATTTCCGTCTATCGATAGTGGCAGTCGAAATTGTCATCGGGGTGGCCATATTTTAACAGAGAACAAAGAGCAAAAGAGAGCAGAGAGCGGCAGGTGTGCAGGTTATGTGAAATGGGCTAAAATTTACACACACATCGAATCAAAGAGATTCTTTCGTTTGCTATGCAACGGCATTGGCATAACGGGAAGTACTTTTTGGGCTTAACGACTGAAGGCGAAATTTTGGGAGCGCGGGTCGGTGGGCGTTAGTTATGGCGAGCAGACGTCCAAGAAAAGAGATTTAGAGGTCAGAGCGCCTAGATTCGGGCATGAAGGGCCCTGGCTACTGGTTAATATATATACATATATAGTATATGTATGTGTATAGTATTATATTATATTATACATATATACACATATACAATTCCCCGATTAAATGCTTAAATTGGAATTGGCAATGCGCGCCAAAAGGCTCGTAAATGGAGGAGTAGGGAACAAGTCTATGTTAGGTTAAAGAGACTATTGGCTGGCCGGCGCTGCCCTTTTGTAACATTAATAGTCTTTTATTTTTGAAGGTAGCTCATTGTGAGAGTTTCATGATGTGTTTTACTATCGATAGTTGATGCCCGGGCTGCAACTTCATGTTAACATTTTAAGAACATAGGAAGAGAGATAGACATACAGTGAGCGAGAGAGCGAGCGGTCACGAACATGTGGGAGTTTCTGTATGCATCTGTTTTGCGCGCGAAGGACGGCCCGACGCATTTCTGAGATGTTTTCGGGACTACAACAACGGCGCTGGAGCGAAACTCTTTTTTGAGTGAATTCGTCCATGTTACAGGCATCATTGCCTGCAGCCCCGCCGATCACAACTTGAGCAGTGTGACCGTCTTTGCAAATGCTCGTCTGCAATCTTTTTGGTTGAGAAACAGTCTGGGCTTAAGTGTACACCTGAGGCAAAAAAGAAATCTATATTGTTGTCCACCTGCTTTAAACGTTATGCTTGCGCTCACATCTTAGAAACTTGAAATCTAAATTATTTTCAAATCTGCCACAAATGTGTCCCGTGGCGCTCCGACAGGATAGGATAGAGTGTCCAAATATATATGTATATAACCTCGCACATTTGGTTTGGCTGCTGCATTTAGATATGAGCTATTAAATGTAAATCTATTTGTAAAGAACTTAGATGTTAACATTAAGCGAATACTGGAAGAAAATGTTTAAATTTGAAATTCGCGCCTAAAGCTTGTTTGTGGAGGGGTGGGAAATCTTATTGCAGTTGCGACTAATATATTATAAATATCGTCTATTGTGTGTACTGGATAAGAACGTGGGCACCTGTTGCGGGTATTGAAAAGCAGTATTTTGAAGTAATGATTAACTGCCATAATAAATGTAGTATCTTTAATTAACAGTATCTACCAGGAACAGAACTTGAAAATTTAAAAACTTACATATGTTCACATATAACATGAAATTATCTTAAATTTTTTTATGTTTATGTTTTATGTTTATGTGTTATGTTATGTTTTTATGTTTTGCTTGTCACTAAATTTTTATTCATGAAATTTCATCTTAGATTTGATTAGAAAGCAGGCCCAAAAATAAACACAGCATTATCTAAGAAAATTCAGAATTTTATATAATTTTACTTCAAAAAATAGACAATAGGCTCGTAATAAAAGACTCTTAAATTAGTAAAAATATATATTGGGCGCATTATTTTAGTATATATTTTTGAAAGGTCACAAGAACATTTCAACAGTCGGAAACGATCTTAATGATTATTGAAACCTCAAAGTATGGATCTTCCAACTGTAATTTGGAGTTCATCAGTAACCTGTTTGCAAAGTTTGGTGGCTTTCAGCGGATGTGCTCGAGTATATATCCGGAGATGCAGGCGGACAGACGGACATTGCACAAACCGAATACGCTCTGTTCACTTTGAGAACGAGTAAAAGTTTGGATACATCGTTAAATAAATAAAGACCATAAATGGGTGGGGTATATTACATTTTTGTCATTTTCAATATATATATTTTACTATTAAAATGTGTACACTTTTGTACATACAAAATTATACAAAACACATTTAATGGGTTATGAAGAAAATTAAATTGCTTTCCAGACAGAAGATGAGGGTACACATACGCAAACATACATACATACAATATTTGATTGTCGCTCACTATGTAAGCAACAGATACTCTTTAAGGGGGGAGCGTGTTCAATAAATATGAGTAAACAACAGTTATTTTATTTGTGGCAGTCAACAATACTGTGATAACAGTCTGCGCTATCTTTATTCTGGCAAGAATATATATTCGCTCGAGTTGCTCTGACGTCTACAAATTGTAAGTACACAGAAATGCGACCAGGGTAACTAATAGTTGAGCAACCCCGACTAGAGTATTCTTACATGCTTTAAGATTACTTCGATGATTTTTGCACAAATGAGTTTACAATTTGAACAGTGTTTAAATTGTAATCGTTGTAAAAAAATATTAAAAAAACTGGCTTGTTAAACTAGTCTGAGAATTCAAATCGTTAAACAAACTGGTACTTTTTAAAACATAACAAATTAATCACTAACGCGAATATTACTAGATTATAAATGCATTTGCAAGTGATTGATTGAAAGTGTATACTTTAAGGCTGTTTTATAGTTATTGTTATGCTCCACATAGTAACAGAGGTTTGTAAACTAAAGTCTACTAAATAAGCACGCCGGGTAAATGCGAATTGTGTGATTATGAGTAAAAAGATTTCTAGCATTACAGATTGTAAGCCTATTCTGTAAATATCGACTACAAATGAGCACTGCTTGGGTTAATTAATTCCGGTCCGACTCCGCCTGCAAGCTTTTGAACCAATCGTCCCACCTCGTATGCCAACTGATGAGTATCCTAAAATTGAGAGACAGTGAAAATAGTTTCTTTCAATAGTGATGAGATGTGAATGCACTTACTTCTTTTGTTGAAGCCTCGGCGTATACTCGTACCACATCTTCGGTACCGGAAGGACGTACGAAAGCACGTCCGCGTTTATAATTCGAAACTACTTTGTTTATTTCGTCCTGCAGTCCCTCCGGCTTCACGCACACACGTTCCGCGTCTGTTGTTTCAATAACATTTCGGTCCTGAACATGTATCTTGAGCTGTTGATTTGGCAGGTCAATATAGCTAGCAATCCAGTCTTTAACGTCCCAGCCCTTTTGGTTTAAAATCGTTTCCACCAATAGCATATCGGATATGGCATCACCGACAGTTTCATTAATGAGATCTATTACGAGCAGGAAATTCCCCGCCTTCGGATTAGTCTTCGCAGCTTCGCCAATAACATTTTTAGCATTATCACTGAACACAATTGTGCCGTGGCCATTTGCCTCGAAGTAAATGCCAATATCATATTCCAGCGCTTTGTGGTGCAAATGCTTTACGCCCGTTGGCACACAAGAAACGGGCACCTTCAATTCGTTGACAATGTAATCCGTTGACGCCCCATTGGCATAGGCCGTCTGCACCAGGCCCAATCGCAAGTCTAGCCCGCAACTCTTAGTTAAGTCCATTAGGTAGCCTGCTACTAGGGTGGCGATACGGTCCCCGTCCAGCAGCTTGAACTGCCCCGTTTCGTCGCTAAAGAAGTAGACAACGCGATCAGCGTCGCCATCGACGCTAACGCATCGTGTAAAGGGCTCCACTATCGGCATGGACACTGGCTGTCGCTGCTGTACCTTGACGTGATCGGCTCCACACTCCTCGTTGATTTTGCCCGCTCCGACGCCTTGGTTAATAACCGTCACATCGAGCGAATTATTCATGCGCTTGATAAACTGTAGCATTTTTCTGGCGCCGACGCCATTGGCACCATCAAAGATTAGCTTATTGCGATAGTTGCCATTTTCCAGCTGCCCATTGCGAAGTAGCTCAAATGCGGAAATGAGTTTATCGTAGTAGCTCTCCTCCGTGGGCTTGCCATAGGCCTCCTTTGTGTTGGCTGCCACCACGAAAAAGTGCATCATTGGCGTTGTGACTATGCCGAACTCTCGAACGTTTCCCTTCAGTGCAATAACACCATCCGCCACAGCTTTTAGCAAGCGCGGGCTATGATAGCGATTGTCCATGCCGACGTAGACATGGGAGCTTGAGGTGATGTCTATTTGATTATCCTTAATAATTTTAGCTACATGCTGCTCCAGTTCCTGATCGCTAACGTTAACTAAATCCGTCGCTATTGCCTCCCAGCTGGACTCCAACATTTCGCCCTTTGGATCGATCAGTTTAACGCCATTGTCGGGCTCCGGATTGTGTGAGGCCGTAATCATAACGCCAATGACAGCTCCCTCTCGATAGCGGGAGCGCAGTGTGGCAAGAACGCCCATTCGGAACATCACGCTGTCCAGAAATTCAGCCCTGTTTAAGAGAAGTATACGCAATTAATGTAGAGTTAGCCACATTTATGGATTTGATATTAATGAATATGTATTTAGGGGTAATGCACCTTAATTAAGATAAATACGGGCGGTAAGTTTCGTTCGTATGATCTGTATACCCTAAAATAGGGTATAATAGTTTTCTGCCATTGTGTTTTAGTCATACCCAAGAATGAACATATTAAGAATTTTTCACTTTATTGAAACGATCCACCGTTAAAAATGAAAAATACCTATTTTTATAGCCTTACGCTTTGGTTTCTACACAAATTCCGGACAATAAACGTGGAAATTATTCAGAATATTCGGAACCGACTACAGTGTATCTGCTGGTCGGACACTCCCGAGAAGTGTAGTCATACTTAGTTGTTTGAATAAATGAATACAAATTCTGATAACGGCCAAATGTCTTGATTATCATTTGAAATGCATTCGTGCGAGAATCTAAAATGCAACTATGTACACATATATGTATGTATGTAATTATGTAAATGTGTAGTATGTGCATTTAAACATACTGCGAATTGGACGTTAGTTTTCTCATTTGCTTGAAAAAATATTCAACTTGAATTTTAAATGTATTTCTAAAAAAATTTAAAGTATCTATATTTGAGTTAAATTATATAAATTAATATTAAATGCATGTATACATATATGCATATACATTTATTAACGTATGCCTCACATTTATGTACCTTTAAAGGTGCATGTCCATTGATAAAGTGTATGCGTAAGGAAATTCTAAAAATAGAGTGGAATGCCAAAATAGTGCACTCGTCTTACTCATCTTCACCACTCCCAAAAGATATACATATGCACACTTAACTACATTTGTATGTGTGCGTGTTGATTCGTATGGGTGCGGGTATGTGTATGTGTGTACATATAGGAAGTAACTTATATATATAATATTGAGCATATTCCCACTCGTAAACTCACTTGCCGCGAAACCCAGCTGTTCCATACTGAATAGGCTCCTTTGACATTTTTGGGTACATCTCTCTCGCAAAAGCGTAAACGGTACGCAAATTAATAGACATATTTAAACTGAATTGGTGACTTGGCTTCTGTGGCAATCAAGATCCTTGCGATTATTATGTTGAAACTCTAACCAGTCGCAAAACTACTTTCCGATTTCACGTTGTTGTTGTACTAAAAGCAGCCCATACAAAAATGCCCATAAGAAAGCAACGCGTGTCAGTGCCAGCTGAATGATAGCAAGAAGAAGAAAATGCCAATACCAATGAAGCGCTTGCTTGCGCTATTCACACAGTGACGTCAGCATTGACCATCCCATTTTTCGCGGCTGTTGAACTTCATTTCAAATAAATCATCCTCAAATGTTTGGAGCAGCAAAAAGTTGAATCGATCCATATAGTCTTTATCAATATCAACAGCCAAGTAAATCAATGTGTGAGCACATATCCCGACAGATAAAAAGGTAATGGCTTTGCTTGAGCAATCCATTATTTTTTTTATACTCGTTTAGAAAGAGAAAAGAGTATATTGGGTTTGTGCAATGTTCGTCTTGATGTCCGTCCGTATGAACGCAATGTTTTTCCTCGTTATTGAAGCTAGAGACTTAAAACTTGGAAAAATATACTCGTGTATACCTGCGTCAGATAGTGTTAAGATTTTTGTCCCACGCCCACTGCGAAACTGGCAAATCGATAACGTAACGATCGCAAATCGATAAAAGGGGAATATTTTCCACAATATTCAAGTTAGTCACCAAATTTTGCTGGTGCCCTCTTCCAAAGATTACGACCTTGATATCCCGACAACCCCGGAAATGGCTATAGATCGGTAAAAATTCCTTGGACACGCCCACTGCCGCCCACGCAAATCACGAAAATCTATATCTCCCACAATTTTAGAGCTATAGTCACCATATTTGGCAGTGTTTGGGTGATCCCCTCTTAAGATCGAGCCAAAAGAAGTTTGCCACGCACACCTCCACGAAATATATTCTATATTTTTCCAAAATACCAATAGCTACTGTGTATTGTGAACGAGTATTATGGAGTCGGTTATGTCGGACTGCAACGCTCTTGTTTATATATACATATATTCTAAGTAATATATGTTAAAAGCATAAGTTTCTATTCCTCTATAACTCTGTTTTTATTCCACACTCACTAACTTTATATAAGCCTCTACAAGAACTTTCCAGATACAACTTTATTTATGAAAATAAGAATGTGATAAAAAAGAATATTTATTCAATATTTTATACCGATAGTAAATTAAAACACAATATAAATATTTTATGGACGTAGATATAGTATTTTCTGGACGGCATGTAAAATTCATTATAAAATAAATGTTTTGGACGGAGAAGAGATTGTGCGAATAGACATATTGACGATTGAACCTACTCCTATTTGTAATCTTGATCTTTTACACTTAATATTAAATTATTGTACATTTAGTGTACAGTATAATTTGTTTCTGACACTTGAAGGCATTTCAATAAACAATATTATTAAGACGAGTAAGGCACTAAAGTCAAAAACTGCCAGCAGTTGAAATACTGCATACAGAGATTGTGAACTAAACAAAAATAATTGGTGGGTCAGATTAACAAATTATACTATGTACAGTGTATATTGGTGTATACATAGATATGTATGTTTTGTCATTTGCACGAGATTCGTATTGGACATTCGATATGTTACGAGTCTACAATCATTATGGGAAAAGTTACCCTATTTGGAATGTAAAAGAGAAACTGAGAAATGAGCCTCAAGCAATCAGAGAAATATTCTGAGAGCAAATGTGCTTGCTAGCAACAAGAATATGGAAATTGTAACATGTGTGGCACCAGCATAACAATCCGTAATGCGACGTGCTCGCATATAATTGCCACCCAAGTATGTGGCGTACTGGCGTTCGTTTCGGGGAATGACTTGCAGTTGGCGCGTGGCGTCTTGGAAGATTAAATCGTAGTGTCCGATTGGTGACGAGAACATACTAAAACTGAACGCATCGACATCCTTGCGTCCGTACAGCTGTTGGGCGTAGGTCAGCAGATTGATGTAAGCGTGCAGTTGCGTCTCATTGTAGTTGTCGCCGCCACGGGTGACGACAGCATTTGCCTTGACCTTGCCCAAATTGCAGCGCTTATAATCTTGTAGTTCGGCGCGTGTGCCGTCCGTGCACAACAATTCAAAGTCATCGTTGAGGGCATTTCTTGCCCACCACTCTTTGCGCTTGCCTCCCGTGCTTTCCATTACAGTGGTGTGCTTCATAAAAGCCACGTGACCGCCGCCCTCAACGAGGCAGCGGAACGCACCCGTGTGTCCATAATAGTCCTCCGAGGCATCACGGCGACAGTATCTGTAGCTGGTGCCATGACAGAGATCGCACATGCTGTCGTACGGGACGCCAGTGTTATATTCGCTGCTGATAGCTCCCGGCACGCAAGACTTGGTAAAGTACTCGGCTGCAGCACGAATGGAGTCGCATCCATAGGGCCGAATCCAACCGTTCGACAGAAGGAACGCCATTGGATATGTCCAGCCGGCGGCAGTATTAATGCCCGTGTGACAAGTATACTTTCCCTTCAGGTACGTCAGTTCGGTATCGGGATCTTCTTCTTTGGCAACAGCGACGACATAGTACTCCGGCTCACCCAAGTTGTACACTTCGGACATGAATGGAATCAAGTCATAATTTAATCCACCAGTGTAGACATCTCCGGCATCAAACACAGCCACATCAGCCTTTCCAGACTGGATCAGTTGCATGCAGTTTATGTGCGAGTGCATTTTCTTGCAGATAAGCTCCGGCTTTAATATCTGTGCCTTAAGTGCGATCTGCAAAAAGTAAATGAATTTAATTATCGGCCTAATTCAAAAGCAGCGAATAGTACGAACCCTCATTTTAATGCATTTTTCCAGCTCTGGCTCTGAAGTCACACACAGTATCATCGCAGGAACGGGGCACTCACGGATGCCGTATATATAATCAATAGATCTCTGCAAGTATTTGGTGAAGGACTGATCGTCTTCCGGTATGGAAATAAGAGCTCTGGCTGCATCCTATAATGAAATTTCCTTGTGAAATTGCTAAAAATAAAAAACTCTCTTGTGAAATACCTGGAAGAGCAGATTGGATTTTCCATATCTTTTCGATTCAAAAATACGGAATTTTTCATACGGCACTGATACGTTGCCGTCAAGCGGATTGCGCTCAGTCGTGAAACTGCTGTCTAGTCGTTCATTGCGGAAATTATCAAATCGATCATAGGAATTCTGATTCTGGTTCTGATTTCTATTGAAGGCGTTGTTGTTGTCGTATTGGCCGTTGAAGTTGTCGTATGGGTTATTGCGGCTTTGGTCGTTGTAATTGTTGCGATCGTACGTGCTGAAGCCTCCGCCATTCTGTGGTTGATTGCCGTTAGGGTCCTCGCGTACAACGTCCGAGTACAGCTCTGCAATGCGTTTCAGAAACTGTTGGTACTGCGCCCTCTCCCGAAAGCTACGAGCTGAGGATGTAACAATGGCATCCGAAGGAACTTGGCCCCAGCTGCATTGGCGATAGTCACTGATGGGCACACGGCTGCCGTCACGGCAAAGCAATTGAAACGTATCCGGTGACAGTTTTTCTAGAGCGCAAAGTGTACATTTAGTTTATAGGGTTTTCAAAATAATTTAATATGAATGTACTCACGAAACTCTACAGTTTGTAGCATTTCAAAAACAGTCGAATGCCGCAAAAATGCAACCTCTCCCGCTTCAAGGAGGCACCTAAAAGCACCATCGTAACCAAAATACGGATCGGACGACGAGCAGCGACCAGGTATTTTGCCAGTACATAAGCCACAAAGTCTAAAGAGAAATGGGATGTGTTTATAGCTCGATCTTTAGATAACTAAATATACTCACTTATCAGAGTTGTCGCCAATGGGATTGTACTTATCGACCAAAGAGTACACGGCACACGAACTGTTAAAATAGTTGGCAGCGGTTTTGACCTGATTGTTGCAATCCACAACCTCCATCTCTCCATTGTGTTGCAGCTGAAATGCAAATCGGGGAAATCATATTTATTTGAATTGCTTACAGGCAGTCAAGAAGTTTTCGAACCGTATATATTGGTACAATCCAGCCTGCCAGACTGCCCACCCAAGGGAAGCAGGCTTTCTTGTTGCGCAGATGTCGCAGCTCGGTAACATCGGGCAGTGTATTTTTCTTTATAACTGCCACCGACTGATAATCCAAGAAACCGCCCTCCAATTTCTCCTGAACTATTGGGATTAGGGAGTTGTAACGCCCGGCCATAAAAACATCTCCGGCGTCCAGCGATGTGATGTGGGCTTTCTCGCGGTCCAGATGATGGATGCATTCGTCGGCGCTGTACGCCATAAAGCATGTCAGATTCAGGAATACATCATCAAAGAGCGCACGATCGCGCTCTATGGCCACGGTCAGGTTTTGGCATTTATACTGCTCCTCCAGACTTTTTGTGCACCAAATCACATTACTTACTTTATGTTCGTCGTAGTGATGTTGTGCTAGAGTCAATAAAAGGTTAAGAATTCATTACATATATTTATATATAGGCATTTCATCGGGATCGTTCAACACTTTTAAAGTGAAAAAATGTAAAGTAAAACACATTTTCTTAACTTCTATTACTTTTTTTTATGAGTATTTTCTGATTCGATACGGGATATTCGAAAGGGGCATATTTTTCCACTAAGGCAATTACTCATATATTTTTGTAATAAACAAAATAATTTGTTATTAAATATTTTCAAATTAGATTGTATGTATGTATGCTATGTATTATGGGTTGCGATTGCGCACGGGACACACTTTAAATAGTTCTTAAAAATGTTTATTGCACTGGTTGTTTGTTTTTTAATTATATGCTTATATACAGAACGATTTTGACACACTTGTTTTTATTATCTATCACGTAAAAATAACAAATGATGTTTTTCAATCGCAAATCGAATATTAGAAAATGACATTGAGAAAATTCAAAATTTATTTAGCTTCTTTTTTTATGTAGAACGAGTGTATTATCTCTCTTAAAGAAGTAAATGTTAAACAGAAAATGCTATTAAAAATTACCAAAATGAATTAATTCAAGCTTTAATTTTTTAAATTAATAAAATTTAAATATTTTTCTTAGATATCAGAAAACAACTTTTTTATATTAAGTTTGAATTTTCTGGTCATTACATTATGAGGATCTATGTTGATAGTTTGTAACAATATCCTATACTTGAAATAATAATAACAACATATAGGCGTAAACATATTGACATGTATGCAAAATTTAAGTGCTTTTTATTACAGCTGGTTTATATGGAAACATAAAATGCTTAACAAACTATTACTATGCTCAATTTTAGCTCTGGTTTGTTTTGATACCAATATCGAATAACCCTGGCTTGAATAATGGCTTATTAGTGCCACTTACATGTGTGCATACATACATATTTACATGGCTTGAGCAACAACGCCCAATGTTTAGTCAGCGAGATGAGCAGATTAATTTGAACTTACCCTGAGTTGGAAAGAAGTAAAGTGCGCTTATGAAGGTTATATATGGCAGTAACTTAGTCATTTTTACACATTTAAAGCAATACACATTGAATGTAAATTGATGTTAAATAAAAATAATTACAAACGAAATGAACCAAACAACGGCGACACGCCCGCAGCACACGACAATCGATATTTGATGAATTTTGTTGTTATCGACGGCAACAGTGTTGTTATACGATGGTTGTGTCGACATTTGGTATGTTTTAGTCCATTTGGATCAACAGCAGGTGTTTTTTTTGTTTTATAATAGTGAATTGTAAAAACATTTGTTTAATAAATTCTGTTTTACAGTATAATGGCAGTGTTACGCGGTTGGAGATATGTTGGTTTTGTATCATGCATAATCGGAGCAGTTGGTCTTACTTTATATCCGGTTATTGTGGATCCCATGATAAATACGGAAAAATACAAATCGCTACAAGAACAAACCAGACGTTCAAAATAACAAGATGTTAAAGCCAATGTGTATTAAACTACTTTTTATCGCTATGTATATGTACATTAATTCATAAACTTTTTGCGCAATAAACGTGAAAAGCTGTTGTTAATAGTTGAGCACATTTGCAATATTTGTTTGATTCTTGCAATTCAATCAAAATAATTTCTGTTTGGAGTATATTTTACTAAATTACAGTTCTCATTGTACTCGCTTAGAGAACGAAGAGAGAGTTGACAGCACTGCCGGTTGGTTGTTATCAACGCCATAAACAGCTGTTTCCAGCGAACTTATGTGCACACATACGTGGACGTTTTTTGTGTGACCAAGTTGTTTTTCACTGACTTAAGTAACCAGTCACTGGTTAATAAAATGTCGACAGCCACTCTTAAACGCGAGGATATTTTGCTCCTCTTCGATGTGGATGGCACTTTGACATTCCCCCGCTCGGTGGTGCAGCAGGAGTTCGAGGAGTTCTTTTACACAAAGGTGAAGCCAAGGGCGACAATTGGCATCGTCGGTGGATCTGATCTGGAGAAAATGTTCGAGCAGCTCAATGGCAAGAAGATATTGAATGAGTTCGATTTTATATTCCCGGAAAACGGTCTGGTCCAAATCGAAGGTGGAGTCGAAGTGGGCAAACAAAATATTATCCAGCATTTGGGTGAGAAAACCCTTCAGAGATTTATCAACTATGTGCTCCGTTATCTATCCGAGCTGGAACTTCCCATTAAGCGTGGAACGTTTATTGAGTTTCGCAACGGAATGATGAACGTCTGCCCGATTGGTCGCCAGTGCACCCGGGAAGAGCGCAACATGTTTGCAGCCTTCGACGACGAGCACAAGATTCGATCGAAAATGATTGCAAAGCTGAAGGAAGAGTTCAAAGACGTCGATCTTACCTACAGTATTGGTGGTCAAATTAGCTTTGATGTGTTCCCCCATGGTTGGGACAAAACGTTCTGTCTGCGCCACATCGAAGCCAACCACAAATTTAAAGAGATCCATTTCTTTGGCGATAAAACTGAGGCGGGTGGCAATGACTACGAGATCTACACTGATCCTCGCCTTACAGGGCACAAGGTTAATACACCACACGATACCATGCGTATTCTTACCGAGCTCCTTAATCTTTGATGCTTAATGCAGTTCTTGGACATCCAAATCAAAACTTTCCATTTTATTTATGTGTATTTTTGTTTTAAAACTTATGAATATATATGTTTCAATATGCAACGACTGTATTTAAAGTTTTTTATATTTAATCTATGTGTTAAACAAAAAAAAAAAATATATATATATATATATGTATATATTTATGTGCATACATTATAACTGGAGCCGTGTTAGAACGAAAACGAATAACAATTGATAAGCTTTTAATTAAATAACTTTTGTTTATAGGATAAAGCAATATGCATGAATATTGATATTGAAAATTTGGATTATAAAAATAAAGTTGTTGTTTTTAATGCATTTTACACTTCAGATGAAACTATATATGTAAATTAGAGTTAAATTGAGTAACAATTAGAAGAGAGTTAAACGAGACCTTTTCGATCCCATAAAGTACATATATACATGTATATTCTTGATTGCGAATGAGTTTGTGTGCATATAGTTATCTTGACAGATTATCCTCTTTTTTTATAGATCTAATTTATAGTATGTATGTCTGTAAACAATTATAAATCATTATGAATCTTATAAAGATTTCGTATCTTTCACAAAAAATGTTAAAATACGATTGTTGCACCATTTTTACTTTATCGCATGTAATATGTACTTAAATTTAGTAGTGCCTCTCATAGAACATCTATTGGTAATGTTTCATTTAAATATGCTTTAATGAATTCTGTTAGAATTAGGATTTTCGCACATTGTTGTTAATTGAATTTCGGTCGTTAACCGACCAGTTTGAGTCGAAGCCACAAGCGGAGTCCGAATCCGAGTCCACTGTTAGAGATGAACCAATGCTCTTGGGGGCACGTATTTGATTCGGAGTTGTGGGCATGCTGCTGTAACCGGAATTGAGATTCGAGCTGGAATTGGATGAGCAGATGGAGTCGCGCGGTGAATCGGTGGCATTGGAGGCATATGATGAACGCTTTGAAGTTCTGTAGCGCTTGGAAACGTAGTCAACCGACTTCGGTGGTGGCATTAGATTTTCGGAATGCTGCGTTATATTGTCCGCAGAGCCCCACGATTTGTGAACGGCTTCGTAAATATCCCTGTTGATGGGAACGCTCGATCTCGAGCCCAGCATGTTACTCGCCCCGTATGGTATTGTCGCCGATGCTCTCTGATTCGGAGGCCGATTCCGTGTCGTACCATTGGCATGATGATGATGATGACGGTGATGATGGTGAAGGTGAGTTGGATGGTGATGGCGATTGACTTCGTTGGGTCCGCCAGGTCCATACGCCATCGCGACATTGCCATTGCCCACGCCCAAGAAGTTGCTGAACGCTTCTGTTGTTTTCTTTACTCGGACATTCAGTGAACCAATCCGCAGGAATCCCAAATCTTTTTCGACTGTCCAATATTTATATAATTAGCAAACATTGTTTAAGTGCATGTAATATTTTTCACTTACTAGTATGCTTTTTTCGTGCTTTGATTTCTGCAAAAATGAGATAAGAGATGTTTTAATAAATTATTTATTTAATAAAAAACTTTACATGCACATGCACCAAGGCTGTTTTAAATAAAATGATAAATATGCAACCCAAATATCTTTACACAGGGTTTTTTTTTTTTTCAAAGGGACAAATGAAAGTGCGATTACGGAATTCATTAAAAGAGAAACTTACCAAATAAATAAAAAAGTAAAGCAGGCATCATAAATCAAATGCTTTTAAATAATAAATTTACGTATACTACAAAAAAATGCAAGAGTTTTTACACTGCTTGAAACAATTAAGAAATTAAAATATTTATATATGTTCATAATTATAAGCGGAATTTATGCAACGAACAAACAAAATTATTGAACATTTATCGATTGACAACATTCAAACTCATTAGTTAATTCAACCTGCCTCCAGGTTCCGTTGTGTCCGCCGCTGAGCCGCATCGCTTGAATCTCTACACGTGGCAATGAGGAAAATAAATAGAGGTTCCCAGTTTTAGATAGTTGAGAACTTAAATAGCACAGAAGACTTAATGCAGGGGCATTCTTGCCATTGAAAACAACTGATGTGCCTCCAAGACTTTGTTCAGTTAAAGGCGATTTGTGAATTAAATAATTAATGTCTTGCTGTATTTAAAGTCTTGGAGCCAATTACATGCTTCTGATAAATTTTGATCAGTTGCAGGAGTACCACTGCTATTGTATTCATAGGCTATAACGTTTAGACATGCAGTTTTTAATAAAGCCGTTTAATAAAATGGTCAATGTGTGAATTACATAGATATATAAAGATCATAACTCCAATTGATAAAAATAGCAAACGTGTTAATCAATTAATAAACTCTGGCAAACCGTATTCACTTTATTAAAATTATTGTAATGCATTATGGGAATATCCAAACCTACAAAGTACATATGTATGTTATTTTTGTTGTTGAATATAACGATTATCTGAAATCATATCTACATCGTTGTGTTCAGCTGATTGTGTTTTCTACTTGCTCTGCGGCTGAATACAAAATATATAAATTAGCAGCTATCGTCAAATTCTAATTCAAGTTTATACAAACATGATTTCATATAAAACTTATTTTGTTTAATATATAAAATTTATTTTGTTTTAAATAATTTTTATTATATACAAATGAATTCTGCATTTAAATATATAGCTACACCAGACGTGACTACTATTTGCTGACTTATGCTCGAGATCAGATAACTATATCATCTACTGAAAGCATTTTTAAAATTGTTTTATGTGTTCATAATTATAGTTAATGCTTTAAATTGTAATGCTAAGTATTAAATTTACATAATATAAACCTCGAAAGTTTAATAGGCATGCTGCATGTTAGTTTAAATCGATTATTTAAAAAAAAAATATATTTTTTTTGATTAGGTGTCTCTTATGCAGGGACAAATATTAGGTCGTTTTGCATTATATTATACATTAATTATATTATATGATACAATTGTCGTTTCTGTGCTTATGCAGACAAAGGCGACAAAAAATAACTGTAGGCAAGAGTGAAATACGATACACAAAACTTCTTTTGATAAATATTTTACTATCATCAAAAATGTTGCGAATAATTTTAAGTTTTAGTTTCAACGTTGCCTTAATAGTATATTTTGTTTTGTATTGTATGCATGCAGTTATTTCTTGTTGCCTTGTGAAAGTGGGAAAGTAAATACAAAAATTGGTTATTTGGCACATGCGTGGATTATTTAGGTAGTTGGGTTAGTAACAACATCTTTTGATGGTCGGTTCGCACCGGCAGCGGACCGAAAAGTTTTGCGCAAAAAACTCTCCTTGCGCCGAGTGGGGGCACTGCGTGTCTTGGGCGCCGTGGGCTCGGCCTTTACCAAATCGTCTTCTTCGGCCTGATTAGTGGCCGAGTTAGTGTCCCGTTTGGTTTTCGGCATTTGGTCGGAGTCGCTGTCCTCACTAGGGCCTTTAAATAGCAGCGTTTGGACCGATGGCTTCTTATAGCGCCGAATTGACGACGATGTCAATAGCGACTGAGTGCGCGCCACAGTGCCCCCACCTGACCCACTGCTAACTGTGGCGTAGCGCAGCTGGGAGCGTTTTTTGGCGCGTGTCAGAGCGCTGCCGAGTGTACCGCCACTGATCTCACTGCCACCACTAGAGAATGTGTTCTCAAAGCGCTGGTATCCCAGGTGGTAGTTGTTGTTTAGCTCCGTGCCGAGGAAAAACTTTTGATACTCACTGCTGCACGTTGAGGCCGACACACTGGGCTGCTGGCGACTATAATCCAGGGGCTTATTACCACTCCAATCCGTAATGTCCCGATTGGCCTCTGAAAGAGTATTTGTTATTAAAATATATTAAATATTTTGTAAATATTTAAATTTATAAATATTTATATTATTATTTATATTTGTATTTATCTATCATACTCAATTCAGATTTCAAAAGACAAGGCCAAAAAATATATTGTGTATATTCTATATAAAAACTGATTTGTAATACATACTGTAAACATTCCATAGTAGTTCGAATATATTATCCCTTCCATATTGGGTAGCCAAATGCAGCGGTGTATATCCCTAAAAACAAGATTACAGTTTGTTTATAATATATTTAAACAGGTTAAGTCCATAGGTTGGCACTACAAATATTTATATATATTGACCGTTTGGCTCAAAAAATGATTTTTTTTACCCAAAAATTAAAAAAAAAATTCAAAAATGGATAAGCGCAGAATCAATAAAAAAAAAAAATTATTATAAAAACGTCATCAAACAAAACGGTTAAATCGGTTCTGTTTTACTAAAGTTATGCCAGTTTCAAATATGGAAGAAAAAAAAAAAATGGATCTGAGAGGTTCACATGTTATAATTTTTGTCAATTTCGATCTATCTGTCTCTTTTCACTTCGTGATCGAGTATAGACAGTTGACGATCGAGATATGTGTACACCTAATTCTCTTTTGACACGATAGATTCGTACCCCGATATTTCGAGATAAAAAGATTGGTTCCAGAGCTAAAAAAAGCATCTTTCAAATTCAATAAATAATATAAAAAAAATTTGATTTGATTGCTTATTATTTTACATTAAATTAATTAGAGTTAAGGAAACATTTATTTTTCTTGATTAAACAATTTAACTTATTAAATATATTACGACACATATAAAGAAAACAAAATTCATTAATATAAAAAAAGGATAACTAATGTAAACATAAGATTTTGTTTACAAATATTGTGCTATGCAGAAATTTTTAACGCTAGTCAAAACCAAACTAAATTGCAAAGTTCTATTTTATAACTTGTAAGGAGTGAGAATAAAAAAATGCATAAAAAATAAATAAATAACATAATATTTAAATAAAAAAAATGCATAAACGTAATTCATGGAATTTTTTAAATCGTGTTATTTTAAATCAAAACTATATTTGTAGAAGAATAAATTTTTTAAAATATGATTTAGTTAAATGGGGCATTCCATAAATAAACCATATAGAATGCCTTCAAATGAAATGACGAATTTCTATTTGGATTATGCAACTTTCATACTTTTCTAAAATGCGTGTCCAATCGGCTGGAAATTCATATTAAATTGAAATGTAACACATTCGTCGTGATTGACAATTCACTTTGTCTCAGTTTTGAGAATGACAGTTGGAAACATTTGAGAGAATTTAATTTGTTTGAAACAAGGCACGGTTCAATTTAAAATTGTGTAAACTCGCATGCATGAACCGAAGGAAGGATTTGAGGTTGGGCATGTTGTGGCACAATTGGATTTGCTCGTCACGATTTGTCACAGCTTGGCTGCGTGCCTCATGGGAAGGGTTAAGGAAGCGTTTGCCGTGTGACATGTGACGCAGATTTTCGCGTGATTGTGACATGGCAA
Organism: Drosophila sordidula; assembly: GCA_035047465.1. NCBI lineage: Eukaryota > Metazoa > Arthropoda > Insecta > Diptera > Drosophilidae > Drosophila > Drosophila sordidula. The sequence goes on along the minus strand of JAWNPQ010000156.1, from coordinate 12,252,138 downwards.
TCAGTCGATTCGTATATTATTAAAAGTGTTTCAATATATGCAAGGAGTACAAAATACACTTACCCCATTCTAAACCAGCATGTCGACGGTTGGCAAATGGATGGCGACATGGAATTAAATTTCGATTTAAATCATTTTCAAAATATAGATATTCAGTTCAAGTAATAAAAAAATATACCGTTCTGGCATTGACATCCGCTTTGTAGGTGCCGGCAATTAACTTGACCACATCCTCGTTGCCGTGTTTGGCAGCCCAGTGTAAAGCGGTCTGAAAAAAAAAAACAGGGCCTTAATTAGTAGGTTGACTAATCGATAACTATATACAATGGTTATTTTATATTTCCATAAGCTTTGGCCACGGATCGAAGGACGAGAACAAGCAGCAGGGCGTCGGTGTCCCAATCTGCTGCACTTCTGGAACTATTTGTTCGGCCATCAATTGCTGTCGCTGGCCACCAAAAAAACAAAAGTAAAATAAAAAACAACAAAAAAAAAAGAAGCAAAATAAGAGGATCCCAGTGAGCGAAGCCGCTGCGTCCAAGATTATACGATATAAATAAATTGGCCAGCCACTGCCGAATGCCTTTTGCCTCAATTATTTTCATGTTAACATAATAATTTAGTAAGGCGCAACGATTCGGGCCGCTCAGATAAGCCCAGCTCTGAACTGCAAGATCGCCGCGAGTGCACGATGATTTTCTATAGAATTGTTTGCCACAGCAATGCTACGTACCAAGCATGTGTTGACAATGAAGACGGTCACTTTTTGAACAGCAACGACAAACAAGCCGAGGCAGTGGCCGTGGCAGGGGGCAGGGGGCAGGGGGCAGAGACTGGGGCAGCGGGCAACGAAATCGGGGCAGAACAAATAGAGTTTCAGCCAATTCCCGCTGCCGATCGGTATGTAATTCTTTTCAAGGGAAATTTGTTTCGTGTCTCCCAGTTAAAGATGCAGCCAGCCCGGCCAGCACAGCGTATACGGTATACTGACATACATATGTAGCGACTATTGCTGTCGATGCATCTTAATCTGCACTGTTTGGCATTTAATCTCATCCATTGTCTTAGCATTTCGTGGAGAAATGTTCACGAACAGAAGCTGCATACAACAGCTCTGCGTATCTTATCAACAATGTGAACCGATTAACGACATGTGTATTATAGCATCGCTGATATACCCTTTTACCTATATATATAACATCATAATTTAATTTATATATATATAGATATATAGCAAAAAGCGTATATCATTTTATATAAGAAACTAAATTATTAATCTTATTTGCATTATAATTTAATTTATACATATGCTATATATATTTATATAGGAAAAAGGGTACATCATTTTATATAACAAATTAAATTATTAATTTACATATATACATTTGCATTACAATTTATAATTTAATTTACTATATATATTTATGAAGGTAAAATGTATCTCATTTTGTATAACAAATTAAATCATTAATTTGCATATTAACATTTACTCTATGGAAATAAAAATTAATTATTCGATATGGTCTGCTTGTCGAGTACGTAATGTCATTATATTTCTTTTTTTATGTTTTTCTTTATCCCAAAAGTTCTTACTATCTACAAAATTTGTATTTCCATGAAGAAGATTTTACGTTGATTTTAATTACGAAAATTCTTCTAATATGTATTTTGTATTTGATTGAAGAGTTTTGTTCTTATTTATGCGACCTTAACGTTTTATTATAAAATCAAGAATAATTCAAACTTAATTTGAGAATTTCGTAAAAACAAAATGTTCTGTAAATGTTAAGAACAACACGTTATGAATTCTACATCGCTTGCTTAGATCAAGCTTTTTTTTCTGAGTGCACTTATACAAATATCTGTCCTTGAGTTGAAGATTCAGAAGGACTAAGGATTAAGGAGGACTGTTGGGTGTTGATTTAATCAAGATAATGAAATTTATTATTATAACTGAGATCAGGTTATTTCCCAGCTATAAACTTTCGATTAAGGGTTTCGTATATATTCATAAATACACTGAAATATACAACTAAAATACAAATAGGTTACGGCTGAAGTCGTAGTGTATTATCATAAGGTTGGTGCTATTTGTTTTGACGCCCTTTAATTCTGAAGGAGGATGCACGGTGGAAACTTTTAAAATGTACACTCGATGCTGTGATTAATAATTTGCTGATAAGAATTCAAATGAGGTGTGAAGTCATGAGAATGATTATCGCTTTGTCATAAGACGGGGATGCAAGGACTGGTTTGGATTAACAAATCGTCTCACGCGCAAAGTAAGAGAAGCGATTTTGGCCATTTCGTGAATGTCGCTTCCACACAGGCTCGGCTCGGCTCGGATCGCATCGGATCGGGTCGGATCGGCTTGGCTTGGCTTGGCTTGGCTCAGTTGAGGTGAGCCTCTTTACATATGGCATGTTGTCCGTCTGCACGTTTAAATTTATTGTCCATTCCATTAATGGTGGCAAGGGACAGGAATTCTGCGTCTCTGACAGTGAAATGCCATAAATTCTTGCGTCTCGTTCAGTTGTGGCATTGTATTGCCATCGAGAAACAAACAGAGCGATTTGCTCTCTAAAGCAGGCTACCAAGTCGTGGAGGCATCCGACGGTGTTGGGCGATCACGGGAGGAAATCCAGCTGCTGCAAACGCATTGTGATGGAATTCCAGGAGTATGGAACCAAGTGCTAAGCCCAGGTCGTGAGACAGCCAGTCGCAGCGCCCATGGTCCTTATAGTGCCTCACGATCATAAAAGGATGGTCAAAATATTTGTCACTCGTTCGGACCCGAGTGCAAAGTGGTAGTAGTGAAGGTGTCACAGCTGGAATCCGATATGCTCAAAAATGCGGTGGTATGTGCTCATCTGGATCATGACAATAGATGATTGAAAACCGAGATAGCATTTACCGATGATAATCTAGATTTCGCCAAGAAGACAACACTTGCCATGCAGCCATTGTGTAAGAATGTAACCAAATTTCAACAATACTCTATTTAATAACTGGGTCACTTAAACCACTCATCTATAGTAGAGGGAAAATAAATAATAATAAAAAATAAAAATAAAATATCCTATATTATATGCTATATTAATATAATTGCCTAATTTTTGTGATGGGAGCATTTTGAAGCTAATAATTGCCAAGTTTGTGTGGCTTGAGGATCAAAAAAGTGGTTTATATAAAAACTGAATTGTTGGGCGCATACTTCATATGGCAGCAAAAATATATATCGACTGAAAATATATATAATTTATAGAGTAAGAGATGTTTCGCTTACACATTCCATGACAAAATTATAATACCCTCTGCAAGGGCATAACAAGAAATATCATAGCAACCATCATAGGAGATAAGTGGAACTGGTCCCTATAGTGTAAAGTAATATTTATTTTGGCATAATTACATAATTTATATAATTATATATTTAGAATTTTTCTTGATTTCATAAGTGATCGTTAGTAAAAAAATCATAAGATTCTTTAATAATAATATTCAATTATGTTAAAAAATGAAATTCTTAATTAATTGAAAGACTTATTAAAACTTTCGTAGTTGGAATAAACGCAAGAACTTCTTGAAGGAAGTGCAATATTTCTTACATTAAATATGTGTGAAATTTAGGAATATAGGTCATGATATCAAGCATTCATTGGATTTGTTATGAAGTACAATTTGCACTAACATTTATAAGAATTTATCTAGTAAATATATGTATTAAAGTTATTATACTTACATACTGTGGTCCGCAGGTTAATGGAAATTTCAATAGTATATGAAAAAAAAAGAGAAAAAATCAATCATATTAAAAGTAACAAGAAATATTTAAAATATAATTGTTGATGCAGAAACAAACGCGCCAACAGAAAATAGCGAAAAAGATTATTGAACTAGTTAAGCTTTAGCTGTTATTAACTGCTAAATATAGCTCTCAAGTGGAGCTGGCATTTCGCCTTAACAATTTAATAACACATTGGCAGGCCTCAACGGCAATTACAGTGTGCCATCCTGGCAGATGCAGTCAGTCGAGTTCAGTGAATGTCCTCGTAGGACACTCTGGCTGAGCAAAAAAAAAAAAAAAAACAAGAAAAAAACGAACGTCCCCTAATGGTGCCAACTATGATAATGAGGGTCATGCGAGCTGGAATGTGGGCTGGCAACAGTGGCTGACGTTCTGTTTTGCGCCAAAAACGTCGAGCGCGTCTGCGAGTGCCGTTTTCGACAAGAAGTCGCTCGAAGGCGTTTTGATCGAAATTCGATATTACGTTGATAAGACACGAGCTGCCACGCAGACCTGTAGACCTGTAGACCTGTAGACCTGTAGACCTGTCGGCCAGTAGTTGTAGGCCTGCACTCCGGAGCTGGAATCTTTTGGCACATTGGCACGGTGCTATCCAGGAGTTGTCGTTTTGATCGATCGCCGGCACATAAAAAATGTCATGTTTAACATGTATTTTGCTGGTTGTAATTAAGGCTACCGGGTCGCAGTTGCAGCTCAGATCCGCGCTGCAGATCGTCAAAGTGACCGAAGTGAACTTTACAGACATTTTAGCAAGTGTCAATTGAGAGAGAATATCATTTATCACAACGCTTAGCGGCCAGTCAGCAATTTCATGCCCCGGTTCGCTCCTCTAACTATTAATTAATGTATCAAAGACATCAGATAGCCAAAACTAACATATTTCGGCGGTAATGAGAATTTAATTGTGTTTGTTTGTTTTCCCCCCAAAGTGCAACCATTAAAATAATTTTCAATACTTACACCCTGATATTATAGTTGAAGTTGTTGATACCATTCCGTGTATGTAAGGCGGCCGTAAAGAGGAAAAGTACATGAAAAATTAGATCGTAATTGTTAAAGATTATTATCGCTAATTCTAAAAAGAAACCGTTGCATTTACATTCAGAATTACAAGAAAGAAAAGCTTAAGTTCCATTCTAACAGCAGTTATATAAAAATGAGAGGATAGTAGCTAGTAATTATCTTAGAATTTTACAAAACTTTAAAAGCGTATAAAAAGTTGTGCAAATTTATAAATAGAATATATTCGACTCTAATAAAAAACGGGCAGCTTTAAATATTTGATATAGGTATGCTTGTCCCTTGCTTATCTGCTATTTCCATGTCTATTAAATAGAGTTTATCAAATTCGGTAGTTGTTCTTAAATCAGGTTAAAATCATCCACATATTACGATTGTCCAGAAATCAAATTTTTAAGGAATTTTCAATGCATTCGGAAAATCTTTTAATAAAACATGATATTATACTTTAACATTTGATTTGATCATATCATATATTTTGTTTAGGACTCCCAGAATTATTCACACATTATTATTATTATCACATCTTTAACCGAAACGTCTCTATTTTGGAGAGGGCATATTATTATTTATTTAATTAATTAATTATTTAAACAAAAGTAATTTTGAAAACTTCTAAAAATTTTTAAATATTAGAAAACTTATTGTCAATGTGTTAAAAAAAAAATATATATATAAAAACTATACGACAAAAATTTCAATACAGTCAGAAAGCGCTTTGGAATATAAAATATAAGTTTTGGAAATAAGAATTTATCAGAAAATGGAAACTGAAATTTTCTAAAATTTTTACCAAATAAATTGAACTATAATAATTTATTGACATATTAGCTATTTTATAAGGGCCTGTTAAAGACAAATATGAATTTGAACAAGCTCCCATTTTTGAGCATTAGCATTGGGTTTGAGATGGAATCGGTTCTATATTCAAGCGACCTCAGTACACTCCCCAAGAGTGAAGCGGACACGCACTATCAGTATCAAATAAATCAAGACTATAGTTTTAAGCTGAATACCAATCTGTGATAGAGCAGTTGAAATGTGTGCTAGTTCTCAGGGTAATGAAAACAAGCGCACCGAACACGAATGTGAAACAGCGGCAATTATTTTCTCTTTATGCCTGAGCGTAGTATCTAAAGTGCAGATTAACTAAATTGATTAGAAATTATACTACCTTTCGCCTCGCCTTGGCCCAATCGACAAAAAGCTAAAAAAACCAACAAATACCGGCTAATTTGCAGAGGGACCCTTTCGGCCACTATGTTAACTTGGTATGCGTACGCACCCCATGGTACATGGAATCGAAGAACGTTAGCTTAACAAACCAAACAACAATAATAATCAGCCAGCATGATACGAACAACAACAATAACAACATAGAGTAAAAAAACAATAATAATGACAGCAAAAGTCCTCGCTACGTGCTTATCTTTGGCAAACAATCTAAATGATATATTAAGCGCAAAGCAAATAACGCTCTTTTTGTCGCCACCATGCTCTGTCCCTTCCCCTGCCCTCCGCGAGTTAAGTTCTCCAATTATGCGGATTATTAATTTAACTGGGTCGCTGGTTAGAGCCTCCAGCCCGCACCCGCCGCCTCTCCTGCTCGGTGTCCCTTTTGGCCAAGTGTGCGCTTGCTCGCATGTCTTCCGTTGTTGTTGTTACTGTTGTTGTTGTTGTTGTTGTTACTTTTGTTGTTGTTGGCCACTGCCACTGACCACTTGTCGTTTCACAAGTTGTCAAAACTTGTCATTTAACCGACAATGAGCCTTGTTTGCTTTAATCGTGGTTATTATGCGTTCGCCCGAATAACTCCGCTGCCCGCCGCCTGCCCCCGGCCGCAGCTCTGGCTCTGAATTATTAATGATACCCGAGTTGGCATAGTGCGTCGCGTCACGACGCGTCGGCAGGTGCTCGGACTTCATGGGGAGTGGTCTCTAATTAGTCGCAGTCGCAGTCGCAGTCTCAGTCGCCGGCTCTCGCCGCGGTGCTCCCCCGGCCCCAGTCTCGAATCGCTGACAACATGTTTTTCGCCATAAAACGGCTCAATGATTTGATAATCCTGCGATCATGATTTATAGAATCGTTCACTTTCTTTTACATTAACCAGCTCTCGTGGCCCAATTAGCCCGGAGCCATTGGCCAACTCTAAGTACTGCAAGTAGTGATAAATGCTGGCTGCTCGCTTCCTGCTTGATCAGCATTATTCGATCCATTCTTTAATTGGTTTCACAACGTCTCAGAGCGGCTCATTTGTCAATGGGGCAATCGATAAACTCGCGGACAGGTGGAATCCTACAACTGTGGCTCTGGCTGCACTTTGGCAACCCACGTTGCTCCTGTTTCTGCTCCTGCTCCTGCTCCAGCTCCTGCTCCTGATGAGGGTTGTTTTCTGTCATACCGGTGTCGCCTTCGGGGCTGACGAACGCCGATCTTTAGTTTAGCAACAGGTGATCGCTGATCGAGGTGACGTGTTTTTCTTTTGTTATTAAGTTGTTAAGCTAAATTATTGTTTTTTTCGTTTATTTTTGCTTTTTATTTTTGTTTTATATCTTCCTTTAAGGCCGTCGGCGACATTTAACAGTTCGTGCATTTATATGAGCTGTCGCAAAATTTATAATGTTTATTCAAGTGCATATATTTTATTCGTTTCTGCTGTCAAAATATTAGGATTTAAGTTGAAAATATTGAAAACCCCCAATATAATATATTATTTTGCATTTTCAAGGTTTGCGTTTAACTTTTGAAATAATCAAGTGGCACTCATTTCAAAGTTTTAAGATTCCAACCTAATAATCGTTGCTTCTTAATTCCGAATAGTGTCGAAAAGATATTTAATTAATTAGGTTTTGTCACACTAATCAATAATGAATATGCCCGACAATAAATAGTTTAAATAGTTCTGACAAATCTAGTGACAAATCCACAGACTATTATTTGCACAACTTTAATATACCCTTTCGTAATTGATTCTCATAATTATTATAGTAATTAATAAATAATTATTTATAATTAAATTATATAAATTCAATATATGTAGAGTATTGTTGTCACAACGTTTATAACCTACCGTGGCGGGATCCTGCAAAGAATTAAAAAGAATATTTAGAATAATATAAACTCATAGAAAGATATTAATAATATTAAAATATTACTGTTATATATGCAAAAGATTTAAATGCTTTACATATTTCGTGCCAAAATTGTTAAAAAACCCCCAGCGAGAGTATAAAATTTCAAAAAAAAAAAAAGCCGGGAAGAGTAATGGAGAAAAGCTGCGACGCTTTAATCGATTTTATTAACGATTCAGTAATGCATCGGTCGGAAGCGAACGAGAATTGAAAGTATTTGACGTATGAAATAAATGAATGAAATCGGATTCATTTCGAATCGATTGCTGATTTAATTGTCTGACTAATTGAGAGATTTTTTGCACGGCCATCTGTGAACTCCCATGACGCACATTCGGCCTAGTTGGAGCGTTATTTGCTCCATTTGGCACTCGGCAAGCTTAATGACTTGATTTGGGAGGCTGATGAGGTGCGGGTCCAGTTGGTAGATTGTAGTCTCTTGATTAGTTCACATTCGACCGGCTCGCACACAGCCCGCGGCCCGGAGGCGCAGATACGGTCGGAGGGCCAGGCCAACGTGCTGTACGTGCAGAACCGCCAACTGGGGCTAAGCGACGACAATGACTTGCCATATATGCACTAGCTGGGCGGCTGGTCACAAAAACCTTAAATTTCATGCAGAATTAATTAACTGCTGTGGTGGCGACCGCCGCTGCGACTGCGCCAGCGACAGCGACGGCGACTGCGACGTTGCACTGTTCGTGTCGCCGCCGCGGTAGCTGCCCCAAAGCCGCCCAAGTTGCGGGCGCCCTTGGTTTTTCAGACGCTGATATTTGATGGCCGGCCAGACAACGCGGGAACACACAGAAGCGCTCGGGATCGCTCTGGAATTTCATTGAGAAACGTGCCCTGTACTTGCCGAGACAGCGGCGCAGGTCGTGTCCCCATCGCTCTGTCATGAATTGCACATGTATAGGTATAAGTGTGTGTGTGTGTGTGTCTGTGTGTGTGTGTGTGGGGGCTCGTTGTTTGTCTTTGGGATCTATGTTGTGGCGCCATTAGCTGCCATTGGCTGGCCCGTGTCGCAATTTAATTACAAGCAGCGCTATCAGAGGAGGCGGCAGCGAGATTTATGCAAAGAGTATACAACATGGATAGACGTTCCGTCCGGGCCATGGGGGACAGATGCACGGCTCCTTCAAATGATATCACGATGGCCCCTGACTGCTTGTCATCGTTGGCTCCTTATTTTGATTTTGTTCTTCTTCTCTCCTCTCGCTTTGATGCACAACTCAATTTGCTGGCCTGCAGTTAGTCCGCTCATAAGTAAGTGCATGGCATATATATATATATATATATATACATATATATATATGGGTATCTGTACAGGGTAGCGCTGGCTGCAGCTTCTTGAAAATCGAATCACGTTCGAACAATTTTGAATGAGCCGCAGAGCGTTCGACAATTTTAGCTCCCTTGTAGGCGATTAACTTAAATGCCACTAAACTAATTTAAAAGCGATTGTAAAGCACTCTCTCTCTATCACTTTGTCGCCCCCTCTCTCTCGCTCTCTCTGGGCGACAGAAATTCTGGGTCTGGCTGTTAAACATCTTGTCCTGTCCGGCCAAACACTGCGCCGTTCCCATTGTCACGTACTCTCGAATGTGGCCATCAAAGAAGGAGATCTGTGTAAAATAAATACATAATACACATGTGTGGGGCTCTCGGGAAGATTGCTTTTCCATATGGAATTTAATTTGCGCTGCCCCCTGAAACATGTAATAACGATGCAATTTCGTTTGCAATTTAGCAACGCTCTCTAGCCCCAAACATTTGACCACTGTGCTGCAATCGCCGGGGCATGCCACAGAATGCCAACAACTCTCAACATGCTCCACACTTGATAATGCCATGTCGAGTCTAAAGCCGAGTCTCGGCCATTCGCAGCGATGACAAAGAATTTCTCGTTATGCAAAATACCTTGCGAATATTACACACAGTTAAGTTTACGATTTGATATATAGCTCTTGAGCTGCTTGTTCTTATTCTTGCTGCTGTTACTGCCCATACCCTGTGGCCAAAAGGGGTATTCACCGAGATACCGTTTCGAGCGGATTTCAATTCTTGATCAAATATTTAAATGCGGAAACTATTTGCTACACTACTGACAACAGGTTGCACCTTGCGTACACTCAGAGAAAAAGAGCCAAGTTTGTTGTACTTCAATAACATTATCAGTTATCATTATTATCAATTAAAAAAATAAAAAAAAATATTAAAAATAAACAAATTTCAAATTTCAACCAAGGTAAAAATTACTTAACTTTTTTATTTTTGTATTCCCAAATCAAAAAGCGAACTCATATTGCTGTTATTATTTATTACTTGTTAAAAAGTTAGAAAAGAAAAACAAACCTCAGAAGTGGCTTTATACTCGTTCGCCAACTGAATAGAGTATATTGGGTTTCTCTGATGTTCGTCAAGGTGTTCGTATGAACGCCATTTTTTTCGCCCCAATTGAAGCTAAAGACTTGAAGTTTTGAATATATACTTGTATGTAAACGCGTCTGATGAAGTGTTAAGGTTTTCTGACTACGCCCACTGAAGGCGTGGCAATTCGATCATATTTGGTTGGATGCATAGAATTTTCAGACAGATTACTGATGACCTCCTTTGGAGATGTTGGATGATGAAGATGGGGCGTGACAACTCGATAAAATTTATATATATCTAAAGTAAAGCGAGAAAATTCATATATCCCACGGCAGACAGTATTTGGATGACCTTCTCTAAAGATTGAGCAGAAAAATTTCGACTTTTTCGACTGTTTAAGGCTTTAAATCTGAAATCTTAAAGTTAATAAATATAATACTCAAATATAGTATTAATTCTAAAAATAATTAAAGTATGATAATTCTTGTAATGAATAATTTTTTTTTTAATTTTTTTAGGAGTTGATTATAAAATATTCCCCGAGCAAAAATGTGCGAATTCTCTTCGGCTCGACGTTCAATTACGAGGCACTTGAGGAGTACAGGATATGTCCGCGTCAGTCACACTGGACTCAGTGCCTACTTGTTGCTTTTGATATTGTTCTCGCTGACTGCCCATTGACTGGGCTGGCGCTTAGAAAACAAAACTCGGCGTTGGCGGTGGCGGTGGCAACCTGTTGCGCCTATGGATGCCCCGCGGTCAGGGGCATCGTAAAACCTTACGAGCTGAATAACAAATACACGCACGGGATGATTAATTTAAGCACTTTTACGAGGTCTCTTCATGGCGCTGTTGATTTATTGCCGGGGCCGTGCGACGAATTTGCGTCCGGAAAAGCGCCGCAAGAGGTCCGGGCAGGGTTTACGATTGGGTTTAAGGGGCGATAAATGAAATTAGGGGCTTAGAATAGCTGGGCCGCGGTAGGGTGCAGGCACTTGTAGGCGTCGTAAGCGTCGCTTGAGATGTCTTCTAACTCAGCGAGGATTGCAGTGCACACAAGTACAAGTTGGGTGGAGGAGAGGGGAGAGGGGAGAGGGGGGGGGGAGTGGAGAAGTCGGCGGCTGGCGCATGTTGCCATCAGACGCATTTACTATTTTGCATAAATCATAATGTAATCTGCATCTGGAAATGAAAACAAACCGAAGCGAAAATGTCCAAGCTTTTATAATTAACTGCGCGGGCACAAACCGAAGACATTGGCAGGCGACATGCCGGGCACAGCTGCAGGACCTCTGCATTGGCCACAAACCAGCATCCAAGCGGCGAGCAGCGAGCAGCGAGCAGCCAACAACCAACAACCAACAGCCAACAACCAACCAACCAGCAACAGCGACAACCGCATAAGTTTCTCAATGAAGCATGGAGCCCAAACATCAAAAGCAACAAACACAAATCCAGCAACAACAAAACTGTGCTGGTTGTGCCTGCGCGGTCAGAGATTCGTTCGAGAGGACGACGCCGGCAATTGCGGATAAGCCCTCACTTCGTGCGCAATCGCGAAATCTACGCAGCGCGCGGTCAACGGGCGCCTGCCAAAACTACGGAAAATAATTTATGCCCCAGTCGGATGCGAAGCGAAGCGCGGCAACACATTGGCGCAACATGCTCCTTGGAGCGAAGCAGCGGGTTGGATGTTAGTCGCAGTAAAAATCAAACAAAATTATAAATTAATGAAATTTATGCACAATAAAATTGCAAAAGAAATTATTAATGCAGTCGTTCACGCTTTAAATGCACCCTAAATCAACGAACGTTCGCTAAAAATTATTAATACGGCCGTCAGACATGCAGCCTCCTTCTGGCCTCCTCCCCACCCTCCTCCTCCTCCTCCTCCTCCTGCTCCTCCTCCTGCAACCAGGCGCTAGCCAGGCACATGATAGGCTTAGGCGCCGGATATGTTAAGTTGCAAGACATGCGTCTTGCAACATTAATGCACAACTGGCGATCTCCTTAACTCCACGATATCCACCTTCAACTCTGTTTGCTTTGTTTTCGCAAAACGTTCTTTCCTGTTGCCGGCCCCAACTTAACCAAAGATCAGCCAGATTGGCCGAGAACCAAATTTATGTGACCATGATTTTTGGTTGTTTCTTAACACAATTCAGACTGACGAACACCGCCAAATTAATTATGTTGATCAAGTCGTTAGGGTAGAAAGTGCCTTCTGTATTATTATAATTATGAGAAATTAAATTCTAATAAATTAAATTAATATATACAACAATTGATATGAAGTTGAAGAAGGACTCGCAAAACACATTCCATCTAATCGACTTTGAAATGAACCATTTTGAGCGACTTTTGAAACAAATCTAGCATGCACTGCATGACACTTTCGATGACCTGTCTTGCTAACTGTCTTGCAGTCACTTATGTAAAGTGTCGCTTAACACGTCAGGAATGCTTATGACAGGGCATCAATGTCTTTACCATTATTGTTATCGATATTATCGATACTCATCCTACATTAAGAAGTATTAAGCAGAATAAATAAATGTTAATTTTAGATATATCATATATTATGATTAGATGTATTATGATGCTTTCGACAGGCAAATTTCAAAATTGTATTAATTAGGATTTTCAATTATTTATCACCTTTCCGCCCATGTCGAGAACGTGGGAAAATATAAATGAACTATTAATTAACTATTTGCATTGACAGTTTAAAAAGATCTTTATAGTCAATCTGTTGAAGTCAATCAGATATAAAACAGAAAGTTAAGGTTAGTCAGAACTGTTTATATGGAAATATATTAATAATTTGTCCAGGTGTTATTTAATCACAGGACGTCAAATAGAGTCTTAGGAGCCAACAACCGAAGCGACATAAATGTTTTTCTTTCTCAGACGTTGCTCAATCTGATTTGGTTAAATGGGCAAAGATAGGCCTTATTACGTTTCGGGTATTACAACATGCGTTCTTTGACAAATGGCGCTTGTTTGGCGTAGAGCATTAATAGGCCTATAGTTTATGAACTAGTTTCGTGTAAGTGGCATGTGAATAGTTAATTTCATTTCGTTGAAAGATCTGAGATCATCCAGAGGCTGCTAAATCAACATGGGCCGACCGAAAAGGTATCACACCCAAAAAGGTCTTTTGCAACAAAAAGAGTTATTTAAATTTTACAGCGAATTTTTTAAAGCGTAGACAGCTTTATCTTATCGCCAGTTTAGTTTGCGTTTGAGTTTGAGGTTTCCCTTTAACGAATACATTAAATACATATTATTCCAGGAATTATATGTAAATTCCACTTCTCACATGAGTCCCCAAGCTCGAGCTCTCCATCTTCCACGATAGTATCGTCGTCGCCGTCGTCGTCGTCGTCGTCGTCGTCGCCGTCGCCGTCGTCGTCCGCGTCTTCGTCTTCGTCGTCGTTGCAGGTTTTGTAACTTACGCAGAAATCTCATAGTGGTCGTGTTCAAGACAGGTAGCGCTCTATTGGGTCCATATCAGCAAGCTAAAAAATTAGTTCCTCAACGATGACAAATTAGAAGTCATTAAGAGTGACTGGGGCCCCTTTCCTGCCCAGCTGAGTTAAGTCAAGATGATGGTCGACACTGGCACTGGCACTGGCACTGGCCAACTGTGACCTCATCCTTTCTGGGAAATACAAAAACGGCCCGGTACGTGCAGCAAATGGGCATCCTAGGCCGCTACGCGCGTGGAACTGTTACTCCATATTATTTATGATAATCTCGATTTTTGTGTGGTAGCAGCCCAGCCCGACTCGGCCAACCCCGCCAGCCGCCGCGCATGCGCAGAACAGAGCCACACGAAGCCGCACGGGAGCGCTGTGTGTGGCCCCTGGAATGGTTGGCTGGCTGGCCCTCTGGCTGGCTGGCTAGCTGGCTTGGTTACCTGTTGTTCACTGGCTCAGAGCTGGGCTCGACTCCAGATTAATGTGAAGTGACATGTTTAAGTAAATGATCCAGAAGCTTATCCGATAATGGCCACCATATTTATTTAATGGTACACTTAATTTTGGCAACCGGACAGCTCGCTGGGTCAAGGGTCGCTCAAGCCGGGCTCACATTTGAATTGACCCAAAAATAGTGGCCCATTAGCTGAGCCTAGTGCCATAGTCCATAAATCGGACAGCACAGCAGCCGCACAGGATATTGCCCAACATCACGAAGCCCTAGGGCAGCCAACACGAGCGCTGGCCGCAGACGAACACGATTAGCCTTAAATAGGCCCCAACAATAATCATTTGCTTCTTTTCTTTTTGTTTATTTTCCTTCTTTTTTTTTTTGGGGGCCCCAACAATGCAGTTTCGCAGCGAGCTCTCAGGGCCAAGTCGCGCGACGGCCACCACGGTTGCGGACTGTCGTCGGGTTTGTTGTTGCTGCCGCTGCTGCTGTTTGCAACGGTTGCAAGTTTTGCGACAACACGAAGATTAGCATGCGTGACTAACAGAATTTTGTTATTCTTATTCGCGGCTTGGTAGCTGCTGCCCCAAGTATCCCAAGTCGTGCGTTTAACTCGCGCTGGGATAATCGTTTGTTAATTTTGCTAATTAATTATTAAATTCTCGATAAGCACTGGCTAAGTAATTGCAGTCGAGCATAATTGCAACCGAAAGCCACAAAAAATGTTGCAACATGTCTGCGAAAATCATTCGTTGCCTGTTGCAAGAGTGCGTTGCAACAAGCGCTCTTTCGCATAGTTTCAGATGATTTGCCTTTTTGATTCTTGTTTTTACTTTTTTTTTCTCTCTTACTTTTTGGTGTTTGTTTTTTATGCTGCTTTTTGACCGGAACCTTTTTATTGACAAGCAAATGCACTCAGGCTGAATATGTACCGGCAATGCTTGGGCTCTGCGCGAATCTTACACACATTTTTAGTCGGCGCGACTTGTAGCATTTGGCCTGGTCGGGGCCCGGCTGGGCCCGGCCCGGCCCAGCCCGCCACGGCCAGGGCACAACATTCGTCCCTTTGCGCAAAGTTTATTTTCGTAATTTATGATGTCGCTGCCCCAGCATCGCTCCACAGATTTTGGGCAAGCTCCGAGCCAAGGCAGTCCCCCGAAGTGCGTGGGACGCTGCCTGGGCTCCATCTGGCAATCACACAAATCGTATGGAAAACTATTATCAGAAGTTTTATGTTAATTTTTAAGCATGTTGCCTGCCTGCCTGCCTGTTTTTGCCTACCCAACATCCTGGGGTCGATTCGCGGTGGCAGCAGCCGCAAGTTGCAAAATGTAATCTTTTGTCATCATGTTTGACAGAAACGGTTGTCGCCCAACGCGCACCTGTTCAGATTCCCTCATTAATTATGCATAAATCCCCGTCAAATTTAGTAGAGTTGAAAACAATCTTTAATGCCCGTGCAGAAGCGTGCAATTAGAAAATCTGCCTGCTTCAAGTCGAATGGGTTAAAGCAGAAAGCTACTACGTTTTAGGGTTTTAAGCATAGAGCAGCGGTATCCTGGTAAGAAACATGTCAACAGAGGTTTCTAAAGATTTAAACCCTAGTTAGATGAATTCTCTTAGTGAAAACGAGCATAATTTCTAATAACGAATTCTATTAACCTGGCCATAAAAGCTATTTAAATGTTAAGACTGCTTACAAGTATTTCCTATATTAATATAAGTAACAATAATTATCATCAATAATTTTCCGTTACAAATATGTTCTAAAAATGTAACTGATAATCTTAAATATTTTTGTGTAAATAAAAGGTACAATTTTTGTTTTATTTGTACATCAAAATTATGTTTATAATGCAAGAAAAATCAAATTTAATATAATTACATATATCATATATAAGTCAAATAAATACGAAACAACAAAATAAAAGCTACTAAGAACGTTGCAGTCGGACGTAGTTACTCATTTTCCAAAATTTCTTTTTTTTCAAAACTTAGAAATGCAAATTTACATTTTAGTTGTCAAGTTAACAAACAACATTAAGGGGGTTAAATTTTTTGTTAAAAATTATGCCAAAATTAGCAACAATTTATTTCAAACCCCCCTAAGTTTGTCAAAACTGCACCGATTTTCATGTTTGATGGCATTTCTTTCATGGTTTGTTCTCTGTCATATACGTGGCATGTTCTGATGGGGGCGTTTTAGTGGGCGTGGCCGGGATATAAACGCAACCTTTGAGGGGGCATCAGCAATCTACATACCAAATTTGGTGACTCTAGCTTTAATATTGTGGGAAATATTCATCTTTTATCGATTTGCGATCATCATGTTATCGATTTGCCAGCCTCCCAGTGGGCGTTCTCTGACGCGGGTATATACGAGTATATATTTCAAGTGTCAAGCCTCTAGCTTCAACAGCGGACGGACGGACAGCAAGACGGACATTTCACGTTGTGAACGAGCATAAAAATTGACAGCAATAAACTTACTAAAATTAAAGGTTGTAATCTCAAAAACAGTTTGACATTTTCTTTTTAAGTAATCATTTTAAGAATCGACTTAAATAACACGAAACTGTTTAAGTTGTTTAATATCTAAAAGCGACTACTTTCTGATCAATTTTAATTGATTAGAAACACATATCGGAAAAGTGTAATGTAACACAGATAATAACAAAATATTTCTAAGTTTTTTATAAGTATATTGGCTTCTTGAATACATGTAGTTGCATAAATATAAACATTAGATCTGTTGATGCTCATGCATTTGTGAAGAAAGAAATCTGAATTTTAGAAAATGTTTTTTTTTATTAGATCTTGCTTACCTAATTTTATGCCTTGTATAATTTTATATTTTATAAGAGTAACACCTTCTTATATTAAAAGGAAATAAATAAACATACGGAAAATGTTTTTATTAGCCTTTTTTAGGACATATTAATGTATAAAAATAATAGGGCCATAACAACTGAGATTTTCTCAATAAAACTAATCAAATATTTGTTTTAGATTTTCTCTTGATAAACAAATAAACGGAGGCAAAGGACAAATTAGCTATATACTTAAGTTCTCCCATAGCAGAGATAAGTTTGTTTCATGTTATTGTATTATTGTACTTCGGCTGTTCAATGCGAATAATAACGAATAACTACCGCATTTTGGAAGATAAGGCACAAGATGCGTGGTTTTTAAACAAACTGGGCAAAACAAATATGGGCGTGCCGGTGGGCGTTTAACAAATGTTGTACGAACGTATTGTGGCTGGCAGTGTGAGGAAGAGGAGCAAAGGGCGATCGGAGGGAAGTCAATTTGAAAAATCGATTAAATTCGAATAAATGTTGAGGGTTGGGGGTTAGGCAGATTTAAAAACTCATAACAACGTGGCAACACCTCCTTTTGTATGTGCCCCTGCCGCCTGCTGTCCGCACACGCCGAGGTGTCCAAAGCCATGTGTGGGGTAGTCGGAACCGTTTGCCGGTGCCAGGCCGGAGTCCAACTGAAAACCGCCTCAGCCGCTGGCAATTGGTCGGATGAGAAATATTATTTATATTTGTTTTGCAGAATTTATGACCCGACGACGCTGGGACAGAGCCACTGGGCCCACATATGTGTACATAAATATATATATATATATTCGCATATTGACAAATTTCCGCCAAGTGCCGTCGCCCTGGCGGACAACGGAGGACAACGTGTTCAGTAGCTGGCGCTAGTACACAGAACGGTGGCAGTGCGGACGACAGGAACATGGATTCGCCAAGAGCGAAACCTAATCAATATACACTCGAATTAAAGCCAAAGGCATCGTTGAGCCGTTGAGTGGGGTCAATAAATGTTGTTGGCGGTGTTGATTGCTTTGCATAGCCACAAAGACAAACACAAGCACACACACACACACACACACACACACACACACACACACAGTGAAAAAGGACGCATTAATAACTACAATATCTGATTGAGCAGACAATTTAGATAGCGCAGCACATTTGGGGAGTGGAGCGGACAATGTGTGGAAATCTGAAACACACTTGCATATCCAATCACAATGCATTCCATTAAACGTGACAAGTTGCTTGTCCAAATAAAGCCAGAGCGGGCCCATCAATTCAATATCCAGATCGGGTATGCGCCACTGCGCCACTGGGTATCAAAAAGGATCGTGTTCAATAAAATGCAAACGCCGTCTCCGTCGCCGCCGTCGCCGCCGCCGCCGTCGTCTCCTACTCTTCCAGCGATTGTAATCAGTTTTGTCCACTAACAATGGCCAAAGCCCGGCCAGTCAATCATGAATCCATCTTCGTCAGTGGCGATTGTGTGAATCTGTGGATTCTGCCCGATGGCAGTAAGTTAGTCAGTGACTTCTTGGTGGTTAACATGGCGCCTGAGTTTGTCGTTTTGGGAATTGCCATCAGATCAGCAGCCAGATGATCATCAATGAGTTTGACGCTGACGCTGACGCTGATGCCATTGTCATTGTTTTTGTTGTTGTTGTTGTTTCTTTTTTTTTTGTTATTGGCGGCGTCTGCAAATGCACGTCATTCCTTGGCTCATGAAATGTCACTCAAGCGAGTTTAGCAGCCATCCATCCAGATCTCTCCGGTCGCCAAAGTAGCTGCTGCTCATCCTGCAGTCCGCCAAACAATTCAATTGGAGTAGCGAATAAATCACGCAGAACGACGACTGCGACGGCTCCTGATCGTGAAGCGTCGCCTCGGCTTAGCTGTATTTCCTTTAATGCCCTGTAGCCAAGCTAGCGGGTAAATTAGGCTGGGTAACATTTTACCCCAGCTAAATGTGGTTTTTAGAAAAGCTCAGCTTAGCTAATTCCAAGCGAATAATTGCGTAATTAAGTAAAAAGTGTTTCGCGTACTTTATGAGTATTTCGTAGTTGGTCGAGTACTTCGAGAAAATTGCCGTCATATAAACTACTTATTTGGCATTAAACTAATGCCCACAAAATAATCCATCTAATAAATGATTTGCGTACTTTTTGAGTACTAGCTCTTATTTGAACAGATGTCTGTGGCAAAGGCAGCTTTAAAAAACAAATAAATAAATAAATTGCATTGCGTACTTAATGAGCAATTAGCTCGCTAGAGTAGTATTAAGAGGAGTAAAAATATATTTAAACTGGTTTGAGTACTTTTCGAGTAATTAGTTTCTTATATATCAGTTTAGGAACGAAGTACTTTTGGAGTACTCGGTTCGCGTTGTACAGGATATCGCGTATTTGGTGAGCGGGTTCTTCAAGCCAATATGGGCTTTACTTGACAGATCGTTGGTGGGTTTCGTTGGTAGCTAAGGCGCAGGAAATGACTGAGGCCAGTTGAGCATTTTATTTTGTTTACGATTTTCGTAGTTATCTGGGAAGTATTTCGAACGTCGCTAATTTGACGACTGCACGATTGCATCGAGTCGCCTTGGAGCACGGGAGGTGGAGGTGAACTGGTCCTTGGCCGAGGCTCCCGTCGATGCATTTACAGATAAGCTCAATTTCGTTTTTGCTGACACTTAAGCGGCGGTCCACAGACACAGACACAGGACCGCATCGCATCGGATCACCGGGATCGCAGCTGTGGGGTGCGGGGGTGTATACGGTTGTTGCACGTTTTGCGCTGGGCATCGAAATGAAAATTCCTGCCCAAAGTCACGGTCTTAAGTTTGTTCCATTCGTATTTCAACAGATTCGGGCCGTTTTTATAGCCATACCAACTTTGTCAGCCAGCTTGTAACGCGACTGTTTATAATTATAATTAATTTAAATTTTGATACTCACTAAATGAACGGATATAATTAAAATTGTTATATTTTTTTTTAATTGTTCTTTTATATGGATTTATTATTTAAACTTTAAAATTATAATTAATATTAATTTCTGACTCACATTAAATAAAAACTATTAGCAAAACTTATTTTTGGTTCTTTGTTTAAATTTTTAATTTATATGCTTTTATTATTCAAACTTTAGCCTTGAATTAAAATCTGGCTGTTATATGAATCATTTTAAATAATTTCAGACTCAATAGTTTTCTGACTCATATAAACAAATCCTGTTTTCTGATTAAAGGGTTAAAAACTTTAAGCCATATTATAATATTTTTTTTCAATTTTCATTTTTATATGCTTTTTTATATTCTGATTTAACATTATTCATATTTCAGCCTGGAATATGATGATGATAATTTTAGATTCGATAGTTTTCTGACTAACATTAAATAGGATTATTTTGAACGAATCGCCAACTTTTGCCCGTGACATATTTTTAAGGGTATTCGGCAGTTCAGCGAACCGAACCGAGCTCTGCCCGCCTTCGTGTTGGACTTAAAGCATGCGCTGGTAATTGTGAATGACAATAATTGTGAAGACATTCAGTTGGCCTGGCCGGAGTGATTCTGTGGACGTCCCACTGACCGGCCAGTCGCTGGAACGTGCAAAACGTTGGCGCCAACAGCGCCACCCAATATATGCCGACCAGCAAAAAACAAACAAACAAAAAAGAAATAAAAATAAACTTAAAAAAAAGACAAAAAACACAGACGAATTTTTGTCAATTTGAAGACAGAACTTAGCCAGGTCGAGAGCTGAAGCCACATTCCCAGATGGGCACCAACTGCGCTTATTGGCAGTGGGCCGTACTGAAGGCTGCCACGCCCAGTATTTAATAACTTTCGCCTTAATTCATGTTGGCTGTCAGTGCATCGATTTTTCATAATTAAAAGTGAATTGAAAACTGTGCAAACTTGTAGGAGGCGCATCTCCGGCGTCTTTGAAATTGAATTTGTGGTGCTCGATGCTCGTTACCCGACTCCAGCTACTGCCGGCCACGTTCGAGGTGGTGCCATAATAAATGGTTAGCTGGATAGAGCTGGCTCCGCTGCATGCGAGGTGGCCCCCAAAGATATTCCAATCGATGGGTACGTATCTGCGGTCTTGATCGTGATAGAGATCCATTAATCAAATCACCAAGTTCACTATAACCGACTTTGTTTTCGGTCTGTTATCGACTTAGGTCTGTCCAATATTTGAGACTGATGCTTTCAAGGCTTGACTCTGCCAACCGATCAACTTTGGCTTCGAAGCGGTGTCGGAGAATTGTCACTCATAACTTTTATAAAATATTTTTATTGATTGAAAAAATGCGCCAAATATTATAGCAAATAAATTATTAACACTATGAAGTGGGAAATTATATTGAATTTCTGAAACAGATGTGTTCAAGGAGTAAAAAATAAATATGTATTCGACATTGGTATTACTTTAAATAAAAATGTTTAAATCACTTTTCGAATGATGCCGCTTAAATGTCATACTTCAATTAGTTTATAACAAATATTATATAAAAAAATGTGCCGTGCGGACAAAATGAAGCCACTAAGTTGGCGGGAAAAGTATTTAGAGATTTCAGATTTCGGTTTTGCCTTATTGCATAAATGCAAAGCGATCGCATTAATGAAAATATTGTTTATATATCAACTTAACTATCAGCCTATATTTATCTAAATTCCAGATGGAAATATAGATATATGAAAAGAAAAAATAATAATAATATCTCTATTTAAATATATATATTATTCATCTTTATGTAGTAACTACCCGGTTTAGGAGTTTGATGTGGATAAAAGTTGCGTAGAATATATATTAATAGAACCGATAATTGCTGATTTTCATTCAAATTACTTTTAAAACAAAATCGTTTTTGATACAAAATTTTCATTGACTGCCTGCTCCAAAAGGAAGAATTCTCTTGACAACAAAATTTGATTTGATTTGATTTGAGAATCCAACTTATCAAATAGTAAAACAGATAAACTAAATGTTAAAATTAGTTGATAATCTGTTTGCATATTCCCTGCAGGCAAATAAATCCAAGTCACGTTTAACAACATTTAAATTCCTCCCAGAAGGTAAGTCCTTTCGCATGTCAACTGACCATATTCCTAACAGCTTTTGACAATGGGAAAGCAACTGCGTCGGAGCTAAACTATATAAGTAAGACACATATCCGCAGGGAGCTAAATAAAGAGACACGCGGTCGTACTTCTTGAAGAGTGCGCGCAGCAGGCGGCGCTATTTGATATATATATATATATATAAAGACATATCTATATATTTATATAGGACTGTGTGTGCGTATGTTTTCAAGGGAATATTTTGGTGACATTTATGTGCCGCTGACGGCCAATGGCGGTAGCGACAACGCAGAGCTCTAATTAAATTTAATAGCTACGCAACGGCATAAAATTGAGCCGAGCCACCAACGAGGCGGACCGACATGAAGACGTCGAGAGCGGGGTCGTAAACACATTTGATTTGATTTCTGGAAAGGATTCACTCAGTTCACAGCCAAGCAGTCGTTATCGCTGCCGCTGCTGCTTTGGCGGATGCGCTGATTGAATTGTCACCTCCATTTAATGGCCATAGCCACGCAGTATTCCAACAAGTTCTATTCGTTTTGATGTTTTCCATGGGGACGGAATTAGAAGACACTTGGTAAAAGGCGCCACTGTCGCCGCTGACATTTGGTTCGGGTTGAGTTTTTATTATAATACGGCTGCGCTGTCTCTTTGGCAAAGGTGTCAGACGTTTTATTGCTGTTCTTGACGACCTGTTGAAAAGTTCATGGTCACTTCTACAGTTTTACCTTTGAGATTATAGCGCTGCCCCAGGGGGGAAAGCGAGGCCAGGAAAGGCGGCATCATTCATCAAAAGACGCCCGCTTTAAATTACTTTCACCTTCGCCCTGCCTTTCTCAAAAGCGGAAAAGGGACTTTAATCCAAATGAAACAGGTAGAAGGAGTGGAATAGCTAGATCCCTCAAATTGTTAGGTTCTGAAGCAATTATCTAAGGGCTTCTGTAAGACACAGTTTTTATACACATGTACATTTAAATTAATTTATAAATTGAGCATAAACAATTTTTTAAAACGGTTTGGACAAGAATAATGCAAGATCAAATAATTCAAAAAAAAAATGGTGACAATTTTATTTTTATTCATTAGTTATTGTCAAGTTGATTTTCTTAAGATTTGTTTTTATTAAGTTACATAAAAAAAAAGGTATTTGCGTTTTGTGAAGGAAAGGATGTGCTAAAAATGCTTTTGCTTTCAACCTAGAAAGATATTTGTAAACTAATTAATTTAGTTTTTAATTTGTGTGCGTTATTTATTTTTGCAATTATAATAATATGCAATTATGCAATTATAATAAAAGCTATATACTATTTTCCACTTTGAGAACAGCGTACATTTATATAGCAATATAGTTATTATATTAAGAATTAATCAGTCAATTGAACCTTGAGGTTCGAATCTCTGGATACGCATTTTATGTATGGTCAAGAAAAGGAAAAGGGTTAGCCTGAGATTCACCTACCAAGGAAAATTATTGTAATATTAGTAATAAAAAAAAAAAAGAGAATAATAATAACAATTATATCAGCTAGAAGGTAAGAAAATTACTCACAACTCCTGTCGAAACAAAAGCTGCAAATTAGCCATGTATTCAAATTTACAAGAATGTATGTAGCTATAATCAACACACGATCAATGCTGTCTTGTTCGTCTCTATACACACTAAAAATGTTGAAACATTTACCTTTATACACACGCACAGACACATGTATGTACTATGTAAATAGAGGAAAGAGTTGAAGGTGAAACATCGGCTACATTTGTGCCCAGTCATTGTCCATATGCAGCAAAAAATATTTTTAATTTGAATAAGTAATTCGAACAACAGCCAAAATCAAAAAGGAAAAGAAAACAAAAACAACAAAATAAAACCGAAAGAAATAGAGAGAAAAAAATAGAAACAAGTCAAAACAAATGTGAAACAAGGAAAATTCAATTTACTCGCATGTCAAGCCGAATTGCCGGCTAGGTCAAACACGTTGATGGATGGATGGATGGATGCATGGCTGGCTGAATGAAAGGGACGCACAAACAACAGCAACAGCAACAACAGCAGCTACAAGCTGAAATGGCAAAACGTTGCATGCTCGGCGATTGGGCGGTCCGCTCGCCCCACCCAGCTGACCGGGCAACCCGACCGACGCGACGGCCAACAATAGTCAAACTCGCGCTTCAGTCTACTACATGCGCAACGAGTGTGTTTGGGTATTCGTTTGAGTGTGCAGCCCCGCATTTACATATATGAATTGAAAAACAACAGAAAACGAAAATAGAAATTGGTAAAAGTACACACAGGCTAAACTTTTTAATTAATACAAAACTTGTAACATTTTATAAGCCGCCACTAGTACCTACTATTAGCCAGCGTCTATATGGGGGGTTCACAGGTGCAATCGTCGAGGGCACAGGAGGCCATTGCATCAATTGTTTTCCCATGCACATGTTTGTGGGTGTGTGTGTGCTTGTTACAACTGAACTGCCAACAGTGAGTACTCGAAAATGTGCAGAGTGCAACTGAATTCGAATGTCCGTTGCGAGCGGTTGTGAATGTCGGTAGGCTCGTTGATTGAGAATTGTTTCTATATAGTATGCAGTTTAATTAAACCTGAAATGCAAACAGCTTCTAACTGCAGGCGATTTAAAATCAAACAAACATCTATTAATCATACAACAGATAGAGAATGGTATTGATATTGATATTACAAACGATAGCAAATCTAAACAATTTGGTTGACATTATTAAGGACGTTGAATGAATATTCAGGCGTTAAGATATTTTTGTCGAACATGATTAAAAATCTTTTTATATAAAATATTAAAATAGTGGGCTTCTCATATATTACCAGACTTAAATAAAATAATATAGTATTATCCTTCTATCTCTTAACCCTGGACTGTCATCCTTCGTCGGAACAAAACCTTTTTCAGGATTTTATTGTTTGTTCTGATCTTAATTTAAAGTTGAAGGAATCATAAAAAAATATGAATATCTTGTAATTTACATTTTTTTTAATTAACATAAAAAAAGGACGACTTTAATCACTATGAGAAACTTGAAATGTGTTTGGCAATTATTCGCTAAAATTTGTTGTAACAACCTTTTAAACAGCTTACAAAATATTAAGATTAGGAAAATATATTGCTACAGTATATTCCTGCTTTTTGTTTGGACTATAAACACCTCAAATTTGTCGATTGTTTGGCTACAATAACAAATTGTATTAATTAGTTACGAAAGTACACAAAGGAAGTTTAAATTTACAAAGGAGCTGATCTGCAAAGGGTAAATAAAAAGTATATTCATGCGAAATTGAAGATATGTATGGCACAAATAAGAGCCCAAATGGACCTATATGATTCATTTGTTCAACATAAATTTAATTAATATGTGCCCGCATGCAGAAAAACGAAAACCTAATTGCATTTCGTGGCCATGATATGGGGCTATAAAAATTGGCAAGATTGGGCAAACTCCCATCGAGTTGAGACATTAGGTTAAGTGACAATCGCGGCCTGATTTATTGCTATTTCCGTCTCGTTGCGATTTCAGTGATTCGCGGAATCGCAAGCGCCGCTAATGAGCTGCCTGCCATTCGTTCACACTTGCTGCCCGGGGATGAAGGGGGGCGGGGGGGGGGGGGGGTCGAGAGCGAGATGTGCTCATATTAATTGATTGCACTTATGGCATTCAAGATTTGCATATAACGCGCGGAATCCATTATTTCCGGGAACATTGCATTTGTACGGCAATTAGTTCGCATAAGTTGAGGCATAATACTCGTTTACCATTGCCTCCATCGGAGCCGGGAGTCGTAGTCGGGAGTCGGGAGTCGGGAGTCGGACCCATGTTTGCTTGCGGCTGGCATAAATCATCTTCCGACTGTGCCGACGCCAGGGCACGCAAAGCAATGGTTGGGGAGATGGGACATAAAAATATGTGCGTATGTTTGCCGGGCATGGTGTAACCGAAAATTTCCTCTAATTGAGAGACACCGCAGCGACAAGAGTCCCAAAAGATTTAGACGTTGCCTCTTTTAGCAAAAAATATTTTTTTTTGGGAAACTCGAAGAGTTCTCATAGGGCGCCCACCCGCACGAATTCGTTGTTCTCGCTGCCGAAGGCATTTTTCTATGTCGACCCCTCAAATTTGGAAGCCATATTTTGCTTTGAGTGGTGCCATATATTAAAAGTGAAAAACGAAAAAAAAAAAAAAAACAGAATAAATAAATAAACTTGTTTATAATTCTTGTGTAACCTTATTTATGGCCATTTAATTTGACATTTATCTACAACAATAAGTTACCGCAAAACTGTCCCGCCGGGCTGTCAAAACAATTCTATTCCTCAACTAAATTTTAATAATTTCTGACATTTACGTAGCAACCGGAATTTTGGGTTTGCCTTTGATATCACACGTGTACTATATACATATATATATATGTATATATATGCATATATATTTATCTAACATATATAACTTGGTTAAACATGTGTTTTTTCGATGTTGTATTACCGGCGACAATTGCCGAAACTAGTGCGCGGGCGGGGGCGGTGGGCGGGGCTGCATGTGAATAGCATTGCTTAAAATCATTTTGATGAGAGAACAAATATAAACACGTGTTCTGTCAAACGCTTGTTTTCAGTTGTCTGTCCAAAATGGAAATTACATGTACTCGCACTTGCCAACTACCAATAAATACACCCAGAGAAAAGACCAAGAATTTTCATTTTTTTGCTAAAATCAAGGCGCAAAATGATTATTTGAAAAATGATTTTTGTATCTGAAAATTTCAAGATATTTGAAAAAATTTAAGAAATTTAAGTACACGTATAATAATAGCTTTAAACAGTCAAAATTTTTTTTAATAATAATACATTTTGAAAAAAATTGCCTTCTGCAAGCCCAAAAGAAAAATGTCGTTGTTTTGGTTCACGGTCCGAACCCATTTGTCATCTCTGGATTCAGTTCGAAAACCAGGTTTTTCTAGTTTAAAAAATATTCAGAACTAAACCATTTTTGAATAAGTTGGTTTTGTTCGGGTTCGGGTTTGGTTGTCTTTTTTCAACATTTAAAAATAGTGGATGTTCGGTCAAACCCGGTTTGCAGACTTGGTTTATGCGGACGGACGGACATTGCACAAAGCCAATATACTCCTTTCACTTCGTGTACGAGCATAAAAATGCTAGGAATTCTTTACCGTTTGCCGTCGTGAGTTTGGAATGCTGTTTTCCTCTGAGTGTATGCAAACACATTATGTATATTTAGGCATGTATTTTAGTCCATCCTCTTTGGTCAAGTTCTGGTGCGCTAGATTTAACGCTATAGTCTAGTTATGCTTGTAGTTGGGGTCCCCGCGCCCGACCGACCGCCAAGAGCCGCCTTGCCTAATGGCCATTGCAGCGTGTTGAGGCCCACGCGCGAGAACTGGCGCGGCTGACGCCCACTGCCCAACATGCACTACAAGTGCTAAAAATTTTGAAAACATATTTCACAATTAATTGTCAGAGCAACTGGGTTGCCATGCTTTGTGCCGCGTACCGCCGCGGCTGTCATTATATTTTTCTCGCATTTTTAAATGTTGTTCGACATGGCAAAAACAACGCGTTGCTGCTTAATTTGTCGTAATTAATGCTTATGAATAGTTTGTACTTGTCTTTATTTGTTCGAGCTACTTAATTCGAGCCAATGAATTCGTTACACACACACACACACACACACACACAGTCACGTATATAGTGAACGATTATTGGCATAGTGTAAATAAGTGCTACGACTAACCTGAAGTTTAACCAGCTCCGGATAATCGCTTGCCAGCTTAGCCAGCTCTTGGTAATTAGCTTTGGCCATGGAGACAATCCATTCCTTCGCCTTGGGGTGCGCCAGTGTAACCTCGGGTGAATCCTTTTCCTCAATTAATTGCTAAAAAGACATAAAAAGGGGCACCATAGCGCATAAATTAATTATACATGTTTCTGCCACTTCATTTAGAAAAAGGCGGGGGCGGTGTGAAGTGCCAACAAAAAAATAAAACAACGGCATGAAACGCGTATAAAACATAGAAAGCCCATTGAAAGCATTAACGTCAACACACACTCGCATCTTAGAATACCCCGCACACACAGTCACATGTGTGTGTGCGTATATGCTCCAGCAATCTTTGTGGCATCCAATGGATTCGGCTTAGGGAGGGGATGAGGGGATGAGCGGGGGTGTAAAAGCTGGCATAATTATGCGCACGCATTCGACGGCGCCGTCGCCATGTTCTTCCCATAATTATGAAGGTAATAATTTTTATTTATTAGGCGCGTGCTTTAGGCAGATTGTGCGCCGGGTTTTCTTTAGCGACGCGCTAAATGAAATAGAGCTCCAGAACCCCGGCGAAAGTTGCTTCCTTCCTTTGAATTCTGTGTGTGTGTGTGTGTTTTTTTTGTTTTCGGTGATTTACACATTGCGACTGAGACTGGGGGCCAGTTTAACCACCACACACGCATTCCTACTGATAATGAGCACTCTAATGAGCGAGGGGCGCTGGCACACATGTGCCGGCAGCGGCAGCAACAGCAACAAAAAGAATAACGGCAACAACAATAGCTGCCAACATGTGTGCCTTATATTTACGAGCGCGGAAAACATTTTCGGCAACTAATTATCCATTCGCGTAATGTTCGCGATGCTAACAAGCTGCAAAAGAGTCAGCATTTGTTTACCTGCATCCGTTTGCCACACCTCCTGACCCCAACCCCAACCCACCCACTCGACAGACTCTCTGCCAACGTTCCGTTTCATAATGTTACATAGCTAATAAATGCGAGTACACATGGGCACGGCGTTTAGCCGCAGGATGCAACAGCGCTGCCCCGCACCGCGACTCCTTTTCATATTTACACGCCACTTGACTTTGGGAGTGCTCACGTTTTTCCAATTACTCGCCGTGCTCGAACGCACCCGGCCTAATCCCTGTTAGCCACCCGCTCAGGTAGACGATGACGACGGCGGCGCCATTTGCAAATACCGAATGCCGCATGCCGCATGCCGCATGCCTCATGCCGCATGTTGAAGGCCGATTGCCGCATTGCCGAATAGCCGACAAGGTGAGCGAGAGCGTTACACAAAAACTGAAACAGCAGCTGAACAGAACAGAACATAACAGGACAAACATTGGAAAAGTAAGGCCCCGGGCAAAGTGGCCATGTCAATGCTAAACAAAAGAACCGAACCGCCCCAAGTCTCCACCCAAAAATTCGCCATTGCAATGGTTACACTCAGCGAAACAAATCACCCATCAAGCCAAGTACGAACATTGTCAAAACCCGAAGGTGTCCATTTTTATGCTCGTTTACGAAGTGACAAAACTAGAGATTGGTGTCCGTCCGTCCGTCTGTTCGTATGAACGCACCTTTTTTTGGCGCTGTTGAAGCTAGAGACTTAAAACTTTGAATATATACTCTTTTATACCCGCGTCAGACAAAGTGTTAACATTTTTTGACTATGCCCATTGGGGGCGTAGATATGTCCGTCATTTTTAAACAGACTACCAATGACCTCCTCTTAAGATCGCAAAAATTGATATCTTTCCAAGGTAACAATTATTATTAAGAATGTTTTCGACTGTTTTAAGCTGTTCTACTGTGAACTAGTATATTACTTACATCCGACTGCAACGTTTTTACTTGTTTAACTTAAAATATAAGACACAAATACAGTACTCAATCTAAGAGAAGTTCTACTTGCTTTAAGAACTTTTGAAGAACGAAAGTTCTTGGTAAAAGTATTGTGTGCATAGTTCAATAGTTTTTTTGCTTAATGCTATTGTTAAATCAAGAATCATTTGTCGCATCGACTCCTCATTTTCTCCCGGTGTATGTAGCTTTTTACGACTATGGGGCGAAACAAGATTAAAAAAAAAGAGAAGGAAAAAAAGGCAGGCGACTGCTACTCGTTGGCTGCCCTTGTCTATTTGCTCATTTCTCCCCAATCGCTTGTTTGTTGGCTGGCTTTCTTATGTCCTGTGTGTCCCTTTATGCAAGATATTATATCACACTGCTAGCCGTTGTCCTCTGACCAGACCACACCACACCAGACCAGACCAGACCAGACCATTCCAGACCGGACCAAAACGTACCATGTCCTGTGCGGCGCTGCGCTGTGTCCTCTCCGTGTTTGCTTTTGCCACCCGAAACTTACCTTTGGCTCCCTTAAAAACGGGCGAAGCCACAAAATGGTCATGTTTGCCATTGCCGTCGTCGTCGTCGTCGTCGTCGTTGCTGCTATTGTCCGTTCTGATCACAACACAGTTGCCAATGCCGGGTGGAGGCGGCACCGGTTGACGCTCCTCGATGGGTCGACATTGTTGCTGTTGTAAATTTAACCGCTTCGGGACATACTGCGTTGTTGTTTAACAGCAATAACAACTTTTGGTTTGTTTCCTTACATTTTTAATTGGGTCCTTTGTGGTCGCCTGGCCGTGATGAGAATAGCTTTGCCTAACTAATTTCTATTGCTGCTTATTGGCTATGTTAACATGTTTCACCAACTTGTTTTTATCCAACGGGTTCGCATTGCCCAACGCCCTCCGCCCCCGTACGGGCTTAATATGCATATTGGGACACGGGCACTGGCCACCAAAGTACCTTGTGGGTTAATAAAAATATATGTGGTTTGTTTGATGCTGCAGCCGGGCTTCGTTCCGATGCCCTTCAAACAGCGCAACAATGGTAACAGCCCCTTTAAAATTCACGCTAGTTCATTTCGGGCCAACCACTATTCTCTGAATAGTGTCTGCAAAAGGGCATTTTAAGTCTTTAATGAGTTTTTTACGCATACGATCCTCAAGTCGAAAACTAAACTTGTGTCTAAAATATTAACGAACGTTAACTAAGCTATCATTAGTCTAGTCTTAACCAAATAATTATCAATTAAACATCTAACTTTGATTCTGAACAAAGTCTTTTTAGTTCACACTAAAAGTGTAGGCATAAATTTGATTCAAGCTTTTGTTTATAGTAAATAAAAATTAGTTGTATTAGTTGTATTAAATCAAGTCAACATGTTTTTAAATATATACTCTAAATAACCATAGGGTTTTTTTGAAACTAAAACTTTACGCATAGATTCGATTCAAGATTTTGTTTATTTAAATAAGCTAAAATTGTGTCTAAAGCTGACCTGGAATTCAGATCTACACAAATGTTATTTAATTTTAAAGAAGTCTTAACCAATTTATAATCTATTCTTTTGATTTTAAAATAAGTCAGACATAAGCATCTAAATTTGATTCGAAGCAAAGATTTTTTTAGTTCAAATTAAAACTTTGATTCAAGCTTCTCTTTACAGTAAACAAAAATTAGATGTTTTATCTGCCAAATAATTCCACTTGATTAAACAAATTAAATCAAAATGTTTTTGGACAAATACTCATAATAACTGTATTGCGACAAATCAAAAACTCGACTTAAAAACACTTTATTAAAGCAAAAGTTTAAGCCCAGCCAACTTGTAAGTATTCCAAATGAATTTCTAAATGCTCACAATTAAAAATAAATTTAAAAATATAGGAAACGTTATAGATTGAAAATAAGTTCTTGCCTACATTTCCAAAATTTGTATGTTACTTATTTTGTGTACAATTTACGTAATCTCCTAGACCGTAGAGTACATAACAATGTATTTGCACGCTTCTGGCTTATAAAGAAATGTTGGCTATACCACGCCTATAAACATATCACTTGTCAAATGCCAACAATTTCATAAAAAGCCTAGTTTAATTTATATAAACGGCAGATGGGCTTCATCAATTTCGGCTCGTCGTTAGATACCCAATTCAAATAGTTGTAGCTCGCCCGTACAGTGGGTGCTGACTAAATGCACAAAGTGCCAACTCATGAAGCTAATTAAAAACACTCGAATCGAATTTAATTGATCAGCTAGCAGGCAGATCAGCCCGAAGCGATTACAGTTGCGGCGCCAAAATTTCACGGTCTATATTGATGGATCTGTGTGCTGCAGTGGAACGGGAGAGAAAAAAATATATGGGCAGTATGAAGAAGGGTCGGGATCCCATTTCAAAACTCTTTCGTGAATGATTTGGCACATTTTGTTTTTCAGTTTTGGATGATTAATAATTTTGTATATTAAAACAAAATCCGTAGAAAAATTCGTTGGGACTATGTTAAGTAAAGATTGCTGGCGCCGTCTATATTTTCTTTTCTTTCGTTTTTTTTTTTATTTTTTTATGTTGATTTGTCTTGTTAGCGAACAGATTTGTTAACAATTTTTACAGGTTTACAGTTTCGAAAAATGATGAGCATGATTTTAACCTGCCTGACTGTCCTGAATTACTTTCAAAACAATTATAAGGGTATCAGAAAATAAAATTAATCAAATATGTATATTAACATTTGCATAGGGACTGCTCGACTGAAGTTACCCTGTGTTCGGGACTAAAGAGAAACCTCATATTTACGTAGGAGGCTATAGGAAGAAATATTTGTTGCATGTAATTGGGCAACATTAATCCGGAAACATGAAAAACGTGAGAAACTTAACATAAATTCTGTGATTTTTAGTCGCTGGAGTACGTTTCGATATATGTAAACATTAATTTAACATGCATAAGTGGACGAGTGTGTGTGTGTGTGCGTGCGTGTGTGTGAGAGTGTGTGTCTGCACAAATAGACACTTAAGTCTTTGCCTTAGTGTTTTAGTTGAGTGTTGAGTTTTTATAGCGCTTGACATGCAGTTGACAATTCGAGTTCGAGTTTGACATACATCTACTGCTGCGCCTGTCGCCCGCCGGATTGTTGTGCGTGGATGGATGTTTGTGCGGAGTATATATACATTATTCTAGCGGACGTTCTGGGATGATTTATGCAGTCGCCTTTGCTTTATGCCTAAACCCGAATTCTTTGATTGACAGCTCTGAGTGGATGACAGTTGTTTGTCAATTCAACCCAATGGTAATTGCCGGCGTCTTTAGCTCGCAACATTTGCTTCGAAACGATTTTCTCGTAACGCTTGACAAATTTTAACATGTTGTCGCCTTTTATTGCCGGCTCTATGTATTGCCGATATATGCACACATATATCCATATATAGTTGATAGCTGAAAGCTGCTCACTTTGTTGTTGCAGGCCTCTGGCTGCAAAAGTAACTGAGTTTTGAAATTTAAAAATCAATTTGGCAATCTATATAGCAATACCTATTTCAGATTAGCTGTTTTGGCTTTCGAAACTTGGTCTACATAAAAATAAGATCTTAGTTTCTTCCAAAATTGCAAAAACGATTTTTTTTAAATGTCGGCAACAATTAATATTCATTACTCAGTTTCAAACTTATCAGCCTAAATACTGTTTTTATTTTGACTGCAGAAATTGGGTTTGAATTTCAATTGAAAATTAACTCTTTTATACAGTATAATTTTATATAGAGAAATTGAAAAAAAAAAAATTGTTTCACGAAATTTACAAAGCATGCAAGGAGATACTCTGACCCTAAAGGATATATTTATTTTTGATTAGCAATATCCAGAAGAACGTCTTTTCACTGCAGGCGTTTTAATTTGTAAAATTTTTTTTAAATAAATTTTATCTATATCGATATACTATAAACATTATTATCTTCAATCGTCAGCAGAATTGATTTCTTTCCAATAAACAAGAACCTTAATACTTGTAGTACAGAAAGTGAAATAATTTTTCATACTTAAAGAATAATAATAATAATAATAATAATAATAATGATGTTGTTGAACATAGAAACGTTCACATTTGTTAAGTGTTGTTATAATATCTTTAAAAGCAATAAAATTCACAAAAAAAAAAAAAACACATCTGTTGGAGCTATATGCTATAGTGGTCGGATTGATTAGATAGTGCACATATTAAGATAGCATACTCAATCATTTTTATTATTAGAATTAGTCAGGGACTTTTGAGTTTGTCTTATAGAATCTCATGTTTCGACCGATTGTTCCTATGCTATATGATATAGACACATGTACTGACTACAAAAGAAGACAGGCCACTGCAAAGTTTTATGACGATAGTGAAAGGCAGACAAACAAACGGATATGCGTACACGGCTATATCGACTAGGCTGTTGCTACTGATTGGGAATATATAGACTTTATAGGGTCGACAACGTCATGTCTATGCGTTAAACAGAGACAATCTTTGGCACCATAAACAAACCTATTTTTTTTTAATTTTTTCACACATAAATATTTAGTTTTGAACCCATCTAAGAAGGTCCAAGCAACAGAAGGGAATTATTATTACGGCAAGTGCCTGCAACATTTTCTATAAAATGTCGCCATGGCTAGTGGAAGACACTAAATGAAATATACATGTATTTATTAACAAAGTACACGTGTCGGTGAATGCAATCGCACGCATGTCTAGCACACACAAAATATATATAAGTATATATATATAGAGAGAGAATGAGTGACGGCGACGACAATGGGCCGAATGGCCAGACAGGCAGACGGGCAGACGTTGCAGCGGGCGCGCTTGTAATGTTATGAATCTTACATTTTATTGTCCACGAATAAAATTAATGGATTTGAACAATCCGAATGTGCTGGTGGGGCAGTCCGTGCGGAGCCTCTGCTGACAGTTGGGCCCAAGCCAGCAGTTCCACTCGAGCTATATTGCAGTCTGGAGCTGAGTGCCCGCTTCGCATGCGAGAGGCGACCCTCATCTACACATTGGTTGCGAATTAGACGAAATAATCAGTGTAGGCCAGATCTAATCTGTGTTTAAATTGTGCCATTGCAATAGGAAACAGAGCTCTTAAGTTCTCCTTGGCATGCAATTTGAAATTAATCATGACAATAAGAAAAGACACAGAAAGACAAATTCTCAATATGTAAAAACTGCGAATATTTTTGTTTGACACAAAAACAAATGCGACGAGGGGAATCTCGCTCTAAATGCTTCTCACAGGAAGTGGGAATAGGGGGAGGGGAGCTAGCTGGAACTGCTGGCCAAGCAGCAACGATGCGCGACTGTTTCGGTTTCAGCCGGCAAAGGCAACCACTCGCACTCGCACTCGCACTCGCGCCCGCACCCGCATCTCAAGTTGGGGTCAATGTTAACCGGTTTTGTTGGCAGGCAAACGTATAAAAAAGAAAATAACACATACCTTCTCTGGTTTTTTCTTGGGCGGCGGCGATATTATTTTTGCCTCTTCTTCGGATGCCATCCGGTTGAACTTGCGCGTAGCTTCCTTAACGCTCATGGGATTGTCCGCAGCGTCTGCCTCCGTGCCGGACACCTTGTCTGCGGCCGAGCTATCGGTCGAAGCGCCCGACGAGAAGGAGAAGCGCGGAATGTTCTCCTTGTTGCCGCACTCGTCCACGGAATTGGCACGGGATACAGACTTGGCACTGGTACCTGTATTCATAGAGCTCGTCTCGGGCTCGTTTTCTGCCTTTGCAGAAGGTTGCAGCTCCAGACGCGCCGGATCAATGCGTTGTATGGCGGCCGTGAATTCGTTGACGCAATCGCGATAGCTTTCCACGTGCTCCTGGTGCACAGCAACGCCAGTGCTGGCTGCGGGAGCTGGTCCTGGCACTGGCACCGGCGACTGCTGCACTTCGGGTGGCGCTTTGTACGGCGGGGGCTGTCTCAGGGGCGAGATGCCGCCGTCGGTGACGGAAATGTTCGAGCAAGCGCCCGGGCTGGACGGCGTGGAGGGATTACCCGCGGCCTCGACGGCTCGCTCCACAACCTCGTCCGACGGACACTCATTGATATACTTTTTGCGCAGTATTAGATACTTCTGGTTGTTTTCGTTCTTAATCGTTGACAGGAGCGTCACGTATGTCTTGAATCGCTTGCGTGCCTCGGCCTCATCTGAAACGAGATTTCAGTTGCGTTGGGTTTACCTTCTGCTTTGATTTGTGATGTCAACAGGTAGTTAATGAAGTCAGATACATATTTTTGTATCGCGAACTCTGACTCACTTTGGGTGTGCGTTAGGTATTTCTTGAAGTGCTTGACTAGCGCGTGGTTTGTCACCTTGTTGTCGTTCTGCAGCATGTAATTTCGGATTTCCGCAATCGACAGCTGTTTAATGGTGTCGTTTGCACTCATCTTTACACAATTACACCGCTTATTGCACGCAAAAAAATATTAAACACAATAATTCGCACCAAAACTAAACAAACACACGCCAGGGCTGCCGAGTAACAAACGTCAGCTGGCTGCTGTAGTGCGAGCGCAACCAATAGCGAGTGTCAGCCCTGTTGCTTCGCGGAAAAAAGCTGACTGCTATGCGCTGCCGGGTGCATACGAATTTCTGGGCAGTGCATAAAGTTGATAATTATTTGTATTAATAAACATTTTAATGCATTTCTATCTTAAATAAATAGTGTATATGTAATTAAACTTATTTATATACGCAGATGGCTTTAAGTTTTTGGGCAGATACTTTAAAATAAATATGAACTCATGAAAGAAATAAAAATGTAACTGGAATTTAAAAAGTAATTCTTAAGTAATAATTAAAGTTATTTGAATAAATATTAATTGTATGAAAACAGTAATTATATTTAAAGCTCTAATAACTCTGTCAAAACTGAACCGATTTTGTTTCACGGAATTCTAGATGGCATAAAAATTTAAAATAAAATTTTATTGAATTTGTTGTTAGCAAAAAATTAAAAAAAGAATCAAAATCCGAAATATTCTTAACATGCGAATGCCTCACGATAACATATTGAACTAAATTTGGTAGCTCAAGCTCTCATTGTTCCTGAGATATGCTCAAAAAAGCTGGCCAAAAAACCGACATTATTGATAATAAGAAAACTTATGAGTTATCGATAAATTTAATCATACTTGATCTGCGTGTGGCATAGACGAACTGAAAAAGTCAAAGTTTAGCTTGCTAGCTCTTGTATTCTCTGAAATCGACGCGTTGCTACAGACGGACGGACAGGCAGACAGACGGACATGTCTACATCTTACATAGCAAGATTGTGTCAGTGTATGTTGCACAGAACTGCGATCCTATTAAGTTTTTATTATACTCGTTCATAAAGGAAAAGAGTATAATGGGCTTGTGCCATGTCCGTCGTGCTGTCCGTCCGTCTGACTTTCTGTCCGGATGAAGGCAACTTTCCGCGCAATTGAAGCTAGAGACCTGAAACTTTAAATATATACTTGTATTTATCTGCTTTAGACAAAGTGTTAAGACTTTTGTGCCACGCCCACTGGGAGGCTGGCAAATCGATAACATGTCGATACACCTCAAATCGCAAATCGATACAAGGTGAATATTGCTCAAAATATTAAAGTGCGTCAGCAAATTCGGTATATATGTGGATTGGTGGTGACCTCCCCCAAAGATTGCGACCTTCATATTCCGGCAATATCGCACAATCCATTTTTTGGATACGCCTGCAGGGAGCGTGGCAAGTCGACCAAATTTATATATCTTGGGGCAGGTAAACCGCGAAAGTCTATATCTCCCACAATTTATATAGTCACAAAATCTGGCGGACAGTGTACGGATGACCTCCTCTTAAGATCGAGCTGAAAAATGTTGGCCACACCCACCCCCGCCCCTAAAACACACAAAAATCTATATTTTTTTTCTATATTTGTTCGTTTTTTGACTGTTTTAAACTGTTATTGTACTGGGAATAAGTATTACGCAATCGGTTACACCCGAAAAAGTTCTTACTTGCTTTTGATATTGGACATACATATATATGTTGTATGTTTATATGTCGACCGTGACCGACAAATGTATAGGGGACTATGAGGCAGCGGATAAGATAGAAAGACGGGGAGCCGGAAAACCGCTAATAACTAGTAAAATAGACATGGGAGGCAAAAAAGTAGGTCTTAGAGAGTATTTCTGGCACACTACAATCATAAAAGATTTAATTATTTCTTATTTAGGAGACATACTTACCCGTTCACTTATTCCATAAAAATATGTATAAGGTGCACCTATTTTTACCGATTTTGCAAAATTGAGAAGGAAGCCTAAATGCAGGTTTAACGATCATCTGAGTAATATAATATTAAGATAAATAATAAAAAAAAATATATATAAGATATTAGGCATTTATTGTGCATACTAATAAATATAGTAAAAGTAAATGTTCCCGTTTAAAATGTGAGATTAATAAATATATTTATCACAAGTCGGATAACATGATATCTGCTTTATACTACTCTTTTCTACAGCGATATTTTAAATACAATGGCAATATCTTCGCCGACAAGGCAATAAGAAAGATTGCGCTTTTATCAGACAATGTCAAACAAATTGTTTAGATTTCATTTTGACCGCAACCGATGTAGCCGAAGATACTGTCACTAGCATCACAGAATGAGATTAAGCACCCGAACGGTTTGTTTGTGGGTGGTTAGCCAAATCTGTGAGTGGTAATGGGCACATTGGGCTATATGAGAGAAGTGTTAATTTCATTTTCGATTTGCCAAATGCGATTGCGAAGGGAATTGTCGAAAGGCCGTCATTTATCATGTGCACATGCGAGCAGACTCCTGCTTGGCAGGGGAATCACAGTTAGGAGCTCAGCTCGAGTCGAGTCTAGGCCGGCTGATGCCGACAACGTCTGTGTGCACAATGTCTGTGGCTTCGACGTCGATGAGAACGACAATGGCGTATCTGGATACACAGATTGGGATTGTATCTTTCACTTACATTTCAAGTTTCAAATGTCAAGTTGTGTTGTCGTCTGACTGCGCCCACCCAGTGGCCCAATACGCCTCGCTCGACGGCGAAATATTCATTTGCATATTGCAATTACAAACTGTATAATTTCGTTGGAAACCACATACGTCTCCCAAAACATGTGAAGACATAAAGTTAATTTGGCTCTTTGCGTGGCTACAAGTATATAAATTCAAGCCAATCAAGCAAGAGTCGGGAGATTTTGCTCTCCTTTACTTTAGCTAACTTATATACTAAATTACTAACTACGTTGAAAACGCCTTTAAAATTTGAGGCTTGCTTGAAACTTTGAAACCCACATAGAAAGGCGATTTAGGGATACAGAGAGAGAGAGAGGGAGAGAGAGGTAGAAAGAGAGCAAGAGAGTGAGAGAGAGAGAGAGAGGAGGAGAGAGATATAAATAGAGGGACAGAGAGAGAGAGTGAGAGAGAGAGAAAAAGATAGCGGGTGAGCAAGAGAGAAAGAGTGAAAGCGATAGAGATAAAGTGAGAGAGAGAGAGAGAGCGCGAGCGAGAGATAGAGAGAAAGTGAGAGAGAGAGTGAGAGAAACAAAAAGATAACGAGCGAGCGGGAGAGAAAGAGAGAAATTTAAAGAGAGGGATAAAAAAGAGAATGGAGAGGAAGAGTGGAAGACACAGAGAGTGAGAGAGAGAGGAAGAAAGAGGGAGAGAGAGCGTAAGCGAGAGAGAAATAAAGATAGATTGAGAGAGAAAGGGAGTGAGATATGGAGAGAGAGCGCGAAGGGAAGAGAGAGAGAGAATAATAAAAAAAACTAATAAGAGAGAAAGAAAGAGAGGGGAAGAGAGA
The DNA here is from genome assembly GCA_035047465.1 of Drosophila sordidula. Taxonomy (NCBI): domain Eukaryota; kingdom Metazoa; phylum Arthropoda; class Insecta; order Diptera; family Drosophilidae; genus Drosophila; species Drosophila sordidula. Next base: position 12,212,439 of record JAWNPQ010000156.1, on the reverse strand, counting down.
CTTTCTCGACGGGGAAGACAGCCTTAACACAGACCTAACAGATATAAATGTAACACTGAAATAATGTCAAAAGCTTTTTCCTATTACTTGACTTTATGAAATTCGCATAGAAGGGCGATCAACTAATAAGCAGTAAACATTGATTTTTAATGGCATTCATATCTTATTAGAAGAGCCAGTTCTCATTCCGAGGTAAAAACTTTGTATGCCCGAATGTCCCTAATACATACATACATATTTACAGTCGTGTACATACACACAAACACACATACATACTCTGTGGAGGTCTAAAATAAACCTATCAAGATTTATCAACAATTTTAAATAGCAGCTTTCTCCTCTCTTTAAATTTGGTTGTTACGTATATTATATTGGACAACTTTTTTATGCTTTATTTTCATACTATATTATATTAAATCATATCAACCAAGAATATTGCACTTAAATCAATTAAAAGAGTTGTTAAAATTCAACCAAGGTGGAAATTTGACGGAATTTGAGCTTGACGTAATTTTTCCCATTTTATAATCCTAAAATAGTACTTAATCGGAGTTAAGTTGTGATTCCAACAACGTTATATTTCATGTGCGAAACTGATAAAAAATAATATTTATATAAGAATTCAGTTTTTATTTCTGTAGCACTTACGCTCGATTATGAAATGAAGAATTGTTAATTCGTTCTTTGAATTTTTTTTATTTCAATGTGTTTTTGTTAAATTTATTTGATTATAGTCTATATTCTATACTGATACAAATAGTTAGAGTAATACTTTTTCATATAATAAATATACCATAATGGAAGTTAAGCATCGATTAGTTTATCAATAACATTATCTCAGCCAAGCTTCTTTTTAAGTCTTTTAATTATTATGCTCTCGCAGCAGCTTAAACTGTTTTTTCTTTACTTAAGTGTTTAGTTAAAGTCAGGTAAGGTACATTCTAAAAATTACAGGTACCAAAAACCAAGGCTATAATCGTTTTGACACGGCCATGTCAACACTCTACGGCGTGTGTGTGTGTGTGTGTGTGTGTTACCAATTGCACGATAGTTGGCATTCATTTGTAGTTCGATTGAGCCATTGTCACCGATTGTCTGCGGAGCTGGCGCCTGATAAGCGCCGCAAATTAAATGAAATATATTATATAAAATAGTTCGAGGCGTTTTGCGCCACGACTCCTAGAGAATTTGAACGTCTGGCTCGAGGGAAATCTCTAGGCTCGAAAGCAAGCTGGCGCAGGCGAGCAATGGAATCCGTCGTGTAGCTCCTGTGGCTGCCGCAGACCCGCCAACAGCCGCTCCCCCGCGTGCCACCTGGTCTTGGGTCTATGCCGACTGCTGACAACAGCTCCGATCGTCGATAGCTGGAACGTTTGTCTTGTCATGGTGGGGCTGCTGCAGTATAATTGGCAATTGGGAATGGGCTTATTCACTTTTATGACTTTTTTCTTTTTTTCCTGCTATTTTTTTTTGTTTTTTGTTTTCCATTTGCCAACTGGCGACTGAGACTGAGACTGACTGCGTCTGTTGCGGGTCTCCGGCCAAGTCTATCTATTTCAGTCACATCGAAGTCGTGGCTGGCTTGTTGTTTAGATGTTTCCTCTTTTCTTTCCCACTTGGGCTTCTTATTTCTTATTTCTTTTCTTTTTTTTTTTTTTTTTTTTGGTTGTTGCCCGATTCCCTGTTGACCCCCGGCGAGTGGCGCCTGAGCTTACATGCGAGCTTATCGACGTTGTCGTTTCCCTGGCCGGATCGTTCTGAAGATCGGCCAGCTGTCAGAAGGCTTTTCAAAAAAGTGTTTGAGATTTATTACGGCTGAGCCGGAGCGGAAAGTCAACTGTTTGCCCAAGTGTTGGGACTTGTCGTTGCCATGGACTACTTGCATTTGGGTACGGGTCGAGTACGCCTCAATCAGTGTGTGAGTGCGTGTGTGCTTGCCCAAACAGATGTCCGGTTTCCAGCAGGCCCGGGGGCCTGTCCTTAAGTACTCCTGCCGTCATTATCGAACCATTACCAAATGAGCAGTGCGCATTATAAATGAGCACATAAAACATAAACGTTGTCGCTGCGTCCGCTGAGCTCAAGAGCCGATTATTGCAATTTAACACCCCCGCTCCGGTCCGGTCCGCTCCACGGCGCTGTTGTCGAACTTGCAGTCACTGTCATCCCCAGGACGCGGCGCCCGAGCGGTACTCACTCACACGTCAATGTCGTCGTCGGCCTCGTCATATGTTGCTATTTCCGACGCGGCCTCATCCCAGCCAGGGCCGGGAATCCATTCAGATGCCTGGAACGCCGACAGCGGCTGCGGTCAAACGCTTTAACTCGCACCGGGATTTCGGCTCGTTTCGCTCGGCTTAGCTCAGCTCCCAAGTGGGATTATGTCACTTTCCTGTGACATTTGCATTTTGATTGACAAACTCATTTGGCAATCCTCGACTCAGGCGGCTCAGCTTTGTTGCCGTCTCCTTTCCTTCACTCGGGCTCTGGCATTGTTTGCTAAGCGCTTAAGAGAATTTCCCAATTACACCCAAACACGAACTGGCAAATACATTAAATCTGTGTATTTGCACTTGCAACTGATTAACGCTTTGTGTTTCGAGCTCGATTCGAATGCAAACAAATAATAAATTCAGATGATATGATATATTTAAATGTCAATTAAGAAGACCTATTTTTTAAAATGAACCAACTTCGGTATTAAGACAGTCGCATTCTTGCATTCTCCGTCTCTTCAAAATTCGAGCCGAAGAAGTATTCCAAAATTACCAAACCTAAAACATAACCGAAATAATTTAATCAAAAAATGATGTCTGTTTTAGTTGTTCTCTTCATTGTGTTTATTCTATTTTTGGTAGCCTAAATATTTGTAGAACATTTTTAATTTTGATAATTGCAAATATGTCGATAAGAAGAAACTAAATTGTTTCATTTAAAATTGAAAAAAATGGGACGAGCAAAGGTTCGAGCCATGAGTTCAGGCTCACAAACCGAACTAAGTCTAATTTTAAGTTATTGTATATTATTTATTCATGTTTTTAGACTTCAGTTAAAATATGTTGTTTGCATAGGAATCTTTGACTCTATAATTTATATATTGTTGTTCCATTAATGTTCACATATGAATCTTCATTCTTACTTCAATCTTTCCTCTTCATTTCTGTAAGTAGTTTAATAGTTAATATTTATTTTTTCGTATACACATAATTATAATTAAGTTCTCAAAAAATTTAAAAAAAAATTTTATTATTATTAAACATGTTAACCCATTAACTATATTATAAAGAAAAGGAAATGCATTTATACAAAAAAGTAAAGTAAGCATAAATATTATTCGTTTTCTGCAACATCATCATCATTTTTGAAAATGATTTCTTTATTATTATCTCTATTTCACATTGTTAACATTTATAATTTGTGACGGGTGAGAATAAAAGAAATTCATAGATTATACAAAATTCCCAAAAGAAATTTATAGAATATATAAAATCATGTTAAATCAAATCAGTTCGTGTAAAACGAGAAAAGTGTCATCTTTTTAAAGAGAAGAAACGGAATTTGAACGGTGAATGCCTGGAGTTGCGAGTACAAACCGGTTCGACTGAGAACCGGTTCGCGGTTTTAATAAACTGTTAAGAAGTGCGAGTTAAATATTGGAAGGCAGCGTTAATGGCTAAATCTATATATTAATGGGTGTTTAAGGAACATCATCAGCTTGAATGTTCGTTTAATAGTATGCAATTTAATAGATACCAGCAAAGTACTCCAGGACAGTCATTTTAAATTGTATAATGGAAATCAATTATGTAACAGTGCGATACTTCCCTTTGACAATTTTTATGTATTCTGACATCCATTAAAGTCGGCCCTGCTGACAATGACAACAACAACAAGAAGAACAACAAGAACAACACAACTGCAACAATGCCAAAAACAATGGTCGTACAGTGCGTGCCCCATCCTCTATTGCCTGCCCCTGGCCCCTGCCCCTGGCCCTGCCCCTGCCCTCGTCTTCATCAGCGTCCTGACGCCGAGGCTGGCAGTCGTGTCAGCAGCGAGTGTTGTGACAGTTTTGTCGCATGAGTTTGCAAGCGAATAATAAAAATAAAAATAATTCATTTTTCATGGTGGTACGTTTTGCTACGATTTCGGGTATGGGCTGGAGTTTTGGGCCGGGGTTTGGGTTTTTGGGCTACGGGTTCGAACCATTTGGCAGCTATTTTGAAATTGATATATGCATAAACCGCAGTGACAGATGTTGCAATTAAAACGGCATAAAATGCGCGTCCCTCAGACGGCTAATGGCCGAGAGGGGTGCGGCGGCAGCACCACCGTGCATCTGCACCACATTTGTGCGACTCGAGTGGCGCGAAAAGTGAACGCTGTCAGCGTGACGGTCGGACAGCTCAATTGTCAAAATAGGTTTAAGTGGCGGGCAACTGATTTGTAAGTAAAGCAGGAACACGCATCCCAGCTACAGCTAAAGCTACATCTACAGCTACAACTGCAGCTCTTGCGCAAGATGCCCGTTGAGCTCTCCGGCCGTCCGGCACGCCGGGATTGCGCCTGCACCGAGGGTGGCCATTGTGGCGGCCGCAAATGGAAACGCCCCATGTGGTTGCCACTCGTCTGCTGTGTGTACCGTCATGCTGACCCATTGATTGATTGCGTTTGACTCGGCGCCTGCAAAAAGAGAAAACAGCGGCAGCAAAAACAAAAAAAAAAAAAAAAGCATAGCAAAAAGCGCAGCTTGTTAAACGCGCAACAGAGCAAATATTGTACTTAACACCCGGAGGGACACTTTGAACTGGCATTGGCTTTGCCTTTGGCAACACCTCATTTTCGCCCCGTCGCGATTCCTTTGACATCCCGTTAAATTTGTTTACGTCCTCATCGAGGCGAACGCGAATTGTTTTGGTCATTTGCGGCTTAAAGCCAACACGCTGTTGCTCTTGTTTCATCTCGTTTATTCATGTGCATTTTGGGTGGTGCTTGTGTACACATGTGTGCACACACACACACACACACACACACACACATACATATTTACGGCCATATATCTTGTGCTTGGCAAGGACACGCCCAGGCCTTATGGCGCAATTCCGTCATGTAAGGCACACTTTTTGGTTTTATAGGTTAATTCGCTTTTATTACATTATCATAAAAAGTAAACAAAAAACCAAAACAACACACACTCTAACAAGTTTGGCTCAACACGAGCTTCACCTCAGCGTACTTCACCGTACCCACAGTGGACGCGACCACAAGCACAAATACTACAGTGAATAATGCTCTTCATGCGCCCGCTGCGTTTACGTATTAGTTCTCTGGGTGTCGGCGCTATAAAAAGAGCCTCGTAAAATTCTACATTTCGAATATGCTCTCGTCCAAGTTCGCCTAAGTGCAAGAATTTTCAAATTTTATAAAACCTCAAATGCATTTGATGAGATCCTTAAGTTTCCTACCAAAAAGTCTATCTGAAGTTTATGCAGCACGGGCGCAAAAACTTACGAGACTGAGAAACAAAACTTTCAACATTTGTGCCAAATACTTACTTTGTGTATTTTCTTTCCCCTTAAGCAAACAAAAAAATTTATATTAAAAACCACAAGAAAATATGGGTTATCATATTAAATATTTACTTTTTTAGCTTGGATTTAAATCCACTTTCTTAAATATATATCGATCGGTAAGTCAAGTGTTTGATTCTTGTTTTATGTTGATATTAACTATTCGTATGGCAGCATCGCAAATTTTAATATGATTGTAGGTTTTTAAACAGCAAATTTTGAATAAAAAGCACACTGTTATACTTAAAAATGAAGTACAAATGTATTTATGTTTAATTTAAATGTTTGAATTTGAATGAAAATGTGTAAAATAATTTTTAATTACGTTTCGAATGATGCCACTTTTATTTTAAATTTCAATTTGCCTATAACAAATATTAGAAAACCAGACTTGTTGGAAATTTCTGTGTAAACAGAGCTAAAAACGAAGAAGCTACAAAATTCTAAACCGTAAACCGTAATTCTAATATACGAAGGATTCAAATGATAAAAAGTAGAGACGATAATTATTTAACTTTTATTGAACCCAAATAAGGTAAAATATGCAAATAAGTACCTCGAAAAACACTTGAATTCAACGGTTTTCAAAAATATTGATTGATTTCTTTTTTAAAATAATTTATATTTTTAAAACCCTTCCAAATTAACATATTCATATCACATACATTATATAAACACTTAAAGAAAAATTCAAGTCAAGAATCGATGTACGATTCTTAAAATTTTAAGAACATTTTGCTTCAAATATTCGAAAATTTAGTATCAATCGTACTTGATTTTAAATTTGATCGGTATTGTTGGATAAATAATAACAGTATTCTTAAAGTAAGACACTCATTATACAAGTTATCAGGCGCTGTAGTACCTTTTTAGCACCTTTATAAAGTCTTTTAGTTTCATTTTGAAATTTAGAGTTCATAAAAACTTTTCTGAAATTAGAATTTCGTTTGGATGTTAAGAAATGTGCACCTTGAGCAAACTTTCCTAACCTACATGCTCTTAAGTTCTTTTGATGCATATATAGGTTGAAAAACTATTTTGTAGGTTAAATAAGTTGATTGCTTAAATATATTGTACGTCAGTATATATGAACCAATTTAAAATATGGTTTTTCCATAATGCTGTAGAATAGAGTTTTGGCAAAGGGTTTGCTTTGCACAAATTAATCGAAAATTGATTTAGTTTAGTTTTCCAGAATCGAATTTATTTATATTAAAAGGGAATAGCATTAGAAAAAGTTAATATTGATTTAAATTCATTTTTGTGCGTCTTTTTTTGAGCAATCAAATGTTTTGATATCATTTTCATAATAAACAAATCAATATTTTCAAAAATAAAATAAATACATGTATTTAATAGATAACTTAAGATAATTTCATAATGAAGGCTTAGTTAGTTGTCAGTTAGTAAATAGAAAGAGTTTTAAAATAATGATAAATATGCTAGCAATTAAGAGAAAAGGTAAAATTTGGAGAGCTGAGTTTACATTTTTGGCAGAAATCTTAAATTTGATCTGATTTGTTTTCGTCTTTGTTACATAAATAAATTTTAGCACATGGCATAAATAGTAATTTTTCTTTTATCCTCGTAATATTAAATATTAATCGTAATATTAAATATTAATTTTGGAAGCGTTCAGTTAGTTGAACAATGAGCCAAAAGTTAGCGAGCCAAGTTCTGTGATGTACGAGTATTTCGCACTTATCTCTGTTAACAGCACTTATCTAAAAATATAGGCCAAGCTAGCAGTGTTTTTGGTTTATTTCTGTTGTTGTTGCAGCGTCACGATCGCTCGAGTTGAATGAGATTCGGCAGAAAGTCGCTCGGCTGAAAGGTAAACAAACAAGCGACTAGCCAAACAAAACAAATGGGCGTTGCCCAAATCAAACACTACCCCAGCCGCGGGAAGCGTCAAAATAAGAAGTAATTAATGGTCGTATTTCCATTTCGTTTTTGCTTTCTTTTGTTTGGCTCGAATGGTAATATGGCACTCTGGCACTAATAAAACTCGCACCTGTCAGTGCGGAGGCCCGCAGGAAGCGATGAAGAACAGCAGCGGCTACGTCACCACACGAGTCGAGTGCGAGGCTCTGATTGGCGGCGAGCCGCGTCGCTTCCAGTTGCCGTTGCCGTTGCCGTTGCTTGTGTCCGTGTCCGTGTTCTCCTGCGCTCTGGCTGAGAGGCGCGTGTGTGTGTGTGCGTGCGTTGGAACGATTAAGTCAACAACAACACCACCACCAGTAGCACGGCTCGGAGGGCGTTGCCGTCGCCGTCGCCGTCGCACTTCCAGCGCGGCTCGGCTTGGGCTAAACACGTTCGCCCGGCCAGCAGTTTCCATTCTCTAGTTGGAGTGCGCCGGCGAGAGTAGCGTCGTCTCGCTCGCGCCCAGCGCGCCGACTGCAACGGAATGCGAGTCGCGCTCAGTCGCAGAGCAACGGCATTCGTATTAGCTCTCGTGCCGGTTGTGAGTAACCATCCGCAACCAGTTCGTGTTCGAACGTACATAGGTGAACATCTGGAGCGCGCTGACTTCGTCGTTGCCGTTGCCGTCGCTGACTCCGGTCTATGTTTTTTTTTTTGCGTATGCGAGATTGCCTTTGCGTGTGCATCCGAATTTGTATCTGTATCTGTAGCTGTAGCTCTGCTGTGCTGTCGCTGCTGCCGTAGCTGTAGCTGTATAGCTGTAGTCGTAGCCGTAGCCGTAGCCGTAGCCGTAGCCGTAGACTGTATCTGTATTTGTCTCGGCCTGTGTCCGTGTGCGGATAAGCGTTGCAATTGTTATGGTTATGTTTATGTCGGTATTGTTGTCGTCAGTCGCTGCCACGCTCAATAATCCCAATGTTGATTCTGGCCTGTCGTTCGGTCGGTGATTGTGAACTGAGCTCGTGCTTAGAATTTTTTTTTGCGTGCTCCCCAACGGTGAAACTGTCACATTAGACAACTGAAAGTTGTTGCATCATCCGTGCACCACGACCGCTTGGGCAAAAACTTAAAGAGCTCGCCCATTGCATCCAACTGAACTCCGCATCGAATCGCATCTGATTCGAGAGACAATCGGTGCTCCAAATACAACCACCCAACACCATCGTTACAACCAATAACTCATTCAAATCAAGTACACAACACCTGAAGAAGTCCAAGCCGAAGTTGCTCCGAGCATGGCCGCCTATACACAGTTTGGATACGGCGGTTTTCCGTCGGGATCGCAGGTGGGTTATCAAATTTCACTCAGCCAAAATATGATCCCTTTCAGATGTTAAGCAACGTTTTTTTTTGCATTTGTATTTGTAATATATTAAAAATGAGAAGAGCGCCTGAGACTGAAACGATTATGAATAAGCTAATCTTTGAATAATTTCTTAACTTTATATAAATGCAACGAATCTTAAATCTAAGCTCTAAAATTTTATAAAAATATATATGTATGTGACAGCATATAAATTTACAAGTATATAATTTGAGTTTTTATAGGATTGTTTTAAAATTGTTGAAAATATCGAAAACCAATTTTAAATGCACAGGTGCAAATTTGCAATTGAATTTAGTTTCTTAACTATGTTTGCCATATATTTGCTCAAAGTCTCTCAGGACTTATATCTCACGCCTGATGCACAAGTGGAAAGCAGAAGATGTTAGAGAGACAACAGAAAGGGGCGGCGAGGCGAGAGTGGGAGGTGGCAACCACATGCACACGCACACGCACACACACGCACGCTGGACTGGCCGGGCAGTTGGGCATGTGAAACTGTTGAAAAGTCAATAAAATTCAATTGCTACGATCGTAAATCATAAAATTTATAACCGTAAAGTGACAGCTCAGAGCAGGCTCTGGGAATGCGCCTGCGCATGCGCTCACGAGTACGTGAGCAGGCAGTCAATGAAAGCGCTGAGAGGCTGGCGCGGCCCGGCAGCCGAGATGCTGCCACACCGATAGCGGAATCAGTGGCGGCGGCGGCTACTGGAGGTCCCACATCAGACGGGCGGGCAGGGCAGCGATCGGGCGACCGATCGACAGACGGCCAGACGGACAGATCGCCCTGAACGATGAGTTAGGGCCGCAGCGCGAATGCAGAACTCGCCACGATGTGATCTACTTTACATTGCAGTGCATTCCCATTCTGCGTGAGCATCGCTCATGTGGCGCTTGCAGTTCCACTATCCACTTGGCTATCTGCGCCAGTCGCAGCGGAAATGGGGGGGGGGGAGGGGAAGGGGGCGGCCGAGGCGGAGGCGAAGGCGGAGGCGGAGGCACTGGCCTCGCAGGAGACACAGATGCAAGTCGAGATTAGATCATTGGGTCTCTGCGCTTTTGCGCGATTCAAAGAAATTGGTAGTGCACACATGGCCAGCAAGGCCGCGGCGATCTTATCAGAGAGCCGGGTCTGCTTGTCTGCCTGCCTGCCCGCCTGCCTGCCCGCCTGCCTGCCGTCCCGACTCGGAGCTGGAGTCCACGACAGCGCCGCGAATGGGCGCCCGTTTCACATGGCCGGGCCTGGCGCTTCCTTCAGCCGCAGCAGCAGCTTCCTTTTTACGCAGTACCCCGGGCCCGACCATTGGACGCGCTCGTCATGAATAATGCATTCGCGGACGGTGCGGCGGAATCTGCCATTCGCATAGAACTCCCTATATGGTGTCGCCTATCAGATCAGTTGTCATAATTCTCATATTGTGTGTGAGAGAGCCCTGACGCTTCATGGGAACGCCGAGTGGATTGGCTGGCCGAGGTCCTTTATGGTTGCTGCTCGTCTTCTTCTTCTGCTTCTGACTCTTCGTCTCTCTTCGTTATTTTTTTCTTTCTGCCTCAATCAGAAATGTTCGTACGCACATACATATATTTATTTTTCACTAATTAAAAAGCGCGACAAAAACAAAATTGAATCAATCATTTGCTCAAATTTGATTAATGGTTGTTCTTTGATATACAGTCAGTTGGTCGACCTCGAATTTCTGTTATGATTGCTGCGCAGCGGCATGAATCATATTTTCTTATTGGATTCGTCCAAAATTTCTATATATATATTTTTGTTGTTTTTTTTTTTTCTGGCCAAATTATCAGCAGTTGGTAGCTAGCTCTATTCCAGTTGGTACGAATATTGAAGCTGAGAATTGGAATATTTACTCTTATCATAAATCCATATATACAATTTTTTTCAATAATATTTCTGATTTTTTAGATCAATGAAATTCAAATATCCATCTCTACCACAATTTTGGCAGTCAGTTTTCCGATGATCTCCCAAGGTCTCAATATTTTTCCCAAAATAGTATCCAAAATTTCTACATATATTTTGTTATTTTTTTGTTTTTTTTGGCTAAAAAAACCGGCAGTTGGGGACTTGTTGGCAGGATAAAATCTATTGTTAATTCAGGTTTTCGCGCAAGGCTATGAATTTGTTATTTTGAAAACTTGATAGTATGTAGATGTGGCAAATTAAGGAACATGCGGTCAGACATTTTGGGTGCAGCATCAATCGACAGATTATGTTAATGATTCCCGATAATTATGAGTTTGGCCGCAGAGCAGAGGGGAGCCGTCAACGGGAGCTGTAACCGAAGGAGGCAAAAATTGTTGCACGAGGCGTATATGACCTTTGGGGGCTACTCCGTCTGTCTGATAGCCAACAACGACGTACGGCATTCGATCAATTTGTAGCTGTCCATCAGTCGAGTATTCAGCTTAATTATAGGTTTATCGATGCGTTTTTCGCAAAAAGGCAGCCGAGTGGAGCACACTCTGAAATTAAAAGCAGCCAGCGTTTTGGGCTCGTTTCGCAGATTGTCCCGCGGCAATTTTCAGAAGCATTCGGATTGCATGTACTGCCCGGCGTGGGGACCGTGCTGCCCGAGCTGCCCGAGCTGCTCTTCTTCTTGAACCTGCAAGCGTTGCCTGCCACACCCTCATTGATTTCAGGCATCTTGGGCCGTCTGCAGCCGCGCCATGGGCACAAGGTCTGGGCTCTTCGCTCTTCGCTCTTCGGTGTTCGGTGTTCGGTGTTCGGTCTTTGGTCTGGGCCTGGACCTGGACCTGGACCCCAACCCCAACCCGAACCTGAACCTGAACCTGGTCCGGGGCTTGGCGCATTTTGCATATTAATTGCCGTGGCCAAGCGGCAAGCGACCGGGCTGGCGACTGGCGCATGCTATTGGCGAAACGCTTCAAGATGGAGAACATCAGCTGAATTTCGCTGCTGCAGCACTTTAAATCGATTTGCCGGGTAATTGATGTAGCCGACGTTACAGCAATTCGTCAATGGGGAGCCGGCGACGCTGCAAATATGGCGGACCGATTAATCGGCAGCGGGATTATGGAGCCCAGCACAGCTTCTGTACTCGATCGCCGCGGGCGCTGATTGTGTGTTAACACCATATTCGCTTACATGTTATCGTGCCATCGTGTAATGGGGCCTTCTGTCGATTTTTCAAATTAAACTTACGACTCCAAGGAGCTGCTGACGAGCGGGTTTTCGCCGGGGCTCGCCGGCAACAACTACACGGCCGCGGTCATTACACGAGCATCAATATTTATGAACTCTGACGGTCGTTCAGTGAACTGGTTCCAATAGCGCCAATTGCAAATACAAGTGATCCCATCATGTGTATTCATCAAGCGTTCTAGGAACACTTGCGAATACCTCTTCAGTGGGATGCTAGCAAATTTATAAAATAAATGAGAAGACATTCAAAAGGAGCTTCTCTTCAACTTCTTCTACCTTCTCGGTAGTCCTTTAAAATCTCCTTTTACAAGTAAAAGCATTTTTTAAAAAGCAATATATATCAATCATCAATCTTGATAAGAAACAACAAATATTCGTCAAAACAATATAAATCAATTATCAATCTTGACAAGAAAAAACTAAATTTTATACTTGAAATAAACGTAAAAGTTTCTTATTAGACGTTCAACATTTCTTAGGTTAATTTAGAAATTTAGGAAGTCATTTGGAAATATGAATTATGTGGCAAGTTTAAGGAATTTTATTGCGTGATCTTTGCATAAACCTAGAGGTATTTCTGATTTTAAATTGAACAATATTTTCTTTAGTCGAAAAACTTGGTAGTTATTTTATAACAAACAAAGTTAAGTGTAATTATTTAAGGAAATATTTTTTTTTTGCCCCAGAAAAATGTCTATATAAAACTGTTAATAACAAAGTCGTAAAAGTGAAATGAGCTATTTTTTTTAAGTCGAATAATTATTTTGTTAAGTTAAATAATGTTATATAAAGCTGTATATCGAATAAGTGAAAAGCATATTTTTTTTAGTCGAGTAATTAAGAGCACCAAACTTAACGTGAATAAAATACTTACGAAAAATTGCTATATATAGAACTGTTATTAACAAAGTCGAGAAAGTAAAATTAAAATTTTTTTTTTATGTCGAAGAATTATAAAGTTATTTATATAACGATTAAAGTAAAGTAAAATACTTAAAAATGATATATAAAACTGTGATTAACAAAGTTGAAAAAGTGAAATTTATAAATTTTTAAGTTATTTTTAAAACAAACAAAGCAAAGTGTAATTGCATAAATAAAGATATTTTATTTACGTTAAATTTAATGAGAATAAAATACTTGAGGATCACTTCTTTTAAAGCAGTTACTGTCAAGGTCGTAATTAGCGATTTCTCAACTGAATTATAATTTATACATTCTAAGCATTCAATAAATAATTGATACAAGCTCGTTTAACATGTGGAATACTCGTCGAATCATGAAAATATCACAAAATTAATATTTTTAATTATAGCAATTGGCATCAAAGTGATATGTCGATAGTGTCGAGTAGTAGTTGTGGTTATCGGGACTCTCAGAGCCGATTTGAAGTGCATTAGCTGACCGCTTACTTCGAGTGTGCCTTCGACTTGGGCTGCTTATCGCGATGCATTCTCCATTTGTGTTGGAAATTTGAAATTAAATTCGAATCGATTCTTTGATAAACATTCATTAATTATGTAAACCAGCCTGGGCCTGATAAAAAAAAGGTATACACATGAATGTGTTGATTATATTATCGGCTCATTCGGTTGAGAAATCCGAATCGAAAAGTGGGTGACAAATTTTCCACTTTAAATGAAGTCTTGAGCCGCTTCCGAATGGGCCCGCTCCACAGAATGAAGTGGTCCAAAGATAATGGGACAAAATGTCCACGTCGCAGTTTGTGCTTCGGTTTTTAATGCTCTCGATTCTCTTTGGTATTTTGCAGCTCCTGCCGGCGAATGTGACGCAGACACCTGAAGACGTCGCGGCGAACGTGAACGCGTCTTCATTGGCGATGACAAACGCGCCGGCACTGAGCCCCGCGGGTGGTGCCGACTGCCAGGCGGGCCAGCAGTCGGGTGGTGGGGGCGTTGCGGCTGCCGTCGCCGTTGCCGGTGGCGGCGATGCCTCGACGGGCGCGCTGAGTCCAGACGCGCTTTCGCAGAACTCGAACGCGGCCACGGGGTCAGTTGTCGCTGGCGCTGGCTCGGTCGCTGTCGCTGGCTCTGTCGCTGGGCCCGATGCGATACCCGGCGGCTCCCTGGACAGCAGCGCCGTTGGCACGACGCCTACGACGGGCAGCTCCTGCTGCGAGAACGGTCGTCCTATTATGACCGATCCGGTCTCCGGCCAGACGGTCTGCTCCTGCCAGTACGATTCGGCCCGACTGGCGCTCTCGAGCTACTCGCGCCTGCCGGCGGCCAGCGTCGGCGTCTACGGCTCGCCGTATCCATCGACGGATCAGAACCCCTACCAGAGCATCGGCGTAGACAGCTCCGCCTTCTACTCGCCGCTGGTAAGTGAAAGCCAAGACGGCTAAATGGATTATCTCAACATATGACTTTAATTGTGTAGTCAGCGGCTTTGGCCAAGAACCGGACGGGGCAGTTCAGAGGAACGTGGACAACAACGGCTTGTCAATGTAGTCGAGTAAATCGAATTATCATTATGGCTGACTGAAGCTCAGTCAAACCTCATTTAGTCGCTGCCGAGCAGCTCCGGCTCCAGCTCCATCTCCAGCTCCAGCTCCGACGTACTTGTATCAGAGTTTATTCCACTCCCTCCATCTCTGTCGCTCGCTCGGCCTGTCTCCCTCTCTCTGCTGGCTTTCTCATGCTGCTGACTACCATTGTGATATTCGATACTTTGCGCAACGAAAGGCAAAATCATTGGAAACAAAACATATTGCCCCATGGCCTCAATTACACTCCCAGATGAAGCTTGCCGTGTGCATTTGTATGTGTGGGCTAATCGAGCTTATGCTTTTGTATGCATCTCATTCACATACACACACACACACACACACACGCACACATGCATGCATGTGTGGCTGTGCCCTTTGTATTTTCTAAGTGACCACAGAAATGTACACGGGCAACATGCACACAGTTTTAAATGACATACTAGATGACATACTACTCGCCCGGGGCGGGAGCGCGTTGGGGAACTGGGGAGCTGGCGAGAGATACCCGCAATACGAGCCGAGCACGTTTAGTTGAAGGCAGCCCAAGCAAACAACATAAATATTTACCCTCTGAAGCTGACTACAAGCTGCCAATTAATAGGCCAATCAGTTGGTATATGTGTCCAAATAGTTTTAGTGCCTTCGCTGGCTTATTGAAAGTCGACTCCAAAAACTATAAGGATAATAGAAAGCGCCCTTCATTAATTTTTTTTTCATTTTCAAATTTATTTATTAGTTATTTAAACTGATTTTTTTTTCAATTAGAATTACATTTATTTATCAGGAAAATATTTTATTTTATCACATTTGTAGTGTTTTGTTATTTTATTCTTGTTCAACAAAAAACCCCTTTTTTTTTAAATCTTAGCGTTATTGAGAGTAAAATATTACATTTATTCTTGGTAGAAAACTATATCGTTCTCTTTTTATTTGTGTTTATTTTTAATTAAGAGATATAATATCTTCTAAAGAATTCTCATTAAGGCCGCCTCTGAGTGACCTTAAAATGTGTTTGGGGTTGAAATTTTTCGTTGTACTGAAAATGAATCAAATCAGAACGAAAACTGGTTCAGTTCGGGTTAGGGATACTGCTTTGGCTCATGATTTTAAAAATACTCAAATCACGGACTCAACCAGTTTGTTTTACTTGAGCACCAAATTTCTCCCTAATAAATTTTAAACACCTAGATATAGTAATAATAGTCTTAATAAGTATGTGTGTGTATCTAAATAATACTTTCTAAAAATTCCAAAAAATAAGCAAACTCATTATTTAACTTAATTTGTAGGCAAGATGTCTGATATGTAGATTTAATTGTAATTGTAAAATAACAATTATGTTAAACTAAGTTTTCGAAAAGGAAAGGGAGAAACTGAAAGAGCCCAGAGAGAAAGAATAACATAGAATGGCGACAGCAGCCAGCAATGTGTCATGTTAAATTGTTATTTACAAGAACAGGAAATTCAAAGTGAATCCCCCCCCCCCACCTCACCTCACCTCACCCCACATAACTGCCGCATGGCGGCGTCTCGCATGCACCTGACCGCGATTCGTTCTTATCCGAGGCTGCTTTTAATTAAGAAAATATCATTGGCTGTGCTCGCGTTCGCACATTCAGCGCGAGATAAGATGTCGCCGCTCGGAATTTCATGGCCCGTGGGTGCGATTGCGATTGCGGAGCCGGGGAGCGCTGCTGGGGGTGCTGAATATTGGGGTCTGCTGGCAAATAGGACAAGATCGGCTGACATTTAACTGTTGTTCAATTTTGGGTGCACCTGGCACAATCTCGTAAATCAGAGTTCATGTTCGGTCGGCCTTCTTTTGATATGAATTGCGCGGGCCATGTAGATAGAGTCGCCGATATCATATCCGATACCAGTTTCCCTGTTTTCCTTTTCCTCCTCCGATCAAATGCCATTTTGATAAATATATTTGTCACTCGCAAGCGGCGGCGATTGTGGCAAAGGTGGAGGCAAAGGCGAGTTAAAAAATTAATAAACAATGGCATACATGATGTTAAGCAATTAAAAATGTTAATGCCGTTTCATAAATCAAGAGCACACAAAAGCTAATGTCGCGAGTCAGAGTCGGCCAACCAGATTGGCCGCTAGACTCCCCAGACCGCCGGCGATCTGGCCTGGCCAATAGTTGTCGCTCATAAATCCGGCTGTCGTTTTTTTTTTCGGGTGCATAAATCGCAGCCTCCAAACAAACTAAGGTCATACGGCGGCCATCCAATATTAAAATTAAGAGTGTCGACCCATAACGACAATAATCGCCGTTCCAGCTTATTTAATTTTTGATTTCTGTTTTATTTGGCTTTTTTTGTTTTTGTTTTTGTTTTTGTTTTTGAACAGTTGTTCAAAAGTTGTTGTTGGTCTAAATTATGCTTTTGGATACACATCATTCTGTCTGACTATAAAATATGGTCAGCGTCAGCGTTCGCTTGTTTCATGGCGAAATATGTTGCCAAATTATAAATTCCATGTTAACAAAATCGTCAACTTTTGGATACTGTGGGAAAATCATTTTGTTTAGCGCTTATGCCTGCATCGCATTAGTCTAAGGCCGACAAAAAAAAAAAAAAAAAAAACAAAATTATAGAATTCAATTTTGTTTTGTAATTTGTAGTTTTGCCTGTTTTAAGCACATGTGTCGAAATATATTAAAACAAGATTCGATTTTACATTTACTGATTTGGTTCTTGATTTCGTATTCTCCTATTTGTGCTCCAATCGTTTCAGAGCAATCCTTATGGCTTGAAGGACACAGCGACTGGCACCGAAATGGGCGCCTGGACCTCGGCGGGCCTACAGCCCACAACTGGCTATTATTCCTATGATCCGATGTCTGCTTACGGGTAAGATTTAGACTTACGTTGAAGTCTTCACAATTTTGCGCAATGATATTTAATGGCCGATTGGCTGATTTTCGGACGTGGGCGAACAAATCAAAAGCAATTGTGCGCCCATAATTAATTGTAAAATATTTGCGAGTACTTAAAATTGATTTGAATTTAATTGCCTCTTCTGCCCTCGGCTGCCCGGACAAAGAGCCGGACTGGGCACAGGGGACAGCGGACATGGCTGCAGACCGGGACAGAGACAGGCGATAATAAAATTTGAATTGTGAAAATTGCTAGAGCGCGCGAAATTATTTATTTATGATTGCGGCGAAAATAATCGCAGTTAATTGCACGCCACAGTGCGCTCTACCTACACAAGCACACACACACACACACATATGCATACACGTATACACTCTGAGAAAAGTTCTAGTAGGTCGGCTTAAAGTTTGAGCGCGTACTTTCCCTTTGATTTGGCTTTTAATGAAGCAATCAAAAATAATATAAAAATAAGATATACAACATATATATAAGATATATTTTAATTCAAAAAAAAAAAGAAGTTATTTTTATTTATTCTTAATTTAAGCACAAAAGCCTTGATCTTTTCTCCGAGTGTACGTATATATACTTGCATTATATGCTTACATATGTAATAAATACATGCACACATGCATTTATCGAGTGCACACACACACACATAAAGCACACGCAGACATTGGCACGCACCGGCAGCAGAATTGACACGGATACGAGAAGCGGACAGTCGTCGGACATGCAACTGCAACTGCAACCGTCGCGACGGCTGCGGCTTCCCCGTTGGACGTTGCACGTTGTACGTTGCACGTTGCACGTTGGCTGCGGCTGGTGATGGGCCGGGGGAACGGTTGAGTGTGCATTGCGTGCGGAAAGCCCATGAAAACGAGCTAGCTGGGGGACTGGGCCTGGGCCTGGCCTGGGCCTGGGCCTGGGCCTGGAACTCGGACTGGGACCTGGAGTGCAACAGCTAGCAGTACTAAGTGAATGAAGGCAGAGGAAGGTGTGAGTAAATGAACGCCATGTTGGCCGCCATATTGAGCGAGAGTACACACGTTGACAGACATTTAAAAGAAGAACGAACGGTTGCGCTTTGTTTTGCCCATTGTCACAGATTGGCGGGAGAGTGGGAGCGAGAGCGAGAGTGCAGCGGGCACGGAGTGGGCGTGGGCGGGCACAAAGTGGTTGCTCGGCGGGACGGACGGGACGGGCGGGACGGGCGGACGGACGGGTCTGGCAACTGACGTTGGCATGTTCCATGCCCGCTCTTCGCTCAACTGGAGCCAATGTCACTTGTCGTGCTTGGCATTATTTGTTTAAAATGTGTTCATTGCTGTAAATTGCTACTCGCAGATAATAACAGCAACAGCGGCGACGGCAATAACAACAGTATGTAATTATAATTGCTGGCTAAAACTAAATTGCATGTTCATATGGCCATATGTATGGTGTATATATATATATATATATATATATTTACTTTTTTTTTATTTGCACAAAATCTAATAATCGACGTGGCTTTTGAACAGTTCGGGCGGTTATTGTTTTTGTGTGAACAAGAATTCGATTTGTTAACAAGATTATGGGCCGCGGCTCGCAGTGCGCAGTTCGCAGTTCGCAGACTCACAGCCGGGCTTAAAGGCATTTACATACACACACTCGCACACTCGCACACACTGTGCACTGCAAAAATAGAATGCGTGGCAATTAGCAGCAAATGAACGGTTGTACTCGTCAAATTGTAAAACATTAGAGAACAAAAGCGCACTAAACAAATACATGTGTTTGTACCTATATGCATGTGCATGCATGTAGCTGGCTCGCATCCGCCGCATTGCCAACGGTTACGGTCAGCTTGCCAGCCAGCCTACGCGATAATAATAATACGGCGGGAACTTATCGCCGGCACCGATGCGGCCAGCACGTTACGTGCACCAAATTACTGAAATCGTTACATTTGTTTTAACGTTCATAAGATGCTTAAGCAAATTGCAAGGGCAATAAAACAACATGAAACAACGGCAATGAGTCTCAGCGTGCCGAATATTAAATACCTTGCAAAATGTTTGCTATATTTAGCATACACGAGTTACGAGCTGCCTTTTTGTTTTCGGTTTTCAAGTTGCCCTATTTCGCTTTTATGGCACGAGACTTTTCCTTATGCTTTTTTCATTCGGCTTTATGGCCATTTAAGCCTACAAATATAAACACTTTTAGATCTTACAATTTGTTTGAAGGCGTAAATATCAATCGATAACTTTATATTTTAAATATCATGTAAACTACAAGAATTTTAGTTTTTAAAAACAAATATAATATATTATAAATAATATATAAAAAGTTTTTTTTTATATTTTTTTATTTGTATTGCTTGATTTATTTTTTGGGCAGTTGAAGCTCAAGTTGTTTGTTAACTATACATACAAAAAGTAAACATCACTTAAATTCAATTATATACTAATATGCTTTTCATCAAACAACGTGTTAAACACCCAGCAACAAATATGTAACCTGCCTAATTGAAATACAAATGCAAAATTAAAAATAATTATTCTTCTTAAAATAGATTAGAAAGGGGAAATCGTTGTAATTTCTGTCAAGTTGTGGGCGTTAAAAGAGTGAAAACACTTTCAGCCGAATTAAATTGAATTGATTTTGTCCCTCAGTGAAGTTTGTTCGATGGCTTTAATCGCAGCAATATTTTTTTTTTGCTCTACCCAGTCTCAAGCTTGGCCACTTGCAGTAAGTGCTACAACGGCAAGGAAGAGGGAACAAATTCGTGAATGGCCAACGTCCTTGTGCCAGACAATAATAGCAAAAACTCAAACATCAACTTCAACGCTGCATAAAAATCAGGCCCTTTTTAGAGGCGAAGCAACATTAAAAAAGTAAAGAGGAGAACAAAATGGGGCAGGACAGCAGCAGCAGCAGCAGCAGCAGCAGCAACGAGTCCGCAACTTTGGAGTTGCCTGGCAGCTTCCAGCTTCCTTCTTTATCTTGTTGTAAAATTCACCGCACAAACTGTTGATTCTGCGGCACCATAAAAATCCCATGAAAAATTAAAAAAAAAGGAAACGAGCCAAAAGGATGTGGCATGGGTCCAGGGCGGGGGGTGGCGGGCCCGGCACGAAAGTGAAATGTGCGACGAGCTGCTGCACAGATGAGTTGCAGCAGGATATGCGCCTGGGCTGGGGCTTAATTTAGCTAGTAGAGCTTTAGTGGCAAGGGGGTTGGAAGCGGGGGCGGGGGGCGGGGCTGCAACAGCAGCCGGATAAAAATGCAAACGCAATAAAGCCGGGCTGCACCTCCTCCTCCTCCTTCTCCTCCTCCCAGCACACCCAAAACCCAGAGCTGACCATACGCTTATGGCGCTGTCGTCCTCGTTATTGTTCAGTTTTGTTGCTGCGCCTGCTCCTGCTCTTGTTGTTGTTGTTGTGCGCTGTTTCACAACTATGTTTTACAATATTTTGACGTTGTACTACACTGGAGGTGCGGCATCTGTGGGTGGCAATATGGAGGCATCAATTTAAATTGCTCGCATTTTTAATGAATTTCCATGTTTTCTCGTAGCGCAGCGTAGTCTATTTTAAGTTAGCAAAAAAGAAAAATAATGAAAAGAGAGCGAAAACCATTTCACCAACCAGTTTGCCTCGCATTCACAGTTATGGGGCCAGCTACGATTTGGCCGCCCGCCGGAAGAACGCCACGCGGGAGTCGACGGCGACGCTGAAGGCGTGGCTCAACGAGCACAAGAAGAATCCGTATCCCACCAAGGGGGAGAAGATCATGCTGGCGATCATCACGAAGATGACGCTGACCCAGGTCTCCACGTGGTTTGCGAACGCGCGGCGTCGCCTCAAGAAGGAGAACAAGATGACCTGGGAGCCAAAGAATCGCACCGACGACGACGACGATGCCCTCGTCTCGGACGACGACAAAGACAAGGACGACGTCGACTCCAGCAAGGACTCGGCGCACGGCGGCAGCCTGGCCAAAGGTACTCCCCGTCCAGGTAACCACGACACTCGCACTTGCTGAGCCCCGCTTTCCGTTCTCTTTCACGCAGATGTGGCCAAGGACGAGGAGGAGCTCATCGACGAGGACCAGAAGAGCCTCGGCCAGGCGAACCTACTGCGCGCCGGCTTCGGCTACCCGTCGGGCGGCTATCACAGCGGCTCCGGCGGCGGCCACCCGGGCGCCTACAATCCGTACCACCACCACCACCACCAACATCCCGCCTACTACCAGCCGCAGCAGGCGGTGCTGCCCGCCGCCTTTCACGCCGGCGAGGGCGGCCTGGCCATGGCCAGCAAGCACAGCGAGCACAGCGATCCAAAAAACCAGTTAGGCCGGGACTGTGGTGTCCCGATTCCAGCTACGAAGCCCAAAATCTGGAGCTTGGCCGACACAGTTGCCTGCAAGACCCCGCCCCCGGCGTGCATGGGCCAAGGGCAATTGATGCCGCAGCAGCAGTCTATGCAGCAGCTGCAGCAGCAGCAGCAGCAGCAGCAGCGGCATCTGCATCCGCAGTCCCAGCCGGACAGCCTGGGCATGGGCTCGTCCAGCGCACAGGTGCACCAGCAGCAGGAGCAGCAGACGCTGGCGATGTTCAACGGGGCTCCCTATGTGAGGGCGCATACCACGGCCTACGGGGGTTTTCTAGGGGCTACGACGCAGCAGCTCCATACTACGAGCACGAACAGTGCCCCATACAACAGTGGCCAGTCCAATCCTCTGCTGCACAGCAGCAGCAGCAGCAGTTCCAACGGTACGCCTACCATCCCTACTACGGCAAACCCAAATCCGGGCCTGGGTCTGCAGGGTCAGGGCCAGGGGCAGGGGCAGGCCCAGCTGCAGGCCCAGGGACAGTTCCCAGCCATCAGTCGTCAGTCGCATCCACAGCAGCAGCAGCAGCAGCTGTCTCAATCCACAGCGAATCAGCGGGCGATGGCGATGGGGTTTCCCGAAGCCCAACCCGATACTCCACCCCAAACTCCGCCGAATATGAAGGTCTTGAGCGGAGCTTTGAGTCTGCTGCCTACCGCTTCTCAAATCCCTATGACCGCTACCTGTCGCAGCAGTAATCTCTACAATCCCGGCTGCAACTACCCGATGAACTACTCGACGCGCCTCACCGACTACGATTACCCCTCGAATCTCCACCGAGATCCCGAATTCAGCAGCGCCAGCAGCAGCAGCAGCTCCTCCTCGCCACATTCGCAGCGGAACGAGAACATGTTCAAGCCGCTCTTCAAGAGGTACACTCACTCCAAATAGTCCACGTATGTGCCGCTAACAACACAAATCAATTTCGTTTAGCTTGACGCCCGTTTAGACGCAACGAGTTGGACAAAGACCGTAAATATGTATTTGCAATATGTATGCGAATATGTCTGTGTGTACATATTATAATTTAGGTAAGCCCCCAATTAATATCGCCGTCTATATCTATCTACATTTTATGCACGCACTATTTAGATTATCGTTTCCTGGGCTCGTGCAACATCGTAATGGATTGTGTAATATTTAACAGATATATAAATATATATATATATACCACATTGGTACACGTTCGTACCGTACAACTACAATTTAATTAAAGCCGTGCATTGTCTTAATCTATATCGGAAGTAAGCATTACCTAGGACAGCTTCTTTTATAACAGCATTGTATACAGGCACATTTAAACCTAGCGTTAAGATTATAAACTGTGATAAAAATTTTACATTGTTTAACAGACTTCAAATAAACCCACACATCGTCTCTATAAATTCAAATTCTTAACTAATTTAAATTCGTTCAATAAAAATAAATCTTTGTAATCCTAACAAATATTGCGTTTTTTCTTTTCTGGGCTCGTTTGTTTACCAAAAAACCAATATATAAATATAAACATTTTTTCAGATGCAACAATATTTACCGAACGTAAGTGCACTCCGGATACAGGTTTATTTTTACGGCTTATTTCAAGTAATGCTGACACCTATGTCTTTTTTTTTTTATGAACTCTTTCGGGGAATTGTTAAATATGGTGTTCTTATTCTGCAATTCTGAAAATTGCATTTACACCAAATTATTTTCTTACGGCACAGATACGTTCCCGAAAATTGGTGTAAAAAGGATATTGGCTATATAGACAATATATACAGACAAATATAGCAATAAACAAAATTACAAATTTCTTAATATAGTTTACTTTTCCGTGCTTAAATACTTTCACTCATTAAAAATATTATAAGCAATAAACAACAACATTTTAATCGTTTTCTGACAATAAACACATTGTTGTTAATTCGAATAATAACGAAGGTTACAAGAAATTCATAGAACATAAAAAAAGCATAGAATACTTAAAGTCGTGTTAAATCGTGTAAAAAGAGAAAATGTAAAATTTGTAGGCGTGTTATTTAAAATTCGTGTAAATAGAGAATTGGGTGTATTCCATGCACAGTATATACTTTGAAATCGCCTGAATCGGACTACTATATCAAATAGAAGTCATAAGGAGAATATGTTGAAAACAGTGCTTATTTTATTATAAACTTGTTTGGTCTTTAAGATATCGTAATTAAACTCAAAATTAACGGGCTTCCTTTTATATGAGGAAAATATTATCAACATTTGACTACTATACAGTTGAGCTCTGAAAAACGTAATTATTATTATTATAAACAGTTTTGGATAAGTTATGAAGTTTAAGTTTTTTAAATAGTAAATGCTTGAGAATTTAGACAACTGTGGGAAATACTTAATTGCTTGGCAAGGTATATTAAAAAATCTCAGCAATTTCGAACTTTATTTGGCTCCTGAGACAAGTTATTAAGATCGGTTGACTATATTTTATAACTTTAATAGGAACAATTGGTCAAAAATTGAGCTTTTGCAAACACAGTTAAGTGTAGAGCATGTGCTATATGTCTGGGAGGGTATTTAATTTTCGGCTCTCTTAAGATACTCAGTCTGTTATTTACTTCTCTGGTAGTTGTACCTAAATACAAACTCTGTACCAAATTATAGGTATTATATACCAACAAAATACATTGGAGACAAATTCAAAAGGATGCGAATTTAAACCTTAATTTCTTTTGTAAGTTAACTACCTAGTATAAATGCGAATTCTATATGTTCGCGGGGGCTAGGTTTTTATTTAATTTAAATCACCGCTAATTACCTTTTCAACATAGCATTTTTTTCTGAATACAAAGTGAAATTACCATAAATTACACATTATAATTCATTGCAGTCGCACATGTACCCAGTTGTCATTTGTAGCAACTGAAAACCGAGACATTTACATCAACATTAACGAGTGGCAACCGGATTGCAATTAAAAAGTTGCAAAATATTCCTAACTGCAATTTAATATGCAATGTTGCGTTGCTTTTTATTCTGAATTCAAAAATTACTTTATATTTAAATGTCAAGGCATTTTTTGCAATTGATATTAATAAAAACCAAATAATTAGTCTAGCTCTGGGATGTCTGGGATATCTCTGCGTAAATTCTCTTAATTTGCTGCTGCTCTGAGCTGATCTAAAAAGAATCTGCTCAGTAGAACTTATAAGAAAGCAAGCAGTTTATTTGCAAATGATTGAACAGCCAAAAGGAAGCTTTTCCTCCACTAAAACACAACATTTATTTGTAAATAACTTAAGATGTTATTGAACTTTCGCTGTGCAATAAAAGTACTTTTGAGCTCGAAAGATTCGCAAGACTGCCTCTTAAAATATTTAATTTCTATAATTTGTAAAAAATATTGTTTAAAGTATTCTAGACTGAAATAGTTTAATCGATTTGAAGTTGAACCTACTTGCAATATTTAGTTATGTAACTATTTAATTCTAATTTTGAATTGAAATATTTCGGCTACACAAAAAATAATTTTGAACTTAATTTTAGCAATTTCCGTAGAAGAGACTACCTTGGAAATACAGATACAGAGTAGCGAAAATGGTTATATTTAAGCGATACATGTAATAGTCATCTTCAATATCTAGAACATATAAAAAAATATTAAAAATTTTAAATTAAGAAAATGTTCAATTAAAAGCGATCAGTAATAAATTTCGAAAAACTGAAAATAAATTTATTATTTATTTTTTAGAAAATTTTGGTAATAGTTTATAACTAATATATATCTCCCATACTACAACTACTAATATAAGTATTAAAAATAAAATAACACTTGCAAAAAAAGAAAAAACGCTGCGCAAACATAAATTTCTTACCAGCTGTCGATCCGCAAAAGGTTTAAAGGTTTAAAAAAGAATGAGTGTTGCCAACACCTACAAGCCCAATGGAATATAGTACGCGACCAGGTTTGGCCCACATCCACGATAAATTACGCGACAGAGAAAACGTTTCTGTCAAAGTCTCAACTTGGAGCCCGCAAACGAGGCAAAGTCGTGGTGTGCGTGTGCCTGTGTGTGTGTGTGTGTGTCTATGCGGGGAGGTTGGTGCTCATGGGGAAAACAATTTGTAACGACTATCGGCGTTTGATAAATTAACATTCAGCAGTTCCTCGATTATGCAACAAATTGTCATTTGAATTGAAATTGACAGCCGCTAAAGTAGCCGTAAGTTACGATGAATTCGCTCGAATTGGCCGCTGGCGACGACGATGACGATGTTGGTAAGTGCAAGTGATTAATTTGGTTTGTAGTTTGACACACTTTACAGACCAAATGCAGATGCATAGATGTGGGGAACAGAAACCACGTGCAGTCCACTTGGCCAACGGCCTGCCACGTATTTAGTAACAAATTTCTTAAACGGCTTGTATCTTTAATCCTCAGCGAGCGCTATCAGCGGGGCATTAGTTCCGTTCCCATAGTTCCCATAATGCAGCCTTATGCGCTTTACGAGATGTTTTACAATACTAAACGACTTGCAGTGGGCATAAAATTTCCCATTACAAATGCGGCCAATCAGTAAGCCGGGTAAATTAATCGCATCACATGCCATCGCCATCGCCATCGCCATCGCCAGCGCCTTCGTCTTCGTCTTCGTCTTCGCCTTCGCCTGTGCCGTGGCCAACATCCAAGTCGAGATCCTTCGCTCGGTTTGTGTAGCGATCTCATTTATGGGCTATAAAACATAGAAGCTGCCTCGCCAGAGCCGTCGCGACGCTGCCGCAAATTGTTGCCCTTGCTGCTGCTGCTGCTGTCATACCCTGTACCCATGGGCAGTGGCTGAAATGAGGGGTATATTGCAGTTGAGCCAATACCTATTTTAGCTGGGCACCAATAGTCCACTCAATCCTGTCATGTCTGTCTATGTCCTGTTCTTTTGCAGATGCCAATCTTAAAAACTAAGAACATCAGGCTTGGGGTATATAAGTTCATGTAAAATTTAAAATATTTTTCTTTTTATTACATTTCTTTACTCGAGTGAAACAATCGGAAACAAATCTTTAGGAATATAAAAATAGCGTAAAATGAAAATTTCAATTTAATTTAAACTATATATATTTTAGTTGTCCAACCAGGTACAAGGTATCTGCAAGTCGGGTGCCCTCGATTAGAGCGCTCTTACTTATTACTGTTCCTGTTGCTGTCGCCGTTGTTGGTTGTTGGTTGTTGCTGTTGCTGTTGCTGTTGCAACCGCTGGGCGCGCGCGCTGCCAGCCAGTCGGCAATCGCATTCAGTATTGTTTCTGATCGGTCACCAGCGGTGAGGATATACGACAGTTAACTTATCTTGCATCCACTTAACGTCTCGCGGCAATAAATCAATCCTATGGTCAAAATCTCGTTGGCAGCCAGAAGGCGAATTAATCACTTTGAAAATTGTTACCCATTTGGAAACTTGTCGCATTAACTTCCCAGCTGCATACAACTCGTTTCTAAACAGTATGTATAAAATGAAAAAACCAGTTCGCGATCAATCGTGTGTGGGCAATCCTTCAACATCATGTGAAAACTCTGGTAATTTATGATTGACAGATTTAGGCACTATTTAAGATTATGCTTGTACTATCAAAAAAAAGAAAAGAAAAAAAAAAAAAGGTTACAAGATTTTTCTTTCTAAGCGTGGCTCTGCTTAGGATACGAGATGGATATAAGTATTTCTTCTTATTTGGAATGATCTAAAAAATTAAGGATTTTAAGGTTGAAATTTAAATTTAAACATTTAAAGTGATAAGGGAAAGCTTTGTGCCAGCTTTGTGTGCGTCTTGTGCATACGCTCAAAAATATCTTGCTGGGAAGATATTTTGACAGCAAATTGCTTAAATACTTGTGCCTATTAAAACAATTAGTCACTGGCCTTTGGGTAAGTCCACAAGCAGTTTTATTAAATTTTCACAAATTTTCATATTCATCGAGACTATTCACACTCAATTATAACATACCAAAGAACACAAATTTGCTCAAAATAATTAAAGGGAAATTCCTGAAGATGCGTTTGCGTAAGTCCTGTCTGTTTGCAGGAATTGCCACCGCATCGGGCCCAGCCCCCAGCCCCCAGCCCCCAGCCCCCAGTCCCCAGTCCCCAGGCTCCAGTGTGGGCGTCAGGGCTGTCAGAGCCCCGAAAAGGGCGGTCGAGCTAACCCACTGGCAATGCTT
Organism: Drosophila sordidula; assembly: GCA_035047465.1. Classification (NCBI taxonomy): domain Eukaryota; kingdom Metazoa; phylum Arthropoda; class Insecta; order Diptera; family Drosophilidae; genus Drosophila; species Drosophila sordidula. The sequence goes on along the minus strand of JAWNPQ010000156.1, from coordinate 12,184,480 downwards.
CCCCAAGATTCAAGATGCTACAAGAATGCAAAGTGTCATTTAAGTGAAACAAGACGAGAACAAATATACAGCATTCGAGCAGACACGGGCAGAGTTCGGGTTTGGGTTCCCAAGAAGGCCGGCCGTCAGGCCTACCCCAACCCTACCTGATGAGCACAAGTATTCAAGTGTGTGTGTGTGTGTGTTGTGTGTGGTGTGTGCTCATGTCGTTGGCTGCCAGTGCGTTGCAGCAGCATCAGCAGCATCAGCATCAGCAGCAGCAGCAGCAGCAGCAGCATCCTTAGCCACGCAGCTTGCTTACGCAGCCTCTATAAATTATTGCTGCTGCTTGTCATGTACGGAAATCCTTGTGTCAGTGTAGCCGAAATGCCAGGCTCTGCCTTTGACAGAGCCGGGCACGGCGATACGTTTTCAACAAGATTAGAATTTCGTTGCAACGCACAAAGCCTCAGAAACAATTCAAGCAGACACATCTCGCAACTATAACAATTAATATCCTGCAACTGCTCCAGGGGACGGGAGGGGGCAGCGTGTCTTTGGCTTGCGTTTGCGCACATCGGGGCGTATGCGTGATGCTGTATGCTAATTCACCCACTCCCGACTCTGCCGCAGACACGACTGTATTTGAATTATTAGCTAACTTTGCTTACGAGTAATGCGAGTATATTACAATCTTGTTTCGATATAGCCAAATAAGCACTAATTAAATGAAGAGCCTTTGTAATGTTAGCTCGAATATAGCCTAAGAAATTAACAGTTTTATATTTATGTACAGAATTGTCACAGAATAGAAGGAATTATTCTTAATAATCTTAAATAACGTATAAATCATTCTTGAAAATGTGGCAAAATACAAACATTTTCGGAAAAAATGAAGGTAAACTAAAAGATAAAACTAATTTGATTTAAAATAAAATGTTTGACCTCAACTTGAAGTATTTTTACTATGGCTGGAACTCTTATTGGTTTTTTCTCTAGATGAAATCTTGAGAAGTCGGGAGCGCCCGACTTTGGCGGCTCTAGCTCTTATAGTCTCCGAGATATGCTAAGAAAACCTAGACTTATACTCAATTTTTATCGATAATAATGAAACGGAGCAAATATCGAAAAAAAAAACAATAGACGGACGGACTTTGCAACATGAATATGCCTGTTACATACATTTGCACAAAACCATTATACCCTTTTTAGCAATTTTCTATGGCTGATCATTTGAAATAAAATAGAATCAAAACTACTATAAGATATTTTAAATGCAAATATAATAGTAAAAATAATATTACTTTTACTTATAATATTCATAATGTTAATAATGACAAACAATTTGGAGAAACTTTTGTCACTTTAAATAATCATATAACCGTACTTAGCGTCATGTGCTTGAGTTGTTGTGCCTGGGTGTTTGAAGCGATTCATTAATTAAATCTGAACATGGATATTTCTTCTTGACCGTATTTGCTTTTGGACGCCTCGGCTTAAAGCCTTCTCTAATGGACGTACATTGTTGGCCATAAATCATGACCACACGTGCACTGTTCCACTGTCTACCTTAGAGAAATTGAAGAAATACGGAATTAAACGCCAAGCGAGCGACTAAAAATACTCATTTACAACGATGTCAGACGCCTACAAAATGTGGGACCGATGGCCACCTTTGCGGAACCGGGTGGTGCGCTTTTTGACATCAACATGGATACACACACACAGACACACACACACACAAACAAATGTGAATTCAGACAACTCGGGTTGATAAGATGAGTAAAAATAATTATGGCCATTAGGCGACCAGGCAATGGAGGTTGTCTTGACGTTTTCTGAGATCGCTGTAGCTGGCACAAGTGAAGCGTCATCCACATCTATTGGTTTCCCTAGCATCTCAGCTGCCGGTGTGCATATAGGAAAAAATTATATATACATATAGACGACTCCATAAACGATATTATTGGCTTGCAGCCAGCTGTAGGCGACTTATTAAGATTTGAAAACAACTATGCAACTATATAGATAGTGCATTCAAATTAATACTCGCATCAAATCAAATTGTGTTCTATATCTGAAGAATAACAAGATTTATTTCTGAGATAGCAATATTTAGTCAAATGGGAAAACATTAAGTCTTTTAGATTAACGGCTGTACAACTATTAACAACTAATTATAATTTCAGTTAATTTAACTTTAAAATGAATTAGCTGTAGAAAATGAATGGAATAAGATTAATTATCAAATATGTATGCCAAAAAAAAAAAATAATAAAATTTTAAACTGTGTTTACTACATTCTAAAAAACGCAGTTTTTAAGTCCAAGTTTTCTTTTTTAATTATTTCCTAAGAACTAATTTTATTTTATTTTATATACGTATAATTTAAAACCAATTAAAAATGTTGTATTCTATTTTCTGTTTTCATTCATAAATACAAAATTAAGTTTGTCTCATTCACTTTGTTTAAAAATCTTTTCTTTTTTTTAAAAAACATCTATGCTTATATACCTATTTTCCTGAGATACTTCCAAACGATCCAAAGAACAATTTGTGATTTTCAGAACGGAATTTTTTTCTCACGTTAAGGAATTCAGATTTTGACCACACCTAAAACAGATTTAAATACAAAATGCTCGGGTTTTTTCTCCGAGTGTAGATATTGGCCTTAGCCAATGGGCAGCCCCGTTGGATCAGGACAGAATGCCATAGTTCTTAGTGGGCTTTTCATTAAAAAGAACGTTAGTTGAAAACATCTTTTTATGCAGCGCGTATGTTTTTGGGCTTTGATGTCTTTTGTATTATGTAAAATAAGAGCGGGACTAATAAATATTAATGAGTGAAATATCCATGCTCATGTTGTCGTCGCCACAAAGTCTACGGATATAGTGGTATCGGCGTTGCTCAACGCAAATGCGTGGAAAGATGGTTTTCGTAGAAGTTTTTCATTGGAATGACCCTTTGTGGCCAGCATTTTATGAGCGTGAGTGAGTGTCTGTGATTCTGTGATTCTGAGAGCAGGTATCTTAGATGCCCTATCAAATTTCGTTATCCACTTGGCGGTCTAATTAACATGACAAAGAAATGTCACTTGGTTAAATTTATGGTACGGCACTTGGGTGCTTAGCTGCAAGGCTGCAAAGTTGCAGATGGCCAAGATAATATTTACGATGCCGTTTGATTGGCCTTCCAATCGATTTTTCCGCCGCACATATTTCAGCGTTAGCTTGTGAAGGCGGTCCAAGTGGATGAGGAAGAAGAACAACAACAACAGCAACAACAACCAGAAGAGATCCCAAGAGACAGCGCTAGGACAATTTCATTGTCGTTAAAACAGCTAATTTTATTATTCCGCTGACATTTACCATCGACAGGTTTGTCGTCTTGGAACAGGAGGGCCAATCGGCCGGCCAGAAGGCCAGCAGGGCAACGGGCCAGACGGCTTGGACCCGCAGTGGTTCGGGCCGAGGGCTTATCTTGTTTGGGTCCGTTATGCTATCCCATCATTTGTTTTAGTCGTAGTCGCAGTCGGGTACACATGTATGTATATAGGCAGTGTTTGAAATAAATTTAAATTGTGTTACCGATTTTTAATTCAGCTGTAGATTATGCGTTTTGTTAGACGATTTCTCTTATCTTAATGCGCTCGCTTGGGCATAGTTTGTTGTGGCCAGCGTGGAGACACTGTGTCTGGGCTGGCCAGGTCGGGTCGGTCCGGGCCGGGCCGGGCCGGGTTGGGCCGGGGAATCGTTGCATTCGTTTATACGTATTCGTATTCGAACAGTGCGCTCCATTGTTTAATGGAATTTTCTTGTAATGCGTGCTGAAATTGGATTTTAAAGTGCGGGTCCAACATATAATTTGTTTGTTAATAGTTTCGAAATGCGAGCACACGCGGCTGCACATGCTATTATTGCCGGGATCGGCCAGCACCGGCGGCAATATCGACCGTATCCCTGGCCGTGTCTGGCCGGGACTGTTTACATGGCGGGCCAGTGCATATCTGGCCATAAAATGGCCTGTTGTTGCTTAAATCGGGCGTAAGCGAATCAATTCTCATTTTAATTTATTGACACAAACACAGCCGCCCTTGCACGCCCGATGCTGCGGGCCGGGGCGGAGTGCCTGCCCAGTCGACATTGCACCAATTATACAATAACTCGACTACAATACAATTTGCATTGTGCTGCAAATTGGAACTGTCCCGGTCGGCCAGTCGGCCGGCCGGCCAGACCAAGAAAGGCAACGGCATCGGGCGATTTCCATTTAATAAATGCGCATACGCCCGGTGGGCCCGCTTGACTTTGGCTTGCAATGCGGCATTACTGAAAATAGGAACATTAACTGCAGGCCAGCCTATACGGCACACACACACACACACACTCTGCGGCTGGCCAGACCCAGATGCGGTAACGGTACAGGCACCCACCGGCAGATACCATCGCCGTGCACTGTCATGACCCACGTCCTGGCCGTGTCCCGTGCCCCGTGCCCCGTGTCCAGGCCAGTGCAGCAATAATTATTTATTGAATTTATGGACGCTCGCTTCATTTTATATCGCGGACTTAAGCGTTGTCCAACACCAGATACAGTAATGGATCCGTGTTCGCCGTGCGATAGGCGAGCTGTGAGTAATGGGGCTGAGCTGGAATGCTGTTGCTTGTAATTGCCGTTTATCTGGCGTTTGAAATTTGCCAAATGCGGCCGTGAACATCCATCGGATACCTATTCCAGATAAGCGTGCAACCGAGTCTGCCTCTAAGTTGACCCTGTCTCTTTGTTTCCATTTCATCTGAAAATCATGTTTTCGACTAAATAAAACAAACGCAAGTATCTCGAGTTTAAGCAATCCATGTTTGAATTATAAACTGGAAAAGAAAACAATTAAGATTCGACTTGACTCGGGTACAATCAGAATAGAGCTGTGTTTTTATAATGGGTCGTTTAAAAAGACTTTTTCAAAAGCAGATGTTAATTTGAAGAAATTTAAAAGACAGAAACATATAGTATATGTAAATTATAGTACATCATTGGCGGATCGGATTTCGTGTTGAAATATTTTGCTTTAATATTCGACATGCCTGTATTATATTACGTTTTTCTGGCCTGCACCCATTTTGGCGATTAACATTTATTAAAAAAAAAAATGTATTTATTAAAAAAAAGGGAGTTTTTTTTTTGTATTAATATTTTTACTTTAATAATAATATTTACAATTTAATTTAGTTTCTCGGATTTTAAATGGGAGGTGACATAAAAATATTTAATATATAAAATAATACATTTTTGGGTTTTTCATACTCGTGTCTCTATATTTAAGTCAAATACGCGCGAGTTTTGTATTCCAAGATTTGTAAACATAATGTCTGCCATTATGACACAGAAAAACTTAAAAAAACAAACAGCAGTTTGGACACGAGACAAACTGTGAATTCATCAGACACATGTATGTATGTAAGCATCCATGTACATACTTATGTGTACGCATATTGAACAAATGACACGAGTGGCCTGTGTCAATGTCGTCATTGTCGCACCACGACGGGCCCGTTGTGCACAGTCGGTTGCCTAAAATGCAGGTCTACATAATTAATGATTGCTTTTAAATTGAGGCAACAGAGACGAGTGTTGTCAACGGAGAAAAATGATTTTTTACTGTATAAACATTTGCACTTGCTCGTAATTAGTTAACGATGTCAGCTCCGCTGAGTATGGTATCAATTTGTTTTAATCGATTTAAATTAATTTCAACATGTTTTCCTTGTATTCTATTCCAAGCATAACATTCTCTTCTTCGGCCAGTTGAAATTAGATGTAGCTAGAGGCTGGCTGTGAGAGAGTCTAATTGTGGTAACATGAAGAGTGGTTTAAAACTATAAATTATAGATTATTTTTTACTCTAAAATACATTTTACATATAGGATTCTAGCTCCGTTCGAAAATCAACGACTCTAATACTTTATTTATTTTCTATTTGATTTATCATTAGTATCATAATTACTCCTACGTTCGGATTAAAGTGTTCACTTAGAGCGCAGTGGAATAAATTAAGTACATTCATACGGGCACAGTTGAGACAGCTTCGTGGAAGAGTGGAGACTAATTACCTGGAAGACATCCGGGGAGCTTGGGCTAAATACAGACAGAGATTGAAATGCGAGGCATAAATATTTCCATTTATTTATTTCGCCTATTTTCGTGAGATGCACAACTCAGGCGCACATTACATCAACTTAATCACTAATTACTGTGTTACGCATAAATAAATATGCCGCGGCTCCGGGACGCTTTCTGGGGTGCTTGACGTGGACATGGACATTTCGGTGTCGCACTTCGCGCACTCTAAAATTTGCAAACTAATCTGCCATTTATCACGGGCCCTGGCGACAGGTATGTACTTGAATGGGGCTCGACACTCGTCGGGGGCTACGGACCCGGATTCGTTTATTCGCATTCGTATTCGGATGCGGATTCGCACTTGCACTTGCATTTGGCCACGGATCACCCTGAGGGATCTCTTGAAAATGATTTATTTTTGATAAATTGCCACGGTCTCCGCTGTGCGGTTGCGCTTAATTTTGCAAATGATTTACACGGAATGACATGGAATTTAATTTTGAAATTCGCAATTGCTAAACTAGTTGGGTGGCAAACATGAATCTCGCGCTCTCCGCACAACACGAGGTCGCACTGTGACAACGTCTACAATTTTATTTCTCTTTTTAACAATTTCCGAAGGGGTGAACAAGCAGTACACCTAATTAGATCATTATAGTCCATTTGATTGGGTAGCATCTTGATTTTGTAAAGTTGGCCAGAGATTTTTCTTTAGCTCGTAAACAAAGCATGAATCAGGGAGTTCAATTCTCGCGAACAATTCAAGTACAAAAATTCGATGACAAATTTAGTTGATTATTGCACAAAACAAAAAAACAAGTATTTTTTAAGTATTTGTCGAGCTCAATTTCCTAGAAAACTGGTATTTATTTTAAGGCGGAAGTTACCATGCGGATTAAATTATTATTAGGTTTCATTTTTATTAATTTCATTTTTTTGTTATGTTGTATTTTTAGATAAGCTGGGCTTAAATTATTTACAATACTTGGCTTAACCAGTTAAAAAATAATGTATTCTTGTTCTTGCACGCAATTTATATGAAATGTAAAGTTTATTCTCCTAGGAATGTGGTTAAACTTTGTTCGACTTTATTTACATGCAAAACGGCCAGGTTTGATGCTGAGTGTGGCCAAACAGTAATCGTAGTCTATATGTATATATTTATATTGTCTCGTGCGTACTTAGTCCCAATTAATCCCAATAAAGGAGAGCGTACACTCTCCAGAGACACTCAACTTTGGCGCTGACCCCCACACTTAATATGTGTACACGTATCTTTGTGTTTACTGATTACACATCCCAAAATAATATAATCCATTTATGGCAGTATTCGGTGGATGAGGGGTTAAATCTTAGGCTAGTCTCTGGATGTAGCTTGTTAACTGGCATGTATCCGATTTTTCTAATATTTTTATATATAAATATATATTCATTTTCTATTCTTTTTATATTTGTAACGAATTTTTATTTTAAGCGCGATTTGCCGCGGCTTTTATATATTAAAGATATTTTTTCACATAATAATTGAATAATTACAATATTATCTTTAGTTTCTCTTCTTTTGTTAACGAACATGCTAGAACACGAAATTTGATGTTAAGCACGAATACGTCGTGTTGTGTCGTGTTTGGCAGGAATGAAAACACGACAAGCGTTTTATTCAAGTTCTAGTTTCAGCCTTAGTTGAACAAAAGTTATACTGAAAGTTTTGGACTTTATTTCAAAAGGGGTTTTTAAGGTACATATATGTTCCTTAATTTTCAAACGGCGAATAACAAGAAAAAATTGCATAGAAAAGTCGATATTAACTCAGGAAAATAGAAGGCAATGGATACTTCAACATTTTTTTTAAAAAAGCGAAGAGTAAAACATTTCCAATAAATTCAAATCAAATGTACAACACTAGTTTATTTTTATTAGTTATAATTATTGCACTTTAATTTTTTTAGGAATTTAGTCATATTTTGCGCTTTCTGCATAAATGGATTCGACGTTAATTAAACTTCAAATTGTTTTATAACTTATAAGAGAACAAATATTCAAAAAGGGGAATCCCATACAAACAAAGCTTTAAAAGTCGCATTCAAAGCATATGGAAAAACCGGCTAACTTCAAAACTGAATAGAGCAGAAATCAGTCTATGATAAATTAAACTTGCGAAGACTACTTAAGACAGGGCACTGGAAAGCAGCGAACTAGTTCGGAAGTGAATTGTCACATTTTTGTTGTACGTGATCAAAATGAGAATAGAAGAGAATGTTCGATAAAAACAAAAAAAAAAAAACAAGGCAGAGATCGTGGTGCGAAATTGGAGTGATTGCGTGGTAGCGAGTGTCGTGGGGCATGCCACTGTCGTGGGGCATGCCAACGGGCAGCTGTCCATACTAAGCATCTACAGCTACTTAGTCATATAATTGCCATACGCCAGGCCGAAACGTGGGCCACTTATCACGCGTCGGGCCGGGCCGGGCCGGGACAGGCAGCGATAATATTGGTGTGCGTGTGTGTTTCAAAAAACCAATTGGAAATTAGAAATCAGCGTCAATCGGTGCGGCAATCAATCGTGACTGTTGTTGTCGAAATGCCGACAAAGGAGAACGCACGCGCGGGGTATGAGCACAGTATTCAGGGTAAGGGCTGACAATTCTGACTTTGACACCAGCTATATGGTCCCGCTCCTAGACAGTTGTTGGAGTCAGAGTCAGCGTCAGCGTCAGCTCCGGGTTTGGGTTCGGGCTTGGACTGCGTCAACGGCACTTGAACCACAAAGAGCACCGATTTGTTGATTTGTTTTGAAAAGTGAGTAAATATGTTTCCATTTATGAATGTTTGGAAAATGTTGTGTGCGCTTCGTTTTGTTTGAGCAGCAATCCCATTTTGAAGTGGTCGATAAGATGCCAGGTGCTGATACGATATCAGTGCGTCTGATAACAGAGCTCGCACCTCGTTGATTGGCGGTGGCCCAGCCCGGCTCTAGCCCCAATCTGCGACGACTCCAAGGTGTCTGCCGTGCCAGGCACTCCACATGGCTAACAGCAAACAATTAAAACGGCCATAAGTGCTCCGGGCCCCGGGCGCTGTGTGCATAAGGATTGCTGCAATTTGCCACAAAATCTTTGGTGTCACTTGTCGTCGTCTGCCCTGGAGTCCACGGCCCGGGCCGCAAACAAATTTATTGAAAGCAATTTGCATAGAGAGTCGTCGTCCTTTTTGTGCGTGTTTTCCGGTGACTTTATCATTTGTTTTACTCGTTTTGGGATAGGATTTTATTTTATTGCTTTTATGTTTGCATTGATGCACGAAAAGCGGAGACTTCAATTTAAGAAGATTTTGTGAAGCACATCAAATTTACAGACACAGAGAAACACACACACATACACACACGCACACACACACACACACATATACATATGCAGCAGGTGGTGTGTGTAGTATATGTGCCACATACTGAAAAGCGACAATTTCATGTCCAATTGCTTTCCAGGTGACATGAAACAACACTTAAGTAAGAGGAAGCACAGCGCATGGAGGAGGGGGCAGCAGGAGCAGGAGCAGGAGCAGGAGCTATGGCAGCGGCAAAAATGGGATGGTGAGAGCTTGCAACTCCCATTCGTGCAGCTGGTGCTCTTGCTCCCCCTCCTTCCACCCACACACAGGCCTTTCTACGTACATAAATTTGGATATGTTCCGGGGTGTGTGTGTGCGTGTGCGTGTGCGTGTGTGGCCCTACCTGATGCCAAAGAGTACTATTATCTGGTAACGCTAAAATCTACATTTAAATTGTTTTCAATATAATCTGCATGTTATGTCCAGTGGCAGAAAAATGGACGAGTTATTGTTGGACAAAATGAAAACAGACTTTGTGTCCCAAGCTGATGTTGCCAAGTAAATTGCTTTGTGTGTGTGTGTGTGTGTTGTTCTCTGCTTCTTAAATGAAATGCAACATCTGCGCAAATTCCCATAAGCAATCTGTGCAAACTTAAAGTCACAGCTGAGTTGATGACAATTCAAACTCTGCCTTGGATTTTGAATTTCCACAAACAAAAAGGAAAAGAAAATGCCTTGGATTTCATGGCGCCAGCGAGTGCATCCACTGTCCATCCAGAACTATTATTACCACGATCTGCCACTCAGACTCAAGGGCACTCTTAAATAATTCAATCATACTCGTCTGTCCCTTAGAATGCCTATACACGTAGAGAAAACAGGGTTAAAGACATTTCAATTCTTTATTTTAATTCGTTTAACATAAATAAAAATAATACGCCTTGAAAAATACCTCAAGTACTGTAAGCATTTAACAAAAATCAAAATGGTTTATTTAATTCGTTCGGTAAAGAACTTCTAGCGTTTTTCGCTCAGTGCACCGATGCTCGGCAAAACATGTGCGTTTTCAGCAGTACTTCTGTGCCCATGTGCACTTACTGACATACATTATAAATGACAGCGCGTTAACACCCCAAAAACAGTGAGGCCTCGTCTTACAAGAATTCCACCAAAAATTGTTGGGCTGTCTGTGGCCGAGCCGCGCCGATCTTCAATAAATTAGAATGCAGCCGAGTGGTTGTGGACTTTCAAGTGCTCCGGGATTCGATTTCATTTCGAATTGAATTGTTTGTTTTTTGTAACACTCCAGACACACATTTGGTTTCGTGTAACGATCAGGAAAGGCCAATTAACTTAGATCGAGTCGAAAACTTCTACGAAACGGGTTTCGAATCCTAACAAAGGATAATTTTTAAAAATATTTTCGAATATTTTCCATTCAAATGCCGAAACTCAAATCAATTAGGCAACCATTTGCATTCCTAAATATTTCGAAATATAAAAATAAATAAAATGGTTTGAAGCAATCATTTGATCACATCGAGCAAACTGGAATTCTTTACACTCAGAACTATGCTTGTGTATGTGGGGGCATATTTTTAACTTATTCAAATAAATTATTGAGATGTATGTACTATTTTTGCCGCTCTTGGGGATTTTAAATTAGCAATTTGACATTCAAAATGAATTCATTTCGAAGCTGATGACAGTTGATAAAATATTAATAATAAATTGTGCGATGCGTAAAACCCAAAAAAGACCCAATTATTTTTATTGAATTTATTTTTATTCGTATTTAAATGAATTGTTTTATTTACACTTAATTAAAACTGGATATTTGTGTAAAGTCTGATTGCAGGCATTTAACGTAAACAAACCGGCGGGCTCAAAATATGCTGTTGAAATGTGATATTATTTGTAGCAAAATCGGATTTAATTATTTGGCTAGTACTTTCCTTGGTTATCATATTTGTCCAAACAATAAGCCATGTTTGTGCGTATTTATTTGCCCACAAGCGAATGTACACTCTGTTTTGATTCTCAATTATTAAGTGCAGTCAACTGGGCAAAGCCCGCATATATATTACATATAGTACGTATGAGCACACCTCAAGTCATTAACAACAACAACAACAACAACAACAACAGTCGGCAAGGAGTTGCGGAAGAAACTCAAAAAATTGTGCGAAGCCTTTCGATCGCTGTCCGCCATAAAAACGCTTCCAACGCCACGAGAGGGGAAGCACTGGAAATCGCTGAGTTGAGCGACAACCGCAGCTGCCTTCGTTCCAGTCGGAGGTGGGCGTCGACGACGCCAGAGCGCAGCGAGAACGCGCCCCGTCTCGCTTGCGCGCACGCTGCGCCGGCCGGCGAGCGAGACGGCGAATGGGCTGCGCTCTCTGGTTGGAACGGCAGCTAGCCAGAACATTCATGTGCTCGCTCCCGCACACGAATGCCAGCTAGCGCTCTCGCTCGCGCTCGCGCTCTCCCGCTGCCGTCGCCGTCGCCGTCGCCGGGCCCCGGCCAGGCCAGGCCGTCTCCGGCATCGGCATCGGCATCGGCAGAGACCAGTTTGTGTTCAAACGCGAATAGGCATAGGCGCACACTTCCCAGCCGTGCCTGTCGACGACTGCTCAGTTCAAGCTCGAAGCGTCACCGTTGAGAGGCCACTGACAGGTTGTGGAACTCGTTTCAGCGTACTCCGGGGCAGATGCCGATCGGTGCAACTGCCGTAAATAACAAACAGTGTGTGCAATGGACGTACGAATTAATTCGCGACGTGTCTATGAATTCAGCATATTGCGACAAAACTCATTTTGATTCATATAATTGCGATCTGCGAAGTACGAAACGAAAACAAACACAAGCATACTTTTTTTTATTTATTGTGATGCGACCTTGCGACCCGGTCGCCAAGTGATGAGTGCAGCCGTGTCCAAGTGACCCGTTACCGGACCCGGACCCGGACCCGGACTCCGACTCCGACTCGAATCTGTGTCGCAGCCAATAAGTAAATACACCGTAGTGTCCGGCAACAGAGGACGATTTGTCGGCTGTCCGCGGCAGCTGCAAACAGCCAAAGTCAATAAAAGAAAGCAAAAAAAACAAAAAAACCCGAAGTAAAAGAATAAAACGCAAAGTCACACAAAACAAACAAAACATTTTCCGGCTCCGGCGACATTAACAGAACTGCTCGACATCGACAATTTGTTTTATCAATTTTCAACAAGGCCAACAACACAGCAACAGCAACAACAACAACAAAAGCAGCAACACAGCAGCCAACAAACCAACAAACAACAAAAGCGCCCAGAGTGCTTAGCCGCGCTCGCGTCGAGCACGCACGCCACCGCCAACACCGCCAACACCACCACCACCACCACCACCACCACCACTACCACCACCATCTCCATATCCACATCCACATCCGCATCCATCTTCAGCTCCACCCACTCCGAAGCACCCAACCCCTTATCAAGTGCTCGCCAGCATCCCGCCAGCATCGGCATCAGAGTCCTTGCAGGGCGCGGGCGCCCCACGGTGAGCACTCATACCGCTGCCGTAGCCGTAGCCGTAGCCTTTGCCGTTGCCGTTGCCGTTGCCGTTGCCCTTGCCGTTCCCAGTTACCGTTAACAGTTCAGCGACAAAGGCGAACGCGACAATGGCTGCATATGCGCAGTTTGGATATGGTTACCCGTCGGCAAATCAGGTGAGCAAAGACGTGTTTGCCGCTTAGTCAGCTGCCAATTGTATATCATAATTAATTGCGCTCAAATAAACATTGGCCATAATTGCGTCATATTGGCTGTTAAATAGCCATATAAATTGTATATAAATAAAATATATTTTATATTCTTTTCAAAGGTAGCATTCAAATAATTCTATAGCTTGTCACCTTGGAAACATGAAAGCAAAAGTAAATAACAATTTTATAGTTGGGCTTCAAATATATTCGAATTGTATTTTATTTATTATTTTGTAAATGAAATTCGGATTATTTGAAATAATCGAATAGAATAGCGCATAAGATATAAAAGTGGCCATTATGTCTAATAATGCGCTTATTAACAACGTTGAGGGGTTCCTTAAATTCCTACTCGATTTAATTTATATAGATTGCCTCTGGCGCATGTCCTTTATGTGTGTTCCGTGCAGTATTTAGTAATTTTTAGTCACATATGCACACACACACACACACACACACATAATTGGCAATGACGTCGGCGCTGTATTTGAAATAAACATAAATTTAAATTTCATGCTGGCGGGCCGGAATGCTAAGCACAGGCAATGTGGCATGAATATTCAAGCAATATGGACAGCTTCTGGGCCCAATGTACCGGTAATAGACGCCCCAAGCAAATGTTGCACAATTTAGGACATTGTGCAGCCGTTGCCATCGCCCGGGCCCATGGACTGGCCAGCGGCTGCTCAGCTTTTGCGCTGCGTTGCATCGTTTAACTTGGGACCATAATTACTTGGCCACTGGGAGGGCCAGGGGGACGGGCGGGGGGAAGGGCTGGGGCGCTGGACAGGCGGCATAATGCGAAGTTCAGTAATTCAAATTAGTTAGCTGAGGTTTTTGTGTTAGCCGAGACTGAAGGCAGCCATTGCTGGTATACGAGACCACAGCCTTTACACTGCCTGCCGTAAATATGTTTCACTCTCCTATAGCTTAAAGTGCCATAAAGTCCCCTATACATATATACTTATTGCCTCTAACTCATGTCGATAAACGTCTCCATCCAGAGACTGAAATTTATGTCTATGCGAATCGCATAGAGCGCCATTTATTATAATATGCAAAACTTGGTAAATAGCAATAATTAAAATAATGAATGCCCAGATTATCGACTGTAATTATGTCTGCGGATGTGCCATTTTGTTGTGGCTCTCTCTACTCCTTCTGCAGGCTAAATTCTGTTTAAGCCAAATACGTACTAAAGATTTCCTGCTGGGATTTGTGAATTCACTTAAGTTTACTCTCTTATTTGCACATCAAGTGAAAAGTTTTCTATTGTTCTCATCAATCCAGGTTAATATGTAGTTTGATCAATTTTTGTCGATCTTCTTTCATTTAGCCTATGTGGCTATTATATTTGTGTATACATATATTCACATATAATACAATGATTTCTCAATTTAAAAATATTTTTTTTTAATAGTTATTATTATCAAGAAGATATAATTTAGATAAGAGATAATTTAGATAATTAGTATTATTTTTGTGTATACATATATTCACATATAATACAATGATTTCTTAATTTAAAAATATTTTGTAAAATCATTTTTATTATATAATTCAGTTTTTATTCAGATTAATTTTCACTTTTCCACTTTTGATTCTTGCACATATGTATTTTACATTTTTCCTTTAAAAAGACGTCTAAGACGAGATAATTTTTTTTTTTTTTTTAATTTTGCTAAGTATAGACATGATTATGGCGTAAGATCAACTTTTCTTGATCGGTCATTGTTGATATTTTTGGGGCTATTAAATAAAATATAAAAATCTACGTTGGGCTTTTCATAACGATTTAATTTTTGATATTGTCAAAAATGAATTTTAAGCCCATTCACAGCAAAAAATGTTTTGAGCAAATTAAATCTAAATAAAATATTTATTATTTATTAGGTATGCCATGACTAATAAATCGAGATAAGTCGCTTAAATTACATTTAAACAATTTCCACATCCGCATATTAATAATGTAACTATTGGTATTATTATTATACTGCTACTGTTTTTATTATTATTATTATTATTAAATTGCCAACGGGAATTCAGCGCCTGTTTTCTCGTTTCTCAGTGCATCAGCACCGAGGACGTAATTAATAATATATATTAATATACACACAGCCATTATGTGCTCAAAAGTCGCATTCATTAATTTAATTTAATTTTAATTTCAACGCCAATTCGGCATCCCAAATATGACACACACGAAAATCGCTGACGAACTCAACGTACATTGTGTATACGCACACACACACACACACGCGTCCCTACACAGAATATAGTATGTATGAATTTAATCAACGGCTACGGCGGCGTCTGGGGCATGAACAGAATTGTCAACTTGCGATGCGAGGAGGAGCAGTTCACGCATTTCATTGCAGAATAACTGAAATTCCCAGGCTGCAGAGAGGCAGGCTGCCGTCGAATCGGCTGGTGTCCTTTCTGGCACGATGCGTAGGCCTCGGTCCGGGCCCGGGTCCGGGTCCGGGCCGTGCGATGCCGACTGATGCGAGAAAAAACTAATATTTTGCAGTGTGCATTCCATAATTGATTTATGAATTTTTAATGCAAACATTGAAAGCCACTGCCACGCTGAAAACAAAGAGCTGCTCGAAACGGCAGGAGCTGCGGCCAGGAACTGGTAACTGGGACGACGACGACAGCAACTACTGAAACTGAAGTTAATTCAATAAAAGGAGCGCACACCAGCAACAACAACAACTAACAGCAGCAGCAAAGCAACTTATTCGCATTAGCAAAAACACGCATCGGAGCTATGGGTATTCGGTTTGGTATTGGTATTGGCGGGGCATGGGCTCGGGCTGGGGGCTGCACTGCTGCGGATGAATGTGAGAATATGCCAAATGCCACGACGCACCGCCTCGAGTCTGTCTGCAGCGCCCAAAGCCAAAACCAAAACCAAATGTCGGCAGTCCCAAGCTCAGCTCCTGCTCCTTTTAATTTCGCTTATTGTTTGTCATTGCTTTTGCTTTTGTTGTTGTTGTTGTTGTGCCCGTTAGTGCTGTCGGCGCCGTTGCCGTTGCCGTTGCCGTTGCTGCTGCTGCTGCAATTCCAAGTCGACTGGCGTCAGGAGCAACCTATTGCGGAGCAGCTATCACTTTTTGCTGCAGACTCTTTGTTTAGATGTTGTTGCTGCTGCAGTTGTTTTTCGAGTGCAAAAACAAAAATCCATAAACGCATCTTCAGCAGTAGCAGCCAGAAGAGCGAAACGGCAGCAGCCACAACAACCCACACACACACACACACACGGCTGCCGGAGAACAATAACAACAAGAGGCACTTCACAGCCCAACCTCCTTTGTTTTGTACGCACGCACTGAGCAATTGGCAATTGGAATTGAAATTGGCAAGGTGGGACTGGCCGAGACGGGCCGGGCAGGCGTTTCGTGAGCTTTAACATAAATCATAAAATTAATAACCATAAAGTGACGGCACCAGTTTTTCCAACATCTTGGTCAGAGCGGGTGGCCGCAGACGCTGCAAGGCCGCGGGGGCAGGCGGAGGGGGGAGGGTTTCGGGGGGCACATATGGCTGTCCGTTCGTTTGTCTGTCTGCACTTCAAAGGCACTAATAAGTAGAGTCGCTCACTTGTGCAATTACGGTTGATGAGCACTTTGTTTTTCACTTTTCGTTTGTTGTCGATATGCCTACTTAAAAGTTTTCGCAGTTACTTGCCACGGTGCGGGGCAAATGGCTGTTGCAAGCTCCGCTGGCGGCGTGGCATTCGATTCTTTGAACTTGCTTCATGCAACCAATAGAGCGATTTGCATTCAGCTATTCATCTACCTATTCATTCGCCACAATTGCGAATCTTATGCCACTTATGCTCTCCTTTAATTATTGTTCGCATTTCAAATCTTTTCGAGTTCAAACGTTCAAGACAAATTTGTTTGATATTGAAATGTTTTATCGCACTTTACTAGATTTAAGACAACAAAACTTTTCATAACGGAACTTTGGTTTACGCTCGCATTAAAATACAAAATACTTCAAAAACAGGGAAGTGCGTTATAAATATTGAGGTTTGAGGAAATATCCTAAATGGGAAAAGACATAACTTTGTTAACTTAAACCAACTTATACCAAGTCAAGTCAAGCGAAATTAAACTCAGCTTTAATGCTTAAAATTTTTTTTTTTTTAATTATGCAATATATATATATTATACATATTAAGACAGCTCAATAAATAATGTATTTTTGTATTGTATATTTATTTATATATATAAATACATGTGTCTGTATTTGTTGGTTCACTTCAGGATGTCTTCTTGCCAATTTATTTCGATATATATTGCATACAATTTAAATCAAAGTTTGCATTGTCTTCGTGCTTCAATAATTAGGTTAAAGTACTTTGGTGTGTTTTCGGCTAATTATGAAGTTCATAGGAATGCTTTTGAAATCCTTGGTGCATGAACGAAATATCTGTGTGCGAATATCCTGGCCTCGACAGGCGATACTTCAAAGCAGACAGGCAGTTCACACCGTTTATCGTAATATTCGAGTCATAAAACAGCGCACTATAAAGCAATATTTAATAGTTGCCAACACTTGGCAACATTTGCAACATTTCCGCATTGTGGTAACTAAAGCCGTCTTTAAGCCAGTGCCAGGGAGAAAGAACCCCTCGGGACCATCCAATCCTGTCTGTGTGTCCACCTCACGATAAACCGCGTCGCGCCGCTCGCTGCGCTTCCTCCCGCCCAGCCCAGCCCGGCCCGGCCCGGCCCGGCCCGGTCCAATCCAGTCCCGTCCATTCCGTCCACAATGCATCCCAGAGTGGGTGAGTGAGAATCATTAAAAATAAACTGACTTGCGTGCCGATAATAAGCGCTGGCCGGTGGCTGCCTCGCCGGACCGCACTCCACCCGACGGACGGACGGAAGGCCGGCCTGCTGGCCATTCGGGTCCGGGTCCTCAGTGTCGTTGTCGTCGCTGATATGTGTTTTTTATGGACGACCACAAAAACTGAAATTGATGTTCGAATCGCATATAAAAATAAAGAATAATAAGAAATGAGCGCGCGCAACGTTTTGTACATTAGCTGCAGAGTGAGCAAGGGAGAGAGCTAGAGCGGGAGAGGGAGAGCTGGAGGGAGTGCGAGCGAGAGGGGCAACCGGCCACTTGTTGTGGTTTTTTGGATTCGTTGCCTGTCGTCGACGCCGTCGTTACAGTTGGTCGCTGGTCGCCTGTACAGGCTGCTCTGCTGGCCATCGGCCATCGGCCAGTGGTCATTCATTCAGAATTCATTAGATTTCATTCATGAAAACGCCTTCATTATGCAATAATTTCAAGTTTGTGCCGAGCTGTAGATCCCGGCGGGAGCTGCGGCCGGGGCCGGGGCCGGGGCCGGGTCGGAGCCGGGCTGGGCCGGGCCGGGAACTGTGGCCTGGTGTCCGCACGAAATTGCTGTGCGATTAGATAGCCTGCAGGAGGTGTTGAAAATCAGCTTGTTCACCTGTGAATTACCATTATTATTTAAAGCATAAATTTGACTGCAGTAGCCGTTTCTGATTGAGAAACCCGCGAATTGGCCAACAGTAGCAAACCACAGGGATGAGTAATAACCGTTGGCCGATGTGTATATTTTTTGGCAACAGGTTTGACTGTTCGGTAAATCTGTATATAGAGCCACTTAGTTGTACTGTTGAGCTCACCGGTTGCGCACCTAATAAATACCACATATTAATTGCATATATATATCATTGGCCTTTTTAGCTCATTGAAATTATTTTGCAAAATATTTCTTTAATTATAATTTATTGTATTCAATGCAGTATTTTTTGTACATTTTTATTGGGTGAAAAGAAAGATATAAATTAAAAATTGAAGAGTTGTTATAAATACAATATATTTTTACTGTTGGAGAAAGACACAAAAATTGAATAAAAACCAAATATTTGAATAAACTTAGAGAAAACCACCAAATATTGCAATTTTTTTTTTTTAATTTGTATCTGATAAAGAAAAAGATATAAATTAAAAATTGAAAAGCTGTAATAAAAACCCTATACATTAATACACGTTGAGAAAAACAGCATTAATAAATGAAAACTAGCTTGAAAGTAAAATTTGAAAATCCTAGATAAAGTACTCTATTCAAGTAGTTGGTTATATTTTTATTTTATTTTTCAAAATAAGAATTCAGTTTTTAAGTTATGACATTTATACGCGACAACACATTAGCGAGCACAATTCTTGTGTTTTTCTGTGAGTGTAAGTATTTTGACAGTAGGGCAGACGGAATTCAGTTGAATCGGATACTTGACATAATCTCAAAGGCGGGCATACGGATAGGCATAGGCCTAGGCAGCAAGCGTCTTAGGGAATTATTTTACGCTCATTGATCTTTGCATCGTCCGATTGGGATGTTGGTAGCCGCAGACCCGCTGGCTATATATATATATATATATATGTGCGTGTGTGTGTGTGTGTGTGTGTGTGTGTGGGTACAGAGCCTAGCACTTGCCTGGTTGTTTGCTTTGAGTGGAAGGTCTCGCCGTCTTCTTTCAATCGGAATCGGCGATTCGTTGCGGTTATCGTGCAAGCGCATACCTGAGTGCCTCATTCAATTTCTTGCCCTTTTTGCTGCGCGGTGCCCACACTCGAGCGAGCGGTCGATCGGTCCGCTGATACTTCGGCTGTACCCTCTTCAAAGACGTGCCCGTGCCGAGATCGAGACGCTGGCGAAGGCAGGGCCCGAGCTCGAGTTTGAGTTGAAGTTGAAGTTCGAGCCCGAGCCCGAGCCCGAGCCCGGGCCCGGGCCCGGGCCCGCGCCGGAGCCCGGCGCAAAGACAGCCCCAACAGTATCTGAAATCTGACTGTGATAAATTGAAAATTAATGAAGTGAAAATAGATGGAACGGATCGCAAAATGCGCCAAGCCAATAAAATATTTTGACATTTGGAGTTATCGTCTTAATCTGTTTTCTTGATTTCGACCTGAAGGTTCGGGCCTGAGCTCGGGCTCGGCTTGCGGAGAGCTCTCTGGCCCTGCCCCTGCCCCTGCCCCTGCCCCCGGACCGATATTCGGTCTGTGTCTTCGTCCTTGATCGCATCACCTGTTTTAAGAATCGTACCATTGCGAAACCTTTTTCGCCTCTTGTATTTGACTTTTTCGTGAAATATATTCAACCTGGCTCTGTTTTTTTCTCTCTTCATTTTTTGTGCCTTTCAGTTGCTTGGCGGTGCGGCGGCTGCGACCGGCGACAGCCAGAGCGGACATGGTGGGGGCTCGGTGCCGTCGCCGCTGTCCGGGACCAACGAGGCCTCGCTGAGTCCCTCGGCCGGCTCGGCCACGACAGGCATCACCGGTCCCGTCAGTCCAGGTGCAATTTCGCAGTCCTCTAACAATGCGGGCCCGACAGCGGCAGCCACCTCGCCGACGGATGCAGATGCCGTTGGCAGCGATGTCACCGGCGCCACAGAAACAGATGCCGCTGGCGGCGGCGGCGGCGGCATCGGCATCGGCATCGGCGTCGGCGGCGGTGCCAGTGCCCTGGATGCCCACGTCCGCGTCGCGAACAGCATGTCCTGCTGCGAGAACGGACGACCGATCATCACCGATCCCGTCTCGGGGCACACCGTCTGCTCGTGCCAGTACGACTCGGCGCGGCTGACGCTCGGCGGATACTCGCGCATGGCGATACCCTCGGCCGGCGTGGGCGTCTACGGCGGGCCGTATCCCTCGAACGAGCAGAACCCCTACCCCAGCATCGGCGTCGACAACTCGGCCTTCTACTCGCCCCTGGTAAGCATATTAAGTAGCTAATTGGATTAGTGCAGCGGGCAGAAGTCCACGCGGACAGGTTGCGAGCGCCTCGCCGCGATTGCCAATCCGGTTTCGAACGGTACCGCTGGGGGCCGTCACGATCCGTCACGATCCGTCGACCCGTCGATCCGGCTACTCCAGTAGGCAATTGCCGGGAGCTTACAAGCATGTTATCGGCTTAGCCCGACTCTGTCCCGAACCTGATGAGCAGCGATCTGAATTTGTGCTTCCTGTTCGCATTTTAGAGTAATCCGTACGGCATGAAGGACACCAGCTCCAGTTCCGACATGAACGCCTGGACCTCGGCGGGCCTCCAATCGACTAGTGGATATTACTCCTATGATCCCACTTTGGCCGCTTACGGGTGAGTCTCTAATCCATAATGCCCATAACCGTTTGAAGGAACAAACAATTGTGCCACTAAGAAAGTTAAGCGGGTTTCAAATGTTTTCATGGGCCGGCGACCAAAAGTTTCGTGCACCGTCTGCTGAGTTTTTATCGCCACAAAAGGTTTCGCGCGGGCCCAGCTCGAGCGTAGACAATCTGCTCGCCCCCCAGCTCCCCCGACCTGCCCCAACCCTGAGCTAGCGGCGGCGCGCCGCGAAGCTTTTAAAAATATACTAAACTCAATAAGTTTATGGCTGAAAGGGACGCTCCGACGCGCCGTTGATTGTATGCTGAGCTGGGCGGAAGGAAGTTACAAATGCACAGATTAAAATTCCCAGGGCGTTTCGCCCGTCCTGCTTTCGCTGTGCGTTATTTTAGCCAAAGCCCCAAGAAGCGCAATTTCGAGAATCGACAGTGCAACACGTACGCGGGCCACAAAACTCAGCAAAATGGGCTAAACTGAATCTTAAATTGTCTGGCATTAATAAGTTGGCTTCGAGCCTTTAAAAGGGCCGAGTTGGAGTTTATTTACATTTTTTACAATTTCTGTTTTATAAACTCTACAAGTAATAATATCTATGTAGTTGTTAGAAATTAGGAATTCTAATAAAATTTTTAAAAATATCTTTAAGTCATGGTAGCCACAAGC
This sequence comes from Drosophila sordidula, assembly GCA_035047465.1. Taxonomy (NCBI): domain Eukaryota; kingdom Metazoa; phylum Arthropoda; class Insecta; order Diptera; family Drosophilidae; genus Drosophila; species Drosophila sordidula. The sequence continues at coordinate 12,162,485 of JAWNPQ010000156.1, read as the reverse complement.
TATACAACTGCAAATTAATATATATAGCAACAATTAGTTAGCAATTAAATGTTTCTCTCAAAAAGCTGTTCAGCATAGAAACTTATCGGCAATTTTGTGTATCTTTTTTGAACGGCTTTTAATGCGATTGATCCCATGGTGCGCAGTCTTTGCATTTCCATTTGTCTTTTGTTTTAACGCGCTGAGGGGACGCGAGTGTCATTGTTTGACTGGTAGGTGTGGCGACCGACACTGTTATTTGCCCGGCCGGTGATAAGCGGAAGGTCTGGACCCGTCCGGTTGACCGGAAGAGCGACGCAGTCGGTGTTTGAACAGTGCCAGGGCGTTGCCCGATCTCGAGTTGAGCTATTGACGAGTGTTGAGTGTAATCAGCGACTTCTCGACTCCTTTGCAGGTACGGGCCCAACTACGATCTCGCCTCCCGCCGCAAGAACGCCACGCGCGAGTCGACGGCCACTTTGAAGGCGTGGCTGAGCGAGCACAAGAAGAACCCTTATCCGACCAAGGGCGAGAAAATAATGCTGGCCATCATCACGAAGATGACGCTCACCCAGGTCTCGACGTGGTTCGCGAACGCGCGACGCCGTCTAAAAAAGGAGAATAAAATGACGTGGGAACCGAAAAACAAGACAGAAGACGACGACGACGGCCTGATGTCCGATGACGAGAAGGAGAAGGAGCCCGGCGAAGGTTCGAAGCTGCAGGCGGGCGACACATTTGGTAAGCTGTCACCTAATTTGGCCCCCTTTTTTTTGGCCCCCCTTTGCCCCCCTTTGCCCCCCCCCTTTGGCGATGTCGTTGACCTACGCAAGTGGCTAAATCGAAATGTTTTTTCATCCGCAGTGTGCGCGGGGGCTTATATCGTTTTAAGGTCGTTTTTGTATTGTTTTTCAAAGAGTGCCCCCATCCCCACCCCCCCCCCCCCCCGCCCACCGACCCCCTCCATCGATTTGAATGGCTGTCGCTTTGTGACCCTTCATGCCTTTTGGCCCCAACTACAGATTTGTGGCAGCGGCCTTTTAAGTACAATTTATGTGGCGAAACGAATGTTATGCAATCTTTGTCTTCTCGGCCGCCGCCGTCCGTTTATTTGTCTGACTGCTTAGGCGACATCCTCCCCGGAAGTTGACAGCACATTGTTGGCAAAGTGGCCTTGCGCCCGCACTTGGCACTCCGTGTGTGCGGAGCGGCGGCCTTGCTCGACTTGGCCGCTGGCCGGGAGTCGACGGAAGCCGAGGCATTTTGTTGCTGAAAGCTTTCTGCGCGGGCCCAGCGCGAGGGTTGCACGCATCAACGCCCACCAACAATTTCAAGGGTTTTTGCCAGCGCCTGCCGCAGACTGGCGAACGCCCAGTTGCCAGTTGCCAGCTGTGGCAAGTGGCAAGTGGCAGTGGCAGTGGCAAGTGGCAAGTGGCAAATGCCAAGTGGCAAGTTTGCAGTCCTCTAAGAACTTGTCTACTTCCGCTTTCGACTTGAAATTAATTTAATTTAATTTTGTCTCCGTTCTGACAACCCAACTTTAATCGCCCAGATCCAGGCAATCAGCGCATCAAGTCCGAGCTGGCCAAGACCGACAAGGATCTGGACATCGAGGACAAGATTGAGCGGGAGCCGCAGAGCCTGCTCTCCATTCGGGGCCTGCCGCCGTACGGCGCACCGAATTTCAATCCGCATCCGGCGCACTCCTACAATCCCTACGCACATGTCCACGCCCAGGCGCACCAGCAGCACCAGCAGCAGCAGCAGCAGCAGCAGCAGCAGCAGCAGCAGCAGGAACAGCAGCAGCAGCAGCAGCAGCAAACAGCCGCCGTTTACTACAATCCCGGGTACGTGCAGGGTCACGGCCAGGATGTGGGAGCCAGTGATTACGCCCTTCAAAAAAACCAGCTGAGCAGAGACTGTGGCATACCGGTGCCGGCGAGCAAGCCCAAAATCTGGAGTGTGGCCGACACAGTCGCCTGCAAGACACCACCGCCTACGGCATATCTCGGCCAGAATTTCTATCCCCAGCAGCAGCAGCAGCAGCAGCAGCAGCAGGCCCAGCAGGGAGTGGCTTCGGCGCTGGTGCCCGGCTCGCCGACGACCCAGCTGCACCCGGAGCAGCAGCCGGCGTCGACTATGGGGCCGCAAGTCGAGCTCGGTTCGCCGCTGAGTATGATGAGCAGCTACGCCGCCGCATCGCCATATTCGCGGATACCTACGGCGTACACCGAGGCCATGGGCATGCATACCAAGACGCCCATCAATATGCATCGCGACCTCTCGCAGCTCCAGGCGCATGCCAGCTCGGGCCAGGCGCCCGGTGCCTACCTGCCCCAGGCCCATCAGCAGAGGGTGGGGTTTTCCGAGATCCAGCCCGATACCCCGCCGCAGACGCCGCCAAACATGAAGCTGATCAGCCACAGCCACAGCCTCAGTCTCAGCCACAGTCTCAGCCACAGTCACAGCAACAACAGCAGCTCTACGCTGCATACCGGGCCCGGCCCGGTCCCGGTCTCGGTCCCGGTCCCGGTGGCATCCATGGGTTCCATGCTCTACAGTAACCACATCTACAACGGCGGCAACAGTAGCAGCAGCAGCTATCTGGGGGGCAGCAGTCGCTCCAACTCGTAAGGCCACTGGGTGGCCTGAATAGATGCCCATACCAAAAAAAAAAAAAAATAAATAAAATAATAATAATAACGAAAGAGAAAAGGAAAAATTTCAATAACCAGGCCCAAGTGGACAAGTGCAAATATCGCCGGCATCGTTATGGGATGTTAACGACAGCGATAGCGATAACGATAACGATACCACACTATTTTTTTTTTTTTTTTTTGTCAGCAATAAACGTAGCTTAAGTATGGCAATAAAACATTATCTCCTACCATATCGTAAATTATTTCACTTTATAAATTTAATTAGCATATTTACACTCTTCAATTTCAACAGCGACCCGCAGACTTCAGACTTCAGACATCAGACTTGAGACTTCCCCACGCCCCCGACTCCCCCGCCCCCTCCCCGGACTGGGCCCCCAGCTCACAAGACACGACAACAGTTTGTCATGCAGTGGGATTTGAGTCATTCCCCATTTGCAGCTTAATGACTTGAACATGACACTACACACAGCCCCACTAAGAAGCTCCAAGCGAAAACTTGGAGCATTTCGGAGCTCATTCATACAAACATATTTTGTCTCTCTTCGCTCGCTGTGCAAAGTTGTTTCTATATATAAAACAGTTATTTAATTACTACCTTTACGGATAAGTGTGCACACACACACACGTACACACACACACACACATACACACACACACTAAAGAACTCAACTGAATGCGTTAAGTATTTACTGAAGAACTCTGAAGTAATCGAGAGCACAGTTGTAATATGGATAAAAGTGTGCTTGGTATACTTGAATGGAGTTGATTTATTCGCAAAATAAATGTCTTATTACTGTTTAAAACTTTATAGCCAGTGTTTTCTGTGATATATCCATATACAACTTGAATTAACAACACACAGATTCTACGGCAACCACGCCAGAGCGGAGATGGGCGCGTGCCCCATTTACCCAACACGACACGAACTTTGGAAGAAACACGAACTCGAAACATATTTAAATATATACCCTGAACCCACTGCAAATGGGTATTATGCTTTTGGGCACATGTATGTCAGGGAGAGGAGCTAATACGAGATATATTCTGTCCGTCCGTCTGATTGAACGGCTCGAACTCTCAGACTACAAGAGCTAGAGAGATCAAGATGATTACGAATTGTCGATTTTTTATTATCGATATTTATCGGTTCTTTGACCCGGTTTGATTAAGAAAATTGCTGATTGTGTGTGTGTGTGTGTGTGTGTGTGTGTGTGTGTGTGTATGTGTGATTTCGTGAATGGAAAGGGCTTGAAATGCATGTAAAGGCAGGGTTCAGGGTATCCCCTAGTCGAGCACTCTCGACTGCAGCCGCTTCAATATATTTTTTTTTATTTTTTTACTTGGATTAAGTAACTTGTCGAGCTCTACAATTTGTAAAATTGTTCAATTGTTCGTTCGTGTCACGAAAAACACGACACGCGCCCAACTCTGCTCCAGAGTGAAAAATAAAAAGAGAAAATTTTTTTTGTAGCTTGTAGTTAAACACCACGTATTACAATTTAATATTTAAATATGTAAATATATACATCAATAGTATGTATATATGCGTTATGATGTAAGAACATGGATGTACACCTATGTACCGCTTACAAGTGTGTGTGTATGTGGAATATACTTGCATAATCTCTTCTTAACGGATTCCTAGCTAATTTCTATAGTTTATTTTTATTTTAAGTATGTAGGTATATGTAGGTCCGAAAATGTAATAAAATTTATTATAACATTGAAAATAAGTTTGTAAACTTGCACTATATAAAATTAAAATAAAATAAAATAAAGAAACATCATCAGATCATCCTTTTGAAAAAATTCGAACGCATTCTCAAGATTTGATTGGAAAGAACACAGATTTGGTAAGACATAAAAGCCATGTTTAAGATTTTAAGATTTTTAATATATATACATATATACCTATCGGCTATATAAAGTATCACACTTCACCCGAATTAGACCACTGTAATCATTGTATCAATCCATGCAAAATTTACTTGTTTAATAATAAAGTATTATTCCCTGTAACCATTAAAAGTGCGTACATAAGGATATATGAAAAAGGCAGGAGAAAGTTTCTCCAATCGCAATAAAACGTCGAGGAGCTAACAAGGACTAACAAGTAAAAGTGCTCAAGTCGGGGGCGCTCGACTAGGAGATACCCTGAACCCCGCTGCGAGCTGTCGTTACATGTGGAAACTGAATTCATGAATAACTTCTAAGCCAAAAGTTTGACCTTTATTCAGGACTTAATAAGAGCATTAAAATCTGAGTGGGGAGAGGTATCGAAAATCCGAAATATTCTTAGTATGCTTTACTAGAACATAAATTGAAATCAAATTAAATAAACGGAGCAAAATATCGAAGAAAATGATAAACTTGTTCTGCGTATGGCATAGGGAAATCTATAGTCAAAATGTTTACGTCTTTAGCTTTTGTAGTTTCCGATTGCTGCGGACGGACAGACGAGCATGGCTTAATCGACTCAGCTCATCGTGCTGATCAGGAATATATACAGCTGTTGACAACTAACTGGAAACAAGAATCTTGACTATGTCCTTTCTGTACCCAGGATAACACCAATAGACCTAACGATACGTTATTATGCTTTATCTTTCTTTAAATTAACTGTCCAATTTCACTCTTTGGTTACATTGTTCCTTAATTATTGCGATTAGTGCCTTGGGAACCATGGTTGAAGCTTGATTTGGTGAAGAATATATTATATTTTGAATAATTTATAATACATATAATTAATAGGTTTTTTTTTGTTTTTAGTTCTTACAAAGTATTTGTTATAAATTTTGGTCATTAGAACATCCTCAATAAATGCTACTGGTGAGCTTCGGAGCTCCGGCAGGACCTATCAGGGTACAGGAACGCCATTAAATGGCTAAAAACAAATAGCTTTTAATGCTATTGACTATTTAAAATTAAATTCTAAAAAGAAACAGCGCAATAGTTGCAAAATCATAGATTGTCAGATTATATTCAAGTCGAAATTTAATCCCCGTAATATTCTGTCTATATTCAGCGCGAAAATGTTGATTAGTTTCAGCTTAGAAATATCAAAACTGATCATTTTTAGATGGTTGATTAAAGCTAGCTAGAATAGAATTAACTAAGAACCATGTTGATTGGGCTCCGACAAAATAGAAATTTATGGTCTGAAGTGATAAAATAAAGATTTATTTTATGGGGTCGCAATTGGTTCGAAACAAAATTAATAGATATTAATTTAACGCCAATTAATTAGTAGGAGCATAGAATTGGCTATGAAAGTTTTGCTCTACACAGGGAATCTGTTAGTCGGTCACTCTTGATTACAGCGTTATTTGGTATTCTGATCGAGTTAACATTCAATGGGCATATATACTATATACTATGCTATATATCATATCAAAGCTTAAATTCATCTGATAATTTGATCGGTGTAAAGGAAGATATAAAATAAAATGTTCCCCTTTAAAATATAGATTTCAACCACACGGGAATTCTCCACTGGAATTCTCTTTTGGAGCACCGAAAAGTAAGCAATACCTGTTCAAGATCATAATCTTCATTGTATTGAAAGAGCTCATGAAATAAGTTTGGCTACTCTTTGGAAACACTTTATAATACCTTCCAGGGGGTAAAACTGTCAAAGCGGATTATGAACCCATTGTTATGATTGGTATGTAACTATGAATTTTTTCGTTCGCCGATAATTCCATTTTGTCATCGACGATTTATGGGTTTTCTCTATTTTTGTGACACGCGTCACAGATCGTTCCGTGGTCATGACTGAGTGTTTTTTGTGCCTAAATAGCGAAGAAAAATGTGTTTAACGCGGCCACTCCCAAATGTACAGCAATCAATTTGAGCACTACAGCCCAACATCGACAATGATAAAAACTGTGATCCCATCTTAAGAACCATAAACAAATTTAATTCATTTGAGGCACTCACAAAAAAGTAAAAATAAAGAAAGGTTTTACTGTCGCAACTAATGATACAATTATGTGTTCAACTGTGTCGATCTCTATATCTCTCCATAAGAGCTACAGACATCTGATTTGGAATGGAGGTTCTCGTATATATTATGGGTAGGTCAACCTTATGATAAACCGAGTAAAGTAAAGGTAATGTGTGAGAGAATTTAAGCAAAAACAATTACTGTTTTTAATTATATATCTTTATGCAACATGACTGCAAAAAAACGAAATTAAAATAAAATGAACCTGAACCCTGAACCTGAACCTGGCTGAAAAGCTTATTTTCAAAATGTGCCGAAATATTTTAGGTTAACATTTTTTGATAAAATATCGTTTGGCTTGGATTAATAACTGGTTTTTAGATAAAAAAAAAACTGGAGTTCCTGGTATAAACTGTTCTAGATTTTTTTTAAATTTAATTAAATTGAATTAATCACATATACCCCTATTGGAATTGTTTTTAAAATTTAATTCATATTTCTATATGCTCATTGCACTCACAGAGGCGATAATTCTTAAATCCCTAATGAAATCCATTCGGAGTTTGGCCGTGTTATGGTGCGTGCGAGAATCGTTAGATAAATTTCAAAATTTTCAAATTAGCTGTCTGAATTATGGTAGCATCTGCATTCAATTGCACACTTGCGCAAAGTGCATGCAGCGTGTTGTGCAACTGTATGTATGTGTGTGTGTGTGTGTGTGTGTGTGCATCTGTGTGTATGTGGGAACGTATGACCATACCCTGAACAACCCTATATAGGATGTAGATATACGCGGCTGGCCAAAGCTCCACTTTTGCATTGGCTTTTGTCTGTTTGTCTGAGCGCTGGCTTTTGCAATTTTATCCACAGAGTGGAAAATGTCAACATTAATTTTGTCTTTTATTTGTGCGAATCGGGCTTGGCCACATTTTAAATTAACCCAAAACATGTTTAGGGGTTTTCCGCACAATTGCCTCATCGGTGCTGGCGTAACCATGTGGCATAATGGGCTTTGTGAATGTTGCAGCACCTGACGCCCCTTTCTGTGCGATGTTTCCATTAGAAGCGTTGCGCAACGGGCATCATTCATGTCTCTGAAAGTCTGTTGCAGACAGCGGTGCGAAGATTCGACCCGGTATATAATATATATTATAAATTGCCTTAATTAGCCCTTGCATTAGCTAAATAAATATTCAGCTGAACAACTAGGATCTGGGCTCAAATTACAGGCTATATAAATCCAAGTCTCACTATTGTCTTTAATTAGCTTCTTATTAAAAATGGGGAAACTCCTTTAACTCCTAAATGTATTAAAGGGTATTTAAATAAATTAATAAATGGAATGAATTGGGAAAATAAATTTACAAATCCTAGATCTAATAAGTTAAGCTATATTTTTTAATAGTTGATATCCTCAATTAGGTGCTCAGGCTTTTAGACAACTGAACAACGAGGATCCGGGCTCTAATCCCTGGCTAGTATAGCAGTAGGATTATAGTAGTAGTAGTATGGTATAGAATATAGTACTATTTAAAACAAGGGAGACTGCTCTGACATATGCTCAAAAACGATAATTATCCACATTTTGAAATACACTTGATTTGCCTACAATCCGTGTATACCATACGAAATTAACAAACTGAAACTCAACTTTCTAACTCTCATTGCAGCGCCTGCTGTCAATTGAATTGTCAAATTCTACCATTTTAGGAAAACGGGGTGGGTTATCGCTCATTTGAAATAAACTTGATCTGCGCGTGCCAAGGAAGAGTCTATATTCGGGAAATTTAAGCTATTGAAGTTTTAGTTACCAAGATTGACGTGTTCATACATATGGGCGGAGGAATGGACGGTCAGACGGACGGACAGTCGGACATGGCTGAATTGACTCGGTTGTTGATCCTGGCCAAGAATAAATATACTTTATGGGGTCGGAGATGCTTCCTTCTGCCTCTTACATACATTGGCAAAAAATTAGTATACCCTAATAATAATAATAATAATAATAATTATTATAACAACAATAATAATAACGTTTACAGAAGTCGTCGTCTATTAATTAATTAAATTGCAAGTGGTTTTAAATATTTGTGAAAAATATAATTTTAAATACTTGAATTTTTGAATTTTCTGGTGGCCGTGGAATTCGCCGTGTTGACCTGCCTTAACAACTTTTGAGTGCGTAGCGTTTAATAACGATTATTCAACATGCAAATTTGATAACGGAAAGTAGTCGTAGAACTAGCTAATGCGGCTTGAATGGGAGACTAGCATTTGGAGTGATTTTTATGAAAGTTGAACACGACCGCAGTCGGGTTGCGGGCGTGCATTGGCAATCCGGATCCGAAACAGGTCCACAGGGTCCGGACGCACACGTGGTACATTATTCGGCTACAAAATGGCCAAAACAACAAACCGCTATAATTTACCATATTTTATGGCTGCGCTGTGGCAATAAAATCGCCAACAAGCGCTATAACTCATTCGAGAGCGGACCGCAATGCCGGGCTGCAGCAGCAGCAGCAGCAGCAGCAGCAGCAGCAGAAGCTGCCCCCGGCGCACGTTACACGGTGGACGGTGGACGAGGACGTGGTCGGGCTTGGGTATGTTTTGCGTACATCCGCGGTTGTGCGCGCTGTGTGTGCGTGTGCGTGTGTGTGCCTGTGTGTGTGTGTGTGTGTGTGCGTGTGTGATTGGTCATGGGCGGATGAATGGCTGCGTTGATAGCGCCGCACTATGGGCCCGCGGCTCTAATTTGTATCTCAAATGGCTGTAGGCGCAAGCGTTTTCTAATTTATCTATGCTGAAATGTACATTGATAGCGTACAAGTTTATGGCTCTGTTGTCGTTGTTATCCTTGCGGTGGGAATTGTTGTTGCACTGCCAGTAGCCGTTCGTTGTGGGCACACAAATAAACAAAAAATTACAAAAAAAGAGAGAGAGCGCAAAAAAAAAAAATAAAACAGGCCAATTGTACAATTGGCCAGTGGCCGACAGTTTTCAATTTGCAAGCGAACCTCCTGGCTGCCAATGCGAGTCGAGCAATTCCCATCGAAAAACAAATTTAATTAATTTTATTTAAATTCATTGTCCTGCCGCAAGGACACTGCGCGCTGGCTGCAGCGTGGCCGTTAAATTATTGTCGCTGCTGGTGTGTGGAAATAAAATAAAATTGTTTTGTGGTTTTTGCCCAAAGGACGCGTGTCGCCATTTTTCATTTCGCGGTGCCAACATCAAATGCAAAAAACTTAAAAACGAGCAAAAAATAAAACGAAAATAAGAATGCAAAATAAAAAACATACGCAGATCGAACAAGGCACCCCGCACTCGTCTTGACATGGCGGGGCTTAAACCAATGTAGCTGCGGCTGCTGCTGTTGTTGTTGTTGCTGTTGCTGTTGATGCCACAACCGCAAATGGTCTAGACGCACTGGAGGCACGAGCAGAGCCAATGTGACAGCAGCTACTAGAGCGAGCCGGGTTGTATACTTAATTTCGCGTCTGCCGATCCTCGAGTAATGAAGGGAATAATTTAAATATTTAATTAACACATTCCGCCGGCAAGTTGGCTGCCACGTCCCGCCGTTATGAAACGCGAATCTCCGACCTGCCAGCCGGGAGGAGCGCTCGGACAGACACCTGGACAGCTGGAGTCCACTGGCGCAGACGCCATGCAAATCGTGCGCCCAATCGCCAGAGTCGTCTCGCGCGTGTGTGTACAATTAATGCAGGAATAGGCGCAATTAAGTTTGTCACTGGCCCGAATGGCGACTGGAAGCCTGCTTATCGCATGATTCCGATCGAGCTTTAACTTCGGTCCCAGCTCCAGCCCCAGCCCCAGCCCCAGCCCCAGCCCCAGACCCCTCGTGTGTGCATGCAAACGCACTCGCACTTGTTGCCAAAGCTCTCAGCTTGTTCAGTTGGCGGCAACCCAAAGATTTATCTGCATCCGGTGTCCAGTTACCAACGCTTCGTTGCTGCCACAGTCAACTTGAATGATGCGCTCCTTGGCCATTTTGAGAGTAAATTTGTGTGCAAATGGGATTTTTATTTGGCTCATGTTTCTTTCTCTTTCTCATTTCTGTTTTCCTTTATTCTCGTTGATCGTTTCACGGTCTACAGCTGATTATGTAACTTAAATGGCCAAGATAGGCAATTTGTGTTCAAAAGTCAAGAGCTGTCTGTGAAATATGCAATTGTCCTCCCTGAGATATTCTTACACTCTACGCCAGAAAACAAACCCAGCTCGCTGAATGGCTAGTAAGGATCGAAGTTGATCAGTTGAACAGACCTCAAATTCAAGATTCTTAAATGGTTTTAAACTGTGCAGTTTTTTAATGTAACCAACATCTTAGAAGTGTGTATAAACTACCAAGGCTAACTAGAAATAATAATTTTTTATTGTCAAATATGTGATTGGCGTGTATACCCTGTACCCATTGCAAATTCGGCAACTCCGACCCCTTAACTTAATCGGAATGGACGTATCAAGCACAGAGATAATTTGTCCATATCAAGTACATTTAATAGAATATAAAGTTCGCGCCATTTGTCCTTCATCGATAAATTCCACTTTTTTGGTATAGTTTAAGTTTTATAAGAACTAATCGCATACACAATTTAGATGCTCCGATATCACAGCAATTGTTTTAGTTTTCAGAAACTCGTTCCCAATTCCCTGAAATAAACACGTAAGAACGTTGCAGTCGGACATAACCGACTGCTTGATAAGAGTTTAAAACAGTCGAAAACGTTCCTAGATATTATTGTTATTTTTGAGAAATATTTATTTTTATACTCGTTCACGAAGTGAAACTAGGATATTGGTTTTGTGCAATGTCCGTCATGCTGTCCGTCCGTCTGTCCGTATGAACGAAATATTTTTCGGCACTATTGAAGATAGAGGCTTGAAACTTGGCATATATACTTCTAGTTATCTGCTTCAGACAAAGTGTTAAGATTTTTGTGCCACGCCCACTGGGAGGCTGGCAAATCGATAACATGTCGATAGGCCTCAAATCGCAAATCGATTAAAGTTTAATATTTCCTACAATATTAAAGTTAGAGTCACCAAATTTGGTATATAGATAGCTGGTGATCTCCTCCAAAAAGTGCGGCCTTGATGTCCCGGCCACGCCCACTAGAACGCCCCCCAGCGCCCCCACCCTAAAAAAACGGAAATGCCAATATCTCCCACAGTTTTAGAGCTAGAGTCACCAAATATTGAATATATATTACTGGTAAGGTCCCCCAAATATCACAGAAAAAATTTTCCGGCCACGCCCCCTTCGGCCTCCGTAATCGCTAAAATCGATATATTTGCAAGCTCAAAACGGTAACATGTGTATAATTTACACAATTTCAAAGCTAGAGACACCAAACTGTATGTAGATTCCTGGTGACCTCCCCAAAAGATTGAGACCTTAATATCCCGGCCACGCCCACTAGAACTCACCCCAAATACCCCGCCTTAAAAAATCGGAAATGGCTATATCACCCATAGTTTTAGAGCTAGAGTCACCAAATTTAAAAGGTAGATTTGTGGTCAGCTCCTTTAAATAAGGGTACAAAAATTTACCGCCCACACCCACCCCCGCCCTCTCCCGCCCCCGCAAAGTGCGAAAGCCTATATCTCCCGCATTTTAAGATCTAAAGTCACCAAAATTTAAAGGTAGATGGCTGGTCACCCCCTTTAAAGATTTGTGAAAAATTTCTCGGCCACGCCCACTCCCGCCCCCCCAAATCGCGAAAAGCTATATCTCCCACAATTTTGGAGCTAGAGTCTCAAAATTTGGCAGACAGTGTTTGGGTGACCTTCTCTTAAGATCGAGCCGAAAAATGTTGGCCACACTCACCCCCGCCCCTACGAAATATACAAATTCTATATTTTTCCAAAATAACAATAATAACTTCCGTGAACTGTGAACGAGTATTACGCAGTCGGTTACGTCCGACTGCAACGTTCTTACTTGTTTTATATTAAATTTTTCAGGTTGACCTTAAGAGGAGGTCATCCGAACACTGTCTGCCAAATTTGGTGACTATAGCTCTCAAATTGTGGGAGATATGGATTTTGCCCTTAAGATATATAAATTAGATCTATTTGCCACAACTGGCAGGTTGGTGTATCCAAAACATTGATTGTGCGATAATTAAAGAAGGTCTTCTAAAAATTGTATGCATCACTCATACACACGCAAGGAATCTAAACGGAGAGCATGGACTTATGACTTTATGAAATTTGCAGAACTAAGAGCATTTAAATCTATATACAAACCAAAGCGAAAGTCTAGAATTTGAATTGCATTTTTTTTGGTATTTGGGGCGAGTGGGGGCAGGTATCCAAATGTGGGCATGCCTCGCGAGATCATTTAATGGCTCTCGCTCAGAACACCAAGACTTAAAATCGATTGTGATTGAACTCAGTTAAGTTAGTTAAGGCTGATCTATAGTAAGTCTAGGTCTCTAGCTTTTGTAGTTGCCGAAATGGACATGGCTAAATCGACTCAGGTCGTCGGCCTGATCAGGAATATATAAAAACTGTTATACCCTTTGTAGCCATTTGTAATGGTGTAGGGTATTTAAAAATCCTCAGAGGTTTGTGTATGTTAGTAAACACTTCTGCTCAAGAAAATAGTAAAATCTATGTGAAAGTTCCTTAAATTTAGAGCAAAATTCTTACAACTATTTTGATGTAATCTCAAAATTCCTATACATCAAACTCAAATACAGTAGAAAATTAAGAAAACTTTGTAATTTTATTTATGAAAATTCTTGTATTAAGTATTTTGCACTTTACTCAAAAGATTTGTTGCAATTTCTGCAAAAATAACGATCGGTTATAAAAAACAGCAGCATAAAAAATAGTCTTCTACAAATTTTCAAGAGGAAAATATGCTTGATATTTTAAGAATAAGCGAATTCCATCCTGTTTTTAATGGGATTTACATCGGGGATTTTTGTAAATCAGACAAAAACACCTCTACACGGGGTAACAATCTGGTGGCGAAAGCACATTGAAGTCCCAAAAGTTCTGATATCAAATTTTGTGACAAGCGAATATTCAATGTAATATGCATATAAACAGTTCTAACTAAAGTTTCTTGGTTCATGATAGGGAATAAGTCCACAAAGTTGCAGGGAACTATCTGAACGCATTTATCTCAATTTCGGAGAGACAAACAAAATTGTAAACTCTTAATAACTTAAAATTATTTATTTGCCTGAAGAACTTCAAGAAAATTTCTTCTATCTATCTGTTCGATCTGTTCGGACTGTTAGACTATCGTAAGTAATAATAAACAATAGTTATAGCTCCTTTACGCCCTCCTATGAAACATTGTATGTATAAAGATCTGAGTTTCCCATTTCGATCAAAAATGTTCTTTGATTAAGCTTATGGATTTAAATGATCGTTGTTTTAAATAAAATAGAACTTGCTTTCAGTGAAATTTGTGGCAGCTTTAAGTTGTGCTTTGAGCACACGCAAAGGAGCAAAAAGTTATTTGCAAAAACAACATTTGAGCATTTGATAAAATTTTCGAAATACTTTAAGGGATAGCCGTGTGGACAAGCATATAGAAGGATTTGTAAAGTTGTACGTTGCCGGCAAAGTCGGTCCGTAACAACGCCGAAAAGGAAAAAAGAACACGAGCATGCAAAAAAGGACCAGCTGAATGTTTAAACCAGCAAAGCCATTTGTTTCCTAGTCGGACAAGATGTTTGCTCGTTCGGCAAAATAAAGTACAGAATGCCCGGCTCTCGGTTGGCTAATGTGCAGCGGGTGCATTTGGGCACTCCGAACATTTGGGATAACATGCGAACACGGCATATTTGCTGGGATCCAAAACGCCAAACGCTGTTGTCCGGCCACTCAGCTACTAGTGGGTAATGAATGGATGCGAATGCATGACATGGACGCAATTTTCGACAGCCCCGGGTGGCAGGGGGCGGCTGGGCGGACGGGGGGACGGGCGGTCGGGCGGACGGGGACGCAGTTTGAGTTCTGCTGATTAGCTCATGTTCAGAGTCTATAGATGTGGACAGACATAGGCTCATGTGCAGACCTTTGGGTCTGTACATGTGTATGTACAAAGGACTCTGAGTGTGTGCGCATTCAGACGATAATGTATTAAATTCTCCCGTTTTAAAACTAGCCAAAATTTAGTGCATAGATTTTAGCAAAAATTTTAAGCAAATAATTCAGTAACAGCTTGTTGGATTCCCTAATCCGCTCCTGCTAATAAATAACCATATTTGCAAAGTGACTGATCCTTGCTGAATATTATATGCCGCACACCTGTGCAGACCCACCTTGGGATATATGCTTATGGCCATTGTTTTTATTCGCGCTATTTGAATGTACTAATTAAAACCCTACAACTACATGCCAAAGTTGAGAACTTAAAAATACAGCGATGATACGAAAATTGGCAGCTTTTCAATGGGCGGAGCAATTTCCCCTCCACGCCGGTGTTCCAATGAGGCCCAGTCCCACACACACACACACGCACACACACACACGCACACACACGGCACACTTGCAACAGCTGGAAAGAGCAGTACTGCCATCATTTTTTTTATCGCATGCGCTCGTCTCCCTCGCACTCGCTGCGAAACCAGTTTTGACAGCGCCGGCAACGCGCCTGCGCCGCACACGCAACCCCTGCCGGACTCGGAGCGACCGCCGGCGCGGCGTTAAGCACAACTTGCAACGCAACTAGTATGCGCTCGAACACGGCATTGCGCACATCATGGGCGAGAGTGGGCGCGCGAGTCGGACTACTTTCATATTCGGAGTGTGCCGCGGCTATCGGTGGCCCCCATTTGGGTGGCAATCTGGCGGAGGGTCAGCTGCCGGCTGAGAGCCAACGGACTGATCTCGCAGTAAGTAGATAGAAACGTGCGTATGGGTCGCGACTCAGGCATTGGGGCATGCCAGAAACAGCAATTGACTTTCAAAAAGTTCGCCCCACGGCTTTGCCGGCTCTGCTCGCCCCCAAGTGTCCGCCCTTGAAGAATCAAGTGCCAAGGAAAGTGCGACTCAAACTTTGAACTTCCGACAGTGTCACATGGCGTACAATCTACTTATGGCTGAGTGCATAGCTCAACACACACGCCGCGAATTCCTTCGCTGATATACCCCGCATTTCATATCGTAAATACGCGCCAATACAGCAACATGCCGGGAATGCCCATCTACGGTTGAAGCTTATTTCGCCAACTAATCGAAAAGCTCTCAAAATTAGCCAGTTTAGAAATGTACGTTGCCAGTAGTCGCCTAAGATATACCCTGTAGTCAGGTGTTAGATACTATGCATATATAATAATTTAATTTAAAACAAGCAGGAATATTGCAGTCGGGCATAACCGATTGCGTAATACTCGTTCGCGGTACACAACAATTATTCTTATTTTGGAAAAATATAGAATTTGTATATTTCGTAGGGGCCTTTAGAGGAGCTCACCCAAACACTCTCCACGCCAAATTTGGTGACTCTAGCTTTAAGATTGTGGGAGATATCGATTTTCGCAATTTGCGTGGGCGGAGGTGGGCATGGCCGGGCAATTTAGGGGCGTTCTAGTGGGCGTGGCCGAGCTATCACCTACAATCTACATACCAAGTTTCGGTGTCTTTTCTTTTAAAAATTTGGGAATTATATACTTGCCATCGATTTGATCTTTCAGGTATATCGATTTTAGCGATTACGGGGCGGGAGTAGGCGTGGCCGGGAAACTTTTTTGTGATGCTTGGGGAAGCTTTCCAGCTTACTAGCTTACAAACTGTGGGAGATATAGTCATTTCCGATTTTAAACGCGAGGGCGCTGTGGGGGGGGGGGGCGTTTTAATGGGCGTGGCCGCACCAAATTGGGTGACTCCAGCTTTAATATTGTGGGCAATATTTATTTTTTATCGATTTGCGATTTGACCTGTATCGACATGTTATCGATTTGCCAGCCTCCAAGTGGGCACGGTACAAAAATCTTAATCCTAATCCAAATCTTAATTGGACTGAAGCTGATAACTACAAATATATATCCAAAGTTTTAAATCCCTAGCTTCAATAGCCGAAAAAAGTTGCCTTCATCCTGACGGACGGACGGATAGCAGAAACCCAATATACTCTTTACAGAATTAAAAAAATTAGGTTTTTATCTAAATAACCTGAATTATTCAGTTTCTAATCATAATAAAAATATTTGTAAATAGTAGAAAATGCAAGTCAATTTATAGAGCAACTCTTTAAATTTTATACCATTTTGTTTGTGTAATTAAATACATTTGCATATGTGTTAGCATGTGTGTGCTTGCATTACACACACATACAACGGCAGTTACGATTATATAAAATTTGTTTTTTAAACAACTTTAGACCTATTCAGTTCAGTTTTTATTTGTTTAAGATACCAACATAATAAACAAGTAAGAATGCTTTAGTCGGGAGTGCCCGGCTAGGAAATACCCTAAATGTTTGAAGTGTCGTACAAACATTTCAACCCCCTTGCATTCATATTGACATACTAGTAGATAAAACAAGTGAGGGGCTCTAGTCGGGAGCGCCCAACTAAGAGATATCCTAAGTCCAGCCCTTTCACAAAACAAAATCAAACATACATGCACACACACATGCAAACGCACGCCGCACGTTGTAAACAGCTGCTGCCCTCGTCCCCCACCATGGAAACTAAATTTGTGAATAACTAAGATAAGAATAACCAAGAACATGGAACTTTTAGTACGTTAGAAGAGCATTCAAATCTGTGTAAAAACCAAAGCGCAAGTCTGTAATACTTGAACTGTTTTTTTTTTATATTTGGGGTGCATGGGGGGAGGTATCCAAAATCCGAAATATTCTTAGCCTGTGTATATATTGAACCAAAATTGGAGGCTCTTATATTCCTCGAGATATGCTAATTAAACCAAGTCTTAAAATTGATTTTTATCGGATCTAGAATATAGAAAGTCAGACGGCTATATATTTTATGGGAACGGAGATGCTCGCTTCTACCTGTTACATACATCTGCACAAAAACAATATGCCCTTTTTACCCAGTTTCAAAGTGTTCAGGGTGTAATTAATATGTCATGCAGATATACCTTGTGTATAAGATGTTTTATTTTATTAGATTTGTAATCTATATTTAGTAAAGGATTCTATATTTCTCATCCGTTTAGCTCTAAGAGAATCTAAATTCAAAATTTTAGACTATCAACGAACAGGGAACACTAGATACCCTGTATACAAAATGTTCTTGTAAGAATATTTTAAATATGCATATATTTTACACTTTTATTTCTTGCGGTGCCTGCCGCAAATATATTTACATATGATGTTAAAAAAAAAATTTTATTATTGAGTTTATCGACTAGTTAATTTTACAGAGTCCAAACAGACTTAAATTAGTGCACCTTTCGTTTACTTTGTTCTAGGGCATTTATTATTTGTTTGCTTACTTGAATTTGTTTGCTATTGTCTCATTAAAAATAAGTTGATTCCTTTAATAAAGCTCTTTTATAAACGTAAATAAATAAATCAAAAAATAGCTGTTTTTGTTCCACTTTGCTTAAAAAGCCAATGCTCGATTTGTGTAAGGTGTACAGACCATTTGAATACATATGTGTGTGTGTGTGTGTGTGTGTGTGTATGCGGTATGTGCTGGTAGATGTGTCACTTCACAATATTTTGAGCCGCATTAAAGCGAATTTCGAACGAGTGTAAAAGTAATATTTTTAACTCGATGAAAGAGCACGCAGGTTCTGCATCGCGTGACTGCGGCCATAAACAGAAAATACTTCACAAAACGGCTCCGTCGCTTTGGCAGGCATTAGCGGTGTGGCGAGAAGCTATCGCAAGGAGCGAAAAGCGAAACAGAAAATTATCATGCACAAAATAATATTATTCATAAATGCAGCTTTTTTTGTTTTTGCTTTTTTTACATAAGATCCTCTTGCCACACGAGCATGCGGTCAAACGGGCAAACACCCGCCCCTCGCTGCGGCAGCTATCCATCAGCGCATCATGTTTAAGCGTTCGTGGCGCCGATAATAAAAGAAAGATAAGAAACCAATTTTGCAATTGCCCCATAAGAATTTTTAATTAGGCCGACTTAGCCGTAGACGAGCTACCCGGGCTACCCGGGCTACCCAGCGGAAATGTGTTGCATCTAGATATACGTCATAGTTGAGCCCGAAGGGGAGCGCGGTACCCCTGAATATTCAAAAACCAAAAACCAGTTGCCTCTAAAGCGCACACATGTCCTGCCCCTATTTGCATACTTCCATGTGAATATCTATATTCAGATGGTCATAAAACTTAAAGCTAAAGATGTGTTAAGCACATGCCGATCGCTAATTCTCTCATGTTGCATGTTCTCATATATATATACATATATCAGAATAGTTTGCACCTGTATGCCCACCTAGGCGTGTCTGTGTGCAGGGTATCCGAGAGTCGTTTAGAGTCTGATGTTGGCTTAAGCCCGGCTTACCGCTTTGATTGACAGGATTTGTGTTTTCTAAATGTTTTTATGGTGTTCACACTCTGAAGTTTTTATTAACTGTAAAATATGTCTGCCCAGCACACAAGTCGTGTACATAATTCAACATTTAGAACTTGTCTCACGAATACGTCTGCAAAGAGTGTGTGGCTATGAAAAATTGGCGGTCGCCGGCTAAGTGTGCTACAGTGAAACAATTCAATTCGCAATTTGCACCATCACAAATATAATTATTCATTTATGCAGAACTTAACCGCTAAATTCGTGTAGCGTACAACGTGGACGACTGCGGCTTTTGGGCTCGAGGAGAACATCGAAAACCATCGAAACGTAACGAGTGGCCCTACTTATTGAAGTACACACAGAAAGGGTCTTCAACAATATTTATAATTATCTTTGATAATTATTATTTTTTTTTCATATTTAAGGAGAGTTTTGCTTACGAGACTAGTCAATAGTGGCCAACTGGAAGATATCCCGTAGCCAACTTTGGCTTAACTACTTTTTCAACCAGAGTCTCTTATGAATAGTAGCGTTAATAAAGCTTGAATAGAAAAAGGCAGGCAAGTTTCACAATTATTTGGGATACGCCTCCCATTCAAGTTATTTATTTAATACATATATATGTATATAATACATATTACTTTCTGCACTTATTCAATCCAGTGAATTTGAAAATGATTTTAGTATGCTCTCGCAAAAACGCACTCATTGAATATTCATGTGCATATCTGAATATGTTAGTACTGAGTGCACATTGGCAACATGCAACTCCGTTTCGTGATTAGCTGACATTGTGTTAGTTACTTTGTAGGCTGCTTTGGACAGGGTAGCGTTATTTGCTGTGAAATTCTTCAATTAATTTTTCAGCGAAGTAGACTACACGCACATTTCGTCTACAAACTTATTAAATGTGCAAATAATTGTGAAAAGAAATATTATTTCATTACAACCTCTCTTTCATCTAAGGTATTATTTATAGGAGAAATATTTCGTACTATTTCACCACTCTTGTTACAGTTTGAGAACATGGGTTTCCATAATTGAATTCAGTTGTTGGCAGTTGTTGCTGTAGCCGTCTATATTGTCTTGTTCAGTTATTAAATTTAATAATATGTTTTTGCTTTGTGGAATGAGACCAATAGCAAACGATTGGCAGTTGTTTTAGATCGAAATACATTTTGTATGCACTACACTTCCTTGCAGTTTTAATTGCACCCCTTAGGTAAATTGAATACATAATTATTACAAATATTTTAAATATGCATAAAGTTGTAAACTTCAGCAGAACAGACAGTTTTCTTGCACATACAAATGCCCATTCACATTTTGTGTGTTCACTTAAGTGCTAAAGTCAGAAATTAACAAACGCATTTGTTGCTGATTAAATACAACAGATAATCATTGGCTGCTAATTGCTTTATGACAGAGATAAAAGTCGTGTTATCTTCATTCGGACAAAGTCAACGCGACTTCGCGCAAATTTGGCTCGTTAAACTCCCCTTGAGAAAATATCTCCAATGCCACCTGCCCGAACGGTGTTATATTGCAACTCTTACTTCTGCTTCCTCTCACTGTTGATTTGAACGCCGTTCTGACAGGCTTTCGTGTTTACAGCTTGAACCCGCTAGAGTCGGCCATTAACTTGGTCAGTCACGTGGCACGCCCGTTGCAAAAGTTAAGTCGCCATTAGCATTATTATAAAATACCGCAAGTATGCGAGTACATTGTTTTATTAAATTCCTTTATAATGTCTTAATTCCTTGCCTCTCATGTAAGGCGAAGGAAAGCAAACTGAATACATGTCATACACTTGCCCGGGATACAAACAATAATTTCAAGTTTAATTGTTGCTCTTGCTCAAATATGTGAACTTGCGTGTACACTAATTACCATAAATACATTTACACTTGCAAACATACACCCGGTGTGCAAATACGTTACTTGTCATACTTCTTTCTTGCAAGGATATATGTACATATATATGCTGTGGAGTCGCGATTCAAAGATCTTGAGGTTTCGCATTGAGTCAGCAATAAATAAATAAAAAAATACATAGTAAAAAAATATTAAAATAGAATATTTGAAATTGACCTATGGGGCACCTGGATGCAACCGACTATACAATACTCTCCCCACAGTATAGTGAGGGCAGGACAGAATGTGAATATATATGGGCAACATTTCGCCTTATATGGCTAATGAATAGTTTGTAATTATTTTGTAAAACCCGCAAAACAAGGCTCCAGTCTCCGCGTGGTAAAAGGCAGAGCGCAACTGCAATAGATTTTACAGCAACCGCTTGGCAACCCTTTGTCTAGCAGCCATTTTAAGTGCCATAAAAACTCGAAAAGTTGTAGGAACAATGTAGACAGCGTGTTTTCATTTTATGCGAATTAAGCTGCCACTTGAACAACTTATTTTGCCTGCACTACCGACTGGACCGCCGAGACCGACAGTAACTCACCAAAGGAAGGCAGCACCAACGCCTATCTGTGGAGCGTATGCCATGTGTGTGTGTGTGTGTATGTGTGTGTGTGTGCGTCTAGGCATGTGTGAATACAGACCGACTAACAACCAACAAAAAAGCTCACATTGAAACAACCCCGTTGACAGAAATGCGCTATGAAAAAGCTGCATGCCTAAATATTAAATTCTATACAGAATTATATATGGAAAGTGTCTTTAAAAATATATTAAAAAAAAGAGAAAAAAAAATCAATACGGCCCTTTAAATTTAATTAACAGAAATTTTGAATTTTTCTAGTCTACTTTTAGGCTGGCTTGAGGAGTCAACGCCTATTTCCTACAGGGCATGCAGCACCGAATGAACGATGTCGTCGACTTCCACGTCACTTTGTGGGGGCCGACGAGCTCAAAAGGGATACAGTTGTAACGGTGTATAGCTGGGAGCGTTGCCGCACTGGAGAGGACGCCAACGGGAACATGGCAGCTGAGTGTCGTGAACGCGACACACGACAGTCTGGCCGCAGTCCTGCCGGGAGAGAGTCGTCTGCTCCTCCATTTTATGTACAATAAGGGAATGTGCACACAGACACACAAATTCGCCAGCAGACGTGCGCATGAAGTGAACTTGTTAATGCTGTCTATAAGCAGCATTTACATACAAGTTGACCCCACATGTATACGTAAATATGTTTGCACGGTGCATGCGTGTGTGTAAGTACGATGTCCCGGTTGCAAAAGCGGTTCACGGGCCTTCTGCTGTTAAGAGAATGGACAGCCACAAGGCTCCAAATGGACACACTCCAGTAAATGTGATTACTATGTGTATCTACAGCTAAACACACATACATACACATACTTATGCATGCATGTATCTATTCCCTCTCCTATTAGCACACAGACGATGAAGCACCCTATGAATCTGTTGTCCACTAATCTCGATTCTGGAGCCAGTTGCGAAATATCCACACGATTTATATCTAATGTAAGTTGAACTTCAATTTAAAACACTTTAAGCTAGCCCCACATTTGTGTTAAAAAAAAACATTATGCTACTAGAGCTGTGTTTGTTTAACCATTTGTATCCTTCACGCCGAAAAGTAGCTTTATTAAATGATGATAGATAGGCACGGCTTGTCGTCCTGATTGGTAATACTTCTCCTGCTTGATTTCGTGACAAAATTATAATATAAGCCCAACAACAAGTTTATACATCTTATTTTGTCAGCATAAATGTTGTTGTTTTTATTTCGAACAAATTTTGACAAATTTTTATGTAAATGAAATTCAAAAATCTAGGCAATGTTAACTTAAATTGTTTTTTGACCTGACAGCAAAATACTTAATTTTATTTAATTCAAGAGTTTAATGTAATTTTCCATTAAACACATTTTTACTTTTATTGATAACATTTTATGCTTATAATTATTTTTTTGTATTTTGAAATAAAATATTCTTCACATTTATTTACGAAATATGCACCTAAAGTAATCCTAGATACATTTTTCGAGGATTTTTAATAGAATATCTCCTTGTCGTGATCTCTTTTAAGTTTCGAATTTTGTGTAGCACTTTTTTTATCTTTTTAATCTTTAAAAACGATTTAAGTGTGAATCATGTATATGTGAATATAGTGAATATTTACCTAAACTAGTGCTTTAGGTATAGTATTAGCATTAGTGAATATTTACCTAAACTAGTGCTTTAGGTATATATTCACTTATGCTATATATCAACTAGTGCTTTAGGTAAATATTCACTAATGCTATATATATACATGATTCACACTTAAATCGTTTTTAAAGATTAAGAAGATAAAAAATTATTAATAGATAATTTTAGATAATGTTAATAGCAACTAACAGGCAGGCAATATGAATAATTATTGAGAGGGTATTCAAATAGTCGCAAGTACTTGGAAAAACTCGAATAATCTGAGAGAAGGAGTGCGAATTAGCATTGGCATTACTATAGAACGGTAATCGGGAGCATATAACCCGCACGAAATATATGACAGAGTATTATCGAAATCCTACTAAATAAAAATAGAACTGCAAAAGTTAAAGCTTGATGCGATGTCGCAGACTAAAAGTAAATACGCCTTTATGTACGCACTTATACTTATTTACACGTGTATATAAACATATAGTAACTATGTACACATGTAAATGGGTTGCATGTGTGTCTGTGTGTGTGTGTGTGTGTGTGTGTGTCTGCATACGTATTTGGGCGTATGCACATGTGTACTTCCGATTGAAGCGCGTGTGGGGAGATGGCTCATTTACCATCGAAAGTCGTTGATTGTCGCCGCAGCCACCGTTGGCAGGCGTCCGTCCGTCCGTCAGTCGGTCGGTCGGTCGGTCGGGGCGTCGCTCCGCCGACATCCTCCCGGCGAACCGACCCTAGGCGCGCAACGTGAGCACATTCGTCAGAATTTGCATTTCAATTCGAATGTCAGGATGACGGAGCGTTGAATTTGGGTGGCGGTGGCATCGAAATGAAAATAAATCACGTTGCGTACAGGCGTACGGGCGTACGGGCGTACAGCCGTACTGGCGCACTGCCGTAATGGCGGCTGATGGCTGTTGGCCGGGAACGCACCGCTCAGCTCGAAACATAGCCACCATTAAGCCAAAAAGGCGCCTGGGGCGTGGGGCAGGGGCGGGGGCGGGGGCGTGGGCGTGGGCGCACTCAGCGCAGAAGCGTAGCGTAGTCCCATTTTGAACTCATTTATTCGCATTTTTTGCGAAAACGAATGCGAAAACTTTTCTGCCATCATTTTGAGTGATGTCAATTAGATTGATTTGATCAGCGAAAATATGTGATTTATCAGACAGTAACAGCGAGAGGGCGGCCCCGAGGTATTTCCAGCCGAAAACCCACCCAGCCCACCCACCGAACCACCCTGCGGCCAAATGCCATGTGGATGCTCAATTCGGATTCGCATGAATATCTAATGGGCCACATTCGCACGCATTCACTTCATCACACCTTTTCGTTCATTCACGTCATCAATCAGTCATCCAATTGGGAACTTTACGCCCACCGGCCCCAACTCCCCATTCGCGCATGCATATATTCACGGATATATTCACGGATATAATGTACATAGTATATAAAAGATAACTGTTATATAATAATATGCAAAATCCCAATTGTTGCATGTCCAATTAGAAGCTTTTTACTAGAGTTAAAAAAGCACATTGAAAAGGAATTGATTTGAAATTCGTTTGGCATATAAAAATGGCAATAATCAATTGAAATATTTGTATTTTGTCAATTTATAGAATGCAGATAAAATGAATAGAGTGCTCAGATTAACACTTGAAGGGAGTTAAGAACTTGATAGTATGTTATCAGTTATGTGGCCTATTGCTGTGCAGCTAATCGCAGTCATTATGACAAATCTTCCAGTCAACACAGATAATGGCCACTTGTGTTGGCCACAACAGCAACAACAACAACAACAACAACAACAAAAAAGAATAACAAAAGCCGCAAATTTCCCATAGTTGTTTGTTATTACGACTATTAGAGAGCGCATTTGATTAGCCACTCCCCGGCGTCCGTGATGTGGGAATATAAATATAATGCCCCAAGTTGGCGCTCTGTGTGCCTAAACGCTTCGCGCTGCCAGCAACGCCTACAAAATTAATATACCGCTGGGGAAGCACTTGCGGGTGTCATACAAAACAAATAAAATAAATCAAATCGGAGAAGCGAGTGAAAGGAAATCGCAATTCGAATGAACGCATGTGTGTAATACGGGGCGGGGGGCGAGAAGGGGGCCATCGAGAACAAAGGGGAGCAGTGCTTGGCACCCAAAATTTATGCGCGTTCTGGGCACAGCCGCGCCCGAGTCTCTGGTCTGCGTGTTTGCGAGCGGCCGGGGTCGCCGGGCCGGGGCTGGGGGTGATTTTAGGGGTTGTTACCAGCGCCAATAACTCATTTTCAAATGGAAATAACATCAAATAAAATTCGCGCTACTGTGTCGCCCCGGCGTCCTCCACATTTTCCGGCCTTGACTCGACTGCCATGTGTGTCAGTTGTTGTTGTTGTTGCTGCTGCTGTTGACGGTGGTCGTGGTCGCCCCGCGCTCGTTTGACTGATGAAATATCGTGACAGGCAGTATAAAAGCTATTAAAGCCGAGTGTAGATGGCGCTACTTGAATTTGTCAAAATGTCTTTTTACGCGCTTGCAGCGCAGGCGGCGCAACAACAAATACAAAAGCGCCCAAGCCCAGCTCACACACTCCTAGCACACACTCGCACACACACACACACACACACACACACACACACAATGCCCTCTCACACACCAAACGGGTGAAACTTTGATTGATGCCAATGTGTCACGCAGGCGCGCATGTGGCTAATGGGCGGTTACGTTGCCGCCGCCCGACATGGCCAATACAGCTGGCTGGCTGGCTGGCTGGCTGGCTGGCCGGCTAGTGTGGGATTCGGGCCCGTGGATTGTCACATTGAAATGCCACAAGCTCTGCGGCCTTTGACAAGCGTTTGACAAATGTTTCGGCTTTGTCTGTGCTTGGGCCGAGATAATAGGTAATCGAAACCCAATTGTTAATTTGTCTAGTGCTTCGGGCCGGCTGGTTACCAAACAGCTCCGGCCCGGCCGAGTGCCCAAATGTGCGGATCGGATCACACATCAAATGGCGTCCCGCTGCTGCAGCAGACGCGTCCACAAATAAACGCGCGCCAGAAAGCGTCTCGAATACATCAAAGTAACAAGCTCCAGCTGTGCACCACAGCAACCACCGGCCGTACCCACCGCCGGTGGGGCTCCGCAGCCGGCCGGCCAGCCAGGCAGCCAGCAGGAAGGACACCGGCGCCCACAGTCGCAAAATATGACATTGACTTAATAAAGAAATGAAATATCGCCGCTGAATGAAACCCACTCGCGGATGCGCCAAGGAGCCCCCGAGGGGGCAGCTGGCGCTAGTTGCCATGCTGCGATTTCGCAAATTGTAGCGCTTGTGGCTCCACTGCGCGGCTGGGGAGCTGACCCGCCCCCACACCGCCCCGCCCCGCCCCCCACCCTGCGAGGTGTCCGCTGACCAGCCCATTGATCTTGTCACTGCGGTTCATTAGTTACGGCTTCTATCGGAGGCAGCCAACCTGGACAAACAATTCCTTAGACTCTACTAGCTTTGTTTAAAACAAGCAACAAGATTTCATTATTGTCTTTAAGTTGTTTACTTTAAGTCTTAGCTACAACTTTTAGGCTTTATCTTTCAAATTAAAATATACAGAGTATCCCATAGTCGTCCATTCCTAATTGTGTCTCTTTGTGAAGAATACTCTCGCAGACGCCTTTTTCCATTCAGAAGCTATATTAACTACTCATATTTATTTTAATTACATCAATTGCTTTCATTAACAAAATTAAACTTATCTCAAACAAAAGTGTTTTTGTTTAAAAACTACTTTGACATTTTTAATGCATGCAAGAAGAAGTCCTGTTAAGACTGAGAAACTATTTGGTCAAGAATATATATATTTCGTACACAAAAAAATAATTTATATTCTATAGTGTTAAACGAATTGGCAATTAAATTTAAAGTTAGAATTAAAGTGCTCTCCACTTTTAATTAATATGTGTTTTATTATTATCCATATAAATGCTTCTTTAAACTTTGATCCCAGATACAATAAAAGTAAGAGACATTCAATTTGAAATGCAAATTTTAAAAATTATATTTATTTCGTATACAAATTAGAATACCCTTTGTTTCATCAATATTGTAAACCTAACTTTAATGTTGGTTCACGTACAATCTTTAAAAATTCAAAACAAATTTCTAGGCACTTTCCAAATAATTTCCCCTCATTAAATTTGAGCATTCGGATGCTCCGTCTACACTTTAGCCAGGACTAAATGATTTAAATGGCTTACGGGTCAGCGTCTCGGTTTAAAGCGTAAGTCTTGACGCTATCGTTCCTGCCATCTTGCACTCCTTCCAGCCTCGACTCCGAGTGCCATTGTTCAGTTTGCAGCTATTGTCTGATGTGAATTAAGCGAATTTTGTATGAGTACCTTGCATAGTTGGCTGTGCAAATCAATTGAACCTCAAGTTTAAACTCCAGCCTCTGTGTGCGTGTGTGCGTGTGTGTGGGTGTGCGTGTGGGGCCCTTTGCTGGTTGGGTTAAGTAGAGGATTTAAATTTCGCATATAGCAGGGCTCTTCCGGTATTAACTTTTCACTCTAAGCCCGGCAGGCAGCGTGCAATAAATTACGTTAAAGACGCCAAATTCAGGCAAATTTGCATGCGATGCAACCTCCCCTTTGCCGCACGCGGCACACGCATCATCATAATTAATAAGAGACAATTTGACAATGGCCCTTTAGCGTTAACAGCGATATCATTTTCAACTGTACAAACTCAGCAGCCAAATGAGCAAAGTCGTGCCGAGTCGGGCCGCGTCGGGCTGGGCACACGCACACCCCCTTTGCCATTTTGCGCCAAATTAAATTCAACCTCAATTGAGGGGTTAATTTCTATCACCACGCAAACAAAAACAAAACCGCCCAGCCAGCAGACGCCGTGAGGGGTGGCTGCCGATGGGGGATGGGGATGCGGATGCGGGTCTGGGTATCGCACCATTATCTGCATCGAGTTCCACATAGAAAATCATTACGCCATTCGCACCATGAGACGTATTCAATTTGAGTGTCGTTGAGCTCTTTATTACGTTAGTGTGAAAGTCGCGTGCGCCAAAAAAGCCCAGACTGAGGGCCTCCCCCGGGCAGTGCTCGACTCCGGCCCGACTTGGGCAGCGCTCGCTAACAACGCATTCATTCACGGTGCGTAAGTCACAGCGGC
The DNA here is from genome assembly GCA_035047465.1 of Drosophila sordidula. Classification (NCBI taxonomy): domain Eukaryota; kingdom Metazoa; phylum Arthropoda; class Insecta; order Diptera; family Drosophilidae; genus Drosophila; species Drosophila sordidula. Next base: position 12,134,092 of record JAWNPQ010000156.1, on the reverse strand, counting down.
AGCAACAACAATAACAGCGAAGGGCGTTCGCTGGAGGAAGTGGAAGTAAATTGAAAGCATGCTGCCGGGCGGGCGACCAAAGCGTTCGCAACCCTTCAACTGCCACAGAGGCTGTGTGGCGGTGGCAACTCCGAAATCCATTAGCAGGCAGCGTGCGGCGACGGCGACGGCGAAGAAAACGGCATCGGCGATGGCCAGCGGCATGAGGCTTTTATGCGCAACGCGTCCTGCTTTCGTTTTCGGTTAACCATGGGCATGCCCCTGCTGTCTGCCGAGCAGCGAGTACTCAATCTCAACGAGACTCATAAACATATGCGCCTCACGTCGTTTGGCGTAAATCTAATGCGGCGCTAGTAGACGACACCCCTCCGGTGCACGCCCGGCCCGGGCAGACGGCTAGCTTCTTTGATGAGGTTACTGACTTTACCGAATTAACTCCCACTAGCCGGGCCCGGGACCCGCCCCCGCCCCGCCGGGGCGTTGCCGAACCGGAAACCACTGCATTTTGTTGGTCCAAACGAGGGGTGCCACGCTTTAACGCCTCAAAGAATCTCTTGGGACATTTTAGAAACACAATGTGGCATTTAAATGAACACATGAAACCTTAGAGGTTCATTTACGAGCCCCCCTCCCCTTGCCAGGGACTGAAGTGCGTCCATATCTCTGACTTACATAGATATATGACTGCAAGCTAATTATTTATTTTCGGGCCTGCAAGTGTTCCAAAGGCAACAACTTTGCATAATATTACATTTTTGTTTCCCTTACCTATTATTTCGGGTTCGTTTAGGGTTGTAGAGCTTCCTATATTTATCAAAGTTCGAGACTTTAACATTTATAACAACTCATACTCAACTCATACCAGCAGATACCCTGTAAGTTTACATACCAGGAAATAGCAAAAAATACCGCCAACGTCAAGGTGGATTAATTTATGTATACCTCCACTAAATATCAGATAAATTTAAGTTTAAATTTAGAATTAAAGTGCTCTCCATTTTTCATTAATAAGTGTTTTATTATCTTTACACTCTGATCCCAGATACAATAAAATTCTCTATATTTTCTATTAAATTAATTTGATATTAAATTATTTAATTAATTTTTAAAGTCCAAAGAAGGAAACAGGAGGGCTGGGGGGAGCAGGGTTGGGGATTAAACCTCAGCACGGATACTGGGTATCTGCCTGGCGGGCAGACCCGGCACAAAATACCACTCACTTGCTAAAACAAGCCGAATTAGATACGCTTACCTTTTTAAGTGCTGGGATCTTACGCAGTTGCAGTTGATTGATATAGTCGTGCGGATAATAAACCTGATTGGAGCAGGAACACGCTATCTGACATTTAAGATCCGAAGTCCCAGTAGTGCGCAGAGCACAATCGAAAAGATGTTGACACATCGAATCTAGTCGCCATAAATTTTATTTATTTGTGTTTGTCCCGCTTCGCCGTACGGTCTCGTTTGCGTTGTGCCACGCAAAAATCGGCCATGAATATCAATGGGGGGATTGTGGCTCGACGGCACGCGCCCGAGTCCGCCGACGCGACGGTGATGCGACTAAGTGCCCACGGGCCGGGCCGGGCCGGGGCCGGACTGTCTTGGCTATATATGTACGTACATCTGTATATGCTTACGTGCTTGTGTGCGTTGCTATTGATATTGTTTTTATCAACATCAACGTGTGCAAAGCTCCGGGCCGGGTCCGGGCACTTGTGCCCCTGATGAGATTTTAATTTTATTTTATTTGGGATTTTGCTTTGCTGCTGGCTGAAACTGAAGCCGGGCCCGAATCTGAGGGAAGTAAATCACCACACTTTCAATATTGCCCGTATCGAACAAGGACAATGGCATCAAGACGCCGCCGGACTTTGGGGTTGCTTGGCGTTCCATCTACTATCGAGTCGCTCTAGATTGCCCCAGGCTGATCCTGACGGACTTATGCCCGAGGCTTACACACACACACACACGCACACACACACGCTCATACATATGTACGTACGTGTTCCTGCCGGCTTACACTTGTCCCTGCGAGTAAAGCGGCAAACAACAGAAAAAACCAAAGGCAAAAAATGATTGCTCTTCCTGTTGAGTGCTGATTGTTTGGCATGTGAGATAAATGAGCATCTGCCCCGAGAGCCGAGAGTCGAGAGTCGAGTGTCGAGACTCGATTCTCGGCCGAGGGAGGCGGCAACAGTGGCATCTTTCGTATTAAATTCATGAAAGTTAAGTGCTTTGTAATTGATGTTATAAAATATTTATGACAGACCTGCCCACCCCTCCCCCCCCCCCCTCCCGTGTTACCTGCAGATCATGAGAATAGCTGCAGACCTTTCCAGGCGTCAGCAGCGCAATCCGACTGATGGCCAAAATTAACTTTGTCTCTAATTGACATTAATTATTTAAAAGGATTTCAGGCGCTTCCTTCGAGTAAAGTGTTTGTCCACCACAAAATTTCACCAGCTCTGGGGCCAAAATAATTGACAGAGTTAGAAAAAGTTGAACCTGTTGGGCCATTAAATAAAAGTCTATGAACAGGTGTTTGCCAAAGCGAGAAAGCAATGCAAAAAAAAAAAAAAATTGCCCGTATTCTCAATGATAAATCACAGGGAGGACAGACAACCAGCCAGCTGAGTACTCGAACTTGTACTCGATGTTCCCAGCCGAACTGATAATGATGCTGTTCTCGACTTATTGTTTGCCGATGCTCGATTGGCCTTGGCCTTGGCAGGGCCCGGGAGTCGCATTCCCAGCCAACTGTCAGGCTTTGATGCTCTATAGATGATGAATTATATTTGACATCTATGTGCTTTCGCTCACACTTGAGTCCCTGTCTGCCCAGCTCTGACCACACACACACACACTCGCACACTCAGTTGGCAAGAGCCGCACTTGGATATGTTTATTTTACTGTCAAAACATTAAAGCAAACTCTCGGCGCGACTGAAGCACCGGGCAGGGTTGATTGTCACCAGGGGGCGGCGGCGACGGCGGCTTACTTTGATAGGCTTCCACTTTCGTGAGGGTGGAAACACGTCACGTGGCGCTCGTCCACAGTCTGCGCACTTATTCAGTGGGAGTACAAGTGCGCCCCCTTTCCCCCGCCCCACCCCCCCTCGTCGCAGCCTCTGCGCTGGCTTGTGTGCACAAGCATATTTGCATATGTTGGCGGCATATTTTAACAAATCCTGCTGGATTTCCTTCGCAACAGACACGAGACACACACACACACACACACACTCACTCCACACCTCGCTGGGTCGCATGCCTTTTTGACAACTCATAACAATCACTCATCATAAACAAAGCGTCCGGCCTCAAGTTGGCAGCTCGACACAGTGGCAGGACAATGGCAAGGCCCGGGTCCGGGTCCGGGTCCGGGTCCGGGCTGCTGTCTCTATTTGGACTGTTAGTCTGCACTACTATATAGCAGCATTCACTCGATGAGCTCTAATCATGATGAGCCACATGTAGAACACTTAGTACACTTAGCGAAAATTAGTAAACTAGCAAAACTAGTAGATTGGTTCCAGACCCCAAAAAAAGTTATCTTAAGTACTAAATACTTCCTAGCTAAAACAGTCCAAACTGTCTTCATTATAATTATGGCTTTCGGTGCGATCTTAAGAGGTGATCTGCCGAAAATTGTCGGCCAACTTTGGTGAATCTAGCTTTAAAGCTGAGGCCACGCTCCCAGTGGGCGTAGCCAAAAAATATTCTCACTTTATCTGACGCGGGTATACCCAAGTATAAATTCCAAGTTTCGAGTATCTAGCTTAAACAGCGGCGAAAAAAATTACATTCATACAGATGGACATTATGCAAACCCAGATTTGGATAAAAAAAAAAAACAGAAATTCATTAATATAGAAAGAAAATGTAAAACTAAAAACTAAACTAAAATCACTTCCCATTTCCCATTGTTGAACATTTACTACAATGTATAATTTTTAAAATATAAGCATATATTTTAAAATTTGTGTAAAAAGAGAAAAATGTTTTTTAATTCATAATTAATTATTCCCTTCATTAATCAAGAACAACGCAAGAGTTCTGACTTGAAAAGTTACTTGGAAATGTTGAGTGTATTTAGTATAATGTATGGCACTTGAAGGCTCTCATTCCACTCTGGTCGGCATCCTTTAAGCAGACCAATCCGTTTTTGGCAGCATAATGATTTAATCTACTGCAAATTAGTTGGTAAATTACGATATTCATCGCCTTTAGCCATCCATTTGTCCGTTTACACATTCCTGGACTCCCGGCCAGCGCCGAGCATCTTGAGGTCAATTAAAACAATCCGCAAAATAATTGCCAAGAAATTTATTCGCTTCATTAACTTGTTAAAGGACGTGGACACGAAAGTTAAGCGCAAAGTCAGCCGCATGAAGTCAGCTAGAAAATTAAGTGAAATAATTAAATCTCAATCGGAATCTATTAGATTGGCGTTGATGCTGGCATTTGGGTCGTGGCCCTCAACCCTTGTCAGGGTTCGCTGCATCGCAGAAATAGAGGCAGCGAGGCAGAGAGAGAGAGAGAGAGAGAGAGAAGGGGCGAGAGGGAGAGGGATGAAGACAAATAAATTTGAAAGGCCGTCAGCTAATCTCCCACCGACGTCTCAGCAAGGGGTTAACGAGCTGGCATTTGCGCTGGGGTTGAAAATGTTCACATTTTGGCAGTGTTTGAAAGTGCAACAATCGGCGGGCGTTGGGGCAGCGGGGTGGGCCCGTGCCGCATCCAGTCTGGCATGGTCATTTATCACCCACGCAGCATCTTTCATAATCAGGCCAGCAGTAGGCAAAATGCAAATGACTCAGCCTGCACGGCACAAAGGACCAGCCGCGGCTTTTAATTTACAACATCCTACGAGCCAGTCGGGCACCAGCACCAGCACATGCAGCTGAATCTGGATCTGAATCTGGACCTGAATCTGAATAAGCGCCCTGCCCATACGAGTCGCTGTCTGCGCAACAGCAACAGCCGCCATTGCGCGGCAGACGGAGAGATGGGCGGACAGGCGGACGGGCGGACAGGCGGACGGGCGGACAGGCGGACAGGCGGACAGACGGACGACGACACCGCTGCCTTTGCTATAGTGCTACAGTGCCAGACAAAAGGTCGGCACATACACGTCCACATTCCGACCGACTTAATTAATTTATGCACTCATGGTCGGTCGCAGTGAAATGCATCGGGGTCGGGACGGCAGCGGGAACGCCAACGGCAGCGGCAGCGGCAACGGGCAGTTTATTCGGGCTTTAGCTGGACATCATTTCTTTGCTCTTCTTGAAAACCCGCCTAATTTCAAAATTAATGAGCGGAATCTTGATGGCCGATGGAAGCGATAAGCCTCATGATTTTGGCTGTCACACACACACACACACACACGCACACATAAACAAACACACAAACACACACTCGACTAAGTGCGGCGTCCCCTTTCCGCGCATCTCTTTGACCGTGGCCTGAGCCGAAGTAAATCACGTGTTTATTGGCACTTCACTTACGACACCGTCACCGTCACCGTCACCGTCACCGGCACCGGCACCAAAGTAACCAAAAATGGCACCGCTCTGGACAACGCCGGGCCTCAGTGAGTCTGCGACCTCGGCTCCGAGAGATCGGGCCCGGGAACGAACAGGGAAACGTCATTAATTAGCCGGTTTTGAAGTGTGGGGAACGGATGGCAGCCGACGTGTTTATTTGGTTTCTACTGCCGTCCAACATCGCATATGTATTGGGGCTTCATTTACGACCTCTTTCAGTTTGTCTTTCTTGCCGCGGTACACAGACGTGGCCAATATAGTTGGCACCAGCTTCGATCCGAACAACAACAGAGATAACGTTTAACTTCTTGGCTTACTCGCTATTATTACCAATATTTATCTACTTAAGGATTTGAAAACTATATTTCGGGTTTCGTTACAAATGTCTTCAGGCTCAACGACAAAATATATTTCTTTTCGCTTATGCTCACAGTGCGCGGTGGGACACTTATTTCTTGCCACCAGTGTAGTCAAGATATTCTTTCATTTATTTTGGTTTGACCGGAAACTTCTTATCTTATGGCTAATCTTATTGATGTCTCAGATCTGGTGAGGCACAAATGCCGATGTGGGCTTAATTCTGACCTTAAGACAAACGTAAATTTGTATACGGCATAAAATTGATTCATTCATTGACATTCCATGGCCCAAGATATCCATTCGTATAAAAGTATCTTGGCAGACAAGCAGTCTGCCGCCTGCTGCACAATTCGTTGACATTTGGATACACTTCCTTTAATACGCTGCCAGAGGGTTTAATCGAGCTTATGATCAAACTTAATCGTATATATGTTAATAAATATAATTCTAATTAACCATTTTTTTCTTTTATTTGCAGTGCATGACTTCGAGGACGTAATGCATTAGTTAACTGGTTTGCTTATAATTGATTAATTATTATTCATCGCGCAACTTGACTAAAGTTCATCATTTTTATTTTCAGATGTGCCCCTTTTAATGGAAATCTGATCCACTCAACTGATAATCTGCAAGGACTCGTTTATAATATTACTAATGAAACTAATTAAGTATTTAAATGTCAGGCGTAGCAAAATATGAAATCATTTAGTTGCTCATTTATATGTTCGTAAACAATTGTTTGTAAATAAGAATTAACTCCTTATATTAGTTATCCAAATCAGATAAGAATTATAAAAAAAGAAGAAGGAAAAACGAAAACCACTCGATGCAAACAAACAAAGAACCAAGGTTTGCATTCATTTAGCAAGTACTTTTTAAGATAGAAATAATCAAATCAAATGTATTTATACCCTGTAATCCATTACATTAATAAAAGCAAAGAAAGGAGGCAAAGTTAAGCGAATGTATATCCTTTAAAGAGCAGACATATGGATTGACAGATAAACTCCTGCTTGTATGAATATAATAGAGTAGAGAACTGTTAAGCTAAAACGAACTCATATAAAAATAAGAAAGGTTGTCTACTTATTAATCAGCAATTATTGAGGGATGAACATGTTATTTATTTCGGTTAAGAATATCATACTAATTGTATGTAAGTCCAAAACTAAGTTTTTTGATTTAGCCAATTTATTATTATGGAACATTCACAAGCAGGCGTCTATCTGCCAATCCACCTGTCTCCTTGTCAAAGGATATTTTCGTATTCAGAAGTAAATGGAAGACAGCGGAATTTTAAATTGAATCCCGCACGAAAAAGGCTTTTCCGGTTTCGGTTAAATCGGAATTAGAAATCCACAAATATTTATTTCCAAAGTCTCAGTCTGTGTGCATTTAAAATATGTATGAAGCAAAGACAAAACAGTATTTATATTGTCTTTGTATAAGGGGTATAATATAATGCATATCACATAGAAATTGTCAACCCCACAGAACAACATATACACTTGAATCTTTTTAGTAAGGCTCTTATTTGTTTTCATTTAGTTGCATTAATTAATTTCACCTTTTAATCAGTTTCCATTCCTCTAGAAAATATAAGTAGTTATCGATAGTTCGCAGTAAACTTGATCCCACATTCCAAATTCTCTCTCATAGCCCAACTCCACTATGCCCAACATATCTGAAATTTACATATTTTACATCTGAGTGGCATAGTTGGCACTTGCATTAAATAAAAGAGTTGATCGGCTTCTGTTTAATTACATTTGCAAAGTAAATACGATAAAATTAGTTCTGTTGTATTACAAATACATCGCGCCAAATACTTGAGTGGTAACATGAGTTCAATGAGTTTGTTGCAGCCACCAAATGTTCCTCCCCATTTAACTGACGTCGTTCGGACTCGGGCGTAACCGACTGCGTAATACTCATTCACAGTACAACTGTTGTTAATATTATCATTTTGGCAAGATATAGATTTTTATAGAATTTGTACTTAATTTGTAAAAGCGCGGTTCGATCTTTAGGTTTGGTGACTATAGCTCTAAAATTGTGGCAGATATTGATTTTTGCGGCTTTGATTTAGAGCAGATCTTCAGTTATAGAAAATGTATGTATGTATCTGTAAGTGTATCTTACTTTTAAACTAAAGGAGGTACATATACATATATATTAAATCGGTTTGCCACGCCCCCGGTGGGCGTAGCCAAAAAATCCTTAACATTTTATATTCAAGTCTCTAGCTTCAATATCTTCTAAATTTGGTGACTCTAGCTCGAAAACTTTCAGAGATATAGATTTGGGGTTTGCGGGGGCGGAAGTGGGCGTGGCCGATCGCTGTTTTGTTACCGATCTTTAAAGGGATGACTAGTAATCTAACTTTTTAAACATTGTGACTTAAGCGCAGATACTTTGGCAGATGTAGGCTTTTGCTTTCCGGGGGCGTGGCTACGGGGTGTTCTAGTGGGCATGTCCAGTATATCAAGGTTGCAATCTACATGGTAAATTTGCCTGTAACTTTATCGATTTGCGATTTCAGGTGTATCGACATGTTATCGATTTGCCAGCCTCCCAGTGGGCGTGACACAAAAATCTTACAAATTTATATCCAAAGTTTCTAGTCTCTGGCTTCAATTGCGCGGAAAAAAGTTGCCTTCATCCGGACAGAGAGTCAGACGGACGGACATTGCACAAACTCATTATACTCTTTAAAAGTGATGATTACAATTTTTAATTATATTCAAAGTTTGCCGCTTAACTTCGTTGTTATATCAGCTGTTTGTGGGATAATAATAAAAATTCGATAAATTATCGCAAAAACAGGAATTACTTTGAATGAATGCAACACTTTTTTAATATGTTAAATATGTAAGATTTGTAAAATATGTTGTTTTTTATAGGGAAACGTACAAGCAACATATTTACCATTTTTAACATTTCAAACAAATTTAAAAAAAGGTCGATAGAGGAATTGGGCTATTAGACTCTTGTACTTTCTGAAATCAACGCTTTTATAGAGACGGACAGACAGGTCTAGATCCAATCGACTGTTTATGCTGACCGAGAATATAAGAGACGTCTGTGATATTTGCACAAAACCAATAAACTCTATTTATTTTAGTTTTTATTTTTAATAAGACCAGGATCTACGACTAAAGAATTGCAAGACGCTTAATATTTTGTTTTATAATAGTTTTGGTACCAGAAGTGGTAAAAAGGACAACGTACAATGCACAAACTGTTGCTAAAAGGTCTTTAAAATCGGTTCAGCTTTAAGAGTAGGCTGTCATTGCATATTGAATGAGCTCCTCAAACTATCAGGGAATATGTTAAAAAAAAAAAAAAAAATTACTTACAATAACATAAGTTTAACGTAGAACTTTTAATTTTACAAAGAGAAGGAGCAATCAATAATGTCACACGCTCAATTCAATTATTTTGGGCAGCCCGAAAGTATGCAACACATTTTGGAATTCATAAATTGTAGCCTACTTTTAAATTCTCCCAATTGGAACCGGTATTGCGTCTAATTGGAAACTGTTAATATTTGCTTAACGTGCATTCTAAAAATAACTGGGGTTAGCGGGCTGCCTCAAATTCAATGTAAGCTATTCTTTCAATCATCAACAAACAAAAAATACAAGTGCAGGGTAAAGAGGGTATGATGGTTTTGTGCAAGTGTATGTAACAGGCAGAGGGCAGCATCTCCGATCCCATAAGATATATTTAAATCTATATATTTATATTTATATTCGCCGATATATGAAAGAAATTCAAGTACTACAGACTTGCGATTTTATCTTGTGTGTGATCTTGTGTATGTATGTGTGACAGGTTCTCTTACATGTTGCTTATTATTTTATTTGTTTTATTAACCAAAAAAAACCTTAAACCTTACATTTTCTTATGACTCTAAGTGTTCTAGAAGGAAACGACAGCAATTGATATAGAATACAGCCTAATGGCTATTGAAGCCAAACCCTCCCTGACCGTACGGAATTAATAAGCTATTGTCAGTTCGCCAGCGGCCGAATGTGGGTAATATCGGTCACAGGCTCATCTGCCACGCAGGGAGATCTATATTATGTGGAAGTTGCCAAATCGAGCAACATAAATCATGCCAAACTGTTTTGGGCATAGAAAGTCAAACAAAATACGATCACTTAAAAGTATTCAGGCATTTATTTATGTCAAAACATGCTACATTAAGCCGCTGGCAACCCTCGGGGCCCAGGTACCGGCGAGGGTCAGTCGTATAACTCAATTAAAGACGACTCTGCCCTCACGCACACCGGCGCAGCGGGGTGTCGGCGCATTAGCCACTTTCCTACATCTTCGTCTTCTGATTCCTGATTTGAGCATTTGCTCAATGGACACTAGGCCGGCCGGGCCGAACAATAGTTCTGCGACGCGATCAGGGCCGTTGCGGTCGAGGACGCTGGCGACGCTAAATAGACGCCACAAATATCAAATGAAACCCGAACTGGCCATTCTGAATGAAGGCCTCCTCGCAGCGCTCCTATCGCCAGTGCTCATTGTTGGTCCGCCGGGCCACAGCTGCCGCTGTGTGGCCCGCCTGCGCAATTGAACCCTGCTGCCAGCCGGGCGCTGGCCACGACCGACCTCCAAGGGCAAGCGCAGAAAACATGATTTTTGTGTAACGAGAACATTGTTCTCGCAGTCGCTGCGCCCGGCCACACTGCGACTGCGTCGTTGGCGATCGCCACGCTCCCGGGCTCCCGGCGGAGCGCGGGCGGGCGGGCCCCGCCGAATACACGACTGTTACAGCCGGATCGTGCAAGAATACAGCGACGGTCTGACAGGTGGCGCCGGCGCCAATTTGAATATGAGAACAGCGAATGATTATTTCGGGGCCCGGCTAGGGCCAAAAGGGGCTCACCTCACAGTTGAAGAGGTAAAGGACCTCACATCCAATTGAAACAATGGACAAAACACGCTAATAATATTGGTGTGTTGAAACAGACTGACCATCTAATACCCTACACCCATTGAGAATTGCAATTGTGTAAATATATGCAAGAGAGAGGCATATTCAACCCCATAAACTATATATATTCCTGATCAGCAGACGCCACTAATGATTATTTCCATGAAATCCAATTGAAACAATGGACAAAACACGCTAATAATATAAGTTTGTTGAAACAGACTGACCATTTTATACCCTACACCCATTGAGAATTGCAATTGTGCAAATAAATGCAAGAGAGAGGCATATTCAACCGCATAAACTATATATATTCCTGATCAGCAGACGCCACTAATGATTATTTCCATGAAATCCAAATGAAGTAATGGACAAAATACGCTAATAATATAAGTTTGTTGAAACAGACTGACCATCTAATACCCTACACCCATTGGCCAAAAGAGGTTATTTTGCAATTGTGCAAATATATGCAAGAGGAAGACATATTCAATACCATAAACTATATATATATATTCCTGATCAGCAAACGCCACGAATGATTATTTCGGGGGCCGGGCCAAATGCTCAAAGCTCACCTCAAAGTTGTAAAGGTAAAGACCAATACGCCAAATTTTGTAACGGTCAACACTGGCCAAATTATACCCTACACCCATTGAAAATGGCCAAAAGAGTTTATTTTATAGCTGTGCAAATATATGCAAAAAGTAGGCATATTCAACAGCATAAACTATATATATTCCTGATCAGCATCAACAGGCAAGTCAACTTTTACACAATCGTGACGATCTCAGCGACTATTGAAGTTAAAGATTTTAAAACTACGTTAACCCCTCGTATGGCAGCATCCTTACTATGTTTAATTTAAGTGTTTTAATTTAAATGGAAATTTGTAAAACTATGAATTACCTTTCGATGCCACTTTCAGTTGATATTCCAATTGCTTATAAGAATTATTAGACAAGAAAATGTTCAAAAGCAGGATAAAAGTCTGAATTCACAAAATCGGCGGGAAAAGTATTCTTTGGGCATATTGGAGATTTAAGTGTAACCAGAGCCAAAAACTAAGAAACTACTAAATTTTAAATGAAACGGTTTTGTTGCTAACATGCAACAATTACAACAATTACGAGAGTTGGTAGCAGTTATGGAGTTAGAATATTCCTTCTTGAATAAGCAAGTTAAGAAGCAATCAGTATCGTGGAAAATGTTCTAAGATACAATAAGATAAAGGATTATCAGCAATTAGTTTCTTAGCGTTTGGATGTGTTGGATGTGTGAACTTGAGTTGATCTGCATATAAATAAACCACTATAGTATTCCTAGTAACATAATAATATAATCTAAAAATAATTACTAATCCAACAGAAATGATATATACTCTTTTAATTTGAAAGGACGGCTTAATAACTTTAAATAATGGAACATAATAAATATAATTAATATTTTAAGCAATTTGAATATTCAATAGCTGTATTCCCTGCTCGTTGTTAAGCATTTAAAAACTAACCCTGAACAAATTAAAAATGGTTAAAGAGGGTATAATCGTTTTGTGCAAATGTTTGTAGCCCATACAGTATATATATTCTTGATCAGAACGAGCTCAGCCGATTTAGGCATTTAAATTTAAATGCCAAGCAATTAGTATTGTCTGCAAATTTCGTACAGATCAAAGTTTTAGTTATTCACGAATTAATGCCAATTTGCAACTCAAGGTCCTAGTCGGGAGGCAAATTCCAAACACACACAAACGCTTACAAACTAAGTGCTTAAAAACCTATATCTATTACATAAGCATTTACATATTTTACTTGGATATGTCTATTAATATATAATAGGGTATCTTCCCATAAATCACTTTCCGCATGGTCACTCAGTTTACCCTGATAGGGTATCTCAGGAGAGCTGAGTACGTGATTTGCTCGCTCTTGGCAGCCATTCTTCTTGGTAATATCTGTAGAAGTGCAAATAGAACAAGTCATTTCGAGTGCAATTAATGCTAGATATACGTTACCAGTCCAACAGAGATGATGTATACTTTTTTAATTTGAAAGCCATTCGGTATTGGGTGGCTTCCCAATCCCTCCACTTGGGCCATCTAATCTACGAGCCCGAACATAAGTAACTACGTGTGGCTATATTAAGTAGCTTCGTTTCGGATCGGGAATAAAGACGCTGCCCTGCGAGTACATGCTATAAATATGTAATCTGAAACACGTGTTGTAATTTATGTGCCCCAAGCATCTTCGTTGCAACCCCCAGGAATCAATGCCAAGGCCCGAAATGCTTCGTAAAACTCAATTAAGGGTAGAGAAATGCTTAGATAAGCCTTCCGCAAATGCCAAACGTGGCGGCCATTGTCGTTAACTGCTCAAGAGCCAAAATGCAAACACGCCGAGGTGTTCGAGCCGTAATCTCGCATAATGCACTGCGTCTGATAATTATCGAGTAATTAACAACAGCACACGTTGAGGAAGAAACAAGTACGCAAAAGAGCCGTTTTGTTCATAACACTTCAATATTATTTCTTTTTTTTGTAATGGGGAATTAACTTTAACTTGCTTATCGGCCATTAATCTTCGCACAACATTCGTGAATGAAGTAAGCTATAATTTGCTTAGCTGCCTCGATTCTTAGCTGCATCTGTAAATTATTGTAAATTTTATTTTTAATATATTATCATTTTATATATAATTACGTTTGGTGTATTTAAGTGAACAACCTTTTGTCGTGGCCCTTGGCCATTAATTGTAAGCGTTAATTGTTAAATTAGAAGACTATGTAAAACAATTAAAGAAAATATAAATTTATTTAAATATAAACGCATTGCAAAAAAAAAATAAATATTAAACTACTTCGAAGCAATTTGATACATGTATTAAAATTACATATGAATTTGAAAAATAAAGAAAGTCAGCTGCATTTATAGGACAGCAGTCTGTGCAAAGTATTCGAGGCAGCTAAACAAATTACACTGCACAAAATACTCAAGAATCTGTTTAGTTTAAATAAACGAAAAGTTTTCTTAATTGAAGCAAAAGTCCTCTTGGATTAAGCACTCTATTTAAGTCTAATATTTGGGAATTTTGCAAATATGGAAAATTGTCTGAAATATAATTTGTGTTCTCAGATTGAGGATTGGACTGCTCCAATTCTGACACTGATATGCTCTTTCTACTTTATGAACAGAGTATAAATTGTTGTGCCTTAAGTTGAATTCCGATTGAATAAGCTTTTCATCTATCCTTAAACTCGATCGACTCGAGAACATGGTAAATTGTAACCTAAAACTCGAATTTGATATTTTCGGATTTGTCGAGCTCGTATTGACTAAAGACAGACTAAGAAGCATAGGTATATAGAGAGGTACTTGATCGCGTCGAGTGTTTCCACCCCCACCTCCAGCTATGTGTTTACGTACATGTGAACAACTTTTTTTATGCCTGCTTTATCTATTTTAATAGGCAGAGAAGTATTGGGAATGCGACCGAAATTTGACTGCCTGATGAATGAAGAAGGTCCGTGAAAAGTGTCCCGCAATCGGAGCCAGGCGACACTGGCGCCAGGCATTTGGTCCAGTCACATGGCTTATCAATGCTGCGAGTCCTTTTTTATCTACGGCTCAGTATTTCACCAGTCCAGACGCGACACTTGTGAATGGGACACGGACAGGACAATAGCGCCGCTGTGGGTCGTTGTCCGGCCGGGCTGGCACCGTCGCCAACTGGGCAGATCTTATTTTAATTGCACGGCCGATCGATCACACGCGGTGCGCCAGGTCGGACAGAGAGAGCGAGAGAGAGGGAGAGGGAGAGGGAGAGCGAGAGTAGTTGCGTATCGGTTACGCAGAGTAATGACCATAATGTTGTACAAGTATCTTTAAGATACACACGATATTTTGAAATAGACTACCTGCTGCCTACCTGTCCACGGCCCGGCCCGGCCCGGCCCGGCCCGAGTCTGCCTGACGTCGCTGCCCGTCGAGCCCCTGGTTAATCTGTCCCGCTTTCGATAACGTTTTAGTGCTCAATTTTTAACTCTACGCCCTTTGTGGTTTCGCTCTTTACAACTGTTTATGCCTTTTATGATTGCGTCGCGGCCGTCCGCATTGTGTTGGCCAGGCCGAGTCCCCCTGGTTCCCCCCCCCCCGCCCGCAGCCACCCCCCACCCCAGTCCCCACCTCGACAGCCGCTTGGCTTTGTCCTGCCGACATTTGTGTGGCACTCGGCTGCCTCAATCAGCACGAGTGCCTGCCCCGTTCCCCACTTGTCAATCGCAAAGTCGTTCGGCCTGTAATTTAATATCCTAGCCGGACCGTATTCATATTGGTTTTATTTTTATCAAGCCCAGCTGAACGAGCAGCCGAAACGAACCCAATCGGCGTTGGGCTCCTCCGGCGTGTTTCACACTTTGCCCTTGGCCAGGCTCGGTGTTGTCCATGTTCTCCATGTTGGCCAGGTTGTCTATGCCGCCGTTTAGATACTTACATAGCTCCAGTGCGTGCGCACAGCCATTAAGGTTGCTGGTCTCTGGTTTGTGGTCTCTGGTTTGTGGTTTTCGGTTTCCTGAATGTCCGATTGCCTTCGGATTCGTCGCTCATTTAAATATTTTATCATTGATGCGCTGAGAAGACACTAAAGAGAATTTTATATCTTTTCAGTTCGCTACGTTTTTATCACTCGAATGAACAAAAACATTTGTTACCAATCAGAGTTCTTAATTTTACGGCCAGTGTTTGCGACAAAAGTGCCGCTGCGACAAAAGTGGTCCCGTCCCCGTCCCCGTCCCCGGGCCCGGGCCCGGGCCCTGGACTCGATCTTTTGTCGGCTTTGTCGCAGAAATTAGTCGTGTATTCCTTTAAAGCTTGTATGTATTCAGTGCCAGTATCTTAATTGGCTTTGATGCTGCGATGGCCTTTCATAAATTTCAATGCCGAGTACTGGTGTGCGTGTGTCTGTGTGTGTGTGTGTGTGTGTTGTATTTCATTTTACCTTACACACACGCACACACTCGCAAACACGCACAAGTTGTTTACATTAGCCGGTAAAAGCCTTAATGAGTATTCCGTCTGAGAATAAATGACATGAACTCTTATGATATGAATGAAATGAATTGCTGAAATGAAATGTTAATATGTATTCATCATTTTATGATCGTGTTGACATCATCCGATAGCCTCCCAGCCATAATTAATTATAGAGAAAAAAGCAAATTGCTTTTTGATTTTAGTAGGATTGTCTTACAATCTATTTTATAAGCCCTGGCCGAAATCGTGCTGGACTATTGTTCCTCGATCATAAATAAATATGTATGTTAACTAAAGACGTCAACCGACTACGCAATACTCTCTTCACAGCATAATTCATTTCAAAAATTACTCCAATCTTGCAATCTATAATATAGCCATTTTTTGTTTTCAGACTAAAACAATTTGGTTTCTTTGGGCTGCAAAGAAACGAATCTACCCTTTCTAACCTTGTTCACAGAGTAAAAGCCGAAAAGGAGCGCCAAGCAAATAATTGTGCAAAGCAAAGCAGATAAAATAAATCGAAAATCTATGTTGAGATATGACTCTGGCCGACGTGCCCAAGCAGAACCGCATTATTTATATTGATTTTATTCGGCGTAGTTTTATTTGCGGACGTCGCTCTTCTCGCTGTTTGTTGTTGTTGCCATAGAACTGTTGACTCAAGGACCTGGATTGCCTGCGGCTCGAATCCGTGTGGATGCAGGACGACAGTGGAACGCGTTCGCGTTTCTTCAAAGGAATTCCCTCACAGGTGGAGGTAATTTGTATTATTTTTTGCTTAAAATAAATAAAAGAAAAGAATAACAGAAACAAAACAAAGTATTATATGTTATTTGTAATTAACTTAAAAATAATCTTCAGGCTGAAATATCAAATTAAATATTTTTGCATTTAGTTATATTTTAAGAATACATTAAAATTGAAGTTGGCCTATTTGTACAAACCTTTTTTCTTCAGGCTCCTAAGTTTCTGATTTGAGTTTTACTTTACTTGAGTACCAAAATCTTGAAACGCTAAAAATAAAAAGAGGATAGTTATTTTGTATCTTATATATTTGATATTCATGAATTTCTGATATTATTTATAATTTAGATAATGAAGTAAATGCTCTGACAAGTGCATCTTCCTCCATTCAAGCAATATATGTCTTGTGCCCGAATTCCTTAAAGAGAGAATAAAGAAAATGGTCAGATGGTCAGCTGGTCTAAGAACTGTGTGGACGTGAGGATAATAACTCAACTGAAACTGGCCCGATGTCCACTTAGCATTGCGGAGGACACAGTATCTGAATATTGCAAATAACTGACAAATTGCGGCATATAAATTTCCCCGCTGAGCCGGACAAATGTCAACCGCTCAAGCCAAATGTCACGGCAAGATGTGAGCCAGAAACTGGAGCAGTTGCTCTCTCAAAATTATGCTAACTAGCGGAAGAAGCGATCCCGAAGCGATCAAATTTATGCACTCGGCCGAGCGGGGCGCAGGGCATAATTTATGTGTCCAGATACATGCCCAGAAATATATATGCAAGGGGATGAGGGGATGAGGGGAGGAGGGGAACGGGGAACGGGGGATGGCTGCGAGGGCGAAATAATGAAACACAGCGTATTGGGAAAATTTCACGGTCATTTGGCCGCTGGCCAACCGGCTGGTCACCGGCCACTGGTCAGGGGCTAATTTATAGAGCGATTCGGTGGGTGTTTGTTTATTTATTCACGAGTACAGCGAGATTCAATTTATGCAGGCGACCGGGCCGAGGCCGAGGGCGAGGGCGAGGGCGAGGGCGCGACCGGGCTGGGAAGCGAGTGCGACACGCAGGTAAATTGAAAAATGGACATTTGTTGTTACAGATCCATTGACTCATTTACGAGTAGCTGGAACAACATTTGGCCAGACACGGAGCCCGGCCCCGCGGGGCCCGCTCCGGCGGAGGGTGGTTGGCTTTTCGGCTTAGATAAGCCGGCTGCTGTTGCCGCTGCTATCTGGGCTGCGGCAGACGATTCCGGGTCGGACGCCGGCTCCGGCTCCGGCTCCGGCTCCGGCTCGGGGGTTGTTCGGCTGCTGGTTTGACATGCAGATGTGACGAGCGCGGATTTGTTTCATGTAGTGTCTGCCTTTAACATTTTTTTTTCTGTCTTATTTTTTTCTGTCCGCGCTGTGTTCCCGCTTTTGACAAGGACAACTTGATTTTCCGTTTGAGCGATGCGCTTTTGGGGCGTAATGGAAATCCTTTTGAGGCCCGGGCGACAGCGAAAGTGTTCGCGAGTGCATTTGACACTTTGTACTTGATGGATTACGCTTAATTATTGATTAAATGGGCTTGTACTTGTCAGCCCGATGCGAAATCCATTACGCATTTGAATATCGTTCGCGCCGAGGCGAGCGAAATTAGATTTACATTTTAGTTTGGGTTTTTTCGCTTTCAAGGAATTTATAATTTGACGTACACTGGGCGCGCACTTGATGGATGCAAGCGCCCGGGCCAGGGGCCGGGCCCGAAGACAAAAGCCTGCGCAGCAGCCGAAGAATTTACGTCAATGTCAGTGCATTGATATCGATGCGAGGCGCCTTTTACCAAACATTTATTTATTTTTTTTTTGAATAAGCAAGTGTGTGTGTGTGTGTGTGTTGTGGCCAGAACCGGGGCCGGGCCGGGCCGGGTCGTGCCTATGGTCACGCACTGGAACTGACGCTCAAACTGGGCCTCGACCGAGAGCGATGTCGATTAAAGCGATAACGCGGCCCTTTCAGAGATGCCGCGTCGTTATTTCGGTTGTCGCTTCATCTGCTCTGATTAATTCCCTCTGATGAATGCCGCGCAGCAGCCACTTGCTACGCTGCGGAGCTTTGATTTATCGACATTCCGATTCCGATGACCGTGCCCGTGCCCGTGCCCGTGCCCGGCGACGCCATTTTGGCCGAGCCGACCCGTAGGTGCAGCTTGGCAAGCTGCGACTGCAGCACAGCTTTTCCGCACCGAAGCTTTTGTGCGGCATCCGATGCGAAAGCTCGCCAAAAGTGCACGCCGCCAAGCAAATAGTAGATAGTTCCCGAACGAAAGCTGTGCTTAGGCTGCATGGCCTGTGGGACATTTATAGTGGGACTTTGGCGAGTCTTGTTCTAGCTCGCGTTAATATCCTAGTATGCAGCACGAAAAACCTTGCCAAATTTCCCACTATTTCCCCTGTGCTAAGATCCCAGGCGGTGCACCAAGCACCGCCCGTTAAAAAATGGCTGCGCATTTATCTACAGCACCCAGCGCGGCGGTGTGAAGAGCACGGCTAGCGTGACGTAACCCTCACGCTCTCGTGCCGTCTCTCGCGCGCGCTTCCCCTCAACGCACACCAACACAGCGACGCCAGCGTCTCTTGTGTGTTGTTTTTCCTCCTCGTTTTCTTTTTCTTTTCCGCCACAATAATAAGCAATACAAAACTTTAATCGACGTTTTACAATTCTAATGTGCCCGTCCAGAATCCCAGCCCTCGCACAAGTATTTAAATCAATGTACAACAAAGAAATACACACAAATCTCATTGCCGACTCCTAAATTGACAAAAGGAGTAGCTTAAACATTTTTAATGTACATAAATACCCGTGTACATACATATGTACACACACACACACACATTACAGTATCTGCTTAGCATGCAAATTGTTTGTGTAATTAAAACTCAAATGAATTGCAGGCTGAAATTTATATTAACTTGGAATCTGGGACTTGGGAACGTTTTCTTTATACATGTGTTTATTGATGTTTACCTCTGTTAAAACAGAATGCGATTTCTTAGCTTACAATATTTTCAAATATCACATAAACATAATTTGAGTACAAATTTGATAATTTCTTTTATAGATTCCGTCTCTCCAACAGCAATAATAGTCTAGTTTAGTTAAATAACTTCAAATTACGTTATTTTCCTTCCACTTTGCCGGCTTTTTAGAAGTTTGTTAAAAACTTAAAATGCAAAAACGTATATTATGTAATGTTAATAAAAAATTAAATTATCGGGTTTTTCTGTACTTATTATTATTTTATTATATATAAAAAAAAACTCGGCGATGCGTCAAGTTTTGTTAAAAAAAAAACGTTTTAATTGCAATTAACAAGAGATTAAAACAGACTTTTTTTAAAGCAACAAAAATAAGTTAAGGTTTAGAATTTAATTTAGGCTAAAGAATTTCTCAATTTTAAACTATATCTGCCATAAATATATTCCTAATATATGCAGCAGAAAGAGACTTTGCTTTAACGAGAAAACCAAAACAAAACTCAAAGTTAAGTTAAAAGAAACAAACAATTGAAACTTTAAAGTGCTTTGCTAACTGAATTTTAAAAACGCATGTATTACAAATTTTTTCAATTAGGTGCTATTATTTTTTTAATTTTCTTTCAACTTTGAAATATTTAATTGTAATATGTCTTCTTCTTTTGTTTGCACTCGCTGTCGAGTATTTTTAATAAATGGAGAAAATAATATTCACATTTATTGATATGCATTTAAATTTCTATCTTTTCCTTATCTAAACTCCACTGGATTCCCGAGATAATAACTTTAAGGTTGTAGTTAGTTAGTTATATTCTTAAATAGCCTCCAAAGTTTATCTTAACCCTTAACCTTAAGATATTTATATGTTTTAATAATATTCTTCAACACTCTGCTAATCAATTAAAACAAATTACAATTAATCAGCTCAAATTACTAAATCTAAACTAAATAAATGCAGATTTCACTTTAATTAGGGTGAAGATACTGTTGTGAATAAAACATTTGATATTTTGACGGACGGAAGTTTAATACGTAAATAAAATAGTATTTATGTATATTGAAATTGGCAGGTTTTCCATTTTAACTCGAATGTGCGGCTTGAATATAAAGTATTTCAATGTAAAGGGTTGTACAAAGCATCCCCAATACTTAGACATTTATATTTTGTATCATAAATGGTTTAATTTTACAATGTTTTTATGATTTTGTGTACGCAGATTGAATATGGACAATACAGGGCAAAATTAATTTCCCCCTATTTTGATTATATGCAGTTTAGTATATTGGGAGACCTATAAGAAATTGAAATGTTGAATTCAAAAAAATGCATCTATTTGAAATTGTAAGTTGTTGTTTGGCTCTTCCTGCACGACTTTGAAGAAAATAGTTTTCCACACTTTTAGACCGACAGATGCAGGTATTTAATTGGTCATGGTCGGAAGGGCTTTCCGCCGGGGGGGGGGGGCGCAAAGTGGCCGGAATCCAAGGCAACCAATTGGCCCATTGACATTGCAATCTTCTTAACTAGCCGTAAGCCCAGGCCGTAAATTGTCAGCTATCTGTTTGAGGAAGCACTGCCTAAATATTCGAATAATTTGCGTGTGTCTAATTAGTATTTGGACCGTTGGCACACAGGCCGCAACAGCAATGGCCACAAAGCCAGGCCGGGACCGTGTAAAGTCCGTGTTGGATGATATAACTATTTGCGGGCAGTGGCCCAGCAAAGCTCCGCCCAACCGCTGCCGGAACGCCACTGCTGTCCCGTAAGGGAGCCCGTCCTGTTGCCAGGCCTGCGACATATCTAAAGTTTTAAATTTCGGACATTTGTCCGTCACGGCCCGGTTAAACGGTGCGCGTCAGGGCAGGGTTGAATTTGAACGCCTCGACGGGGCAAAGGTGTGCGTGTGTGTGTGTGCGACGAGGGACTGACGAGTGTGTGCGAGTGTGCGAGTGTGTGTGTGTGTGTGTGTGCAGGCCTAAGACAACTCTGCGGCTATGCCACTGACGACATCAGCCTGAAGCCTCAACGGTGACAACGAGTCCTTGTAGTTAGCCGAATGTAGTTTGTTTGACATCTATTTAAAAGTTTAATCGGATGAGTGTAGTCTGCGTGGTTAGGCTGACCAGAACACTGTGTTTTACATACTCATTGACTTTCGGCATCGGCACCGGCACCGACAGGTGTAGCGTGCTCACCTTTTCGGCCGGGCCTGTCAACGGACACACTTGCAGCAGATTTTCGTGGCCGAACGATAAGGGGGCGGCAGTGGGAGTGGGAGTGGGAGTGGGAGTGGGAGTGGGAGTGGGAGTGGGAGTGGCCCCGCCTGTCGCCAGCACCACTTGAGCCTGGCGATCGGGCGTATCTGGCCATCGAATTATTAAGTGGCCCACGGCTGGGATGATAGCCCAATAATGTAAATAGGAAATCAATATGGTTATGGTCTAGTCGTAGATATGCAGAAGTGGAGCACCGTGCCCGGCCCGACCCAGCCCGGCCCGGTCCGGCCCGGACCGAGCTTATCTCGCAGTTGGTAAGTAATTGTCGGCAAATGTTTGTGTTTGTGTTTGCTCTTTGCCGCTATCTGGAGGCGGAAACTTGAAATGCACGAGTTGGACACTTTGTCCGAGTATCGGACAACAAGAATGGGTATTCAAATGTTATCAATGACAACAATAGCCACACGGCCAGCCGTCGGCCCTCTCGGCTAAGTGCGAAACTTTTAATTAAACGGCTAATAGATGTTTGTCACTCAGCTGCGCCGATTAATAGCTCCATTTCGATTTCATTCCGTCCCGTGATCTTCCGTGTCATGTCTATATGGTCGGCAATTAATTTTCACCTGACTACTCTGATTGCACACACACACAGCACGAGTTCACACTTGCCTCAGCTATTCCTGGCCAATTGGCTCTGCATTTCTTATTCGACTTTGCGTGAAAAGTTTCTGCACTTTGAACCACCGCAGCCAACGGCCTCGTCGTGGTTTGGTGGCTTTCATTTGATTTGCCGACGAGCGATAAGCCGGCGCCCCACATATATCTAATATATGGATGTATATTGGTATACTGCTGTTCGAATGACAATTCGGCGAGCTGCGAAGTTGGTCAACACGACTCTTGGGGACCGTGCAGTTCAATTTAATTTCCTTTGCCCGACTGATTTGATATAGTTTTAATTTAATTAATTAAAAACGCCACGGTTGACAACATCTACCAATTAGAGCACTCAAATATCCAAAACATTGCACAGCCATATCATTTAAGCATATCTACGAATTGCTCACAATATTCACGAATAATACGAATAGTCACTGAATGACTCAAGTAAGCCGTTTTGATAAGGTGCGAATGTTAGCCGGAAACAACAAA
Organism: Drosophila sordidula; assembly: GCA_035047465.1. NCBI lineage: Eukaryota > Metazoa > Arthropoda > Insecta > Diptera > Drosophilidae > Drosophila > Drosophila sordidula. Next base: position 12,111,070 of record JAWNPQ010000156.1, on the reverse strand, counting down.
AACAGTTAACAAAAAATATATTTAACTAAATTTCTAAATTAAAGAATAAAGAATTATCCCTAGTTTAAGTCCCAATTTATCGTATAATAAAACACGCTCAAATTACAGATATTTATATTAAACTGAATTTCTTGCTCTCAACTGAATATTTCATTTTTATACCCTGAACCGAATTAAAATGGGTAAAAAGGGTATATTGGTTTCGTGCAAGTGTATGTAACAGGCAATAAAGCATATATATATCTCTTTATCAGCATCACTAGTCGATTCGATTAAGCCCTGTCCGTCGATATCGGAATCTATAAATTCTCCTAAGCCATACGCAGAATAAGTTTTGCATTTTTTTGCCGATATCTTGCCGCGTTTCACTAATATCGATAACAATCGATTTTAAGTTTTAGAGCCACACATTTTACCATGTTTATTATGTTCTCGTAAAGCATATTCGGATTTTGGATACCTCTCCCCACTCGCCGTAAATATCAAAAAAACCAATTCAAAGAGACTTGCGTATTGGTTTTCACTTAGAGATGAGTGCTCTTATTAAATTCTGAAAATTTCATTAAGGTCATACGATCAGTTTAAAAGTTATTCAGTTTCCAAGCGCAGCCGCTGAGTAAGGTACGGCGTGGGTTTGTAAGCGTAAAGGGTATCTCCAAGTCGCGCACTCCCGACTGAAGCACTCTTACTTGTTTACCAAGAACTGGAAAAACAAGTGCGGACTCTGAACATTTCCATTTCCCCTGCATTCATACTTACACACACTAACGCACCCGCACACTGTGCACTTTACTCAGCAGCTGCACTTGGCCCCCACCAGGAGCATGATCTTAATGAATCTTTCAGTGCTTAACAAAGGCATTCAAATCTAGGCACAAGCCCAACTCTGTGGAACATGAAGTGAAGTCCGGGTCAATAACCGATAACTATTGGTAATATGAAAACGGAGGGGGTTATCCACAATTTGAAATACAATATACACGAATTTAAAAAACCAATTCTCAAGTCTTTAGCTCTTATTGCTGCCAATTAAATTGTGAAATTTGTTAAATTCAGTCAATAGATTCTTTATGTGCTATATTCAACTATTCATTTGAAGCACATTTTATGTTTCTAAATACAAAATAACCTTATGAATTTGAGGTACATTTTTATGGATATTATGAAAACGGGATGGTTTATCGAGCATTTGAAATAAACTTGATCTAGCTCTTATAGTTTTTAGGGGTCGATGCATTCATAAAGACGGACGGACATGATTCTGGGCAAAAAATGATATACAATATTTTAGGGATTGCCTCTTTCTGCCAGCTACCATTATACAGAAATATCTTATATAATATATATAGCTTACTTAATATATTATAAATAAATATGATTTGTCCCAGTGAGAGTAGATATAAAGTATCCACTTTCAAGGTTCAAGGTTTAGCCTAAATTGCAAATCTTTTATAATGCAAGGGATATCTTCGCGTGAGTTGCCCCGATTTTGACTAGTTTGTCGCTGTCTGTTTTTAGTGTCAATGCAGACATTTCCAAAGTGTGCAAGTTATTGAAAAGGTAAATGTGTAATTCACAACTAAAGTGACTCGAGAAAGGGGCCAATATGCCGTTATTGCTGACTCCCCGATATCGGCTGGTAACTCTGCTCGGTGTTTGTCACCTTTCGCGGATTGGCAAGCAAAGCGCCGCAGCTGAACGCAGCAACTTTGCTGCAAATAGCTATTTCGACTTGTACTCAATGGCCGTTGCTTTGGTCAATTAACTCTGCCGGGGAGGAGGGGGAGGGGGGGGGAGGGAGCGGGGAGCGCTCATTCAGAAAGAAGAGGCCTCCAGTGCACCTACTCGGATGGACAGCGGTGTTAATCTGCTGCTCCAAGGTAATTAGCAGCATGGGAGTGCGCGAATACGGCGGGATGCAATTACAAAGTGCATTTGTTTACAAATCAAATGCAAATACATTGCGCTCGTAATTAAATGAGAATTATGTGATTTGCACTCGCGGGCCGCGCCAGCGGCGAGCTGGGCGGTCGGACCCCACACAGCACGCTAAGTAGGCCCCCCCTCCGGGCCGCCCCTGGCCGCGACTGAAATATGATCGGCGATCGCATTTACAAACACAAATGCAGCGCTTGCAGTTCTTGTCCGGGTCTCGGTGCAGTCGAATGCGAGCGCGTTGTTGTTGCCGCTTTGGTGGTCTCAATAGCCCATCCGGTCGCAAAGAGGCGGACGGACGGGCGGGACGGACGCCGAACTGTTGTCGACGCCCCAGTCACAACTGCTGCCTACATTGAGATTCCGGTGTGGTGTAAGAATGTCGCGATGGCTTTGCCACCCCCCCCCTTCCCCCCCTCCCCGCCTGCCTGCCTGCCAACGGTTTTGCTTACTCGCAAGCGGGCATGAATAAAATTATGATTTTGCTTACGAGCCCGCCGTTTACAACGGATCATGCTTAATTGGCAAAATGTGATTCATGGCGTTTTGCACTTTCGCCGCAGTTGTTGCAGCAACTGCGCTTTTTTTGCGCTCTTCTCTTTTTGTCGATTGCGAACAATCGCCTAATGGACTTTTGTAACCGATTCCCCAGTTCCGCAGTATCGCGTGTGCTGCCAACGCTCTTTTCGCACACACACACACACATGTATATAAATATTGATGCCACACGATAATTAGTATATAACTGCTTATGTAATTGCGCACTCGTGTCTGCCCCGCAATGTCACAACATTGGGAAGATTTTCACGCAATTAACGCCCGAATCGCGATGGCCGCAGCCGTTGTTGTCAAACTCATAAATACGTCATGTTCAATTATTGGGCTTTTAATTGAAAGTAATGAACATTTCAGTGCCTGCACCACAGCCGCAAATGCAGCCAATTGGCGGCATTTGCGTAAGCCCATCGCTCGAATTATTTCAAGTGTCTCGCCATCAAATTTACAAATAATTAGTTGCCTTCTTTTCTTTTTTTTTGTGTTTTTTTTTTGGTTGACAATTGGGCTAAATATGGAACATGTGTTTTCGGCCGGACTCTACCTTTTCGGTTTTATGTCGATTCTCATAAAGATTGGCCTCTGTCGCCGTCGACAGACCAAACAAACCCAAGCACACAGATCAACTTTTATGATCCATTAGTAGCATAAACAGTTTCGGCTATTTTGTCTTTTTATTTACCACAAATAAAAATTATGTTTACTTTTCAAAGCTGTGTATCGCTCATAATACTCTTCGACGACGACTTGGCAGTAGATCCAACAGCAGAGTACTCTAGGCGTGGACCAAGACTCCAAAAGATAAATAAATAAAAATGGGCATTTACCGTGGAATGCCTCGACAGCCGAACCTGAACCCGAACCAAACCACAGCTGGCTTGCTTCACAATATATTTTCAATTTGAAAAACCAGGGTTCGAATCCAACCAGCGACATTATTTTCGGGTTTGCACCAGGTTCGAACCAGAAGAGGCTAGCAATAAGTGCTATTTCAAAATAGTAAAAGTTAGTATACAAAAATAATCATAATAATAAAATTGTTTTGTTTTTTTTTTTCAAGGTTCGATTTTAAGTCCGAAACTGAGAGTAGTAAAAAATAAAATAATATGCAATGCAGTCGAGGTATGAAGTTGAAAGAATAAATGCCTTATTCAGTGCTTTCGCGAATAATTGGGACTAAGCTAAATCGCCGAAAATCGCTTGAGCTTAAAGCCAGATATTTAAATAAACAACAAAAGTTTATTTGGCTTTGGCGATCCAAACTGTAAATATGTATGACTTCTGAATAGGTCTACGACTTTGAGCAAACATTGTGGAAACTTTTGCGTCTGGATTCTTAATTCAACAGAACACGCAAAGTTAATAAATTTCAAAGTGAATATGTTTTCACCAACATGCACTTAGTCCGCTCGAACGGCAGCTCGGCTCATTCCCGTTGGCCGGTGGACGTCGGACGTCGGACGTCGGACGTCGGACGCCGGACGTCGGACGTTGGACGTTGGCTGGAGAAGAAAGCGCAGAGGAGGAAGACGGAGACGGAGGCGGAGGAATGAATGGAAATGTTGCTTGCGGCGTGGCTACATTGTTTGCAACTACAAGTAATTAATTTTACCACTACAAGGTTTTAATGACTTCTAAAAAGTTTTTAGCACTGCTGGATAATCCGGCCTGGTCCGCTCTAAGTCAACAGCGGCTTGCCGGGGAGCACGGGGCACAGGGGGCGGGGGCGCGTGGGCGTGCCGACAAAAGCCTACGACTATTGTGCTACAAGCTTGTAAAAATAAATGCGGACCTAAGGCTGTAGCCAGTGCCAGTCTGCGACTGGGCTTGCTGCCGACTGTCTGGCCTGGCCTGGCCTGGTCTGGGCCAAAAACATCAGCAAACAAGGACAGGGCCAGCCGCAAGGCCAAGAAGCGCCAGCGCTCTTCAGATTGAGTCATGCAGTGGTCACAACGTGCGGTTTGGTTTGTTGATATAATTTGAATTTTAGGGTGTAATTACGGCCATAAATGTATTTGCCGTTTAATGGCCTTTGGACAGCGCACACACACACACACACAGCCTCTCCGAGGAGTTGGCCTCAAGGCCACCCAGGCACACGTTGTTGGCGGTCGCTTCTTGACTTGGGTGTACTTGGCTGCACCCCTTTCGCCCTTTCGCTCTTTCGCTCTTTCTCCCCCCCCCTCGGCCCCCCTTGGCCACCCTCGGTTTCCTCATTATAACATTTCAACTACAAAGTGCCAAAGCTGCGAAGCCCGACGAATGTGCGGGAATGCAAGTGAAATCGACTGGGGCCTCTGGCCAGGCGCCGCGAATGCATTTTAATTTGCATTTATTGCCACTAGAGCCAATAAAGCTGAGTGATAATCCATATGGCCGCCAGTGTGCGCACTTGGCCAACAAAACTCAAGCCAAGTGCAGGCAAGAAATATTTAGGCTGAGAAAGAACTTTCTTGACTAATAAAATAGTCGGTAACTAACTCAAAATATTTTTTTTAAATAAAATAGCATTTTTATGTATAAATTTCAATTATATTTTTAAATTTCAATATATGCCTAAACTATAAAAAAAAGCCGAACAAAATCTTGCAATAAATATTTTGTGCCTAATCCACTTATTTACTTTTATGATCACATTTAAATTTAATAAATTAATATCTTGCGAGTGCACAAGAGCAATTAATTTCAAACAATTAATTAAGTTTTTCTGAGTGCAAACTAAGTAACCGAGAGCTAACCACGCCGTGGCTCTGGTTATTAATTGCGGGACTTGCAAATGCGATCCAAGCTCGAATACCCTGCAATAATGGGATACACACTCGTGCTGTTGGGATTGGGGCCGAATGGGATTCTGCTGGGCAGGCCTTTGTTTTTGTTGTCGTGCTGGCGAATGTGGCAAAAGTGACGACAGCCGCTGTCGCCGCTGGATGTTCGATGCTGGTTTGGCGGCAGCGAAGGTGGTAGCATACAACAACAGCAGCAACAGCAACAAAGAACAGAAAAAAGAGCAGAGAACACTCTGAATTATAAACATTTTAAATTGAAATAACGTGTCGCAATTTTTTTGTTGTCGCTGCGCTTCTTGCCACCAAAAACGGCAGAGTCGCGTCGGAGGTGGGAGGGGGGCAGCAGGGGGAGGGGGGGCAGGGAGAGCTGGGAGCGAAGCAGAGAAACTTCAAAAACGTCGTTAACGCTTACCTACCGCGCATTCTGCAATCGAATACGATTGATCTCACACTATATACGTGTGTATATAGAGTGGGTCGGGGTCGGGCGGAGCAGTGCTGGTGGAGCAACCCCAACAACAGCAAGAATGACAATAGCAGCGGGACAGAGACCGGGACGGGCCGGACAGCTAAACAGTCGCAGGAAGTGAGTTTGGCGGACCCGCATTTCGGGACTATGGCTGTCCTCGCGTGTCGCCAGCTCGCTCGGCGGCGGCGGTGGCGGTGACATAGGTGGCAATGACAATCGCGACCGGATGCTTCAAATCAGATATTGTTTTACTTTGCGCCTTCATTCAGCATTTCGGATTGCGATTGTCAGCGTGTCTGTGTCGCTGTTCGCCTTTTTTGTGCTTTTGTCGCGGCACCACCGAACCACCGAACCACCGAAGACAACGGCAGCCATCAGCGCTTGCAATTTGAGCAAGTTGCGGATTAAATAAATGTGTCGCGACTGCATTAAGGCTGCTGGCGATGTTCGTGATGCCGATGCCGTCTCCGGCCCGTGCAGCCCGCTGAGTGAAGCCTCGGCTCGTAGATCTAATCGAATTTAACACCATCAACGGGCTGCGCTTGGAATATGTTTATGTTCAGCCGTTGACAAATTCAGACTCCGCAGCGCTTAATTAAAACACATTGATTCCGCTCCCAAGAGCGCCCAGCTACACACAAACACTTCCCAGACACTAAGCCGAGCAATTCCTAATCTATTAGATGATAAAGTCCGTGCATCAATAAGCCGCAGCAACGGGGCTAAGTTAGGGGGACGCCGGCACGGCCGGCCGGGTTATTGTCTCAATTGAAGCATCGGCAATGGTTCAATCCATCGCCAGTAACGGCAACTTCCGCTTGTCAGTTGGCCGTTGCGACGCGCCGAGGAATGTCCCCGGCTGGGGCTTTGGCTTTCATTCATCGAAATGGCTCGAAATCCCACCGGGAAAATAAGCGGGCACAAAAAGAAATACGAAATGCGATCCGAAACCTTTTGGGCCTGTTAACATTGCCCACTGTTGGTGTTAGAGCCCGGTGCACAAGACGCCGAAGTGTCAACAAGCCAAATTGACAGCCATTGGCAATGGCAAACAGCAACGATTTTGGAGATTTGTCATTGATAAGTCGGCCACAGTGGCAAGCCCGGGCCGAAGCCCGAGCTCAAGTCCTCGTTTGTCCTCAAAGGGAGGCTAAATGCAGGCGACTTTTCGCAGAATTGAGTCCAGAATGTCGCCGGAGGGATTGCCGGCGGCGGCGACGGCGGAGAGCTCTCCTGGGCTGCTGTGTGTGGCTTTTCTTCTCAACATTTGACTTTTGGCGTGCGGAGCAAATTAATTCACACCTTGCCAATCCATTGTTGAGCGACAACAACAACAACACACACACACACAAACATATGCAAATTGTTTCTTACGAATCGAGTGATGGCCAAAGTGGCAAGCACTTTTTGGCAAGCTGCGCTGGTACAAATAACTCCTCGTGTTCCACGACCGACGACGACATCCGAACACAGAAAGCATGAGTTGACGCTTAAGCCATATTAATTTCGTAGGCAGCTCACCAACTGCGTATAATAAATTACAAACAAAATATGCTCATGTCTTCGTGAGTAGACAAAAAGTGGCACACTGTGTGCCCGATCGAATCGAGAAAGAGTCTCATAGGAACATTACAATAATATTATGTCAGTAATTCGGCCCGCGACGGCCTGATGTACATGTCCACGTACGATATATACTATACCCCGGCCCCGGCTACCGACTCCGGGCTGCTAACCGGTCCGCGTCGGCGTCGAGACACAAAACTATCGATTCGGTTATGTATGCAAAGTGTTGGCGACGACGGCAGCTTTGTAGACATTGGCCCTGCTCCCAGGCACTTTGGGGCCCGAACATTGTGTGGGGTCAAAAAAATAATTAATTTAAAATTCCCGCAGCGCGCACCGAAACGACACATTGAAAGCTCTTAAAGTCCCAAATTACGACCATTGTACCAGAAACAAATGAAAGAGACTCACAATAACAATATTTCTGACACATTTGCTGTTTGTAATGCGATTGTCAACTGCGGCTGCGGCTGCGACTGCGACGACAACCGAATTCGTTGCTTCGATTTATCTACGGAATGCCAAGCATGAAGACGACAATTCCAGGTGTCTTCAAGTCCGCACAAGTACTTGCCCCAAGAGCCAAATAGGCTTATGGACATGGCCAAGCTATTTGCATTTCCAGTTCTGTTCGAATCTTTTGTCAATATTGATAAATAATAGCGATAATAGATTGAAGACGAAATTTTCAATTTTTTTATTACTATAATATAAAGTTGGTTATAAAGTAATTAAATGGCTTGGATGATGTCATGGAATATTTTTTTTTAAACATATTTGCTAAACTCTGATCAGCATAAATTTGCGAATCAAGTCGATAAATTATATCTAGTCTAACAGTCTAACATTAAATTCTGTTTTAAATGTGATACAGTTTCAAGAGAACTCTCGTAATTGATAAAGGTTTTCTTTTTATTCCCGGTTAGTTTCTCACTGAATGCGAAAGAGTCTCGGGCAATTGGAGAGAGCTGTGAGATTTCGTAAAAGGTCGTTTAAGGCGTTAAAGATACTAATCTAGCAGTTTAATCGAATCAGCGGTACATTTAATGGACCTAGTTAGCTGGAGGCATTTACGTTGTCCGGTCCCCGAGTGCTGACATGCAAATGGAGGTGGACGATAATACTTGAGTACTTTCGCATTGTGTTGTGTGGCATCCTCGGTGTGCGATAGTTGCACGGGCTAACAATGTGCCCCATCTGACAAGTGGTATTCAATTAAGTCGAAAAGCGAAATGGCAACACTGTTAGCTCGTTTGATAAACGCAACTCGTAAATCATCGGAGGGCCGAGGGATCCCATTGAAGTACCGCTGGCGTTGCTGGCCACGTTTGGAAGGCAGGTGCGGAAAATTACTTTTTATATGCTCCCTTTTAGTGGTTTATTATGACAAAAACAAACGCGAAGCCAAATTTGAACGCACATGCGACGAGACGGGACGGGCCGGGCTGAATCGGGCTGGGACGGCTCATGCGCGGCGGCCGGGCATATCCATACGGGGAAACAAAGAGTCGCCGAGAGGCGCACGTCATTGGCCTGTCTCGGGTCTACTAGCGTTAAAGAGGAGAGCGCCAGGGCAGTTTTCGGTTAGCCGATAAAGACACAGACAGAAACGCTATAAGCGCTATAAACATAATAAAACAGCTATAAAGAAGCCAAACGAAACAACAACCGCTAGCTGCACAACATAAATCATCAAATTGTTAGGAAGATCCATTATAGCCCATTACGAACACCAGCCAACGGACGACGGACACACGGCCTACACCTGAGCTAGCGAACGGGCCAACTAAGGGAAACGAAGACGGCAGCATTATTAAAATGCCGTTTTGCTTAATTTTATTTTATTGTTTTTGAGAAATTCAGCCAACGAATACCAAACGTGCCCACAAACAGTCAAATGAGCGCAAACTATTCCTCTAATCGGGTGGTCGCCTCGACGACATGGGAGATACGAGGTATCGGGTATACAGAAGCAGAGGCCACAGCGACACCAAACACTCAAAAGCGAGCACAATGAAAACCGGGCGAATTCAAATTTATGAATGTGAATGAGATACGCTAAAGATACCAGATACCACATCCCAGCCGAGTCGGAGTCGAAGTCGAAGTCGAAGTCGGACTCCCAGTCCCAGTCCCGGCTCCGGCCCGAGACGTTGACCGGGTGTTCACGTCCGTTGTCCAGCGGCTCGCTTGGCGATTCCTTGGAAGTGGAAATGAGTAATTTTTTCAATTTTGTTTTTAAATTAGATTGGAGGCGTTGATAATGGAGGTAGAGATAAAGTTAATGCGTGTCATGATGGCTACTGTTCTTTCCTCTTTCTCTTTTTTATTAACAATGAAAATATTAATAAGCCTATTAATGATCTGATGGAAACACGGAAATACACACGTACATACCTCCAAACAAGGGGGTGCACCCAAATAACTACATATGTACGCGTACACACCAAATATTTTAATGAATGAACATTTTTATGTTTGTCCGTTTTATTCATATATGCCCTATCCATATTCAAAATCAGCCGCGTTGCACTTTTTTCATTAATTTCAGTTTTTGGCATGCACGGCAAAAATCAAATAAATACAACTGGAAAAGCCAAAACCGTACTTAATCAAAAGCAAACAAAAAAAAAAAAAACTGTGTGACCTCTATTGAAAAGGTTTATAAAAACGTCGAGTTAAATAAATTCAATTAAGCCTCCTTCAGAACTAAAGCGCAATTAATCGATCGTTTCGACCTTTTTGCTAGAAAATGCGCCAAAAAAAAACAAAAGTGGGATAGGTGCGGCGGCTCTTTGAAAATGATTTGACCCCCCCCACCCCCATTTCCCCTTCCCCCTTCCCGCTTATCTAGAGACGATCTATGCTAAGCAGCCGCCGTCAGAGTGTCTGCGGCAACGGCTTCTGTCCCGCGAGCGTGACGTCGCCGCCGGCGGTCGGGAATGCAAGTGCTGGTGCGTAGATGATCAAAGATTGTTAAATGATACTCAAACAGCAATTTGGGGTTTATTTGATGCGATATTAATCGCCGTACAAGGGTTACGCACTGTGAGAACACACCTTGGCTGCTTTTCTTTCCTTCGCTCCTCTGTTCCGTATAGGCCGCGTTTGGTGAGCCGCTCTTTTCTGTACTAGATACACCTGCTGTATTGCTATTTGGTTAACTATAATCGATGTTTACCTTAGTTGGCTTGAAATTGGGATTGGCATGCAAAGGTTTCTGGCTTGTAAAGCAGAGCAGAGCAGGCAAATGTTAAACAGCTGCGTTATTGCGTCGGCTCATGCGCCGGAATATATTAAATATTGATCAGATCGCTGTCGGGTTTATGCAAAGCGAACTAGTGTTGGCCTCGCTGGCCCCCGGCTCGTAATCGGCCCGTTTTATGCGCTCAAATGACTAACAAATTGTGAGCGACAAGACTGAAGGAAAGGTTTAATGAGCTGCCGCCGATCCGCATTCCCACTTATTACTATTCAGATACTATTTAAATGAACACATGTTCGGGTGCCATTGTGTGCGGACAGTTTTGCATAGTTGGCAATTCATGGGCACGGCTAGCTGCAACTAACTGTATATACACGCGAACACGTGTATATGGGGGGGTATATAGTATGTGCGTGTATATATATACGCACTCGCCTGCTATATGCCGTACATATACATATTTGGGGAACACATGTCAACATTCCATGAACACATGTACCAGCTTTCACACACACACACACACACGAATATATCAACTGCAGATCTGTGTGAGTGTGTGTGAGTGTGTGTGTGTGTGGGGGGGCGTTGGGCTGAACTTCAAAATAGGTTGTGTGCTGGGTGGTCTCAATTAATTAATTGCCTTTGCCAATCTCGCTCTGTGTGCGCCATTTGGGCAAACTGCAATTAAAACACTCACTCGTAAATGTGTGTGGGTGTGCGTGCGTGTGTGCGTGTCGAAATAATGGTGTGCGAACACAAACACTGCGCCAGCGGCAAGAGGTCGCCACTCTACACAAATAGTTTGTGACCTCTCGGTTGTTTTACAAACAAGCCCCAAACAGTCGGCGTCGACGGCTGCCCGTTTCGCGCCTCAATGTCACACGCCGGCGTTGTTGTTGCTGCCGCCGCTGCTGCTGCCGCTGATGCTGCCAGCAATACTCGGAACAAGAACGAAACCAAAAAGACGCCGCTGACGCCGTCACCGGTGTTTGGAATTGCAAATTGCCAACGGCGCGTCGCATCGTTGAGTCCAGGCCCATTTTAATTGTTTACATTTTATTTTGCTTTCAGCGCTTATAATTATTAATTTCGCTGCCACCGCCCCCTAGGCCCACCCCACTCCACCGTCGCCATCATCGGCGTCTCTCTGCCTCCGTCTTCGCCTGCGTCGGCGTCTTCAGTTGTGGGTGTTGTTATTGGCTTTTGCGAATGCAGCAGAATCGCAGCACAGTGGGAGATGCAAGCGCAGCTTTTTGGCCATAAACAACTTTGTTGGCCCAGCTATGACCGAGCGTTAAATACACTTTAATTTATGCACTACTCGCTCGCTTGCCAGAACATCCAATCGACAAATCGGACTTTAGGCCACATTCGGTGATGGAAATGCGAGAACCTTGCACTTCAATTCGGCCAAGGTCGCGACTTATTTAGCTGAAGGCTCAATTTTGATTTCAAGAACTCATTTTTAGGCCGCAAAATTTCGAAAAGCAAGATTCAACAGTTTTGCGACAAAGTATCTCAGCAGAGTTCGGCTGCAATATCCTTTTGACGTAATCGCATTATCTGAAGAATACAGCAAATGTTGTGCAAATATGCAAATAGATAGCCATCCAGGGTATGTCGGTTCCGGCATGCTCAACACAGATAACTCACTCCAGTCAATGCCAGCTTTGCATGTGTGCGCCAGCAGAAGAATACCCAGTTGGCGGCAATGTCGCTGATTCGTTCTTTATTCATTGTGGGCACCCGTGCACGCGACCCGTGCTCTGATTCAGACTCTACTCAGGGCCGGAGCCGGAGGCCCAGTCTTAGATTGTCTACACGAAACGGACTATCGCCGCTTTCTGCGGCTGTTCTCGGCTGTCCACCGGTACACATATTGTATTCTATGCATATCGCCTGTTCCACATAGATAGATATAGTTAGTTACTATGTGAAAGTCGCCGGGCACGGCCTTACCCAAGTGAAACCTGAGCTTACATCGTGTTCGAGCAGCAACTTAAGTGATAATTGTGAGCTCATTATCAGCTTTTGGCGTGAGAGGTTCCTAAGACAGCGGATACACGAGTGCTTTGGGCCCTAAGTATTAAGATTTTCGATGCATATACATAAATGCACGTATTACATATACTTTTTACACTCTACATAGATATCGTGTCTGGCGCGTGAATTCAAAATAAAGAAAACAAACTGATTCTGAACATTCCACACAATGGGCAAAATGACGTGTTTTACGTTGTAATTACCAGCAATTTATTACCTTGTAAGTGTATATCTGTCGTATCACATATTTGTATAAATATATATATTTTTTTTGTTTACTTTTTTCATTGCTGATCAATGAATGAATTATAGTCAAATTTGTGCTCGCATGTAGGCGGATGGATTCGGGTATCGTTTCTTATAAATCAATGTCTACGATATAAAAAAAAAAAAATAGATGTATTAAAAAATAGATGTTTTATATCGCAATCAAACGCAACCGTGTTTGGATACGTAATGTTTCTTTAAAATGGAATAAAGCAAGGGGTTCCAAGCCGAAATTAAAAACGGCGATAAACTTTCCATACTTTGTTGTAGTCGTTGACAGTGACTGTGACTGTGACTGTGACTGTGACTGTGAATGGGACTGCGAATGGGACACACACACTCGGCGGCTTGTACGTGATTACAGCGTGTTTGCTCAGATTTGGGCGGAAAACATGTGTAGCTCAACTGCTAATGTTAATGTCGATTGTAGAGCCGGGATTGTTGCCGTCCTGCATGCGAATTAGAAATTAATTCGCCCTTGAATGAATATTAAGTACAAGCGCTGAATGTCAGCTTGCGTCTGCCGCGTGTGCAACTGCATTTGGGACCCCGGCAAGTGGCGGCGGAGTCCGTGATTTATTGGGCCTAGCTGAATGTGGGCGCAAGACGCTCGCATTCCGTGCTCCGGGCTTCCTAGAGGGACCGTAACGCGTTGCCGTCAACCGCGTTGGGCTTCTGCGGCGTTCCCACGCCATTTTACTAGCCAACACAAGTGGCCAAATGTGGAGGAGCGGGCGGCGAGCAGCACCTGGGCATCGGAGAGTCCGACTGCGCGACTACCTAAATTAACCGGGAAACGCAACTCAACCATTTGGCAATTAACAGTTTTATTTCTATGAGCCACAAACAATGTTACCGCTGGCATCCGCGCTGCCACTGCGGCAGTTACTGTGGCAGTAACTGTGGCAGCAACCGACTGGCGCGCGTTACGCCTCCATTACACCTTGTTGCAGTTGTTACGCAGTAATTTTATGTCTTTTCTCGGAACAAAGTCATACAAAACGGCGCGCAACTGCCTCCCATCCAAAGAGACTCTTGACTCTTGACGATGTCGAGGCGATAATTGCGTGTTTAACTTGCGCTTGCGCTTGATAAGAACTCTGATCTTTCCCTCCGGTATTTCGCTTGAGCGACGTGCTGGTGGAAATCATCTCGCCGACTCCTCTGGCAATTTCCACAGCTTTTCTCCCATCAATCGGGCCGCTGGCCAACCGGCCAACTTTCCGTGGAAAAATATTATTTTGCAAGCACTTTTAATCTCTAAGGCGAGTTTAGAGAAAAATATTATTGCTGGCTGGCTGCGAAACTCCCAGGAACCGGAAATGATAGCCGACTTCAGTTTCTGCAATTAGGCACAAGCCTATTCCTAAGGCCCCTTTAAGCGAGGTAAACGAAAATGAACGTTCGCCGATTAAGTCTTCGCACATCGCGATAAAAAACGAAAGGCAGAAGAGAGCCCGCCTTATCAGGTTCTTACAGCTCATTGTTAGCCGCGTTGTGGATGTGCGAACGTAATCTGTGCGTCCGTCCGGGCGAGCAGTCGAATAGTACAACACATTCCTGGGTGCACAGTTCAACAATTGATCTTTGGTCAGCAGGCGTTTAGTAGTTTGATTGTTTCTGCCACAAATTTGCATAGCCCATTGTGCGCGTTAAATCGTACGCATTCTAAAAAAGCAAGGGGGCGGGGCGGGGCCGGGGGGTGGGGGAGGGGGCCTGGGCGCCGTGTTTGTCGGCGTCGGTCGTGCGTCATGGACTCGCGCTCGCGGCTTGCATACATATGCCGCACCTGCGCCTCCATGCCAAATCCAGAAGTCATACCAAAGAAGGCGTTTTTTTAATTGCGTCGACATGCCCGAACTACCAATGAGACTTGTCGTCAGTTGAGCGACTGCCCGATCAGCCGATAGCGATAGCTAAAACCCCGTCGTCGTCTTCGTCGTCGTTGCTGCGCCCGTTGCCCGTGGCACGCAAAAAGTGGCAGCCGCATGTGCGATAATCCACTTACAGTGCAAATACATGCCACCACACACACACACACACACATACACATACACCATGTCTTTGCCTTGGCCAGGCGTCGCGCAACTTCGTCTAAATATTTGTCCTGTTTGTTATAGCTCTTGCCTTTTAGACCACTCACGAACATGGCCCAATGGCAATTGCAATTCATCTCTGGCCAGAAAAAAACTGCCTTTTGGCTTGAGTTTGATTGCATTTCTATTGTTGTTGTTGCTGTTGCTGTTGCTGTTGCTGTTGCTGTTGCTTTTGCTGTTGATGTCATTGTTTGATGTTCATCCATTTATGGATCGCATTGTTCCCTCCAATACTTTCCTGTCTTACCAGTTATAGCTGATAATACGGCCTAAACAACCAATCAGCTAGTTGCGCCGCGCACAATATAATACTAAGTGAGTCCGCTTTTAGCTGACATCGGCGCAAATATTTGCACAGCCGCCATCTGAAATGATGAGGACAGCGACAACCAATCGATCGGTTTGCGGCATTTCAAGATTCCATTATGACATCCGACACTGTTTGCCTATTTGCTCACATTTAACGGATTACTGGGTTTCGTTGCGAGTCAACGCTGCCAGCGCCAACGGCGGAAACCAGCCAAGATCGCACTCTAGACTTGGCAAACAGCCAAACAGCCAAACAGCAGCGCAAACGGCTGCGTCGCATCTCATGATCGTCTTTACCAATCTGAATATGCATATGTGCGTAGATGAGTGCACTCGCAGAAAAAACCCAGCAGCGTTTATTTGGGGATTGGGAATATCTATATATTCAATAAAAATCAAGTTATCTTGTATTACTAATAAAATAAAATTTTTTAAAAATCCAGAGTCAGCAAATCCTCTGAGCCTCGAGCTGAAAAATATCGCCTACCCACATTCCGGCCCAGACAAATTACAAAAATCTATCTTTTGACACAACAAAAAAAAAAACAAAATTAATTTGACTATTATAATACTGCGCTCCTTGCTTTAATTTGGTATTCTTATAATTAAAAAAAATTCAAATTTGGAATAATCAAGATTTCCCTCCCACTCGAATTTGGTATTCAGCATTTCTCCGAGTGTACGCGGCCAGCAGCAGCAGCAGCTTCGGCAGCTCTGTGGACTTGCATCTGTGTTCAACAAATAGAAATCAATGGCCGCTTTAGTCCACTGGGGGATCAATGGGAATGTGATAATCATTCCAATTCTCGGCGTGTGCGTGTGCGCGATGTTCCGAGTCATTGGCTGGCAATGGCAAATACGTATTCAAATAGCGACAACTGCTGTTGCCGTTGCCGTTGCCGTTGATGTTGATGTTTTGCTATTGCTGCCTTTTATCATTTGTCTTATTTACCCACTCATTCGCTCTGGGTGTTGTCTTTCTCGAAACGCTTGCTGCACTGGGCCTTAACTAGCTGGATCTGCGATTGCAGCCCGGACGCGTCGCTGCGATTTGCATGGGCCGTGCTGTATTTGCCTTGTTAATACAACGAGTACTGTCGCTCGCCCGGCGCATTAGTCGTGGCCCATGGCGACACAAGAGCCGGGCCCGGTGCCGGCCCGGCTTGCAAAACAGATGCCGCTGGTTTATTTAGTGCGCGTGCGCATGCGCATGGCCCATCAGGCGGAGCTGCTGCCGCTGCGGCCGCTGCTGCCGTCGCCAAACGCCGGCGACAGGGTACTAGCCGCGGCACCGGCAAAGGAATGCCTGAAATGTTTAGGCCAAGTTGGGATTACTGGCGTCCAAACATCGGTGCACTTCAAAGAGTTGCCAACATTTGATGGTAATTGCCGCTAAACGATTTTCAATGTTAACTTGTAAAAACGTTAACATTTTTAATTTGTGTTATATACTCACGGACAGTTGTTTATACCAGGTTGTATGCGCTCTGC
The DNA here is from genome assembly GCA_035047465.1 of Drosophila sordidula. NCBI lineage: Eukaryota > Metazoa > Arthropoda > Insecta > Diptera > Drosophilidae > Drosophila > Drosophila sordidula. Next base: position 12,094,348 of record JAWNPQ010000156.1, on the reverse strand, counting down.
GCCTCCGTTTAGTTCCACCGATACCGGGGCCGGCGTAAATTCCGCGCTTTATCAAGAACATTACCCACCGCAGACACGCCATTAATAAGTATCTGATTGAAAAGTGCAGTTAAATCTTGTTTCCTTATAAGATTATCTCGCTGAGATATTCACACTCGTCACTTGCACGTTTTATGGCCCGAAGAGAGATTTGATGAATCCTGCAAGTATATACTGTATTATGATTATATAATTAGAGATAGTAATCTAGATTTGAATCGGATAAATATGCCAAGCAGGTTTTTCGAGCCTCTTTACTGTGATCCTCCCCCCCCCTCCCCCCCTCCGCGAGTACAGCTAACAAATCGGACTGATGACTGTGCCAGTCTAAGCATGATAATAATGATCATAACGACATTGTGCATAAAGTGGAATTCTCGAATCAAAATCAGCTCATTACGGAGGCTAATGTAAGCACAACAAAGCCATTCTGCGAGATTTATTCAACAGCTTTAAGTGGTTGGAAGGAGGATGATGCAGCGCTAATGACATTATGCACGATTGCTGCTTTAAGGGACTGGACCGGAGGAGGAGACAGCGTCGAATTCAGATTTTGTTAACGAATCAATGCAGTCAAAAGAAGTATTAATAAGAAGCCTAGTAACATTTTTCAATATGTATCTGAGTCCGAGGTCGAACCTGAAGCGGTGTGAAAAGGCTTTCATTTCAAACGCAAACAATCGCTCCGAGTAGGAATTGAAATTAATTTCATGTATCATCATTAATCAAAACACTCGCTCGCGAGCAGCCAAAGTGCTCTGTGTGCATATACATATGAAAGCATGTGTGTGTGTGTGTGTGTGTGTGCACAATCCGTAAGTAGAAAGATGTTGACTGCACTGGAGCAAGTAGTCATGGTCTGGTTTGGCCTCTTCATACACACACACACACACACACACACACACGAGTATTCTTCCACATATGAATGTATAACGATATTCATTCTGCAATCGGTCCCGCGACTGACAATTTCAATAGCGAGTGCGGGCGGAGCAGGGAACAGTGGGACAGGGACATTCCCCGAGCTCAACTAATCAGCATGCAAAGAAAACAACATTAAGAGTCAACAACAACGACTGGCACTCAACACAATTATGAGAACTGACGCTGCAAGAGTTTCATGTTTAATGACAAGTCACTTTCTGCGCCCCAGTTCAGTCATCGTCATTCACTCATTCAGTTAGCGGCGGCCCGGAGAGCTCGCGAGCCGGCCAACCGGCTAGCTGGTGCCCCTGTTGCCCCTGGCTCTAACGATGTTTTCTTTGAAAAGTTAGAAGCCGTTTCCAGTAGTTCAATTACAACTTCACCTCACTTGAAGCGTTTTGTCCGGGCCGCTCTAACCTCACGCCCTCAACGATAATAATACCCATTCCCGCAGCCAGTTCAACCGGCATTCCACTAGATGAATCTGGATGAAGACGAACAAAAAGAATATCTCATCTGCCTGTCTATATCTACTCGCATGATAACTTTACAATTTACAAAATCAATTAAAACCCAAAGCCAAAAATAAATTCAGTTACCTGCCTTTCGACAAAGTTCCAAATATATTCATTGAATACACTGAGAACAAAAATTGCGCTTTCAATTTTACCAGCATCATGTAAGCAATGTCTATTAATCAGGCTTCATTTCTATAACTGTAGCTAGCTGTCTAAATCAATTTTCAAGCAATCATAAATCAAGCTTTAACTTTGGCTTTGTGGAAATGTTTTACAAAAATACTTTCCGTTTCAAAAATTATTCAAAATACCTCTTAATTCTACAAAAGGGAAATTATGGTCGAGTATGAAAACAAGATTTTTCTGGAACAACTATCAAACTATCTTGATTTAATTATTTTAAAGGTTTTTCATATAAGTAAAATTAAATAAAATAAATGTATATCTAACAAAAGTACTTTCCGTTTCAAAAATTATTCAAAGTATTTCTAAAATACCTCTTAATTCTCAAAAGGGAAATTATGGTCAAGTATGAAAACAAGATTTTTCTAGAACACTTTTAACTCCCTATTTGAATAACAAACTTTGTTTTGCAAACTATCTTGACTTACTTTTTTTAAAGGTTTTTTATGAAAGTACAATTTTAAATGGTTTTATTTACATATAACAAAAGTACTTTCCATTTCCCAAATTATTCAGAGTATTTTTATAATACCTCTTAAACCTGTATTTTATATATCATTAAAGGAAATTATGTCTTCTATGAAAACAAGAACACTTTTAACTCCCTATATGAATAACAAAAATTTGTTCTGCAAACTATCTTGATTTAATTATTTTAAAGGTTTTTTTATAAGTAAAATTTTAAATGGAATTAAGTTGAAATCTTATAGTTTGCATAAATGTATATTTAACAAAAGTACTCTCCATTTCCCAAATTATTCAGAGTATTTTTATAATACATCTTAAATCTATATTTTATATATCATTAAAGGAAATTATGGCATGAAAACAAGAACACTTTTAACTCCCTATTTGAATAACAAAAATTTGTTCCGCAAACTTTCTTGATTTAATTATTTAAAGGTTTTTTTATAAGTAAAATTTTAAATGGAATTAAGTTGAAATATTATAGTTTGCATAAATGTATATTTAACAAAAGTACTTTCCATTTCCCAAATTATTCAGAGTATTTTTATAATACCTCTTAAACCTGTATTTTATATATCATTGAAGGAAATTATGTCTTCTATGAAAACAAGAACACTTTTAACTCCCTATATGAATAACAAAAATTTGTTCTGCAAACTTTCTTGATTTAATTACTTAAAGGTTTTTTTATAAATAAAATTTTAAATGGAATTAAGTTGAAATCTTTAGAAGTCAAGCGAAAATTCTGTTTTGGAAAAATATCTTAAGCTTTTATAGATGTATGTTTAACAAAAGTACTTTCCATTTCCAAAATTAAAAATCGATTACAACTTTTAATTATTTATGCAAAAGTATATTTCTATAAAAAGTAAAATATACATATGTAGTTTTCCATATACCCTTTTACAGCCATAACGAACCAGCATAAAAGTTATTTAAGTTATTTATTTACTCCATGTAAAAACAAAAAAACTCGTTGATATTTTATTTTACTATTTATTTAGCAGAATCCGCCTCTGATTAGTGCAGCATTGTTGATACGCAAATATGCTAATTTGGCTTTTAGCAGGACTCAAGCTGAGGCACATTATTTTTCGCACTCGCAGTCGGTAATATGGAATCGAATTGAAATCGGAATGGCAGCTCTGCGGTTTGAACTATTCACCGTTGATCAGCTTAATTTTGGATGGAGCGCGCTACACAAAACACATTAACAAATCGTGTCTCAAATTAGAGCTCCAACAACAGCAGCTCTGACACCGACACCGACAACAGAAACAAATGTTGTCGCTTTCATTGCGTTTGTGTAGGTTGACAATTTTGGGAACGGTTTCGGCCGTTAACAAAACATGGCATTTAATAATACGTCTACAATACCCATACATAAGTGTTATCGCTGACTAAAAAGCTTTTTGTTGCTACTCGCTCGGTTGTTGTGGTTGCTTTTGTTGTGCCTGCTGTTGTTGTTGCTGTTGCTGTTGCTGCTGCTGCTGTTGTGTGTGTGTGCCTGTATTTGCCTCTGGTTGTTATATCGTATGTATCCGTATCGGACTTTTTGTCGGGCTCCCAGCCCATAGCTGTATCTGCCGCTTGTAGTGTTAGCGTTGTCGTTGATTGCCCGGCGAAAGGTTGAAACAAATGAGGTCGAACGTTGCCAGTCGACTTTTATCAGCGTTATTAATATTGTAGATTCAATACAAAACACATGCACACACGTGATGCCATTAAATGCCATGTTTAATGGTTAGTACCGATTTCGATTTATGTCCGTCCGATAAATATTCAAATTATAATCATGCATAAAGTCGTGGGCCGCTCAAATCTCTAGTGGATGCCATTTAATTGTAAATATTATCAAACAATTTTATTCTGTTGTTGTTAACTATGTGGCACTAATTGACAGTTAATCCGTGGATAAGACTGACCTTTTCATTGCCCTACAGTTTTACATTTTACTGCCATTTCGAGATCGAGCTCAGATATCCAAGTCGAAGCTATAAGCTAATATATTAGCCAACATCCGTAAGGAATGGGACATTATGAGGGATTTATGATCTTGAATTGGGAAAATATATAAGTAAATAAATGTCGTTAAGTAATTACTTTTATGTATTGTTACTAAGCCTAAATATTTATTTTATCTTCAACATCATCTGCAAGCACAAGTTTCCATTGTTTACTGTCACAACACCTATTTTAAAATATATTAAATATTGCAAATCGAGTGGAATGGAGCGAGAATGCGAAAGTTTCCAATATACGGTCCAGACTCGAAATCTCTATGACAAAACGTTTGATAAAGTAGTTTCATAAAAATGCTCGTTTTTGGCCAGCCCCACAGCAGGCAAATAAATAAAATAATAGTAAAACAATGTGCTCTCGTCGTCGATAAATTGTTTGGCAGTTACAAGCGCGTCCAGTGGCTCCAACCCCAGAGTGTGTCATCTGTCCTTGCTAGGGAACGGTCTCGGGCTCCGGCTCCGGCTCCGGCTCCGGCATAACTACACGGAATAAAGCGAAAATCAACTGAATTCCAGGACCGCGTCATTCGCATCCTGTCATTTATTTATCTCTGTGAGCTCTCGCCCCCCAAGCAAGGACGTGCAGTCCGGAGTAGTATTAGTCGCGTCATTGCTGGTCACAATGAGGATTCAATAGCTCTGCCTCCCTGGCATATGCGTCTATATATATGTAGTACATATGTGTGCTTGTATGTATGCAGGCATGTACGCCGGGTTGTGTGCGCTTATGTCAATAGAGACAACAATGCGGTTCAGATGCGACAGTCGTCATCCTGTCAAAACAAAGTGTGATTATTGATAATTTATGATGTCACGGATTTTTCCGCACGCCGAAATTATTATTCTTTGCCCAGACATTGCAATATTTTCAACGTTTTTCCTTTCCCATCGGACGTTTAAATTACTTACAATATGAAGCGATGTGCACATAGGTCATATTTATTTATTCCTATGTGTGTCTGTATATGCGTGTCTGTATACTTTTCTGTGCTGCACTAATATTCAATCAAATCGTTAGAAAGTAGAAAAAACCTTTGTGTTGCCCCAGATTAAGAACCCTTGCGAACATGTGGCAGATGTGCAATGTATCTGGAAAGATTTTTAATCAAAAATCTAATTACCGGCCGAGCAGCTAATAATATAATAATAATGTAGTCAACGAATCTTCTTGTTAATTAAATGCACAGTCTTAATTTGGCAGATAATATTATAATATAATTCATTTGTGTATGTGTGTGTTTGTATATAGAGGTGCTGCAGTTAAAAATTGCAACAACTTCCGCAGTGTTAAAAAATCCATATTTCAAATCGATCTAACCTTATGCCACATAAATAAACGTCATCTGTTCAGCGAGCACCGGCAGAATCCTCTGCTATATAGTTGGCCTGTAATTGTGAGCCCGTGGTAATGCTATTAGCAGTAACTTTTCCCCGTGTTCCGTGTGTGTGTGTGTGTGTGTGTGTGTGTTGCAGCTCCTTGGGGTTGCGCATGCGGAGAACGTCGCAAGGCTGGCCACGTCCTAAGCAAATATTATCGGAGAGACGTTGCCATGCGTACGAGTGTTTGTTTTAGGGCTGTTTAGCCAGGGATTTAGTGGTTGGCACTGTGGTTATTGTGTGAAAATCTGTTTTCGCGCTTAGTGCTAAAATGTAATGAGCAAGTAGGCATAATATAAATAAGTACAACAATGGCTTAAATACGCCGTGCCATAAATCAAACAATGACCGGAAGTAATGAGCGGGAATATTGACATGCGTTGCGCATGTACATACATATGTGTGTGTGTGTGTGTGTGTGTGTGTACATCAGAGATTTGTCAACATCTCTTAAAACATAAATATATATATACTTGTATGTACATAGTATATAGGCACGATCGCTGCCCTTATATTGATCAATTGCCATCTGCATTGGGGCACGTTGGGCGCCATAATTTGTCTCGAACCGAGTTGCGTCACTTAATCCATTTAACTCGCGCGGCCAGGCGTCAGTTATGACGGGTCTTCGCCGCGCCCCGCGATGTTGCGCCGAGTGGCACAAACAATGCGTCGACGGCAGCGTGGGGCACGCGACGGGACACGCAGCCCGTCTCGAAGGCTTATTAGGTTAATTACGAGTTTTTGATTGGTAAATTAAGAGCGGCCGCATGAGGCGGGTAGCGCGCTCCGGCTCGTAATGCGGCACGCGGCAAGCCGCCTGTCTGCCGGCCATTTCGAAATCAGTTCTCAACACACTGCCTCAATTCAAATGCGTAAATAATTAATTTAGAGCCAATTCACGAGCTGCTGTACGGCCCGTCGCCTGCGACTGTCGGGCCAGCTATCTTTCGACTGCTATCTATGCTACTGCCACAGATAAACCACCCGCCGCGCCTCATAATTTATCTGCGCCTCAGCAGACCAACCGTCCACTATCGCAGTGGGTAGCCAGCTCCAAGCCACGTTATTCAGCGGGCAGGCCCAACCGCTAACTTGGGCTTAAGCCGCAATGTTGCTGGCGCTGGGAGATTGAAAACTCACTTCGCACGAGCTGTCAGATCTCAGGGTATAGTGAAATTATTTTAGAATTAAATAAAACACTTCATAAAATGTTTAACAATTTTTAAGCGCTTATACTAAAAGCGGGAAGCATGTTATATAAATATATGTACTAATACAGATCTAAAATTCAAAATAAAGTGTTCCCAATTAAATATTTATTATTGGCTGTCATAGTCGGTAAAAACTCCAATATTTCAAGAATAGAACTATAAGAGAAAAAATCATATATAAAATACAAAACTCAGAGTATAGTGAAATTATTTTAGAATTAAATAAAACACTTCATAAAATGTTCAACAATTTTTAAGCGCTTATACTAAAAGCGGGAAGCATGTTATATAAATATATGTACTAATACAGATCTAAAATTCAAAATAAAGTGTTCCCAATTAAATATTTATTATTGGCTGTCATAGTCGGTAAAAAACTCCAATATATCAAGAATAGAACTATAAGAGAAAAAATCATATATAAAATACAAAACTCAGAGTATAGTGAAATTATTTTAGAATTAAATAAAACACTTCATAAAATGTTCAACAATTTTTAAGCGCTTATACTAAAAGCGGGAAGCATGTTATATAAATATATGTACTAATACAGATCTAAAATTCAAAATAAAGTGTTCCCAATTAAATATTTATTATTGGCTGTCATAGTCCCTAAAAGTCTCCAAGATTCTAATAGAACTATAAGAGGAAAGGAAAATCATATACATATAAATTACAAAACTCAGGGTATAGTAAAATTGTTTTAGAATTAAATAAAAAAAATTAATTAAATGTTTAACAATTTTTTATATATATATAAAATTAAAGTATATATTCTTTTTTTATTTAGAATTTCATTTAAAAAAGAATAGTATAAGGCTTAACATTTTTTTAAGGTATTATATTAAAAGCGGAATGAAAGAACCAGAAGACATCGAAAATTAATATATATATTAATTTTAGATTTTATATATGTTATTATGATGGTTGCACGAACAGCCATATTATATTTGTACGCAATTAAATATTTACTATTGATTGGCATTGTCCTTAAAAGATTCTACTAAAACTGTAAGAGAAAATGAAAATAATATAAATATTTATAGCAAACTGTACTAAATATATGAAATCAAATACGATTTGTCAGCTATCGACAAGGAACTAGGAAAAGTTGTTGTTTTTTATAGTCTGCTCAGAAAGTCAAAAATAGCTCTATATTGATTGGCTGCACATTCTTTTACTAGAGATACGAAACTTGGAAGAGTACTCTACAAGGTAAAATAATTCAAGCGGCAAATATATTTGTTAGCTATTCACATCTTCTTATCACACTTTACTTTCAATCGAACTTCATTTTATAAGCTTATAAATATATACTTGGAGCTAAATCCAATAATTGAAGCACCCCTAAACTTATAAATTGGTTTGCGTGGAATTATTTTGCCAGCGAAATGCAAACATATGTAAAGGGTAGAATGTGGCTTTGCGGATTGGGCTTGGGCTTGGGCTGGAAATGTTTTATTGAAACGATAGAGGCGAAATAAACGTGCTCTGGCCACATTTATTTATTTGATTTGTTGTGCAAAATCAATCTGTAGTTCTAATGGAAGGTAATGAACGCACAGATAACGAGGCCAGATAGATATGTTGTATTATCAGCGTTGATAATGCAAACACAATTATTACCGTAAACGGGACCAAATATGCACGGGGAACTTGGACTACGGCCGGGCTTGTAATTGGCATTTCGGGTCCGATCGACTACTGATAACTGGGCTTATTTGCCTAGTTCTTTATTTAGGTGCGATTGTAAATGCGACACATGCACCAAAATGAATGCCAAATGGCCAATATTGTAATTAATTTGGTCTAATGCCAATAATGTAATCGCAATTTAAACTGGCGAGAACAATCGATAAACCGAAAGGTGTTTATATGGGCGGTCGACAGCCCCAACCCGGATCGGGGCATTGCGTAATTTGGATGTACCTGGTGGCAGGCGACCTGGCCGACTGTAACTGTAACTGTACACAAGCAGATAACATCGGGAATTTATGCCCTCTTCGTGTGTTTTCGTTGTAATAACAAAGTTTCAGTTTATATAAATGGATAAACTCGTAAATTCTCGTCTAGCCACGCATGCTAATGTACCCGTGTTCGCCAGTGTATATGGTTATTATTTTCGCCGAGGGGGGGGGGGGCGTGATATATGCATGTATTTCACTTTTACTGACACATTGGGGGCGTGACATATAGACTTTTTTATTGCAAGATTGAAGACGCTGCGCTGTAATTTGAGTGTCTATGGCGCACTTATCTTGAATCGCACTTGGCGATTGAAAGCTCGCCAACTTGCAATTACACTACAAAACATAAAGTCACGCACCCACATGCCAGCACACACACACACACACACACACACACACACACATATAGTCGGGCACAGGGAAGAGCACGCAATGACGAAATAAATCAAACAATATAATTGCTTCTGTTTCAACACCAAGTACACAACCTGGACTTGGGGGCTCAAACCGCGCCGACTACTCACTACTCGTTGTAGTACTCGCATGCTTCGCACCTGTTCCAAGGAGCCCCCCCCTCCCCCGTCCCCGTACCCCCCATGAGTAGTTGTGGGTACGGCTTCCACTTTTCTGCAAACTCAAATTTACGGCACGCAACTTGCGCCGAGCTGCGGGCGTGAACTTGTTGTTGTCTGTCGGCTGCGAAGACGTTTTCGACAGGCCAACTGTCCTTTTAGGCCGCAGTCGCTGCCGCAGACAGAAATTGAACAGCACCTGCGGCAGCAACTGGAGCAGTTTGCAGCTAACAGCATTTTGATGTTAGCTCCGCCAGCCAGCCAGTTATGGACGACTTGCCGCGTATCGATTCCGCTTAAAGCAAAAACTGAATTGAGTCCTAATCAGCACTCAGTTAAGATCAAATATGTACATAAAACGTAGATTTCATTGTGTTAATTATATTGCACGGACAAGATAAGGACACGGCAAAGTGGCCGCTACGAAAATGATTGCAAGTTGTGCCGAATTTAAATACCCTTTTCTATCTGACATTCTTCTAATTCAAAATCAATACATTCATATCGTAGATCTAGGAATTCTGCGTAGGGGGGAGTGGAAAAAATTGACTCTAGCTCAAACATTTAGTCTACTTGCCACGCCCCTAATGGGCGTCTTCAGAGGAAGTCATCAGTATTCCGTCGGAAAAATAATACTGCGAAATTTATTTCGATTTTATCGACTTGCTCCCAAAAAATGTATCCAAATGTATCTTTACAATTGCCGTATATATGGCCTGTCGATATTCCAAATTTCTAGCCTCACTTTGCTCTTCCCACTTCGTGATCGAGTACAACTTTCAACAGATTTTCTGTCGTTTGTCCGTCGTTTGTTTCAGCAGCGTTCAGTAAATGAAAATGTGGCAGAACGTAGTCCGAACTCTATCTTCCAGTGTGCGTGACACAATTCCCGGGCAAGCTTGAATACCCGCCGCAAGGGCACCAAACGCCTACCTACTGTGTCAAAATATGGCGCGTTGCCTTGGCATTATAAATGTCGCTGCAATGCGCGCCGGAATTATTGTCGGCCATTATTTTATTGGCATTTTCCAAATTGTCATTGTCAGAGAGGTTTATGTACTCGCCGGCCCCTCAGCCGGCAGTTAGCTAACCAGCCGGGTTTTTCTTTCCGCTCGCAGCGATATTTGTTTTCCTGCGGCTCTGATGAGCGGCACCCGTTCGATCATTTGCGAGCTGCGATACTTATTTACAGGCGCACCGCGGGGTGCGGGTTACGGGTGGAGGGGTGCGGGGTGCGGGTACGGGTGAAGCGTGCATCAAATTAGAGCCGTGGGCATGGCTGCGGATGCGGATGCGGCGGGGTGGGTTTCGGTTTGGGGTAGTTACGCCCAAGCCAATTTGTATATAATTTAATGCAATATTCAATGAAACCTTCCATGTCGTTTACGTACTATATATATATGTGAATACATAGCTAGCACATAGCCCTATTAGAAGCTCACATTCCGTGAGCATCTATTTGGACAGATTGTACAGTTTGCCTCTTCACAACAATATCATATCAAAGAAAAAAGCTAATAATCTAGTGGCGAAGGATATTTAATTTAGCATATAAACGATTCCAAACTATACAAAATAATTGTCCAAAAATAATCTCCAGCTGCTGCGAGAATTCGTAGAACTAAAAAGCTTCTTGGTGCATAATAAGAAAACTATCTCAACGCTATTAGCATTTCCTCTCAATTTCGGAGAGACGCAATACATTTGATTTCTTAATAACTTTTGAGATATCGGATTGAATGAGGTGCCATTCGATGCACAAGTGCTCCATATCTCAGGAATATACAACTCGACCCGATCGGACTATCCTGGCGCACAACTCTTCGTGATATTCTAAGAAATGCCAAAAATATTAACTCTAGATTTACAAATATATTTTAGTATGCTACTGAGTTTCGAGCCACGAAGATATTTGTTATTTGTATATAGATGCGCACGATGCGCCTTAATAGGTCTTCGTCTGCGCAGACATATTTCGCATGTACCCATATAGAGGTAATTATGCTCACTTATTAAGCCCAAGTACGTCGTGTGTCTTTGAGCCACCTGGGGGCATGTGAACGATGACGAGCGAACATCAACATTGACGCCTATCCGCATCCTGCACTCCATGCCCAGGCCTATGCCCGTTGCCGGTCCCGACGTGTGGACTGAAAATTGAATCTGTTATCGTTGCTCATTCACAAACTCGCACATTGGCAGTCTGCTTGTTGACGGGAAATGCGATTGGGATTGCCTTTGACACGTCGTCTGCTGCCGCTGCAGGATACGTGTGCGAGTGTGTGCGAGTGTGTGCGAGTGTGCGAGTGTGTGTGTGTGTTGGCATTGTTCGTATAAGTTAACAGCGCTGTTCAATTTTTCCGCACTAATTAGATTAAAGGAGGCTTGTACAGATGAAGCGAATGGATTGATGACTCCACGGAAAATCCGGGCAACTCCAGTGAATGGAATGCGCAAAAAACAAAGGAGAACCGAAAGTTGCCCCGAATTCCGGCAACGGCAGCGGCATTGGCAGACGGCGATAAAAAGGTCAAAACAACTGCGAAATACTTTAATCCTATTAGGCATATAATTCAACAATAACAGCGACACATGTTGCCAGTGCAGCCGACAGGAAGGATCAAGACCAGTCCGATTGTCCTTTTCACGCCGCCTGCGACGCAGCCTAAGCACAAATAATAAAACAACAACGACTGGCGAGCGCTAAAGCTGCGGACTCGAGCCGAGCGAGCGCGGAATACGCAACGTGACACGTTCCAATTAGCCACTACTTTTAATTATATTCATCAAGTTCCCGGGATCAACACACTCGGATCTTCCCATTTCAGTCGGGCGTCAGTTGCATCTGCTGCTTTTTAAAGTCTGCTGAGCGGGGTTTTCGTCCACCTCAGGAATAACTCTTTCAACGTTCCCTATCGTCAAGAAAACACAAAACTTATTGCCCCACTGCCGTTTTGTTCGTCAATATGAATCATTCTGAACCTCATTAGGAATGAATTGAATTAAGTTCAAAATACCGTATTTAAGATTATATTCCGAAATTTGAACAAAAGAGCTTAAACTGGAATTAGAATTTAGTAGTTTTTCAAAAAAAATAATAATTTTCCCGCCGATTTTGTGGCTTCAGAATTGTGTCCTCCTTTCGGCACATTTAGTTGTCTAATGTATATAAATAATAATAAATATAAAATAAGAGTGGCATTAATAAATGATTTAAACATTTTCATTGAATATATATATATTTATTCTTTGAACACTTTTTAAGTATAACTTTGTTAAAATAAACCATGAAGCAAACCCGTTATTTTTTATTCTAAATTTTTTATCTAAAAAGAAAGACTTCCACCTTGGTAGAATTTTCGCAACATTTGAAATGGAAATTCTAGTTGTTTTTTGTTATTGGATAATAGTTATTTACAGAGTTAGTTTGCGATGAAGATATCAAAGGAATTGGAGACTCGGCCTCGGCCAGCGGTCGAGGATTTTAATTTGCTCATTTTACGGTTTTCACCATTTTCGGACATTATCCGGCTTTTGAATTCGGGTCCATTCTCTAGCAAATCGAGTTGTATACCGCCCATTGATTCGTCGCTTGTCACCGACGAGTCCATTGTTCGATCTTGTTTTGTATTCGTTCGCTTCATAATTGCGATGTCTCTTTTCGCAGTTGCGATTCAAATTTCCATTTGCTGTCGCCTTTTGAAATGCTGAATGCCACAAGGGATGCTGCAGCCGCATCAGCATCAGCAGCAACAGCAGCAACAGCAGCAGCAGCAGCAACGCCTAAACATTTTTTCGGGTCTGTGAAATCCGCTTATGTTGGCCATATTTGTGCATTCGCACGGTAATACTTTAAATTTGCAACTTTTTAATCACTCTAAGCGGATTTCTAGACGAAACCTGTTATGATGCGACGGAAAAATCCGAGCTGCGACTATTGCTGACAGCCTTTTCCTGCTGAAGGAATGTTTGTTTTTTCGGGATTTGTAAATGAGATACATTAGGAGAGACAATGACTGCTCAAGCCAATTAAATTTAATCCAGAAAAGATAATACTTTGTTGATGCACAAACCCAGCACTATGCTTCACGACTCCCATAGAATGTAAATGTTTTCTGTTTTCCCCGTTTATCTCTTTCATTCGCAGACTTATTCTTCGTGGCTCTCTAGACAGCCACGGGAGCTGCATAATATGTAATAAGCATATATAGAAAAGCTTATTGTTAGAAACTTTTTTAATATAAACATGAATATGCATATAGCAGGGAACGAGCTGAGATGGGGATGGGGATGCGGATGAGGCAAAGTGGGAGGGGCCATTCAGAAAATGGCTGCCAGCAGAGCGTCCTGGCATGCGAGTTACTATAAAATAAGCCCTTATTGTTAATCAGTTAACAAAAACTGAGCCAGAACAAAACTGCTGCGAAAAAGCTGCGAGCATAATTCAAACCAACTCGGCTAAAATGCGAATGCGAATGTGAATGCGAATTGAATAGCGCCAAAAAGTTGCTGGGCCAAATTGAAAAGAAAAGCAAATAAAATGCAGTATATACATATATATATATATGTATGGGCAGGGACTGTTAGTCTCTCTCTCTGTGCAGAGGCAAAAATCTGAACAAAACCAAAAATATTTTAATGACAACACCCCAAAGGCCGCAACCTAAACCTAAACCAAAGCCAAAACCTACACGAAAAGTGCGCAAACAAAATGAGCAGGCAGCACAAAGTGCCAAACCGGGCGGACTCCGGCGAACAGCAAAGCGCCAACCACCAACACCACAAGACAGCCACCACCGGGTACGAGTACGAGTAACCAGCATCAGCATCAGCATCAGCACCAACAGCAATAACAGCATCAGCACCAGTCCATTATGTGCTCGTCGGTAATTATTTGCATAAAAATATATGCGGAGGTCTAAACAAAACAGTTTAGCAATCAATTATGAAAACACGTTAAATAGGTGAGTGCGAGTGCAAATGTCGCCGCCAGAGGCAGCCAGAGGAAGCATAAGTAAGCATAAGCATCGGGGACAGACACAATGGCTGTGACCTCCAGGAATCCGCACACACACTCACACACACACACACACACACACACGCGCGCATCCTGAAAGGTGCGGCCCGGAAAAGAGAGACGCACAATCGACAGATGCAGTTGCCACCGTGTGAGCAGAGCCCCTGCCCCCGACCCCGTCCCCATTCACGTGCATGTTGGCATCACAAGAAGAGCCCACCAAGGCTCAAGCCCGGCCGCACGCACATGTGGCCACCGGACAGGGCCCGGGGCCTACTACGCGTAATGACCGGCGGGCGCAGTGTGTACGCTTGAGTAATGCGATAAGTGAAAACAAATAACTGAGGCGAGTCGGCCCTATTCGGGCCTATTCGGTGCCGTTCGGGCCGGTTCGGGGCGAGGCGACAAAAGTTTGTTTACACAACTAAACAGAAATAATGCGTAATGTGAACGGGTCGGCGGCCAAATGTTTGGCATATTTTCATAGAAATTTTTCTATTTGACTCCAATGCTTTCAAAGTAATTTAAGTAATAGCCTACTTGCACTTCTACCTAATAACTGTGTAATTATTTGGATGTTCATTTTTCAGAACGATACGCACTTTAATATTGCTTTTGATTTTAATTAAAGTTTATGCAAATACCGTGCACTCATAAACTGGCTAAAAGCCAAAATAGCTCCGAATATTGCCGGGGCTATTATGCGAAAACTTCCATCTCCCACTGTTATAAAGACAGACATCGGAAAGTAAAGTAAAAGTCAAAATAGAATATAAGTATATACAGGCTGCCGCTCTATCTAGTCTATATATTGTTCATATCTAGGCTACAATAATTGCTGCGAGCACAATTGTTAAGATACAAATACGATTCTTAATTCAAATAGAACCGGGTTAGAATCTGTACCGCTTTGTTCTAAACATTTTAGGTATATTCCTTGCAATTTTGCTTTTATTCATAAAAAAGAGTAACATTCTTGAATAACTACAAAATCTTGAAATGAAAACGTTTTGAATAGAAATATACTGCTTCAAAGATTAACTACTGTATTTAAGTCTTTATTCATTCATTTCATGCAATTTTCAGGCCTTAACAAGAACAACAAATCCAAGTACAAACCAAAGCGCAAGTCTGTGGGGGAAGGTATCCAAAATTCGAAATATTCTCAACTTGCGGTAGTTTCCCGAGAACATATTGAAATTTGGTGGCTCTAGCTGTTATAGTTGCTGAGATATGCTCAAAAAAGAGGTTCGAACCGATAGGTATCGATTATAAGAAAGCAAGCCGAATTATCGACAATTTGAAATAAACTTGACGGATCGACTCGACTACTGATGTTGACCAAGAATATATACATATATATATAATATAAGAGGTCAGGGTATAATAAAGTTCTAAGTACTAATTCAAATGTTTCGAAGATCAATTTATTAAAACAAACAAACATAAGTTTGTTGTCACGTAAGGAAATTGACCTTCTATTTGATTGAAGAAAACAAATGTTTGTTCTTATCTGAGTCTGAGAAATTGAAAAAGGAAAACCTATTTTAATGGCACAATTCATGTGTCCCAAAAATACATGTGCATATGTGGTCTCAAAATAAAAACCTCAAGGAGGCGGATAAATCTGTTATTGTCTATGTATATTATATATATGCAAGTAAGCTGTTCAAAAAACGCACTTTTAAAACGAAAGTAGAGAGTATCTCTGGCCAAGATGGGCAGCCTAACCGACTTGGAGGCACGCACAAATAATAATTCAGTTATGTTTTGGCAACTACCCGGGCCATAAATCCACCTGTGCCCATGTGGGGCTATTGGTAACTTAATTTTTACACCGAAATTACATTAGATGGGCCCCGTGCGGAGCAGTCCGTTTGGTCACGATGGCATTACCATTTTATTCAGAGGCTAACGCGACAAACCTACCACGATTTATGGTCCTACATAAATCCTAGCAATACTTTGGGCTACCCACCGCAGTTAAGCCGATTATAAAAGACAGAGACGGAGCTTCTCCCCGACCGCGCGATGTTGGCGCTGATAATACGGCACATAGTTAACTCTGTGTATATGGCCGATAGCCACCTATTCGGGCCGGGTCGGGTCCGGGCCGGCCAACCGGCCCATCAAAGACGTAAGTAACAAATTAGCATGTTGAAAATTATAAGCACGTTAAACTGCCTTCAAAACGAGTGTGGTAAATTCAAGTAGACGACGCCACCCAATAAACTGGCAGCTCGAGGATGTAGTCGGGATGATGACGTCGATGCTGGTGGGGTGGGAATCCACAGCTCAAGTTGAGTTGTTATGCTTGAGTTGAGTGTTGGCAAATATTTAACGTAGTATAAATATCTCTGCCTCAGCCCATCTTGCCGTCGCCCCAATCTGCCCCATCTCGCCCGTCTTGGCGCGGGGCTTGGGGCAGCATTGTTATCTGGCCGCTGTTTTTGGGGGTGGAAAGACCCGCGCTTGTGTATAACACAGAAAAAATCTAATTTTCCAACTTTTTACGACATTCGCTTGCGAGTTCTGCGGCAATTTCATAAATATTTTCCGCTTCTTTGCGTTTGCATACTTTGTATGCAAAAAAACATGCCATCATCAGAACATTATCCCGCCGCGTGTAAATGAAATTCCCATGTCCGCCCGCCCGTCTCCCCGGGCCCGCCGACAGACCGACCGCTTGCGTCGGCAAAAACGCCGAGCGGCAGTCGCCGTCACAGTAACAGCAACAGCAGCAGCAGCGGCAGCAGCAGCAGCAAATGGGGGAGCATCGCGAGGGTTGTTGACTTATATCATTTATCATAAGGAATTAGGTTCAAGCTTGTTATTAATATTAGACGTGGTCTTCCACTGGCTCTTCCACACCCCCCCCCCCCCGCCCCCCTCTCGACGCCCCTGGCTGGTCCTGCTCGGCGTGAAGCCGCTAACGTGCGAAGAGCGTTAATAAAGTTCATAAAATAAACAAAGTCGAGCAGTCAACATGTGAAATTAAAATCTTTGCCGATGTCAATTGGCGCTGAGCCCAGCGAGCACTCAGAAGTCTATTAAAAAGTAAAGACTCAGCCGGCGCTTTATGAGGCTATTATCTGAAGCGGAATTAACCTTATAATACCCATCAAAGCAAACATTCGCACGTTTAGAACCTATTTACTGAGCAGTCCAATTGTTGGCGAAGCCGAATGGAAATCACTTCTCGAGTATTTGTATAATTTCTGATTTCAATACTGTACTCTTATCTGGTTAATGCAAATTATATTATATATATATAATCAATAATAATTATTATATACATTTATTCAGTTTAGAAAAAATACAAATTTTTATTTATCCCCACTACGTATACGTAATATGTACGACGATCTTCGATTAAATAGGCTCAAGTTAAATAGTTAACTTTAGCAACTTTTGGCAAAAGTGTCTTTAATCAATTATTTATAATTGTGCTGTGTCCTTTGTCAACCTTAAAGGAGGTAGCACAAAATAATTGAGAAGTTCGAGATGAGAATAAATCTATTGTTATTTATATAATGGGGCACGCTCCAACAAATTGAACAATCAATATTTTGCAAATAATTCAGTGCAGTGCAGAGAATCAAATTTACGAATGCTTAAATATTGCAAATATTTGTCGAGCACTCGTATTCATATTGATATATACGAGTAGCTCGAGTAGCTTATGGAAAGTATTCGGAATTCGCCATTGTTGGGCGCGCCGGGGGTCAAGTTTCAATAGATGACAACACTTTAATGCAGAGAGACTCGGTATATTACAAATTAATAAACTAGAATCGGTTGGCAACTGTTACGTCTCGGAATTGATTTCATTCAAATGAACTTTGTCTCAATAGCTGGCAATACTAGCGCGGGGTCGGGGTTGGGGCTGGGGCTGGGGCTGGGGCTGGGGGGGTTGCCGTGACGCGACTGTAAGTTGTCTCATTATGATGTGTTCGGCTTGTGTAAGGACAAACAAGGACATTGGATCGGTCGACAGGGCGACGGAACCACTTATTTTCCCGGCACTGGCTCGTTTCCGACCCTCGCGGCGCCCCAGAAGCTCATAGATGCCGATGATTTTTTTGCTTCCTCTCGCTCGCTCTATCCGACATGCTCGCTCTCGCTCGCGCTCCGTGTGTCCTCTCTCTCTCTCTCGCACTTCGCACTCGCATGGCGGCACTGGCAGTGGCAACGACAACGCTTGTGGCAGGGGCATTGGCCACCCCCTAAGCGCCCGAGAACCATAGAAGTTTCTGCGCGCTCTCTGCGCGCTTCCCCTATGAGCGTTTTTTTTTCTTTTTTTTTTGTTTTTCATTTGGTTTTTTTTTTCCTGCTGGGTTTTGCCTTCTTTGCATTGACCAGAAGCCACGCCCTGTGCATGTAGAAGCGAGTGCAACAACACGAACAACTGTTAGATACGAGAGCGAAAAAAGAAAATTGAATGAAAGAGCCAAGATAAACACTTAAACCTAACGAAAAGCGATAAAAACAGCCACAAACACGGAGGCCGAAAAGAAAGTTGCCAAAGGTAACAACCTATCTAGAATGTTTTATGGCCGAACCATGGCCAGAACCAAAGGGCCAGTGGGGTGGACGGAAATGGGCGAAATGGGGGCGAAATGGGGCGAGTTGGGGGGCTGGGCACATGTCCAATATTCACTTAACGCGATAAAAATGAACTAGCAACACCGAAATCTGGCAGAGAAGGTGGCGGCAACTCGGATGCGGCAACAGTCGGCGCTGTGTGGCAAAAACACACAAAAACATCAGTTACACTTTGTTTAGTCGTTTTCCACTGGACCTCCGCCGCATCGATGTGTGCGTGTACGTATGTACATGCATATGTGCACGTGTGCGTGTGTATCCGCATATGGCCTTTCGTATCTATTGGCAATGGCATCCAGCCGAATGGGCGGATTGCGTGGAATGGGTGGAATTGGGCGGTTAACGTAAAAAGATAGCGTGGTTAAGCGCGCTTATTTTGGTTTATGATTAAATTTATTACTTGTACGCCCCAACCACAGCGAACGAAGGAACAGCGCCAAAGTGGATAACAACGAAGTGAAAAAGAGCAACAAAAAGCAAAATTAAGGGCGGCGAAAAGTTTTTGGGCTCGCCTTGAATTTAATTAATGTTGGGCCCTTAAAAAACCGACAAAAACAACAACAACAACAACAACAAGAACAGCAACAAATCTCAACTTTATATAATTGGCCATTCTTTTAAGCTTAGCCCTTGTTACCGCTCTATGAACGCGGCGTCTAATTAAACGGGTCAACGGGATCCAGCGACGAGCATTGGGCCTGGCCAGAAGTAGTCCCGGTGGCAGTCCGGCTGACTCTTGACTGTTGTTCGCGCTAACTGTTGCAGTAGCCCCGACATGGCAGGCATCTGGATCTTCGCCCTGCCCAGCTCGCTAGCTCGCTAGCTCGCGCTCCCGCTCGCTCCCGTCCGGTGCGAGCGAGACGGCAGCGGGCCATGGCCGTGGCTGTGCCTCTGTGTCTGCGTGTAGCGACAGCTACAGCTACATGGCAAAAGTATCTTTTTATCTGGCTCGCTGTGTTTCTACGATTGTCTGCAGGGATGTGTTGCCCCCCCCCCCGCCTGCCCCCCCTCAGGGTCCCCTGCCTGCCTGCCACAGCGACTGCGACTGCGACTGCGACTGTGGTTGTGGCACGACTCGAGCTCTGCTCGGTATTAACAATCACAGTGGCGCTAGCTCCAGCCCGGCCCGGCCCGGCCCGACCCGACTCGTGCTCAGCCGTGTCCTCGTCGGCGCGGTCGTGCTTGCTCGCTCCCCCTTTCGGCGACGGCTGGCGCACTCGTTAGAGTTTTCAACTCGATGCTCGCTTCTCTTTTTGTCTTACCCCTTCGCTTCTCTCGCCAGTCGTCGCCTGGTGCTTGCGTCTCGTTTATTTATGATTATCTGTGTACAACTTGTTTCGTGTTCATCGCATGTCGATGCCGATGATGGGTGTATAGGCCATGAGCATCTATCTGGTTTGTTTGTTACACCCCGGCATTAAACCCAGCCCCGGGGCGCACACATGTATGCGAGTACCCCGGCTATGTACCAGTATGTACCTCCTCGCAGAACACACCTTTCGCTTACCTCAGTTCTTTATTAATGACTACTTGCTGGGGCCCTCAGTCGGTTGGTTGGCTGCTTGTTCTCCCTTGCCGTTGCTGTTGCTGTTGCCGTTGCTGTTGCCGTTGCTGTTGCTGTTGTTGACCCGCCAGCAACATCACGAATTGCAGCTCGGTTATCACTTACCTAGATGCTGTTGCTCCTCCTCCATCCAGTGCATCGACCAAGCCGCCAGCTCCTCTCGAACCTGTCTGAGCGACTCACGGCTAATGCCTCTCTGCGGTCTGGCTTTTCCTCGCCTCGTTTCTTTTCAAGTAAGTGTCATCATGTCCGCTTCCCAATTTTGTCTCTTTGGCTTTGACTTCGGCACATAAATATTTAATCCAGGTCCTTTCAGTGCGGAATGTCTATTTGTTCAACTGAAAAGGGAAAACCGTGTCTCCTATCAAGAAAATCAATCAAAAGTCTTGAATAAATACTGCCACAATCACACACACACACACTCAAGCGCTCTCCAGAGGTTGGCACGTACAGGACTCAACCACAGGCGCCCCCACCCTCCCCCCACAAAAGGGGGGCGCCAGCGTCAATAGGGCGGCTGGGAACAATAAAAAAACGAGGCAAACTAAGTGAACAGACATTTGGAAATGAATCAATACAAGCAGCCAAACAGACAACCTCCTCAACAAATTCACGCATTGGGCCTACAATAAGCCAGGAGCTCCACAAAACAAAAAAAAAACAACAAAAAAAGCAACAAAAAAAAGCCGGGACTCTGACCGCGATTGCGTATCCCCGTTGGAAATTCAAGTCAAAGGCAAAGTTCGCACACGAAACAAACACCTTTTCATTTGTATCTATTAGATTAAAATTCATGTCGACGCACTCGCATTCGTATACTTCATGTGTGTGCCTGTGTGTGTGCCTGTGTGTGTGCCTGTGTGTATACTGTTGTGTTTCTAAAAGATACACTGTATAAAGTGGCAAGAAAATTGAGCCCGAAGCTCACAATCATCATTGGCTTTGTGCAAACACACAAGCACACACATGTACGCACTTGGCTCCGCTTGGGGCGAGGAAGGGGCGAGGGGGGAGCAAGGGAATTGCCAACAACGATTGTCGCTGCTGCTGCTGCTGCTGCTGCCGCTGCCGCTGCTGCTATCTACGACAGAACACGAACAAGAACAACAATAACATCGAGGCGAAACGAAACGATGCGAGGCAAGCATAAGCTGCCACCAATACGAGTACAACTACAACAACGGCAACAGATACATATACAGATACGCACGGTGCAGTTGTGGCAACAAGAAAAATACAAAAGATACAAATGTATCTCGTGTTCGAAATATAAAAATCGTTAAACAAAGACTGACGTTGTTCCTGGATTTCGACCGACTGCGACTGCGACTGCGACTAACGACTGACGCTGATACTGATGTCGCTGTCGCTGTCGCTGCGGCCGGCAAAGGCGATGGCGATGGCGATGACGATGACGATGGCGATGGCGATGGCGCTGCGGCGGCGGCCGCCGCTGCCGAGCCGCGGGTGGCGGGCAGCGGCCCTGGCAGTATCTAGCCCTCCCGCTTTTGCTGCCGCGGCGCAACTTCAGTTTGCTTTCGTTGCAAGCTTTCTCTTTCTGTTGCTTGCCCCGTGCTCCGGCCCCATAGCGCCATTGAGCGCCCGCCTCCTGCACTCAAGAGATGCCGCCACCACCACCAGCCCCAACCCCCCCCCCATCGCCCCCCCCCTTCTCGGGCACCCAATGTCGCTGTGGTGGAAGCTGCGGCTGTTGCTGCGGCTGTGACTGCCGTTGCCTCTACTTGCTGCCACGGCTCCTGTGGCAACCGCGACGGCATTTTGTGCCCTCGCCAATGACTTAACGTGATCTGAATTTGTTGCCCGCAGGCCAATTACTGCCAAAGAATATGCAAAATATGGCAACGGATATGGCCGCATGGCAGCTCTCGACTTGCCACAGATTTCGGCTTCTGCGAGCTGAGCTGGGCCTAAAGATTTATTCGAAGATCACTTCACCACACATTTCGTATATTTATTTCGCATTATTCCCAACTTTATTCCGTTTCCTTCTCCACAGAGCGTAACAAGAAAAGCAGGCATTTTCTAAACGATGTTGCAATTTTCCCTTAATTCAATCCATAACAATCTAGTGGCGAAAGCGCATTTCTGCTATCAAGATTGACATAAACAGTTCCTAATTATAAAACATAATTGGCCATTCAATAGCTACAATATATTGAACATGTATCAAAATCGCTTAAACTTTTTACCTACTTACTTTAAACCAAGATTTCCAACAAGATTCAGAACGTATCTGTATCTTTTGTGGGGTCTCAATCTGAGCAGATTTTCCCGCTTTTTCGTAAATAGTAGAACTAAAGCTTCTTGGTTCATGATAGGGAATAAGTTCCCAAAGTCCCCAATTTCGAACACACAAAACAATTTAATTTCTTAATATCTTTTTAACGAGCTTTCAAATTGGCATGCATGAGATACCAATTGACGTATATTCGAGCAAGTTTTTGTCTGTCTGAACGAACTCAAGAAACAGCCCTTAAATTTAATTAGTTACAGCTCCATATTTTATGAATATATAGCTCGACCTGATCGGACTATCGTCACTAGCCACATTTCTGTTCTTAAATATATCTGAAGAAAATCAAAGTAAAGTCGACAACATATTTGAAGATTCCTTTCGCAAAATTACATTTTATTATTATTTAAATGTCAATTAAGAAAAACGTTATGACATCAATTTGCTTAATTTGCTTATATATATTTATTTTGTATTAAAATTAAATCTGTTCTCAAATCAATCTGAAACAAAACAATTAAGTTTATTTTGCTGTCTTGGAAGCTGATGGTCAAATGGTAAACAAATATTACAAGACGAAGTTAAGAAATATTCCATGATATCAATTTGTATGTATTACTTATTATTAAATTTATATATGTTCTGAAATCAATGTGGAAAAACAAAATAGGGGGTTTTAGTCGGGAGCGCCTGACTAGGAAATACCCTGAACCCTGTCTTTTCACACATTTCAAACCTCTTGCATACATACACAAAACCACACGTACACACACACACATAAGAGCACCACGCAGGCTGTGCACTTTACTCAGCAGCGGCGCTTGGCCGCCACTATGGAAACTGAATTCTTGAATAACTTCTAAACTAGGAGCATGAAAATGAAATAGGAGCTGTGATATTTATGAAAAAAATCATAAATATTCTTAACCTAGCTTTCACAGCTTCTGAGATTACAAATCGATAAATATCGATAATAAAGAAACGAGACGAGTTATCGACAATATGATATAAACACGAACTTAAAAAGTCCAGGACGGACAGACGGACATAACTAAAACTGAATTCTTGAATAACTTCTAAGCTAGGAGCATGAAAATGACATAGGAAAGAAATAAAGAAACGAGGAAAAAAACTTGTTAAAAAACTTGTATTTCTTTTTTTGTTAAATTAGTGTGTATTTCTTAATAGTAAGGATACAAAACGATACTAACAACTATTTATAAATATCCTTAATATTCTTTTCATTTAAGTCAGTTCTGTTTGTTTTAAATACAAAAATAGTTTGTATATAATTTTATTATTATTATTTCCAACTATGAACAACTAGTGTAAATATGATAAATAAATGCCGGCATTAACTAGATGTCAAATTGAGCCTCTCTTGCAGAGTTAATCTGCGGGATTGGTAGACGGGCTTATAAACTTAAATTCAAATGTGTAGATACGTGTATGTGGTCAACGCGAGCAGAGAGTTCTTAGGAGTTGATGTGTTGTTCAATGAAGAAGAAACATTATCATCAACGCGATTTACTTCTGTTCACATCATCTAGCAGCTGCCAAATGGCTGCTGGCCCACAGAGGATTCGTGGATGCAGCGGAGAGAGAGCGAGAGAGGGCTAGAGTGAGAGAGAGAGAGAGAGAGAGAGAGACAGCCGGGACGGGGCTAAACGTATCAGAGAGGCTGTCGCAAAACCAACTCACTTACATGAGTACAACAAAGTAACTTCATTTAAATGCTGTAAGAATTTGTTTTCGGCGTGTGCGACACCCGCACGCAGTAGCTGCGCCGGAATGGGAGGGGACGGGAGGGGGGGCGGGGGCGGAGTGGGGGGCAATATAAAGCTTAAAATGAAATTTGGCTGCAGCGGCAAACGTTTCCCATTCAAATGGCATACATATGTTGATACACTCGTACACATGTACATGTATCTATGTGTGCATAAATATGTATCTTTGTTTAAATGTAGCTACAAAAACGATTCGAGAGCGCTCTCTCGCCGTCCCGCTCGCACTCGCCGTCGCTGCCGTCGTCGTCGTCGTCGTCGTCGTCGTCGCGGACAGCCGTCGGCGCCGTCACTCCTCACGAGTGGCGTTTCAATTAATTAGAAAAAGTTAAAGAAACCCCCCCCAGCCCAAAAAAGGGAGGCAGAACAAAAACAAATATCCCCGTAATAAAATGTAAGCGCGCATGCAATAGCAGCTGCGGTGCCTGCGCCTGTGGCAGTGGCAGTCGCGGTGTCGGTGTCGGTATCGGTATCGGTATCGGTGGCACGGTCGGCGCCAGCGGCGGCAGCGCGGAAGATGCCGCCAATCCAGCAACAGCCAGGCGGCATGGTCAGCAGAGAGGCGGCAGCGGAGGATGATAAAGCCTTACTGAAGCTGAAGCTAAAGCAGAAGCTGAAGTAGCAGCAGCAGCAGCAGCAGCAGCAGCAGCAGCAGCAGCAACAGCAACAGCAGCAGCAGAAGCTGAAACGTTGGCCCACCCCTTTTACGAGTTTTGTTCATGTTCATCAAGTTTTTCTTATTTCCATTACGGTTCGAGCGGTTCGCTTTCTCGTTGCTCGTGTTGTTTATGGCAACAAATACTTGTACAACGTAGTTGCAAGCCCCCTAACTTTTGTAGCGCAGCAGCAGCAGCAGCAGCGGCAGCAACAACAATAACGACAAAGGCAACAACAGTGCGTACAAATACATACATCGGCATTTACAACAACACGCAATAACAGCCATTTTTCTAGTTGTTAAGTTAATTTTTTCATGTTCTGCTGGCTCGCTCGCACTTAACACGCGGCAACAGCAGCAGCAGCAGCAGCAGCGACGGCGGCGGCGGCGGCGGCAGCGGCAACGAAAGCGGCACTCGGAGTCGCACACGATGCCGACAACAGCCAACAGCCAACAGGCAACAACCAACAAGCAACAACGTGCTCAGCAAATGCGATTCGTGGGCACTCGCTGTTGCTGTCTCGCTCGCGCGCACCGCATTAGCCAGATACTTTATTTATGGTCGCAGCAGCAGCAGCAGCAGCTTTCAGATACTTTTTGTGCCGTTTGCCGTTTGTCGTTGTAGTTGTAGCTGTGGCTGCGGCCGTCGCTGCAGCCGCAGCTGCCGCCCCGCGCCCCCCGCTCCCTCCACGTGACGCAACCGGTTCTCGGGCAGCACGGCCGTCTCGCTCGCACCGATGGCCGCGTGACAAACAGCCAGCCCACTTTTAATGATAATCATTATTGCCGTTGTTACGGTCGCTGTTCGTTGTTGTTGCCGATACTTTTTCTGCTTTTGCTGGGGGCTCAGCTACAGATACAAAATCAACACACACACACACACACACACACACACACACGAACGCCAGAGAGACAGAGAGAGCGCAACGCACGCACACTGCGAACGCAATTAGGGGAGAAACGAGTTTTGGTTAACGTTGCGCTCAGCTCTCGCACACACACAGATAAAGACGGGAGTATCTGTGTGCGGCTCGGCGCGTATCTGTGTGCGCGCCGTGGCCGTTGTTGTTGCCGTTGCCGTTGCCGTTGCCGCTGCCGCTGCCGTTGTTGTTGCCGTTTTCGCTGTTTTCGATTGTCGGTTGTCGTGTAATTCCCATTTGTCGTACACTTTGTAGTTGCTCAAGAAACTCATGTTAGTCTACTTTTGGCTGTTACGCAGATTGTTCGTATCGTCCGTTCGTTCGTACGCTCGTGTGTGCCTGGTGCCTCTGCCTCTGTCAGTGCCTCTGCCTCTGCCAGTGCCACTGCCACTGCCAGTGCCAGTGCCAGTGCCAGCAGCGCCAGTGTGTTGCCTGTCGTGCCTCGCTCGCCTCGAGTTCATTCAGTGTGTGTACCGTGCCGTTCGCATTGGCTCGCCTTCGCCTCCGAGCTCGACTTCTTCGATTCCGAGTCTGCCCTTCTCGTCGTTGTTGGCACCGTAATCACCGCGGCCAATGTAACCTGGGCGCAAGCATAAACAACAAGCAGCAGGCGCTAAGCGTTACCAGCACCGTTGTTCGCATTTTTTTTAGAAGCTCAGCTAAACTGTTTCGACTCGCGGTCGATTGTTTGACCGATCGACCGTTTGACCGTCGGCTAATGCGCAACATGAGAAAAGTGTGTGAGATTCGCGCAAGTTTTAAATTCAACTAGTGAACACACCATCAAAACAACCAAACAACAAAACAACAAAACAACCAAATAATTATATTCAACAAAAAGAATGAATTAAGAAAGAAAAAAACACACACACACACACTCACACTTACAAATCCCAAAATATTATTACACAAAGCCAACAAATCGACTAAAACCCAAAACGGAGTTCAGTTAATGCACAAGTTGCAGCAGCAAATTTGCATCCAATTCGAACGAATTGGCAACTTTGCCATTTTTTTTAAATTTTGTTTCAATCGTGTCGTGCGTTTTGAGTATAATTATTAGTTCGAGTTTAAAAAGCAAATCGAAATTAAATGACAGTGCACAGTAATGAAACCGGTGTCTGTTTAGTAATGGTACGTATCTACATGCAACAATCCACTGCCTCAGAGTCCCCGATGCTAACTACTGCTATATAGTAAAAACTCTTGGGTAAGAGTTCACACGATCATGTCAATATCATCTATCTGTTAGTTGGCTAGATATCTTTAGTTCAAGCCGAAGAAATCTTTCGAAGAGAGTTCCAAAAATTGGTTCAAGTATTACTATAATTATTATCAAACGAAATTTTCAAATATTATTTCATTTTGTTTTAATTTTCGCACTTAAAAAATCATAGTTTGCATTTAGCATATTTTTCACTCGAATTGATTTAAATTCAAAATCTTTATTTTTTTTTTTTTGCTGCTCTGCGTCGAGATCACAACCTGCCGGCAAAGTCCCAGCGAAGATAAATCAATATTATTATCTAGAGTCCATTCATAATATATGTGTATCGTAAGAGGTTCAACTATTAAAGATTCAAATTCGATGCAATAAATTAGACGTCGTAGATCATTTCAAAAGGCGGCTAATATCTCTTGGAACCTTTCGATTTGTATAATATAAGAAAAACGGTTGTTGCTGGCAATAATTGCGCTACCTCTAGCTAAGATTTCTTCTTGCACTTCAGAACACATCGAACACAAGATAGATAAAGTTACAAAAATATTCAAGTGAGATCCGCAAATTAATTTTAACTTGTTCGACAAGTTGTTAGTTGCAGCGATTGGACTTGACAGAGCGAGAAGGGAAATGTGCAGGCATTTAAAAATAAATCGAAACAAAAGAAATTTCAAATCGATGTCTGCCAAATCCACTTTCAATCCCCAAATGTCAGCCATACATCGGTACAGCGTGCCTTTGTTGTTCTGTGTATCGCCCCATACCAGATAGCGGTAGCGGACATGTGTACGAACATGATGCCAAATGAGAACGAACCCCATTATCCCCGCCCCGCCCCCCTTGCCGCCCTGCCCCCCACTGGTGCATAACTACATACGAACTATTTCTAAAGTGGCTAATACTTTGCGGCTGCTGTTGCCTGTAACTGTAACTGTTTCTCTTGTGCAGTAAATGCACATTTGTTGGAACACATGTGTGTGCGTGTGTGTGCATTTAAAATCAAAGAGCCATACTTGCTCGCTGGTAATCCGATCTACATAGTGGCAAATATGGCAAGTTAATGTTGCCTCTTTGGTCAAATGTAATCAATTCAACTTATACTTGACACTTCAGCGCCAGCACAGCACACAGATACGAGCGCACAGATACACGCACACACTCGCGCACACATTGGCACATTAATTACAAATAAGTAACGGGCAACAAGCGCTATGAAAAGAGCCCATAAAATGCTTGCGATAAACAAAAACACAAACAAATAATGTGAAATGCAACTTGTAGAACAACAAAGAAAACTGAAACCGAAACCGAATCTGAATCTGAATCTGAATCCGAAACTGAAACCGAAACCGAAAATCCGAATTGAAGTCGCAGCGAAAAATGCAAATCGCTGTTTAGATAAAAATTCCTCAGTCACACACACACACACACACATGGACATTCAACACTTTCGAATAATTCTCAAGTTGTTGACTACAACAAGCATTTGTTTATTCAAATACTCTTTGGCAGCGGATTCGATAGCATTTTCCATTTTGGATCTTCCACACACACACTTATATTTATATATGTATATACCATATATATATAACATATTAACGGACAAGACATGGCCGACCAGGCCGATAAACATCAGCGGCGGCTGTTTCAAAGGCGCCAACTGATAACCCGGCCCAAAGCGGACGCCCATATGGGTCAGAGAATTAATTTTTAATCGCGTATGGCCACTTGAGCTGTCACTTGGACGAGGGGAGGGAGGGGGGGGATCGAGAGGGGGATCCGTGCATCCGTCTATCGTCTATCCGTCTATCGATGGCTATTTGCGGTATCAGTCACTGTTTGTGCCGGCGATAAAAAGGCAATCTTGAGCCTTGGATCATTTGTAAAACGTGGCCGAGCCGACAACCAACAACCAACAACCAGCCAACAACGAACAGCGAACAACCAAAATCGAGAAAAGTTTACGAAAGCAGCCAAAGAGACGATAATAAATAAAACTCAAACTTGTTTCTGTCTGCAGGCCGCATGTGCGAATGTGTGCGTGTTGTAGTTGTTGTTGCAGTTGTTGTTGGTGTTGTTGTTGCAGTTGTTGTTGCTGCTGCAGTTGTTGCCGTTGCTTGACTAAAAGTGTTGACAAAAGTGCGCGATAGGCTTATGTGCACACAAAAAGAAAAAGAACATGGGCACGGACCAAGATGCACAAAGCCCGGTCCCGGTCCCAGCACACACACACACACACACACACACACACACAGACTGCAGTTGTCGTTGCTGCGCTGCCAGCAATCGGCTGTGTAATTTAAATCAATGTTGTCAATCGAAAACATGATTTGTTGTTAATGGCGGCCCCACTTTGATGATCACCTAGGACGCAGGCTAGGGTCGGACGACATTCCGTGTGTGTGTGTGTGTGTGTGTGTGTGTGTGTGCCTGTGTGTGCCTGTGTGTACATACGAGACGCGCTTATCGCGTTGATAAGGGGGGGCAACGATTTTAATTAAGTTTCGCCGCCAGCTAGTAGCTCCAAACCAGGTACAGTAGGCAGTGGCCAGAGCCAGCTGGAAAGGGGAATCGGGAATCGGCATCGGGATGGGGACCTCGAGAGCAACTTCATTCGTTTATCCTTTGTCCTTTGTTTGCTTGCAGAATGCCGTTTCAACTCGCCTTGCTGCCTCATCGCCTACCACGCCCACTTCGAACTCCGCCGCCCAGCCGCCGCATCCACAGACGACATCGACGCTGCCGCCTTTGCCGCCGCTAGCGAATCCAACGACGGGCGCCGGCACCGGGCACGGCCACGGCTCCGGCTCCGGCCCGGGGCCAACTCTGACCGCCGCCGTAGCTGCCGCTGCCGCCGGCCTGCCGACGGGCCTGCCCCTGCCTTTGCCCCTGACCGTCACCGGCCCGGCCGGATCCGTGCACAGCGGCATGGTCACCTCGACGGTGCCGCCGGGCGCTCGCTCCGGTTCGCCGTGCGCGTCCGCACTGACGCCGTACGGCGCCACCGCCGCCGGCAGCAGCACGGGCGCCGGCCCCTCCTCGCTGCCATCGGTGGGCGTCGGACCGCCGCCGCCGCCGCCGTCGGGCGGACCGCCCGCGCCCGGCACGCCCGGCAACCCCAACCCCAATCCGAACGCGAACCCAAATCCGAACCGCTGCTGCGACACCGGACGCACCATCTACACGGATCCCGTCAGCGGCCAGACGATCTGCTCCTGCCAGTACGACATGCTCAACTATCAGCGACTGGCGGCCGCCGGCGGCCTCGTCGCCGGCCCCGGCGGCGTACCGCTCGGCGTCTATCCCGAGGGCATGTCTGCCTACCTGTCGGGCATCGCCGCCGATCAGCCGCCATTCTACGCTAATCCGGTAAGTAAGCGCGGCCTGCCGGCCCCGTCCCCAGCCTGTTCATAACTCATGCGTCTTAACAATGGTGCAATAAATTTGTGAATTTGTCCAGCGTCCGGCCAGGGACCACCGACAACGTCGTCGTCGTCGTCGTCGTCGTCGTCGTCGTCGACATTTGATCGTGTGCCGGGGCCACGCAGCCGGCTTGGGGCTCCACTGCTTCCGAACATGTGTTCGTCTGCGGCCGAGTTTGTCTTTCGCTGTGGCCTGCGGGTTATTTTGGCATTCTAGGCACAGATTTGTCAAGACTTGGACCCTAGACCTGTGCCTCTCCAGCCGGCTTGTGGCACGCCTGACCTTTCGGGACAGCGATATTTCAGGCCGCATTATTGCGCGGAGCACACAATGCTTCTCCTTCTCCTTCTCCTTCTCCTCTCTCTCTCCCTCTCTCTCTCGCTCTCTCTCTCGCTCTGTTACAGCGCGTCCGGCGCTTCACGGCGTGTCCATTGTTCGCCGAATTATTTCTAATAGCAGCGTGTAATTTGCTTTTGTTTGCAAACAATTCTATTTGGTTTGACTTCCCGGACCACATGCCGTGCCGAGGGTCACCAGCCAGCGGTAGGGGGTGCGGCCAGGGGTCAGGACCCCCCCACTGCGCCTCGGGCCCTCGCTGCCTTGACCGGATCTTGTGTGTGGCTTTACAGTTCGCCCGAATTTCCCAAACAATCATTGTCCATGGCCGACATATGCTTGCGAGGACACTCAATTAGTCGATCGTCTCAATAGCCATTTTAATCCCGTTCCCCAGACTGCTTACGAGCCATATTTTAATTCTAACTGGAGGCCCACAATGCTGATATTAAACATTTCCGCTCTTCGAAGTATGAGGCCGACATACTTGTCAATCTCAGCACACTCAGAGAAAAGGCCTGTGCCTAATCGTATCGAAACCAGCTTGGAATTCACGTTTTGTTCGAAGATTTTTTTATTAGGTTTCGTTCGTGAATCGTTCCTAAATGATTCATAAATATGAAGAAATATTTATTACAAGAATTTGTGCAAATCCAATAAGTGTAAAACGCTCTCAATGCAAGCAAGAATTTTTTGAAGTGTGGAATTTAAAAATTTTAAGATTGAAAAATATTTTTTTTTTTAAGTGTTCTCAGCTTGTGAAATTTTAACCTTAACAAAATATACCGGTTATTTTTCTCTGTGTATAAAGTATGTCAACTTGATTCAACCTGATTTCAAAACAATTGAACAAAAAACGCAGATTTTCTTTAAGAAAAAGAAAGAAGCAGCAGAGAAGTTTAATGCCAATTCGACAATTCTGAATCAATTACAAAATATCTCCTAATCTGATTTGATGAATAGTTTTATACAATAATGCTCGTATATTCTTCAAATTTCAATCAAAACAATTCGATTTTTTTTTTATTCTATGAAGAATTTTCCGGATGAATTTTCTAAACAATGATTGTGCTTGATTTGGAAACACAATATTTGTTTTTTTTTCTCCGCGTGAACAGTTGTGACTCCCAAAAAATTAGCTTTACTATTTTGTTAGCTCTTTGAACAAACTTCCATGTGTTGGGAAAACTCAACCGTCAATTAGACACCGTTAAAAACAACGTATCTCAGACAATTAATAATATTTATTTGTGAACATTTCCTTAAAGATTTAATAGCACAGAGAATAGCTATATCACAAAATAAATATTTGTGTAAATTATATAAATAAATTTGTTTGCTTTGAGCAGTAAATTTATATGCTCCAACAAAAATACTGATGTGAATGTGAAAAATGCACCGTGGACAACAAAAAAAAAAAAATATATATATATATATATATACATACATATATGTATATGGTAAATCTAAAATTAAAATATTAAAATTGTTCATGGCTTCATTTAACAGAAATGAGCATGAGAATTGGTTGTCAAATATTTTCGAGGCATATTAATTTGTGTTAAAAAATGCAAATATGCATACAAAATGCTTCACTGATCCTCAAATCAAAGAAATGTGTGTTAAAAAATATGAAATGGGCTCTTGAGCGAAATAAATAAAAAATAAATGGACTTTATTTGAACCAGTTCAGTTTGAATGCTGATAATACTTGTATCAAAAAAATAAGTAGCGCTCAGACAATATTCATAATTTACGAACATGTGTGTGTGTGTGTGTGTGTGTGTGTGTGTGTGTTGGAGCTGACGCCACTAATGACTGACCGAGTGAAAAAATCGATCGTCGTACTACTTACTGAAGTCGTGTATAATCATAATGTGTGTGCGTGTGTGCGTGTGTGCCTGTGTGTGTGTGTGTGCATAAGTATATTGATTTGCATTTGAAGAAGCTTAGGCAGCTGCCAGCCAGACAAAACCGGCCTGCCGCCAGTAGCTGCGGTTTTGCATAAATTTGGTTTTGTTTTGTTGCCGGTTTCGTATTGTTATTGTAGATACTTATTAAAAAAAAAAAAAAAGCGACGAACAATAAATGAAAATTTCGTCGCATTTGAAATTTATCGATTGGTGATTAAGCACTGTCGCTCTCGATGCGTCCAAAGTCGCCTACGCTTCGCTGACGCAGCAGATTGCTGTGTGTATCTCGCGGATACGTATCTGCGTATCTGCGAAGTGCGAGAGCACTGAGTGAGAGTACCACATATTTAGTTTGGCTCTAAGTGTGCTCATATTGATTGAGGCGTTTAAAAGGCAAAACAGTTTCGAATTTTCCGGCGCGCACAGCTGCATAAATCATCCGGCGATCGTAATTAGTCACTGCGGCATTTTTCAGAGCCGCCGGCGCTAAACTGGAGCAATTTTTCTTAGCATCTACATATCATGCGAGCGGGCCCGGGAGTTGTAAAAGTGTCGGCTCTGTGCGGTGGATTCATTACTTTGACACGAGCTGTCAAGCGGCTGTCATTTTGCCGCAGCACGGGAATATATTTCGCTGTCTTTCGGGCCACGACGCATGCTAAATGGTGGATGATGGCTGTAGGTGGATGTGACTCTCTCTCTCTGTGTGTGTGTGTGTGTGTGTGTGTGTGCTTCTGGATGGTGCAACGGCGCGGCCCTGCTGTCATTTCAAATGGCAAAGAAACATTTGAAGAGCGCCGCCTGCCAACAAATAGGCCAGGCCGCGCCCGGTGTCGTTGAGGGCGTCGACTGCTGCTTTTCGTACCTTATTAATAAATTTGTCAACACGCAACTGACAGGCTGTCCGCCTGTGATCCGCCCTCAACCTGACTGCCCCCGCCCCCGCCCCCCCCCCCGGCCGCCGGCACTTGCGAGCCGTCAGTTTATCTCTCTGTTCCGTTTATCCTTAAGTTTGACATTGACGTCAGCGCATATGTTGCATCCTGGATTCAGCTGCCGCCTTTGGCCTGCCCAATTAGACAATGGCAATCATAGATACATTTTCGACAGCACGCGCCCGGGCGGGGACCCGTTTTTAGCAGCTGAAAGCCGGACTCTATGACTCTATGACTCTACGGTGGCACGGCCAGAGTATATATTGACTTTTTCATACTCCACGTAAGTGGCACAACATCAACATCATCAACAACAACAACCACAACAATGCAGGCATGAAATTTCGCACTCGACAATAATCTTGCCCGGGGCAACAATGACAGCAAAGACGCACACATATCCATATCCTCAGCGATGTCCTCTGGGAGCAGCTACGGCAAAAACTTTTGCCGCTGGCAGCTTGCCTGCAAAATGTAACAAAAAAGCAACTACAAATCGGACTACTCGCTTCCACCAGCGAGTGCCAACTTCCCCTCCGATGCCCCCCCTCCCGCCCCCCTCGATTGTACTCTCACACATCTTCGACACGAAACAACCCCAAGCCGGCAGTGGAGGAGGTGGAGCAGGAGTCTCTCCCGGAGAACGTACATGCACTGATTTGTCAACTTTTGAAAATGTCGAAGTGTCGTCGTGTTGTTTTCGGGGGTTGCTTGCCCTAATGGCAAGGTGACGTCTGGAGCTGGGCCAGGGAGTGCTCCGGGAGTGCTCCGGAGCCCGGGCCCGGGCCCAAGTACTAAATACATTTACCCATGCTCCGGGCCGGGCTCATTGTTGCTGTTGTTGCTGTAAGTGTTGTGGAAAGTTTTTGTGTTGCTGCCGTTGTTGTTTGGCTTTTTGGCAAAGTTGAAAATGTTCGTTAACAGTAAATTTTGCACTTGCGTACATAGAGAGAGGGTGTCTACGAGAATGTTTGAATGGCTGCCTACAACAAACAACAAATTAGCAGTCATGGCAACGCCGACGAACAACGCCAACAACAACAGCAGCAACAACGCCAAGCAAACAAGCAGCAGGAGCCGCACTTACAACTTTCACATAACAACAGCAGCTCCGGGCGCCACCAGCACAGCCATGCCAGATCCCTGCCACATCCCTGCCACAGCCGTGCCACAACGTTGCGTACAACTTTATAAGCGCCAAGCGCAATAACTGTCAACTACACGCGTATCTCCTGAGGGATTGCTGCCCGCTAGACGGGTTTAGGCCAGCCGCATTCTATTTTGAAAGTCAAGCCCATCGCTGTCGTCGATTTCCAATCCGATTCCGAATCGGATTCTGATTCAGATGCTGATGCCGCCGCTGATTCTGATTCCATTCATTCTTCGGTCGCGGCTCGTTCCAATGAGTACAGACAGGAATGCGCTGCGTAAACGTGCGTTTATTTTTAAATCGAGGCAGCAATTAATTAACTCGACCCGTCATTACGCGCATCATTCGCATCGCGGCGCATCAGGCGACAGACCACAGGCACACCGGGCTGCAGGGCTGCGCCCGAAACCCGTGGCCGGTTCCGTAGCCGGCTCCGTGGCAAATCGCTGCTGATGCTGCCCCGGCGTCGCGACGTGTCGGCCAATTGTCGGTGTCGGGCAACGTTCGGCGGGACATCCATTGACGTTGGCGTGAAGCGCAGACAGCGCCCCAGTATTTAGCCAACAATGGGCATCAGCCGCATTCAAGCCCGTTCAATATGAATTCATTAATTTAGCCGCCTCCCCGCACAGCTGGTAGCTGCGAATTCGCACTCCACAATGCGTGAAGCGACACAGCCCGATGCGCCCGCCAATGCCACCAATGCGATCGATCTCTCGGCTCCCGCGCTGCTGGGGATACCTCCGATATCGCCAGCACATATGCTGATTGCGTCGATCATAAGCCGGCTGAATGCTACCCTATCTCTCTCTTTCATATTCTGCACAGACACCACTTTACTTCTCATTGTAAATCGCCAATTTCCACTTTGCAAATATTTACAATGTAGTAACTGAATTTATCTCCAGGATTGCCCTGAGCTTTGCAATATTTTTTATTCTATTATATACCCGCGTCTGATAAAGAGTTCTTTTCAGTTACTTCAATCAAATCAATATAGTTTTAAAGCTAGATTCCTACATTTTTCTCGATTTAGAGCCAAATTTGGCAGTTTTTTTTTTTTTTAACTTTACAACGAAATATCGAAATTTAGCTTAATAATTAATAATAAACTCTTCTAAGCACGTTTAATACTCTACCATAAACATTTGAATTGAATAAAACTGGTGAAATCTAAAGAACAAAGTGAAAAGTTGAATAGCGAAGTTTTTAAGAAATAAATAACAGATAATAAACGATTTCGTTCACATTTGAATTATGATGAATCACTTCCTGATGCACACAAGCACTCACACACACTCACACACACACACACACATATCACTTACAATCGCTTTGGGCCAATCCATGTTGGTTCTGGTCTAAATACTGTATCGCAGTAATGGATGCTGGCTAATGTTGCGGTTGTAGCACTACCGGTAATAATAAACGCGAAACGTAGTTGCACACATGTCGACTGTTCATGTTGTTAATATTTTGCATCACACGCAAAAATCTGGGTAGCTGTTGCCCGTCCGGACGGGGGACGAAGGGGGGGGACAAAGGGGGGACGGGGGACGAGCAAGTAGTAGCAAACGCAACAATTTATGGGATGTTGCACCGAATGCGCTTCACTCGCATGTCCGTGTCCCATGTCCATATGCAGCACGCACTCCACACACGCTTGCTGGACGCGGATGCGGACGCAGCAGCGGATACCCTGGATGTTGTTGCCGAACATGGTGCACGTTTGATAGTCGAATGCGATTATTGTTGTAAGTTGTAAGAGTGCAAACCGGTTCGGGCTCGACGGCGACCCTTACGATTCATTGAGGAATCAGAATCAGAATCAGAATCAGAATCGGGATCGGATTCGGCTTCGGATGCGGATTCGGGATCGGGACCCGGTTCGGGTGCGGGCTCGAACAGGGCTCCAACGCCAGCTCCAACTGGTAATTGATCGCGCGGCAGCAACTTTCGACCTTCCGAGGCGACTTGTGCATTTCTGCATTCGAGAACTGTAATTTAATATTGTCAGACTCGGCCAAAAGGTTGTAAAACGTTTTGCTAAATGACTTCTGCGAACTGCACGTTACGAGCTGCGCTTCCTCGCCGCCGAGCAGACCTGTCAGTAGACAACGACCGCAACAGGGGCCAGCGGCAGCGGCAGCAGATCTCTGTCGCCGGTTATCAGTCTCTCTATCGCTGCTCGGCTCAAAAACTCACCACATGCTGGGCATGCGAACCTTCGTCGCGCCGGTCG
This sequence comes from Drosophila sordidula, assembly GCA_035047465.1. NCBI lineage: Eukaryota > Metazoa > Arthropoda > Insecta > Diptera > Drosophilidae > Drosophila > Drosophila sordidula. The sequence continues at coordinate 12,057,042 of JAWNPQ010000156.1, read as the reverse complement.
TGTTGCCATCGCCGTTCCATTCTCCATTGCCAGCGATTGGCGTTGATACCGGGCCTGAGCGGCGCACCAACCGGCAACATTCTCATATTGGCGACACACACAAATATTTCCGATTTGGCAGCAGCCCTCGTCTGGCTGCAACTGCAACTGCAACTGCAGCAAGTCGCCTCAATGTCGCATTCAATTCGCATACTTCACTTGCGAGCGGAACTACCTACTCCGGGCACTGGGCAACTTGGGTGCGTTGTCATGTACTCAGATGTGTATCAATCGTTGATTTTACATCATGTTCAAGCTGTTGTCCTGACCTTTGACTCCGTCTGCGGCCCGAGCCAGTTCTTAAAAAAGGCCAGACTCTCACCATCGATTACAAATGATGCCCCCCTTAAGGCTTTAAGCACACATGCTACACTCGGAGAAAAGTCTAAGGAACCATTTAAAGCTAATTCCTTGTATTCAGCTTTTTTTCTTGAAAAGAAAATTAGGCTTATGATTTTACTTGAACCGGTTCGCCCCAAAATCGAGGAGAGAAGAGTCTAAAAAATATTGTTCCTAGCTCGAAAGGAACTGGCAATTCCAGAAACAGCTCAGCTCAGCCACAGATCCTGCATGGGTATTTTTTTTTATTTTTTTATCGCAGTCAGCTTTCTGTTATCATCGCAGCAGCTGCGACGCACCTTTACTTAACTGCTCTGCTCGGCTGCCCCTTTAACCGTTGGATTGGGCTCTGTGCAATCTTTAGTCGGAGTCGTTATCACTGGGAACACGACAAACAGCTGACACCAACATCTGTCGCAGTGAATTTAGACAAGACTAAATTACTAAATGTGTATATAAGTAATTGTCATGTTACACTTAATCAACATTTCACACACACACACAGACACACACACACACACGCACACAATCAATGTGCACGGGTGTTTGTGATTTTAATTACGCGCTGTGGCAAGAGATGGCCACAGGCCGACATATGTTCCAATATGTGTACGTATGTCGCCTGTGGCATTATATATTCGCCTCTCATTATCAAATTAAATAGCAATAGCTGTGAATTACTATATAGCGAATATATGCAGACGCGGACGCGGATGCGGACGCCCTTTGGTCACGTCGTGTCCTCATGGCTGGAGCTGCTGCCCGCGCTTATCACCTCATAAAGCCGCACAATGGGTGGCATCCAACAGCATTAAAGCCAAAATAATTGTGTGATTAAATTAGCTGTCGTTTAAGTTTTAAGAGCATCGTTTTTTCTTCTTTTTTGAGCTCGACAATTCCACCCTGCCCCATTGTGGCACCTCGACGTCGCACTGATAAGACGTACCTCCACAAAAATAGGCTGAACGCGTAAAATATGTACTAATGATTTGTTTAACATGATTTTTAATAATTTCGGTTCAAGGCCTTGGTTATTGGTCAGGGAGTTCAATTCCCGAATCCAAATACAATTCTAGATTGCGTTTATTATTCATGCCGTATATTAATAGATAACGCTTCTGTTCCAATTGCAGGCTGGCATTGACTTAAAGGAGAACCTGGTGGCCGGAGCCGCTCCGTGGCCGTATCCATCAATGTATCACCCGTATGACGCGGCGTTCGCCGGCTATCCCTTCAATAGGTAAGTGCGGCCGCTGAATAACAATGCTGCGTTGACATTGAGCCCAGGAGAGATTTGAGACTCAACTCTCGACGGGCGAGAACATGAACGGTGGTCCGACAGGCGATCAACGCCAACACATCGGCGGCGAGACGTGACCAGCACATGAAACCATATATTCAAGTAGGGCGCGGCCCTGGCCAACAGCCAGCCGGTGCCCGGTAGCCAGGAGCAGTGACAGTGGCCGTCGAAAGTTGCAGTTGCAGTTGCAGTTGCAGTTGTTGCTGTTGCGTGCAGCTGCATTCAAATGCAGCCCAAATTCGGCACTCACCTTCGCTTAAAAGTAAAAGCCATGCACATTGGCACGCACACACACACTTACTTGCCGACCAACTTACGCACTTACATATTTGATATTCCATCATTAACGACAATTTATTTGCTTGTAATTGATGATCGGCCGTCGGGCGTTGCTTCCGCTGGCGAACGCATCGAAAAAGCTGCCGACACACATAAATTTCCAAACAGAGTTGTCGATTCAACACAATCGACAACATCCCGTCACGTCACGTTCCGCCAGGTACTTCTCTCTCTCTCGCGCATTGTTTCTACCGTAATTGACACCCATAACAATATTTGAAAGTTGAGTCATGTCGTTTGCTGTTGCTGTTGTTGTTGTCTATCGAATAATATTCACAATAAATCAATTTTGAGTTATTTCGCCGTGACGTGCCGCCGGAGCCCTGCAGCCCCACTAGCGAATTCGATTCCGAATTCAGTGGGGGTAAACACTGGCAAGAATTGTGATTGTGTGGCCCTACCTTGTCCGATTAAGTAGGGGGGCGTGGACGCTGCGCGCTTGTTGTTGCCATTTGTTGCTGCAGTGTTTAACAACGGCAGCGACAGCGGCATCGCTATTGGTATGCCAGTTTATGCCAGTTTGAAAGCAAGTGTAGTGTTCTGTATGTGTGCATTAGAGTTGAATAAAGTTGTTCAATTTAGAGAGTGTTCTCGGATGTTCCAATTTTATTGAACCTATTTAACAGATATTAAATAATTGATATATCAATGAATGCTAACAAAAGTGTCGTTTCTCATCATTTCAACAAATTAAAGAAACAAAAAAATTGTGTGCGTGAAAAACGATGATCGTGAGTTAAATGAGCAGTTCAATCGAACTTGTTCAGAGCGATTCAATACAACTCTAGTGTATATACATAAATATATCTGTGTGTGTGTGTGTGTGTGCAGCACAAGCAAAACCCGCCGGACGTTGATAGGAAAATTAAAAAAATTTATTCAACTGTCAAGTGATCAAAGGCAGAGTTGGCTGTCGGCGCAGGTGTTTTGCACTCGGCGACACTTCGTTTTCAAATTTAAATTAATTAATGCAACGCACACACACACACAGCGAGAGCGAGAGAACACACAGCACTGGCAACTGCTGCGAAATGGCATCAGTATCAGTCTGTCCGGCAGTTGTGCAGCTGGCTGGAAACTACACAAATGGGACAGCTACATGTGTACGCATATCTGCTGTTCCGCTGCTGTCTATGGATGCACTTGTGAATATGCCCAGTACACGTATATACACATGTACAGGCATACACACGCATGCACGAATATGTCCATGTTAACTGCCCACAAAAAACGATAAAGGACAGTTGCTGCACACATATTTGTCGCGCCCAATGCATTTACCACGGCCGCGCGGGGTCAGCTCCGAAATGTGTTGCCAGACCGCAAAACTGCACATGTGTACATAAATGCCTACTGGGCACCAGGGACACTGGTGGCCATTCCACAATGGCTGGCAAATATGTTTATTATAAACAAATGTTGCACACAACTGTGCTGAGAGTGAGCAATCGATGATGCTCTCCAAATAGATTGGGGACCAGTTCGACATTGCAACCAGTGTTGCCAGCTCCGTATCACAAACACAACAACAGCGACAACCAGAACAGATATATTAGTTTTTATTATAATATTTACAAGTAAACAGCAAAACTTTACCCTTACAAATTTAGGGCAACAATTATTTGTTCCCTGTATTTAAATGCGTCGGGCCAAAACATACCAGTATTTTTCATTCCGCTAGCTAAAGTGAATATTGTGATGATGTTTTCATCAAATGTAGTTACCAAATAAAAAATAAAGTGTATAGATGCAGTCAGTTAAAAAAAAAAGACATTTCTGTCCGGAAAAAGGCGAAGTTGGCAACACTGATTGCAACAACTGCATACAAGTGTAATTTACGTTTGTCTGCATTTAAACGCAGCCTGGCAACAGATGGGCCGTTAAAGTTGCCAGACCCCACCAGCCCAGTTTTCCTATTATTTTTGCCACCTGTGTACATTCACGTAACGCATTTGTGGCATTAATTAATAACTGTGAGACTTGGCGAACTTTTTGAGTCTATGCTCCTGAAATTGTTTAAGAATAATTTTGGAGAAATGGCTTCTGATTGTTCAGATCTCCGGTTGTAGCATTGCTAGTGGATGTAATTCAAATAGTTGCTTATTTTAAGCACTTTTAAACGCAGATTTTTGGCAGAAAAACGCCGGCTTCAACAGCCGACGGCTTTTACACCATTGTCGCCAACCACTTTTGCAGTCGTATAACAGTTTCTAATTCGTTGGCTTTCCCCTCGATTGCAGCTATGGCATGGACCTGAATGGAGCCCGGCGGAAGAACGCAACGCGCGAGACGACTTCGACGCTGAAGGCCTGGCTGAACGAGCACAAAAAGAATCCTTATCCGACGAAGGGCGAGAAAATAATGCTGGCGATTATCACAAAAATGACGCTCACCCAGGTGTCCACCTGGTTTGCCAACGCGAGAAGAAGACTGAAAAAGGAGAACAAAATGACCTGGGAGCCCCGGAATCGAGTCGACGACGATGACGCCAATATTGACGACGACGATGATAACGATAAGAACACGGAGGAGAACGATTTGCTAGGTAAGAGCAGTTTAACTATACTCTATGCTACTCTCTCTCTCTCTCGCTCTCGCTCGCTCGCTCGCGCTCTCTCTGCGAATCGAATAAGAACAGCAACAATTGCTGGCAATACTAATTGGATTGCGTTTTTGGGCTCTTTGCAGACGCAAAGGACTCGGGACTGGGCTCCAACGATGATAAGGACCGCATTGGGCGTCTGGGCGATATGATGGCCGACCGGCCCGGCGAGAGCAACAACAGCGAATGGTCGGAGTCGCGGCCGGGCTCGCCGAACGGCTCGCCGGACCTTTACGACCGGCCCGGCGCCCATCCGCTGTTCCATCCCGCCGCCCTGCATCATCACTTCCGGCCCCCGACCGGCTCGCCACCCGACATCGCCGCCTACCATCACCATCAGCAGCAGCTGCTGCAGCAGCATCAGCAGGCGCAGCAGAATTCGCTGCAGACCGCCGTCGGCGGAACTGGCGCCAGCCTGGCCGTCAAGCCGCGTATCTGGTCGCTGGCCGACATGGCCAAGGATGGCAAAGAGTCCAACTCAGCGGCCAAGGACAACTCGCCGGCCAACGAGCTGGCACAGTCGGCTCAGCCAGCCTTCTACGGGCATCCCAGCCAGCACCAGCATCCGTCGCCCGGCAAGATACTCTCCCCGCTGGCCGCTCGCATACCCAACTATGCGCCGTATGTGCGGCCCGATCTGTACCGGGGCTTCTACGGCCCGGCAGCGGCGGCTGCGGCGCACCTGAGCGCACCCACGCAGGAGTTTCTCGAACATCAGCGGCACTTCGGCGCCAGCCTGGCGGCACACAACGGACTCGGCATGAATCCGCTGCTGTGGAAGGCGGCCGTATCGGGCGCCGCCGGCGGACAGCACTTTGCGCCGCTCAGCCTGACGACCAGCAGCAATGCGGGCGCCGTTCAGGTGGCACCGCCGCCGGGCGCCTCGCCCTCGGCGTCCAGCTCGTCGTCGTCGATGGGCTGTGATGTGGTGCACATACCCACCAGTGGGGCACATTCCGCCGCACAGCACATGATCGGGCCCATTTCGAGCAATTCGACGTCGTCGTCGTCGTCCTCGAACTCCGGCAAGATCTCGCCGGGCGTGAATGTGACCTCGCTGAGCGGCAAGCCATGACACCCATCGCTATCAGCCTCAGCGTCCGCATCCCCTGATCCGTACGCATTGCCGCCGGTGGTTGCCAGCGCCGCAGCCGCAGCCGCCTCACCGATCTCGGCATTCCGGTCCCTCTCACTGATCGCCATCCGCGAGCACCACCTGCAGCAACAAGCACCCAAGCTGGCGCTGCTGCGGCCGTAGCCGCACAACGCCGCCATCGAGCCAGCATAGATCCGCCGGGCAGATCGGGCAACTTTCGGACAATAATTTACATGTGATTATTCGGTATTTTGATTAACGCCGCTTACACCAAATAGCAAGAATCATCCCGCTGGCAGCGGCGGCTCCATGGAGTTAACCAGCAGCAGCAGCAGCTGAAGTCGCAACAACTGTCAAGGACTTTGTGCAATTTTTTGTGGGAATGCAAATCCTAAATCTAATTGAAAATACATTAATTTTAATACATACAACTTACGCAATCAGAGCTTATAGGAAGTAAATTTGTAAGAGTTAGTGAAAAACGACCCCAATGACATCTAGCAGAAGCGGAGGCAGAAGCAGCTTAATAAGTATCTCGACCACAGGACAACAGGACATCTCTCGACACACACACACACCCACACACCCACACACCACGCACACCCACACACACACACACACACACACACCACGGGCAGCAGCCAATTGGTGCTCATGTTTGATTAGCTGTTAGCTGAGAACCACAAAGTAATTATATATTTTCACCTTCTACGATAATTGGCTTCGGACCGGCGCTGATCTATGCGGTATCTATGTATGTACATATATATATATATATATCGAAATATATATATATATGCAAATATATCGTTGGCAGAGTATGTACATTTGAATGCGTACACATTTTAAGTTAATTAAAGTATGCGATCCTGTATTGCTTGTATGGGTGGACATAAAACATATCAACGTCACACGCTCCAACATCCAATCCCTCCCCCGCCCTGATCCAAACCAAATATGCAAGTAAATGCGAGCAATGATTGATTTAGTTGTTTTATATATATATACAAATATATATATATATATATTTTTTTTTTGTATTTTTTTAATGTTTTTATTGTCTTAAGTTCAAACTTTGTTCCTGTCGTTTGTAAATTTAATTTATTGTATTGTATTTTGTATGTATGTATGTATTTATTTGATAAATTGGCAAAAACGATTTACCTACTTATACTACTTAGTGTACGAATATATCTAAATATAATATATATAAATATATAAACATAAATATATAACTAATAATAGCTGTATTTTTTTTTTGAGCACAATTTGTATGTAAGTTCGCATAGTTCTTAGCGCCCTAAGCGGTTAGTGTAATATACTTAATGCAACTGTATATACATACATAAACAATAAATAAAAAATGAAATGATACATATAAAAGAAAGAAATTCTGGTACTGGCTTAATACAAAATGGTATTGCGTTCATCCACATAAATACTGATTACAAATACAAATTAAAACATATACATTTAATGTTTATCAGTTTCGAGGATTTACATTTTGAAAAATTAACAAGATTCGAATAAGGACCTAAAGAACTGTCTTCGGTTTATGGTTCGGTTTGTGAATCTGGTTTTCCACATCTTTGCATTCAGGTGTAGGTGTAGAATAAAACAATTTGATTAAAATATCTCAAAAATATATTTTATTTATATTTAATATGTGTAAAAATATATTTATTTTTGTTTCTAACATTTAGCTTTTTTTACATGCTTAGTGTGCTAAATAAAATATATTAAAAGCGCAGCATTTAAAGAGTTAGAAACAAAACATTTTTTCTAAATATGATTGGGTTCAGGCTTAAATTGAATTGATAACAATTCCCATTCATAAATGTGATAGTATCAATTGTTTTTTTTTTCAGTTTATATTTCCTTAAAAAATGTAGTTTTTTATTACACGCTCAGTTTGCTAAATAAGATATATTAAAAGCGGAAAATTTAAAGAGTTGGAAATAAACCATTTTGCTTTAAACATCATATGGTTCAGACTGAAGTGTGGCTAATTTTAAGCACCTGAGTCAGTTAATTTTATTCTGGACTCAGATCGGATTGCAGAATTGATAACAGTTCCCATTCATAAATGTGATAGTATACATTTTTAACTGTCACATTATATATACATATTTTTCCAGATTACTTTTCTTTATAAAATTTATTTATTTTTTTAAAATTAAAATTTAAAGAGTTGGAAACAAAACATTTTGCTTTATATATCATATGGTTCAGACTTAAGTGTCTTGTTTAAAGACATGAATTAGTTACAAGTTCGGATTCAAATAAATAAAAACGTGTTTTATTCTGGACGCAAATCGGTTTGCAGAACTGATTCAATTCAAGCCATTCATAAATGTGATAGTATTTCGACTGTTGGGCCTAATAAATCTCTTTTGGCCCATTTAAGCACCGCAAATGAATATTAAGTGCTGCAATAATTGATTTAAAGTGTTCAATTAACTTTTAATCGATTTTGGTCCTATTTCGAGAGTACAAATCGCAGTGCAGCGGCAAGTTAACCAGCTCAAATTGATAATCATTAATCGTTAACAATGTCAAGCCGCTAAGCAGTCGCCGCTTTGATTGGCCTCAGTCTCTTGGTCTCTCTGTCTCTTGGTCTCTTGTCGTCGCCGTTGTCATGTCATCGCAGACGATCTCCGTAAGTTATTCCGCGGCGTATGATTTAGTAGCGGTAAGTGCGCTGGCGAAAAAGCTGAAAAGCAAAATTTCATTTCGCTCGAAACGTGTTTTCCTCCAGCGCAGACCGGAAGCGCATTCGCCAAGCTCAACAGAACTGAGCCGAAGTGCAGAGCGCAGAAAACACAGTACTGTGAGTGACACTAATATGCCAGCGGGCAGAGTTTTTATACCCTGCACCCATCCAGCTGTACAACATACGGATTAGAACGGAGTGCGACCGACTGTGCGATGCTCTGTTCCCAGTATATTTTCGAGTCGACCCATAGAAGAGGTCGACTGGCATATTCGATAATTCAAAAGCCAATTACAGGCTATCTCCCAGTTAACCAATCGCATTTTTACCAATTTGAACAACAATTCAACTGTAATTGAGTTTCGGGAATAAGAATGGAAAGAGGTCAATTCATTATAAGACGGAAAATACATATTTTATTGATTTGGGCTGATGCCACAATTTTTGAATACCCTAACCGGGAGTTCCTCAGCCAGGCATATCTGTATTGTTTCAGGTAGTCGTCGAGATGATAAATGTCTGAGTGCTTGCAAGATAGATATATGGCATGTCTACCCGGCGTATTAGTTTTCCATTTTAACACGTTTTAATGGACGTAGGGTATAAAGGGTCGCTGCGGACTGCGATCCGCACGGCTTTTGTCGTCATTTGATTTTGACTGAAAGTGCTTTTGTAAATGCACACTTTGTTTTGGTCTTTGTGCCGCCGACCAATCAATAAGAGTAATGCTATAAACCGATTAGCTGACTCCAGTAGAGCCGCAGCGTTACCCGAAACTATTTAAGAATGAATAATTTGTATAAAAGAAAGTTGTGTTGATGTCTTCGCGCGCCCATCCCAATGCCATAATTAAATCATTGAACTGAATATACCAGACGATACTCGCGATCGACTTAATCTGACAAACGTTATCCGTTCCAATTTCAAATGACGACAGAGTTTTAACGGCGCTGACAATACACGCCCGACATTTTATGCTTTGGGCCCTTTGTCTGCAGTTACAAAGAGGCACAAGAATCGACAAAGTGCTCGGCGCATGAAATAATAATTTACTTCATAAAAACAGACGTCAGCTTAATATTCGAGAGTTCTTTTTTCTTTTCATTTTTTTTTTTTCCTTTTCTCTTCTTCTTCCCCTGTGCTACTGGTTTTTTATTCAAGACACCAGATTACGCGCTGCGCTGCTTGTGTGGGATTGACAGAAACACCTTTGTTGCCATAAGACGTCGGCTTCCAGTTAAGCTGGAGCGTTCAATTGGGATACCTCTGCAGTCGCTTTTATAACTTTGTCACAATATTTCTATGGCATTGCTGCCTCCAAAGGCATTCAAATAAATTGCCGACATTGGCATTAAAAAAAAAAAGACAAAGAAAAATAAGTAAATGCCATAAAGCAAATTGTGTATCCATGTGCAAAAGTCAATTGTCTTAAGTCAATTGAATTTATTTTGAATAACTAGGATTTTTAATCGAAATTTTACTATTTCTCTGAATATATATATATTTGCTTTTCACCCTTACAAAGCGATCAATTTCAATTTCAATTTCAATTTAGGCTATTATCATCCAAGAGAAACCGTAAACCATAATTATTATGATAATTTTGTACGCTGCATTTGTGTACATGTGTTAAATTGCTGATTAAATATAGGTGGACTGAACTTGGTAAACAAATATGACGATAATGGCATGTTATTAGCACAGCCAAAGAAGGAATTTGAAAAACAATGCTGGGACCGCTGCAGAAATCATTTCTCAGTCGGGTTCAAAAGACTGGGTTGCGCAAAAACACAACAAAAAATGCAAAAATTCGACTTCCGTATTTAGCCAAGTGGAACGGCAACTTGAAAATATGTTAAATTTTCAGCTCTGCATCCAAATTTTTGGCTTACAAAGTTCGCTGCTGACGGTCAACCGAAAAGCACAACTTAAAAAGCATATGTGATGTAGTTAATATGTCAAGAACTAAGATCAAATAAAATATATAAATAAGACCATTTGTATTTGAGTTTTTGCCAGCCTTCGACTTGAACTTCCCTGCTCAACGCTTAAGTCAGCATCGGGCCAATACTCACATATATAGCTCATAAATAAGACGCCCTGACATGATTGCGTTGATGCATCCTTTCAACAAAATTACGCTTCGCACATACTCTCACTTATTACACACATATTTTGACACGTGTGCCAGCGTTATTCGGAAGACTTCAGTCGGAATCGGCCTTTGATTTAAATTGTGTTTATGCAGCAAATTAAAAGATCAAAAGATATTCAACTGCATGAGTAGGACAAACTAAAAAAATTAAATAAGCACTTGCACGAAGTGATGTTTGAGTATACTCGTGAATACTACAATGGCTATTGCATCCGTATTGCAACGACAAATGAGCGAGATAAATACGCGACGTAAATAATCGCGGAGGGCAGGGGAACTTACACAAGAAATCCCAACTATATCAACACAAGTGCGACAGGTCAAAGAGGTGCCGGAGAGGTTAACCAGCACAAGCCCTAAGCTAAATATTTGTTAAGGTTTCGTCTTACGATGCCAAGTAAAGCCTCGCCCTTAACTTCGCCTCGTAAACGAGGTTTATCCATCCGTGAACCCAGTCTAAATACCTTCGTCACAGTTTTCTCACATTTGATTTCAACAATTCTTTTTTTAGTTAATATTAATCTTAAAAAAAAAAATTAAAATATATTTTGGGAAATTCTTCGTGATGTTGTTGTAAGATCAGGAAATATTTAGCTGATGGTTGCAATAAAATGTTCCACGGTTAAAAGCAAAGGTCTTAACTCAAGTCTTCAAATATTCTTCAAAATGTTTCTAAAAATATATTTATTCAAAGAAATTCAAACCTTGGCTCGTTACAATTATTTTTGATTGTTTCTGTTTGAAAATTTTAAACTAAAAAATAAAATATATTTTAGCAAATTCTCATTGATGTCCATCTGATCAGGAAATATATAATTTCTGTTGGAAATATTCTGCGGAATTTTGTGCAAATTATATGATAAATTTAATCGCCATGCAAAATTGACAGCCACCAAACATGTTTAGAATAAATAAGTAAATAAAAAAAAGAAAAGTTGTATATACGAATTGAATGTTCAATTTAAAAGCTATACAAAATTGAATGCCACACAACAAATTGTAGAATAAATTGGTTAAAAGCAAAGGTTGTTAAAAGGCCTTTTTCCAGGAGCTGGGTTGTCACTCCCATTGAAGTGTTATATTTCACAGTAGGCCTACAAATATATGGCGCTACCAATCGCGACCCGGGCGAAAGGCAATGTGGGAGTATTGTGGTAATAAGTAGAAGTGCAGGCCATGACGGCCTGGCCAGTTCGTGGTTTTGGTAAGTGGAGTGCATCTGATCGTCTTTAACAACTTGAACATGTGAATCAATAAGGCACTCACATGTGGGTGAAGTGTTTGTTGTCGGGAGGGCGACTTCGTAGCTCGTTCCTCGTACCATCACACCTTCGCATACAAACAAACTTGCTCGCACCTCCACCTACCTGTGTGTGTGTGTGTGTGTGTGTGTGTGTGTGTGTGTGTGTGTATGTATGTGTGTGTGTGTGTGTGTGTGTGTGTGTGTGTGTGTGTGTACACAGACATGGGCAAACAGCGTTGCAACGGCAACCGCGATCGCTGTTGCAGATAAGACACTTGGGATGTTTCTTATTGCATGTCGTGATTGTGTCAGTTTGTATGTAGCCCACTGGCAGCACTTGAAACAAAAAAAAAAACAGAAAGAGGCAACAAAAAAATTAAGCAGCAACCAATCATTGTTAAATATATAATGCTTGCCCGTTTGTTTAAATTGAAAAGTTGTAAATTATCGAGGCGCAGCATCAAAAATCAAATCATTCCAATTAAATGTGAATCCATTTCTGCAACAGCCACACAGTTGCTCCGGTCCCAGCTCAATCCGGCAAATTCTCATTCATTGCGAACAACCCGGCCCGCCGTATGCATTTGGCCATGTGTTGCATTTCGTGTATTTCGCTTTAAATGTGCAATTTATTTGATTATTCAAACACGTTGACGAGCGCAGCATATGTGCCTTGGCCGATGTTTAATACTTGATAATTATTATTATTATCAGCTTTGGATATAGTCATATAATGCAGAGCATTGCCAATTGGCTAAAACAACACTTGTTATTATCAAAGTTGCCAAGTCCAAAGTATATAATTGAATAGTTAGAAAGAAAAATACTTTTCAATTTAGAAGATGTTTTCAATTTTTAAATTATTAATTAAATTTTGGCACCAAATTGTTGCAAAATTGACCCCACCCCGGTACGCAAAACCGAACAGTTGGCCAAATAAGTATTACAGTTTGAGGATACGGTATCGGATATCTTAAGTCAATATGATAATGATAATGGGGTGCGTTATGGCCAGAGATGTGGGGCTGCTAGCCGTTAGGCGTTGGCCAAAACAGCGCAAATACATTTCACGCAACATGCAGTATAATGAGTTGTACATGCCGCTATATGTTGATTCCACCTGGGGATTTGGATTGTTGACAGTGATCGCGCCACATGAGATGACGATATAGACAGAGAGTCGGCAACGTTAAGTGGCTGCTTACCCATATCATCGCGTTGTCTGTCAGAATACTATGCCGAGGTGTGCGTCAGATGCTTAATTTAAATTACTCGAGGGGCGGGACGAACGATGCCAGCGAGCCGGCAGCGCTGCTCAGCATGAGTAGCTGCGATTTGACACCTCGACTGACAGCTGAAATTGTGGAAAATTATTGAGCGCATTGGAACCCAAGAGGGCGCCCATTAGATGGCTGCATTTTAAAAACAGAACGTCTTTATTTTCGAGCCAAAGCGGAGAGCGTATTTGGAAGTTGTGAACAGGGGAATCGTGGCCAGACCTCTAATTTATTCCACATCAAATTGCTGTATAATTAAAATGTTGATACAAAGCTGCACTTGGTGCTGTTTTTACGACTTCACAAACAAATAATCATATATTTTGTAACCGAATCTGGCCATCATTTTCACTGCGCGTTGATTGCTTTCCATCGAAACCTCAGCGAGACAGTAATGCAATTTATGTGCCTAATGCGCATAGCACAATGTATTTATTTATGTCATTTGCTCCAGTTAGCAAGTGTTAAACATTACTCAAGTATTATAATTGCCATGCTCTACAATGTATGCTATGATTAAAAAAAAAATATATATATAAAAATCAGGTACCATTGTTTAAAAAAAAAACACAACTTTTTGGAATATATATTTAAATCATTTTTTTAATTAAATTAACAAATAAATGTTAATAACTGTTTTATTCAATTTAATTTTTTTTAATTTATAATAATTATGTTTTCGTGCAAGCCAAATTTGATTTTATAAGACCACACTTCTAGTTTTGAAACCCCAGACTTCGCTATGACATCAATCAAGTATTTAGATTATATTTTTAACCTTTCCCCAAGTGGTACGGGCTATTAAAACAAGCTTTCAGCACACTTTTTAAACTTCTTGCCCATAAAGTAAAAATTGTAAAAAATTGATTTAGGGCAAGCTTGAGTAAACCTTTGAGTAAATCAGTCAAAAGGCATCTAACTTGTTATGTGAAAACAGGACCCAAAGGCACGTAGTATACAGCTCCTACCAGTTATTTGAACTATAGTGCGGCAACAGCTCCATTTAAGGGCACCCAGTACAATATGTTAACAATGATGAATTCAGAGCCATGTCTTTTGTCGCCGAAAACATTTACCGCAACGAAATGAACATAAAACTGTCATATTTTCTGATGACTTTATATTTATGAAGGCCAAAAATGTTGATCGTAAAAAAAATGGAACCAGTTGTTTTTGTGTGTTTCGAATTATTATTATGAATTCATATTCGGTGGACCCAAGGACTCTCGGCCTAAGAACGAACATCGACTGTCAGAACACACAGGCCGTACGTGCTTTACATTTTAAACGATGGCCAGTCGTCTGCACTAATTGATCGCTTCCGACCGTGGAACCTTTAGAGACGATTGTCAAACTGGACCAAATGAAATGTAATGATGTCCCCTGTCAGGGGAACTAGATTATTTCCTTCAGCTCAAAATTGTTATTCGACATTTGTCAACGATTATTGTGATAATATACATGAGCAACATTTTGGCTCGACAACAAATTTTTTCTTTCCCTTTTTTTTTTTTGTGTGTATTTTATTAGCTTCGTATTTTACAATCAATGCGCTGCAATTAGTTCTTTATGCCATCATCAGCTTAATGGACTTGTTATGTGAATGAGTTAAGGCGCCTTCGTGGCCTTTTAATAAAGAAATTTTGGTTATGAGAATGTACTTTAGGCATTACCGAAATTAACTGTTTATTCAATTAACATTTACTTAAATTGATTCCTTAATTCGCTCTACATTAACCTGACCATAACTATTTGTTTTAGCTAAATCTTTTAGTCACAAATTTACAGTCATCTACTTTAATTATTTTTTTTATACCCTGTACTTATTGACAATGTGTAAAAGAAGGAAGCGACCCCATTTGAAAGATTTACAAATTGCAGACAACAATGTTTCAACAACAGGTTTCAAATACTATTCACAGATTTCGAATATTTCTAGACACTCTCAAAATACTGTTAGTTTACACACAGCCACCACAGAAAACTAAACAAGAAGCGCAGAGCCTTTTGAATATTAATTTCTTATGAAGGCCCAAGAAGCAAAAAAGAGGTATCACAGAGTCGGGCACTTCTCACTATAGCACACCTAATTGTTTTTGTCTGCTTTAGTGTTTCATAAGCTAATATAAGACATACTTATTAAAAGCTTTTTTTTCTTTTTTGAATAAAAATAAATAATAATAATTATAAAAATTCAAATTTGAATCGGGAAATGTAATTAGTTAAATTTATAAAACGCAACTTTAAAAATGATTCTGAGAGAGTCGATTTTCCTGTGAAAAATCACGCCAAAATTGTCAAAGGTTCCCGAATCTATCAGCTCCAATACTTTAAATTCCACATCTCATGCAGATTTTCAATTCGTCCTACATATATGGATACTTATATTGCTAATCGCCTGATAATTTTTTTTTCATTTATTTTAAAAATACTTTATATAGTTTTTAAACGATGTTCATTATAGGTTTATTTTGAACGTGATTAAACAAATTAGGTGCAAGTACATACAATGTATACCGCTTGGAGTAGCAGACGAATTTCGCTGACGGGGGTATTTTTATGGCGGTATCAACATTGCTGTGGCAGCTAGTATTCGCCTGGGCTAACACGTGTCTGTTTTCAGTTCAGTCTGGTCAGATCCGATTTCCTGTTGTATGCCAATGTCGCCGCAATCCGAGCATGTTGACTATTGGCGATTGTTCGCTGTTGTTTAACACCAAATTCCGGAACATATTCCTGGAATTTGTTTTTCCCAAGCTTTTATTGCCAGCGGGCCGCTGACACCCGAGTTTTAAAAGTCGCCCTGCGGACGAAGCAGATCAAATTTGCTTTCATTGCGCTGATATTTTATATAGTTTTTATAACTGGTTCAAGTCTTAGATAAGTGCATTTTTTGCATTCGTGACTATTCGAAACTACAAGCTAAAGTTCATGTTTACCGATTGTCAAACGATAATGGTTAATAATCAGATTCTCTTGCCCTTTAAGTATTTGTTGGTGCTTTTTTACTATGTTTAAAAAAATATATGAACACCCAATTCCTTATTTTACACGAATTTAAAATAACACTATTTAAAAAGTTGCAGAAATTCTCTTTTTACACGAATTGATTTGAAATAACACGATTTCATTTTTTTACAGCGAAGTCTAGAAAAAAATTTGCCAGAAAACGAATTGCAATTAATTTTAATGTTTTCATTAGTTTTATTTGTTATAATATATAATTATCAAGGAAAAATCAAGGAAAAAAATGCTCTAGTTATCTTTTTTTTTTTTTGAACTTTAAATTGTGTTTTATATTACAATATCTTTTTAACAGGAATATTTTATTAACACGAATTTTCGGGTAAGGAATTTATTGTGTAAAAACAGAATAAGTTGTATTATTGGGGGATGACTATGGTTAAACTTTAGCCAACAACTTTTCTGATTTCTAATGGTTCATAGTGTACACTGGAAAAAAAAGAAATCAATGTATATAGTTAAAAACATGGGAGAAAAGAAATATGAGAGCTTGTTATTTTTACCCTAAAAACGCATTATCTGAAAATGAAAATCGTAGGCTTCAATGAAAAAGGAAAAATGTATCTTTCTGCTAGATTTTTGTGGAAATTTGTAGTAACCTTGTTTATTAGCTCAAGTCAACGTCTTTAGTTCCATATGGGAATTCGCATTTATGCAGTAAAATTATATGAGTATTGCACACTTTCGATGTTCGATTTATAAAATATTTATCCATACGTAAAGGACTTAAAATGTTATTTTTTATGCTTTTTTCGTGTTGGATTGTACACATTCAGTTAGCACGTGTTGCTGATATAATAAATTATATTTTGCAACTTGCTGCTTTTTTATTTTGTGGCAAATGAATTTAATGCTGTTATACATTGATTCCTCTGGCGGCAGTGGCAAACTTACCCTGCGTCACGCCCACAAGGGGGAAGGTGTCTATTCATGATTGCCAACTATATAAAAGCTATTCAGAACAACGCACACACATAGAGGAGAGAGTGTACCGATGTGTAAAGGATTGCCAGGACCGTTGTCGCTACGCTTCTGGGGAAATGTTAAAATGAAACAATCTGCTGCAAATGTGTAAAGTGTTCAGAGGCAACCGCCGCGCAGTCACCATCAATAAAATCATAACACACCCCCACCCCCTTCCTTCCCCTTCCTCCACCCCCCCCCCCCCCCCAGCGACGTAGTGAAAGTGTTTCAAATATTGTTCTGCTATTGCTGGAAACACAAAAGTACGGCGCCAATTTAGACGGGGACAGAAGTTTAAAAAGCCCAAAAAGCCTTTTGAAAATAAATAGCTTCAAATCTGAAATGATTATTGACGCTTTTTATGTTTTAATAATGTGTCAGGCATTTATATATTAAGGGTTAAATGTGCCACCCACGTCACAAACACTCGTCGCATTTAACACAATAAAACTTTCAAATTCGTTTTAAAACGACACCGGCTGTTCCAAATTTATAGCATTTTTCTTCGGCAACAGCCGTTTATTGCTCAAGAAATAGAAACGTACTTATGCATGAATATCTCATGCCTAGAGTATTTCACAAATACAAAAAGAAGCGGGCAAAGTTCGGTCGAAAGGGCTTGAACATAAAATAGCCCGTTTGCGTCTAGATGGAATAGTTACTTATTTTAATGGAATTATTATTTCGATTTAATTACGAACCATTTTGAATAATTTGTGACTGACTTTATAGGATTATTAAGTGGCTATAGCCATGTCCGCCTGTTTGCCTGTTTGTGCTCAAACTAATATCTCAGTTTTGAAATTAAAAGTGCCTCTTTCGTACCATAAGAGTTTAGTTTAAAACTGGCTTAAAATTGAGTTGTTGCTTTTCAATGCAAGGGTATTTAATCTTCGGCACCCCAAAAAAATGTGTTCTTTTTCGTAAGTCCATTACGGTAGCCACAAAATAAAACATTGTCCTTTTTCCAACAATACAACAATGTATTTATAGCCAAAAGCAACCCCGAAAAATGTACTTTCTTTGGAAAATGTTCATTTAAATGGTAAATAAAATATAAAGATGCTAGATATTTTATATTAGCCTGATTATTAATATATGACATTGATATTATTACACACATAATCCAATAGTTCGAATATGCTGCAGAAGGTGAGCAGGCTATAATTATATTTATTCATAAGCAATGCGAACAGATTTCGTGTCCACACGAGTTCTCAAACACTAACGCAGGACTCTGCACATTATGATATGTGACATATTAGCTAAAGGAAATAAATACATTTATCATTTCTGGGCAGGAACCAAGATAGACCACCCGTCGCCATTAAAGAGTAAGAGTACATCCTGTAGTTTGGTGATGCGTCTGCATTTGCTGCTACCGCTGTGGTCCCGAACAAAACTCTTGTTTTCCTGTCGAAATTGCCACAATATCCTTTATGTCCATCGATATTGCAGACAACACACAGAGCGCCCATTGTGCGCCAGTGTGTGTGCGTGCCTGTGTGTGTGTTGACTGCTGTTGTATAAATCCCATACTGTCAGCCTGTGTGCCCGCCAACTGTATTAAAACGAATACAAGAATAATACCCAAGTCATTTATCACTTGGCATATTGTCCAGCTCTCCGATTGGCGTAGTACTGAACCCATTTCCCGCTTCAGTGCCACATCTACTTATTCATCTCGGCAGTCACATGCGTTTCGCACTATAATAATAAATAAATATCGAGCTCTCCGGCACGAGCAATGGTCCTCGATTGAATAGGATGACCTTTTTGCTGTCATTTAATTTCGAGCATTGTCTATGCGCTTTGGGAACGGAAACCCCTAATCTAGCCATGATGTTATTTGAAGTGCTATCATTCCATCGGATGAGGTATTGGGGTGGTTCCAAATGGAATTGAGCGGTGGCGAAATATTGTTCGAGGTGTTCTTTTTCCTTTCTTCTTTTCTGGCCTGTGTACAAAAGATATTGGAAGTCAAAATATTTACGGTCAGCATTTATCTTCATTTAAGATTCGCTTTCCCCAGAAAAACCTACAGCGAAGCATTTTTCCATGCGGCTTGGCTCAACAATTCTAATCGAACTTTCCAAATGAACGACAAGTAATTATTAAGTAATGATAATTATATAATCACACATATATTTAACAAAAGCAAATAACGGGTATGTCAACAAATTAAAATCTGCTAGCTACAAATTATATTATTGTTTTTTAAAAATAAAAAATATAATATAGTTATCGTAACAATTTTATAGTCCCCACACATTAAAATATATCAAAAGTGTAGTTTCCAACTAACACCGGGATGGATAAATTGTTTTTGTATTTATATGTATGCTATTTTGTTCAAACAAATCCAGAAAAACAACCCCTAACATTAGCTGACCACAAAAACGAATTCTCCTGTTAACGTCGAATACAATAATGATGTTGCTAATATTTTGCTTTACTTAAAAGGGATTTCGTGACAGTTTGACTTTCTGTGGGATAATCAAAATTATAATATGACTGATTACCCCGGCCCGAAGCCCTCGACATACGCACGCATCAATTCAGGCACTCACACACAATCCGTAATGTGAATGGTGAATGGACTCATGTTAGCGTGAAACATACACGATGTATTTGGGCGTTGTAAGGGGTTGATTTTCTTATCGTTGCCAAAAACATTCGAAACCTGGCACTCGAGCCCAATACAGTGGTGAAAAATCCATTTAGAGGTGCAAAAATCGATATCATAATCCCTTATCTCATGCGATTGCAGTAAACATTCAATTTTTCAACGCTCACTTTTTTATGGTTATCATCCGTTCAAATTAGTCGGAGTTGATATTGAGTTTGCTGAATGAAATATTCATATTTTAGATTATTTTTAAGAACATAATCTATTGAATAGACATTTGTCTCTTTTTCCACCCTGCGTGTGTCTCTTTCACTCTCTCTCTCTCTCTCTCCCTCTAACTCTTTTTCATACACAATT
The DNA here is from genome assembly GCA_035047465.1 of Drosophila sordidula. Lineage (NCBI taxonomy): Eukaryota > Metazoa > Arthropoda > Insecta > Diptera > Drosophilidae > Drosophila > Drosophila sordidula. Next base: position 12,036,966 of record JAWNPQ010000156.1, on the reverse strand, counting down.
TCTTCCTCCTAAATATCGCCTTCCTATGCGATTTTCATGAGTCCAAGTAAGGCTGCAGATTTAATATAACACTATTAATATGTTACATTGTTACTTTAGCTCATGAAATTCGCATAGAAAGGCGCTAATTAACAGGCTGATTTAGATTAAGTTACGATTATACGATAGTTAATCAACTAAGAAAGCAGACTCCGGCTTATTCTCAATTACGAATAATTGCTGCTTTAAAGCGTATTCAAAACAGACTATTTAATTAATGCCGTGTTGGATATGAATCTACCAGAGGCATAATGAGCCAAAAACAACACCATGAACTTACTTGTTTAGCTACTCCATTGTCTAAATATATAGTGGGAGCATTTCTGGCGGTTACCACCACTCCCGGTATATGGGAACACGTGTTGACACTACCGCAAACGCAAACACACCCAATACCGGCCGTGCTCCGGCGTTGCCCGGATAGGTGTGGGAGTGGTTAAGAACTCGCATATCGCATATAGTGCACACTGCACTGGCGGCCGCAGGTCGATGCGGCTGCATCCTCATTAAAAACAGGAGAGGCGTATGCGTGTGGGCTTGTCCGTCAGAAATTTCCATATTGAAATTGAATTTTCGCAATGCGTGTTGCGGTTTGCCTGCGGGGCGATGCCATTTTCCGCTCGTTTCATTTCGTTTCTCGATTTTCATTTTTCGAAAGCAGCTGCATCGATGCACCCGATTTAAAGCAGGCTACTTATGCAGAATTGGATCCTTCCCGTTGCAGTGACAAATAGAGCAATAGATAGCTTGGCTATGTATACAGCTAGCTTATGTACATTTATTCGGTACATATGTACTGTATATTCACAGCTTGGAAGTGTTAAAAGCTGGGGATAATTTAATTAAAATTGTAAAATATTTGGCGGATTTTGCATAAGCCGGCAAAATCCCATTAATTCAGAAAGCAACCCATTGTTGACCGCAACACAATCAAAATATGCAAATTTATCGCATTAACTCGCGAAAACTTCCAATGGTGGCAACGAATGGGATAACAGCAAAGAAAGCCGAATGCTGCCAGTAAACAAATACCAGAGCCATTTAATTGGGGAAACGACCACCGGCAACTGAATACAAGATAGCCGCAGTGGGTGTTGGGTGGTTCAAGGTCCTTAAAAGGTCTATGGGAGCAAGGCGTGCTCCTTGTTCCAAGTAACTTGAATTCTTTAACATTGCAATTGACCTATAAAACACCCCAATTTACCAGCCGCCGTAAGCTCTGAAAGCCGCCAGCTAAGCAAGACGTTCTCAGCAAAAAAGTTCAGCTATGAGATTACTCAATGTCTCTTAAGCAGTGCAGAGTACATTTGAATATTACGAATATACGAGGAAAGCTTCAATTAACTGACTTGTTATATAATACGACATATCATAAGAGGGAGTACCCTTAATGGGATAATGGAAACGCGAGTGTTTGGCTTAAAGCTGTTTTGCGCTAGTTTTATAAGCATGTATTAAAAACGAGGGCCGAGTATTTAACAATATCCAATATCCAAATTCCAAAGCAGTCAAAAAGTTTATAACACATGAACCAAAAAAAAATTAATTAAGTCATATTTTATAATTTTAAAAAAACCGTAGAAGTTTTTTGTTTAGGAAAAGTTAAATTTGGAAAACAAATTTCGTAATATGGGTAACCCCTCAATTATAATTGATAATCTACGAACGAATTAATTCTGGCGACTTTAATAAGACATTAAAGTCCGCATTTCGCCAAGAAATCATTTATATCGACAAAAAAGTGTCTAGCTTTAAAATGTTGTTATATCGCCGTCTCGCCATCGATTTTAATGATTAATATCTTAATGTATCTATATAAATATGTGGGTGGTATATTTTCTTCGACTTTTCCCTGAATTTCAAAATCAAAGAAGCGGGAAAAATACTGCAAAGAAATGATAATTTTCTTAATTCAAAAGTTAATAGTTGCAAAACTAATTATTTAAACTTAACGGTGTGTATGTCTAATAAAAAGATATATTTATTAGCTTTCAGTAATCGTTAACTTACCTCTGAAAAAAAGCAAAAAAAAGCACAAAAAAAAAAACATATTTTGAAAAATTTTTAAAAAAAATCTCACCATAGAAAAATTTTTAATTTGGGGCCCCAAATGTATCAGAAAAACTAGCTTTAGTAAACTATACAAAAAAAAAATGGGATTTTGTGACCTAGTGCTATCGATGAAACGTAGTCATACACAGATGCGTAGTAGTTCTCTATTTGGCAACCTTCAAACCTGGTAATAAACAATTAATTTTAAAGTGTGAAGCAGGAACAGGAAAAAAATCCACTGATACAGGGTATTTTCTAGCACAGCACATTCAACTTGCGCACTCTTATTGCATATTGATTTTAGCTTACCAAAAAGATTTCTTATTTAGTTTAAGCAATTTTCCAAAAACTGTTATGCCTGCTAAACAACAATAGTTATTTAGTTTTATTATCAAAAATAAGGAAATCTCTGTTTGCTCAATGTTTATTAAAACATATGTTCGCATTTGCCCAAGTTAATGAATAAGCATTAAATTATAAGAATAATGTAATGTTAATGTAATGCGAAAACATCATTAATTTCAAATAGAGTAAATCCTTTTGCTAAATTTAATGTACGCAAGAGGGAAATAAAATCGTCTCCAGGCCATTATTGGCTTTCGAAAACCTTTTTGCCTATTCTAATCCTTCAATGCAGCCAAATGGTATCAAATCCGAAAATTGGATTGAAGAGCAACGCCCACTCTCAGCCGCTCCAAGCAGACAGTATACATTTATGGTTATTTGGCCGTTCCACCCCGTTCCACGGCCTTAATGTGCCAGCCAAATGCTCAATTGCGGTATCCCAGGACATGCCGAAGTGAGCAGAATAGGGGATTTCCACTCAACTTCATTGTGTTCTTAACCAAAGTGGCCAAGTGACGATGCTGGCAGTGTAAACAGAGCAAAATGGAGATTCAATTACTTAAACGGTTAGTCCATTGTTCAAAATACGCAAATTTGCATATTTCTTATTTTTGTTTGTTTCCGAGGTGCGATAGCCAACGGCTTCAACCGAAACTAAATACACATTTAGTACACATGTCGATTTTGGCTGGAATATATATATTTGAAAATTGATTAAAAAGTTTTGGGGTAAATAATAATTCTTTATTTAATAAAATAATAGAAGTAAAACTTTTAGCGTTTAGCCATGTTAAGTCGAATTTTGACAGAGCTTGTTTCTGATTAAACTGATTGAAAATAGAGATTTAATGATTCATCCTTCTTACTTTATGCCAAATGTCAATACACACCATTCGCCCATTTTTTTGGGGGGGGGGGCAGCGGAATAATAATTTATGATTGTGCAGCAGAAGCTTCTCCAGATTGGTGTGAGCCGCCAAAGCTGAAACAAAAACAAAAACAAAAACAAAAACAAAAACAGAAAAAAAGCAGGAAAAAAAAGTACGTCATACTGCGCAAACTGTGTCTGACCTGCACAGCAGGCGCTGGCGGAGTTTTGTTCTTATCTTATCCTGCTGTCGTGCTTGGAACGGAGAATATGTTCTTATTTGTGAAATTGCTTACTTGCGCCGATCTGACTAACTAGTTTCTACCATGAGCGCAGCTGACGGTCTGTTGTCTTACGTCCGAGTGCCCTGTCATTGTGGTTATGTTGGGATTGTTTAACAACAATATATGCAGACAAAGAAACAAACAAGGGATTACTTGAAAATCGTTGATGGCTGGGTGCCATACCAATATCTTGGCAACAACAACCGGGGACCCCCTGGCGACAAACACAGCCACATCCGATGTTCTTTCACCTACATAAGGCTGTTTGCACTCCAACATCAAAGTTTACAACAGCGAAAATGAAATGTCCAGAACACGGCTCACAGCAACAACGACAATCGATCGAAAAATCTCTGGGCCGGCGTTGGCACCGACACCACAATTGGCGTCCAAAACATTTACTCAATACAGTGCCATCAACTGTCTATAGCCACATCTGAACCCTAATTAGCTGGCGACTATAAAAGCTAATGCCCAATGATTATAGTTGCTACACTCAAAGAAAAAAAAGAATTCTTAAGAATTCTTGTAATAAATATTTTGTCATATTGTTATTTCTATTAAAGTTACATTAACGGATTTGGACTTAATTAGAATTCTTAACCGTTCGAACTTGTATTCTTAAAGTTTTTTTCTGAGTGTAAAATAAATATCATACGAAACTATTGGGAAAAGCTAAAAAAACAAAAATCCAGAAGTATATCTGTAGAAATACTGTGTTGAATAATAATTATTAATTATTATTATTATTATTGATTATAATGAAGTCATCAATATAGGAGGTCTCTCCTTTACTTTGGTATTACACAAATAAAATAATATTTATTTTCTTAATATTTAAATACTACATTTGTTTACTATTCTGAGCTTAAGAGCTTAACTTAAGTAACTTATAATAAAAAGGTATATATTCGGAAGAGCTGAATGGAGTTTGCAGCCAAATACCATAAATAAAGTAACAATTTTATTTTTATTTCTTGAATGTTTAGCTTTATCTTCTTCTTTAACCTCCTTAACTTCAGCTTTTAATTTCTGCTGTCTATAGAGAAGTTTACGTTCCTCTCACCTCCCAATGGATACAGGGTATTGGAACATCTTTTGCGATTTGCCAGCCAATCGATTGACGACAGTTGCCTTCGGTAGCGAAATTAATTTCAATTTTAAACCCCTTTGCGTGCCTTGTAAAAATCTCACCCAGACGAATTGAGACACGTGTATGAGCGCCTTGATTTCAGCTGAGGATATTTCCACCCTTCTGACAGGGCAAATGTCTTACTGGCGGCTGGCTCCATGTTGCGAGTTAATTCCTTTCGATGTGGTTATGAATTAGGCACAACTCATCATTTGCAGCATCTGCGTCTGGGCATCGGATGGGGGGGTGGGCGGACCGGTCCGCCTTCACAAATATCGAATCAGACACACAAACTTTGTGTTAACACCCAACCATTACATAGCCGAAAGGCATCAGGAAGAACAATATGGCACGTGACACGTGCCTCGCTGCTGCCAAGCGCCGTTATGTGGCAACAAACAAATAAAACGTGCACCTCACACCCGCCCTTTCGTTCCACACTCGTATGTTGCAAAGTAAAAAACATCATGCCAGGCACATAAGTTCTCCACTAACAATAAGATTCATCATGCCAAGCGACGTATTCTTGATCTAGCATATACTCCGGCTGCTAGTGGGAAAAGCTTTTAATTTTCCAATAACTAAATATGCTTGTGGCCATGTCGAACAATTTGCTCAGATGGCATTTTTATGCTATAGTAGTAGGAAATAAAAAAAAGTGTGTACTAATATCGGAGAGTGCCGACAATCAAATACCCTGACTACTCTAACCATAAACTATAACTTTCCTTAAATAATATGGATACAAATATTATTTCACTTTATTTCTATATAAAGAAGTATATATTCAAAATCCCATTCGGACAGTCGGCACGAAGAACAGAGTATAAAAATGGTTTGGCTTGAAAAGTTAATGCGTTGCAGTCGGGTATAACCGATTGCGCAATACTCGTTCACAGTAAATTAACAACTCAAAACAGCCAAAATCGATTTTAATTATTAAAGTTTTCGATTAAATTTATGAGGGATATAGATTTTATCCGTCCCTAAGATATATTGTTTTTTTGGATTTGCCACGCAATAACTTTTTGTGCGATATTTCGAAGACCGCATTAGATTACTGATTAATCTGTCTGAAAAAATGTTATTTGTCTATATTATATTACAGTATAAATGAGAAGAAGACTGCTCACATATTAATATTTTATTTTTATAAATTTAAAATTGCAATTTTGTTTCAATCAAAATTCGAAGGTGCATACTAAAGGAAAAGGTCAATGCCTCTTAAAATAGGCTTTTCTAATTTAGGAAAATATTTTTGTTCTGCGATTATCCAATTCGGTGTCTATAACTTTAATATTAGGGTATGCGCGTAAAATCGAGGATAACAATAAAAAAGGAGTTATTAATAATTTGAAAAAACTATCAAGTGGAGAACCTAGCTTTAAAAGTCCCTACCCTACCCTACCTCTCAAACGACGCGCTCAAATAGACGCGTTCCAATTTTCAATGGTTACAGGGTACAAGCAAAAACAACTATTAAAATTCATCTTAATAATTTTATGAAATTACTTAATTAATTATTTAAATATTTTTATTTCCCCCGAGAATATCAACGTAAATAGTCGCAATAATAAATTGTATTGGTCAGATAGGAAAGGGTAAGAAGGACTAAGAAGGACCTAAGGAGAGTATTTAATTAAAATAATTACGAAACAGCCTACAAAAAAAGGTCTTAATTTGGTGCACTCCAAAAGGAAGCATTTTTGCCTTATAAAAAGTAGGTATATATATATTTAAAATCAGTTTATGAACCCTAAAACCCGAGGCAATTGCAGTAGCTCCCGTCACGCCCGGCACGCATTAAAATATGTACCAGTTTCTGTTTTGTAACATCATCATTATTTCACACTACTCGTGTACTGTTGGTCAAAATTCACCACGAATTACCAATTTATTATATACGGCTGGCAGTGTCCCTTGAATTTTGGCGGGATTGGCCTTAAGTACTTAAAACGCGCTCAGATGGGGTGAGTCCGCCCACGTTAACCGGGGGTTACTCCAGAAGTCGCAAACGCCGCCGATTCTCCACAGGGCAGAGGCATGCGCGATGGCTTTTTATTTAGGTAAACAAGGAGCGACGTTCGCTATTTGTGTTTGTTTTTACATCACTGTCAGTGCACTGAGCACTGACTTTGACACGTTTTCTGACTTAATTTTAGTTTATTGCTTTTTATGTGTGTTGTGTGCGTGTGCGTGTGTGCGTGTGCGTGTGTGCGGCGAAAATCATTCATAGTACGCATTCCACCCGTTCGACGGACCACGTTCGACTGCAGTTTATGGCCGGGCAAACAATTGGCATTCTCAGCCCGAACGCCGGCCGCAGCCGAAGCGCCACGTGCTCCGGATGATACCCTCGGCGAATCGTTGAGCCCGCTGCTCCTTTGAACTCGCCCACCGACGCGTCCGGTTGACTTTGCCAATTGGCGGGGTCGCAACTGATGCTAAGACGCGAAATTAAGTCAGCCTCCGTTTGGCCGGCCGTGTGTGCAAAGGGCTTTTTTTTTTGAAGGCCCTCTACTTATGCATGTGACAGATATAAAGTTTTGTTTACTGTTCTCACGCTTGTGACTACCAAATGACGGATTGAATTAGGTAAATATTTGCTTATGGAGCGCTGCTCGCTATACATACAACCCGATATATGTACCCTTATTAGATAACACCGACTAGAGCACGGGGCACAAGTCGCTTGATTAAAGCCCTCCGATAATGATAATTGTGTTTTTAATATATTCATCTATTTTACTCTGTTTTTGATTCCGACAAAGTTATAAATGTATTGCACGTGCCGCAGTTTATCGTTATCACAAGCCCGAAAAAGCAGCGAACATACTTATGTATATCAATTGGGAAATGGGGTTTCAATTAACGTCTACATACAGATTTCTTGTGGGAGAAACGTTCTAGCGCAAAATTCAATAATCACGATGGTTTTTTTTTTTTCATTCACCATTTATTTATTATTTGAAATTATTTATTGGCGCAAAACTGGTTATGGGATACCTGATTTTTACAAAAATATTTAATAATAAATTAAATTAAGAACATTTGAATAAGAGCACAAATATATTTCTGACACTCTCATACAACTTTCTTCATACACATTATACTCAATTTCATATAGCTATGTCCATCTGATCGCAATGAGGTAAGTAAACAAGTTTATTTTACCATCTCGAATATGTTAAAGTTTCACAGAAAGCAAAAACGAAATGTTTGTTAGTATCGCTTTTCTATGCGATTTTCATAAGTTCAAGTAAGCCCCACAGAATCTGGTGTTTTTAGTGATGTGTATATATGCCAAAGTCAAATGATATGAATATGGTCATATAACAAAGTATGTATATATAGGAGAAAGAGAGGATACAAAGGAGATGGAGAGGAGCGAAAAGAGAGAGTGGAGATGGAGATTCATATATACACACCTACAAATACTACACTCAGCGAAAAAACAGAGAGTTTTGCACTTAAATCAAATAAAAGAAATGTTAGAATCCAGCTTTAATCTAAATATCTAAACTCGATAACTCAATTCCTATTTCAAAAGCGTTTTTTTACAATTCCAAAATTTTTAATAAGATAATAATAAGTATGTATATATAGGAGAAAGAGAGGATACAAAGGAGATGGAGAGGAGATGGAGAGGAGCGAAAAGAGAGAGTGGAGATAGAGATTCATATATACATACCTACAAATACTACACTCAGCGAAAAAACAGAGAGTTTTGCACTTAAATCAAATAAAAGAATTGTTAGAATCCAGCTTCAATGTAAATATCTAAACTCGATAACTCAATTCCTATTTGAAAAGCGTTTTTTACAATTCCAAAATTTTTAATAAGATAATAAGATTTAGTTTAAAACCTTTTTCTTCCATTAGGCAAAAAGTATGCTTATACTATTTCAAATAGAAAAACTCTTGCATTAAGTATTATATGAGTTCCTGATGCAAGAATTTTACACCTTTTTATATAACAATGAAATCAAGCTAATGATTTATATCCAATTTTAGAATATTCAAGAACAATGTGTTCTTCAAATTTTAAGTATGCATTTTTTTAGCTACACTTCCACTTCGTACAAGGTTTTTCGCCAAGTGTAATTGGCAGATTTCATCCGAATCAAAACGACCAAAAATCAATTCTAATACGATATTTGTTTATACACATATATTCATCTGCGGGGTCAAAGTTGATTTGCACTGCCAATTGAAGTCATTTCCACAGTGCTACTCATTTAATGGCGACTGCATATAAAAATTCATTAAATTTTAAACGTGGTGCGGACCGAGTGGCCTTCCATAAGTGTTTACACAAGTCTTCAGTTTTAACTGAAAACATCCTTTTCAGTTTGATGATGAATTCAAGTGCAACCCAGGATGCTCCGATACCGACATCCAGAACGTTTTCTGTGCAGCCGACAGTATTTGCACAAAAAAGTTAATTAATTTAATGAAAGGTCCGCAAACTAGTGTAACAAGTCGAGTTGTCGTAAAAGTACATTTGTAATTGCAGAAATAAAAGTTGGCCCGGGCCCCAAAATTGTACACAAGTACTCTGTTTCCAAATGGAAAAATTGCCTTTGAGCAATGCTCGTTTTTACAGTTCATTTTAATTAATTTCATCAGTTTTTTTAAGATGCAGCCAACATAATTAGAGTATTTCCTTCCAAGTTCGTCTGGCTTTTTTAAACTCCATTAAATTTAAGTTTACAATTTTCTTTTAATCAAAGTTTGCTCTCAATTCACATTCTTTTGAGCTCCTCTTTGTTTCTTTAATTTTCTTCTTAATTATCCTAACCTCGTATTATACTTACCTAAGTATACCCTTCAAAATATTAGTATAAGATATAATGGATTCTTACAGTTTAATAAATTGCAATATGAAAACAAGTAGGGTGCTCTAGTCGGCAGTCCCGACTAGGAGATACCCTGCAAGCTGTCGTTAGATTTTCAACCCACTTGCATTCACACACACACACACACATTCACCCGCCGCAAGCAGTGCACTTTTCTCAGCGGCTGCTTGGAGCTTGGCCCCCCACTATGGAAACTAAACTAAAATAACTTCTAAGCCAAGAATGTGATATTAATGAGAGAGCACTCAGATCTGTGTAGAAACCAAAATTTTTGCACCCTTATTTAGCGGAGCTGGCCACTAATCTACCTTCAAAATTTGGTGACTCTAGCTCTAATACTTTGGAACATATAGCCATTTCCGGTTTTTTAAGGCGGGGTATCTGGGGGGCGTTCTAGTGGGCGTGGCCGGGATATTAAGGTCTCAATCTTTTGGGGAGGTCACCACGAATCTACATACCAAGTTTGGTGTCTCTAGCTTTCAAATTGTGTTAATTATACACGTGTTACCGTTTTGAGCTTGCAAATATATCGATTTTAGCGATTACGGAGGCGGAAGGGGGCGTGGCCGGAAAAGTTTTTCTGTGATGTTTGGGGGACCTTACCAGTAATATATATTCAAAATTTGGTGACTCTAGCTCTAAAACTGTGGGAGATATAGCCATTTCCGATTTTTTAGGGCGGGGGCGCTGGGGGGCGTTCTAGTGGGCGTGGCCGAGAAATCAGGGCATTTTTTGGAGGAGATCGCCAGCTATCTACATACCAAATTTGGTGACTCTAACTTTAATATTGTAGGAAATATTAAACTTTAATCCATTTGCGATTTGAGGTCTATTGACATGTTATCGATTTGCCAGCCTCCCAGTGGGCGTGGCACAAAAATCTTAACACTTTGTCTGAAGCAGATAACTACAAGTATATATGCCAAGTTTCAAGCCTCTATCTTCAATAGCGTCGAAAAATATTGCGTTCGTACGGACAGACGGACAGTCGGGCGGACAGCATGACGGACATTGCACAAAACCAATATAATAGTTTCACTTCGTGAACGAGTATAAAAAGTTGAAATCTCTAGCTCAAATAGTTTCTGAGATCGACGCGTTTATACATATTGGCGGACGGACAGGCGGACAGACCGACGGATATGGCTAAATCGACTCGGCTGTTGATCCTGACCAAGGTTATATATACGTTATGGGGTCGGAGATGGATCCTTCTGCCTGTTACATACTTTTGCACAAAACCATTATACCCCCTTTGCCCATTTTTAACTTTTCAGGGTGTAACAAGTGCGGGGGTTGTAGTCGGGAGGGCCCGACTAGGGGATACCCTGAACACTGTCTTCACATATATTTCAACCCCCTTGCATTCATATACCAAATCACACATACACACACAAAGGCACGACGCAATGTGTGCACTTGACTCAGCAGCTGCGCTTGGCCCCACTATAAAAACTAAATTTGCGAATCATTTCTAAGCCAAAAGTATGTTTATGCAATTTTCACGACTTAACAATAGCATTCAAATGTCTGTATAAACCAAAGCTAAAGTCTGTATTGCCTGAAGTATTTTTTTTATAGTTGAGACGAGTGGGGGGAGGTATCCAAACGAGAACATATTAAACCAAATTTTGTGGCTCTAGCTCTTAGGTTTCTTAGGTATGCTTAAAAACCCGGTTAATAAATCGATAAATATCGGTAAGAAAACGAGATGTGCTATCGGAAATTCGATCTGCGTATGGTATACGAGAACTTAAAAAGTCCAAGTTCAGCTCTCTAGTTCTTATAGTCTCAGACGGACGGACAAATTGATAGACAGACGAGCAGGGCCAATAAACTCGGCTATTGACCAAGAACAGGCATGCTTTATGCGGGCGAAGAAGCTTCTGCGGGCTGCATACACTTGCACAAAATCATTATACCCGCTTTATCCCTTTTTAATGGGTTGAGAGAGCAACAAGTTGAAAGCGCCTAACTAGGAGATACCCCGTACCCAGCGAGCAACTATATACTCACGATCGTAAAAGTAAACATACACAAAAACACGCCGCATTTTACTGATCAATTTGTTGTCTGGTGTCTCTTACTTAAAGACTCTGAAATTTGCACAAAAAAATAATCTTAAAACCTATATTTATTTCGGGGAAATTAGGTAGTTACTTTAATAAAATTGATCTGCTATGGGAAAACTTACGTTCCAAATGTTAGGTTTCAGCTCTCATAGAATTGATCCTGACCAAAAATATATTACATAATGGAGACAAAAAGCCTTTATATATTTACATCTCTGAAAAAGAAATGTGATTGAGATTTGTGGACTCCTAGAAATAAAATTTGGTGGATCTTCGCTTGGTTGATAGATGATAATTTGTTTTGTTCGTAGCTCCAAGCAGTTGTGCTGGTGTCTTAAATGTAAAAGATACATATTTTATTTATTATTATTTTACACATAATCTTATAAAATAAATTAATATTCTTCCTTTGGTAGCTTTATCAGTATAAATACGCACATACAGACATACAAATATATGTATACACACATGTATTGTATAAGATTAAAAATAAGTTGGTAAAAAAAATGTATATTCGCCGCACTCAAATACATACTATATGGATATTTTTGAAATGTACATTATTATAATATCTATGTATTGTGTGTGTATAGTCATATACACTTCTCTTATGCGTTATTCGTGTTATTTCGTGTTTAATCCTCAATATTTTCCGATAATTTATGTAAATCTGAATAGTTTATAATGGCGCGATGTAGGAACTCGTATTGTGCCTAAAAATAAATATGAATTTATATTCTTTTTGGATTTATTGATATTATACACCCATTATACTTACGAATGAATTTAAAAGTCCTGGTCGCTGAGATCGCAATTTTCTTGTTGTTGAACATATATCTACACTCTTTTCCAGTCTGAGATGCTGAACCAAAATGCACATCGCAACAAAAATTGAACTTCGATCAGTGCCCAAGCTGTGAGAAACAAATTTGTTTTGGCAATAGGAAATATTTATGTAAATGTGAACAGAATAAACTCAAATTACCTGCAATGAACTGTAAGGGGAGACCGGCAACCAATATTTTTGTGACTTTTATAATGCTTGTGTGCTTGATCTACAAGTTCTATTATGCCCCGACACACTTCAGGAACTTCTCCATCAACAGTGGGCCAACCGTTATACTGAAATTGAGTCACCTTAAGGGTATCGTCTATTTTGCAGTTCGTTACATAAAACTCGCGACGAGTGTAATACGGACAACTTTCACTGTGTACGTATTTTACAAGTATTTGATCATATTGAATTTCATCATCTGCCCAATAACGAGGACATTTCCTTGGACCATCCCCAATCTGAAATAATGGTTAATTTGAATATATATTTATCAACCTATGATATAATGTTTTACTTACTTCGGATATCATAATTAATGTGGAAACACTTTGCTCTGAAATCATTCTCCAAAAGTCTCCAATAGTATTTTCCATAGGATCTTGTGCAATTATAAATGATTCAGTATTGTCATATCCTTCAATGAATGATGCATTTATGTATGTGGAATTGTCGTTCGTTGGTATTGGGCTTAAAATGACCTTTAAAAAATATTTGATAATAAATTAAATTAAAAATAATGCAAAATATATTCCTGATACCTGATACTCTAATACATATTATACCCAATTTAAACTGTGTTCTTGATTATTACTTCGGGATAATTTCATATAGCTATGTCTATCTGATCCCAATGAAGTAAACAAACATTTGTATGTAAGTCGATTTTCTTCCAAGTTACATAGATCGAGATTTTTTTACCATCTCGAATATGTTAAAGTTTCACAGAAAACTAAAACCAAATATTTGTTAGCCTCGCCTTTCTTCTATGCGATTCTCATAAATTCAAGTAAGCCCTATAGAATTTGGTATTTTTAGTGATTTTTTTTTCGTTTTATTTTGTTAATATAAAAAGGTGCCCTCTCACTCTCTCTCTTACGTTGGCCCTAACTTCACTCTTACTTTCCCTCCTTCTCTTACTGCCTTTCCCACTCTTGTTTAACTACAGAAGTGTTTGATGCGATGTATCTTTAGAACTGGATCATGAGTGTATATTTTTGTTTATATATGCATATGTAAGCAGCTACAACTGAGTGCTAGGGCAAATCAGAGCTGAATATAGGGTACTCTTACTTATTACTATTACTATTAAAATCGTAAAGAATATAATTATTACTTACTCGATTACGATCGTATGGAATAATTTCATGGGACCTATTTTTCAACATATTCTCTTTAACTTCGCCTACGCTGCAAGACTTATTTATTTCATCCGTTGTGTTTACAAGTTTCTTGAATAAAAAATAAATAAAGTTAAATACTGTATATATAGAAAAAAAAGGCACATTTTAATACAAACCTCAAATTCAGTTTCTAGCAAGCATTTTCCGTCATTAGGTTTAAACTTTAAGGACTCAATTGTTGATGGCAATAAATTTAAGAGTATATCCGTATTTCCATAAGTGGCAGTGTCCAACAGTGCCCGATATAAAAATATGTATTGTTTCTGAAAAGAAGAACATAAATGTGTTACTAATATATTCTAAATTTTAATTGATCCTTTCATTCATTATAATTGATATGATTTTTTTTTTTTATTTTTTTTTTATTTTTAACATTGCCTTAATAACTCACCAGTGATTGAACCAAAAAGTTACGCTGATGACGTAAATCACACACGGTATTAAAAATTGATACCATATTTTCTTCCTCCAACTGTTGAACAAGGGAGTCCAATGCCACAAGGGTACCTGTTCTACCGACACCTGCGCTGCAGTGCACCAAAATCGGACCCCTTTGCACCGAGTAGACGGAATTAATTTGACGAATAAACTTAATAATGCCATGTGGATGCTCTGGAGCCATGAAATCCTTCCAGGTAAGATAATGGTATTGAGTTATTTGCCTGTGATCCTCTTCATCGCCAATCAGATTTGATTTCGTGACATCCAAAGAACGTATTATATAATCGCCAGTTTTTCGTTCAGCGGTAAATTTAACCGATATATCTCCGAACTGTTTGGAATCAAAAACCTTTTCTGGCCAATATTTCGCGCATTTCGATTTGTTGTATTCCTCCAAGTTTGTAAGCATTACAATGATCTCTAAATGTTGTTCCCATATCATACGCCAGAAGTCGTTTATTGTAGTTTCCATGGGGCCCTGTGCGCAAATAAATTTCTTCCTTTCTTTATATCCAATGACAAAGTTGGCGTTTATGTAATCAGTACATTGGTTGCCGTTAGTTGGCGATAATTTTACTCTGGTTTGATCATAAGCTTTTATATCTGGATATCTATTCTTGCAAGCATTTTCTTTCATGTCACTATTTTTTGTTGTTCGATCAGTAAAGCGATTGGGGAGCATTTCATACTCTCGAAGAAATCCATAATCCGTGTCCTTATGACGGTTTTTGTAGGCGGTAACTAAATCTGTTTTATGAATTGGTCCTGTATCAAAGCCTTTTTGATTTCCGGACCCTATGAACTGACTATGATTGTTGATTCGACGTCTGAAAAGGGTTCTGAAATTATAAAAATTAAAGGAATAATTTAGTAACCCATTTACGTCAGGATGATAAACGAAAATCTGGTTTGAGTGCATTTAAACCAAATCCGAGAATCTGTTCATCTTTATAAATACCTCAACGAATCTCTTAGGGTTAATGTATCTTCGTCAGGCATAGCGTTCTTTGTCTTCTGATGATGAATAATCCAAAATATTATGAAAATTACAATAAATCCAAATGCAATAGCAAGTGCTTTTATGCCGATATTTAAATACATCTTTGTATTGTCTATGGAATGAATTTGCTCAGCTTCAGTCGCAGGTGTAATTACATCAAAGTAATCACTATATGCCATAAGGACTGTTTTTCCGGACCCAACTATATAATAAAAATAGTTTTGTGTTATTAATAACTTGTTACTTATGTACTTTTAAAAGCTACTTACCTATAATCTCAAGGAAACCAGTGTAATTTGAATTAATGTCTATTTCTCCATCATAGATGTCTCCGACAATATCTGGATTGGTTATATTTGTATCTTCCCTCCCCATACCAACTGTGGGATTTCGTCGTCTTCTCATTTTATTTCCTAAAACGTGTATTGCCTGTTCTGTTAAGTTTCCAACTTTTAAAAGTTGTTCTTTTTGAGTCAATGCTGGAGCGAGGGCGGAATCTATAGTAAAACAATTAATTAGCATTAATAATAGTTAGAAATAGTTAAACACAAAATTAAATATTGGGGGAATGTTGCTTCTGATTAAAAAAAAATAGTCTGTATCCTTTTGGACATACGTTTTCTAGACTGACCGCAGTATTTATAATTAATCGTTATAGATAGCTAAGGTTTTTTTATAAAGAAAATCTCTTGAAGCTCAAACTCAAAATTACACAATATAAGGTTTAAAAAAGTTCTTACCTATTTTAAAGGCACTTTCCTGTTTTCTTAAAAATGGTGCACTTTCTAAACATTTGCGACATATGTTATCATTGTCTATGAGGTCTTCTTGCTTATTGATAAAGCGCATTTCGTCACCCAAAAAAATTTCCGATTTGAAGTATCGGTTGCTAAGCATTTCAGCTAAATATGCATAATTATTGGTCTTATTATTATTACTGCTATGGACCTCATTATACGTCGCAACATGCAATTTATCTGGAGTAGGTAGTTCGATATTCTCATTCAGTATTTTGACAAGATAGAGGCGATAGCAACATATAGGTCCATTTCTTTCGCTTATTTTCGGTAAGTATAATTTTAAAACATACTTCGGGCCATTTTTAACTTTCGTCCAAATTGTTTTACCCGTAGTTTCGGGCGTAGAAATTGGCATAAAGCAATTTGTGACCGCAGCCTCACCATTTTTCTTATGCCTCGTAATAGCGGAGACTGTAACAGTATAATTTGTATTTGGACTAACGCCTTCATAAACTGTTTTGTGGCTGGGCTCGTCAACTCTTCGGAGTTTCGGGCCCCACTTCTCTGTGAGTAGAGTACCCTCTTGATTATAGTACGTATAGTTTCCCTCTAAGATAATTGAATACGAAATTATTTTTCCATTTGGCGTTTGGGGTATGTTCCAGCTTATAGAGATTGAATTAAGCCGGGAAATGTTTTGTTGGTTGCACTGAATTTTTAAGTTTGTTGGTTTCGTTGAGACACCATCCATTGTTGTGCCATTCACTTTCTCAGACCAGGGACCGCATGTTTTTGTGAGATCACTGCATGCGCGTACTTGAAATTCATAGTCAGTAGCGGTCTTTAATTTATCAAACATATATGGTAAGTTTCTCGAGTTTTGTTGATAGATTGCCTTTTCAATTAATTTCGGCACATCGCCAGATTCAGAGACAGTCAATTCATAGTATTGAATATATTCAATTAACTCTTGGGAGGGAGGACTCCATCCGATCGTAATAGTTGATGCTGTACTTCCAGTTGTTTCAACTTTTGGAATAAAAATGGGATCATGATCCAAGGTAGTAACACCAAACGGATATTGATTCGGTGGACCATCACCAATCGAGTTTTTGCCAGTAATACGTAGATTATAGGTTGTATTAGGACTGAACGAATCCAAGACGTATGATGTATTGTTGCCACTGATATAATCTTTATAATACTTGTACGAGCCTCCTTGTGAAAACTGTATAAAGTATTTTTGAATAGGATCGTTTCCATCATTTACCGTCCAATTTACGAATATTTGGCTTGCACCAACAGCTTTAACAAAATCTATGCTTATCTGTGGCACTTCCATGACAAGCACTGTTATTTCTTTAGAAATGATCTCAGCCTCATTGTCGCCATATAGAACACATTTATATGTGCCATTTTCCTTTTTATAAAGCTCTGGAAATTCTAGTGTAAAGTTCAACTGTGTATCGCTCAACCGATGTATTGTGGATAAGTCATCTATAAAAGCGAAAGGGCTACCATCTTTAAGCCATTTAAGTTGCTTGTTTGTAGAAATGTTTTGTGGGTAAATTTCAAATATACAATATATAATGGCACTTTGTTTTATTTTCCTTTTTATATTTTCAACAGTGCTTTCAATAACTTTCGGTTGAAGAAATGGCTGCAAACTATATTCCACGGAAGTGTTAGTTTGTGGATTTTTGCATGTATAATTCCCAGTATCCGATATATTTACATTACGTATGTGAAGTATATTTCTATACTTTTTATCATCATTATTTGGGTTTATGTTGCTATTTTCATCCGGTTTTACAATATCAGCTGTTGTTGTAAATCTGAAATTAATTATTTAGTAATTAATATAGATAAAATTGTTGAAAACTTGTTGATTGAAACGAAAAACATTCTGGAATTTAGCTAATATATCTTAAAAACCACATCAAAACAAAGAAAGCATGTCTGGAAAGATCTAACTTTCCTGCTTTATTTCAAGAAGCGGGTAGCTTGACACTGGGAAACTTGACTGTCCTACAAAACCATTCATACAATTATATATGGGGCTGGCCAGACAGGCATTTAAAATGCCCCCATCGTGTCTGTGACATAATTAAACATTTTTGCATACTCTTAAGGTTTCTTGCTTTAAAATATGTCGACTATTTATAATAAATAAAATTTTTAATATTGGTAAATTGGCGCACCTTTTATCAAATTTATAATTGGTTAGATTATTAAATATCCATGTTGCAGGTTCGTGGTCAGACGCACATTCGAATGTCGAGTTCTTTCCAATTTCAACCCATTCTGAAATAGAAAATAAATAATGTTACAGTTGAACAAAGATTAACTTTAATAATTTCAAATAAAACACTTATGTTTTTTAATCTAAAATCTTTAAGGTAATAATGGTAGTTTCGCTTTATAAAATATGCTACTTCAGCTTTAATGAATGCCCTTATCAAATTGTTATCGTTGACTATATCATTAAAAAATTCTTTTAAATTCGACGAGTTTCAATTTGATTAAAACGTGCTTCGTATCACAAAACCAGATGTTTTTGTCACTTAGTTAATGAGTTTTAATCCAATTGCTTAATGGAAAACTATTTCAAATGATGTTTCAAGCTTTGGAGCTGGGTATCTACTAGTTGAGCACTCCCATGAGTATTCTTTATTGTTGTTGGTTGTTGCTTTTGTCTGCATTCGTCCTGTCAAATATTTCCACCATCACATATCGTATCATTTTGTACAAATATGTCTGCTAACAAAGATGAAAACAAGAAATAATATAAAACATGCTCGCTGTTAATTAAAAGAATAAGTCACAAGAATTTTTTTTATACTTCTTAGCAGCAATCACAAAGCGGCATGCAGACATACTCACATACATACGCAAAAAGTATGTATGTATAAAGGTGTATACACTTGTATACAGGCATTTGTGTATTTCGCATACAAAAACAAAACACAAAATAATCAAAAGCCATGGAAGTGACACATTCAAAGATTAACTTGTAATGTCAACAGAATAATTGCAAGTGTTTGTCAATATTTATAACATTACCTGTGCTATATCCTTGCGCAAATAAATGACTAAATAAGAAAAGAATAAGTATCACATAAGCATCTATTCGGTGTTCGTAAAAACACGCCATCGCCTAATAACTATATGGGGGTCCTTTTGAGTATTTCAAAGGGCACAAGGTAGTCCCTCTCCTTTTTTATCAATTTCACTGCTGCACACTTTTATAGCCACATAATTACAAACTTATTTATGCTGCTAGTTTAGTTAATACTGGCTGGGTTCTTTTTGGCACAGGCGATGTAGTGTTGAAAAACAGTTGAAAAAAAGTATTCTGTACATTATCTATCACGCCTTAAAACTTAACAGAGCTGTCTGCGATATTGAAACAAGTGAGAAAGAACCAAAAAGAGCTCTCTGGGGATGAAAACTGCCTTTTATTTTGAACGCATTGTCTGTAATAATTAAATGAATAATATTCAGAGTCATTTAAAAATATTAACTTTAAAATATATTTAAATATTGTAAAATGCAAAAATGGCAGTAAAACAAATTACTATTACCATGCTTAAAATAAATAAATAATAAAAATAAATATATATATAAATATAAATAAGTTGAATAATTTTTTGTATTATATTGAATTTTTTATATTATTGTTAATCATATTGCTATTAATATTTTATAAACAATTGAAACAAATTATATTAGTTGCTTAAAAAAATCGTTGTTCATTTTTTACTTCAACAAGAATCGTAACATTTTTAAACTAGAAAATCGTAGAATTTATAAATGCTAAATAACAGAAGCAGTTGCAATATAACAGTGTTAATGTCAATTCCATAGTTTGAAAAATGTGACGCCATTGTGACAACACAAAACACAGTGTTGCATATAAAT
This sequence comes from Drosophila sordidula, assembly GCA_035047465.1. NCBI lineage: Eukaryota > Metazoa > Arthropoda > Insecta > Diptera > Drosophilidae > Drosophila > Drosophila sordidula. Next base: position 12,016,978 of record JAWNPQ010000156.1, on the reverse strand, counting down.
ATCGATAACAAGAGATGCGGCTTTGATATTTTACTCATTTTTACTGCCGGCGCAACTTAGATTTTATTTATCTTATATTTGGCAAATAGTTGTGCTCGTTTTTAAAACAAAGTTAAATATATTGGTAGCACCGTATTGAAATACAAATATATATTTCAAAAATGAAATTGGTGAGGTATGTGAATTCTGTGAATAAACTACAGACATGTTTTATACATAAACATGGTTGCTATTTTTTTATACGTATATACATGTATGTGTGAATACAAATAAGCATGTGCAGAAACGGATGTTTGTATGTTCATCAAATTATAATAAAAAAAATCAAAATATTTGCAAAGATTTCCAGTATTACTATGCATGTTTGACACTGATGCCACTTATATGCGCCCACAGACAACCCCTTCGACCAAACTCTAGTTAATGTGTGTATGCATGTATGTATGTATGTGTAGTGCAATATTTAAGCGCCAAATTTAAAGATTCGTGATAGAATGATACGAATATATTTTTTATTTTCACCTACGTGTCACAACAGATAAATACAAATAATATATTTACCTCTGTATAGCGCAGAAGAAAACTAAAGCCTTCATCTACAAGATATAAACGTTTACCCGTATGCTAATTTGTTATTAGGCTAAGGCTAAACAAGTGCAAGACTTACAATAAAACTTTATATTAATTTTATTATTTCAAAACGACTATCTCAGTCGATTTAGCAATGTCCGATCTCGGAAGCTACATGAGCTAGCCAATTGTAAACTTCAAATTTTCCACTATATATCAGATTCTCCAGATAACGGCAATGTTGTGATTTTTAATTTTTATTTTTAAAATATAATATATGTATACGTGATATGCTCTAAAATTTAATTTCAAAATAATCATAATTGTCCCAACAAGTCACATAAATAATTTATTTTTTATTCATTCAAATATTTATTCTAGATTTCTGATGAAGCTGAGTCACGAGACGGTGACAGTTGAATTAAAAAATGGCACTCAAATTCATGGAACAATTACTGGTGTAGACGTAGCAATGAATACCCACCTCAAAAGCGTTAAAATGACCATAAAAAATAGAGATCCAGTTCACTTGGAATCCTTGAGCATTCGTGGCAACAATATACGATACTTTATACTACCGGACAGTTTGCCCTTGGAAACTTTGCTTATAGATGATACTCCAAAATCGAAGTCAAAGAAAAAGGACAGCGGACGTGTTGGAAATCGTGGAAGAGGCAGAGGTAGCCGTGGCCGTGGTGGTCCACGGGGACGTGGAAGAGGCCGGGCACCTGCCAGACGTTAAATATATAGTGCAGAAAATAAAAAAATAACAAAAAAAAAAAACTAATGTATGAATACCTATAACAAGCGCCCGGTACAAATAAAATTTGGGCACCTTTGAATAAAATAAAATGTGTTTCAATGACATTCATTTTGTATTTTAATACATTCATACAACTAGAACAATTTGCCATCATTCGCTATACATATAGTTGTTAAGTTCATATAATACCGGTACCGTCTTTTGCTTCGGGGTACTTTTCTAGAGGATTCCAAGCAGTTAACGAGATTTGTTTACGAGTGCAGAAGTAGAATTGAAAGGATTATTTTTAGTTTGGTCTTTTAGATAAAAGAGAAGATATAGATATAACTTCACTACATCAAATTACTTCTAAGTTAACAATGCGAAGCTCTTCGATTTGCGTCGACAGTGCGCTGTGGAGTTTGAATTCCTCAGGACATTTTAGACAAATTTTGTTTTGCGTATAAATCAGCGTTTCAATTCGAAGCAGAAAAATACTGAAAACAAAGTTAAGCGGCTTGACAGTTCTATTAACGAAAAATCACAATTTTTACAAAGACATAATGAATATTGATAACAAGTCCATTTCAATAAGAAGTAAAATCATGTTTCGATTGCGTTATCTTAAGATATCAAAAAAGTTCAAGGCTTGTTATGCCTAAAGGACATTCGTCAAAAAATACCACGTACGCATCGTGTATTCGATAGTTTAGCAATTTGTTATTTCTACACTTGTAGTTTACGGGCACACTGGTATTCAGTCTGAGTGCTTGTTTTTGTTCAACATTTAAAGTTTTCGTGTTTGCTGTTGAATTTGTGTATTATGCCACCCCCAAGACCAAAGGGGATAGGATTTACAACAGGGGTCACACCAACTAGACCCAGTTCAAATACCCCCATGTCTGAAAGACAACAGATGGCCTTATTAATCCAAATGACAGCAACGTCCTCAACAGGTAAGCCAAAACATACGAATCTATGTTTATATGTAAACGCATCTGTACCGTTGTACGTGTGTGCAATTGCGTAAGTACATACTAACAATACCGTATACATACAACAAATCTTTAAACCACACGGAGCTGCCAAATAGAAGTATATGGTCGTAATACACTCTACAAAACTAATAAAAAATAAATCGAATATGAGCGTGCAATCAAATGTGCATGTGTGCGTGCTCGTGTTCGTGTTCGTGTGTGTTTGACTTTGCGTGTGTGTGAGTGTGATATCATTTTTCTTTCATTAGCCCAGCAGACTTTTCCATTGCTTGAATATCTTATGGATAACGCCTAAAACAGTTACTATTCTTGTATCATTGTTACTTTTGTGTATATATATTAACATACATGCAAATTTACAAACTAATATTTGTGAGAGTGTATATTTTTGCAGGCAGTGTACCAACAGTGTCCTCAGACAGAAACTGGGAGGGGTTTTATATTTTTCTCACCGAATAACTTAATAAAAACGGCACAACATTAACTTGAGTCTTGTTTTTCTGGATAATTAGTGTTCGGTCAATGTCCGATATATCAAAATGGCCGGATTACAACAAAGGCAAAAGGCGTAGAAAGTGTAAATGTTTGTTGAAGGCATTAAGGCCAAATAAAGTTAATTTTCATTAAATCTAAATTACATATGCTTCACTCGCTCATGTTTCACACCATTGTTTCAAACAATTTGAAATAATGTTTCATTATTCTTTCTGTGTGATAGATATATCTCTGATTGCCCCAAAGGAAAAGTCTTGTTCTTCTGTATACCGAATACATACTCTTTTTAATAGGAAAAACAAATTTCAGCGTACTTTAGTGGCGTTGTCTTTTTGGATTAGAGCAGTGCATATATGTATCTTTATCTCATCAATCATTTTACAATTTTTATTTACTAATGTTAATATTGGTTCATAAGAAGTACAAAAAAAAAAAAAACAACCGCCGTGTCCGATTTACAGATGCTTTAATAGAGAGCAATTGGTTAATTTTATTATGGAAATGTCTGAATTATTGAGGTTTTACTGTATACATGCACACTTACTGTATATATTTTCTCAAGTACCCCCCAATATTCTCATATCTTTGTTAATTATATTACATTCATTGACTCAGCGTTTGAACAGTTTTTAGTTCATATCATAACTATAATATATCATGTACATGTATCATAGGAACAATAGGAACGTTTGATGTTTGTGGGCGAAACATGTAAATCACACAAAATGTAACAACTGGACCTAATAGACGGTAATACTTAATAATAGCGCTAATTTGTTGTTGTAAATCGTAGGAAACTTGAAAACCGTTCAAACATAAATACATTCAATGTGATATTTCTGATTATTTTTAGAGACATCGCGAACGCATTCTAAGAAAAATGATAAGAAAGGAGAGGTCGATGTTGAAGAAATCAATGCTACGGAAAAACAAGTAGAGGTTAGTGATACTAAGGACAAGCCATCGACAGAGGACTCTTCTACAACGGATGGTAAAAATGCAGATCAAAATATAGCTCAAAGCGTATCGAGCACAAAACGAAGTTATTCGGATGTTGAGGAAGACTTCGAAGAACATGGCGACGACGTAAAGAAGAAGAAACGAAAAGATTTAGATAATTTAAAAGATTTAAAAAACACTTCGGTGAAGTTATCTTCAAAGTTGGACAAAAACTCAAAGTTGACATCGACAAAGAGCTCGCCTTCTGCAAGTAAAATAAGTACGACAGTTGTAGAGAAGGAACTGGACGTAAACAAGACCGTTGATATTGAAAATGAGACAGAGGGCAGTGAGGATTATAAAAGCAATGACAGCTCATATAATGGTGGCTTGAAAGTTCCACCATTGAAGATTGTTATACCCCAGCAGAATTGTTCGATCGATACAGATGGCAATGTTCTGCGGACTGGCAAAGTAGCTGCATCCAGAAATGCAGCATTGCCTTATGTTGTCAGCTCCAATAGTGATTCAATTGATACTGTTATATCGAATCAATGCCTTAGTCCACACGAAAGTCCACAAAAGGTGAATATTGCCTGCTCGACAATACTCGACGATAAGAATATCAAATTGTTCAATGACGAAAAGAATTTAAGGGTCTTACGCAGTTCGTACCGAAGTGGTGTTACAAGCGCTGAACGCAGCTCTAACAACTCTTCTCCGCAAATGCAAAGTAGCTCTCCATCGCCAGCATCGTCGAATCATGCCAATGACAATGCCGATATCAAAGGCTCCTATACCAATATGACGGCAAGTCCTATACAACAAAATCAATTCGACCAAGAAGTTTTACCGAATGTGCCGAGTCCTTCAACATCATCGACATCATCGTCTAAGGAAATAATCTCATCCTCAAATGCTGACCTGCATCCGCGGAAGCGTAAAATAAGGCCCAAGAATAATGATGACAACTCGAAAAATTCTCATGCGGATACATCGATGGCCTCTGGAGAATCTCATCCACATGATTATCCATTTACCAACGGGTTTCAGATGTTTTTAAATATTCGCAGGCAAGTGGAAAGGAAATGGAAGAACCTGTATCCCGTTAAACCCAGGCCTCCACAAGGCTATAATGATTATCTCCTAACAAAGCGAACCTATCTTTTAAATAAAAATGTAAATACGCCGGACATAAAAATTCCAGATGCCATTCCTGAAACCATGCGAAACTTGTATCTTCAACAAGAAAAAGCCAGGCAAGAATTGGCCGAGGAGCACATTGTAGAACGGGAAAAGCTTTGCTTAAGCGTCGAACAAGAAATAATTCGCGTACACTCAAAAGCGGCTAGAAGTATATCGGGACAATGTGCGCCATATTCCGTGTGTACATTTTTAAAGGATGATGAAATTTATAATATGATTACTCCGGAGCAAGATGAGAAAGAGAAGAGTGCACGCTGCCGTTTTAATGGTCGCTTGTTGCTAAGCTGGTTACAAGATGTTGACGACAAGTGGGAAAAGATCAAGGTATGCTAAGCTAGACGAATTTATTAATTTAATTTTATTAATTAATTTACGTTATTTACAGGAATCAATGGTTTTACGGCAGCATAATGAATCGGAAAGTCTTCATGCAGTGCAAGTGATGGATTGGAATATATTTCTACAACGTAACAAATTGTGCGACTACGTTTTTGAATCCACTGAGGATAAGATTCACGTGCCTATCGTTTATGTCGGTGAAGACTTTGATACGTTACCAGCATAAAACTGGAGGGCTTTTCCAATTTGTGTACAATATGTATCTTAAAATGTGTTTTAATTTAAGTACATTTATCAATTACATGTACTAAAGGTCTTAAACTTTACGAAATACCTCCATCTGAGTCAACAACTTAATCGATGGTTGGCACTCGAGACAAAAAGTAATAATTTTATTTACGAAACTTGTGTTTACATGTCCGGACTTTCCGCAGCTTTAAAGGCAGGCAATCCATCATTCAATATATAAATAAACAGCTCTGTCTTAATTTTCTAAATACGTTTGTTTTATTTTATCTGATACCACAATTCACGTATTATTTTGATGGGATGGGAAATATTTTTTAAATCAAGGCGTACAATTAAAAACCAGACTGTTAGGAGTTGAAGAACCTCCAGTTACACTTGTCTTTCGATCCAATTAGCAAATATTTAATATATTTAATAGTAAAATGAGCAGTTGTAAATAAAATTAAGTAAATTTAGTATTATCACATCTATTTTTATTCCCTTTTGTTTCAATAATATTGGCAACAAATGTTTTTGTTTTTACAGAATATTTAGACACGGTAGATTAGAAATCTTAAGTTTTAGCGGCGATTTTTAGCAGGTTTCTTTCATTTGGGTGTTGAAAGAATTTGTAATATTTTGCAAGTTTCGACGAGGGTAAAACCGTAAGACATTCATTGTTAAGATATAATAACCCTTATTTTATTATATATTTGATTTATTTTTTGGCCATGCACTTTAAAATATTTCGCGCACAATTAACCATCTCCTAAAAAGAAAAGAAAAGATCGTAACTAACCACGATTATAAAGAATGTTAGTAATGCGATACGTACTTCACAAGCATCAAATAACGATTTATTATTTACAATTTCCTTAAGAATAGCCTCGGCCTGTGCATTTTGTTTTTGCGTAATGCTCCAATTGCAATGTGATGAAAGCGCAGAGAGAGCGCGTAAAGTAGCTTCCAATTTGCTATCGTATTCGTTTTTATTCTCCAGATTATTTAATAAAATTGAAACGGCATTTTGTTTGTTTATAAGATCTGTAAATACAAGTTCGTTTTTTTTTTTGCTGAACATAAACACATGTTTCACGTTTAATATCTTACCTCTAATCGAGCTATCACGCGACGACAAAGATCCTATAAGAAATGCAGCTTTTATATACACAGACTTATGAGCAGATTGTAAGCACGACACCAGGGTCTGAAGACCCTTTATACGCAGGAATTCATTGAGTCCAGGTTGAAAGTTCTGAATCAATGATGATACAGCGAAAATAGAGCTCCGAGCTACATCCTCATCGGCGTCATTCATAGTTCGAGTAAGTACAGGAATCATATGTTCGTTATAGAAATAGTTCTGGCAAAATTCATTGTTTTGTGACATTTCGGCTAGTATGTAAATCGATTGTGGTCGTAAATTATAATCTGGTTTTAAGATGTACTCTAATATGAAATGTGCGCCTCCAATTTTTACAAACGAGTTTGCATGATCAATATCATCAATCATATCTCGAATTAAATCCAAACTATCCATTTTCTGTTCCAAGTGTGTTTGGCTACTTTTTAAAATCAGTAAAGCAGCCTCTAAGTCATCGCCAGTCATTGCTTTCAGTGCGCCTTGTAAGAACTCAGTTTTCTGAAAGGATGGTTTTAAAACAAACCATTAATTATATTCATTACTCACAAAGAAGTTATAAGTTCACTTATTTGGTAAAGTTCTGGAACTTACTAGAATCCGCTATCGATTTTATGCTTCATTTGCATAGTATATAAAGACTTTGGCGTTTATTTATATGCAGTTTTAGAGGGGCATAAATTACCTTAACATCCGTTTCGCGAGGATTTGTGTTAGACGCCTCGTCGTCTTTTCCAGAATGCTGAACAGCTAATCTGAGCAATGACTTCAAAACAGAACAAATTTGTATTATTATTATTACAAAAACATCTTTAAATCAGAAAAAACTATTTTCTTTTACCTCTAAATTTTGTTTTGGCTTGGAAGAGTTGCGTTTTGAGTCCATTTTAATTACCTATTTATTATAAATTTAGATATGAGAGAACGATTCGTCTTTATTGTGGTTTGGAATCATAATGATAACATGTGAGGCGGTGCAATTGTTAGAGATGGGATTCCATGTGTGGTACTGCGATAATAGGGCTTGTGTAAATATTTATCGTTGGTGGAACAATGGCAATGCCCGTTTCTTTTTTGTCCTTTAAGTTTATATTTAAATTCCGGTTCAATTTTATGCCGACTTTTAATTACAAAGTTCGACAGACTAACAACGATTTGTAAACTAATTGCTAATATTTTGTTTCAATGTTCCAAAAATGTTTCATTCCCAAAGTAGTATTCTTAGGGTTGGTTAACAACACGAACTTTTTGTTATCGAACTCATATGTTATGATTGTTCGTTGTTATAAGTCTACAAAATTAAGTTGTGTGTTTGTTTTGATATCAGAACACCTATATAATCGAAAGGAAGCTTAAAATATTGAATATTGAAGGCAACTGTGAGGTTCTAAGAACTCAATAATGTTAAGGGATTTGATTACGTGGGTCTTAAATACTTATCTCGGGAAGTATTTAGAAAATTTGAACTCTGCTCAACTGTCTGTTGCACTGTTATCAGGTACGCAAATACAATCGTACCGAATTACGAAATAAACAAATAATTTGTATCCCTTTTAGGTGAGGTCGAGCTCGAAAACATACCCATCCGCAAGGATGCGTTGCGCTCGCTTGGATTACCAATAGAAGTGTCCGCAGGCAGCATTGGCAAAATAAAGCTGCAAGTGCCGGTTCGTCAGTTCCGAACATCGCCATGGTGTATTTCCGTGGAGGGCTTGTTTTGCGTCGTTTGTCCAAAGGACTTCGAGAACTGGGATGATGTTAAGGAAAAGCTCCTTAACTTGGAGTATAAACAATCTGTGTTGGACACCGCAGAGGCCAATTGGCGCTCGGAAAAAGGAAAGCAAATTGAATCATATTACTTCTCTTCGTACAATAACTGGCTGAAGTATGGCACAAATATGGCAACAAATATTATTGATAACATTGAGCTAAAAATATTTGATGTTCACTTCCGATACGAGGACATCGTTGACGTGGGCAAAAGCAAGATTGCCACGGGCATCAAGATTGGCTCTCTGACTGCGCAAAGCTGTGATTGTAATTGGGTAACTGGTTCAAACAAAACGATAAATAATGATATTAATTTTAAAATCGTTGAATTGAAAGAATTGTCGCTGTACTGGGATACATTATATGATGATATTAAATGTCAGAAGTTTACAAATCAGGAACTTCTTACAAACATGAATTCCACGTGTCAAACACGACCTCATGAATTTATAATTAAGCCTATTAGTGCGATAGCTAGATGGAAACGTGAAAAATCGCCACAAGTGATCCGGTCAAAGGACAAGCCCCGAGTGTCCTGTGATCTCTTAGTACCTGAGGTGATAATTGTGCTATCCAAAGTAAGTAAACTTGACAACTATATTGTCCGTAAATTAAGGGCCGGGCAAAGGTCAAACGCTCTCTATTTAATTGCATAAATAATTGTAATTTTAATGACATTGCAGGTCCAACACGATCAAATACAGGATAAACTTGCTGGAATTCAGCAAATCAAGGAGATATGTCAATATCGATTAAAACGACCAATAATCAGTATTAAGGATAATCCAAAAATGTGGTGGAAATATGTTCTCGTTTGCCATGGCCGCGAACTTAAAAAGCAAGACGAGAAATTTTTAACACTTCAGGAAAATCTTCGGTATATGCGAATCTATCAGGCCGTTATATTAAATCCCAACGAAAATTTGTCCACCGAGGACAAAGTATTTAAATCGTACATTGAAAGTGATAGAAAAGTCGCAGATTTAATTATTTTACGCAGGGTCTGTTTTGAAAAAGTATTCTCGAAAGGAATTTCTATTAAGTCCGACAACGTTCAGGGCAAAAGAATGTTATTCCATTGGTTCCCCAACTGGATGGGCTGGTACGGTACCAACTCTGCAGCTCCCACAGAGCAGGATGAGTCCTTACAACATTTAGAAGACGATATTTTGGTAGCACTTGAACACTCGCTACAAAGTCAGTCTCACTTAAAGTGCGACACAATTTTCGGATATTTTACTATTGAACTTCTAAAAGGTTTCGTTATCTTGCAATCCGAAGAATCAATTAAGAGTGAAGAAAATAAATATATAGAAATGCAGTTTAATAATCTATCATCTTTCCTACAATGTAATCCTTTATTCACTTCCTACGTAGTCGGAATATCGTTGGGAGAAGTTTATTTGCTAGATAAAACCAACAAAGATTCAAAACATTGTTACTTAATAAAACCACAGACTGATCGATCGACTGCAATAAACCAAACCGATTTGAAAAATCCAGTAATTTCCACAAATAAATCGGATCCATTATTTCAATTGCAATATGAAAATGATGACCAATTACAATATCGGCTTATTATAAAATCAAAAAGCTTGGATCTAATATATAATCAAGACGTACTTAACTGGTTGTTAGATTTCTTTACCAAATCAAATAAAGTGCAGTATTTAACAAGAGATAAATATAATGAAAAGGAAAATAAATTTCTAAGTTCGTGGAATCAGATTTTTCTTGGAAATGAGGTAAGTCAATGAGAATGTTAAATTTTTTTGTGTATTAATCCGTAATTTTCTTAAGGCGAATCGAAAAATCTGGACTTTTGAAATTGAGGTATTTGCACCTCGTATTATATTTTTGGAAAACTACAAGATTGAAAATTCTTTGATGGTTCTAATGGATTTTGGAAAATTTCAATTAATCAAATCTGATTTTCAAAAAAAGAGCTCAAACTTTATTCCAAAACAAGAGGATACTTCAAACACAGATAATGATGGCGATGATGAGGAAACGTATTTGACACCATGCTCTACTCCCCCCGGATCAGAGAAAAGCGGTTCAGAATCTCCGACTATCCAAGAAAGCTTGTACAGAGATATTATAAATAAAAACACGCAACTTGAATCGGCATTGCATAGTAAAATTTATAATACATATACAATAAATTTTACAAATCTGCAAGTCCTCGTATGCAAATACCAAGAACGGTGGCAGGCCAGCTTAAAGACTTCTTCAAATTTTCACCTTATCGACAAATTTAATATCACGCTTACAATCGAGCAACGTATTGTGTTCACATCTGATCCGGAATATCCATCACTAACACTATTCGGAATGTGTCCCATGATATTAATACACGGCAATGAGGAGAAAATTAAACACTTCTTAAGCATAATTTATCCAATAAAAAATAACCCACGGTTGAAAAGTAAACCATCATCTGCTGAGACAGAAAACAAATTCCATACAGACGAAAGCAATCATCCCTATTATAATGTTGACGGCAACCATTTAGTTGTGCAGTTTGCAATAGGTCAACTGATTATCGAAATGCAATCTAAGGAAAAGAGCATTGCCGAATTGCAAATAATTGGCGCTAGGGCTGGTTTAGTCACAAAGGGCAGAGAAACAACAATAACAATGTCTGTCCATGGATTACTACTTGTGGATGCTATACAGTCCTTCGGTCCGGACTTTGAATTATTGGTGGCCAGTCATCGAAATGTTGGGTAAGTATTAAATAGAAAACAAAAATCAATGTAGTTCTATTTAACCACGCGAAAGAGAATCTGATATTATTTAGATAACGTATAGTTTACAGTTTTACAAACTATAAACATGTATTATAAATATTTTTGTTTTACTGTTGGCACCGACATCGCCAACGCCGACCACATCATCTGCACCGATGCTCCCGTTGTCGTCACGGGCCACGTTATCAACAGTGTCAACGCCACCGGCATAATGTTCACATCGCCGGGAGTGTCCAGGAAATGGTGTTAATCTTGACAGGAAAAAACGTTATGAACAGCGTGTTTCGAGAATTACAGCGTAGTGTCCACCATTTGCTGATTCTGTTGAAAGTGTCAATTGAGCTAATCCCAGGATATCCATCCAACTATAGTCTCCAATTGTGCTGTGCTCAGAGTCAAATATTCCGTCTCATTATCAAAGGAATGGATGGCAGATTAATCTTCCTTCTTACCTTCCAGTTTTCGCAATTACTTTTAACTACAAATATTTTTTTATTTCCAGCATGGACAGCTTTTCGGGAAGTCTAAGACAAAGTACTGCTTGCTCACCTGTTACGCCGGGATCTCCAGACCCTACTGACTACCACAGGCCAACAAGTCCGCATATTATTAAAAAGGCAGTGCAAAATATTCAAAGCGGTACTTAAATTCAATTATTCAAAATGTACAGACCCATAAATGTAGGTTGTAAGTGTAAAATATATTTGTATTACTGCAGGTAACAATCAGATGTCCGTTTTGCGAACGTTCGCCTATTGTCTGTGATAATAAGAGAGCTGTTATCAGCTCAGTTATCCAAAGAAAAGGTTCTTTGTTATGGGAATTATTTATTGTACTCTAGAGAGGTGACTTTTCATTTGAAGTATTCATGTATATACATAAATTAAACATATTATTTGTATTCTATAAGACTTTCAGGTATCTTAAACATCTCGAGTCGACTTGAGAATATATACTTGTTTATATTGATATTTAAAGTTGTATCATCTTTGAAGGATCATCGATGGAACGCTGCGAAGAATCGGAATTGAATGCCCTAATTAATATTGACATTAATATTATTGCATCGGATTCCGATAAATCATCATATCTACACACGTCGAAAATTTCATTTAATAGTTTGGAAATAATAGGTAAGTGCTTTAGAATATTTATTGAAACCCTTTTTCTATATTGTTCCTTTTTTTTATGGTCTTTTTAATGACTTATAGACTCTTGATCCAAATAATTAAATCAATAAGAAAACTCATTTTTCTGTACTAAGTGCTTTTTTTTTCTTTTTACTTTCAGCCAACCAGGAGACTATACTTGAACTTTTGAATTTTGCTGAACGCATTTTTCGTGGACAAAAGTTTTTTGAAAACGTTTGCGATAAGGATTTGAAAGAGCCCACATTAGAGCTAAAAGAATCAGAAGGCTCTCCCAATAACAATCAACATGAAATTATTTTCGATTTTTATCGGCTTAACGTTTTAATTTTGTACACCATAAAACGAGATAAATTTGAGCTTGCTCGCAAAGTGGGAACGCTTACAATAAGCGAAGCGAAAATCAACGTTTCGTTACAATCGAGCTTGTCAATTATTGGATCCTTGGGAGGCATACAGATCATCGATATTACCCCCCAGGGGATTCGGTACCAGCGAATTTTGTCCATTGGCAGAGACCCAGAGTTAGAAACGAACCGGCAGTCGGTGCTGAATAAACTTTCCAACGAAATTTATTTAAACAACAGCGAAGATGAGAAATGCGATCAAATTGATGCGCTTAGTTTCACAAATCATTGGAGCGATAATAATGCCGTTACTCTTCATGTACGAATGGCGTCTGTTTCCTATACCCATAGCCCTAGATTTTTGCAAGACTTTAATTTTTGTATAACGAGCTTTAAACAGAGTCTAAAGTAAGTTAACTACAACTTTTAAATATTTTAAAAACTTGTTTTTATAAATTGTGTTTTTTGAATTTTTAGAGAGTTTTTGACATCAATCGGAAACAAGGCAACTGATATGGCTAAAGAATTTGTGCAACAAATAAAAGACGTCAATTATCAGACAAAACCACCCCAACCAAATAAAAATGGAGAAAATACATTGATCTCGTAAGTGATTCGAGAAATCTATAAATTGTACTTTTTCTTTATGTTATATACTTCTTATGCCGCTATTTATTTTCTCTATCTCTGCTTTTTCAGGCTTGATGTTATTATAAGTAGTCCTATAATCTTGCTTCCTATTTCGAATGATAGTAAAGAGATTTTTATTGCGAATCTGGGTAAAATTAGTTTTCGCAATAACGAAACTAAACAAAACATAGAAAAAATTAGTGAGGATGTCGTAGCAAAGTATGTTATAGAAGTGAAAAATATCAATCTATTCTCACTTAATATTGATGAACAAAAGGAAGATTGGACATACACTTTACCAATAGCAAGCAAAATGTATGAAAACAAACAGGACGCCTTTCCCATATTGCACGACACTGCAATATCCTTGAATGTTTATACAGGATACAACGACGCAAAGGGCGGAGAAAGGCAAATTCAAACACTTTTGGTGGGTGGAGTTGATATTCTATTTAATAATATTTCAATTCACGTACTTCTATATTAATAATAACCAACATTCCTTAGACAACGAGCGATGATATTAGACATGCTTATTTTTATTTATACTAACATTGTTATATACGTTCAAATTGATCTACGATTAGTTAACATGAGCTCTCTTTAAAGGTTGAAGGAAGCATGGTTGAAACACTAAAGGTCACACTTTATCGAAAGCAATATAAAAATATAATAGAGTCCATACAAAATGCGACGAACTTCTCAAATGGCGCAACGTCTGAGAATGTGAAGCTAAACACGACGAATGCAAATGTTACGAATGCAAATGTCACGGATGTACAGCGTCTGAAAACAACTATTAAGTTCTCAGTGCCGGTGCTCGAAATAAATCTGCAAAATGAGAGTCACGAACCCTTGGTGAATGTGACCTTTAAAGACTTTTTTGTGAAACATCGCATGAGAGGCAACGATGAGGATCTTAAGGTAGTCCTAAACTCAGTGCTAATGGAAGACTTAAAGTCGGACATGTCATCGGCATTTAGAAATATGGTTACGTCAATAAATCTTGAAAAGTCCTTTCAAAGGAAGGGCCGAACGTCGTCATCATGTCCCGACTTACCGAGTTATTATAAGAAGCACAAGTCTATATCCACATCGATCTCCAACCTGTGTGAAAATATGAAACTGAAAGAAATTAAGAAAAATAGAATTGGTCAATGTAAATCAAACGTGATTGGCGATCAAAAAAGCAACAACTTAGTTATATATAGATCGCATACTAGGCGCCTGTTTCAAGAACCTGCGGAAACGAAAATTGAAACGCAAAACTCAATTGAGTTCAACTGCCTGAACTTGACGATTTGTGTAGACAAGTGGTATACGATATTTGACTTCTTTGGCTTAGTGGCCGACACGGAAAAGACTCAATCCTTAGCGGAAAAGAAAAATAGTATGCCCAACAGTGAGTACCCTTAACATGATACGCGTTTTATATTCAAATTAATTTGTTTATTTTCATACATGTTTTCCTAGGTGCAAACGAATTTAGCAAGAAACTGAACGTGTCCATTAGATCGTTGAATTTCACACCGACTCGAAACGAATCAGTATTATCTAGGATAAATGTATCCAATGCGACATTTTCTATAATTCAAGAATCTAACTTTAAAGCGGTCGAAGGTTGCTTGGGCTCAATAACTGTCTACGATCTAACTAAATTTGGACACATATACAAAGAACGCTTTTTAACGAGCGGCACCGAGGCCTTTAATTTTGTTTATAAGAGGTAAAACCCTATATATTATTTTAAAGTATCAGATTATAATGAATCTCTCTATTTATAGAAAACTTCCGGATATTGAAACACCAAATAGCATTAACGCTGATGCAGTTCTTTGGATTAACATGTCATCGGTACACTATATTCACACCAAGCGTTTTATAGTCGAACTTCATTTGTTTGTCAAAGAATTGTTGCAATTGCAAACGGTAAAGTATAATAGACCCTTTCAATATTCGCACTTTAGTAAATACAATTTATTTATGTGCAGCCCGTAATTAGAAAGTTGAAGAAGCATAACGTGGATAAGATTCAGAACTTGCAGCCGACCAAGATTAAACTTTGCATTCAAGCCGCCTCTCCAGTAATTGTACTACCAGCCTGCTACAATAGCAATCATGTTTTGATTGCTTATCTGGGCCAGCTGACGCTCAAGAATAGCTTTCATTTTTCGAGCGATGAGTGCATCATCAGCAAAAAGGGAAAGGCAAATAAAACACAGGATGAAATTTTGGACGTCATGCGCATCGATTTGGTCAACATAAACTTGTTCTCGGGCGAACGTAGTGTGGATAAATTGGAAACCAATTATGACAAGGAAGTTTTCATAAATATTGCAAATACGTGCTTCGTCAAGGGAAGTCGACTCTTTAAGGAATCGTGCTATCTAGATCTTCAAGTCGAACGCAATCTGACAACGGATCGGATACGCGTCTGCCCGGACATTAGCGTAAAGGGGACTTTCTCGAAACTGAACGCAACACTTAATATACAAAACTATAAACTGATTCGAGGTCTTCTAAATAACAATATTGGCGAGCATATAGACGATGTTTATTTCAATAGCTTTAATAATACTAGTTCATCAATTGAAGCCTTTTCGGCCTTAAGTCTATTCTCGAAGAACGAGGACACCACAAACATCATAACTTTGCTTTCGATAAGGATACTTCTGGAAGATGTGTCCATCTTAATGGTCCAAAACACAAATACCATGCCAGACTTCGTTTATGAGCCCTTGGCATGCGTACACTTCATAAGATCACAGCTGGAAATTGACATGTTGAGCGACGGTTCGCAAGACATCGATCTGATATCGAGCAATATTTTAATTGTTGACGAACGGCCCAGCGATGGTGTTCATAATGCAAATGTGTTTCGGAACGTGTTGCAGCCTTCGAAGAAGGAGACAATTCCAAAGCATTCAGCTCAGGTTGAAATCCATTGCCGGAAAAGATTGAATTTATGCAAATATACGATAATGTTGAACGATATGAGAGTAATTGGAATTTTAGACTTTTTAGAGCGTCTCCGAAAGTTTCTGGAAGAGGAACCCTTAACGGGAACGTCCGTGAATCCAAAATCAACACAGTTCTCACAGACGGATCATTCTCAGCCCGTTGATGGATCGCTGTCCGAATATATTATAAATGTAACGGACTCTGAAATCATATTTGTAGAACAGTGTAATCGCCTTGATTCGAATGCGATTATTTTGAAGAGCACAACCGTTATTTCGTACAAGCCATCAAATATTTCTGTGCCACTATCCATAAATATAAATCACTTGGAAATATTTTCATGCATATTGGACGCTGAGGATGAGAGTGCGCTGTCAATTATTGATCCATTCACTCTGAACGTGGAGCTGCGAAACAATTCCCTCAATATTGTCGTACAGAAGCAATTGAATATACGTCTATCCTACATCGATATGAAACTGTTTTTGCGAATGATCAGCTCGATACCGACACAAACCTCCACCGCGCCGAATGTCTTGTCTAAATCGAATTCCGAATTTGAGAAAATCGCACCGTTACTGGCAATGGGCTTTGAGATCACAAACTGCTGGACGGCAATGGAGCTGAACAATTGGAAACTGAACGAGGCTGCCCTGTGGCTGTCCCAGCAAAAGCGCAACACAATACAGAATCCGGCATTGGAGCTGAAGACCGCCGTACTGGACGCTAACTGCATATCCATGTGCGTTATCGATGATTGCATGGACGCTGATGTGCCCCTCCTCGAAGTGTCCCTGACAAAGGTGCTGCTCAAGTACAAATTTCAAGCGAACGCCGTCGAAGTTGACAACGTTCAGTTGAATAATTCGGCTGAGGGCGATCTGGATACGGAGGTTGCGCTCAACTATTATAATCGCCGACTGAGCGGCTGGGAGCCCCTCGCTGAAATGTGGCAGTGCTCTGCCAAATGGAAGTATAAGAAGACCCATTTCGATAAAAAGAAACGCTTTGAGATCTTTTTGAACAGCAAACAGTTGCTCAAGATAAACATAACTTCGACCCTAATCGAACTGTTCCACATGGTCTCCAAGAACTGGACCAGCGATTTTCATTCGCTGGACAATGCGAAAAACACAAATTTCAGGCAACGATCGCCCTTCGTTCCCTTTGCCCTGCAAAATCTAACGGGTTCGGCGCTGCTCTTCAAGCCCATATACGCCCAGCTTGGGGATTTGACATGCTCGGATATGCATCAGCTGGAAATAATCAAAAACTGGATTTCCGTGCAGCCCGAAGAGATAAAAACCTTTGATTTCAGTCAAAAAAGTAAATTGAGGCACATTGATTCACATCTTTTGAATCTGCATCAAATTCTAGTACAGATTCACGGCTGGACCCTGATCGGGCCAATTTCAATAGACAAGGTTGGCAAATATTTTCGATCAACAATCTTGGATTCGCACTATGAAAAAAAGACGCGGATCATTTTTGACATTTCATTGATGGGCTCGGCGCAGAAGCTCATCAAAGTAATGTCACCTTTGAGGGTAATCAACAAATTGGATCACGAAATCAATCTGAAAATGGTGTTGCATAAAAATCAATCGGATGCTGTTTCGGCCATAACCACCGTTAGTCCCAACGATCAACAGTGCGTACCGCTGAAGTTTATCGATGCCTCGCTATATATTTCCCATGTTCCATGCGAATCGAAGAAATCAAAACCGGACGATATCGGATTTAGTAATGATGAAATTATGTGGAAAAATTGCACGACTGGTTGCATGCAAAATCTGTGCATCTGCTACGATGTCAATAGGAGCATCCTATATACACTTGTCAGTGTGAGCAGGGAATTCAATCCCAACAAGGATCTAAATATGCCGGGACACACAATAACACTTCTATCGCCGCTGATGCTGAAGAACATGCTTTGCTGTGATCTAATTTTCAACATCAACGGCTGCTCCATGGGACGAATAAATGCGTTTAACAGCAAAAATATATATAATATAAATATATACCAGCCACTTCACCTGAGCATCACATTGGATAATTTTCAAGTCGCTGGCCAATTAATGATTCCATCCAATCACAATGGCATTGTCGAGCTGAAATTGAAGCTAATTGATGCCAAAAGCAGAGAATTGCATCTGCACATATCAATCCAATCATTTCAAGGCAGAGGAATGGAAATTTACATAAGTGCGCCCATATGGATTTTAAATAAAACGGGTCTTCCGCTGATTTACAAGCAGGAAGGAACCAATAAAATTGCGGCCGGACAATTCGATGAGCACGAAACGGCACGACAAGTTTCGCCTCTAATGTTCTCCTTTTCTGATCAGGAAGGCTCGCCCAACTTGGAAGTGCGTCTGGGCGGCAGCTTCGGTGCCAACAATCAGGTAAATTGAGTAAACTCTTTTAGAGTCTCCCCACAAACAATTCACCTGTTTTATGTATATTCACAGTGGTGCAAGAGCTTCAGCATGAACAAGAATATTACGTATAGGGAATTGCGTACAGAAAATGGACCGGCATGCTACACAATTGGCATCAGAGTTCGTCGTGGCAGAGGATTGTATTCGTGCACCACATTTGTGACCTTGTCACCTCGCTTCCATCTGTATAACAAAAGCGGGCACCAGCTTCAGTTTACACAGAAGTGTAATATTGTACACAATGTAAGTACTTGACGGGATTTACAAATTCCAGACGATGGGTTTATCCACAAGACATAGTTATTGTATACCCCTTCTACTTATACTTTCTTTCAGGACCTTAACAATTCGCGGAATGTCATTTCGGCGCCCATCGATTGCAATTTTCCATTTCATTGGGCGAACTGTGACGGTGAGCCGCATATCTGTGTTCGAATCGCAGATATTGAATGTTGCTGTTGGTCGAAGGGTATACCCATAAATGAGGTCAAGAGCTTGTACATCAACGTACGGAACGAGTGGTGCGAAATGTTTTTCTTAAGATTGGAAATAATATCCAGAGGTGCGACGTTTATTCTACTGTTCACGGATGCTCGGAGCTTACCGCCGCCAATTCGAATTGACAACTTTTCGGAGGTGGTGATAAACTTTTCGCAAAAGGGCTTGAAACCAATTTGGCCAACGCCGGTTCGATCGCAGTCATCATTGTCGTATGTTATGGACGATCCCTTGGGTACGCAAACATTGATCATGGAAGCACCGGGCGGAAATACAATCGACTTTCCAATCAATATGGCTAATGCGAATAAGACGCTCACCTACTCCAACTTTATCTATATTGCGTTTCACGACACCTTCGATCAATTCAAACGAGATGGTGATAAGCCCGACGACAAATATAGACAACTGGTCCTGGGTGTTTACGACAAAAGAGTCATCATTATGGAAAAGAATTCGGGCGATCGCTCGCAACTGTGGCTAATGAACTCCAATGGTCAATTGGAGCATGAAGGGTCCACACCACCGATACAGTCGAACGAAGCCAGCGCGGTGCGATTAGTGTTAGATTTGGAAAAACCGCCAAATCCGACGGAATTGACAGCGCTCGTGGTGCGAACGCCCAACAAGCAAAGGGCAACAACGCAGACTTGGAGATTTGAGAACGGTCGACTCATGTGCCACGCGAATATGTGCGTTCAGGTAAGAAATTTCTTGATCAATACCTTTCTACGTAGAGAGAGCTTAATGCTTATTTCCTTCTTCTTGACAGTCGTCTTCGAAAAAACACGGTCTTAGGCCTGGCTCTGAGGCGGTTGTGGGCCGCATTAAGCATAGCTCAAAGCATAGGGATATAATACCCGTCGAACAACACCTTGTTGCTCAAAAATTGCGACCTGGCTCGGGGCAATTGGAGATATCAACCAAAATGGATGGACCTATTACCTCTATACAAATTTGTGATATTAAGCTAAAGCCAAACGAGACATTTCTGGCGCCCGACCTTCTCTGGACGCATGCATCGTTCAATAACAGACAAATTATTGATATAGCGAAACCCCAAGCTTCAAATGAGTATCAGGTAAGATTCATTAAAATTGTGCTATACGAAAATAAAATATCTTATATTTGATTACAGATAAATCTCGATCTTCCCAAGGGCATTGGTATATCGATAATTACATTAAAACCATGCGAAGAGATTATATTTATTAGCTTGGACAACATAATTGCCGAATTCGTAGAGAGTTCTGTGGAGAAGTCAATAGATTTAAATATAGCATACATCCAAATTGATAATCAGTTATTAGATTCCACCAGCCAAGTGACCTTGCACAGTTGTGTACCAGGAGAGGAGGACTTACAAAAGATGGCTGTGCTCCTTAAGCTTAAAATGTTACCCAGTCCCAATAAGAGAGCACTTATTTTTAAATACTTAACCCTGGATGTTAGGCCGTGCATTATGTATCTTGAGGAACGGATTATACTGAAAATCGCCTCGTTTCTTGGATATGGCAAAGAACACCTGCAGAACTCGTTCTTGCCGTGTGATTATGAAGATTTTGAGGACAGATCATTGGCGAATAATATGAAGAGATACTACTTTGAAGACTTCACTATCGGATCGACTCAGGTAAATATGAATGAGCTATGCAAATTTGTTTATTAATTTTATGAATCAACTATTTTTACAGGTGCGCTTGTCAGCAATTACTTCGTCCAAATTAACGGAAGAATTACAAAAAACCAAAAAATCGTTGGGCCTCACGTTAATCAAATTTGAAGATGCTTTGATAGAGCTTGATCATTTTTCCCATAAATATCATTTTGAGACAATTGACGTTTATCTGAGAGCGATAAAGATCCATTATATAAACCAAATTAAATGGCACGCCGCTTCAATATTGGGAAGTGTAGATTTCTTGGGAAATCCCTTGGGATTCGCCAATGATCTGTCCGAAGGCGTGTCTGGACTGATCTTTGAAGGTTCTGTGAAAAGTCTGGTTAAAAATGTAACCCATGGAATTTCCAATTCGACCGCAAAGTTAACGGAAACCCTTTCGGATAGTTTGGGAAAAGTTGTTTTGGATGATCACGATAACGAAACAAGACAACGAATTTTGGAGCTGCAATCAAATACATCCGGCGGTCATCTGGCAGCGGGCATAAAAGGCTTCGGATTTGGTCTGCTTGGCGGAGTTACGAGTATTGTTCGACACACGTACGATGGTGCACAAGCTGACGGTGTTCCCGGCTTTCTCAGTGGATTGGGCAAAGGATTGGTGGGCACCGTTACGAAGCCAATTATCGGAATGCTGGACTTGGCCTCAGAAACGGCGAGTGCTGTTCGGGAAACCAGCAGAGACTCCCATCGTCATGCTCCAAACCGAAAACGTTTACCCAGATGCGTAACTGGAGCAGCTGGTGGCCTGTTACCGGCATATTCCAGTCGGCAAAGTAAGGGTCAGCAATACCTTTACTTAATCAATCGTAAGAATTTTGCGGAAAAAATAATATCTTATGAGCCAAACCTTTGGAGTGATAAAGAGGCAAGATTACGACTTCTTGTTTCAACGGAATGTGTGCGCATATTCTCCTTATGTGATGGAAACCCAACAATTATGGTTGAGTATCACCTGAGTGAAATTCTGTCATGTCATCCATTGACAACAAATGCGGGGACTACCCCATCTACAAATAAAGTCACATGGAGCTACTACATAGAAATATCAACAAATTTACCAAAAATCACACGACCGCGCATTCGGTGCCGAACGGAGGAGTGTGCGGAGGCTGTATCCAGATGTGTAAGTAATTTCATTCGCTGGTTGTATTCGATTTTATATCCTCGCTGAGAATGAACAAAATGCCTTCCCAAAACCCATAGTTAATTTAAAAAACACCATATCTATAAATGTATATATATATATATAATTCGCGCCATATTTGTATTCAAAATAAAATCTATAAATATTTATATATAAATATTATATTTCTATTCTTTCTTTTCAGATAAACTATGCTAAAAGTGTCTACGATGAACGCGAGATGTCACTAACCAAATAAATTTAAAACTATTAATAAAAAAATATTTTATATATATAAGAGCGGGTTTTGATTATGAAAATAAATGACTGAATTATACTCAATATTCTATATTGTAAAAAATTAACAAGCATTAAAAAGGCCTTAGACTTTTTGGCTTTATTTGACCAGTTCTTTACCCAATAAGTCATAAACACAAAATTAATAAAATTGTTGCTTTATTAAATTTTGTTTATTAGAATATGGTTAATTAAATTAACCCAATAATTATAATACGATTTAATTTTTTACATATCGAGCCCTAATATTTATTTTTTTTTCTTTGTTCAAACATAAGCAACATTTAAAATAATACATAGTTTAATAATAAATAATTTCACAA
Organism: Drosophila sordidula; assembly: GCA_035047465.1. Classification (NCBI taxonomy): domain Eukaryota; kingdom Metazoa; phylum Arthropoda; class Insecta; order Diptera; family Drosophilidae; genus Drosophila; species Drosophila sordidula. The sequence continues at coordinate 11,994,345 of JAWNPQ010000156.1, read as the reverse complement.
AGGTACATAAATAAAATTTGGACAAACAAAAGCTTGAAAAAAATGGTCTCCTGTAAAATGCGATTAGCGCTTACATTATTTTTGCGATTACGGCTCGATATGTAACTCAAAAGGCGGAGACACAGCAAATGCATTGAATCGATACTTATTTTTGGTTGTTTATTAAAAAGCCGTTCCTATATTTTGTAAAGATAACAAATTATAAAACTTGGTCTATTTACTAAATTATGATCGAGTCAACTTAAGTCAGTTCTCTCAACACTCGGTTTAAATGTATAATTGTAAAGATTTTTAATAATTTGTAGTACGTAGAACAGCTTTATTTTATTAGAATCTGCTTTAAGATTTAACTCCGTCATTGAGAAAATTGACCCAATTAATATTAAGGAATGAATAAATAATGTTAATGTTCGAGTTAGCTTATGTATAAGGAGCACACTTTCCACAAAGACCACAGGGCAACGAATGTGCTTAAGGCTTAACGGATTTCTGGAAAATAAAACATAAAATAGGTTAGGTTGTTACATTTGATTTCATATTAAAATTTGTTCCACATTACTGATATCTAACTTTGGGTTGCTAAATTAATATGAGTATTTACTAACCGCACAGCTTCAAATACACGTCATTCGGCCAGTACATAATTACTTGCATTTCTTGATAGTTAACTCTTCAATTACACCAACACACATAAAGTTCATATTTATTCGTTTACCTCATCGGAAAATTCCATATCATTTATCTGTTTGGATCGGCGTTTCTCGGTCGATGTGAGAAGTTGTGCGACTTTAGTTTGCTTAGCCAAATCGTATGCTTCTTTTTTACTGCGCATTGCACAGTCCTCGAGAGTTTCGGCAGCTTCAAACATGCCCTGTCGCCTGTAAAGTGCGCCAAGGTTTTTCAATGTGGTTGTGACGGTAGGCGAATCAACCTTGGCGGCCTTATGCCATCCGCCGTACTCTCCATATGGTGTGTTTTCACGGTTATCATATTTGTGTTCCTCGCGCTCCTCAGCCACCTTAAAACAAAGGGAACCAATTATGAATATTAATAAAATTAATAAATATTACATTTTCATTTCAACTTGTATTTAATTAAACAAAATGTATCTTTAAATAATAAAATAATGGTCACTAATCGAAAATAATCAAAGCCATTAGCAAATAACTGGATATTACCTGCCAAATTGGTTTATTTTTACTATCAATCGCACCAAACTCACGCTCATGGGCCCGAGTCAAGACCTGTTTGTAAAGTATTTCGGCTTCTGCGTATCTGCCTTGCTTGAGATAGCATCCTGCCAAATTATTTTTCGTTTTGGCTACGTTAGGATCGTCCGGGCCAAGTTTGGATTCATATATATCGAGTGCTCTTTGATAATATTTCTCAACTTCATCATATTTGCTTTGGTTTTGGCAAAGCAAAGCCAAGTTGTTTAATTGTTTTGCAACATCTGGATGGTCCTTGCCAAGAACCTTTTCACGTATTTCAAGAGCACGCTTGCAAAGTGGTTCGGCATCCTTGTATTTACCACGTTTGCCGTAGAGGACGGCTAAATTGTTTAAGGTTGCAGCAACAGCCGGATGATTCTCTCCCAGTGTTTTGCCTCGAATGGACAAAGCATCGTTCAACAAATTTGCAGCCTCCTTGTATTTATTCTATAATAATAGAGAATCAACATTTTAATACGCTATACAATAACTTAGTTGTCTCCACACTAACTTGATCACGATAAACAAGAGCCAAAATGTTTAACATAGTTGCTACGTCTGGATGATCGTGACCACTAGTCTTTTCAAGATCTTCAAGTGCTTGCTTGCAAAGAGGCACTGCAACTTCATATCTGGAAAATACATTTATTTAGATAATGATCTGTGCAGAAATTGTAATTATTTCTTATCTCATGATATGCACATTGAATTTAAAAATTAAAAACAAAAACAAATGATTAAAAACTAAATAAAAACAAAAAAGATTTAAAAAACAACCTCCAGTGTGAAATTAACTTAACTGATAATATCATCTGTTAAATGTATTAATATTTTAATTGTTTTTGAATTGGATTTTAGAGCAATCAATATGCAATAGAATATAATCGTCATTTTTTAAAAATACGAACCTGCCCTGTGATGCATATTGAATAACAAGATTGTGAAGTGTTCGCAATCGAGCTGGAATTTCATAGCCTGAAGTTTGGTTGGCAAACTGGCTGGGAGGGGTAGGAGACATATTGTGTCTGTCATCATTTTCTTCATCGGGGAATAGCTCAACTACCGGATCAGTGCGGGCCTTCTCGCAGGACTCATCTTGATCTTGATTGTCGTCATACTTTCGCACCGATGCCATAAACTCAAGATGTTTCTTTTCTTCTTCCAGTTGTGCCACCAATTGCTCGGATGCCTGGAACTTCTGCTGGGTATTGGCGAGCTCATCTCGCAGCCAAGCGTTTTCCTGATGAAGACGGCGTACTTGTGTCTTGAGTTTCTGCTTTTCAGCTTCAATGTTTTGCAAGTGCGATGTTAGGGCCATCATTACTTGTGCTTCGCTCAGGCCGAGCTCAATGTTTTCAATATTCTTTCGCAATATATCAGATTTTTCATTATCTTTTTGTACCTCCGATATACCGTTCATTATGGAAACATGTTCGACGCGCAAAGCTTCCAAGCCTTGCAAAACAGTTTTTGTATTGCTTATAATTTCGTCTTGTGACATCTGCGTCATTTTGCCGATTTGTTCAATTTTCTGTCTGTAAGAGAAAAAAAGTGTATGTGTACTTACTAGCTTAGGAAAACATATAAACAACACTGTTTGATAAAAATAATATGTTCTGACTGTTTTCTGAATACAAGCCAAATGCAAAATTTAATTTATTACATTCTGTAGTTCTTTATAGCTTTGGACACAATCATTTTCACAGAACGCGTGTGATTTAAAAAATACTTTTACATAAATCAATATTGTAAAAATCGCACATGCGCAAAGCCTCCTGAATCCGACTCGATTGACGTACCCCTAATTTTTCTCACATATTTACAAAGTTATCGTATTCGTGCACAATTCAAAAAAATATAGTCAAAAAAGTACGAAGCCCAATTTCGTGAATATTTTTACTCTATTGAAATTAATGTTTTCGATGAACGACCGATATAATACCAAGTTGAAAATAAGGATTGCGCGTTTTATTTTGTATAATTTGTTAAAAATTCATATTATTTGATCAGCATTCGCATTGTGAAACATGCAATAATTTTGTAAGTTCTAATAGAACATTGTTGATATTCAGATATAACGTAAACATTGAATGCATTCAATGCCGGTATTCGCTTTTGCCGTGATGACATTTTAATAAATACTTCAATTTGATATCGATATTATTAAAAACACAAGTGTCATCAATAGTTGCAGCTGATAATTTTTTACAAAGCAAGTGCAGTTTGTTTGGACAGCACACAGAACTATGTTCCTTTAATATAACAAATGCTTTGAAGTAAAATTCACGGCTGAAAGCACTTCTTAGCGGACATAAATTGAGCTTCTACTTTCGCGATATTCCGAGAGAATGTTTACAATTGCTTAGTACACTTGGAAATTGCTTAAAAAAAACAAAGTATTTCTCAACACTTATAGATAATTTTATATGTTATATGCACATCATTGAAAATTTCCGCTTTAGCAATTTTACATACTTGCGACCAAAACACAATCAGCTGTTTTACTTTTAATCAAGCTTACGTTTACCATTTACTTCTTATTTAAAACAATGAGCAATTACTAATGGCATAAGTGTAGAGAGAATGTTCAAAAGTAAAGCACAGTGAAATCGTGCTATTAACCCACCAATGGTACACGAGAAACTACATACATATGTATGTACATATAGTATGTATGAATTATGATGACTAATTCCTATTGCCTCAGTGATCCATGATTTCATGGATAGATCTGTGTTAAGCATGTATAAGTATTGGGCTGTCTTTGTCTCTTCCTACACTTCACATATTATTCCACAATATTATTACATTTATATTTTTCTATTGTTTGGTGGGAGGGTGTAATAACACACTGATATATTAAAACACATATACATGGTTATGTATGTAGATATTATATACAAGCGTAAGTACTTCCATAAATAGTTTTACCACACTAGACACTTGTCTATTGCACAAGATTCTTATCTTTTGAAGTTATATTAAACCAAGAATACATATGTATAAATACATATGTTAGTATATTCGAGTATGTATCACGGCACAATGAACATACATACATATATACCATACAATGGAGCAATCAGCATGTACTTTACTTTAGTATTCGTAAAAATAAGAGTTCGTACACGTACATACATATATACACATGTAAAAACATCATGTTTATATAGGCGTGTAAATGGAGGTAATAATGTTTTCGGCAAAGTAATTGCGAATACATATACACAATTGCACATATAGCACATAATTATTTAGTTGCTTCATTTGTACATTTATGTGTATTTACGTATTACACAGTATTAATGTCACAGTTTATTTCCGTATATGAATATATATAAAAAAAAAAACACGGAATTTGCGATTTTCACCCACCAGCTTTTAAAATAAATAAATAAAAAAACTTACATGCAGAAACAGAACTTATAATGATTAAAATGATACAGGTATAATAAATAAAGTTATCGAATAGATATGTTAAAATACTGAAAAGCTTTAGGAAGTATTTTTCATTGGAACGTGGAAATGGTACATTTTATGAAATCTTAAGGCTAGCACGCAAACAGGCACACGCAAAATATTGTTATATATTTTAGGATATACTAATTGATTTTTTGATGATGATTTGAGATGATGTGATTTAAAAATCAGTTAAAGTGCAATATATTTAATAAAATTTAAGACAAATAATTACCATTAGCAACAAAATTTGTGAAGAGCAAATTATCTCGCATTTAGTAAATATATTCCAATAATTAATACCTTATTTAAGTGTAATAAGCCATGCGTTTTTTGCTTTGGTTAACGCTTAACTGTTTTTTTAAAACCTAAAGCAATTATTTTCAAACCCCTACGTGTGTTTTTATTCCATTCGTTTCTCAAAGATAATAAATCCTGGTTGCAATATAGTTTTTTTTCCTCAATCCCAAAGCATACGTCACCTAACTCCTACATTTTTTTTGTGTGTATATTTTTTGTTTGCTAATTTTTTATGGTTACAAACGGTTGAAAATGTCCACAAAGTCCGACAATTTTGATTCTTAAATTTATTTTGGCCGTCTTTAAAGGCAGTATTATTCGACATTTTCGAATGAATGTCTTATTTCTTAATTTCTATACATAAATACTGTTATTTATTCAGCTCATTGAAAATGTAAAAAACTTAGATTATATTTAAATCGGAACTTGAAAGACAATGTTTGTAGCCAATATTAAATGCCTAATAATAGTTCGAACATTAAGCCAATCATGATTTTTAAAAAAATCTCAGAACTTAAGAAAACTTAAATAACAGTTATAAATAATAAATATCATTATTAAAATCGAACATTTGTTTATTAACTAATAAGAATCCTATTCCTCTACTACGCGACTCCCACTTCGGTTTTGTAAGCGCCACCTTGCATATTTCCGCATTGTTTGAAGATTATTAACTTCCACTGACCTTGCGAACTCTTGCAATTGGATCACGACTAGAAATCCATCAGCCATAACGGTTCTTTTATTAGGCGAGGCTGTTTTCGCTATACGATCGTTGAAGATGTCTAAACGCTGCCGACATTCAGTAAACATCCCAAACCATGTTTCTATTTCTGAAATTCACCAAAATTCAATTTTCAAAACACCTTTAAAAAATATGTTGAAATAATTGAGTTTAAAATCCAAAGAATTATATTGCATTAACATATCTTAAAAGCATATATATATATAAAATATTTTAGGAATGAAACATTTATTATGATTAATCACTATCATTATCATTTAAAATTGCTGACATAACCTCTGCTAATTCTTCCGCTCTATTTAGGATTTCATCTCTAGATAAACGTGTGTCGCTGCGTAGATTTTGTGCGGTAATCAGCAATTTCTCAAAATCATTGAGTTGGCTTTCCAGCTCTTCGGCATTGTTTGATTGTTTGCGACTTGAAGCTATAAATAGAATAAAAATGAAATATAATATTTTTTAAATAAATACGATCCGGTACTTACATGAAGAAGCTTTTAGTTCTATATTCGACCATACAAAATTTGTTAAGCCTTCTACGATTTCCGTATATTTCTCTGTTTCGCTTAACGCTTCTTCTGAATCATCGTCCTCTTGCTTAAGTGTTATTATATCGAATACCATATTTGCATTTTCTTTCAGAGCTTCATATGTTAATTCATTTGGCTTTTCAGAAAGTGATGTTGTTATTAGGAAACCTAACTGGATTTTGTTGGTTATTATAAAGTCATTAAGACCCGAAATTTTTTTTATAAATGATCTCTGAAACAAAATATGAAATCAATAAAGATATATATAATATAGCATAAATACTCGCACTTACATCATTTGGCTCAAAGTAAACAATTAAAGCTTCAGTTGTTTTCCTCACTTCAGCTGGAACCTTTTCATAATCTTCATCGAAAGGTATTAAATATACGCTGGTATTGTAATATTTAGTTCTAATATCACATTTAAAAGAGTTTATAGCCACAGGTTTGCACTCTATAGGCGTTAATGTTTTTGGCTGCTTCATTTCAGATAAGATGTCTGAAAAATAAGAATTACAGAAGTGAAAATTATTTAAAAGGAAAACTTTGCATTATTACAATTTATGCTTTTATGCTGGTCACCATAATACATACATTCTGTATTTAGTCAAGATTTGTACACTCTAAACCTGTTGAAAATGGTAGAATTAAGCATCTTTGGTCACGTAAAATATTTATATTCTTGGTCAACATCAAGAGCCAAGTCGATTTAGCCATGTCCGTCGGGCTGTCCTTTTGAGAGTTATAAGAGTCAGGCCTATCAAGTTGATTTCAAATTGTCGAATGTCCCGTCCGGCTTTCTGAGATCGATAAATATCGGTTTGCCCGGTGTTTCGGCCTATCTCATAGACTATAGGAGCTAGAGACACCAAAATTGGTATTTAAGTTTAAGTATAGTAAACAAAGATCGAGAACCAATCACTTTTTATATACCAATCGCGGAATCCCGCTAAATAAAAAATAAACTCATAGCTTAGTGCTTTGATTTGGATTGATTTCGAAAAGATCGGACAATAAACGGGAAAGATACCCAGCGTAACATTATTGGCCACTTAACTGTATCTTATGTGTTGGGACTTGAACTTTTGTTGTAAACAAATGGTGTACTAATTGTATTACTAAATCCGCAGCACTGCACCACAGAAGGTGTCTTTTGCTTCATCCTATTTTACTCGTTACTTCCCTGACACGGATTGCTGTCTTACATACAATTTACAATATATTTGCACTATTTTGCATCGATTTATAAATGCATGTATGTATGCTTAAAACAGATGACATACTTTCAACAATTTCCATTGCAGAAAGTTTTCCATAGGACAGAACCAAAACACACGGGTTCATGATGAGACAGATTGTACTTTATTTTTAATAACAACAAATATGTAAACAGAAATGTTCTTGGTAGTTCCAACAACCCAATAGTTCTTTAATCGAACCGGTCTTTGGAACTATTAAGGTACAATTCAATCTTTGGCACGATAGCGCCGATATTTCGGGTTGGAATAGAGAAAACCGATGAATATCACAATAATGTTATTTAACTCTCATTTATCAATAACTACTGCGATAAGGTTTCAGATTAAATAAATAATGTATACTGCTTTTGCCTACAAGAGAGAAGAAGCTTTAAAAATATAGCTGGTTTGGATCAGATATTTGATTTATACGGTTTGTAACCCATAAATATATTATTCGAGCGACTAAGCTTAATAATCAAATATTATTTTACAAATTTGGCATACAATCAAAAATTGGACACATTTTAATTATAAAACAATTTAAGGTGCACGGAATCGTAGAAAATAAGGCAAATTTTATATTTAAATATTTTTAATGACATTTTATTTTGAAATATATCAATGTGAAGAGAATATCGATATACTCGATAATGTTGTTCATGAATGTAGTTCATCGAGTCGTTCTATTTACTCTATCAGATGAACTGGTAAACTAAATTAAGCACCTAGTTGGTGCAGCAAATATTCCCACTGATTTGACAAGAAATTTTAATAAAAATATGCCTCCCAGTAAACTTGACAGTCTCTATCGACGAATGCTAATAACCAAATTTTTCGAAAAGGGATGGGGCAAACCTGAAAACTTACACAGGTAAGTTACGGAAATACAATTAATACATAAACAATTGCACTTGTGCGTTTGTGTGTTGACAATATGTCATATGTTCTTCCTTCGCATCCTTTACGTAATGGGTCAAATCAGTTACAGTACTTATATTGCAAATTCACGTCATATTAGGTGCCCTCAACGCTGTTATTGCGTTCAATGAAATTAGTTTTAAACTTGTTTGGGCGTAGTTTTGCCCACCACAGACTTTAAATAAGAATAAAAGTTGCTGCAGACATGGCGGTTTCGATAATAGTTTGTGCACTTGTTTCGATATTCCATTTGTATTATGGGTACTCCACTTCTCAGTTCGGTTTGGCGAACACAACAGAATTAAATTCTTAGATATGGAGTTTGTGCTTCATGTGCACATAAATCTATTAGCCATAAACAAATGTAATATTCTTTATAAATGGCGCTTCTTTACGACATAACTCTTAAAAAACAAGAAGCAAATTGTTAGAGTAATTTATTTAAGATTAACGGTCGACAAGAAATTTATTAGTCCCTCTAATTCCATGGACAAAGTCTACCTTATTTTTTTTGTTTAGATTAGATTAACGAACCTGGTTAGATTAACTTACAGCATTGGAATGAAAAGTTCCATTGAATGGTATTGTATATGGGTGTTCCCCAAATTTCTAGAATTACGCTATTAATTACCTGATGATGCTTACTGTAGTGAATATAATATAAGTGCGGGCGCACTGCAATTTTGCTTACTTTAAAATCATATAAATTGCTTGGACCTGATTAATGTATATATATATTGGTTTTCTACTTTTAGAGTGTTTCAGTTCCGCAAGATAATTTCTAGCAGGGAAACATGTTTTAAGCTTGTACCACGCGACTACCCTGTAGAGATCACAAAGAAGAAGAAATACTCCGATTCGACGTTAATAGAAGGCAACTTTACGACTCCCCTGGAACTGCATATGCCTGGAGTAGTGCCCGAAGCGGCGCAGCAGGCCTACTTTCAATTGCTAATACCAAACAAGTGGAATAACGAACAACATAAACCGATTTGCATTCATTTGGCGGGAACTGGAGACCATGTAAGTAGGAATACTGACAACAATTACAACCTTTAACTAAAAACTTTGCCAGGGGCTGCATGGCAAATAAATTGGGAAGAGTTTCAAAAATCTTTGGTATTAAATTCAATTTAAGTTTTTTTTTCTTTGCCTCTCCACTTGGGCAAGGTAATCTTTCGGAGGTCATGATCTCTATTTTTAAGCCCGTTCTGCGAGGGAAAAGGCATGCGATTAAAAATTATAAAAATCATGTCAACGAACTTCTCTTCCATATTTCAGTTTGCAGTGTTCATAGCTGCTTTTATATACCTTTTCCGTTTTTTAACTCATGTCAACCGTCTCAAGAGGAGCTTCTGTGTTTAATCGTGATCCTCTTCGACTGGAGTTTAAATCGTCATAATGTTTTTGCGGAACATTGGTTTATATCTAAACTCTTTGAGCTTATTTATTTATTATTTATTTATTATATATATGTTATATATATTTTTTCTCCAAAATTACACATGTATTGCTTAAGACTTTCATTCCCAAGTCGCTGCGATTAACAATAACAATTTCATTTTTAGATCTCTGTCTATTTTCCTATTATCGTTCCGTGCTCTTTTGTTTCGAGAGAGAGAGAGAGAGATAGAGAGAGAGAGAGAGGGCTCGACATAGTAGCTGTTGGAAATGCTGCCTTTCTTTACGTTTTATTGACGCGAAGTCGCCTCTCTACCTTCATTTAGTTTGTTTATAAATACTTTTGGCTGCTCTTACCAGATATGTTACTTGGGACTGACCTGATAAAAACGAATTTACTCCCTTTGGTCTTAAGCTACATTTGTATCTTATACATTCAACACAAAGTAAATTGGTAACGTTTTTTTCCAGTTTTTTTGGCGCCGAAGAAATTTTATTGCAAAACCTTTACTAAAAGATGCAAATATTGGATCAATAATACTGGAAAACCCATTTTATGGATTGCGGAAACCAGATGATCAAATGTAATTGTATTGAAATTTTTAAATATATATGTGTAGGGGCAGAATATATATTTATGTTTTTAGCTGAATGAACACAATGTCCTGAAAAAAGAGCCAAATTCCGCTCTGCCATATATACCTTCTTCAAAATATCATGCTATATTAATATCTTCTAGATTTTTCCCTTTCTCTATTAATTGGTAAAGCCCTTGGGTGTCGAAAAAGTTTATTTGAAAGAAGAAGATCGAAATCGATAAAACCGAATTCCAAAAGAATTTTTCAAGACAGAGTGTTGATTTTAGCTATACGTATATTTCTCCATATATACCATACTTTTTAATTCTCTGTGTATATGTCCATTAACATTTTCGACTCACGAACTCTTTACCAATTTAAACAAATTATAATTATCTCTTTTGCAGACGGTCCAATTTGCACAATGTCTCAGACATATTTGTTATGGGCGGTTGCCTTATTCTTGAATGCCTTGTTCTTTTACACTGGTGTGAAAGAAACGGATTTGGTCCGCTGGGAATTACTGGACTATCAATGGGAGGCCATGTAAGTAAACCAATTAGCAGCCACCCTGTGGAACCAGGAAAGGGGTAAAATGCTTAGAAAATATTGAAAAGTTATAAAAGTAAGTTAGTAAACGGATATAAAATATTTAAATGCATATTTTTCTTTCAGATGGCATCGTTAGCTGCAACAAATTGGCCGAAGCCTTTAGTCCTAGTTCCGTGCTTATCTTGGTCCACTGCATCGGCTGTTTTTACCACTGTATGTAATACAAATAGATATTTATAATTACAACTCGCTTTCAGCTTTTTTATGTCTTATAGACATTAGTGTCTGAACATCACGAATTTGATCGAGAGTGTTCGACTTAAAGATAGATACCCTGCACCAAAGACTGCCTTGTGGATTAAATTCTAGCAAACCTCTTTCTGTCTAAATATACTCATTATTCGTAATCTGGCAGTATTAAAGTTTCTGCTCCGATCTGTAAGTTTGATCCAAGGCCACTCAAGTCTGGTAGGACGATTGTCCTGGACAACATTAAAGCAAAACATCAACAACATTGTGTATACAGAGTGCTGGGGTGATTTGATCAAACTTTAGCTTAGAATAATGAACACATATTTAAACAAATGGGAAATAATATATACTACATATATTTTTATTTTAAACAGGGGGTAATGAGTCAATCTATTAACTGGGATATGCTGGAGACGCAGTATTACTCTGATGGCCAATACAGAGAACGGCTTTCAAAAATGGTTACAGTTATTGACGATGCCTTCACGGCAGGCCAAAAGTTTATACAAAACTTTAATCAGTCACTGCACGAGCTTCGGGAAGATATTGATGATACCAGAAAAATTCAGTCTCTGGAGCGCGATACTGATGGAAATAATTATAAGACACAAGCCAATGTGTCCGAGAACGGCAATAATTCAATATTTTTATCAAGATCGCTTGAAACTAGACAAATGGGCTCGAACAATATGCCGTCGCCGTTAAAAGAAATCCTCAGTAAAAACATTGCTAGCGACTCTAACTTACCAATTTGCCACTCAGATTCGGCCGAACATTCGGCATTAACGAAATTGATGAAATTAATTTTACCTTTGACGTCACAAAATAGAAATAAACGAATTGATATAACTAAGACAAATTGGTGGGAGAGGGAAGCTCTGCAATTTATGCGCGGAATGATGGACGAGTGTACACATTTAAAGAACTTTTCAGTGCCATTCGACACCTCTCTAATAATAGCAGTTTGTGCTAGAGACGATGCATATGTTCCGCGAGATGGATGTTCCAGTCTTGAGGACATATGGCCAGGAGCTGAAGTCAGGTATTTAGATGCTGGGCATGTAAGCGCCTATGTGTTGCATCAAAAATTGTTCAGGTATATTGTTAACAAAATCTTGCTGCTTAATATTATATAACAAAAATTAATTTAACTTTTTTTTTTCCTTGTTGCAGGTCATGTATTATTGAGGCTTTTGATAGAGCTAAAAAGATATATGGTAATGCCAAAAATAAAGACTTATCAGCTGCTTTTAAATAAACCTGGGAAGAAAGCATAACCTAGTTGCTGGATTTTTTTATTATTGCCGGCAATTCTTTTTAGTTTCTCTCAGTAAGTACAGTAAGTTATCGGATTGCGACCCATATAGTATAGCAGGTACTTCTCACCACAACCTCCCAATTGTGCTGCAGAAAGTTCAAGATGAGCGGACGCCGCAAGATTCAGGAGATCTAACAAAAGAAGTTAAGCCTTACTTTCCAGCCCGCCAAGGTGGCATTTGTATCCGTAAATTATTCCCTACGTAATTCTTAGTCACGGAGTTATATCCTTGATTGAATTATGAAGTTCCAAGAAAGCCTATTTCAATCTGTCGTAACCTGATCAACAGCTAATTGAAAATTGCACTTGAATTTAACATAAACAAATTAATACGAAATTAATATATTTCAATAAAAATTGTCGATAACAAAATTTGTGGTTATGTTTAGTACTCGGTTTTCTGGTAATGCTCTTTTCGGAAAGCCGATAACTTGAAGCGTTGGCTTTGCAGAGCTTGCTCCAGTTCTAATACTTTGACTTGGATCTCCATTTCCATAGTTTTGAGCTGAGACGGCGTTAATTTACACAATTCCATTTCTTGCTGCTGTTCCTGGCGTGAATTGCCATCTTTCACGGTGGCAACAACAACTCCAGTTGCCTTCGTTACGTTTCGTGAGGCGGTAGTCAAATTAACCAAATTTTGACTGTTGCGATTAGCTTTCACCTTACTGGCGATTACCAGCTGAACGGTGCAGGCAGCAATTTCTTGGGCAGCGACGATTAGCTCAAAGTTTTGACCCGAGTCACTGTTCACAGCATTATTGGCAGCTTCCACAAGATAATTGGCTGCCTTGGCCACACTCTTCGATGCTGATATTAATCCGTCGGACCATTGGCTATTGCGCTTGTAAAATTCATTTACTGATGCGTTACCTAAAACAATTATGCAATTTATTATCGAGTACGATTTTTAATTTATTAGGCAATCAAAACTCAATTTTTCTTACCTTTTTGGGATGAAACGATTTCTTGCTGCAGCATACGTGATTTCAATATTAATATTTTAATACACTCCATTAGGGCTGTGCAGGCCTCCAAAATTTTCTCATTTACTTCCAATTTTATTTTGTTGTCATTCTCTCGGGACTTGGAGAGCAGATCAATGATTTTGGAAGCAGCTTCTTCAATGGCAGCATCCATCTCTTTAAGCTCAATTTCAATCATCTTACCAAGATCGACGCTGTTTTCAAAGTTGTTCAATATTCCTTGCACAAGCGCATTTAACTCGGTTAAATTTGTATGTATCTCTTTCGCAAAAGACTCGAATTGCTGATTTTTGTCATCGTTTTCAACTACTTCGAAAAGCTTCAGTAAGTCTGGCCATATGGAACGTACCTTGTTAAAAACATCTGTAAATTAAAGCGAATTTAATTATAAGTATATTTGAATAATTATGCAAATATGCCATATGTAACTTACCCTGGCCTTTTTCAATATCTGTTGTAGTTGTATAAATTATATCACATTGTTCATACAGTTCTATAAAGTAATATCCTAAATATATAATGTCATGTATCTTAGCAACGCAACCATCAATTGGTATATGAGAGGAAGATCTCAATTTGTCTAATAATGTATCAATTTCCGACGATAATTTTGGAACAACTTCTAATGGCTGCTGAGCTCCGTCGTTCAATTTCGAAACACAAATGTCTTTCACAGTCTGAATAGTTAATTTTCTCAAAGTCAGTAACTTGTCTTCACATTGTTTATTTGAATTCGTTATAGAATCCGCTTTGGACAATGCTTGGAGTAAATCATTTTCGAGTTGGTTCTGTTTTTGTTGCATATCTGTTGAAAGCTTATCCGAAACTAATTTTTCCTGATTTAGTAAAGTCAGTGATGCCTCAAATTCCTACAGAATAAAGTAAATAATTAATGAAGGACATATTAATATATATTGCATAAAAATTGTTTACCAGTAAAGCGATTTCCTTTTCTTTTAGCTTGACATCCGTTTCATCCAAAAGTACGCGTAGGGCTTGGGCATCGCTTTGAAGAGTTTCTTGTAGTTGTTTATTCTCACTTGAAAGTTGTAAGTATTTTTCTTCGAACTTTTTAACATTTTCGGCAATTTCCTTATCTTTGATAATTAATAAACTTTCCGCTTCTGCAAGTTTTTCTTCTTTTTCTTTCAAAACTAATTTAATATTGTCGAGCTCCACATTAGTTTCTTTTAAAACATTCACTTTTGAATATAAATCAAGATTTTCGCTTTCTTTTTCGTGTAGCCTAGCCTCATATTTAGTTTCTAGTTCTTTTCTACTCGATTCAAGTTGTTTATTCTCAGTTGAAAGTTGTAAGTATTTTTCTTCATACTTTTCCAGGTTTTCATTAATTTCCTTATTTTTAATATTTAATAAACTTTCTGCTTCTGAAAGTTTTTCTTCTTTTTCTTTCAAAACTAATTTAATATTGTCGAGCTCCACATTAGTTTCTTTTAAAACATTTACCTTTGAAAATAAATCAAGATTTTCGGTTTCTTTTTCGTGTATTCTAGCCTCATATTTAGTTTCTAGTTCTTTGTTAGTCGATTCAAGTCTTAAATTTTGGCTCTTAAGATCTTCCACTTCTTGTAAAAGCTTTTGGGTATTTTTTTTATCAGATGTAATAATTTCATTATTTTTCAATATATCATTATTTAACTCTTTAATCTGTAATAATAGTTCCGAATTTATTTGCTTTTCTTTGTTTAAAGTTTTGGAATGATCGCTATGCTGTAATTTAATATGGTTAGTAAAATTACAAATCAGGATTTAAATATATGCCTTACCTGACGTAGTAAATTTATGTGTTCGTCCCTTATTTGTGTATACATAACTTTTAACTTATTAAACTTTTCAGATGATAACTTTTGTTTCTCCTCCTCTTCAAATACTTTTTCTGTAAATAAATGACGTTAAATAAATTACTAAAGTTGTTTTTTTAATTTGTCAGCAATTTACTAAGGATATTTAAAGAACAGACGCAAAAATTTTTGTGTATTTAACGTATATTTTTTGTGTCTTAAAGACTTATTAGTTTTCGTCTTAAACTTACGAATTAATATTGGATTATTCGTCAATTGCAGTTCCAAATCATCTTTTTCCATGCGTATATTAGCACACATTTCTTTCGTTGAAGCCAAATCATTGGATAATGCAGTATTATTCCTTTGAAGTTCCAGAACATCTTGTTTATAACTCTGTTCTAGACCTTCATAGTTATATTTCCACTCATCTAGCTTAGCTGTGAGTTGTACAATTGTATCGCTTTTATCTTCTACCATATTTTCCAAGGCATTAATACGTTCGTTTAAAATGTGATCTTGTTGAACATGATCAGTATTGTCATTGGTATTTGAAAAATTAGTGTCAACAAGATCATCCACAACCGGATCGGGTTCTGATTGGACAAGCACCACAGGGGGTACGTAGCTTCCAAAATCTACTTGCGACTTAAAGTTTGGACTCTTGTCTGGCAACTGTGGGACAGTAATTAGGTCATTAAAGTATTGTAAAGGCCTCACATTATCATAAAACAATTTCAATTTAGCAAATAAGCCAGAAAACCTTTCTCTATGACCGCCAAGGACGTCATTGGGCAACTTTTCGTGAAGTTTGAACATTAGTCTGACACTCATATCATATAAAGGGTTTGAATCTTGAATAAGGGTTATTAGGGGCGCTAATCTACATTGACCCTGTTGAGTCATCGACGATATCCGATATGTATTAATAGACGAAAAAATTGCCACTTGTAGAGCAATGATATCCTCCAAATAGTCAAAGATTTCCACACACAGCTGAAAGCTACAATTAAAACATATTTTATTTACTGATTTCAGTTATTTCGAATAATACGTACTAGTAATTTAGATCCTTATTGGAGGCTGTCGCAATTTCAGCATATGTTATTATAAGGTTGCCGGGATACATTCGATTCTTGTCATGGAAGTTTATTTTAGTTACTAACAGCTTGCTGTACGCCTTAATACAGTTGCCAATGTCGTCTTGTAGATGACCCCATGACTTTCCGATTTCCGAAATCATTTTCATATGCTTCTGTGATTGCTGAAGGACACATCTATGCGCCTCTCTTAACACCTTGTGCAATAGATGGCAAAATTTCCATGCCGTAAATCTATTTTCCATGATCGGTTGGCGAGTTATGAGCGACCAAAATGTTTGTGCTTCTTTGGATCTGTGTATTATAATAATAATCGAGCGAGCATGTTTCGATTTCAATGGGGCTTCCATTCCCTTAAGAGCTTTGTGAACACTGACATTCTGCAATTAGTAGCGATTAAATCACATTAAATTTAAGTTATAGTTTATATTTCAGCTTAAAGCTTAATTGGCTCGAGATCATGGTTTAGAGGAGATTGGAAACTATATTGAAGTCATGGTTTTGAGGAGATCAGAGGTGACAGGATCAGAGTACGGCTCTGCGCAAAATCTGTGGCCTTTATCAATTGACTGAGTTTAAGTAACTAGTTTATTCCAAGTTTCCAAGATGAAGTCTTTCTATTGAGAAATGTAATTAGGCTGTTTTGAGTATGAATAATACCTAACATTTTACGTTGCAAATCAGTCTAGATATAAACAAATTAATTTTTCGGTAATAAGTGTAGATCTATAAAATTCGATATTATAATTTTGACTCGAACTTATGGCCGGAAACGTTTCCGACCTTATAAAGTACATGTACCTTTTTTTTCTTCTGCTTAGTAAAAAAATGTTTTTATTAGCAAATAATAGATATGCATTTATATTCAAATTCAATATCAGTCGGAATCGGATTACTTCTTGGCTAATTCATAAATTTCAATCTATACACATACATATGTATATAACAAAGTCTGTTAAAATAGGTGCAGCTGCACTTTTCTGTGTACGTGTGTGTTTACATGCACACCACTATATATATGTATATATATATACATATATATATATTTGTACGTATAAAGTGCATTCCAGTAAACACACAAGTGCCCAGATCTGATCGGTATACGCCTAATGCAGTTGTTTTGTGTATGTACATGCCACATACATACGCGCAAATATTATTTAGCTTATGGTCGTAAATCACAGCACTCATTAATGTTAATGTTAATCTGATGGCTAATTCGCGTAGAAATATTTAGAGCACAACCTGTGTAGTTGCAGCTGTTTTTGCCTCTACATACCAAGTGAAAGAAGTCCTTTTCCGCATGAGTTGCCATTGCTGGGCTTGAAATAATTTACTTTGCGTACAGCAATACAAGGTGTGAATCACGCTCTGATTCATATATGTGTGTGTTTCGACTGAAAAACAAAATACATTTGGTACATTAGTTATCTTATCAAATGGAGTATTCATTTATACTTGTTTACACAAGCATATATATACACATGTATGTGTACATAAACAATAATTTGTGTCATTTTTATCGATATTTTCGATATATGAATATTTTATTATGATAAATTGAGGACAGTATTTTTTACAAACCAACTTCGCTGTGGTGCTCGATTTTGGAATAATGGAATGGAACATGTTGGTAAAAGCCAATTCTTTTATGTTTCTTTATTTGTTTTTCATTATAAATATAACGTAGCTAATATGACTAGTTTTTATTTGCTATATCGATACTCTAGCCTGGAATTTTAAACCAGATACATTGTGTGCATTTGATTACTTAATAGACATTTTTAAATGAGTATTAATTACGCACAGATGTTTTACGTCGCTCAAGTATTCGTACTTCATTGATAATGAAAAGCGACTGCCAGTTGTTATATCCGCTGCAATAAATGTAGTAAAGAAATGGTTAATACTACTAGGCGTGGATCAAGAAGTTATGGATATTTGAGCGCCGGACAATCAAAAAGTAATTTAAGATGATTTGTAGTATTTAAGAATTTGATTTGAGTATTAAATAGAGCTCCCGCGCGTGGAAAGCATTGTGTCCAAGCTTTCATCCTGGCTGAAACTCAAAATATCTATAAAAACTTAGAGTTTTTCCAAATAAATTATATTTTATAGTAATTCGCTGATGTTTAAGAATGTCATAATCCAGGCAATAGTCTATATATAGCACACCGAGTTAGTTTCTGGCTGATCTCGGGGACATCGCTCAATATATCAGTGCATAAGCCAATTAGCGCACTGTAATCAGGAGTAGCTGCTTTTCAGGAAAAGGATTCTTAATGCTATGATCATATATATTTAAGCTGACTAGCGACTGCAGCAAGTAAAAGAGGCGATGAGTGTTCTGTTTATCGTAGCGACATAAGAAAGGCGAAAACCCTATAATTAAATACTCACCACTTTCTTAATGAAGGTAAGTTTAAGCTAAAACAAAGGTCGCACGCTCGCACGTTCACTAATTTTATTGACATAAATATAGCATTAATATTGTAGGAAACGATTCAGAACCTGCACCAAAAAGATAATTAAGAACAGTTTATCCAAGAAAAGCTGGCGATTTTAATCTAGTTCTTGCAAATTTGTCTGCTATGTAAATGCTTTCTGTTGGGAAAGATAAATTACTCAATTACTTTAAGGTTTTTTTTTTTTTTTTTAGATTTGTGAGACTTTTGAAGAGGTCTTTCTATTCGACATAGGATGGTTTGGTATAGAGCTCTGGACCCGAGAAGACACAATCAGCAAAATATTTTTTTTTCTTTTAGCTTGCTAAAGAAGGGTAAATATTGATGCCTAGCATAATCAGTTCTACTCGGCCTAGACGGTCTCAATTCAGGTTTTTTTAATCGGGGCTCTTGTAACCTAAATATAAGATCGGGCTTACAACTGCGGCATATGAGAGTCAGCACGATATCCAAAAAACAACTGAGGGGCTCTAGTCGGGAGCGTCCGACTAGGAAATACCCCGAACCCCGTCGTTACATACATTTTAACGGAAATTAAATTTTTGAATGAATTCTAAACTAAGAGCACGCTCCTAATAAAAAATTAATTAGTACGTAACAGGAGCATTTAAATCTAAGTGCAGAGTTAAGTATAAGTATTTGAATTGCATTTTTTTCATATATGGGGCGAGGTATCCAAAATTCTAAATATTTTTAACCTGCGTATACTTCACGAGAACGTATTGAATTTGGTGGATCTAGCTTTTATATAACCAAAACTTAAAATCGATTTTTATCTATAATAATGAAACGGTCACCAATATAAAAAAAGATAAGCTCGTACTGCGTACGGTATAGCTGCGTCCATACCGACGGACAAACGGAAAGACAGACGGACAGAGATAAATCGTCGTCCTGGGGGTCCGATATGCTTCCTTCCGGCTGTTACATGCATTTGCACAATACCATTTTTTACCCATTTTCAATGGGTTAGGGTATAAAAACGACTGTGAACAATAAGAATAAATTCCCACCCAAAGATAAAGCCCATATACAGGTCGTTCAGCTACAAATTTTCTTTATTAAGCTAGTATTAGTAGATCAAGAAAGAATCAAACGAGTTGTTTCCTAAAAATTCAGCCGAGCTCCAACTCGGACGAAATTTTTTTTTTTACAGTTTTGTTAACCCCAAATATATATATATATTGTCCAATCTCAGCGGAAGCATTAATGTGAATTCTATGGAGATATTCTATCTTTCAACTAAAAATAAACAAAAAATATACATATTATTTTACTAATAAGAAGACAAATAAATCTGACCAAGTAATTACTAAAATAAATATTACTATATTAATTGAGTTAAAGGATTTAGTTATCTTTTAAAAATGTTAAAGTGATTTACCTTTTACAATATTGTAAGATAATTTAAGAAATGCTTTAATCGGCCTAAATCTAGTACTAAGTGAAATTGCTAAATTGAATTACAAATAATTTAAATTATATTATTTATAATAACTTGAGCAACCAATTTTACACAGGGTAAGTTCTTTAAATTGCTAAGGACATAATACATTTATTTCATAATGTATAATTTTATTTTGACTATTTATCTCAGTTAATCGTATTTAAAAAAAAAACCATAAGATATTGCTTCCTTCTCTATGCTTGTTGAATGGGAATAGGTGTTAATAGCGCACAAGATGTTTTATTCACAGCTTTTGTTCACACATTATGTTTGTATTGTTTTCTGTTTTGTTTTAAAAGCTTTTCGAATTGCATTTACATGCAAGCGAAAATTGATTTGGTTAGTCTTTTTAATTTAACTCCAATATAAACACTATATCACAGGTAAAAAGGAAAAAGAACTTGCGATTAGAATATTTGTTGCTGAACAAAGGGAAAAAAACTTACAAAAATTTCAACGTCCTAAATCCTTGATTTTAAACAAAGTAAAATTATATTACATGAGTGCATATATGTCTGGCTAATTTAAAAATAACAAGGATATTTGATACAATAGTTACTCAACAACTTATATATGCATGGTTATATACACATGCATATATGCAATTAATTTAAATTAATTAAAATACGAATACCTTCGGTTAGGGTATTCTAAAGTGTGTTAAAAAAGTTTCTTATGCCCTACTTATTTATTTTTGTACAGTTGTGTGATAAATTTATTGGGATAGTCTCTGACTCCATAGTGTATATATATATGTATATATAGTGTGTGAATATATATGTTAACATATATATACATTTTAGATTACGACGACACTGATTCGAGTTCTTAATTAGGAATTATACATATATATATATATATGTATCAAAAGCATTTGGCCTGAAAAAGCTTCGCACTTAAAATAGTGGAAATAGGCTATATAACCATATAGACTACATATCGTATAGGTGTTACAGAATCAGTTCAAATATAATCAGTGCCTTTTATTTACTAGCGCTAGCTTTATACAGTTTTCACATTCTTAAATTGATATCAGTAAAATGGCGGACGAAGAAGATCCTTGGGGTTTTGATGATGGCGGTGATACCGATACAAAAAGCGTACAGCCTGGATCCACTGAACCTGTACCCTCAAAACCAGAGAGTGTCAAATCTGAGCAAAGATCCGAAGCAGGCCCCCAGGCGGAAGATGTTTCCGGGGAGCAAGAGAATGTTGTTGAGGCCGAAGTTGAAGTAAAGGCACCTCCACCTCCACCAGAAGACGACGGGTACAGGAAACCAGTTCAACTTTATCGGCATTGGGTCAGGTAAGAGTAGACTTAAAGAAACAAATAGTATCTGATATAATTAATTTATTTTTTTTTTTTACAACTAATATGAGATTTTGCGTCTAATATTTATTTTTGTTTTATTCAAGGCCGAAATTTCTGCAGTACAAATACATGTACAACTATAGAACCAATTATTATGATGATGTTATTGATTATCTTGACAAAAAGCAAGTTGGGGTTGCACGGGATATTCCTAGACCCCAGACATGGGCGGAACGCGTCCTTAGAACACGAGATATCAAGTTAGTGTAATTACGTAATATGCAATAGTCAAAATAGACAATAATTAAATAAGTCGGTGACGTTGTTGATATAGCCTTGTGTACTTGAAAAGTATGCAGAGTGTATCTCCGATTCCTTCCATTGAATTTAATGAGCATTTTAAATACTTTTCTATTTCTAGTGCTGGCGGTATTGATAATTATGCCCAATCTACAAAGCGGGATAAGCAATTAATTCAAACATTAGCTGCATCAATCCGGACATACAATTACCATACTAAAGCATATATTAACCAAAAATATGCAAATGTTCTTTAAATCTATACATTTGCCAACTTTTCAATTAAAAAATCGATTAGAATAGTTTTATAGGATGTGGTTGTGAGCGTTTTGTATATACAATGTACATATAAATATTATTTATACATTGAAAATGATATATCCCAATTAGAAATCGATATCATGAGATATAAATTTCAATTATAATGCGAACATAAGCAATCAATTCAAAACTTAAGTAAATAAACCTGTCAATAGATTAAGTTACTTGTATCGTGTATTTTGACGGTATATTTATTCAATTCATTTCGCTCATGAACGAAAATATTTAATTAAGTGATAATTTTACAAGTAAAATCTTAAAGATCAAGATACTTTAGAGCAATATAAAATAACTGTGCAATAAATATTTATTTAAAAAAAAAAATCACGAAAATGACTTCATTTTTATTTTTAATGAACACTTCTTTCTTTTCGGGGGATGCCTAAATAAGTGCATATACATTTGAACGCTGAGATATCTGTTGATGTTCTAATAGGATTATATACTCTAAAATACTGGCGAGGTTGTAACTGACTACATTAAAACGGAGAAAAGATACATTTATTTGATTTTAAATTAAAAAAAAATATAAAACACTTGAAAACCTTTTACACGTCTTATAGAAACATGTAATTATTTATTCAATCATATATTCATGAGTAAGTGTGAATGTATGTTTCACTAGTTCAGGGTATTACTTAGTCAGGCACTTTTGACTAGAGCACTCCTTGTTTTCGAAAAACATCTAAGTATCTATTTCTAAAAACAACATTTTTTTCCTCTTCGTTGTCAGACAATAATACTAAACTAACAGTAATAGATACGCACTGTATTACAATCTGCGGCAAATATTAAGGCCGTTAGGCAATATGATTAGAGCACACAATATATCAATTACGGTATAACAAAATCTCAATTAAGGCTTAGAGTGAACATGAATACAACTTGAAGCTTGAGAAGATTGAAGCTCAACCAGGCACCCAAAATAAATGTACCTTATAGTAAATATTTAAAAATTAAAGGGCATTAGAAAATCACACTTTCTAAGAAGCAAAACAGATAAAATTTGTTTGCTAGTAAGGTTTCAACAATAATAATATTATACAAAAATAATAATAATAATACTCAAAATAATAATAATTATAATAAAAACAAGGAATATAGTATTAATGATATTAAAAATTATTATTAGTAATACGAATAATATAAGTTGTGGACTCGTCCATTCAAATGTTCAATGTTCAATTGTATTTGGGGTCACTTTAATCTGCGTTGTTGTACACAGTCCGTTCAGTCGTGACTACTTTAGTCGATTCTTTTTATTCAAGTCGATGTGCCATATTATCATGAACGCTCTCAGGTTTTGGTTGGTAACATTTGTGTTACAGTGGACTCTTCAAGTGGAAGCCAGCACTCAATGGTATTAATACTTTTGTAAAATTATTTTTAAGCAAAACAAACCTAAAATTGCTAAAAGTGCCAAAGTGAAGATATTGTAATCAAAAACTATGAATGAATTATAATTAATTATAAATTAATTTTTTTGTAAATAGCTCGACAAATGATATACATGCTTTAATTCTTGCTCGCGGTGGGAGCAAGGGAATCACACAGAAAAATCTGGAGGAAATTGACGGCTTACCATTATTATCACGTGCTATCAAAACCATTAGAAACTCCACATGTTTCAAGCATATCTGGGTCTCCACGGATCACGAAAGAATTGCATCAGAAGCAAAAAAATGTGAGTATAAGTGACAATAAAGTAAAGTATAGGAATAGTAGCCACAAAAACGATGATTGATCACACAAATAATATATTAACTATTCCACTATATATATTTTTACAGATGGCGCCTTGGTGCATATTCGACCTGAGAAATACGCAAGGGATAACACCTCGTCTATTGAATCGATTAAGGAATTCCTGGAAAAACATAAAGCAATACAAAACTTTGCATTGTTCCAATGCACGTCGGTTTTCTTAAACGAAAATTATATTAGGCAGGCGGTCCTCAAATTTAAGACACATGACTGCGTATTTTCCGTTAAAAGGTAAGATAAAAATGTGTTTAACTAAAAAAAGAGGAAACATTAGTTATATCGGTAAAATAAATAAATATTAATTTGCAAAGAAATAGTTGGAGAGGCTCTTAACTCTTAAACCTGATCTAGAATATATACGTACTATATATATGTAAAACTGAAATAAATTATTTTACCCTCTACAAGGGTACGACAACTAAATTCAATTATTTAGGAATCCATTTGTATTAATAGTATACAAATTTAATCTTTATTTATTTTATTAAATTATTAATTAAAATTATTAATTTATTAAATTAAATTTTAAGGTCTCATAATTTGCGCTGGAAAAATGTTGATGAGCAAATTTTACCCGATAACTTTAAGTTGGAAGCCAGGCCAAGACGACAAGACTGGCAAGGAGATATGGTTGAAGCTGGAATGTTTTATTTCTCAAAAAGAAATTTGGCAATGAAAGGGCTTTTACAGAATAAAAAGTATGTTTATTTTATAGAAAGAAATCTGTAAGATACGGTTAACCTACAGTACTTCGGTGATGGCAAAATCTTGCAAATTATAATAATTTTTAAATGCAAATGTAAATTACTTCTTAAATCATTCCGAAATATTTTAACATTTTTTTAAAGTAGTTAATGATACAAATATTTTTGTTGACCTTTGCACATTTTCCCCATGAATCGAGGCAAGTATTTACTATCGTAAAGTCATTCTTAATTGGAACTGGGTTCAAATCCCAGGATATTGTAATGTCCTAGACGAGCCAAAGCTATTAAAATTGCCTTTAACCTTAGAATACTTATTTATTTCCTGTCTTTTTAATACTAGGTGCGCTGTTGTTGAGATTGCTGCTAATGATGGCCTGGAAATTGATTCGTATCGTGATCTTACCGTAGCACGCTGCATTGTAAATAGCAACTAAAATGTTGTATCCTGATATTTTAATAATCAAATATTTACTCAAAAATCAGGTTTATATGATATCAAAAATAATTAAATTGTTAATTCAAAAGTAAGGACATGTGTTATTCATATTTGCTTCAAAATAAATTTGATAATCTGCAATTAAGCAACTGAAATATTTTATCGATTAATAACAATGCTTGTAGTGAAAACAAAGTAAAACAAACATGTTTTCTTTTTCCTCTTATATAAACTCGCTAGACAAAAACTTGTTTATATCAGAACTAATTAAATTGTTAGTTTAAAATCATGAATGAAGAGTTTAAGTACAAAATAAATAATATATATTACTTTTTACATTTTATCGATGAATAGCACTGCTTGCAGTGGAATCGGAGCTCGCACAAAGTAAAACAGACTCGTTTTCCTTTCGTCACAATGTCATCACTAGAATATATCGTCTTATCGATATGTTTACTAATTTTAACAAATAGAATTTGTTGAAGATGAATATCCGCAAATTAAGTATTACGACCGGAATTTCACTTGGGCGTACGAAATATTTTAGCAGCGTTGCGCCACAAGAGCTGCCGGCATCGTTCGCCAAGGAAGATGTGGAATACGTGCCTGTGCGCGATAAATCCAGATTGCGGCAACAGCACAGAAATGTGCTTCACGAAACGGTGCCATATGATGAGGCGAACTCTTGGATTCATTTGACCGAGAAGTACCAGAGAACTCTGTATGGACGGTATGGTGGCAAAAGTCAAGTTAGCCCACAGATCTGCTTTGGCACACTGTCCGAGCAAGCCAAGGCCCGCAAGCAGGAAAGCGTTACGCAATCCGAAACTCTGCAGCAAACTTTGGAGAAACTTCGCATCAGCAAAGCCGCAAAGCAAGCAGCGATACATGAACGCGAGGAGGGAATACTCAAGAAGCTAGAGAAATTGGAACAGTGGAAAGCGGACCTGAACGCAAAGATCGCCAAGCGCAAAGCGGATGCCGAAGCTGCAATCCAACGCAAGGAGCGATTGATAGAGGAGGTCCGCAGGCATTTTGGATTCAAGATTGATGCACGCGATGAACGCTTCAAGGAGATGCTGGAGCAAAAGGAGAAGGAGGACAAGCGAAAGCAAAAGGAGGCCAAACGAAAGGTCAAAGAGGAGAAGATGATGGCCAAATTAGTTAAACAAACGAATTAGTATAAAGCAACAAGAATATTTCTTGGCTAAATCAATGTAACTTTGTTCAGGGTTGCATAAACACGTTATATTAAATCATTTTAAATCTATAACTAATGTAACTTTTTTAAAGTTCAGGTCAAAGGTAAAGTTTCTATAGCTTAGAGCGACAACTCCACGAAAAACAACTTGCATTCACGCATACAAATTATAGATTAAACTTTATTTAACTTCAATTCTCCACGTAAACTTAATTAGATTGCGTACATACAGAAAAAAAAGATTATTTTAACGATTTGTAGACTTTGGTTTAAATTTTCAGCGCTAACATATGTTGCAACAAAATTTTTAGGATGTTCGAAATTTGTATGTTTAAACAACTACTTACAGCTAAAAATTATAAATATTGACACTATATACAAGGCACTTTTTCCAATAGAGCGAAAAGAATTTAACAGCATGACAAATAATAACTGTATTCGAATAGGTAGTAGAAACTGTTTATCATTGTTTGATGTAATCAGTTGGTAATCCATTAAGTATGCCTATCAGCATTATACATTTTAGGTTCTATCTTAATTTTCTTTTTTAGCTATTACTTGTCACACAAAAATTCTAACAAATTTCAAATCATAATAGATGTAAGGTATAATTAATTGTGTGTGCGGGTTTTATATTTTTTTTGACTTTCTTTTGTTTGCTGGAAGTATGTTGGGATAGTGTTGGCTGCGCACTTTCTCGGATCGAATATCCAGGCGCTTCAGTATGAAGACCAAAGCACAGAGGGCCAGTAAATAGACGGCCACCACATCCAGCAGATAGTACTGCCACCAGCTGCACGAAAAGGAGAAAAATCGTTTTATATTGTAGTTTGGGATACATTTATGTGAGTCTGGCCGAACTTACCCCATGTTCCGGGCTGGAGTCTGGAGATGGTAGGCCCCATTGTGTCGCAGGACGTACTCAGTCCAGTAGATGGCCGTCTCCAGGGCTGTCGATCGCTGATCCAACAGCAGATTCTGGCGGTATCTGGCTGCATTTCTGTAGCGCGGATCGTGGATGACCTTCATGATGGCCTTGTACAGTTGATTGGTGGACAGCGTCTCCAGATCGAGCTTGATGGCATAGCCATCGACCTCCGCCTTAGCCGAATTGACGTCATGGTCACAGAACACGGGCATTGTGACCACGGGAACACCGTGGTAAACCGTTTCGAACATGCTCAGGAGGCCGCCGTGCGTGACGAAGGCGCGCAGTTGGCTGTGGCCCAGAATGTCCTGCTGGGGCAGCCAGCGGGAGAGCTTCACGTTGGGCGTAAGATCGTGCATGTCCGCCGCGTTGCCCTCGTACTTCCAGAGCACATTGTAGGGCAGGCGGGCGAATGTCTTGACGAGCATCCGGCGCAGCGACTCCGGCATATTGGCCGCCTTCACCGACGATCCCATGGACACATAAATGAAGCCCGACGCTCCGGACCCCGAAATAAACTCATCCAAATCCTTGGGCAATGGTCGGGCGGGCTTGCAGTGGATGCAAGCAACCTCGGCGACATTCGGATTGAGGGCGCGCGGATAGGAGACAACGGCGTGGCCATTCTGCAGAATGAAGCTGACGTTGCGGGACATCTCGTAGGGATGGGGTATATGCGCGCCGAGGTGATCGCGCAGAATGCGATGAGTTCGACGAATCACATACTGTGTGGTTATATCTCATTTAAATACGTATATTCAGCTCGATCGGGAGCCCCTACTCACGCTGTGCAATATATTTTGCCCGATTTGCATTCCCGTGTTCAGGGCGCGCTCGTAAAGGCTCATGTTGTCCGTGAAGCGGGAGTAAAAGTTGGGTGTGATCGCATAGCTCGCCGGATTGCCAGCAAGCGACAAGCTGCCCGTGTAGAAGCCTACGGTGTTTATGTACATGAACGGGATCTTGTGCTGATAAACCATTCCCTGCAAGCACTCGGGAAACGCGCCGTCCAGTATAGCCAGGTCGAAGGTTCGATTCGCCAGGTCCATGGTCTCCGCATCACTCAGCATCGCCTCACACGACTGCAAATAGCCCAGGAAATTATGGAAATCTCTGAGCCATCGGAGCCACACATACTGCTCACCTCGAATGCATAGCGCAATCCATCCCAGGGCTTGATCGGCATTTCGCCATTCATTCTGGATCCCAACAGATCCCAATTGGTGTAGTTCTGGATGTACTCGACCAGACTGGCCGGCGTTACCTCGTGCAGACCGTCGAAGTGAAAATCTGCTGGAAATCCACTGAGGAAGGTTATGTTGTGTCCTCTAAAAAAATACACAGGTAATTGTTGACAGTGTTAAACATAATAAACGCTCCAAATGCGACTACGAGCTAATATTTGGAATACCCCTTTAAAATAATGAACACTTTTAATTGTGCACCTGTATTTCTAACTGGCAGAAGTAGTTCTCTTTCCACCTCATAAGGTGTATAAATATTCTCGATCAGCATCCACATCGATTTCTGCACAACTATACTTATTATATTATATTAGTTTACATTTATTATTTTTTTGTAACTTGTTTAAAACTTTCGTCAAAATAAAATAAGTAAGAAATTTGCCGTCGGGTGTAACCGACTGCACAATACTCCTTTACAGTATAGCAACAGCTTAAAACAGTCGAAAATGGTCTTAATTATTTTTGTTATTTTGGAACAATATCGAATTTTATAATTTTTGATGCTCGATATTTAGATGACATAAAAAACTGCCTGCCAAATTTGGTGACTATAGCTCTAAAATTATGAGGGATATGGATTTTCTCGGGTTTATCGGCTTGCCACGCCTCGCTTCCAAAAAAACTTAACGGATATACTCGTGTATATATTTCAATTTTCTCTAACTTCGATAGCGGATAAAATTGCTTTCATACGGACAGACGGACAGCAAGACGGACATTGCACAAACCCAATATATTCTTCGCACTTCGTGAAAAAGCATAAAAATAGAATATTTCAGTCCTGGTTTTCATCCAAATCTTGGAAAATCTAAAGGCCACAGCCAGCAATTGTTAATAAAAAATCGATTTATAAAAAGTGCCGCTTGAGTTTTCGAAATATTCGCATGTTTAAAAATTAATTTAATGTTCTAAAATATTTTACAA
Organism: Drosophila sordidula; assembly: GCA_035047465.1. Lineage (NCBI taxonomy): Eukaryota > Metazoa > Arthropoda > Insecta > Diptera > Drosophilidae > Drosophila > Drosophila sordidula. The sequence continues at coordinate 11,964,903 of JAWNPQ010000156.1, read as the reverse complement.
CGATTAATATAATAATAAGTTCTACAAAGTGTGTGACTGAATGAAAAGAAGAATATATATGTATATATAGAAGTCAGTATGCCTTGGCTGTTTTCGAATGCAACATTCTTCGTTGTTTTTACTTAATAATTACAAAGAATTACTATCCTCTGGCATAAACTAAATTAATCCCATTTCACTAGAAAATGTAAAAAAAAAAAACAGTTGACAGCAAACATTAATTTAGAAGAAAAACATTTTTTTTAAATTCCCTTTTTCATTTCGATCTTAAATTTTACTTAAAATCAGCTTACAATTTGTGGGGTGACTTTGATGGATGTATTCAAGAAAAATATTTTTTTTTTATTTACTAGCGGAATTTATAACAAAAGCTAATGGAGCTGAGCACTATTTTATTTTCTATTACTTTAAATGGGAAATTCCAGTATTTGCCTTTTTCATTTCTATCATAGATTTTGCTTAAAATCATCCAATTTACAGGATGGATGTATATTTTATTTTCTATCGTAATTCATAACAAAAGCAAATGGGGCTGAGCACTATTTCATTTTTTAATGCTTTAAATGGGAAATTCCAGTATTTGCTTTTTTCATTTCTTTCTTAAATTGTATTTAAAATTAATTTTATTTTTATTTAATTTCAAGTGTAATTTATTAAAAAAAAACTATTTCACTTTGTATTACTTTAAATGGGGAACGGTATTCTATAAACTCAGCACTTTATAGGTTTATTGAAATTGGTTACCTCCAGATGCCTTTATAGAGTACAACCCGAAGCACGAAAACCTTCTTGATTTCTCCTTGCTGTGCAAATGGAAAGTGTTGCTTAAATTTCATTGCTGGAGCTTTCACGGTTGAGTCGACGCTTTTATCACTTAAGTGTATCAATAATGTTGTGCAATCATATACAATATATATATATATATATGTATATATATTATGGAGTATCATATGTAAATCGTGCCCCAACAATATTGGCACTAAAATTTCGAAAACCATTGACAAATATATAAAATTGTTTTACTCTCAATTTGAACTTTGAACGCTTTGGTAATTTTTAAAGGCTTTAAATGTATTATATTCGTGTTTTATGATCCACTTTTGTGTTTAGCACAAATTGAAAATTGGTCGAGCAAGACTTGAACTTTGAACTCGGCTATCCCAGTGCGACTTATTGTGCATACACATTCACAATACGCACCTGCTTATCAATCCTTTCGCCAGCTCCCAAAACGGTATCTTGTGCGACTTTGTGCCGCCCATGGTGGCCATTAAAATGTCCGCACCCAGGGCCTGGCAGGTGAATATGACAATCAACAGGCTACGCATTCGATACATGTTGCTGCAAAATAGGCATATGAAAAAAAAAGGTAGTAAAATTAGAGTTCTTTTGTTGTTGTCTTTTTACAAAGTATTAAATCACAGTTGCACTTGTTTTTGTTATAAAAAGTTAACCCACCGGCTGGCGCGACTTCTGAGCCGTATTTAAAATAAAGTCCCCCTGCGACATGACATTTTATAGGTATAATTTGTATTTATTTCGGGCGTGTGTGTGTGTGTGTGTGTGTGTGTGCATATATGTATGTGTGTGTGAGCGTGGCCAACGGTCACAACAAGCTACTTAAAACATGTAATCGAGCGGTTAATGCTCATGATTCTACCACCCAAAATGATATGTACATACAATTATTCAGTTGATGGCAAGAGGAATTTTAGACTAATCGTAAAGCGGGCTACAGCACAGTATTGGCAAAAAGTCAGCGCACGTGCCAACAAAGCCGCAAACTTGAACGAAATCATTTGTGCATTAGGCACAAAAACTTTGACATAGACAAATGTTAGGAGTTGAAAGGTCCCAAGCTAATACAGCCATTAAAACTAAGTACCGCCGACTTAATTCTAGCGCGCTTACTATTAGACAATTTAATAAAAGTTAAGCTATATTCAAGAGGGCTGCCTCGCAAATACCCTGTATATAGAAATATACAAATAAATCGAAATGAAGGCCTTTAAAGTGTTTTAAAAAAGTTTTCTTATTTTCTTATTGTAAAGGAGAAGCTTTTCTACGAGCACAGTTACAGTGTAGAACAGGTGTGCAGTTCTTAATTTGATTTTCGCCATTGTCTACTAGGTTAAGTGAAGGGTGAAATGCATGAAAAAAAGTAATTAAGCCTGACTAAATACTCAGAAGTGCTGAAGCTTATGAATACGACCCTAATTTACCCAGCCCATTTATATGAACGTATAAACACATGTACTTAAAAGCATTTCGCAGTTTGTACTTTTTAAATAATTAAACAAAAATACATACATATGTATGCGCAGATGAGCAGATATATTTTTGGCTCTATCATATTTAAACGAAATTTGTGAATGCTGTGCCATTAAAATAAATACGTTGGTGCATATGTAATTAAGTGATTTAAGCTGTTTTCGGGCTGACAAAGATGAAATACGGGGAAGTAATAGACCTCATACCAAAACACTTACTAGCTTATGGGCAGCGAGGGGTTGGCTAATGGATGTAAAATCACCACCAGATCCGTCTGCCCACCAACATTTAAGCATGATTACGAAAGATTTCCACACAAACATTAAAAAAAAAGGTATACCTGTTATCGTACTTATATATCCACAATCTAGCAACGAATTTTCTTTTAATTGGTCACGGTTCGTGATAAGGAAATGGAGATTTGAGCTGCATAAAATTAAGCGACTATAATGTACCCTATATGAAGTTCTAGAATGTGCTCAAATATTCGTATAAAAAGAAAGAAAAAAAAGGAATATTCCAACTCCACTCAGACTCAGTCAATATATCTTGTTGCTATTTGCATTGGCGTAGCTAATATACCCCATTCGCTTGCTTGCATTTCGGCAACTGCACAATTTAGGCATTTTAGCTTCTTGGCTTTCGAAAAGCTCACAAGCGATTTCCACTAAAAGAAAAAACCAACTCAAGTAAGGGTAACTAGCGCCGCGGTTGAGCTTGAATTCACCATAACCAGTTTCAGCATTCAGAGTAAGACTGTAATAATTACCATCATTGTACGTGCATTGGGTTGAATGCGCCGAAAATGAAAATGAAAATGAAATTGCAGGCCTTGTAAACGCAGCACAGTGTGGTAATGGATGATTTCGACCAAAAGGGGGATCGTAAAGTCAACGAAAAATGTGGTTCGTTGCCTAACAAGGTCCAGCTACAAAATAAGAATTATTTTCGCAGCTAATTATAGAAAGGCAATTTTTATATTGCAACTGATAGCAGTTATGGTCCCTGGTTTAACTACAATTTTAATTTACTTTCATTTTATATAACTTTATTTTGAATGTGGGCTGTATTTTTAATATTTCTTTATTTACACTTTCTGTGTCTTTCTTTGCCAATTTTCTTTATTTTTATTTAATGACTTAACGCAGATCCCCCAAAAGGGGATATATTCTGTTTTCATAAAAGCTATTATTGACTTGCAAACTCAAACTATAAGTTATAAAATAAGAATTATTTTCCAAGCAACTAATTATTGAAAGTCAATTTTTATATTCGGGTTATTATGGTTTAACTATAATTGGAACTTCAACTTCATTATATATAAATTTATTTCGAATGTAGGCTATATTTTCAATATTCCTATGCCCTCTACTATGTATATACTTTTATTTAATGTCTTAAGGCAGTGTGTTCTATCAGAGTTGGTTTGCGGAAGACGCTTGGCATAATTTAAATAAATTATTTATAAGCAGTTTAGCCCAAAGCGAAGCTTCTTTTCCAAATAAATTGGCAGAAATGTGATTTAACATATTAAATGAATGCTTCGATTTCATTGATCCCTCTAAAACTGGAATTAAAAGTTGTGATAACAATTTTGAATTTTTATCAGTTTTTTTGTGGTGTTGAAGGCACAGAATAACTTTCCTAATTAATGACTTTAAAATCCAACAAGGTATTATTCTGTGCTAATTGTATTAAATTAGTATTAATATTATATTTTGATATATTTTGTCTGTGAACCCAAATTGTTCTTATTATCGAGCGACCACTGTATTAGCTATGTGAGAAACAGAACTTTGTATACAAAATTGCTTGGCTTTTATAAAAGAACACTTAAATATATAAAAGCTTTCATTTGGGTCAATTCAATATATTTTTGCTATTACCTTCTGCGCTACAAAATTTAACTTGCAATTTAGTTACATTAAATTTGTCGGTGTTGGGCATTATAATGATCGAGTATAAACATGTTTTTGCTCGAGAATATATCATGATTAAGTTTTAATTATGGGGCGTTGCTTTTCTGCATATTCAGTTGGAGTCTCTCGCTGGCGATGTCGCAAAAACATTTTCGCGTTACAAAACTGACCACAGGTCCATGATTAGCACGAATGTAGTTTTTGAACATAACCAGTTTCCATAGACTCGATGAATTGCAAGTATGGCCAAAAAGCTTGGCGGCACTTGGCTGTCGAATATTGCAGCTTTTATACACTTGCTTGGGAGTAGTTTAAATCTGTCACGATTTCGTTGACACATAAAATACACATTACAAGCGTCCGAATCGGATTACTATATCATGTTACTGTACAACAAAACGAAAACCCTTTTGGGCTATAAGAAAATAATAAACTGTACGATTGCCTAACGGCTAAATTTGATGTGTCATAGATATATCTGAAAATGAGGTTTAATATGTCTTTGAGCGCTTCGGCATGCTGAAGATATTCAGGCAGACACACACACACACACACACGCACACATACATATACACATACGCATAGATACTTGATTTATAGTATTTTCTGCTTTTTTTAAACCTTGCAACACACACAGCTAATTAACCTGTCAGTTTTATATGCGCAGTTAAATAATGAAACATGCCCAAAAATGTGTCGAGATTTTCGCACATAGCCGGGCCCGAGGATTGTCGCAAGATGTGCAAAAAACATTGCGCAAGTACAAAACGAAAATTGAAAACACGTTTCGCAGAAACATATTTTGACTATTTATAACGGCGAAAAAAACATACAAAAAACAGACAATATTACAATGACAAAACGCCCACAAAAAACACAATTATTTTGCCTTAAAACAAAATACTTGTGCGCTGCTCATCATTCCTTTGTCAATGTCACTTGCAATTTGTGTTTTTTTTTTTTTGTTTTTGTTGGTGTTTTTATATATTTCTTTATGGTTTTTTTTTTAGTTTTCTGTTTGTGCCAAATCACTTCTCATAAATTATTTACAGATGGGACAAATAAAAGCACACAAAGCGTGGCCAACGCCGCAATTCAAGCTGAAAATGATATTTTTCAAACATAACCAAATGCCTAATTAGCATATTTTGAGACCATGCAAACAACAACAAACTGAAGAAAAAAAACTTTCAAATAAAATGTGTAACTCGCATAGCCTTTTTAATTTGGGACTTTTTTTGTTTTTGTATCATGTTATAGTTTTTGTTGTGTTCCATTTGGTGGCTTGGTGATATATGCAAGTCCATTACATAATATACACACGCACACACACACACACACACACACACATGCGTGCATACATATAAGTACATGATATAAATAACAAGTGTGACTGCGCAACAAGTTCGTGTCGCAAGTCTTTTGTTTTTGCTTCTCCAATTTTTCGACAGAGTTTTTCTTGAACATTCAGGCTACATATGTTGGCTGGCTGGTTGCATTGCTTTGACCTTGCGCTGACCCAGCGCATTTGCCACCTGTTGTTTTATTTGCAGCTATGTCGCGTTTGTTGTTGTTGTCGTCTGGGGTCTCTTTTGCGCAATCAATTTGGCTTTCGCGCCGGCTTTTGTCGCGTCACAATTTTGTGTGTGGTGCAAATACAAATGAATCCACAGACACAAGCATACCCATTACGTGCACATATGTGCGTACGTACGTACATATGTATGTGTCTGTAATTCATATGTCTGCTTGTACGCGGACACCACATGTATGGTAGGCTGAAAATCTGGTTATCAATTTCTTTGACAACGTAACATTCGAGTCAGTTTGTTGTTGTTGTTGCTGCCGACCACCGAGCTTTTCAAATCAAAACTCTGGCTCGAACATTCAACAGAAATACATAATAAGTATACCTAATAGTTAATAGAATGTGTGTATTCCGAAATCAGGTCGCAGCTGTAATTTCTTCTCTCGAAACGCCGCGCGCTTAAATATTATTATTATTTTGTTGCACTATCAACCTTCAGCCTGATTGTTGTCTTGTTTGTGTTGCACGTTTCATTGGCCGCCGTTCAATTCGGTGCGAGAAGCAGTTAACATACTTTCACCAATGCAAATGTATTATTTAATACAGGTATAATATAAGCGCAGCATTTTCGCACAGAGTCCACTTTCACGTAACCGTTACCGTTAACTGCAGCCAAAACCCAATAATGGCCCAGAATAAACCCAAAAAACAAACAAAAAAAAAGGAAATGATAAAAACTTCACTTTTACTGCCACCGACCAGCGACTAACTGAACATCACTGCCAATACACAGGGTATACCAAACAAAAAGGCAAAATCAAATAGCCACACATGCATATACTCTGTACAGTCTGGCTGTCAACGCGATTTTTCTTTCGGCTCGACCGCTCCGGCAAGTGTGTGCAGTGTGTAAGTAGTTTCACCGCGCGATACTCTTGACTAACTAAGCGACTTGTTGATAAAAAGGCCGTTATGGCTTTTTCGGAGTTGCGCTGTTGAATGTAACGCCAGCAACGTAACGTTCGGCGGCCGCTTAAGGAATCGTATTTTCTGTGGTATTATTTAGTGCATTCGTGGTTGCTTTTCAACTGCATTAGACTTGAGTCATGACAGAGAGTCTACTTTGAACCGTTATAAGTTGAGTTTGATAATGATATCAAGTCCACTTGGAAGTTGGCTAAAAGAGTATTTATGATAGCAAAATGCTATACAATTAACAAAGTTGGATAAATCCTTTTTTAATTTATTTTATTACATATAAAATTGCTATTATTATGTTTTTATGTCCTTTATATATGCATACCTATTTTTCTTTGCTTTTGTGTTCGTTTTCATACGTTTTTGCAGAAAGCAACATCGAATTTCAAAATTCATTGCCATCCTGTACATTTACTTTTAAAACTACGTGTGATTTCTGTTATTTGCTTGAGCTCTGTATTAAGCCAAGTTGTACACCAAATAATTGGTGTCTTGGATTATATCCGAATATAAAACAATGAGAAATGTAATGTAGACACAAACCATAAACAAATGTTGGTGTGAAAATAAACTCACAGATGGCGCACAGATGAGTTAAAAACTGTTGCATACTTTTTAACATATTTATTTATAGGCATGTCAACATTTTAAACTGAAATGTTTTCGATTGCAAGATAAAGAACATTACTTTTAGCAATAGTGGTAGTAATATTAAATTGTTTCTGTGCCTGTGTCAAACATTTGCATACCTTTTTATGCCTTAAGGTATTAAAACACATAACCCACTAAAGAAAAAACTATGAATAGAGAAATATAATCAAGTTGTATATTGTATAAATTTAAAATTATTTGTAGTAATTGATCTAATATATAGAGTATAAGGATACGTCATAGCTCACTGAGTAAAAACATCGCAATTTGGGTTTATCAATTAGTTGATTAGTTATTAATAATCTAAGTTCACATTTTCATTTGGCGGAGTCAAAACAAAGCTTTGCATCGCTCAATCTCGGGCGGGCTCTCTCCCGCTCCCGCTCTCTCTCTCTCTCTCTCTCTCTCTCTCTCTCTAGGTGTATATGTGGTAGTTTGTGTTCATTAATCAGCATGTGCTTGCCTGGGCTAAGGCCAATGCCAGTTGCTGTGTTGTTCTACGTGAGTTAAGATCGGCTCTGGGAACCTGGCTCTGGACGGAGCTTTTGTTTGAGCAACAAAGATATTCACGAATCATTCGCTTGCCAATTAAATAATACAAACAATATATATATTTATGCATATATGTATATAAATAAATATATAGATCGACAAGTTAAGATCGGCTCTGGACGAAGCTTTTGTTTGAGCGACAAAGATATTCACGAATCATTCGCTTGTCAATTAAATAATACAAATGATATATATATATATAAATATATAGATTGACGAGCAAAACAAATACATATATATATATATATATATATTTGTACATATGCATAGGTGATTGCTTATATATTGTGAGTTTCAGTGCATTCCGGTTTTGGATTAATCAACAAATCGACTACAACAACAACAACAACAACAACAACGACGACAACGTCAACTTGCGACGTCAGTGTCTACTTTAAATTCAAAACAACACAAAAATCCCAGCCAAAGGAAAAATCCACATAAATTAAACAGAGTTCTCTTTCAAACCACATTTGCAAACTTTTAGTATAACATTCATACCCACATCTGTTCTCAAAGAAGCTGGTCTTTGCGGAATCTTAGCGATAACAACACTGCAAAATGATTAAAACAGGTAATTCCCAAGACACCTCTATTCATCTGAGTGTTCGTATACCCTTGCAGAGGGTATTATAGGTTTTGTCACGTAATGTGTAACGCCGAGCAGGAGACGCTTCCGACGCTTTAAAGTATATATTATTGGCCGGGCAACTGAACCGGGTTCGAATTCCAGGCTTATGGACTGACTAATTGTCTTAGACGAAGGTCATAGCAGCCAGTGCCATTTTAAACAAGTGAGAAATACTCGTTTACAGTAGCTTAAAACAGTCTACGACGGTCTTGAATTATTTTTTATACATTGATTTTTGTAATTTTTGGTGGCGGGAGTGGAATTGGCCGAAATTATTCGGCTCGAGACAACCAGAAAACTGTCTGCCAAATTTGGTGGTTCTAGCTCTAAAATTGAGGGAGTTATGACATATGGATATATGGATTTTATCGGTTTGCCACGCCTCCAGTGGGCGTATGCAAAAAACTTTTTAGCGATCCTTAGAGGAGATCATTAGTAATCTGTCTGAAAAAATTACATTTATCTGGCCTAAAAACTGAGGGAAATATATCGATTCGAACTTTATAACTTGTTCCTGGCAATTGCAAGTGTTACTATGCTCCCAATATATCTGCCAAGTATTATCTATATTGGACAAACTTATAAGAGTTGCTTATAGAAGCAAAATATCATCATCTATAGGAATAATCCATATGTCTGCCAGACTTTTTAATCTTCGGCACCTTGAAGATAGACTTAAAAAATAGCTCATCAACCACTATTAAATTGACCGTCTGATTTGTTCAGCAGATAAGAAGAAGACTCGACTAGGAGATACTCTTCTCTTTACTGTGTGCATTGGCTGTCAACATAATTTTGGTGAATTTAATCTACGAAATAAGCATAAAAAATATGAGAATTTATATGAGATTATACGAGAATACTCAAGATCGGATACTTTACGTACACGTGCTCAAAACCAATATACCCATTGCAGCCATTTTCAATGGGTGCAGGGTGTAAACACATTCCAGATCGAGTACAGCGTGATTCGTTTGAGTATTTAACGGATGCGTCATGACAAATCGAGGCCGCTGACAGCTTCCATAATACAGTTCGTACAACTAGATCTTGAACTATTGCTAGGCATTTCCTGTACGCTGTTTGGTGTTGCCCGTTTCAGATAGTGTGTGGCGCCTGTTCGGTGCGACGCTGCTGCTGGGCGCCGCCTGCCTGGCCCAGCAGCCCTTTCCGCAGCTGTCCGTGGGCAATGCGCTGGAGCCGCTGACGCCGGCGACCGCTTTCCAGGTCCACAACGGTCCGGATTACGCGCTCCGGTCGAACTTCGACGAGGAAACGCTGCGTAAAATCGCCCTGGGCGCCCAGGAGTTCGGGCTCGATTTCCTCACGCGCATCTCCGTCGAGGTGGAAAGCTCGAAGACCGACTTCATGATCTCCCCCTTCTCGGTCTGGTCGCTGCTCATACTGCTCTACGAGGGCGCCGGTGGCCAAACGTACGATCAACTGCGCCGCGTCCTGCGCATCAACGTCGAGGACGAGAAGCTGCGCTCCGTGTACCGCGTGTGGAGCTCGTATCTGAAGTGAGCCAGCCAGTTGCTTGCCCCAGCTTGTCACACACTGATCCATCGCGCCTCTATTCCAGCACGAACACCTCCACCATCGAGGTGGCCTCCCTGCAGGCCCTCTACACGGACATCAGCGCGCCGGTGAAGGACAGCTACCGGAGTGTGGTGCAGGCGTACGGCGTGCAGCCGGTGGAGGTGGACTTCTTCAGTGCCCAGACGGTCTACCAGATCAACGAGGCCACCAATCGCTCCACCCGCGGCCTCATCCCCTACGCGGTCCTGCCGCAGGAAATTTACAGTGCCAAAATGTTCATGTTGACGTCGCTGTTCTTCAAGGGCCAGTGGAAGGTGAGACAATTGTGACATCGGCGCAGGCCAATGCCGATAGAGTACAATGGCTATTTGCAGTTCCCCTTCAACGCGAGCGCCACGCGCACGGAGCCCTTCTACGACGAGAAGAACGCCGTTGTCACCCAGGTGCCCATGATGGTGCAGGAGGGCAACTTTGCGTACGTCACCAACATCGAGGGCCTGGACGGTTACATTCTGGAGCTGCCGTACGGCATGCAGAACCGCCTATCGATGATCGTTGTGCTGCCCAAGCGGGGCTTCAAGCTCACCGATGTGGCCAGGAACCTGAAGGATCTGGGTCTGGCGCCGGTGCTGCAGCGTCTCGCCAAGTTCGCACGCGACGCTCCGGAGGACAATGTCGTCGAAGTCGCCATGCCCAAGTTCAGCACAACGACGGACTTCAACCTGAAGAAGCTGCTCCAAGAGGTGGGTAACTTGAACTTGGTCTAGTCCGCGTAATAAACAAGGGCACCCTTGCAGATGGGCATACGGGATCTGTTCGATGAACGGAACGCCAATCTCAGCCGGCTGGCCGATGGCCTGTTCGCCAAGTACTGCGTGCACGCGACCAAAATCATTGTGGACGAACAGGGCACCACCGCAGCCGCTGTGACCGCGTCCGTGCTGAGCAACAAGGCGACGCCGCCCAAGTTCCAGCTGAACAGGCCCTTCCTCTACATGATTGTGGAGAAGTCCACCAGCCTGCTGCTGTTCGCTGGCCAAGTGAGGAACCCAAAGGCGCTTTAAGTTGCGTTGTTGTTTTTTGATTTTTTTTTAATGTCATAACTTAAATGAACTATAAATGCGGCGACAGGCTATTTTTTCGCACGGCCTGCAGCCTTTTTGCCACCAATGGGCTGTTGCTTGTCCTTGCTGGCCTTGCTTGAGAAAAACGGGTGGGTTTCTGTAAGCAAGAGCGGTTGCTGAGCAAGTGCGGTCCAGTGGGTAATTGGTTCGCTTACCGTCGGTGGGCGCATCGGGCAGGCTGACGTCATAGTGTTGCATTCGCCGGCGCTTGGTGGCCAGGATGTCGTCGTCGTAGTCGCGCGAATCGTTGCCCACTAGCGATGAGGTCGTCTCCAGGGCATCCTGCGCTGTATAGCCATCCTCTGGGTCCTCCACCTCGGGCGCCATGGGCAGGAACTGTAGAGCGTTCTCGTCTTCGCCCTCCTCGTCCGAGGAGCAGAATGCGGCAACTGGTTCCACTTTTTGTACATCAACTTCGATCTCCTCGTCTTGTTGAGCATCGGCATTTAGGTCCACCGACTTGTCCTCGTCGCCAATATCGAACTCGGACTCGCGCTCCTCGTACTCAACATTTTCGTCCAGTTCCTTGAAGTCCGGCGCAAAGGCCGACCAGTTCTCCACCTGATTTTGCGCCCAAATCGAAACTAAGCCTGAGCTAATGCTCGCTATAATTGGACGCACCGGATGCCACACAACGTCCAGCAGCAGTTCGCCCTTGGTGCCGTGCAGGATCTTGACGAGATTGCCAATTGACTTTTCCCAAATATATAGCGCATGTTGTCGTGCGCTGCCCGCACAAATGTATTCCCCATCGCCAGAGAAGCAACATTTCTTCCAAGTGGTTCTGCAAGCGCAATGCGAGTTAAATGCCAACAGGCAACGGAGGGAAAAAATAAAAAAAGCTTACTTGTTCACCAGATCCTGTAGCTTCTGTATGGGCTCTGGCTCTCCATCTTTGCCCAATGCAATAATCTCTTTGGAATCGTAGACGCGTATTACCCGATCAGACGTGTTGATGAGAAAGGCGCTAAAAGAGGAATCCCAGAACGGGTAAGTAATCTATTGGGATAGCCGTAGAACATATTCCTGGTGTACATACTCGCCGCGACGTGCGAACTCAATACTCTTGACTGCCGTCGCACTCGATGTGCCGACAATAATGCGAAAGCTGGCGACCACCTCAAATGTTTCCACGTCCAGGACAAGTATTTTTCCCTTGGCATTGCCCGTGTAAATGTGCTTACCACGTCGGTCGAACGAGGCAACAATATTCAAATCGCCCTGCCAAGTGAAAAGTGTAGGTATTAATAGAGTGTGTGCCAAATCTAGCTCCAAGCGGCAGCTTACATCAGAGTCCAGCGGGAGGCAGCGATGCGAGCCGGCAATCTTGACCAGCACAGCTGCATATCGCATGGGGCACACCAGCAGGCGGGTGTCGTTGCGCGGATCGAACTGCACCTTCAGCACCGGCGAGGGGAAGCGGTATTTGTGCTCCAATTCCCCGGTAAGAACGTCCCAGATGCAAACATTGTTGTCGGTCGAAGCGGACAGCAACTGGAAATAGAGAGGCAAGCACATTAAAGTGTGATGGGCAAGCATTTTAGAGTGCATATAAGCCACCTTGTGGCCATTTCGCGTCCAGCTCAGACTGCACACGGGATGCACATGTGCAGATATTATTTTGGCAATGCCGCGCGTTAAGAAATCCCAAATAACAATGCGTCCATCGTTGCAGCCTACGGCGAGCAGCGTTCCGTATTTGTTGAAGGCGCACGTAACTGCTAGTGATATGCAATCGAGGGAACCATCAAACTCTTCGGGATAGTTTTGCCCGAAAGATTCTATTCAGCAAAACAAAAGAAGATTTGTAATATTAATGCTTTTCTAACTAAAAACCCAAAACCTACCTAACAGCTCCAAATTCATGTTTGGGTTTCTTCTTCATGAATAATGTTATTCACACAAATGCGTACATTGACAATCGTGCTCAAAAATAATCGATAATATTGTTGTGGTCGAGGGATGAATGTGTGTTAATATAAATCGAACTGAAACATGCCAAATTACGTACGTTATGTACATAAATATTTAAGTTCAGTTAGTGATTAAATAAAACTTCACTTCATTTGTATACAAAAGAGAATTGGAACCAGTTCGATATGAACTCGATTGTTGGCTTTTGGTATAATACTCTTTTCAACATTCGGTCACACTAGATCCGAGTGGGTTTTGTGCGCACGTTGTACGTAAAAGTTTTATAAATCAATTATAATTGCTTAAAATAGATACAAAGTTAGCAAATTAGTGCACCAACATTTACCTATACTTGCATTCTATCAACTAACAAGCCATTTGGGTTACATTTTCAATTTTTAATGAGCTTGCGAAATGGTTTTTGTGTCGACGTCACCTTTGGAGCCCCGCTCCCGCTCCCGCTCTCATACTCGCGTTAATTCTTCTACTCTCATTCTCTCACAAGTGAAGTGAAATAATAAGTTTGATTTTTAACTCAAGTTTAAATGTTATTTCGATATCCTTTTAAAAACAGCACATTCGTAATAGTTGTGTTTGAGTTGAATCCAAATTTTAAAGTAACCATCCACTTCGCCTTTCTTTTAGTTGTCTTTCTTTCTCGTCACAGCTTTCTTTATTTTACTCACATATGTATGTACACAACGTCTACATATACATATACATATTTATGTTTTGTATGTAATTTTTTTTAGTGTATTCATCGCCAACCACGTTAAAAGGAAGAACGTGAATGTGAATACAAAAAAAGGCAACACAAAACTACAAATAAAACTAAAAACAACAACAAAATCGTCATTACATTTCCATTTTCTGGCGGTGCAAGTGAAAAGTGCACGAAGGCAAATTAAAAAAAAAGAAAAAGCACAGGTCTCAGCTGCAGTCCCGTTCTTTTCCCCAATTTGCACAAAGGGCCGTAAATAAATAGCAATAAATAAGCAAAATGTCTGGCGAAGAAACGTCTGCCGATCGCAATGTCGAAATATGGAAAATAAAGAAGCTCATCAAAAGCCTGGAAATGGCACGTGGGTAAGTAAACATACATACATGTATGTACATATATATAATCCTATTTTGTCAACTCAATGTAACATTTTTTTTTCTTCTTTCTGTTGAGAATATCCGCTTGTGTGGGGGTACACACGAAAATTATCGGGTTATGGGGGAAGGGGGTAGATGTGCAACGCGCCGTCGCCGTACACCAAAAGGCAGTGGAATGTCCGATTGTTGAGTGTTGTGCACTCACCCCTTGTTGGCCACATCAATTGGCATTGCTAAACAAAAAAACAAATAAAGCGGGCCATCGATGGGTTAAAAATGTCGCATAGATGCTTAACTTCAGCTGCTGCTGCAATTGGTTACGCTTACATGCTAATGCGAAGTGTGCAATTTCTTGTATGAATTGGTTGAACATGGCAGCGAATTGGTTTAAACCAATTCGATTCCGATTCATGTGCGTGGCTGGCGTTGGTAACAAACAACAAATCCCCTTATATGTGTGGCGTTGCCCCACACTCACGCGCACACACATACAAAGGCTATCAGCCATGGGAGTGTGTTGTTAGCGCTCTCGCGCGCTCTTTATTTTGCGAAAATACATTGAGAGTAACACGTTTTTGTCAGGTTTTTATCAGTTCAAACCAGACACAGTCTGAAGCAACGCAGTCGAACCGAGTGAGTAATGCGTGAAGCTAATGCTAATGCCGTGTTGGCAACAAACCCAAATATTGCTTGCGCGTTGCAACTGATTAGAAATGAACCTCCTTCGCATTTCCCTGCCAGTTTTTAAACTAACGCTTCGTGAGCGCACACACACATTGATGTGCATACATGCATACTATGTCCATTGTGTCTCACATCTCTCTCTTGCTGTATTGTCCGTGCTGCAGCTTACTGTAAAAAGGTCAAATTGGTATGTGTAAACCATAACAAATCATATGAAGTGCTGCAATTTGACATTCACAACGGCTGCAGCCACCTGAGGCGGTGGCGGCATCGTGCCAGGTAGAGATGTCATTTACAGAAATATCGTTTGCACTCGACCTGCATACGTTTGTTGCTGGCCTTCAAAATTATCGATATATATTTTTTAATTTTATAAAAATGGATTAATGGGTAATGGTAATGCACATTAAGCTTATACAGTTTATGGAGCCATCTTTGCAAGGCCGTCTATTTGTACGTCTCGATCTATGAAAGGTCCACAAATGCAGCTTCCCAGATACAGATCAAATTTTCTTTTAAATTTTTTTTATGTTGTTAGCTTTGATTGCATTGAAAGGCGGCTTTTATCAAATATGTATATTGGGTAATTGATTTACCACCAGAACTTCGATTACTATGTTTTGTAATGTTTTCTACGTTGACAGCACTTCCCTTTCATAGGTTATATATGTACCTTCATTTCAATCTCCCTATCTGTCTCACATTATTTTCTGTCTCACTCTTATTTATTTAAGTTAATCTTTGTGTTATTCGATCTCTTCTACTTGCTCTATCTCTATATCTATTAAAGAAATGCATATAATCCTAATTCACTTTTTACACGAGAGATACGTTCCCAAAAGATATTGGCTATATGGAAAAATACAAAAGTTAGAAAGCTGAACTTGGACTTTTTAAGTTCGTGTATACGCAGATCAAGTTTATTTTAAATTGTCTCGATTTCTTACGGTTTTTTGACCCTGTTTTTGGATTATATCTCAGAAACAATAAGCCACCAATATGTTAAAGGTTCAATATGCCCTCGGCAAGCATACGCAGGCTTAGAATATTTCGGATTTTGGATATATGAAAAAAAAAACGCAATTTAAATACTACGGATTTGGCTTTGGTTTCGAATTTGGTTTCCATAGTGGGGCCCAAGCGCAGCTGCTGTTTACAACGTGCGTTTACATGGGAGTCTATGTGTGTGTGTGTGTGGCTTTGTTTATGTATTTATGAATGCAAGGGGATTGAAAGTGGTTCAGTGTATCCCCTAGACGGGCGCTCCCGACTAGAGCCTCCACGCTTGTTTACACTCACTTTTTCTGAATTTTATTGACACTCTCTTATTTTCTATATCGCTTGCGATTTAAATGTTCTTTAATAATAATAAAGAGGTGTGTAAATGGCTCTAGAAGACAACTTAATTTATATATTATGTATTATCAGGTTATATTGAAATATGCATATGTATACAAGTAATCATATTACATTTAATTGGCATAGATTAATTGCGTACATTAACGGCGTAATCTTCTCGTTTTAGAAATGGCACCAGCATGATTTCATTGATTATTCCGCCTAAAGATCAAATCTCTCGGGTCAGCAAAATGTTGGCCGATGAATTTGGTACGGCCTCTAACATCAAGTCGCGTGTCAATCGACTTTCCGTCCTGGGCGCGATCACGTCGGTGCAGCACAGACTTAAGTTATACACCAAAGGTGCGTTCCTGAATCCGATCAATCAATTAAACAAATCAGCATATTAACGTTTACTCATCTTTGCAGTGCCTCCCAATGGATTGGTCATTTATTGCGGCACAATTGTCACAGAGGAGGGCAAGGAGAAGAAAGTGAACATTGATTTTGAGCCATTCAAGCCGATCAATACCTCACTGTATCTGTGCGACAACAAGTTCCATACGGAGGCACTCACTGCCCTGCTCGCCGACGACAACAAGTTTGGCTTCATTGTGATGGATGGTAACGGCGCTCTCTTTGGCACCCTGCAGGGTAACACGCGCGAGGTGCTGCACAAATTCACTGTCGATCTGCCGAAGAAGCACGGCCGTGGTGGTCAGTCCGCGCTTCGTTTTGCCCGTCTGCGCATGGAGAAGCGTCATAATTACGTGCGCAAGGTGGCCGAGGTGGCCACACAGCTGTTCATTACGAATGACAAGCCCAACATTGCTGGCCTCATTTTGGCCGGTAGTGCGGACTTTAAAACTGAGCTCAGCCAATCGGACATGTTTGATCCTGTAAGTAATCTAACACGGCTCAAGAGTAGCCTCATCCCAAAGGGCTGCTTCCACTGGCTTCCACGACGAAAGACGATCCGCACAACATCTATAAAAATGTCTTGTGAAGTTTTGGTTAAAAAAAAAAAAAAAAAATGGGATCAAATTTCTTTTCGCTTTTATGAAATTGATCACGACTACCAAATCTATAAATCGTCAGTCATGCAGCCAGTGGAGCCGCTTCTCATGCTGAATGATCATGAAATGTATGCAACTGTTTGTGGGACTAGCCATTAATAAAAACTAAAACACGACCTTTCTCTTGCAGCGTTTACAATCGAAAGTGATCAAACTTGTGGACGTGTCTTATGGCGGGGAGAACGGTTTCAATCAGGCCATCGAATTAGCCGCCGAATCGTTGCAGAATGTCAAATTTATACAGGAAAAGAAACTCATTGGACGTTACTTTGATGAAATTTCTCAGGTGAGTTCCGACAGACACCTGAGCTCATAAAACAAACAATAAAACTTACAATTCACTTTCAAGGATACTGGCAAATACTGTTTCGGTGTGGAAGATACTTTACGAGCTTTGGAATTGGGCTCTGTGGAAACATTGATTTGCTGGGAAAATCTGGATATCCAACGCTACGTACTGAAGAACCATGCGAACTCGACGTCAACGACAGTATTACATTTGACGCCCGAGCAGGAAAAAGATAAGTCTCACTTCACGGACAAGGAGGTGCGTGCCGCAAACAGTTGTCATTAGACAATTTAATATTCTAATCAATCTTTGCAAACTTGCAGAGCGGAGTAGAAATGGAGTTAATCGAGTCTCAACCGCTTCTGGAATGGCTGGCGAACAACTATAAAATGTTCGGTGCCACCCTTGAGATTATCACGGACAAATCTCAGGAAGGCAGTCAGTTTGTGCGAGGTTTCGGTGGCATTGGCGGTAAGTGTTGGCTGTTAAATGAACAGCTATCATATATATATATCTTAACTATCTGTATATAGTGCGAGTGTAAGCTACAAAATTAATTACGTATCTACTGTTTCCATTCCTTTTCCTTCATGCTGCTTTTAAACATAACTCTAAATGTAACTTGGTCAACTTGACGTCGTTCCTTGTGCATAACCATCAACGTTTACTTGTTTTAATATATTTATATATATTATATTTGTATTTAAAATTATATATATGTACAGGCATTTTGCGCTATAAAGTAGATTTTCAATCGCTACAAGCCGATGAACCGCTGGAGGACGTTGATCTTGATGATTACTAAACAAAACGCAAACAAAACCAAAAACAAAAACAAAAAAAAAAACAAAAAAAAGAACGAAAAAGAAGCATTCGCACTGCATAGATTTTCGGATCTCAATACACAACATTCTTTTTTAATTTCTTTTAAAACGCCGTAAATTGTTCAAAAATTGATAGGAACCAATTTACTTGCCGCATAGGAATATAAACTGAGCTAGGTGCCCGTCGTGTCATTTGTTTTAGCCATATATATAAAAATATATATATGTATGTTGGCAATTTTTAACATTTACAAACCAAATTGGTTTTGCATATATTGATTTTAGATCTCGGCATTATAAATTAAGTATTTCTATGCTTTATTCAATATATTCTTTATTGATGAAAAGCTTTAATGAGGTATATTTCAGGCATCTATTCAAATACTCTTACTTTGTCTATATCCTTTTGATATTTAATAGGAAACGTAAATATGAAACAAACCTTATATGTTTGAACTACAAACTTAATTAGTCGTGTTCTTGACACATAAATAGATACGAAGTAAAAGCCACATGCGTTTAAAAATATGTATATACGAGTATATCAGCAATGCAATTAGACACAAACATATATTAACTTGTACTTAAAGGTAATTCGCGCAACCGTTAAACAAATTTCAAAATTCATGTATTTACAACAGCAATTGATTCACGTTAAAATAGTTCACCCAAAACTGTGGCATTATGCATATACTCGTATTTGACTAGCATTTAAAATATTTACTTAGGCAATTTCTTTGTTTGACACAAATTAAAGGCGACAATTTCTAAGTACACAAATAAACAAAATGCATAACAATAATGAACAAACAAAACCTGAATAAAAACAAAATAAAAAATTAAAAATAAAAAAGTAACACCTCCCGAAATCATAAACAAAACCGCTTATAAATTATTTAAAGTATTAATGTTGTATCCATTCCTCTTGAAATTACAACTCCCGAGTCAGCTAGGGCGATTATTAATTATGATTAATCCCTAACCTGGAGCCTCTATTGACGATGAACGATGCCAATTCCACAAACCAGTTGGAACACTGATCAATCCAACTCTCTCCCTTGATATAAAAGCCTTTAATTTTAAACTACTAAAATTAAAGCACAGGACTGCAGAGCACTTTTTTAAACCTTTTTTTATGTTGAAAAAATTGTAAGAAAAATTCCGCTCTTTTTTTCCTCTTTCTATATTAATTTACAAAAAAAAAAAAAAAAACGTAGAATTTATTTTAAGCATTTATTTTTTGTTTACATCTTCAATGTGCATATCTCCTTATTTATATAGTTATATATCACTGATTATGTGTGTGCTATTATTTGGCCTATTTATTTAACATAATTTTTTTTACGCCATTTCGCTTTGACATTTAAATTACCATTTTTAATTTATATTTAATCTGCTAATGACATTCACTTAATTATTAATAATTAATATTGCTAATGCTTCTCGCAGGTATCTTGCGTTACAAAGTGGATTTCCAGAGTATGCAGCTCGATGAATTGGACAATGACTGCTTCGATTTAGATGACTACTAGATAATTTCACTGTTGTATCGGTTAATCAGACAGCAATTTGAAAACTGTTAATTCATAAATGAAACATAAAAATCGAAGAGAGCAAATAGAATATTTAATAATACAAAAGAACACACACACACAATCCTTCTTCCATTTTAACGTTGTTGGCGAATAAAAGTAAAATTGCAAATAATACATATATACATAAACAAAACAAAAAAAGAGCAAAGATA
This sequence comes from Drosophila sordidula, assembly GCA_035047465.1. Lineage (NCBI taxonomy): Eukaryota > Metazoa > Arthropoda > Insecta > Diptera > Drosophilidae > Drosophila > Drosophila sordidula. Next base: position 11,944,740 of record JAWNPQ010000156.1, on the reverse strand, counting down.
TAATGTTACATCAAAAGAAAACAAATATAAAAAGGAAACCGTTTTACTTGAAACACGTGTTTTTAGTGATTATAATTTTATTGTTTAGACAAAGTAATGCCCGATTGTTGTGCAAATCGTAATCTAATATCCTTTGCGTTTATCACTGACATAGTTCGCCCAGCCGTTCGATTTCATCCAATATAAGATCCACCTCGCCGGCTTCAAGCACGGGAAAACAAGTGAAGACCATGCGAAAGAAGTTGCCCAGCTGTCGACTGCTGAGCGGCGTATAGCCCACCATCAGGGTGCCACTGTACGCCATCTGCTCCTTGATTTTGGGCGCCACCTGTTGAAGAATCATTAGCATTATATATAGATGATCAGCTAGTCGCCCATACGATACTTACGGTATACAAGCGCGCCCACCATTCTGGCGTCTCCTCAGCGCTTGGCACCCGCATCGCCTTCGGGATGTACCAAAAGCAAACGTTGGAGTATTCGTGCTGCTGAAGCACAAGTCTGAAGCGATCTGAGCGTGCGCGCAGCTGCTCTTCCAGCAAACGGGCCATTTCGATGGCGTGATCAACCAAGTGGCCGTAGACGCCGTATCCGCGCGCCTTGAGCATAAGCCAAAACTTGAAGGCGTCGATTTTGCGGCCGCATTGGATGGTCTTGTTGCCGGTGTCGTAGGACACATCGTAGAACTTGTCCTGCTGGAAGAGATAGTTCACCTGCACGCTGTTGCAGCGCGCCAGCAGATCCGACTCGCGGGTGAGGAACAGCGAGCACTGCAGCGGCACGCCGAGAGTCTTGTGCGGATTCCACGCAATGGAGTCGGCGCGCTCGAGGCCCGCCAGCAGCGAGCGGTGCTTGTGGGCGAGCAGCGCAGCGCCGCCCAGGCAGGCGTCCACGTGCAGCCAGAGACCGTGGCGGGCAGCCACGTCGGCAATGCCGTTCAAGTCGTCGAATGCGCCCAATACTGTTGTGCCGGCGGTGGCGTTGATGAAAAACGGATCGGAGCCGCACGCCCGTGCCGCCTGAATCTTGTCCTCCAAGTCGTCCAGAGACATCTGACCCTTGGCATTGGTGCGCACAGCTATGCAATTGTTGACCCCAATGCCCAGCCAGTGAGCGGCCTTCATCAGGCTGTAGTGCGAATCCTCGGAGGTGAAGATCACAAGCGGCCGTAACCCAAACACGCCACTCGACTTGACTGTCGGAATGCGCTTATACCGAGCCAGAACTATCCCGTACATGTTCGATGCGGAACCACCAGGCGCAAAAATGCCGTCGCCATTGGTATAACCGACCAGGCGGCAAACCGTAGACAGGACCTCCGTCTCGATGAGGCTAAAGACGGGCGCCACCTCGTAGGTGTAGCTGAAAGAGCGCACTGTAAATATCCTATAAATTGTTCTTTTCTTTTATATTACGAGCTGGTGTTCAAGGCTTCGGTTAACCAGGCTCCAGCTAGTCCAAAGGGATCCATCTGCCCGAAAAGCTGATTGTGAAAGCGGCCATGTGAGGTTTTCACCGAGTATTGAATAACCTGCTGACAGATCTGCTCGATCTCCGCATGGCTGCTTGTTTCCGTCTCCTTGATTGTCAGGTCTATGAGTTTCTAAGATTATAGTAAAATATTGATATAGTATAATGTTGAGTATATTATAATGTTGACTGCGCATACTTTGTATGTGGAATAATAGAAAGCGCCCTGTCATACTTGAGGATTTGTTTCGCGTCAAGAGATTACGCTGGCGGATCAATGCAACGATCATGTAACTGTATTACAAACTCTTTTAATGCTAAGCAATAAAGGCGCTTATCTGGAACTGTCTCAGAGGCTTTGACCTCGTCTGGGGAAGAGCGGCACTCACCTTCAGTTCGTCCGGCTGCATAAAATCGACTATTTTCTGTTGCTGCCACTGCTGGGGATCGGCACAAAAGGTCTCCTTCCTTTGCACCAGCTCGAAGACATGCTGTAGAATCTTCCAATCGTTCATTAACCTCTCACGAATGCCATCGACAATCGTGGCAGTATCTCTTGAGCCATCCATTTCACTATGTTTATGATCGAACCACTGCGTCCAGCTACTCGACTGGGAATGCCAAGTGATTGTTCGCGGCGCTGCATTGGACCTGATTTCGAGCTGTGCTGCGGCGATTGAATGTTCGTTAAAGTTGTAAATTAATTAACCATAGTACATACGAATGAGCACAAAAGCCGACATTCAATCGATATGTACAGTTGGCGTGTGTTCGTGCCGGTATGCCACAACATTGGGGTGAACCTTTTCTAAGGTGCTTGTAGATTCTCGAAACCTTATCAAGTATCTACGCGTTTTCTATTTACTCTACACTGGTTGCTAACTACACTCATTTCCTAACATACTGCAACAGCATTTGTTTTTTTTTTTTTTTTTACGTTGCCACGTGTGAAGTCTCGTCCAGGCAAGTGTTTTAAGAGCCGGTTTATTGTAGATCTACAGATATATATATACTTGTGTAATTAAAAATCAATTGTATTTGCAACTCAAAGCACAATGAGGTTATCAGCATTTTTAATTGGCCAATAAAATCAGTCTGAATATACTTATAATATAACTGATTGCAGAAATGCTTTCAAGTAACCCTTTGTTTACGACTTTGGAAATCTACATTGATTAGCGGTAAACTGGTTGGTGATTAACTTCCGATTCTAGCTGATAGTACATACAAATTCTTTTTATGAGTTTCGCATTATACATTTCGTTATGTTTGCCTTAAATTCTCAAGTGCGTTCTAACAAAAGTTTTATTAATATTGTTTACTATTATTAAGCTGAATTTTTATGTCTGAAATCTACTACTTTCACATTTAGCAAATATATTTTTTACACCAACTGCTTGGGAACGTATCCATTTTATTTTATTTAATATGTGTGTGTTAATACAATATTGCCTCAAATCAAAGGTAAATAGTAAATTACTAAAATATGCACAAGGTTATATTGAAAAGGCGCGGAAAATATTGTTTAAAAAAAACGGTGAGCCCGAATATTATAAAAGATTAACGATTGTTTTGCGTACATTAACGAAAACGATAACAACCTTGTTATCGACAGCTTCCAAGTTCACGCAATGATACGTTCTGGAACCAGCAAACATATGTTTTTTGTTGAAACGGAACGACAAATTGTGGAACTATTTATTGCGCCTGTTTGGAACTGTTGATTTTGGAATCTTTTGGTTGAAAATATAAATTGTAAGCATGGGACGCGCTGAAGTGGGTACTCCCAAGTACCTAGCCAACAAGATGAAGGCCAAGGGCCTCCAGAAGTTGCGCTGGTACTGCCAGATGTGCGAGAAACAGTGCCGTGACGAAAACGGCTTCAAGTGCCACACGATGAGCGAGTCCCACCAGCGGCAGCTGCTGCTCTTTGCGGACGCGCCGGGCAAGTTTCTGCACAACTTTTCGAAGGAGTTCTCCGATGGCTATATGGAGCTGCTGCGCCGTCGCTTTGGCACCAAGCGCACGAACGCAAACAAAATTTATCAGGAGTACATTGCGCACAAGGAGCACATTCACATGAACGCCACTCGCTGGCTGACGCTCTCCGACTATGTCAAGTGGCTGGGACGGACGGGTCAAGTGGTCGCCGACGAGACGGAAAAGGGTTGGTTTGTCACATACATTGACCGCAGTCCGGAGGCCATGGAGCGTCAGGCGAAGGCCGAACGAAAGGAGAAAATGGAGAAGGACGACGAGGAGCGCATGACGGAATTCATTGAGCAGCAAATCAAGAAGGCCAAGTCAAAGGATGGCGAGAACAATGAACCGCAGGAGAAGTATACGGAGCTGAAGCGTGAAGAAGAGCAGCCTCTAAAGCTGGACATACGATTGGAGCGCAAGTTCCAGCCAGAATCCATACTCGGCAAATCTGCGCTACACACGAAACGCACAGCCACGGATCCGGATGAGAAAGTGTTCAAGAAACCCAAGCCGATGCCAGCTGAGAGCGGTAGATCCGCGTTAGATGAGATAATCAAGAGCGAGGAGCAGAAAAAAGAGCGTGCCAATCGCAAGGATTACTGGCTCCACCCCAATATTGTGGTGAAATTTATTTCCAGCTCCATGGGCGATAGGTTCTACAAACAGAAGGCAGTGGTGCAAGAAGTTATCGAGAAATATCGTGCAAAAATTAAGTTTTTGGAAAGTGGCGAAAAGCTCAAAGTTGATCAGGTATTTTTACCCTATCGTATACCCTATCGAATATCGCATTATTAACACCATATCTTTCAGGCACATCTGGAGACAGTGATACCCGCCTTGGACAAGGAAGTGCTTGTGGTTAACGGCGCCTACCGGGGCTCCGAAGCCTTGCTAAAACAACTGGACGAGCGCAAATATTGTGTTAGCATTGAGATTCTCCACGGTCCACTCAAGGGACGTGTTGTGGACAACGTACAGTACGAGGATATATGTAAATTATATGGCACGTAGCTAGCACCAGCTGCCGGCATTTTTAAATTTTAATAAGAGTAAGCGGACGTATCTTTTATTTACGCATAAGCTATACATAAATTTGTAATTAAATAAACTTAACTCTTGAGTGGCCAACTTAAGAGATATGAGATATGATATCTAGATTATGAATGCAAAACTGTTACTCTACTATAACTCAGATTAACGAATATTTCCAGCTATAAAATTGTTTAAGATAAGCTTAAAAAACCAAGGCTCAAAATCTATGTTTATTGATGTCCGAGGAATTCGATGATCGATGATTAAAAATAAGTAGCTTTTAGGCTAAGACTGTGTATAGGGAATAAATGCATGAATTTACAGGACACTGTAACTGTAAAGTGTCCTTAGTATAGCTATGGAGACTACATCGGAGAGAAATGAGAAGAAAATGCATTATTGATATACTGCTTATAAATATCTGAATGCATCAAATAGACATTTTAACACTTTAACGCTCCAGACAATATTTAATGAATTCACTCGTTCCACTCGAGACACTCATATAACTGTATTATGAATGCAATTTGAATGGATGTCATAACGTCGGCTTAAGTAGCTGTATAAAGCACACAAATAGCTTAGCTAGGACGCAGATGTAGATCGGGTTTGCTTTAGATATGGGTTCACTATTTTTTCTCTTTGGCGCCTTCAGCATCGTTTGCGTTAGTGCAATCAACTTTTCGGCGCTGCGCACTATGTTTACCAACAATTCTCTTTACCATGGGATTTCTGCGGCTGGCGCCATGATCGGTAGTGGGATTGAGACCATCCTAAATATTAAATCCAAGCCATTGGAAGTATCTGCCGATATTTTCCAAAAACTTTGTGAGTACCGATTTGAGTGTCAAATGTTTTTCCAATCAATCGCATCGCAAATCTTGACAGGCTTCAGTTTGGCATCCATGTTGAAAGTGCCCAGCGACAAGAGTCCCGACATCCGAAACATACACTTTCTCTACATTACGCCGTGCTATACGCATAGGGTGCCGGTGAAACACGCCGAGATCCTCTGGCGGAATCCCGAGTTTCAGAAGAACCGTAAAGTGGTGATCGTCGCCTTCGGCTGGCTGACGACAATTGAGAATTCGACCATCATTGGGAAGATCTCGAATGCCTTCATGTGTCGACCCGACGTCAACTTTCTGGTATGGGTTGATGTGGCCACATTTGGATGCATACAGCATGGGAATTTTCATTTCAGGCTGTCGACGTGTCCAGTTACGTGAACATATTTTATACGTGGGCCGCCCTCAACACGGATATTATTGGCAAGCACATTGCCATTGGGCTCCAGGAGCTGATCGAAGTGGCGCCTTCGGTGCACATCCATTTGATCGGTATGCCCCTGGCCATAGTCGCAACTGATCAATTGTAAATTCACCATGTTCACCTAGGGTATTCGTTGGGCGCGCATGTCATGGGCTCCGCTGGCCGTGAGTTCCATCGCCTAACGAAGCGACTGCTGCCGCGGATAACGGGCCTGGATCCTGCCAAGCCTTGCTTCCTAAATAAAACCGACCTGCGCGCCCTAACCCGTGGCAACGCCGAGCTCGTGGATATCATACACACAAATCCCGGCATGCTGGGACACAGTTCACCCGTCGGCGATGTGGACTTCTATCCCGCCGGCTTGGATCGCATCAAGCCCGGCTGCTTCACTCCGACGTGCTCCCACACGCGAGCATTCGAATACTTCGCCGAGAGCGCCTATCCCGGCCAGGAGAACAACTTCCGGGGCTACAAATGCGTATCAAAGGAGGAGCTGCAGAGCAAGAAATGCAGCTCCTCCACATCTTCGATGGGGTACGTCATCGACCTCACTGCCCGGGGAGTCTACTATGTGGACGTGGGCAAGAAGTACCCATTTGGCAAGAACGCGAACAGATCGTCAAGAATTGACTTGGAGCTGGGGAGCAAACATTGCAAATGTTGAGCATTCTCTGTTTGGGAATTAAACGCCAACTACTTTTTCCCCATTTTCTCCAAATTTATTTTCCTACTTTCTGAGCTAAATCCCACACTGGACTGATATTAAGCTGACTTCTTAGGGCCAAAACACTTTCGAAATACGACAGCAGATGGCATTGACCCTCTTCTAGATTTGGGTAAAATAAACTACATGACTGAAAACACATGTGTTTATACTCTCGAGCGAGCGCAATTGCTTGAGGCATTTAGAAATATCTGGGGTGTACTATATATTCAATTTGATGGCCGCGAAGCCAACAAAAATTGTCGTTGGTGTTGTTCACGGCCTAATCCATTGGCTCGCCTTTAGGCTCGGTTCGTTAGCCTTGTTTTCCACACCAATTAGTGGCTATATCAATGCCCAGATTTTGAAGAAAGAAATTATTTCCTACTCGTTCACGAAGTGGGTCCGAATGAACGCAATTTCTTTAGCTGCAATTGACGCTAGGGACTTGCAATTTGGAATATATACTCGAGATTACCTTCGTCAGAAAACGTGTTAAGATTTTTTGGCTACGCCCACGGGGGGCGTGGCAATTCGAATAAATTGCTATGTCTTCCCCTGTTTGAAAGCTAGATACTTCGATAAAATCTATATATCACCCTTGACTTCAAAGCTAGATATATACAATTTTTTTTATAGAAATTACGGATGACCAACAATTTATTTTGGACACGTCCATTGGGGGCGTAGCACATCGATAACATCTATTTACAATTTAAGAGCTAGAGTCTATATATCTATATTTTTCCAAAATAACAATATTCATTAAGATCATAATTATAAAGGGAGCAAGTATTGCGCACCCGACTGCAAAGTTCCTACTTGTTTTTATTTATTTATTTATGGCTTGATTCTGGCTTAGGTGCGGCAGAACTTTTGGGCATCTGGTTCATGATTTCAAAAATATTGCATTTACAGCCATGATAAATATGTTAAGCTGATTAATTCAAGTTAAAAAGCTAACAAGGATTTGAAAATTATTTGATGGGTGATTTTGGGTTCGAATCCCAAGCCATTAAACTAGTTAAAAGTTGGGCTGGATAGATTATAGTGCATGTCTGCATAATAAAAAGCGTTATTTTTCAAAATAGGATCTGCAAGAGTATTTAATCTTCGGCACCGAAGCAATGAATTCATGCCTTTCTACTTTTTGCAACAATGCAAACAAAGGCTTTTTAAAAATTGCTCGACCTATTTGCAAAACTTATGCGTAGAGCTGAAAAAACACTTCCCGGGCACAGTTCGTAGCTGATCTATTTGCAGAGAATATCTGTTGGATAATTATGCGTGCACAAGTCCGTTGCCTTGGAGCTGTTGGAGTCGTGCTGATCGGCACGGTGCTGTCCACGGGGGCTAACTACCCGATGGCCGGCTGGTGGCAGGGTATTCCCAACGCGCTGACCGATATTCTTACCCTGAAAATGAATATATTTACATCATTTCCGCTCGAATTGGCCGCCACTGTTATTGACACATTGTGTAAGCACCGAGGCTCTTACGTGGTATTAGTTTACGATCTGAACGCTCGACAGGCTCCTCCACGTTGTTCATGGGAAGCGTGCCGGCGCAAATAACGCCGGACATAACGAAAATGCACTTTCAGTACATGACGCCATGCTTGAACTACAGCGTGCCTCTACTGAAAGCCGAAAAGTTGTGGCATCATCCGCGATTCCGGCAGAATCGCAAACTGGTCATCCTGGCCACCGGCTGGACGAACACCGTCAACGATTCGGCCGCCATAGCGATGATCTCGAAGGCCTTTATGTGCCGAACCGGCGTCAACTTTGTGGTATATGGGATATAGTAACCACCCGCGTGCACATGTTCATTACTGACTTCAGATTGTAGATGCGGCCTATTATGTGGACACTCTCTACACCTGGTCTGCCCTCAACACGGATCTCATTGGCGAGCATCTGGCCGTGGGGCTGCAGCATTTGATCGCCGTGACGCCGTCCATAGACATTCACTTGATCGGTGAGTTCTACAGTTTTACATTATTTGTATCTTGCAGTGGCGTATTAAGCCCCCCCCCCCAAAAAAAAGGGCTGCCTACGCCACTGCTTACATGCACATTATTGTTGACCTAGGTCACTCATTGGGCGCACATATCATGGGCACCGCTGGACGCACATTCAAGCTGCGAACAGGCCGTCGGGTGTCCCGTATAACGGGTCTGGATCCCGCCAAGCCGTGCTTTCGTTACGAAAAGGCGCTGCCCGGGCTGATGCGTGGCGATGCTGAGCTGGTGGACGTGATACACACGAATGTTGGCATTCTCGCTAAGCGTGATCCCATGGGCGACATTGACTTTTATCCCGGCGGGCCGCATCCCATTAAGCCCGGCTGCCTGACCATTGGCTGTTCCCACACCCGGGCCGTGGAGTACTTTGCGGAGAGCGTCTATCCGCAGCTGCAGAGCAGCTTCCTGGGCGTCAAGTGCAGCTCGTGGCGGGACCTGGAATGGCGGCGATGCGATCCCGACACCACTTCAACAATGGGCTACGTGATCAACAGCCAGGCGAGTGGCATTTATTTTGTGGACGTGAACGGCAGAAGCCCCTTTGGGAAGAACTTCAGGCCATTCGAGCGGGAAAGTAATGACTGCGCCAAGAAATCGTGTACATCTAAGTTATTGAGTAAGCTAGAGTATTAAAAAAAAAGTGCTAGTCGCGAGTTGAAATCGAGCCTGAATGCTTATTTCATAGATACCCCATTATTTAATAATTAATCCATAAGTTCTGTTAGATCTAGATCATCGTCAAAGGCCTCAGCGATGCCCTTTTGGCTCTGGTATGCTTTCTCCTGCGACTCGGCGATTTTCCACAGCTCGTCATCGTCGTCGCCGTTGAGCATCGATCTGTTTGCGCCGCCCTTGATCGCCGCTCTGGTTTTGTTGTTGAACGGCTGCTGAACCGGGCCCGGAGTGCGTTTCTGGCGGTTGCCCATCAGGATCTGGCTCTCCTCGAAGTAGTTGTTCGGGTGATTGATCGTCGGCTCCACCGTCGAGTTGTGCGTAAGCATAAAGTATTTGCCGCAGGCGAACTGATAATGATTGCGGGAAACAAAGAACAGAACCTCCTCGATGGCGCCCGGCGAGAGGCCGTATGCGGAGAGTTTCGCCTTGAGCGCCGTCTGGTCGAGCGTTTTGTACGGACAGCCGTGGCAGTCGCCGGGCGCGGCCATCTCCTTGATGATCTTCAGGCACGAGTAGGGCGTGTAGTTCACCATGGAGCCCTTCTTGCCGTAGTTGTGGTGAATGTTGTACTCGTAGGTGCGCGCAAACTTGTCGACGTCCATTTTCTTGGTGAACTCCTCGCGCCAGAAGCGCAGCGAATCCTCGAGCTTGACGCCAATGCCCTTCAGGAAGAGCCCGTACTGCATGCGTCCGCCGTGCTTGATGTGGTGCTGGCTGCGTATGTGATCGTGGCACATGCGCATGCACAGCGGCATGGAGGTCTTCGACAGCTGGTCCAGAGACTCAATCGGCACCGACGCATCTCGGCACACTGTGTAGTCCTTACCCGTGTACGAGTTGTGCAGGGATTTGATCATGCGCGCGATGCGCTCGTCCGCCTCGACGTCAGCAATGAAGGATTTGGCTGCCTGCATGCCGCGCTCAATCTCGTCCAGCTGCCTGGCGCCCACAATGGACACCATGTCGTGTGTGTTCACATAGGCAAAGCCCGCCTTTAGATAGCAGCGTCGGGTGCGCACCAAGTCCAGCACTTGCGAGAAGGGCACTTTGTAGAACTCGAGCAGCTCAATCTTTGACACGCTCTGGCCCACCGTGCTCTCGTAGAGGCCGTCCTTGACCTCGTCCTTCTGCTCCTCTGTCAGCGGGTGGATGTGAAAACTGTTTGCCTCCAGAAACTGCTTGATTTCAGCTGTGCTCAGTGCGGCGAATTTATACTTGAAGAACTCCATTTCGCGTGCCACGAACCAGCGCAGCAGGTCCTCAGTGCGACAGTAGGCCAGGCGCAGTATAAAGTGCGACAAATAGTCCCGACGACGCATTTGCAAATCCGATTCATGTTTGGCGCCACTGCTGCTCGTGCCCATGCGCATATAACCGCGCAGTCCGTCCCTGGCCATCTCGGCATTCACATACTCCTTCCAGTCATCGTGGTACAGGCGCAGTCCCTTCGTTGTGGCGCGGTCAAAGACGCGCAGCAGGCGCAGGCGCTCCAGGGCGAGTTCTTCGAATTCATCAATGTGCAGATCCTCCGTTGGCGGGTAGTGATAGAGCATCACATTGTGCGGATACTTCGTTTCCAGGCTGACCACTTCGACTTTAACATCGTGTCGTGGTCGTTTCTTTAAATTAAAATCCATGTCGGCAAGCACAACAAATAAATTGTATTTGTTTTACTGCGCTGCTTGCAAAATTGGCGCCAAAACTGTGTCGCAACAGCTGTCGCATATATCGATGTGTGCAAAAATACTGCAGGCGAAACTCCCATATGTATCGATTAAATTGAAATATCGATATATTGGTTAGAATTATGATGGTATTTTCCGCTCATATTGTTTTTTGAACAGTCATTAGCTTTGAGTTGCAATTACGAATCGGTTTTCATTTATTTATCTAATCTGAACACGTATAATCTTAAAATAATCTGTAAGCTAAAAATAATCTCAATAATTGACAATTTCTCTTCTTTGAACTAAAAATAATGTACTAGAGACGGGTTTCGTTTATGTATATCAGGTACTTAAAAAAAACTGACTAGAATATTTGCATACACTTTGGGATAAACGACGCTTAGGCATTGGAGTCTTTGTTACCGATGCCAATTAACTCTAACGATCTCCTTAAGCGCTTCCAAAACAGTTTGCGTTCCTCCAATGTGGGCTGTTTGTCGCCCTTACTCGGCCATTTAATATAGGTTTTTATGTCCATTAGGTACTGCAGTGTTTTCGGGCGTTTACTGCGCGGTATATCCTCCAGGAACACGATAATCAAATGCTCCTTGCTCATTTCAAAGATGCTGTTCAAAGTAAAAGAATCATTTGGTACTGTCAACTCTCGTTTTTAGTAGGTTTCAAGCACTTACCGATGTTGGGCCAGATACATTTCGAATTGACACCAATGGCTCAGCAGAAACTTCGAGGATATCAGCAACATAAGAGAGCGCGAGCGATCCATGCTCGAAATAATGTTGTCCAATATAGTTACTCCAATCTGCACAAGCAATCATATTTGATGCATAAATGTAATGAGATTAAGCCAAGTTAGAGTGCTCTAGTCGGGAGTACCCGACTGGGGGATACCCTGTACCCAGATCCGAGCATACATATGTACATACATAGACACTATGCAAATTGAAAATTATTGAATATTTTATCTTATCTGATCGTTATAAAATTGTCAGGGTTTAAAAAGCATATTCAAATATATGTAAAAGCTTCTTTAAATAAAATGGAGCAAGATACTAAAAAATATAAATTTGCTCTGCATATGGTATAAGAGAATATAAAAAGGAAAATTCAAGTCTTCAGCTCTCATAGTTTCCGAGTTCGGTGCGATCGAGCAGCCGGACGGACGGATTGACGGACATGGCTTAATCGACAGTTAGTTATATATTATATATACATATATTTTGAAGAAGCTTCCCACCGCCTGTTGCATTCACTTGCACAAAACCAATCTTGGATCTACCCAGGGTATCTACCTTATCCATTTTCAGTGGGTACAGGGTACAATGTATGTTGACCAACCTGAAAGTCGCGTTCGTGCAGACATATTGTAATGTCTCCCGATTTCTCGACATTTGGTAGCAGCTCATCCAGCACCCACTGACGATCATTTTGACAGTAGCTGATGAAAATGTCATAAATCACGCTTGGATCCTGTTCGGTTAGATGATGGAATTTATCGAGAGATTCCTTGGAGGCGGTAGACAAAAGCGCCGCTGACTTCAGCGAAGCATAGTAGTAGTGGATGTGCCAACGCTTCAGGTATATTATGAAGCCCAGTATGAACACACACAAGATGCTGCCAACGACGGCGGTCACAATCTTGATGGCGTTGTGCAGCTCATCCTCCAGATCGGCCAAAGCGCGGCTCTGGCAAATTAGCTCGTCCACCTGCAGTCTTTCCGTCTCGTTGAAGCACCAGTAATGTTGAGCATCGTAGTCCAGGAGCTGGAATTTCAAGGTGGTATCATAGACTTCCTTCGGCGTCGACGAGGGACACGGCTTGGTGTAGAGGTCTTTGGTGAGGAAGCGCAGCTGGACTATTTTCTTGAGGCGCTTGAAGTCTCTAATGTTCTTGTAGCTGTCGATGAGCAGCGGCACATAGTGTCGCTTCCATAGCTGGTGCTCCATATACCCGGTCAGGGCCTTACTCAACTGATGCACGCTGGTAATATTCGAGACGAGGAGCTCGGCGGCTGCGTGCTGCAATAGATCGTAGGAGCAGTTGGCTTCTTTGTTGTTGTTGGCCGCCACTTCGACCACCTCGCGGAGATTACAGTTGCAGAGGAAGTTGTTGTCGCCGAGGCTGAGATATTCGAGCGTCTCGAAATCCTTCAGCATCTCGGTGGTTAGCATGTTGACGTTGTTGCTGCGCAAGTTGAGGACCCGCATCGCCGAGTTGTTGAAGAACACACTCTTGTACCAGTTGCCGACGTGGTTGAAGCTCAGGTCGAGCAGTTGCAGGCTGACCAAAGATTGGAACACATCGGCGGTCAGTGCGTTAATGTTGTTCCCTGCCAAGCCCAGCACCTGCAGATTCCTTAGCGGCTTCAGCCAGCCTATATCCTTCAGATTGGAGTACTCAAAGTAAAGGCATTGGAGCGTTTCGCCAATGCCGTCGAAGGCATCGTCGACAATGTTGTAGGACACGAACGGATTACCGGACAAATCGAGACCCTCCAGCGCCGTGTTCTTGAAGAGACCGTTGCTCATCATGGGGAACGATGTGTAGCACAAGCTGAGATACTTCAGCTTGTACCCGAGATGCGTGAACGCGACGGCGCTGTTTCGCGTTATCTTCGAGTGCGAGAGATCTAGATAGACCAGTTCGGGCAACAGCTTAAACGCGGTCTGATGGATCTTGAGGCCGTAAACCAGATTCAGGACAACCTCAAGCGTGGGCATCGACAACTGGTAGTTATAGTTTAGAACGTTTGTGAACGACAAGTCTAGGTATTGCACGCCCCGTATATAGAAAAACGTGTCAAAGTTGATGGTCATTATCTTGTTGTTCGACATGAAGAGCTTCCGCAGGTTTGTCACATTTTGGAAGGCGTCTTTGCTCACATACTCGATGCTGCAGTTACTGATATCCAGCTCCAAGAGATGCGTCAGATCCGGAAAAGTAGCCCAGGCAATGCTCTCCTCTAAATAGAATAAAAGGAGAATTCACTTAGATCAAGCCTCAATCGGATTCTTGTTGGATAAAGTGGGTTGTGGGTTGCTGAGTGGATATTGTTTGATGTCTTACTTGACTTGCCAAATAACTTGTGCTTTATCTTAAGTTTCCGTATGTACTCCTCATAGATCATGTCTTGTGTATTTGAGTTGTGAATGTGTTTGTTGTTCTGGTAGTGTTGCGAGCATTCCCGATCATACAGATCAAAATTATCAGTATGATTGTTTGCGAAATGCTCATCGCATTTGTTTTGTGTGTCATTGGCTGGGTTATATCGAGTCTCCTGTAAAAACCGCTCAAGGGCTGAAATTTTACAAGGAGCCTGTAGATCATTCTGAACGCAAGCGACTTCTGCACTGTGTGTGGTGGGTAGAAATCGAACCGGCTTTTATACTCACCTTCGACGTCGTGATTCAGGGCTGCAAACTGATTGCCCTGCAGTGATAAATATTTCAATGATCCCTTTAACGAGGAGAGCGTTTGAAAGGGCGCCGTGTTCAACGTGTTGTAGGCAGCCGAAAAGGCTTCGACTTTCTTAAAGATATATTTACGCGCGTATCTCGTTCTGTTCAACAAGTCGTCGTCATCGGATATATTACCATACGAAAGGTCCAAATAGAGGTTTGTCGCTGTAAAAAAATAAGGACCACTTAACACTCTAAAAATTCGTTAAGTTTGCTGCACTTATTAAAATTACAAAAAAGTGCAACTCTTATCGATATCTGAGCCATCTCTATTGATATATGCTGCACGTGCTTATCACCGTTAATCGTGTTTTTGCCAATAAGAGTTTACGAGCGGCGCAAAACTAAACACAAATGGAAGAAGTTTGTCGCATTTGCACACACAACAACGCAGCACTTAATGATTATCTTTGATAAGCGGGAACAGCTGGCGAATAGCCGCCTATAATTGACATGCTTAAATGTGTGCGCAATGTCTGCGAAATAAATTTAAATGATCCATTGGCCCAGAACATGTATTGAAACCTGAATTTAAAGCACCTTAAACACAAAAACGCGCATTCATTACGTTCTTATAAATACACCCTAATTTTATGACCCTTTCCAATCAAAAAACTGCGATAGGCGTTTTACGACAAAGCGGAAATTTAATTGCGAGCATTGTTCAAAATCGTTTAGATAGATTGGTTTGAGAAAAGGAAATGTCCTTTAAATTATTTTAAGGTTATGAAAAACTTATTTTTTTTTTTTATGTATACTCACAGTACTTGGCATGTGTTGCTTTCAGTGTTCCATTGGGAAATGTCCACCACAAGATTTCCTGCTTAATGTTGTCCAGAAGGCACGTATTTCCATCGTCAGTGCCGTATTTTACGATGAGCGACTTAAGATCTGTTTCCTCGATAGAGTCAGTGGTGTTTTCATCTTCGGTTTCTTGCGGTTGGCTCGCGATTTCCGCGTTTAAACTTGCCCCCAAAAGGGAGTCTAGTTGGAATCGTTTGACTTCTGCAGATACATTGACCTTGGGGGCTTCCACCTGTTCACGCAGCGCAGGCGCCAAAGCTTTTAAACTTGACTCGATTATGTTCCATTGTAGAACAATGATTATTAAAATAATTCTTGATAGAATATACATTTTATAGTCTTCTACTGTAGTTGCTAGCAAGAAAGAATATGAGGCTATACGCTGGAACTGTTAGATTTTTCGGTCTTATCGCTAATATACTTCGATTCATTGAATTGAACATAAGCAGATCTTAAGCCTTTAATCTTTTGATATGGACACTTATGGAGCACTAGCTAGATCCCTTTGTTCACTGTTTCAAAACAAAATTTCCCAAAAAAAATTCTTCAATTAAAGTGTATAGTTTTTTTTTTTTGCGTAAATTGTATTCCAATATATTGATCGATTGGTGGACGACAGACAATATAATGCCACACTCTAGAGAGCACAAGCGAGACTAATGGTCAACCCAATGGCAGAAATCGGAAACTCTTGTATGAATAATTTTATTATGACACGATAGGGCTTATCAATTTTGGCAATATATTCTTTCGCTTTTGAATGGGTTCCAGTTATCAGTTTAGCCGCTTTATGGTGGCCGCACGCCCCTCTTCACACCCACGCCTTAAATATTGTGTACATAATTGCAGAAAACAAATTCATGATAGCCATCAACTCGATATGGGTACTGCGCCACATATATGTGCATAGTTCTCTTTCTATCCAATAATGGTTTCTTTTAACAAAATCCAAATGGAGAATAAATCCAAATAAAACCGCTGCGAGCCCAATGCTCATAAATAAACGCGGCTACTTTAAATTGAACTAAATAATGCTCAACAATATAGATTATAGCAAATCTGATACGTTTATAGATATGGCGTGAATGATAAGATTTTTCTATTGCCGGTTATGGCGAATCTGAGATTAGAGTTGGAATTTGTATTTAATTTACACACATTTATAAGTTTACTTCATATTTAGACTACCTACATATGTACATATAACATACATTTAAATATCACTACTGATCAGCTTTAAGGTTGTTACGTTTACTCTCCTATTTAAAAAAAAAAAATAAGAAAGAAAGAAAATTTGTTTTCGGAAAAGAGTAGGATAATGTTTTTCTTTTGGATGGCAACATTTCTGTTAATTTTGGCATGACTTTTGACAACAAATTTGGACGGACGCCGCAATAAACCCTATAAACTTTTCACTTAGTGAACGAGTACAAAAAGATTAGCAACCGAGGACCAGGTACTGGCAACAATGCGATTTCTGTGCTGTTGTAATCAAGAATTTTAGAATTTTAGACGAAGGTGCTTCAAAATATTCTTTGCTTGCCTTGGGTCCTGTCTGGCCTAAAGGATTTGCACATGTACTTCATAAAATTTGGGTGCATTAAGAACTCAGATTTAGTATACTTGAAAGGATGTATGGAGTTAATAGATTACTATAGATCAACATTTAATGGTTCGTAATTAACAATTTTATTTATATTTAATTTTAAAAAATTAGTTGCAAACTACAAAAATACTCTCTGTATACTGCTCTTAAATACAGGGTGTGCCATAACAATTTGCGCCACATGGAAAATATGATATTTATATAATCGATAGTCGATAGTGCAGAACTCTCATATGCTCATCTCGAAACCGTTGGCAATAGTCATAGGTAACAAATATTCATCGTTAAGTGGTATGCGGCACAATTTTCAAAATTCGTGCTTTCTATTTAATTATTTATGCAATTAAGTAAATCTACATCAACAGATGGGGATCATATTTTCCTTACCTGCGGTTACTACATCAAGGAAATAACGATGGGAGCTTTCCAACAATTTTCATTGTCCGGCAACACTGGCAACCCTGTCACTTTGTTTACGTTTAATATGCCATCTGAGCCGCAAAGTGGAAGTGTAGAAAATTGAGGGCTGACTAGTTTTTGCTTAATAATAAATAAGAATGGACGAGGAGGAGCATCTGCACCGCTTTGGTACACCTTTGGAGCCGCTAGAAAAAGGTAAGCATGTCGAATATTCAAGACAACTGGCATATAATAATCGTTTACAGATGAGGTGCCCGCCAAGAAGCCGCTGTCGATTGAGGATCAAATTGTTAAAGATGAGAATGGTAAACGTAGGTTCCATGGCGCCTTCACTGGTGGCTTTAGCGCTGGCTTTTGGAACACTGTCGGCTCCCTGGAGGGCTGGACGCCACAAAACTTCAAGAGCTCACGCGGAGAGAAGGCAAGCAAAGTTCAACAACGACCCGAGGATTTTATGGACAAGGAAGACTTGGGTGAATTTGGCATAGCTCCCCAGGGCATACGCACTCGCGATGAATTCGCCAAGGAGAGCGAGCAGGAGCAGCGCACGGGCCAGCGCAAGCGGAAGCTGATGCAGCCACAGACCGCCGGGCCCATACCCGGCATACCGGTGCTCGAGCAGCTGTTGCGTCCCGTGCGTGATAAGGTGGCCGTGCGCATACTGAAGAGCATGGGCTGGAAGCCCGGTCAGGGCGTCGGCCCGCGGCAAACGCGCAAGGAGAAGCGCCAAGCGACGGCGCGCAACAAACGGGAACAGTATCTGCTGGAGCACTACGGTGCCGAGGAATTGCCGAGCACCAACAAGCCCGACGACAGTGAAGCTGAAGGAGAGGACGACGAGGACCAAGACGAGGACGAGGATATTACCTTTGCGCCCGATGACTATGAGCCCATGTTCTACACGCCCAAGGAAAATCGCTTCGGCATGAGCTACTCGGGACTCAGTCGTGCGCCAGTGTTGTCCAAGACCAGCGCAACTCCAGCGCCCATGCAGCACATCAATCTCTTCGGACAGCTGGAGACGGGGGCCAAGAACAAACAGTTGTCCATACGCGGCCAGGCCTTCGGTGTGGGCGCTTTCGAGGAGGAGGATGAGGACATCTATGCCAGGGACGACATGACGCGCTATGACTTCTCGCTGGCCGACAAACAGCCCAAGCAGAAGAAGACGCAGCACGTCCAGCAACGGCATGTCATCGACGGCTTCAGCGAGGATAAGAGCGACGCAACCCACAACAAGCCCTATGCCATCGATTTGCCTCGCGACTTTCAGCCACGCAACTGGCTGCTGCGGCGCAGTCGCTTTGCGCCTTTGGACGAACAGCGTGCGCGAAAAATAGCTGATGACGCGGGGCACAAGAGAGCAGGATTGGGCAGGCATGACCTAAATCCGGAGCAGCGCGCCCAGCTGCTGGGCGAGGCACATATAAAAAAGAATCCCTTCAAGACGGCCACCAGCGCCAGCAGTCAACAGGAACGCGGCAAATCCTTGCTGGAACTGATCAGCGCCAAAAGCAGCAACTTTACCAAGGGTGGACTCATTACCACAACCGGCGAGGAGCAGCCAGCGGCGGCGGTGGAGCTCAGCAAAGAGCTGCAGCAATCTAATGCGGCGCTCTTGGAGCAGGCTGCCACCAAGACCAAGAACTTAGGTAAGTGCCTGTTTGAGAGCCGTTGTTAAATTCTACAGCGCTTCATTTATTGCAGCCTCCAGTACACCAGGCGGCGGATTCAAGCCCTTCCTTGGGGACGAGGCCAAACAGCTGCGCTATGACAAGTTTTTGGCCTCAAATCTTAAGAATGACGCAGAGATTGCACTCTTTCTGGCCGAATTGCAGCCGGTGACGCTTTCGCTGTGGGATCGTGAAATGGAAAAAAAAGAGTTTATACAGGCGGCTAAAATCTATAGACCGCTGGCCGGTCTCATGCACGACAGATTCGTCTCGGAAGCAACGGTGCAGGCGCAACAGGTGGAGGAGCAGGTTCAGCCAGCGGAGCAGCGCAAAATTGTTATGGAGCGCACGAAGTGCATGTGGAAGCCGAACGCGTTGCTGTGCAAGCGGTATAATATAGCGGAGCCCTTTGGCGGCGCCCTGCCGGAACCCGAGAGGGAACTGAAAGCCAAGTCCAAAATGTCCATATTTGATTATTTGGAAACTTCGGTCAATACGAAGGCGAATTTCCAAACGCCCAGCATTATACCCAAGCACATTGAGGCACCCAAGCAGCAGCAGCAGCAGCCGATGACGTCGACGTCGACGTTGACGCCGCCGCCTGCAACAACAGCTGCCACAGGGGAAGGGGAGAAAGCTGCGCCGCCAGCAGAGACAGTGCAACCTGCGATCAAGGCCAGCTTTGTGCCGAAGACGCCACTGGAGCAGGCTGTGGATGCGGCGCGCAACAAGCCCATTTCGGAAAAGACTGATCTCTTCAAGAGCATATTCGATGACAGCGACGAGGAGCAGGAGACCGCAGCAGCGCAGGAGCAGCCGGACACGGATAACAGATTGGCGGCCATGCAGGCTGCTCTGGGCTTGCCCACGGGCACAACTACGCAATCCGCGGCGGCGGCCAATGTGCTGCGCAACAATTCGCCGCCACGCGGCATATTTGCGGCGCTCTTTAAGCCAGCGGAGGAGCAAGACGTCAGGGCCGCCCAGGAGCCGGCGCCAGCTAAGTTTGCGCCCATTGCGGGCAACAAGTTGAAAATCGCGTACAAATCGCGCGAGGAGCGGCTCAAAAACGACAAGGAACTGGCCATGGCTCAGGTGCCCGCCGAGGATCTCTATGGCCCCAAGTTGCCCAGCCAGCTGAAGCAGACGTCGCCCGACGCCGCCGTGCCCACCGAGGCGCACATCGACTCCAAGCTGCAGCAGCTCTGGCAGAAGCATGCGCCAAGCAAACGCAAGTCCGAGCAGTGGGTGGAACGGAGACTCAGCGGCAGCGAGGATAGCGACGACGATAGCTCCGATTCCAGCAGCGATGGCAGCGACGTGAAGGCTAAGAAATCAAAGTCCAAGAAGACGCACAAAGCTGCCAGCTCTAAAAAGTCCAAGAAGTCCAAGCAAAAGACCAAGAAAAAGTCCAAGAAGAGCGAAAAGCCAAAGCACAAATCGAAGAAGAAGAAAAGCAAACATTGACACATAATAAACAAGAAGGCTTGATCCTAATTTTTCAAATGCTGTTTGGCAACTGTATTCGAATCTGAAAAGATATATCTTACAATCTAGTTCTAGTTGCAATATTACACGATATATATTGCAAATATTTTGTATATTCGCCGTTGGCTAGCGTAGGATTCAAATCCAGTTTCTCGTTGTTGTTTTGCACTAGGAAATCCCATCAATTCAAACGAAATTCGGATGCATGTTTCCTACAATAATCTTAAGTGTTTTTGTAACGGAAATTATTCATAAATTGGGTTGTAAGTTATTTCAAAACCAATTCCATTAAAGTTTGGAGACTTCTGGGCGAGAATCCTAATTCGATTGTAGTTGACCGTAAATGCTTCCGGCTGATTCTCTCCGCAGAAGGTCTGACGCAATTTCTCGCTGTTGTCGGACGACACTTCGTAAATCTTGACATTATCCAGCTGGCAGTTGGTCTCGGAGCCCATATTAAAGCCTAGGGTAAGCGTTCATATTATACGATCCCAATATATACCAAAGAATGTTTTAAGCTCACTAGTGAATCTGAATTGCAGGTTAGTGCCCCCTGGCACGGTTACGAGCCAGCTGCACGACGAGTAATTGCGATTGTCGTAGGGCGGATTGGCGATCAGGCCCTCCAGGACGGTTAAGGAGCCACCACAACCCGCGGGCTGCTTATCATCCGTGGCGAAATAAAAGAGGTCCACGAATGTCACTCCCGTGCCCTCCAGACGAACCGCATTTGTTGCTGCATAGAGGGTCGTCTGAACATAAGCGACTTGCGTTATATTATAGATGGAATGGTTCGTCCGTAGATCTGTCATCTAAATAGTATTGCAAAGAATTTTATATTTGTTTTTAATAGACATAGCTGTACGTACATTGAAGAATGGCCGCCGTATGCCGAGATCAAAGCTCACAAATTTTACAATAATTGTTAGAAAATATCCCTCTGGTAAGCGTATGTAATTAATGCAACTGTCAAGCTCTGTTCCATTCGTGGCCAAGTAGTGGATTTTGCCGTCCAGCGCATTATAAGTCCGATTGCAATCTGGAAGAGTCATAATTAACATTAAGATCGCAGTTTCACACGCACAGATCAAATATCCATTAATACTCGTTTTTATTGCCCCCCCCCACTGGGGGCTGTCAGATCCATTTAATCTATATATCTCCCGCAGTTTTAAAGCTAGATGAGCTCCTCAAAAAATCGCATTAAAGTTTTCGGAAAATCCATAACTCCCACAATTTTAAGAGTCACAAAATTTGGCAAAAAGTTTTCTGTTGACCTCCTCGAAAAATCGAGCCTTCACAAGGATCAAAAATCGATACTTTCCCAAAAAAAAAAACCAATAATAATTAGGACCGTTTTCGACTCTTTTAAGCTGTTAGGGACTTTCCTTACCTTTTTTTTTTTGTTTTAAATTGTAATTTAATAAGTAAAGCAAGGGAAATTTGAGCAAAGCCAAAGGGGAAACAGAAATTTTCAAGATAGTTTTTACATAGGTTTTGTAACTCGGGGTTAGTCCTTATATACTTTAACAAGTGAGGGGGCTCTAGTCGGGAGTGCTCGACTATGGGATACCCTGAACGCTGTCTTAACCTTACCACATTGCAATCCCCTTGCACTCATGCATACATAGACTAAATCTCACCGCAAGCTGTGCACTTTACTCAGCAACTAACTTCTAATCTTAATGAAACCAAAGCGCAAGTCTGTAGTATGTGAATGGCTTTGTTTTATACTTGGGGCGAGTGGGGGAGGTCTTAAAAATAACGGGCTGCAGTCCTGATCATTTTACCGTTTTACCCCTTTTGCCCATTTTCAATGAAAATATAATCTGTGTAAATATCAGATAGGCGCTTACTTCTCTTCTGCTTGATGGATATGTCCAGCTGATAGCCGGATCCCGGATCAGTGTTGTGGAACGCCAGCTCGAACGTCCGTATATTTATCGGGACGTGGGCATTTTTGAACTGGCCGCAGTAATAATTGCTGGTCTCGAAGGATTCGGGGGTGTCAGTTAGTGACAAGACTTCGACCGTGGTCAGGCGCAGGTAGTCGATGCACCTGCCCGTCACCTGGGAGGCGTCCTGCAGCTGCACCGAGTGGATCTCCATTTCCACAGCGCTGTCGGCCTTGAAGCGCCAGACACAGTGGATGGTGCCCGGATAGCCGGCGGTCGCGTTTGCGGAGCTCAGGCGAAGGTTGAAGGTCTGTCGAGGATCGTGAGTTGGCTGTAAGGTGGGGGGGGGGTGCGGAATGGGGGAATCAGATACTCGCCTCGTTGGAGCGCAGCTCGTAGTCCGTCTGGCCGCAGATCGTGGGCTCCATTTGCAGGATCAGCTCAAAGCCGAGGCCACTCCGCTGGGCGGCCGAGCCGCTCAGCTTGATGAGCAGCTCCGAGGTGGAGCTGAAGAGCTTGGTGTCGTTGCCGGCGACGGACGTGTAGGTGCCCAGCCAGACGCTGTCGTCCTCGAAGCCGTCGATCACCTCGAGCGTGTTGCAGGCGGAGCAGCGCTGCCCGTTCAGCTGCAGCCGCTTCAGCCACACGGAGAGCCGATAGCCCGGCGCCGTGCTGGCCCGGAAGTGGCAGTGCAGCTCCTCGCCCGCGCCCGCGCCCGCCGCGGTGTCGTTCAGCTGGTAGTGGCGCACCAGGCTCATCCGGGCGTTGGCCACGCCCAGGGCCAGGCGCTCGTTGCAGTTGGGCGTAAACTGGACGGTGGCCAGGAAGCCGCGTCCGGGTGGCGCCATGCCGCCTTGCAAGTCGGCCAGGATGGTCGCCTGGTTGCTGTCGACCATGACGCTGGGCTCGCTCAGGTTGCCGCAGAGGCGGGCCACGCGCTGCTCCTGGCTGACGGCGCTGCCCCGATAGACGCTGACGTGGTGCTGCCTGCAGAGCGGGCTGGCCCCGATCTCCAGGTACTTGAAGCGCACGAAGATCGCGTGCTGCGGCGGCGCCAGGACGTGCCACTCGCAGCTCCGGCCGTTCGCATAGCTGCCCTCGGTCTCGCCCAGCGGCGGACGCAGCGTGAACGGCGCCGTAAAGTTGCCGCCGCAGCCGATCAGCTGGTACTCCAGCTTGAAGTTGCGCGGCATCGATGCGTACACGGGCCGGAGCCGCAGACGTCCGTAGCCGCTGACCTCGAAGTCCGGACAGAGCCTGCCGATCAGCTGCTCCTCGCCGCCGACCTGGCGATACGCCTCGAAGATCATGAGGCTGCAGTGAATGGAGCCCCAGGTGGGGCTGACTGTCTTGACGCTGACCAGCAGCTGGAGCTGGGTGTCCGTGCTGATCTCGTACTGGCAGGGCCGATCGAAGCGGCGCACCCAATAGCGCCGTTCGTCGCGCAAGGTGCGCGGCTCGGTGCCGGCCACCAGCTTGGCGTCGCATGTCGGCTCGACCACAAAGGTGAAGCCATCGGCCGTGACGTTGCCATCCGTGCGGAAGACGACGCGCAGGCGCTCGGCCTGGACGTGCAGCGGCGCCGGCAGCTCCCGGCCGCAGTACTTGGCGAGGGGCTGCCAGAGGTGCGCCTGGTAGCCGAGCACCTCCAGCCGGTCGTGGCTGCAGTTGGGCGCCATCTCAATGAAGAACCTGTTCTGGAAGACGACGCGCATGGCCGTGGTCTCCGGCACCCAGAACTCCCAGCTGAGCTCCATGTTGTTCTTGTAGCTGCGCCCGTCGACCACCACCGGCGGCGACGGCCGACTCTCCAGCCGTACGATGTCGCCCCCGCCGCCGAGGTTCCTGGGCCGGTTCGCCTGCAGCTGGACCTGGCTGCCGCCGGCCCGGAACTCGCTCGCGTGGTAGACCACCTTCACCTGCGTGCCCACCAGCAGCGTGCTGTTCAGCTGCGTCGCCCCGCCGCAGGTCCGCGGCATCTCCGCGGCGAGCCCCCTGTTGATCGCCAGGTACTCGCGTTCGCAGCTGTCGCTGAAGCTGACGTTGCCGCTCAGCTCGTACCCGAAGCTCTGCTGCAGTATCCAGACGCACTCCAGCGGCCCCCGGTGCTCGCCCAGCGGCGGCAGCTCGAGCCTGCTGCCCTCCGCCAGCTGCAGCTGGCCACCGCAGCCGTGGCGCCGATAGCTCGCCTGGAAGCGCCGCACGCTGATCCCGGCCGCCTTCTGCAGCGTGATGCACCCGGCGCTGGTGGCCAGCGCGTAGCTGCCGCCGCTGGCGTCCATCTCATGCTGGAACTGCAGCGGATTATCCCGGATGCGGATGCCGGGCCGTATGCGCGGCTCCCCGGTCGGCTGGTCCTCGAGGCTCAGCACGAACGTCTCGCTCGGCTCGGCCACAAAGTTGATCGTGCAGAAGTAGCTGGACAGGTTGAGGAGCGCCTGATTGGAGAACGTGCCGGCCGCCTGGCTGTCGATATCCGGCGGACACAGCGACGCCTGCTCGGAGCTGTAGCGGGCGCGCAGCACGTTCCGCGAATCGCTGCTCGGCATCTGGATGCGGGCGAGCATCACGTTGTCCGTGGACTCAACGATGCCGCTGCCATTGTACGTACTCGCGCTGAACTCGGTGATCAGGGACATCTGCTCGAGGTCGTTGAAGAACCGGAACGGACTCGTCCTTTGCCGCCTGAGCAAGACAGCAATAGATAAGCATAAATATAGATAAAAAAAAAGGTAGAGTCCTAATCAGGGAAACCGGGGCTTGCACCGAACCGGTTCGAACCCGGAACAGCCTTTACTTTTGAATTGCGAACCGAACCAGTTTCAAAGCTTCGAGCTTGTCAGTAAGATGTTTTAAGCAGTATTGAGTTTCGTTTGCGAACAAATTATGAAAGTTAAGATTCGAACCAAAACCTGGGTTCGAACCGTGAACCGAACCAACGAACTTGTTCATTTGGGCTTGCAGCCCTCGCCCTAACACACATTATACTCGTTCCCGAAGTGCAGAGCGTGTTTAAGGCTTTTGCTGTCCGTCCGTCTGTCCGTATGAACGCCGTTTTTATCGCGGCCAGCGAAGCTAGAGCCTTGCCACTTGGAATATATACTCGTGTATACACGCGGCAGATAAGCTGTTTCGATTTTTTGGCTGCGCCCACCGGGGGCGTGGCAAATCAACCAAATTTGCCCAAGCGAAACCGTTTTAGCTGCTTAAAGCTGCGAACGAGTATTGAGCAGTTGGCTACACCCGACTGCAGCGATTACCGATTTACCGGTTACTCACCTCAGCGGGAAGGCCACCTCGGCTGTGCGAAAGTCGGCCAGATTGAGCAACTCCAGGCGCACCCGCTGTCCCTTGGGCACCCTAATACGCCACTGGCACATCCTCATCCGCGGGGCTTGGCTGCGCAGTGGCGCGATCTGCAGAGTGCCCGACTCGGCGTCCGTGTAGACGTTGCAGGAGCCATCCGCCACCTTGTACGTCGCCTTGAATCCGCGGTAGCTGTTCACCGTCTTCACCGTGACGAGACGCAGGGCCACCTGGTTCGAGCTGAGCGTGACGGCGAGGGGAAGGCTCTCATTGGCGTATAGGGTCCTGATGATGCTGCGCTCGTTCGTGAGGTCGAGCACCTCAATGCGATCGACGGACTCGGGGTCCCGTGCGACGGCCTCGACGCCATCGAAGGGCAGGTGCAGATCGCTAAAGTTCAGCTTGATGTGCGCGGTCCTTGGCGACCGTATGACGTACTCGCAGACAGCTGGCTTGGAATAGCCGCCCAGCGCTGGGTAGTGCTCCGACTGGACGGTGCCCTCGAAGCTGGTGAACTGGCCGCCGCAGGTGCTGATCGACACGTTTAGCCGGAAGCCGCCGTGGGGCGTGGTGAGCCGCGTCTGGTAGTGCACCAGGAGAAGGCTGCCCGTGCTGTGTATTGGTGCCGGTCGCCGGCAGGCGTGCAGCAGTCGGCGAGCGAGCCTCGTGGAGCCGTCGAAGAGCTCGACAAACTCGTCGTCGCACTGGCGCACGCTCAAATCGAAGTCGTCCACGAAGCTGGCCGTAATGGTCTCGCCGGGCGGCGCGATCACCACCCAGGAGCAGTCCGAGAACGCGTGCGGATAGTAGGGATAGCCGGGCGTGCTGATGTTGTAGCTGCTCGACAGCTCCGTGAGACGCACCTCCTCATCGCATTCGCTGAACTCGCGGTACGTGAGCGTCCAGCTGTTGTGCTCGGGATTCCGCAGCAGGTGGCCGGCCACGTGGTACCGAATGTGCGCATGGGGTCCGCTGGTGCGGTAGCTGCGCGTCGCGAAGCCCAGCTGGTTGCAGAACCGGCCCGGCGCCAGCAGCGGCGCCCCGGCGTCGAGGCCGTCGTGGATGACGCCCCAGTACGGGCAGGTGACGTTCTGCGCGGCACCGCGGTACTCAATGGAGATGTCGATAACGCGTCCGGGCCGCACCTCGATGTGCCACTCGCAGTCGTTGCGCATCCCGTCCGTGTGCGAGGCGAGGATGGTGCCCACGGAGCCGGTCATGTTGGAGCCGCAGGCCGATTGGACAGTCGCCTGGAAGCCGGTGCCGTTGACCGTTGCGTCCGTGACGAACCGCATCCGTAGGTTCTGGTTGCCGTCCACACGACGTCCGCTGTCCAAGAGGCTGTAATTGCAGATGCGCAGCCGCTCCTGCCAGTTGACCAGATCGCTCGAGTCCTCTATGCTCAGATAATCGGCTTGACACTGAACCATGACCTCCAGCCTAACGTTGTGCAGGGTGATGTAGACGTGTCGCGTCGGTACGGCCGGCTTGAAGGTCCACGTACAGTTGATGTTCGGCTTGTAGCCGTGCGGATAGTTCGGCGATGTGATGTAAACCACCACATCGCTCATGGCGTACTCCTTGTCGCAGTCGTCGCTCTTCGGCTTCTTTGTCCAGTCCAGCACCTCGGTGTGCTGGACATGCCACTGCAGCCGGAAGGCGTCGAAGTCCGTATTCACGCTTCGCAAGTAGATCACATTGCTGCTCGAGGTGAACTGCCAGGGCGAGGCCCCGATGCTAACGGGCAGCGCGGTGTCGTCGAAGCCATCAAACAGCTGCAACGAGTACCAGGTAGTGTCAGGTAGTGCCGGGTAGTGCCCGGTAGTGCTAGCTCTGGCCTAGACCGATTAAGGTGCCGCTTACCAAGAGTCCCGTGTTGTACTCCTTAAAGTCGAGGACCACCAAATGCTCACGCTCCACGAAGATGCGCCAGCTGTAGGGTTCCTCGTCCCCGCGCACCGCCAGCACGGGCGGAGATTCGATGGAGCCGTTGGTGACCTTCGTCAGCTCGTTGTCGTGCACTGCAATGGGGACAACACAATACTGAGGTGAGTAACTTAAGTAAAATTCAAACCTCGACTGGGAGAGCCAAATCGGGGTAATTTGTGACGTCACGATGTCGTAATTTCCCATTTAAAGTAGTATAGCGACAAAAGTAGGCTAGCTATCTGAGTGAAACTCGGTACAGATACGTATAGATATAGTTCCCATATGAATCTTCGAATAAAATTTTAGCTTTTTGGTGTTCAAAGACGTTGGGCATTGGGCAAGGTATCCAAAATCCAAAACACATTGAACCAAATTTGATGGCTTTATCTCTGCTTTAGGAGACGGACGAACAGGGCTAGATCCTGATCAAGAATATATATGCTTAATGGGGTCGGAGATGCCTGCCTCCTTCTGCCTTTTTCTTACCCATTTCCAATGGGTTCTACCCTGAAGTAGTTGGAGTAGAAGCTCTGCTCTTCATTCTAAGTAGACTTACCGTAGCTCCAGCGCAGCCGGAAGCCATTGGCGCTGCTGCCGGGCTGGCTGCGGAACTTGAGCCAGAGATCGGTCCGGGATGTCAGCGGCGCGGCGGGCAGCTGCTTGCCGCAGTAGAGGCCCAGCAGGGCGCCCTGCAGGCCGGCGCGCACCTCGAGGAAGTCGCCGTTGCAGTGCTCCGACTCGGGCAGGTCGAGTGCCTCGAAGCGCAGCTCGATGGCGTTGCCGGGCAGCGTCTCCAGCTGCCAGACGCACTCGACGTCCGCCGGATAGCTGTCCGGATAGCCGGGCGAGGCGAGTGTGCCGCGCACGGACTTGATGCTGCCGCCGCACGTGTTCTCAATGGTGGTGTACTTGGCCACCAGGGCAATGCCCTCCGCCAGGACGCGCACGCTGTTGGCGGCCACCATCAGGTTGGCCGGATGCTCCTGGCACAGAGTGAAGTAATCCGCGCCGGCACCGCCATTCCGGATGGTCAGGCCCCAAGAGCAGCGGTTCCCAGTGCAGTTCTGGCACTCCAGCTGCCGTATGCTCAGGCTGATCTTGCTGCCCTCCGGGGCGGAGATCCACCAGTAACAGGCCTCATCCGGCCGGGCGCGCAGATAGCCCTCGCTGGCCGACCGCTTACCGCCGCAGACCTGCTCATAGCGCAGCTCAAAGCTGCCCCAGGAGCCGGCCGCCGCCTTGAAGTGCAGGCGGAGCTGGTTAACGAAGAGCTCGTGCGCCGGACGCCAATCGCCGCAGGCGCGCTCCTCAAGGGGCTCGTCCTTGGCGGACGTGGTGCCCGACATCTCCAGCACGGCCGCGCTGCAGTTGGGCGAGGCGGTCAGGTTGAACGCCGAGACGGTGACGCGGTGGGCGTAGGTGTCCGCTGCCTGAAAGTGGACTCTAGATGAGAACCATGGTGCCGACTAGGAGATACCCCTCGTCACGAAACCGGGATCGTAAAATGTAAGTTGAGGACCATCTTTGCTTTGCCGGGACTATTTAGTGGATGTTGCAAACAAGTAGGGCGGGAGTGCCCGACTAGGACATACCCTACCTCTTATAGTCTCCGAGAAATGCGAAGCAAAGCAAGTCTTAAAATCAATTTTGATCGACATTAATGAGATGGGGCAAGATGTCTATAAAAAAAGAGATAAACTCTTTCTGCGTTTGGTATAGGAAATTAGGTTTTGTTTCTTTTTTTTTTTTTGCTAAACCTAAAATGTTCTTCTGTGATATATTTTTTATATTTTTTGCTATAATTTGTATTCTATGTTTATTGTATTATGTTTCAAAAAACAAAAAGTTAGCCAATGCGTTCATATAGACGGACGGACGGACAGACGGACAGATGGACAGACAGACGGACATGGCTAAACGGACTCGGCTAGTGATGCTGACTAATCAGCATGCACTTTAGCCATCTTCAACGGGTATAATGAAAAGAGAACTTCCATTCTGGGAAAACTGGCGGAATAATCGACAAAAATAAATAATCCTGATCAGCCCAGCCTGCAGGCCAGATAGTTTCTAAAGAAGAACTTGGCTCGATGAATGCCAATGCGTTCATATTGACGGACAGACAGACGGACAGACAGACAGACAGACGGACATACAGACAGACGGACAGACGGACATGGCTAAAGGGACTCGGCTAGTGATGCTGACTAATCAACTTTAGCCATCTTCAACGGGTATAATGCAAAGAGAACCTCCATTCTGGGAAAACTCTCAGAACAATCGAGGCCAGATGGTTTCTAAAGAACAACTGACCACTGACCAAAAGCAGGGTATAGCGAAGTATAGAAGTATACAAAAGCTGCGCACTTGCCTCCAAGGTCCACACGCACTCCACGTCCTTGTCGTAGGTCTCGTGGCCCTGCGCGTAGTAGCCAGGCGAGGCGATGGTCCCGCTGCTGGCGCTCAGGAAGCCGCCGCAGCTGGCCGGCACCATGACGTAGGTGGCCTTCATGTACTTGCGGGCGCGCTGCGGGCTGCTGCGGAAGCGGACGCGCAGCTGGTTGGCCGGCGAGAGGAGCGTTTGGGCGGTGGCCTCCACCTGGCAGCTGCGGAACAGGACCTGCGACGAGTTGGCGCCGGAGAGCACCTCGAGCGCGTCGCGGCTGCAGTCGCGCTCGGGCGTCTCGATGTGCACCTCCTGCAGCAGCAGGCGCATTTGCTTGCCCTCGGGCACCGTGATCAGCCACTCGCAGTCGAGGTCGACGCTGTACGGCGCGCTGGGCGTCTCGAAGCTGCCGCCCGGCCCGAGCAGCTCCCCGCCGCAGCCCACGCGCTGGAACTCGGCGCGGAATCCCTGCGCCGACGTCGTCGCGTCGCTGGTGAAGCGGATGAGCAGGCGGTTGCCCGCGCTGGTTATGTCCAGGTCCTTGCCGCTGCACAGGCTCCGCTCGCTGATCAGCTGATCGTTCCGGTAGTCGGCCAGGCGGACGTCGTCATACACGCACGTCTGGTTGTCCGTCCGCTCCAGGGCCAAGTGCGAGAAGATCAGGTGGACGTGATTGTTGCCGGCCCCGGCGCGGATGTCCCACTCGCAGTTCATCTTATCCGGATAGTTGTCCGGGAAGTTGGGCGTCTCGATGGCGCCGCGCAGCTGCTCCAGCCGCACCCGACAGTTCGTCGCGTAGTCGAGCACAAAGTCAGTGCCTAACGGCGAGTCATCGTCGACGGTGTAGTGCACCAGGACGCGGTTGCCGCTGGAGGCCAGCGTCGCCTGGCGGCCCTCGGCGCTGCAGTTCAGCGCCAGCCGGGGACTGCGTGTGGTGGGACCATCGTAGATGCTCAGCTGCCTGTTGCAAACCATCTCCGAGCGCATCGTCAGCTCCAGCAGCACGGTGGAGCCCTGGGCCACGACTATCTGCCAGTCGCAGTCGACCGCGCCGTAGCTGTCAACCTCGCGGTGCGGCGAGTGGATGGCGCCCTCGGGCGAGCTGAGCGTGCCGCCGCAGCCCGTGGCCACCATCTGCCAGTGCAGGTGGAAGCCCGCCGCCTCGACCAGGAGGTCCGACTGGAAGCGCACGAACAGCGCATTGCCGTACGAGGGCAGGCGCGGCGGAATGCGGTCGCCGCAGAAACGTCCAATCAGCGGCGAAGTCTCCGTGTGTCCATTCCTGCGGGCGAGCAAAGGGAGGGGGAGAAGGGGGAGTTATACAACATGGACACCTTGGAACCCTCGAACAGTGGGTGTAGAAAAAAAAATTTGGGTGGCATCCCTAGAGGAGGTCAGATCAGTAAACTGCCCCAAGGGATGCTTTGTATCTGGCTTTAGATATATTTGATCGAACACTTTATCTGTCGAACACTGGCATCTCTAATATAAATGATCGCTAATTACCCGGCTTTGCGCGTGCAAAGAATTCCTCACCACCTTTCAGTTGAATTAGCTTGACCAACCAAAGTCTTTAAATAACTGTCCCACAGATCTTTGGAAATTCCCTTTAAAACCCAATACTCCGGCCCAAATGATTGGAATATAGCCGCACCTTATTTCCAGATAGTCAGCGTAGCAGTTGTCGGCGGCGCCATTCTCCAGCGTGAAGTTGTGGACAATCAGCTCGATGCGATTGCCGAGCGGGACTGTAATTGTCCAGGTGCAATTAGCGCTGTGGGGGTATCTGTGCGGCCACCTCGGGGACTTGATGATGCCGTAGCGAGCCTTGGAGGGCCCGCCGCAGTCTGTGAATAAAGCGAGTGCTCGCGTTGAGAGGCTTCGACTGGAAGGGATGCGGATTACCTTCCGAGGCCGGCTCGTATCTGAGCCGGAACACGTACCCCGTACCACTGTCCGACGTTACAAACACTGTCATCAGACTCGTATCGGTGTAATCATCGATGCTCGAATATCGCATTCCGCCGCGCACGTCGCGGCTGTGCAACAGTTTGCCCTCTGTCCCGGTGCTATTGTCGTAAATGCGCAGGGTCAGCGGGTCAAACGCGTTCACGCTCAGTGCGAGGTACTTCCTGCCCGGCGACTCAACGATCCAAGCACAGTCCCTGCGGGACACATATGTCGACAGCTTGGCCGTCGGCGTGCTCAGGACCCCGCCGCACGAACCATCAATGAAGCTGTACTCCACACGCAGGCCACGAGCGCGCTGCGGATTGTCGGCGCCGTGGAACACCAACCGGACCTGGTTGTAGTCCGAGACCAGCAGCTGGTTGGTCAGGTTCTTCAAGAAGCGCTGCTTGCCGCTCTCGTTCCGGGACAGATAGACCTAGGCGGAAGACACTTGTCGTTAGAGGGGCTGGCCCGCTTAAGCTTAAGGGCAACCGTACATCTAGATAGCTCATCTGATCGTCGTCGTTGATGGCCAGTGCCTCGGTCCCCGGGGCGGGCGCGTGCGCTGCGCTCAGCGACAGGTCGGTGATATTGATGCGCACGGTTTTACTGTGGGGTCCGCGTATGTTGATAGTGCACTCCAGGTGCTCTATGTAGGGGTTCGGATAGTTGGGGCTGGTCACGATGCCGCCTCCGGCATTGTCGTAGGTGACGCTGCAAACTGAGACAAATTGCATATTATTATTTTCATAGGTTCCAAATCAGAGCTAAGGGAAGCGGAGCATGAGGAGCCTGATCCTTTTTAGAACTTTAGCCAACTTTTTAGAACTTTCTCCTGGAAAATCGTCGCAAGTGAATTTTAGTACTCTTCCTATTGACATTGGACATGGGCTGGGAACCCCCCAACTTGTTAGAAGTGCCCGCTTCCCTTGTTGTTTTTCACATATATCTCTGTCTCTAGCAATTAGGAGGCTTCAACGATTTGCCACGCCCCCAGTGGGCCTAGCCAAAGAATCTTAGCACCTCAGCTGACGTGGCTACACACGAGTATATATTCCAAGTGGCAAGTCGCCAGCTTCAGCAGCCGCCCAAGAAACTGCATTCATACGGAGAGATATACGCTCTTGATCACCTCGTTTGTAGCGCAGCTCGAAGCCTCTGGACGCCAGTAGGCCGGCGAGGAAGTTGTCGTGGCGCACCAGGATGACATTTTCGCTGGAGACCACCACCTGTTGGCCCTCCTCCTCCGTCCCGCAGAAGCGACGCAGCAGCGGCTGCTCCTCGGTGGCTCCGTCAAAGAGAGTCAGCCTCTGGTATATGCAGTTGGAGAAGGGAACCGAAAAGTCGTGCGACAGGGTGAGCTCGATCTGCGTGCCGGCCGGCTGCTGGATCAGATACAAGCAGACCTGGGCGCTGTTGGGGCCCCTGATCAGGCCGCGGGGATCGGTGAGGATGCCGCCGCAGCCGGGCTGGGCCGCGACCACCTCGTAGTGCAGCTGGAAGGCGCTGTCCGTGCGCAAGGGGTCCGTGTGGAAGTGCACCGACAGCAGGTTCGAGGAGCTGTGCAGCGGCGGCGGCTGTGCCGAGCGGCAGGTGGCATAGAGCGCCCGGTCCGCGTCGCGGACGCTGAGCGAGTCCAGCGTGCTGCAGTTGCCGTCCGGCGGACTATCGCCGAGGGTGATCTCGTAGAAGCGCAGCAGCAGCCGGGAGCCGAAGGGCGCCCGCAGCTGCCAGCGACAGTCCTGGCCGGGGCGCGTCTTGCCCGGATAGCCGGGCGAGCGCAGGACGCCGCGGCCGCCCATCTCCGGAGCCAGCTCCGCGCCGCAGACCAGCGGCAGCGAGTGCCACGTGAGATTGAAGCCGCGCGCCTGCGTCTCGTTGTCGGAGCGAAACCAGACGAACAGCAGCTCCTGGGTGGTCAGCACGCTGCCGTTGCCCAGCGGCAGGCCGCCGCCGCAGAAGCGCCCGATCAGCCGGGCGGTCAGCGAGCTGCCGTCGTGCAGCTGGAGGAAGTCGGCGCCGCAGTCGGCGCTCGGCTGCAGGTCGAACGCGCCGAAGGTCACGTTTAGCACGGAGCCGCGCCCGGTGCGTATGATGAAGGCGCAGCGCTCGTTCGGCTGGTACTCGCCGCCGGGCCCGGGCGGGAACTGGACGCTGCCCGACTGGTTGCGCAGCACGAGGCCGCAGTAGCTGCGCACGTTCGAGCAGCTGTTGCCCGT
The DNA here is from genome assembly GCA_035047465.1 of Drosophila sordidula. NCBI lineage: Eukaryota > Metazoa > Arthropoda > Insecta > Diptera > Drosophilidae > Drosophila > Drosophila sordidula. The sequence goes on along the minus strand of JAWNPQ010000156.1, from coordinate 11,910,759 downwards.
GAGGCCGGCGGGGCAGAGGCACTGGTGCTGGTTGCCCGGCAGCAGGCGGCAGGTGCCGCCGTTCTGGCACGGGTTCGGGTGGCAGGCGTCGGCCTCGGCGCAGAGGGCGCCCGTGTAGCCCGGCTGGCAGATGCAGCTGGTCCCGCGGCCGCTGAGCACGCAGGTGCCGTTGTTCAGGCAGCGGTGGTCGTCGCACGGCCGCCGGCCGGCGTCCTCCGTGCAGCCGTCGGTGCCGTAGCCGTGCCCGTAGATGCCCGCCGGGCAGCTGCAGACGACCGTGCCGGAGATGTACTCGCACTGGGCGCGGGGATGGCAGATGCCCTCGTCGTCGCACGTGTTCGACTTGGCCTCGGCGCAGGCGCGTCCGTCCCCCAGCCAGCCGGGCGGACAGCGGCCGCAGCGCACGGACCCCTCCGTGTTGATGCAGCTGACCAGCGGGCGCTGGCTGCAGCCGCCGTTGTTGCCGTCGGCGCACTCGTCAATGTCCCGGCAGTACTTGCCGTCACCTGGAAGAAGCGAACCGCCGGATCACCAGGCTGGATCAACTACGTCGGCTGTCGACCCACCTGTATAGCCCGGCGGACAGGCGCCGCAGCGGAAGCTGCCCGGCAAATTGATGCACTCGCCGTGGCAGGGATCCACGCCCGGCGCACACTCGTCCACGTCCCGCGTACACGGGCTGGCGCTCGCAGCGCTCACATTGGTGTCCGCCCAGGTCCAGCCCTGGTCGCAGATGCACACGTAGCCCGGCCCGTTGCTCGCCGGCAGGCAGGTGCCGTGGCTGCCGCACAGCTCCGACGACTGATTGGTCAGGCAGGCGTTCTGCCGCAGCCGACAGTGGGTGCCCGAGAAGCCGTTGCGGCACACGCAGCTGCAAGATGGAAACACGCATCACCGCCGGCCACTCGCGAGAGTCCCGCTCCACTTACCGATAGCTGCCCGGCGTGTTCACGCACTGGGCTTCGTTCTGGCAGACGGCCAGGTCGGTGCCGGCGAAGTCGACGCACTCGTTGACGTCGTCCTCGCACGTCGGGCCCTGCGATTATTGAAGATAGGTCAGTGCCAGAAGGCGAAAAACATGTGGATGTCTAGGAATCCTCCCCTCACCCAAATTACATGACAAATCCCCTTTCTCTGCGATTCTCATACTTTCAACTCCGTGTAAAATTGGTTCGTTTAAAATTTTGTAATTTTGTAATTCATTAAAAAAAACATTCTTATTAACGAGACAATATTTGAGAAATATTTGTATTATTATTGTTGCTAATAAACATAAATTCATTTTCAGCTTTCTCTGCGATTTTCATAAGCTCTCGACGCTGAGAAACTAGGAATCCTAGCGAATTTGATATTTCAATTGGTATGCTTTATTATTATTATTATTATATATATTAAAATATAAAGTTCTTTAACTGATCGTGCTCCAACTATTTTATATTCTCACGACTATAATATAATGCCAAATAAGATTTTTTCTTAAATTCGTAAAAGGTAAAGTTATTAAAATAGCAATAAAAATAACACTGAAACTGCTTTTCCTAATTTGTTAGGAATTAATCGTGAAACTAAATAAGCGTTAATTAATACTAAAGCAATTTATGAAAGTTATTACAATAAATCCTTTGAAAAACATTTCGTCTAAAAGTATCAAAAATTTAAATGTATATCGCTGACATTTATATGACCCTTTATATTTTGCACACAAATTAGTAAAATTTAAATTTGTTTTCATCAATTGTGTAGCTCCGTATCTCTATCTCTATTTCTATTACTAACTCTAGCTCTATTTGTATTTCTACCGCTATTCCTATCTCCATTTCTATTACTATCTTTATCTCTCTCTCCCTCTCTGTCTCTCTCTCTCTCTCACTCTGCCTTATTCTCAACGAGATTACTATTATTGTCTTACTTGTATCTTTTTTACACTCCTTCACGAAGTGAAAAGTGTTAAGATTTTTGTGCCACGCCCACTGGAAGGCTGGCAAATCGATAACATGTCGATACACCTCAAATCGCAAATCGATAAAAGCTTAAAATTTCCCACAATATTACAGTTAGAGTCACTAAATTGGGTATGTAGACTGCTGGTGACCCCCACATAGATTGCGACCCTGAATTCCCGGCCACGCCCTCTAGGACGCCCCCACCTACCCCGCCCACGAATTGAAAAAGTTTATATCTTCCACTGTTTTAGAGCTAGAATCACAAAATTTCAAAGGTATATAAAACTGGTCACCCCCTGATTAGTAAAAAATCATGACAAAATTGACAAACATTTTGACATGTGAAATTTCCGAATCTCTAATTGCTATAATTAAGAGTCTCATAACTAGGCCAAAATTAACAGATTTTCACAATGTTTACCATTTTCATTATGGTTTCTCCCCTAGATGGATTTTGCATTTCAAATATATTCATTATTCAAAATAAAAATTGTTCGATTTTTTTATAAAATTCGATGTACTCCCCCCTTACTAATTTTCGAAAATTTTGTTTTTTTCAAAATTTAGAAATGAAAATTTGTATATTTTTAATCGATTCTGGTTGCCTCAAATAGTATAAAAAAACAACATTAAAACCGATTCCGAGGGGGTCAAGTTTGTTGTCAAAAATTGACAAATATTTCTCTCGGACCCATAGCTCCCATATTTAAAACGCCCATAAAACTCAAACCGATTTTCATGTTTGATGGCATTTCTTCATGATTTGTCCTCTACATGGATTCTGCGTTTCAAATATACTCATAAGTGATCAGGACGATGAGCTGAGTTGTAAATGGATTGAAATGCTCCTCTTATGTACTAATTAAATTTTCATTTAGATAATGCTGAGTAAAGTACAGAGGGGGTGGAAATGTATGTAAGACAGGGTTCAGGGTATCCCCTATACGGACCCGACTGGACTTTTTCGCGTTCTCTCCCAATTACTAAAAATTCTCTTATTCCGTCTAATTTTGGTCACTTACTCTCCTGCTCTCTCTCAGTCTGTCGTCACTTTCTTATCTGTTTCTCACTTCCTCTCTCGCTTGTTTAATTCTCGCTCTTACTAACTTCTCCGTCGCACACTTTATTTTTGTGCCTCACTCCCTCTATATCTCTCCCCCTCTCTCTCACACTGTCTGAATTGTCTCTCTGCTCACTTTCATGTTGTCACTTGCTGTCTCACTTGCTCTGCCTCTCCGGCTCTCTCTCTCTCTCTCTCTCTCTCTGTCTCCCCCCTTGGGCATCAATTTTCAACAGAGATAAGCTGGATTCCCTGCTACGCGAAACGATTACGCCCCGTATTTCTGATGCCGGACGGAGACGGGACAGAGACGCCCACCGAGCGTGCTCACCTGCCAGCTGGCGGAGCAGTCGCAGTGGAAGGCATTGTAGGCGTCGTAGCAGGAGCCGCCATTCTTGCAGGGACTCGACAGGCACTCGTCCTTCGCCATGTTGCTCTTAAGGGTCATCAGGGTCAGCTCGGCCGTCTGGATGCGCTGCAGATCCCGGCGCAGCACCCGCTGCGTGGGTCCCATGCGACGGGACCCGTTCTGCGTGCGGCGCAGCCATCTGGCCAGCCGCGTCACGTCGCGCTGCACGCTGCGGAACTGCTCTTTGAGCGCGTCCAGGGACATCGGCTCCCGTCGCGCCGCTGCCGACTGCGCCGCTGCTGCGGCACGGCGGCGCTGCTGCAGCAGGAGTACGATGTCCACGTCGTTCAGCAGCAGCGTGGCCGCCTCGCCCATCAGCCGGAAGCTTATGTTCTGGCCGGCAGCCGCCTCGAAGAGCAGGGTGCCATCGGCGCGGCCATGCAGCTGCGCCTGTCCGCGATCCCCGACTGCCGTTATCCGTGGCAGGTGCAGCCAGAGCAGCAGCAGGCACAGCGATGTTAAAGTCACACCCCGATATTGGTCAACGCGCATCTTTACACATTTTCACTAAAGCACTTGGATACAAAGAAAAAAATATGAGCAAAAAGGAGACAATGCTTGAGCGTGGAGATGGGCTCTAAAACTGAAGCCGGCGGCGCTGCTTGCTGCCATTTTATATGCAGTTAGGGGGGCGTATACGGCCGAGTACGCGTCGAACTGAATATTTCATTATCAAAAATTGTGTTTCCCATACGCATTTTTTCAAAATTTTATCTCCAAGAAAAAAGACATTTTGTTCAACTTTACTTTTCTTTGGAAACATTTGTTAAATCATCGAATATGTTCATTGAGTGCAATTAATGCTGTTAATCAAATGTTCTTATGAGGTGGGAGCTGTGTTCGCTTTTGTTTGCCGTCTCGTTTATGCGCGAGGTGTGTGGTTCTATGGTGTAATGGTTAGCACTCTGGACTTTGAATCCAGCGATCCGAGTTCAAATCTCGGTAGAACCTGTCTGAACTTTTTGCTTTTAGTTTTCATATATTTATTTTATGTTGTTTTTTATGTATTTTAAAATTGTTGTTAAGCATTTTTTATCCTGCATCGAGCAAATTAGATTGTTTATAAGAGAGCTAAATTCAATAAAAAAAAATTTACTTAATCTGTGTTTAGTAAACGGGAATTTGTTTGTTCAAACTGATCAAGAATATATATAGAGGGAATAATTGTTTATACATATACAAGTATATAAATTGATAAACCAATAAAACAAATTGTTGTACATATTTATGTTTGCTTACATATATTTATACATACGTAACTTATTTGCAAATGTCATTGATTATCAACAATTAACTAAATCTTTACATGGGGCTTAATTTATATATTAACCCGCAGCATCTTTCTTATCAGCTTCAATCCAACAAATCCCAGCAAGTTTATCAAGAAGTTCAATCATGTTCAAATCAAATGTTCATCTTACATGTATATAATAAGTACACACATTTTTACACACACATTTGTAGTTTTACATACATATATATATTGGAATGCATACATAAATAAATTTAACCAAATCCAAATTGGCAATGACCTTGTAATCAATTGCATTAAAAGAGCTGAGAGTAAGGGCATGCACACATTAAACTTTATATGATAAATATTGTATATAACACAACATGCTCCAAAAAATTAAATAGGTCCCAATTCTATGCTGAGGTTAAATATACGTCACATTGGTGCCATGAGAGTCTAACGACATTTAAATTACTTATAAATATTAATATTCAAATTAATTTTTATTTTTATTGTTATTTATAAAAATGTTAATAGAACTTTAAAAATAATATGAAATATTTGTTTAACCTAATCTGAAAATGAGTGGTATATGATTGCAATAAATTGAATTTCAAAACTTTAAATTATTTATAAATATTTTTTTAAATTATTTTAAGTGTCCTAATGCTTGCAAAAATATTCCAAAACAATACTTAAATCAAATAAAACAATTATATCGTCTTTAGCCGATTTATTTTGAAGATAAGTGATAAAGGAATCTAATATACATTCATAATTTTTGACATATCATAAATATTATTTTTTTATGTTTAGATTATATTTTTATTAAAATGAATGTTTTTTTTTTTAATATTTATATATAAAAATAAGTCACATAAAAGTTTGTCAGACTTTCATAATTTTCAAATAATGATTACTATTGTTTTTAGGTATAGTCTTATTTTTCGATTAGTTTCTTTACTTTCGAAAATACACAACTATTTTCATTACATGCATTTGAATAAAATCTGTATGTTTGTTCTAACGGGCTAGATTTGTCTTATATACATAGTGCACTGAAAGAAATGGGCAGTAAGTTTGTTAAAGAAAATTGATTATTTGCTGTAGAGGCTTGTATTTTAAATATAAGCTGTGAATGACGCTGATTTTCTCGCAGTGCAGCTGGCAAAATATATACGAAATAAAATCGTACAACAGCTTGCAACGGCAGCTATGACAACGAAAATGAAAGCAAATTCAATTAAATAAGTAACAAACAGTTATGTACATAGTTATGAGTACTATATACGGGGCCTATGTATTTATAAATCGGGAAAACAACAACGGGTTGTTGTTGCCATATTTTAGGGGGCCTGGTGCTGTCGTCGTCGCTGGCGATGCCGTTGCTCTCAGTTCCATGCGAGGCGTCGAGGTGGACACGTGCCTGCGTTCGCATAGATATTAAGTATACGCCGCATGATGCCAGTTTTCTCGAGAATAGTGTCACTGCGCGGTAAGTCTTACAAGCAATTGCGGGAGTCTCTCTCTCTCTCCCGCTCTCCTCTGAACACATATACTGATTATGCAATCTTCCTATGCGCACAGCCGGAGGGCAGCAGCTGCGCCCGTACAGCGGCGCGGCGCAGTCCCAGCTGCGCGAGCTGCTCGGCAAGCAGCTGAGCGGCATCAAGGAGGCGGGCACGTTCAAGGCGGAGCGCATCATAACCTCGTCGCAGAGCACACAGATCACGGTCGAGGGCAGCGATCGGCGGATACTCAACTTTTGCGCCAACAACTATCTGGGCCTGGCGGTAAGTAGACTCCTCGCACTCGCTCCACTTGGGCTCTCTCACAATCCGCTCCTCGACCGAACCAGAACCATCCGGAGATTGTGGCGTACAGCCAGCAGCTGCTGGCCAAGTACGGCGCCGGCTTGAGCTCGGTGCGCTTCATCTGTGGCACCCAGGACATACACAAGCAGCTGGAGCGGAAGATCGCGCAGTTCCATGGACGCGAGGACAGCATACTGTACGCCTCCTGTTTCGATGCCAACGCGGGCATCTTCGAGGCGATACTCACGCCGGAGGACGCCGTCTTCTCGGACGAGCTCAACCACGCGTCCATCATCGATGGCATTCGCCTGTGCCGGGCCAAGAAGCAGCGCTACAAGCACCGCGATCTCGCTGACCTGGAGCAGCAGCTGCGCTCCACCGACGCCCGCCTCAAGCTGATTGCCACCGACGGCGTCTTCTCCATGGACGGCAATATAGCCCCGCTGGCGCGCATCGTCGAGCTGGCCAGGAAGTACGATGCTCTGGTGTTCGTGGACGAGTGCCATGCCACGGGCTTCTTTGGTGCCACCGGGCGCGGCACTGAGGAGTACGACAATGTCATGGGCGAGGTGGATATTATCAACTCGACGCTGGGCAAGGCGCTGGGCGGCGCCTCCGGCGGCTACACCACCGGCCCGGCGGAGCTCGTCTCGTTCCTGCGCCAGAAGTCGCGTCCGTATCTCTTCTCCAACACACTGCCCCCGGCGGTGGTCGCCGTCGGCCTCAAGGTCATGGACATGCTGCTCAGCTCCAGCGAACTGAGCCAGCGCGTCCAGAGCAACACGCAGCGCTTCCGCGAGGCGATGACCACGGCCGGCTTCACCATTGCCGGCGAGAACCATCCCATCTGCCCGGTCATGCTGGGCGACGCCCGCTTGGCCTCCACTTTCGCGGATGAAATGCTCAGTGAGTGCGCCGCCTAGTCGGTTCTCCCGCCCCGGAGTCATTATTATCATTCTCCTCTTCCGCAGCGCGTGGCATTTACGTCATCGGCTTCAGCTATCCGGTGGTGCCCCAGGGCAAGGCTCGCATCCGCGTCCAAATCTCTGCCGCGCACACCGAGCCGGAAATCGATCGCGCCGTGCAGGCCTTCGTCGAGGTCGGCCGCTCCCTGAAGGTCATCAAGTAATCGGACCCAGGAGCTATTGCGGCCGATTGTCAAGTATTTTTGTGCTGCATTTATTATTGACTCGGACAATTGTCGTCATTTACATACAGTAAAAAAAAAAAATATATATAGAAACCATATTTTATCGGCATTTTATTCCATATTGCCTAAATACTAGTTGCCCAGTTTTTGTTTCAGAGTAGTGTTGAAGTTCTATTTTCAGTTACTTGTTTATATAGTGCATTATCTTTCTATCATTTTATTTCGGCAATCGTTCAAATTTCCAATCTCTCTATCGGTTTCTTCCTCTTTCTATATCCCTCTCTCTCACTTTATTTTTCTATAGAAATCTGCAAATTTTCAATTATATTTTTTGTTTAAAAGCCTTTCAAATATTTACTAATCAAATGAAAAGAACGCCCTTCTATGCGATTTTCAAAAGTTCAGGTATCATGTTTTAGTATAATTTTTGGTTAAGTGTTTATATTGTGCATCTTTTTTAAAATTTGTTTACATTAGTTTTTATTAACGGGCTTTTCCACTCTCTCAATCTCTATCCCTGTCCCTCTCTCTCTCTCTCTCTCTATCACTCCCCGTGTCTCTATTTCTCTCCCTTTCTCTTTCTTACTCTTTTATCTGTTATAAGTTGTGTTTCCGAGTCTATAGGATGATCAGATGAAAAATCACCCTTCTATGCGATTTTCAAAAGTTCAGGTAAGGTTATCATGTTTTGGTCTAATTGTTAATATTGTGCATTATATTGAAAATTTCTTAGCATTCGTTTTTATTAACTGGCTTTTTCCCTCTCTCTCTCTCTCTCTATCACTCTCCTTCTTTCTATTTCTGTCCCTTTCTCTCTCTTACTCTTTTATCTGTTATAACTTTTTGTTTCCGAGTCTATAGGAGATCAGATGATTTTCAACAGTTCAGGTAAGGTTTCCAGGTTTCGGCCTAACTTTTAGTTCACTTTTTAATTAATTCGATTTTAAGATATTTCTATTGGCTTGCCCTATCTGTTGCTCTCACCCTCGCACTTACTGCCCTTCTATACGAATTTCAAGAACCCAGGAGTTGGGGTTATCCCAATTATCTTTTAAACGGCACAAAATATTGTTGGACATTGTTTTGAGTTGCTTTATTTGGTTCGTCTGATTAACTAAGCTGCTTTTACTAGGTAAGTTTAATAGTAATAATAATAATAAACAATTAGAATTACACATTTAACTTAAGATTAAATTGCACATTAAATGAATGACTGGTCGCAGTGGGGCAAATGCAGGCGCTGCCCGACTGGGTACACAAAAGCAATAACAAATTAAATACGAGTAACTAAATAATACACAAAAAAATTAGAATAAAAACAAAAAGAAACAATACAAAAATGCAAAATACTTTTACAAAGCGAGAATTGTGCGAAGATTGGGCTAAGGAGTTTGCATAGATGCGCAACTGGAACAAGGATTCGAATTTGACTGTGACTATGAGAGCTTTGGTTAGTTTTGTGTGTGTTTGTGTGTGTGTGTGTGTGACTGAGATGAGTCTGGTTGGGTTAGTCCTGCGTCCTTACTACTTGTTGACCAGCCCGCGCGCCTTGGGATACGCCGAAGCCGGCTTCTTGGGCTGCACACGGCCCGTGGGCGGCCGCCGGTTGGAGTCGAGCGCCGAGCCCGGACTGGGCAGGCCGCTGCGAGTGGACTTGACGTGACGCACATTGGAGGCGGCGGCAACAGTGGTGGGAGTAGCGGCTGCTGGCACCGTGCCGCTGTTGGCATTGCCATTGATGATGTTCTCGAGGCGCGAGCGCAGCGAATTTGTGTGCGAGTCCCCGATGTCGATGTCGTCGCCGGTTTGCATCGCCTGAGCGAGGACCGCCTGCAGCGAGGCGGACACCTTGGGCGACCGGTACTCCTGTGTGGTGCGGCAGGGCATCTCCAGCTCGTAGCTGACAATGTTTTCGCTTTTGAAGCGCAGGGCGCCGGGCGCACTCGACTTCGCCTCCTGGAGCGCGTGCTCCGAGGTGGGGCGGCGGCGCAGCGGATGCGAGACGGGACGCTTGCTGGTGAACTTGCCATCGCTGGCGGTGAGTGGCAGCGCCAGTGAGGAGAACTTCCACTCCTCCTGCTCCTCGTCGTACTTGGCCTGCGTGTAGAGGCGCTGCTTCACCTCGACGGGCACAAAGTTGTCGATGATGAGCAGCTGGCGCTTCAGCTCCTTGACCAGCTCGTTCTGCGCCATCTCCAGTTCGCGCAGATCCTGATTGTGATCGTGCTTGCAGTCGTTCAGCTCCTGCTGCAGCGCCAGATACTTGGCATAGCACTTGGAGAGCTTGCGCTTCTTCAGCTCGACCTCCTGCTCCAGCGAGACGTTACGCTCTCGGATCTCCAGTGTCGTCTCCTCCTGCAGTTCCAGCTGCTGTTGTATCTCGATTTCGCGCTTCTTGCGCTCCGCTATCTCCACCAGCTTCTTCTCCAGCTCAATTTGGCGTTCGCTGTACGTGTCCAGCAGATTCTTGCCGCCGCGCACCAGCTGGCCCTCCAGCTCGGCCAGCTTGGCCGCCAGCTTGGCGTTCTCCACGCGCTCGCGCTCCAACTGCTCACTGGACTTGGCCACCTCCGCCTCGTTCTCCTTGTCGGATTCCGGCTCCGACACATCCTGCTCGCTCTCCCCATCCTCGTCGGCCGGCTGCAGCGGCTCCTGCGTCACGCTGTCCGTTAACTCCCGACGCACCGTCTCTCGCTTCGGCTTCTTGACGCGCTTCTTCGCCGCAGCGGCCAGTTTCTCGGTGCGCTGTTGCTGCTGCGGCGCGATCAGGCGCTTGAGGCGCTCAATCTCTGCCTGGTACTCCTTCAGCTTGGCGTCCTGCGGATCCTCGTTCTTAATTGGCTGGTTCTGTATGTTCTTGGCGCGCTGCGCGTACCGCAGCGTCGTCAGCGTCTCGTTGTAGTTGTAGTTGGAGGGCCCAATGTTGGCAATCATGATCGTTTTGGAGTTGCCGCCCAGCGAGTCCTGCAACAGTCGCGTCAGCTTCGAGTCGCGGTACGGCACGTGCGGCGAGTTCTCCGCCAGCGCCGAGATCACATTGCCCAGCGAGGAGAGCGCCAAATTGATTTTGCTGGCCTCCTTGAGGCGTTCCGCCGACGCGCCCGTCTTCGACTGGCGCTCACTGCCGGCCAAATCGATGAGATTCAGTTTGCCCACCTTGATCGTGTTCGTCTCCGTGTCGCACATCTCAATCTTGATCATGAATATGGCATGCGAACTGCAAGGGCACAAAAATCAAGGCCATCAATCGCCTGCTCCATCAGCTGTAACGTGAAAAACTTACCGGGAGCTGTGCTCGTTCATGTTGGTGAAGCCGACGGTGCGATTCTTGTTTCCGATCCTCATAACGTTGGCCATGTCGTCGACGCTCTTGCAGTTAATGGCATGCAGATTGGGCACATAGACGCCGGAGCCGCGTTCGCGCACTTCCAGGTGCTTGGAGTTGGGCTTCAGCAGGTCGCGCAGCTCCTCCATGTAGATCTCCAAATAGGAGACGTCCACCAAAAACTGAAAGTTCTCCGTGCGATTGATGTGCAGCCAGATTTGCTCGAACGTCCGCGGAATAATGCCCATCAAATCATCGTTGCCCCGCACGCCCTCCATCGTGAACGTTTTGCCGGTGCCCGTTTGGCCATACGCAAAAATGCAGCCGTTAAAGCCCTCAAGCACGGAGCTGACCAGCGGAAAGACGACCTCATGGTACAGCGTCGTCTGCGATGCGGCCGCATCGTACGCCGCATCATAGGTGAACACCTTGCGCTGCTCTTTGTTGGCGTCCACCAGGTTCTGCAGCTCGACGACGCCGCGATTCGGATACACATTGACCACCTCCGGTGAGCCCTCGGTGCGCTCCCGATTACTCATCGGACGGCATCGGACGACCACCTGGACGCACTCGTTGGGCGCTTGGCTGGTCGCCGTGCTCGGCCGTTTGCTCTTCGCACTCATTGTGCTGCCGCTGCTGTTGCTGCTGAAGCTGTTTTGGAGATGGTGACTAAAGCAGCCTTGCCCCCTTTTCACCCCGCGCTCGCTGTTTCGTTTGGGCCTGTAGCTGTGACGACAAACAAATGTCAAAGAAAATCAATAATTCGTCTGTGACGCGAATTTCGACTGCATTTTGTGGCCTTTTCTCGTCTTGATTTTTTCGCACAAATGACGTCACTCTGCAAGCCGAATTTTGCGCACAAATTGAAGTTAACGCTATGCACTAATTACCTGTATTTTTAAAGCCAAATTACTTCACCTTGAGTACGTTTTTTTTTTATTGTTTAGCTGCTACCGCTAGCCAAGCTATCGATAGTAACTCGAAATGTCGATGAGGAAATCTTATTCGAAATATACCAAATGGGAAAGATATTAAAAGTATATACTAAATAGCGATATGTTAAATAATCGATTGTTTGCAAATGCGCGCTGTTTTTAAAAAGCTTTAATCTTTATTTAATCGGACATTTTATTTATTTCAATTTAATTTAATTTATTTAATTTAATTTAAATACTCAAAAGCACCCATTTTTTTAAAACTTTAAACTTTATTTCATCAAACATTTTACCTAGACGTTTTCGGCTTCTGAGCTGATTTACTCTGCCCCACTGCGCCACGCTTGCGCTTATTGAGCGGATTGCGCGGATCGTAGACATCATACCAGTCGTCACCTTTGGTGGACGCATCTTTGGCCAGCACCGGCGCATTATTGTTGAAATTCAAGGTGTGCGCCAACCAGTCGTCCCCACAGATTTCTTTTTCCACAACCTTCTCGTCCACTGGCTTGGCTTCCTCATCGACATTCTCAGCGCTGGAGCTATATTTGAGACTGTCCAATTTGGATTTGAATTTGGATAGCAACTTCAAAGTAAACTCCTCTCTAATATATACGAAAATATCAAATTAGTTTTTTTTATTGGATTATAGTTTTCAAATACGCACCTGCCTGCTCCTTTCAGATTCTGTTTTGCCTTGGCAGTATATGTTTCCTTTGTTTGAATAAAGTCTTTTATATAATGATTTTCGCTGGCTCCCTTAATATCTTCTTTTTTGGCATTCTTCTCTGACTCTTTGGACAGCTGCTTCTCCTTGGTGGCCTTATCCTGTTGATATTGTCGTTTCAGCGAGGCAATTTCCTCACGTATTTTTGACCTAAAAAGCAAGAATTAGACCAAGCCGAAGGTTATAACCGTCAGCTGTGCACATACTTTTCTTTTGACATTTTCTGGCTTTGTTCTTGCTCCCGGGTCATCAGCACATCCTCATCGTCATCCTCTGATTCACTTTTGATCTCCGGTCGCTTGGCAGGCTTCGCTGACGATGATTTCGTTGCCTTGGCGAGTTTACTCTTGATGATGTCCGAGCAGCTAGTGCTTGCCTTGGGAATGCTCCCCTTGCAGTCCTCCGACAAGTGCTCCTCGCTCGAGGCTCGCTCAGTTTTGGGCACCTTGATTGGCTCCTTGCTAAGCTTGGGGTCGTCCGTTACGTCATGCAGGGATTTCGCTTTGCCAGCATTCTGTTTTACAAAAATTGTCGTCTCCTGCTCGTCGTCTTCGGCCTCCTCCCCAAAAGAGAGCAGTCCAAAGTTTCTAGAGATTGTTTCAAAAATATTAAAACCGCAAAATTAAACAATATTCAATACTCACTTTACGCCCTGTTTGTCTTTTTTGACCTTCTTGGGTTTCGAGGTTGTCTTGGGCAAGGAACGCGGCACAATATCGTTGAAGGGATTACTGAGCACCTCCGTAGAAATGATGCGATGCGCGTACATGGGCCGCTCCTGGTGATCGACGATGCCCTCCTCCAGCTTGAGCATGTTGAATACCGTGTCGCCCGTCACCTTGCCAAAGAGCGTATTCTTGTTCTCCAGCTCCGGCGTTGGCCCGAATGTGAAGAAGAACTGCGAGCCGTTGTCATCCTTGCCCGAGTTCGCCATGCCGACCAGGCCGCGACGCGAGTAGCGCAGCCGTGAATGGAACTCATCCTTGAACGGATGCCCATAAATCGACTCGCCGCCGGTGCCATCGCCGTCGGGATCTCCGCCCTGCACGATAAATCCCTTGACCAGCCGGTGGAAAGTTGTGCCGTTGTAGTAGCCCTCCAGGCAGAGCTGGATGAAGTTGCGGCCCGCCTTCGGGCACTCGCGTGCCCACAGCTCGATGTCGATATCGCCGACTGTGGTGCGCAACAGCACCTTGCCCGACGTTGGCGGCTCCTGGATGTAAATATTGCTCATTCTCGGGAAAGTAAACAATTAGAACCCGAGCCGTATACAGCGTCGTCTGACAGACAGTTGGCAACGCGGATACATGCACACAGGGCTGCAAGCTCTAAGACATCATTAATGTATCGACAGTGTGTTATTTTGCCTATCGATAATACTTACCCCATTATTCCACCTGTTGCAGTGTGCAGCTATAACTTACAGTGTGCACACATCTAGCTAAAGTCAAATTTAGCGAAAAATACCAATTGTCGTTACTAAGCAACGGTTGCTTTTCAGATTATGTTTGGTTTTTCCCGTCATTTTTGTAAGCTATAAAACCAGGATACAATTTATTTAAAAAAAATTTGGGATGAATTTCAGCGACGACCCGCTTGCCGATCTGCTTAGTGATAATAGCCTGGACAATGACAACTTCTTTGATGCGCCAAGCGGCGGCAGCGGTGCCAAAAAGTTGCCCAAATCGAGCAAGGCCAAAGGAAAGCTGGAGGATCTGTTTGGCATAAAAGAGGAAACGGAACCGGATGTTCCATTTTCCTCAGGGTCAAAACAGATCACGGCCAGCACTCCGCGCATCGTCAAACAGAAGCCGTCGCTCTCGATGGATGACGCCGAAGACGATGACCTGGGATTTGACCCCAAGCGACCGAAGAGTGGTGGCGGCGGCGGCGCCAAGAAGAACCTATTTGACGACCTGCTCGGCGCTGCGGAGCCCAAGCGAAACATCTTCGATGAGATTCTGAGCAGCAGCGACGGTCCAGCCAAGCGTCCAGCCACCGCCAAGCCCTCGATGTCCCGCCAGTCGACGGACACCACGACGGACAACTCTAACGTGCACTCGCAGGCGCGACCCAAGACGGCGGCGGGCGCGGGCAGGCGCAGTTCCGCGTCTGCCCAGTCGGCCAATGTCAACGCCGATCCCTTGGGCCTGTTCGGCCGGGAGAAGGAGACAAATGCCACCGTTTCCGGCATGTCGACGCCCGTGTCCAAGAAGCGCGGCACGGCCGACTGGCTGGGCCTGGGCGTGGAGATGACCACAACGCCCGCCAGCGCCGACGAGGAACTGGAGCCAATCCCAGCCACGCCCGCGCTGGCCAAGGAGCCCGCACCGGCCGTAAAACAAACCACGGAAATTCTACGCTTACCGGACGTCAACGACGAGGCAGAGCTCCCACCAAGCGCTGCGCCGCCGCCGGACAGCACGGCGCAGAAGATTCTCATGCTGAACAGCCTGAACCTGGAGAGCAGCCACAGCTACAACGCGCTCCAGCAGCAGGAGGCACAGCTGACGATTGCTGCGCAGATGAAGAGCCAGGAGCGCGTCCTGGTCGAGATGCAGCTGCGGCAGGAGACGCAGGACCGCAAGTTCCAGGCGCTGCTGCAGCAGCAGCTGCAGCGCCAGCAGCAGATGGAGGAGCACATCAAGGCGCAGCAGGAACGCATCAACATGCATCTCCAGCTGATGCTGACCCAACCCGTGAGACTGCATGCGACCGAGACCAGCGCCGAGTCGGCGCCGCCCGCTGCCGCGCCCGCGGCCGCGCCCCGGGATGAGGGCAAGGATCAGCTGCTGCAGCTGGAAACGGAGGCCAAGCGCAGTGCGCTCGAGAAGCAACGGCTGGAGGAGCTGGTGGCCAACATGAAGGTCAACTACGAGCAGGAAATCGAAATGATCGAGAGCTCCTACAAGTGAGTGCCCGCAGTCCGAATCCCCACGTGACTTCAAATCCCCCTCCTTTCTCCTTTCCAGGAAACAGCTGAAGGTGCTGGAGCAGCACCTGGCTGCTGTGGAGGACCGCCTGAAGCTGGAGAACGCCGAACTGAGGACGTACTACACCGAGAAGCTGGAGAAGCTGAAGAGCGACTACGATCTGCAGCTGGCCACGCTAAAGCAGGACCACGAGGACGATCTGCGCATGCTGCGCAGCTCGCATGAGGGCGACATGGAGCGCGTCCGGCAGGCCAAGCTGCTGGAACAGGCGGCTGTCCGGGATCACGGCAGCTATTTGGAAACACTGCGCACGGCGTCCAGCGATTTGCAGGAGCTGCGCGAGGGCATGACCACCACCAAGGAGCGGGAGCAGGAGCTGGAGGCGCGACAGCGTCGCCTAGCGGACGCGGAGCGCCGCTTGAAGATTGACGAGGCGGGCGCCGAGGAGGAGAAGCGTCGCCTCATGGAGCTGGTGAGCACACTGGAGCTGCAGCTGAACCGTCTGTCCAAGGACTCGGCCGAGGAGAACTGGCAGCTGCGCCAGCGCATGGCCAGCATTGATGCGGAGAAGAAGGCGTTCGAGCGGGAGAAGCAGTTCCATCGCGAGCAAATGGAGCGCGACGAGAAGCGCATCGAGGAGCACAAAACGCTGCAGCTGGCCGAGATCGAGCGCGTGCAGCTGGACGTGCAGCAGGAGCGCAGCCGGCTCCTGGTCGAGCAGCAAAAGCTGGAGATGCGGCACAAGCTGCACGAGCAGACCGACCTGGACAAGGAGCGCTTGGAGCTGGAGGCGCAGCTCCAGGTGGCGCGAGACGCCATCAAGCGGGCTGACGACCAGCGGGAACGCTGCCATAAGCAGCAGCGCGAGCTGGAGCAGCGCAAGCGGGCGCTGCTGGACAGGGAGAGCGCCCTCAACGTCAAGGAGGACGAGATGGCGCAGACCAGCACCGCCTACCGCCTGGCCATCAAGCGTGCGCGCCTGGCCGAGCACAAGGCGCGCGAGGCGGAGCAGCTGCTGCACGCCAAGCTGCAGCTGCTGGGCAAGCGCGCCCACGAGCTGAGCGAGAAGGAGGCGCAGTTCTCGCAGGAGCGGATGCTGCTCTCCCAGGATCGCATCGCCCTGCACAAGATGAAGCAGCGGATTGGGCAGAGCAAGTGTGCCCTCTGCAAAATGGGCGTCGAGAATGTGGAGTTCTCGCAGCGCATGGCTGGCCATGGCAAAAGCTCACTGCCTCAGACGGAGGATCAGGCCCAGGGAGAGGCCCAAGGACAGGCTCAGGCTCAGCCGCAGGTTCAGCTAGCTCATATGGGCGCCGGCCAACAGGCAATGGCTGCGGGCGATATTGTGGATCGCATGCTTGACGAGAATATCGAGGCATCGTACCGTCGCATGTACAATTTGACGGATAATGTGGATTTGGACTATTGGACAACGGTTGGGCTGGATGATGATTCAAAGAAGCTGGTCTTGGACAATGGCAATACCTTGGACATCGAAGATTTAATGTTAGCTAATCTCAATATCCATTGACCAACATATAATAATAAAGAGACTATTCGATGATTCATTTTTAACGACAAAAATTAATTTAAAATGTACAACTGCCAATCGATATTAATAACATACAAGTGCTGTAATCGAAATACCCATCGTGGCAGAGTTCAGTGTCAGTGTGTGCACAAATTTTAAATATTACTTATTATTGCTGCTACTCTGCTTGTTGCATTCCGTTTTGTGCATTTTTTTCGTGGCGTTTGTTATTATTCTTTTGTGTGTCGAGGCGAACATTTGTTTAAGCATATTTGTAATATTTAAAGTATATATGTTTGTAAATAAAATGTCGCATTAAACAGTATTTTGCGTGTAACGCCTACGTGTATTTGTGTGTGAATGTTTCAGTTTCGTTTTTTGTGCAAGTCGCATTTGCTACGTGTGTTGGTGTAATATCTGTTTGTTTGCATGTGTGCGTGTGTATGTGAGTGGAGGAAGCTCCAAAGCCGCGGAAGTAACGAGAAATCCAAATGAAAACGTAATAAACACATATAGCATATGAAAATTGAGGCGACTTTAATCGACGGCAGCATAAAGTAAAAGATATACGAAAAGAAACAAGTAAGTGGGCGAAAAGCGAAACCAAATACGTATAAGCATATCTATTTGTGTGTGTGTGGCAACAGCTTATATACTCTGGCATTTACAGCGTACATACAGATTTGCTTATATATATGTATATATGTTCATTTTTTTTTAACGACAATCGCTATTATCATTATATAAAACTACTCGAAGCATTTTATCATTCGCATTTTTGCTGTTCTTTCTACACTGCGTTTATGCCAACACATAACTACATACATACATTTGAATTGTGTGTGCCTGCGTGTGCGTGTGTACACACCTTTATGAATACTTACATACGTACGTATGCAAATTTGAACTTGTTAAACTGCTACTCTCCGCACTCATCACATCATTTTTTGTTCGTCAGCGTATTTTAATACCTTTTATTGATTGACTCTAACCTTTGGCTCGCCTTTCGCATTGCCGGCGTACATTTGTTTTCTTATCTATTGTGTCTCTCTTTTTGATAGCATTTTTGATTTCGTTTTCATAGCTCGTCTGTATGTACCGGTTCACATCTGTGTTTCACTCACGTGTGTGTGTGTGTGCGTGGGGCAAGCATTCATGCTGAACAGCTGTTCCTCTCAGGGCAGTCGTGAGAAAGTGGCGCATTTGTTTGTTTTTATTCGCCGCACACACAGAATCAGAGCAACAAATGCCTTATCGCTTGTTAGCAATGTAGTGAAACTTAAATACGCATGAATGAGTTGCATACATACGCATGTATGCACATAGATTTGTACTTTATATTACTCTGCACATGACTTGTATCGTAAAAGTAAAATTTACTTTATATTTGTATGTTAAACAAAACCCAGTATAATGGGTGTGTTCAAATGCATGTAACAGGCAGAAGGAAACATATTCAACCCCATTAAATATATATATTCTTGATCAGCACGACGAACTGCGCCGATTCAGCCATGTCCGTCCGTCCGTCGGAATGGTCGCTGCGATCTCGGAAATTACAAAAGCTAGAGACCTAAACTTCTCCTAAACCATGCACAAAACAAGTTCATTATATTTTTAATATCTTATCCCGTTTCATTAATATCGATAAGAGTCGATTTTAATATCTCAGCTGGAGTCACAAAATTTAGTTAATTATATTCTCGTAAAGCGGATGCAGATTAGGAGTATTCGGCTTTGGATACCTCCCCCACTTTTGTGTATGTGTATGTATTTGAGAATGCAAGGGGTTAAAATATATGTATTACAGCTCGCTGCAGGGTCAGGGTATCTCCTAAACCTGTGTTTAACCACTTGGGTACTTATCATTTTCGATAAATCCCATAAAATCCTTTTATAAATATACAAAAACAAAATTATAGTACACAATATTCAAGACTGATATTTTAATTTACGTTTAAAATAGGAGATTTAGTAGTTTGAAGTTTTCGTAAATAAGAATCTGGGAAACACATTTCATACAAATTTTAATTTTTAGTATTTTTATTTGTATTTATTTTTTTTAGCAACAGCTGCTTGTTACAGTTCTTATCATGTACAATCCACATCTGGGATGGTGGATAAAACAATAATGAAATTATTGTTAAGTTAGCTTCTTGAGCATTTCTATCAGTGCGGCTCCACTGAGCGAATGAGGACTTAACTAGCCGAGTTCACTTAGCTTAAGCTGCATCATAAAAATAAGTTTTAACTATATATGAGAATATGAGTTTCAGCTGCCAATTTGCGATCAGGCATATAAAAACTTAACAATTTGTTTATTTATTATACTCTTTCCATGTCAACGGGCTGACACCCTCATTATAATTATTATTATTTTTTATGTGCATATATACATTTTAAAAACTTCTCAAAAAATCACCTTCTGGAAAGCAAAAGAGTTTGCTGTCATTTAAAATGTAAGCTTCTCGGCAATGTTTTGTCAGTATAAACAGAGGAATACCACAAAGACCTGTTCTTGCCAAACAAAAAACAGTTTAAATACGAAACACTTCTTGTAATGAGCTCATTTAAAAACAGAGAGAAACTTAGAACAACGTTTCATAAAATTTCCAAGTTATATGCAAAAATTATCAAGTGGCCGTTGAAAACATCTTCACGCTATGGTGTATCAAAGGTACTACAAATCCTAGTTATAAAGAGAAAGAAGTGAAAAGTAAAACACCTCCGAGGTTTATTCATATTATTTGACTGCATAAATAGCATATTTATATACATACATAAATAGCATGTACTAATGATTCATTGTAGAGATTAACATATATATATATATATATATATATAAATATATATCTGAGCCTTATATTTATGTATATATATGTGTATACTAATTTTTGTTTATCATTTCTTGCTCTTTTACTGCAACTGCAATTGAATCATGCTTGGCATTGAGCTACAACTCGAATACCAAAACAAAAAACATTGCTTTGTCTGCTAAATATTCTTGGACTGGTTTTCCACCTTTACAGCGCGTAATCGCTTTTATCGTAGCTTTTGTTATCGCACAGCCGAATGTCGCACTGATAAGCGAACAAAACCACACGGCATTGTTCGGACTCGCATAGAAAACAAAATTTCAATTATTATTTTTTCATTTTTGCAGTTGGTCGTGGGCGAAGATTCTGAGTGGATAATGTCGAATCAGGCGCAAGTCGAGAGGCAGTACCAGGAGGACCTGGCCAAGGCGTTGGCGCTGAGCCTGGAGCAGCAGGCGCTCGATGACTACAGGCGCCACAAGAAATACGGCACGGGCTATCAAGGCGGCACTGCCGACTACTACGCCCAGCAGCAACAACAGCAAGAACAACAATATCAGCAAAGAAGTTACAGCCTGACCCAGCGTCGCCACTCGGAGGTTCATCCGGCAGCCGTATCCCTGAGCAATGTGGAACGTTCGCGCACGCCGCCGGCGCAAACAGGCAACGGCAATGGCAATGGGGAGAGCGATTTAATATGCTTTGCCAGTCCGACCAGCAAACAGCCGACGCCCGAGAGCGCCAGCACGTTCGAGCGTCTGATCGAGGATCTGCAGCGTGTGCAGACGCAGACGAGCAATCTGCAAACGGCTCTGGTGCCGGTGGGTCCGGTGGCGGCTGCGACGCCGGTGCCCGTGCACTACGCACCGCCGCCGTATGGGAGTCTGCCGGGCGGCGCTGTTGGGGGCATGCAGCTGGTGCCGTACCAGGCGACCGCCCAGCCACAGCCACAGCAGCGTCCGCTGAACCAGGAGGAGCTGCAGCGGCTCTACAGCATGTCCAATCATCAGTTGGCGCTGCAGCCAGTGGTGCCTGCGCATCCCGCTGGCTTCGTGTACTATCCAACGTTCTCGGCACCCGTTGTGCCCGGCTCGGCTGCCTATATGCCGCCTCAGTATCCGTCGCATGGTTTTGGCTATGGCTTTGTGCACAACAACGGCTCTGGCAGCACACACGTGGACTATGCCCGTCCACAGAGCACTCCAGCGGGAGCAACATCGGCAGCAGCAGCAGCAGCAGCAGCACCAGCGTCCATCAGCAGCGCCAAACAACAGTCCAGCCACTCGGTTCCACATTCCGGCGCAGCGACGCCAGCCGCGAATGCCGCCGCATTTAATGTGCGCCGGCCCACGCCTCCCGTTGGCAGCTGCCCCTCGGTTGGACCCCCGCTGCCAGCTCAGCGCACCGGCAACGATTTGATTGATTTGAACCAGGATGATTAGTATGCATTCTTTTACTCTCTCTGCCATTTTGTTTTGTCTCTTTCTAATCGAAAACCTCTCCCGTGCAGCACCCGTGTGAGCGTCTTGGAGGCATTTGATCCACTGCTGAATGAGAACTCTGGTAAGCAATGGTTTATTGTTCTTAGCAAATTTAGTCAATGCGAACTGTATTTACAAAGCGTCTTCCTATTATAGCGGTTAGAAAGCTTAACACCTAATGCCATCGATAAAATCTGTGCATGTCTGACAAATTGTAGGTCTTCTCAATAAAAATTTATAAGTATAATTCAAGTGCCAAGCTCGAATATCTAATCTGTGACTTAACGTTAGGAAAATAGGCAAATTATTTCATCATCTTCGGATTTCTCTTATGAAATATTTGAATGTTTTGGGTTTATAAATTTGTTTTTTTAGAAACTTTAACAAATTTTAAATCAAAGCAGACCAGAAGTTTGTTTATTTTCTTTTAAGCAAATTTTGTTTTATTTTTAAAGCTATTCAAATATATTGAATTTTCTAAAGCCCATAATATTTATCCATTATTTTAATCACTATGCTTTAATATAATAACTTAGGTAACCGAGATAGCTATATACTAAATATATATACTCATATAAATAATCCGAGATATCTACATATTCATATTAAAAATCATTGGTCTCTGTCTGTTCGACTATTCCATTCTATCTACGCTTGCCACTTTTTGTAGAGCTTGAACAATTCTTTAATAATAAAATTTAATTTTCCCAAATTTGTGTAGTAAAATAACAGGGTGTTTAATTTTGAGTGCGGCGTAGATATTGTTATTATGTATAATATGTAGTTGTTTCTGGTTACCGTTTGACGCTGCTGTTGTTGCCGTTTGTTGTTGTTGTTAATCGACACCAAGTTATAAAAAACAAAAGAAAAAGAAAAACCTGTTAAACTGATACTTTCTGTTTCTCTATCTTGCAGTGTCGCAAAAGTAAAACATTTTAGTGAAAACTTCTACTACTATCCATACTAAGTACTACTACTACCAAAACAGCAACTATTTAACTATGTACTACCACAACAACAACACCCACCCAGAACAACAACAACAACAACAAAATATATATAACAAAAACCAGGCGACACTTACACAAAAAACGTCGGCTAACAACGGCAAATCGGGCTCAGGGTTTTTGGTGTGGATAAATCCAGATACAAATACATATACAAATGCAAATAGAAATACATGCCATGCATATGTTAATAGAACCCACTTACAATCAACTACTCACACACAACACACAACACACACACACATCACACAAAGCTTAACTTTCTTAAGTCTAAAACTCGTGCCTTCCACAACTTCACCAGAGCCAAACATTAGATGTAGTAAGCAAGAGAGTAAAAGTGAGAGTGCTGATCAACTGATGGCCACAGATCATAAAGAGTACCATTAGCAGCATCACAAAATGCGAAAACTAAATTAGTTTTTCAAAATTTTCAAAACGAATTTGACAGCATTGTCTGGTTTCATTCTGGTTGTCCATCAATGCGATGACAAATCAAAAAAAAAAAAAGAAAAGAAAAACAACAAATAATATTTGACTTAATTTTTTGAGTATTATGGAACAAAACGAATTGTGATTTGCAGCTACATATATATATATACATATATCCAAATATATATTTATATATATATATATATATACATCTAATATTTTAATATACATATATACATACATATGTTAAATACAATCTTGTATATCGATGAGACCAATAATAAATTATGCCTGAGAATAAAAATCCCAACATTTTGTTGTTTTATTAAACAATTTAACGCTCAACGTTTGCGCATTTATCTTCGTTATGGAATATTAAAGTCGATTTAATGTTCATTTCATGATATGGAATCTTAGTACCTATAAACATTAACATATGTATGTATATATGTATAGGTTCTATATGTTGAATTTTGTGGTATGTGAATAGAAATAACAAGAGGGTAGAGAAAGCTTTAATGTAAATAAACTTTTTGTTTTGTTTAGTAAGAATATAAAGCTTAATGTTTCTGAAACACTTCTATATTATTTTTTTAAAAACAATTTCCAACTAATTCGAACTTTAAAATGATTCTTATAAGTAGGTTTAAATAATTTTAAATAATAATCAAAACACGCAGTATCTAATACCTAACTGATCTAACAACTAATTAACAATCTCTGGAAAGAGTATACGTAAACAGTTCTTCAACATATGTCGAGCATATAAAAGGAAAAGGTCACAATGACCGCGAACGCGATCTTTGATTTATATATAAATATATATGCTTATAAATATGTGTCTATATATACTATATGCCACATATATATATATATATATACGATATGTTGTGTAGGCGTTCAATTGGACAGTACGGGCGGCGAGACAAGAGGCAGCTCGGATTTGTTAGCATAGTTTTGCGAAATATTCTCGACGAGAATTTCGGTCGGCTGTGCAACGTGCTCGGCGAGGGCTTTTGTTCTGGGAAGGGGGCGACGACGACTTTATTTTTGGCTAGACGCTCGGATCGTGTGGGCATTTGCATAATAGTCGGCGTGCGATTGCTGGCGCTTTGGTTGATTCGCTGATTGATGATGCACTCGTTACTTGCAGGCAATGACGGCGCCTCCGATTGCACCTCCTACTACGCGGAGTACGATCCGTTTGACTTTCTGTATAGCGGCGACAATGGCACACAGTACTCGGATCCTATGTACGAGGCGGTCAACAGGTGGGATAAGAGCGCCGTTAACAGCGGCAGCGTCAGTTCGATTGGCTGGCGGCAGGATTACCTCACGCAGTCTCATCAGGCCTCGCAGCATTCCCACTCACCGTCGCCCACATCGGCGGCAACAATGGCAGCAGCTGCAGCGGCAGCGTCAACGTCAACGTCAACGGCAGCGTCAACAGCTGCACCAACTGGCGGCTCCGTTTCGCCGCCGCCGCCGCTGCCGCCGCGCAATCAGCAGCTCTATGACACAGCCGGGACCAGTGCGTCCGCGTCGAAGGCACAGCAGCTGCCGGCATTCACGGACAGCTACACGAACAGCATCCCGGCCCATGTGGTGCTCGATCGCCGGAAAACGTGCACCCGGCTCTACGAGCTGATCAGCGAACAGCGCACGGACGACGCCGAACTCTTGGAGTTCTATCACATGGTGCGTCAGCTACGCAGCAGCTACCCCCACGGCGACAGAACCAAGAATGTGGGACACGTGATAGCCGCCGAGTTCAACTATCACTACATGATGGACACCAGTATTAAGATCATCGTACATCCGGCCGTGAACACGCTGCAGCCGCACGCTGCCTCCAATTCACTGGGCCGAGAGCAGGTCAAGGGCTACGGCACGCCGGTTACCTTCACCTGCGACAGTAAGTGCAGCAGCAACGAATGAATCATGAATCCCAATAATCCTAATCCTTGCAATCTTCGCTTGCAGTCGACTCGGTGGTGGCTCAGGTGGTGGCCCAGGCGCTCGCCTCGCTGGAGGGTCAGGTCAAGGGCACGGTTACCGATTATGTGGTCAAGGTGCGTATTAGCGGGCGATCCAAGTGCGTTTCTCTAACGATCTTCCTCCTCGTCCAGCCCATTGGTCTGCTGGAGTGGCTGGCGCCCACGTCGAAGCTGAGCCAGCTGGAGTGCGTGCACAACAGCTTCCAGCTGGAGAAGGATGTGCACCTGGGCCTCTGCCTGCGCAGCGCGGCCAATATGCAGGCCATTGCGCGCACGGCGCAGGACGATGAGCACGACGCTGCCCTGCTGCCGGAGCAGGTGCTGCCCAACGAAGTGGTGCCCATTGTCACCTACGACAACATGATGATACTCATCGAGACGCTCGAAATGGAAATCGATAAGCTCGAATCGGCCGTGGACGGCGCGCCCGCCGGACGCAGCGTCGTCAGCTGCTCGGGCGTCGTCCAGGCCGTGAAGGCCATTTGCGCGCTGCTCGGCTCCATCGATACGCTGGAGATAGCGCGCTGCATTGGCGAACTGAAGCGCATTTGCGAGGAGGCGCAGACCAAGTATGCGCCCCTGGCGGGCGCCAACAATCCGGAGATCGTCAGCGACTACGGCGAGTACGCGCAGGTGACGCTGCGGCCGCGCTCCATGCTGGAGCAAATCAAATTGAAGTGCAATCGTCTGCGCGACGCTGTCCAGGAGCTGGTCGAGCTCTATGCGAATGTGTTTCGCGTGGCCTTCTCGGTAAAGACGCCGGATTTCTCCACATGTGAGTCGATGCCATATCGAATGTACTTCATTTCTAACCCGTCAATCTTCTGGCAGCGCCCATACCCATCTCGTGTGTGTCCAAGCCGATTGTGGTGAGCATCAATTGCCTGCACAGGCCGCCGCCCAACTGGAAATACGAGGATTACTCGCTCTGTGTGCAGCTCGTCTACGGTACGCGTCTGCTGTCCAAGCCCAATGTGCTCAGCTGCTCCAACGATACGAGCGGCGGCCTATTTCCCCGCTTGAACTTCAGCGCCTGGCTGACCTTCGAACAGCATCCCATTTGCACGCTGCCCCGCGAGGCGCGCCTCACGTTCGTCCTGTACGGCAAGCAGGCGGCCAGCGAGAACGAGCCGACTGCGGAGCCGAACGGCGAGCGGCGCCAGGTGACCACCGAGCTGGGCTGGTGCTCCATACAGCTGTTTGACTTTAAGCGCACCATGATCTGTGGCCCCTATTTGCTGTCCGTGTGGCCGCCCACCACGGACAAGATGCTGGGACCGGCGCCTGCGCGCGGCTGTCATCCCCATCCCGACTACTGTCCGGTGCTGAGCATCGAGGTGCCGCCGTACGGCGGTCGCATTGAGTTCCCGGAGCATCAGGAGGCGCCCAAGCCGGCACCGCAGTAAGCTCCACCTGGCAGCAGTTGTATTTTTTTGATGCACCAACTCCATCTAAATTCATTCACACAGCTACGACTTTGCCTCGCTGGACGCCAATCTGCAGGAGGAGCTGCTGGACACCGCCGAGCTGGGCTATTCTGGCGCCACGGAGCGACGCGAGGTGTTCTGGGAGAAGCGTCTCTACTTGCAGAACTATCCCAATGCGCTGCCCAAGGTGCTGCACGCGGCCCACAGCTGGGACTACGCCAATCTGATTGATCTGCATTCGCTGCTGCACTCGTGGGCCCCGCTGTCGCCGCTGCAGGCCCTGGAGCTGCTGCTGCCCCGCTACCCGGACGCCAAGGTGCGCGAGAAGGCCGTCGAGTGGATCTCGCACATGCACAACGATCAGCTGGTCGACTTCTTGCCACAGCTGGTGCAGTCGCTGAAGCACGACACTTACGAGGCATCCACGCTGGCGCGCTTCCTGCTGTCCAAGTGCCTCGAATCGCCGCGCTTCGCCCATCACATGTACTGGCTGCTGGTCCACAGTCTGCCCGACGATCCGCTCAACTCCATCGGCGCCTCGCTGGTGGACCAGGACTACGACGAATCCCAAATCACACAGGCGCGCTATTATCGTCGCAACAAGATGATGCTCCGCGCCCTCATGGCCATCTGTGGCGAGAAGCTGCTCAAGCGCTTCATGTACCAGCACCGCATGTGTCAGGTAATGGGTAATGGGTGGTGCTCGTATTCCACACTTCAAGTACTCAATTCGCCTCCTTGATCTATTGCAGAATCTGGCCAAGATCGCGGAGTCCGTCAAGGAGGCCAAGGAGTCGATGCGCCAGAAAAGTCTGGTTGCTGGCATGGACCAGGTGCATCAGGATCTGCTCGATGAGCCCACTTGCCTGCCCCTGGGCCCCGAGCTGGAGGTGTCCGGCGTCAACGTGCGCAACTGCAGCTACTTCAACTCCAACACGCTGCCCCTGAAGATTACCTTCGTGGGGCCCGATGCCGAGCCCCTGCCGGCCATATTTAAGGTAAGCCGTTGCTGCTGCTCCACATTATCTACAGATTGTAATATATATGGTATTTGTGTTCCTCGACAGTGTGGCGATGATCTGCAGCAGGATATGCTAACCATTCAACTGATACGCATCATGAACAAAATGTGGCTGGCCGAGCGCTTGGATCTCAAGATGGTTACGTTCAATTGTGTGCCCACGGGCTACAAGAGCGGCATGATCGAGCTCGTCTCCGAGGCCGAAACACTGCGCAAAATCCAAGTGGAATGCGGCCTAACGGGCTCATTCAAGGATCGACCCATCGCCGAGTGGCTGGGCAAACAGAATCCCAGTCCGCTGGAGTATCAAAGTGCTGTGCGCAATTTCACGCTCTCCTGCGCCGGCTACAGCGTGGCCACCTACGTGCTGGGCATCTGTGATCGCCACAACGACAATATTATGCTGAAGACCTCGGGACACTTGTTTCACATCGATTTCGGCAAGTTTCTGGGCGATGCTCAAATGTTTGGCAACTTTAAAAGGTGAGCACAATTAAATATTTAAATCTTTGAAATATGTTAAGTTCCTGGCATCATGTTAAGCGACATATGAGCCATTATTACATAACATATGTAACACTGTAAAATATATTTAAAGTAACAGTGGCACAATAACATTTCATGCCTGTCGCAAAACCATCTCTTTAATATGTTAAGCCCCTAGCCATGTTGAGAAACTCCTAATATTTGTTATATCTTGCAGAGATCGCACTCCATTTGTGCTCACCTCCGATATGGCATATGTGATTAATGGCGGCGACAAACCCTCGACGGACTTTCATTATTTCGTTGACCTCTGCTGTCGGGCCTTCAACATTGTGCGCAAAAATGCCGACCTGCTGCTGCATACGCTGGCGCACATGGCGACGGCGGGCATGCCGGGCGTGAATTCGAATGCTGTCACCTATGTGCGTCGCGCTCTCCTGCCCTCACAATCGAATCCCGAGGCAGCGGCCACGTTCGCCAAAATGATACAGTCCTCGCTGAAGAGCTGGTTCACCCAGTTCAATTTCTTCCTGCACAACTTGGCCCAGATGCGCTTCAACAACGACGAAGGCACCGGCGAACTCTTATCCTTCGTGCCACGCAAATATACGTGAGTTGCGGCGCCAGCTGACCCCATGTGGCCACATTACTAACGATTCCCCCTGCACGTTTACAGCATGCAGCAGGATGGACGTCTGAAGATTGTGAAAGTGGTGCGCTTCCAGAAGCACTACAGCATGGAGAAGTATTATATGTACATACTGCAAGTGACGCGACACGGACAGCCGGATCCGACGCATCTGTTCCGCTCCTATCGCGAGTTCACCGAGTTCCATCAGAAGTTGTGCATACACTTTCCACTGGTCAAGTTGCACAGGTAAGTTCTGCCATAGGTAATCAGGCCTTAAATATGCTGAATATGCGGTTAAAGCTTCTCCCTTAACTTTCCTATTTAGTCCATTCTTGTCTTGGGTTAGAGAAGCTTGTCAGCCAAGGTCAATTAACCCTCGATTATTCCTTGTCTAAATTTATTTTCATTTACATGAAATAGCTTTTTGTACGTTTATCTTCCTTATGTCTTTTTTTTTATACTATATGTATTGTAAAATTGTCAGGGATTGGTTTTATGGTTCAAAGCTCGCCTTTGGGTTTAGTTTCTGAGCTTGATTTCCCATTTCAATAAACTCGGGCTGTGAATTCTCATTAAGGCATCCTCTAACGTCAGGCAATATAAGTTGTTGGGCCTGAAATTTTTCAATATACCAAACACAATCCAAACCATTTTAATAGGAAACAAACTATACATTTCTTCCATCCATTTCAATAGAGATTAAAATATGGTGAGGAATGTTATAATTTTAATTTCCAGATCACCTTGTATATTTCCTAGTATTCGCCGCAGCTTTAACTTTTCATTTTCCCATTAGTCCACTTGTTTGTTTATATTTATGATAACTTTATTTAAACATAGTCAACATTATATGGCAACTTCTACTTTAGATACATTAGGACATATGCATACATAGGTTTATGGTTTATTTACATTTAAAATACTGTCTTTGCTAAGGAAATGAAGAGCAGCATCTTGGGTTAGTGGTCATTAAGCCTCTGTGATTCGGTCGCCCCGTGGACTGCGGTCCAGCTGAACTCCCGGCCGCAGTGCCTCCGTCATGGAGCGATGCTGGCGTATGGCGCGTCCAAATGACTCGTCGTCGCTCTCTTCCAGCGAGACCTGGGTGCTGAACAGTCTGGGCACATCGTCGCCATCATTTGTTATGGGCTCCTCAGGCAGCAGTGTGATCAATCGTTGAGTGGCCCTGGGTGGCAGCTCAGTGTCCTGCTCCTCGGCAGATTCCAGCTCAACTTCCGATTCGTTTGAGCTGGGCACCTCGGCCGATTGATAGTACTGCAAGTTTTCCACATCGAAGCGCACCTTCAGAGTGCGTCCCATGCGCTTGGCGGGCTGTGGGGCCGGCGGGGCAGCCATTTCCTCTGCTTCCGCCTCGCTGCAACTGGAGCTGGGCAGCTCGTCGGGCTCGTAGCAGGTCAGAGGCGGCGCATCGCCGCGCACATTGAGCGTAGTCGGCTTGGACACGCGCGGCGCTGGCTGCGGTGGCCGGCGTGCGGCCACCGGTGACGCAGCGATTTCCAGTTCCTGGCAGAGCTCCTCGAAATTGTGCACCCCTTCAGAGTGCGCAGTCGAGCTGCCAGTGGGCCCGTCTCCATTCACTTGCAGCTCCACGAACAGATCTTCGATGCTGCTCACGTATTTGGCAGCGTTTCCCCTGTCCTGGCCCACGACATCGGCGTAGTTGGGCAAATTTTGGTTGCTTTTCGAGTTCTCCAGCTGCATCAGTGACTCGTAGTCGGGCAGGATGGGTAGGGCAGGCGGCTCCATTTCATATGGAGGCGGTTCAACGGAAACAGCAGCCAGCTGCGGTCTCGGCTCCTCCGCCGTCGGCTCCATTAGCTCCAGCTGATGGAAGAGCGCGTCGTGCTGCACCACGTTCTCCAGGCCAAAGCTGCTGTCGCTCTGTTCGGAGCGCGGCGACGCCAGTGTCTCGGGATGCACCGCCCAGTTCGGCTCCGGCACCTCCGTCACACTGTCCAGGTTCTCAAAGTTCTCCCAGTCATCATCGATGCTCTTACCAAAGCCGGGCGGGCTGCTCGGCGCTGGCAGCCCCATCTGCAGGCCGGCAAAGTCTGGTTGCATGTCCAGGATGTCCGCCTCGTTCATTTCGTAGGTGGAACGAATTCGCTCGAATTCCGCATCCTCCACAGGCTGTGCAATTTCCAGACTATCAAACAGATTGCGGCCTATCTCTGGCTCAATGGAATCCGGCGTGCCAGCGATAATTTCCACAACGAACGCCGAATCCGTGTGCTCCAGCTCCAGAAGTTGACTTCCACACGCTGTCTCCCGCTCCGGTTCCGGCTCCGGCTTTGGCTTTGGCTGTGTGGCAGCCGGTACGTGATGCACTTGAGCGGCCACAGAGATGGCAGCGCCGACCTGGTCGTCATCGGGCGTCAGCAGCTCCGGCACATCATCCACCTGTTCGTACTTCACATATCGTCCGTGCTCCTTGTTCAGCAGCTGCGATTCCTTTGCCGGCGGCTCGCTGCCGACCTTGGCGCTGATCAGCTTGTATTTCTCAGCGAAATGATCGAAATTGGGTATGTCCAGCTGGGAGGGCGGCTCGCCACCCTCCAGCGCCACGGGCGGAGCGGGTGGCTGGCGTGTGGGCGGCGTTGCATAGTAGTCATAGCTGGCGCTATGCACCTCACGGCGCCTGCGACGCGCTGCCTGCGGCTCCGGCCGGTACGGAACTGTGCCGGCCAGTTCCGGAATGGTTGTCTCCTCTTTGTATTCATACGGCGCCAACGTGGCCACCGGCAGATTGGGCACACTGCCTGTCAGGTATTTAGATGCTGCACAAAGGAAAAGTTTTAGTATTCAAATTGGATTCTTTATAATGAAACTTTATCCTTTAGCAACTAGAAAAAAAAACTGGGATTATTCTATCTATACAAATTGAGAACTAGTAAACTTGAATTTAAGCTTATACAGCATGATTAGTGATGCTCTAGATCCGGCTTAGAGATACCCTTTTAAAGGATAGGGATGAATTATTTTATATCTGCATACTAAATTGCGTATTTTATGTCATTAGCTCTAAAACTCCGCCAAATGCTCTAAATATTTGAAGCGAAAATTAATATTTATTGACTACGGGCAAATTCAAAGATTTATGGATAATTTAAACTGCATTTTGTGCTACAAAAGAATTTGAAAACGGATGGCCCAAATATAATTAGATAGATTCTGATTTTAATGCTGATCAACAAGTGCAACAAATGTTTTGCCTTTTTGTTTTTGTTTTTGGTCTGATTTGTGAAATTAAATATTATGTTCCTAATTATCTTGTCTATCTATGTATATCTATCCTGTATATAAAGGACCTCGTTAATTGAGTTCTTCTGCCCAATGTTTTTTAATAAACCCTTCACCCATGTGTGTTCAATGAGTAATTGCCTTCGGTGTAGCTCTTGTGATATCTTCCCCACTAACCGATCATGTATAACAATGTATACAAATCAGGTAATTTACTTCCAATTCCATTCACATTAAGTAATACTATACATACATATATGTACATATGTATACACTCATTTAAGTATCTGTGTGCGGAGGCTTTACCTGGTGAATTCGATGGTCGGACACTTTCGAATTCCTCGCTATTTCGTTGGCGAAATACTCCGTGCACAGCGTTGTCGGTGCCGTTTACCTGAAAGTGCATTCCGATTATTCTAGTGAATTGGTAATGAGCATTCTTTACAATCTAAAACGTTAGCTAAGCTTCGATTTTTTTGTGTAACAACTAAAACAGCTGCGGCCTCAGCTGTTCGGGCCGAACGCCCGCACAAACAACAAAAGTAAATCTGCAATAACTACAAGAACTTTCGTATGCGTCATAAACTAACTGTAAAAACGTTACATACACACACATGCACAGACCTAAACGAGCGCGAGCAGCAGTACGTGCGAGTATGTCAAGTAGAGATGGACTTTTGTCGAACAAAAAAGGTTCCAATAAGACTACTTTTCGCTCACGTTAATGTGAGCAAAAATATCTGCAAATTAGTTATGAATCCAATAATAAAGTTAAAACAATATTTGTGTGGCATTTAAAAAAATAAACAAACTAAAGTCGGGACTTGGGCAGCCAATTATCGATATACATATGTAAGTGTGTGCGGGATCTTCTATAACCCTTCATCGATACATGTTCAATCGATACCACAGTGGGTGAAGGAGAGCGAAAGTAATATGTCAATATTTATAAATTAAATAAGAGCGGCTCCATAACCCTTTTATCGATACACGTTGCGCGCCTTTCATGTGGTCATCTCTATTGCTATTGACAACACACACCTGCATATATAAGCAGAAGCGCGAACACACGCGCTTTTGCTGTGTTGTTTCGCCGTATATTCGCCTCGCCTTATCAGACCGTTGTCGTTGTTGACGATATCACACACTTATTAACCTTTTTAAATGGCTTGCAGCGAATTTTGGTATCGAGTCAATTGGCGTGTTTTTGAAAGTTGCGTGATTTGTGATTGCGATTACGCACCTGTGACTCGTACGCTGCATAACGTGGCGCAGTCTGCGGCTGCTGCGATGCGCGCGTCGCCGACTGCCCACCGCGATCGAACGTGAGACGCCGTCTAAAGCCCCAGATCTTGATGCCGAGCAGCGCACAGACGAGACTCATCAGCAGCAGGATCGAGGCAGCCAAAGGACCAAGGGTCGCGTGCTGACCTGTGCAGGACTGGGGAATAAAGTCTGCGTTCTCTTTAGAAGTTGGCAACTTACCTTGGCCCGCATACGTTAGCTGAGCCATCGCTGCTATTCGCTTTTGGCCAGCATTTCGCAGTTGCACACCTGATTTGTATGAGTTTTTTTTTTTATTTTTTGCCTGCTTGCTTCGTCTTCAGTTCAGTTCAGTTCAGTTCACCACGTCGGCGTTAATCGAACGCCAATGCCGCAGCTTTTGGCTCTCGGCTTTCAGCACCCCGTTCTCAGCGCTTGCTGCCGTCCGCACCGCAGCACGCTCGTTAACTGATTGAGAGGCGTTTGCAACTACCGCTCAACGCTTATCGCCACGATATCTTAGCGCTCCCAGCGTTTGCCTCTCGCCGATTGGCTTGGCGGTTCTCGACTCTGGCTCGCTCTTCTTGCGCCCAGCGCTCTTTGATTTGGCCCGCTTTGGCCGCGAGGAAATAGTATCTGGCCCAGTTGCCGATTTATCAGCCATTAGCGGCTGTTACCTGTTACCAATCGTTTGGCAGTCGCTTCGCGGTCACTGATAAGCAATTGTCTATATTTCATATGTCTGTTTTCTGTTTTGACTGCTTTTCTTACACACCCCGAAGTTCAGCACCCAACAATGGGCATTTATTATTGAGATAGGCGAATTTGTTCCAACTTCTATGCTATATTCGAATACCCTAACTAAATGGTCAATAGCTATCGTTTCTGCACACCTGGTGGGTTTTTGATTGAATGCCTGTCTTTCTTTTAACCATCAATCAAAACTAATCAGTTTTAAAATACATATTAATTTCTAGAAAATGATGTTGCATATAAAGTTATATATAGCATGGTTCGGTTCGTGAACCCGGTCTCACATTTGAAACTCAAATATGTGTATTATTTATTGGTAAATATTAAATTTTTGTTTTAATTAAGAGCCAGAATATCTTCTAACGAGTTCTCAGGCAATTTTTGAAGTTAAAATTTAACGTTGTACTGAAATGAAAACAAACGATTTAAACCTGAAACTGTTTGGGCTTGGATTTAGGTTTGATTGAATGTGGTGTGACGCAAATATTTATCTGCCAAACTTGGTGACTTCAGCTTCAAAACTGAAGCAGTATGAAATTTCTCGTATATATTCCAAATGAGTAACGTCGAAAATATTTGGTTCATACGGATGGGACAGCATTCTGTTATCTTGTTTCATTTCGGGCAGAGTATAAAATAAGCATTATAACAAGTTGTAATAACTCTTTTATACTTAAATGTCACTTCCTTATTCTAAAATGCCGTGCATCAGTTTCTTATTATTAATATCATTACGCACTCTTAAGTTATTTTTGTTGATGATGTAATTGTTGATAGCGCTCTAAAATAATACGATATCGGCTGTGGTGAATTAAGAATACAGATTGCAAAAATATATGTGTATTTTACAATTTAAAATATTCAAACATTAAGCAATTGAAATATGGTTTTCATAAAGATTTGTAGGATTTAAGAACTTATGATCTAAATTTTCTATACTGATCTCTTGATATAAAATATTAATATATTTTTGCATTTACTTGATTGCAGCCTCCCAGCGGGTGTTCATGTGGGGCGTTCCAATATCAAATCTGTTGCTGAGAAGCGTTTACCGTTGATACAGCGTTTCCTGAAGTCGCTTTTCGATGCGGCGGAGGAAATCGCTCACTCGGATTTGGTCTATACATTCTTCCATCCGTTGCTGCGCGATCAGCAGGAGGCCAAATTGGAGATGCCCAAGATAAAAGGTAAACGAACGACTTCTCTTTCTGAATAATAATACAAATAACAAGAACTTTTCGTGCAGAGGTCAAGCGTCAGCCGTCGCGGGATAATCCCAATGAAATTGGCCAGATTCGCCTATCGCTGCAATACCAACGCGGCGTGTTAACTGTGATGGTGAGTTAGCCAAGAGCCCGTATAGCCAAACCCCTTGTTCTAACCCCTCTATTTACTTGCTGCAGATACACCACGCCAAAGGGCTGCCCATGCTGCAGGGCGGCCAGGAGCCGAACACATATGTCAAGTGCTACCTGAAACCGGATCCGACCAAGGTGACCAAGCGCAAGACCAAAGTGGTGCGCAAAACATGTGTGCCCAGCTTTATGGAGACGGTAAGAAATCGAATGCGTTTCATAAGTGCAAATATTTTAAATATATTTATTCACATTCGCATAGTTGGAGTACCGAATGCCGCTGGATATTGTACAGCAGCGCCGGCTGCAGGTGACCGTCTGGTCACATGATACGCTGCAGGAGAACGAGCTGCTCGGCGGCTTTGAATTGGATCTGTCCAAGCACGATTTGCGGCAGGAGCTGTGCGATTGGCATCGCTTGGGATCGGTGCCCAGGAATTGAGTGTCTAACCGACAAGCTGGCCTAGTTTCGTACACACACACACCCTCAAACACTCACACTCACATACACACACCTACACATAGACATATATGTTTGTGCCTGTCTTTTAAACGCAATAATACTTACATACTCAAAGTGATTGTACATTCCATATATATTAAATTTATTCTTACTTACATATACAACTAATTTAGCTGAACTGTACCTATCACTTGTATATAATGTACGCACACACACACACACACACACACACACACACAGACACACACGCATACATACATATAGATATGGCACATACATACTCTTCTAGGCAATAGCGTTTAGCTATTGAACCAACTTGAAAAGATCAGCTGAAATTTTATATATGTACATAAATCAACCAAATATAAGTGATGCGTGCTGATCAGTAGTAAATACTTATATGCAACATAACTATTTATTCAGGTCAGTCCATTGGATGCTGTTGAGTGCACATTTCTTATCCTAGTTTTAGGGGACTTCCATCGAAATCGTTGTCAAAATGCAATATCATTGCCGCGGGTCAAATCGTTGACCCGAATTTTGCATGCCGTGGTCCAAGACAGATGCGAATTAGCAAAAGTTTATTACAGTATTAAAGCCCTGGCAGTGGCTTGGATTTTCTGATACTATATCAATGAATTGGCTTGCATATATTGATATTGAACCAATTAGTTAACCTTAGATCGGGCAAGGGCTAAATATACCAACAGTTAGAATCAATTTCATGATTTTAAACGCACATTTCAATATCCTGCTGGGATTATAAATGCATAATTACCCCATTTTTTGTCATTAGGATCTAAGGAGCTTTTCATTTGTCAATGAGTGGAAACTGACTTAAACTAAAATTCCAAAAATCACTTACTGCCAAAGCAGCTTGTGTGCGGCAAATATTCTAATGATTCTTAAATAATTGCGATCCAAAGAATATTACATACTATATTATATGATGACCAAATGTGTTTTCACTGTGTCAATCAAAAATCTGTTGAAAATAAAACTACAAGTTTTTATTTTTATATACAATCCGACATTTTGTCGTACCCATAAAAAAAATATTTAAAAAATAATAAACTAAAAAAATTCAAAAATAAATCAAAATACAGAAACCACTTTTTTTTTAAATGTATTTTTCTAATCAAAATGAGCGAAGATCTTTTAACTATGTAATACGCTAATTACAAACTAATTAATATGTATAAACATTAATCATTTTTTTTGGTAAGAATGTTAAAGATTAGCCAACTTCATTGAACTTTCATCAAAATGTGTAATAAATTAAAAAAAAAAAATGCAAACATATTTATGCTAACGAAAATAAATATAATTTATCGAGTGTCTTACAATTGGTTGCTGATTTGTTTCTCTACGAGAGGTGAATACTCGGTGTTGGGTTTACTTTTCCAGCTGGGATTTCCATATGTGTCAAAGTAAAACTCTATATGCTTAGGTTTTTGATTTTTCGAATGCTGTTTGAAAATAGAATTGTAATAGTTTGTTCGTGTGCTGATTTGGAAAATTACAGTTAAGTAAAGCAGAAGAGTTATGGCAAGTGTGAATTTGGATAAGGTGGAGGTTATGAGCCAAGTGAGGCAACAGATCGCGGTGGCGAATGCGCAGGAGATGCTCTCGAAGATGACCGAGAAGTGCTTCAAGAAGTGCATCTACAAGCCGGGCAAGGCGCTGGACGGCAAGGAACAGCGATGTATCACACAGTGCATGGATCGCTTTTTGGACACCTGGAACCTGGTCTCGCGCACCTACGGCGACCGTTTGCAGCGGGAGCACGTCAACGCTGTGAGCAGTGGGAATGCGTTGAGCTGAGTCCTGTGCCTTAAAAATTTCAGATGTAATAAAGGCGTTTCCAATTGACTACACAAGTTTCAATTTAATCTGTAGCGGACACGCCTCCAGCCGGTGGATCCCCCCCTAGTCGCGTGCTTATCACAGCGGGCAAAAGATAAGCACTGATTACTTAGCTGGCAAAAACTGCAGCGGCGTTGTCCGTCCCTCCCCCTTGTAACGGGAGCGGTTGAGGATCTGATGGACGTTGCGTTTAGCTTGATATGTGCAAAATTAAATGATCGTTATCGTGTTTGGAATGGTCTCGTTAGCTAATGGATGAACATTGACCAAAGCGCACCTTACAGCGTAGTGTAGTTTCGAGACCACTCTAATCCATTGCATCTCTTTTCAGCGTATGCAAATTTTGTCCATTGTCTATATTTGTTTTACAAAAATGCCCGCCCGTTCATATGCATTATTTGCAGGGTATTTTGACTGCTGACCTCTGCATAGGGGTTATTTTGTAATCTAAAAACTAAAAGCCAATGTAACTGAAGAGAAAAGGGAAGGTATTGGCAATAGCATCAAGGTCATTGTTGTAAAAATAATAGGCTTCTATAATAAACACACTTGTAATCACAACGACAATTGAAGAGGTCATGCTTCACAGGGTAGACCTATTATAAAATCAATCAATTCTTGGCCAAATAGATCATTTATTTTTGGGTAAAAGAACTTATTTTAATTGTTACTAAGAGTTTATTGTGATTTTTTTTTTAAATAAGAATTAGAGTAATAAAAAAAAAAATACTAATAAAAATAAAAAATATAACTATTAATGTAATTTTATTGTGCTTACGTATATAAATATTAAATA
Organism: Drosophila sordidula; assembly: GCA_035047465.1. Taxonomy (NCBI): domain Eukaryota; kingdom Metazoa; phylum Arthropoda; class Insecta; order Diptera; family Drosophilidae; genus Drosophila; species Drosophila sordidula. The sequence goes on along the minus strand of JAWNPQ010000156.1, from coordinate 11,872,646 downwards.
AATATCAAAATAATATTTATAATGCAGAATTATTAATTGCCCTTTGAAAGAGGTCAACAGAGTTCGTAATTATTTAATCTAAGGTCAGCTGACAGGAAACGTAAATTATTTTTTATTGCACTCCCTCCAGCAGACACATCATTAGCATTTATTTAAATCGCCCCGGGTTATTGCACTACCTTATCTTAAGCAGGTGAAAATATGAATGATTAGACATCAAAACTAGCGATCGCATTAGGTTCGATTTTTGATAATGAGTTACGTACAGTAAACAAAACACAAAAGAACCTAATTGATATCAGGCTTGTTGCTATCAATGTTCCCGGAGGGGGGTGTACGAGGTTTTCCGTGTTTTTTAATAAGTGCAGGTGACCCGTTGACTTGCCAAAATTCGGTGCAAAAAATTAAAAAAAACAACCGAATAAAAAACAAAAAAAAGAAAAATCAAAAAATAATAAAAAATGCAAAAGATAAAATGCGAACCGGTGGCCGAACTTATTGGCTCGAATACCAAAGACAACAAAATCCAACATTGAATTTGTTTTCCTCAACCAGGTACATTCGAAGCCATACAAGTTACGATAAGAACCCGAACTAAAACACCTACATATGGAGCACTGTGCTTTCCCGGGCAAAAGCTCCGGGACCAACACTAAAAATAGTAACAACATCAGCAACACCAACAACACCAGCAACACCAGCAACAATCCGGCAATAGCAATAACAAGTGCGCCGGGTTTGAGTAATCATGACAAGAACACGATAAGTGGAGCCACCTTATCAAAGCAACTAATCGGACCGAGGGCGAACTCTTGCCGGATCGGGCCGCGGGGCCTCTACGGCTCTGCCAAATGCCCGCCGGCTAACGCAAATCGGAAAGTAACGCTGAGTACGAGACAATTACACTATCGCAACAGGCCAGGGTGATTAATGATAAGCGGCACTTGACGAGATTATTATAGTTGAGTGTATCTTGTAGTATTATGGTCTAATAAAAGAAGATCGCGATGGCATAAAAACTATGAAAAAAGAGAGACACCAACTTTCTCTTAAAGTATTTGTGCATACCAACTAGGGAGATTCTATTCTTTTACTTGGAACGTTGTAATTTTGAAAGAGTTTGATATAAATCCTGTACACTGAGAGAAAACTCTATTCGAAATCCAAGTAATGAGCAAAATAAAGCATAAAAGGAAACCTCTCAGAGCCTATAAAATATTTATATTCTTGATTAGTATCAACAGCCGAAAGGACATAGAAACTTTCTATGCAAATTAGCATATTACTTTTAAACTATCGCCCTAAAACTAAACTTAACTAAATTGCAGATGAAAAATCAGTAAAAAAGGGTTTTTGTTTGATTTTTTTTTTTTTTTTTTTTTTTTTTTTTTTTAAATATCCTTACCAAATTTGTACTATGTTTCCAAAATATCAGCAAAATGTAATTTACATCGAAAATTTCTAGCATATATGTACCTTTCATATGATCGATCGGTCGGAAAGAAGTTTCTGTATGAAAAACTACTTTGTTTTTTTTTAAGATTTATATTATATATCTGGTTTCAAAAATATTTTGTAACTATTTTTAAAATAATTATAAATCAATTTTAATTAAATTTCAACCAACAAATATAAAAAAAATTCTAGAATTAGTTTCAGAAATATTTTGCAAGTATTTATAAAATAGTTATAAATAAATTTAAATTAAGTTCTGTCCAACAAAATTTAAACGCAATTCTTGAATTAGGTACCAAATACTCAATTGAAGTTTCAGGAATATCAATTTAAATTAATATTCCACCAAGAAATATAAAAAATGTTCTGTACTCATTGCAAGACTTTTTGTACTTCAAATAAGCAGCAAACGTTCTTAATGAAAGTGCAGCTATTCTTTAATTAAGTAATTTGTTGTGGTCTAATTTGAATGAAATTGGCAAAAACAGTCTGGAAATTAGCATTTTGTTTGCAAATTAAAATGTTGTCGGATTTCGACAATTCTTGTCCTGCCTTAAGTACCAAGTTCTTGGTTCTTCCCCGGGTGTTTTTCACACCAAAATTCGCGAACAGTGCAGGTAATAGATACAAAATGAAAAATCTCTTATACGAATAACTCCAAAGATAGGTAAAAGAGATAGAGGAGGCATTCTCGCAATTTTTCGCGAACACATGTCGAACAGGAGTTTCATGCTTCTGCAGAACTGTGAATATATTAAAAGGCGCTGATGTAATTTGTTTTAGTTAATTGCGTTGTCAGCAGATTGTTGTTAACAATTTCCAGCCAACAGATACGAGCTGCGCTTTCGCGTACCACTCAAGAGCGAGTTTTGTAAATGTGGAAAGCCTTTCAGTTAATTGTTAACTGTTAACTGTTTGTAGGGTATAAATGTGAAATGGAAATGGAAATGCGCAGCCATTGCATGTCGCATTTTGCTGGATGAACATTTAAAATGCAATTGGGTAAGTTACGTGGAGCACAAACTGGCCTTCCATAAAATAAGCTGAGAGTTCCTTTTCAGTGAACTTTCTATGGATTGGTCTTTTGGCAATTCCGCAGGCATTGGCGTTGGATGCATGCGCAGGACGGAACTTTGGATATAAAGCTGCTGATCCAGCCGATTCTCATGCATACTACCTGTGCTTGGGCCTGGTCGGCAAAATAAGGAACTCGTGTGCCGAAGGATTTCGATTTGATGCACCAGGCCAGCAATGTTTAAGGGACGCTGGCTACGGGCCCAAAAATGAGTTCAATATCAATCAGAACATTACCCTCGAGAGGCCAATCATTTTCAACATCTTCGGCAATCTGTGGAACAAGCCGCCAAAGCTACCCATTCCCCTGCCAACGCCACCATCAATTGACCCTACAACCAAGGCTCCCACAACGACCTCGTCCCCAATTGACTCGCAGACGAAAAGTACAACGGAAAGTTCAAGTAGCAGCCCCAATGGACTGGATAGTTCCACTGGAAGTGCGGTAACTGAACCATCGCAGAGCTCTAGTTCCAGTTCCGAGGCATCACCTTCCACAGTAACGGAACCATCATCAAATAGCCCTACTGAGAGCTCTAGTTCCAGTTCCGAGGGATCCTCATCTTCCGCAATAACCGATTCTTCAACGGAAAGTTCCACTGAGAGCGCTAGTTCCAGTTCCGAGGCATCATCAACTTCCGCCGTAACGGAATCTTCCACTGAGAGCTCTAGTTCCAGTTCCGAGGCAGTATCTGATTCTTCCACTGAAAGTTCTACTGAAAGCTCTAGTTCCAGTTCCGAGGCATCATCCGCAATAACCGAATCTTCCACTGAAAGTTCCACTGAGAGCTCCAGTTCCAGTTCCGAGGCAGTATCTGATTCTTCCACTGAAAGTTCTACTGAAAGCTCTAGTTCCAGTTCCGAGGCATCATCCGCAATAACCGAATCTTCCACTGAAAGTTCCACTGAGAGCTCCAGTTCCAGTTCCGAGGCAGTATCTGATTCTTCCACTGAAAGTTCTACTGAAAGCTCTAGTTCCAGTTCCGAGGCATCATCCGCAATAACCGAATCTTCCACTGAAAGTTCCACTGAGAGCTCCAGTTCCAGTTCCGACGCAGTATCTGATTCTTCCACTGAAAGTTCTATTGAAAGCTCTAGTTCCAGTTCCGAGGCATCATCCGCAATAACCGAATCTTCCACTGAAAGTTCCACTGAGAGCTCCAGTTCCAGTTCCGAGGCAGTATCTGATTCTTCCACTGAAAGTTCTAGTGAAAGCTCTAGTTCCAGTTCCGAGGCATCATCCGCAATAACCGAATCTTCCACTGAAAGTTCCACTGAGAGCTCTAGTTCCAGTTCCGAGGCAGTATCTGATTCTTCCACTGAAAGTTCTATTGAAAGCTCTAGTTCCAGTTCCGAGGCATCATCCGCAATAACCGAATCTTCCACTGAAAGTTCCACTGAGAGCTCTAGTTCCAGTTCCGAGGCAGTATCTGATTCTTCCACTGAAAGTTCTAGTGAAAGCTCTAGTTCCAGTTCCGAGGCATCATCCGCAATAACCGAATCTTCCACTGAAAGTTCCACTGAGAGCTCTAGTTCCAGTTCCGAGGCAGTATCTGATTCTTCCACTGAAAGTTCTACTGAAAGCTCTAGTTCCAGTTCCGAGGCATCATCCGCAATAACCGAATCTTCCACTGAAAGTTCCACTGAGAGCTCTAGTTCCAGTTCCGAGGCAGTATCTGATTCCTCCACTGAAAGTTCTACTGAAAGCTCTAGTTCCAGTTCCGAGGCATCATCCGCAATAACCGAATCTTCCACTGAAAGTTCCACTGAGAGCGCTAGTTCCAGTTCCGAGGCAGTATCTGATTCTTCCACGGAAACTTCCACTGAGAGCGCTAGTTCCAGTTCCGAGGCAGTATCTGAATCTACCACTGAAAGTTCTAGTGAAAGCTCTAGTTCCAGTTCCGAGGCATCAACCGCAATAACCGATTCTTCCACTGAAAGTTCCACTGATAGCTCTAGTTCCAGTTCCGAGGAATCACCTTCCTCAGCCGTAACGGAACCATCGTCAGAAAGCTCGACTGAGCGCTCTAGTTCCAGTTCTGAACCGTCATCATCCTCCGAGGTTTCGGAAATTTCCACTGAGAGCTCTAGTTCCAGTACGGAGGCATCATTTGATGGATCTACGGAAGATTTGGAGTCGAGCTCGGTTTCTGCATCGTTCTTCGGAGCTGCACATGTTCCTCTGAAACTGTCGCTAAGCGAGCCTGAGTTTTCCGCAGCTGGAACTAAAGAAAGTTCCCGTTGCGCTTTTCTGCCAAATGGCGTATATCTGAGAGACCCGAAGTCCTGTAGCAAATTTTATGTTTGTGCCCATGGGCGCGCTATACCTCGCCAGTGTCCGGCAAATCTGAATTTTGATATGGCAACGAAGTTTTGCAATATTGCCAGTCTGGTCGACTGCTCCAAGCAAGAGGGTCCGCCGGCCGGCCTGACCTCTGCGGAGCCCGCAATACCAGAGAAAAGATCCATCTGTAGCGCCCTGCCCAATGGCAGCTATCTCAGGGACTCCAAGTCGTGCAGCAAATTCTACATCTGTGCAAATGGACACCCGATTCCGCGTAGCTGCCCGTCGAATCTGTACTTCGATGTGAAGAAGAAGGTTTGCAATTTGCCCCACCTTGTGGACTGCCGAGGCAGCGAGGACCAAGGAGACAACTCGCTAATCGATAAGCACGTGGAGCCATCCCAAACGATGCCCAAACTACTGGAGAAGAATTCCCCGAAAATCAATGGCTCTCTGCCCGTCAGCAGCTCCATGGAACAGCACAAGCCCAGCTCGATAGAATCTCACGGCCTTGCTGTACCGAAGGTACAGCAGGTCCAACCGCATTTGGCAGCCAAGCCCAAGCACCCAACGGCAGCCTCAACGAAAACTGAAGGCGCCAAGGAGGCATCTACCATGGACTCCAGAGAGCCGGAGAGTTCCGTGTGCAGCTTCGTTCCGAATGGCGCATTTATAAGAGACTCGCAGCTGTGCGGCAAGTTCTACGTGTGTGCAAACGGCCGTGCCATACCCCACCACTGTCCGGGAGTACTGCATTTCGATATCAAGAAGAAGGTCTGCAATTTCCCCAGCTTTGTAGACTGCGGCAACGGTGCTAGTGAATTCAGCAGTGCGGCGAAGAAATCGGCGATTCTGTCGGACTCTGGGCCACTTCCCGATTGTAGCGCGCTGCCAAATGGGATTTACCTGAGGCATCCCAGGTCGTGCAGCAAGTTCTATGTCTGTGCCAATGGACACGCCATACCCAGACAGTGCCCCAACGGCCTTTTCATAGACACCGAGACCAAGTACTGCAATTTCCCGATCCGCGTGAAATGCCCGATTGAGGAGACGCCGAGTCGTCCGGCAGATCTGGATAATACGGCCACGACAGGCCCGGCCGGCAGGCCCGACTGCAGCGATAAGCCCGACGGAACCACGCTGCGCGACTCGAAACTGTGCAATAAGTATTACGTCTGCCGGAACGGAACTCCGGCTGCCCGTTTCTGTACACCCGGGCAATGGTTTGACCTTAATCGCCGGGTCTGCGCCCAAAAGCGTCTGGTCGAGTGCGGTAATTAAGTGCCGAGCGTTACGTAGCTCTAATGGCAGAACAGTATTATATAAACAGACGATATGCATAACGTGAAGGGGCATCAATTAGTGGCGTATACTAAGCTTTATATATGTATGTATTATTTTTTTTCTTTTGAGTTGGTTTTGGTTTTTTGTGTAGCTTAAATGTACAGTGTATTAATTGACTAAGGTCTTCTACGGGAAATAAATCATATTAGTACATTCCGAGGCTTTTCACGCGCTTCTATTAAATTATATACATTTGCCCAGTCCTTTGAGCTGCGGTATAGACTAATCGAATCAGTTATTTCTTGATTAATTCAATTTAGCGGCAAGGAGCCGCCAGACTCCCGGCGAGACAGGTTTCGCCGACAGAGTTTGGGGACAGAGTTTCAGTCCTTGAAGTGTGGCGACAAATTACAGGACATGGCGCAAACAACTGCCAACTTGGGGGGACAGCGTGAAATCGATTTTGTTTCAGGGCAATTCCCGTGACAAGCGCCGGGCCAGACATTAGCCGCACACCGTTTCCAGTTACACATGCCAAATGATAAGAAACGCCGACACCTCATCAAGAGCCACCCCGGAACAGCGGCTGTCAAGCCGACTGGCTGCTGCACACGTACGACGAGGCTACAAGGACGTTTTAAAGTACAAAGGACCTTTTACATATTTTCGATGATGTTTCTAAAACATATTCTTGCCCCGAGCCCACTGGGCCGAAAAGGGGCTGGGATGTTTGTAATGGGCGGGTGAAGCCACCAAGTATATATATTCTTCGTCAGTTGGCAGATTCTTAGATTCAAATTGATTTCAAATTGCCGACACTCTGCGCCTTTTCGGTCTGAAATCGATAAATATCGTTTCTTGAAGCGGTACTTTGAGCATATCTCAGAGACTATAAGAAATATATATATAGGGATGTTTGGCCCGGAGATGGATACAGAGTGTCCCTAGTCGGGCATTATTAGTTGGGTGTCCGACCATATTAAAAAGCGCCTATAACTGACCCATTGTGACATTTTTGAGGTTAGGTTAGTACCTATTTGCGTATTCGGCGCCAAAAACTTGAGTACAGTAAAATAGTATTATAAATGCCCGACCTAGCACGCCAGCAGAGCAGACAGAGAGGCAGCGTGAGCATTACAGAGCGCAAACAGAGAGAGAGAGAGGGAGAGAGAGAGACTTACATGGAGTTACATGTTAATGGGGTGCGTCGAGCTGGCGCTGTTGCTATTGGTGGTGGTTGGCTTTGAAGTCGCGGCAACGCCGGCTTTTGTCGAAATGCAGCCAAAGGTCGCAGTTGGTTTTTCAGTGACAAGGCTTAAATAAAAACTAAAGTACAGTGAAAGCAACCCAGTGAAATGCAATTGAAATACAAGTGTAAGCCATAGAGACTATTGGGAAGAGTTAACTTTTCCCGTTTGATTGACTGCAACATTAACATTAATACGATACAAATTGACGCGCTGCCAATACCACCCGTAAGTGCTGGCTCTGGCTGCTGTATAGTTGTCTCGCTCGCACTGCGCGAGCAACATTCAATCGATAAACGTAACAGTGGGCTGCCAACTTTCTGTTAAATTGGCGTCCGCTAACTTAACCGCCATTGGAGCTAGCGACGAGTAGTCGCTGTCACAGTCGCAGTGTCAGCGTTGAGGCGTCCAGACGAAACGCGCAAGCAGTCAAAGGCGCCATTGAGAGTGTTCTTTTTTCTGTGTGTGCGTGTGTGTGTGTGTGTCTGTGCCAGTGTGTCCTGTGAAAATGTAAAATGCATTGCACATAAATAAATGTGAGTGCAACTCAAAAACAAACACAACTTTGCTAAAGTGCGTGCCTGAGGGCGCAGGCTGAGACTAGTGGAGGCTGTCGCTCATTTTCATATACACAGAGTGTGAGTACTAAAAAGTCTGCATTTGGCAACGGGCGTCAACGCAAGCACCGTTAAACGCTTTTGCCACCAATCTTCTTATTTTTTCGGTGTTGTTTTTGTTTTTTTTTTTTTAAATTTTTTTTTACTGTACTCAGTTAAAGTTAATGCAAGCGTCAACAACAATAACAAAAAAAAAAATGTTCTGGCCGTGTAGTAAAAGTAAATTGAGAAAGTAGCGAGTAAAAGCGCGCACCCCTCTCCTCAACCCCCAGCCCCCCTCCCCACTCCTCCTCTTTGCCAAACACAATGCCCTGCAGCAGCAGCAAGTGCTTTGTCGCTGTTGAGGGTTGTTGTTGTTGTTGTTGCTGCCGCTGCTGCTGCCGCAGTCGTGTGCGCCTGTGCCAGGGGGTTGCTTGGTTCCAGTGCGGCAAATGTGTGTATGTGTGTGCGTGTGTCCGTGTGTAGCGGTTAATCTCATTCATCAGAGAGCTGAGTTTTACACATTTTTACGCCTGCGAGTATACTACGCGACTACATCGAGCAGTGCCGACGACTCGCCGCGCCCCCCGCCCACCCGCGCACCCACAACATGCTCCAGCTCTCTTTCTGCCCGCGGTGAGAGCGGCGATGAGAGCCGCTGTTAATGTTGCCAGCTCGCTCGCACTCGTTGCGCTTGGGGCGTAGTTAGTGGTCGATTTTAAAAGTCCTTCACGTACCCATGCTTGCGTGTGTGTGTGTGTGTACACTGTAAAAGTAGTGTCAAGCGCTGTACATAGCCACATGCCTAATTACATACATACATATATATATGTATATGTTTGTATACCTATATGTTCGCATACATACATATCTATGTTGTGTGTATGTGGAATTTTGGTAGCCAGGGTCAGGTTGTGTCAAAGGGAATATCATTCTGTTGCGTTCGCATGTACATTACCATTGCGTGTAGGCTCTTTAGGTGTAGACACCAACACACACACACACACGCACACGTACAGTGTGTGTGCCCCAGGTGCGAGTATGCCCAGTTGATCAGCGCCAAAGCTAGTTGTGCCCGTACGCACATTTGGACTCCTATTCGCACATGCGTATCCCCACAGTCGTATTAATCATTAAGATGACCTCGACCCTTTCTAGTTGCGCCTCCCCGCCGCTCGTCTCATAAGATGTCGGCCAGGGATATATGCTGGATATGTGTCGCCTGTCAGCTTTTCTGCTGCGTTGGTCACAAATGAGAAAACTGCCAACTGCTAAACATAAAAATAAATAAATAAATGTGATTGCGATTGCGGTTTGTAGCTGCGGATTTGTCGACAGCCGCCCCAAACCCGATATCCTTCTAGCCGCCCCCACCACCCCATTCCCCACACTCGACTCGCCTTGCCTATTAATCTATTCGCATCCAAATCGAATATATTTACTTTTTGTTTTTTTGTTTTTTTGCCCTGTTCCCATATCAATATGGGTATAATGGTTTTGTGCACATGTATGTAACGGGCAGAAGGAACATCTCCGATCCATAGAACTTAAAGAACGCTGCGATCTCGAAAACTACATTTGTTCTTCTTTACCATGCGCTAAACAAGTTCACAATTGTTGGCGATATCTTGCCCCGTTTTCGAAAAAACTTAAAAATCAGTGCTAAAAAGTAACAAAAATAAAAATTTAATTGAATTCTGTACTTTGCAAAGCTTTCATTTCATTTATTTTTTTGAAAAGAAAAACATAAAATTAGGAATAATTTAATTTGAAAGGGGGAAAACGCAATTTAAAAATCAGAGGTACAAATCACACAATTTTTTTAAATCCCAATTATTTGCTTTGAGAATTTTGCTATCTTTACTTAGTAAGAACGAGTTTAGCAGCGTGGAGCCCGAGGGAAGAAGCAGCTTAGTTAATGCCTCGCAGCTGGGGGCAGGGTATCCGCTGGACGCGCACGCCCGACCATCGCACTCTTGTTTCTTTTTCCATGCACACTTCGCGTTTGCTTTTGCCGTAGCCCTTATCGTCATCATAGTCCTGGCCGTATCGCTCCTTAGCATCTTGGGATTGACCTAGTTGTCACAGGTTCAGGCACTAAGCCATTTCCACATCGACATCAACAGCGTCGTCGTCCTCGTGGTCCTCATCGCCCCATTTTGTCATCGCGCACAATCCTATCTCCAGTTGTATCTGAAACTCATGATTTGGCACTTTTGGCGCTCAAGGAAATAAGCGCTATAAGTGGTTTCCGAGGAAAAAACGGGCTGTGTGTGTGTGTGTGTGTGTGTAGAGGGGGCTTGAGGTCGGGTTTGCGTAGGGAATTGTTAATCAAATATTGACAGCGAATCAGCGTGCAAAACAACATATGCTTGAAAGGCAGGAGACAAAAAGATAAATCTGCTAGCTGAACAAATTCTAGGTAATGGTAAGATGAAGGATAAAGTTAAGAGATAATAGTGAAAAGCAAGTCCAGATGAGTGTCGTTCTACTCTCTTATAATACTATTGAATATGTGTAGTTAGTTTTTATTTCCTAACATAGAAAAAACAAATCAACATATGGTAAAAAGGCAGGAGACTAAAAGGTAAAACTGCTAGCTGAACAAATTTTAGGTAATAGCAAGATGAAGGATAAAGTTAAAAGATAATACAGCTAACAGCTAAAAGCAAGTCCAGATGTTTAGCGTTCTTCTCTCTTATAAAATTATTATTTATTCTTATTTATTTCCTAATCCATGTTTAAAAAACAGGAGACTAATATAATATTATTGACTATATTATTATAATATTATTGGATATGTGTTGTAGTTTGTTTTTATTTTCTTACAAAGAATAAACAAATCAACATATGGTAAAAAGGCAGGAGACTAAAAGAAAAATCTGCTAGCTGAACAAATTTTAGGTAATAGCAAGATGAAGGATAAAGTTAAAAGATAATACAGCTAACAGCTAAAAGCAAGTCCAGATGTTTAGCGTTCTTTTCTCTTATAAAATTATTATTTATTCTTATTTATTTCCTAATCCATGTTTAAAAAACAGGAGACTAATATAATATTATTGACTATATTATTATAATATTATTGGATATGTGTTGTAGTTTGTTTTTATTTCCTTACAAAGAATAAACAAATCAACATATGGTAAAAAGGCAGGAGACTAAAAGGTAAAACTTCTAGCTGAACAAATTCTAGGTAATAGCAAGATGAAGGATAAAGTTAAGAGATAATACAGCTAACAGCCAAAAGCAAGTCCAGATGTTTAGCGTTCTTCTCTCTTATAATATTATTATTTATTTCCTAATCTATATTTAAAAAACAGGAGACTAAAAAAATAAAACTGCCGTGTGAACAAATTATAGGATAAAGTTAAAAGATAAGACTCCTAATAGCCAAAAGCAAGTCCAGACGTTTAGCGTTCTTCTCTCTTATAATATTATTGAATGTGTGGTGTTAAAATGTTTTTATTTCCTTACATAGAATAAACAAATCAGCTAGTTATTAATTTTGTGTCATGTCAATCAAGTCCGGGTTTGCGTCCTATTGTCCGGACAGCACCTGCCAGACGCGTATTTTGTTGTCCGAGTAGCCGGCGAAAAGGGTCTGGCCATCTATGGACCAGGCCAGCGACAGGCACTGGGGCAGATCGCCCTTGGCCGTGGGCGGCACGTCCTCCAGCCAGAGATCGAAGGCCGCCTTCTTGGAGGCCAGGTCCCAGACGACGATGGAGGAGCCGCAGGCGACGCAGAGCCAATAGCGGCAGGGCGAGAAGGACATGGCGTTGACCACGTCGTGGTGATCCAGCGGATACAGGTTGCGTCCATCGCTCAGATCCCAGAAGAGCACCTTGGCGTCCTTGCCGCCGGACGTGCACAGCGAGCCGTCCGGCGAGACGGCCACCGTCGACAGGTAGCCAGTGTGACCGTAGTGATTGTTGCGCAGCTTGCAGTGCGTCAGGTCCCAGACCTTGACGGTGCGGTCCCAGCCGCAGGAGACGATCAGCGGATTCGAGTGCTTGGGCGAGAAGCGGACGCACGAGATCCAGTCGGTGTGGCAGTCATCCGTGATGGTGTACTTGCAGTCCGCCAGCGTGTTCCACAGCTTGATGGTGCGGTCGCGCGACCCGGACACAATCTGTCGATTGTCCGGCGAAAAGGCCACCGAGAGCACGTCCTTGGCGTGTCCCTCAAAGCGATGCGTCGTGGCGCTGGCGGTCAGATCCCACAGCCGGATGGTGCGATCCCACGATCCGGAGAGCGCGAAATTGCCGTCGGAGGACAGCACCACGTCGCTGATGAAGTGCGAGTGGCCGTAGTTGCGCTTCAGCGTATACCCATAGTTGGTCTTGCTCTCGCGCGTCAGACGCCACACGATGATGGTCTTGTCGCGCGACGAGGAGACCAGCAGGTCCGGGTCGTACGGATGCGGCGCCACCTGGGTGACCCAGCCACTGTGGCCGGACAGCACGCCAGCTAGTTGTATTATCTCCGGCATTTTTTCCTTAAATTTCTTTTAAATTTCGAAGTCTCTTTATTCACAATTCAATCCCAGTTTTCTCAATGACTGCTCTGTTCTCACAGGCACACTCCTAGATTGTACTTAAATCTTTCGAGATCTATACACTTCCACGAAGTACATTCACTTTGCCACAAAGTGTATGCGTACTATATAGATTCTTGTGTAGGATCAACAGCCAAATGGTTATATTTCTGCATAAAGAGAATATACTCGTGGAAAAAATTAACTTTCTTAATACAAAACGAAAATTAAGCTTTTGCATACTAATTTTTTGATATTTTAATATACCTGAATAAAACGTAGCTAAAAGAAAGATTCGGATGCAGCTCAAAAGTGAGCAAAATCGTATAAATATTTGCGTTGAAGAAGTTTCGAAATCTCTCAACAATTAAGAACAATTTCAACCAAATTAATGGCTACTTCTTTATATAAACAAAATATGATCAACATCGAATTTATGAATAATACACACCTAATTCTCTTTGAAATTTGAAATATTTTATACAACATTCTTATGCATTTCACTGAATTATGAACAATGGGAAAATGAGATAATAAAGGTGAAATGATAAACAAAATCTTACGCAAACGTATTATTTGCAGAAAATGACATTTCATAAAATTTTGTTATGTTTATATCAGAATTGCTTTCCCTTTTTTCCAAAGTTATAGTAACATATTTAATGAATAAAAATGTGTGGGTATGGAAAATAAATTCCCAAGTGAACTTTAACAAGATTGTAAAAATATTGTTTAGTCTGTATCGTATAAAAAGAGAATTAGGCATATATTTTTATAGATATGTGGCATATTTGCCACACATTTTATGGCACTCCGAAGATAACAATTCTTTCCTGTTCGGTCCGTTTGCGATGCGTAGAGGGTATAAGAACAGAAATTGTTACCTGTTCGTGGCCATCTATCAATATTTGTAATGCTTTGACAGTTGTTCTACATTATTTTGGTTGGGGTGTGCGTCATGTTACGTAGACGTTTGCATAATGCCTCCCCCCCCGCCCCGCCCCCGCTACCGTCCGCTCCACCCACGCTGAACCCCCCGCGTCTTAAGGGCGATGACGCAAAATGAAAAATGACGCGAAGCAACGCGAAAGCTTCGCCAGACGTCAGCACCTGAACAAAAGCCAGAAAAACAACAAGGAAAAGGCTAAAGAAGAAACCAGTTAAAATTGCTTTAAAATGGACATGCATAAGTGCGTGTGTGTGTGTGTGTGTGTGTGTGTAGAGAGTAGAGAGCGGGAGCTGGCCAAAACAATGCGGCTTTTCGACGACTCGCCTGAAAAATTACTCATACGGCAATGAAATACGAATACATGTTAGTGTGTGTGTGTGTGTGTGAGTGAGTGGATATGTATGCAAGTGTGCGTGTGTGTGTGTGGCGCCAGCAGCGTCGCTGTTGTTGTTGTTGCCAGTCGCCATCCAGCAGACAAATGGACACGGCCAAAGACGGGTAGCCAGACTGACTGGCGAAAGGGGCGAAGAGAGGCAGGAAGGGAGGGGGGGGCGGGGAGGGGCCGCGCGCAAATTGAGACAGAGACACAACGAACACGAGTCCTTTTTTGCATTCGCCGGCGAGTTGTTTAGGGTGCATGCGGGTGTTGGATAAAGTGTTGCCAACGTACATAAAAACACTTTGCCGTTACATATAAAGTAATTTCTTTTGTTTATAGGAGACCAGCAGTTAATATAGGTGCATGTGTGTGTGTGTGTGTGTATTTATGTTCCCTCTTTGCTTTCTTTTTTTTTGTTGTTGTTGCTGGCGTGGATTTAATGTACTGTTGTTAATGGAAATTTCGTGAATATTCATTGTAATGCGAGCCACCAACGCTGATTATTTTCTTTCCCTTGATGAATATGATACTTTTTTTAGGGTTTTTCTGATATTAGTATGCTCTTTGAAAAGGGCTTTCAACAATGCCATTTGCTGAAAAAGGATTTATTCCCTCATTGTCAGTTTCGTTTTTTTTTTTATTATTAGCTTTTCCTTTGATAGATAAAAATGCTGTTAATGGTTTCTTTCTTCTTTTTTTTTTTTTTTTGGTTAGTATACTTTTTGCTGTTTATTAATACAATCGATTAATCTAACAGCTGCTTTTGAGCTTTAAGTTCAACACAATTTCAAAGGCACAACGGAAATGTTTTTGTTTAATCTTCACGAAGTATATACAAGTGTTTAATTTCTGAAATCTAATTTATGTGCCATTACAAATATTGCCCTTCAGTATAAAATCTCATTTAGTTTTCCTCTATTTGTTTGTAATTTGACAGCGCAACGTAAATAATAATAATGTAAACTAAACGCTAGCAGCTAAATTTTAACAATAACAATGGCACACACCACGGATATAGAGACCTAAATAACACTGAGGAATAAAAATCCAAAAGCGATTGCCCGATGAAACCCCACAGGGCCCATTAATTGTATGCTAGTCTGCAATTTTTTTCCCTCCGTTTTTGTTGTTCCTGCTTTGTACACTCTGCCATTGTGTTTTCCATTTTGTGTGCCATGCTTTACGCACCTACATGCACACACACTCACACACACTTACACTTGTCAGTCGTTAGTTTGTGTTGGTTTCGCCTGGCTAAAGCCGCTTTGGACGCGTTGTTGCTTTTGGGCTTTTGTTTCTTTTTTGCTTTCTTTCTTTCTTTTTGTTGATACGCTGCCGGTG